>JAFFSR010000349.1:3862500-6692500 GCA_017163975.1 Anastatus disparis | reverse complement strand
ATATAATACGCTAGTCGATATAAATTAACGACTTTCAATTAAGACAATATCTCGCGCTATCAAATGCGAACTTAGTCTACCGTATTATACGACCACGTGGCGAAATCTTTTAATAAGCACAGCGCGGCTTAGGTTTCGTGTTAACGTAACGGTAGCCGGAAACTCTCTGAAGCGCCTCACGGCCGGCGAGCTTCTCTCTAGCGTGCCGGTCGTCAAGATACGCACTTCTTTACTCGTCTTAGACGAGATATATGACCGAGCGTTTATCCTATTTTAATACCTAAGCACGCAAGATTCAAATACGGTAGAATACCGTTACAGTACCTGCTAATACATAGTCCTTCGTACGAGCCTTATTAGCTGCTGCAGTTAATGATACTTTTAAACAACACAACATAAGACTTGCACAATATAAAAATGAGTTCTTTCGTGTCGTATGTTTTGTTATACTAATTAAAGCGGTTGATATGACTTTTAACGTCTGAGCTACTGCTTATGTTTGTTATAAATCAATTTACTAAAGCCTCGATTTCGTGGGACTACAAGTCTCCAATATTTCTTTCTATGTACAAAGCTTGAAAGTTGGGCCAAAAACCATATTTTTGATATTTTTGACTAATTTTAGGCTTAAATTACTCAGTTGGGTTGCGTTTTAAGACTATATTACTAAGAAACTTTTTTGTTCAAAATATTCTAAATGTTGAGAAAAAAGTAATTCATAAGTGCTTATGTAGCCATCTGCTGAGCTAAAGACATTTAAAACATTGAAATACCACTTTTCAAGGTTTCGAACCATGATCCCATGTCCAAAAAACTCATTGAAGCAGGTAATATATGTATAAATATGGCCTAGAAATTTCAAAGTGGACATCCTTGGCGATCCCTTGGAAAAAATAAAAATCTAATTTAAAATAATGAAAAATGTGATTTTTAGATGAATTTCTCAAGTTTTAAACTTGAAATAATTTCAAAATAATTTGCAAAATGATGCTACGCAAGTTGTATTAAAATCAGTTAATTCACTTTTTTTTGTAGAACTGATCACTCAATTTCAGAACTATCAAACCTGTGTTACTGTGAAGTGGGATAAAAGTTGAAAATAAATAAATTGACTTTATGTGTCTATTTTTGAAATCATCGTATCAATGATAAGTTAAAAAAATCTTATAATTGTTTAAGAAAGTGCATTTCCATGTTTTTAGTATACATTTATTGTAATTAAAGTAAAAATAATTTTAAAGATTGTTATTGATGAACGTAGAAGTGATAAATATATTTTATGGAAATTTCGACTTTTACAACCTCAAAAAATATGGTATATCAATGCATCCAAAACTGACATGAGTTTAATCGCATATCACTGACAATGAGATTGAATAAATTTAATATTAATATATACCAATGTCTGTGACATGCTGGTTTTAATTATTTGTTCAAATGGCTCCTAAGTTTTTATACATGATTAGGTTCAATTATTGCTGTCACATCATTGCATAAATTCAAATTAACATGAAAATCAATTTTCATAAAATGAGAATATAATTTACCAATGTGAATATAATAAGCTACTCTGAAATAATACAGCAAGAATTAGAATCAATCATTTTCTAAAACTTAATTTAAGAATATAGATCAATAGGTACTTCAATTTCAACAAGACTCGAAAAATAAAATTCAAGTCAGTGTCTATTATCCACTAAGTCTATAAAAAAATATGATCATTTACCTGTTATTCACATTTATATTATTTATCTGTACTGTTATAAATAGAATGCTCACTCACCCTGAATCAAACTATTTATAACTTGTAATAAAAAAAAAGTTATTGCAATGTATCAACCATTATTTCAAACAAATTTGTCAGGATATACATTCATACATGTTTTAAAGTACCCGATTGAAAAAATTCATATGAAAAATTTGATGATGATAGACACTGACTTGAATTTTATTTTTTGAGTCTTGTTGAAATTGAAGTACCTATTGATCTGTATTCTTAAGTTAAGTTTTAGAAAATGATTAATTCTAATTCTTGCTGATGTCAAATAACGCGAAGCCTGTACTTCTGAACGTAAAAACTTATGATATCTTTTTGTTAAAAAATTTGGTCAATTTAAAAAAAAAAATTTCATATTAGCCTTCAAACTCTTTTTAAGACCCTTTTCTGGACGAAAATAGCCCTAAATACAACAGCGACCTTTTTTCTACCTCGTAAATATGAAAAGTGAACTCCCCGGTAAAAAATATACACGGAGTCAAGTATTGAGAGTGGTAAAACAGAAATTATTACCTCTACAACCTTAATTCCAGAAAATTCCATGATAACATGCAGAAACGCAGCTTTTGAAGTTTTTCTGTCATTTTTAAACATCTGCCGTAATTTGGATTCTTAATATAATATGATGTTTGACCTTGCAACTCAAAGGCCTCTTCAAGACCTTTTAGTTGCAAGATCGAAAACCTTTGTAGGACGTTTGGAACCGAAGATACAATAATTTAAGGGTTGTCTATTTTTCAAAGTAGACAAATGGAATACATAGTAGATTACGTAGAAGAAAATTCAACTCCGTAAACCAAAGGCATGATCGCAAATTTATTATTCATAAAAATAAAAAAATTTTTTTTCTGTAGATCAAAACTGAGTTTTGGATGCTAAAATAATTTTCGGATTGATTTATTCAGCACTTATTGAGTTTCTATTTGTTTTGGTCACGGAAATGAATTGAACGTCATTTCATTTTTCTGATTATATTATCGGTAGCTCGGTCAGTAAACTGATAGTAAATGGGTGTATACATAATCATTGTGCGTCATTTTAGCTTAATGTTAAGGCGATGTAAAGCGGACATTATACCTGTACTCATGAATATTAACTATCTTTTTGATTTTACTGCAGAATTTTAGAAGATGAAATGCATTAGTTTGTAGTATGTATATGAAGATTATTCAGTTAAATTTTTGAGTAAATTCATTCATTAGTTTTTAAGAATTTTGGATTTCTTGTACTACATCGTAAAATTTTAACCTAATATATTAAAACCCAAAATTCTCAATAACTAATGAATAGATATATTTTAAAATTTAACTGAATAATCTTTATGTAAAAGCTAAAGCATTTTTTTTCTTAACTTTTGCAAAAAAGATGCGTTTAAAAAGTTCAAGTTATTTAAAAGTTATGAAGGAATGAATATTAAGATGAAATTTAGACTAAAATGCAGCATTTCTATGCATATTTCTATGCTAATTATTTGCGCTATTTGTATTCATTCATAACTTTCGAACAACTTGAGCTTTTTGAACGCGTATTTTTTTCAATCAAAAGATTCTAACCTCAACTTTAATACGCAATTAGTAAAAACCTTGTAGAATAAGTAGTTCAAAAAATGTGTAGCCATTAAGCAGATACACATTTTTTTATAATTTAGATAAAACTGCTCATAACTCGTAAAAAATTGAGCGCAGGACCAAATGATCGCGTTTTTTTTCATGATTTTATGTTAGAAAAAATATCCCAAAGTTAGAAGAAAATCCAAGACCCAAATGCAATGCACTCTTCTTTTTAGTATCAGAAAACAGCAATTAACATTGTTATTTTAAGGATATGTAAAACTAGCATTACACCGGTACTCATTGACTATTATTTGATTTTGTTGCAAAAGTTAAGAAAAAAAATGCTTTAGCTTTTACATAAAGATTATTCAGTTAAATTTTAAAATATATCTATTCATTAGTTATTGCGAATTTTGGGTTTTTATATATTAGGTTAAAATTTTACGATGTAGTACAAGAAATCCAAAATTCTTAAAAACTACTGAATGAATTTACTCAAATATTTAACTGAATAATCTTCATATACATACTACAAACTAATGCATTTCATCTTCTAAAATTCTGCAGCAAAATCAAAAAGATAGTTAATATTTATGAGTACAGGTATAGTGTCCGCTTTACATCGCCTTAACATCAAGCTAAAATGACGCACAATGATTATGTATACACCCATTTACTATCAGTTTACTGACCGAGCTACCGATAATATAATCAGAAAACTGAAATGACGTTCAATTCATTTCCGTGACCAAAACAAATAGAAACTCAATAAGTGCTGAATAAATCAATCCGAAAATTATTTTAGCATCCAAAACTCAGTTTTGATCTACAGAAAAAAAAAATTTTTTTTTATTTTTATGAATAATAAATTTGCGACCATGCCTTTGGTTTACGGAGTTGAATTTTCTTCTACGTAATCTACTATGTATTCCATTTGTCTACTTTGAAAAATAGACAACCCTTAAATTATTGTATCTTCGGTTCCAAACGTCCTACAAAGGTTTTCGATCTTGCAACTAAAAGGTCTTGAAGAGGCCTTTGAGTTGCAAGGTCAAACATCATATTATATTAAGAATCCAAATTACGGCAGATGTTTAAAAATGACAGAAAAACTTCAAAAGCTGCGTTTCTGCATGTTATCATGGAATTTTCTGGAATTAAGGTTGTAGAGGTAATAATTTCTGTTTTACCACTCTCAATACTTGACTCCGTGTATATTTTTTACCGGGGAGTTCACTTTTCATATTTACGAGGTAGAAAAAAGGTCGCTGTTGTATTTAGGGCTATTTTCGTCCAGAAAAGGGTCTTAAAAAGAGTTTGAAGGCTAATATGAAATTTTTTTTTTTAAATTGACCAAATTTTTTAACAAAAAGATATCATAAGTTTTTACGTTCAGAAGAACAGGCTTCGCGTTATTTGACATAAAAAAAGCCCTATGTTTGTGAAAATAACGTTTTCGGCCAACTTTGAGCTCCTGTATCGCAGAGGGGCGATTCAAGCTATGCTACATATGTATGTATCACGACATTTAGTTGTGAGCAAGAGAATAAAAAGTGTGCGCGCGCATTACGTACGCGTGATACATACATATGTAGCATAGGTTGAATCGCCCCTCTGAGGCATTTACTCAGAATGATCTAAAAAACTACATGAATACTCAGGGAATCAAAGCAAACATGTAGGCAAAGTTTGGAGGAATTCTATTTTTTTTTTCATGTACACTTCACGTGGACACCCCCATATATATATTAAGAGTCGGCCGTATCACTCTGTTCTTGTCTAATCTGAATTTTCGTTACAATGAATAAATTAAATATTCATATACAAATGTAAGAGATGAGCGCTCTAGAGCAAAAAACGAGCAAATTATTCTAATTTATAATAAAATATGAAATTTCCATTATTTTTCAAGTAAAGTATGAAACAAAAAAAATTAAGTTGAGTTTCACTGTGTTTTCCGTTTTATACTTCATTTGACAAATAATGGAATTATCATATTTTTTCATAGAATAGAATCATTTGCTTGTTTTTTGCTCTACAGCTCTCATCTCTTACGCTTGTATGTAAATATTTAATTTCTTAATTATAAAGAATATTTAGATTGTACAAGGACAGAGCGATATGGCCGACTCTTAAGAATAACACATAAATATATATATATATATATATATATATATATATATATATATATATATATATATATATATATAGGACAATTCTCTGACAAACCGCCTGGCCAAAATTTTTTCCACCTCTGAAAATTTTTTTTACATATTCTCCTCTAACCTACAAAATACTCTGATTTATTTTAGATTATTCTTGCGCTTATTTTTAGAGCTATACAATATCAAAGTTTGGCTGTTTCCTAAATATTTAGATTTTAAACACTTTTTGATTATTTCTAGCTCCACAAACAAGCATTCTTTGTTTCATGTTTATTCATTCTTCTTTTCAATAATAATTCTGAATTTTAAGAAAAAATATTCATTAAATCATATAACCATATTAGAAGTTAAATATGTCGAATTCAAATCCTGACATCTAAGAATTTGAGAGTTCACTCCTTCCAACGCACGCCAAAAAATTCATGAAGATAGATTTTTTCAGTACTAAAGTATTTGTATGTGTCCCAGAACAACAACCAAGCCCTATTTCTAGCTAAAAATTAAAGTAGTGATGAAATTAAGCTAAAAATCACATAAAATAACTGTATGACCCATATAATAATGTTTTGAGTCACTCGAATTATCACTAAATGCCATTAAAATTATGAAAGGATATAGCATTAAAAAAATTACTTAGAAATGGACGCAGATCAGAAATAAAAATTGGGAAGTTATTTGGTTCAACTTGTACAAAGGATGTGAAATAATTGAAGTAACCAATGTTAGTTCAATGAACCATTAATGATTGAATGTTAATATATTACAAATATTTTATGTTAACATATCTATAACTTGGTTAGTATTGTATTTCATTTTTATAATTTTTTGTTATAGCGTGAAAGTTGAATTTAACCAATGGTCGATGTACTAATTTTGGGTTATTAAAAAATTTAATAATTCTATATGATTCAACGCTACACTGTAAGTCATTTTCAGGGTTTCTCTTACTAGGAGAGTATCACATCTCCGGATCACGGATTCTTCTCAAACTTTGTGATAAGTTTTCAAATGTCAAAATATGAAAAGAAATAGAATTTTAGACACCAACGCTCAATATTTCCCTAGTTATAGGCAATTAAAGAGAATCACTAAAAAAGTTACTAGATTTTTAAAAGCATATAGTTCCTCAGCATTGATAGCTAGAAGCTCGAAACTTTTTTTAAATGAAAGCTGAGCTCAAATCCTTTCGAATTAGTAGTTATAGCATGTCAAAATATTATTTTTTTCCAAAGTTATAGCGTGATAAACATTAGACCCAATTTCAGCTTTTTTTATTAATTAATGTTTTAAAAAGAAAAATCGGGTCCAATGTTTATCACGCTATAACTTTGGGAAAAAATAATATTTTGACATGCTATAACTACGAATTCGAAAGGATTTGAGCTCAGCTTTCATTTAAAAAAAGTTACAAGCTTCTAGCTATCAATTCTAAAGAACTATATGCGATTAAAAATCTAGTAAATTTTTTAGTGATTTTCTTTAATTGCCTATAACTAGGGAAATATTGGAAGCGTTGGTGTCTAAAATTCTATTTCTTTTCATATTTTGACATTTGGAAACTTATCACAAAGTTTGAGAAAAATCCGTGATTCGGAGATGTGATACTCTCCTAGTTAATGTAAAAATGAAAATTCAGTAACATGTAAAATGATTCACCTTATTTACTTTTGTAATTGTAATCATAAACATCGAACAACATCATATCTTATTTAGGTGCTTGTGTTCAATAAATAAGAGACTAAATTCACGTCGACATTACCTCTTTTTGGGGTGATTAATTAAAACCATCACAACCTGCATCATTGAATCAGCAAATTTAATTGTGATCAATGTGAATAATCATACAATTAAAGCATAGTTAAGAATCAATTATCTTGTACATAAAAGTGATTTACAGTGTAAGCTCTTTACGAATCATTTTTTTTATTTACTAAGAATGTATATTCATAAATTTTGATTCAAATCTATGAATCTAAGATCAAGAAACATTGTCATTTGGAAAAGCTGAATGATCAATTTATGATTTGGTATAATTTGAATGCTATTCTTTCGGTACATTATAATTATTATTAAACATAATTAATTTCAATATTAGTTATGAATCAGGGATTAATGAAAAATTGGAGAAATTGAAAATACTAGTGAATTTATGTAATAATAATTTCATCCGGGATTTTTTTACAATCAAGAAGTTTTGGAAAGTTAGAGGTGCTGCGGATATAAGTAGAGTAGTTTGAAAAGTCAAGATGTTTAATGTATCCATTGAGGGTAAAGAAATTATTCTTGAATTAGTCTAGAATTAGGAATTTTCAGAAAACGAGAAGAACTGAGGATAGTCATGAATTAATTCAGGATCGAGATGGTCAATAGATTCATTGGGGATACAGGTATTTAAAAATTCATTTTAAATTCATTTAACAACAAGGACACTTTTAAGGAATGGTGAAATGAAGGACATTTTTTAATCAATTAAGAAAACTGAGATTGTTAACACATTCATTGGCGATAAACAAATTCAGAAATAGAGCTTTGATCTGTTATTGTTAAAAAAATAAATTTTTTATTTAAAAACTAAATTTCCGAAGCTTTGAACCCAAAAGGCAGTCCTAAAGGTCGCTAAGGAGTCTCTAAAGTGATGTGCTCCAAAGCGAACGATAACAGGTAAATCCACGCGTGTTCTGTACCCCCTTCACCTTATATTTCCGAGTTGCTAGTCACTTTTCTGATTAATGGAGAGCAGTTTTATTGATATAAACAGGCCAAAATTACAAAATTACAGGCCAAAAATCATTAAAATTGCTGCTTTTTTAGCTGGAGGAATTTTTAATGATGGATAAATGTTTTTTGGGATTCACGTGAATTAGAACGAAATACTAATAAGAAGAGTGTTTGTAGGATATGATTATTTGATGAAGAAAAGGAACCCGTGTTTTTTCTTTTTGTCTAATAGACCTCCTAGACAAGGATATAGACTTTTTTCGAAAATATGGGGAATAAATGTCTTTATAAGAGCTTGCATAACCAAAGAATTAAAACTCTTGCAAAAAAATGCATGAAAAATAAAAGCTTTATTGCATTAAAGAAGCTTTTGTTGTTCCAAGTGTTTTTCACACTATTTCATTAGCATATAAAATATGATCATTTTTTCACGCTATTTTATTAGCATATTTTAATTGCCTGTAACTTTCAAACAACAAAAACTTTTTTAATGCAACAAAACTTAAATTAAAGCATTCAATTCGTGCTTTATTTTTTTTTATGCATTTTTTTTGTAAGAGTCTCAGGTTTTTTGGTTATGTAAATTCTTATAAAGGCTCTAATCCACCATATTTTTTAAAAAATGTCTATATCCTTGTCTAGGGAGCCTATTGAACAAAAAGAAAAAACAAGGGTTAATTAACATTATAAAAAAATCATATTCTACACTTCCAGCTGGATCCGTTTTCCCGAGGTTAAACACTCTCCTTGTAAGTCCACAGGCAATGCCGACGATCGAGAGATTCTCCAAAAGAAGCTAGAACTTCTCGTAAACAAGAAAAATTGGCAGAATTCGATGATATTTTTTAACATATTGGCCTCAGTACATACCTATTTTTCATTTAATTGATTATTATAAGTATTGTATCTAAAAAATTGTTTTAAAAAACTAAATTTTCTTTGTCATTTAATTTTTAATTTCTATTTATTTGGGTTGAATTTAGGTTCATGCTGAGAGGATCATTTTAATAAAATAAATTAATTTTTTTTCTTCCAATCAACTAAGAGGACTGGGTGTTGCACGGCAAAAAACGTAAAAGCTTGGGTCCCTGTAGCACCACCATTCTGTATTTAAATACTAATAGAAAAATTTTGTATATTGATTTAAACGTCATTTTATGATGTATTTTGTGAAATCGGTTTAAACACTTTAGTTTTCTCCCAAAAAATTATCAAAACGCTCGTTTACTTGTATTTCCGCTCTTAAGAGGAGGTCACGTATCTCCATCCTTTTCTGATCGAAGAATTAAGTTTTTGCAAAAACTAATGACTTTATCAAAAAATGAAGAGAAAGCCCCATCGCGTATTCAAAAAAGCTATATTGTCTTTAATGAAAAAGAATTAATTTTATTGCTTCGTTCTCAAGAAAACTTTGAGAAACCAAATTGTCCAACCTAACCTCTATGTTTTAAGTTTTTCAAGGTTTTCTTGAAAACGAAGCGAGAAAATCAATTCTTTCTTATTAAAAAAAATATAGCTTTTTTTTATACGCGATAGGGCTTTCTCTTTATTTTTCGTTAAAATTATTAGTTTTCGTGAAAAAATCAGTTCGTCGATTAGAAAAGGACAGAAAAAGTCGACTTGCTCTTAAAGATAAAAAATTTTGGAAAAATTAGAAAAACTTAGCATAATCGTAAATTAACTTAATAAACTAATCAGGAGCAATTATGATCTTCAGGTCAAAAATCTGAATGAAATTTTGGGATATATTTTAGGTATCAAAATATGAGTAAAGCCAGAGCGATACAATCTAACACTTTGAAAAACTGACATTATAGACGTTTACAGTCTTATTTTAAGAAAAATGTAAAAAAAAAGAGCTCCTCATTAAAGCGTGAATAATTTATTTAGAAATGTCTTTAATAAATTGACAAAAATTAAAATAAAAGTAGAGGAAGCAAGCTTTAATTATCTGTTTTCAGAATTGAGAAATAATAATTTAAACCAAAGATATGCTGTTCAACTTTAAACATGCATAACTTTGGTTCTAATTATTATTTCTCAATTCTGAAAACAACAAACTAAGGCTTACTTTCTCTAATTTTATTTTAGTTTTCTTCAATTTGAGACACTTCTCTTTACTATTTTTTTAAGATAGTAATGAGCTCTTTTTTACAACTATCTTAAAATAAGACTATAAACGTCTATAACTTCAGTTTTTCGAAGCATTAGACCGTACCACTATGACTTTTCTCATATTTTGGTACCTGAAAATATATCCAAAACCTTCATCAAAATTTGTGACCCGAAGGTTATAACCTCTCCTAGTAAGAATAATTATCGAGTAATTGAGGATAAAGAAATCTAGAAATTGAATCTTGAATTAGTTTGAGATGAGGAATCATAGAGTGATTGCATAAATCAAGAATAGTATCAAACTAATTTGAAGAATGTAGATGATTAACAGATTTATAGTGGATGAAAGAATTAGAAAGAATTCTTTAATTGATTTGAGAGCAGGGATTTTCGGAAAATTAGAAAAATTAAGGGTTGTCGTAAGATCGTTTAAAAATTTGTTAGAGATAAAGGAATTTGAGAGACGATCTAAAATTGAGGGGCTACGTGGAATAAGGCATTAATCTCTTGATCCCTTTTCCCGCTTGTCGAGGAAATAAAATTTACAGCCCATAACTCGTATGTGTTTTTACATTATTTCTTGTGCACTTTTATTAAAAATTGAAATAGTAATTGGAATGAGAGGTTAACTGGACTCTTTTAATAATCAATAACTATTTAATTACACGTTAAATTAACTGCAATTATTGTTAAATTTGCTAAATTAATTAAATTATTTAACGGGATGTCGGAGCTGCAGCAATCGAGTTTTGCCATTTTTATTTCATCAATACCTTTTTAAATTCATAAATTAAACAAATATAATGACTTGTCTGCACTAAAGCTATATTAAGAAGGGGCCGAACTATCTGTCTTTGTCTAATAGCGTTTTTCATCATTTATTGAATAATTAGAGACCTATCAAAAAAAGATAGGTTATATTCTAGATTGCTAGTAGGTCTCTAATTAGTCAAAAACTATGTGGTAAAAAATTTGGTTGTTATTACAAAATTTACTAATTATACTAATATCTAGCGGGGGCTGCTATTTTTTTCTTGTTATACCGGATAGTGTTTACATAAATGATGAAAAACGCTATTAGACAAAGACAGATAGTTCGGCCCCTTCTTAATACAATAATTTTTGTTAAAATAAAAAATCATTTGGACTTGTTATTTTTTTATGAGCTTGGATTGGAAATTAGATATCAAACTCGACAAACCTAACCTGAAAATGCGATACATTGAAAGTTTTTATTATAACTTTGTATGTATAATATTTTGGTGGATTTCTTGAGTTGTCCGCACTAGAACTTTGAACAGCTGGTCGTCCTCTCTTGGGTCGTTCAGGAATTTTGATCGAAAAGTCCACTACTGATAATCGAAAATCTTTAAGTTTCATCTTCTTTTCAGAGAAAAGTAACAAGCAACATATGAAAGAATTTACCAGAGTTACATCAACAAAATGCCATAAGATACGCTTCCACCATTTTTTACTTTTTTTGCTTATTTCATAATAAGATTTGAGCATATCGGCCTTGTCAACACAATTCATCTGTAAATTATAGTCTTTGACTATTTGTGAACACGTTATTTGTTTCGAAGATCCATCTTTTTGCCTTCTGTTTACTTGAGAGATTACAGAGGGATCATGAAAATTTGATAAAAAATGTACAGATTTTTTGTCAATCCATTTCAATCAACTTATTCCTTTGTAAGATGTACGAAATTCACTATCGACATGTCTTTTTCTTTTTTTTTAATTTTAGGGAGATTCATCCTATCTTTCCTCACAGTCCCACAAGCTAGTATTTTAGAGGATAACAAGTCCGATATCAATTGAACCGTAGTGAAATAATTATCGAAATAAATGCAATGGTATTTCTGTTCTAGATCATGACTTATAAGTTTGACTACTTTCTCACCTAAAAATTTCTCCTGCTGGTCATCTTTTTTTCCAGTATAGATCTCAAATTCACATACATACCCATAACTATCTGTTCTAACCCAAACTTTATAGCCCCGCTTTATAGGTTTTATTGGCATGTATTGTTTTATAGTACTCTTGCCTTTGTACCTAATCATGCTTTCATCAATTGCTTGGTTTCTAGTAGGGTCATAGAATTTCTTAAAATTTGTGGAAAGAGTATCTAGTAACAATCTGACTTTGTAAAGTTTGTCGTAACCAGGATCATTTCTTTGCGGCTTAGTATTATCATTCAAATGAAGATTTGATAAAAGGAAGAAAAATCGCTTCACAGGCATAACTGAAGAAATGTATCGATCATTTATCTGATTATTTGAGGACCAGTAATCGCGGTAGGATTGTGATTTTTTTATCCCCATGAGTATATTTAGACCCAAAAATAGATTTACCTCTTTACTAGTGATAGGGACAAATTTCACTTTTTTCTGATTACAGTACAGATTTGATTGTTCCACTATGATGTCGATCATTTTTTTTGAAAATAAACATAGGAATGTTTCTCCTGGAGATTTTTGTCGGCAAATTTTTGGGACCTACTGGCTCAAGAAAATTAGGATTAAGGTATGATTTTTTTTCTCATCAAGCCTAGTTTGCAATAGGGTGTCATCCTCTTCATCAAGATCATAGGGAAGATTGCAATCCAGATGAATTTGATTATTCAATATCACACACGGAAAAACTTTTGCAATTGATTTGTGCTCAAAAAAACTTGAAACCGATTTGAATGCGCTAAAGACTTACTAATACTTTCATTATTGACATATTTTTACACTCAATAGTTATGATATAAATATATTATCTATTTAGTTTGCAAAAAATGATCAAGTATGTATGTTGACTACATTCGAGACAGTCGAATAGCCTTTGTATTCAGACTTGATCGGGATTCAGCTTCAACTCGAACTGAAAAAGCTAACAGTAACCGAGCGCGTGTTTTGAAAGGAGGCAGGGGAGAAAGAAAAAGAGGGAGTAACCAAAATACATTCTTATTATGATGATAAAATAGTAATTTAAAAAAAATTAATGAATGTTAAGATTGTAATATAATTTGTGAGTCTTTAAAACTATTAAAAAAGATTTTCAACTCCAAATCTAATTATTTTAAACAACTAGGGGGCAGATGAGCATGTATCATTTCATGTCAATGGTATTTTGAAGTAGGTTTGGTCGAGTGCGCAGCGTTAACGCTTTTCCTTTTGAGTGTGCAAGTTCAACTCTTGGTCAGGATCACTTTTTTTTTTTAATTTTTTTTTATTGTTTTAAAATTTTTTATTAATTTTTTTATTTATATTTTTTTTCTTATAATATTAAAATCTATTTCTTCACGAGTATATTAAGTATACTCGTTTTTTCAATGAATATTTTTTAAAAATAAATTATTTCTTAGACGTAATGATGAAAAATATTAATAAATAATAATAATGTTTATTTTATAATACTATAGTTTAATTTATTAATAATGTAATTTGTAAAATTTACATAATAAATAAATTAGACTATAATATTAATTTATTTATGTTAGAATGTATATTACATACTAATATATATCTTAAGACAAAATTTAACATTTATTATAAACCTAACTATTATTCATTTATTAATATTTTTAATTATTACATCTAAGGAATAATTTATTTTTAAAAAATATTCATTGAAAACATAAGTCTACTTAAAACATAAAAAAAAATTTTTTTATTATACTAGAATACTATATAAATACATTTAGAGAAATATTGATAGTTTATTTGATCTATGACATAGTTAGACCTTCTCTAAAAGTACTACAAAAATTTTCCATTTAAATTTTGTTATTTATATTTTTTGAGCTGTGTAAAGTAAAAAAATTTGATCGTAAAAATTCAATAAATTTTTGGTAGATTTCTTGATGTCCGTTAAAGTAATCATTATGCTGTTAAAATTTCAAATAAATAAAAGGTACAATTTTTCATTTTTTTTTTGAACTTTCATTATAAATTACACTTTATTATATTAAATGCATATATACGACACGTATTTATTATTACATAAAAGCTTACCTTAAAGGTATATGGTGGTCAAGTATGCTAAGCGATTTATTTTAATTAATAATTTTAACCATTTTGATGTCTTCAACATATTATAAAATATTTTTAGTAATAAAATCAAACCATGATATTAGAATTTCGTGAAATAATGAAACAAATGTCAAGTATTTTATTTTTATAATTGAATTTTGCATGCGTTCACAGAATTAATCTATTTATTTAGTATTTGAAACCATCAAATCTTCACATTAGAATTTAATGAAATCACGAAGCAAATGTCAATTATATAATACGGATGATAAAATTATGACATCTTATACTATAAATTTTAGCAAAAAATTTTTCGAATTTTTTTCTTTATAAATAAACGTTTAATCTCACTAACTGCATTACTTTTTGTCATCATTTCTTCCATCATTTATTTAAAAGTGTTCTAAAATTTTTTTATTTTAATTAAATATTTACAAAATTACTTGCCAAACCCGTGTATAAATATTTTATTGGTGAAATGTCTAATGAATGTATGTTTTTAACATTTGAACCAGAAATTATAATAGATGTAAGATATAGGTAATATGAAATTGTACTAAGATAAAATACGCTCCTAAAAAATACTGAATACAAAACACCATATTACGTAAAATAATGAAATTAGAAAATTACAATTTTAAAATTAAACAATATTTTTATGATTACAATTTTTTTTAACTAAATAAAAATTTAAAAAAATTTTATACACGGGCCTGGCAAGTAATTTTGTAAATATTTAATAGAATTAAAAAAATTTCAGAACACTTTTAAATAAATGATAGAAGAAATGATGACAAAAAGTAATGCAGTTAGTGAGATTAAACGTTTATTTATAAAGAAAAAATTTTTTTAATTTTTTGCAAAAATTTATAGTATAAGATGCCATAGTTTTATCATCTGTATTATATAATTGACATTTGCTTCGTGATTTCATGAAATTCTAATGTAAAGATTTGATAGTTTCAAATACTAAATAAATAGATTAATTCTGTGAACGCATGCAAAATTCAATTATAGAAATAAAATACTTGACATTTGTTTCATTATTTCATGAAATTCTAATATCATTGTTTGATTTTTTTACTAAAAATATTTTATAATATGTTAAAGACATCAAAATGGTTAAAATCATTAATCAAAATAAATCGCTTAGCATACTTGACCACCATATACCTTTAAGGTAAGCTTTTTACAGCATTTAGGTGGTTGGTTACAGAGATTGAATAAAAAAAAAACAGTTGCAGTTGTAAAAAACACTTCTATAGCAAGTAGATAATAATCGCTGGTGAAGTAGTGATTTAATTTTAGTAGGAAATTATAACTATTCATTATTAATAATAAAACATAATAAAGTATGAAATAACAAAAAGATTTATTTTGCAAAAATTATATCATAGAAATCAAAAGTTTTGCACCAGCGATTATTTTTTACTTGCTATTGAAGTGTTTTTTACAACTGCAAAAGTATTAGATCGATAACTTTATATGCTTAAAACTTGACAAAATATAATTTAAAAATTTTTATAAAAATAGCTGCAAATAGCATTTTTTTAGCCCTTTTCAAATCTTTTTTCAAATTTTTTCTAGCTCAATTATTTAAAAAACTACAGCTGATTGAAGAAAAATGCAAAAATGAAAAAAATTTCAAAATTGCCAAAGCGATTATTTTTTTAAATAGTGTTAAAAAAATGTAAGTAAGCTAAAAGAAAGCATTTAAAGAATACTTTAAAATGCTTTTTTTAATTTTTCCTAGGATGAAAATTGAAAAAGATACGCTTTTTCAAAGTCGGAACAAAAATTTGATAACCTGTCTAGAATTATTGCCCGGTACTAAACTATCAAATTCTATTAAACCATTCGAAATGAAATTGGATAAAACAAATTATTATATTACAAATTTAAATAATGCATTTAATATTTGCCATCTGTTCAATGATTTCATTGGCATTTTAATATCAAAGTTTCATAGTTTTATATGACCAATGTATTTAAGAAATTCTCTAAAACCATTATATAAATTCAATTCGTAAAAACAAATTAGTTTTAAACTTTTATTTTTTTTCTAAGGTAGTCGATAAAATCTCCCTTTTGGTTAAAAATTATGATTTTATTTAATAAAAATAATAGTCTAAAATATGAAGTATTGAATACGAAACGAATTATTGAAAAAAAGATAAAAAGTTAAAATCATTAATTAAAATAATCGCTACCCTGGTAGAAATTTACTCTAGATCTGTCTAGTTTTGTATGTTAAATAATCGAGGCCTCGATAAAACTAGACAAATTTTCTACCAGGATAAGCGTACTTGACCACCATATGCCTTTTTAAAGGTAAGCTTTTATGTAATAATAAATACGTGTCGTATATATGCATTTAATATAATAAAGTGTAATTTATAATGAAAGTTCAAAAAAAAAAATGAAAAATTGTACCTTTTATTTGAAATTTTAACAGCATAATGATTACTTTAACGGACATCAAGAAATCTACCAAAAATTTATTGAATTTTTAGGATCAAATTTTTTTACTTTACACAGCTCAAAAAATATAAATAACAAAATTTAAATGGAAAATGTTTGTAGTACTTTTAGAGAAGGTCTAACTATATGTCATAGATCAAATAAACCATCAATATTTCTCTAAATGTATTTATATAGTATTACTCAATAATAATAGAAAAAATTTTTTTTATATTTTAAGTAGACTTATTTTTTCAATGAATATTTTTTAAAAATAAATTATTCCTTAGATGTAATAATTAAAAATATTAATAAATGAATAATAGTTAGGTTTATAATAAATGTTAAATTTTGTCTTAAGATATATATTAGTATGTAATATACATTCTAACATAAATAAATTAATATTATAGTCTAATTTATTTATTATGTAAATTTTACAAATTACATTATGAATAAATTAAACTATAGTATTATAAAATAAACATTATTATTATTTATTTATTAATATTTTTCATCATAGCGTCTAAGAAATAATTTATTTTTAAAAAATATTCATTGAAAAAACGAGTATACTTAATATACTCGTGAAGAATTAGATTTTAATATTATAAGAAAAAAAATATAAATAAAAAAATTAATAAAAAATTTTAAAACAATAAAAAAAAATTAAAAAAAAAAGTGATCCTGACCAAGAGTTGAACTTGCACACTCAAAAGGAATAGCGTTAACGCTGCGCACTCGACCAAACCTACTTCAAAATATCATCGACATGAAATGATACATGCTCATCTGCCCCCTAGTTGTTTAAAATAATTAGATTTGGAGTTGAAATACTTTTTTAATAGTTTTAAACTCACAAATTATATTAAAATCGTAACATTTAATAATTTTTTTAAAAATTACTATTTTACCATCATAATAAGAATGTATTTTGGTTACTCCCTCTTTTTCTTTTTCCCCTACCTCTTTTCAAAACACGCGCTCGGTTGTCCGCACTACTGTTAACTTTTTCCGTTCGAGTTGAAGCTAAATCCCGATCAAGTCTGAATACAAAGGCTGTTCGACTGTCTCGAATGTAGTCAACATACATATTGAGTATATATTGAATGCATAGATGACTGGTTTCCAATTTCATTTCTTCTGAGGGAAACATCATCTCAATTTGATTTTAATCTTTTTTCAAGAATGATATTAAAATTATTTCAATAATAGTAGATGTGAATTTATATGCAACATTTAAACGTATTTTAGGTGCAAAAGTTTTTCCGTGCAGGTGGTTCACTAAAAAGATCATCAGAATCATATTCATCTTCACTATTTTCTGTATCTACAAATTCAGCGTCACTTGATACATTTAAAAATTCCTGTACTTCACTCATCATGAGAAACAATAATTTTTTCAAATATGAGACAGTTCCTATGATCCAAATTCTCAGCTAAAGTATTTTTTGAACGAGTTGTTTGAGAATATTTCTCTTGGTTGTGAAGAAAGGTTATTAGTACTTTGATCGAGCTATCTTTCAGAAATTTGTCGCCACTTAGAGTCTGATGATCGAGGAGTGTGTTCACTATTCTAAGAAAAATGATTCAAGTAATTATATGTGAAAACATTATATTTTTGATTTTCCAAAACTTACTAATTTTTTCAACAATATATAAAAAATGATTCACAATCGATTCAGGGCCACTAAGAAATTTCGATTCCGTAGAAAACTGATTTATCCAGACAGTGATACTTATACCATAGAGTTACTTTGGCTAATGCTTGAATTTCTGTAGATATTGACTTTAAAAAATAAAGACCTTATCTCATAGTGGCTGGATCTATTTTATTGAAACAGATCTGAATGTTGGCTCTAATACTTCTATGATGCAGACGTAACAATATACGAACTAAATGCAATCACTCTGTGAAACTATTTATTTATAGTTTATTTACAATAATCGATCCAGTTGTTCTCTTGAACCGCTTGACCTTTTGATCTTCATAAATACATTCTCACTACTTATTGTTATAAATTGATGGCAACCAATCCAAAACCTGTGATATTGAATCCGTCGATTTGAATTTTAAAAATTGGAGACGGGATTCATAATCAGTGACTCTCTAAACCTCTATACAAGTGATTTTATTTGAAATAATCGGGTTGTGGTTGATTATCAACATTTACATCCGCCATAGTAGATCCGTCATTTCAAATTTTTAAAGTCAGAGACCAGAATCATAATCGATAGCTCTAAAAATTTCCATACAGACGATTGCACCTAAAATAACCGTATTTTTCTAGATTTTCAAAATTTAATGCCACCATATTGGATCCGTCATTTCAAATTTTGAAAATCAGAGACTAGATTTGTGATCAGCGACCCTCAAAACCCCCATACAAGCGATAGCACTTGAAATAATCGGGTTTCGGTAAATTTTCAACACCAACAGCCGCCATATTGGATCCGCCATTTTGAATTTTAAATATTAAAGACTGGAATTGTAATCAGCGGTTCTAAAATCTCTGTAAAAGTATTTTCATTGTATTTTTTAAAAAAATGAGTTCAAAATCGAATATAATTAGAAAAATTAGCTTTTTTTCAATTCCAATTACTTATAATTAATTATGTATATAGATATTTAGATTTTTTTACTAAAAAGATATGTTTTAAAAGATATTGAAATCCTCTGAGAAAAGGTTAGGATGGTTTCTGATTGAAAATGTTTTTGCCGTGAACAGAAAACTGGAAAAAATTTGGTGTTTCATATATGAGACACCGCCCCTCAAAGAGTTAACTATATATATATATATATATATATATATACGTTAATATCGCTTAGTAGACGTATTTCATACGTACGCACGTACGGTTCCATGGAAAGTCGTTACGAAACATTCCAAAACTTCGCAGAATATTTCAAAATGTGAAAAAGATGTGTGCAAAATGTGCATTTTTATAGCTTTCATCGAATCAATTAAGGCTTTTGTTTTGAAACGTTCCAAAATTAACTGAACATTTGTAAGTTAAGGAACGTTGGTGCAAACGTACAACTTATGGAATACGTTTCACATAACGCATAGCAAGTAATAGCCGTTAATTGCTCTGCAGGCTAGAAGAATAACACGAGAGAATTGAAATAAAAAAGAATATGCTGTACATAAGAACACTTATGTCCGTCTTATTCTCTGAAGCTGCAGCGGCAAGACACGACTAAAATTAATGTTTGTAATACGTTTTGACTCTTACCACAGTTATAAGATTGCGCCATTATCTAGTCACGAAGATCCAGTAATCAAACATAGCTTTCTTCAGTGTTAATGAAACACCACAAACAAATATCCACTGAAAAAAAAACATGAGTGAATACGTCAGATTTTGTACCAAAATCTCATGGGGAGATAAAAGCTAACATAATAAACAAGTTGAATAATGAAGCAGCACCCTGTTAAAACAGTAGAACTTGATTTCTACATGGAGCTTGATTAAAGTGGATTCCAGATAGATTTTTTGCCTAAAAATTCAGGTGAATTCATGGCCTTCCAAGGATATTGCGATTGGATATCGATTGTAATATAATAAACATATAAAGGAAAGTTAAAAGGGGCTTGCGCATGCGCAGAAAATTAAAGCAATATATGGGGGTGCGCAGTCGATTTGGTAGTGCGCAGTCATTATTGACTAGTTATAGCTGCGCAGATGGTCTCTATAGGTTATAAACATGCGTAGTTGATTTATAAAGATAGACATGTGCAGTCGAATTATAGAGATTGTAAATTAGCAGAGTTTGATTAACGTATCGGCTCTTAATAAAGATTTTACAAAGCTTGGTCCAAAAGAAACGAGAAAATTCGTGTTTTCTTCAGTTTTGAGGGCCTATACGGCTCGATGGGATGTTATTAAACTTGGTCGTAAGTCCTAAGGCATTGAAATCTCTAATAACTTGTTATATGAACGTGTTTTTGAGGTGAGGATAAAAAAAAACATAGATAAAACGCTAAGACCCCATTTTTGTGCTATTTTTTCAATTTCTGAGCATGTTTTGGTGAGAAAATGATTTCTGCGACTTTGGCGTTGGGAAGTTTGGCAAAAAATACTCAAAAAAAGCTATTTAAGTTTTGGCTAAATATTATTTTCATAGTTGAAAGAACGATAAAAAACTTGAAATATCATTAAAAATGGGAATTTCGGGCTAAGAAAATTTGCAAACAATCTGAAAAAAATCTGGAAAATTCTTAATATAATTACAAAGCTATTTCCAGATTCTTCGACCTCTAACTGCGCACGGTAAAAATTATTTAAGAAAAAACACGTTTTGAGCCCTTATGGGAGCTTGAGGACTGAAATTTTTTACAGAGGAATCTCTCAACATATTTTATTGAATAAGCAACGAGCCGTAAAGATCCCAGCTAGGGTCGATTTGACCTTTTCATCCCGCTATAACCTTTAAATAAAATATATAAACCTTTTTGTGAATGACTCACATTCCCCATTAGAATTTTCACATACACATTACATTTATACTTAACAGCAGGCCGGAGTAGAACCTAATACCGACCGAGTAGCAATTGAGTTTTTTGTTATTTACTCAACTATTAATCAGTGTATCTTCAAATTAAAGGTTAAGCGCAATAGATATTATTATAATAAACATTTATGCACAAGAAGAAAAAAATTCTACTGCTTTGTTTTTGAGAAAAGTAAGGAACGCCGAGGTGAAAGTTTATGTTTATAATATTTTCGCGTTCCTTACTTTTCTCAAAAACAAATCGGTAGATTTTTGTTTTCTTGTGCATACATATTTGTAATAATAATATCTATTGCGCTTAACCTTCGATTTGCAGATACACCGATTAATACTTGAGTAAATAACGAAAATCTCAATTAGACAAGGACAGCGAATCCGGCCTGCTCTTAAGCAGAATTATTACTTAAGAGGCGGCCGTATCATTCTGTCCTTGTCTAATCTAAATTTTCGTTATTATAAATAAATAAAATATTTTCATAGAAAAGTAAGACAACCGCCCAATAGAGCAAAAGACCAAGCAAACGATTCTTTTCTATGAAAAAATATGAAATTTTATTATTTTTCAAGTGAAGTCTGAAACGGAAAAACAATCGAACTTGATTGAGTTGATTGGACTGTTTTTTCGTTTCAGACTTCACTCGAAAAATAATAGAAATTTCATATTTTTTCATAGAAAAGAATCGTTTGCTTGTCTTTTGCTCTATTGAGTGATTTTCTTACTTTTCTATGAAAATATTTTATTTATTTATAATAACGAAAATTTAGATTAGACAAGGACAGAATGATACGGCCTCCTCTTAAGTACTCAAATACTACTACTAGTACTTACTACTACTTAAATACTTAAGTACAACTAACAAGGAGAATGCATTGCGTTTGGGTCGCTGATTTTCTTTTAACTTTGGGATATTTTTTTTTACATAAAATCATGAAAAAAGCCGCGTCCATTTGGTCCAACGCTCGACTTTTTCCGAGTTATGAGCAGTTTTGTGTGTTTTGCTAAAAAATTTGCATCCGCTTTATAGTTTTACAGTTTTCGAACTACTTATTCTATAAGATTTTACTCATTGCATATTGAAGTTGAGATTAAAACCTTCCAATTAAAAAAAAGTGTCCGAAAAGCTCAAGTTGCTTAAAAGTTATGAAGGGAAGAAAATTAAAATTAAATTCAGACTAAAATATAGCATTTATTTTCTATGCATATTTTCAGCTAAATATTTGCGCTAATTTTATTCCTTTATAACTTTTAAACAACTTGAGCTTTCTGAATATATTTTTTTTAATCGGAAGGTTTTAATCCCAACTTTAATATGCAATTAGTAAAAATCTTATATAATAAGTAGTTCAAAAACTGTAAAACTATAAAGCAGATGCAAATTTTTTAACAAAACAGACAAAACTGCTCATAACTTGGAAAAAATCGAGCGTTTGACCGAATGGACGCGGCTTTTTTCATGATTTTATATAAGAAAAAATATCCCAAAGTTAGAAGGGAATCCAAGACCCAAATGCAATGCACTGTCCTTGTAAGTATCACCTTGTAATACTTATAATAAGATTTGTATTTATAAAAATTTTATTCATTAACAAGAATACAAAAATGTTATTAAATACGAAATTACAATGTGATAAGAAATCATAATTCAAGGCTATTGTTTTTTAATTAATAATCTGGGAATTTATATTAATAATATAATATAGATAAATTTAATTGAAGTGATGTATTTTTGCTAGTATTTAATAAAAATATTACAATATCATTCTCTTGCAGATCAATTTTCAGTTTTGAATTTCTAATTTCATTTAAAAATTTTAAATCAATCATAAAAAATTATTTTTTAAAATATTTATTACATTATCCAATTCAAAATTGTCGTAAATTTATAAATATATTGTACCAACCTTTATCTTTTCATCCGTAAGCAATTTTATTTTCTCTAAACCTTCAGATGATTGTTTGTCTTTGACAGAAGAAGGCTGTTCCATAGGGCTCTGCAGTGGTGTAGTTTTAGGCATAACACGTGTTCCAGGTTGGATGCTTTTTGCTGTCGTAGGTGTTTCGTTTTTTTTAATAGAATCATTGAAGTTTTGTAAAGATGTAACATTCGATTGCTTTTTCGGTGTACTATGCACTTTTGGTAATGGTGGCTTAGAGTCTTTTTGTTTCAAGTCATTAATGGTACCTATAAATACGATACGTTTCAAATTTAAACTTTTAATATGAATAACTTTTGATAGTATAAACTTGTTTTGGATCAGTAATATTAAATATACTTACAATTGAAGGCCCGGATGCAATAAGGGCATTTTCGCTTGGAGCACGCAAAACTGAAGTCACTTGGTAGTAAAAATTTCATTTTCTTCAAATAAATTTCAAAAAATTTGACGTTGTAAAACTCATCATGCCGCATCTTTTTTATATTAACAGTTTTTTTATAAAATTTTTATTTTTCAAGAAAAAAATTAAAAACAAGAAAATTTTTTACATTAAATTTCAATACTTTTTTAAACTTAAATCGTTGTAATTCGAGTAAATATCAACCGGTTACGCTGAAATTTAAAATATATTTTCTAAATATCATAGCGAAACTTATGATGATTATAAAAAATGTTAATTCTCAAATTGTTAGTCACAATTGTTTATTAATTAATACAAATCACAAATTGTGCGTTTATAATGTACTCGAGAAAAAAGTATCGAGGGAACTTTCAAGTACAAGAAACTTGTAACGAGAAAGTTTTTGGTTTTTGTATAAAGAAGATTTGTGGAAAGTTTCAAATCGATTGATAAATAATTAAGAAGGGGCCGAACTATCTGTCTTTGTCTAATAGCGTTTTTCATCATTTATGTAAACACTATCCGGTATAATAAGAAAAAAATAGCAGCCCCCGCTAGATATTAGTATAATTAGTAAATTTTGTAATAACAACCAAATTTTTTCACTGCGTAGTTTTTGACTAATTAGAGACCTACAAGCAATCTAAAATATAACCTATCTTTTTTTGGTAGGTCTCTAATTATTCAAAAACTATGTAGTGAAAAAATTTGGTTGTTACTACAAAATTTACTTATTATACTAATATCTAGCGGGGGCTGCTATTTTTTTCTTGTTATACCGGATAGTGTTTACATAAATGATGAAAAACGCTATTAGACAAAGACAGATAGTTCGGCCCCTTCTTAAAAAAGATATAACAACATTTACAAGTAGCACGCATGCGGTCGAGCGCTGCAGTTTTCTTATAAGTTAGATTCTCAGTGAATATTACGTCAACTGAATGACTCTTGGTAATATTATTTGGAAAAAGCAATAATACAAATATAACAATATGATATAAAAGTAAATAAACATATAAATAAACAAACAAATAAATAAATAAACAAAAATCTGTAATGTAATTATTTAATAATTAAATAATTACATTACAGATTTTTGTTTAATACTGATTTTTTGATTGCTTCAAAGGATTTCTTTTTTATTACCTTTTTTTCTTTCGCATTAGTAATATGAGTTTTCGAAAATACAAAATGTCATATTTTTAAACAATATAATGTTGTGATTTATATTTATAAAAGTAAACATGTATGCGTATGTACGTTCACTTTTAGGAATATTTGGCTACCAGTCTTCTTTTTTATAACGGTCGGAAAAGAACGATGTATCATTTCTTGTTCTTTTTTGACCGTTTTTTGATTCCATTATTCCCCATGGTGTACAATTTCACAAGTCTAAACGTTACACAAAAGAAGACTGGTAGCAAAATATTCCTATATGTTAAGACCACAGCACTTGCTTAAATCGTATGTATATATATATGTATGTACGAACAAAATTCATAATAATGTTTATATAGAAGAAGAGTGAACGTACACACGCATATATGTTTACTTTTATAAATATAAATCCCAACATTATATTGTTTAAAAATATTACACTTTATGTTTTTAGAAAACTCATATTACTGATGCGAAAGAAAAAAAGATTTTAAGAGACAAAATAAAAAAAAATCCTTTGAAACAATCAAAAAATCAGTATTAAACAAAAATCTGTAATGTAATTATTTAATTATTAAATAATTACATTACAGATTTTTGTTTATTTATTTATTTGTTTGTTTATTTATACGTTTATTTACTTTTATATCATATTGTTATATTTGTATTATTGCTTTTTCCAAATAATATTACTAAGGGTCATTCAGTTGACGTAATATTCACTGAGAATCTAACTTATAAGAAAACTGCAGCGCTCGACCGCATGCGCGCTACTTTTAAATGTTGTTACATCTTTTTTAATTATTTATCAATCGATTTGAAACTTTCCACAAATCTTCTTTATACAAAAACCAAAAACTTTCTCGCTACAAGTTTCTTGTACTTGAAAGTTCCCTCGATACTTTTTCTCGAGTACATCATAAACGCACAATTTTTAATTTGTATTAATTAATAAACAATTGCGACTAACAATTTGAGAATTAACATTTTTTATAATTATTATAAGTTTCGCTATGATATTTAGAAAATATATTTCAAATTTCAGCGTAACCGGTTAATATTTACTCGAATCACAACGATTTAAGTTTAAAAAGTATTGAAATTTAATGTAAAAAATTTTCTTGTTTTTAATTTTTTTCTTGAAAAATAAAAATTTTATAAAAAAACTGTTAATATAAAAAAGATGCGGCATGATGAGTTTTACAACGTCAAATTTTTTGAAATTTATTTGAAGAAAATGAAATTTTTACTATCAAGTGACTTCAGTCTTGCGTGCTCCAAGCGTAAATGCCCTTATTGCATCCGGGCCTTCAATTGATGACAATACTATATAATATGAATTATTATTATTTAAATCATGTAATAATCATATTTCGATGACTTTGGAGATGATGTGATTTCGTCGTAGTTTACAAATTACGTTTTCAATTTATAAAATTTTTTGAATTTTTAGGTTTTTCACCATTTTATGGATTTTGTGAAATAATGAACAATTTAAAGATTGAAAAAATGTTATGTAATAGTATTATAAACAAAAAAATGAAACCGAACCTAAATTCCAAAGTTGACTTAATATAATTTATGTATAATATGGTTTCATTTTTTAATTTTTTCTTGAAATTATTATGAATTATATTAAACTATAATGATTAAATCTCAGAGATAATAATGTTGAAAATATTAAATATTAGTAAAAACAAGCACACACTCAAGAGGCGCTCGTATAGTTATATCCTTGTCTAATCTAAATTATTATTATTATTAATAAATTAAATATTTGTATACAAAAGTAAAGACAAAGCCCAATAGATTTAGGGACGAGCAAACGCTTCTATTCTATGACAAAATATAAAATTTTTAATAATTTCCAAGTGAAGTTTGAAACATAAAAACAGTTGAACTAGATAAGTTAAATTCAACTGTTTTTCCATTTCAGACTCTACTCGAAAACTAATAATGATTTTATATCTTTTTATAGAATATAATCGTTTGCTCGTCTTTGAATCTATTAGACTCTGCCTTTACTTTTATATGAAAACATTAAATTTATTAATGATAATAAAAATTTAGATGAGACAAGAACAGAGCTATACGGCGGCATCTTAAGAGCAGGCTGAACTATCTGTCCTTGTCTAATAGTGTTCTCATCATTTATGTAAACAACATTGACTGAAATACTGAAAAAACGGTAACCCCCGCTAGATACTACTATAATAATATATAACTTATATAACTTATATAATAGATAACTAGCTTAATTTACCTCGCTCCTAACGTCACTCGGTTGAATTTTCAGATATTATATTATTATGTATAAATTAGCCAATTTTAATATGAAAAAGAATTGAACTTATGAATTTTGATATTGAAATTTCGTACTGAATTAAAATTTTATATTTTTATAAAAAAGGATGAATTAATGTTACAATTATTTTACTAGATTGCATTTGAATCAATGAAAAAATATGATAGGAATTCATTCTATTTAATCACGTGTTTTAAAACAGTATTTGACGATTCCTAGAATTAACAACTACACTGAGAAAGAAAAGTACTGTCAAAGAAGATAGACGCTTGTAAAAGAATTCTTCTGAGTTAAATTTTTCGTTCGAAAACCTGGGTAGCACTTTAACATTGTTTGTATATCTATACATATGAAAAATTTGATATATATAAAAATAAAAATACATGGGATCTAGTGGCGCCCTCAGTAGCTGTGTAACTCATTTTTGGCAGAAATTTCCTATTTAAGAGTACGCTTCTATAAGCGTTTATATTTGTTGGTATTGTTGAAATTGGTACTAAATCTAGTATATCTAATTTATGTACTTAGGTATTTGAAATAAAAGTGACAATATAATTTTAATTAGTATATAGCTTGAATTTTAGGGACTAATGTTGGTACTATTATATTATTAACCCTTAGCCGACACACTGGGGTCGTATGAAACTGGCCATTTTTCGGAGTTTTTTGCAATCTATATTTTGCTTTCTCATAGAGAAAGCATTGTATCGATAAAAAAATTTTTTTTCTATTTTTTCATTAATTTGTACATATTTGAACTCGGTGAGTCGAAAAAAGTGGTTTTCAGAAAATGTCTGTATGTATGTGTGTGTGTGTGTGTGTGGATGTATGAATTCAGTTAGTAAACTGTATCTCGAGAACTACTCGATGGATTTGCTTCTAATTTTGCATGGAATTTAGTTTTGTGACTAACTCGCTGGGAAGCTATTGATAATTGGTTTTTCTAGCGTAGTTTTCATTTTAAAGTTTAAAAAAAAAAAAAAAAAAAAATTCGATTTTCCGTTTTTTGTTTTTTTTTTGTTTACTACTCGATGAATTTGCTTCAAAATTTGCATGGAATTTATTTGTGATTGCCCGGATGAAATAAATTTTTAAAAACTGATTTTCTTAGCTTAGTTTTAATTTTAGAGCATTTTGAAATTAAAAAAAAAAATGTTTCTATTTATTAAGCCAATAAAATCTTAAAAACTACTCGATGGATTTACTTCAAATTTTCCATACAATTCAATTTTTTGCTGAACTGGTGCGAAAGCTATTGAGAATTGGTTTTCTTAGCGTAGTTTTTTTTTAGAATCATTTTAAGAATTTTAAAAAAATTTCGATTTTTCATTTTTTTTGTATTTTACATAAACTACTCGAAAAATTTGTTCAAAAATTTGTATGGAACTTAATTTCGACTGCCAAAAGTATATAAAATTTTGTAAACTAATTTTCTTAGTGCACTTTTAATTTTAGAGCATTTTTAAAATTTTTTAAAAAATTTTTATTTTTAATTTTTTTCTATTTTACGAAAACCATTTGATAGATTTGCTCCAAAATTTGTATGCAATTAATTCACTACTGTCTGTAGAAAACAAGCTTTGGAAAACTAATTTTCTCAGCGCAGTTTTAATTTTAGAGCACTTTGAAAATTTTCAAAAAAATTTTTATTTTTCATTTATTTTCTTTTTTGCGTTAACCATACTATAAATTTTCTCCAAAATTTTTATACAATTAATTCGCTATTGTCTGAAAAAAATAAGCTTTTGAAAACTAATTTTCTTAGCGTGGTTACAATTTTAGAGAATTTTAAAGATTTAAAAAAAAATTTCGATTCTTCTTTTCTTATTTTTTTTATTCTACGTAAAGTACTTGATAGATTTGTTCTAAAAATTGCAGGGAAATTATTTGCGACTGCCAAAAGAAGGGAAATTTTCAAAAATTGATTTTCATAGCGTAGTTTTAATTTTAGAGCATTTTTAAAATTTTGAAAAAGAAATTTTGAAAAGAAAATGTTATTTATTTAACCAGTTAGATCTCGAAAATTACTCTATGGATTTGCTTCAAATTTTGTATAACATCTATGTTTTTGTATAAGTAGGTGGGAAGCTATTTAAAATTTGTATTCATAGTGTATTTTTTTTATAGAGCCATTTTAAGAATTTGAAAAAATTTTCGATTTTTAATTTTTTTTTTGTATTTTACGTAAGAACCTTGCAGCAGCACTTTACCCCAGAATTAGATAAGAATTACATAAGTCAAGTGCAAATATATGCCCACTAGTTATATATTAAAATCACATTTGAATAAATATAAAAAAATTAATGAAACTCAAAGAGCTCTATGAGAAAGCATTCCGCCAAAGCACTTGGCAGCGTTTTTTTTAACAAACTTAATTGAAAATTTTTCGCATCGCACTCATATTGTCTTAAAAAGGGGTAGTTAATGTACAACTGTGAATTTTTTTACGATAAAAAACAGCTTAGTTCACTTGGAATAGACGATTATGTGGCTGGGATCAAAAACGCCCCAGTGTGTCGGCTATGATTGGCGACAGAAGTGTGTCGGCTAAGGGTTATGCGAGTGCGAAAATTTTCGATGCTTAGTGTCTTTTTTTCCAGTACTAAGACTGACATTTCACCTACTTAATTCAAGGGCAATATTTTTCAGAAAATGTGATTGTAATTCTCTTTTGGTGCGACTTTTTCTGTTATTAGAATAAAAATTGATAAATATAGAATTATTATTATAATATATAACACTTTTAATTTACTAATAATTAATTTTATGATTCGTGATATTTAAGGAATAGAACGATACATGTTCATCTGCTATACTTCGTTTTAAAATAGTTAGCTTTTAAGTTTAAAATTAATTATTAGTAATTCAAAATTGTTATATATTATATGATTTACATTATATTTATCACCTGTTAAAAATTGTTTTACAATTTAATGGTTTTCACGTTATTGAGTATTAATTATATTGAAGTTTAATTCTTGACAGCGCCGCAGTGCGCATTATATAGGTAATATTTTAGTATAAGATAATTAAGTTCCGTAGTACGAAAAAATTCAGTACTATACTAAATAATTTTTGGGGCAAGACGCATTGAAAGATGTACTAATATCAGGTTGTCTTAATTTATGTACTGAGTATCAATTAAAAAACGACTGGTAATGTTTTTTTGACTGCTGACTCAAGTTAGTACATTTTTTAAAGGGATTTTCCTTTCTCTGTGTGCGCATGTGCAAATTCAAGATTAAGGTTGGGATTTGATAATCTTCAGTATTCACAAGATTGAGATTTGTCTATAAGGTTCGAATTCATTAACGTGATTTCAGTAGCAAGTATAACTTGGAACTCGAATATCTTTACGTGGGTATCAGCAGTTATTTTTGTTGAGTGGGGTGTAGAGTTGAAAAAAGTGGAAAATGGGTGTAAAATGCGTAGAAAATGGGTTTTATCAAATAAAAGGGTGGAAAATAAGAGTTCTATGGGTAAGATATAAGGGCTCAACAACTAAAATTTTTTAAAAACTATTTTATATAGAAAGATATATATCTTATTATATTATAAAAGGTTTTCTGCCATCTTTATCGACGCTGTCGTCGTGTATAAGAATAAATCGTGGCCCCAGTTAGTTGAAATTTCGTTAAAATAGGAGTAACAAGTTAGCTAAAAGTTGGTTAAAAAATAGCTGAAAGTTATATAAAAGTTAGCTAAAATTTAGTTAAAATTTAGCAGCAGCAGCAGGATGAATTTGCCTTAAATTAGCTGAATTTATTTATGAAGTCAATTCAATTCTTCGAGCATATACTACTGGAGGAAGCCTCCGAATGGCAGCAAGCGTTACAAGGCGAAGAGAGAGAAAGCCTCTATTTTGGTACGTGCTGTCTCTCTCTAGCCTGATTTGATTAGCTGCTTTTGTTCCCCACTAAGAAAGTGAGTGAGAGATAGCACGTACCAAAAAAGAGGCTTTTTCTCTCTTCGCCTTGTAACGCAGTTAATAGCTGGGAGGCTTCCTCCAGTAGTATATGCTCGAAGGTTCAATTATACAAAATTTAGATAAAAATTGACAAAACGTCAGTCAAAAATTAGCTGATTAAGTTCAATTCAACTGGATTTAAAGATGCGCTGTCGACAAAAATTTTCTCTTTTTTTCTAGAAGTTAATCAAATGTAGGCTCTAATATTATATCATTATTAAAATCTATACTTTAAAGAAAAGAGAAAATTAAGAAGGTTAGCTGAAGATGGAGAGAGTAAAAGAAAAATGAAGGAAGAAAGAATAGAGAGTGAAAAGAGATAATAAAATAAAATATAGTGAAACATAGATGAAGAGAGAAATACATATACTAAAGACCACATAAAACCCAAGAAAAAGGCCCAAAAAATGTGCTTGTATATGATAACTACTCATTATATAGGACTCAAAAAAATTGCTATTCTTATTACGATAAAATGCGCAGATCCGTAGGAGCCAAGAACTGTAGAAAAAGGTAGTTTCATTTTAATATATAATAACTACTAATTATATAGGAAACAATATAAAAAGAAAATTTTATAACAAGAATAATTACATATACCCTTAGAGCTTATATACTATGGAGGAAGCATGCCGTGTTAAAAAGTGGTGGCAACTTTCGGTAGAGAGAAAGAAGATATTAACTTAAATCTTATCTCTCTCGCGTAACGCTTCCGTAAGCACTGCACCAGAGAGACAGTATTTAAGTATTTATTTTCTTTCTTTCTCACATCATCGTTAAAATATCCACCAATTTACTATATAACATGCTGACTCCATGTATATATACTCGAAGTACATACCTAAAAAATGCACGAATCCGAAGAACCGGAGATTTGTAGAAAAAAGTGGTACATATTTTAATTACAATAATATTTAAAATTCACTGAAAAGTAAATTAACTCTAAAATATTAAATTTGACTATACGTCATTGTATATGTAAACAAATATTGAAGAAAAGCTTAAGTTTATTACACATACAATATAAGGCTAAGTTTAAATATGTCATATATGGAATGTCATGTAGTTCTGTTCGATTACATGCATATAATTAACTTCACCGATTTTCAATAAAGAGAAAATATGTGTAGTTTAATATTTGAAATAAAAATATCGAAAACGACTAGAACAAATAAATTTCGAATGAAGATTTACTTTATATTAAAAATCAGTGAAACTAAATAATATGAAGTAATTGAATAGAACCAGGAACTTAAAAAAAATAGAAAACTTAATCTTTATTTCCAAGAATATTTCACATTAAATAGTATATTTTTCACCTAGGGAAAAAAGTAAAGAATGTCCTAAATCGTGTGTAAATTGTAAAGCATAATTCACAAAATTGAGCTCGACTTCACAGATAACCGTTAGTATCTCGTATTATTTTGAACTTGAGTATCGTTTGGATATTGAATTCAGTTGACATCAGATAACAAAATTTTAAAACGTGTGACGAGTTACGTGTAACGTGTAATATCACTGAAGAACGGCTCTTATATTTAGATTCTTGACCTTAATATATAACTATTATTTTGAACAATTAAATTAAAAATACACCTTGTTACGTGAAACATACTTAAAAACCAATTTCGTGTTTATTTCCAATTATGATATCTTCACATATGTATTTTATACAAACGAAATATTGAATTTAAATACACGATCATAAGATTAAAATAAAATATTTTGGTTATTTTAAAATTCGAATATTACAAAACAATAAGTCGACTATTTGCAATTAACCAACAATTTTATTTGCATCAAATGTAAATTCTTAATGAAATATAAATATTACGTAGTGTATGTATCACAAGTAAGGTAATATTATATTTAATTTTATATTTGTTTTTTTATTTCCATATCATTGATATTATAATTTATAAATGGATCCTTAATATTAATAAAAAATTATTAAAACACGGAGGAAAATTATTAAGTATTAAAACATAACTGAAAATGTCAATCAAATAACATTTTCAACAAAATAAATTTCAACGCTATGATTCTTAAAATAAAAATTTTCATTTAACTATCATCCATTGTAATTATTATTTGTGTAACATATATGTAAGAATAATATATTTCATGAATAATCATTTCATTTGATGAACTATTAAATAAATTTATATATTTATAATTGTATAATATAATTTAGTCAATTAAAGTTTTATTCAAGTATCATTCAGAGAATAAAGTGCTCGAGTTAATTTCATGAAAATACATTAGTAATTAAAAATTTATTTGTTAACAATTATTTGGTAACAATTCTTCATAAATAACATTCATGTAACCTTAATAACATATTCATATGTGCGTGTGTTCGTATTTATATGAATCGTCATTTACGCGAAAATTGTTAAGAATTTAATGTATTAATAATAATTTCACTAAAGCAATAATATTTTTATTAAGAGAATAATATTAATTTTTAGAATATATCTAATGACCTCATTTGAAAAATTATCATAACATAATATAAAAATATTCTTTTAGTATCTTTTTAACATAAGTTTTATAAAATACGATCTTAAAAAGTATTATTTTCAATAGTCAATTATATAGATAGGAAAATATATGAAATGTGGATAAATTTTCCTAATTATGTCTATAATTATAAATTCATATATATGATCTGTCTAGATGCAAGTAAAATTTCCCATAAAATGGTAAACGTTTCAAAGAAAATTTACTTATGATTTGCAAAACATTTATTAAGAATGCGGAAAATAAATAATATTCTTAAATATTACTCTAAAATTTGTATAATATATAATTATTGAAAATTATCATTATTCTATTAGATTGGATTTATTGTTGAAGTTACATTATATTTCATTCTAAATAATCTATACTTATAAAATTTACATAATATTTTATATAAACTATGAAAATGATAATCACGAATTCATTATTATTTTATCCTATAATTAAAAAGTTTACATAATTATTATAATCAATAACTTATAAATTATTGTATTATTTTATAAAATACAATTTCAACTTAAATAATTAGCTTTATGTTAAAACTTAATTTTATTAGTATTCAATTCCCCGAGCTGATATATATTAAATTATATATTTTCATTATATATATATATATATATATATATATATATATATATATATATCTCCCTATATTATATAGTTATATGAACCAAAATTCAGTCGGTGCCCCCCACATCCCCCCCCACAGCCCCCCCACATGATTTTTATTAATTAAATAACGTAAATTTACGTTATTTTATGTTATCGATCATTACCCCCCACGCCCCCCACCTCCCCCCCCCCATAGACCCCCACTAACCCCCTCTTGCCCCCCACAGTCCCCCCCACACACACACAATCCCCCACAATCCCCCAACAACCTTTTAGAACCATCAAATATTGCATAATATAGTTTTATATTTTTTTATTATATTTTAAGTATAATATTACATAAAAATATAAAAATTTTAATTTTTTTTTTGTTGAAAACTCGAAAGTAGTTGCATAAAATTACAATTAATTATATTTAAAATGAAAAACATGTGCCTCATCAGATATCTTATTACCATTTTTTACATAGTTTATCTGAAATTAATAAATATAAATTTAAATTAATTCTATTACAATTCCTCAACACTATAATTAATTCATTTGTTGAAAACATAATGATTTTTAATAATTTGTTCATATTATAAATATTTTATTGTATTAAAATAAAAATAAGCATATAGTGTTGAGGATTCAGATTTCCACACCACCTTACATTATAAACCTTTAATAGTATTGATTTATACAACTTGTAAAATTAATTGATATTAATATTTATGTTTAAATTTATATAACTTTCAAGATTAATAACTATTTATATTTGTTTTACAAAGGTCTAGATCAAACGGATGATAATATTCATTTGAATTATTCAATAGAAATGTTAAATAACATAAGAGAAAGATTACCTCCACACGAACTGAAATTAAAAGTAAATACCATAATTATGTTAATTCGAAATTTAAGTATAAAAAATGGATTATGTAATGAAACGCGATTAAAAATAACTAAATTATTCAAATATAACATAGAAGCACAAATAACTCTTTCACGTTGTAAAAATGTAAATAAAATATATATTCAAAATGAATCGAAAAATAGAGATATTGTACCTAACATAGTTTAGAAAAAAATATTAAAAAAATAATACGCGAACCAATAGCAGAATATTACTTTAATCAAAGTCATGAAATTTATTCTAAATATTTATTAAGATAAAAAAGTATATTATTCTCAATAAGTTTCCAGAATCAAACTAAAAAACTTTGAATATCGATCTTGTGAAGAAAACTCAGTGTAGGGTATTTTTTTTCATAAATTATCTATGAATATAAAGATAGAAGAAGAAGAAGAAATTAGGAAAAACATATGCTCTGTTAGGTATTTGAGGGGAGCGATAAGTATGTACATCTTGTAAGTATCCAAAACATTTTTAACACCTGGTATGTTGATATTGCGTATAATCAGATATTCTTTCTCTCTTTTTTTAAAACCTATGTTTTCGCATTTGTAGAAATAGAGGGGTGGATTTTACATAAAATTATTTGTAAACATTAAATAGTGCACGAGCCATTGTGCGGTATGTTTATTGATAAGCATGCTGCTTGCAAGGTGTAAAAGAGAGAGAAAACTTTTCTTGCAGCTTGCATGCAGACCGTCTTTACGCGTATAATATTATTTTCCTTTTTTTTTGGTTCACGTATCACTTTCATTGAAATTTTTCTTGCAGTTTGTATGCTGACCGTCTTTGTACATAAATAGTGTTTCCCTATTTTTCTGTTAATCGATATTTGCTATAATTTTTTTCTCTATATAAAGAAATGTGTGAAACTATTTTTTCTCATATAGTTCTCTGCTGCAATAGTCAATAGAAGCTGAAATTTTGATTGTCTTGTGATTTTTCATTGCGAAACCATGAGAAATATTGTGGAAGACAATTTTCGTGTGATTATTTTACGAATTGGTAAATATTTAAGTTATGTGGAATCGTGTTACACTGTACGAAGAGTGTGTAATTTAACGTGGCGTAGAAAAGTTCATCGTAAGACATGTTTCTATCTAAAACAGCAATTAAAATTTTTTTTCATCAACCGTGTCGTTACGTATGATTGCGCAATCATATAGCAAATTGTAAAAAAAAAAACGAACTTGATGTATCAACAGCCGCTGAATATGTGAAATCAAGAAATCTGGAAGATGCCTCTGTACTGCAGGAACTAATGAATGAATACACCGAGTATCGATGAAAGTATAAAATACTTTTCAAATTGGATTGTTTCTCTTTTAAATAAAAAAAAAACAGATTGATTATAGCACTTCCGATCTAATCAGGTTTATGAGAAAGGTCAAAATATTCTTGTTTCTTTTAAATAATTTTTATAAAAATTTACAATCAATTTATTATTAATTTTACTAGTATTTCATAATTCAACAAATTAATAATTCGTTATTTACTTCAACTAATCGTTTAAATGTATATATTTGTATTGAATTTTAAATATTATTTTTTACCCATCACATAACATTTCTTTGGGTAGTTTATATTCGAAGAAAATGATTTATAATTTCATTTTTGGTTCATAAAACTATATATCCATTATAAAATTTAATTTTAAATTAAAAATTTTTAGATAAATATTAATATTAAAATTGATAGTTTAAATTTTTATATACACTCCGCAACAAAATTATCGCAACAAAATTTTTCATCGAAAAATTGCCATTTTTCAAATGCTTGTAACTCGGTCAATTTTCATCGTATTAAGATGATCTTTTTAGTTTTGTAGGGAATTATGTGTACTTTTAGGAAAAAATGATGTCCAATAGTTGCGAGATAATGTCTCATTGCTACGTCTTAATCAGGCCAACCAACTTTTTTTTTCTTAAAAAACGCAATAGTTTGCACGTTTGCCTGGATTACCAAAAATTTTTTTTTTAAATCACAAATACCATCTCAAAGTACATTTTCCAATGAGTATTTAAAAAAAAATCGACCCTCTACGATTTTTTTTGACCGAGTTATGCCATTTTAAAGATATCCCTATGTTTTAGCTAAATACCGCCAACATCAGCATTACCCGATGCGTACCGCGAGGAGGTTGTTGGTCGGACTTACGCATCATTGTGGCGCTTAAAAGGACCGATAGTGTGAACCGTTTCTTATATTAGGGACCCCGCGGCTCGTCACTTCCGCAGTACTTTTTGACTCCAAACACTATGCGCCCGAGACCTTTAATACCGTGTATTGCCATCTCGCTGACAAATTACCTCTCCTAAATATTCTTGCGAAATTATCAGGTTACATTTTGAAAAATTTGTGCCCCGGGAATTATCCTGAACCCCCATAAACAAAGAAGCCACATTAATATTTGTTATTTTTTTTTTTAAATTAACCTATGAAAAGTGTAACTCTATTTAAAATTACACCACTACGTTTTCAGTACATTTAACATTGTATCTTCACACTTACTGTAAAATTATCAACTCTACCAACAAATAAATTTAAAAAAAATAAAGTGGAAGTTTAAGGCGACATACTGGCCAAGAGTGGAGGCAAAAGATCATTCAACATTAATTTTATTATACACAAAGTACATAGGAACTAAAAATTATAATAACATATTCTTAATTAAAATGCCTCGGCTTACTGAAATCTAATCTACTCAAATTGTTGTCCTGCTAGAAGCGGGACTGAGTCAAAGCAATATATCCAGAAGAATGGGGATTCATCGCTCAACGGTGTCACGTGTTTTTAGTCTTTTTATGAAGAAACAAGTTCTTATCGCCAGAGGCCTGGTCAAGGTCGACATAGGACTACTACGAATCAAGAGGATCGCCACATTGTTAATGTAACCCTGCGCAATCCAAAGCAGGTTGCGCGACGAATTGGAAATAATGCTTTACCAGGCAGATGAATTAGCGCTTAGACGATAAGGAGACGTCTTCACAAAAGGGGTTTGAGATCACGAATTCGTGCTAGAGTGCCTAATTTATCAGCAGTTCATCGACGAGCTCGTCTAAATTACGCCCGTAATTATCGACACTGGACACCTAGAGAGTGGAGACATGTGTTTTTTATAGATAAATCTCGATTTTGTCTTTACGGAAACGATGCTAGGATACGAATTTGGCGCCGTAGACGAGAACGTTTCGCACCAAATCTCGTTGATCTAACCTGAGCATTTGGTGGAGGATCCGTTATGGTATGGGGTGGAATATCAATGAACCATCGATCAGACTTAGTGATTATCCCACTCCCAGGATTAACAGCGGGACGTTACATAAACGAAGTTTTACGCCCTCACATAATTTAAATGCGTCGGCGAATGGGCCATAATTTCATCTTGATGCAGGATAATGCACATCCCCATACTGCAAGGGTAACTCGTACTTACTTGGAAGAAAACAACGTAGAGGTATTGCCTCATCCTGCTAATAGCCTCTCAACCCTATAGAGCATGTGTGGGACATAATGGGCAGGCGATTACGTAACTTAGAGAGACCTACTGCTAACCTCCAAGAGCTTGAGAGAATTCTTAATGAAATTTGGCACGAGATACCTCAAGATTCAATGAGAGCGTGCATTAATATGCAAGAACGTTTAGGAGAAGTTATTCATCAGCGAGGTGGCAATACACGGTATTAAAGGTCTCGGGCGCATAGGGTTTGGAATCAAAAAAAAAATCGGGTAATGCTGATGTTGGCGGTATTTAGCTAAAACATAGGAATATCTTTAAAATGGCATAACTCGGTCAAAAAAAATCGTAGGGGGTCGATTTTTTTTAAATACTCATTGGAAAATGTACTTCAAGATGGTGTTTGTGATTTAAAAAAAAAAGTTTTTGGTAATCCAGGCAAACGTGCAAACTATGGCGTTTTTTAAGAAAAAAAAGTTGGTAGGTCTGATTAAGACGTAGCAATGTGGCATTATCTCGCAGCTATTGGACATCATTTTTTCCTAAAAGTACACATAATTCCCTACAAAACTAAAAAAAATCATCTCAATACGATGAAAATTGACTGAGTTACAAGCATTTGAAAAATGGCAATTTTTCGATGATAAATTTTGTTGTGGAGTGTATTTAAATTATAATTATATATATATATATATATATATATATATATATATATATATATATATATATATATATATAAAAATATATAAAATTATAATTTAAATAGTAAATTATAATTATATAATAGGAGTGTATTTAAATTATAATTATATATATATATATATAAATATATATAATTATATTATTTTAAATCCTGAGTAGAATTTTTTAATGTATTAATTTTTTACTAATTTTTCAAATATTCGATAATAAAGTAAGATATGAATATTAAAAATATTTTATATTTATTTAGTAATATTAACATTCATATCGTTTATCGCCTCAGAAAAAATTTAAAAGTTTAAACATAAAATTATTATTAAAATGTTGTTAAATGATTATTATAAAAATTTATAATCAATTTACTATTAATTTTACTAGTATCTTATTATTTAACAAATTAATAATTCGTAATTTACCTCAACGAATCGTTTAAATGTGTATATTTGTATTGAATTTTAGATATTATTTTCGATCAATCACATAACATTTGTTTGGGTAGTTTATATTTCTAAGAAAATGATTCATAATTACATTTTTGGTTCATAAAACTATATATCAACTATAAGATTTCATGTTAAATTTTTAATTTTTAAATAAATATTGATATTGAAAATGATAGTTTAAATTTTTATATATTTAAATAATAATTTTCATTATTATATATATATATATATATATATATATATCTCCCTATATTATATAGTTATATGAACCAAAATTCAGTCGGTACCCCCACATCCCCCCACTTTAGCCCCACATGATTTTTATTAATTAAATAACGTAAATTTACGTTATTTTATGTTATCGATCATTACCCCCCCCCCACGCCCCCCACGTCCCCCCACAGACCCCCACTAACCCCCCTCTTGCCCCCCCCACAATCCCCCACAACCCCCCCACAATCCCCCTTACAACCTTTTAGAGCCATCAAATACTGGATAATATAGTTTTATATTTTTTTATTATATTCTATTTATGTATAATATTACATAAAAATATAAAAATTTTAATTTTTTTTTTGTTTAAAACTCGAAAGTAGTTGAATAAAATTACAATTTATAATATTTAAAATGAAAAACATGTGCCTCATCAGATATCTTATTACCATTTTTTACATAGTTTATCTGAAATTAATAAATATAAATTTAAATTAATTCTATTACAATTCCTCAACACTATAATTAATTCATTTGTTGAAAACATAATGATTTTTAATAATTTGTTCATATTATAAATATTTTATTGTATTAAAATAAAAATAAGCATATAGTGTTGAGGATTCAGATTTCCACACCATCTTACATTATAAACCTTTAATAGTATTGATTTATACAACTTTTAAAATTAATTGATATTAATATTTATGTTTAAATTTATATAGCTTTCAAGATTAATAACTATTTATATTTGTTTTACAAAGGTGTAGATCAAACGGATGATAATATTCATTTGAATTATTCAATAGAAATGTTAAATAACATAAGAGAAGGATTACCTCCACAGGAACTGAAATTAAAAGTAAATACCATAATTATGTTAATTCGAAATTTAAGTATAAAAAATAGATTATGTAATGAAACACGATTAAAAATAACTAAATTATTCAAATATAACATAGAAGCACAAATAACTCTTTCACGTTGTAAAAATGTAAATAAAATATATATTCAAAATGAATCGAAAAACAGAGATATTGTACCTAACATAGTTTGGAAAGAAATATTAAAAAAATAATTTTATTATAATTTAACAAAAATTTAATGTTATTTAAATAAATTTTTATTAATTATTTTATTAATTAAACTTTATTTTTTTCAGGTTATATTTATATTAATTATAAACATTAAAAATTTTTAATAATATATAAATAAAAAAAAATGGAATGGAATCCAATTAATAATGTTGAAATTGACAATGTTAATGATCAACAAATGATTAAATGAAATCCATTTTGATGGAAAATTTAAATGATCAAATTGAAGAACATTTAAATTTTTAAGAAGAATATGAATATTATTTAGAAAGTCTAGATAATAATAGTTCAATAAACAATACAATAATTTCTGAATTAAATAACATTATTAATTCATATATAGAGGAAAATAATGAACAATTTGAATTTAAAAATTGGAATGAAGTACCAGAGTATTATAAATATTATGCGAATGAAATTATAAAATATAAAATAAATATACGCGAACCAATAGCAGAATATTACTTTAATCAAAGTCATGAAATTTATTCTAAATATTTATTAAGATTAGCTAACATTATTAATAAAATATGAAAAATTAAAATAAATCATAAATATTTCAATATATAATAATAAATTTAAAAAAATTGTTAAACATTATCAATATTATTAAAAATAAAAAAAAATAAAATATTTAAAAATTAACTAAAATATTTAAAAGTTATGATTATTTAAAATTTATAAATCGAAATTTTAATAAATAAATAATTTAACTACTAACAACAATAAATAAAAAAACATATTCATAACTTTTATACAGGTAAATGTAATATAAGTAAGTATAAAATAATTTAAAATTATTTTATTTATTTATTTGTTATATAAATAACTAAATTTTAAATAAAATATGATATAATGATCATGTAATAATTTCATTTACAATATCATAATAAATTTATAAATTTTAGTATGAATTTTTGATATATCTCATAAAATGTTTAAAATGAGAAAAAAGATATAAAAAAGGAATTATAACAAAATAATCCTATAAATCTTAGAAAACTCAAAATCATTACGATATATCAAATAATATACTAAATTATCAACGAAACTAAAAAAAAAATGATTTAAAAATTTAAAAATGATTTAAATGTTTAATATATAATTATATTTATAGCACAACTGGGGGTTGGCGAGCAGTGCGAGCAGGGGGGTACCCCCCCTAGTATATATATATATATATATATATATGTGTGTGTATATATACATATATTATTTAAAATAATCGTGAGTAGAATTTCTAATATGAATAATTTTTTAAAATAAATTTTCTAAATATTATTCAATAGTAATAAAGTAAGATACGAATATTTATATAGCAATATTAACATTTTAATCGTTTATCGCATAAGAAAAAATTTAAAAGTGTGAATATAAAATTATTTTAGAAATATTATTAATATGTAAATTATTTTTACAGCGCTAGAAATATTGCGAAGAAATTGGGAGACGGACAGCGACGAGGATTTATTCTACCGTGTAAATAACGAAAATCATCTTATCGGAAATCATGATATGCCAGGTACATCTGGAAACAGTGTCCGGCGACGATCATTCATTACACCTTCACCTTCTTCGTCTTACGATACTTCCAACTTAAGCGTTTCTCCACAAGTTATAGATCGCGATGCTGAAATGTTTGTTAATGAAGAAGAAGAAGAAGAAGAATGAGGAGGGGAAGGAAGGAATGGAATCAGGCAAGAACAGCAGCCGCCAGAAATAATCGTTGATAGCGACGCCGAAACGGTCTTCAATGAAAAAGAAGAAGAACAAGAAAGAAGAGTTGAAAACAGCCAAAGTCACGTGCAGTTTCAACAGGACTTGGTAGAAAATTTTGAATCTAAGTCCGTTTTTTATTCTGAAAACGAAGAAGAAGTTAATGAAGAAATTATAAGACCGATCGGGCTACTAGCAGGTACTATGATCGTAAATTATCCAGAGCCATTCAATGCTACCTTAAGAGGAGGTCACGTATCTCTGTCCTTTCCTAATCAAAGGATTGAGTTTTTTACAGGAACTAGTAACTTAAGCAAAAAATGAAGAGAAAGCTGCATCTTGTATTAAAAAACCAATATTTTCTTTGATAAGAAAGAATTAATTTTATTGCTTCGTTTTCAAGAAAACCTTGAAAAACTTGAATCATAAAGGTTAGGGTGGACAATTTGGTTTTTCAAGGTTTTTTTTGAGAATGAAGCAATAAAATTAATTTTTTCTTATCAAACAAAATATTGCTTTTTTTGATACAGGATGCGGCTTTCTCTCCATTTGTTGCTAAAGTTATTAGTTTTTGTAAAAAATCATTTCTTTGATTAGAAAAGGACAGAGCTACATGACCTCCTTTCAAACCATAATGGGTCTATATATGGTAGTGGTGGCAACGATGTACTTAATGAGATAGAAAGCGGGGCAGCAAATCTAGAAGGACCCTTTGAAAATAGGCAAGAACGGAGTATTCTGTTACACGGTTTTTATGCTTAAAGAGTACCGGTAATAGAGAGATCATTCCATCAAATCGTCAACCGCACGCGCATGATTTTCCACTCTTTTGATGAGGACGTCTTAGATCTACGAGTTAATGAATGTAAGGGATTTTGATTATAATTATGATTTTTATTATTATTCTATTAATATTATTATTATTTTATTATTATTTTATTATTATTTAATTATTATTTAATTATTATTTTATTATTCTTTTATTATTATTTTATTATTATTTTATTATTTTATTATTATTTTATTATTATTTTATTATTATTTTATTACTATTTACAAAATATTTTTTATTTGTTTAAAGTAATACGGAGAGAAGAAAACAGCATTGATAACGTGACAATTTTTAAATTCAAGATCTCTGGAGATTTATGCCCAGAGAATTAGACCAGTTCGACGCGCGCAAGAATTACAATGGTTTCATACCATGGCTGAAGATATGGAATCAGCATTGTATACAGATTCGCCTACAGATTTAGCCGATCTACTCGATAGTGTACACGATAGTTTAAATGGTCCTCCAAAATAATAAAAATTTTAGAAAATTATTTTTATTTTTCGTTTTTCAATTTTAAACATTGCAAACATAAGTAAATAAATAATTTTAATAACAATAGTAATAATAATATTAGTAATATTAATAATAATAGTGATAATAATAAGAATCATGTAATATAAAAATTGAAAATTCTTAATTAAATTTTTTAAATAAATTTTTTAAATATTTATTTAAAATTATTTCCTAAATATAAAATATTTTCTCTCATCCCCTGGCGAAAAGTGTGCGAAATCCCCCCCCCCTATCTCGCCGAGAAGTAGCCCATTAAATGCTAAGCTGAGTTGCGCACTAAACTTGTGCGCCGATTCAGAGACCGCTGGCTGGCTCACTCTGTCTCTCTCGCACTCAGATACTTATCCATGCAAAACTTTACTGCTACATTCACGAAGACACTCTTTTTACACGATATATCAATTTATGTATGAAAAAAATGTAATATCAATTTTTCTAATCCCGCTCTCGGCGGATGATTGATACAAGCATCACTGTATAAGATATACATGCTTTGTTCACAAACGCATTGAAACGACCTCGTCGCTAAATAGCATCGTAATGATAGCATAAATACAACGACGTTAAATGAAAATAAAAAAAAATAATATTATTTATTATTTAAATTTCACGTGCACTTTTTACATTTTATCAAATATAATATTTCTACACAAATTCTTTTTGTAATCTTCGATTTAGATTACAAAATATTCAAATAGAATTAAGGTTAAGATAGTCCGAAAAGAAAAGAAATCACAATGTGTATATATAGATATATATGTATACTAACTGTAATATAGATAACTTTTAATCGAAATATCTTTTACAAACAATGAATTATAAAATGGCTTCAATACCGAGTTTGATATTATTTAATGAATTATTATCTAACAATTTGAAAGACTTAATACATTGGGCTCGCTTGCTTTCTTTCTCTTTCGCACTCGCACGCCGCTTCTTCCTCACTTGAATAAACGCTAGTGCGCAGGTCCACTACTCGATGTGCCGACGCACTACAGCCGCAACAATTTGAATGAATTTTTATTCATTTTTTATGAATAAACATTTATTGTTGCGCAAACTTTTCGCCGGGAATAAGAAAAAATCGTATATTCACCTCGGGAGAGAAGTTGACCATCAATTGCTCACGTATTTGCCCCCTCGCTGCGCTCGGGGGCAAACCATACGCGAGCATTTCATGGTCAACTTCTCTCTCTTGGTTAATAATATACTATTTATAGCATCATCATCATCATCCCTCGTAGAAACATCAACACCAGCTGAAAACTATGCTACGCTTCTTTCTGTCACAGAAGATGAAGAAAAAGAAGAAAAAGAAAGGGAGGAAGAGCGGGGAGCCACAAATGTATCAGAGAGAGAACAGTGGAGTATGTCTATAAGCAGTAGCAGCGTCAACCATGGACATAGTAATAGCAGTGAGAGAAGAGAGTCTAACGCATATGTAAGCGAGAGCGTCAATAGGAATGAGTATGCGCGAAAGAGTGAATCACGCGTGAGTGAGGTAGAAAATGTTCAAATAGGTGGCGGTAGAGGCGCTGGTGCAAAGAAATTTTCAATAAGACCCCTGGGCGTAAGATTCGATATTAATCAACAAAGAAATCATTGCATAAGAAAATTTCAAATGAATGCGACAAGATTAGTACTTTGCATGTGTTTCCCTACGAAAAATTTAAATCCTGTTTTATGGTTAGAATTGGTTATGCGGGATATTCACACGTGTTTGATATCGTTAAGAGAAGAAAATGGCTTAATAGGAATTACTGTAAAAAGTATTCACTTTAGTCATGGCCCAGCCGGAATGTCACTTAGACCAATTTTTAATTTTAATTACGATGATTTATGGGAACTTATAAGTAATTTAACTCAAAGTGACGAAAATTTTCAGATAGACGAGAGTTTTATTTTAGAGGCAACGTATATCAATCACCGTATATCACTTTACCTTGAGGTAAAATGAATTAAATATTGACATATTTCATAAAAAATCAATAGTTTGTATACAGAATAAAAATAATTTGTGTTTGCCGCGAGCCTTAGTTGCTGCAGAGATGTATGTAAATTATAAAAAAAAATGATTCAATCGATATGAAAAATAAGTGGACTGTCGTTCGCGATGGACGTAGATCTATGCAGAAAGTGAACGCTTTTCAGGTCATAAAAAATGCTGGTCTGAATATTTCAACGGAAGGCTGGGGGTTCCACGAAATAGATAACTTTCAGAAGTACTATACTAGACTTGGCATTGCAATGCAAGTATATGATAAAAATAATTTTGGAAGCGGAGAACCACCATTCTTCAATGGTCGTACGTTAATTGAACAATCTCAAAATAATGTGGATTTGCAAGGTATTATAAATTAATATTATGATTATGAACATTAAGGAACTATAGTTGATCTTATATATATTTTTTACTTTATTCTTTATGAGGGACATATTTAATTAAAAAATTTCTAAAAACTTGACAGAAGGGCCATTAGCTTCTAACAATTTATATTTGAGAATTTGCTGCCATCAGCTTCAAAATTATTCATGCATTTTTAAAATTATGCATCCTCTATTTCATTGCACTATCATTTTATTTTCAAGAGCTTTAAAACATATTAAATTTTACTAAATATCTACAAAATAACTTGCCAGGCCCGTAGATTAATAGTTTATGGTGTAGTTGATAATTTTAAAGTTTATATAGTGAAAATAAGTGAAAGAAAACTAAGAATATTGAATTCTCTGCATTACATAACATCACATATAAAAAAAAATAATTTTTAAGCACAAAATAGATTTTTATTAATTGTAATAATATTTTTGTTCTTTATCTTTGAATGTATGTGTATTTAAATTCATATTTTAAACTGTTATTTAACACACGTGAATGAGCTAGCAATTAAATTATAAATCAGTACACATTAACATTGAGCAAATGCTGAAATCACCAACAAAATATTAATCTACGGGCCTGGCAAGTTATTTTGTAGATATTTAGTAAAATTTAATATGTTTTAAAGCTCTTGAAAATAAAATGATAGTGCAATGAAATAGAGGATGCATAATTTTAAAAATGCATGAATAATTTTGAAGCTGATGGCAGCAAATTCTCAAATATAAGTTGTTAGAAGCTAATGGCCCTTCTGTCAAGTTTTTAGAAATTTTTTAATTGAATATGTCCCTCATAAAGAATAAAGTAAAAAATATATATAAGATCAACTATAGTTCCTTAATGTTCATGTATTAATATTCACTCATGAATGAAATGAAATGTTGATCTTGTATATCTTTATTTTTTGATTTTGATGTGTATTATCACCGCTATCTTCATCTCAGTAATCACTTTTTTCAGAAATTATTTGGAAAAATTTTTCCAAACATTCATCTATCAAAAAGAATATAAATTGAGCATTTGATGAATTCTATATAATTAAAAAAAATGAATTGAATACAGAAGTACTCGACAATTGCTTGATTGATTTCGAAACTTTCTTTAGCCAAAACTGTAAATATTTTATGAATTTCATATTATTCATATTATGAACTTCATATTAAAAAGAATGAATTAAATACGGAAGTACTCGACGATTGCTTGATTGATTTGAAAACTTTCTTAAGCAAAAACTAAAGATTAATCAAATAAAAAGTATAAACTTGATGATGATATTTCAGTACTTTCGAAAACTGAAATAAAAAAAATATTATGTATTGGGTAAAATAAAATATTTAGAAAAAATGTTCTAAAGAATACTATACTATTCAATACCTGAACTCGCCTGAAATATACTTTTTCAAAAGTAATAATAAAGATTAAATAGTATTTATCAATTTGAACAATGATTAAAAACAAAAAATAACAGTTATAATATTCAAAAAATTTCAAGAAATTTGATAAAATTATAAAATAAAAAAATAGTTTAATGGTATTTTTAGGAATTTTATATTATTTAAAAAAGTTGAAACATAAGAGCTTATTAATCAATGTCAATTTCATTCCTTTTTATTAAAAAGAATGAATCGAATACAGTAATATTCCTCAGTTACTTGATTGATTTCTAAACTTTCTTTAGCCAAAATTGTATATTTATTTAATAGTTTGAAAAAAAATATATATTATTCTAAAAGCGGGACGGAATTTCAAAGTACTTTAAAATAAAAAGACAGGATGAGGAATAAATATAACAAAGATTTCAAATTTAGTGTTTTGGAAAACATCCAAATAATATAAAGTATTTAGATTAAGATTAATATATTCATTTAAAAGAGAGTTTAAAAATTATTATATTAAATAGCACATAATTTAGTATTATTCATATTAATATGATGAAAACAAAATATATTGTAGTTCTTAAGCAAATTTAATAAAAATAATAAAATTCAAATATTTCTTAAATATTTAATTTGTTAAATTAATATTCTTTAAAAGCACCTACAAAATTTTGAGAGCTCCATCTCTTTTAGTTACAAAGAACTACACAGTTGCTGAAAAAAAAGAATAATATTAAATTCTCAAAATTCACATTTTTCAGACCAAAAATGATCGAAGTGCCTTCCATGAATATGTTTCAATACATTATTGATGAATACAGTAAAATGAAACTATTTTTATATTTAGACAATAATTAAAGTAATTAAAACGATTACTCAGTATAAAAATGTTAAGTTTAGAAAATTGAGCTTTTACTCATATCTTTTCACATTTTTATTACTAAAAGACATACCCACGCGAAACTATTGTGTCAAGTTTATATATAGCTTACTGGATATAGTTTGTATCTGAAAATGATTATATATAACTTTTGTATAACTCTATAAAACTAGATACAAAATATAAAAAAAATCTTTTTAAAATTTATAAAAAAATTATAGAATTAAATATCCAAAACAAAAGCATTAGAAAGTGAACGAATTTTGATGAAACGTTTAATTAAATTAAACATTTATGTTCAATTAATTTTTTTATGTTTAATTAATCGTAACACGATTTTTCAGTAGACGCTTGAATACATTAATTACAAAATAACGTAAATTTTTGTCACTTCCAGAAGATGATGTCCAGGTGACCTGGACAACCTCCAGGTCGACAAAACATCATTTAGAAAATGCATCTAGTATTATAATTGAAATTAAAAAATTTTTTGTCACTTCCTGGAGATGATGTCCAGGTAGCCAGGATGGCCTCCAGGATCACGAAACATCATCCACGAGGAAACACATCTAGTATTATCATTGAAAATATATAAATTTTTGTTACTTCCTATAGATGATGTCCAGGTGACCTAGACGATCTTCAGGTCGACGAAACATCATTCTCGAAAAAGTAAACCTAGAATTATAATTAAAAATTTTTTGTCACTTCCTGGAAATGATGTCCAGGTGGCAAGGATGGCCTCCAGGATCACGAAACATCATTCACGAGAAAACACATTTAGTATTATCATTGGAAATATATAAATTTTTGTCACATCTTATAAATGATGTCCAGGTGATCTGGACGACCTCCAGGTTGATGAAACATCATTCTCGAGAAGGTGAATTTAATATTATAATTTAAAATTTTTTGTCACTTCCTGGAGATGATGTCCAGGTGGCCAGGATGGCCTCCAGGATCACGAAACATCATTCACGAGGGAACACATCAAGTATTATCATTGGAAATTTATAAATTTTTGTCACTTTCTATAGATGATGTCCAGGTGACCTGGACGACCTCCAGGTCGACGAAACATCATTCTCGAGAAAGTGAATTCAGTATTATAATTTAAAATTTTTTGTCACATCCTATAGATGATGTCCAGGTGATCTGGACGACCTCCAGGTCGACGAAACATCATTCTCGAGAAAGTGAATTTAATATTATAATTTAAAATTTTTTGTCACTTCCTGGTGATGCTGTTCAGATAGCCAGGATGGCCTACAGGATCACGAAACATCATCCACGAGGAAACATATCTAGTATTATTATTAAAAATTTATAAATTTTTGTCACTTCCTATAGATGATGTCCAGGTGACCTGGACGACCTCCAGATCGACGAAACATCATTCTCGAGAAAGTGAATTCAGTATTATAATTTAAACTCGCCGTCGATATATATATATTATAGCATGATATACTAACTCGAATACAAACCGCATGCACCATACTAACTACTATACTATAGCCGAAAAACATCAAAAATATGCTCATAGCTCTCCTACAATATTAAGGTGTGACGTCACTGGCTGGAAACAAAAATTGAAGGACTGACGACGAAGAAGAATTTTTATAACGCGAATATGGTACTTTGAAATTTTAGATTACGTTTTCTCGTGATTGATTAAATGGATCGTAATAAAACTTTTTTTAAATTAAAGATAATATAAAAATCTTTAAATATCAATTTCTATTTTTCAAATATTGGGTTTTATTTTAATAGGATTCAGTTTTTTAATTTTGAAAACTCTAATTCAAAGTATAAGAGGAGCGCCTCGACGTTTTCGTATTCGTACCTTAACTCGCCGTTGAGGCGCTACCGCGCCTCTTGATTTTAAGAAATAGATAAATAATTCCTGATACAGCTGATAAAGAATATATGAAAAATTAAACACAAAAAGATTTTAAAACTTACAAAGATGTTACAGACGAGGTAGGTATTTCTTTTCTTTAAAAAAAAAATAAAAGTTTATTGATATATTTTATTTTTTATAGTTGCATATTAAAGCGCTTTGATGGATTATCGAAAACAATCTTTAGAAGAATTTAAAAAGAACTTAAGTAGGTTACACAATAAGCATAATTTATAAAATCTGTAATTAATCTTATTAAATAAAATAAATAATATGAAATGCAATCAATACAAAAAATATACATATTTTTAAATTAGGAAAGTGTAATTATACATAATATAATAAAAATCATTATTGGACTTTGTACAATAATTATTTTCATTAAAATACCATTAATATAAAAAAAAATTCGTAAAATTATTATTTCAAAATAGTATTTAATATCTTGTATAGTTTTACTTAAAAGTCGGGGTTGGCGCGCTGACGCGCAAGGCGCTTGCCCCCTAGTTTAAAGAAACATTATAAATGCGAGAAAAGAACCTATATGATTGTGTTATATTGTTGGTAAAACAACAACTGTTAATTACTGTGAAAATTTTATTAGAAATTGTAAAAATACTTCTGATGCGATTTTTCTTGGCGAAGAAAGAAAAGAGAATGGTATTTTAAAATATTGTCACATGAATCGTATACATAATTCAAACAATATAATTTGTTTTTGAAAAGTACTTGAAATAATAGTACATAATTTGAATAATTTCAAATAAATTATTATGAAACATAAAGCTAAGCAAAATCAAGTCTTTGGTGCAGAATCGGGAGTGTTAAAGGTGTGAACTGCAATCTTGCAGATCAAATAATCAGATGTGAAGAATGTTAAGCGATGGAGCAGATTTTAATAATTTTATTATAGTATAGTTTATTTGGTACTCATAAATTTATAGATTTTATTATGATACCATCAAGACTTCAAATTGATAAAAATAAACGTAATTGCATTTTCTGATGCGGCAACAAGTGATTTAAATAAAAGGATCAGTAGTTCAGTTACGAATAAAAGCTATACTAAAATTATTAAATTCAATGCTTGCAGATTAAACAATGAAATGCTATACGAGTATTAGGCGAGAGGACGCTAGCGAGAATTGTCTTAATTTTCACATAAATTTTGCATAAATACCCATAAAAAAATGCTTACCTTGAATTTTTAACTGGGCGACCAAACCTAAAAAAGATTCTAAAATCTTAAAATCGCTCTAAAAACTCGCTATTTGAAGGTGTAAAAAGATATTTGACAAAAAGTTTTAAAAAAATGATCTTAAAATGTAAGATTTTTTTCAGATTTGTCGAAGTGGTGCGCCATATCTAAAAGTCGAAAAAACTACTTTTTTAACGGGTTTTTAGCGTTTTTTTGCCACTTACGCCTCACTGAAGCTAATTTTGATAGATCTGATAGCATTTTTAAATTCTACGGATAAAGTACGTCGAAAATATGTACTATACTTGTTAAAAATATTTTTATACTATTTACTAGAAATCGAAAACGAAAAAGTAGTCTGCTTTAAGCATGTCAGAAGTACTATCTTTTCTTCTATGGTGTTTGAATAGCCATTTGTAATCTTCTTATCATTAAATTATACATATTTTCTGTGTATTTTTTCCTGTAGAATGTAGTGGTGCCATAAGTTTTACTTTAACTAGCTTGTGGAAGGGTCCAAAAAGCAAAAGATAGTATTTTCCGATTTTTTCAAAAGTTTTCACTGTATCCAATCTTCAAATGAACAGATAATATATTAGTTTTATGTTTGAATTGATTATTTTAGATAAACAATTAATTTTGTAAAGAAACTATTAAAAATTATATAGAACTTTTCGTTATTTTTATTCTGTAATTGTAGAAAATCAAATGAAAAAATATTGTATATAAAAGCAATGATATATATTTAAAAATCAATTAAGAATTAAAAAAGAGTTTTTTATAAAAAAGTTATCACTTTTGATATTAAGGAAATCATTACGTTGCATGCTTTGTAGAAGAATAATAAAAACAGTAAATATAATACATAATTTTTTTTATTCATTATAACAATATTTATTAATAAACAGTCATTATTTGTGAATATTGATTCAGTCTTCATCTTTACTGTTTTCTTCTATTACAGGTTCGATTTGTTGTACATCGAAGAGTGTAGTTAAGACTTTAGCTGGTCTAAATATACGAGATAAGTATCTTGCGTAACTTAAATAAAAAATAATAGCTGCTAGATGGGAGCAGCGTCCAATTGTTTTGTCCCCGTTTGCACAATTGTAGCAATATCTCTTAATGTGATTGATGCCGACCGTTTTTGAGCAGTACTGTATATAACATTTATACTTTTTTCTTCTGACGTGCCTCGATTAAACCTCAAATCTTACAATATCTGGCTGTTCTTTTGAATAGCTGAACAATGATGAACCGTCATCTTCTAGAATTTCTGCCAAATAGGAAACTGATTGCGATAACTGATAAGTACCAGTAAACAAAACTTTAAGATCTTTTAACGTCATTTCGGGAAAGTCAAGTATTTCTTCCGATGATAACTGCTGAAAAGGTACGGTCTTTCGATTCCAATTGTTATCATGGACTTCAAGCGCCAAAGTATTTTGAACATTTATCATAAAGTTGATTCTTTCGATAATTTTTACCAGATTTTCTGCATCGGAATTCAATTTCTTGCCAAACGTGTTTTGCAAAAAGCAAGCAATCTTACAGAATAATCCGGCTCTTGGAAGAAGACCATTGTGGAATTGATGGTGAAGTAGCTTATACTTTCGGCCGATTATTCCATGTATCACTTCAACCACCCATCTAAGTTTAGTCACTAGACGAGACCCATTAGATTCTTCAGTGGTAAGTTGAGGTCTATTACCTTTTAAAGCGGGTATTAAGACAGTAAATTCCTGTTCGTTCAAAAAATCCACTACATCTCGAAATCCTCGATCAAGAATAAAAATATCTTGTTTTTAAAGAATCTCATTTAATCCATCAGGTTGCGTTAATATAGTTTCCAATATTTTAGCATCGTTATAATTTGCAGTGTTAGGTCCAGCACAATCTACAATACAACCGTTTGTTGTGCAAATTGTAAATGGCTTGCATAGAGAAGTTTTTTTGTCCTGAATACGATTTCCGTTCGTAAGCATTGTTGCTGCTTTTTTGGTGGCGTAAATAGGTTCCGTCACAGATCAAGGCTAATTTATTTTCTACACTATACAGCATTTTCGCTACTTCAGCTGTTTGGGTAAGGAGGAATTCCCGAGAATAAGCTTTGATCCCAAAATGTATTGGAAAAATTTCGTTTTTAAAACAGTTGAGTACGGAAGCGATGGAATTTTGAACTATATATTCTTCAATGCCAAAAATTGCAGAGATACATTTATTGGAGTTACCAGATCTCATCTTAAATAAAAAAAGTACCAACACTTGCGTTAAATTTCGTTTTTTAGTAGATCTCATGGTACTTATTTTATTGCGCAGCTGGAAAATATCATCCCACGTGTGGCCAGTGAGAGCTTTTACGCGTTCTTTCGAAACTTGAAAATTTCCAATTTGGTCATGAAGCTGTGGATTCATGTTATCTGATATTTTATTCATAAATAGTGAAACTTCTGAAACTTGAATAACGAATTCCTTCGAAAAAATATTTAGTTGTAAGACTTCATCTTGATAAAATCTATTCTTTATTAGATGAATCTTACAACATTTATTTTTATTAGGTATAAAAATTTTTCTGGTAACAAACACTTGGATACGAGCTTCAATTGGCACATTTTGAATATTGTTTACAGATTTACATAAAAAACAGTATCTGTGACTTATGCTTACTCTGGAAATGTACATATGAACATATTCAGTGTTTGGTTTAACAGATGGTTCAGAAATTGAATAATCACTAGAGATTTGACCGTCTAAGGAATCAGTAAACTCCTGACTAGTTGCTGGTGTTGTATTTTGAGAGGAACTATTACTTGACAATCTAAATTACTAATCTCTATGTGCATTCGGAGCCCTTAAGTGATGTAAAGATAAAGGGTGGCTGACACCCTTAACTTATTCTACAATCTTAATAACTACGCGGCAGCCGGACGGAGTCCTTCAATTAACGTAATACGTAATGGGTAGACGACACCCTTAAGTTATTCTAAAGTCTACTATTTACACGTGGCCGGACGGAGTCCTTTAAAATATGAAACAGGTAATGGGTAGACGACACCCTTAATATATTCTATAAGTCACGTAGTGGCGGACGCGACAGCTGTGGGTGGACGAGGCCCTTAATTAAGCCAGTTGCAATACGTGAGATAGAATATAATATTTTATGTGGACGTCAATCTTAAATTCAGCGGCGCAAGTGTGGCGGCGACAGCAAAAGATTGCGAGTGTGCTCTAGGCAGCATAGATTTACGCCTGTGTGCTCACTTGACGTAACTCTAGTACTGCCAGCATATGCACTGTAGTGTAGACCTATGTGCGCACTTGGTCTACCCTCATATGCAAGAAAGAGAAGCTCTGCCTAAGCTGTGGTGCTCCACAAGCCAAGGCAGCTAGCAACTACCTGTCTCACTCTCTCTTAGCCTTGTGTGCTCACTTAGGTAAAGAGAGAGTGGAGACCATAGTCTACACTGCTCTGCTCTGGTTAGCTTTTCGGCCTCTTATATACTTTGGCCTCATTTTTCCTGATGCGCGTAACGACATTCGAGGTTGCCGCCTAGCGGCTGAGCTCAGAACTACTGTTCTATAGTAGCTTGGCCGTTAGGCGGGAGATATGAAATGCGCGGGTATGTATACTCGTCGCAATATATGTATATATATATATATATATATATATATATATATATATAGATATATCATTGCATACACATTTTAATTTTATATAATTATCTGCAGTGATAAAACTTTGAGATCTTATTTATAAAAAATTAATTGATAATTACAATTAATTTATTACCATTTCATTTCTAACTTTATTACAAAAAAAATTGGTTTGTTTGTCATCTATAAGGTTAATGTGTAGAGAGTATTAACCATTTACTAAAAAAAAATCTTTTCATTTTAACATTAGATACAGCGAAAACTTTTGAAAAAATCGGAAAAGACTATCTTTTGCTCTTTGGACCCTTCCATAAGCTAGTTAAAGTAAAACTTATGGCACCACTATATTCTACAGGAAAAAATACACAGAAAATATGTATAATTCAATGATAAGAAGATTAAAAATGGCTATTCAAACACCATAGAAGAAAAGATAGTACTTCTGATATGCTTAAAGCAGACTACTTTTTCGTTTTCGATTTCTAGTAAATAGTATAAAAATATTTTTAACAAGTATAGTACATATTTTCGACGTACTTTATCCGTAGAATTTAAAAATGCTATCAGATCTATCAAAATTAGCTTCAGTGAGGCGTAAGTGGCAAAAAAAACGCTAAAAACCCGTTAAAAAAGTAGTTTTTTCGACTTTTAGATATGGCGCACCACTTCGACAAATCTGAAAAAAATCTTACATTTTAAGATCATTTTTTTAAAACTTTTTGTCAAATATCTTTTTACACCTTCAAATTGCGAGTTTTTAGAGGGATTTTAAGATTTTGGAAACTTTTTTAGGTTAGGTCGCCCAGTTAAAAATTCAAGGTAAGCATTTTTTTATGGGTATTTATGCAAGAATTATGTAAAAATTTTTCCAGACTGGTAATAATAATTAAGGTGTCAAAAACCAAAATTAATGAAAAAACACGTTTTTTGGAGGTGGGGGAAGAAGGGGATGAGGGGGGGTGATAATCTTAAAATTCATTATTTGATATATGTCGACTATTCATGCAACCAAATTCCAAATCCCCGAGGGGTGTAATTTCGCCTATCTTATCCTATCATACTCTTTAAAAGAAAACATTTCTTACTGAAGTTTACAAAACTAAGTTAAACTATTCATTAAGATAGTGAAAAAGATTGAAATATTTGAATTGCGTTTTTTTTTTTAAATATATTTATCTGACGTGTAACATAAATAATCCTGAATTATTAATTCAGAAATTAATAATCACGATTTCAGGCGCGACAATTAAAATTATGTTTTAATGAAGTTATTTTACTGAACTTGAATAAGGTCTAATTCGAAGTTGATAATATTATCACTCGGAATGTTTTAAATAAAGTTACTTTAATGAAGTGAAAAATAATTAAATTTAAATAAAATTAATGTATTGTTTAAATATGCGATAATAAATACAGACAAATTAAAATTAACTGCATCCGATGCGTTTAATTAATGCGCGATGAAAATTATTAATAAATGGAATGGCAGAGAAGAAGATTACCTTTTATAAATGCCAAATTTTCATATTATTATTTGGAATTGAAAATTTGATAATATAAATGAATTACCTATAACAGAGGCAACTGATGATGTGTCTTCTCTTATAGACAAATACAAAAGTTTTAAACAATAATAGGTCATATACCGTGTAAGTTTGGTTGTGCATCTAATACCTACTGGTAAAGCTAAATTTTCTATTAATAGTGAATTGATCGATGCGTTATTTAATAATTAAATATCAAACTACAAGGTGTGTAAAATCGTGAATTTGGACAAATTGTCGTTAATTATACATTCAATTTAAATTATAAACAGCAAATTCACTGTTGGTTGAAAATGTGTATTAAAAATTACCATGATTTTATTAGGGCGTGATACTAAGATGCGTTATTTTCTATCTGGATACAGAATAGAATACACTGGTTAATATACGCAAAGTGTAAGCTATATAAACTTGGTGCGAAATTGAAGTAAGTTTGTTTTGATATATCAGTACACAATAATTCGTCAGATAGTTTTAAGCAAGCTATTTTAAAGAAAATAAGAACTCTCATGTACGCAGCTTAAGTGTTTAAAAGTGTATGAGGTATAAGATTATAATGTATGTACATAACCATACACGATATAATCAAATAAAATTGTTTTAAAAAAGTTTTCATCTTATTACAATTTTGATGTTATTCAATTGAAGGATTCAGATGCGTTAAATCCATAAAGGTCCAGACTTCAGAAATGAAAACAGGCGAGTCTTTTCAGTAGGATATATACCTACAGGTTATCAATTTCTTAAATCCAAAATGGGAGAAATTTTGTAAGAAAAGAGATGCGAGATATAATGAGAATCATTACATAATGCTTTATATAACAAATGTAAAATAAAAGATTACTTCACAAGTTGTTAAGGAATTGATAAAGATTAATGATTTGATGATTGTTAAAGAAACATGGTAAATTTGATTCTAAATATTATTAGAATCAGAGGGAGAGTTAAAACCCAAAAGGTGCGGCAAATCTTGTTAAAATAATGCTAAAGTCTCGGTGCGTGAATCAATCAATGTTAGATGTTTCAAGATTATGCAAGTTGATAACAAAATTAAATATGACAACTATCAGCAAATTTCTTAATGGAAAAGAAATCAGATGCGAATAATAAAACAGATGTGATTCAGCATATGTTATTAAAATAGTGTTTGAAACAAGTAGTTGAAACAAACTGAAATTGTGCTCGCTGCAAATAAACCAGGTGCGCAAAGAGAGTTGGCTTTGGTAAGCAGTGTTAGATTAAAAGTTCAATCTTGTAAATATAAAATAAAGTTTTAAGCTTAAAAATGGTCCAGCAAATAAAATGATGTCCAAGCTAATAAAATTGTTTCAAACAAGTGCTTAAGAAAAATTAAGCCCGGTGTGAAATTGAGCACAAGATTTAATTTAATATAAGTGATTCTTAAAGAATGAAACTTATATAAATTTTGATGAGCTTATGCTTCTATAACAAGAGTAGCTCTGGTGTGTACTATTATAAGAATTTCATATGACTTGCAAGGAGAGTGCATTGCATTTGGGTCTTGGATTTTCTTCTAGCTTTGAGATCTTTTTTCTTACATAAAATCATGAAAAAAGCCGCGTCCATTCGGTCCAACGCTCGATTTTTTCCGAGTTATGAGCAGTTTTGTCTGTTTTGTTGAAAAAATTGCATCTGCTTTATAATTCTACAGTTTTCGAACTATTTATTCTAGAAGGTTTTTCCTGATTGCATATTAAAGCTGAGATTAAAACCTTTCGATTAAAAAAAAAAGTGTCCAAAAAGCTCAAGTTGTTAAAAAGTTATGGGCGAATAAAAATAGCGCAAATATTTAGCTAAAAAAATGCATAGAAAATAAATGCAACATTTTAGTCAGAAATTCATTTCAATTTTCATCCCTTCATAAGTTTTTAACAACTTGAGCTTTTTGGACACGTTTTTTTTTAATCGAAAGGTTTTAATCTCAACTTTAATATACAATCAGTAAAAACCTTCTAGAATAAGTAGTTCGAAAACTGTAAAATTATAAAGCAGATGCAATTTTTTCAACAAAACAGACAAAACTGCTCATAACTCGGAAAAAATCGAGCGTTGGACCGAATGTACGCGGCTTTTTTCATGATTTTATGTAAGAAAAAAGTTCCCAAAGCTAGCAGAAAATCCAAGACCCAAATGCAATGCATTCTCCTTGTCAGATGAAGGCTGTATTTCAAATGGAAAATAGATAAGAGCATTTGTATGAAAATACCAGGTGTGAGTTGTGCTGGTTAAATTCGTTAAGGACTGTAAATTGTGAATAATTTCCACATATCAAGTCTAATCAATAAAATAATAAATATCTAAGTAGCACTGAGTGCAGGTATGCAAATACTCAGAAATCATGGTTTATCTCTATGACGCGATAATGATAGGTTATTGAAGATTATCGTTACAAACAGATGACACTTTGCTGATAAGCAATCATTCTATAAAAATTAAAGGCGTGCAAACTAATCTAAGTTCTAATTTGAAATGAAGAATATGATATACAGAAAAGTTATGATCAATTTACTATATCTAGAAAGTGTGATAAGACTAGATATTAGTTACACAATAAATGTATTAAATTAAAATAAATTACATTCAACAGAATATGATTGAATTGATGAAAAGAGCACCCTGATGCGCAAAAGATGTTAAGTTATTGAGTTTAACTTTAGACGGTGCGAGTAACGAAATTCAGATCATTCCAGATGTGAACTTTACTGATCGTAAATATTAGTTGATAATATTTGAATGTGTCATTTTCGTCTTTAGTGAGTTTATAGCTTCTGTACAATAGATTCTGCATTGTCTTTCTTACATGCTAGAAAGAATACGGTGTGATAGATGAAAATAACTAACAAAAGTCGATTTATCATTTATTAATGTATTGATTAAAGAAATTGCTTATGTCTTGATGCGATGATGTGATAAAAATGTAGATGTGTGTGTTTAAACGAATAGAGGCAATAAACTGCAGTACGTGATTAAAACGTGAGAACATCACATTATTAAAAGTGTAATACTAAAATTAATAAAATTTAAATTGGCGCGTTGTAGAAAACAAATCGCAGTGATGTGTGCAAGACCTCTGACGTTTGACTGGCGCGAAGTTTTAAATTATAATTTTGAATATTTTGTTTAATTATTTTGTTCACAGGAAGCAACAGAGTGGATGAATTATTCCATAGGGTCAGCCGAGAGGGAGTGTAGAATATACGACTGCCACCTATGTCATCCCCTCCACTGTACCTGTACTCTTCGTATAAGAAGTAGCGGGCCTAATGGCCAGTCTGGTTTGAGTCGTCTCATGACGACCTTGTATTGGCGCGTTCTTCCTAATATACGTTTTATTAATAAATATTCATTTAATCTTAATTGTGTTTCTCTATTTACTTATTTAAATAGAAACCCAATATTCTTACACTTATAAAAGGTCTTGAATAATTATTAATAATTTTTAATCTTTTGTAAGACTTTAGAAATTTCTTTTTGTAAATATGATACAGTTAAAATCATTATGAACTATTCTTAACATTTTTTAACTTTATAAGTTACAATATATTTTTTTTTTTGTTGAAAAAAATTCAAAACTGTTTGAAGTTATTTAAAACTACTAAAAATTGTTTATAATTATTATAATTTAAAGAAGGATCTCAAATCCTATATCTGTAACTATTTTAAACAGATAAAAACAGTTCCAAATAGTTTTAAATAATTTTTAACAGTCATAATAATAATAATATTAATATTTATTTACACACTCTTATTTATACATTTGTATTTGTGTGTGTAAACGTGTGTGTGTGTGTGTGTGCCTGTGTTCTTGTCTGTGTGAGAGGGTCATATACGTGTACTTTAACATTTAATTTTCTTTCATTCTTCTTAATATTCACTCCTCAGCCTTTATCTTTTCTTCTCTTATTCTTCGTATCGTTCCTACTTCCTCTCGTCACACTTTCTTTACAGTACCTTCACATCTCATCTCACTCCTCCTAGTCTTCCTCGTACCTTCTCTTTCTCCATAGCCTTTCTTGTATCGATCTTTCTTTCACACTCCTATCACCATACCTCTGCTTTCTAGCTAAAACACTCTTGAACCTTTCTCTTCCTTCTCTTTCTCTTCTTGCTCTTTCCTCCATCTCCCACACCATAAGCTCTCTCTCTCTCTGCGTAAGTAGCGACACACACGCTTTTTTCTGCTCTTGCTTTTTTTCCTCTTAATAACTTTTTATCACTCTGCTGAGTGAAAATTTTTTTTCAGAAAGTCGACCCATAGGAGTCCTGAAGCCTTGGCTATATTTTTCTTGCAAATTGTAACTGCATTTCTTGGACTCTGGGCAATCTTTCTGATTCTGAAGCATGGATATTCACACTACTATTTTTTATTTGCTGCTGTTGCTGTTCAATCTTTTTTATTAGGATTTGCTGCTTGGCTTGGTGCTCTGTGGAGTGTGGTTAGTGTCTCTGTGTGGGCATAGTCTTTCAATTGCATTAAATGCAATTGTTTGTGTTTATTGCATCCTAACCTACAAATTACTTGGTGCCGACTTGCTTCGTTCAATACATGCACAATTTTGATATCAGTGGTTCCATCTCTTGGTTGCCTTGAGTACTAAATTTGTAACTTGATTGGTAAATGACTGTGGAGTCTCATATTTAAGGTGCTTTTCCACTTGTCATTATAATAAGTTATTTACTACGTGTAATTCAGATCTGTATTATTATGCTGTTTCTACACCTTCTGGAAATTATTCACTAAGTTATTGACGGACCAACAACTTCATAGCATACATGTTATGCTGCTACTCCACTAGCATATTTAATACTACATCACTACTGTTTCTTTGAGCGCTACAATTTTGTTTTCCTGGATTTCTTGAATTTTGATAATTCATTCTATTTATTTAAATAGATATGCAGCAATTTGATGATATTCTTACTACGATACTTGAGAAGATGGGTAAGCTGGATAAATTGGACTCGATAGAATCCTCTGTTTCCAATGTGAGCAGTCTGCTTACTGTGCTATCTCATAAATTTCCTATTCTTGAGTCGAGAGTTAGTGCACTTTATACTGCATTTGACAAGCGAATTACTGAGAATGAAGCCAGACTTGACCAGATCTGTCGCGAACAGGGAGAGCTGAAGGCGAGAGTTGAGAGTGTGCTTGCTACTACTATTAATACAACAATATCTGGAACAGACTCTGCTATTAATATGGATCATCTTAGAACTCTATTACAGCAATATGATGCTTTGAAAGCACAGCAGCTTCGTATTGAAAGGGCTTCTGACTTGGTACTGGTGGTCTTGTGCCATCGGAATTTTCTAATCTTAAGGCAGGTGTATCTGCTATTTTTTCTACTTTGGATGCTAGTTTCTCAATTGAGGATATAGATTCTGTCACTAAGATGTTCGGTTCCTGACTCTTTCACCTCAACTTCTTCTACTACTGCTGTTATTCATGCTGGTACATCATCTGAAATGATGTCCCCATGTACACGGCAGCGTGATCGCCGCCTCTCAACTGTGCCACTGCTTGTAACAATAAAGAGTCCTGCACTTGCACGTGGGGTTATAGCTGCTAAGATTAAGGCTAGGAGACTCCATACTTCTCAGGTTGATGAGAAACTTCTTTCTGGAGCTAAATGCGTCACTGCTCTTTCATCTTCGTTAATCAACATCAACGAATTCCTTCCTCCCTCACTGCATCAGCTGAAGATGAAAGTGCTTACAAAATCGAAAGACAAGAAATTAAATTTTCTTTCATTCGTGAAAAATGGAAGAATTTTTGTGAGAAGGAAGAATGAGGATGCTTCTACCCAAGTTGCTTCGGTTGAGGACCTGGATGCTTTTTTAGCCAAGGCGAAGCTGGTCAGCGTCAGTCCAGCACCGTAGCTTCTAGTACTGGGGTAAGTCCACTCTCTCCTCCACTCCTCTCTAATACACCACTCTCTACTAATAATCCTATTTCATCATTCATTAATAATCATTTCACTGCAAAGGATGGTCTCAGAGTTTATCATTTCAATGCTAACTCTATCAAAGCACACATTGAGATGATAAGACTCTTTCTAGCTTCTCGCCCCTACTTCCATGTTATAGCTGTAACTGAGACCAAGCTGGGCCAGATTGTTGGTGACTCTCTGTGACCTCTCGGCTGAGCTGGACCTTAGACTTCAGAGGATTATCAACTCTGGTATACGTTACATCTTCGGTGTAGGTAGGCGTGAGCACATCTCTGCTTATAGGTTCTCATTAGGCTGGTTATCCACTGCGGGTAGAAGAAACTATTTTTCTTCTACGTTTCTGTATAAGATGTTCTTATATTGTACTCCATCTTATTTGTATTCTATGTATCAGTGGAGCCGGCCGGTGAGGTCCTTGAGGGGTGATGTGAAACCTTTGACCATTTCTTTTTCATTCACTGAGTATCGCCTACGATCGTTCCTGGTCACTTCCTCGCGGCTATGGAATGATCTTCCCGCGACATTACGCAACTCATCCTCGCTCATGACATTCAAGACATCCTCATTTGCACACTACCTTGCCTTGGAGAGTGGAACTCTGCTTCATGCTAATTTATAAAACTATTTTATATTGTATTGATTTTATTGCTGTAAAGTTTATTTTACTTATATGTTTGCTTGATTTCTGTTTTCTTTTTTACTGTTTATTATTATTATTTGCTTTATATTAATTTTATTATTCTAATGTATTACTGTAATTAATTGTACAACATAATGTACATATAATAAATTTGGTTATCTATCTATCTAAGTGGTTCATCAACCGATATTCCTTTCTCTAGCTTTCCTCTCCTGAACCTTTTTAGCAGCAGATCTCTTTCTAGACCATCTTCAAAAATCATCCATTCTGCTTTTTTTTCTCCTAATACTTCCAGAGCCCAATTCGCCTTTCCAATGCTATTTTCTACCCATGCCACTAACTCTTCCATACATCTCTCACCTCTTTTCAACACTAGCAACCTCTCCTTTCCATATGTTTTAACCATATACTCCATACTTTTTCCTTTGCAGCTGCTACCTTCTTTCTCTACCATATCTCCATCACTCGCATCACTGTCTTCCTCTTCTCCCTCCTTCATTTCCATCTCCGTATCTTCCTCTCTGTCCTCCTTTTTTCCTTCTACCACCTTAAAGGCTTTTTTTAGTCTATTTATCTCCCTTTTTCTATCTTGATTTTCTTCTATCAAATCGCTTATCATCTCTTCCATTTCTCTTACCTCATCTCCTTTCTCTTCTATCTTACCTAACCTCTCTTCCAACCTTTTACTCCATGCCTTATTCTTCTTTACTCTTTTCTCCAACTTTACAAAACCATCCTTTATCTCCTTTATGCTCCTTTCTATATTTCTCAACCATTTTTCAACATTTTCTTTCCTACCACTCATTTTCTTATCTTTCTTTCTTTTCTATACTTTTAACTTTTTCTTCACTTCTACTAGTACTCTTTAACGCCATGTGCTTCTCTTAGCTCCTACTCTTACACTTTTAGTGAAACACTGCTGCCAACTTTAGTTTTATCCCATACTATATTCTCCATACTTACTGCTCTCTTTCTTTGTTCACCTCTTAGCTCTACTCATCCTTCTTGCACTTTCTTTTTTCTTTTACACTCTTTCCTCATCTCTATTCTTTTTGCTTTCTTTTCTCAACCATATTACTCTATTTGAAACTGCATCTCTACCATTCTGCTCCGCCAAGCATCTAATCCAATTCTTTCCTTTACATTTAGATACTTCACATTTTTCCACTATATGTTTCATCGTCTCCTCTTCTTTTCCACATAGCCTGCATAATCTTTCTTCCTCTTTTAACCAATGTTTGTTTGCTTTACACTCATTTTCCATTCTAAATCTTGCTACTTTTTCAATATCTTTTCCCATCAAATAGTTTTGTACCTCCAACCATCCGTTTGTAATGTTCTCACCTCCTTAGCATACTTTAATTTCTCTAATTTCTCCCAAGTTTCTGCCCATTCTATTTCTTTACTCCTCTCTATAGTTTCACTTTCTACATCTTCACCATTTCCTATTTTCCTATAGAATTCCATTGTCGCTATCCCTCTTTTTTTCAAATGTCTTCTCTTTAGACCTTCCCACATTTCTCTCCTTTCCTCATTCTTTAAATCACAGTTTTTGCCTTTCCTTCTTTTTTCATTTTCTTTTCTTTCTTCTCTTTCACATTCCTTCTTACACTCTTTCCATACTATTTTCTCCAAAGATCCCTCCATTTTTTTGTTCATCTTAACCTCGAACCTCACTGCCCTTTTCAAAGCTTCTATCTCCATACTGTATCTCTTTGTCTCCGCTTTTATTATACAGTCCGGCGTATTTCTTTCCAATCCAAGCACCCATTTTATGTATTTTTTTTAATTCTCTCTATTTCTTTCCATCTATGCCAGCCCCATATTTCTGTTCCATATAGTACCATGCTCTCTATCGTAGCCTCATATAACCTCATTCTGTTTTTCTATCCATTCTTAAAAAGCTTTTCACCTATTCCCCATATCTTTCCTAATTTGCTATTTGCTTTTCTTTTTATTTCTTTAATATGCTCGTTCAATTTTCCATTCCTTTGTATTACAAAACCCAAATAGTTGAAACTTCTTACTTTCTCAATCTCCTTACCTTTCCATGTGTAACTTTCTACTTTTTTCCTTCCTCTTCCTTTCCTCATCTCCATTATTTTCGATTTCTCTACATTAAGTTCTAATCCTTTTCCTTCTACAAATTTACTAAATCTTTTTAACATACTTCTCATCTCACTTCCATTCTCCGCCAAGAGCACATTATCATCTGCGTACGTCAGGCTATACACCCTCCTCTCTCCTATCTCGACTCCTCCTACTTGTCCCTCTTTTAATTTCTTCTTTAATCCTGCCAAGATAATGTTGAACAGTAGCGCACTTAGTGGGCACCCCTGTCTAACTCCTTCATTTACCTTGAACTTTTCTGTTAGCTTGTTCTTAATCTTCACCCTTGCTTCCGTACAACTATAAATTTCCTTAATTCTTTCTCTTATTTTACTGCTTATATTTATCTCCTTCATCATCCTCCATATTTCTTCCCTATTCACTCTATCAAAAGTCGCCTTTAAGTCTGCAAAAAATAGTACCGCTTTACCTTTTTCCTTCTTCAGTTGTCCATCTACAATTAATCCATATACAAAAGGCAAAAAATACTCTCCATTGTCCCACATCCTTTTCTAAATCCAAACTGTGTATCACTTAAACATCCTTTCTCTTCTACCTCCTTTTCTAGTCTTCTTTTCACTATTTCTGCATATATTTTGTATTCTGTATCCATCAATGTTATTCCCCTATAATTCTCTACCTTGTCTTTATCTCCCTTCTTAAAAATCGGTGTAATCACACCACACCTCCATTCTTCTGGCAAACCTTCCCCTCTCCATATCTTATTCAGCAACCTATGCATGCTCTCTAATATAAAATCCTTCCCCACTATCCAGGCTTCATTCGGTATCTCATCTTCCCCTGTTGCTTTCTTATTCTTAAGTCCCTTTATTACACCACTTATCTCTTCTCTGCTGATCTCCTTTTCTTCTCTCTTCTCTTCCTCCCTTGTGACATCACCCTTCTCGTCTTCCTCCCTTCTTCTTCTTTCCATTCCTTCTGCTCTCATGAAAGCTCTTCTCCATTCTTCCTCTTTAATTACTTCAGAGATTTCCGTTCTTTTTTTCCTGTAGCTATTAACCTTCTTCCAAAAATCCCTTCCAGTCTTCTCTTCTATCAGCTCTTCCATTAGTTCCCTGCCTTTTTTTATCTTTTTTTCTTCTCAATAAGCCTTTATACTTTTTTCTTTCTATAACATACACTTCCTTATTGATCTTTCCTCTCATTCCCTCCCCTAACTTTTTATTCACATATTCTTTTCTTTCCTGACATTCCATATCCCACCAGTCGTCTATCCCTTCCTCTCTCTTATTTTTCACTACTTTTTTCTTTAAAGCATTCCTTACTTTTTCTTTTAACTCCCTCTATGTCTCTATACCCTCTATATTTCTTATCTTTTCTTTAAATTCCTTTTTATCCTTCTCTCCCCATACCATAATTTGTTTTACCTCTTCTTTTTCTTTAACTCTTTTCTCCTTTTCCATACGTATCTTACATTCAATCGGCATATGATCCGACATTTCGCTTTTTATTATATTCATTTCTGTCAACATCTCTTCCATCCTGTCATTCAAGATTATATAATCTATTACAGACATTCCCACTCCGCTTATAAAGGACCATTCCCCCATCTCATCTCCCTTTATGCATCCATTTCCTATACACATACCTTGCTCTCTTAACCATTCAACTAACTCTTCTCCTTCCTTATTGTAGATCTTATCTTCAGATTTTCTCATCTATCTATTTGTCACCATGTCTATCAACCCACCTTCCTCTGCTACTCTTGCATTCCAGTCTCCCATCATGACCATTCCTTTTTCTTTATTTTCTTCAATTATTTCCGCCAAGACCTCTAGATTTTCTCGCCTCGACTCTCTCATGTATACACCAGCTATAATCATCTTTTCTCTTCCACTTTTCACTTCGCACCATATTACTTCCTCTGTTGCCTTATTCCCCCATATTACTGTCATTCCAGTTCCTTTTCTAATTGCTAATATGCTTCCACCTCTTGGTCTTCCTTTCTTTTTCTCTTTTTTTGCCCATCTAACCTCAAACTCATACTCATTAAACATCCTATATACTAACTCCCTACCTCCCTCTTCTATCCATGTCTCCTGCAGGCATATAACATCATATTCTTTCATTACTTTTCCCAATTCCTTGTATTTCTTTCCCAAACCTGCTACGTTCCATGTAATGCATTTGATCTGCTCGTTCCCCTCTTCCTTGCCTATTCTCATTCTACACCATTCTTCCCTCAGCTTCTTCCTCCTTATCCCTTGCATCTTCTCTTTTCCTTTGAAACCATATATTCACTCTCTCATTCCAAAACCATACATCCTCTTCTCCTTCTAGCCTATTAAAAAATATCTTTACCTTTATTCCTTTCCCTTTTAACTCTTCTGCTTTTTCTCTTATCAGATATCTGTTTCTCCTTTCTCTCCATGTTAGATCATGTTCTAAAAATACTGTTGGCCCTGTCAATCTCTTTTTTTCTTTCATTATCTTCTGTTTAGTCTCCCAGTCCTCACATTGTACCACAACAAGTTTCTCCTTACTCATTACCTTCCATGCCTTTCTAATCTTGCACTCTATCTTCATTTCCTTTTCAAACCATTTCATTGCCTTCTCCTTATTCTCTAGTTCCTCCACCTTTCCTCCTCTTATTAATATATTGTTTTTCTTTTTTCTTCTTTCCTCCATTTCTGCCAACCACATAACTTCTTTTTCCTCTTTTCCTCTGTATTCTTTGACCGCACTATCCACTTCCTTTTCCAAGTTTACTTCTCCACTGTTTATTCTCTTTTTAATAGTTATTAACTGTTAATAGCATTTACTATTAACAACATACTTTTAATGCATTTCAGTTTCAATTTCATTAAATTTATTTAAAAAAATTAAATTTATTTTTATACTAAAGTAGTTTTTAAACACTTTTCCAGTTGAACAGAATATGCCCTAATTTAAAATACTTAATTCGTGTGTAATGGGTAACATGATTATATATCATTATGACAATAAAAAAGTAGTCCTAAGTAAGGATTTAAGTAAAATAATTGTTGATAATGAGATGAATGCGACGCTATATTCTCCAAAGCCATTTTCGTAAGATAAAATATTTTTGATAATCCTTTTTCATTTTTTATTTATGACATTTTATTTAACTTAATCGTTCATAAAATTTTCAACCAAATGTCTTTATTAAATGATTTTATTATGAAAAATTGATTTCTATTCATTTTTCATATAAAAATAAATTATGGTTAAGGTAATGTGAAGTACGGACATGATTTTTGAACGAGTATATCAATCTAAAAATCATCTAAGGCCTGACAAATGAGTGTTTGAAAATAAATATTTGAAAAAATGTTTATCAATTAAGAATGTTAAATTAATTTTTGATTTTACAGTGGTTTAAAAAATTATTGTGACTTATTTTCATTTACGGTAGTGTAGCATGTAATACAAAAAATTATTTTCAACCACTCTTCTTGTATATCTTTGAAATAGTGTAATTGTTTGTTTCCTAATCTTAAAATAATAATTATTAGATATATTCGGTATTTAAAATAATCATTTATCAATTTAAAGTTTTAATGATTATTATTTCAGAATAAGCAAGAGTAAATTCATATTCTTAAAAAATTATATAGTTCAGTTATTTAAAACAGAAGCGTCAGTACAGGACTTGTACTACTCACCAAGGTATTACGTTGAAGATAGTTCAGGTTTAAAACGAAAAAAAAAACATTGTACTGGCTACTTATATTCTGCATATCTTACACAAAGAGATAAATTAGCTAATATTGGAATCTTGGAAGTCACAAAAGGTAGATCAACAAAGAAAGCAGATCAAAAAGGTATATAGTTTTTGATAATAAATAATTTAGATAGATTCAAATTTTTATTTAATTAACTATTTACTTAACGTTATTTCCAAAGTTTATTTCAATATGATTTTATTATTGATGGTATATCCAAAACTTTTTATAAAATATTTATTTTGAATCTGACAATTTGTATATACAAATTCAATATATTAATTTCATTCATATTTTGTTTAGAATTTCCTGAATATGATCTAGATTTAAATATTTTATACGTAGAAAATCTAGAGAACAAAGATATAGCCTTAAAAACGTGGAGAATTTCATTTCATCGTAGGCATGAAAATTTATATAAAAACAAAAATGGATTTGAAATTTTGAATACGTTTTTAATTTTAAAAAGTTCAGTTGGTCCAGAAATAGTAAGTAATATTAAATTATAAATAGAAATATTTTAATACAAAACCACTAGATGAAAAGTTATATCATAAATAAAATTTTACAGATAAAATCGGATTTTCTGGAATTAGTGAAGAAAAATAAAGTTCTTCCAGAAGATAAATACAAGGATATTAATTCATCGGATAGGTTATTCGTAGTGTGGCCCAACTGAGCTAAAAACATTATTTCATTTGCTTTACAGACCATTGAAAATATTCAAGGAACTCCTGCTAAAAAGAGAAAAGTCGAGTACGATAGTTCTAAAGAAATTGAAGATATTTTGTTATATAATACACTTGAAATATCTGTTGGTTAGTATACTTCCCTAACTATATTTTAAGTATATGAAAAACAATGAATTTAAAACTTAACATTTTTTTTGTTTTTTAGATCATAAAAATACTATTGCTTTAATTCTTTTATCTAAGCTTATAAATTATTCACCAAAAAGTCCAAAATATAAATTTGAAAAATCAGATGTCTCCAAGACATTTATTATTCATTTAAAAGTAATTATTGATATTGTTAATATATTATTAATTTTGGTTTTAACTTTTCTACGTAACACATGAATTATAAAATTAGATATTTTAGGATCTAGATATTAAAATTAAAATACACTATAAAACATTTTGAGTAATTTGTCGAAATTGTTTATCATTTGATTTTCCTATTCTAACTTCACATATAAGTACGTAAAATTAACATTTTTTTTAAACCTAAAATTATTGTATGCCTTTCAACAACTAAACTTTTTTTAATTAACATAAAAAATATTAACTTTATTATTGAATTAGTCTCATTATTTAAAATTACACATTTTATTATTATTAATTTTTAGTACTAGAATTTTTATTTTAAAATTTATACAAAAATAAATTTTTATAGTGCAATTCATGCACACAATCCAAAACAAATTTATAAAATTGTTTAATTTTATAGTTTTCTTTTCAAAACAATTTTTAAATTGTATGCAAGTATGGATTTCAAAAATGAAATTGTAAAATTAACTTGCGAGTTATATAAAGATGTTAAACTTTCTCGATCTGCAATCCAAAATATTATAATTTCTTTCAAATCATTTATTGGCAAATCTTATAATCCGCAATTATTGAAAGCATTAAAAGAAAGTTTGTTCAAAGCAGTTACTGAAGATGTGATGGATTCAATTTCTAATACATTCAAAGAATATCAAAATCTTTTTGAAAATGTAGATACAGAAAAAAAGCGCTTGGTGTTATAGAAACAATTAGGATTATATTGATATTGAATATATATATTGATATTGAATATATTGATCCAGAAATTTGTATATTGGATAAAGAATGCGTGTCGAAAGTCAGTGGAAGCAAAGTTTCGGAAAAAAGTAAAATAAGTTCAATGGTTTATTCATCTTTAAAATTTTCTTTACAAAAATTGTTGCAAATGGAAAATTTATTAATATCAACATTACAATATATAGAAACATTGAACTCTGAAGAAACATTGATTTATGGTAATAATATTATCTTTAAAAAGCTTATTGAAGAACTGAAATCTTTAGAAAATAATCCAATTAAAATAACGATAAATGGAAATATGTATAGAATTTATTTTATAACATCGCTTATACTTGAAGACAATCTGGATCTTAATAGTATTTTAGGCTTTACAGAATCATTTGCATCAACCCATTTCTGCCGTATTTGCTATGCTGGATCAAATGAAGCGAAAACTTTAATAACAGAAAATCAAAGCCTCTTACGAACCAAAGAAAAATACATAAAGGATAGAGATTGTATTAATACTACCAAGGAAAATAGACGCTTATAGAAGGATTCTTCTGGGTTAAATTTTTCGTCAGAAACGCTGGGTAACACTTTAACATTGTTTGTATATCTATACATATGAAAAATTTGATATATATATGTATCGATATAAAAATACATAAGATCTAGTGGCGCCCTCAGTAGATGGGTAACTCATTTTTGGCAGAAATTTCCCATTTAAGGAGATGTAAACGGATACTACACCTGTACTCATAAATATTGACTATCTTTTTATTTTATTGCAAAATTTTAACAGAAGAAATGCATTAGCTTGTAGTATGTACCATGAAGATCATTTAGTTAAATTTTCGAATAAATCCTTCGATTAGTTTTTCAAAATTTCAGATTTCTTGTACAAATTTAAAAATTTTAATATAAAATATTGGAACCCAAAATTCTGAAAAACCAATGAATAAATTTATTTGAAAATTTCACTAAATAATCTTTATAGTAAATACTACAAGCTAAAGCATTTCTTTTCCTCAAGTTTTACAATAAAATGAAAAGGTAGGACGGATTCATAGATACAGGTGTAGATTTCGTTTTACATCCCCTTAAGAGTACGCTTCTATAAGCATCTATATTCGTTGATACTACTAAAACAGGATTAAAAGAAATATGTGTTTTCAACGAATTGACGAAATTTCATGTTACCCAAAATGCTACAGTTGATGTTATGCATGACGTTATGGAGGGGGTGGCAAATGACGTCATGACAAAAATATTATTAAAAGTAGTAGAAGAAAAATACTTTTCCATAGATGTTTTAAATAATATACTAAAGGTTATGGATTTTTGTTTTAAAATGGCAAATGTTCCTACATCGATTAATTTACAATATGTGAAGTTTCAAAATCAATTAAAAATGTCAGCATCTAAAACAGTTTTTTGCTCGATATTTCGGGCTTATGGTGGGAGAATATATACCACATGATACTGAAGTGTGGAAGTTTTACATAAAATTGAGAGAGATAATAAATATCGTAACTTCTCCCGAAATATTACCCTGCTATCTTCAACAATTGGAATTATTGATCGAGGAACATAACAAATTGTATATCAAATTATTTGGTCATTTAAAAGCCAAGTTTCATCTTCTAATACACTATGCACGAATGATGAAGCAGAATTTGACAATAATTAATATATCATCTTTAAGGTTTAAATCCAAACAGAGAAATCAAAACGATTTTACAATTGTCATCTTCTAAAAAGCAGGCGTTAAAAACTGTTGGAATAAGAATCCAGCTTAGTATAATGAATTTCCAATATGCAAAATATAAAAATTTATATGTTTCTCATGATTCTGAGATTAAAAGTGGTGCTTTAAAGGTATATTTTCCATTGGCTCAAACAGGAAAAGTACTAAGCAGCATCACTATTAATGATTTTTTTTATAAATCAAATACAATAATTTTAGCTGAAATCTGTGAAAATGGGCTGCGATTTAGAAATATAGATGCTATTCTTGTTGCAGACGATGTGATATATTTTAATTATACACCATATAAATTTATAGGTTTCAATAACCATTACTATGCATACAGCGTAGCTCTAGATACGAGTAAAAAATTATAAGTTATGATAGGTTAATATCTAGAGTTCCATGCCTACAAAGTGATACAATAAAATCACATATATTGCTACAAGATATATTTTGTAAACGTTAATTACTTATATATATATATATATATATATATATATATATATATATATATATATATATATATATATGGCGTTTCACGTCAACTCACCTAACAAAAAAATAGAATTCGTCGAAAATCTGTGAAAATGTTCTATTTGATACCCAAAATATACAAAAAAAATTTTAGAGGCCCAGGTCAAAGGGGTCAGGATTTAAACGTGATGGAATTTTTCCAATTTTCCAAATTTTTTGCTAAATAAATATTTTAATGAATTTTTTCCTCAAAAACTATCAATTTTCCGTTAAAACTTAATAGAATACTTTTTCTTGGAAATTAGATGTAGAATTCACCTGAATTTTTGCAAATTATAATATACTGATTTTTATGCTTACTTGATCGATTTAAACATACTATTTAGTATATCTAAAAATCGAGCAGGTTAAATTGGCTTTTCAAAGTCTTATTTTTTTTGTTTTTTTATGAGAAAAAAATATACGAAGCCTCCAGTTGGGCAGCCTTCTCAAAGTTACTTAATTGTGCAAAAAAGTCTGAATAAATCGTTATTTTGGATCAATGATGAGATTCGTGATTTTTTTTCTGAAAAAGTATTGATTTTTGGGACAAATGTATGGAAATGTTTTTTATTGGAAATTGTATGTAAAATGTATGTAAATTTTTGTAAACCATTATTTGCTAAACATCACAAATTATAAATGAAATTTTGAAATTTTAAAATTTATTTTTTGTTAAATTTTTAGTATATATGGTTCATAATGTCTTAAATTACAATTTGTAAAAATATGTTCATATTCTACACATGATTTCCAATAAAAAACATTTTTATACATTTGTCCCAAAAATCAATACTTTTTCAGAAAAAAAATCACGAATCTCATCATTGATCCAAAATAACGATTTTTTTAAACATGTTTGCACAATTAAGTAACTTTGAGAAGGCTGCCCAACTGGAGGCTTCGTATATTTTTTCCTCATAAAAAAACAAAAAAAATAAGACTTTAAAAAGCCAATTTAACCTGCTCGATTTTTAGATATACTAAATAGTATGTTTAAATCGATCAAGTAAGCATAAACATCAGAATATTATAATTTGCAAAAATTCAGGTGAATTCTACATCTAATTTCCAAGAAAAAGTATTCTATTAAGTTTTAACGGAAAATTGATAGTTTTTGAAGAAAAAATTCATTAAAATATTTATTTAGCAAAAAATTTGGAAAATTCGAAAAATTCCATCACGTTTAAATCCTGACCCCTTTGACCTGGACCTCTAAAATTTTTTTTTTATATTTTGGGTATCAAATAGAACATTTTCACAAATTTTCGACGAATTCTATTTTTTTGTTAGGTGAGTTGACGTGAAACGTCCCATATATATATATATATATATATATATATGCAAAATATGTAGATAGACTAAAAAACAAAATTCACTTTTATATACTATTATTTATATTAAATGTATTTTTATATAAATAATAAATTGAATTCTATTGTTTGTAACAAAAATAAAATTTTTTCAATTTAAGATGGATCATGCATGTAAGACCGTATCATGTTTTGGGTTCCTTGGTGGTATTTGTATTATAGCAAATTTTTATAAATTAATACACTATATGTCTCAATTATAACTATTATTATTTTGAAAACAAAAATTATTGCATAAGTAAATGCGTAGAAAAAATTTTTTTTTCTTGAAAAGCCCCTTGTGATTATTTACTTATATACGGCACTATACAGCGGACTTCGTAATATGTATAAATGCACTCTAAGCGTCTTAGGATTATCACGCATGCGCAGTATATACCAGCTGATTTACTCGATTCTACGTTAATCAAATATTTTCAACTTTTACACTTAATTTCTATTTATTTATATCGTTTACTCCCTTTTTCCTCGGTCATATTATAATCGTTATTAAATCGTCTGTCTTCCATACTTTTTACATCAAAAACTTTTAAGTAACAAAAAAGTTATAATCAACTTTATGCATGAATCATGATAATTCTCATTTACGCGTGTGTATATCTTTTTTCAGACATTGATTACTTGAAATTTTGATGGTTTACCTTATGTTTTTATTATACCAATAAAAAGATGGGTATTTCAAAATTATTATAGTAAAGTTTCGTCAAAAACTTTTAGGTTTACAAAATATCATTGGGAACGGATGATCCACCTTAAATATCCAAAACAATACAATTATTTTAGGGCTCGCGCGCTTATTAATGTTCGCATAAATTTTGATATGAAAAATAAAAAATTTCTATTTATGTTCATAAGATAATTTAAAAATGTATACAGTAATACAAAAATGTCTAAACACAAGTTATTAAACAAATTGAAATATTTTTGCCATTCTAAATTATTTGACTTATAAAAATTTAAATATCTTATGTTTGAAAATGCTATTAATTAAAAATTGTTTAACTTGTATAATGTTTCTTATACTCATATTAAATTCGCCATCTTGAATCTGATAGTAAATTTCTTATCAGCGATCCGGAAAAACTCTGCTATAAATATTAATGTGAAATTAAAAAAATTTTTCAATTTTTGGTAACCATATCGCATCAATTATCTTCATTTAAAAAGTCCTAGATTAGAGCTAAGTTTAGCAATGCAAGAAATGTCTAGATATCATAAAAATATTGAAAACTTTTTATTCCGAGAGTAACATTAGATTGCTTATTCGAAAAATCTTTTATTGGATTTGTACACTAAAACATAAATTATATTCATTTTTCGTCATTTTTTATGAGCAATTATAATGTTTTAAAATCATGTTAATAATTAAGTACTATTTTACCACAGACGTAAGAAAACTTCAAATCATGCATTGAGTTTCGCATCATTATTATTTTGTTTTTTCCATATAGGTTATTTATGCATATATATATATATATATATATATATATATATATATATATATATATATATATAATGATAACGACTAAAATTTTATTATAAATATTATTTTAATTAACAATATTAGATTCAATATGATTATTGAACTAAGAAATAAAAATTTTATTACATAAAATTATAATTCAGATAATAAAAAAAGAAAGTAATATTCTTTACTACAGTTATGTCATTAAGTAATAAGTAACGATGATGCAATATTTGTTCCATGATTTAGAATTGTCTTATGTCTGTGGTAAAATATGCGATGTTGCCATTTGAGGTTAACATTCGGAAAAATATCCTTTCCGTCAAGTGCACATAGTCGTAAAAATAAAATTACTCATAGTAGTAACTGAATTTCTAGTACTAGTCTGGTAAAATCCCGAGCTTAGGTGTATAAAAATTAGTACTAATATGAGTCGCTTAAATATCACTGCTAGTATCATCTGTTCGAATCAGCCTACTTCATGTCTTTCTGGTGACTGAGTATAGAAATTTACCGTACTACACTGAGTAGGCGTTTTTATGGTACTCCGGTCTCTCCGTGCGGGTACTTGGGTAGTCGACGAATTACGTAAATCTGTTGAACTTGGCTACCGTATAACGAAAATATATATTGTATGGCAATACAAAATGACATGCTTTGATGGTATTAACGGAGGACTCTTTGCAGTATACGTAAATACGATTTTGAAAATAAAACAAGAAGCAAGTGGATGGCCTGCTTGGTGTACAAATGACGACAAAGCGAAATCGCGGTACTTGGATGAGTATGAGCGAAACGAAGGTATTCGATTAGATCGTGACAAAATAGAAAAAAATAGTGGTCTGAGAGCTGTAGCTAAACTTTGCTTAAATTCTTTTTGGAAAAAGTTTGGACAACGCAGTAATTTAAAGCAAACGGAAATCGTGAAATTGTGCGAAAATCTCTTACGAACAATAACCGGTCCTGACAAAGAAGTTCTCAGGATTTTACCTGTAAATGACAATATTTTATAAGTTCATTGGCAGCTTAGAGGAGAAGCTGTTGAAGCATCATCCAATACAAATGTGGTAATAGCAGCATTTACCACTGCTCAAACCAGGCTAGAACTGTTCAAACACATGGAAAAGCTTGATAGACGTACTCTGTATCGTGATACTGATTCGTGTATTTTTGTAAAAAAAGACGATTTGGACGAATACGAGTCAGCTTTGGGAAACTTATTGGGTGATATGACGAATGAATAAAGATGTTACGTTCCTGGTACCTGTATAGATACTATGATGTCTGCAGCACCAAAGTTTTACGCTTATCGTGTAATAACACCGTCAGGAAATATTCATGAATGTTGCAAAGTTAGAGGAATAACTTTAAATTTCAAAAATTCATTGGAAATAAATTTTAATAGTATTAAAACGCTCATAGACGAGGTATTTGCGAGAAAGCTTAGAGAAGAGAATGAGAAAGAGACAAATAAAAGCGAGATACGGTTGAATTTTAAATCTATATGACGCACACCTTATCACGAAGTCATAACAAGAGAAGAATTCAAAACCTGTAGCGTCGTTTTGAAAAAAAGACGCTATGTTTCCCTATCGCTTTCTCTTCCTTTGGGTTATAAGAGTGAATGAACAACGAGTAAACGATAAAAATATTAAATAAAAAAAGAAAAGTGTTTTCATGAAATCTATTATTATTTTACAAGCAATCATCAATCATTCATAAAAGATTACAATACGCTAACGACTCGCGCGGTAATAAGCTTATACATTTCTTAATTAGGTTATTGATGCAGAAAATAAGCTTATCTCCGCACACATGTTGAATAAGCTAGTGAAAACACGTGTGCCCGCGCCGCCGCCGCTGCCCCTCCACCCATCTAGGTCTCTTAACAATTAAAAAAAAATAAAAAAAAAGTACGAGGGTGCTTAACATAAAAAACATTAAACTTTTGTCCGCCTTTGTCACTATTCAACATGAATACACGATGAAAACATCCCTTTACATGCATAATTTCAGGACCGACTATGTGTGGAAACACTGTTTTCGTCAAAAGATTTCTCGCCAGTTTACCCTAAATTTATGACGTGGATTTTGATAGTATTCGCTTATATTATGCGGAATGGCAAGAGGCCTATCGTAGCGAGTTCAAAGTAGAAGGAAATCAACGCATTGAATTTCGAGCCACAAGCTAGTGATTATTCCAATGACAATGATAAAAAAAATTGCTCATACTAGACGATCTGATGCGCGAACCATCAAACAATACAGGACTTGATTTATTTACAAAAAGTTGTCACCCCAAAAATATCAGTGCTGTTTTTATTAAGCAAAATATTTTTCATAGGGGGCCGAATCAGCGTGATTTATCATTGAATTTAAATAATATCGTATTGTTCAGAAATCCGAGAGATCGTGCGCAAATACAGTTTCTCGCTCAACAAGTTTACCCGAAGGACCCCAAATTCTTGCAAGAAGCCTACATTGATGCCTGTAGTCAGCCATTTAGCTATCTTTTATTAGATTTAAAACAAGATACTCCAGATGAGTTCCACTTTCGTACCAACATAATTTCCCGATGACAAGCTGCACTATGCTTACGTGCCTAAATTTTCACCGAGATTCAGGTAAACATGACTAAATAAAAGAAAAGAAGCATCTGTAGTCAAGAAGCAGTCTTGAAATAGCGATGGCTGGGACAACATCGATGGCCCCGTTCGTAACAAAAAAAAACAAGGAGAAGAGAAAAAAAGTTCCATAAAGTCTCGTGTCTGTTACACCCCTGGAAAGTTATATTCGAGAAAGCACGTCGCACTTTTGAATGCTCTGAGTCACCCTAACAGTCAACAGCGTTCAGCTTTGATTCGAACAGCCGATAAAAATCTCATAAAGTCCATTTGTGAGCGTATACTGAATGTGTTGCAAGATGTAAAATTATGAACTCCTGAACAAATCCGCTTAAAAAAGCACAGACCTATTTTAAAGAAACTAGTTAGAAGTGGAAAAAGCAGTAGTGCTAAAGCATGAAAAGCTAAAAAACATACTATAATTCAGAGTGGTGGTTCTTTTTTATCACTTTTATTGGGCCCGCTGATAAGTACAATTTTGCCAAAAATTTTGGGAAGCAAAAATTAATTTTTTTTTCAAGATAAAATAGCCATGAAACGCGCTCGAAAAATAGTCATTGTCCCCGAAACAACTCTGGAACAAATACAAAGTTTACCACAGCAGCAGCAACAAGGAGGAGCTGTACCTACGATTATTTCTAGGACTGGTGAAATAACTGGAAATGTTGAAAAAACTATACAAACACCTCGTGATAATTTAACACGGCTTGATTTGGAAATGTACTAAATTCTTCATCCTAAAAGTTTTAGCAGTGAACGGGAAAAATGTAAAAATTACATTAGCAAGTTTTGAGGCACTAATTATTTTTGAAAGATAATGAACGTGTGAATGATGGTGAAATTGGTCGAGATATTGACGAAATCGAAGTTACACTGGCATCATTAACAGAAGAAAAAATACTCGATAATGTACCTCAAATTTATACTAGAAAAGCACGACTTCTACTAAAACATTGGCGCACTCTTGAGTCGGATCGCTTAAAATGGGATAGTACTGGAAGCGTTATCGTAGATGGCAAACTTATACCACGATCTAACATAGTAGAATTACTTAACGGTGTTTTACAAAAGAAAAAGAAAAAAACGCTGCCAAGTGCTTTAGCACAATGCTTTCTCATAGAGCACATTGAGTTAGAGTAATTTGATTTTATTTTTTTAAATACGATTTTAATATAAATGTCCCTATCCTCTGTATTGAAGGCTGTCTTAATACCTACGAAAACTATATGAATTTTACTTTCTTACTTTTGCCATTTGCATAATGTGATTTTATGATGCTCTAAAATTAAAAATGCGTTTATAAAATTAATTTTCCCAAGCTTGTCTTCTTAACACTATAACCAATAACTTGCATACAAATTTTGGAACATTTTCATCGAATAGTTTACAAAAAATACCAAATAATTGAAAAATAAACATTATTTTCAAATTTTCAAAACGCTTTAACGTTACAACTACGCTAAGAAAACCAGTTTTCAAAAGTTCATTTTATTTAGGCAATCGTAAATAATTTCTATACATAATTTTAAGCTACTTCATCGAGTAGTTTACGTAAAATACCAAAAAATAAGTGAAATTCTATTCAAAATTTACAAAATGCTCTAAAATTAAAACTGCGCTAAGAAAATAAGTTTTTCCGAGCTTGCTTCAATTAGGCAATAACAAATAATTTGTATGAAAATTTTTGAGCAAATCAATCGAATGGTTTTTGTGTAATAGAAAAAAAATGAAATATGAACATTTTTTCCAAAATTTTCAAAATGCTCTAGAATTAAAACTGTGCTAAGAAAATAAGTTTCCCAAAGCTTGATTTATTCAGATAATAGTGAATAATTTGCATAAAAATTCTTGAGCAAGTTTATCGAGTGATTTTTGTGCAATAGAAAAGAAATTAAAAATAGCAAATTTTTTCAAAATTTTCAAAATGCTCTAAAATTAAATGTGCGCTAAGAAAATTGAAGAAAATTAGTTTTCAAAAGTTCATTTTATTTTGACAATCATAAATAATTCCCATACATAATTTGAAGCTCCTTCATCGAGTAGTTTACGTAAAATATAAAAAAAATTAGAAAAATTTTATTCAAAATTTTCAAAATGCTCTAAAATAAAAACTGTACTGAGAAAATAAGTTTTTCAAAGCTTGTTTTATTTAGGCCATTGCAAATGATTTCCATATAAATTTTCGAACAAATCTATCGAATGGTTTTTGTGTAATAGAAAAAAAATGAAAAATAGAGATTTTTTCCAAAATTTTCAATATGCTCTAAAATTAAAACTACGCTAAGAAAATAAGTGTTCCAAAGCTTGTTTTCTTTAGACAATAGCGAATAACTTGCATGCAAATTTAGAAGCAAGTCTATCAAATGGTTGTCGTAAAATAAAAAATAAATAAAAAAAAATTTTTTTTCAAAATTTTCAAAATGCTCTAAAATTAAAAGTGCGCTAAGAAAATCAGTTGGTAAAAATTTTTCTCCTTTTGGCAGTCGCAAATAATGTTCATACAAATTTTCAAGAAAATTCTTCGAGTAGTTTACGTAAAATATCAAAAAAATGAAAAATCAAAATTTTTTTAAAATTCTTAAAATGGCTCTAAAAAAAAAACTGAGCTAAGAAGATCAATTTTCAATAGCTTCCCCCCCAGTTAGACAAAAAAATAAATTGCATGCAAAAATTTGAAGCTAATCCATCGAGTAGTTCTCGAGATCTTATTGGCGTACTGAATACATACATACACACACACACACACACACACACACACACACATACACATACATACAGACATTTTCTGGAAACCACTTTTTTCGACTCCCTGAGTCTAAATATGCACAAATTAATGAAAAAATAGAAAAAAATTTTTTTTACTAATACAATGCTTTCTCTGTGAGAAAGCAAAATAGAGGAGGAGGATGATGAAGCACCTATTGGTAGATTTTAATTTGCAAAGTTTATTGGAAGTTCAGAAACCCCTAATAATTTGATTGGAAATATAGAAATTCTAAAAATTGCCAAAAGACTAACGTCTCCTTTACATACTACGAAACGAAAAACCTCGTCACCAGTATTTACTCTACCCGTAACGAGACATGCTGCTAAGCAAAAATGGTTAAAAGCAAACATCTGAAGAGAATGTCTTTGTCAAAACAGTATTACGAGTCTTCGCACGAAGCAGGTTATGCTGGAGCCCGAAATTTAATACGCGTAAATATCAATCATTGATGAACAGGGAAGAAGAGCAAAAACAAATACACAAGTGGTTGAGTAATCAAGATGCCTACACGCTTCACCGCCCTACACGAAACAAATTTCCTAGATTACACTATAACGTAACTAACGTAGATGACGTTTGAGAGGCAGATTTGTGTTAGTTAACAAATCTAAAAACAGGAAAATGATGGTTATTCGTACTTACTAGTGGTGATCAATGTGCTCAGTAAGTATGCATGGGTAGAACCACTACGGGATAAAACAGCACACACTGTGTCGGCTACATTCGAAAAGATTCTTAAGCGGACCAATGGTCGAACACCTGTTTACTTACAAACTGACAAAGGTAAAGAATTTTTTGGTGTAAGTTTGCAAAATACTCTTGAAAAATATGACATACAGTTTAGAGTGGCAAGGAACCCTAAAATTAAGGCGGCAGTAGTAGAATGTCTTTATCGAACTCTCAAAGAACGTGTTTGGAGATAATTCACTCATCGCAATACACATAGGTACATCGATGTAATACAAAAGATAGTTTATGCATACAACAATATAGTACATTCAAGTATGGAAATGAAACCCTCAGAGGTTAATTTGTATAACGCGGCTGAGGCATGAGCGAATCTACAGAGGCGCGCTCTTCAGCAAAAAAAAGACAAATAAAAAACCGTAAATACGAGGTTGGTGACTACGTGAGGATCAGTCGCTCTAAGGAAACCTTTGCGAAAGGATTCGAGAAGAATTATAGCGACAAAGTATTCAAAGTCAGACGCTTTTCTACCAGGCAAAATCTTTATACCTACGAGTTACAAGATTTACAAGGAGAGGACATTGACGGATTTTTTTATACAGAAGAATTGGCTCCTGTAGGATCACAACGACTGCTGGAAAATCAACATTTTATAAAGTATGTATTTAGGTAGGTTTTTCAATAATTGTAAAGACACGGATGATATGGATGAAAAATCGGGAGTCGTTTACAAGATCAATTGTAATGATTGTGATGAATATTATATTTGACAGACAAGTAGATATTTAAAGAAACGAATTTATGAACATAAATATAGTTTGAGAAGTCCAAATGTTGTGTCGGGTTTGATGCAACATTGTTTGAATTCCGTTCATTCTTTTGATTTTGTAAATGTTGAAATTTTAGAAAATAATATTAAAAATAAATTTAAAAGGGAGTTTTGAGAATATTCACATTTTTCAGAATAAAAATGATGTAAATTAAATGTTAGAATCAAGTAAATTAAATAGTATTTATCATCCTTATCTAACATAATATAGAATTAAGGTGGTGGGGGTATATTAACTTATATTGGTGTTGGATGCATATTTATAATGTTTTTGATGGTGGAGGGGATGTTTAAATAATTTTTTAGGTATAAATTGGGAGTCGTACGGTGAGAGGAGTTCAGTCCTTGAGGATGAGCAGTAGCGTGCTCGAAACGTTGGACATTTTTGAAGATCGCAATCGAAAGGAGGTTTTTTGGTAATGGGGGACAGTCAGATTGTGCATTACTAATTTTATTTATTTTCAGATTTCTTTCTAGTTAATTTTTAAGTTTTAATTTCAGGTTATTCTACGGGGGTGATTATAAACAAGGGCAGTCTGACTGTCCATATTTATTTTATTATTTTATTATATAGATTTTAAATTAACTGTAAGACCGATGGAAATATTTGTCATCTTATTTATTATTCAGTGGACATAAGTATTGTTTTCATTTTCAAACTTTTATAATTTTTTATTATTAAAACATTTGAGAAAATTTATGATTTTTTTAAAAATAATTAACTACATTAATTTCAATACAATTTAAATTTATTATTGTAATTCATAAACTATGTTTTAATACAACTTTTTATTTATTAAATATATAAATATGCATATATCTGAAAGAAACATGATCTACAAATTTCATGTTTGAATAAACTTCTAATTTTTCTATTATGAATAATTATATCAATTTTAATAAAGTTAGTATGACATAATGAGTGCCTTCTGAATATAATAGTTGACAGAACCATTGCTTTCAACATTTACATAATTTTATTTGATTACACAGGCCTACAAATATTGGGTTATTGGGTTATTGGGTTATTGGGTTATTGTTGGGTGGTTACAGGCCTACAAATATTGGGGTCATGGAAGTTGTTGGAAAATGGAGGGTCATTTCCGAAGTAATTTTTTCCGTAGAATCCGAATCCGGGGTCCGAATTGCTCTATCACGTCAGGATTTTAAGATATTTGAGGTTTTTTACCCAAAAAATGGCGTTTTTGGCTACTTTTGAGGTTATGTACAGAAGAGACAAAATTTTTTGGGAGTTTTTTTTTAGTTGCATCTTATAGCACTACTCTTCCTCTTTAATTTAAGAGTCGCAGAGTTCAATTACGATTTTTCTACACCAAGTTACGCCAATTTGAAATTACGAGATATGTCCTATTAATTGCATGACCATTTGCATTGAATACGTTGAGGCAGACATTTGTGTACTGGGTATTTTTTCTTCAAAATTTTTACTTGGGGATTTTTGGGGTTACTGATAACGAATATGAAGTTGAGATATTAAAATTTTCAAATTCAAGATGGCGGATTCAAAATGGCGTATAAAAATTTTCAAAAAACATTGCAAATATGAAACATATTTTCATTTTCTGCTATCTAATAACTTTTGTTGTTACGATAAACATAATACATTATAGTAATTTATATTTACACAGGTATCGTGACATTGAATTTGACCTTCAGCTTGATCTTCAAGTGCATTTCAAGTTAAACTTTTTTTTACATTTAGCATTACCCAGGAACAACGACGTGGACGTAGTAAAATCTGTTCCCTTTGGGGTGCTGGATTTACGTGAGTCCCCTCGCCTCTCACGATCGGGGTGCTTAATTTACGTGAGTCCCCTCGCCTCTCACGATCGGGGTGCTTAATTTACGTGAGTCCCCTCGCCTCTCACGATTAGAAACTATTTCAGTTTAACTTATGAAATCTTTTTTTTTGATCTAGTAAAGATCTTGACCCAGACCGTCTTTTATGACGAACATTTAGCTCATCTCGTTGAAGACACCAGCAATAGTCCGCTAACATTGTTGGAGACCATTTACCCTGATAACGTCTTTCCATTTCTTTGAGGTCCTGATGAGATCGCTCACCTTGCTCTTCGCTTACGGCACCTAGATTTTCTGGAAACCATTCTAAATGAGAGTGTAAATAATGCAATCTTACGCTCATATTGCAACCTAAATTCTGAAATTTTTCAATCATATCGTCAACTATTTCTTTGTAATCACTAACTTTATTATTACCCAAAAATCCTTTAACAACTTTTTTAAAGCTAATCCAGGCTTCTTTTTCTACATTTGTCATAACCTGTTCAACCTCTGTTGTTTTCATTAATTCTCTTATTTGTGGTCCAACAAATATTCCTTCTTTTATCTTCGCCTCACTTAAATAAGGGAATTTATCTCTAAGATATTGAAATAATGCACCATCGGTATCAAGAGCCTTTACAAATTGCTTCATTAATCCTAATTTTATATGAAGCGGAGGCAACAAAACTTTTTTAGAGTCAATTAACGGTTGTTGAATAATGTTGGGATCTCCAGGTTTTAAAGTTTTACGAAGAGGCCAATCCTTTGTAACGTAATGCTTAACTCTATCTCTGCTATCCCACAAACATATAAAGCACGGATATTTTGTATAACCCAATTGTTGTCCAAGCAGCATTGAAACCATTTTTAAGTCTCCGCATACTTCCTATTTATGCTGTTCATATTTTATTGCTTTAAGAATAGTTTCTACATTTTCATATGATTCCTTTAGGTGTACAGAATGAGCAATAGGTATTGACGCATATTTATTTGAGTTATGCAATAAAACTGCTTTCAAACTAGTTTTTGAGGAATCAATAAACAATCTCCATTGATCAGTATCATAAGGAAGTTCTAATTTTTCAATTAAGCCTTTAACATCATTACAAAAAACATATTCATCACATGCAGAATAATACTCAACTAATTCCTTCTCTCGATTACGATACCAACTAAAAGTAGTTCCTGGAGCAAGAAGGTGTTTCTCTTGAAGTCTTGATCCTAACAACTCAGATTTTTCTTTCGACAAGCCTAAATCTCTGACTAAATCATTTAAAGAAGCCTGATCAAATAAAATAGGAGCATCAGAGGTTGATTCGATGTCTTCAAAATCCTGATTTTCAATATCGTCACAGACTGTATGGTCTTCAACATTTATTCTTACAAATGGAGGGCTTAGAGGAACATCACCAGATGCAAAAGGAATAGGCTTCGTTACGCTTGCTACATTCGGATATTTTATATTACAAGCATTTTTAATATTATATCCAAATGTTTTGGTTAAACAGAAATAACATTCATTGTGGCTAACAGGTTCACACCAAATTGCAGGAGTTTTGAAAGGCATTGGTGTTACTTCTTTATGGGCATTATACCAACGTCTTAATGTTTCAACACATGATTTACAAGCCGTATGTGGAACCCAAGACTTATCCTGATTAGTTATCGAAATATTGAAGTAATTAAGATAAAATATTTTTATCGTTTCATTGATTTTCATCGCATTTTTGCGAACACGAAGCGACTACAAATGTAGCAAAAGCTGTCAGGATTATTTAAACACTTACGCGAGGTCATTATTGAAATGATCAACAGTTAGAATATTTAATTTAATACTTTATACCTCCAGCGAGTTGTTAACCAACAGATCAAATACAAATATTCACAAAATTTTTTCCAAAAAATAAGGCACCATGAACGAACAATTAAGAGCTATCTAGTAAATTATTGCTTAAAATGTTATTAAAAAAATGATTTATTTGCGATTACAATAAATACAGAATCAATACAAATGGTCTTTTTTGTACAAATAATAAAAAATTGTATATCAATGAGACGGGGCAAAATTATACTAAATGATTCACACTAAAGAAATGTATGCTTAAAGGAATTCCAAAGTGAGACGGGGCAAAATTAAAAAGAAAACATGTTGTAATATTGGCGAAGGGACTCCCGCTCGTAATTTCAAATTGACGTAACTTGGTGTAGAAAAATCGTAATTGAACTCTGCGACTCTTAAATTAAAGAGGAAGAGTAGTGCTATAAGATGCAACTAAAAAAAAACTCCCAAAAAATTTTGTCTCTTCTGTACATAACCTCAAAAGTAGCCAAAAACGCCATTTTTTGGGTAAAAAACCTCAAATATCTCAAAATCATGACGTGATAGAGCAATTCGGACCCCGGATTCGGATTCTACGCAAAAAATTACTTCGGAAATGACCCTCCACTTTTTGACAACAAAACCATGTTGGCCCGTGTTATTTTAAATAAAATTTAACATAAATTAATGATTTGTAAATTTTTGTTGTAATTAATCAATTATGAATCAGAGTTATGTATACAGACTCCATTAATAGCTATTTCAAGAGCAGCATCGAACCCCAGGTCAACTTCAGTATCTGCATCTTATCGAAGAGTTGATAAACTGAGAAACAAGGAAACTGTAACTTCTTCGCTTGCAAGCAGTTGAAGCAAGATATGCATCTCATTTTTTTCTATACGAATGATTATAAATTAACTACTGTGTAAATGAATGGACTCGTTCCAGTATGCTTTTGTTTAAATATCCTATCTTGCATCCGGAAAGATATACATTTTTACTGAATACAAATTTGACTGAACAAGGAAGAATTTTGAACTTCAAATTTCTTGACGAGTGTTTATTATTGCAGTATTCCAATATTTACATCTCCTAGATATGAACAATACAGCATCCATGGTTCTGTTAATGGCAAATAAAGGAATTTTACTCTATTTTACTCTGTTGGTAGCTTGCACTAGCTATCTAATCTTAGCAGCTACAACATTATTTATGATTCCAAAACATAATTTATTTTTGAATATTAATTTTTTAATTATTACAAATATTATACTTTTAGACATGATTTAATTAAAATAAGACATGATCCACTAGTCATATGCTTCATAACACTTGAGAATGTTTAATTAAATTTGTCATATTTTTGAATAATAATTATATTAGATTACATGCAATCAACATGACATAATGTGTGTTTTCTATGAATACTTGTTTACGTAATCAAGGCTTTTTATGATTTCATAATTTCATTAACTCATCGTCTCCAATCAAATTTGAAATTAATTTCTTACTTATTGAACTTTTATTTTTATTTATTTATTGTCAATCCATAAAAGCTATTGGTATAAAATTCCATACTTACAATTAGAAATTAGTCGAGGAGTTGATAAACTGTGAAACAAGGAAACTGTAGCTTCTTCGCTTGCAAACAGTTGAAGCAAGACATGCACCTCATTTCTTTCTACAGGAATGCTTATTAATTAACTACTGAGTAAATGAATGGACTCGTTCCAGTATGCTTTTGTTTAAATATCCTATCTTGCATCCGGAAGGATATAAATTTTAATACAAATTTGACTGAACAAGGAAGAATTGTAAACTTAAAATTTCTTGATGAGTGTTTGTTATTTAAAAATTTAACATTTCTTTAATACAACCAATACTGCAAACTTAAAATGTATTGAAAAATATTTTTTTAACATTATATATTTTAGGCACTTCATTTATATTTGATATAACTATAAATACTTTAAAAACTTCATAATAACAAAATTTTAAAATTATTCTATAAATATATAATTATATAAAAATGTTAACTTGGAACTACGTTTTAATGATTATAAATGACTTTAAAATTAATAAATAAAGCAAAATTCCTTAAATTTTTAATTAAAACCTTAAATAATAATAAATAAAACTTTTATAATTTTAAATCTTATGAACTACTGTTATGAAATCACAACAGGTGTATTTTGTGCGCTACTTGCGCATGTGCAGTGTGCAAGCGAACTTTGAACGAAACTTTCAATTTTAAATTTTTACATATTTTATAAGAGCTAATTAATAACATTAAACTTTATAATTTTAAATCTTATTAACAACTTTTATGAGATCACAACAGGTGTATTTTGTGTGCTGCTTGCGCATGTGCAATGTGCTAACAAAGCTTGAAAAAAATTCAAAATCAAAATTTAATTGATTTCTTAATCATTTCTAAAATAAAGTCATAAAAAATCAATAATCAATAAATCCACCTTCATTATCTATCACTTTCTGCAATCTTCGTAGGACAGAATCGCATAAATTATGAAAATATTCTGGATTATCAAATAAGGCAGTCCATGCTTCTTCAACGAGTTCCACGAGCTGCTCACAATTTCGTGCCATTCCAGGTCTCCATCCTTTCACCATATATGACCAGACATTCTCGATGACGTTGAGTTCTGGTGAACGTGGTGGCCAGTCAAATCTCTGGAGCTGGGGATGCGCTGCGTACAAATCACGCACTTTATGTGCGGTATGTATAGGACTATTATCCTCCACTATATAATTTGGCACCTCATCGTCTACGTATCGTTCTCGTAGACTTGGCAGAAGCTTATTTTCAAGAAGGTTCACGTATACTAGAGCATTGAGTCTTCTGTCAATACGAAAAATACAACATAGACCATCACCGTTTACACACGCTCCAAAAAATTATCTAAGATAACGAAAGTAAATAACTATAAATAACTGTAAATCATCATAAATAATTATAAATAACAATAAACTATTTACTTACCTAAAAATTTTAAAAATTGTAAATAATAGTAAATAATAGTAATTAAGAGTAAGTAACTGTAAGTGTTTGTAAATAATAGTAAATAACTTTTAAAATCAGTTAGTAATCGTAAATAACTAAATAAGTATAAATAATTGTAAATAATAATAAACAAGTGTAAATAATTTTTATCAATGTTTCAGTCTCAATACTTTTTATTAATTATTTACAGTTATTTAGAGATATTTACAGATATATACAGATAATTACAAAAATTATTTCTATACGGGTATTTACTAATTTCATAACTCTGTGCGAAAGACACATAGCGCCACTTTTTTGTTAAAATTAAGACCTTCACTTTGCTTTACTTAGACCATTTCTATGTGCTTGAAAACTAAATTTGTGATCAGAGGGAGTTGATAGTCAATTGCATGCTCACGATGTTTACAGATTTTATTCTACGAATTTCTTATCAAATTCAAATGGCCATATCTCAGTATCAGAAACATCTTAAAACTTTTATAAAAAAGGAAATTAAAGATCTTTTAGCCTACTTCAGAGTTAGGTTGGTTGTTTGTATAAAAAAAATAATAAAATACTTTTTACCTCAAAATAGACGAGAATAAGACCGTTTGAGTAAAATTTTTCAATATTTCAAGAGCAACAATTAGGAAAAAAAATTTTTCTTGACTCTAAAATCACTCTATAAAATATTATTTTAACTTACGGCAATAAAAAAAGTGTGAAAGACGGTCTCCAAAAATTTTTTTCGGTCATAGCTGTATGTAGAAACAAGAAAAATAAGAAAAAACAATAATAAATACGGTTTTTTTCGATTCGGCAAAGTTAAATCTCTATTTTAACAAGGTATTCTAGCTGGTTTTCAATTTTCAGTATGAAAACATCGATCTAAGGGTTGGACGCAAAGCTTAGTAAGTTTCGGGAAATAACGACCTGTCTAGTGTGTATGTGAGCATGTATATGTACGTATGTGTAAGCGTCTATGTGTGCATGTATGTTTTTGTGTATGTATGTGTATCTGTTTATGTGTATATGTGTATGTGTATGTGAATATGTGTATGTCGTATCTGTATGTGCGAATGTTTATGTGTGTATGTGTATGTGTGTATGTGGATGTGTGTCTGTGTATGTGTATGTGTGTATGTGGATGTGTGTCTGTGTATGTGTATGTGTGTATGTGTATGTGCGTATATGCATGTGTTCATTTGAATTTGTAAATGTGTATGTGCGAATGTGTATGTATGTGTATGCGTGTATGTGCGTATGTGTATGTGTATATGTGTATGCTCATGTGTGCATGCGTTTGTGTATGTGTATGTGTGTATGTGTATCTTTGTATATGTATGTATGTATATGTATGTATACGTGCGTATTTGTGTATTTGTGTATGTTTGTGCATGTGTGTATGTGTATGTGTGTATATGTATGTTTGTATGTCTACGTGTGTATTTTTGTATGTGTATATGTGTATTTTTATATATATATGTGTGTATATGAATGTGTGTATGCATACGTGTATGTGTAGGTGTGTATGTGTATGTTTGTATGTGTATATGTGTATGTATTTATATACGTGTGTATATGGATATATATGTGTGTATATGGATATTTGCATATGTATGTTTTTATTTGTATGTATACGTGTATGTGTGTATGTGTATGCGTGTTTGTGTATATGTATGTGTGTATGTGTGTATTTGTATGTGTGTATATGTGTATATGTATGTATACGTGTGTATGTGTATGTATGTATGTGTATGTGTGTATATGTTTGTGCATGTGTATGTGTGTATATGTATGTATACGTGTGTGTACGTGTATGTGTGTATATGAATGTGTGTATGTGTATGTTCATATCGGAATGTGTGTATTTATATGTGTGTATGCCTATGTGTGTATATGTTTATGTGTATGTGTATGTGTGTATATGTGTATCTTTGTATGTGTATGTATGAATATATGTATGTATACGTGTGTATTCTTCTGTGTGTATATGTGTAAGTTTATGTGTGTATGTGCATGTTTGTATGTGTATATGAATGTGTCTATGTGTATGTTTGTATGTCTATGCGTGTATATGTGTATGTGTGTATGTGTATGTGTGTATATGTTTGTGCATGTGTATGTGTGTATATGTTTGTTTGTATGTCTACGTGTGTATTTTTGTATGTGTATATGTGTATTTTTATATATATATGTGTGTATATGAATGTGTGTATGCATACGTGTATGTGTAGGTGTGTATGTGTATGTTTGTATGTGTATATGTGTATGTATTTATATACGTGTGTATATGGATATATATGTGTGTATATGGATATTTGCATATATATGTTTTTATTTGTATGTATACGTGTATGTGTGTATGTGTATGCGTGTTTGTGTATATGTATGTGTGTATGTGTGTATTTGTATGTGTGTATATGTGTATATGTATGTATACGTGTGTATGTGTATGTGTGTATGTGTATGTGTGTATATGTTTGTGCATGTGTATGTGTGTATATGTATGTATACGTGTGTGTATGTGTATGTGTGTATATAAATGTGTGTATGTGTATGTCCATATAGGAATGTGTGTATTTACATGTGTGTATGCCTATGTGTGTATATGTTTATGTGTATGTGTATGTGTGTATATGTGTATCTTTGTATGTGTATGTATGAATATATGTATGTATACGTGTGTATTCTTCTGTGTGTATATGTGTAAGTGTATGTGTGTATGTGTATGTTTGTATGTGTATATGTGTATATGAATGTGTCTATGTGTATGTTTGTATGTCTATGCGTGTATATGTGTATGTGTGTATGTGTATGTGTGTATATGTTTGTGCATGTGTATGTGTGTATATGTTTGTGCATGTGTATGTGTGTATATGTATGTATACGTGTGTATGTGTATGTGTATGTGTATGTGAATGTCTGTATGTGTATGTTTGTATGTCTACGTGTGTATTTGTGTATGTGTATATGTGTATATTTGTACGTATGTATGGATGTGTATGCGTGTTTGTGTTTGCGTGTATGTGTATGTTTATATGTCTATGCGTGCATGTGTGTATGTGTATGTGTGTATGTGTGTATGTGTGTTTGTGTAAGAAAATTGCAAATTCTTGGATATTTTTTCAAAGTTATGAAAGTAAGATGGACATTTGCGCGCTTGCGCACAGAGAACTTGCCCTTATTTTTTTTATATTATTGAAAATATATCACTGCTGTTACTACTGTTGCCATCATAAATATTGTCCTCATTTTTAGCCGATTCAGTTCAAGTTTCGCTAAAATGAGCTAAAAGTCAACTAAAATTTAGATGAATGAGCGATAGTTTAGCTAAAATCAAAGTTAAGGTTAACAATTTCATTAAAAAAACAGATTTATTAATTCATTCATTTTCATTAATCAAATTTCGATTTATTATACAAGAGCAGTGGCATTTTATAATTCTCTAATCACAAATTCTTACTTTTAATCACATTTTTATGATTTAACAGTAAGTTTAATAAAGAATTATAACATATATGAATTTTACATTTGTAATAAGTAACTTAATCAAAAATATCAAACATAAGTTGAGTGATATTTTTAAATAAAAGTGATAAATGATATTTTTGACTTTCATGGCCCTAAATTCAATTTTGTATGTTTAAAGAACAAACGTAAAATTGGCACATGTGCCAAAAAAAAGGATCAGCTACACATAACCACATACACATACACACATATACAGAAACACATACGCAAATACACACATACACATACATAGAAACACAAAAACATACACACATACATATACAATTACACATATACACATACGCACATAAACACATCTACATTCATAGATGAACATACACATGCACATACACACATACACATACACACATACGTACATACACATGAACACACATATACGCACATACGCATACACATACACACATATACATACGCACATACATAACGCAAATATACACATACACATACGCACATACATTACGCGAATATACACATACACATGAACACATACACATACGCACATACTCACACACACATACACACACACATACATATGCACACATACACATACACACATAAATACATACACACATACACATTTACACAACAACACACTCATACACACATAAATACATACACACATACACATTTACACAACAACACACTCATACACACATACACACATGCACCTAAACATACGCACATCCGCATACACATATACACATACACACATGAACATACACACATACACATACACACATATACACAAACACATAAACACATACACACATACATATACACACGTACACATACAGATACAACATACACACATATACGCATACACATATGCACATACACATACACATTCACACATACACATACACACATACACATACACATACACATTCACACATACACAGAAACAGAAACACATATACACATACACATACGTATATTCATATACGCATACACATACACACATACATATACACACATACACACATACATATACACACATACACACATACACACACATATACATATACACATACACCAACACACAAGCACATACACACATACACGTACACATGCACATACACACATACTTAATATAGAAATTAGTACGTATTTTTTTCTGCTTTTTACAATGCCCTCATTAGTTTGCAAAAAAATGGTGACACAGCCAATTTTTTGCTAATAATTGTTTTTTTCGACTTTTTTACGAGGTTGGAAGCTTTGACAATAAAATAAATTATTATATTATGACTTTTAATAACACTTTTGCTATATTTTTCTACTTTCTGTCAAATTCTGAAATTAGATTGAAGATATTTCCAGCTGAACACACTATTCTACGCTCATAAACGGATGTTCTTCACGACTGTATATTTAGATTAGCAATATTTTAAGCCATATACTATGAAAATCTACCGAAATCTAGTTTTTTTGATGTTATTTATAAATTCCATTAGGTTATATTTCATTTCAATACCTTAAATAACATAGATCAGTATTTTTTATGACTTTTTATTATTTTGTCTTATTAGATTTACGATTTTTTTATTTACACGTTCCAGTATTAGCCAAAAACTGATTGTAGTCTATGTTAGTGTACAAATTACAGATACACACATACCGTGAACACATACATATATGCACATACACATACACACACACACACACACACACACACACGTACACGCATACACACATACACATTCACACGTACACATACACATATACACATTAACACGTACATATACACACATACAAATACGCATATACACACATATACATACACACATACAAACACATATACATATACATACACATACACATATACACCTACACATACACATACACACACATACACACATACATATACACACACATACACACACATACACACATACACACACACATACACACATACACACATATACACACACACTAATACACATACACACACATATACACACATACATATACGCGCATACACATGAACATACACACAAGCACATACATACACGTACACATGCACATACACACATACTCAATATAGGTATTTTTATGTATTTTTTCTGCTTTCCACGATGCTATCATTAGATTGCAAAACAAATGACGGCACAGCCAATTTTCGGCTAATAATCGTTTTTTTGGCTTTTTTACGGGGTTTTAAGCTTTACTAATGAAATAAATTAGTATATTATAACCTTTAACCTTTAGCCTGCGAGGGTGGTCGATTTATCGACCAGCAGTCAGGGTGGGGACTCTACCTAAAAAATCCAATGATCTCATGTATACATTTTGCACTTTATAAAAGGTCGTTTAGTACTAAAATTTTCCCGCAGTCAAAAGGTTAATAACACTTTTGCTATATTTTTCTACTTTTTGTCGAGTTCTGAAATCAGATTAAAGATATTTCCAGCTGAACACGCTATCCTACGCTCATAATCGGATGTTCTTTACAACTGTATATTCAGATTGTCAATATTTTAAGCCATTAACTATGTAAATCTACCGAAATCTAGTTTTTTTTATGTTATTTATAAATTCCATTTGGTTATATTTCATTGAAATAGCTTAAATAATAAATATCAGTATTTTTTATGCCTTTTTATTATTTTGTCTCATTAGATTTACGATATTTTCATTTACATCGTTCCAGTTTTTGCCAAAAACTAATTGTAGTCTAAGTTGATGTACAAATTATATGTCAGAAGGTTAGATTGGCCTTGGCCACTTTTGTCGTGAGAAGCTTCATTTGTCACTAACCTTGAGTTTATATTGTCTCGAATTATATCTAGCAGTTTTTATAATTTATTTTATTATACACTACGCAAACTATGAAAATAAGAAAATTAATTTTCCTACCAATTCTATTATAAACATTATTCAAATAAAAAGTTGCGGTTTTTGGCAAAATATTATGTGTGCTATGATATTTAAGATATGATTCAAATACACTTAAAAGTAAATGTTTTAAGGCGACTACAAAAGTTCAGTTAAATTTCATTTTGTAGTTTACAAATTACTCTTTCAGTTTCTAAAATTTTTTGGAGTTTTTAATTTTCTACCATTTATTATGATTCGTACAATGGTGGAAAATTAAAAAATCTGAAAAATTTTACATATTGAAAGAGTAATTTGTAAACTCAAAAATAAAACCTAACTTAAAATCCGAAGTCGCCTTAAACTTAGTAGGAATAACATAACTAAATAAAAGCATTACATATTCTTAAAATACAATGTTTAGCGAGCATCGTAATATACTGAAAATATGATTGAAAAATGATAACATAAAAAAACTAAAAACCGTTGTTTTATGCTTTTCAAATGCAACATAAGTCTATACAATTTGTACATTAATTAAAAATACAATCAGTTTTTGGCAAATACTGGAATGTGTAAATGAAAATATCGTAAATCTAATAAGACTAAATATTAGAAAGTCATAAAAAATACTGATATTTGTTATTTGAGCTATTCAAACAAAATATAATTAAATGAAATTATTACATAACCTTAAAACCTATGTCTTTCCAAATCTCTCACCAAAATCTTTGAATAACCCCATAAAAATCCGTTTCTGAGCGTAGGATAGCGTGTTCAGCTGAAAATATCTTCAATCTGATTCCAGAACTTAACACAAAGTAAAAAAATTTAGAAAAAGTATTATTCAGAGCTATAATATAGTAATTTATTACATTATTAATCTTAAAACCTCATAAAAAAGCCGAAAAAAACGATTTTTGGCCTAAAATTATGACGGCGCCACGAAATCTGGGATGTAGAAACACTGATTAAAAATTTTAATGACGTTTTTCGGAACCGATTTTGAGGTTATGAGTTTCGTAAAAAATTGTAATTATTTAAAAAGGAAAAACCTACTTTTATTATTTTTTACAAGCTTCTGGAATGCAGAGACTATCTGTAAAAAAATAAAATCGAAAAATCACGTTTTTTAGCTTTATTACTCCGACATGGGGTTTAGGGGTCTGTAATTTTGGCTTTCTTAATATTTTTTGATAAACTTTCAAGTGACCTATATCAGATACACCATTTAGAAGGGGGAAAATTCATCATGCTTATTGTGCTATAGCCTTTCGTATGAATATTAAAACATTTATGAATTATATACATTTAAATTATAAACATTTTCTGTTCAGATTATTAAAAATAATATTAAACACACGACGAACAATAACTATTGATTATTAATAATAAATTTTTTATCAATGTTTTAAAAAAAAACCGAGCAAGCGTTAAATAGTAACAAAACTTATTAAAGATAAATAACATAAAAATTTAGGAATTTAGATATTATAACATATTTATTTTATTAGAGATCGAGTAAGTACCTCCTCAAAACCGACTTGAACCTGCCGAGCGATGGAAGATTTTTTATATCAGCAGGCAGGGAGTTTCAAAAATGCGTACCTTGAACTTGAAAAAAATTTTTTCCAGTCTCAGTAAGCATGAAGGGCACTGTGAAATCCTTTGATCTCTCCCCTGGTGACTACTCTAGGTACATATCTAATGAAGAGACTCACTAGATACTCAGGAGTAGTCATGCGCACGATTTTGTACATAAGTATAGCCATGAAATACTGTCTCCTTGAATCAGTACGCAGCCAACCAAGCCAACCAATCATTCCATATAATTCTTATTTACTACTTACCAGGAGAGGCTATGAGCTTCGGGTCACAGATCTTGATGAAACTTTGAGATATGTTTTTAGGTACCAAAATATGAGTAAAGCCAGAGCAGTACGGTCTAACGCTTCGAAAAACTGAAATTATAGACGTTTCCAGTCTTATTTGAAGAAAAATGTAAAAAAAAGCTCTTAATTGAAGTGTGAATAATCCAGTCTAGAAATGTCTTTAATAAATCAACAGGGAATAAAATAAAAGTACAAAAAGCAAGCTTTAATTTGCCGTTTTCAAAATTGAAAAATAATAATTAGAACTAGAGATATTTTCGTTCAAAGTTAAGAAGCAAGAAAGTACCAAAAATCATCTAAATTCTAAGTGACAGTAATTTTGTATATCCCATAATATATCCCAAAGTTTCGTCAAGATCTGTGACCCGAAGCTCATAGCCTTTCCTGGTTAAATTTAACAGTCACATTAATGTAGAAGTATGTTTAACTGTACAATGTATCAAATATTTGTTCAAATATTGTTACAAAGGATATGACTATGTGTTTATTGAAATACGCAATGCCGGAATAAATTTTAAAGAAAATTTTTACAATTCGAGTTCAAATGAAAATAATTATAGTAATGAATAAGAATATGATGAAATAAAGCAATATATTAATACAAGATATTTGTGCCTCCCAGAAGCTATGCACAGATTATTAGAATATAGTTTACACAAAATGTTTCATTTTATAATACGGTTAGTTATTCACAATGAAAATAAGCAAGAAGTATAAATATACTTATTTTATTGAATTTGAAAGTTATTAAATTTAAATTTGATTATTTTGAAGAAGGAACAGAAGAAGAAATAAAAAACAAAATTGTTGAAACAACTTTAATGACATATTTTAAATTAAATAAAATAGATCCAAAAGCAAAAAATAATACATATTCGGAAATCCCGTTGCATTATGTATTTAAACAAAAATTGAACTAATAAATTAAAAAATAAAGGCAAAATTTATACTTAAAATATTGTGTATAAAGAAATATTATAAATAAAATAAGAAAAAATACGAACAATAAAGTAATGTCTTATTCAATAGACAATTTTAATAAAACATTATATGAGTGCAAAACAATTGTTATAACAAATATCTACGAAATAATGTTTTGATGACTATAATTAAAGATTGTTAAAAAAGTTAAAACACTTGAAAGAACAAAATCGATATTTTTATTTAATAGCGCTCTGGTCAGGTGCAAGCAATACAAATAATGAGCATAAAATGTTTATAATAATATATTTCTTTATTCAAACAATAAACTATAACCATTTACTACAATTATATTAATAAAAAATATCTTACAAACGGATGCAAAATTTTAGAAAAAATTTGCGTTGATAAAAAAGATGTACAATGTAAACTTTATGTTACAAAATTAAGTTCAATATCAAGAATCAGAACTGATTAAATGGCATGAATGTTTATTCGTAGTTGAATGTTACCCTTATGAAATAAAAATAAATTAAACATAATTAAAGACTCATTAATAGTGTATAACACCAGAAGTATCTTAGATTGGAGACATCTAACTCCAGAAAATGGATTATTTTTTAATTTTTTTATATTTATTTTTTTGAAAAAGTTATTGATTTGATTTAATTAATCGCTAAAATTATTAAAATTCCTTTATAAATTCCAAATTTGTTTACCTTTTATATAATTTTAAATAAAAAATCTTTTAATTTTAATTACTTTATATGTTTATAGAAGTTATGAATTGTTTTATTTATTAATTGTTGTCTCTACCTCTATTTCAACACATTTTAAAAATAACCATTTTCATAAGTTTTGATTCATTTAGAATGCGTTGTTATAATCGGCTGCACATTGGGAATGCGCTGTAATTATCGGCTGCATATGGGGATGCGCTGTAATAATCAGCTGCATATGAAGGTAATTTAAAGTTTAAAGACGGAACTGCGAGGAAATTGCATTATGAAATACACAGACACACGCACTTACAGATAAACAGACACAAAGACAAACAGAGAAAGACACATTATTTATTATTTGATATCAAATTATAGCATTTTAAATAATAACAGCTTTATACGTTCTTGATGTTACTTTATTTTATTAAACATGTATATTATTATTTAGTTAAAGTAATTTTGGTGAAACTTATAAAGTTCTTGATTTATCTGCTATAAATTTTTTTATTTTACACAATTTTTAAACACTGGTTTAAGTTAAAGGGATGTAAAACGGACACTACACCTGTACTCATGAATTTAGCCTATCTTTTCATCATATTGTAAAACTTGAGGGAAAAAAATGCTTTAGTTTGTAGTATTTAACATAAAGATTATTCACTTAAATTTTCCAATAAATTCATTCATTAGTTTTTCAGAATTTTGGGTTCCAATGATACATTTTAAAATTTTTAGATTTTGTATAAGAAATCTAAAATTCTGAGAAATTAATGGATGAATTTATTTAAAAATTTAACTGAATAGTCTTCATGGTAAATACTACAAGATAAAGCATTGATTTTCTTAAAATTTTGCAATAAAATAAAAAAAATAGTAAATATTTGAGTACAGGTGTAGTATCCATTTTACATCTCCTTAAACCAATCAATTTCTTTTACTTATTCATAAAAATTAGAATTGCTTCAAATTTCTGCCTTGAAAAAAATGAACCGTCTAACTGAACGTGATCGCATTACTATTCTTATGATGAGTGGGTGGGGAGACATCGATCGCATAACGAGGTAGCAACTTTGTTCAATAATACTTTTAGGTTTAATGTTACAGGTGTTTCAAGGGCAACTGTAGGAAAAACTATAACACGCTTTGAAACAACTAGTACTGTTAAAGATCGACCTAGATTTGGATGACCTGCCACTGCAGCAAATAAAGAAGTCTCATTGAACGTGGCATTGTCTGTTGTTGAAAACCAGCATACATCTATTCGTCGTTTGGCTGCTGAACATGAAATTAAAATAGGTTCTGTACACGGAATATTGAAGAGGAATATCTTTCACCCATATAAAATTCATTTAGTTCAAGAATCGAATGAAGACGATCCTGATCGTAGACTATAATTCTGTGAGTTAATGATGAATAGAATAAATGTTACACCTAACTTTTTGAATAATATTGTATTTTCAGATGAAGCTACGTTTCAACTAAATGGAAATGTAAATCGACATAACTGAAGGTTTTGGTCAGATCATAATCCTCATTGGATATTAGAAAGAACACGCAATCCCCTCAAAAATTGAATGTTTGGGAAGGTATGATTAATAATACTTTAATCGGTCCTCTTTTTATTGAAGGGAATTTGAATGCAGAAATTTATGAAGAAATGTTAAGAAACCAAATAATACCAGCCATACAGGCAATTGCTGATGGAAATATGGGTAAAATTTGTTTTCAGCAAGATGGTGCAGCACCACATTATGCGCAAAACGTACGCACATACTTAGATCAAGTTTTTAATGGACGATGGATAGGAAGAAGAGGCGCCATTGAATGGCCTGCACGATCTCCTGATCTGTCTCCACTCGACTTCTTTTTGTGGGGCTACTTAAAAAGTAGAGTTTATGTGCCACAACCTGCAAATTTAGAATTGACTGCGGCGTTGTATTGTTGAAGAGGCTGCTTTAATCGACCAACATGTTATTCACAGTGCAGTCCAATCATTTTTCTATCGTCTAGGTTACTGTCAAGTCGAAAACGGAAGACAGTTTGAACATAAACTAGAAAAGAAAGAGTAAATACATTAAAAAACTGATAATTTATCTAAATTCATTACACTCTACTTATCATCATTATGAAAATTAAATACAGAAGTTATAAATATATGAAGAATGATATACAGTAAAAGCAAATCTTAGAAAATGAAATTACAAAAAATTACAGTAAAATAAAAAAACAACATAAAAAATATTCAAACAAAATTGTTTATAATATAAAATGAAAAAAAATATTAAAAAATGAAATTAAAAGAAATTCAAAATAAAAAAAAAAGAAAAAAAAAGAAAATGGAGTCAAAAGCTGATACGTCCTCGTTGTGACTCTGGTTATACTGAGATCAGCTACATATACCTTACTGAAATTTGAATATACCAGCTAAAGTTATATTTTATCTTCGAATACAAAAAAAAAATAGAGCTTGAAATAACCTTGAGAAATAACTTTGGGATCAAAGCCAAGGTCATCTGTTGATTCCTTGAATAAAACCTAACAACTTTTGTCTAAACATTTTTTTGGAAAATGCGATCCTGAAAAGTTATTCAGGGGGATCCATTCTTTTGGAACACCCTGTATATATATATATATATATATATATATATATATATATATATATATATATATATATATATACATATATATATATATATCGATGTAGTTCAAAAAAATATAGGACCCAAATAAAAAGGGCCTAACAAAATTGAGCCCAAAAAATATAAGAACAAAAAAATGTGAGAACAAAAAAAATGAAAGACCAAAAAAATATAAGACCCAAAAAATATAGAACCCAAAAAAGTATAGGACCCAAAAAATATAGGGCCCAAAAAACTATAGGTTCAAAAAAACTATAGATCCAAAAAAAATATAAGGCTAAAAAATATTTGACACAAAAAAAAATTTAGCCTAAAAATATAAGGCCCGAAAACATAAGACCTAAAATATAAGACCCAATCTAAAGTGACTACTCTCATTAGGAACAATAATGTACTTCTAGAAAACCGGAGAACCGGAGAACCAAAAAGTATACCTCTTTAATACAATATAAGATTGTTTCATAATATTTTGTTCGATCATATTTATTTTCTCAGCATTAAAATTTACTATGTATTCAATATATATTAATGTATAAAAAATTTTGTTTCTTCTTAAAATCATTCATGATTCAAACTTTTTATTTTCAAACAGATCATTTTTCAAAAGAGGGAACATTATAATATTAAGTATTTCGTATATATTTACTAAATGTGAACGCATTTGAGAAATATCAAAATTTACATTACAAGGACATAAATTATAAACAATTGACATTGCAAAAGCTATTGCGAAAATTCCAAAATCATCAGGGAGCGCGGTAGCGCTCCTTACGGCAAGTCAACGCTACGGCTTTCCCTATTTACTTTGAATTTGTGATGTTCAAAGATTAAAACTTTGAGTAAATGATTATGTTTCAATATTTACATATTATTTGATTATAAGTATACATAAAATGATCTAATGTTTTATCTGACAACAAAAACACATGGCCAAAAGTCAAGTTTTCATGATTTTTTTATATTATTACAGGTTAGTCTGTCGATTTCTTTTCTATATCTGGTTGTTTCAGATTTCCGGCGGATGTTAGAGAACGACGGAGAATTTTTCGTCTGATGTGAAAGAAAGAGACAGAATACGAGTTATACGATTGCTAATAAGTGAGAGAGAGAAAGAGAGTATAGAGAGTGAGAAAAAAAAAGAAAATACGAGATATATCTTTTAATAATGAACGCATGTATTCAGGCGAATGCTTTCAGAACATGCTAAATGTATAAAGACATCGCGTAAATAAGCAATATAAGAATTTAGTGTCTCGTTCTATATAGCTGACGAGCTGCCACAAAATCACGGGCGTTCGTGTGATCAGTTCGCGCGTGCGCAGTAAAACGTCCAGTATATAAAATTCAACAGCTGAAAGCGGCGAAATTCAAAAGTCGGTAATACCGATTTGGTATTTAAAAATGAAAACAACAACAAATGAAAAAGTAATATTTGCATATTTTAAAACATTCTTAATTAATTAATTAGTTTTTCATACGATATTTAGACAAAATAAGTTTTATAATAGTTGATTAATTTGAAAGTATGGAAGAAAATAAGATTAAAATTTTTTCGAAAACAAATATTTTATAATAATAATAAATATATAAAAATTAGGTTGATACAATTAGCTATAAAATTAGTGATACTATATTAAAGTATCAGATTATCGTTAAAGTTAATAAATTTATTGAGATAAGAATTTTCGACTTTGAAAAAGTTATGATATCTCCTCAAAAAACCTTTAAAAAGGTAAGATTACGGCAAGTTGGCTTTAAAAAAAAAATCTTTTTCACTATCTCAAAAATAAAAAATATTTTGTCAAAAATTTAAACTAATTTAAGGGGATGTAAAATGGACACTACACCTGTACTCATAAATATTCACTATCTTTACATTTTATTGCAAAATTTTTAATAAAAAAATGCATTAGCTTGTAGTATGTACCATGAAGATTATTCAGTTAAATTTTTAAATAAATTCATTCATTAGTTATTGAGAATTTTGGGTTCCAAAATTATTTATAAACATTTTTTAATTTTGTACAGGAATCCAAATATCTTAAAAACTAATTAATGATTTTATTTGAAAATTTATCTAAATAATCATCATGGTACATACTACAAGCTAATGCATTTCTTTTCTGGAAATTCAGCAATAAAATGGAAAAGAAGCTAATATCTATAAGTACGGGTGTAGTGTCCGTTTTACATCTCCTTAATACAATCAACTATAAAAAAATCTATTATATCTCTAAAAAAAAAGCTTTAACATTATAGATAATAAAAAAGTGGGAATTTAATTATAACAAAAATACACTTGAAAAAATACTGAAATCAATAATGTGTGGTCAAGTTTTAATCTATATTTTGATGATAATAATTAATCAATAGAAATTCCTTTGTTAAAAATAAAATGTAAAAAAAACCATATAAAATGTTATTGAAAATATAAAACTATCTTTAACAAAATTTTAAAAAATAAGTAATTAACGTAAAAGTAAGAATAAAAGTAATATTACAGCTATAAACTTGCCATGCCCACTCTACAAAAGTTAAATACATCATTAATGTTATAAAATTAGATTATTTGTTCATTGAATACTAAATTGTGAAAATTAATATATATTTTGAATTTTCTTACTAGATTCTAAAAGTCAATCCTAAAAAATGTTTTAAATGGATGTGTATTCACCAAGAAATAGAACTTTTGAAGGGTGGGCCTGGCAAGTTTATAGCTGTAATATTACTTTTATTCTTACTTTCACGTTAATTACTTATTTTTTAAAATTTTGTTGAAGATAGTTTTATATTTTCAATAACATTTTATAAGGCTTTTTTACACTTTATTTTTAACAATGGAATTTTTATTGATTAATTATTATCATCAAAATATAGATTAAAACTTGACCAAACATTATTGATTTCAGTATTTTTTCAAGTGTATTTTTGTTATAATTAAATTCCCACTTTTTTATTATTTATAATGTTAAAGCTTTTTTTTTAGAGATATAATGGATTTTTATATAGTTGATTGTATTAAATTAGTTTAAATTTTTGCCAAAATATTTTTTATTTTTGAGATAGTGAAAAAGATTTTTTTTTTAAAGCTAACTTGCCGTAATTTTACCTTTTTAAAGGTTAAAATTTAGTTTGTGATTGTACTGTTTCGAAACTGATTTTTAGATTCGAATTATTTGGAAATAAACAATCAATAAAATCCTTATGTTCATTTTGTAAACATTTCATATTTAAACTATCATGAATATATATAGTTCCATTTTCGTAATACATAAAAATCCAGTGATCTTTTTTGAAAAAAAAAATAACAATTAAATGTATTCACTATTTGTTGGTACAAGTTGAATATTACAAGGATTATGAATTAAAAGCGTTGATTGCATATTGAACATAGTACATGGACTGAGGATGTTATTGAATTCTAAAATATATTCGTCAATCAACATAGAGGCTACCGCTAAATGTTCCAACAACCTTAACAATTAATTTTTGCTCTTCCATTAAACCCATTGTAAACACACTAAATAAAATACTTTAACTTGTTAAATTTTTATTTCTTTTCTAATTTCTTAATGATAAATTTATATTTAATTCTTAAAATCTTTATTAATAGCTGAAAATTAAAAAAAAAATATATTATTATTGTAAGAATGTAAATTGAAAAATTATATTATTTAATTATTTAATGCTTAGACTATATTTATATTGTAAAATATTTTTTTTCAGTAATTAGAGGTAAAATAAATTATGTAAGAATATCAAATCACAAAATATTAAATTAAACTAAATAAATATTGAATTTACAGAAATATTCATTTTTTCAAGATTCTTAACTTGCAACAAAATTTAAATTTTCAATTCATCTTTTTTATAAAACTAAACGTTTATTAATGAAGATATATAAATAAAATATAAAATAAGCATTGCCTTAACAAAAATTTTCAAAAAGTTTCACTAATGGATAGATAGATAGATATATTTTTATTTTTGTATTATATGTACAAAAAAGAAAGCGTGTTATACACGATTAAATTAAACTAACATGAAGTATATAAATAATATTGAACGGTAAAAATATAATTGCATAGTGTAATATTACAGTGTTAGGAGATAATAGAAATAATAATACTATATTATATTAGTAAATCAATAAAATAAATTAAAAGTAATATCACACATAAAAAAGAAAATAATAATTAATACACGCAATGGATATAGATTAAATTATACTCAAAAATCAGTCTCATGTACCTATCAGACAAAATAATCAATATATATCTAGTGAATAGACCCACTAGATATTCGGGAGTATTCATACGTACGAATTTGTACAAAAGTACAGCCATAAAATACTGTCTCCTCAAATCAGTACGCAGCCAACCCAAAGCATTTCTTTGGGGTGAGATATGATCACCCATCCTCACACCTAAATCATATCTTACACATGAATTTTGCATTCTTTGCAGTCGTCTAAGTAACCCTTGTGAAGCATTGAGCAGAACTAGCGTGCAGTAATCAAGATGCGGGAACAGCAGAACGGTTGCGAGTTGTTTACGCAGAGCCTCAGTGGTATACCGACGGAAAAACCGCAAACTATACATAACTCTGTTGAATTTTTAATCATCATATTAATGTGCGGTTCCCATGACAGTTTAAAGTCGAGTACAACACCAATACTCGTAACGGAGTCAGAGAAAAGAATACCTACACCACTCCTGAGGTCGATCTTCCTTGGCTCACCAGTATAAAAATTTTAAATAAAATAAAATCTTTTTATGAGAACAGCGCGGCTTATTTTTCGTGTTAACACAACGTTAGCCGGAAACTCTTTAAAGCACGGCCGGCTTGCTTCTCATTTGTGTGCAAGTCGTCAAGATACGCACTTCTTTATTCGTCTTGGACGAGATATATGAACGAGCTCTTGTCTTATTATAATACCTAAGCGTGCGAGATTTAACGAAGGTAGAATACCGTTATAGTATATATGGGTTATTCTAATATTTTTTTTAAAAAAGTAGGCGCAGGGGTTAACAGATTTTTTGAAAATTTGAATATTTTGTACTATTAAAACCTTTTTTTTCGCTAAGATACGACCTTCTGTCGTCGACTAATTCAGCAAAATGATCGCGATTGCTCTTAAAAATTACATATTTTTTCAGATGAGTTAGATTTAGTTGAAAATTGACCGAGATACAGGACTTTAAAGTTTCGAGAAATTGAAGGTGTGTGAAATAGTAAAATTTCATCTCGTGTTCGAAGATATGTAGTCTAGCTCCTAATTTGTGAAATTAAATTTAGTAAATCAATTTTGAAAGCTCCTGTTGTAAGCTAAAGAATGCCGCCTGTTAATTAAAAATCTCTTAAAAACTCGATTTTTGGCAAAATTTTGAAAATGGGTTAACTGTCTGGAAAACTATATTTTTAACCTATAGGTCATATCATAGCGAAAAAATGGTTTTTAGAGTTGAGATTTGGCATGAGTTCCTCATTTCTACTAATAGTAATAGTACAACAACATATTTAAATTTTTGAAAAATCCGTGAGCTTCCCTGCGCACACTATTTGAAAAGTATAAAATTGAATCATATATATTTACACATATATGGGTGGCACTCTGTCAACTCGAAGAATGAAAAATTTTTTTTCGTTTAAAATTAGTGAAATGGTTCTTTTCCGTATTATGGACCACTCAGAATTTAATCAGAATTCTCTTGTACATATTTTCAGAGCTACAAAGCATAAAAGTTAAGCTAAAACCATATTTTTGACATTTTTGACTAACTTCTTTCTTCAGAATATTCTAAATTTTGAGGAAAAAGTAATTTAAAAATTTAATACAGTTATTCACTAAGCTAATTAAAGTCATTTGAAACATTGAAATACAACTTTTCAAGGATTCAAACCATGAATCCATATAAAAAAAATTTATCGAAACAGGTCATATATGTTTAAATATGGCCTAGAAAGGGTATCCTGGGTGAAGATAAGCGAAATTCCTTTAATTTTGTTTTTGCTCTTAAATAGAATAAAAGCATTTGTTTAGCCATAAAATGAAGAATAAGGGTGGTCCGCGGACCCAAATGATTTTTCCCCTAGCTAGCAATCCTAAAAACCCCATTTTCTGTGTTTTATTTTATATCTCGCGTTATAATTAACGAAATGACTTTAAAATTTATATGAGTGTAGGTAATCTCACTACTTTTGAGTATATTTTTTTCCAAGTAATCAGAGAACGACATAACCTAAAAAAATATTCAATATTTAAACTGCAATTTTGACCATGTAGATAAATGACAACACATAAGTAGATTTTAATTCAAATACAGCACAGTTAAATTTTGGTTAACTTTCGGAGCATAAGGAAAAAATTATAAGCATTTTCATTTTCATCTTTTAACACGCGCTTTATATCTATATTTAGTGTGTATATAGTTATATACGCGCGTGTATTAAATCTAAGATGTTTATATCGTTTCAAACTCGGTATTAAAAAATCTATTCTTTAGTTCTTTAATTAATTTGTTAAATTTGATCAAATTTGGAATCATTAGTAACCTACAATCAAAAGTTAAAAAAAATTTCTGTGTGGTTTCCATAAGAGCGCGTATTAAAAGTGTGAAACTTAAGTTAATATCTAAATTGCTTGTCATTTTTCTCTCATGCTCCAAATGTTCACCAAAATTTAACTGCATTTTATTTGAATTTAAATCTACCAATCTCAGATTTTTCTGAACCGTCAATCCCTTAGCTGGGGTACTACCTTAAGCACTAAAATACAGCATTTTGTTTTTTGTTCTTGCGTTCTAACGATTGAAAACAACTCTTAACAACATATTATGTAATTATATTTTAGTGAAATTTTTTTCTGTCAATTCAGAGTCCAGCATAACCTGAAAAAAAATTACTCGCTCCTTAAAATGCGATTTTAATAACTTAGATGAGCCGAAACACAAATTCAATTTGCTTATCTTGCAGAGCAGAAAAAAATACGTCCTGGATATGTATGAATGCATGCATGTATGTATGTTTGTTTGTCACATCATAGCTTTATAACGCCACTTTTTATTCTGATCTAACGTGGCTCATTCTATTCCTTACTACACCGGAAGTGTCATAGGACAATCACAACCGGAAGGGCACTTTACTTTTAAACAATAACTCAATACTAGCTATCCTCAACTCTAATTAGTAAAACTATCTTTTTTCCGTAATATTTGTACGACAAAACTGAAATATTGGAACGATCAAAACAACAGAAATTCTTATTATGTTTATATTTATTTCATAATGCAACACTGCCGATTCCCAATAGTCCAGTAGAATTGGTCGAAATGCATAATGTAATTAGTAACAGGTGCACATCACCAAAAATGGCTTTAAAGGATGATTAGAAATGAAATTCTTGAGAGACCCTATAAATTTGAACCGTCAGGAATTTGTAAACAATGATTTTAGGTGCAAAATTCGTAAAAATCACTGTTTTTTTGAGATAGCTTGAAATCGTTTGCGATTTAGTATATGAAAATTATACGATTTGTAGGTGTTTCAAAGACGATTAATTTGAGACGTCATTGATCAATAACGGTTAATAACTTTTATAAACAATGATAAACAAAAATCGAAAATCGCGAAATTTTCAAATATGTACGTTAAAAATTTCACCCAAAAACGTCATGGTAGAGACTTCGTGATAATCATATCATATTTAGATATTAACGTAGATTTTATGAATCTGATATGAAATCGTGTCCATTTCATTATTTTCAATCTAAATATGGCAAAAATAAAAAAGTAAATTTTTATCTTAATGGTTTCTTAAATAGTTTTGCAACTAATAAAAATATTAATATAGGGATTTGATATTCTTATTACTGGCAATTTTACGCGAATTAAAAAAAAAAAGAATGCTCTACACTGAAAGACTTTGAGAGTCACACTCACTCCCTGTCGGCGTAAATCCAACTCTTAGTAGGGGAGTAGAGGGGTGAGAGTCATGATAACGCTGCCTTGGAGAGTAGGAGATACTCCCCAACTTTTAAAGCATAATTTACTTGCAATTTGCAATGTAAACACAAGTATTTTAGGTTATAAAATTATAAAAAATGTAAGTTTACAAGCAAAATGTGTATTTAATGCATTTACAAAACTATATTGAGAAATAATTAAAAAAGGAACTTATCAAAAAGTATTATATTGCTTGTTTATACGTTTATTCTTTAAATATAAGCTTCTTAAAAATAAGGTTAGAATTTTTCAATTATGTACATTTTTATGTAGTACAATGTAGTTAATAGTCTTAAATAAAGATTCTGCTTGCAGTGTTATCTCTCATAAACAGTTCTAACCTTAAATAATTGTGTTTATATCGCAGATTGCAAGTAAATTATGCTTTAAAAGTTGGGGAGTATCTCCTACTCTCCAAGGCAGCGTTATCATCCCTGTTATGAAAAAGCAGCTGATAAACCAGCTGATAAACAAGCTGATAAACGAGCTGATAAATCAGATGATAAAGCAGCTGATAAATCAGGTGTTGATTTGGCTGCTAATCGCAGCTGATATATCAGCTGCTATATCGTCTGATTTATCAGCTGAATTTTCATAAAATATATTTTTTTAATAGTAAATCATAAATAATATTTTACATGTGAAAGAATTAATATTTTAATTATTGTAAGTTATAAAAATCGTTTTTTTTTATAAATATATTAATTGGAAATGAAATACAAAATTAATTTATTTTAAATACAGAAATATTAAATAATATTAATTTTTCCAGGCTAAAAAACTAAAAATAACTCTAAGAAAAATTTCAATTTCACCACCCCTGGTAGAAATGCGACCATAAAAAATGGTGTATCTAAAAATTTGAGGTTATTAGTAATAATTATGCTAAATAAATGGCCATGAAATGTTAAAAAAGCGTTTCCATTTCTACTGGTCATAAAATGGTAATACACAGCGTTTCAATTTCTACCAGGACGTTTTTCTTCCATTGAATTTAGATTAAATTGAAATAAAAGGATTATTTATTTCAATTATATCATATTATTACAAGATAATGTGCTATAATTATTTTCTATCAAAGAGAAGAATAAAAACGAGGCTAAACCTCGTAGAGTCAGCTCTTCAGACAACGAAGAGCTTTTACAATCAAACATCGAGTGTTCCAGCTTTATATATCTGTGACCTCGAAATTTGTCCGAAGAATCACAAAAGTTAGATAAACGCAATCTAGTGATGAAAGGACTAATTGATGATCGAAGACAGGTTAATTCGTCTTTACCTCACTATGTGGCGTTCCTCTAACTTTTATGATTCTTCAGACGAAATTCAAGGCCACAGATATATAAGGCTAGAACAGTCCGGGTTTACTTATAAAAGCTCTCTGTTGTTTGGAGAGCTGACACTACGAGGTTTACCTCGTTTTTGTTCTTTCCTTTGATGGACAAATAATTATAGCACATTATTGTAATAATATGATATAATTGAAATAAATAATCTTTTTATTTCAGTTTAATCTAAATTCAACGAAAGAAAAACGTGGTGAAATTGAAATTTTTCTTGGAGTTATTTTTAGTTTTTTAGCCTGGAAAAATTAATATTATTTAATATTTCTGTATTTAAAATAAATTAATTTTGTATTTAATTTCCAATTAATATATTTATAAAAAAAAAACGATTTTTATAACTTACAATAATTGAAATATTAATTCTTTCACATGTAAAATATTATTTATTATTTACTATTAAAAAAATATATTTTATGAAAATTCAGCTGATAAATCAGACGATATAGCAGCTGATATATCAGCTGCGATTAGCGGCCAAATCAACACCTGATTTATCAGCTGCTTTATCATCTGATTTATCAGCTCGTTTATCAGCTTGTTTATCAGCTGGTTTATCAGCTGCTTTTTCATAACAGGGATGACTCTCACCCCTCTACTCCCCTACTAAGAGTTGGATTTACGCCGACAGGGAGTGAGTGTGACTCTTAAAGTCTTTCAGTGTAGCTCAATTAGAAGCCGAGATAATTTTTTTTTTTATAAAAATTCGCCAATTTTTTATTTATAAAGATTAAGGACTGATATTTTTATCGCAGCTAGTTTATTACTTGAAGTTTATGATTCCACTATATCAGAGATGAAATGAACATTTTGCAATGTTAAAAATTAATATGAAAGTAATCAAGATTGCTACTAGTTAAACAGAGTCACCTTTCCTGCCAAAAAATTATAATTAAACAATTGTTATGGCAAAAAATAATTATTTTTAACATATTTAAACAATTTTTTTATTTTAGCAAAAAACTTTAAAAGAGAAGTTTATTTGTCTTAACAATTAGAAAATTTTTTATTTCATTGTTTTTATCATAAAATCAATATTAAGCCTGTTAAGTAAAAAATAAAATTTTTCTAAAATATTTTCATAAATACTTACTAAGTTAAATAAAATATTATTTTTTAATTATATAACTAGGCACATACTATTTAAATTCAATATAATTATTGTCTCATATGGTTACAAACGATAAAGACTATATTTTAAATATTTTTTACTTAAGAGGCTAAATACTGATTTTATCATAAAAAGAGTAAAATGAAATATTGTTTATTTTTTTAAGATGAACAAACTTCCTTCTTAAAGCTTTTTGCTAAACTGAATAATTTAAAAAATATATTGAAAAAAATTTTTTTTGCAATAATTATTGTTAAATAAAAAGTTTTTAAAAAACAAATACAACAGTTGTTATTCTTTTCATGCACTACCCCAATTTAAAAAAAAAACCGTCGAATTTGGACCATAGTTAACCGAGATACAATGAATTTTTAATCAGAACATAAATTATAACTCGCCAGATCAATTTTCTTGCAAGGCAGGAAAAGTGACTCTGTTTAACTAGTAGCAATCTTGATCACTTTCATATTAATTTTTAACATTGCAAAATGTTCATTTCATCTCGGATATAATGGAATCATAAACTTCAAGTAATAAACTAGCTGCGATAAAAATATCAGTCCTTAATCTTTATAAATAAATAATTGGCTAATTTTTATAAAAAAAAAAATTATCTCGGGTTCTAATTGAGCTAGAGCATTCTTTTTTTTTTTTTTAAATTTGCGTAAAATTGCCAGTAATAAGAATATCAAATCCCTATATTGATATTTTTATTAGTTGCAAAACTATTTAAAAAACCATTAAGAAAAAAATTTACTTTTTTATTTTTGCCATATTTAGATTGAAAATAATGAAATGGAAACGATTTCACATCAAATTCATAAAATCTACGTTAATATCTAAATATGATATGATAATCACAAAGTCTATACCATGACTTTTTTGGGTGAAATTTTTAACGTACATTTGACCTCTTTTTAATAAACAAATAGAATATCTCATAAAATAATTAATATTTTTTTATGAAATTTTTATGGTAACTTGAGGATAATAAGAGGCACATTTTTGTTGAATTACAAACATGTACATTCTTTTTTTATCAAATGACAAATATTGGAAAATTTCGCAATTTTCGATTTTTGCTTATCATTATTTATAAAAGTTATTAACCGATATTGATCAATGACGTCTCAAATTAATCGTCTTTGAAACACCTACAAATCGTATGATTTTGAGTGAGAGAAATCTATTAAATATTTTTTATACAGCTATTTACAATTTTCTAAGACGACAATATACTTATAATGTTGTCATTTCCTCTAGCCATATATATGTAGAATAATTATTAATACTTATATTGTTTGATAAGTCTAGAATATTGTTATAAAGCGAAAAATGCGGCGCGAGGTAGAGCTGACGTAAAGATTAGTATACATCATTCTTTAGTATTGCTCTCTCTCTGTCGCACTAAAGGAAGGTACACGCATGTTTACATCAGTCCAAAGTTGCATCACATTTTTCGCTTTATAACAATATTTTAGACTTTTCAAACAAGATAAGTATTAATAATTATTCTACATATACACGGTGACCCATTTTAATCGCTACACCTGGATTTTTCGGATCCTAAGACAGATAGGGAAAAATGGTTTGGACAAAAGTTGTAGGGGACAAAGGGGGCCAAACGATGGTCCTAACAGCTTTGACGTTGAACCTGACCTTCAAGGTTATTTCAAGGTAAAGTGGTTTTTTCAATAGGAACACCTATTTTTGACCCCGGATTCGGAAAGAACGGGAAATTTTACGTTTAAAATCATATTGAGACATTTTTTTCAAGGTCATTTCAAGGTCAAATGAAAGTCGAACTCCGAAAAATCCATTTTAAGTCGTTTTTTGTGTGAGTCACAGGCTTAAGTGGTTCAAACTCATCGTAGGTTTAATAGGGAAACCCACACACCCAAAACTTTCACATCCTAGTAAACAAATATCAAACTTGCACATCTGAACCCCATGCTCTTCATAGCCTCACATGCTAAACTGTTACACCAGACATCCCCCAGTCCCACACATCTCTACCCCATGTATGATGTTTGTTTAACGAAAACTTCAAAATCATTAAAGCTTCTGTTGTAAATGTGTCAACCTTACGTTTAGCGCTACCCAGAAACAACGACGTGGACGTAATAAGGATTGTTTCCTTTGGGGTGCTTGATTAAAATGAGTCTCCTTGCCTCTCACTGTTCGCGGTGCTTGATTCAAGTGAGTCTCTTCGCCCCTCACCTTGGAATACCGATTTCCGATTGTCACTCCACGATAATTACTTCAGGTTTCTCCTAAAAGTAACGTCGTGTCAACAATCTTGTTAGGCGGATAGTCAACCATTTAAGAGCCAGCCATTAATTACTATTGAATTTAAATAGTAAAATGGTACCAAAAATATTAATAATTATAATATTCGCCCGTATGCGGTCGCGACTAAGAAAGAAAAACGTTTGTCACACTTTATTAATTGTAAAATTTATAATAAAGTAATATTCAAAACATCATAGGTATTTGATTCAATAAAACATTAATTCTACTTCGAATTGCACATAAATTTTGCCGTTCAAACTTGAAAAAAACTAATATTTACAATGTAATCATTAAAGACACACGCATAAAGAAATTATGTTCCGTCAAAGGTTCTTTTAATAATATCTAAACTGTTGACCAATTTCAAGATTTTCCACCCATTTTTAATATTAAGCTTCAATTTTAATTTTTTGATTTAAAAAAAATAGGTTTGACGCTTTTTGTACAAAACAGAAATGTTGTATCTTTATTCTTTCGAAAGTTATGAGTAAATTAAAGATATGAGCTATAAAAAAATGTGATTGTTTAAAAAGAAAAGTCATAACTTCCGAAAGAATAAAGATGCAACATTTCTTTTTTGTACAAAAAGCATCAAAGCTATTTTTTTAGAATCAAACTATTAAAAATAAAGCTAAATATAAAAAATGCGCGGAACATATTAATAAAATCGGTCAGCAGTTCAGATATTATTAAAAGAATCTTTGACAGAACAGAAATTATTTGTAAATGTGCCTTTAATGATTACATTATCAATATTAGTATTTCTCAAGTTTGAACGGTAATAATTCACAATATTTAAAATAAAAGCAAGTTTAGTATTATGTGCAGTTCAAATTAGAAATAATTTAATGATTATTACTTTATTATAAAACTTACAATTACAAAAGTGTAACAATCGGAGTACTTTTGGCAAATACACTTACTAGGAGAGTGTCACACCTCCGGATCACGAATTTTGCTCAAACTTCGGGATAAGTTTTCAGATGATAAAATATGGAAGAAGCTAAAGTTATAGTCATAAATACTCAATATTTCCCGAGTTACAGGCAATTAAAGAAAATCACTAAAAAAGTTACTAGATTTTTAAACGCATATAGTTCTTTAGCGTCGATAGCTACAAGCTTGAAACTTTTTTTAAATTAAAGCTGAGCTCAAATCCTTTCGAATTAGTAGTTATAGCATGTAAAAATATTATTTTTTTCCAAAGTTAGAGCGTAATAAGGATTGGACCTAATTTCAGCTTTTATTATTAATTAATGTTTTTAAAAAAAAAATCAGGTCCAATCCTTATTACGCTCTAACTTTGGGAAAAAATAATATTTTGATATGCTGTAACTACTGTTTCGAAAGGATTTGAGCTCAGCTTTAATTTAAAAAAAGTTTCAAGCTTGTAGCTATCAATGCTAAAGAACTATATGCGTTTAAAAATCTAGTAACTTTTTTAGTGATTTTCTTTAATTGCCTGTAACTAGAGAAATATTGAGTATTTATGACTATAACTTTAGCTTTTTCCATATTTTATCATCTGAAAACTTATCCCGAAGTTTGAGCAAAATCCGTGATCCGGAGGTGTGACACTCTCCTAGTTAGTCAGATAAAGTTACCATAATTTAGGAACATTTTTCTTTTTTGGTCGCGACCGTATACGAGCAAATATTATAATTATTAATATTTTTTATACTATTTCACTATTCAAATTTAATAGTAATTAATAGCTGGCTCTGAAATAGCTGACTATCCGCCCAACGAGATCGTTGACATGATGTTGGCTTTAGGAGAAAGCCGAAGTAATTATCGTGCTGCGGCAAGAATTTATGCTGAACGTTATCCAGATAGACGACACCCTGACGCTATAGCTATCAGACGTTTAACTCAAAGAGCTCGTGCTGGACACATGGTTAGTCAACGTAGGCGCCATCAATATGATGAAAACGATAATCGGGTTGTGACTTTTCTGGCAATAATTCATCTTGACCAACAGATAAGCGCTCGTCGAGTCGAAAGGGAAATCGGTATTCCAAAAATTACATTTTTAAGAATTATGAAGGTGCTTAGATATCGTGCGTATCATATTACTCTGGTCCAAGAGCTACAGTTTGCTCATTTTCAAGAGCGTATTGTGTTTTGCCAATGAGCTTTACAAATAATAGAAAATGATCCAGACTTTTTTAATTTGTTCTTTTTTCTGATGAGGCAAAATTTCAAAGTGATGGGAAATTGAATAGACATAATTGTCATTACTGGTCTGATGTAAATCCTCATTGGGTCAGAACTGTAAACCAACAAAGACGTTGGAGTATTATGGTATGGTGTGCGATTATTAATAGATATTTGATTGGCCCTTATTTTTTCGAAAAAAATATAATCAACACACGTACCTAAAGCTAATAAGAGATGAACTACCTGTATTAATGGAAGATGTTAACTTAGAAACGCGACGAAGAATATGGCTCCAGCAGGACGGCGCAGCACCATATTTTGCTCGAATTGTCAGGACTTTTTTGAATGAGCAGTATGGTAACAGATGGGTTGGTCGAGGTGGTCCGGTTGAAGGGCCTGCTTGCTCACCCAATCTTACATCACTAGATTTTTACTTATGGGGGTACTTGAAAAATACCGTTTTTGACGAAAGGCCCACCGAAAGAGTGGACATGATGGATAGAATTTGTTGAGCATGCGCTGCCATTCCAAGGCAAACTTTGCTAAAGACCGTTCACTACTTCCAAAAGCGTTTGACTAAGTGCCTGAAAGCAAATGGTCGTGATTTCGAAAATTTGCTTCGAGGTTAGATAAACACATAAGTGAGAGGCGAAGGAACTCACTTTGATCAAGCACCCTGAACAGTGAGAGGCAAGGGGACTTACTTTAATTAAGCACTCCGAACAGTTAGAGGCAAGGAGACGCACTTAAATCAAGCACCCCGAACAATGAGAGGCAAGGGGACTCACTTTAATCAAGCACCCCAAATGAAACAATCCTTACTATGTCCACGTCGTTGTTTGTGGGTAGCGCTAAACGTTAGGTTGACACATTTACAACAGAAGCTTTAATGATCTTGAAGTTTTCGTTAAACAAACATCATACATGGGGTAGAGATGTGTGGGACTGGGGGATGTCTGGTGTAACAGTTTAGCAGGTGAGGCTATGAAGAGCATGGGGTTCGGATGTGCAAGTTTGATATTTGTTTACTAGGATGTGAAAGTTTTGGGTGTGTGGTTTTTCCTATTAAACCTACAATCAGTTTGAACCACTTAAGGGGATGTAATAAGGTATATGATCTATACATAGTTACCGACATTGCAGTTTTCTATATTTTTAATTTTTATTCAAAAATTTTCTGAAATATCTGTATATTAGGCTTTTTATTAGTGAAAATGGAAGGCTGTAATATAGAGATATTCTTAAAATTTTTGGATAATAGATCAAATATTTGGAAAACTGTAATGTCGGTATTTTACATTTCCTTAAGCTTGTGACTCATGGAAAAAATGACTTAAAATGGATTTTTCGGAGTTCGACTTTCATTTAACCTTGAAATAACCTTGAAAAAAATGTCTCAATATGATTTTGAACGTAAAATTTCCCGCTCTTTCTGAATCCGGGGTCAAAAATAGGTGTTCCTATTAAAGAAACCACTTGAACTTAAAATAACCTTGAAGGTCAAGTTCAAGGTCAAAGCTGTTAGGACCATCGTTTGGCCCCCTTTGTCCCCTACAACTTTTGACTAAACCATTATTTCCTATCTGTCTTAGGATCCGAAAAATCCGAGTGTAGCGATTAAAATCGGTCGCCGTGTATATGGCTAGAGAAAATGACAACATTAAAAGTATATTGTCGTCTCAGAAAATTGTTAATGGCTGTATAAAAAATATTTAATAGATTTCTCTCACCTGACCGCAGCGCCACCCTATACGTAGCGGCGAAATAGACCCGACCGCCTCTTAAATCATTGTTTACAAATTCCTGACGGCTCAAATTTGTAGGGTCTTTCAAGAATTTCATTTCTAATCATCCTACAAAGCCATTGTTGGTGGTGTGCACCTGTTACTAATTACATTAAATTTTAGGTCTTTTTCAGCTAATTCTACTAGACTATAACTCCTTTTGCTTGAATTATCTATTCTCAATTTTATCATTTACTAAGTTATATTTTATTCATTTTTCTGTAAAATTCTTACGATGCGTAGATAGTTTAGCTAATGGAAGTGCAGAATTATTAATATGGGGATATTATTCGGAAAAGAAATTTAATTTTTTGTATAGAATCCCTCCCATATCTACGATGCCAGAATAGTAAATAATGTTCGTCTTTGGAGTTTGCAACGTAGTAGCTACAACACCTCGAACTCTACTAAATAATACTATTTTTTTTATTCATTTAGAGCTCGTTAAACCAGTGGGTTTATAATGGCTACATGAAAGTATTATACATATTACATAATATACGGTTACTTTTTACAATCGAATTTACATAAAAGCGTTTTGTACAGTAAAAGAGTGTGATTCAAATATTTTGTTTTTGATATAATTTTGATTGAAAAGTTCTATGTGTTGAGTCCAATTTCTTTAAAGAACACTAATATGTGTAGGCACGTTTATATGTTCGGTTCATAAATAATTGAAAGGGTCTTTAGAGGAGGAAACAAGTTTAAAGATTTCAAGTTGAATAATAATTTTTTTTTTCTTTGACATACAGTCTGCATTGCCAAATGACCCGATTCAAGTCCTCCTCTGATTTCTTGCATTTGCATTTGTTTAATTCTGAAATGTCTATTCGGGCTAAGGAAGCAGCTGAATTATAATGATAAGAGCGTATTCTACTTATGGTGACAATGGATTGCCTAGATAATCTTTTTTCAAAATACCAGGTTATAAAATATTACGGAAAAAATTACGAAATATTACGGAAAAAAATTACTAAATATTACGAAATATTACCAAATATAACGGATATCGTTTAACTAATTGGAGTTGGGAATAGCTGGTATTAAGTTATTACTTAAAAATAAAGTGCCCTTCCGGTTTTGACTGGCCTATGATACTTCCAGTGTAGTAAGAAATACAATGAGTTATGTTGGGTCAGAGTCGGAAGTGGTGTTAAGAAGCTACGATGTGACACACAAAAATACATACATGGATACAAACATACATATCCAGGACATATTTTTCCCTGTTTTACAATACAAGCAAATTGAATTTTTTGCTTCATCTCATCTAAGTGATTAAAATCGCATTTTGAGGAGCGAGTAATTTTTTTTCAGATTATTTTAGACTGAATTGACAGAAAAAAATTCCACAAAATAAAGTTTAATAAAATACTGTAATTGTGCTTAAATCAGCGAAAAAATACTTTTTCTCATTTTTCAACATGGTGCACCAGTAAAATCAAATACACGAAAAAATATAAAATTGGTATTTTTTTCCGTTCTATAAGATAAAATAAAAAAGATTTATGTTGCCATTTATCTACATAGTCAAAATTTCATTTTAAATATTGAATATTTTTTGAGGTTATGTCGTTCTCTGATTACTTAGCAAAAAAATATACTTAAAATTAGTGAGATTACCTACACTAATATAAATTTTCAAGTTGTTTTGTTAATTACAATAGGGTTTTAGGGTCCCTAGCCAAGAAAAAAATTATTTGGGTTCGTGGTCTACCCTGACTCGTCATTTGGTTCTTAAACAAATGATTTTGTCCTATTCAGGAGAAAAAAAAATTAAGGGAATTTCGCCTATCTTCAGCCAGAATACCCTTTTAGAGTGAACGTGCCAGGCAATCTGAATTTCTTGGTAATTATAATTTCTAACTAAAATCTCTTCTATTTATTTGATTGAAAAGATTTCCAACATCATTTTTATTTTAGAAACGGGTCCTTGCATGAAAAAATTATTTTTGAATCTATTATATCCGTCATTTAGAAAAAAAAATAAAAGACACGTATTGTTTCTTTTATCATAAAAATGAAAGCTCAGAGGCAGTTAAAATTGTATTGTGGTGTCATATTATTATATGATCGTGACATCATGTACATTAGCGTTATACCGATATATATCGAAATTGTATTAACTCATAGCGGCTAAAACTTTTGCTATTCATCATATTTTAAAAAATAAGAAAATACGGGTCTTTTATTTTTTCGTATTCTACCTGACGGATATAATTCATTTTTTCATAGTAGGACCCAATTTGGACATAATCTATTCTAAGACACTATAACACTTCAAGAAATAACACATATGATTTTTATTAATGAAATAATTTTAGATATTTAATAATATCAATAATCCAAGAGACAAGAAACGATCTGCTTAAAATTATTGGAAAAAACTAAAATTTAACTATGAATTAAAAAAAATCTAAGTAATAACTAAAATTTAGTTATCAATGAAAAAAAATCTAATGAATAACTGAAATTCAATCATCAATTAAAATAAAATCTAATTAACAACTAAAACTTAGTTATCAATAAATAAAATTATGTGCTTTTGTATTATTCCAAAAGTTATTAGGAGTATACTTGTTTGAGTATATTGAATAATTATTTAATAATTCGTATTTTAATAACTGAATCTCAGTTATTAATTAGATTTTTCTTAATCGATAACTATATTTTAGTTATTAATCAGATTTTTTTAAATTGATAATTAAGTTATAGTTATTAAGAGGAGGTCACATATCTCCGTCCTTTTGTGTTCAGTCTATTAGGCTCATAATATATATAATTAAATCTAACGTAAATTATCTAGTTTGGCTTGTGTTCGGCAAAATTATATGAATTTTTTTTATATTGATTTACTATTTCTTTATAGTTAAGAAGTACGTTACGAGTGAAGAGTTTGACCTGGTGATGAAGATAGTCACAGAGATGGAGACAAATTATATATGCCCTATTGTACGACAGGTGGCCACACTATGACTGATAAGAAAAAGAGAAAAGACAGAATTAACGACAACAATGAGACCATAAAGACGGAGGAGCTATATAACGAGACAGAACAGAAGGAAGAATAAAGTGATGGTTTTGAAGACGGCTTTGTGAAAACTGTAGTTAAAGTAACTGCAGGAGGTCGAATAGCGACAGATATGGAAAGACAAAAACAAATGAAAGGTTTGACAGCAAAATTGAATGATGTATTGGAAAAATATGTATACGACGGAAAAACAGATGAAAATAAGAGCAAAAAAGGAGCTAAAGACAGAGAAGAGACAGATGGACATAAGAGGCAAAAATAATGACAGAGACAGGAAACAGAATGAATGAAACGACTGAAGCAAATTTATTGGCAGGTAAACGAATAATAGTAAAGTGAAATGAAAACGTAAAAAATAAAATATTTATAAATAAACATTTTGTTGTTTTGTCAATAAAACAAATATAAAATTATGATAGAAAAATTGACGACGAGATTTTTTGAGCATAATTATTATGATGAAAATTTTGATTTAGACCTATCTGACAAATTAAACAAGGTATAATGGATGAGCTCAATTTAGTGACAGAAATGGTAAAGAACAAGAGAGATAAAGAAAAGAGAAAAAGAATAGAGCAGAAAAGAGATGACGATTTGATGACTTTGATAATAAAAGAAAGAAACTTTATGCAAATCTTTAACAACCAAACTCTGGACACGATGAGGGAGAAATGTAAACAAAAAATTGACTACAGGTAACGAGGCAGAAAGGACAGATAAATACAAAGACAGCAAAACGACATATAAGGTAAACAATGATTTTGAAAATTATACACTTGATGCAGAAGGTTTCGGGAATTCGACAGTCTTGGACGAACACCTAGAGCCGGTAAATAAATGGAAAATATCGCATTTAATACAAATAGAGGTTGATAAAAGACTTAATAAGGAAAACGACAGTATTTTAGATTTTTCTAAACAGTTGACAGAAACTATCAAAACTGGACTGATTGGAAAAGACGGACCAGTAAAACGCTATTATAAATTAACGACTCAAACTAAATTCGAAAAATTTCTGGATTATTTTATGTCTGAATTGAGTTTTATGGACTTACTGTATGTTGTAGATAGTACTATTGTAGCAAATGAAAATTTATTTAAAAATATACATAAAAAAATATTAAAAAAAAAACATTGATATAAAATTCATGATATTTTAATAAATAGAATAGATAAAGACTATTATGCTAGACTTATGGAAATTGGAAATCCAGTTGAATTGTTGAACAGAATTAAAGAAATTAAATTGAGGGAAGTAGATGTAACTCCATAATGTACAGAAAAAAAGGCAGTTAATTTTATAGGCAGATTTGAAGAAATAGTAAGAAGTTATAATAACATGCCAAAAGTTGAATCGTTGTCTGAAGAAAAAAGAGATTTCTTCTATAATGCTATCATAAGCAAAGTACATCAAGTAGGAGGAATAAATTTTAGGACAGAAAGTGTGACGGGGAAAAGCTCATTTTATGATAAACTAAAGTTACTCATTATGCAGGTTGAAAGTCACTAAACGACAGACAAACATCCAATGACAGCTATGACGTCCTAGTCAGAAGCGATACAGAAATTGCAATATTTTGAATGCGACTGTTATAGACACTATGCCAGCGACTGCCCATGACCGTGAAATAATATAAAAAAGTGCTTCTTCTGTCAGAGATTTACCCGAGACCATATGATCTCAACATGTCGAAAGTGTCAGGGACACTAGAGACAGAACGACAGAAAAAGGTAAGAAGAAAAATATTTTAATAATAATAATAAAGAAAGTACAGATTGGACAGCATTCGAATGTAAGATAACTAATCCATTCAATAATGACAATCGAAAACAAGCGAAATCTGACGATAAAAGGAGACAAGAAAATTATGTAAGATACAACAGAGGGAAATACCAAAAAGGAGGCAGTTCTAACCAATTAAAATCTAGAAACGAGAAGACTAATGAACAGAGTGCTGACAGTGGTGCGACAGAATATTTGACAAGTTCAAAGTTGATTTTCAAGACATTTATTAAACAACTGGACGAAATTCAATGCGCAAATAAAGACAGCAGCGCAAATCTCAAATCTGAGAGAGGAGGAAGCGTGCAAATAAATACGATTAGTAGAAAATGTATAACTTTAGACAAAGTAATCTGCGCCGAAAACTTTAAGGAAAATCTTTTATTCTTACGTAAATTTGCAGGTAAGGGTCTAAGTATTTACTAAGACAATAAAGTAAAATAAGACAATAAAGTAAGTATCCCATTTCGAATAAATCATTATTGACAGCAACGTATAACCAGCCATATTGGTTGATTGAATTTGAATCAGATACGACAAAAAATAATTTAAAACAAAGACAGGTTCTGGTATATGTAACAACAAGTAGAATGAATGAAGAACAGATTATTAAAGAAAATAATCAATTTAATTAAAAATAAGAAAATCAGACAGTCAAAGAAAAAAAAATATTTAGATTGCAGACAGAAATATTTATAAATCACATGAGATTGAAGTCAGTGAAGAATCTCAATATGAGCTTGAAAATACAAAAGCGACAGAGAAAATAAATACAAACAACTACGCTATGTTGTGGTATATTCGAATGGGCCATGCATCAGTTGATTATTTAAGAAAATTATAATTAAAATTTTCTGATATCAAAACTTCAAAACAGGCTGTATTTGATGATACGTTAAGGTGTGTATGATTGCAACGTTTAACTAATTGCCATTTAAGACAGTCAGGCATAGAATGATTGAACCTTTGCAAATAATACATTTATACACAATGGGTTTATGTAAACTAACAAAGCAGAGATGTACGACTCAACGAAAAATTAGTCTACAAGAACAGGCATGCAACAATTGATATACAAGACTGAAAACAAATTGATGAACAGATAAAGATACATGGTTTGTGAATTTTGTATAAGAAGACAGAGAAAATGAGACACGAATACAAAGACCGGAGGGATAAAAAGTCAAAATACCAGTTGGACGGCCAAGAAAAGAAAATAGTAAGACTGATAAAAAGGAACAAAGACCGGAGGGAGAGAAAACAAAACGACAGATTTAATTACCAATGAAAATACAAACAAGTACAGAAAATAAGATGGATGAAGAAACTTATTTTTTTATTAGCTGAAATAAAAATGACCCGAGTACATAATTGGAAGCCATAAAGTCAAAAGATAAACAAAAAAAATGGACCAAAATTATTAATCAAGAGTTAAAATTTATGTGTAAGAATAATGTATGAAAATTAGTTTACAGATTAATTATAATGAATGAAAGAAAAAGATCAAACATCATACATTCAAAATAGGTATTTAAAAGAAAGACAGTAAAATAAGATATAAAGTCAGACTAGTGATTCGTAGTTTTAAAGACAGAAATGAGTATATATAAGAAACATATGCGCCGGTTTCACGATTACATTTAATCAGATCTATACTGGCAATGTCAAACAAACTGGATTTAGAAATATGTCAGATGAACGTGAAGACAGCTCCTCTAAATATGAAAATACCTCTATATATGAAAATACCTCTATATATAAAAATACCTTTATGTATAAAAATACCTCTATATATGAAAATACCTCTATATATAAAAATACCTCTATATATGAAAATACCTCTATATATAAAAATATCTCTATTTATGAAAATACCTCTATATATGAAAATACCTGAAGAAATGGCTGCTTATGAAAGGATCAAACTAAACAAGATGTGTATATTGGAAAATGCTTTATATGATTTGAAAGACAGTCCAAACTGTTGGAATGAAAGATTAAAAGGATCAGTGAAGAAATATGAACTTAGATCATTTAACAATCAGCCTTGTCTATTTACTCAGCAAGAAGAGAACGGATTTCTTATCTTATTGTATGTAGATAATATTCTACTAGTTTGTACAGATACTTGAAAGAATTAAGACAAATTCAAAGAAAGAATTTGAAATGACAAAAAAAAAAGAAAAGGATACTAAGCATTAAGCAAGAAAAATATACAAATAAAATGCTAAGGAAGCTTAGTTTTGATTAATTACCTCCTCAACGAATATCTATGGTAACCAATTAGGTGGACAATAGCAAGAGAAGACAGCGTGAAGAAAATAATAAATCAATGTAAGCAGGCCAAATATTGCATATGCTGTTAATTTTCTAAGCAAACAACAAATCAACCTCACTGAAGATGACTGGCAGCCAGTTGAAAAAGTATTTAGATACTTAAAAGGAACGAAAGACTTTGCACTTATATATAAAGGATAGGATGACTGTTTACAAGTTGTAGAACAAAATTAAGACATATGACAGAAATAAAGGTACACTACGTAAAAGAGTGTGTAGAAAGAAGTTCGATAATTGTCAGCTGGGTTTCTTCTAAACATCAGATAGCTGACGTATTCACGAAACCGCTGACATTTGAACTGCAAGAACAACTGTCAAAGTTAATACTGAACGACTGATAAGACTGACAAAAATTTAAAAACACAAATATACTTACACTCCTTTTATTTTAATATTCTTTACTTTGTATGTATTACAAGTCCTAAATAAAACAACAAACGACAGAGCTAACGGCAGTCATCTTTAAATCAAGATTGATAAATTTGAAATTCTATTTCTTTTATATATATTTTTATTTATGTATTCTAATAAAAATTATTTATATCTGATAAACAACATTGAGCGTGAAAGGAAGTGTTAGAAATATAGACACGCTCAATCATGTGTGTTTAGTGTGTGGCACCACCGTAAGGCGGGGTATCCTTGATCAACGTGAGCTGCGTTTGTTCATTCCGTGTTTGACATTTAGGCAGTCAAGATGTATTGGGACTTTGTGTTTTCATAATAAATTATTTATTCCGAATTGATTACGTTGGTTTCATTCAAACCACCGCTCGTTAATATTAACATATGTATGTGTAAATGTATACATAATTACAATATGTTGAAGCCGGCTTGACTTTATTCACGATCGCCAGGTAATATTTTAATTACCGAATTCAAATTTACTTCATTGATTTAATCCATTACATGCATATACAAGGCGCATACAGCAATATTATAAAAAAAAATTACATTTATCGATGATCTCCTCCAGTGCAATACTCTTGGAGATGCGATAGTTTATAATTTTCTTTACGCGTGGAGTAGAGGGTAATATGATAAAAGTTATTATCGACGACTCCATTGAGTGCAATACTCGAGCCGGTCTGTGGCACAGTCGGTAGGAGCGTTGGATTCGTATGCTTGGGGAACCGGGATCGAATCTCGCTCTCGGCTGTTTTTCAAACGAGCACCTCTGTTATATGTGCTTTGTACTCAGTACACACTTACGAGCTCCGTCGCTAAGGGATGAAAAAGTGCAGTTGTAAAAATCAACTGACCTTGCGTCCCAGTGGATCGGGGTTTGACTCCCTTGGAAAAATTAGAAAAAATAGTTTTCGAAGTTTTCCGAGGGAGTAAACCCGAAGAACACAAAAACATATATATATAAAGTCCCTCTGGGCAAAACTTGAATTATAATAAAGTCCCACTGGGCAACAAAAAAAACAAAATATATAATAATCACTTGGTGATGGCCTAAGACGTAACGCTCATATGAGCAAGCCAAGAGGCCAAATAATAATTAAGAAGAAGAAGAAGAAGAGTGCAATACTCTAAAGAGTGCGATAAATAACACTTTTATTTAATGCGAAATGAATAAAGAAATTATTATCGACGACATATCCGAGTGCAATACTCTTCAATGTGCGATAATTAATTTCTTTAGTACTTCTATGAAAAATAATAAATGAGATGAGATGAGTTATACTTTTCTCAATAACTTTTTGAACACATGTTGCGTCGCAACACAAATTTATGTAAAAATCAAAAACGATGATGAGCGGCAGCACTTACAGTCGCCTGTTCTCACCTCCCTTAAGTCAGCTCATAGACGAAAGGGGGGAGAGAACAGGGAGACTTTGCAAATGCCGCGAAAAAATAGTTTAGTATCAAGCGTGACCTCGCCTCGAGCGGTCTTGTCTCTTGCGAGAACATCAGGTTTCATTACAATTCTTTCTTTTCAAAAGGCGATCAGAAGCCTTTCAGGTACGGAAGATTTTCGTACAGCGACGAATGGTCGATTGCGAATCAACGCATCACCTTCGCCCACCAAAGCCGCGGCTATATAAATTTCATTGTGTCTATTTTTCCTTTCTCTTTTTGCGTGCGTGCGTGCGAATAAAATATAATCGTGCGGCAAATAGTGTGTAAAATTATAGGAAATAAATCAAGGGTTTTTTATGCCACATGGCTTTTTCCCTTTATATTGGTGTATTTATTGAGTGACTCCTTTCCCGATAAATAAAGTGTAAAGTTTAGATAAAATCAATTAAAACAAAGCAACTACAACCGCAAGGTTAGTTGCTTTGTATCAGTAAATTCTTTTTATTTCTCTTTTGAAAAATAGTAGATCTTTGTGTGTAAAAATTAGTGGTAAAGTCAAATATAGTGTAAAATTAAATTTAATTCAATAACAAAATTGCATAATAATAAAATAAAATCAAGTGTCAATTCATTTTTATTCAAACAAGGGTAAATTCAAAATAAGATTAGTTAGGAAATTTCACGATTAGATAAAATTCAAAGGAAAAGAATCACGTTCTTTTCTTTCTAAATCATCCAACAAATTTAGTTAAAAAATTCGTTGGAAAAAGACTACGCGTCTTTTCATGGTGCAATCCTGTGAGGTCAGAAATCACGATCCCCTGGTTTACGAAAAAATCATAACCGCTAAAGCGTTCGACGAACAAAGCGAATTCTCAGAAAGTCAAAACAGGCGCCGGCCGGCGAGCATAGATATAGGTATACAAGCCACAAGCCACCGAGCAACGCCATCCCCGACAAAGGAGAGCTTCAACTTAGAGACTTCTAAGAAAATAAGATAAGTATTTTATACAATATACGAGGTAACAACATAATATTTTCTCAACTTCAAAATAATTTGAAAATTAATACAAAATCAAAATTTCATTTATTCAAATCTGAGATTCATAAATTAGTTCATTTCAAAACTTTTATTGTAGAAAACGTTTCTTTTAATTTATTTTTTGTTTATTAAAATTTAAGACAACTTAACGTAAAACTTAAAATTTAATTTAAAAATTTTATTTTTCATTTGAAGTTTCATTTTGAAAAACTTTACACTTAAGTGAGAATTTTATTTATCAGTTTGGTTAGAAAAAATTTAGTTTCTAAGAAATATCAACGCACAAATAAAAATTAAAATTGAAATTTATATTTTAATATTTCATTTAGCATTTTCAAAGAAAAATTCATCTCAGTCTAAAATATAACTTTCAGAAAGTTACATTGTTCAAACCAAAGTTTAGCATTAAAATAAAAGGTTCATTTTTAGAAAATCTTACACAATTTCAAAGTCTATTAAAATTAAACAGTAAATTAAAATTTTGTTTGTTGAATAAATCTCATACATTTAAAATTTTTTACTTTTGAAAATTACATTTAAAATTTTTACTTTTGAAAATTGCATTTAAGTTAGAAATTTCTTTTCAAAAAATTTGTTCTTTTCATAAACTTAAGATTTAGCATCATAAAATTTAGTTCATAAAATTCTTTTTTTTTGAAAGGTTAACAACAAAATAGAATATAGAATTTTATTTTACAAAGCACAAAAGGTTCTTTGTCTTACAAGCGAACATTTCTCAGATTGAGATCACGTGCTCTCAATGAGATAGAAAGTTGTCCTTTACGATTTTACGAAAGTAAGACGTAGCAACTTAAAACTATTTTTAAGAAAATTTTTATGAAAGATTAAGTTGTGTAGTGACGGCTCCTGGCTCAAGGGAGATTACGTTAGCTAGGTGTAACATAAATTCATCGATTTGCGAGAGGAAAAGCGAGTTGATAAATTTATCCATTTTTTAAAAAATAAATTTTAAAAATTTCATAAAGGTACATTAAATTTTGAACAACGTAACATTTATTATTCAAGTAAATTTTGTTTGATAAATTAATTTATCGTTACATTTACATTTAATTTTTAATTAAATTCATTATACATATCTGACTTCAAAATTGATTTCAAGTTAATTTTTTTTTCACATTAGTTTTTTCTAAATTTAAATTTAAAATTAAATTTAATAAATTTTGCTTGATTGTTTGTAACATTTACTGTCAGTTTTTACAGTTTGAGGTAATTCATGTAGCTAGGGTCGCTTTAAATAAAGGTTTCAAAACAACACTAGATAGTTCGAAAAAATTATCGCTGTTGCCCAAGCCGCGCCATCCGTGAGGAGGTTTCGTCGCACCAATAGTGACGGAATTCTCTTCGTGACAGTAAGAGCGCACGCAAGGCGAAGGATCAGCGAAAAATTCTGTTTCTTTCAAAAACAGCGGGCAGGTAGCAAGGTTTAATTGAAACAACATATAGTTGTATATTTTGACAATTTATTACTTAAACTCTTATTAAGTTTTACACATTCAAAATGAATGATCCAGCAGGAATAAATGTTGTAAATGCAAAGCTAGGGATTTTTAAAGATCAAATAAATGCGTTACAAACGTACATATCAAGTGCCGACACAGAATCGGAAAACATTAAAATACGTTTGGAACATTTATCAGACTTGCACGAAGATACACATGTAATGAAAGTTAAAGCAGTAGTTGCTAATTTAGGTGATGAAATAATAAATGAATTTAAGGTAGTAGAAACAATGTATTATTCTACAGCAGCTTCGGCTAAGAAATTATGTCAAACTAACGAACCAATAGCTAGTTCCACATTAAACAATTCTAACATCACTCTGACACGAAAACACACTTTACCGAAATTAACTGAAACAAAGGTACCAAAGTTTGATGGCAAATCAGAAGAATGGCTTGCTTTCAAAAACCTTTTCACTGCATTAGTACACTCCCGTGATGATTCAACTAATACAGTCAAACATGCACAACTCTTAGAAGCTCTTTCAGGTCCTGCTAAATTAAAAATAATAGAATTCGTGCCTAGTGAGGAAAATTACCCAAAGGCTTGGCAAGCCCTTCTAGATTTTTACGATCATAAAAGAATAATTAGTAATAGACATTTAGACGCTATTTTAGATTTACCAGTAGTACCAAATGCAACAATAGAAGGCGTGTCATCTTTGTTAGACAAGATGCGTCAGCATCAACATATTCTAGAACAGTTAGGTGAAGCTTCATTTGACAATATGTTAGTTAGGATAGCAGAAAGAAATCTACCACCAGGGTTAAAAGGTAAATGGCAGGATAGACTTCAATTAGATAAACTTCCTACAACAAAAGAAATGTTCGACTTTTTACAGAGTAGCATTTTTAAGCTTCAATCTCTTGAAAATACAAAGAATCACGATAGGACAAATTTAAAAAGAAACTCAAAGGATAGTGTAGGAGATTTTAGAACAAAAAGGGGTAGAGATTTTGTATTAGCAACTTCAGCATCAACAAGCAATAGGTTAGTTAGTTGTCCGAAGTGTAGGCAACCTCATGAGTTGTACAGATGTTCTGAATTCTTAGGATCAAATGTAGAACAGCGATGGCAATTTGTAAAATCACAACGACTCTGTTTTAATTGCTTAGGCAGACACACCGTTCCTTGCTCGAGCAAGAAAAGATGCAGAACATGCAACAAACATCATCACACTTTGCTTCACGAGATTAAAAATAAAGAGCCCACACAAGTTACACAGTCAGACACTGTAGAGGTGTGAATAGATTATTGATCGTACTGATCGGTAGCTTTTCCTTTAGGATACAACTTAATGACTACAGCTGTAGTCACAATTCAAAATAAAAGAAGGAAACTTCATTGCGGCTCGCGTATTATTAGACTCTCATTCCACAATCAATTTTATTACAGAAACTCTTGTAAATTCTTTAAATTTAAATAATCATTATTGTTCAATTGATATAGGGGCAATTAATGGGTTATGTACTCTTTCAAAACATTACGTAAAATCAACTACTCAATCAAATTACAATCAGTATAAATATCAACTTAGTTCTTTAATTGTACCGAGCATAACGGACACAGTACCCAATGAAGTTTTTTCCTCGTGACTTATTGAACATACCTAAGAACATTCCTTTAACTAATCCACGATTTCACATACCAAACCACATAGATATTTTATTAACATCAAATGTAACACTTTCTAATCTATCTATAAATCAAATAAAAATTGAACACACTAACCTCTAAATTACATTACAAAAAATGAGTTTTAGGTTGGATAGTAGCAGGTGGAATCAACAATAAAATTTAGGATAAAGAAGTTAGCTGTAATGTAATTAAATTAGTTAGACTGATAAAACAATTCTGGTTTAGAGAAACTTTGAACAAAACCCAATTAGATCTAGGAAAACATGGCTTGCAAGCAGCAGTACGCTGCTCACACCAAAAGAGATAATTTAGGAAGGTATATTGTTAGGCTTCCATTTAGAAATAGTAAATTTGACTTAGGTGAATCAGAACAACAAGCAGTACGTAGATTCTATGCACTCGAAAAACGACTCGAAGTTAATCATAACTTAAAATTAGAATGTAGTAAAGTAATGAATGAATTCATTGCCTTCCTCATCATGCTGTAGTAAAAGAATCTAGCGAAAAACTAAACTTCGAGTAGTTTCCGATGCATCAGCTAAAACATCAACAAGTATTTCATTGAACGATACACTCATGGTAGGGCGTACACTACAAATGTACTATATTCTAACAGGTGTTTAGTTTTCGTATACATACGTACGTAGTAACAGCTGATATAGACAAAATGTGTAGGCAAAATTTACTTCACTAATATGTTAGGAAAACAAACTTAGAACGTTCTAATTAAATACCGTAACATTCAGCATAGCTTTAGCTCCATTTTTAGCTAGTACAACCATTTAATAGTTGGCACGCGACGAGTTAGGAAAATTTCCAATAGCTAGCAAACTATTATTGCGTGAGTTTAAAGTAGATGATTCTATTTTAGGAACAGAAACTTTAGAAGAATCAATAAAAATTAAATGAGATTATAGAATTATTAAGTAAGGGAGGATTCGCCATACGCAAATGGTAATCCAATTGCACAGAGATTTTAGATGGGCTTGACAAAAGAATTTCTTATTTAGATTGTATAGTAACGAATAACCTTATTCAAAAAACGTTAGGTATAGTATACGATTAAGTCCTTGATGATTTAAAATACAAGCAGTAGAAAACCAAGTTAGTTGGCGTTACGTTCGATCAGAGAACAACCCAGCTGATGCATTGTCCAGACGACAATTGCCTTCAGACTCTAAAAAGAATCAACTTTATTCTTAGGGCCGAAATGGTTAGCACAATCAGGAAATACATAGCCAGAATTAGTAGAAACGATTAGTTTAGAAATTTTAGGTACAACTGGAGAAAAATGTTTTAAGAGGTAACAATTTAACTCATAAACAACTTAAGATTTTTATATAGAAATATGCACATTTTAAATTTGCGACTATTGTATGCAATCTCTGCTGATCTTAATGATCGCTTAGTAATAACATTAGCACATTTTCTTGTAGGTAGACCATTCAAGTTCTTACCAGAAAAACATTTGTTTTTAGTTTCAGATAACAAACTATCAGCTTGCAATTTCATTGCAAGGGCTTGTCAACATTTTTTGGGCCCACTGGCATCAGGAATAATTATCCGAATTACAAATCTAAACAAAATGGTATTGTCTTGGAAGTCTCTCCCGGGACGGCGGCATCGCTCGAGTGGTTTCTGTCAAGGCCAACACTGGCGTTTATCAGCGTAACATCACAAGACTTTGTCTTTCACCTGCATATTGAATCTTTGATTCATGTTTCATATCTGTACATATCTATTTTTGTTGTAAAAAACGAAAAAATTAACACAAATTCAGCTTGCGAATATTGCGAATAAAATCAATCAGCAACAGTCACTCCAAAGGAAACTGCAATCATTTGTAAAACTTGCATTCAGCAAAACAGTCACTCCAAAGGAAACTGCAATCATTTGTAAAACTTGCATTCAGCAAAACAGTCACTCCAAAGGAAACTGCAATCATTTGTAAAACTTGCATTCAGCAAAACAGTCACTCCAAAGGAAACTGCAATCATTTGTAAAACTTGCATTCAGCAAAACAGTCACTCCAAAGGAAACTGCAATCATTTGTAAAACTTGCGATCAGCGACGTAGTCACTCCAAAGGAAACTGCGCTCATTCATAAAACTTGCGATCAATGACGTAGTCACTCCACACGAAACTACGCTCAAACATATTTGTTTAGTCAAACACTTGTCAAATACCAATTAATGTAAATTTAAATTTTTGGTTAGTTGCGAAATCGAAGCTTCGATCTAGTTTAACTCATTTCATTTACTACAAAATCAATTTTAACATAAAACTTTATTTTGCAGCTTGCGCCCGCAGTATGTTGCGTCGCAACACAAATTTATGTAAAAATCAAAAACGATGATGAGCGGCAGCACTTACAGTCGCCTGTTCTCACCTCCCTTAAGTCAGCTCATAGACGAAAGGGGGGAGAGAACAGGGAGACTTTGCAAATGCCGCGGAAAAATAGTTTAGTATCAAGCGTGACCTCGCCTCGAGCGGTCTTGTCTCTTGCGAGAACATCAGGTTTCATTACAATTCTTTCTTTTCAAAAGGCGATCAGAAGCCTTTCAGGTACGGAAGATTTTCGTACAGCGACGAATGGTCGATTGCGAATCAACGCATCACCTTCGCCCACCAAAGCCGCGGCTATATAAATTTCATTGTGTCTATTTTTCCTTTCTCTTTTTGCGTGCGTGCGTGCGAATAAAATATAATCGTGCGGCAAATAGTGTGTAAAATTATAGGAAATAAATCAAGGGTTTTTTATGCCACATGGCTTTTTCCCTTTATATTGGTGTATTTATTGAGTGACTCCTTTCCCGATAAATAAAGTGTAAAGTTTAGATAAAATCAATTAAAACAAAGCAACTACAACCGCAAGGTTAGTTGCTTTGTATCAGTAAATTCTTTTAATTTCTCTTTTGAAAAATAGTAGATCTTTGTGTGTAAAAATTAGTGGTAAAGTCAAATATAGTGTAAAATTAAATTTAATTCAATAACAAAATTGCATAATAATAAAATAAAATCAAGTGTCAATTCATTTTTATTCAAACAAGGGTAAATTCAAAATAAGATTAGTTAGGAAATTTCACGATTAGATAAAATTCAAAGGAAAAGAATCACGTTCTTTTCTTTCTAAATCATCCAACAAATTTAGTTAAAAAATTCGTTGGAAAAAGACTACGCGTCTTTTCAACACAGTCTCATTTAAATTTGAAATACTTAATCTTTTTATTGAATAATTAAGAAAATATATATATATATATATATATATATATATATATATATATATATATATTTTACAAAGATTTAAAAGTTACATAGTACTTTAAGACAGAATGCTTAGATCTTATACTTCTGACAGTATAAGATCGAATGAATATAGAATCCATGTTAGATGTTACATGGTCGAACATCTAAAAGATAATGAGAGAGCTCGCTTGGATTCACGCTCTTTTATATTATTTCATGAACCTTCTATGAGGTTCTGTTTTTTATTGAAGAATTATGTTTAAGGAAATAGAATGTTCCATAACATTTATTTTATATATTTACAAAAGAAACATTTAATTAAGATAAATATATTAGTAAAAGAAACATTCTATTTCCTTTACATTTCAAAAGACTATTTTTTATAGTTAATTTTATTATTTATTAATTAAAAAAGCTAATTTTTTAATTTATATCTTTAAATTTTAAATAGAGTAATCATTTTTATACATATTATATAAATAGAATGTTCTATTTACATATACACAATTATTTTAGAAAGTTACATTTTATTATTAATAATTTAATATTAACAATACTTCTTCTTAAAAGAAATAGAACATTCTATTTCTATAATCATTTTACTATATCTATATATATATATATATATATATATATATATATTTGAGTTATCTTATCGGCCTCAGTAGGTAACTATGAAGTCCTACTTATACTTTTAATGTAATTTAAATTTCTTATAACCAAAAATTATTCTATCTTTTAAATAATATAGTCATTCTTATGACATATTTATATTAAATTAAATAATTATACCCAAAATTGATATGAGCCGTTACAATGTAATCATATATATGTAATTACATATATATATATATATATATATATATATATATATATATATATATATATATATCATATAATTTTTTTTCAGCTACAACTGCTGATTTTATCTGTATTCAAGCAACAGTAAAATAATCTGTTTAGTAACTAAATTTGATGGCGTTAAAAATAGATACGACGCGACTGGCTTACCAATATGATAACTACAAAAAAAATATTATAACTATCTATCTTATAAAGAAACATTCATAGCCCACTCTTACATGTTATTTTATTCATATAAAAAAAAATTTACAAATTCACAATTATTTTAAAAAATATTAATATCATGGTGAATTATTAAGTCATGAGACACTTTTATAAATAGAACTATGATTACTTACTGGAAGATGACGCTCTGGTGGTACTATGTCGATGCATACTATGCTTTTATGTTAAGTATTTTGCAGCAATTTATTATAGTTTTAGGCTATTATACGAAAAAAAATAAAATTTTTGTTTTATTTTTTATTAATATAATACTTTTTATTATATTCAACAAACAATTATAAAGCAATATATTGGAATAAAAAAAACATTAAAATTTAGCACTTAAATATGTATTACACAAACAAATTTTGCTATTGCTAAAAAAATTGAATTTAAAAGCTCTTTACAACACAAAAATTACAAAACATAAAAATTTCTAATCCAAAAGATGTTTTAGATTAGAAATTTGTAAGTAGTCTAAAAAAATCGCAAAGCAAAGCAAAAAAAATATAAAGCTGAGTGAATTAAAGCAGCAACAAAATTTAATTATAGGCTGATTCCATTTCAAATCGAACAGTCAGTATACACTCAAGTCACCAATTACTGGGCTAATGGAATATGTTATCCTACCCTAAAAATAAGGGTATACGTATTTTTTTATTTTGCTGAAATATCAAAATTGCATCAGATATGCACTTTTGAAAATTGCATACAAAAACTAAATGTTAAAACTGAAAATGTTGAGAATAACTTTAAAGGGCTATCGTCATACCAATTTTCAATGAATTTTGGTAAACCTTATTTTGTTTTATTATGTTTTAAGCCCTCTTTAATTCAGTGCAAGAAATTTCAAAAAAGACTGAAAAATGACTAAGATATGTGCATTTTACCAAAAAATGCACTTTTTATGCACATCCATTTTTCTCGAAAAACCCATTTTTTTTTTGCTGAAATTTTTTGTGCTCATAGAGGACCAAATTACCTATCTAATGGTACTTGGTTGATCCCATACTTATTTGTTTGAAGCGAGAAAAAAAATTCACAAATTTTATTGGTGAAAAATTTTTGTATATACGTTCGGAAATTTTAAGCAATGTAGATTTAAACACTATCCTTCTTTTAGCATTACCCAGGAACAACGACGTGGACGTAGAAGGTTTCTGTTCCCTTCGGGGTGCTTTTTTAAAGTGAGTTCCCCTTGCCTCTCACTGTTGGGATGCGTCAAAAATATAATTATAAATAATTACTTTTTTTTATTTTTGCACTTATTATTTTTAGTTCTAAGTGTAGCCTTACGACGTTTGACTTTTTTTTTCTTGTCTTTCACTTTAGTCAGTGCATGTATAGCTGTTCTGCCAACAAATATATGCGATTTCAATTCCCCAAGTTGTTTTAACCACATATGACTTTTTTGAATCCCATTATATTTAGGAACTGTACTCCATTCAATATTTTTTTCTTTTCTAAATTTTTCAATCTCATTTATTGGTAGTAATATGATTTTGATTGCACTGGTGTACTTTTGAACCCAATTTATAAAATCGTCAGCATTTTGTATCGATTCTTCATGAACTCTTTTTAAGTTATGTGAAGTAGCATAATGCTCTAGAAGCCCACCCATTCCATCAACGGCTCCTTTCCCATGACCAGTCGCAGAAAATAACCATTTCATTTGATAAGGAAAATGTTTGAATTCATGTAGCTGTAAACGATTTTTAAATTGGCTTGCAGCTCCATCTGATATAATAGTGACTTTAGTAACTAAATCATTTTTCATAAGATCAATAATTTTATTTATTGCTAATAGCGCATATGCAGTATCATGCTTTTTGTCGTCACTAATGATTCCAAAGCTTTGCGTTATCTCTCCTTGGTAACAGACTGCAGTAAAAATAGAAATTTGGTTATTTACCCAATGATTTTCCTGAACCGCTTTATTATTTATTACAGACCAATTTTCTGCAAAATCAACGTGGATAATTAACTTAGTAGGATCAGCTTTACCTTCTTCTTTTTCTTTTTTTATAGCTTCACGTTGAATATTTTTTATGTATACGTGAGTACTTGCTTTTAGAGCGCAGATTGAAAATTTTTCTTTAAAAACTGATAAGCTTACTGTTTGTTTGATAAGATTACCATTATCCCACAAAACAAAAGTAATTTCATCTTCACAATTTTCTTTCAGTTTTAAAAATTTTAATGTGATACCCTCACTACCGGGGCAATAATTGCATTCTTGCAAGAAACACGAATCAGATGGTTCAGAACACAACATTGCGTTAGTTATTTCTGAACGAATGAAATCTAATTCAGAATTATTATCGCCTCTAAAACGAATTCAACTTGTAAGAAACAGTTCAAAATTTTCGCAATGTACACAAAGACAAGTTTCCTTCACAGGGCTTGTTAAGACGAAACTTGGTCTTAGACTATAGAATTTCGATTTTCCTATTTGTAAGTTTGGATTTTTTTGTCTTAATTGACTATATGTTTCTTTTAAGCTTCGAGTAAGAAACCGTTTAACTTTTTTAGTTTTTGTATTATCAACTTTAACAGTAACAACATCAGATTTATTTGGACTTTGTCTACTACAATTAAAATCATCATTTAAAAAATATTCCATAGCGATATTTTTTGTATTTTCATCAATAGGATGACCAGTATATGAATCTGGCTCCGAATAAACTCCTTTATTTTTCACGAGATTTCTTGATTTATTTATCATATACTCGCTTATATTCGGGAATAGTGAGCAAATTTTTATTTTGCTTAATTTTAAAGGTAGTATAGTTAAAAGTTTTATTTTCTCCGAAACAGAAGAACATTTTTCTAAAGCCGATTTAAAATTTTCTACAAATTCGTTCCAATAGTTTTCAGTCGAACTTTTGTCCGATTCTATTGATTCAACTGAAATGCCATACGCATCTTCTAATTTACTTCCGACAGTAGCAGAAAAAGCTGAAATTAAAGATTTTTTCTTTTTAGATACGTAATTTTCTGTTAAATTTTTAGGTATTGCAGTTTTTCTTTTTAGCGGCGAGACGCATTGAGGTAAAATTGTATTAATACTCTCGTTTAATTCCTGTATTCGTTCGGGTGTCTTGGGGATACAATCATCATGTTTTCCGCTAAAAAGTTCAGTGATTTCATTTTCAGATGTAGATTCAAGATCACTTAAAATCATTTTTGATATGCGTTCATGGCAATTTTTGCATACATTAGTAGAGGGCAGTATCTTTAAATCTGGATAAAGCTGTGCCAAATTAATGGCCAAATCTTCCAACGGTCTAAAACGTAAATTTCTGCTTTTATAAACTACCTTCTTATGCATTTGAAAAAAATCGGGACATCGAATTCTTGTAGAAGAGTGAATTTCGGACATCGTAATTGCAGAGTTTTGTTTACTTTTTCACAAGTCCGAAAAGTACCTTTCAAAGCAGACGTAAGAATAACTAGCTTGTATATAACAATTCCAATATGCTGTTTTGGTTACGCGAGGTATTTGTCCGCGAATAAGCCTCCTATTGTCTGTACATCGAAACATACATAATATAGATATACACGAATAAAATTATTATTTTCCATTTTATAATATTTATTGTTATATTCCGAATTTTCATATATATATATATATATATATATATATATATATATATATATCACTATTGATGATATATACATACATACAAAGGTAAACAAATAATGAGCGAAGCATGCGACAGCGTTGGAATGAACATTGCTTAAGACGTATATACAAAAATTTTTCACCAATAAAATTTGTGAATTTTTTTCTCGCTTCAAACAAATAAGTATGGGATCAACCAAGTACCATTAGATAGGTAATTTGGTCCTCTATGAGCACAAAAAATTTCAGCAAAAAAAAAATGGGTTTTTCGAGAAAAATGGATGTGCATAAAAAGTGCATTTTTTGGTAAAATGCACATATCTTAGTAATTTTTTAGTCTTTTTTGAAATTTCTTGCACTGAATTAGAGAGGGCTTAAAACATAATAAAACAAAATAAGGTTTACCAAAATTCATTGAAAATTGGCAAGACGATAGCCCTCTAAAGTTATTCTCAACATTTTCAGTTTTAACATTTAGTTTTTGTATGCAATTTTTAAAAGTGCATATCTGATGCAATTTTGATATTTCAGCAAAATAAAAAAATACGTATACCCTTATTTTTAGGGTAGGATAACATATTCCATTAGCGCAGTAATTGGTGACTTGAGTGTATACTGACTGTTCGATTTGAAATGGAAGCAGCCTATAATCAATTAAATAAGTCAATAACTCAAAGATATGATGCAACTCAAAAAATTATCACTACACGTGAAACGTATGCTAAAGCAGAAATATTTTAAGCAAAGCAATGGGAAGTTAACGGCTCTCTTTTGTAGGTAAACATAAGCGGCAATGCTATCATAATTAACAACATGCAATATAAAAAAGGCAATACAAAAACAGCTTTGTTTAATATAGAATAGTAAAAAGGGATTTATGCTGAAATATTAAGATGCTGTGAGGATAACTGCTGCAAGGTAACACAAAAGGGGACAACAGATAAACACTATAATATATGTCATATGTTATGTTATATGACGTAGTCGTACTACACGAGCTCGAAACTTAAAAAACCGTTTGGTTTTGTAGAAGAAATTTTCATTCCTGATTTGTAAAACGACAAAAGAAAATTTTCTTTAAACTCTACGATCGAAAGAAATAAATTTTCAAACTAAATGTAAGAAATGTTTCCATTCACCAAAAAATTTCCAACAAATAAGATTTAATGCAATACAAACAAAATAATGAAATAAAATAAAAAAATTAATCGAACAAAAGTTTACTATTAAAAGAAAAGATAATTAATTTAGAGGATTTTCACTAAAAAACATTATTCTAGTAATTAGCACTCGAAGAAATCAAACTATGGGCAACTTTAGGTAGCACAGTCAAAGGAATGATTTGTTCTCTGACTGTGCGGCACGACTACGTGGTGGTGAGACGATATATATACTATATACAGATATTTATATGTGCCTATATATATACATATATATGGCTCTATATAGTCGTATGCTCGCAACAAAGCTAAAGCAGCGTGTAATCTGTGAATGAGAAATTTTTGCTATGCTTAAACGAACGACGCAATAAATTTTTTAAACCAATATACAAATTTATGGTTATTACGATTTTTAAGCAAAGAAATGCTTTATCAAAAAAAAACGCGTTAGCTTTATATAATGTCGTCGAGAACTATTTTTTTTCCCGCCAGAGCAATACTACCATATATATGTATATTAAATTCACATATTCTTTAATTCACACCTCATTTGCGCCCCTTCGATAGGGTGATAGCTAAAATATAACACCAAAATTCAAAAGAAAAGCTCATTTTATCTACACTATCATGATTTTGGAAACATTTCTAAAGTCTTTTTGGTATGCTTATATAATGTTTAGAACTTAAAAAGCTGATTTGTTGCTGTTTTTATTATTTTTTAAAATATTTTTTAACATTAACATATTTTATCCCATTATAAATTCATGTTTGAAAATATTTTGACCAATATAAATTAACAATTGGAAAACATCATATTTTTTTTTTAAATTTATTAGATTTTAATATATTTTTTCCGAATTTTTTTCCGTATTTTTATTTTAGTTAAAAAATATACGAATATGCTTTCCGATATTCTTTCAAGCTTTGGACTAGCTAAAGATAAGCTTTTGGCCCATAATAATTAAAGAACGTCTAATCTAATGCTTTAAATTCTCTTCTAAAGTCGAGCCCTTAATTTTACTCATTACGGTCCTTGCCGCAAAATTCTGGAGCAGAAACAACCTATTTAAAAAATTGGTTTTGAAAAAATTTGAAAAATTAGAAAAAGTATGTATTTTTGTTAATTTTACATATGTATATTTTATTTACCTAAACTTATCTTATGACAATTCTAGCTCTATAAAGTTCTAGAGATATATAAATTAAGAGAAGCAAAAATAAAAAATAAACATTCTGAAATTTATGACCTTAAAGATTTTATTCTACTCTTATCTAAAAATTTATGCTAATATATAATGAAATATTTATGTAAATAAATTAGCTAGAGTAGCTTATAGCTTGATGATCTCTTTTGAGTTTCAAGTCCGCTTCCACCAATATCATAATTTAGGATAATATTTATTTTATTACAAATAAATTTGAAAAAAAAAAAATATTTTAATATTGAGGGCACAAAACTTTTTTGTCGGTCGATGGTGGGACCCACCATAGAATAAGGGTTTATTTCTTTTTTCTATAGAAAATTTACTGTAGAATAAGCTTTAATTAGTTTTTTTATTCTATCTCATTTATATTTAATTTTATATTTTAACACTAGTTAAAATATAAAATTTTAATATAAATTATTTTAAAATAAAGTGTAAAATGATTATTTTATATTTAATGTTATTTTGCTTTTGAAAGCATTGTATCGATGAAAAAATTTTTTTTTCTATTTTTTATTAACCAACTTCAAAAAAGAAGAAGTTCTCAATTCGATTAAATTTTTTTTTTATGTCTGTTACCTCACAACTCCGTCATTTCTAAACTGATTAAAAAAAACTTTTTTTTATCTGATAGAGGATGTCTGCAGAAAGGTCCCATACGTGTCCTATGATTATACTTCGCCTGCTATACTTTATCTTTGTCTCTCTCTCTCTGCTTAAGTAGCTACACACACGCTTTTTTTTGCTCTTGCTTTTTTTCCTCTTAATAACTTTTTATCACTCTGCTGAGTGAAAATTTTTTTCAGAAAGTCGACCCCTGGGAGTCCTGAAGCCTTGGCTATATTTTTCTTGCAAATTGCAACTGCATTTCTTCGACTCTGGGCGATTTTCTGATTCTGAAGCATAGATAGTCACACTACTATTTCGACGCCTCCTAATCATAAGATTCTACTTCAGAAGTGCTCGCAACAAAATGCTATTTCAAATCCAATTCAATAAAAGTCTCTTTCGAATCATAATGCAACACAATGCTGATTCCCGTAACGCGTCAACAAAATTCTCCTTCACAGACCAGTGCAACATAATTCTATTTCGGTGACCAATGCAATACAATTCTCATTCGAGCTCAGTACAATATAATTCTAACTCGTCGGACAGCGCAAGAAAATTCTACTTCGGATGTTAGAACAACAAAATTCTGTTTCGGAGAAATAAGAATTTACGATTGTTCTAAATTATTAGCATGCATAATTGATAATCTATTATTATTAAAATATATTGTATTAAACAGTAATGATATTATATTTTAATGCTATTAATACAAAAAAATATATAGTGATATAAATATGAATATATTCAATAAGCACGTACAAAAAAACTCGGACATTCTTAAAATGTTCTACGTGAAATAACAATCTGGAAAAATTCACAGCTACTCTTTGGACTAAATAGAATCATTTTAAGGGGACTTGTTTTTATATTTTTTTTTCGCTCCACTCTAATATATAGGCTTGTCTCTGAAATAGTAAGTAGAAGGTGTACATAGGTGTAGTAGTAATTTAATTTCAATAAGAAATTATAACTATTCATTATTAATAATAAAACATAGTAAAATATGAAACAACAAAAAGATTTATTTTGTAAAAATGTTGTCGTAGAAATCAAAAGTTTTGAATTATAATAATAATAAATTGATTAATATTATAAATTAATATTTACAAAACAGAATTTTGTTGTTCTAACATCGGAAGTAGAATTTTGTTGCGCTGTTCGACGAGTTAGAATTATATTGTACTGATCTCGAATGAGAATTGTATTGCATTGGTTACCGAAATAGAATTATGTTGCACTGGTCTGTGAAGGAGAATTTTGTTGACGCGTTACGGGAATCAGCATTGTGTTGCATTATGATTCGAAAGAAACTTTTATTGAATTGGATTTGAAATAGCATTTTGTTGAGAGCACTTCTGAAGTAGAATCTTATGATTAGGAAGCGTCGATTTGTTATTTGCTGTTCTTTTTTTTCTTTATTGGGATTTGCTGCTCGGCTTCGTGCTCTGTGGAGCGTGGTTAGTGTCTCTGTGTGATCATAGTGTTTCAATTGCATTAAGAGGATGTCACGTATCTTTGTCCTTTTCTAATCATAGAATTGAGTTTTTTCAAAAACTAATAACTTTAGCAAAGAATGAAGAGAAAGCCGCATCTCGTATCGAAAAAAGCAATATTTCCTTTGATAAGAATAAATTAATTTTATTGCTTCGTTGTCAAGAAAACCTTGAAAAACCAAATAGTCCATCCTAACCTCTACGATTTAGATTTTTCAAGGTTTTCTTGAAAACGAAGCAATAAAATTAATTTTTTCTTATCAAAGAAAATATTGCTTTTTTTGATACGCGATGCGGCTTTCTCTTCATTTTTTGCTAAGGTTATTAGTTTCTGTAAAAAACTCAATTCTGTGATTAGAAAAGGACAGAGATACGTGATCTCCTCTTTAATGCAATTGTTTGTGTTCATTGCATCCTAACCTACAAATTAGCATTTTGCATGAAAAAATGTATTATATCCGTCAAATAGAATACGAAAAAATAAAAGACCCGTATTTTTTTATTTTTCAAAATATGATGAATTGCAAAAGTTACAGCCGATATAAGTTATTACAATTTTGATATATATAGATATAGCGCTATGATAAATGACGTCACGATTGCTATTGGCAAAATGACAATCGTAACGTCACACCTATTTCAACTGCCTCTATCTCTTTAAGTTTTCATTTTCATGAAAAAAGAAAAAATACGTGTCCTTTATTTTTTCATTTTCTTAATAACGGATGTAATGGATTTAAAAAAAAATTTCATGCAACATCCCAATTACTTGGTGCCGGCTTGCTTTGTTCAATACGTACACAGTTTTGATATCAGTGGCTCCATCTCTTGGTTGCCTTGCACACTAAATTTGTAACTTGATTGGTAAACGACTGTGGAGTCTCATATTTAAGGTGTTTTTCCACTTGTCACTATTATAAGTTATTAACTACGTGAAATTCAGATCTGTATTATTATGCTGTTTCTCCACTTACTAGAAATTATTCACTAAGTTATTGACGGACCAACAACTTCATAGCATACATGTTATGCTGCTACTCCACTAGCATATTTAATACTACATCACTACTGTTTCTTTGAGCGCTACAATTTTGTTTTCCTGGATTTCTTGAATTTTGATAATTCATTATATTTATTTAAATAGATATGCAGCAATTTGATGATATTCTTACTACGATACTTGAGAAGATGGGTAAGCTGGATAAATTGGACTCGATAGAATCCTCTGTTTCCAATGTGAGCAGTCTGCTTACTGTGCTATCTCATAAATTTCCTATTCTTGAGTCGAGAGTTAGTGCACTTTATACTGCATTTGACAAGCGAATTACTGAGAATGAAGCCAGACTTGACCAGGTCTGTAGCGAACAGGGAGAGCTGAAGGCGAGAGTTGAGAGTGTGCTTGCTACTACTATTAATACAACAATATCTGGAACAGACTCTGCTATTAATATGGATCATCTTAGATCTCTATCACAGCGATATGATGCTTTGAAAGCACAGCAGCTTCGTATTGAAAGGGCTTCTGACTTGGTACTGGTGGTCTTGTGCCATCGGAATTTTCTAATCTTAAGGCAGGTGTATCTGCTATTTTTTCTACTTTGGATGCTAGTTTCTCAATTGAGGATATAGATTCGGTTCGGCCACTAAGATGTTCAGTTCCTGACTCTTTCACCTCAAATTCTTCTACTACTGCTGTTATTCATGCTGGTACATCATCTGAAGTGATGTCCCTATCAACATGGCAGCGTGATCGCCGTTTCTCAACTGCGCCACTGCTTATAACAATAAAGAGTCCTGCACTTGCACGTGGGGTTATAGCTGCTAAGATTAAGGCTAGGAGACTCCATACTTCTCAGGTTGATGAGAATCTTCTTTCTGGAGCTAAATGCGTCACTGCTCTTTCATCTTCGTTAATCAACATCAACGAATTCCTTCCTCCCTCACTGCATCAGCTGAAGATGAAAGTGCTTACAAAAGCGAAGGACAAGAAAATAATTTTTTTTTATTCGTGAAGAATGGAAGAATTTTTGTGAGAAGGAAGAATGAGGATGCTTCTACGCAAGTTGCTTCTGTCGAGGACCTAGATGCTTTTTTAGCCAAGGTGATGCTGGTCGGCGTCAGTCCAGCACCGTAGTTTCTCGCACTGGGATATGTCCACTCTCTCTTTCACTCCTCTCTAATACATCACTCTCTACTAATAACCCTGCTTCATCACAAATTAATAATCATTTCACTGCAAGGGATGGTCTTAGAGTTTGTCATTTCAATGCTAACTCTATTAGAGCACACATTGAGATGATAAGACTCTTTCTGGCTTCTCACCCTTACTTCCATGTTATAGCTGTAACTGAGACCAAACTGGGCCAGATTGTTGGTGACTCTCTGATAGAGCTTGATGACTACGTGCTTCACAGGCAGGATTGTAACACAAGAGATGGTGGTGTTGCTTTATATATTCACAACTCTATTACTTTGCGGCGCCTTTGTTCTTTTTCTGGTAAATGGAGTGTTAAGCCTGGTCTTCCCGAATATCTGTTTTGTGAGGTTAATTCTCTGGACTTGGCTTCACCTATCTTTGTTGGTGAAGTCTACAGGCCGCCACATGCTCCCTTCTTGACCAACACAGATTTCATACCTGATTTAACATCGTATATGCACAATTATAGTTCAAAGATCATCCTTGATGATTTGAACACTTACTTGTGCGTTGATTCTGATGACTCTAAGTTTCTTGATGGTCTGATTACTGAGAATGCGCTTTTCTTGGTTCCTTATGGCACAACTCATCATACTTATTCTTCTGACACCTAGCTTGATTTGTGTCTTGTCGATGCCAACGACATTGTACTTGACTTCTGGAAGACTGATGTACCATTCTTTGACAGCCACGATTTCATAGCTGCGATTGTTGAGTCCTCTCTCTCTAAACCTATACTTAAAGACTTTACCTTTCTAGATTATAAGTCTGTTGATGATGTTGCACTCCTTCAGTATTTTCGCTCTTTAAGGTGCGATACATGTGATGGTGATTCCTCTCTTTCTGCTCGCCTTGAATGTCTTTACAACCATCTTAATGAGGCAATTGCACAATTCGTGCCTGTCAGGAAGGTCAGGCAGGGTAGGGCTCATCATCCGTGGATCACCTCTGAACATCGTTGCTTGATTAATGAGACAGATCGACTTTATAGACACTACAAACGAGCTCGACTTTATACTGACTTACTATACTATAGGACTGCTTAAGACAAGGTACATGAGTGCATTCAATCAGCCAAACTTTTATATTTCTATGACAGACTATCGGGTATTACGTACTCGCGAGAGATCTGGAGAGAGCTCAAGAACCTTGGTATATGTTCCACTGATAATAACTCGCAACATTCATTTCCTATAAATGAGCTTATTCGTTACTTTGGTAGGATTGCGTTTGATCCACTTGCCCCTTCTGTTTCTGAGTATCTGAATACTATTAATGTAGATAAGCCTTATAAGTCTTTATTCAGGTTTAATGAGGTTATTTTGGAGAAGGTTAAGATAGCAATATGTCATTCTACTTATCAGGCTAGGAGGTTTGATGCGGTCCCACAGTCTATTGTCTGTGAGGCATTTCCAGTTATTGGGCCCTTGCTATGTCGTATTTATAATGATTCGTTTCGTAAGTGTGTGTTTCCCTCATGTTGGAAAATCTTTTTGATTACCACAATTAACAAAGTCTCTTTTCCACACACTATAAGTGATATACGACCTATCTCCTTATTAACATTCATGTCCAAGGTTCTTGAGCGTCTCGTCCATCAACAACTTTATTACTACTTGTCCACCAGACAACTGTTGGATTCTCATCAGACTGGGTTTAAAACTGGACATAGTACCCAAACAGCTTTGCTCAAACTAACGGAGGATATTAGACTCAACATGGACAGACGTCATGCAACTATACTTCTATTATTTGATTTTAGCAAGGCATTCGACACTGTGTGCCATGTCACTCTGCTTCGGAAACTAACTTTTCTCGATGTCTCGCACACTGTTGTCACACTTTTATTCTCTATTAATATTAATTACGTCGCTGCCAACTTTCACTCAAGTGTACAGCATTTGATATATGCCGACGACTTGCAAGTCTATGTGCATTTTCCGATTTCTGAACTCAGCACTTATACTAATCTTATGAATGATCATGCTACTCTCATTTCAAATTGGGCCTCTAGTAACCATCTGAAATTGAATGTTGACAAAACAAAGGCAATAATTATTGGCTCTTATTTTTATATTAATATGCTGTCTTCATCACCTGTAACTGGCGTACCGTTGAACGGTGCTAATATTGAATTTGAATCCTCTGTTCGTAGCCTGGGTGTTTAGTTGGACAGTAAGCTTAACTGGAGAGAGCAAGTTACACAAGTGTGTAATAGTTCATTTCCTCTGCTTTACGGACTGAACTTCTTTAGAAAGAGCACTATGTTTGCTCTTCGTATACATCTTGTAAAAACACTGCTGTTTCCACTTTTGGATTACTGCTGTCTGGTTTACTGTGACCTCTCAGCTGAGCTTGACCTTAGACTTCAGAGGATCATCAACTCTGGTATCCGTTACATCTTCGGTGTAGGTAGGCGTGAGCACATCTGTGCTTATAGATTCTCATTAGGCTAGTTATCCATTGCGGGTAGAAGAAACTATTTTTCTTCTATATTTCTGTATAAGATGTTCTTATCTTGTACTCCATCCTATTTGTATTCTATGTATCAGTGGAGCCGGCCGGTGAGGTCTTTGAAGGGTGATGTGAAACCTTTGACCATTCCTTTCTCATTCTCTGAGTATCACCTACGATCGTTCCTGGTCACTTCCTTGCCGCTATGGAATGATCTTCCTGCGACTTCACCCACTTGTTGTAGGTGTGTGTGTGTGCATGCATGCGTGCGTGCGTGCGTGCGTGCGTGAGTGTGTGTGTGTGTGTGTGTGTGTGTGTGTGTGTGTGTGTGTGTGTGTGTGTGTGTGTGTGTGTGTGTGTGTGTGTGTGTGTGTGTGTGTGTGTGTGTGTGTGTGTGTGTGTGTGTTGAAAATTTGTATGGAACTTATTTTCGACTGCCAAAAGAAGAAACATTCTTGAAAACTGATTTTCTTAGCGCACTTTTTATTTTAGAGCAAATTAAAAAATTTTTTAATTTTTATTTTTCATTTTTTTTTTATTTTACGAAAACCATTTGATAGAGTTGCTCCAAAATTTGTATGCAAGTTATTTGCTACTGTCTGGAGAAAACAAGCTTTGGAAAACTAATTTTCTCAGCGTAGTTTTAATTTTAGAGCATTTTAAAAATTTTCAAAAAAATATTTATGTTTTATTTATCTTTTATTTTTTGTAAACCATACTATGAATTTTCTTCAAAATTTTTATACAATCAATTCGCTATTGTCTGAAGAAAATAAGCTTTCAAAAACTAATTTTCTTAGCGTGGTTACAATTTTTAAAAATTTCATAGATTTCAAAAAAAATTTCGATCCTTCTTTTCTTATTTTTTTTTATTTTACGTAAAGTACTCGATAAATTCGTTCCAAAATATGCAGGAAAATCATTGTCAGCTGCCAAAAGAAGGGAAATTTTCAAAAATTGATTTACTTAGTGTAGTTTTAATTTTAGAGCATTTTCAAAATTTTGAAAAAGAAATTTTGAAAAGAAAATGTTATTTATTTAGCCAATTAGATATGGAAAATTACTCAATGGATTTGCTCCAAATTTTAGCGAACTATCTATTATTCTGTCTAAGTAGACGGGAAGTTATAACAAATTGGTTTTCATACTGTATTTTTTCTATAGAGCTATTTTAAGAATTTTAAAAAATTTTCGATTTCTTTTTTTTTTGTATTTTACGTAAATTATTTGATGAATTTGTTTTGAAATTGGCATGGGAATTATTTGCAACTGCCAAAAGAAGGATGACTTTTAAAAACCGATTTCCTCAGCATAGTTTTAATTTTAGAAAATTTTAAAATTTTTTTTTAATTTAAATTTTTAATTTTTTTTCCATTTTACGTTAACTAATCGATAGATTTGCTCTCAAATTTGTATACAAGTTATTTGCTACTGTCTTTATAAAACAAGCTTTTAAAGAATAGTTTTCTTAGTGAAGCTCTTTGATCACTTCTTTAGATTCCTGATTTACCACTTTCACTAACTCTTTTCTTACTTTTTCACTTCCTCTTTGTCCTTCTATCTCAGATTGATCCTCATTTTTACCTTATTTTCATCCATCCTTGTCTCTCTCTCTTCCTATTTTCTAATTACTCGCTCACATTCACTAATTTTTCTTAAATAGAAATTGTATTTTACATCTAAATCACATTTAAAAAAATCAAATCAAATTACTCTAACTTAACGAGCTCTATGAGAAAGCATTACGCCAAAGCACTTAACAGCGTTTTTTAGTTTTCAGATAGATACAAGTGATTCAAGAAGCTGTCAGTTTCAAGGTTGATACGAGTGATTCAAGTAGCTAGCAGTGTGACAGTTGAGGTTAAGACTGTCGCAGCAATATAAAAAGTTATATTGCTGCAACGAAAAAAAGATGAGTACTAACAAAATATCCTATAATAAGATACATTATTATTATTGTTTATTTTACTAATATCTTTTTACATTTCAGCTTCATCAAGTCGAAAATCAAGGTTCTTTTGTCTGGTATCTCTTTTGTATATTGTAGGCTAATATAAATAAGAGATACCAGGAAAAAATTATTCTATAAAAGATAAGTATGGCATTGATAATTTTAAGATATAATAATTAAGGAATTTAAAGCTGTTTTTCTTAAATATTCAATTTTTAAAATTTCAGATGCTGCCCCGCACGGGAAAAAGTATGCAGGCCCGTAGACACTGCCATCTGAACGCGTTGCGCACTGTGCTATTAGCATCGTTAGGTTGCGTGCGTGCATGTTCTTATGATCATGGTCGATGCTTTGCGCATGGCGCGAAAACATGCATGCACCGCAAAACGGGGTGCGAGCGCTTCAAAGCAGCAACTGCAACCATGCAGAACCTAGTAAGATGCTGCATGAACACCACCTAACGATGCATATCTCAGATTGCAGTGTTTACGAGTCTGTATACTTTTTTCCGTGCGTAAGATTCAAGTTGAACCGCTGGATGGATCTGATTTTTCCAAACTGATTTAACTTCAGTGTTAGCATCATTCTCATGTAAATGAAGGGTTTTGTAATCAAATGACTAGAAGTTGTTAAAAAATTCTAAAATAAGGTTAAAATATTAAAATTTATTAAATAAATTGATATTTTTGTTAAGAAGTGATAAATTTATTGTGTTTTATGAATTCCCTTATTGACGCGTGAATGGCAAGAACACTGAAGCTAAATATGTTTGGAAAAGTCATTTTTATCCAGCAGTTCAGCTTAAACATTACAGGGGAGTAATTATAAGAACAAGAATTCATCAAATGATTGTGGGACTGTGTCTAAAGCAAAATGAACTTATAAAGGCTTAAATTAAAGGTATTTTAGTCCACTTTAAAATTTTTTTTATTGTCAAAGAATTAAATTAAATCTAATTAATACATAACTGTTTTACTTGCAGGTGGAAAAGGTGTTTTGTGCCCTTAATCAAAATTTGTTCTTATATTCGAAATAATTTTTTTGATAACGTTATAGAATAATAAATTATTCAATAAGAAATACTATACAAAAATATAATAAAATATTATTAAAACTTTATCTATCAGTAATTTATTAGTAATTAAAAGATTTTAAAAGAAAAAAAAGAATAAAAAATAAACATCATAATTAAATTTTTGAAAATTTACCATCAAAGTTTATATTATGTAAAATTAATTGTTCTCAGTAGATCATAATTACCAGTTTTAGTTTACTTCTTCACGAGACTATAACCTAGAGCAGTTTATAACCTACTAATCATGAATGACTTTCTTGAATGTTGAGTCTGCACAATATTTTTCAATTCAAGTACTTTTAAAATCTTTTATTCACCAATAAATTATTAATAAATGAAGTTTTAATAATATTTTATTCTTTAATATTATTTTATTTTCTTATTTAATTATTTATTATTTTATAATGTTATTAGAAAGATTATCTAAACACTCGGAATCTATTTTTTGGGATTTTAGCTTCATTTAATTTGTATATCTCCAGTAATTTATAGAGCTAGAATTTTGATAAATTTAAATAAATAAAATGTACACATGTGAAATTCACAAAATTTCCTACTTTTTCTAATATTTTAACTTTTCTCAAAACTAATTTCTTAAATTGGTTGTTTTTGCTTTAGAATCCCGCGGCAAGGACCATAAAAAGTAAAATTAAGGGCTTAACTTCATGAGAAAATTTGAAGCATCAGACCAGATGCTTTCGAATCATTGTGGATCAAAAGCTTATATTTAGCCAGTTCCAAGCTTATAAGAATAACTGAGAGCACTCGTACATTTTTTCAATAAAATAAATATACGCAAAAAAATTCGAAAAAAATATTTTAACTTTATAAGCCTTTAATAAAATATGATACTTTCTAATTGTTAATTTATATCTGTAAAAATATTTCCAAATATAAGTTCATAATGGAATAAAATCTGTTGATGTTGAAGAACACAAAAAAAATAACAAAATGGCAGAAAAGCAGCTTATCAAGTTCTAAACATTATGTAAGCATACTAAACAGACTTTAAAAAAATTTCTAAAATCATGATAGTGCATTATTAACGGTAGGCCGGAGTAGAACCTGATACCGACCGAGTAACAATTGAGTTGTTTGTTATTTACTCAAGTTTTAATCGGTGTATCTTCAAATTAAAGGTCGAGCGCAATAGATATTATTATTATAAACATCTATGCACAAGAAAAAAAATATCTACCGGTTTGTTTTTGAGAAAAGTAAGTAACGCCAAAGTAAAAGTTTATGTTTATAATATTTTCGCGTTACTTACTTTTCTCAAAAACAAACCGGTAGATATTTTTTTTCTTGTGCATAGATGTTCATAATAATAATATCTATTGCGCTCGACCTTTAATTTGAAGATACACCGATTAAAACTTGAGTAAATAACAAAAATGCCAATTAGACAAGGACAGCGAATCCGGCCTGCTCTTAACGTTATTGTAAACAGAAGACTTACAAGGAGAGGTCATAACATTTGGGTCCCGAATTTTCTCCTAACTTTGAGATATTTTTTCTTATATAAAATTATGCAAAAAGCCGAAGTTCAACGGTCTAGCTTTTAAGTTTTTCCAAGTTATAAGCAGTTTTGTCTAAATTTTAAAAATTTGCATCTTTTTTATAATCATACATATTTTGATGTACTTATTCTAGAAGATTTTTATTAATTGCATATTAAAGATAAGATTAAAACCTTTTAATTGAAAAAGCTGAAGTTGTTTAAGAAATTAAAGGAATGATATTAGCACAAATATTTAGCTAAATATATGTATAGAAAATAAATGCTGCATTTTAATCCATAGACATAGAAAGGATAGACTGCGTCTGCTATACAAAGTTTTTCAGCTCATTGCGAGAATTGAACGTCAGTGCTATCTCTCTCTAAATGGCGTGCATGGATCTGCCCATTTAGAGAGAGATAGCACTGACGTTAGGTTGACGTTAGGTTCTCACAATGATCTGAAAAACTTTGTATAGCAGACGCAGTCTACTCTTTCTATGTCTATGTTTTAATCAAAATTGTATCTTAATTTTTATTTCTTCATAACGTTTTAACTACTTCAGTTATTTGAACACGTTTTTTTTCAATCAAAAAGTTTTAATTTCAACTTTAGTATGAAATTAATAAAAATCTTTTTGAATAAGTACTTCAAAAAATAAATAGCTGTAGAAGAAATGCAAATTTTTCTAATTTACACAAAACTACTCATCATTTGGAAAAAATAAAAAGTTGCAGTGTAGAAATGAGGCTTTTTTCACAATTTTACAAAAGAAAAAAATATTTCAAAGTTAGGAGAAAATCCGAGATCTAAATATCATAACCTCTCCTCGTTAGAAAGAAAGATCATAGTTGGATGTAAAAATGAAAATTGAAAAGTTGAAAATCAACCTCAATTTTTAAATTATTGTAGCTCTTCGTAGAACTGTTCAATCAGACTTCAAGAAATTGCGAATTGAAAATTTTACCAGCCTTATTGTAACAAACTTCTTCCGAAGATTGTTGACTGCTTGAGGTAGATGAAATGGGTGTGTTTTTCAATTCATTTAAAAATATTTTGTAACACGAAGGACTTACTTTATTTTCTCTAGAAGAAGAAGTACTTGGATACAATGCTTCAAAGACTCCGTTAGATCACCTGATAATCTAAACAAATTTTTGGAGCAATCGTAAACAACTTTTCTATGCCTTTTTTTTAAATCCTTGCACTTAATCTTAACAATCAGTGATGCCATTATTATTAACTAGTTCTCTCTCTTCGACGAAGCGAAAAAAAAATTTTCTGTTAGACAGTTTTATTTTTTATCTTACTCTTCTTATATACTTGAATGCGTCAAGTTGTTAATGAAAATGCAAAAAGTAAATCATTGCCACCTAACGGTGACATATGTCAACTCCCTACAAACTAAATTTAAATTGTAGGCGCAAAATTTAAACTAAATAAAAAATTTTAATATTCAACAAAAAAAAATTTCTATTTTTATAAACCTAAAATCCTCATAACTTCGGTTCCAATTAATAAAAAAATTTGATCGTGGGTTTATTATAAAGATTTTTGTTAAAAATTTTGTTACATCAATAAATAAAAGCATAAACGAATTGTAAGAAGACGTAATAGTAGCGAAAATGGCACGATGCGTTATGGTATCAATACTTTAAAATGGAAAATATAAAAATGGTATTTACTTAACTAGTGTAGAAAATAGGTCTTTACCGCACGCGCGAAGATAGCCGAAAATATAAATATATATTTTCGGAGATACTATTTTATTTTTTCATGAATGTTTAAAAATTTAATTTTCAGTCGATCTTCGTTTTTGTGAAAATAAGTTTTATAGAGCACAAAAAACCTTTATTTTATAAAAAAATTTTTCGGTAAAATATTGTGACACTTTGAAAAAAGGTTTTGCATAATATTTCATAATTGTTTCAACGCTATTACTTCTTAATTCCTAAAAAACAACAAGGAAATACTGTTGAAATATTCTATTGAAATCTTTCACGAACTGGTTTTGATAACTTATTTCCAGATTTTTAATTTTAGTGTTTTTGCAACCCTTTATATAATTATTTATGAAACATTTCATAAATCTAAAAAGAAATGTTTTTACAAAATATTGCTTTACATTCTCAAAGAAAGATAATAAAATATTTCACAAATCTTTTAACGATATTACACCGCAAGAATTTTGACTCTTGCAAGTTGACAGTATATATTGTTGACTTTCAATTCATATTATAAAATATTTATAATACATTTTATGTTTTACAAGAAATAATAACCTACATAGCATGAAATATTTCGGTAGAACATTTTGAAATATTTCATCGAAAAATTTCAGTACAAGCTTTCATAAACATTTCATAAATATTTCAAAGCAAGATTTACAACGAACTTTTTATTCCTTTCAATGAAAATTTTCATAAATATTTCATAAACATTTCATGAAATATTTATTAAAATAATGTTGAAAGATTCCACAGAAACCTTTCAAGAAAGATTTTGTAAAGCTTTATTATATATTTCACATCGGCCATAAGTAGATCTAAATCTGAAATATTTATGAAATATTTTATCAAACTTTTCAGGAATGTTTCAATGAAATATTGTTGGAAACTTTGAATAAGGCTTCCTAAAATATTTTATAAATATTTTAGCAATATTACTGAGCAAGATTTTTAATATCCCAAAGCCGACTTGCAATATTGTTGAAAGATTTTGTAACGTTTTATGTAATATTTCACATCGACCATAAGAAGATCATAATATGAAATATTTATAAGACATTTTATTAAACCTTTCAGAAATGTTTCAATGAGATATTTTTGGAAACTTTCAAATAAGGCTTTCTGAAATATTTCGTAAATATTTCAACTATATTACTCTGCAAGATTTTATTTCTCGAAGCCGACTTGAAATATTGTTTAAATATTTCACTAAAATTTTCCATGTAAGATTTTGTAAAGTTTTATGGAATATTTCATATCGGTCATAAGTTGATCAAAATCTGAAATATTTATGAAACATTTCATTATATTTTTTAGAAATGTTTCAATGAAATACTTTTGGAAACTTTCAAATAAGGCTTCCTAAAATATTTCATAAATATTTTAGCAATATTACTCAACAAGATTTTCGATCTCCAAAAGCCGACTTGAAATATTGTTTAAATATTTCACTAAAATCTTCCATGTAAGATTTTGTAAAGTTTTATGTAATATTTCACATCGACCATAAGAAGATCATAATCTAAAATATTTATGAAACATTTCATTAAACTTTTCAGAAATGTTTCAATAAAATATTGTCAGGAACTTTCAAATAAGACTTCCTGAAAAATTTCGTAGATATTTCAAGAATATTGCTTTGCGAAATTTTTGATTTCTCAAAGCCGACTCAAAATATTGTTAAAACATTTCACTGGATTCTTTTATGAAAGATTATGTAAAGCTTTATGTAATATTTCACATTGATTAAAAGTGGATCAGCATCTGAAATATTTATGAAACTTTTTATTAAACTTTTCAGAAATATTTCAATGAAATACTGTCGAATTTAAAATAAGGCGTACTGAAATATTTCATAAATTTTTCAACAATATTTTATTATATTTATCTCTTAAAGCCCACTCAAAATTTTGTCAAAACTTTTTACTAAAATTTTTTATGAAAGATTCTGTAAAGCTTTGCGGAATATTTCACATTCCACATAGCAAGAAAATTTCAGTGAAATGTTTTGAAAAATAGTTTCATAAATATTTCCGAAATATTTCAAAGCAAGATATTTAGTGCAATTTTTTAATCTTTCGATAAAACCTTTAAGAAACATTTAATGAAATATTCATCGAAATTCGTTAAAACATTTCATAAAAATCTTTCATGAAATGTTTCTAAAAATTTACCAAAGATTTCACATCTGTTACTTTTAAATCGAATACTGAAATATTTATAAAATATTTTATCAAGCTTTCAAGGAACTTTTTACTGAAATATTGCATGAAAGTTTCAAATGAAAAATCCCGAAATATTCCATAAATTTTTAACAATATTAACGTGCCAGATTCTCAATTAAAAAAAACTACGAAAAAATATTGTTAAAACATTTCATCGAAATGTTTTACGAAATGTTTTTGAAAGCTTTACTAAAGATTTCACATTGGCGATTTCTAAATCTAAAAAAGAAATATTTATGAAATATTTGATCAAACTTTCAAGAAATCTTTCAACGAAATATTGTTGCAGGCTTTCAAATAAAACTTAACAAAATAATTTATAAACCTTTTCACAATATTACTTTCCAGGATTCTCGACTTCGAAAAAAATACGAAAAAATTTCGTTAAAACATTTCACTAACATCTTTTACAAAATATTTTTCAAAGCTTTACCAAAGATTTCACATCAGCAATTTCCGAATAAAATAGCGGAATATTTGTAAAACATTCTATCAAGCTTTTGAGAAATATTTCTGTGAAATAATAGATCAATTATAAGTAGAATTATAATATAATCTTGATTTTCTGAAATAAAGTTAGAATTTCTCTTAAATCTTTCATGAAATATTTTTATCGATGTTCGAATGATAATGTAATATTTAATTAACATTTCTTGAAGGTTTCCTTGAAATATTTATGCAAATATTACTGAAATATTTCAATAATCTTTCATGATAGATGGCGATAATGTTGCAATGAAAGATTGTAGAAATCTTTAATTGCAACTTTTAGAAATATTTTCTTGAAATATTTCAACAATACTCATTTGCAAGATTTCTGATTTCCAGTTCCGCCTATAGGAGGACGCACGTTGAATGCGCGTTTTGTCCCCAAGCGGTTGGAGGAGACCTTAGTATATATAAGGCAAAAGCCAGCTGCTTCGTGCAAAGACACGCAGCGCTCATCTTGTAACAATGTAAATGCGACTAATAAATAAATGGAAAACATGTGTGCGGATATGTACCAATGTATATGTATAATTAGTTATAATATAATATAGTAATATGCAATAAAAATATGTTTCATAATTACGATTTATGTAAATGCGACTTTATAAGTAATGTGGAAAAGCAATTAAAGAAGAAATGTAATGCGTTATAATATTAAATAATGTTTCCTGAAATAAACTTTAAATCTTTCATAAACATTTCATGAAAGATTTATGTTGTTTCCCAAACGTTGCAATGCAATATTATATCAATATTTCTTTAATATTCATTAAAAATATTTACCGAAAATCTTGATGAAATCTTTCATAAATCTTTCAGAGAAATATTTATTTGACATTGCACAGGCGGACATAGCGAACTTTCAACAACGTTTTAATGAAAACTTTGTAAAATATTTCAAATTATGCGTGAAAATATTTCATGAAAGATTTATATGTTTGTTTAATTGTTGCTTTGAAATATATAATAAATAATTAAGGAATATTTCTTTGAAATATTTTCAAGTATATGGTTGAAATCTTTCATAAACATTTCATGAAAGATTTGTGTTGTTTTCTAAATATTGCAATGAATTATTATATCTATATTTCTTAAATATTTCTTAGAAATATTTACGAAAATTTTGTTAAAATCTTTTATAAATCTTTCAGAGAAATATTTATTGGTCATTGCACACGCGAACATAGCGAACTTTCAATAACATTTCAATGAAAGATTCAAATCTTGCTTGCAAATATTTCATAAATATTTCATAAATATTTCATGCTATGTGGGAAATATGTAATATTTTATAAATCTTAAACAATAAGTCTCAATAAGCTTCATGTGCTGAGTTATGCATATGATTGAAATTACAAAGAATTTATAAAATTACGACAAAGAATTTAGTAGTTAGCCAAATTTAGTATAACTTCTCTACAATTTGAAAAAAATATTGCTCTTAAATTTGTTAAGAATAAGTTTACTATTGAACTCACTGATAGTAGTAGTGGAGATGCCAGTGTCGGCAATCGAAGCAGGCCTAGGACGTCTTAGTGTACCAAAGCGAGGACGTAAATTGACGGTACTATTTGTTACGGTGCTCATTGTACTTTGCAGACTCATTGAACTATGTGGACGCGATGGACTGTTTGGTGTTACCTCACCGCTTCGATTACCTAAAAATATCATTATTTAAAATTTTTTTGTTTTTTCTTATAAATCTAGATATAGATAGTGTCGTGTGTATTTTTTTATCTACAAGAGTTGTAAAAAAGTAAAATAAGAGAAAAAAGATAAAATTTAAATCAGACTAAGGTATTTCTTACGTTTCGTATCGTACCTAGTCAATTATATAATAGAACACGATGGTCCTCGAATAATTTTGATCGTGAAATTTTCGCACCTCAGATTTTCTTTTTGAATATGATTCTAGGCACATTTAGGACCTAATTCCAACAAAAACCAAAATCGAAAAATAAGCACTTTTTTATTTATTCAAATTTTATATTTTATGTATATATTTGATAAAAAAATATTGTTATTAATAATTTCTAAGCTCAGTTTCTTGAATGCCGTTTTTAAATATAATTATAAATTATTTACATATTATAAGCAAATATTATTATAAATATATTCAAGGAAATCTTAAGTTATGTAACAATATAAGTGTAACGTTAAAATTAACATTTTTTTCGTAAAACATTATAGTGATAAAGACTATGAGAAATCACACGTTTTTAAATTATTTAAAGACGTTTGAAGTAATTGTAATTAGAAAATAGTGTGTGTTAATATTCTGTAAGAACACTGCATGTACTTTTGGTATTTCAACAAAATCAAAAGTACATTTTCCATGTTTGGATTCAAAGATTTTATGGTGAATGTTAGATATTTTTAGGAGTTTTTTTGGATTTCGATCGTGTAAGTTGTGGTTTAGGGTACCGACCGTTGCAATGTTCACAAAATGTTAATATCCTAAACCATAACTTTCACGGTTGGAATCCGAAAAAAACCCTTTAACAATGTCTATATTTTTTATATAAAAGATAGTATTAAAGAAAATCGAGGCCTAAGTTTAAAAGATCCATTTTGATTTTTCTGCAACGTGGGCTCATATGAAGTATTGTAAAATGATTCTAATGATGCAAATAAATTATTAAGAGCAGTCTGCGAATATTTACTGTACGTAATTTTAGTAAGAACTATGTATATGTTATCTGTATATACATCTGCATAATGAGAATCATTTTATGATACTTTGTATTAGCCTATGTTGCAGGAAAATCATACTGGACTGCTTCCATAGCCTGTTCGCTATAAAAACCTGGAACTCGATCTTTTTCAATACAATCTTTTACATGGAAATGGTACTTTTGGTGTTACTGAAATACCAAAAGTACATGCTGTGTTCTTATAAAATATTAATATACAATATTTTCTTATCACAATTACTCTAAGTGCCGTCTTTAAATAATTTAAAAATGTATCATTTGTCGTAGTCTTTATCACTATGTTTTACGAAAAATCTTAATTTTAACGTTATGCTTACATTGTTACATAACTTTAGATTTTCCTAAATATATTTACAATAATATTTGCTTATAACATGTAAATAATTCAAGATTCTATTTGAAAACGGCATTCTAGAAATTCAGCCCATAAATTATCAATAACATAATTTTATTTATGAAAAAAAATTTGAATAAATAAAAAAGTGCTCATTTATCGATTTTGGTTTTTATTGGAATTTGATTCTAAATGTGCCTAGAATCATATCCAGAAGGAAAATCCGAGGTGCAAAAACTTCATGGTCAAATTTACTCGAGGACCACCACGAGGAACCAAACTATCTTTTTTTAAATTTCTGGATCTAAAAAATGATTTATTTAGACTTATCATTATTTAATAAAGTATCCTGATATAAAATAGACTATTCAAAAATAGCCATTAGTCATTTATTATGTAGAAATTGTTAATATATATAGATATATACTTTATGCAAATAAATTTATAGATGTATTTCTTTTCTTTAGCGGAGAGAATTTCTTTACAAAAATTAACTTGTTAATACGGTAAAGTTAAAATGGGTCACAAAAATCCTAAAAATTATGTTACAACATGGTAAAAATGGCAGAGACTTAAATAATATTTTAGTGAGAGAGAAAGAAAAAACGAGGAAGAGAGAGAAAAAGCGTTAGAGTTTCCAAAACTTAAGAGAACTACAAATCAGACACTAATTAATAAAGTAGTTCATTTTTTGAAAAGTACGGAGTCTTCAAATAAGAAAAGAAAATTTTTTAAAAATGAAAAAAATAGACTAATATATCAAGTCAATAAGTTTAACAAGTCTATTGGAGAAGAGTAAGAAAGTATAAAATTTGAGGTTAAGAAAACAGTGTAAACAATAATTGCAGTGGAAATGAATTGAATGTTGAAGAGAGCTGTGATATAGTTCTCAAGACTGTGATTTAGAAAAAATTTGTTACCCACACTAACTGATGTAATATTGTGAATGGGATACATAAAATTAATTTTTCCATCGAACTCGTTTCTCATTAAAAATAATTGATAAAAGTTATAGCTGTGGTTCAGAATTTTATTTAATACTAATATTGTTTCATAATTTAGAATAATATTTAAAAATAAAAATAAATTAATGTTTTGTTTATCAGAATAAAACAATAAAATGATTGATCATATTTATAACAGTTTTTGACTGTTAACCGTTCTCAATAAGCGGATAAATTGGCCATTTTCTGATTAATATTGGTTATTTCTTGATCATTTCCTCTAAAACTGATCAAAATATCACCAAATCTAGTGAAATTTTCTATCAGGGTAAGTAAAAAGTTACATAAAAAGATGCACTCAAAGCATACAAGATTATTGACAAAGCTTTTTATTCGACTTTAATCAATTTTTTTTTTTTAATTTGATTAGCAACAAATATTATTCAACATATTGAAATGATTATTATTAAAAACTAAATTATAGAGTTCCTTATTTGAAACTGCTATTTTACGAATTTAGCTAGATAGATTTTTAAAAGATGTTTTTTTTCTATTTTCCATGGTAACCTAATTATTTTTTTTTAATTATCCTTATGTTACGTCACGACGTATTTTTTATTTCAAAATTTATCATTTCAAAAATATGCAGTTATTGATCAATCAGCTAATTTACCTTAGCAAGCAAATTTTAAAAGTAAGTCATTTGTTAAGAAACGAAGTGCAATGCGATTTTCAGAATCAACAAAATAAGTACAATTACGAAGACTACATGAACCAGATTTACCACGTTAACCATATCATTCAATAAGAGTCAAAATGCATAATAAGCATTGCTCCATCGGTTGGCAGCAATTCAAATTCTTAAACAAGGCAGGGATCATCAATATAAAAAACAGATCAAATCAGGAAAAAGGCGCACTTTAAAGCAGACATTTTTTCAAAGCACTTTATCAATAAATTTCTACAAGCACTTCAAAAGATACATTATCACAACTATATTTCTCGCACTTTAAAATTATACAATTATTCGCGCAATATATTAAATCGCACTATATTCAGTATATTATAAAAGTAACAAATAAAAACTCTATAATTAAAATATTAAATCAAGTGTACTTATTTACTGTCTGCCTGTATCTACTTAGCCGAAACAAGGTAAGATTCTTACAATTATATTTTGATCTATATTTCTTTCAATTCAAGTATATTTAATCGCGAGAACGATTCATATCAAATAAAATTGGTAGAGCTTTTCTACCACTAGACTTAACTTTTAAACTAAACGTTTTGAAATCAAACTTTATTCTTTTATTTAATATTATAATAAAACATATTTTCCTCATACTAACAATAACATAATTAATCATTAATTCTGTCCTGGTGTAAAGCCAGGACTTAACACTTAGATTTATTCAAAGAATATTTTTTTTCAATTCTAAGAAAAACTGTTTGCAATTTTGAATATTACATCAAACCTTAATTCTTTTTTCTAATTCAATATTTTTTTTTAATAGAGCATAAAATATGAACAGAATTTTTCAGAATACCTGTATAAGCCTACTTTAGACCGCCGGGATTTTGAAAAAATGAGAAGTCGATTTCTCCTATAGAAAAGTGTTCTGAGGCCTACTAGGTAGGACTCTATCAAGGGTGGATATGTGCGAGACAGGGGTGCGCGCCATATGACGTAATCCCGGCGGTCTAGTGGTTGAAGAATGGAGTTACTACTGGAATTTTAAAAAAGCGAATGTATAGTTAATTGCATGTAAGAAATAAAATAGTAATATTTTTAACTCTATAAGGTCAGTTGTTAAGAAGTAACTTTATAAAAAAAATGTATATTATTAATAAAGTTTCGAAGTCTGAGAACAAATGCTTTCTGATCGTGAGAATTTCTCAGAAGTTTTAGAAGTAGTACATTATACTAGTATGGATACTAGTAGCATGAGTGGCCTATTATGGTGTGATGTATATTAGCACCCGAGAAAGCGAGGGTGATAATTCACGTGGTGCGATAGGCCACTTATACTACGAGTACCATACAATTTTGTATAGTACTGACTAGCATAAATCCGCTGTCACTCCTGTCAGTGGCATTGGCAGTTCATTTATGCACCGCGCAGTTATCGTTCGAGCGTATTAAAACCAATAGGTACGGTGCAATAATAGGTGTCACGAATAAGCGTGACATAAATTCGGATTTATACCACTTGGTGCTATAAAATAAATTGTTTTTTTTTATATTTAAAAACCTGCTTCCGTCTTAAACAGGGGACTAAGAATATTATCAAGAGGCGCACGTCGAGTCTCGAAGGCATTTATGGGTCTCATGAACTTGCAGCCCGAGAGGCTGTAACGCGTGCCGTATATATTCTTTGAATTAAAAAAAATCAAACCTTTACTTTTAATAAATACAATTTTTTCGTATATTTTATACTATTTTTCTTGTTTTTTGGTGAATTCTTAATTACTAATTCTTTAATTTACATTTTATCAAAATGATAAATGTATATATTATATGTGAAATAGTTTTGTAATAAGTCTTTATCCCGATTTCAATTTTTCTTCACGTTTTTTGTCTTCGATGTTTTCACCCTAACTCCTTTCCACCCAAACTTCTGTCTATTTAAGAGTCAGAATATATACACATACATATACTATACTTGTTTCATAAGAGAGAAAGAGACTTAGACTTAGACTATTTTATTTGGCCCTAAGGTGAAACCCTGTCTGGCACTAAAGAATCAATTACAACATTCAAATACAGCTTTTAGTAACATATAAGTAGTCAAGTTGAAAACAAAAAATATAAATTTTCATCTAATACTAAACTTAATAATAACAACAATGTATCAGAAAATATAACATAATGAAAAACATTATAATAGCCATAAACAAAATAATACACCACCTGAGTTTTAACATTAATTATCGCAGCATAAAATAAAAATAACTTTTTAATAGAAATTTCAATTAAAGATTAACGCCACTTACAAATAAGTGAAATTTCAGATAGAATTCAATAGAATGAGAGAGAGAGAGAGAGAGAGAGAGAGAGAGAGAGAGAGAGAGAGAGAGAGAGAGAGAGAGAGAGAGAGAGAGAGAGAGAGAGAGAGAGAGAGAGAGAGAGAGAGAGAGAGAGAGAGAGAGAGAGAGAGAGAGAGAGAGAGAGAGAGAGAGAGAGAGAGAGAGAGAGAGAGAGAGAGAGAGAGAGAGAGAGAGAGGTCAAAAAATTACTTCTGTTATCATTTTAATTTTTGTTTTTAATAACCTATAATTTTTTCTGTTCATTCTTTCTGGACACTTAAAAGTGAATAATAAATATTTCAATAGTTATATATTTTTTTAAAAGAAATAGAGCAATGAAAAAAAGTGAAAGAATTTTTTCCTATTTTAATTATAATGAAAAATTTTATAATTTTTATAGATATAAATATAATCTAAAATTTTGTGCGATGATATAATAATTATAATAATCTTTATGTGGAAGTGATGATAAATAATTTCAAGCAAAAAATGATATAAAAGAGATAATGATCAAGTGGTAAAAAGGAAATAGTTTATGTGTGTAAATGATACTTACTAGGAGAGTATCACAATTCCGGAACATGGATTTTGCTCAAACTTTTTTTTTGAGTTTAATATATTATTCGATGAAGAAAGCCAGAGTATTAGTCACAAACACTCCCCTGTTCCAACGATACAGCCAATTTTCATTTTTAAGCAATTTTGCAATTTCGAAGTTAAAAAAATCATTTTTTTGTACATTAAAAGTTGTTTATCACCTAAAACCAATATATTAAACTTTTTAATGTTAGAATACATATATTATATACAAAATTGAGTATTATTAGTTAAAAACAACTAGTATTTAATTTAGTTTCCCTCAAAATTTTATCGAGCTTTGATAGATTTTGCTTTTTTTTAATATTAAGAGCATCAATACATTTACAAAGCAATTTTTTGTCTTAAATATTATATTTTAAGCTTTATAAAAGTATTATAAAAGTGATAAATGTATAATTAAATAATTTAATCAGAAGAAATTTCTATTTTCATTCAGAAAATATGAAATTTTATCAAATTTTATTTCAGACTCATATAAACTAATTTAATTTAAAATAGAAGATTAGCAAAATATGTATTAATTAAACAGTAATCTTTGTTATTATTTATAGTTTTAAACAATATAAAAAACATACATACTTACCAATAAAATAGTTATAATTGTATGCATCATAATTCACAAATGTTTCTATTTCACTGCCACTTAACCTGTAAACACAAACACAAAGTATCAATTTCTTTTTATTATTTGCACAAAAATATTTTTTTATTTTAAAAGTTATATACTTATCTAAATTCATTTGATGATTACAGAGACTGAAACTCGTTAAAAAGCAGGTTGAAATAAAAGTTATTTTCTTTGAATGATTTAAATTGTTATTTATTAGCATATAAATATTCCATCTAATTTTATATTTATTGCTAACACTTTTTTTTACTCCACTTGACAACAATTCACTTGACACTCTTCACACAATTAGCAGATTTAATCCAATATTAAATTGTATTTGATTTACTTGGATTTCTGCTATCTAAAATCAATAATATAAACTGTAGGTGCTACAGATTACATATATATATAGATATATATATATATATATATATATATATATATATATATATATATATATATATATATATATATAGATATAGAATTCATGGAGCTCAGGTGAGATAGTGGCGTCATCTAACGCCGCCAAATGAAATGTTTAGGAAAAATTTAAAATATTAAAATTGTTATAATATTCTAAACCAGCTATTTAAAAAAAACGTTATTTCTAACAATAATTAATAGTGTCGGAGTTTAGCATTAAAAAGCATTTTCACAGAAATCTTTTAAGATAATCTTTTTGAAATATTTGTCTATTCATTTTATTTTATATTAATTTATTTTAAATCAATTCATTTAAATAATCTTAATTATTACATTTGATTTTTTTTTTATTTTTCTATTAGGTTGAGATAATTACAATCCAGTATTTACAAATGGATTTTTTTTATTTTTCTTTGCAATTAATTATTTAAATTAATATCAATCAGATCAGATCATTTTATAGATTTTTACAGTTTTTTAACTAGATTTTTTACAATGGAACAAAATGTGAATTTACATGATGATTTATTTAAAAGATTTTTTAGTGACAGTGTTTCTGAATGTTTAAAAGTTCTGAAAGATAAAGGCATGATTATTTTTGATCAAAATAAAAAGCCATCTGAAGATTCAATAAAATTTAGGAGAGAAATGGCAGAGATGCTAATTATTTTAACGGAGAATTATAATCTCATTGAAATTGATGAGCTTTATTTTGATAAAGAAGATAATTGTAGTGATTTTGAATTGCCTTATGACTCGAATACTATAGAAGATTTAATTTCAGAATCCGATAATAGTTGTGGTAAGTAAATTTTTTTTGTGAAAATTCCTATTAATATAAAATAATAATAGTAATAATAATTATGACAATAATAACACAGGCCTACAAATATTGGGGTCATGGAAGTTGTTGGAAAATGGAGGGTCATTTCCGAAGTAATTTTTTCCGTAGAATCCGAATCCGGGGTCCCAATTGTTCTATCACGTCAGGATTTTGAGATATTTGAGGTTTTTTACCCAAAAAATGGCGTTTTTGGCTACTTTTGAGGTTATGTACAGAAGAGACAATATTTTTTGGGAGTTTTTTTTTAGTTGCATCTTATAGCACTACTCTTCCTCTTTAATTTAAGAGTCGCAGAGTTCAATTACGATTTTTCTACACCAAGTTACGCCAATTTGAAATTACGAGATATGTCCTATTAATTGCATGACCATTTGCATTGAATACGTTGAGGCAGACATTTGTGTACTGGGTATTTTTTCTTCAAAATTTTTACTTGGGGATTTTTGGGGTTACTGATTACGAATATAAAGTTGAGATATTAAAATTTTCAAATTCAAGATGGCGGATTCAAAATGGCGTATAAAAATTTTCAAAAAACATTGCAAATATGAAACATATTTTCATTTTCTGCTATCTAATAACTTTTGTTGTTACGATAAACATAATACATTATAGTAATTTATATTTACACAGGTATCGTGACATTGAATTTGACCTTCAGCTTGATCTTCAAGTGCATTTCAAGTTAAACTTTTTTTTACATTTAGCATTACCCAGGAACAACGACGTGGACGTAGTAAAATCTGTTCCCTTTGGGGTGCTGGATTTACGTGAGTCCCCTCGCCTCTCACGATCGGGGTGCTTAATTTACGTGAGTCCCCTCGCCTCTCACGATCGGGGTGCTTAATTTACGTGAGTCCCCTCGCCTCTCACGATCGGGGTGCTTAATTTACGTGAGTCCCCTCGCCTCTCACGATCGGGGTGCTTAATTTACGTGAGTCCCCTCGCCTCTCACGATCGGGGTGCTTAATTTACGTGAGTCCCCTCGCCTCTCATGACCGGGGTGCTTAATTTACGTGAGTCCCCTCGCCTCTCACGATTAGAAACTATTTCAGTTTATTTTATGAAATCTTTTTTTTTGATCTAGTAAAGATCTTGACCCAGACCGTCTTTTATGACGAACATTTAGCTCATCTCGTTGAAGACACCAGCAATAGTCCGCTAACATTGTTGGAGAACATTTACCCTGATAACGTCTTTCCATTTCTTTGAGGTCCTGATGAGATCGCTCACCTTGCTCTTCGCTTACGGCACCTAGATTTTCTGGAAACCATTCTAAATGAGAGTGTAAATAATGCAATTTTACGCTCATATTGCAACCTAAATTCTGAAATTTTTCAATCATATCGTCAACTATTTCTTTGTAATCACTAACTTTATTATTACCCAAAAATCCTTTAACAACTTTTTTAAAGCTAATCCAGGCTTCTTTTTCTACATTTGTCATAACCTGTTCAACCTCTATTGTTTTCATTAATTCTCTTATTTGTGGTCCAACAAATATTCCTTCTTTTATCTTCGCCTCACTTAAATAAGGGAATTTATCTCTAAGATATTGAAATAATGCACCATCGGTATCAAGAGCCTTTACAAATTGCTTCATTAATCCTAATTTTATATGAAGCGGAGGCAACAAAACTTTTTTAGAGTCAATTAACGGTTGTTGAATAATGTTGGGATCTCCAGGTTTTAAAGTTTTACGAAGAGGCCAATCCTTTGTAACATAATGCTTAACTCTATCTCTGCTATCCCACAAACATATAAAGCACGGATATTTTGTATAACCCAATTGTTGTCCAAGCAGCATTGAAACCATTTTTAAGTCTCCGCATACTTCCCATTTATGCTGTTCATATTTTATTGCTTTAAGAATAGTTTCTACATTTTCATATGATTCCTTTAGGTGTACAGAATGAGCAATAGGTATTGACGCATATTTATTTGAGTTATGCAATAAAACTGCTTTCAAACTTGTTTTTGAGGAATCAATAAACAATCTCCATTGATCAGTATCATAAGGAAGTTCTAATTTTTCAATTAAGCCTTTAACATCATTACAAAAAACATATTCATCACATGCAGAATAATACTCAACTAATTCCTTCTCTCGATTACGATACCAACTAAAAGTAGTTCCTGGAGCAAGAAGGTGTTTCTCTTGAAGTCTTGATCCTAACAACTCAGATTTTTCTTTCGACAAGCCTAAATCTCTGACTAAATCATTTAAAGAAGCCTGATCAAATAAAATAGGAGCATCAGAGGTTGATTCGATGTCTTCAAAATCCTGATTTTCAATATCGTCACAGACTGTATGGTCTTCAACATTTATTCTTACAAATGGAGGGCTTAGAGGAACATCACCAGATGCAAAAGGAATAGGCTTCGTTACGCTTGCTACATTCGGATATTTTATATTACAAGCATTTTTAATATTATATCCAAATGTTTTGGTTAAACAGAAATAACATTCATTGTGGCTAACAGGTTCACACCAAATTGTAGGAGTTTTGAAAGGCATTGGTGTTACTTCTTTATGGGCATTATACCAACGTCTTAATGTTTCAACACATGATTTACAAGCCGTATGTTGAACCCAAGACTTATCCTGATTAGTTATCGAAATATTGAAGTAATTAAGATAAAATATTTTTATCGTTTCATTGATTTTCATCGCATTTTTTGCGAACACGAAGCGACCACAAATGTAGCAAAAGCTGTCAGGATTATTTAAACACTTACGCGAGGTCATTATTGAAATGATCAACAGTTAGAATATTTAATTTAATACTTTATACCTCCAGCGAGTTGTTAACCAACAGATCAAATACAAATATTCACAAAATTTTTTCCAAAAAATAAGGCATCATGAACGAACAATTAAGAGCTATCTAGTAAATTGTTGCTTAAAATGTTATTAAAAAAATGATTTATTTTCGATTACAATAAATACAGAATCAATACAAATGGTCTTTTTTGTACAAATAATAAAAAATTGTATATCAATGAGACGGGGCAAAATTATACTAAATGATTCACACTAAATAAATGTATGCTTAAAGGAATTCCAAAGTGAGACGGGGCAAAATTAAAAAGAAAACATGTTTTAATATTGGCGAAGGGACTCCCGCTCGTAATTTCAAATTGGCGTAACTTGGTGTAGAAAAATCGTAATTGAACTCTGCGACTCTTAAATTAAAGAGGAAGAGTAGTGCTATAAGATGCAACTAAAAAAAACTCCCAAAAAATTTTGTGTCTTCTGTACATAACCTCAAAAGTAGCCGAAAACGCCATTTTTGGGTGAAAAACCTCAAATATCTCAAAATCCTGACGTGATAGAGCAATTCGGACCCCGGATTCGGATTCTACGCAAAAAATTACTTCGGAAATGACTCTCCACTTTTTGACAACAAAACCATGTTGGCCTGTGTAATTTTATACTTGTTACTATGAAAATTATAATGTAAAGCAATATTATGAAAAGAAAAATAAAATTATTTGAATTTGGAAAATATATTTTTCAGAATCAAACCCTGGAAGTCAACCACTATCCAGTGATTATGAGCCTGAGGAGAAAAAATCAAAAATGGGAGAAATACCATTAGAAAGAAAAATTGAAATTATTAATTTTCGTTTAGAGCATCGAAAATGGTCCCGTGCTTCTTTACAAGGTCGCTTTGGAAAAGATGTACCAAGATTAGATGAAATATCAAGATGGAAAAAGCAGATAGTAAATGGAGGTACAAAATTTGATAAAAGTAATGCCATCAAAAAGTGGACGTTTGACAGATTTAAAGAGGCTAGAGAAAGAAGGGACCATGTTGAAACCAGAGATCTTCGTGTTTGGGCCTTACAAGCCTCTCAACAGTTTATCTCTCCCACCTATGAATTCACTGCTTCTACTGATTGGTTAAATCGTTTTAAACAGCAATATCGAATCAGTCAAAGAAGAGTGACCAAGTATGTAAAGCAGACTGAACATAGATCTTTAGAAGATATTAGAGAAGCAGCCAAAAACTTTCAAGAAGAAGTTCGAAGTGTAACAGCATCATTTGATCTTAAATTTGTTATTAACACGGATCAAATGGGCTGTGAATACAGAGTGAATGTCCACAGGACTCTGGAGCACAAAGGTGAAAAGACGGTTGAAGTTTATCTTGGAGACGTTAACAAAGTATCTCATACGTATACTGTACAATATAGTATAACTGCTGTAGGGAAATTACTTCCTAAAGTATTTATTTGTCTCCAAGAAGTTTCTGATAAATTTGGTCCTCGAGTTAAAAGTAAAGTTGATGAATTAATGGAATTATATAAAAATGTTGACGTTACCTGTTCAAAGTCAGGTAAACTATCTACCTCCTTGGTTCAAGTCTTCAACAATAATATTTTACAGCCTTATGTTGGAGACAATAATTTTGTGCTGGTTTTGGATTCTTGGGGAGGACAGTCCCAACCCAGGCTTTATGAACAATTTCAAAACCAAATTGGTACTTCCTCCTGTAAGTTGATGTACATTCCACCTAATTGTACGTCATACTGTCAGCCTTTGGATGTATATATTCATCGGCAGATTAAATATTACATTAAGAGACTCCAAAATTATACTTGTTTATTACAAGAAGATAGGCAGATTAATACAAGAGAGGATGCCATTAAAATTCATGCCCTTATTCACCATCAGTTGTCTTCTCCATTATTCAATGAGATGATAAAATATGCCTGGTATGCGTCCAAATTAACAGATGATCGAGACATTTATATGAATGTTAAAGAAATTTGCTTTCCAGAGAGGGATATTGAAAATTGTCAATGCACTTTGGCTGGATTTGTAAAGTGCTCTTGGTGCCGTCAGTTTTTCTGCTTCAATTGTTTCTATGATATGTATCATCCAAGCAACTGTCAACAAACGTTTAGGAATATTTAATTTTATATTAGAAATTCTGTTAATAATTGTAAATAAATTGTAAATAAATTATAAATAAATTGTGAATAAAAATATTACATTTCAAATAAAAAAAATTGAAATTGTAAAACAATTGTATTTAAATTGATTACAAAGTGGAAGATACTTACCAAAAATATATATAAAAAAATATTTATTAAATTATTGGCATAAATTGAAGATATTCCAATCTATGAGTTACTCACACGATTTCCTGTAAATCTAAAAATAATACAAAGAATCAAATTCTTTTAATTTTTTTGAAAATAATTTTTTTAAAGAATTTATACTTATCTGATTAGAACCTTTATGTATTTTATAATTAAATAAAATGAATATTAAATTTCTTCAATTTTCAAGAAACTATATCAGCAATGCTGATGTTCAAATTTAACACTTATTTAGTTTCTTCAATACATTTTTTCGTTCTTACTTTTATGCATAACCTAAAAAAACAAAACTACGTTTGCATGAAAACAATATGGTGACATACTGTTATGTATATATATATATATATATATATATATATATATATATATATACATTTAAATATATAATAAATTTTTAAAAATTTGTACGAAATTTTTACCTTTTTTATTGAACTACTATACTATACGTGTTGATCAGTTGATTTCACAAATAATTTCTTTGACATAGATCTGACCAACTGACACATTATTTTCGTTCACTTTACAACTACAACAGCTCATAACACTTGCACCAATATTACTATTCTCGATGAAGAGTATGGGCGCTGTAGGCAACGCATAGATATGTAATGCGCAGGCGCGATCAGAGACCGAACACATTATATACATGCATATATATCTATATATATATGTAATCTGTAGCACCTACAGTTTATATTATTGATTTTAGATAGCAGAAATCCAAGTAAATCAAATACAATTTAATATTGGATTAAATCTGCTAATTGTGTGAAGAGTGTCAAGTGAATTGTTGTCAAGTGGAGTAAAAAAAAGTGTTAGCAATAAATATAAAATTAGATGGAATATTTATATGCTAATAAATAACAATTTAAATCATTCAAAGAAAATAACTTTTATTTCAACCTGCTTTTTAACGAGTTCCAGTCTCTGTAATCATCAAATGAATTTAGATAAGTATATAACTTTTGAAATAAAAAAATATTTTTGTGCAAATAATAAAAAGAAATTGATACTTTGTGTTTGTGTTTACAGGTTAAGTGGCAGTGAAATAGAAACATTTGTGAATTATGATGCATACAATTATAACTATTTTATTGGTAAGTATGTATGTTTTTTATATTATTTAAAACTATAAATAATAACAAAGATTACTGTTTAATTAGTACATATTTTGCTAATCGTCTATTTTAAATTAAATTAGTTTATATGAGTCTGAAATAAAATTTGATAAAATTTCATATTTTCTGAATGAAAATAGAAATTTCTTCTGATTTTATATTATTTGATTATACATTTATCACTTTTATAATACTTTTATAAAGCTTAAAATATAATATTTAAGACAAAAAATTGCTTTGTAAATGTATTGATGCTCTTAATATTAAAAAAAAGCAAAATCTATCAAAGCTCGATAAAATTTTGAGGGAAACTAAATTAAATACTAGTTGTTTTTAACTAATAATACTCAATTTTGTATATAATATATGTATTCTAACATTAAAAAGTTTAATATATTGGTTTTAGGTGATAAACAACTTTTAATGTACAAAAAAATGATTTTTTTAACTTCGAAATTGCAAAATTGCTTAAAAATGAAAATTGGCTGTATCGTTGGAACAGGGGAGTGTTTGTGACTAATACTCTGGCTTTCTTCATCGAATAATATATTAAACTCAAAAAAAAAGTTTGAGCAAAATCCATGTTCCGGAGTTGTGATACTCTCCTAGTTAGTGTTATTTGTTTAAATTAAAATTTATACCAGCATCTAATTTTTTTGTAATCTTAAAGTAGTAATGAAATCCAAGCAAAAATAATCAAACAATTAATAAAGATGAAGTGTTTAATAAATAATAAACGATTCATGCATGTATCGTTTTATTCTTGAAATATCACGAATTAAAATATTAATTATTAGTGATTTTAAAGTGTTATATGTTATGTAAATAATTCTATATTTAATAATTTTTAAGTTTAGTAACAGGAAAAGCCGCCGGAAAAGAGATTAATAATTACATTTTCTGCAAAATATTGCCCTTGAATCGAGTAGGTGAAATATCAGTCTTACAAGGAGAGTGTTTCACCTTCGGGTCACCGATTGGGCTCAAATTTGGGAAATGTTTTCTGGATGCAGAAACATGGAGAAAGCCAAAATTTTAGAGGCAAACGCTCAAAATTTCTCAAGTTATAGGCCATTGAAGAAAATCACGAAAAAAGTTACTAGATTTTCAAATGCTTATAGTTCCTCAGCATTGTTAGCTAAAAGCTCATACCTTTTTTAAATGAAAGCTGAGCTCAAATCCTTCATTGCGCTCTAACTTTGGAAAAAAATAATATTTTGAGATACTATAGGTGCTATTTCGAAAGGATTTGAGCTTAGCTTTCATTTAAAAAAAGGTACAAGCTTCTAGCTAACAATGCTGTGGAACTATAAGCGTTTGAAAATCTAGTAACTTGTTTCGTGATTTTCTTCAATGGCCTGTAGCTAGAGAAATTTTGAGCGTTGGCCTCTAAAATTTTGGCTTTCTTCATATTTCTGCATCTAGAAAACATTCCTCAAATTTAAGCCCAATCGGTGACCCGAAGGTGAAATACTCTCCTTGTTAGTACCAAAAAAAAACTAAGCATCGCAAATTTATGCTCTTACTTTATAATATAATAGTACCAACATTGGTCCCTAAAATTTAAGCTATAGTACTACTTGAAATCATATCGCCACTCTTTTTTTAAGTACCTTAGTACATAAATTAGATATACTTGATTTAAAACCTATTTTAACAATACTTTCCTTTCTCTGTGCAGTTGTTAGTTCTAGTAAACGTCAAATACTGTTTTCGATTATTTCATGGTTCGTGATTGGAACACGTGATTAAAAAGAATGAGTTTATATTATATTTTTTCATTGATTCTAATGCAATTCAGTAGAACAAATTCTCAATTCATCATGATATAATTTGTATTTGAACAATTTTTATACACATTGTAACTTAAATTAATCATTTTTATAAAAATATAAAAATTTAATTTAGTACAAAACTATAATATCAAAATACATAAGTTTCGGCAATTCTTTTATATTTTATAATTGGCTAATTTATACACAATAATTTATGAAAATTCAATCGAGCGACGTTAGGAGCGAGACTTTTTTTGCTAGTTTTATATTAATTTCGGTTTTTAGGGAAAATTTATTTAAAATGCTTTTTACATAAAAAATGTAAAAAAAAAATAATCCATAATCTGAGATACGAGACTCATAAATGTCTAAACTTTTACTTTTTTAAAGGTTGTTTTGGAGAGATTTCATGAATTCCTGAATTTTATATTTCGTAATAATGTAATCAAATTCACAATTTAAGTTAAATATTTCTTAATAAATCACAATTTAATCAGAGACAATGAAACAAACATTTAAAAGATTTGTAGTTATTTATAATTTATTTCTAGATACATTATTTACATCTTTATTTACAAAATGATAAGATTTCTATGAATTCTATCAGAGACTGCTGTACGTTCACACAAAATTACTTTTCAAAGCTATAATGAATTATACTTATTACAAAGAACGAATTTTTTATTTCAGTACATTGTACTTATTCGTGTAAAGTTATATTCCAATTATGTTTTTAAATCCTCAATAAGTAAAATGATTTCCACTTAATATCCAACTATAAAAAAAAATTTCCAATTTAATAAACCTTAGAGTGTAAGCAATGAAGCTATAGACAGTGATATACTTTAAGATATCAGGCCTGAGTTTAAACCTGAAAAAAAATCAAATTTAAATGAAGTGATAATTCTTTTATAATTATATTAATAAATGAAATTTCTTTTTATCTTAAAAATATATTAAATACAAGACTTTGATCTATGAATAATTTTAAAAAACCTTACTCGATGTTCTTTTGATTGATTGAGAACTTGATTTTTTTATTTTCAGGCTCTTTCAGATAATTTTCAATTGATTAATCTCAAAATTTCCAAAGATCTTCAGTTTATATATCTTTACAAAATAACCTACAAAATAATAAGTTTTAGTTTAAAAAAAAAATAATTTAAGAGTTTGGTTTAGAAAAAGTTAAAAAAAAAATAAAAATTTTTGTGAATTTCATACAAGTAATTCAGTTCAACATTCACTTCAACTTTTTTTTTTTTTTTTTTTTTTATCCACGGGCATCAATGAAAAAATATAATATAAACTCATTCCTTTTAATCACGTGTTCCAATCACGAACCATGAAATAATTGAAAACAGTATTTGACGTTTACTAGAACTAACAACTGCACGGAGAAAGGAAAGTATTGTTAAAATAGGTTTTAAATCAAGTATATCTAATTTATGTACTAAGGTACTTAAAAAAAGAGTGGCGATATGATTTCAAGTAGTACTATAGCTTAAATTTTAGGGACCAATGTTGGTACTATTATATTATAAAGTAAGAGCATAAATTTGCGATGCTTAGTTTTTTTTGGTACTAACAAGGAGAGTGTTTCACCTTCGGGTCACCGATTGGGCTTAAATTTGAGGAATGTTTTCTAGATGCAGAAATATGAAGAAAGCCAAAATTTTAGAGGCCAACGCTCAAAATTTCTCTAGCTACAGGCCATTGAAGAAAATCACGAAACAAGTTACTAGATTTTCAAACGCTTATAGTTCCACAGCATTGTTAGCTAGAAGCTTGTACCTTTTTTTAAATGAAAGCTAAGCTCAAATCCTTTCGAAATAGCACCTATAGTATCTCAAAATATTATTTTTTTCCAAAGTTAGAGCGCAATGAAGATTTGACCTTAATTTTCTGTTTAAAACATTAATTAATAATAAAAGCTGAAATTAGGTCTAATCTTCATTGCGCTCTAACTTTGGGAAAAAATAATATTTTGGGATGCCTTAGGTGCTATTTCGAAAGGATTTGAGCTCAGCTTTCATTTAAAAAAGGTATGAGCTTTTAGCTAACAATGCTGAGGAACTATAAGCATTTGAAAATCTAGTAACTTTTTTCGTGATTTTCTTCAATGGCCTATAACTTGAGAAATTTTGAGCGTTTGCCTCTAAAATTTTGGCTTTCTCCATGTTTCTGCATCCAGAAAACATTTCCCAAATTTGAGCCCAATCGGTGACCCGAAGGTGAAGCACTCTCCTTGTAAGACTGATATTTCACCTACTCGATTCAAGGGCAATATTTTGCAGAAAATGTAATTATTAATCTCTTTTCCGGCGGCTTTTCCTGTTACTAAACTTAAAAATTATTAAATATAGAATTATTTACGTAATATATAACACTTTAAAATCACTAATAATTAATATTTTAATTCGTGATATTTCAAGAATAAAACGATACATGTTTATTATACTTTTGAGTTTTAAATTAATTATTAGTAATTTAAAATTGATATATATATATATATATATATATATATATATATATATATATATATGGAAGTAGAGTGAGAAATAGTCATTTGATGGAATAAATTATACGCTCTTTTACTTTAAGCACATGTGTACTTATATTTTTAAATTATCTTTCATTAAATTATTTTCAATTTTATTTAGTACTCAAAATTAACTTAAATTAATTAATTCTTATTGACTTAAAATTAGTGATTTATACAGAATAATATAATAAAAGAAAATTCAACCGAGTGACGTTAGGAGCGAAAAACTTCAATATAATTAATACCTATTAACGTAAAACCCATTAAATTGTGTAACAATTTTCAACAGTTGATAAATATAATGTAAATCATATAATATATATATATATATATGTATATATATATATATATATATATATATATATATATATATATATATATATATATATATATATATATATATATATATATATATATATATATACTAGGGGTACCCCTGCTCGCCCTGCTCGCCAGCCCCCCAATTTGTGATGTACTTATTCTTGTGTATACATACGTATAAATGCCTCATCTCTGAGGCGTGCCCTGAGGCGTTGTAAGAGGAGGGGATGAAGAAACATTGAGGCATCTCTAAGGCGATGTATAAGGCGGGAAAAGAGGCATACAAAAAAAATGCCTCATCTCTGAGGCGTACCCTGAGGCGTTGTAAGAGGAGGGGATGAGGAAGCACTGAGGCGTCGGTAACTATTTTTACGTTATTTTTGAAAATTTTTAAAAATATCACTCTCACAAACTTGAGGCGTTTCGAGGAATTCCTAAGGTTTACCTGAGGCGTCTCTGAGGAATCTTTGAGGAGACCTATGAGGTAATATAAGGCGACAAACGTTGAGGCGATGTCAGAGGCGGGTCGCGGAGGGAGGAGGACGGGGGGGAGAAGGGAGGAGGCTGGGGGAGGCATCTCACAGAGGCTGAAAAAAAACCTATATTTACGTCAAAAAAATTTAAAAATGTGAGGCTGGGGGAGGAGGGGGGAGGACGCAAGAATGCTATTTTTTGAGGCTTACGTCTATATAATATAGGAAGATATATATATATATATATTATATGATTTACATTATATTGTATCAACTGTTGAAAATTGTTACACAATTTAATGGGTTTTACGTTAATAGGTATTAATTATATTGAAGTTTTTCGCTCCTAACGTCGCTCGGTTGAATTTTCTTTTATTATATTATTCTGTATAAATCACTAATTTTAAGTAAATAAGAATCAATTAATTCAAGTTAATTTTGGGTACTAAATAAAATTGAAAATAACTTAATGGAAGATAATTTAAAAATATATGTATACATGTGCTTAAAGTAAAAAAGCGTAAAATTTATACCATCAAATGACTATTCCTCACTCTACTTCCATAAGAAAAACAAAGAAAGTACGATATTTGATATGAATAAACTGAGAACTAGGAACTGAGTAACAACTATAATTTGCAGACCTTGATATATGACCATAAATTTGAATTATGAAATCAATTTTCACGTGAAATATGCTTAAAAAAAGTTTTGTGTTCATTTCTACTAAAAATATCTTCACAAATGTATTTTATATATATAAAATACGAAATCAAAATAAAAAAAATCATAAGATTAAAATACACATTTTCGGTTAAAGTTCAAATTTGAATAGTTCAGAATAATAAAATAACTATTTGTAATTACTTAACAATTCTTTTTGCATCTAATATAAAATTTTAATGAGATACAAATATTACAAAGTGTATGTATCACAAGTAAGGTTTGCATATCATAAATATTATAATTTTTAGAAATCTCTTGATATTAATAAATTATTAATTTAAATAATTGAATATTTTTTCATTGATGACAAGTAACCTTTCAAATATAGTTAAAATAATACTGTAAATGTCAATCAAATAACATTTTCATCAAAATAAATTTCAACGCTATAACTATTAAAATAAACATTTTTATTTAACTACAATCCATTGTAGTTGAATAAAAAAATAATTAATAATAATAAAAAATAATTAGAACATTATTTTTTTAATATATATATTGAAAAAATAATAATTTTATTTGATGAACAGTTATATAAATTCTATATATTTATAATTATATGACTTAATTTATTAAATTAAAATTTTATTCAGTTATCATTCAGAGAATGAAGTATTTAAATTAGTTTTCATGAAAATATATTATTTAAAAAGTTACTTGTTAACAATTTTTTATAAATAACATACACTAAGAAAAAAATATGATTGTATCAACTGAATCTTACTGTTAATATACCACGATGAAATATTCTATTCATTTAACAGACGAGTTCTGTTAATTTGATGGATATGGTAATATTGATTCAATTTAAAATTAACTTTAATTTAACAGCAAAGTAAGTCAAAATAGCTGTTACTTTTTATTGTGTCAAACAAATAAGTTTTAAAGATGATAAAAACTTTTTTATTTAGTTGAAACTCAGGGCTCCACAGTGTTCCGATTTCTAGATATTAATAAACACATAACTTATATTATAACAATGATCATTATTAATTTCTTAAGTGAAATTTTTTAACATTTTCTTCGACATTTCACACTACGCTATTGATATTTACAAATAAAACCTAACATCGCTCGCTAATAATCGATATGCATCGCATTGCATCGCATTTATACATACAGCGGATAAATTCGTCCGTTCTTATATACTAACTGACGTGCAATCTCACCACTTGCGGGTTACAAGAAATACGCCACCTATTATTGTACTATTGAAACGTAACTGTTTTGAAAAGCGGGAGATTTAAAAATACTTATTGAATAACATAAAAATCTTTATAAAATAAATTTATCAACGACATAAATGATAAATATTTTATTTTGACTTATGTTTTTTTATGTTAACTGTTATTCAATTATATCAACAGTAGGGCTGTTGACATAGTTGAATTGAAACATTTGTATTGAAATAATTCATCAGTTAATTTAAGCATGTGCATATTATTGGTTCAATTTATAAAATTTTGTTGAAATGTAAATCATACTATTATTTTGACTTACGTTCTTTTTATTTTAACTGTTATTCAATTATATCAACAACCGTGCTGTTGATATAATTAAATTGAAACATTTATATTGAAATAATTCATCAGTTATTTTGAGCATGCACATTTTGTTGATTCAATTCATAAAATTTTGTTTAAATGTAAGTCATACTTTTATTTTGACTTATGTTTTTTTATGTTAACTGTTATTCAATTATATCAACAGCCATGCTGTTAAATTGGCAGCACGATCGTATTCGGGCTATTTCAACTGCACAGATTCTGTTAAATCAAAAGAATTCTGTCAGATTAACAGCAGATCTGTTGAATCAATAACATTTCAGTTGATCTGATGAAATTTTTTTCTCAGTGTACATTTAACTTTAATTACCTTTTCATTTGTATACGTATTAGTATTTAAATAAATTGTCATTTATATAAAAATTGTTAACAATTATATTAAAATTACATTTTAATATATTAAAATTATATTCACCTTAATTACATATTCATTAGTACACGTGTTTGTATTTGTCAATTATTATTTGTATTTGTGAATTGTCAATTATATAAAAATTGTTAACAATAAAATATATTAAAATTATTTTGATTAAAGCAATAATATTTTTAATAAGAGAAACATATTAATTTTTAAAATACATGAAATCACGTCATTTAAAAAATTATCATTACATGATATAAAATATTTTTTTAATATCGTTTGAACATAAATTTCATGAAATACAATTAGAAAAAATTATTTATTTGATATTAAATTTTTTTTAATAGTCAATTATAAAGATAGGAAAATATATGAAATATGAATAAATTTTTCTGATTATGTCTATAATTATGAATTTATATTTATGAACTGTCTAGATAGAAGTAAAATTTTCCCTAAAAAAGTAAACATTTCAAAAGAAAATTCACTTATTATTTGCAAAACACTAATTATAAATGCGGAAAAAATGATATTTACTTAACTGGTGCAGAAAATAGGTCTTTGCCGCACGCGCGAAGATTGCTGCTCGAGCGTAGCGAGATTCAATTTAATTTTTTTATTAAAAAAATCTACCATCATTCAAAGTTATTAAAAAGTTATTTATAAAAAGTATTCCCATATCAAAATTTCAAAATTCTATTAATTTAATTTTTTATTCTTCACATTAGAGAATTAGTTTTGATGTTGAAATTTTCTTGTGATATGCAACATATATATACAGTGGGGTCCAATAAAAAAGAGCCACCCTTGAGAAAAAAAGTACTAATTAAGAAATTTTGTATCTCAACAAATAAGGGTCGTACAGAACTCTACGACCACTCATTTTGAACGTATTTGTAAGGACTTTTTGATGATGTATTGGCAATTTGATTTTAAATACTTGTCTGGGAAATATTACGGCTTAAAAATATAAAAAAAAATTTTTTATTCCCCGGTGTTTAAATTTAAATCATTTTTCGGGAAATGATGGTAGAAAAATTTGGCACGGCTAGTTTTAAAGGTATTTTGCTTAACTTGAAATTTATATTTTAATTTTTTTTTCTTGGTTCAAAATTGACCCAGATATAGCGATTTTTGTTTAAAAAAATGGTTTTTTTTATTTTTCTGATATCTGCTTAATGAGAGGAGATATAGAAAAATGCCGAATAAAAAAAGTGTATTTTTATATGTAGAACAACCTTGAATTTTTTCAAAATTTTTTGTGCATTTTAATTTTTTTGATATTGTTGCGGTACTCTTATAAGAGTATGGTATATATATATATATATATATATATAAGAATACCGCAAAAATATCGAAAAAATTTTGAAAAAATTCAAAGTTGTTCTACATATAAAAACACTTTTTTTTTATTTGGCAATTTTTTATATCTCCTCTTATAAAGCAGATATTAGAAAAAAAAGACCCTTTTTTTGAACAAAAATCGCTATATCTCGGTCAATTTTGAACCTAGAAACAAAATTTAAATATAAATTTTAATTTTCCGAAAAATGATTTCAATTAAAACACAGGCGAATAAAAAAATTTTTTTTTTCTTTTTTTAAGTTGTAATATTTCTTAGACAAGTACTCAAAATTAAATTGCCAATACGCCATTAAAAAGTCCTCACAAATACGTTTAAAATGAGTGGTCGTAGAGTTCTGTACGGCCCTTATTTGTTAAGATACAAAATTTTTTAATTAGTACTTTTTTTCTTAAGGGTGGCTCTTTTTTATTGGACCCCACTGTATATTATCTTATGGTGAAATATTTTATCACCTTGTATGAAAATTATTTTTTTTTTTTAGAATGATACTGTGAATAAACAAATGATTATAAGAAAATATTGGAAACCGTAAATAACAATAAAAAAGCGTTAGGCTGGAGATAAATAATGATTGTTTACTATCATTTATACGTATTTTTAAATGCATATACTGCAAATATCCGTAAATAACTGTAAATAAATTGAAGAATACAATTATTAGAAATAACTCAAAATAATTTTCATTTAAGTTCTTTTTACAACAAACTTTTTTTAATGATTAAATATATATATATATATATATATATATATATATATATATATATATATATATGGGACATTTCACACCAACTGGAAGAGCAGAAAAATAAAAATCTGAAACTCTAAGAATATATTCTTTTTGTTGCCCAAATGATGTAAAACAATTTTCAAGCATTTAGACTAAAAGGATCAAGAGCTATAGATCCTTGAAATATTGAAATTTTTCAAAATTTTTAGAAAAGTCCCAATTTAATCTTTTTTTTTTCCTGAAAAGCCTGATGCTTTAGAGAGAGATTCATAAGAATACTTCTTGTTGTAAATGAAGAGCAGAGTTAGCATGATTCTTTACAGAACCTGAATTTTGGAGTTTTCTATTGGTTCTTATAAGTAATACAGGGTAATTGAAATTACTCATTGCTCGCCACTTCAGAAATTTCTTTTCGCGGGCTTATTTTTTTCTATTTCACATGAACATTAAAATGAATTTTTGATCATGTAAGTCAGAGCCATCAATAAGGAGTTATGACAGTTTAAAATATATATTTTTATGTATGATTTATTTCCAATATAAAAATTAATCATACATGAAAATATGCATTTATATTAAATATAAAAAATAAATCATACATTAAAATATATATTTCAAACTGTCATAACTCCTTATTGGTGGCTCTTTCTTACACAATCGAAAATTTATTTTGAAGTTAATAAAAAATAGAAGAAAATAAGCCCTCGAAAAGCAATTTCTGAAGTGGTAAACAATGAGTAATTTCAATTACCATGTAATACATGTACGAACCAATTGACAACTTCAAAATTTAGGTCTGTAAAGAATCATGCTAACTCTCCTTTTTATTTACAACAAGAAGTATTCTTATGAATTTCTCTCTAAAACATCAGAATTTTCAGAAAAACACCATAAAGGTGGTACTTTTCCAAAAATTTTGAAAAATTTCCAAATTTAAAGGATTTATGGCTCTCGATCCTTCCAATCTAAATCTTTGAAAATTTTTTTACACATTTTGGGTAAGAAACACAATATATTCTCAGAGTTTCAGCGATTTTTATTTTTTTGCTCTTCCAGTTGGTGTGAAATGTCCCATATATATAGATGTATAATTGCCGAAAATAACCATTTTTTATCGTTATATTATTTTTACAAATTTTATTATTATTCTTTTATCATATAACAATTAATTCTTTGCATTTTTCATAATTTCTTTTATTTTTCAGGTTTTCAAGTAAAAAGGCAGTAAATTAAATTAGTTAATATAAAAGCAATTCTTTTGTGAATACCTTTTAAAAAAATTCATTTAAAATGAATTCAAATTCTTAAAAGAATTTTAATTTTCAATAATTGTTTTGACTGAGAAAGATAAATTAATTGTTAAAAGACAAGGATTGTATAGTGAAATTGCTTTCATGTTAACTGATATTCATATATTAGAATTTAATAATATTTCGAACCGGTGCACCTCATTCAACATGCAATTAACTTCACTAATTCAGAGACCACAATATATTAAATCAGTAATCGGTACTGATACCGATTGATGGAGAATTTATATAGTTATTATTTTCCGGAAATTTAGAAAAGACTTACCGGATTTGTGTGTATTATAATAATAAGGTAATTCATATATATGTTTAAATATATATGAATTACCTTATTATTATAAGGTAATTCATATATCATATACAGTTTAAATCAATATCTACGAGATGAGCATAAGATTTATATAAGCTGATTGTTCCTAAACAAATCAGAAATGAGCAGAGTATTCGAAACAGTACAATCACAAACAGATAATTATGATTGTGGCGTTTTTGCAATTGTTTTTGCTATTGCAATACTTTATAATTTAGGTCCATGTTGTTTAAGATATGATGTTTCTCAAATGCGATTACGTTTATCAAGAATTTTTAAAACGCAATAAATAAGAATGTTTTCAGTTTCGCAAAATTAAAATAATGCAAATATTAATTACAATAATCCACCGGACATGATAAGGAGGAGTTTTCGTCATGAGCAACGTCTAAAACAAATACCATTAAATTGAGATTTCACCGAGCTTGAAATATTAGAAAAATACTCACAAATGCATTTATTGGCAGAACAAAAAAAGATAATGGAAATGTATCGTAAACAAAAGAATTCGAATCATGAAACAATTTTAATGGAAATTGATAATGACATTTCAGATACAAATTTTTAAAAACCAGATAATGATATAATGGGAATCAATGATATCTACTTAAATTATAACGATAGTAAAATTAGCACAGTTAAGATTAAATTCAATGAAGAAAAAAAAGAATCAAAAGAAACAGATGAAAAAGAAGCTTTATTTGTAACAGGACTTAAGAGCATGACGAAGCTGCCTGCCTTCGAATAATATTTTCAATCCTAGCTTATGAATAAACAATGCGTTTAATCGAGTTTTTTTGCTACAAAGTAAAAATTTGTAAGATTAAACTGTAGTTCAGAGATTTCAAGAAATCCACCAAAATATTATACACATAAATTTATAATAAAAACTTTCAATGTATCGTATTTTATGGTTTGGTTTATCGAGTTTGATATCTAATTTCCAATCCAAGCTCATTGAAAAATAAATCCAAATGATTTTTTAATTTTACAAAAATGATTGTATTAATATAGCTTTAGTGCGGACAAGTCATTATATTTGTTCAATTTATGAATTTAAAAAGATATTAATAAAATAAAATAAGCAAAACTCAATTGCTGCAGCTCCGACATCCCGGTAATAAGATAATGGTATCAGAACAATCACATATATATAAAAAAATTTAGCCGCGGTGGCTCAGGGGCTAGAGCATTCGACTCTCACGCAGAGGGCCGGGGTGCAAATCCCAGTGAGATCGGGATTTTTTCTCTATTTTTTAATTAAAATATTGAAAGTGGAGGATGTCCCGAGCTTACTGACAACGCGGTGGACCACCCCCGAGAGACTTTTTTCGGTTTTAACAAAAACTGACGAAAGTCACCCGAGGGCCGGTAAGGCAGAACGCGACTGTTCCACTATTATAGTTAAGCCGAACCATTCTGCCGGGTAGGTGTTGAGCTCCCGATGCGCTAAAAAGGATGGGTTGAGCGATACTCTCCGCCTAAGTAGGCCTGCACAATCGAGCACCACCTACCAAAGTTAGGGAAAATTGAGGTATGGTTTCGAACGCGAAAACATCGGAACACAAATGTGGTCGCGGTGTCACTTACTAGGCCAAATAGGCTGTAGGTGGTTAACGGCATGTCGGAGCTGTAGCAATCGAGTTTCGCTTTTTTTATTTTATCAATATCTTTTTAAATTCTTAAATTAAACAAATATAATGACTTGTCCGCACTAAAGCTATATTTATACAATAATTTTTGTTAAAATAAAAAATCATTTGGACTTGTTATTTTTTTATGAGCTTGGATTGGAAATTAGATATCAAACTCGACAAACCTAACCTTAAAATACGACATATTGAAAGTTTTTATTATAACTTTGTATGTATAATATTTTGGTGGATTTCTTGAGTTGTCCGCACTAGAGTTTGATCTTACAAATTTTTTCTTTATAGCAAAGAAACTCGATTAAACGCATCGTTTATTCATAAGTTAAGATTGGAAATATTATTAGAAGGCGGACAGCTTCGTCATGCTCTTAACGGCATGTCGGAGCTGCAGCAATTGAGTTTCGCTTTTTTTATTTTATCAATATCTTTTTAAATTCATAAATTAAACAAATATAATGACTTGTCCACACTAAAGCTATATTAGTACAATAATTTTTGTTAAAATAAAAAATCATTTGAACCTGTTATTTTTTTATGAGCTTTGATTGGAAATTAGATATCAAACTCGACAAACCTAACCTTAAAATACGATACATTGAAAGTTTTTATTATAACTTTGTATGTATAATATTTTGGTGGATTTCTTGAGTTGTCCGCATTAGAGTTTAATCTTACAAATTTTTTTATTGTAGTAAAAAAACTCGATTAAACGCATCGTTTATTCATAAGTTAGGATTGGAAATATTATTAGAAGGCGGACAGCTTCGTCATGCTCTTAAACCTTTAAAGATAGATATAAAAAAATTTCAGAAAAAGTCATTATTATGAAAATGCAAGAAAAAGAAAAGTAATGATAAATTAGAACTAAGACGTGTCCAAGAAACTTTACGTAAGAAAAAAGCTTATGTGAAAATGAAAAAAGGACAATCAAATAAATATAAACAGAAATTACAAAATACTAAAATAACAAAATTGAAATTCAAGGAAACGATGAGTACTAATAAATTGGAACAAATACGTGCGAATGAGGCTTTACGTAAGAAAGAAGCTTTTGTCAAAATTGAAGAAAAACAACCAGAAGAATATAAAGAAAAATTAGAAAATACTAACCAGGAGAGTGTCTGAGTTGCGGGTCACAGATCTTGATGCAACTTCGGGATAAGTATTTAGGTACCAAAATATGAGTAAAGTTACAGCGGTACGGTCTAACGCTTCGAAAAAGTGAAATTATGGACGATTATAGTCTTATTTTCAGAAAAATATGAAAAAAGAACTCCTAATTGAAGTGTAAATAATTCTGTCTAGAAATATCTTTAATAAATCCACAAAAACTAAAATGAAAGCAGAGAAAGCAGGCTTTAATTTGCTAGTTTCCGAATCAAAAAATAATAATTAGAACTAGAGTTATTCTTGTTTAAAATTAAGCATCGAAAGAGTACTAAAAATCACCATCCTTCAGAATTTAGACTATTTTTGGTACTTTCTTACTGTTCAACTTTGAACAAGCATAACTTTAGTTCTAATTATTATTTTTTAATTTGGAAACTAGCAAATTAAAGCTTGCTTTCTCTGCTTTCATTTAAGTTATTGTGAATTTATTAAAGACATTTCTAGACAGAATCATTTACACTTCAATAAGGAGTTCTTTTTTCATATTTTTCCGAAAATAAGACTATAATCGTCCATAACTTCAGTTTTTCGAAGCATTAGACCGTACTGCTGTGGCTTTACTCATATTTTGGTACCTAAATACTTATCCCAAAGTTTCAGCAAGATCTATGACCCGCAACTCAGACACTCTCCTGGTAAGATAAAAAAATTAAAATTCAAGGAAAAAATGAGTATTGATAAATTGGAACAAATACGTGCAAATTAGGTTTCACGTAAGAAAAAAGCCTATATAAAAATCAAAGAAAAAATTCTTAATAAATATAAAGAGAAATAAGAAAATACAAAGATAACAAAATTGAAATTCAAGAAAGAAATGAGTACTAATAAATTGGAACAAATACGTGCGAACGAGGCTTTACGTAAGAAAGAAGCTTATATAAAAATTAAAGAAAAAAAAACAAAATAATATGAAGAAAAATAAGGAAATACTAAGATAACAAAATTGAAATTCAAGGAAAAAATGAATATTGATTAATTGGTGCAAATACGTGCGAATGAAGCTTTACGTGAAAAAGAAGATTATATAAAAATTAAAGAAAAACAACCCAATACATATACAGAAAAATAAAAAAATACTAAAATAACAAAAATGAAATCAAAGATAAAAAAGGGTACTGATAAAATGGAACAAATACGTACAAATGAAGCTACAGATAAAAAAAAAGCTTACATAAAAATGAAAGAAGAACAACCAAATAAATATAAAAAAAATTAAAAATATTAAGATATAAAAAATATAATCAATTGAAAATAGAGATACTAATAAATTAAAAAAATTGCATGAAAAGAAAAAATTACGCAAAAAAGAGACTTATAGAAAAGTTATTAGTGAAGAATATAATGAATATGAGAGAATGGTACAAATTAAAAATCAGAAATTGGAAAATGCCGATATTATTAAGAAAACACAATTAAAAAATAATTGTTACCAGTTAAAAGAATCACGCACAAGGTGTAAACAAATAGAAATTAATGACAATAAACATGTTAATAATGATACTACAATAAATTGTATTGTAGTAAGTTGTTATATTAAGTGTAAACAATTAAAAATTGAAGACAATAATTATAATGAAAATTACAATAATAATAATTATAATAACAATCATAAAATGTATTGAACAAAGTTATTGATAAAACAATAAAGGGCAAAGTAGAAGAAAAATTAAAGAAATTAAATGAAAAAATTTTAACTGAAAAAATTAATTCGAAACTAATTGGTTGTATAGCAAATATATATTTCGATGAAAATTTCATATCTAAAAATCACATTGGTTCCATGACAAATACATGTGTTTATTGTGATGCGAAACATTTAGCTTTCGTATGTACTAAAAGTAACGAATTCTGCAATTGTTGTCATAAAGGTAAAGTGTAATTGTTAGATAATCCTCTTCACCCAGAACAATTAAAGTTTTTAGCAACTGAATTAACGGAAGAAATTATTGATTTTTGACGAAATGTTAGGTTGTACAATGATGCTTCAGCATTCGCAAATTTTGGTTTCAATTTTTGATACGTTGCCGGGTAAAGGACCACAAGTTATTAGAATATGTGGACAAATTTACCATAATGTATATGCATTACATCCTAATGAAGATGACGCCCGTAAATATGGACAATTATATATTTTAGATAATGAAATGGCAACGATTGAACCGAATAAGTTTAATATAAATTTAACATTATTAAAACATTCAGATATCTTGATAAGAGACATTAACCCTTATGCTGAAGCCTATAAAATGATGCATAAAGTAGAAGAAGAAGAACTACAATGATGTGCAAAAATCTATTGTCCTCCAAGAACTGTTACTATGTCTATTGTCCGCAATAATAATTTGGATAAAAATAGATATAATCTACCTACCTGTAGTGAAGTTGCGATAGTATATGTTAGAGAAATTTAAGGCCCAAAAAAATATAAAGCCCAAAAAATATAAGGCCCAAAAAAATATAAAGCCCAAAAAATATAAGGCCCAAAAAAATATAAGGCGCAAGAAAATATGAGATCCAAAAAAATATAAGACCCAAAAAAATGTTTATGACTAATGAGGACTAATTATATAGGGCCCAAAAAAAATTGCTACTCTTATTACTAAAAGATTAGACATATTTAACAAATGCGAAGAACCGGAGAACCGGAGAACCGGAGAACTGGAAAACCGGAGAAACGGAAAAAAGAGGTTTTACTTTAACATAATAAAGGATAATTAGATAAGTTTCATAATAAGTAAAAATGACCACATTTATCATTGTCTCTAAGTAAATGATAGTTCATTGTTTAAGAAATACTTAACGTAAATCTTGAATTTATTTATATGAATACAAAATTTAGAACCCAGGAAAAGTCGTTAAACCTTATCAAAAATTTTAGAATCTCAGAGCTACAGTATCGTTGGTAAGGGTGTGAAAGCGAGCCTCCAGTCATCGTTATCAAGCGACCGTAGTTCCACACTAGTTAGTGACTTGGCTAATGTGAAATATAATGCTACAAGAAGTCAACCCAAAAGTTCGTGCAATTTTGTGATTGTCAAGTAGATTATGATCAATTTTTTTATATTTTGTTTAAAATTTAAAGTTTAATTTTTGCGGGAAAAAATTGATGAGTCTATTTGTGAATTGTATGAAGAACTTTTTGACTTGCGAATTGATAAGAATAACGGTTGGCTTCCATCTGTTATTTGCAATGCTTATAAGAAGCTGTTGAAATGTAAGGTGCAGAAAATTAGAGATGCCATGAAATTCCCCACTCCAACAATTTGGAGATATCCTCGTACTTCGAAAGAATGCTATTTTTGCATGAATGACATTAGAGGTTTTACCACAAAAACTAAGAGTGAAATTGTATATAATTCTGTTGAATCGTATACAGCACCCGTATTGTACCAACAAACTGATTCTGATATTAAATGCATTATGGAATTTGAAAAATTGAAAACTTTAAGCGGCATTAACAACGACAACAGCAGTAGTGAATCAGAGTACGCAGTAGATACGAAAGAATCAAAGATTCCCTTGTTAGTGTCGTAAATGGAGTTAAACGATCTTGTTAGAAATCTGGGCTTACCGGAAGATGGTTCTGAGGTTTTGGCTTCATTTTTGAAAAAAAAAGAATCTTTTGGAACCGACAACGAGCTTTCCATGTTATCGCAATCGTGATTTTGAATTCTGGCAATTTTTTATCGACTCTTCAAAACTAAGTATTAAGGGGGTTATCAAGTAAATCGAGTTGTGCAGATTACCTTGAAATTTCAATCACATGTTTATAATAACATTATGTACCTGCTATTAAATTTTTAGAAGCATTAGCGGTACCGTTTTTGAGATATAAACTTCTAAAGTTTCAACTTTTAACACGTAATCCCTATATTGACGTGCTGTAAAAGGGACGTTTTTAATGATTGTGAATTTGTTTTGTGTCAGAATTAAACCAAAAACTACTATGTAATTTAGAATTTCATAAAGAATATATTGATCACAAATTAAAAAATACTAGCCGTACAGTTTTTGAGAAATTACAACTCAAACGTATATACAAATAGAAAATGTCTATAGAAAATGTATGAATCTAAGCACGTCAAACGGACAGAGAGTAGTGGTGGGGTAAAGACGACTAGTGTGTGCGTGTACATATATAACGCGCCACGTGTGTGAGAACAGTCGGAATCAAAAGTTAAAACAATGGCGCATGCGCGTAGATGCTTATTTTGATACTTCGAGCAATGAAATTTTTGTCTCCAACCAGTACTTGACAACCTCCTTAAAGCTGTTCTGCTGCATAATACAAATGTTTTTGCACAAATACCAATCGCTCACTCAACCGTTATGAACGAAAAGTACGGGAGTACCAAAAACACTTATGTTAGATTTGTGATGATTTGAAAATAATAACTTTGCTTCTTGGACAACAGTCGGGCTTCACAGAATATCCTTGCTATTTGTGTTTGTGGGATAGCAGAGACAGATAAAATCATTATAGTAGACTGAAACAGTGGCTTGTGAGATCATCCTTTAACCTCGGTTTAAACAATATCATCAATCAATCTCTCGTGGATCCATCAAGGTTCTCATTCCTTCTTTGCATATAAAACTTGGTATTATGAAAAAATTCGTGAAAGCCTTAGATAAAACAAGGATAACGTTTAAATATTTATCTTCTCAATTCCCTAAACTTTCTGATGCCAAGTTGAAAGAAGGAGTGTTTGATGGACCACAGATTCGTAAAATGTTCAAAGATAAAGATTTTGTTAAATAAATGAATAAACGTGGAAGAGCACCTTGGTTGAGTTTTAAAGATATGTGTTACAACTAACCAGTAGAGGCTATGAGCTTCGGGTCACAGATCTTGATAAAACTTAGGGATATGTTTTCAGGTACTAAAATATGGTTAAAGCCAGAGCGGTACGGTCTAACGCTTCGAAAAACTGAAATTATAGACGTTTCTAACCTTATTTTAAGGAGTATATTAAAAAATACTCTTAATTGAAGTGTGAATAATTCAGTCTGAAAATGTCTTTAATAAATTGATAGGATATTATTTGCAATGGCAAATAAAAATTTCTCTGAAAGATTTATGAAAGATTTCATCAAGATTTTCGATAAATACTTTAAATGAATATTAAAGAAATATTGATATAATATTGCATTGCAACGTTCGGGAAACAACATAAATCTTTCATGAAATGTTTATAAAAGTTTAAAAATTTATTTCAGGAAACATTTAACATTATAACAAATTACGCTTATACATTAATTGCATATCCGCATTATTTATAAAGTAGCAGTTACATAAATTGTAATTATGAAACATACTTTTATTGCATGGTACTATCTTATATTATATTAAAGTGAAACCACTTTTTTTCCGTTTCTCCGGTTCTCCGCATTTTTTCAATGTGTCTAATCTTTTCATAATAAGAGTAGAAATTTTTTATTGGGTCCCATATAATTAGTACTCATTAGTCAAAAGCTCTCTTTTCGGGTCATATTTTTTTGGACCTTATATTATTTTGAACCCTATATTTTTATTCAATGCCCATTTTTTTGGGCCCTTCTTTTTTTTATTCTTATATTTTCTTAGGCTCTATATTTTTCTGAGCCTTATTTTTTCAAGCCTTATATTTTTAGGGCCCAATATTTTTTTGATGTCTATATTTTTTTGGGCTTTATATGTTTTCGGGCCCTTTATTTTTCTGGGTTTTATTTTTTGGGCCTATTATTTTTTTGGCCAATTTTTTTTTATTTTTATAATTTCATGGGCCTTATATTTTTCGGGCCCTACATTTTTCTGAGTCCGTTCTTCTTTGGGCCTAATTTTTTTGGGCCTCTTACGTATATTCATGCAGGTTCAACGTTTTTTTGATTTTCATATTTTCTTAAGCTCTATATCTGTCTGGGTCTTTTTGGGTCCTACATTTTTTTGGGCCTGAAATTTTTTTAGGTCCTTTATTTTTTTGGGTTTTATATTTTTCGGGCCCTACATTTCTCTGAGTCCCATTTTCTTTGGGCCTTATATGTTTTTGGGTTTCTTATTTTTGAGCCCAATATTTATAATTAATTTAATAAATAATTTTATACGTCGTTGTATTTTACCTAACAGTGCCGGACTGGGTATATATCTCAAGGTCAAATAAAGAATGTCTATGTCTCTATCTATGTCTGACTTTGTTACTCTGAATACAGGAGTACCCCAGGGTTCTGTGCTTGGACCACTTTTATTCTCCATTTATATTAAAGACGTTGCTGCCAACTTTCACTCTGGTGTACAGCATTTGATATATGCCGACGACTTGCAAGTCTATGTGCATTTTCCGATTTCTGAACTTAGCGCTTATACTAATCTTATGAGTGATCATGCTGTTCTCATTTCAAATTGGGCCTCTGATAACCATCTGAAATTGAATGTTGACAAAACGAAGGCAATAATTGGCTCTTATTTTTATATAAATATGCTGTCCTCATCACCTGTAACTGGCGTTCCGTTGAACGGTGCTAATATTAGATTTGAGTCCTCTGTTCGTAGTCTGGGTGTTTGGTTGGACAGTAAGCTTAACTGGAGAGAGCACGTTACACAAGTGTGTAATAGGTCATTTTCTCTGCTTTACAGACTAAACTTCTTTAGAAAGAGCACCACGTTTGCTCTTCGTATACATCTTATAAAAACATTGCTGTTTCCACTTCTGGATTACTTCTGTTTGGTTTACTGTGACCTCTCGGCTGAGCTTGACCTTAGACTTCAGAGGATCATCAACTCTGGTATACGTTACATCTTCGGTGTAGGTAGGCGTGAGCACATCTCTGCTTATAGGTTCTCATTAGGCTGGTTATCCACTGCGGGTAGAAGAAACTATTTTTCTTCTACGTTTCTGTATAAGATGTTCTTATCTTGTACTCCATCTTATTTGTATTCTATGTATCAGTGGAGCCAGCCAGTGAGGTCCTTGAGGGGTGATGTGAAACCTTTGACCATTCCTTTTTCATTCACTGAGTATCGCCTACGATCGTTCCTGGTCACTTCCTCGCGGCTATGGAATGATCTTCCTGCGACATTACGCAACTCATCCTCGCTCATGACATTCAAGACATCCTCATTTGCACACTACCTTGCCTTGGAGAGTGGACCTCTGCTTCATGCTAATTTATAAAACTGTTTCATATTGTATTGATTTTATTGCTGTAAAGTTTATTTTACTTATATATTTGCTTGATTTCTGTTTTCTTTTTTACTGTTTATTATTATTATTTGCTTTATATTAATTTTATTATTCTAATGTATTACTGTAATTAATTGTACAACATAATGTACATATAATAAATTTGGTTATCTATCTATCTATCTATCTCTTTTTGTCTCTCTTCCTCTCTCACCCTCTCTTGCTATTTCAATTTATCAGTACCTTTTTTTAATTTCATTTTTGTTATCCTAATATTATTTAATTTTTCTTTATATTTATTTGGTTGTTTTCTTTAATTTTTATATAAGCTTCTTTCTTATGTAAAGCTTCATTCGTATGTTTTTGTTCCAATTTATCATTACTCATTCTTTCCTTGAATTCCATTTTCGCTATCTTACAAGGAGAGGTTCTCACCTCCGGAAAACGGATTCGGCTGAAACTGCAGGATATGATTTTTTGATAAAAAAAATGAACTTGTGTTTTTTGTTTTCGTCGAACAGGCCTCCTAGACAAAAATATAGATATTTTTTCGAAAATATAGTAAGAAGAAGCCTTTATAAGAATATCAATATTCAAGTTCTTATAAAGACTCCTGTTTACTATATTTTCGAAAAAATGTCTATATCGTTGTCTAGGGGGCCTATTCTACAAAAAGAAAAAACGCAGGCTCATTTTTTTTTTCATTAAAAAATCATGTCCTGCAGTTTCAGCCAAATCCGTTTCCCGGAGGTGGGAACCTCTCCTTGTTAGTATTCTCTAATTTTCCTTTATATTTATTTAATTATTCTTTTTTAATTTTAATATAAGCTTCATTCTTACGTAAAGCCTCATTTGTACGCATTTGTTCCAATTCATCAGTATTCTTTTCTTTCTTGAATTATAATTTCGTTATCCTTGTATTTTCTTACTTTTTTATATCTATTTAGTAGTTTTTTTTTCTTTTAAATATAAGCTTCTTTTTTTCGTAAAGCCTCATTTGCACGTATTTGTTACAATTCATTGGTACTCTTTTTTTCTTGAGTTCCACTTTTCCTATCTGAGTATTTTCTAATTTCTTTTTATATTTATTCGGTTGTTTTTTTTTCATTTTTATATAAGCTGCTTTCTTACGTAAAGTCTCATTTACACGTATTTGTTCTAATATATCAGTATTTTTCTTTCAATTTCATTTTTATTATCTTATTATTATTATTAAATATTTTTCATATTTATATGGTCGATCTTCTTTTATTTTCATATAATTTTCTTTTTTTTACGTAAACTCTATGAACACATATTAGTTCTGATTTATCATTAATTTTTTTCTGCATTTTCATAATCAGGTCTTTTTCTGAATTTTCTTTATATTCATTCAATAGTACTATTACCATTTTCATATTAAATCCTGTTATATATAAAGCTCATTGGTCGTCTATTTCTTTTAATTCTTTTTTTCCTTAATCAAATTTAATCTCATCAGTCCTAATTTTAATATCGTCATAATTTATGTAGATATCATCGAAATCTATTAATTCATCATTGCGTTTGAAAAAATTGTATCTGATATGTCATTGTTAATTTCCATCTGAATCATTTCAAGATTTGAATCCTTCTAATCACGGCACATTTCCATGATATTTTTATGTTATGCTAATAAATGCATTCGTCAGTTTTCTTCAAGAAGTTTAATCTTGGCAATCGCGGTGCTTTGGAGTAAATTTAAATAAAAATTAAATGTCACTTTAAAATTCTTTTTGAGAATGATTTACAAACATTTGGGCATCATTTTTAAAATCGGTTTACATGGTCGATTTGGAGAAAAATAGATAGAAATATAAAGAATAGTTCAAAACCAAACAATTTTATTTTATTTATAAAAAAATGTTTCGGAACGTAGGTATAATAGTAAAAATATAACGAAATTGAAGAATATTGGCTTTATGTTATGGAGCTATTGGGCTCAAATATTAAAAATGTTGTCGAAAAATAATTCTATAGCTACTTTCGTATGAATACATAGTATTTAAAGAATGTAAATATTTACATCGATACCATCTTCTAATATATTCTTTAATTTGTTGAAGCTCATATCATGTCAGATTTTAAGCAATCTAGTCGTAATTTAAAACATGCTTAACTAACAAGGAGAGGTCCTCTCGATACTGCAGGTTATGATTCTTTGATAAAAAAATGAACCCGGGTTCTTTCTTTTCGTCTAATGAACCCAGAAACTAAGATAAAGCCATTTTTCGAAAACATAGAAGAAGCGCTTATAAAACCTTGATTAACCAAAGAACTAAGACTCTCACAGCAAAATATTAAAAAAAGGAGTATAAGTTTAATACTTTGATTTAAGCTTTATTGCATCAGAAAGTCTTGCCTAGTTCAAAAATTATAGCTAACACAGCATGGAAAATTTCACTATAATATTGCGAAATCTTCCACTGGAATATCTTAATGGAACCTTCCATACAAATTTTAGGAAGTCTTCACGGAATATTTCGAAATATTCCACTGAAATCTACCATTGAAAGCTTCCAGGAACATTTATGGGATATTTCAAAGGAATGCTCGAAAACTTTCAAATTATTCCATGAAATATTTACGGAAGATTTCTGGGATATTTCATGAAATATTACATTTAATGTTTATCAAATATTCCAGTGGAATATTTCATGGGAGATTCCAGAAAGGTTCCATAAACATTTTGCTAGAAGATTCCGAAAAACTTCAAAATTGTAAAGAGGAATATAACACAAATTTTCTAGAAATATTCCACGAAATATTTCACAGAAGGATTCAAGTAATCTTTCAGTGAAATATTTTATGAAAGATTTTAGGGAGATTTCACAAATATTTTGATGAAAAAGTTTAAAATCGTACAGCGGAATATAACATAAATCTTCCAGAAATATTCCGCGGAATATTTTACAGAAAGATTTAAGTAATCTTCAAGTGAAATATTCCACGAAATATTTTACAGAAGGATTTAAGTAATCTTGCTGGAATATTTCATGAAAGATTTCAGAAAGATTTAATAAACATTTCGTCGGAAGATTCCGAAAAACTTTCAGAATCGTACAGCGAAATATTACATAAATCTTCCAGTAATATTCCACAAAATATTTTATAGAAAGATTTAAGTAATCTTCCAGTGGAATATTGTATGAAAGATTCTAGAAGGATTCCATGAAGTTTTCGTTCGAAGCTGGCGCGGAATGTTACGAGAGATTTCTAGTGACGCTGATAGGGGGATGTTCATTAAATGGGAGTTTTATCCTCAAGTGGAATGGACAAAAATTATAGTTAAAGAAAATTAATTGAATTATTCATATTTTTAAGAGTAATTAGAGTTGTTTAGTATCAATAGTATTTCTTCATAAATTTAAAATTTTACTTTGCCTTTTTTTATATTACAAATTTTTTTTTTAACTTCTCATTTTTGCTTTCTCATAGAGAAAGCATTGTATCGATAAAAAAAATTTTTTTCTATTTTTTCATTAATTTGTTCATATTTGAACTCGGTGAGTCGAAAAAAGTGGTTTCCAGAAAATGTCTGTATGTATGTGTGTGTGTGTGTGTGTGGATGTATGAATTCAGTTAGTAAACTGTATCTCGAGAACTACTCGATGGATTTGCTTCTAATTTTGCATGGAATTCAGTTTTGTGACTAACTTGCTGGGAAGCTATTGATAATTGGTTCTTCTAGCAAAGTTTTCATTTTAAAGTTCTTTTAAGAAAAAAAAAAAAATTCGATTTTTCGTTTTTTGGTTTTTTTTTTGTTTACTACTCGATGAATTTGCTTCAAAAATTGCATGGAATTTATTTGTGATTGTCCGGATAAAATAAATTTTTAAAAACTGATTTTCTTAGCTTAGTTTTAATTTTAGAGCATTTTGAAATTTAAAAAAAAATGTTTCTATTTATTAAGCCAATAAAATCTTAAAAACTACTCGATGGATTTACTTCAAATTTTCCATACAATTCAATTTTTTGATGAACTGGTGCGGAAGCTATTGAAAATTGGTTTTCTTAGAGTAGTTTTTTTTTTTAGAATCATTTTAAGAATTTTAAAAAAATTTCGATTTTTCATTTTTTTTGTATTTTACATAAACTACTCGAAGAATTTGTTCAAAAATTTGTATAAAACTTAATTTCGACTGCCAAAAATATAAAAAATTTTGTAAACTAATTTTCTTAGCGCACTTTTAATTTTAGAGCATTTTAAAAATTTTTTTTAAAATTTTTATTTTTAATTTTTTTCTATTTTACGAAACCTATTTGATAGATTTGCTCCAAAATTTGTATGCAATTTATTCGCTACTGTCTGAAGAAAACAAGCTTTGGAAAACTAATTTTCTCAGCGCAGTTTTAATTTTAGAGCACTTTGAAAATTTTTTTAAAAATTTTCATTTTTTATTTATTTTCTATTTTGCGTAAACCATACTATAAATTTTCTCTAAAATTTTTATACAATTAATTCGCTATTGTCTGAAAAAAAAAGCTTTTGAAAACTAATTTTCTTAGCGTGGTTGCAATTTTAGAGAATTTTAAAGATTTGAAAAAAAATTTCAATTCTTTTCTTATTTTTTTTTAGTCTACGTAAAGTACTCGATAGATTTGTTCTAAAAATTGCAGGGAAATTATTTGCGACTGCCAAAAGAAGAGAAATTTTCAAAAATTGATTTTCATAGCGTAGTTTTAATTTTAGAGCATTTTTAAAATTTTGAAAAAGAAATTTTGAAAAGAAAATGTTATTTATTTAACCAGTTAGATCTCAAAAATTACTCGATGGATTTGCTTCAAATTTTGTATACCATCTATGATTTTGTATAACTAGACGGGAAGCTATTGAAAATTGGTATTCACAGAGTAGTTTTTTTTATAGAGCCATAAACATGAACTGTATTTATGTATAAATATGATTGCATTTTCTAATGATTAGAAATTTTGTTGTCATCATTCTTTTTATTACTACATTATATCATTTTTTCAATAGAACAAATTTTTTTGTATTACTTGATGATTGAAAATAAATTATAAATGTTGAAAGAGCAAACAGCTAGCATATATCTTCGAAATTTATAAAGTACAATATGAGTAAATATTAATGTTACGGTCTTTAAAAACATATACAAAAAATTTTATAGGTCTAAATCATAAAAGTGTTGAAATGAAACAATGTAAATTTAAAGAATTTTTTTTCTATGAATTGTTTAATGAATTCCGTAATGAATTGTTTTCTCGAATACTATAAACTTTAGATAAATACTTAAAACAATAATTGATGTTAAATAAATAACACATTTTGCAAATTATAATATGAAGATATTTGAGTTTATTTAATTGGTGAAATAATATAATTAAATAAAAAAATGTTTTTTTCATGTTGAAAACACGTTGTTTAAAAAAAACCAACAATTGAAAAAATGCACTAAAAAGTATTAAACAAATTAATTAAATTTCTTAAAATTACTTTTATACAGTTTCATTGCAATAATCAAGATAAAATTTTACAACAAAAATTATAAAAGAAAAGGGTGTGCACTGATTTTCAGTAAATCTAATAATAATTTTAATACTATCTTTAATAATTTCTTAACAAGATTTTAGAAAAAATTTCAGCAACCACACTTTTCTTTTTAAATTGTTGTTGTAAAATTTTCTATTGATTATTGCAATGAAACTATATAAAAGTAATATCAAGAAAGTTAATTTATTTATTTTATACTTTTTAGTCTATTTATTCAATTATTGTATTTTATTTTTGAAGCATGTTTTTAAAATTTTGTATTTTCTATTTTTAAGTTAAAATTGTTTTTATTATCATTTAGAGTTACATTGCAACCAGATTTTTCGAAGATTACACTCAGGTACATTCGTTATCGGCGACTTGGTACTCCAGTTCGACCTCTTCATCCTAAATCATTATTATGCATTATAGATTCACTTTCAAACCTCGAATTAGGTTTTAGCAGCCCCGAAATCCCCCAGGGAACCTACCTCGACCCAGAGAAAGCCTCCCCATTTGTACTTCCTCGGAGACGATGCCTATGCGTATTCTGGACAACGTGCATCACTTTGTGGTAATTGTTTGATCTCAAATTCGGTTTTAGCAACCCTGAAAACCCCCGAGAAACTCGCCTCGACTCAAAGAAAGCCTCCCCATTTATACTTCCTCGTAGATGACTTCTCACACCCATTATCATCGACCTGGATGTCCAGGTACCAAAATGACAACTGATTATTGTATTGTCATCCAAGACCAAAGTCTATGTCAATTGTCAGAATTTATATCTGTCAAAAAGTGCCTGAAATCGAGCGCGCAAGATTTGATTACAGACAGACAAACAAACAAACAGACATTAAGGCGAATATAAGAAAAGCGTATATAAAAAAATAATATTTACCTACGTTAAGTCTGCTTTAAGGCTAATTATCTTTCGCTTTTTATGACAAAAACAAGTAAATTGAATTTGAGAAAATTTCTATAAGTTACTTAAATTTATGAAAAAGTCAATATAAATCGTCATTTTTGCAGAATTATGAAGATTATGATTATTTTCGCGGAAATTATAAAGTTATAGAAATTATTTATGAAAACGTTTTCGATTGGAAAATTTGTGATTATTGCAGTTGAATTTTGTTACATCATCATTAGTTATACCCTCGTTAAAATGACCCGAAAATTTCTGAAAGAATCGGAACAAATATTTTTCTGGTCTTTAAAGAATGTTTAAGAACTATTATGAAATGAAAATTGATAAATGTTTCAAGTTTTCCGAATCGTTCCGACATTGAAATTTCAATTATAAGCCGTTACTCATAAAATTTGGAAAAGTCTATTGTATGCAACTATTTTTCCAGTGATTCAGTTGTAATTTATAAAATTGTGAATTTGGGTGATTCATTATGTTTCTTTCCATAATATTTATCTGATGTTGGAGCTGCAGCAATCGAGTTTTGCTTTTTTTATTTCATTAATATCATTTTAAATTCGTAAATTAATAGTATATTGTGTAACGAATAAGGTTTAGTTGACTATTGCGCACGAGCCCATTGCCCGAGACTCTCTCTCTCATATCTGCCGTACGACTGACTCGCAATAGTATATTTCAATACTTTTTGGTACTATTATTTGTAATTAAATTACATACTTTTAGTTCACCAATTTCACGTATATACGGAATAATTACGATTTCGTTAATGTAAAAATAATACAAGAATAGATGGTACGATTTACTTTGTCAGAGGTTAAAGCGAGATAGAGTATAAAATTCATCAAATGGTCGATGAGATACAGTATGAGGGCGCTGCGCTTGTATAAACCTTTGCGATTTTACATTAATTAACGCTTTTGCGTGACATTATTTTACAGAATGTAACGTATTTACGTGATTTAATACAAAATAATATTATACATAGCTGTGAAACACACGCCCTCAAAAAACAACGCACGCAGCGCGCTCTATTAGCTACTTACTACCCCGAAAACGCATGCGCTATAGGCCACTTACTCAGCACGGATGAGAAAACAAATATAATGACTTGTCCGCACTAAAGCTATGTTAATACAATAATTTTTGTTAAAATAAAAAATCATTTAAACTTGTAAATTTTTTATGAATTTGGATTGGAAATTATATCAAGCGCGACAAACCTAATCTTAAAATACGTTACATTGAAAGTTTGTATTATTACTTTTTATGTAGTATTTTCGTGGGTTTCTTGAGTTGTCCGCACTCGAGTTAAATCTTACAAATTTTTTCTTTGTCGCAAAAAAATGTTATTAAACGCATTGTTTATTCATAACTTGGGATTGGAAATATTATTAGAAGACTGGAAGCTTCGTTATGCTCTTAAAAATAAAAATAATGTTATCTAATTTTAAAAATAATATTAATCTGAATAATATATCCTCATCAGAAAAGTTATTGTAATTTATATATTTTTGGAACCTTTTCAATTTCATGTGTACCACCATGGTATTATATGGGGACATCCACCCAACTTTAAATTCTCTAGTAATAGGTCATTATTTAAACTAGGTTATAATCTTTTGTGCTATCCTGTAACTCTATTTCTGATGTATTTTGTAAATGTGCCACAAACGGCGCAGCAGATAATTCTATAAAAAGTAAATTTACACATAAGATAAATTACGGTAATTTTTTATGTGTAAAAATGAATGTTTCATAGAAATATCTACTGCGCCGTTTGTTAAACATTTACAAAATACATCAGAAATAGAGTTACAGGATAGCACAAAAGATTTGAACCTAGTTTAAATAATGTGCATCATGCGGTAACCCAGTAACAGCTGTAATACGACCTGTTACTAGAGAATTAAAAGTTTTGTGGATATCCCTATATATCAAAAAATATGATTATGACTTCTTCAGATTCTTTATGAATTTCTAATATACTGAATAGTGATTTTTATAGGGCATATCATAGTATTAATGAAATTAACTTATTAATAAACTGAAAAATTGCCTAGTATTAATAAATCAGTGCGATTTATGGTATTTATTCACAAAAAAAATTTATAGCTTAGTCGTGTAAAATGGCTTTATTTCCACTATCGAACGATTCCATGGTATGCTTAACTATTTCAAGAGTTAAAAAAATTTAATAATATGTATATTTTTTTATAACTTCAAAATCTTACAAAAGTTACTGAGAATCATAAATAATTCTCACGGTATTTTATTAATAGCAGGTCGTATATCTCTATCCTTTTATAATAAAAAAATTCAATTTTCTGCAAAACCTTATGATTGTAGCAAAAAATAAGAAGAAAGCCCCATCTCGTATAATAAAAAGCAATATTTTCTCTTATGAGAAAAAATTATTTTTATTGCTTCGTTTCAAAGAAAACTTCGAAAAACTGAATTGTCCATCCAAACCTCGATATTTTATGTTTTTCAAGGTTTTTTTCAAAACGAATCGATAAAAAAATTTTTTCCTAATCAAAAAAAATATTGCTTTTTATGATACAAGATGGGGCTTTCTCTTTATTTTTTGCTAAAATTATTAATTTTTGTAAAAGAATCAATTTTTTGATTACAATAGGACATATATACTCGACCTCCTCTTAAGGATCTTTAATAGCTATTAAACTCTTGACAAGATTGTAATAATTGATCTCGATTTACTTCCACAGAGTTCGTGAAGTTTCATTAACCTTTCAATCAATATACAGAAAATATAAAGATTCATCCGTATTCTTAAATGATCTCATAGATTTATAATCATTTATTTATCAATAATTTAATAAATATATTCATACGATGATAAAACGTAAAAAATATTTCTGAAGAATTTTTTAAAATACAATCTAGAAGGTTTCTCCTGAAAACTTTACAGTGCTGTTCAATTCTAAAGCGATCTTAATTGTTCATTAATTGTGAATACGATAAAATTAAGGTTACTATTCCTTAGTAAAACTTAATGAATCAAAAAAGTTCAGAAGGTATCAACGACAATCATGACAATTTTTTTCATAAGAGTTCACAAAGTTGTATTATGGACTGGTACCAAAAACCGCAAAAAATTAGAAAGGTTCTTTCACATCAGGATCTTTCCAAACCTTAATGTACATTTTAACCGGGGTATTTCACCTGAATACGGAGAACATTTATGACTAATATAGGTAGCTAGGAGAGTTTCCGTAGCCGATAGAGATCTACGGCTCCACCAAAGTTTTTTCTATATATTTTGGTGCCTTGAACACGAATTTCGAGGGTGGATAGCTGGAAAATAGTTAGGAAAATCTCTAAGTAAATTTTGTGGTTGTTAATTCTTCGCAGAAAAACATAATTTTTCGTGTTTTTCATCAAATATTAAGTCGAAAATATTCTTATCAATTTTGCCGTACATTGCTCCATTTCTCTGTAAAAACATCATAAATATAAAAAAACTCATTTTGCCATTTTTAATGATTTTTTTTATTTTATTGCACCAATCATTGGTGACCAATATAATTAAGAATTTTTACATTTTAATTAGCTGAAATTATTCTTTAATATACCAACTGTTGATAAAAAAAGAATGGTTTAGGCTGGTTGCGGTCTTCCTTTAATTTTTCACGAATAATTGAACCGCTTATTCAGAGAGTACCGCGCAACGGTGCTCACATGAAAAAGTCAGGTCGGAAAATAGGGGAGATTGCTATAGTAACATTAGAGTCCACGGTTCCAAAAATTTTTTTTATATATTTTGTCACTAAACATTAATTTAAAGGGGGTGAAGTCGGAAAATGTCCAGGAAAATTTGTATTATATAATTTCCAAAAATTTGAAAAGTATTTTTTAAATAAAAAACATTTTGTCGCTTATTTCATGCAATTTTTATGCCAAAGTTATGAAAAAGAATAAGTTTTATAATTTTTCTCAATTTTTCATATTAGAATGAGACTATTGTTACAGTGCAGCAGAGATTAGAATAGGATTTCCTAAAATTTTATTTCATTTGCTAAATTTATGTTATAATTTATAAATACGTTTAATTAATCGTTATTTGTATTTTAATCTTATTACATTTTTTACATGTAGAATTTTTGCTACAAGAACAATATGTACAGTACGCTATTCATTATTTTATGAAGTTTAAAAAACTTGTGTTTTTATAATTTATAAAATTTTTTAACAATTTGGTAACATTTTTTTTTAACTATTAATAATTGAATTTATTGATTTGTTGATTGTAATTCTTCAATCATTTATTTTATTTCCGCAATTCAATCCAAAATATCCTTAATTCATAATCCTTCAGTTGAAAAATGAGGCAGCACACTAATTATAACACATCCAAAATAATTTATAGCAGCATCATCAGTGTCACAACCAAATTTTAAAATTGCTAAGCACAAACTTTCAAAACGAATGTCAGGAAAATGTAATTAACATTGTAAAAGAATTTTTTTATTACAGATAACTATTATGTGAAAAACTTTTTCAAAAATAAAATCATATAATCAAATTATCCATCAAAAAGTAAAACCATTCCTTAAAAATCTTTAAGATTTTTATCAGTATTAATATTAGCAACTTTTCCTAAACTAGAATTTTTTTTATTTTAAGTAACATAGAAAAAAAACCTGTTTGTGTAACTGATTAAAAACTGCTCACTTGTTAAAAAAAATCTGGTGGCACTCATATATATATATATATGGGTAAATCTTTCATAATGTTAAAATTTCACCTGCAACAAATTAAAAAAAAAAAATACAGGCACACGTGTAAAACTAATTTTCTCTGAATGTTGACGTATTATAATGAAAGAAAAAAATCGTGTTACTCACTTTTAAGGGTAGTCTTTTTAACAAACATCAAAAGACAGATTTTCGAGTAAATTTTTCATAGTGTTAAAATTTACTTTCAATAAATTTAAAAAAATTGAAGACACATGTATCAAATTTATTTTTTTTAAATGTTGATATATTAAAATGATAATAAAAGAAAAAATCGCATTACTCACTTTTGAAGATAGCTTTTTTTAATATAAGACATTTAAATATATTCATTATTATCACACCCAGGTATAATATTTTACCTATCTCAGATCAGTTTTTTAAGTATTTTGGGCTATAATAGATCATTTTCCATTGAGCTTTTTCATTTTTACATGTTTAATACACGGAAAAAAGTTTTCACCTTAAAAACTAGTGCTAGATAATAGAAGGTTAAAATTGCGTGATTTATAATGAAAAAAACCATGACAGTATCATTTTAATCAATGCTAGTTTTACTATTTTACCTTCTAAGGTCCAGCACATTGATTTTCAATGACTAGCACGGTTTTTTCCAGTGCCAACATCAAAATTTAAGTTCTGCGCATCAGCAGAGAAACTCTAACGACTAGCACGGTTTTTTTAATAATAAATTCCAGTAGCCTAATATTTTTAGGTTAGAAACTTTTTATGTATATATATCAACGAAAATAAAGTATCATTTATTTAAGGTAATTTATACTTACACTTGAAAAGATTTGTTAATTCAGTGAGATTCCACTCATTTAATATTTTTCGTATAAAATTATCCATTTGGCCCTTATTTCCTATGCAATAAATAGAAAAACTTTTGTGTAAAACTTCACAATCGTGCACACTGCTACAATCGAAAATTCGTATACACAAACATACACCAGCGCTGTTATTTAACGTGCTTGGCACCCGAAAAAACCGTGCCAAAGGTGGCACTGTAAATTCACGCGTCAGTTATCGAAAATAAATATTTATAGCACTAAAAAATACTACACTGGTATGAATTTTATTTGTGCTGTCAATAGAGCGAAAAAAATTAATGCCATTAATTACTTTAGAACACACTAGCATTGGAATTTAAACATCTAATCGAATTTAGCATTAGTTTTACCGGTGAAAACTTTTTTCCGTGTATGTTACAGAAAATATTTAAATACGCAATTTACATTAATAATTACAAAATTTTTTGTAATAAATAAAATATGCCAGAAATGGCAATTTTTTTTGGAAAATTCATTTTTGGCGATTCGGGTATTAAAATTGAGTGATATTAGTTACCCAATGGCTTTTGGGATTCCTGATTACAAATCATAAGTGAGTGGAATATCAATTAATTTTTGCTAAAATTGTCAATCTTAGGGTATGAAATTTGACATAGATTTGTGTAGTTTATGTTTTCGAATAAAAATACTTATATTCCTTTTAACCAAATATTTTAGTTTATTTAATAAACATTAAATCTAAAAATTTTAAATTTAAAATCTAGAAATTTCAGTGATAATTCAACTCAACGTTCTAGGTGTAAGCTATTAAATACATACTAAAACTGAGCTTTTTAAAGTTTAAACTCTTTAGAATTAAAACATTGATAGAAACTAGGTAATCGATGTAAATTTGGAAAATTTAATAGCCGGGAAAAATTCAATGATTTCCAGAATACTCGAAATAATACTTCAAAAGCAACTTAAAGATTACATTGAGTATTATAAAATAGTAAATTACAAAGTTCACAACAGAGAAAAGATGAATCAAAGCTTAGGTTTTCATATTAGTGGATAAAAACCTATTTTCAAAAGTGAGTCACGTTTTTTAAGTATAATTTCAAACGAACAAAGAACTTTATCTACACTAGGCACACGTTCCTAATAAAAAAATTTCTCTTTGTGATTCTAAATATTACCTTTTGATGTAGTTTAAAATGTCACCGCTGAATAGTCTTTTTTACAGCATCGTATTTTCCAGAAAAAAGTAAAATATATAAATTTTTGGTAACATTTTAATAACCTTTCAGAAAGTACTTTTGTTAACAGGCACACACCCATGCTCTTGATTTTCCAAAAGTATGTGTATAGATAAAGCTTTGGTGTGAATTTCAAATAAAAAAAGCAGTAGTCATTTTTTTATAGCGGTAATTTATCATTTCACATGGCCTGGTAACATTTAAATTTCAAAAAAAAACCCCTTTTCCCCATCCGCCATAAAATGACACGTCTAATTATCATTAAAAATATAACAAAATTAGTTTCTAATAACTCAATAAATCAGTGAACATTTGCTAACAAGATGTGCTATCTCATATTTAGGAGAAATGACGCAGTAACATGATTTTTAAAAGTATGAAAGAATTACCCATATATAAACCTGTTTGTGTGTGTGTGCGCGCATGTGAATTGACATAAAATATCCCATGTATATGTATATACATATATTTATAAGCCCATGTGTGTGCGTGCATGCGCCTTGACAGGAACAGCCCCATATATATATATATATATATATATATATATATATATATATATATATATATATATATATAAAGAAAAAATATATAAACTCAAGTACGTGTGTCATGCGTGTAAATTGACATGAAACGTCCCGTGTATATAAGCCTGTGTGTATGTGCGCGTGTGAATTAACATTAAATATCCCCTGTATATGTGTACACAGATATACACACATATATATGTATATATATATATATATATATATATATATATATATATATATTCATAAGCCCATGTGTGTGCGTACATGCGAATTGACAGAAACGGTCCCATATATATAAATACAAATTTCAAATACATGTTTAGATGTGTTTGCGCGTTCGAGTTGACAAGATATGTCAAATATATGAAAACCGGTGCGTGCGTGTTGACATGATACGTCCCATATATCGACGCCTCGTACAAAGAAAAGCACCGTTCAGAAATCCCAATGTTAATTTGCATTTGAATTTCTGAACGGTGCTTTTCTTCGTACGGGGCGTCGATATGTGAACCTAAGGACGCTCGGATAGGTGTGTTAGAGTTGTCATGAAATGTCCCATATTTATAAACCTGTATAGGCGTGGGTAATAATTGACGTGAAAAATTCTATGTATATTAACGTGCGGTCATGCATGCGAATCGATATGAAATGTACCATATGTATAAACCTGTGTGTGTGTGCGTGCGTTCGAATTGACATGGAAAATCCCATTTATATTAACGTACGTGTGCATGCATGCGAATCGACATGAAATATCTCATATATACCTGTATGTGCGTACGTTCCAATTGACGTGAAAAATCCAATATTTATTAAAGTTTGTGTACATGCATGCGAATTGACATGAAATGTCCCATATATATGTAAACCTGTGTGTGTGCGTTCGAATTGACGTGAAAAATCCTATGTATATTAACGTGCGTGTGCATGCATGCGAATCGACATGAAATGTCCCATATGTATATATAAACCTAAAGTTACTCGGATGGGTGTGTGCGTGTTGTCATAAAATGTCCCACATATATAACAAAGCCTGTCTTTATGAGTATGTACGAGTTGACATAAAATGTCAAATCCTATGTTTATTAACGTTCTGTGCATGCATGCGAATCGACATGAAATGTCCCATATATATAAAAATAAGGGTACACGAATGGGTGTGTGCGTGATGTCATGAAATGTACCACATATAAAGAAAACCTGTACTTATGAGTACGTGCTAACCGATATGAAATATCCCATGTATGTATGTATGTATGTATGTATGTATGTATATATATATATATATACATATATATAAACCAAAATATATACGGGTCAACGGGTGCAAGTTGACATGAAACGGACCATATATATATATATATATATATATATATATATCAACTTGTCCGTATGTGTGCGTGTGGGTCGACATGAAATGTTGCATATATATGAGCCTAGGTGCATATGTACGTGCGTGTCCACATATGTTTTTCTATACACATATATATGATAAAAATTCCTTAGTAAGTTTAATTAAAAAGGAATTGTGGAATTTTTAATTAAAGCCCTCGAATTCACAAATCATAATCATAACTGACGCTCTTTCAATTCACGATTACATTTTGATTTCTTAATTGAAATTTATTTAATTAAGGATTCCTTTTGATTTTGGAATTAAAGCCCTTTCAATTCACGACTAAATTTTGATTTCTTAATTGAAATTTATTTAATTAAGAATTCCTTTTGATTTTGGAATTAAAGCCCTTTCAATTCACGATTAAATTTTGATTTCTTAATTGAAATTTATTTAATTAAGGATTCCTTTTGATTTTGGAATTAAAGCCCTTTCAATTCACGATTGAATTTTGATTTCTTAATTGAAATTTATTTAATTAAGAATTCCTTTTGATTTTGTAATTAAAGCCCTTTCAATTCACGATTACATTTTGATTTCTTAATTGAAATTTATTTAATTGAGAATTCCTTTTGATTTTTTAATTAAAGCCTTTTCAATTCACGATTAGATTTTGATTTGTTAATTAAAATATTTTTAATTATTAATTTAAAAGGAATTGTTAGTTAAATAAAACTTTAATTACAAATTCAAAAATGATTTGTGATTCAAACAATTTTTAATTACTTTTTTCGCAACCCTGATTTACAATCTTAACATTTTGCAATTTAAATATTTTCTTATTATATTATCGTTACATCTTTATTTTGTGTAAAAATGTTCTCATATTAAATTCTAGTAATAAAATATATGTGCCTATCACTGATTGAATCAAAGGGCGCGGTAGCACTTTGGAAGACGAGTTATTAAAAACATGACGTTTTTCACTTATATGTCTCACAAATTATAGTTCTCACCGAAATTGAATGTTGATGAGAAAAATGGATCATAAATAGATGTTGAAGGATTTAGAGTGAATCTCCTAACAAAAATGAATTTAATAATAAATATTAATGTGCAAATGATAACATAATGTAAAGGTTTAAATTTAAACTCGAATATATACATAATTGAAACTATTAATTTTGCATTGAATAAATATTAATGATATTAAGTGTTGATTGAATGCTTGTATATTTTAATGTTTCCTTTAAATCAATTCAAATAAATCTTTCTTCAAAACTTTTAAATTACATATCAAAGTAATATATTTTATGGTAAACTATAAAATATAATGTTTTCATCAAAAAGGTACTGCTTACAGAGAAATGATATCATAAAGGCCAACCATATCATTCAATATATGATACTATTATATGAAACAGAATCGTATATGGAATATATTTATACATCTGGTAAGTTATATCGCTAATGCACACAGTGATAGTGTATGTATTGATATAGTGCAATTATTATATGTTCGTTAAAAACAAGTTTCTGTAACAGAGAGCGCAATAGACGGATAGGTAGAAATAACAATAGTGATGCGTGAACAAGTCATTTATTAAGCTATGAAAAGATGAATCTCGCAAAGCTTAAGAGGAGGTCGAGTATATCTGTCCTTTTCTAATCAAAGAATTGATTTTTTCACAAAAATTAATAATTGTAGCAAAAAATAAAAAGAAAGCCCAATCTCGTATAATAAAAAGCAAGATTTTCGTTTATGAGGAAAAATTATTTTTATCGCTTCTTTTTTAAGAAAACCTTGAAAAACTGAATTGTCCATCCTAACCTCCATTTTTTTAAGTTTTTCAAGGTTTTCTTCAAAACCAATCGATAAAAATAATTTATCCTCATCAAAGAAAATCTTGCTTTTTATTATACGAGATGGGGCTATCTTCTTATTTTTTGCTACAATTATTAGTTTTTGCAAAAAAATTAATTCATTGATTAGAAAAGGACAGAGATATACGACCCGCTCTTAACACGTATGATACATTTTTGCACACAAAGAAAATAAAGGAATCAAAGGAGAATCGTAAGTTCAAGGCAAATCAATTGATACTCATTTAGATTGAAATAGAGACTGAGATTATCACCAAGCTAATTAGCAAATCAAATTTTTTTTTTTACCAAACTACCTTTATATATTGGTGAAAAATTATAAAAATGTATGTTTTTAAATAATAAAATCTATAGAAAACTTAAAAGTATTTGTCAACTGCTTGAATGTTAATCGCACTAAGCCGTTCTCTTAAGTTGAAGTCAGAAGGTCAACGAAGGGGTAATTATATAATCGAACCCCCACAGATAGGAGTGTGGATGGAGCTGTTCATACTTCCTTACAAAGTATTCTGTTAAGTCGCGATAAGGAAGAATACTTATCTGGGAGTTCTAGGATGAAGATGCAATTTACTTCATTGATATTAATGCCTGTCAATAAGGTCAATAAAAGTTCATGAATGCTAATGATGATTGATTAATGTCGTTAAAAAACAATAAAAATCGATAAAGTTGTTAACTTGAACTATGAAATCAATAGATTTAATGAAATCAATAAAATTTAATGTATATATTATATTATATATTAATACTCCTATATTAGTAATGTAATATAAGGAGTTAAATTATCTTATTAAATAATTATAATATTCGCTAAGCCTTGTAAAAATATTTTATTCAAGCACTCTTAATACTTTCTTTGATACTCTATTAATAATGTGTTAGTAGAGTACTGATACTATTTTAACATATTAATTCTATATTGATACTCTATTTTAACTTTATTGATACTCTATTGATATTATATTAATGCTATATTAATACCATATAAATACTTTATTGATACTATATTCATACTTTACTAATATTCTATTAATACTATACTGATGCTTTAGCAATGTATTTACCTTAATTTATCCACCATTGGCCTCTTGGCCTAGGTATTTTTATATATTAAACTATATTCATATCTCTCTTTTCAAATCTTATAGTAGTGGTCGGAATCTTCACCCCCAAAGAACGTCCTTTTTCGTTAACTTTCTATCTAAAGCCAAGAATCTAAAGGATGATGCGTTGGAATCTAGCAGCACTCAAGAATCACGAAAACTATTAGTATTTCCGTGACGTTAGGTATGCTTTAATATCAAAATACTTCTTCTCACCAATCACACACATTGTTGATATCTAATTGATCAACGAAGTTGAATATGCAAAAATAGTTACTTACTCAAATGATAACAGCGCCCAGCCTTGTTTAACTTCATTGATCAACTCGGGTACAGTTCAATAACCCAAACAATTTGTCAATAATATGATATTCATACTATTGTCAATATATTCATACTATTTCAATACTGTATTTATACTATTTTAATACTATATTAATAAAATATCGATACTATATCTATATATTATATCGATACTATATCGATACTATATCGATATTATATCTATACTATACTGATACTATATTAATACTGTATTAATACTGTATCAATACTATATTGGTACTATTTTAATACTATTTTAATACTCTATTAATACTATATCAATACTGTATCGATACTATATTGATACTATATCAATACTGTATTGATACTATTTTAAAACTTTATTAATACTATGTTGAGCTGTATTGATACTATATTTAGAGGAGGTCGAGTATATCTGTCTTTTTCTAATCAAAAAATTGATTTTTTCACAAAAATTAATAACTGTAGCAAAAAATAAGAAGAAAGCCTCATCTCGTATAATAAAAAGCAAGAATCTCTTTTATAAGGAAATATTATTTTTATCGCTTCGTTTTTAAGAAAACCTTGAAAAACTGAATTGTCCATCCTAACCTCTATTTTTAAGTTTTTCAGTTTTCTTCAAAATGAATCGATAAAAATAATTTTTTCTCAGCAAAAAAATCTTGCTTTTTATTATACGAGATGGGGCTATCTCCTTATTTTTTGCTACAATTATTAGTTTTTGCAAAAAAATTAATTCATTGATTAGAAAAGGACAGAGATATACGACCGGCTCTTCATACTATATCCATACTACATTAATACGGTATCAATACTGTATTTATACTATATCGATATTATGTCGATACTATATCAATACTATGTTAATACTATTTAATACCATATCGATACTATATCGATACTATATCAATACTATCTTAATACTATTTAATACTATATTGATATCATTTTGATACTATATCAATACTATGCTAATACTATTTAATACTATATCGATACTATATCAATACTATGCTAATACTATTTAATACTATATCGATACTATATCGATACTATATCAATACTATCTTAATACTATTTAATACTATATTGATATCATTTTGATACTATATCAATACTATGCTAATACTATCTATATCGATACTATATTGATACTATATTTTATACTATATCAATACTATTTAATACTGTATTAATAATGTATTAATACCATATTAAAACTGTATCAATACGATATTTAGACTGTATAGATATATTGATAGTATTTGTAATAATCAATAATATGTTGTTATTGTATTGATGCTATCCCAATCACATATTTAAACGCTATCATTACAGTGCACGAAAACTATTAACAATACATTGAAACATTATAAACACTATTAATATTGTCCAAAAGTACTATTGATAATTCAGTAATAAATATATTGATTCAAAACTTGATTTGTACACCTATACAATAAGTCTCGAGAATCAGGTCTAACCCACCCTTGCATTTCCATATCACAAGTCCTGGAGTTCAATATCAGCGTTTCCTGGCGTTGGATTCGGCTATGATAGCCCTAACCGATAAAGTAGATATACTAAGTCAGTAAAAATTATAAATTTAATAATTTTGATTGATAAAAGTGTATGAAATTTAAGTGCTATAGAAACAGACGTTAATACTAGATATCGAAGTTTTCCAATACTGTTTGTACACTATTTAAAGAGTATAGAATTACTACATGATGGAACTTGTAAATTTATTGGAATACATGAGAAACCCACAACTAGTTGAGTTATTAAAATAGTAGATATTTAAGTTTATTAGGGACATAAAGAGATGGGTCGATAAAATGATGAATTATTGAGTCAAGGGGTTATCGAATCGATGACAAATAGTTGAGTTATATTAAATTGTATATAGTTGAGTTATTAGAAAAGCAAAAAAAAATTGATTTAAAAAATATGTTAATAGTTGGGTTATTGGGTTATTAAAACGATGAATAGTTGGGTTATTTAAATCTCTTTTGGACATTAGCGGTCATGCAATGATCAGCAACTATTAAAAAATTTTTTTAACTCAACTTTTTTTTTGCTTTTCTAATAACTCAACTATATACAATTTAATATAACTCAACTATTTGTCATCGATTCGATAACCCCTTGACTCAATAATTCATCATTTTATCGACCCATCTCTTTATGTCCCTAATAAACTTAAATATCTACTATTTTAATAACTCAACTAGTTGTGGGTTTCTCAAGTATTCCAATAAATTTACAAGTTTCATCATGTAGTAATTCTATACTCTTTAAATAGTGTACAAACAGTATTGGAAAACTTCGATATCTAGTATTAACGTCTGTTTCTATAGCACTTAAATTTCATACACTTTTATCAATCAAAATTATTAAATTTATAATTTTTACTGACTTAGTATATCTACTTTATCGATTAGGGCTATCGTAGCCGAATCCAACCCCAGGAAATGGTGTTATTGAACTCCAGGACTTGTGATATGGGAATGCAAGGGTGGGTTAGACCTGAGTCTCGAGATTTATTGTATAGCTGTACAAATCAAGTTTTGAATCAATATATTTATTACTGAATTATCAATAGTACTTTAGGACAATATTAATAGTATTTATGTTTCGATGTATTGTTAGTAGTTTTCGTGCACTGTAATGATAGCGTTTAAATATGTGATTAGAATAGCATCAATACAATAACAACATCAATACAATAACAACATATTATTGATTATTACAAATACTATCAATATATCTATACAGTCTAAATATCGTATCGATACAGTTTTAATATGGTATTAATGCGGTATTAATACAGTATTAAATAGTATTGATATAATATAAGATATAGTATCAATATAGTATCGATATAGATAGTATTAGTATAGTATTGATATAGTATCAAAATGATATCAATATAGTATTAAATAGTATTAAGATAGTATTGATATAGTATCGATATAGTATCGATATAGTATTAAATAGTATTAACATAGTATTGATATAGTATCAGAATAATATCGATATAGTATTAAATAGTATAAAGATAGTATTGATATAGTATCGATCTAATATCAATATACTATCAATACAATTCAACAAAGTATTAATAAAGTATTAAAATAATATCAGTACAGTATATATAGTATCAATATAGTATCGATACAGTATTGATATAGTATTAATAGAATATTAAAATAGTACTAAAATTGTATCAATATAGTATTAATACAGTATTAATATAGTATCAGTATAGTATAGATAAAATATCGATATATTATCGATAAAGTATCGATATAATATGTAGATATAGTATCGATATTTCATTAATATAGTATTAAAATAGTATCAATACAGTATTGAAATAGTATGAATATCATATCATTGACAAATTGTTTGGGTTATTGGACTATACCCGAGTTGATCCATGAAGTTAGACAAGCTTGAGCGCTGTTATTATTTGAGTAAGTAACCATTTTTGCATATTGAACTTCGTTGATTAATTAGATAACAACAATGTGTGTGATTGGTAAAAAGAAGTATTTTTGATATTAAAGCATACCTAACGTCACGGATATACTAATAGCGTTTGTGATTCTTGAGTGCTGCTAGATTCCAACGCATCATCCTTTAGATTCTTGGCTTTAGATGGAAAGTTAATGAAAAAGAACGTTCTTTGGGGGTGAAGATTTCGACCACTACTATAAGGTTTGAAAAGAGAGATATTAATATAGTTTAGCGTATGAAAATACCTAGGCCAAGAGGCCAATGGTGGATAAATTAAGGTAAATACATTGCTACAGCATCAGTATAGTATTAATAGAATATTAGTAAAGTATGAATATAGTACCAATAAAGTATTTATATGGTATTGATATAGCATTAATATAGTATCAATAGAGTATCAATAAAGTTTAAATAGAGTATCAATATAGTATTAATATGTTGAAATAGTTGTAACATACCCAAGTGGGTAATACTTACTTTTTAAAAAAAATAAATTATGGTCCAAATTCGATTATATTAATTAGCGTATAATATAAACGCGATAGATTTTTAATTTTATGTACGCGACTTGTATAATTTTCTTTAATGTATTTAATAAACTACGCAAGCTCCGTTCGAGCAGTGGGCCAGATTAGAGGGTAGCTATTAATTACTTTACTAGCAAACTACAAAAGCTCCGTTCGGGCAGTAGGCCGGATTGGAGTGTAGCTGCTAGGTCCCTATTTAAGAAACTACACAAGCTCCGTTCGGGCAATAGGCCAGATTGGAGGGTAGCTGTTAAATATTTTATTAATGAAACGCCAGCTTATTAATGAAGCTAGGCGTTTCCTTTGTTAGTATTTAATGTATTATTATTTTTAATAATAAAAGGAAATATATATTATATTAAATATTCTTTTATTTTAAGCAAAAATATAGGTATGTAATTACATAATAAAAAAAGAAAACTCTCCGGTGAGAGAAAAAGAGAAGCTCTTTAAAGATGTAAGCTCAATTTATTTTATTTGAAAGCTCTAACCTGAGGGATTAAGCCTAGAGCGCTTGCATGTCCCCAGAGTCAATAGAGCTCAATTTGAATTTCTTTTTTAATAAAAACCTTAGATAACAAAGGGCGTCAAGCCTAGGTGCTTATATGTCCCAATTGTTATCGGTTTATTAAGTTTATTTTGATTTTTTGCTTTAAAAAGCAAAGGGCGTTAAGCTTAAGCGCTTGTATGTCCCAAATGCTAAGCGAAAAATATTCTAGGGCCAAGAAATTTATATTTGGTTCTTGATTAAATGTCAACTCAGGTAAACAAAGGGCGTTAAGCCTTAGCGCTTGTATATCCCAATTGTTACCGGTCTGAGTCGATTCAAGAATAAGGCACGCGAGTTAGCGAGACTCAGGCTTTTATACGCGCCGAGCTTCTCTCCATCTCTCTTACAATGGTAGGGAGCTTTTAAAGTTGCGCGCGCTTATAGGCTTTACAAAGTTTCGGAGTTTTATTTCTCCGTCTCGCTCGCTCTTATATGCTTAAATATTAAGACATAGTAAGCGCGCTGTGAGGTTGCTTCGCGCGCTGTAAGCCAGCTGTGCGTTGACCTATATACAACCTTGTATATAGGTCACGCGCTTACTATGCCTTTATGCGCTTATAACTTAAAATTTATTAAAAAAATAATAAAATAAAATTAAAATATGAATAACTAATGATTTAATAAAGAAAAAATATATATTATTTGAAAGAAATAATTAATTTGAAAGCAGATAACGAATTAAATAAATAAATAATTTGGAAATAATAAAAAATAAATTAAAATTAAAATGAAAAAATCGTTTAAATAATTAAATGGTAAAACATATAACAAACACTAATGAAAAATAAGAAAATAAAATCAAATAAAAATACAAATTTTAATAATATTTAAAAAAATAAAAAAGGGAAGAAAAACGGGGCGCTTTGGGGCGTCAGATAGTATCAGCACTCTATTAACACATTATTAATAGAGTATCAAAGAAAGTATTGAGAGTGCTTGAATAAAATATTTTTACAAGGCTTAGCTAATATTATAATTATTTAATATGATAATTTAACTCCTTATATTACATTACTAATATAGGAGTATTAATAGATCAATAAAAAAAATCACCTTTAGCTCATAATTAATGTATATACATTAAATTTTATTGATTTCATTAAATCTATTGATTTCATAGTTCAAGTTAACGACTATCGATTTTTATTGTTTTTTAATGACATTAATCAATCATCATTAGCATTCATGAACTTTCATTGACCTTATTGACAGGCATTAATATCAATAAAGTAAATTGCATCTTCATCCTCGAACTTCCAGATAAGTATTCTTCCTTATCGCGACTTATGATGTCACTTAACAGAATACTTTGTGAGGAATTATGAACAGCTCCATCCACACTCCTATCTGTGGGGATTCGATTATATAATTACCCCTTCGTTGACCTTCCGACTTCAACTTAAGAGAACGGCTTAGTGCGATTAACATTCAAGCAGTTGACGAATAATTTTAAGTTTTCTATAGATTTTATTATTTAAAAACATACATTTTTATAATTTTCCACCAATATATAAAGGTAGTTTGGTAAAAAAAAATTTGATTTGCTAATTAGCTTGGTGATAATCTCAGTCTCTATTTCAATCTAAATGAGTATCAATTGATTTGCCTTGAGCTTACGATGCTCTTTTGATTCCTTTATTTTCTTTGTATGCAAAAATGTATCATACGTGTTAAGCTTTGCGAGATTCATCTTTTCATAGCTTGATAAATGACTTGTTCACGCATCACTATTGTTATTTCTACCTATCCGTCTATTGCGCCCTCTGTTACAGAAACTTGTTTTTAACGAACATATAATAATTGCACTATATCAATACATACACTATCACTGTGTGCATTAGCGATATAACTTACCAAATGTATAAATATATTCCATATACGATTCTGTTTCATATAATAGTATCATATATTGAATGATATGGTTGGCCTTTATGATATCATTTCTATGTAAGCAGTACCTTTTTAATGAAAACATTATATTTTATAGTTTACGATAAAATTTATTACTTTGATATGTAATTTAAAAGTTTTAAAGAAAGTTTTATTTGAATTGATTTAAAGGAAACATTTAAATATTCAAGCATCTGATAAACACTTAATATGATTAATATTTATTCAATGCAAAATTAATAGTTTCAGTTATGTATATATTCAAGTTTAAATTTAAACCTTTATATTAAGTTATCATTAGTACATTAATATTTATTATTTGATTTATTTTTGTTATATGATTCACTCTAAATCCTTGAACATCTATTTATGATCCATTTTTCTCACCAACATTCAATTTCGATGAGAACTATAATTTGTGAGACATATAAGTGAAAAACGTCTTGTTTTTAATAACTCGTCTTTCGAGGCGCTACCGCGCCTCTTGATTCAATCAGTGATAGGTACATATATTTTATTACTAGAATTTAATATGAGAATATTTTAACAAAAAATAAAGATGTAACGATAATATAATAAGAAAATATTTAAATTGCAAAATGTTAAGAATGTAAATATTTAATGATTATTCTTATTATTTACAAATTTTATATTTAGTATTAGGCTGATTCCATTTCAAATCGAACAGTCAGTATACACTCAAGTCACCAATTACTGCGCTAATGGAGTATGTTATTCTACCCTAAAAATAAGGGTATACGTATTTTTTTATTTTGCTGAAATATCAAAATTGCATCAGATATGCACTTTTGAAAATTGCATACAAAAACTAAATGTTAAAACTGAAAATGTTGAGAATAACTTTAGAGAGCTATCGTTTTATCAATTTCCAATGAATTTTGATAAACCTTTTTTTATTTTATTTCGTTTTGAGCCCTCTTCAACTCCGTGCAAGAAATTTAAAAAAAAACTAAAAAATGACTGAAATATATGCATTTTACCAAAAAATTCACTTTTTATGCACATGCATTTTTCTCGAAAAGGCCATTTTTTTTTTTGCTGAAATTTTTTTTGCTGATGGAGGACCAAAATACCTATCAAAAAGAACTTGTTTGATCCCGGCTTTTTTGGTTTGGAGCGAGAAAAAAATTCACAAATTTTGTTGGTGAAAAATGCTTGTATATACGTTCGGAAGTCTTAAGCAGTCGACATTTAAATATTATCCATCGTTTAGCATTATCCAGGAACAACGACGTGGACGTAGAAGGATTCTGTTCCCTTCGGGGTGCTTTTTTAGAGTGAGTTCCCCTTGCCTCTCACTGTTGGGATGCGTCAAAAAAATAATTATAAATAATTATTTTTTTTTATTTTTACGACGCTTGGCTTTTTTTTTTCTTGTTTTTCACGGTTCAATTTTGAAGGTAGTAGAGTTAGAAGTTTTATTTTCTCCGAAATAGAAGAGCATTTTTCTAAAGCCAATTTAAAATTTTCTAAAAATTCATTCCAATAGTTTTCAGTGGAATTTTCGTCCGATTCTATTGATTTAACTGAAATGCCATACGCATCTTCTAATTTACTTCCAACAGTAGCAGAAAAAGCTGAAATTAAGGATTTTTTCTTTTTAGATACGTAATTTCCTCTAAAATTTTCAGGTATTGCAGTTTTTCTTTTTAGGGGTGAGATGCATTCAGGTAAAACTGAATTAATACTATCGTTTAATTCCTCTATTCGTTCGGGTGTCTTCGGAATAAAATCATCATCTCTTCCGCTAAAAAGTTCAGTGATTTCATTTTCAGATATAGACTCAAGATCACTTAAAATCATTTTTGATATGCGTTTATGGCAATTTTTACATACATTAGTAGATGGCAATATATTTAAATCTGGATGAAGCTGTGCCAAATTAATGGCTAAATCTTCCAACGGTCTAAAACGTGAATTACTGCTCATATAAACTACCTTTTTATGCATTTGAAAAAAATCAGGACATGAAATTCTTTTAGAAGAGTAAATTTCGGACATTGTTATTTCACAATTTTGTTGAATTTTTCACAAGCCCGAGAAGCACCTTTCAAAGCAGCCGTAAAAATAACTAGCTTCTATATAACAGTTCTAATATGCTGTTTTGGTTACGCGATGTATTTGTCCGCGAGTTAGCCTCCTATTGTTTGTACATCGAAACATACATAATATAGATATACACGACTAGAATTCTTTTTTTCATGTTTAAATATTTATTTTATATTACGAATTTACACATATATATATATATATATATATATATATCACTATTGATGCTATATACATGCATACAAATGTAAACAAATGATGAGCCAAGCATACGACAGTGTTTGAATGCAGACTGCTTAAGACTTCCGAACGTATATACAAGCATTTTTCACCAACAAAATTTGTGAATTTTTTTCTCGCTCCAAACCAAAAAAGCCGGGATCAAACAAGTACTATTAGATAGGTATTTTGGTCCTCTATCAGCAAAAAAAATTTCAGCAAAAAAAAAAATGGCCTTTTCGAGAAAAATGCATGTGCATAAAAAGTGCATTTTTTGGTAAAATGCATATATCTTAGTCATTTTTTAGTTTTTTTTTAAATTTCTTGCACGGAGTTGAAGAGGGCTCAAAACGAAATAAAATAAAAAAAGGTTTATCAAAATTCATTGGAAATTGATAAAACGATAGCTCTCTAAAGTTATTCTCAACATTTTCAGTTTTAACATTTAGTTTTTGTATGCAATTTTCAAAAGTGCATATCTGATGCAATTTTGATATTTCAGCAAAATAAAAAAATACGTATACCCTTATTTTTAGGGTAGAATAACATACTCCATTAGCGCAGTAATTGGTGACTTGAGTGTATACTGACTGTTCGATTTGAAATGGAATCAGCCATTAGTAACTTTTTTTTCTTTTTTTTTTTTAGAATACCAAGAGGGCTAAAGTCAAAGATGACTGCATTATTTTTTTTTTAATTTCTTATACTTCATCATCTATTATAGTTGAAAAGATAATTCATATTCAAAGTATAATTTTAACTACTTTGTACTTAATATTGAATTTATAACATAAGCATAAATATTTTTGTAACTATCCAACGAAAAAAAAATTAATTTTGGCACTGTCTTTTCTATAATTCATCAACTAATTCTGAGTTATTTGTAAAATTTTAGAGCTCTAACTCTTTTACTTCAATAGAACTAAGATATCAGTCAATAGAACTGTGAGCGATAAGTTTATAATTCCTATAATTCACATTTTTCAGACCAAAATGATTTTGATTGCTTTGATATATTTTTTAACGTAATATATAGTTTGTTCTTATGACATCAAATTTTTTCTATGTCCAAACATACAGTAAACAAATCAAAGTAGTCTGATGAATTCAAATATTAGAAAATTATCTCTTTCGAAAGCTCAATTTATCTCTTCACGTAATTTAATCTAATATAAGCAACTCAATAAAGGTGAGACTTAATACTGATAATACATATATTCATTAACTAATATCAAGTTACTTGTGAAATTTTAAGACTCTATCTTTTTTTTTTTATTTCAAGATGACTAAGTTATCAGTAAATTAATCTGTCAACGATAAGTGAATAATTTCTATAATTCATATTTTTAGACCAAAAGTCATGATTGCTTTAAACCTATCTTATAAAATATTTTTCACGTTATTAAAATTCAATATTTATTCTATTTAAAAATGTTTGAGTATAAATTTCTATATGTAACATTTAACTAACTCATTTAATTATAACTTTTTCAATGAAATTTAAAAATTAAATATCATTTATAATTTTTTAGATTTAGAGATGTGAGCTATGACTGAAAAAAGTGACTACATAGAATTCACAAAATATTATTTATCGAAATTTTTAGTAACTTTTAATGCTTTGAATCAATCTCAAAGTTTTTATACACTGTTAAGGTTGAATATCAAAATTAAATGTATTTTAAAATGTTTGAGTATAAAATTTTAAAATTGTATTCAGTAAACTCTTTTCTGCTATACTTTTTTGAGTGAAATTCCAAATTTTATTAGCTGCTATTTAAGAGTATTTTTTCTTAATCTACAAATTAAAATGAAACTAGTAGTTACAATTTTAAAGCATCATGTCCTTTACTACAATACATATTTAGGAGAAGTAAACTTATGAATATGAACCCTCAAAAAAACAGTTTGTGCTATGTTTAAGGTATTTACCTCTGTCATGTGAATAAACAGGCCAAGCCAATGATTACGCTTGATCTAACTAGTTTTACAATTCTAATTTTAATAAATGTTGCTTGTTGTTGTTGCTGTTACCACTGCTTAATTTTTTAAATGTGAATAACTGTCAATAATTGTAAAAAAAACTATGAAAAAGAGTAAATAATTGTAAATAATTACACGGAAAGAAATTTCGCCTTTGGAGATGTCGATGACTTAAGGGATAAAGACTTTTCAATAGATTGTGTTAAATTGATTTGAATTTATACTTAAAATATAACAAAATTCGACTACGGATAATCGTAAATCATATATTCTAAAATCCACCTGATTCAATCGTAGATCAAATAATGATGATTCTAGAAAAGCTTGAAAATTCTTAATACGAGGCCGAGCAAAAATTAACTCGGCGCTGGACATCTCAGACGTCGAGATTCGAGATCCCGCTATTTACAGTGAATACATATTGGATTACTCTGAGAGTCGAGTGGTGGCACTTCAAGAGTCTGTATATGTTTGTTGCTGTTTGTATTAACGGACGAAATATATAAGTTATGTTACAAACTCTTGAATATTAATTTTTCATCCAAACCAAAATGTTTGTTACAATTCAAACAATTTTTTCGTAAACTTTTAGCTCAATATTTTCAACTGTTAATAAATACATTGAGAAAAAATTGTATAAGACCAATTACTATAAGTAGTTGTATTATAGTATATTTCGGTACTAGTGCGATAAAGTGATTTTTTACTCGTGTGGCGGTTTGCGCCCGAGCGAAGCGAGGGTGAAAAGGTCACACGAGTAAGAAATCACTTTCTCGCACGAGTATCGAACACTATTTTTTGACACGACGTGTGAGAAGCTCCATTTTCGCACATATAAACATTGGACCTGATTTTTCTTTTAAAAACATTAATTAATAATAAAAGCTGAAATTAGGTCCAATCCTTATTACGCTCTAACTTTGGGAAAAAATAATATTTTGATATGCTGTAACTACTGTTTCGAAAGGATTTGAGCTCAGCTTTAATTTAAAAAAAGTTTCAAGCTTGTAGCTATCGACGCTAAATAACTATATGCATTTAAAAATCTAGTAACTTTTTTAGTGATTTTCTTTAATTGCCTGTAACCAGGGAAATATTGAGTATTTATGACTGTAACTTTAGCTTTTCTCATATTTTATCATCTGAAAACTTATCCCGAAGTTAGAGCAAAATCCATGATCCAGAGGTGTGACACTCTCCTAGTTAGTTAAACAAATATTTAAAAAAAAATTTTTTTTAATGATATGATTGATAGCAGAGACTGAATTTAATCTCATTTTAAAACAATTGATTTAATTATGTAATTTATATATATATATATATATATATATATATATATATATATATATATATATATGTATATCTTAAAAATTTATTATAATATTTATTAAGTTTACTTGAAACTTTTATTCCAAACAACTTTCTCGAATACCTGTACTTATTTAACCGCTAACGTCGGAGTCACTTATTCAAAGGTATTGCAGAAATCGAGAACCTCGACTCTCGGGTTCTCAGACGCCCAGAGCGGAGTTGAGGTAACTCGGCCGTGCGCTTGCACTATTGCGATAACTCATGAATTCCATATTTACGAATTTCGAGTAAGATCAAGTTTAGTTTTGTTTTGCATGTAATCGAGGATTCTTAGAATTTATTTTATACTCTTACGAATTCAAATAATACGAAATGTAGAGTTATGGAATGTTGTTTTTTTCATGAAATCAATAGACTCTAAATATCGAGATACCCAAAGACGAAATTTCTTTTTGTGTATAAATAACTGTAAATAACTATAAAAAACTGTAAATAGTTGTAAATAACTATCATTTATGTCTCAATTCTGACACTTTTTAACAGAATTATTTACTATTATTTACAGTTATTCACAGGAATTTTTTCCATATGGGTACATAACGCTTATTCTAAAAGAATGTCGGTGGTGAAAATTTCGTAGAATTTCAACATTTGTTGAAAAAAAATATGTTAGCATTATACACTTGAGGGAGTATATCTGCGTTAATAACATTCATAAATAAAATAAAATCTTAACACTATTCAAATTCAATAATAATCTATGAAAACGATTTTTTCTAATGACTCGAAAAGTTTTCAGAAAGTCTGTGCTTAAATATTATAAATAAAATATCATGATTGTCAAAATTATATATATATATACATACATATATACTGGGCGGGGTACCCCCTGCTTGCACTGCTCGCCGACCCCCAATTATCATGTTGCATATACATATACATCTTACCAATTATAGAAACCATTATATTAGCTTAAGCAATATTTTGTTCTATATATAACAAAAAAATTTAATGATTTTTTTTTAATTTTAAATTATATTATTATAAATGTTTTTAATAAATACGTAAAGCTTATATATTATAGATTAATTAAAAATACTATGTTACATAATACAAATTTTTTTAATATTAATGTTCCAACTGCGGATAGTTTCAGGTTACGTGAGTAATAAAATAATAAAAAAATACACTTTAACATGATTTCCGTCAATTGGATTTCATTCCATCATTTTCGTTTATATTATTTATTTATATATTTAAATTTTTATTATTAATTTTTATAGTAATATTGTAATTTTAATATTTATTAATTTTATTATTAGTTTAATAATTAACATAAATGTAACCTGTAAAAAATAAAAATTAAATTATTATATAATTTGTTAAAAATAATTAATGTAGAAATATAAAATTTAATATTGATAAATTTGCAAAATTTTATGTTAAATTATAATAAAATTATTTTTCTAATATTTCTTTTCACACTATATTTGGTATAGTATCATTATTTCCTGATTCATTTTGAATAAATATTTTATTTGCATTTTTACATCGCGAAAGAGCAACGTATAATTGACCATGAGAAAATAAAGGTTTTTTAATATATATACCAACATTTTCAAAACTTTGTCCTTGAGATTTATTTATAGTTATTGCAAACGCTAGAATAATAGGAAATTGTTTTCTATATAAAATAAACGGTAATGACGATGATTCGTTAGTATTTATTGTTATTTTTGTTACAAACACTTTATTTCCTTCATTTTCTCCTGTAATAATTTCAGCTTCTATATTATATTTAAATAATTTAGTTATTTTTAATCGTGTTCCATCACATAATCCATCTTTAATACTTAAATTTCGAATTAGCATTATAATTGCTTTTACTTTTAAATTTAATTCATGTGGAGGTAATCTTCCTCTTATATTATTCAAAATTTCTATTGGATAATTCAAATAAATATTATCATTTGTTTGATGTATTCCTTTATACGTTGCATAATCAATACTATAATACTGCCGTGTTAAGTAAAAACTTACATAAGTGACATTTCGATGAAAAATAAATTTTTTCTATCAATAGATCCAAAAAAAAATTGCCTATTAAATAAATAAAAAAAAAGTTGTTTCAAATTTTTCGTTAAAAAATGAGGGAATAAAGATTACTTAAGAGCATGACGAAGCTGTCTGCCTTCTAATAATATTTCCAATCTTAACTTATGAATAAACGATGCGTTTAATCGAGTTTCTTTGCTACAAAGAAAAAATTTGTAAGATTAAACTCCAGTGCGGACAACTCAAGAAATCCACCAAAATATTATACATACAAAGTTATAATAAAAACTTTCAATATGTCGTATTTTAAGGTTAGGTTTGTCGAGTTTGATATCTAATTTCCAATCCAAGCTCATAAAAAAATAACAAGTCCAAATGATTATTTTAACAAAAATTATTGTATAAATATAGCTTTAGTGCGGACAAGTCATTATATTTGTTTAATTTAAGAATTTAAAAAGATATTGATAAAATAAAAAAAGCAAAACTCGATTGCTGCAGCTTCGACATGCCGTTAAGTATTAAAAAATTAAAAATTGGATCGAACAAAATTAATATTATTTCACTTTATCACTTTTATTTATTTTACACTTATGTAAGTTTTTACTTAACACGGCAGAATAAGTTAATGTTTGATTGTTAATTAATTTTAATATTTTATTATTTAAAATGTTTACTTCTTCATTATGTGTACTTAAAATAACATTTTTAGAAAAACAAGAAATTTCATTAATGTTTTTATAAATTTTATTACAAACGTTATTAGTTTTCCATTCTTTTGGCATAATGAATGGATCAACTTTTCCTTCTCCGATATTTAATAAAAATAAAGAAAAATTGTCGTCATTAGATCTTACGTTTTTTTTTTAATTTAAAAATATGAAATAGAGGCCAAAGATTTTAATACTTTGTAGTCTCTTCAATAATAGTATTTCTTTTTCCATATTTTAATACTGGTATAATTTGTCTAAAATCTCCACCTGAAATCATTATTTTTCCACCAAAACTTTTATCATTACGATAAACATCCTTTAATGTTTTGTCTACAGTTTCTAAAGCTTTCTTGGGAATCATTGATGCTTCATCCTATAAAATTATATCTGTTTGTCTTAATTTTTTTTATCTGAATCAAATTTTAAAAATGCACTTTGAATGTTATTTAAATCTAATGGTAATCAGAAAGTTCTATGACTTGTTAAACCTTTAGGTAATAAAATTGAAGCTATACCTGTCCAAGCCATGGACAAAAAATTTTTTTTTACACTTATATAATAATATATTAAAGTTTGGTATAAAAAGGTTTTTCCAGAACCTCCCGATCCATCTATGAAAAATATTTTTTGTTTATTATTTATTATTTGTTCAAAAATATTTTTTTGATCATCATTTAATTATTTATACATTTATTAAATTTTTTTCTACTAAAATCTGTTGTTTCATTATTAATTTCTTCATTTTCTTCAACATACGTTTTACTTGGTTCTGGTAAATCAAAATTTCCACATGACATACCTTCTAAATTTAATATTTCATTAATGTGATAAAGCTTTATTTTCTTTGTATTCTTTTAAATCTTCTGTAAAAATTTTTTTATATTTGTCCCAAATAATTTTACCTTAAATATTTTTACATAATAAAAAACATGCAAAAAATTTATGTAATTGTATTGGTAACATAACTTGACATGCTTCTTCAAAAATATAAAAGATTTGATTTTCATGTTCAATTAAATTCAGTGCTAAAGCTGTTTCTTTATAAGTATTTTAAGTTATATTTTCATGAGTTCGTAAATCGATATATGGTGTTGCACCTTTTAATTTTTTTTCTGTTTAATATTAATTTAAAAAAAAAACGTTCACTATCTTTTGGAGATCATTTTTTTTTGAGATATATCATGTGATGTATAAATATAATTAGTTTTTCTTCATGTAAATGTTTTAACAATAAGTTTTAATTTATTGATTAGTAATATAAAGATACATAACAAATTTTTTAAAAATCTAATAATAATTTTATATAATATTAATGTATAAATATTAAAGTATTGTACAATAAAACTTTGGTATTAAAAATATTATTTCGTTTTTCGTTAGATATACGACATTATATTAATTAACATATAATAATGCATAAAAGTTATAAACTGTTATATCATTATATGAGTGGGGGAACCTGGTGGGCATGGGGGAAGGGGGGTCTAGGGGGGGGGGGGGAGTGGGGCTGCTGAGGCTGAATTTTTCGATATAACTATATAATAAGATATATGTATATATAATTCTTCTATCATGAATTGTATGTATTATAAGTTGCAAATGCATAAATAAGCAGGTAAGAATAGCTGAGCGCTTAAACGCACGTATGTGCCTCTCGCGGCAGCGCGCCACACGCCCACCGCGTCGCATTAAAAAAATTGTAGCACTTTTTTTTATGAATATTACCAAAATTTTCTTTCAGAAAAAGATACTTTAGACTTTATAGAATAATCCTAAAAAAAATTTGTTCTTACCTACCCGAGAAGTTTGTTAAATTGTCATTTGTTTATTAAAAAATTAATTTTTTAACAACATTTATGATAATTTTTATAAAATTCGAATTTTAATTGAAATAGAAGAAAGTTTTGTACTTACTATGAAAATTTCATAAACTTTCATTCAATATTTACCAAGAAATTGAATTTTGAAAAAAAACGACTTCAAATCATCGATTCCCATTATATCATTATCTGGTTTTTAAAACTTTGTATCTGAAATGTCATTGTCAATTTCCATTAAAATTGTTTCATGATTCAAATTCTTTTGTTTACGATACATTTCCATTATCTTTTTTTGTTCTGCCAATAAATGCATTTGTGAGTATTTTTCTAATATTTCAAGCTCGGTGAAATCTAAATTTAATGGTATTTGTTTTAGACGTTGCTCATGACGAAAACTCCTCCTTATCATGTCCGGTGGATTATTGTAATTAATATTTGCATTATTATAATTTTGCGAAACTGAAAACATTCTTATTTATTGCGTTTTAAAAATTCTTGATAAACGTAATCGCATTTGAGAAACATCATATCTTAAACAACATAGACCTAAATTATAAAGTATTGCAATAGCAAAAACAATTGCAAAAACGCCACAATCATAATCATCGGTTTGTGGTTTTACTGTTTTGAATACTATGCTCAATTCTGATTTGTTTGGAAATAATCTGTTCATATAAATCTTATGCTCATCTCGTAGATATTTAAGATTTAAACTGTCATATATATGAATTACCTTATTATTATAATACACAGAAATCCGGTGACCCTTTTCCAAATTTCCTGAAAATAATAACTGTATGAATTCTCCTTCAATCGGTACTGATTTAATATATTGTGGTCTTTAAATTAGTGAAGTTAATTGCATGTTGAATGAGGTGTACCGGTTTAAAATATTATTAAATTCTAATATATGAATATCGGTTAACCATAACCAATAGAAAACTTCAAAATCCAGGTCTGTAAAGAATCATGCTAACTCTGCTCTTCATTTACAACAAGAAGCATGCTTATGAATCACTCTCTAAAACATCAGTATTTTCTGGAAAAAAAATAATTAGGTCGGAACTTTTCCAAAAATTTTGAAAAATTTCCAAAGGGTCTAGCCTATTAAGAGGATCAAAATTGCCCTCACCGGAAACTGAAAAAAAAATGCTATCTTTTTTTACATCAAAAAATACCAACACAAAAAAATTTTTAGCCCTTTTTAATGAATCATAACCTTAAAATTAATGAAAACGGGTTTTTTCGTTTTTTGGCGATATCTCGGCTCCTAGTGGACGGAAAATACGTTTTTTTTAAATTGTAGGTTTTTGAAAGCCCTACAACTTGATGTAGGTAAAAAATAGTTTCGGCGCAACATTCTAATTTTATAAGCATTTAAAATTTTTAAAGTTCAATAAAAAAAAACTAAGACAGAAATAACCAAAAGAAAATATGTTGTTTTCCAACCAAAAAACTGTAACCATGAATTAATAATCATTTAAAATTAGGTGAAAAAAACCTTCAATTTAAGCCTTGAAAAAGTCTGATAAATGCCCTAAAACCGAAGGTATGCTCATCCACGGTTACAAATATGAAGTATCAAATTAGTGAATCGTTAATAGTATGCACTAGCACTATTAAATTCAAGTGAGCATAATTTGGTTTACTTATTGAATCTATTTTTGATTGAATCGGAAGAGACTTACGTTGTGTTTGATAGGATCATCAGAATCAAAGATTAAATGCATCTATAGCGATATCTGGAACTAATTTTTGTGAATACTTATCTGGGAAAATATTCCATTGTTTAATTCATTATTTTGTAATCGAATTTTTTTACAATTTCAAAAAGATGAATCATTTATCAACATTAATAAATATATTAAATTTTTTTAACAAAAATGATACTGTCGTAGACTAATGTGAAATTGAAATAATTGTTCATAAAGTAATAAGTGAACAAAATAAATACGCTTACTTTCGCTTTTGAACAATTAAATAATATTTTTTTTTTAATATCTTTGATAAATTTACATGAAACTAATTATCAAAATAAAATTTAAAAATTCCATAAAGATAGTATTATTAATTTTCAAGAATGAATAATTTATCATTTTTAGGAATGTATTTTCAAGTAATATTCTGAAAAAATGAATTTAATTACTAATAAAATTTTATTTTATTTCGTTTGTACACTAACATTTATAAAATAAAAAATCTTACAATCGTAGTTTGATTGATATGGAAATTAATAAACAAGAATTTTTTTCAAGAAATTAAAAAAACTTTTTCTTTTATTGTTTAGTTATTGTTTAGTCATCATCACTATCTACCTCGATAACTGGTACAAAACCTTCGGTTTCAAAAATTTTGCTTAATTTCGCAGCTGGTCTTATTTTTTTAGAAATGTACGTACCATAAGATAAATAATATATTACGGCTGCTACATGTGAGCAGGAACTGATTGTACTTAAACCATTCGCACATTCACAACAGTATCGCAGAATGCTCCTATAACCAATCGAGTCCGGTTTATACTCAATATAACAATTGTAAGTTTTGCTGCTTATGTGCCGGGAGCGAACTTGTATCTTGATTATATTATTTTTTTCTTTGCAATATTGTAAATGTATCTCATCATTTTCATCCAGCATTTCTGCTAAATAAGGAATAGGCTGCTGCATTTGGTAAGTACCTGTGAAAAATATTATTAATAATTTTCTAGTAATGATAATTTAATATTAAGAGGGTGTACAGGTAAAATCTTGTTTTCCCATATAAAAATGATTTTTGTGGGAAATTGTGTAAAATTGAGAATAACTTAAATAAACCACCGTAATTCAGACATTAACCTTCAGGCGGCCGGGGTGGCCCCTTTCGGGGTCATCTGATGTTGGCCACTTATCACTAGATATTTTTGAAAGTTTAGTATGGAAATTTTTTACGAAGTCATGCCGGCCGCCTGAAGGTTAATAACAGTTAAAAAACAGCTAATAATAGTTAACAATAGTTAATAATAGTTATGAATGCTAAATAACAATGATTGACTAAAAGTAATGATTATTAATAGTTATTCATAGTTACTCACATTTATACACATTTATTAACAGTTACTCACATTTTCCAAAATTTTAGGATTGGTATATTATTTATACTCATTTATAGTTATTTATTGTTTATAGTTATTTAATTAGTTACAATGAAATATAGTTATTTTCAAATTTTCAACACTAAATATTAAAAACTGTAGGATTAGTAGTATTTTAACTGCTGTTCGGTTTAGAGGTGAATGAGGCAGCAATTAAAATACTATATATTATATTTATAGTTATATAATTAGTTACAATGAAATATAGTTATTAACACTTTCTTACAGATATTTACAGTTTTTCACATTTATTAACAGTTATTAACAGTTTTTCACATTTTTTTACATTTATACTCAGTTATTAATAGTTATTCATAGAAATTATTTCTGTATGGGCTCCAATAAAAAAAAAAGATTTTTATTTTTTATTTTTGACTCATAAGAACTACAACAAAATCCATGCGTGATGTTATTCAAAATAATTTGAAAAATCAATAAAAAAATTTCCAGAACGAAATATTAAACTATTAGTGGTATTTTAATTACTGCCTCATTTACCTCTAAACAGAACAGCAGTTAAAATACTACTAATCCTACAGTTTTTAATATTTAGTGTTGAAAATTTGAAAATAATTATATTTCATTGTAACTAATTAAATAACTATAAACAATAAATAACTATAAATGAGTATAAATAAAAATAAATTATCCACCAATTCTAAAATTTCGGAAAATGTGAGTAACTGTTAATAAGTATGTATAAATGTGAGTAACTATTAATAACTATTAATAATCATTACTTTCAGTCAATCATTGTTATTCAGCATTCATAACTATTATTAACTATTGTTAACTATTATTAGCTGTTTTTTACTGTTGTCAATGTCTGAATTACGATAGGTTATTACAGTTATTCTCAGTTTTACACAATTTCCCACAAAAATAATTTTTATATGGAAAAACAAGATTTTACCTGTATACTCTCTTAATATTAAACTAGCTTCAATTACCTCGCTTCTAACGTCGCTCGGTTTGATTCTGACCTTTGTAAAAAATATTTTTCAATTTAAATTATTTTAAATTTCAAAGTATCCATTTTTAAACGTATTTGCGTATGTAATTATATATATATATATATATATATATATATATATATATATATATATGTGTGTGTGTGTGTGTGTGTGTGTGTGTGTGTGTGTGTGTGTGTGTGTGTATGTGTGTATGTGTGTGTATGTGTATTTTTGAATATGTGTTTTTTAAATATATGTATATATATATATATATATATATATATATATATATATATATATATATATATATATATATATATATATGCATATGTGTAAATGATTGTTTTATGTGTATGTATGCATGTGTAAAAGTGTATGTACATGTGTATCTATGTATTTGAATGTATGTGTTTGTGAGGGCATGTGTAAGTGCTGATGTTTGTACATTATTGCTAAATAATATATGAACACTACCCTCCAGTCATATTTGCCCACCCTACATGAAAATCGATAAAACTTCAAAGTTTTGTGGCTCAGTGAAAATAATCGTAATTAAAAAATTCCGACGAGGTTTTAAAAAGGGTTTAAAAACCTTTGATTTAAGCCGAGTTGAGCAAAAAAAAATTAAAAAATGCATGCCTTATGCGTAAAAAACTAACTAAAAAATATTCAATTTTTTTTGCCCCTGTTCAAATGCCTGCCATTTTTGCGGAAATTATCGAATCATAGAAAAACAAACAAAATGAGCTATAGAAAGCTCATTTGTGATCGATTTTACGGTAGTTATGGTCATTTTTTATGATTTTTTTAAATAGATATTATCTCAAAAAATACGCATGATATAAAAAAATTTAATGTGAAAAGAGTTCAGAAAATTATTTTAACTAATAACTTGTGAGTTATTGTGTTATTTTACTCAATGAAATTCGCCATATAGGGCACCAAACACCTTTACCCCTTAGATTTATTTCAATTCTTTTTATAATAAAAATATTATTCAAAAGCAGATTGAAGATTTTTAAAATACAATATTTAAGAAAAACTGTTTTGAAGTTTCTAGTTATCATATCATAAAATTATTAATTCTATCCTTAGCTTTTATAAGAATTTTTTCCTAGTATCTCTTATTTACATTAGCTAATGATATGAAAAAAGATTCTTGAAAAAAGAATCTTGTTATTTTACTCGTTTTAGCTGAAATGCAAAAATATTTGCTATCGAAGTAAATAAATATAATAATTCATATTGTAAGGTAATATAAATTGATTAGTACTCATCTCAACAAATGAAACAATAGATTTTTTCTAAGGTCAACAAATAAATTATTGATTATTACACTTGAATAAATCTTGAAATAATTATTGTTATGTTAAATTATATTTTACTTATTCTTTTATATTGCAATATAATTAGTATTTATATCGACGAATGAAACAATAGATTTGTTTTAAGGCCAACAAATAAATAATTAACTGTTACACTTGAATAAATCTTGATATAATTATTGTTATGTTGAATTATATTTTCCTTTTTTTTTGTATTGCAATATATTTCACTTTCAATAACTTATACTTATAACATTTACATGATATCAAGATTTAGTTAAATAATAAAAATATATTTAACATTATTTGAATTAATGTGAAAAGAGTTCAGAAAATTATTGCAACTAATAATTATAAGTTATGTTATTTTACTCAACAAAATTCTCAATATAGGGCACTAAACACCTTTTTCCCTTGGATTGAATTCAATTCTTTTTATAATAAAAATATTATTCAAAAGCAGACTGAAGATTTTTAAAATTCAATATTTAAGAAAAACTGTCTTGAAGTTACTTAGTTTGATACTTATAATAAATCCTTATAAAAATTTATTTACTCATTTACACTGCAAAAATATAGTCGATCCCTCTAGTCATATATGTAAAAAATACAATAAAATAATAAAAGCGACAAAAACATGCAAAATATTGTCATAAAGCGAAAAATGCCGACTTGACATATATTACATGCAAAAAATTGTCGCTTTGACTATAAAATGGTATTTTTCGCCTGACGATAATATTTTGTATATTATTGTGGCTTTAACTATTTTAAATTATGCATGTACATGACTAGAGGTATTGACCTAATTTTTGTCGTATGAATGAGTAATTAAATTATTATAAGCGTTTATTATAAACACTGAACTAAGTATCTGATTTGGTTCCGACCGCCTCTTAACAAAATAAAAACGAAATTAGATTTACATAAGAAACTTTTCGGTGATTATTTAAGATATATTCATTATTAAATAAGCTAATTAAAAAAAATTTGTATAGTATATCATATTATTTTAGCTATAAATTTCTGGAAAATTGAAAAATTGAACACGATTTTGTACCGGACATGATAAGAAGAAGTTTTTGTCATGAACCTTGTTTAAATAAAGTACCATTAAATTCAGATAACGCTGAGATTGAACTTCTTGAAAAAAAAATTACAAATGCAGTTATTAGTAGAACAAAAAAAAATGATGCAAATGTATTGCAAACCAAAAGATTCTAATCTTGAAATAATTCCAATGGAAATTGACAATGACTCTTCGGAAAAAAATTTTTTAAGACAAAATGATTATTTAATGGATTTTGATGATATTAGCATAAATTTTAACGATGATAAAATTAGGAATGATGAGACTGAATTAAATAAAGAAAGAAAAGAATTAAAAGAAATAGATGACAAGGAATCTTCATACATAACAAAATTATTAAGAAAAAGGTGACAGAAAAATCGAATGAATTTCGAAAAAATGCAATTAAACAGAAAATTACAAAAATGCAAGAAAAAAAAAATAAAAAATTAGAATAACAACGTGTCAATGATGCTTTACGAAAGAAAAAAGCTCATTTAAGGCGACTTCGGATTTTAGGTTAGGTTTTATTTTTGAGTTTACAAATTATTCTTTCAATATGTAAAATTTTTCAGATTTTTTAATTTTCCACCATTCTACTGATTATAATAAATGGTGGAAAATTAAAAATTCAAAAAATTTTAGAAACTGAAAGAGTAATTTGTAAACTACAAAATGAAATCGAACCGAACTTCCGTAGTCGCCTTAACAATGAAAATGGAACAACCAAATAAATATAAAGAAATGTTAGAAAATACTAAGAAAACGAAATAAGAATTCAAGAAAATGAAAAGTAATGATCAATTAGAACAAATACGTTCTGATAAGGCTTCACGTAAGAAAGAAGCTTATATAAAATTAAAAGATTCTGAACTAAATAAATATATAGAAAAGTTAAAAAATACTAAAAAAAAACAAAATGGAATCCAAGGAAAAAAAAGTAATGATGAATCGAAACAAAATACGTGCGAATGAGGCTTAACGTAAGAAAGAAGCTTATATAAAATTAAAAAATTCTGAAACAACTAAATATAAAGAAAAGTTGAAAAATACTAAGAAAACCAAAATGGAATCCAAAGAAAAAAAGTAATGATGAATTGGAACAAATACGTGCGAGTGAGGCTTCACGTAAGAAAGAAGCTTATATAAAATCAAAATATTCTGAACCAAATAAATATATAGAAAAGTTAAAAAATAATAAGAAAACCGAAATGGAATCAAAGGAAAAGTATGTTCCACTGTACAATGCATTAAATATTTATTCAAATATTGTTATAAAGGTCATGATTGTGCATACATTAGAATACGCGAAGTGAATGTTGATTTCCAAACAGAAAAGAAAGACACTTTTCAAAATGACAATAATGAAAATGTTGAATATGAATATGATGAAATACAACAATACATAAATATACGATATTTATGTCCGCCTGAAGCAATGCACAGATTATTAGAATATCCTTTACATGTTATTTCACATCCTATAAAAAGACTAAGCGTTCATGAAGAAAATCAACAAAATGTAATTTTTAAAAAAGGAAACAAAGAATCGATCCTGCAGAAAAATGTGGGAACAACATTAACAGCATATTTCGAATTGAATCGAGAAGATTTAGAAGTTCGCGATTACTTATATACAGAAATACCGCATTTTTATACATTTGACGTAAAACTTAAAAAGTGGAATAAAAGAAAAAAAATAAGGAAACCAATACTTAGTAGAATGTATTTGGTAAATCCAAAAGATAGAGAACGCTACTTTATTAGAATATTACTATTACATGTTAAAGGCGCCACATCTTTTGAAGATTTACGTACTATTGATAATGTAATATATACTTCGTTTTATGAAGCAGCTAAAGCTAAACAATTAATTAATGAAGATAAACTATTGGACCGATGTTTAGAGGAAGCATCATTAACAGAATTCCCTCATGCTCTTTGTGAATTATTCGCTTTTATTTGCATTTTTCATAATCCCATAAATGCACGAGATTTATACGAAAAATATAAAGATAAGTTTTATCATTCTAAATACGAAAAAGATATAGGCGAAATATTGGCATTGAATGTTATTCAAAATAATTTACATATCAATGGATTTTCTTTAAATGATTTAATTTACCTAACATAAGCACATACATAGAAGATAATGATGGAACAATTTTAAATTATAATGATGATATTCTAAATAAATTGGAAACAAAAATAAATTCCTTAAAAAAGAAACAAAGACAAATATTTGACTCTACTATAAAAAGTTTAAATCAAAATAAACAAAAATGTATTTTTATTGATGGACCAGGTGGAACAGGAAATAGTATATTTCGGTACTAGTGCGATGAAGTGATTTTTTACTCGTGTGGCGGTTTGCGCCCGAGCGAAGCGAGGGTGAAAAGGTCACACGAGTAAGAAATCACTTTCTCGCACGAGTATCGAACACTATTTTTTGACACGACGTGTGAGAAGCTCCATTTTCGCACGTGTCACTTTGTACAGCGTGCGTGAAATCGAGCTTCTCGCACGGAGTGTCAAAAAAGTTATTTACTTAACGTTTTAATAGCTTGTTCTAAATATCATAATATACATTACTTATGTGTTGCTTGGACAGGTATAGCAGCGAATTCATTGATTGATGGAAAAACAGTGCACACAACATTTAAACTACCGTTGAATATAACAGATTGCACAACATGTAATGTTAAGCCTAACTCTGCAGAAGGAAAAAAATTAAAGGAAACACAAATAATAATTTAGGATGAAATATCTGACTTCCAAATTTGCTTTTGAGGCAGTTGATCGTCTTTTTCAAGATTGATGCGATGTACAACACCAACCCTTCGGTGGTAAAACTGTAATTGTATCAGGAGATTTTAGGCAAACATTACCAATTGTTCAACATGGAAGTCGTTTTAATATTATAGAAAATTCGGTTAAATTTAGTTTATTATGGCAAAATTTTATGCGTACGACATTAAGTGAAAATCTGCGAGTTTCAGATAATGATAATAATTTCAAACAATGGTTATTAGATATCGGAGAAGGAAAATGTTGTAATCTTTATGAAGATGATAATGAACTAAGTGCTATACCAGAAAATCTTATCATTAGAGAACATCTTGTCAAAAAAATATTTATAAATAAAATAAAAATAAATAGTGAAAATCTAATAAATAAAGTTATTTTGGCTCCTAAAAATAATGATGTTATTCAAATTAATAACGACGTTCTGAGTACAATAGAAGAAGACTATGTTGAATATTTAAGTATTGATACAGTCGAAGATGATGACAAAGAAAATTTAAATGTTATATTACCTACAGAATTTTTAAATACGTTAATTCCTAATGGACTTCCACCACATAAATTACATTTAAAAGTAGGAGCTATTATAATTCTTTTGAGAAATTTAAATGTAAATGAGGGACTTTGTAACGGGACAAGGTTAATAGTAAAAAAACCTACTGAGATATTCTATCCAAGCTGAATTGGCAAGTGGAAAAAACAAAGGTAAATTAGTTTTTATTCCAAGAATAATTTTATCTCCATCTAAAGAAGATATCCCTTTTAACATGAAAAGAAAACAGTTTCCTATTAGATTAGGTTTTACAATGACTATTAATAAATCCCAAGGACAATCTTATGAAAAAGTTGGTGTATATTTGCCATCACCCGTTTTCAGTCATGGACAATTATATTTTGCCCTTTCAAGGACAAAACATAAAAATAATTTAAAATTATTTTTAAGCAAAAGCGCAATAGTCAACGGAGAAAATAAGAATGATCAAGACAGAATTTATACAAAAAACATTGTATATAAAGAAATATTATGAATAATATTGTATGTAAATATTCATATAATAAAGATATTATATCTAATATAATAATGTTTGATATAATATTCAAAATCATGATGCATTTTAGAAAGCACTGATGAATTGACTGTACACGGAAATGCGCAGTAATATAGATTGCATTTAAAAATTCACAGTACAATCAGCTGCATATGGGGATGCGCTGTTGAATCAGCTGCATATGCACAGAAAGAATTTTGGTAATTAATAATTACCACATTTTGTTCGTTTAAATAAAATTGGATATTAATGCTCGTTGTAGAAAAGTTGATAAAAAAATTAACACCAACCACCTGGATTACGAGCTAGTTGTTCTTTATTTTTTTTCAAAATTAAGTCATAACGACGTTTAGGACGACTTCCACTGTGTCCTTTTTCAAGTACTAAAATACAGAGGTACAAAAATTGTAAATTGGACGTAGATACACTGGTTAAAAAAATTATAAAGAATATGGTAAATTGTAGATTATTAAAATTACCTAAATGCCCTAAAGAAGGCAAGTCACATTTTTTTAAAAAAAAGTTACATTAAGAATTATATTTAATCTTTCAGCATTATGTCGACGCCTCCTAATCATAAGATTCTACTTCAGAAGTGCTCGCAACAAAATGCTATTTCAAATCCAACTCAATAAAAGTCTCTTTCGAATCATAATGCAACACAATGCTGATTCCCGTAACGCGTCAACAAAATTCTCCTTCACAGACCAGTGCAACATAATTCTATTTCGGTGACCAATGCAATACAATTCTCATTCGAGATCAGTACAATATAATTCTAACTCGTCGAACAGGGCAACAAAATTCTACTTCGGATGTTAGAACAACAAAATTCTGTTTTGTAAATATTAATTTATAATATTAATCAATTTATTATTATTATAATTCAAAACTTTTGATTTCTACGACAACATTTTTACAAAATAAATCTTTTTGTTGTTTCATACTTTATTATGTTTTATTATTAATAATGAATAGTTATAATTTCCTATTAAAATTAAATTACTACTACACCTATGTACACCTTCTACTTACTATTTAAGTGTTTTTTACAACTGCAAAAGTATTAGATCTATAAGTTTAAGTGCTTAAAACTTGACAAAAAATAATGTATAAATTTTTTTAAAAAGTAGCTGCATACAGAATTTTTGAAGCCCTTTTCAAATCTTTTTTCAAATTTTTTCTAGCTCAATTATTAAAAAAACTACAGCTGATTGAAAAATGCAAAAGTGAAAAAATTTTTAAATTACCTAAGCGGCTATTTTTTTTTTTACATATCATTAAAAAAATGTAAGTAAGCCAAAAAGAAAGCTTTAAAGAATACTTTAAAATGCTTTTTTAAAATTTTTTCTAGGATCAAAATTGAAGGAGATATGCTTTTTCAAAGTCGGAACAAAAATTTGATAACCTGCTCAGAATTATTGGCCGGTACTGTACATAAAAATATTATCATACGACGAAAAATTCAAACTTTTAGTAGTAAGAATAGCTATGTCAAAGCTATTAATATTTTCAACAGTTTTCCAAATAAACTGAAAAAGATAAAAAATTTCTAAACTTATTCATCATTTATTTTCATTAAATAATTATCGTATGTTTATATATAAGAATGTATTTGATAATATAATGTACATCGGCAAATCTTCAAAACTTTTAACTTTCTCATGATGTTTTTGAATAATTTTTTTTCAATAACTGAAAAGTGAAAAGTTTCAGAGACAAGCCTATATATTAGAGTGGAGCGAAAAAAAAATATAAAAACAAGTCCCCTTAAAATGATTCTATTTAGTCCAAAGAGTAGCTGTGAATTTTTTCAGATTGTTATTTCACGTAGAACATTTTAAGAATGTCCGAGTTTTTTTGTACGTGCTTATTGAATATATTCATATTTATATCACTATATATTTTTTTATATTAATAGCATTAAAATATAATATCATTACTGTTTAATACAATATATTTTAATAATAATAGATTATCAATTATGCATGCTAATAATTTAGAACAATCGTAAATTCTTATTTCTCCGAAACAGAATTTTGTTGTTCTAACATCCGAAGTAGAATTTTCTTGCGCTGTCCGACGAGTTAGAATTATATTGTACTGAGCTCGAATGAGAATTGTATTGCATTGGTCACCGAAATAGAATTATGTTGCACTGGTCTGTGAAGGAGAATTTTGTTGACGCGTTACGGGAATCAGCATTGTGTTGCATTATGATTCGAAAGAGACTTTTATTGAATTGGATTTGAAATAGCATTTTGTTGCGAGCACTTCTGAAGTAGAATCTTATGATTAGGAGGCGTCGATGTAGTCTATAATATAAAAATACAAATTAGAAAAACACAACTTAAAATACATCGAAAGATAAAAACAGGAATCAATAACACAAGAAACTTACGCTTCGTACAGTCAGAAAATTAAAAACACACAATATTAAAATGACATAAACTTATATATGATTTTTCTAAAACTCACACATATTTACATAGGTATATAATTATTATAACGCTTCGAAGTATAGATACGCTGAAAAGGTAGGGAGATAGTGATACATTACAATCGTGTGGGCTACCATATGTAAATACTTATATATATATATATATATATATATATATATATATATATATATATATATATATATATATATATATATATATACTAGGGGTACCCCCTGCTCGCTCCGCTCACAACCCCCTATTTGTTATTTAGGTTACAATATCTTTATTTTTTTATTTTCATCAACTGTAAAAAATATAATTATTAAAATATATTAAGTTATACTCAAAAATATATTTAAATATTTATTACAAACCCATTTTTGTTTTCCTTATTTATATGATGTTATATAATAAAAGTTTTTATTGTTTATATAGAACCAATTTTCATAAATACTAATATCTTATGAATGTCCGTAGCATTAATAAATTTTTGTTTTTTTACCTAAATTATTAAATTTATAAAGTTTGTATTATAAATATATTTCTATATTTTCCACACCACCTAGTATTTTTAAATACCGAGGTATATATGTAGGTGCGTTTTTTTAGTGGTTTCCCCAGGAGGCCTATTTCCACTCACATTTTTAAAAAATGTTTTTTTTTTAATAAATAAATGAAAAAAATAATTTTTTTATTTATATATTAAAAATAAAAAATAACATCTTTTAAATATGTTCGCTGAAATATAAAATATTAAAAATAATATGTATATTAAATTTAATATATTTAAATATACAAAAAAATATTACTTATACTTACTATTAAACAGTATTTAGAAATTCAAAAATTTTTTTAATTCATAAATTTAGAATATTAAAAAAATTTTACCTATTTTTATTATGACTAAAAATTTTGAAAACAGAAATTAAAAAAATTTTCATGTTTTATCCTTTTTTTTGTCAACATACTTAGAATTTTTTTCATCTTTTTGTTCTAATTTTTGTAAATATTGTAAAATTATTTAATATAATTGTTTATAAAATTTTATATAATTTTTTACTTACTTTTATAAATAAAAAATAATATTTCTGGAAAATACTTCTTGGAATTTTTATATGTAATATTAATTATATATACATAATTCATACATATATTTTGTATAAAAATAAATTATTTTTTAGCATGTAAATTTTTGTTTTCTATTAGATTTCGTACTAAAATTTTTCTTACAATAAATACATAATTCCTTTTTTTGTACGTGAGTTCTTTCATGTCTTCTAATATTTTTAATTTTAATAAATAAGCCACATGTTTTACAACTTACAGTTTTAATATGAATTCTATTTATATGTATTTTTAAAAATTCAGATGTTGAATAAGAATTTTTGCAAAGCAGGCATTGAAATACATCCATCTTTCCTATTAATATTAAGTTTAAACATTAATTTTCATTAAATAATAATTTTATAAAAAACTTGGGAAACATTTTAATTATATTTTATATATGGGGATTTATAATTTTATTTAAGTTTAATTTTATTCTGTTTCTATTATATTTAAAAAAATAAAATATAATAAGCATAACACATTTAATAATTTACATCAATGACTTTTTAGGGGTCCACCTTTGTTTTATTTGACATTTTCATTGATTGCAATTTTCTAATGTGAAAGAGAGAGAAAGAGAAACAGTCTACTTACTCTTTACTTAGCTGCCTACCCGACACTGAAGTGGCTTTTGCTGATCGCTTACTCTACGCACGTACTAATATTCACAGTGAAAAATTTGTTAGCTTTTGTCGACAAAAATCGCATCATGAGTAGCGCGGCTCACGAAACAGCTACCACTCCGATATTTTCGACTAATTACTTTCTGACAGCTATGCAGAAACTGTTTTAGCTTTCAATTTAATTTAAAACAAGTTTTACAAAAGAAAAAAATCTTTAATTTTAGTGAAATAAAAATAAAATACCCTTTAAGTGAATCAAATTTACACAACAAAATGAAATTTGAAAATCAATTAATCGTTAAAATTAAATGAAATGAATTAATAAAAATGGTAAGAATTTAAATAAATTATTTATTGAAAATTTCCGTCCAAACAATGTTATCTATTTTTGATGTATCATCTAAATTATTTTGAATATAGATATTATTAAAAGTTTTACATCTTGACAAAGCAACGAACAATTGACCATGTAAAAACAATGGTCTTCTTACAAATAAGCCTACATTATCGAAACTTTGACCTTGTGATTTATTTATAGTTATTGCAAATGCTAATATAATTGGAAATTGTTTTCTGTAAAGAATATATGGTAATGAAGAATTATTTCCTGTATTTAAAGTAATTTTTGGAATAAAAACTTTATTTCTAATTTTATCGCCTGTTATTATTTCAGCTTCAATATTATGTTTATATAAATTTATAATTTTCAATCGTGTACCATTACATAATCCTTCCGATATACTTGAATTTCTTAACAACATTACTATAGCATTAACTTTTAAATTAATTTATGAGGGGGTAAACCTTCTTTAATTTTATTTAAAAATTCTATCTGGTAATTCAAATAAATGTTATCATCAGTTTGATCAACACCTTTATGCGTAGCGTAATCAATACTATAATATGTTTCAGTTTTTCCATTTAATAAATATAGTACTTTTTTATTTAAATTATCAATATCTTCATTATGAGGAGCTAATATAATTTTTTCTTTGCAACAATTTTTATTAATATTTGAATAAATTTTAGAACAAATATCGTTAGTTTGTAATTTGTTTGGAATTATGAAAGGGTTTATTTTGCCATCACCAATTTGTAATAGAAATGAAGCAAATTTTTTATTTTTAGATCGAATATTATTTTGTTAATTTTAATATACTAAAAAATTGACATAAATATTAACTTTTTATTGTTTCTTCTATAATTAAATTTTTATTTCCATGTTTAACAACTGGTAAAATTTGTCGAAAATCACCACCTAAAATAATTAATTTTCCACCAACAAGAAAATTACTATTACAAACATCTTTTAATGTATTATTAAGTATTTCTAATGCTTTTTTGGAATCATTGATGCTTCATCCCATATTATTGTATCAGCTTCTCTTAATTTTTTTTTATCTGATTGTAATTCTAAAAATGCATCATTAATTGTATTTAAATTTAAAGGTGATCTAAAGGTCTTATGACTTGTCATTCCTTTAGGTAATAAAGTAGATGCAATACTAGTCCAAGCCATAGACAAAATTTTTTTATTAATTGATATAAAATAAAATATTAAAGTCTTATATAAAAAAGTTTTTCCTGTTCCTCTAGGACCATCGATAAAATATATTTTTTTATTATCTTTTTCAGTTAAAATTTCAAAAATTAATTTTTGTTCATCGTTTCATTTATTATACATTAATTTAAAATTTTTTTTGCTTTCTATTTCATCATGATTGTTCAAAGTAATTGAATTTATTTTTGGTTCAGGTAAACCAAAATCTTTACAAGATATATATTCATTAATAAAAATATTATTAAGTTCAAATAAAGCATTATTTTCTTTATTTTCATTAAAATCTTCAACAAAATAATTAGTAGTGGAGGTTGGCGCGCTTGCGCACAGGGGGCTTGCGGAATTTCCATTTTACCATGTTTGATGTCATTTATTCTTTTAAGCAATAATTGTACATTTTATAAAATTTATCATAAAAATTATTAACTTAATATGTTTGTTCTATATATTTAAAGTAAAAGCAGTAGGTGCAAACAATAAAAATTAGCAAGAAGCTTTTTAAATGATAGGATTTGAATGAAATTGAGGATCAAAGGGGATGAGCTAAGGAGCAGCTAAGGAAGAGGAACAAAAACGTAAAATAACGTAAAATAACACAAAAAAAAAGGTAAAATTTGAGGATTTACCCGAGGAGGAGCAAAAATGACCTAAAATAACGTAAAAATAACGGAAAAAAGTGATGGATTTTTTGAGGAAGAGAAAAGGAAGAGAAAATGAAGGCATGAGGAAACTCAAAAGAAGAGAAAAAGAAGAGGGGAGGAAGGGAAAAGGAAAAGAAAAGGAAGAGGAACAAATAACGTAAAATAACGTAAAAAATAAGGGAAAAAAAAGAGGATCAAAATTAGGTAAGAGGATGAGGAAAAGAAGAGAAAGGGAGGAGCTTGATCGTAGAAAATTTCCTTACAACTATATAATATAGAGAGATATATATATACACATACACGCATTGACATTAATTTGCTGTTATTATTTTTGAATTTGAATTAAATTGGAGGACAATAGAGTGAAGAAGAACAGAATTTTTGTATATTTGTTTTAAAATTGTATAACCGTTAAGAATTAAAATAGAAATTGCTTATTGTTATGTTTGCTTTATTAAATTTACGGTTTCTTTATATATTTTTTTAAGAAACTGGGTCTCCAGTATTCTATTCATAGTGTTATCATTAAAATGAATATTAAGCATTTCAAGAAATTTTTTCTTCTTTCTACCACTCTCCTGATCAACAATGGAAGTTTTCTCAAAATGAATTTCATGTGAAAACTCAATGCAATGCAATACTAAAGTTTTTGTACCTCTGTATTTTAGTACTTGAAAAAGGACACAGTAGAAGTCGTCCGAAACGTCGTTATGACTTAATTTTGAAAAAGAAATAAAGAACAACTAGCTCGTAATCCAGGTGGTTGGTGTTAATTTTTTTATCATATTTTGTTCGTGTACGATTTCAGAAATAATCGAAATAATATATTTCGAATTCGGTAAAGCGTTTTTCTAAAAATTGTAATATACCATTACAAGAAGTTTTGGAATACCGTATACATTGAATCCTGTATTACAAGGAACGTTGAAGTAAAAAATTACCACTTATTTTATTTACAAATTCAAAAATAGTAATGTTAGTTACAATTACATTTAGTATTTAAAAAGACATTAAAATCTCCTAATGCCAAATTTCTTTCTGTGTGGGGATGCGCTGTTAAATCGGCTGCATATGGGAATGCGCTGTTGAATCGGCTGCATATAAGAATGCGTTGTTGAATCAGCTGCATATGGGGATGCGCTGTTGAATCGGCTGCATATGGTAATGCGCTGTTGAATCGACTGCATATGGGGATGCGCTGTTGTACTGACTGCACATAAAGATACACAGTCAAATAAACTGCTTAATAATTATTGCTAAATATTGTGAAAATAAGCATCTGGAGCGGAGCCTATTATAAAAAAATTTGAAAGAAAACGCTCCACTGACGAATCCTTTAAAAAATAACAGGCTTGGATGGAATGCTTTATTAGAGTAAAAAATAAAAATGCAAGAGAGGACAAAAATGCAAGAAGCTGTAAAAAAAGCAGAAAAGCAAGATAAAGTAAGAAAAAGAACAAAGAAAAAACAAAAAGCGACGGCAAGCGAAAAAGACAGCAAGAGATAGAAAGAAAGATAAGGCATGGGAAAACAAAAAAAAGCGTAAGGGAGAAAGACGTGGAAATGTGAGAAAAAGCATGAGAAAGCGTGAGAAAACGTAGTAAATCGAGAGAATGTAAGAGAGCAAGAGAGAGAGAGACCTAGTTTGGTACTTATAATAAATGCTTATAAGAATTATTTACTCATTTACACTTCAAAAATATAATCGATTTCTCTAGTCATATATGTAAAAAATACAAAAATTAAAGCAACAAAAACATACAAAATATTGTCATAAGGCAAAAAATGCCGACTTGACATATGCCACATGCAAAAAAACCATATGAATGACTAAATAAATTATTAATTGAGCCTAAAAATTAAATAGAAAATAAGACCCGAAAAAAGACTGAAAAAATAGAGCCCAAAAAATTAGGATGAAAATATAGCAACTATAAAAAAATAAGGCCCTAAAGATAAGGCAAAAAATTATGATATCTTCGAATTATTAATGCTTCACTATCTTTTATAAAATAATTTTTTTCTGGTATCTTTCGTTCACGGTAGCAAACAATATAAAAAAGTTATTTGACTCTATATTAATTAAAAATTTTTAATCTTAGAAACATTTATAGAAAAGAAACATTTTTAAAAAAGAAAAAATTATTGGGCCCAAGAAAAAGGCACAAAAAATATGCGGCTCAAAAAATATAGAAAAGAAAAAATTATTGGGCCCAAAAAATGTAAGGCACAAAAAGGTATAAGTTCCAAAAAAATAGAAGGCCCAAGAAAATATAAGACCCAAAAAAAATTGCTACTTTTATTAAAAAAAGATAAGACACATTTGAAAAGAGCGGAAAACCGGAGAACCGGAGATCCGGAGAAAAACGTGGTTTCACTTTAATATAATATAGGATTATCATTACTAGGAAATTATTAATAATATTTTTCACAGGTACACTCGACGGACACTGATTCGTGACCCCCTTTTTGAATATCTGCAACGTTATCCGTTGAGTTTTTGAAATATAGGTTAGCTTGCGCGATCATGTTTCCAAAATGAGTTTCCATCTAAATAAATATAATTCATACTAACTATAAGACAAGGGAACATAAATAAAGAAATGGCGGTAAAATTTAGATGAGCAATTATTTAATACTTTAGTAATGAAAAAGCTATGATTTCTTATGATTGTCATCGCATATGGTTACATAATATATGTAAAGAATGCTTTATATAAATATGCTTACTTCAACATTTATTTATTGTTTTATCATTAATCATTTTTTATATTCGAATTAATGCCCATTTGAATTTTACCGCCATTTCTTTATTTATGTTCCCTTGTCTTATAGTTAGCATGAATTATATTTATCTAGATGGAAACTTATTTTTGAAACATGGTCGCGCAACCATCCTAAACTCAATGGATAACGTTTAAAGGCGCGAAAATGGGGTCGCGAATCAGTGTCCGTCGAGTGTACTTGCCAAATGCAGCAGGCTATTTCTTATTTAGCAGAAATGCTGGATAGAAATGATGAGATACATTTACAATATTGCAGAAAAAAATAATATAATCAAGATACAAGTTCGCTCCCGGCACATAAGCAGCAAAACTTACAATTGTTATATTGAGTATAAAACGGACTCGATTGGTTATAGCAGTATTCTGCGATACTGTTGTGAATGTGTGAATGGTTTAAGAACAATCGTTTCCTGCTTACATGTAGCAGCCGTAATATATTATTTATCTTATGATACATACATTTCTGAAAAAATAAGACCATCTGCAAAATTAAGCAAAATTTTTGAAACGGGAGGTTTTGTACCAGTTATCGAGGTAGATAATGATGATGACTAAACAATAACTATGCAATAAAAGAAAAAGTTTTTTTAATTTCTTGAAAAACATTCTTGCTTATTAATTTCCATATTAATCAAACTACGATTGTGAGATTTTTTATTTTATAGGTGTTAGTGTACAAATGAAATAAAATGAAATTTTATTAGTGATTAAATTTATTTTTCCAGAGTATTACTTGAAAATACATTCTTAAAAATTATTAATTATTCATTTTTGAAAATTAATAATACTATCTTTATGGAATTTTTAAATTTTATTTTGATAATTAGATTCATGTGAATTAATCAAAGGTATTTAAAAAAAAATATTATTTGATTGTTCAAAAGCGAAAGTAAGCTTATTTATTTTGTTCACTTATTACTTTATGAGCAATTATTTCAATTGCACATTATTCTATTACAGTATCATTTTTGTTAAAAAAATAAAATATATTAATATATGTTGATAAATGATTCATCTTTTAGAAATTGTAAAAAAATTCGATTACAAAATAATGAATCAAACAATGGAACATTTTCCAAGATTAGTATTCACAAAAATTAGTTCCAGATATCGCTATTGATGTACAAAGTAAGTATCTTCCAATTCAATCGAAAATAGATTCAATAAGAAAACCAAATTATGCTTACTTGAATTCAATACTGCAAATGCATACTATTCACGATTAACTAATTTGATACTTCATATTTGTAACTGTGAATGAGCATACCTTCGGTTTTAGGGCATTTATCACACTTTTTAAAGGCTGAAATTGAAGGTTTTTTTCGCCTAATTTCAAATGATTATGTATAGGAAATAATTCCAGGGTATGTGAGATACTGTAATTACATTTAGTGTACGGAAGGTAGGTAAAAATGCCCAAAAATCGAACTAAAAATGGTTTTTTGCTTCTGTAGGCCATTGCACCATTTCTAGAAATCTGAAAAAATTCATGTTTACAGTTTTTGGTTGGAAAACAACATTTTTTTTTGGTTATTTCTGTTGTCTTAGTTTTTTTTTAATTGAACTTTAAAAATTTTAAATGCTTATAAAATTTGAATTTGGCGCCAAAACTATTTTTCACCTACGTCAAGTTGTAGGGCTTTTAAAAACCTACAATTTAAAAAAAAACCTATTTTCCGTCCACTAGGAACCGAGATATCGCCAAATAACGAAAAAACTCGTTTTAATTAATTTTAAGGTTATGATTCATTAAAAAGAGCTAAAAATTTTTTTGTGTAGGTATTCTTTGATGTAGAAAAAAATAGCATTTTTATTTTTTCAGTTTCCGGTGGGGGCAATTTTGGTCCTCTTAATAGGCTAGACCCTTTCAAGGATCTATAGCTCCTGATCCTTCTAACAAAAAGAATATATTCTTAGAGTTTCAGAGATTTTTATTTTTCTGCTCTTCCAGTTGGTGTGAAATGTCCCACATATATATATGTAATCATTAATAAATGTTTGTTGTAAAAAGAACGAAAATTAATTTGAGTTATTTCCAATAATTGTATTCTTCAATTTATTTAGAGTTATTTACAGATATTTGCAGTATCTACATTTAAAAAATATATAATGATAATAAACATCATTATTTATCTCCAGCCTAACGCTTTTTTATTGTTATTTACAGTTTTTAATATTTTTTTATAATTATTTGTTTTTTCACTGTATTATTCTGTTTTTAAAAAATAATTTGCATACAAGGTGATAAAATATTTTACCATAAGATAATATATATATATATATATGTTGCATATCACAAGAAAATTTCAACATCAAAACTAATTCTCTAATGTAAAGAATAAAAAATTAAATGAATGGAATTTTAAAATTTTGATATGGGAATACTTTTTATAAATAACTTTTTAATAACTTTGAATAATGGTAAATTTTTCAAATAACTTGTGGAATTGAATGCTAATTAAATTGCGTTTTAACATGAAGATAATTATTCAAGATGGAAATGTATTCATTAAAATAATATAACTATTTATAAGTTATCACGTAATAATAATTTTTAAACTTTTTATTCATAGTTTAAAATAATATTAAATATATGATTATTAAATTTTGATAGTTATTATAAATTATTATGTAAATTTTATAAGTATATATTATTTAAGGAGATGTAAAATGGACAGTACACTTGCGCCGATAAATATTGTCTATATTTCCATTGTACTTCAAAATTTTGAAAAAGAGATGCATTTACATATAATATGTATCACGAAGATTATTTAGTTAAATTTTTAAATAAATTTATTTATTCGTTATTGAGGAATTTGGGTTCCAATATTATTTACTAATATTATTCTATTTGGAATCAGAAATCTAAAAATCTTGAAAACTAACGATTAGAATAATTTGAAAATTTAAATAAATCATTATCATGGTACATACTACAAGTTAATACATTCCTTTTATGGAAATTTAGCAATAGAATGAAAAGACAGTTGAATATGACAGTTAATTTTTATATCTTCTTATAGTGAAATATAATCAAATTTTGACAACAAATTCAACATAATGAAATAATTGTATTTTCAATGATCATATTTAATACAAATTTTAGAGTGATATTACAGAATATTATTTTTTTCCGCATTTATAATAAGTGTTTTGCAAATAGTAAGTAAATTTTCTTTCGAAATGTTTATTTTTTTAGGGAAAATTTTACTTTTATCTAGATAGTTCATAAATATAAATTCATAATTATAGCAACATAATCAGAAAAATTTATTCATATTTCATATATTTTTCTATCTTTATAATTGACTATCAAAAAAAATTTAATATCAAATAAATAATTTTTTCAAATTGTATTTCATAAAATTTATGTTCAAACGATATTAAGGGGAATCCTCATACCGACATAGAGTTCTAGAGTTATCTACATCTAAATTATGCACTTTATTATGATTTAATAAAAATTTAACTGTTTGTGACTAACACTCGTGGCAGAGGCACATTTTTAACATTCCGAAGAATTCATTGCCATGTTGAAAGACAATGTAAGGGTGAAAATAAAGCCGAAAAGTGCTTAATACGATAAGCTATCCAATGCGGTCATAGATAATCGTATTATGCAGTTTTTGTCTTTATTTTTATACTTATACTGTCTTTTAACATTGCAATTAATTCTTCAGGATGTTAAGAATGCGCCCCTATTATAAATTTTAACCATAAATAGTTAAATTTTTATTAAAAAGCATAATTCAAATGTAGATAAGGTAAAACTCTATGCCGATATGAGGACACCCCTTAAAAAAAATATTTTTATATTATGTAATAATAATTTTTCAAATGAGGTGATTTGATGTATTTTAAAAATTAATATGTTTCTCTTATTAAAAATATTATTGCTTTAATGAAATGAATTTTAATATATTTATTTGTTAACAATTTTTATATAAATGACAACTCATTTAAATACAAACACGTGTACAAATGAAAATGTAATGAAGGTAAATATGATTTTAATAAATTAAAATGTAATTTTAATATATTTAATTGATAACAATTTTTATATAAATAACAATTCATTTAAATACTAACACGTGTACAAATGAAAATGTAATTAAGGTTATATGTATGTTATTTATAAAAAAATGTTTACAAGTAACTTTTAAAATAATATATTTTCATGAAAACTAATTTAAATACTTTATTCTCCGAATGGTAACTGAATTAAATTTTAATTTAATAAATTTAGTCATACAATTATAAATATATATATTTATATAGCTATTCATAAAATAAAATTATAATTTTTTTAATATATATATTAAAAAAATAATTATTACAATAGATTGCAGTTAAATAAAAATGTTTATTTTAATAATTATAGAGTTGAAATTTATTTTGATGAAAATGTTATTTGATTGACATTTACAGTATTATTTTAACTATATTTGAAAGGTTACTTGTCATCAATAAAAAAATATTTATTTTTTTAAATTATTAAACTATTAATATCAAGAATTCTAAAAATTATAATATTTATGATATGCAAACCTTATTTGTGATAGGTGCACTTTGTAATATTTGTATCTTATTAAAATTTTATATTTGATGCACAAAGAATTGTTAGGTAATTGCAAATAGTTATTTTATTATTCTGAAATATTCAAATTTAAAATTAACCAAAAATGTGTATTTCAATCTTATGGTTTTTTTATTTAATAGCCCGAAGTGATCGGGGATACCGTAAGAAAATTTTTTGGAGATGCAAGGTGTCGGTCAGGTGAGAGTTGAAAGGTATAGGGGAAAAGATCACTGACGCCAGATTTTATTAGTATATAGAATGGAGTTCAAAGAAAATTCTTGAGCAAAACAAAAGCGTCGGTTAGATGGTTTTATAAGGGTACTAGATATTTGAATGTTGTTTTTAAAATACTTGTTTGGTAATAAAAATTTCGAATTGTCAGGTTGAACGCATTTATACTAATATAGAAGGAATTTGTATACAGCTAATTTTATTTTATGACTGATTATAATGTAGACTAAATATGATTTTACGAGAACTAAATATGAAATATTTTTACATACAAAAATAAGTCCTTCAAGTAGGAATCTAAATATATATAATCTTTATACTGAATAGAGAAATGTGTTTTAAAATGCTTAAATAAATATGATTTACTGAGAAATGAGTTTAATTATTAAATAAATGGTTGAATAAATTAAGTGAAACAATACCTTTATTTTTATGTGATATATGTCGTATTATGTCTTTAAAATTTTACATATTTTTATAACTGTATAATATTTATAACAAATTAAGTTCCGATATAGCAGATGTCGATATGAAGTTTAAATGTAACGCAGTTAACTCATTATAAATAATATTATAATAATGTTTGATGAAGTCATTTTCCAGACCAGCAGATGTTTTATTTTTTCAGATTGTGAATTTATATGTTTGACGAAAACCTCTGTGTTTGGTAAACTAGTATTTCGCATATTGTCAATAATAGTTTTATTATACGCCAAAACTGTTGTTACAATATTATTATTAATATTTATACATTCTTCAATACGCGCCGACAATTGTAAAATACCTTCAAAGCTTGTTTTTTGTAGAACAATAGCGGGTGTATAGAGTTTCTTCTTTTTTGGTAACACAAATTGAGTTTCTTGGTTATCAGAAAATGTTGATATGTTTTCTATATCTTCTTTATCCAAAATTAATGCCTTGAAATGATATATTGTGATACATGAGAGAGTTATTCAATTGAAAGTAATTTTCTGATTCCTCCTATTTGAAATAAAAACTTATACTCTTGAAATGCGTTTTAAAAGTCTCCTATGCCTCAAGCTTAAACGGAATGCCGAAAAATGTTTGATTGATTATTTTAATCACACACTTAAATGTCTCGTCTTTCTGAGGTGATAAACCAATCATAATTTTTTCGTATGCGATGTTTTAAATGGGTAAACACTTGAATGTGATAGATAATTTGCCGCTTCTTCTCTTGCGTTATGCGATGCCATTTTAATATGTTTTGTTATTGGAAAATTTGCAACTCCACTAGTCATTTTAGATAAATAAATTTTGTTTTGAACAGAAAATGTATTAACGGCATGTCGGAGCTGCAGCAATCGAGTTTTGCGTTTTTTATTTTATCAATATCTTTTTAAATTTTTAAATTAAACAAATATAATGACTTGTCCGCACTAAAGCTATATTTATACAATACTTTTTGTTAAAATAAAAAATCATTTGGACTTGTTATTTTTTTATGAGCTTGGATTGGAAATTAGATATCAAACTCGACAAACCTAACCTTAAAATACGACATATTGAAAGTTTTTATTATAACTTTGTATGTATAATATTTTGGTGGATTTCTTGAGTTGTCCGCACTAGAGTTTAATCTTACAAATTTTTTCTTTGTAGCAAAGAAACTCGATTAAACGCATCGTTTATTCATAAGTTAAGATTGGAAATATTATTAGAAGGCGGACAGCTTCGTCATGCTCTTAAAGAATAATTACAAAGACCGACTGAATGAAATACTATATGATGTTTTAGGGGGTGGGGTTCGATTTTTCGAAAGACCGATATTTTTTTGTGCTTAACGTAGAATCCCAAAATTTAAAATGATGCTATTCATAACAGTCACTTGAATTATTTAGAAATCCCATTTTCAATTCATGGGCTACAATCGAAACTTATTTATTCGATTAAATTATAATTAATATTTAGAATCGTAACGCGTATACAGAGCACCATATAATTATAAAATATTTCGAAATTTCTAATAAAATCTTTTGTCAAGTATCAAAAGAATATACAAACATATACTTTTGAAAACTCTATTAGAAATTTCGAAATGTCTCATCATATTATGGTGTTCTGTATACTTATTACAATTCTAAATATCAATTGCGATTCGTTTGGGTGAATAAATTTCTATTGCAGCCATGAATTGAAAACGGGATTTCTAAATAAATTAAGGAAATGTTATGAATAGCATCATTCTAAATTTTGGGATTCTACGTTAAGCACAAAAAAATATCAGTCTTTCGAAAAATCGAACCCCACCCGTTTTAGGTGCATAAGCTTTCAACTGTACGATGTCAGTATATGAATTTCACGCGCTTAAATACTTAGCTCTGTTATATTTTGTATGTAGAATTAGGATAAGAAAATGAGAAAATAAGAGTGAATGTGAATGAGTAATGAGTGAGAATCAAAGAAAAAAATATGTAAAATCTATTGATTTCTATAAGGTAAAAATCATTTGCTATTTTGTATGGAAACATTACCCTCCTGAAAATGATCACGAAACTTATGATGCAATATTTTGCGTCACGTTTTGTGTCTCTTTTTATATCACTTTTCGTGTCGCTTTATCGAGCCAAAAGTGACGCAACTTTTTGCGCAACTTTTTCAAAAATATAATATAAAATAAATTATGAATATTTTATTTTTTATTTTATTTTACATAATTTAAAAGATGTTGAAATACAGAATCAAAAATATTTAGAACATGATTTAATTGTCTACGTTTGATGAATTAATTTGGAAAAAAACTTTGAAATAAATAAAAAATTCTTTATCTAAATTATTAAAAGAGTGTAAATAAAATAAAAACATTATTGAGAATTAAGAAGTTCAATTTTTTATGATAGAATATGCATGTGTGTAGACGTGTATGTGTGTGTATTTGTATACATGTGCATGAATATATCGATGGTGGCTACGAAAACAATCACAGCTGTGTAATTGACTACGAAAAAAAACATATCTCCAAAAGTGCGGCTAAAAAAAAAACAAATCTTAAAAAGCGTGGGGAAAAAAAACATCTCCAAAAGAGCGGCGAAAAAAACACATCTCCAAAAGTGCGGTGAAAAAAACAGCCCTTGAAAAATTTCACCTTGTTTTCAAGGGGTGTTTTTCTTCGCACTTTTGAAGATGTGTTTTTTTTGCTGCGCTCTTGTAGATGTGTTTTTTTTGCCGCACATTTGGCGATGTGTTTTTTTTTGGCCGTACTTTTGGAGATGTGTTTTTTTCCGTAGTTTATTACACAGCTGTGATTGTTTTCGTAGCCACCGTCGATATATACATGCACATGTATACAAATACGCACATACACGCCTACACATGCACATTCTATAATAAAAAATTAAACTTTCTAATTTTCAATAATTTTTTTATTTTATTATAGTCCAATCAATAGAGACATTTTGAGGACATTAATTAGAAGCTTAATGAAATCTATATGAAATTGTTAAGAGCGATAAAAAAACATATCCTATAAAATATGTGACCAAAAAAAACGGTAGAAAATGCTCCAGGAGGCTGAAAAGTTAGCCAAAACAGCTTTTTTCATTCTCTGAAGCAACCTATGCCTTTTAGCAAAAAAAGTAGTCAATAAAAGTATTAGAGAATAAAAAAACCTACAATTTGAGTACTGCTGCGATCATTTTCGTCAATGAGTTATTGCAAAAAAGCCAAGAAAACATCAAAAATAGCCATTTCTTGGATATTATTATATCCAATATGGATTAATTATTTATTGCAAAAATAATTTTTTTAATATTTCCAAACTTTTAAAAGGAATCCTTTATGAATACGAACAAAAAGAGAGGTTGTAACAGCAAATTGGTTAATTTCTTGCTGAGATGTTCCATATTATTTATCTCAACAAGCATAATGTTCATTGCTATATAAAATAAAATATGTGTATTACCTTACTTTTAACGTTTAGACTTACATTGCATACAAATATAATTCTTATTATAAAAACTATGTGAAATGTCTGTATGGATATGATTACATATCATGGTTTCAAATTAGATTCGAGCACGATTCAACAATTTTTCTGATTACGTTAGATTCACAACAGAATTAGTAAAACAAGCAATAAGATTGCGATAATACTCTAAAATAAAAGTAAAATCAATAATTTTTGAGTTATAAAAACCTATATTATTTAAATCTGTATGATGCAATTGTAAACAATATGTAAAAATAATTTATCAGTATGATAAAAAAAGATATTAAGTACTAAGTCACTGTCGGTTCATTGAAGGTAGTTTGTCATAATGTTCTAAGACATAAATAAAACTGCAACTGTTTTTGCGGCGACATGCAAATTATATAACAATTGGTAAGACGTGTTATGTCGTAAATCTAAACCAGATTCAGCTTGCGACATAGAACGACGCTACTTATTGATTAGAAAAACTGTCATTAATCAGTGAACTGACCCCAAGCCTCGTATACATGATTTCGTCTGTGATATGAAATAAGTAACTCAATTTGTGAATACGCAAATTTTGTACAAAGATTTGTATACGAACGGCATCGCTCCAGACCTCACTGAAAAGTGATGGCCTTCTCGAGTGTAAAAGGCGATATATTTAATTGTAGTGACTAGTTTTTTAACTATTACTTGTAAACATCGTCTAAATATTTGTAAAAAATTAGATTGTTTTATTATTATTTAATCGCTAAATATAATCATGCTCGAATACAGTTTGAAACCATTATTCATAATAGCATGCTTTAGATAACGATTGTTTTGTAGATGTAAAGTAGAATCATTTAATCGTAATGTTAAAATATTTAAAAATTATTTGAATTATAGACCAAATTTCAGATTTCATGATTCCCAGTTACCTGCTCTGTAACTGGGAACTGGTCAGACCATTTACCAGTTACTTGGTCTGTAACTGGGAACTGGTCAGACCATTTACCATTTACTTGCTCTGTAAATGATAAATAGTGTGAATATTTTCAATTACTTCACCATTTCAAATAAAAAAACTATTTCCTTATTTACAACTCTGGTAACTGGTAAATGGTCGAATCAGTTCGCAGTAAGCGGGTGGGTAAATGATAAATGATTCAACCAGTTTGCAGTTACGACCTGGGTGAATGGTAAATATTCGGAACAGTTACAGAGCGACTGGTAAATGCTTGGACCATTTACCAGTTACTGGGTGAGTAAATGTTGAATGGTCGGACCATTTACCAGTTACTGAGTAAGTAAATGGTAAATGGTCGAACCATTTACCAGTTACTGAGTGAGTAAATGGTAAATGGTCGGATCAGTTGATAGTTACTCGGTGAGTAACTGGAAATGGTCAAAGCATTTACCAGTTACTGAGTGAGGAAATGGTAGATAGTCGGACCATTTACCACTTACTCACCTAGTAACTGGTAGATGGGTCGACCATTTCCAGTTCCTTGCTCTGCAACTGGAAACTGGTGAGACTATTTACCATTTACTCACCCAGTAACTGGTAAATGGTTCGACCATTTCCAGTTACTTGCTCATTAACTGGGAACTGGTTAGACTATTTACCATTTACTTGCTCTGTAAATGGTAAATAGTCCGACCATTTACCATTTACTCACCCAGTAACTGGTAAATGGTACGATCATTTCCAGTTACTTGCTCTGTAACTGGGAACTGGTTAGACCATTTACCATTTAGTCACCCAGTAACTGGTCAATAGTCCGTCCATTTACCAGTTGCTTACTCGGTAAATGGAAAAATTTACAACCCTGATTATTCCTCGTAATTATTACATTTGGAACCTGGAGACGAGTTTAATTAAAATTTTTATTGTTTCTATATTTTAACTAATTATTATGATAAAATTTTGGTTTCAATAAATAAAAAAATAATTATTAATAATTGCAAAAATTTTAATAGTAATAATAAAAATTGTTATCTCTTTTTTTTTTACTTTTCTTTGTTTTTCATGCAAAAAAATTTTTTCATCATTAAATCTATTTTCATTTTCCTTCTAAAATTAAACTACTACGATTTTCATGTGAGGAATATTTCCTAAATATAATAGATAAATTGATATAAAAATTGCTTTTTAATTGGAACTATTTTTATTTTTATTTCATTATAAAATATTAATATACATCGAATAAATGATGATATAAAAGGATAAAATTTATGGAAGAAGGATGAAAAATTTTTTATTTTCGTGTAAAATATATTTTTATTAAATATTAATTTTTCTTTTTTGCGGCTGGCTCGCTTTCGTTTTCCTCCATAAAAATATTACAATTTATATAATCGCTTTCTTCGCATGCGTCGTTTTTTATTTCAATTGCCTCGACATTGGAGCAACTGTTCCTATTACAATTGCTAGAAATAATAACTTTAATCTATATAATATATGAGAAGCTGTTGTAAAAAAAAACATTAAAATCGGTCCATTATTTACGGAGATACGCTAATTTTAATGAATTTTATTGGAACGGTGTCCTTCTTTAACTTTTCTCACGCGCAAAGATAAGCATCCCCACCACGATACCGACTTTAACGTTATTATTTGTATGTTATTATTATTCTAGTTTTAACCCTTTCAGAACCAATGTACATTACAATGTACATTGACATTTTTTGTTTTTTTTTAAATTGTGCAAAAGTGGCTTCAAATTTTGTAAAAAAAAAATATGTGTATTAGATTGAAGTGGACTATTTCCAATCTCAAACTGAGGGCCTAACTTATTATATCTTTGATAGAAACTGAGAAAACTTGAAAAGAAAAAAAAAAAATTTTTTTTATCGCAAAAATTGCTTAATAAATGAACACTTATCATCGCTAAATGGTTATCAGAACTTTTCATGATGAAATAATAATTCCGTTCTGAAAGGGTTAATAATGAAAAGTCGCATCTTTAAAAATCTAATCATAGATTTTTAAAATATAAGTCTTCAACTAAAAAATGATGCTTGAGTCGTTTCTTAATTGTTATAAACAAAGTGGTTAAAAAAAAAAAATCTCATCTCGGCTCTTATTGGCCTTAGAGAGTTTTTTTTTAAATCTTCGTTTCGAACGGAGCTATAAAAATATTCAAATAGTAAATTCGTAAAAGTTATAAATAAAGCCCCAGCTTCATATATTTATAAAAAAAACACCCCCTTTTTTAAAGCGTTATAAAAAATATTGCAATTTTATTTTCTCATTTGCTCATAACGAAATATGAAAATTTGAACCTTTATGAAGAGTTTAAGCCCTTATGCAACTCAATATATTCAGCCAAAAAAACAGTATAGGAATAAACATTATGCGTGTTGGGATAAATAATAGGGAATATCTCAGCAACAAATTAACCAATTTGCTGTTACAACCTCATTTTCTGTTCGTATTTATAGAGGCTTTCTTTTGAAAGTTCAAGAATATTTAAAAAATTATTTCAGCAATAAATAATTAATATGCAAGAAATGGCCATTTTTTATGGTTTTTTGGCTTTTTTGCAATAACTAATTGACGAAAATAATCGCGGTAGTACTCAAATTGTAGGTTTTTTTATTCTCTAATACTTTTATTTATTACTTTTTTTGCTGAAATGCATCGGTTGCTTCAGAGTAATAAAAAAGCTGTTTTGGCCAACTTTGCAGCCTCCTAGAGCATTTTCTACCTTTTTTTTGGTTACATTTTATATAGGGTATGTTTTTTTATCGCTCTTAACTTTATATAGGTTTCATTAAGCCTCTAATTAATGGCTAAAATAGTCTTTTTTTGCTCTATTGATTGGACTATTTACACTTCTTTAATAATTTAGATAAAGTAGTTGCGCAAAAAGTTGCATCACTTTTGGCTCGATAAAGCGACACGAAAAGTGATATAAATAGTGACGCAAAATGTGACACAAAAAGTGACGCAAATATTGCATCGTAAGTTGCGCGATCATTTTCAGGAGGGTAATGATCTTATGAGTCATTCTTGAAACTATACACAAATTAATGAGGTGTTTTTTTTTGAGTAAACATATTAACGCCAGGCCGGAGTAGAACCTGATACCGACCGAGTAACAATTGAGTTGTTTGTTATTTACTCAAGTATTAATCGGTGTATCTTCAAAATAAAGGTTGATCGCAATAGATATTATTATTATGAATATCTATGCACAAGAAAAAAAAAATCTACCGATTTGTTTTTGAGAAAAGTAAGGAACGCCGAAGTAAAAGATTATGTTTATAATATTTTCGCGTTCCTTACTTTTCTCAAAAACAAAGCGATAGATTTTTTTTTTTCTTGTGCATAAATATTTGTAATAATAATATCTATTGCGCTTAACCTTCAATTCGCAGATACACCGATTAATACTTGAGTAAATAACAAAAATGCCAATTAGACAAGGACAGCGAATCCGGCCTGCTCTTAAGCGCTCTATACAGTAACGAAAGAGAGAAATACAAAGTCATTAGAACTACCTTAATGGGTGAAAAGGTATCAATAGTTATTGAGGTAGCATGCGAAGGTAAGTGAAACTGTAAATTTCGAAAAACTGAATACAATAGAAATTTTTTTAATTTTTAGTAATGAAAATTTTAAAGCAAAGTGTGGTACATGAAAATAATGATATAATAGTTACGGTAGTAGTAGTAGGAAAACGAAAATTTGAAAATAAAAAAGTAGGTATAATAACAAACAGTTTAAAAAAATGCAATCATTTCTAGTTTAGACATCAATGCATTGAAATATTTTTTCGTGTTATTTATAATATACTGATTCTTTATAGTTCAACTCCAAAAGTTGAATATTTCAGTTATTAATAATCTAATAAAATATTTAGTTATTTCAACAAAGTCGTAAATACGTGTATTTTGTAGATTAAAAAAAAAAAACATATTTAACTCTAATATTATTGCGGTACTCATTTTTTGATAATTATAAAAACTCAAAATGAATTTAAGAGGCTCTATAATTTTTACAGTGCTGTATTAAAGCGTTTAGTCAAAGACAATCCAGGAATCGAGAGTGTCTAAATTACGTTTAAACGTGAAGAATGCCGATTAACAAAATTAAATGCAAATTTTAGATTTTTTTGTAGTGTTACGTGGGATTTAATCGATACGCACTTATTTTTCTTTTTACTCTTTAATTTACGCGTGAGAAGGCGAAGCGTTTACGTTTTCTTATGCGCGCTGACTTTTTTATTCTGATTTACGGAGATTTATTAGTAAATAATGACAAAATTTATGATCTAAAAACATTTCTACAAATCACGTTAATTACAAAATTGTTATTAAAATTATTTTTCAATATTCAGACTATAAACTCCTTTCTTTTCTATCTACGGCAATAACTATTATTTTTTTCAGCACAATGATAAAAACAAATGATAAAAATTTATTTTATTTTATTAAGAACCCTGATGAAAATTGATGAAACAAAAATATTTATTTTTCCTTTTCACGTATGCACTTGTTTGAATTATCCCTTTTTTTCACAAGATTATTTATAATTTTTAAATATTTACTTATTACCGGCCGACACTGCTGGTTTGCGTAATTATATTCACGCACTAATCACTTTTATCTAACGATTTTTTTCCAAAATCAATATTTTAACTTTATTTGTTTTATGACGAGTTTGATTTATATTCACTTTAAGAAGCTATACTACCCCTTGGGACACTTTAATATGTATTATATAATTTTTACTTACTTGTTACAGCAGAGAGTGAGCAGCGTGATAAAAAGCACTCTCATTTCTTCAGATAATATTTTCGGACGTCCTTCCTTCCTTCCTCTCGTTCAGATCTTCTGCGTTGCTAGCTCACGACGTGATTTTTCAAAAATATTTAATAAAAAAAAATTCGCTAAAAAAATCTATTTGCTCGCTGCATTCAATTGATCAAATTATCTCTCTCTCTCTTTCTCAAAAAAAAATTCTCCACTTTATTTGACACGCTTTTTTGTTAAGTTTATTTCTTAAAAAATTTTAATTTTTTTACTAAAATCCTCGTTGCGTATCCCACACCGCTGCCACCAAAAAATAATATGTTACGTGGGATTTAATCGATACGCACTCCTATGGGGAGTGTGAGGATGCAAATAAATTAACGACAGAATTAATATAAAGTTGACTGGTATTTATTATAAAGCAAATACAGTGAGAGAGAGACTAGTTACTACTGTGTTCTAGCGCGTCCGGCGATGGTCTGACGCTCGTCGTCGTCTAAAACGACGATGTAAGTTGTCCGCGACGAAGTGCCGAATCAGCACTTCGCGCATCGTGCGACTCTTGGTCCGGGAACTCGGAGTCGCATTTCTCTGAGTTTCTACCTTATTTTATGTTTTATACTATAATATACGTACAATATAATATACGTAGCAGTAGAACTAATATTATTTAGTCACGAAGAAATTGCGAAGCATCGTAGGAATTTAATAACTAATGCAACAGAAAAATTTACTGCGTTTATAAAAACTTAAAGTTTATCATTTTTATGCAAATCATTCCGCCGAGATTTATGATGACTTAAGAGCAGGTCGTATATCTCTGTCCTTTTCTAATCGAAGAATTAATTTTGTTTGCAAAAACTAATAATTGTAGCAAAAAATAAGGAGATAGCCCCATATTGTATAATAAAAAGCAAGATTTTCTTTGATGAGGAAAAATTATTTTTATCGATTCGTTTTGAAGAAAACCTTGAAAAACTTAAAAAATAGAGGTTAGGACGGACAATTCAGTTTTTCAAGGTTTTCTTCAAAATGAATCGATAAAAATAATTTTTCCTCATCAAAGAAAATCTTGCTTTTTATTATACGAGATGGGGTTATCTCCTTATTTTTTGCTACAATTATTAATTTTTGTGAAAAAATCAATTCTTTGATTAGAAAAGGACAGATATACTCGACCTCCTCTTAAGAGCGATAACTATTTTAGTGAACGAAATAAAAAGAAGACAAACTTAAGAGAACACTGATGAGCAAACTATATTGCTGACATACGCCGAAATGATAGAAGGTAAGATATTTAAGTAAGCAGACTTATTTATTTATATAGATATACATATAAGGGTTTCTTTCAGCATTATATTGAAATTTTCTATCACTCATTTTAATTTTTCCTTTAAAAAGTTACAAATCATTAAAAATTAAAAATCATTGATTATTTAGCAAGACAGAGAGAGAGATTTGATTAGAGAAAAATTGTATTAATCATGGGGTAGTACCCCGTATGATCCAACAAGTACAATATAAAGAATTAACATAAAAAATAAACTAATATAATTAAAAAAATGAACAGCAAAAATATCTAAATTGAAAAGCAATGACAAAATAATTAAGGAAAGCTTATGTAAAATTTAAGATTAAACAAATAATTGATTTTATTAAAATTAAGTTAAGGTGGTTCGATATCCATAATCATAATAGTATAGTTGTACAGAAAATTTTATTATAGGTTAATACTCTTGCGCATGTACAGCTCACCACGATTCAGCTTTTTGGCCCGCGGCTGCTTGGCTATCCATGTATAATATAATTTATTCGTAGATTGCTTATAAAAAATGTTTTAAAACAGGGCCGCCATGCATCAGTTGAGCTGGTAGACGTACTGAAAAAGCAAAATTTTGTAGTTTCTGATTGAATATTTCTTCTAGATGGATGTCAATGTAACAGTTTTTGCATATCAATCAAAAAGTAATTATCTTAACTATCTCTGGACAGTTTTTGAATATTTTCGTATCACAATTCACAAAGATATGTCATGAAATGTATCAACTTTCGATAGATTACCATACTAACTAATGTTAAAAAGTTAATTTTTAGGATGTTCGTTTGAAAAAATCAAGTCGTGAACGGGGTCTCAAATTTTAATGAAACTTGTATCGAATCTTAATAAACAATCTCACAAAGTTTCATATTCATGGTATCACGAGTAATTTAGTACCAAACCACCTTAAATTGCATACGCCAGCTGAAAATGCCACAGCAACGAGGGCTCAGTCTAGAGCAGCTGCTTCCCTACGCCAATCCCCGCGCTCTCCAACGATTAACCAGTCAAATGCATGCTTTTTAACCGCCCTAATGGAACCCACCTTAAAGGATATTGAAATTATAGCCGCAAAACCTACCTCGTTAATGAAATTCGAAGCGAGATGTGTAAATGAGCTCTGCAAGGCACTCGTACGAACGGGTGGACAGAGGAGAACTCTAGGCAGCCTACGTACAGAAGAACGTACGTCAGAGCCAGTGTCAACTCTGACGAACCGATTTGCAAAGAAAGTTAGACTGCGAGCAGAAATGACATAATATGCCAACGAAATTGTGAAATACTTTCTCCTCGATAGGACCAAGAGCCAACCGAGGTTAAGCCTATAGGGAATCGCACGTTCGCGAAAAGCTATGTTATCATAAACGAACCTCACACAGCTCTTGAAGGCCTTATGAAGTTTTAAATTTTGATAATTAAAAAGATCGTTATAGACTACACAGGCATAGTCGAAGTGGGGAAAAATCTGCGATTCCACAAGGCTTTTTCTGAGCTTCTTCGAAAGCGAGCGCCTATAAAACCTTAGCGAATGAAGCACTCCATGCACTCTACCAACAATAGCATTTACTTGCCTCTCCCAGTTGAGAATCTGATTTAACCATAAGCCCAGGCTTTTAACTTCTTTAGAGAAAGGAATAAGCTGTTCCCTCACTACGATGGCTGAAACTTGAGATGCATTAAGCCTAGAAATAAACTGCTCACTACCGAGAATGATAACTTGAGTATTAAGGGCATTAAGATTGAAACCATTGACTGATGACCACTCGACAATGGCCTCAACATCACAATTGGTAACGAGAATTTCCTCGTCTATGTCACAAGCAAAAAACGAACGATAAATTTCTAGATCATTTACATACAACATGTATTTTAAATACTTCAAAACTTCAGGCAGTTCATTAATAAATATAAAAAATAACAGTGGGCCCAAGACACTGCCGTGTGGAACACCAGAATTAATACTCATCCAGAATTGCGTAGCATTACGATCCAGCTCCTCTATAGACTGCGATCTACCTCGAAGATAAGAGCCGAACCACTTTATTACACCGTCAGAACAGTTGAAACCACGCAGTTTAAGGAGAAGCAGTCTATGAGGCACCATATCAAAAGCTTTGGAGAAGTCAAAGAGAAGAAGAGCAGTGACCCTTCTCCTATCAATGGCCAGCCTAACATATTCCAGAATATTCAGAAGAGCTGTCTGGGTGTTGTGCCCCTGTCTGAAGCCAGACTCGTGCTAGTTTAATAGATTATTTGTCTAGAAAAACCGTGAACAACCCTCTCAAATTGGAAATCTCGCAAAGTCTAGCAATAGGTCGGGTTCGATCTGGTGAAGAAACAGATTTAGACTTTGCCAATGGTAGCATGAAAGCTCTTTTCCAATTTGTTGAAAAAGAAGAAAAGGTGAGAGAGCCATACACAAGCTCCGTCAATGGTTCAAGAATAGAGGGCATAGCAATCTTAAGCATATTCACAGAAATACCATCACACCCTGAAGACTTGAAAGAAGCAGAAACTATAAAGCTATTAATTTTGTTGGCATCGATTATGTGAAAATCAAAAATTGGCCAATAGCTTGACAGGGGTATGCTCAATATCTCATTCATATCTCTCTGAGTCAACGAAGGGCAGCCACTAGCAACAGAAGAGTAATGCTTTAGCAAAGTCTCTAAAGAAAGGTATTGCAGAGGGGAAGGCAGCGACCTCTTAGCTAAACCAAGCTTGTGAAAAGAGGACCACTTTCCCTTGGCATCAGTGGAGGCATTCATCTGAGACGAAATGTAATTGATTTTTGCAGTGTTCAGACTGTTAGAAATTTCGCTTCTCAGAGACCTATACCTCCGAAAGTCCTCGTCGCAGCCAGTTCTCGTAGCCCAACGATAAGCTCGGTCACGCTTTTTCATCATAAGCCTAATATCATGAGGAACCCATGACTTGCTACGAGGTCGCATAACATTCAGCTTAAGAGGATTATACTTGTCAAAGGCATCTATAATAGATTCAGACAAAACATTAACCTGTACATCAAGATTAGAACTTAAACTAGTAGAGTTAGAAACAGCAACAGAAAAAGACGAAAACACAGAATTCCTTAAATTACTCGAAACAAAACAATTGGTCTCTTGTGAGCAAGCCTCAAGGGAATTCGTAAGAAAAGTGTTAAGAGATTCAGTATTCACAGAACCCAGCCTGTGAGCATAAAACTCCTTTGGAGAGCTGAGAAGTTTGGAGACCTTAAGATTCAGCTCAATCAAGTCGTGACCCGCTATAAATGGCGCCTCAGATTTTGAATAGGACAGTACCGAATCAGCATCACTAGCAATGAATAAGTCTAGCCAAGTATGTGAAATATAACTCTCAGAAATGAAATTATGTGTCGGCTCCGAAGGAACGATATGAAGAGAAAGCGACTCTAAGAAACGATGAGGCATGATTAGTAACGAGTAAATTTGCATTGAAATCACCTACGATAAGAATATTCCTGTATTTGTTGCTGAGAGTGGACAAACAATTAAAGAAATCTGCACGGTATGTAGCCTTGGGACGGGCATAGATGACGGCAAAAAGAAGCCTTTCATTGAACACCTCAATATCAAGCATCAAGTACTCAGGCTTATTATTAAAAGTAGGGTCAGAATGATGCAGGACTGTAACCTTGTAGTCCTCACGAATTTATGCCACAACACCACCCTCCTCCTTACCAACCCTGTCCAATCAGAATAGATTATAACCAGCAATTGATAAGATAGCATCACCATTAAGTGCCGACAGAAAAATTTCAGATAGAGCTAAAAGACCGTAGCCTTTGTCGAGGCATTGAGCCTAAACTAAATTGAAGTGTGACCTTAGTCTATTTACATTAATATGTGCAGCAAGTAGATTGTCCTTGCGCTTAGTTGACACAGGAGCAGTAATTACAGCGTTAGAACCATGATTAGTATTGAGACTATTTCTCAGAAAGGAGGCATTAAAATTAAAACTATAATCACTGATAATCACATGAGACCTTAGACGTCGTCAGTTTTTTTGAAGATTATCAAAAAAAGCAAGATCAGCCACAGTATGGATGGCAGGAGGTTTGGCCTTTGCAGAACTCTACATATAAATTGTTAGAGACCTGACGAATGGTTTAGGGATGTTTTTCTCATGAGATATTTTATGAGCAGACTTAAGCAGTTCAAAAGTCTCCTTGGGCCACAAAGCTCTCAGAAATACCTTATCTTTCTCACCACCCATACCAAAAAGCTGAAAACATGATTTAAAGCGCATTTTTGCAGCTGCAGGCATGACTGAGTCTCTGACGGTAGCAGAAATACATTCAAACACAAACTCACGAGACGGTACATTAAAAGAAGAGGATTTAGAATTATTTACAGTATCCGAAGCCTGCGCCTGGTCAACATCCATTTCAGAACCATCAGAATTATCCGAATTATCAGGCCTCGCAGGTGGTGACCACTGGTGGGTGTTGACAACAAATGACTGACTAAATTGGAAGTCAATTGCACTGAAAAAAGTGTTCAGAACATCACGATCAGGAATAGCAGCTGAAAAAGGAATGCCTGAAATAAGAATCTCACACTTATCTGTTTGAGTAGCATTGTGAATAAGAGCCAGGTCCGACTTGATGGCATTGATTTCAGCCTTATGCTGCTTAAGCAGAGCAAGAAGATCATGCTGCTTCTCACGAATCGAAGCTAATTCGTTTTCAATCTCCTCATGATGTTCATTGGCCTGTTTCTTAAGTATAGCTGTTTGTTGGGCATGTAGTTCCAACTGTTGCTCTTTCAACGCCGCTAGAATTTCACTCAAGTTAGACATATCGTTGGAAGTAGGAGCCACGTTTAACGGAGGACAAGCGGATGATGATTCAAGAGAGAAAGAAACTCCAACCGTTTTAAAAACAGCGTGTGAGACTGACGACGTTGACGCCTCAGCACAACGCCGCCTCAGCAGTGGCTCAGTGGATGAAGAGAGTGGAAAGGTTACACGCTTAGACGAGACCTGACTGGTCGAGGGAAAAGATGATTGTGTTTCAGACTGAGAAACAGCACGAAGGAACAGCAACAACAGTACTGTCACTAATTGACTGCACAATAGACCTCTGCAGGCCTGCTTCGTTACGAACAGAGATATCTATGCAGCTATCAAAGATGATACGAGTAGACGATACAAACCAATGATTAGAACAGCAATCAACGTGAAAAAAAGAGCTGCACCGTAAGCAAAGTATAGCGGATGACGACCTGTCTAAAGATAGCCCACAGCACGCACACACTCGACCCATCAATGACAAACGCTAAAAATTGGCATAACAAACAACACTTACCTGGCAAATCACAGTTGCAAGGGCAGATGACAATGCCCAGTACAAATCAGAAGTAAAGTCGCAGTTGAATTAAAGTTCAAATAATGATGAATTGGTTGATGACAGCAGGTTACGGGATGTCTTGTTGCATAGCACTCAAGATATCCTCCAAATTTGAGAGTAGATGAAATCCAGTGAATAATGCAGGTCACGTATCACCGTTGGTAAGCAGGCCTTAACATGAGATGTGAACTTCGAAAACTGAACGCTTGGAGCGCGAGGTAGCCAAGATATAACCTTGAAAATTGGGCTGCACTTAACCTCCAAATTTCGCACGTGGCCAACAATAATTATTAATTATAGTTGCAAAGGCACTCGCACAGATGAAAATTATTATCTAGGCAGAACCTCTGCAATTTTTGCTTGCAGCAACACAAGGTCAATATGTATGTTTACACTGTCGTTAATACGTACTACTTACTTAGGGGTACTTCAGCACCCTGAACTTGAGACTCAAGCAATTACACGGTGTCACGATGATGGTCCAAATTGTTCCTCAGCCTCTTCTCAACCGAAAATACTATCATCAAAACAGGACAAACCTCCAAATTCGAGCTCTTTTTACATTCGAACAAACTCAGCACGTATCACTGAGAAGTAGACAACTAGCGGCACAAAGTAGCAACCACAACCTGAAACCTTGCTCGTACTTGACCTCAAATTGGCACCAGCACAAAAAGAATAAATAGTTTCGTTATTGCAGAGCTGAATAAATTGTTGATTCATATATCAGTCAAAGCTTTGCAGTTCGCGCTTGCAGAAAATCTGTAACAAAACGCCCGTGGGCAAAAAATGGAGTAAACACAGACAGGTTTATGAGGAGCTTGAAGAAAACAATGCTAGTCTACTTACGAAGAGAGAGAAAGAGAGAGAGAGAGAAAGAAAGAGAGAGAAAAAGAGAGAAAGAAAGAGAGAGAGAGAGAAGGGGGTATAAGAGAAAGATACACACCTTTAGTTATATACACATATATGTATACTTACTAGTAGAGTGTCACACCTCCAGATCACAGATTTTTCTCAAACTTCGGGATGAGTTTTTAGATGATAAAATATGGAAAAAGCTGAAGTTATAGTCACAAACACTCAATATTTCCCTAGTTACAGGCAATTAAAGAAAATTACTAAAAAGTTACTAGATTTTTGAACGCATATAGTTCTTTAGCATTGACAGCTACAAGCTTGAAACTTCCAAAGCAGTAGTTGCGGCATATCAAAATATTATTTTTTCCCAAAGTTAGAGGGCAATAAAGATTGGATCTGAATTTTCTTTTTAAAACATTAATTAATAATAAAAGCTGAAATTAGATCCAATCTTTATTACGCTCTAACTTTGGGAAAAAATAATATTTTCATCTGCTGTAACTACTGTTTCGAAAGGATTTAAGCTTAGCTTTAATTTCAAGCTTGTAGTTATCAATACTAAAGAACTATATGCGTTTAAAAATCTAGTAACTTTTTTAGTGATTTTCTATAATTGCCTGTAACTAGGGAAATATTGAGTATTTGTGACTATAACTTTAGCTTTTTCCATATTTTATCATCTAAAAACTTATTCCAAAGTTTGAGCAAAATCCGTCATCCGAAGGTGTGACACTCTCCTAGTTAGTATTTAAATAATTATAAATATTACGAACCTCATATTTAAAAGTATCACATATAAACATTCAATTTTTTACTTGTTTATTTTTTAAACTAAATAAATAAATATGATGTACAAAATATATTAAATTTTTCATCAAATGAAATTTAATTTTCATATAAATAAAAGAATAATCGAATTTTATATAAATAAATAAATTAATGCATGTAATGATTTTATTCTTTCTTTTACAAATTTTTATAACTAACAAATATCAATAATCTGTAAAAATCGTAATTTTCAAAAAGTAAAATTGAGTTTTTTTAATTATTTTTTTCAAAAATAAAAATAAGTTTGAAATTCTTATTATTTAAAACAATAAAATAATTCATGATAAATTTTTTTTCTTTTTCAGAAAATCAGCAAGTAATCTCTGTACCGAAAGTAGATAGAGTCGCTGTTTCAACGAATAAAAATGATAATGAGAAAACCACATGCAATGGTAAGTTTTAAACATTTTATAAACTTTTTATGATTATTATTTTTCAATCTGTGTATAGATTTCAGAACAAAAAAATAACATTCGATATCAATTTTTTTTCTAGAATATATGTTTATAATTATAATTTCTAATTTTTTTCAATATCGGTAAATTAATAACAAACTTTTTTGTTCTTCTTTTAGAAAATTATCAAAACATCAACGAGGTTATGCAAACTGACGACTTCGAGGAAGGTGATCTTTTTGATTTTTCACAATGCAGTATTACAGAGCAAGTACCCAGTCAAATTATCCAAAATGAATCGGGTGATGACGAAGTTTTTACCAGAGACGAAGCTATTGCCGTCGACGAAGATCAGCAACAACAACAACCAATCAACTTACCCATCCCTGGTTCTAGTAGAAACGACAGCCAAAGTAACGAAGCCGCGATGCAGGATCAAATCAAGCTGGTGAGTGTTTCAGCATTATATAGGAAAAAAAATGATGCATGGCGATAATTGTCCTGCAGAATTAAAAAATTGCTGGGAGAATGTGTGTAAAAGCCAGAATAAGGCGCAATTAGAACTAGCAAACAATTTGTTAGAAAAAGCAGGAGTCAATATAGATACAGATCAAGGTTGTGGTCTTCGGGAAATTCAAAAGTTCCAAAATTATTTAAAAAACGACAGTATAGCTGTAATGGTTTACGAAAAAGATAAGATAGGTAAAAGCGAGTCCTTATTGTTTAATGAATTTAAAATTTTAAATGAAATTAACATAAAAATTAGACATATTTTAAATATATTATACACACCGGACGAGCAACATTACGATATCATTACGAGTATGACAGGTGTTGCAATGTGTGATAATTTTTGTCATTTTTGTAATAAAGGAACTAAACGGCTAAGTATGCACACATGTCCGTTTTGTTGCGATAAGTGTAAATGTCGTAGTATGTGTGATAAAGAAGTTACGCAAATAAAATGTTCTAGAGGTTCTATAGATTTTTATGGGATTACGTACTTGCAAAATCATTTGAAATTAAATTCTTTTTAAAAAAATGTTACCGTATGCGATGCTGTAAAGAAATGTGAAATATGTGAAAAAATAATTTCTGTAGAAAACAGTAACCATACTTGCGGTAATTATTATTGTAAAACTTGCGGGTGTCAGCGTTCCTATAACCACCAATATTTTATGACAATAATTAAAGATAATGATAAAAATATAGAAAACGCGTTTTTATTTTATGATGTCGAAGCTCGGCAAGAAGAAAAACACGTAGATGATAATAATAAAATTGTTTACCACAAAATTAACTTAGGTGTAGCTCAGTTATGTTATTCTAAATGTATAGATTCGGCAATGGATTCAGTATGCTCTTTTTGTGGCGGTGCTAAAACTTTAATTTTTAAATATAATGTAATAAAAGATTTCGTTGAATTTATTTTGAAAAATCGTGTTCTAAAAATATCAAATCACTTATTTGTATCGCCCATAATAGCAAAAGCTACGACGGACAATTTATTCTTAATTATCTAGTGGAAAAAACTAACATAGTACCAAAGGTGACTATGAACGGTACTAGTATTATACTAATGACATGAGGACATCATGTTAAAGGGTACCCCCCGTTAAGATAGTCAATTTTGCCCTGTCCCTGAAATTTTCGTTTGACCTTGTAACTTTGTTTTGGATGAAAAAAAATAGTTTTAGTCATATTTGCAGACCACGACCCCCCTCCCTCTGTCCACAGTATAGAAAAAATGACTTTTCACTATTTATTTTTTTTCTCCATATCTAGTCAATAAAAAAACCTTAAGAAAATCGTGCTTATAGCTTAAATGGTTACAAATCATGTAGAATTTTTTCATAAAGATTTGATGATGCTATATAACCTAAAAGGATGAAAAAAAAATTCAAACCCTTCCTATTTTCACGGAAAATGCGGTGCAGCGCCAATCCTTGCAAAAAAACTTGTATTTTGTTTAAAATTACTTGCTTGAATTTCTCCAGATATTTCCTGTTGATGCGCCATAGTTAAAAATGCAAAAAACTTATTTTTTCGACGTTTTTGGCTGATCGTAGCTCATTTGCAGACTTTGTATTATTATTTATATTATAAAATTGTGTTCTAGAACTTTATTTATGAATTTAATTATGCAATCGAGTACGAAAAATAAGATTTACAAATATTCGCATCATATTTTTGCACGAATCCACATTTTAGATTAGGTATTTAAACACTTCTTTCATGATTTTGTTGATATTTCACTACTTCATATGTGATAAAATCTTTTAAATATTATGTTGCTCTAATAAAAGAAAATATTTTGATAAATAAGTAGTTTCACAGGTACAGCTATATTAAGTACGGTCAAAATATCAACTTGAGATTACATATGAATTTATATTTCGTAAGAAAAACTTATCGATACAAACATTATCATCATGATTTAATAATATGAACCTTAACTTTGGCATTTTTAACACTATGTAATCTAAATCTGCACTTAAGTCACACTTTTGCAAGAGCTATGTGGTCTATTTTTATACTGTGTAAAAAAAATGTGAGCATGTGAGAACATTGAAATCTTGTTCACATGTCTCATATCAATATTACAATATTAAATATATTTTTGTTAAAAAGCGCATATTGTTCGCAATTATTTTATGACATTTGCAATCGTTTTAAAGATTATAAATAAAGTTTGCACTTATGTCATGTATTGTATTATATTATCTCCATCGACATAGGTACGAATCCAGTAACGTAACTCAAGTAACAATCGTTAGGCTAGAAGTTATAGTCTTTACTCAGTTCTCAGATATCTATCTATGTTCTTACTCTTTTTCCATAAGAAGAACAAGACATAGACATAGACATAGACAAACTTTATTTGGCCTTGGGGTAAACACCCTGTCTGGCACAATAAGAAAATACAACGACGAATAACAATAATAATAATATTTCAAATTAGTGTTTCAAATCAATTAACAATGAAAGCAAAAAATAATAGTAAGAATAGTGTAGATTAACAAGTGAGTATAGTATGCTCGTAAAATTTTTAAATTCAAGTGTTTACAGGTAACTAACATAAGTTTTAATTCTAGTTAAAATTAAAATTAAATAATTACAAACAGAAGTGTATTAGGACAAAAATGTGTATAGTTAGTAAATCACAAGACGCTATGCCATTAATAGTGACCAGCTGATAAGATCAGTCAGCACCCATATCATGCTGCCACGATTCACACTCACTCAATAGAAGTCTTTCATACAAATAAGGTTTGAAAGTGAGAAAATCTTCAGAAGTAAAAAACTCCAATGAAGAGAGTTCTTTGTTGAAGTAGTCAGTCGCAGAATAGACAAAAGAATGCTGCATAGCAGCAGTGCGAACGTTAGGACAAATAAATAGTCTCGGTGGTAACCTAGCAGAGGAACGCACAGACGCATTAATGTGTTGCCTTACGAACCTAGTGGCTAAGTATGATGGGCTACCATGAGCAAGCACGTTGAATGCCAAGGAGATTTTCAAGTATAGGCGTCTATTTTGAACCGAAAGCCAACGATATTGAAAGCGGAAAGGCGTCACTCTGTTACGGCTGTCTATGTGGCCATGAACAAAACGAATGCAAGCATTAAAGGCTCTATGCAGACGCAAGTTTAGTGTTTGTGGAATATCATCATAAGTGACTGCTGCATAATCAAATTGCGGAAAAATAAGGGACTCGACGAGCTGTTTCCTAGTATCCAGAGACAAAGCATGTTTATAAAATTTCAGCGACCGTAAAGTAGCATGTACCTTACGAATCGTCGCAGAGACTTGCTTATTCTAGTTGAGAGTGAAAGATATCCATATACCAAGATTTTTTACTACCGAAGAATAGGGAACAATGGTATCTCCAACCAGAATATCAGGAGCAGGATTATCCTTCAATCGAGAGATATACTGTTCACTACCAATGATTATGGCTTGTGTTTTTCCTGCATTCAGCAACAAACCATTATCATTTGCCCACTTTACCACAGAAGCAATCCATGATTGATAAGATTTACCTCATCTACCAGATTTACTGGTGGGAAGGACTTATAAATTTGAAGGTCATCTGCAAAGAGTATATGTTTAGATGAAGACAACACATCAGAGATGTCATTTATATAAACCAAGAACAATAGTGGCCCCAGGACACTACCCTGAGGAACACCAGCCGACACAAACGACCATTCAGAAGTATTATTCAAGTTATCCATCACAGAATAAGATCTATCGGATAAGTAGAAGGCAAACCATTTAATGACAGTGTCAGAGCAGTTCATAGAACGTAGCTTGACAAGCAGATTAACATGAGGAACTCTATCAAACGCCTTAGAGAAGTCAAAGAGAAGTAGCAAAGTAACCATACGGCGATCGATAGCAATCCTACAATCATCCAACAAGTGTAATAGGGCTGTTTGAGTACTATGACCCTTTCTAAACCCAGTTTGATAAGTATCAAGCAAAAGATTTGACTCGAGATGAGCTGAAAACTGGTTGTGTACCACCCTTTTCAAAACTTTAGAGATCTCACATAGTTTGGCAATAGGACGAGTCTGAGTTGGGCTGTCGATCTTAATCTGCTTAGACAATGGTAATAGGAACGCTCTTTTCCAAGCTGACGGAAAATACCCATAAACAAGAGAGTCATTTATAATAGAGGTTAAACCATCAGCTATGGAATTGTCCACAAGCTTAAGCATTTCAGCAGAAATAGAATCAGGACCAATAGCTTTAGAACCAGCCGAACGCAGAATATTTACTACAGTATTTGAGCTAGTTGGAGTAAAATCAAAGACTGGAATATCTGATCTAAGGGGCGTGGAGAGAACACGGTCAATGTCAGCATTAGTCAGAGCAGGGCTAATAGATGAAACCAATGTGTAATGCTTTAAGAGCGTCGATGAAGAAAAATATTTAAGAGGAGACGGCAGAGTATTTGAAGCAAGTCCTAACTTGCGAAGTTCAGACCATTTATTTTTGGCCGAAGGAGCAGATAAAAGCTTGTTAGCTATATAATCATCTTTTGATTTAGAGAGAGAATTTGAGACTTCATTTCGTAATTGTTTAAAACGAGCATAGTCATCTGCCGAACCAGTTCTCCGAGCCAAGCGATTCAACAAAAAATATTTTAAATTATAACAGTGTCAAGTCTTTAGTTTTATAAAAGAATGAAGAAATAGTGCATTCATTTGGTGCTATTAGACGCACAAAGTATCACAATGTAATTACAAAGCAAGAAAAAAAAACTTGCCGCGTAAATAATATTAACAAATTGAATAAAAAAATGTACAATTTTTACAACAAACTTGGAATATCGAGCAAAATCTTTATTATAAATATTTTTAAACGTCGGGCGACGTTTCAGACACTTAGATTGTATCCTTCTTCAGGCTATATACACAATACAACACAATAATTAAAATAGATTTAAAAGGCGTAGAAACAGTTGAAAATAATTTAAAACACTTTACCTGTATGCCATAAGGGCAAGTCAAAACATTAAAAAATTAAAGATTAAAATGTGCCTCATTTTTTACAAATCGATTATTTTATTTAGTTTTACTACTAAAGAACAATTCGCGATTTTAACGAACTCACTTAAAGAAATAGATATGACTAGATTGAAACTTACCTTTCTTTTTAGATGTAAAAAATACGACGTATTTCCTGAATACTTTTATAATGAATAATTTTTTACTAATATCAATTGTCATAGCAAAAAAGCTAAAAAAACATATTAAATTTACAGAACGGTTTACAAAAAAACGATTGTTAAAAATTCTAATAAATAATAATTTTTTACATAGGAAATTAAAAAAAAAATAAAATTAATAATATAAAGAACTCTTTAATCAACTCGGTTGGCATATAACTTACAAACAGAATTATCTCGCATTATATAAATCTTAATAGAAGCGCTCATGATAAATATTGTGAAAAATTAGATATTAAATTCAATTACATTTTTAAGTCATATAATCCTAACGTCTACTATTTGAATGTAAAAATAAACAATGGTTAGTAACACAGAGACTAATGGCATTATAAACTTAACGAATATGACCTTACCGAAACTAGTAGAATACATTTTAAATTTGGGAAATAAATTCAATTCCACAACTAATTTCAATTATAAAGATTATTTTAATATTATCAAATATATCGAGTTTTTAGATTATAATGATAATAGAAATGATAACTCAAATAAAAAACTGAAAAATTCTTTGATTTACAGTTTAACAACTTTTATAAAAAAAAGGAAAGATTTAGAATATACTGAAGTAGAATTTTTGTCGAAATATGCGATTCAAGAAACTAAAGAATTTTTAAGTTTAAATAAGAATCTTTCTGTTACTAAAGCTGATAAAGGGAATGCAACAATCATTATAGATAAATCTGTGTATATTGATAAAGTTGAGCTTGCATTAAATAATAAAGATTACTATCTACAACTTAACAAAAACCCTTTGACAAATTTAAAAAATGACACTGAAAAATTTCTTTGTAAATTAAATAACTGGAATATGTTCGATTGTGATAGTGTTAATACTATCAATATAGATAATGTAAAACAGACTCAGCTTGCTAAAGCTTATGGACTAATCTAAGTACACAAAAAAGATCTACCGATTCGGTTAATAGTTTCGGCCATTATATTATAATAGTCCAACGTATAGTTAAGATAAATCTATTGCTCTATTATTTCGAAAATATGTCCCTAGATTTGCATATTCAGTTAACAACAGCTTGGAGTTCAAAAATAAAATTAATAATTTTTGCTTTTTAGATAAATATGAGATGATCTCACTTGATGTAGTCTCACTGTTTACTAATGTAAGTTTTGACATTATTATTGCTGCAATAAATAAAAAATAGATTTTTCTTAGAAATATGTTGAAATTGTCGAAAAATGAATTTATTGAAATAATAAGATTCTTATAGAATTCTACATATTTTAAATTTAATGGAAAGTTTTATAAACAAATTCTTGGTGCCCCTGTGGGCTTTTGTACAAGTCCTTGGCTTAGAGAATTTTGTCTAGAGATTATAGAAAATAATTGTTTGGATAAATTAAAGACTTCTATATTTTTTTATAAAAGATATGTTGACGATTGCTTTTTAATTCTTAATAAGGAAAATATTAAAAATATTGTAGAGGAATTTAATGATTAGGACCAATTCTTAAAATCTACTATTGAACATGAAATAAATAATATTAACTTTATAGATGTTAGTATTACTAGAAATAATAATAATAACAAATTAGATATTAATTGGTATAAAAAACCTACCTCTTCAGACATTTACATAAATTTCTTTTCACATCATCCGACATCACAGAAAATTGCTATAGTATATAACTTAATCGATAAAAGTATTCTCTTATCTGACAATAAGTTTCATAAAAGGAATCTAAATTCAATTTTTTATATACTTATTAAAAATGACTATCCTGTTGACTTTATTAATAAATACATTTAAAAAAAAATTCATAAACTAAAAAATATCAGAACTAGTCAATATACAAATACTTATTATGCACTTAAAAAAATTGTTGTATTTTCATATATAAAGGACTTAAATGTTGATAAAGTTTTAATTTTGATGTTGTTTATAAAAATATGCACAAGCTAAATTTTGTAAGCCTAGGAAAAGATAAGGATAAACATGAAGAAAGCAAAAATGTTGTATACAAAATTCCTTGTGAACATTGCGATTATGTATACTTTGGACAGACTTGTAGGATGTTAATTGACCGTTTAAAAGAGCATAAAAGAGATGTAAGGGATATAAACAACAAATCAGCTTTAGTTGCACATATCATGGATACTAAACATACTATTAATTTTAATAAAACTATTATTGTTGGTAGAGCATCTTATAAGAAAAAAAGAGAGTTTTTAGAAATGCTCAACATACATTTTAACAGTAATACGATGAATAGAATTACAGATACGCAGTTTCTCAAAAAAATGTATAAAAATACTGTGAATTTATAAAACTTATGAAACGCTGGAAAAAAATTGTTTTAAAATATACATGACTTTCGTTAATATTAGTGACTCTCTATAAGCAGTATGTTTATTTGTATCTCCCTTCTACCGATTCTTCTTTATCGTGATAACGCAACGTATTTATATGTATTTGTAATAAAGTTCTTGGTGTTTGGGTTCTAATTTGTATATAAGCGTATACAAGGAATAATAGTTTGACAGTATTTTTGACTCTGCGATAGTTGTAAGCTCTTTTCGTTTTAAATTATTTTTGCGTTTAATTTTGTAATTGTGAATTTTCTATTTATTTTATTTTAAAGACATCGTTGTAATTATTTTTTAATGTTTTGAATTGCCTTTATGGCATATAGGTAAAGTGTTTTAAATTATTTCGAACTGTTTCTACGTTTTTTAAATCTATTTTAATTATTGTGTTCTATTATTTATATAGCCTGAAGAAGGATACAATCTAAGTGTCCGAAACGTTGCCCGACGCTTAAAAATATTTATAATAAAGATCTGGCTCGATATTCCAAATTTGTTGAGGTTCATTTATTCAACTTATCACAGCAAACATTAATATATTCAACTTTTAGTAGAATTTTTACACTTTACAATATCTAATATGCGCGCGCACCATCTTCACTCAGAAAATCCAAATTGTCCACTTCATATCGACGACACTCTGTACATGTATATAAGTGGTCGTATGACCAATAGTTCATCGACAATTTTACATTTTTAAATAAGATTTATACTAAATAGGATTTGATTTGATTTTCAAAATAAATAAATAATTATGATTAAATAAATAATTATGAACTTGTATACAGAATAAACCTTTATTTAATCTACCTTTCCTTTTCTTCTTCTCCAGTTTTGAAGCATTTCAAAGAAAGAATGTGATATTTAAATTATATACACGTACACGAACACACACACAAACACAAATATATGTACGTATATATATATATATATATATATATATATATATATATATATATATATATATATATATATAATATAAAAAAACAAAATATAGTGAAAAATATAAATAAAAATTAAAAAATAGTTCATAAAATGTGTAAGCTAGCACGTATCATACAGCTGAAATGTGCATTAGCTTATAAAAGGTAAAAATCTAGATTTTCGCTTTCATTATTCTAGAATCTTCTGATGTGTACGTACGGGTATTAACTGATTTTTTCGTACGTACCGCGAGCGCGTGCCGAGTATGACAAAAAATAGCATATTCACTACGGGAGTAAACTAAAAATGCCTTAAATCGTATGTTTGTCACCCTCGCCTTCAGCTCGGGTGATAATTACATGCGATTTAAGATATTTTTGAAATTAACTCCCTAGGTGAATAATATACTATGAAAGGTACAGTATAATTAACACCTTCTTTAAAACAAAAGTTAGTTAAACATAAAAGGATTCTGAGAAAGTTAAGTAATAGAGACTCTAAATCGTGGAAAAGTAAGAAGCGTCTAATCGTACAGAAAGGTGATTTTACTCGCACCTCTATTAGGAACTATAATTTCAACTCTTATACCTAGTCGTTCTTAATTTAAAAAAAATGCAGCATGCCCGTAAAATGGTTTTAGTGCCTTAAGAGCAGGTCGTATACCTTTTCCTTTTCTAATCAAAGAATTAATTTTTTTGCAAAAACTAATAATTGTAGCAAAAAATAAGGAGATAGCCCCATCTCGTATAATAAAAAGCAAGATTTTCTTTGATGAGGAAAAATTATTTTTATCGATTCGTTTTGAAGAAAACCTTGAAAAACTTAAAAAATAGAGGTTAGGATGGACAATTCAGTTTTTCAAGGTTTTCTGAAAAACGAAGCGATAAAAATAATTTTTCCTCATAAAAGAGAATCTTGCTTTTTATTTTACGAGATGGGGCTTTCTTCTTATTTTTTGCTATAATCATTAATTTTTGTGAAAAAATCAATTCTTTGATTAGAAAAGGACAGATATACTCGACCTCCTCTTAAGACAGTATACAAAAACTTCTTCATACAAACGTTCCCGAGGTCACGCAAAATGTCGAATCTGATAAAAAAATACTGTTCAAACACCAGGCAGTCACCTTAAAAGATTAGACATAGAAATGAATGATATAAACTCACAAGAAACTGATGAGCGTACAAAATGGTCAAAGTATCAACAAGTTTTACAACGATATTTATATTTTTTAGATGACTTAGAAAAAGTTTAAATAATGTTAATAAAAATGAACAAGAAATAGAAAATGGAGTAGATTTTGAAATCATAATATCATCTGTACCCGTGACATACAGACGTAAAGCTGAATCGATGGTTCAATTTTTAAAAAGTCCTAATATTTTTTCAAGAATTATATGGGATGACCGCGGTTTAGTTTCGATGGATAGAGCTGTTCTCGAAGGTTCTAATATAGTAGATTTAATAAACGATGCTGTACGTAGTAGAAAAGGTGTAAAGGCTACAGGTTGTGAGCATTTTGCGTGGTTTTTACGAGATGAAGGTATGCCATTAGAATGTATTGGTAATTTAGCTTTTTACAAAGAAGGACAAAAATTTGAACATGCAGTAAATCATAGTAATAGGTCATTAACAACACCACAAACAAGTTTTAATGATTCATTATTACATGCTTCAAAAAGACATACTTCTACTCCGATGCCTAAAAATAAAAATAAAAATTTGTCAATAGAAAATGATACATATGACAACGAAATTACAGTAATTAATAAAGAAATGACCTTGTAATAACCTTAAAAATGAGGTTCAAGGTCAAACCCAAGGTCACCATCAGATACCTCGTAAAAAGTTACTCCAGGAACGACCTTCACCTGATTGAAAAAATTATCAACTTTGGAAATTTCTTAGGTGTATCGTTACTTTTTGGACACGCTGTAGAAGAAATCCCTTTTGTCTTCTTCAGACAACGATTTAAATTTTGGCATCTTATTATAATTTCTTACTATTTCTTCAAATCTGTCTATATTATTAACTGCCTTTTCTTTCGCTGGATTATACTGTATGTTGTACAATTTTCTTTATACTAGATGGAGTTACATTTACTTCGCTTACTTTTTCACAGATTTGGAAAGAGCGGCGAATTTTACGTTGGATTATAATCTTGACCTTGACTATGACCATGACCTTAAAGGTTAGAACGAAATCAAGATAATGTTTTTTCATGAAAACCCCTAATTTCTATCACAAATTTGAAAAGAGCAGGAAATTTTACGTTTGATTATGACCTTTACTTTGACCATATTCATGGTCAAGTACAATGGCCGAAACCTTCACCGTCAAACCAGTTAAGACAAGACTTGTCACAGTCCAGCAACTTAAGGCAAGACTTATACTGCCCAGACAGTTAAGGTAAGAGTTCTTACTGTCTAGCTAGTTAAGGCGAGACCTCTTATTGTCCTACTAGTTAAGGCAATACCTCTTACTGGTTAGCCAGTTAAAGCAAGATTTATCACTGTTTGCAATACTTATCACTGTCCCGCCAATCAAAGCAAGACTTGTTCCTTTTCACATTTTATACAAATGAAGACAAAAATGCTTACCTTGCCCTCCTCACTATTATTTTTTTTTTTAATGAGTGTTTAAATTGTGCTTCATAAACTTCGTAACAATAACCCAATCCATTGTAAAAGCTTTCAATTGCATTCTCAAGATACTCAGCAAGTATAATATCACATTCATCTTGTACACGTCGTTGTAATTCTTGTAAATTGTGTGACTTAGTTTTGAAAACTCTATTTTTGTGGTAACCCTAGAGGAAATGATCCATCGGTGTCAAATCAGGGAATTCGGCTGGCCATTTAATGTAGCATCTCCGTCCTATCCACCTATCAGGAAAAATGACGTTTAAATACCTGCGAACATCTCGACCGCAGTGTGATGAAGCGCCGTTTTGCTGAAAAAATGTATGCTGAAAGGTTTGTCCAGTAATATCTATTATTTGAGAGACTATTTGGCTACTAGCACGTTCTCATACTTTTTGGCATTCGAATTTCCTTCAATGAAAAAGGGACCGACCTTTTTACTGCTTAATATTCGAACCCAAACCTTCAGCTTTTCAGGATACTGTGTTTTATCTTCACGCACCCAATCGGGGTTTCCAGCAGCCCAATATCTGCAGTTATAGCTGTTTAATGTACCATTCAGTTTAAATGTTGCTTTATCAGAGAAAACTACGTTGCAAAAAAAGTTTAGATCATAATCGATCCGTTCCATCATATCCTCGCAAAACTCAATCTGATGATCATAATCGTCTCCATTTAACTCATGAACAAACATAGCTTTTGTTACGTGGCAAATTCCCCAGACCTCCGAGAAATCCCCGATAACACGAACTTATCTGGGATCACAAAATTGATACTGTCAATACTTATTGGCCTGCCTCGGGTTGCAGGCTGGTTCTAACGATCAGGGCAGTTAAAAAAATTTTAATATAATTTTTTACTTAATTAGTAATTAAAACTTAAACTTTTAATATATAACAGCAAAATGAATTTTAAAAAAAGAAAGAAAGAATGAATATAAAAAAACTTTAAATAAAACTCTATTCACTCATAATAAAGAAAATGAATGATTTGAATAATTTTATTTCAATATGATTTTTTGTCCTGAGAAGAGAAAAAGGGGAAAAAAATACTCAACTTTCTACTTAAACTTTAATTTAAATCTTATTATATTTTTAAAAACGGAAATTTCTATCACAATTCGCAATTTAAGAAGAGACATCACTTCAATTAAACTATCGCACTTGGGATGTGCGCATGCCCAGAAGTCAGAGGAATTTATAATTTTCTTACGCGCGTAATCAACGTAATTAATCACTAAATTTAAACTATATAAATAATTATACTTGAGAAGTTAAATACGCGAAGCAAGATTTTCTTGCTGCGCAGTCGCACAGCCCGGCTCTAAGAATTCGTACTTAAATAAACAATAAAATAACTAATATTAACCTCCGGACGGCCGGGATTTTTTTCGTTGATACATACCTACTTTAGTGCGATACTTTCATACAATCATCCCCCAATGGTCCTTGGATATGTTCGAATCATGGCAACACCACTATAGTGGTGTTGCCGGCCGTTTGGAGGTTAATATCACCTGCATTACCCTGTACAAAAAAAAGAATTTTGAGTTCTGGATCAGTAATTGTGTGGGTTAGAATGAGAGTGGCATAAGTCATATTGACAAAAAAAATTAAGTTAGCTATATATCTAGTTATTTTTTAGCATTAAAAAGAGAAATTTTCTAAAATATTGTGCCTTCTTTGCTCTTTTTCTTCAATATTAGTAGCAAAGGAAGCACAACATATTAGTAAATTAATTTATTCGACGCTAATAATATCTCAGTGTTCTGCCAACTAAATATTTTTTTCAATGTGACTTATGTCACTCTTATTCTAACCCACACAATTAACGTATTGCTATCTCACTTGCGTAATCTCAACAAATGTCCGCGATACTTCTATTTCGATTTGATTAATTACGTCGTTTGAATATTTTAATTGTATGCATATTTATTCTTTTTATACTCCTTATTTCTTCATAGCCTATATGTTATAGTACACTTCTACATACGTACCTTAATATATATGCTACTCCCTTTCTTCGCAACTGTGCATATATACAATACGCGTTCATACTTCTTACATATATAGCTTCAAGTCATTTGTTCTTTTCATCTCTCTCACTCTCGTAACACGCTACCATGTTAACTTCTGCTTTGTCACGTCGTTTCCAACTACATGTTGCCGCTTCGTCATAACTGCTCGTGATCCGCTAATGCTAGGAAAGTTGTAAAGGTGTTGATTGTTGTGCGTGCTCATCTTAACATCGTTTGCATCTCTGGATTGGTCGAAAAGTAGGGTGTGTTATGTATGTATAGCTACTGTAGCGCCCTAACCTACTACCTCGTTGTTAAGTTTTGTTTTTATTAATAATTTATTGTATACTCTCGAAAGGTGTTTCTTGTGGACGATAAACTGAGTCTCTGGTTCATCTAGGATGTATTTGCTTTTGCGTGCACGTGTCGCATTCATAAACCTCCCTCACTTGCTGTTCGTATGATCAAGAATTTCTGTCTCTTTGTCTCAGCTGATCACTCTTGCTGTACTTTTGTTTTTACATCTGCTGTTGCTTTTGACTCATAATAACTGCTTTATCTTCCTTTAAATATTTAACTTTCTATCTAAATAATTTAACCCTTTTGCATTCGTTTCAATCGACTTTTTAATAACTACTAATTACTTTATTTTTATTTTGGTTTTTATTATAGTTTTCTCAACCCTTCTTTACATTTATTAATTTATTTCTCTTAAGAGGAGGTCACGTATCTCTGTCCTTATCTATTTAAAGAATTAATTTTTACCGCAAACTAATTACGTTAGCAAAGAATAAAGAGAAAGCCGCATCTCGTATCAGGAAAAGCAACATTTTCTTTGATAAGAAAAAATTAATTTTATTGCTTCAATTTCAAGAAAACTTTGAAAAACCAAATTGTTCACCCTAATCTCTATGTTTTAAGTTTTTCAAGGTTTTCTTGGAAACGAAGCGATGAAACTAATTCTTTTTCATCAATGAAAATATTGCTTTTTTTGATACGAAATGCGGCTTTCTCTTTATTTTTAGCTAAAATTATTAGTTTTTATAATAAAATCAATTCTTTGATTAGAAAAGGACAGATATACTCGACCTCCTCTTAAAATCATGTTAAAGAAATTTAAAATAAAATATAAGATTTCCGAATTAAAAATAACCATGATCACTTCTTTAATAGATTAAAATTAAAAATAAGTAGGCCTTATATTTAATAAATAGTTTATTTTAATTATTCCACTAGTGATTTATTATATACATCATACTTTATAGGGATGGAATTTATAATTCTTTAATACTCTGTGAACGAGAGTGCGGTGGTATAATGGATAGAGCTCTTGCCTTCAACGCACTAGGCCTAGGTTCGAATCCGGGCCAGGTACCTCTGACGTTTTTTCGAAAGAAAATTAGTGTATGTGCTACTTATATTGCGACTCTCAAAAAATCTGACCTCATTGAGTATCAGTTGATTATTAATCATAAAAGTGACTGACCATCCATCGGTAATCAAAGTTTTTGGTATGATGTGTCAGATGGTCTAGCCTGATGTAATGTGTAAAACGGGAATATCCACATATATTAACATTAAAAGAAAAAAAAACTCTGTGAACAGATTTCATGCTTGTTTTATACTCTTGAGCGAGTCTGTGAAGAGCGCTATTAGGGTCTGCCCCAATTGGAAGTAAAATAGTTATTGATGCCTTTACTGGTGTAGCTGTTTTAAGCCTTCTTGTTCGTGACCGATCTTTTACACTGCCAGTTTCTTCAAAATTGTTTACAATACGTCCAGTAGTTGATTTTGATATCGGAGTTAACCCGTTTCTAAAAGCTTCATTAGAACCATCTTTTACCTGCATGATAGAACATTTTACTCCTTCCCAACCTCGCATCATGAGGAGAGATATTCTTTCTCTTTCAGAGAGTCGCTGCATTATAAATGTGAGAAAATATTAATTGATGATTTTAAATCGATTTAATAAATTTGAGTTAGATAGATTAAAACAGAAATTATAGAAATACAGAAAAAAATTAATATTTTGAAATTACAAAAAGAAAAGATTTTTGAAAAAATAATTATTGCAGTTGATTTGATGGGCAGCACCTGAAGAGTAAATGCACTGTATTAAAATTCAAAGAATATTAAACTTACAAGGAGAGTGTCAGGGTTTTAAGACGCAGATTTTGCTCAAATTTTTGGAGATGATTTTGGATGAAAAAAGTCAATTTACAAGACTAACTCTCAATATTTCCCTAGTTACAGACAATTAAAAAAATCACTATAAAAATTACTAGATTTCAAACGCTTATAGTTCTTCAGCATTGATAGGTAGAGGTTTAAAACTTTTTTTGAATGAAAACTGAATTGAAATCTTTTTAAAATGATACCGTCAAGGACGTAATTTCTGATCACCTAAGAGGTATTTCTGATCACATATTTACATGCAAAAAAGTAAAAGTATATTTCTTTTTCACACAAACAAAGCATTTCTTACGCTCAATTTATTTTTCCTCATAAATTAAAAAAAGGTTTTCCCTACTAAAATCTTAAAGATTATGATTTATAATAAATAATGATCAGAAATTACGCCCTGATCAGGAACTACGTCCTTTACGGTAGTTACGGCATATAAAAATATAATTTTTCTCCAGAATTATAAAGCAATGAAAATTCGACCAAATCTTAGCATTTATTACACAGCCACATAAAAAAATGTCAAAGCCAACGGACCAGATCATATACATCTTATGTTTCTGAGGTCACTGAATCCGAATCCCTGGTCCGATTGACCCCATCACGTCAGGATCAAAGGCATTTCAAGGTCAAATCTACAAAATTAATGTCAACCATATTTTAACATTACATATTTATGTTTTTGAGGTCGCTGAATCCGAACCCGTAATCCGTTTGACTTCATCACCTCAAAATGAAGGTCATTTAAAGGTCGAATCTACGAAACTCGCGTAAAATAAACCAAAATTCATGCCATTTATTTTTTCTTACAATACCTTACACGTTTCTTATCAATTGATCGGTGCAAAGATTCCCTTGTACATTTTTTCCCAGTAGTTTTATAATCTCTTTTCAACATCTAGCAGTAATCGGCCAGAATACTAGTATCTCATCCACCTTGATAACGCTTCTCCAATACATTAATGTCTTGGTAAAAACAGAGAGTTTCTCCCTATTCTTCACTAAAATCTCTACAGTTGACAGGAAAACTATCCAAGTGATTGTATGGAAAATGTGATTTGTAATTCATTAGGCAACCCATCTTCCCAAAGTTCTCAACCATCTTAGATACAATTTCTTTGTAATTTGGGCTTCTGCAATTACACAATAAGTTTTGAGTAACTTCCTTAAAGCTAAGCCATGCAGCTCTTTCAATATTTGTCATGGATTTAATAAACTGATCATCAGACATCATTTTTCTAATTTCTGGACCATTGATAGCCCAATGGAATGGTATTAACCAGATAGAAGAGAGGATTGTTACTTTTGTATTACCAAAATTGTTGGAATTAATAGTAAAAACAAAACAAATGTGGATTATGCTGATGTTATTTCTGTAAAAAGATTAAGCGAAAAAACGAGAAAAGATGAAGAATAAGATCTTCTTGAGAGGTTATTAATTAAATCTGATTCCAACGATGAAAAATATGATGACGAAGATAACGACGAAGTCAGTGAGGACATTGATGGAGAATCAATTAATAAAAATGATTTGAGAGGTGAATCTTGTGGAAGCGATAGTTATGGAGAAACTGAAATTATTGATGATGATGACGATGACGACGTATTCCTTCTAGCGTGCCAAAAAGACAAAAGCGCTACATTATGGACTCAAAATAAACTAAACGACTTAGAGAGCTTAACTTATCTAAAGATGGAGCAGAACATTTAGCTTCAGCTTTAAAAAGCATGAATCAGATGGCAAATTCTACTAATCTATCTTTTTACAAAACAACAAGCAAAAGTTTCGATCTATATTTTAAAGAAATGAATCATAATTGTGATAAAACAGTATGTTGTGAAGATGTAAAAGGTTTGATGAATACAATTAAGCCTAATCTATCCAAAGTCGAAGAATGGAGATTGTTTATAGGTTTATCAAAAAGAAGTTTAAAAGCTGCATCATTATACAACAGCAACTACTATGCCTCAGTTCCTATAGCGCACTCCACTACAATGAAGGAAACATATGACAATCTCAAAATTATACTACGAAAAATTCAGTATGACAAGCATAAATAGCTTATACGTAGCGATTTAAAAGTTTCTGGAATATTGTTAGGGCAGCAGTCGGGATTTACAAAGACACCATGTTTCTTGTGCTTATCGGATAGTCGAGACCGTGCAAAGCACTATACAAATCATAAATGGCCTAAATGAAAATCTCTCGAAGTCGGAAAGAGTAACGACATAGCTACTCCACTGATTGACCCAAAAAAAATTCTCATTCCGCCATTACACATAAAACTTGGTGTAGTGAAACAATTCGTTAAGGCTTCAAATAAAGATAGCCAGTGCTTCAAATATTTAGAAAGATTTGAAGCACTGGCAAGATTCCAAATAAATCAGATGCAAAATTGAAGGAAGATATTTTTGATGGTCCAAAAATTAGAAAGATGATGTCTGATAATCAGTTTATTAGTTTCGTGACAAATATTGAAAGAGGTACATAGCTTAGCTTTAAGGAAGTTACTTAAAACTTTTTGGGTAATCGCAGAAGTCCAAATTACAAAGAAATTGTATCTAAAATGGTTGAGAACTTTGGGAAAATGGGTTGCCTAATGAATTACAAATTACATTTTCTACACAATCTCTTGGATAGATTTCCCGACAACTGTAGAGATTCTAGTGAAGGACAACTTTTTTTAACGTAAATTAAGGTTTATGTTTTCAGCCTTATTGGATACCTCCCCTACTCCTTCCTTCCACCTTTTTCCTTTTGTCACCTCTCCTTTTCTTCCCTGCCTGCTTCTTTTTTACATCGCTTAAACGTTTGTCGCCTCATATATCACCTAAAAGACGCATCGAATACGCCTGAGAAAAGCCTCAAAATACCTCTAGAATGCCTCAAGTTTTAAGAAAGTATTTTTTACTTTAATTTGAAAAAAAAAAATAGTAAAAATCGCAAACATATCTGATTTGCCTTATCTTCTCCTTATTGCTTCCTCTTACAACGGCTCATACTCCGCCTGAATGATAAGGTATGTATTTTATATTTCTCTTATTCCGCCTCATGCCTTGCCTCATAGATCGCTTCACACGAAAAAAATTTTTTTTTTCGGGTTTGTGGGTCAGACTATGTTAACTATACACTTATGAGGACGCTAAATCCAAATTTAGGTTTGGAATAACTCCATTGGGTTAGGGTTCCCCATAACCTCAAAAAAACTGCTTTTTAAACTGTATAACTATAAAATCATATAAAATCTCTCAACTCCTTGAAACCATAACATAATAACCCCATGTCCCCTTTAACCCATGACTCTATAATGATATAACTCTATAACCCCTAAACCCCATTAATCCATAACCCCTTTTCCCCCGAATATAAAAGAACAGTTTATTCAAGGCAATTTGTATGATTGCAAATTTTCACTGACATTCTGAATACGTTCGGACAGTGAAATAAAACGTCATAACCCCAAAACTCTATAACTCTGTGATACCATAAGCACATAACTTCGAAACACCATAACCCCATCTCAAACGAAACCTGTTTATTTTTGGCATTCATTTCCAATACATTTCGTCACGGATATCCAGAATATTTATGAACAGCAGAATGAAAGGTAATAAACCCATATCACCATTTAACTATGATAAAACCATCGGCATTAGCGTTACTCGATGTACATCACAGGAAGGTTGCATGATCGGATTTTGTACACCATATAGTCCTATTTATACGATCTTTTATGATATTACTAAAATAAAAAACAAATGTCTAGAATAAGAAACAATTGATTAAAATAAAAAACGAATAACTAGAATAAAAAGTAAATGACTAAAATAAAAACTGAATGACTGGAATAAAAAACAAATGACAAGATTAAAAAATAAGTGACTAGAATAAAAAACAACTACAATGCATACATATAGAATATATATTACTTTTTTTGCTACAGTAGCGAGTTTTCTTTTCATTAACTATCTACGCAATACTTTTCGCTTTCGATCACTGTTTGGTGTATCTCGTTTTAATCTCCAACAGAAGTCAGCCATCATATTAACATTCCGCTGTCCCTGATAACGATTTTCCATAACTCTTATATCTTTATGAAAGCGTTCTCCCTGCTCTTCACTAAAATCTCCAAGATTCTCTGGGAATTTATCAAGATGTGCATCAAAAAAGTGTAATTTCACATTCATCAAGCATCCCAAATTTTTGAAGTCTTCAATAATCTTGGCAACAATTAGTTGATACTTTGGACTCTTGTTACTACCTAAAAAGTTATAATACACATCTTTAAAACTCAACCAAGCTGTTCTTTCAAGTTTATTAATTTTTTTAAACAAAATCTTTGTCTTTGAACATTTTACGAATCTGTGGTCCATCAAACACTCCTTCTTTCAACTTGGCATCAGAAAGTTTAGGGAAATGAAAAGATAAATATTTGAACGTTTTCCTAGTTTTATCCAAGGTTTTCACGAATTTTTTCATAATACCAAGTTTTATATGCAAAGAAGGAATGAGAACCTTGATGGATCCACGAAAGATTCATTGATGATATTGTTTGAACTAGGGTTAAAGGATGATCTCACGGGCCACTGTTTCAATCTGCTATAATAATTTTGTCTGTCTCTGCGATCCCACAAACACAAATAGTAAGGATATTTTGTGAAGCCCGACTGTTGTCCAAGAAGCAACGTTATTATTTCCAAATCACCACAAATCTGCCATAAATGTTTTTGGTACTCTCGTACTTTTCGTTCATTACGGGTGAGTGAGCGGTTGGTATTTGTGCAAAAACATTTGTATTATGCAGCAGATTAGCTTTAATACTTACTAGCAGAGTATCACATCTCCGGATCACGGATTTTGCTCTAACTTTGAGATAGGTTTTCAGATGTCAAAATATGGAAAAAGCCAGAGTTATAGACCCCAACGCTCAACATTTCTCTAGTTGCAGGCAATTGAAGAAAATCACTAAAAAAGTTACTAGATTTTTAAACGCTCATAATTCTTTAGCATTAATAGCTAGACGCTTGTAACTGTTTTTAAATGAAAGCTACGTTCAAATCCTTTCGAAAAAGCACCTATAGCATATCAAAATATTATTTTTTCTCAAAGTTACAGCGTTATAAGAATTTGAGCTAAATTTCCTTTTAAAAATATTAATTAATGATAAATGTTAAAATGTAGTAAAATTTTCATAACGCTGTAACTTTGGGAAAAAATAATATTTTGATATGCTATAGGTGCTTTTTCAAAAGGATTTGAACGTAGCTTTCGTTTAAAAACAGTTACAAGCATCTAGCTATTAATGCTAAAGAATTATAAGCGTTTAAAAATCTAGTAACTTTTTTAGTGATTTTCTTTAATTGCCTGCAACTAGAGAAATATTGAGCATTGGGGTCTATAACTCTGGCTTTTCCCATATTTTGACATCTGAAAACCTATCTCAAAGTTAGAGCAAAATCCGTGATCCGGAGATGTGATACTCTCCTAGTTAGTTTTGAAGAGTCGATGAAAAATCGCCAGAATTCAAAATCACGATTGCGATAACATGACACGCTCGTTGTAGCTTCCAAAAGATTCCTTTTTTTCAAAAATAAAGCTAAAACTTCAGAACCATCTTTCGGTAAGCCCAGATTTCTAACAAGATCGTTTAACTCCATTTGCGATACTAACAAGGGAATCTTTGATTCCTTCGTATCTACTGCGTACTCTGATTCACTACTGCTGTTGTCGTTGTAAATGCCGCTTGAAGTTGTCAATTCTTCAAATTCCATAGTATTTTCATTGCATTTAATATCAGAATCAGTTTGTTGGTACGGTACGGGTGCTGTAACCGATTTAACAGAATTATGTACAATTCAACTCTTAGTTTTAGTGGTAAAATCTTGTAAGCGTTTAACTTGCCTGCATTCCTATACTTCGCATTTTTAATTCATATTAATTAATGTAAATTTAATTGTTCTTAAGTATAAAACACGTTCATTTGTAAGAACGACAATACACTCTACGTTTATAGATGAAACATTTAGCTTTGTATCGTTCTCATTTACTTTGTGAGTTGTTGTATCATCTATTTTTATTTATTAAGAGAATAACACAACGGCTCTTCTTAACTGTACGTGATAAGAATTTCATCTATTAAATGAGATTCACATACGTTACATAAGCAAGCAAGCAAGGTATTACTATGTTCAAAGATACAAGATGAGTGCGGAGAAGCTGACTAGCATATTTTAACTAATTCTATTTATTTCATAGATTACAATTTCGCGTGAATACGATATAATTTATGTAGACGTGTATGTGTGTACGAGTGTAGAAAGATGAGTTAACCCGTACGCAGTCAAGGTATCATGCCCAGCTGTTTCGGGACCTTATTCTCTTAATTAAGAGGATATCGTAGTTCTGCTCCTCCTAATAATATTTTTATTCAAAGTTCATGAGTAAACAATGCGTCAAATCAAATTCTTTCACTTCAATAAGAAAATTCGTAAGATTAATCCTTAGCGCGGACAAGTCAAGAAATTTATCAAAATAATATACATAAAAAGTTATAAACAAACTTTCGATATATACTATTTTGAGGTTAGGTTCATCGAGCTTGATATCTAATTTTCATTCAAAGTTCATAAAAAAATATGAAGCTAAATTGAATTTTTAATTTAACAAAAATTATTGTATTAATATAATTTTAGCGCGGACAAGTCATTATATTTGTCCAAATAGTGAATTTAAAAAGATATCAGTAAGATAAAAAAAGCAAAACTCGATTCCAACAACTACGACATCCCGTTAATACCTGAAAAAGAATAAAGTAAGTTCATAGGAAAGGAATGCGGATAAGGACCTTTATTGATTCTCGAATTCCAATCTCCTATTTTCTTTTTATTCACGGTAACAAGTTTCTTAATTCATCAAACGAAATCCTACCTTCGTATTGACTATAAATATTTCTGCTTAGAAAAGAAAATTACTAAACACCGAAAGTTTTATTACTGACTTTTCACGGGTAAAGATTCAATTATCGAGATGCAATAAAGTTCAGTTTTGTAACAGTGATAATGGGTACATAGATCGATCGTTTGCTGATCGATTTCGCTACCTTGTTTCACTATTACAAAAATGAGACACTTCAACTCGAAAGTTTGATTTTATTTAAAATTTATCGAAGAAGACTGGAACGAGAGTGTCTCTCTATACGTTTCATATTCGGCATGATACCTTGCATTTTCGGCGCTAACGCTCATTCCGCCGCTTTACGCGTCCATACAGCATCTACTCTCTCCCACCTCTCATAATCAAAGCCGGTGGGGACGCTGTAATACAATACAATTTATATACAAATCTATCACGCTGTCTATGTATATGTATTTATTCGCGTCGTATATAAGTATAAGTGCTTTCGGTACCGTGCGCGCGTATGAGTGCGCGATCGGTTCTTTTCGGCCACCCCACCTCACCTGGTATCTTATATACGATTTCACGTATACAATCTTACAACCTTTGATGTCATTCATGCAAAAGTAGCATTCTTTCGAAGTACGAGGATATCTCCAAATTATTGGAGTGGGGAATTTTAATGACATCTCTAGTTTCCTGCACCTTTCATTTCAACAACATCTTCTTACAAGTATTGCAAATAACAGATGGAAACCAACTATTATTCTTATCAATTCGCAAATCAAAAAGTTCATCATGCAATTTGTAAATAGACTCGCCAATTTTCTTCCACAAAGATTTAAGTTCAAATTTTGAACAAACATAACAAAATTGATCATGATCTACTTGACAATCATGAGATTGCACGAACATTTGGGGTCTTTTTTTGTAGCATTATATTCCACATGAGCCAAATTACCAACTAATGTGGAACTACGGTCGCTCGATAACGATGACTGGAGGCCTGCTTTCACACCCCTACCGCTGATACTAAGGCTCCAAGATTCCTCTGCATCGTAAGACACTTGCGTGTACCTGCCATGACGGCATCTAAGCTGCAATCCAGGGTCTCAGCCGGATAACAGGCTCACTTTGTTGTCCGCCGACACCACGAGTAGGTGTCCTGGATGCAGACACACGCAGTTTTAGGAATCCTCTTTGTATTAGTGTTACGGTTATAATTTTTTACTTCAATTTTCAAATGTATATTGAATGTACGTGGAAATTTGCATAGATAATAATAGCCTAAGATAAACTGTTTTCATTTGATTCGGGAGCAATGGGATTGTGGTGTCACGAGATTGCCAGGTTATGAGGTTATCACGGCTTATTTTACTCTCTAAACGTATTCGGAATGTCATTGAAAATTTGAAATAATACAAATTGCCTGGAATGAACTTTTTTTTTATTCAGGGGCAAAGGGGTTATGGGGTTATGTTATTATAGAGTTATGGTTTAAAGGTGACATGAGATTATTGTGTTATGGTTTCAAGAGATAATACGGTTTCATATAAATGGTTTATAGTTATATAGTTTAAAAAAGCGGTTTTTCGGGGTTATGGAAAACCGTAGCATGATGAAGTTATTCTGACCCTTAATTCGAATTCAGCGTCCCCAAAAACATAGCTAACATGATCTGACCTTACAACCCAAAATTTTTTTTTGTATGGCTGTGATATTAATCAAGATAATTTTTATATTCTTACGATTTTAAAGTTAATTTAAATATGTAAAAACATGAGGAAATAAAAAATATATTAAATATGAAAATGAAAATATTAAAATTAACATAAAGATTAAAACAATGCATAAAAATAATTATTAATATTCATATAAAAATATGAATATTAAAATAAAAATAATAATAATACGTAAATAAAATTTAAACTGTATACGTATAATTTTAAAAGTATATAATATAAATATAAAAAAAAATAATATTAAAAAACAATAATGATTAAAATGCATAAATACTAAATATAAAAATATAAATATTATAATTAAAATAAAAATTAAAATACAAATGTATTTTATTATCGATTACTAGCCAACAAGTTAATGTGGGACGCTAATGAAAATTGTGGTGGTTTAGGACTCCAACCAAAACTCAGCACAGTACAAATAGAGACAGAAATATAAGGTTGTTGAGGTTATATAAATGAGTATACAAGAGATATGGTTGAACGTTGTATTTGCTGAGACCAGGGATATAGTGGGTAATCGAGTGAGTGAGTGAACGCTCGCACGCTAACACGTTAACTCGTCTCAAGTAGTAGGGGTGTCTATATGATATGTAATTAGCTACTTACACTTGTACACACGTAAACTTACCCACAATACTCCCCCCTTTTTTCATTACACCTTATTGCACTACAATTATTTTAATAATCAATCCTGGTTATTTACATCCTATATTATTGTACTTGCGTACACTCATTCATTCCGTGCGTAACTATATTTACAGAATTAGATATTTCGTTAAGCTTTTATCCGACTCTATACATTTTTACATTCTACAAATTTAGATATTTTACTTTATATTTTTACACATAGCTAAATATAATTATTTCGCATAATAAATTTATATTTTACGATTGAAATATTTTTTATGCATATTACAAACGCTGTTTATTCATCACGCTCGATTAATATTTATTATTGCACTCCGTGCTGAATTGAACTTATTTGTACTTACATCTTCACAGTGCTTAATCGCACATATAGCTATATAACTCTAAATGCTCACATGCACTTATACACACACTATTGCGTTTATGCATTCATCATTTGATACATTACTCTGAGTTAAACTATATATACATCTTACATGTTTATTCTTACACTTAATGTGAAACATATCACTTTTAAACTTTTTACAATAACTTTTACATAAAATCTATATACATTTTATATGCATTTAATACGCTCAACCTTTACAATAAATTATTGTAAACAAATTATTGTAAACAAACATATGTTATTTGCGCTAAATGTGCTAGATACTAATTATCATACCATCATTTGTTATTGACAACCGTAAAAAACTATAGAACATATATTGGCATGTCATACTTTAGTCACACTTATACTTGCACCCTCACACGCATACACATTATCACTACACTGAGTTTTTTACGTCTCTTACGCTGGCACAGCCACTAGACAACGCCACTACCTAACCAATGCCATATTTTGTTGCTAATTTGTTGCTAATTTGTTACGCAAAAATCAATTTGGTTGCTCTAGCCGTTCCCAAGAAACACGGGCCGTGCTAGCGTAAGTCTTACGCTAGCAAGGCCACTGCTGTAACTCTTATTCTAATTAAGATATTTTAACTATTCGAACGGCACAATTTGTTGCCAATTTGTTACTAAATCATGATATTTTCCAAAATTCGAAAACAATAGTATTTGACCCTAATACCGATATCAGGCCCAGTTGAATTTCAAGAAATCAGTTATTTTTCAGGGTATGACTAAAACTAAAGAGTAATAATTTGTTGCTAATTTGTTGGTGATGATTCCACCTTGAAACAATTTCTTTGCTCCGGCCGTTCCTGAGAAACACGGATCGTGCTAGCGTAAGTCTTACGCTAGCAAGGACACTGCTGTAACTTTTGTTCTAATTAAGATATTTTAACTTTTCGAACGGCATAATTTGTTGCCAATTTGTTGCTGAAAGATGATGTTTTCCAAAATTCGAAAACAATGGTATTTGACCCTAATACCGACATCAGGCCCAGTTGAATTTTAAGAAATCAGTTATTTTTCAGAGTATGACTAAAACTGATGAGTAATAATTTGTTGCTTATTTGTTGCTGATAATTCCACCTTGAAACAATTTTTTTGCTCCAGCCGTTCCTGAGAAACACGGATCGTGCTAGCGTAAGTCTTACGCTAGCAAGGACACTGCTGTAACTTTTGTTCTAATTAAGATATTTTAACTTTTCGAACGGCATAATTTGTTACTAATTTGTTGCTGAAAGATGATATTTTCCAAAATTCGAAAACAATAGTATTTTACCCTAATACCGACATCAGGCCCAGTTGAATTTCAAGAAATCAGTTATTTTTCAGGGTATGACTAAATCTAAAGAGTAATAATTTGTTGCTAATTTGTTGCTGAAGGATGATGTTTTCTAAAATTCGAAAACAATGGTATTTGACCCTAATACCGACATCAGGCCCAGTTGAATTTCATGAAATCAGTTATTTTCTAGGGTATGACTAAAACTAATTAGTAATTTCAATTAATTACCAATTAGTATTTCTGCCGCCCAGCATTTGCTGCATGATATAATACATCTCGGCAGCAACGAAATGAGAGTATAAAAATGACATATTACGTTAATAAAGCTTTTCAAATCTAACTTTTCATAAATTTTGGATTTAAAAGTTTTTAGAACGTTCTTTTATGTTTAAAAGTCGAAAGATATAAATAACATATTAACGAATTTTTAGATGCATAGCATTCATTGCATTATAATGTGTTTGACAGGTTATGACTAAATAAGTTCTATTGTAAAAACCAAAAAAACATATTCAAATAAAATTTTGTTGTCCAAACCTTGGGCAAAATTTATATTTAGATTTGTTTTAATTGTAACTATAGATTTTTACATTTTTATTATGTATTCTATTAGTACAAAATAATTATATTGTATATATTTGATCCGAATTCATAATTGTAATTTAAATAGTAATGGATTTAAGTAAGAATTGCTGAGTTTATAATACGAGCTTACATCTCCACCAATGGTTATGGTTAGGTCAAGTTCTGTTTCTTCGCAACGTTTTCTTCGCGAGAGATTTCTTCTCTTGAAGCGTGGGAGGTGCGAACAGGAGGCGTATGAGTTGTTTTAGCTATATAAATATATAAATATATATATATATATATATATATATATATATATATATATAAATATGTCGTATCAGGTATTCGGCGTTGTATGTGCAAAGCTAGTTAAGAGCAGGTCGTATATCTCCGTCCTTTTCTAATCAAAGAATTAATTTTTTTGCAAAAACTAATGATTGTAGCAAAAAATAAGGAGATAGCCCCATCTCGTATAATAAAAAGCAAGATTTTCTTTGATGAGGAAAAATTATTTTTATCGATTCGTTTTGAAAAAAACCTTGAAAAACGTAAAAAATAGAGGTTAGGATGGACAATTCAGTTTTTCAAGGTTTCCTTAAAAACAAAGCGATAAAAATAATTTTTCCTCATCAAAGAAAATCTTGCTTTTTATTATACGAGATGGGGCTATCTCCTTATTTTTTGCTACAATCATTAATTTTTGCAAAAAAATCAATTCTTTGATTAGAAAAGGACAGATATACTCCACCTCCTCTTAAGTGGGTATTGAGGTTACATACATTTCAATTCGTAGCACAACTATATTCAGTTTGCTATACTTCACATTAAAAAATATAGATGATTCCATACCTCACATGATGACGTATGCAGTCATCTATACATCACATTACAAGGTAGTAATTAGCTCTGAAGCGATCGTCGAAGTCGTAAAATTAGTTAGTTTAATCGGCGTGTTTTGTTTTTTCTTTTCACATTTTGTCCTTTAAAAAATTGATTAATCATACAAAAAAATTAGTGCAAATAATGAAAAAAAATTAGTACAAATAACAACAAAATTATTATTATAGTGAAAGTGAGACAGTGAAAAAAAACATTAATTAGAAAATGTGCGTGATATGTGTGGTCAGCTTGTCAAATTTGTGACACATCAATGACGGTTCCGCAGACGATCCGCGTCTACACTGTTACCATACGTTTATTCAAATTCAAATCAAAAGAAAGAAGGATAGCGAATTTGCACATTTATAATTTGATAGTCCCTCATACCTGCTACAACGACATAGAATCATCTACGCCATTTGGGAGTAAGAAGGATTAATACGGGGCGAATTTGTTACTCGAACCGCAGTCAATCTCGGGCGCGCTTTGCGAGACCCTCTTTTTTCTAACTCTAACTCTTTCTCTCTCTCTTTCTCTTATAAATAAAAGAACTAGTGCATCTGCTATTCATTCCTGCCACTGCCAGCCAGTAGTACCCCTCTCGCTCGTGCAGCAAATACTGGGCGGCAGAAATAAACTAAACTTGATTCAAATACTATTGTTTTCGAATTTCGGAAAATGTTATCTTTCATCAACAAATTATGCCGTTTGAATCGTTAATAGTACATTACGATACACGTGCTCTAAGTGGTCCTTTTTAACACGGCGCGCAGTTAGCACCCGAGCGCAGCGAGGGTGCTAAGCACGTCATGTGAGAGGACCACTTCGAGCATACAAATCGTATATTATTTTATAGCACGTGTGAGATAAATCCACCACACGTAATCTATACTATAAAAAATAAATTCCTACGAAATCTATACGCTCCACGAATGATAATTCGTAAATAAAAACGAACGCTATATATCAACAAAACTATGCACTCTACGAACGATAATTCGAAAAAAATGAAAATTATATACATTATCAAAACTAAACCCTTCACAAACAAATGAGAAAAGTAAAAACGATTTCAAAAGCATTTTTAGAGTGTGAAATTATATTGATAATTATTAATATCACTGATATTTTATTAATAATTAAATACAATATGCTAAAAAAATCTTGCCGATTATTCAGATTCATGTATACATAAGTCAGACAAAGCGAAACATCTAGTTCATTTTTCATATATGCATCTCTCTCTTTCTCATCGTTAGGCTGTATACACTGTACACGCATGCGCGCTCACAGAGGTTTTATATATTTCGACAACTCACTGCACAATAAGAATTTATAAACTATAGTTTTCGTTTTCTTGATGCTTTTAATTCTTTATTGAGGTATTTATATTATTTGGTTAATTGTCTACGTGTTATTATAGGTGAAAAGATATTTCTACGTATTAATAAACGTACAAAGAGTGATTGTGACGCGTGATTTCGATATGATTACTTTTTCGAACAGTATAATAAAGTGCGAAATATATTACAGTAGTACTTTTTTACACAGTTCAAAAAAGTTGTACTTAGCTCCCGCTAAATGGTGTAGAAAACGCGGATTTAGCTCACGCAGTGCTATAATAGTACATTATTAACCTGGGGTGGAAAGGCTGGATTTACGTAACGAGTTTCGTAAAACAGCCTTTACACCAGAGGGTAATAATGATTTTTTTCGCATCAGAGCCAAAAATAAGAAAAGAAGTTGCGATTTTGAGGTTAGAATGCGGAAAAATATCTTAATTAGAACCAGAGTTACAGCAATGACCTTGCTAGCGTAAGACTTACGCTAGCACGGCTCGTGTTCCTCGGCTGGAGCAAAAAAATTGTTTCAAAGTGGAATCATCAGCAACAAATTAGCAACAAATTATTACTCATCAGTTTTAGTCATACTCTGAAAAATGCTTGATTTCTTAAAATTCAACTGAGCCTGATGTCGGTATTAGGGTCAAATACTATTGTTTTCGAATTTTAGAAAATATCATCTTTCAGCAACAAATTAGCAACAAATTATGCTGTTCGAATCTTTGAAATATCTTGATTAGAACCAGAGTTACAGCAGTAGCCTTGCTAGCGTAAGACTTACGCTAGCAGGGCCCGTGATTCTCGGGAACGGCTGGAACAAAAAAAATGTTTCAAGGTGGAATTATCAGCAAACAATTATTACTTATCAGTTTTAGTCATACTCTGAAAAATAACTGAATTCTTAAAATTCATCTGGGCCTAAAGTCGGTATTAGGGTCAAATACTATTGTTTTCGAATTTAGGAAAACATCATCTTTCAGCAACAAATTAGCAACAAGTTATGATGTTCGAATAGTTAAAATATCTTAATTAGAACAAGAGTTACAGCAGTAGCCTTGCTAGCGTAAGACTTACGCTAGCAGGGCCCGTGTTTCTCGGGAACAGCTAGAGCAAAGAAATTGTTTCAAGGTAAGATTATCAGCAACAAATAAGAAAAAAATTATTACTCATAAGTTTTAGTCATACTCTGGAAAATAACTGATTTCTTGAAATTCATCTAGTCCTAAAGTCGGTATTAGGGTCAAATACTATTGTTTTCGAATTTTGGAAAACATCATCTTTCAGCAACAAATTAGCAGCAAATTATTACTCATCAGTTTTAGTCATACTCTGAAAAATAACTGATTTCTTAAAATTCAACTGGGCCTGATGTAGGTATTAGGGTCAAATACTATTGTTTTCGAATTTTGGAAAATACCCTCTTTCAGCAACAAATTAGCAACAAATTATGCCGTTCGAATCTTTAAAATATCTTGATTAGAACCAGAGTTACAGCAGTAATGTTGCTAGCGTAAGACTTACGCTAGCAGGGCCCGTGTTTCACGGGAGCGGCTGGAACAAAAGAAATGTTTCAAGGTGGAATTATCAGCAACAAATTATTACTCATCAGTTTTAGTCATACTCTGATAAATAACTGATTTCTTAAAATTCATCTGGGCCTCATGTCGGTATCAGGGTCAAATACTATTGTTTTCGAATTTTGTAAAATATCATCTATTATCAACAAATTAGCAATAAATCATGCCGTTTGGATCATTAAAATATCTTAATTAGAACCAGAGTTACAGCAGTGGCCTTGCTAGCGTAAGACTTACGCTAGCAGGGCCCGTGTTTCTCGGGAACGGCTAGAGCAAAAAAATTGTTTCAAGGTGAAATTATCAGCAACAAATTAAAGAAAAATTATTATTTATAAGTTTTAGTCATACTCTAAAAAATAACTGATTTCTTGAAATTCATTTGGTCCTAAAGTCGGTATTAGGGTCAAATACTATTGTTTTCGAATTTTCGAAAACATCATCTTTCAGCAACAAATTCGCAGCAAATTATTACTTATTAGTTTTAGTCATACTCTGAAAAATAACTGATTTCTTAAAATTCAACTGGACCTGATGTAGGTATTAGGGTCAAATACTATTGTTTTCGAATTTTGGAAAATATCCTCTTTCAGCAACAAATTAGCAACAAATTATGCCGTTCGAATCTTTCAAATATCTTAATTAGAACCAGAGTTACAGCAGTAGCCTTGCTAGCGTAAGACTGACGCTAGCAGGGCCCCTGATTCTCGGTAACGGCTGGAACAAAAAAAATGTTTCAAGGTGGAATTATCAGCAAACAATTATTACTTATCAGTTTTAGTCATACTCTGAAAAATGCTTGATTTCTTAAAATTCAACTGAGCCTGATGTCGGTATTAGGGTCAAATACTATTGTTTTCGAATTTTAGAAAATATCATCTTTCAGCAACAAATTAGCAACAAATTATGCCGTTCGAATAGTTGAAATATCTTAATTAGAACAAGAGTTACAGCAGTAGCCTTGCTAGCGTAAGACTTACGCTAGCAGGGCCCGTGTTTCTCGGGAACGGCTGGAGCAAAGAAATTGTTTTAAGGTAGAATCATCAGCAACAAATTAGAAACAAATTATTACTGATAAGTTTTAGTCATACTCTGAAAAATAACTGATTTCTTAAAATTTATCTGGGCCTAAAGTCGGTATTAGGGTCAAATACTATTGTTTTCGAATTTAGGAAAACATCATCTTTCAGCAACAAATTAGCAACAAATTATGCCGTTTGGATCATTAAAATATCTTAATTAGAACCAGAGTTACAGCAGTGGCCTTGCTAGCGTAAGACTGACGCTAGCAGGGCCCCTGATTCTCGGGAACGGCTGGAACAAAAAAAATGTTTCAAGGTGGAATTATCAGCAAACAATTATTACTCATCAGTTTTAGTCATACTCTGAAAAATAACTGATTTCTTAAAATTTATCTGGGCCTAAAGTCGGTATTAGGGTAAAGTACTATTGTTTTCGAATTTTGGAAAATATTATCTTTCAGCAACAAATTAGCAACAAGTTATGATGTTCGAATAGTTGAAATATCTTAATTAGAACAAGAGTTACAGCAGTAGCCTTGCTAGCGTAAGACTTACGCTAGCAGGGCCCGTGTTTCTCGGGAACGGCTGGAGCAAAGAAATTGTTTTAAGGTAGAATCATCAGCAACAAATTAGAAACAAATTATTACTGATAAGTTTTAGTCATACTCTGAAAAATAACTGATTTCTTAAAATTGAACTGGGCTTGATGTTGGTATTAGGGTCAAATACTATTGTTCTCGAATTTTGGAAAACATCATCTTTTAGCAACAAATCAGCAACAAATTATGCCGTTCGAATGTTTTCGAATTTTGATAAACATCATCTTTCAGCAACAAATTAGCAACCAATTATTACTCTTCAGTTTTAGTCATACCCTAAAAAATAACTGATTTCTTGAAATTCAACTGGGCCTGATGTCGGTTTTAGGGTCAAATACTATTGTTTTCGAATTTTGGAAAATATCATCTATTAGCAACAAATTAGCAATAAATCATGCCGTTGAAATCTTTAAAATATCTTAATTAGAACCGGAGTTACAGCAGTGGCCTTGCTAGCGTAAGACTTACGCTAGTAGCGCCCGTGTTTCTCGGGAATGGCCGGAGCCAAAGAATGGTTTTGAGGTGGAACTATTAGCAACAAATTAGCAACAAATTATTGCTCATCAGTTTTAGTCATACTCTGAAAAATGCTTGATTTCTTGAAATTCAACTGGGCCTGATGACGGCATTAGGGTCAAATACTATTGTTTTCGAATTTTGAAAAACATCATCTTTCAGCAACAAATTAACAACAAATTATGCCGTTCGAAACTTTAAAATATCTCAATTAGAACCAGAGTTACAGCAGTGGCCTTGCTAGCGTAAGACTGACGCTAGCAGGGCCCCTGATTCTCGGGAACGGCTGGAACAAAAAAAATGTTTTAAGGTGGAATTATCAGCAAACAATTATTACTTATCAGTTTTAGTCATACTCTGAAAAATAACTGAATTCTTAAAATTCATCTGGGCCTAAAGTCGGTATTAGGGTCAAATACTATTGTTTTCGAATTTAGGAAAACATCATCTTTCAGCAACAAATTAGCAACAAGTTATGATGTTCGAATAGTTAAAATATCTTAATTAGAACAAGAGTTACAGCAGTAGCCTTGCTAGCGTAAGACTTACGCTAGCAGGGCCCGTGTTTCTCGGGAACAGCTAGAGCAAAGAAATTGTTTCAAGGTAAGATTATCAGCAACAAATAAGAAAAAAATTATTACTCATAAGTTTTAGTCATACTCTGGAAAATAACTGATTTCTTGAAATTCATCTAGTCCTAAAGTCGGTATTAGGGTCAAATACTATTGTTTTCGAATTTTGGAAAACATCATCTTTCAGCAACAAATTAGCAGCAAATTATTACTCATCAGTTTTAGTCATACTCTGAAAAATAACTGATTTCTTAAAATTCAACTGGGCCTGATGTAGGTATTAGGGTCAAATACTATTGTTTTCGAATTTTGGAAAATACCCTCTTTCAGCAACAAATTAGCAACAAATTATGCCGTTCGAATCTTTAAAATATCTTGATTAGAACCAGAGTTACAGCAGTAATGTTGCTAGCGTAGCGTAAGACTTACGCTAGCAGGGCCCGTGTTTCAGGGAGCGGCTGGAACAAAAGAAATGTTTCAAGGTGGAATTATCAGCAACAAATTATTACTCATCAGTTTTAGTCATACTCTGATAAATAACTGATTTCTTAAAATTCATCTGGGCCTAAGTCGGTATTAGGGTCAAATACTATTGTTTTCGAATTTTGGAAAACACCATCTTTCAGCAACAAATTAGCAACAAATTATTACTCTTTAGTTTTAGTCATACCCTGAAAAATAACTGATTTCTTGACATTCAACTAGGCCTCATGTCGGTATCAGGGTCAAATACTATTGTTTTCGAATTTTGTAAAATATCATCTATTATCAACAAATTAGCAATAAATCATGCCGTTTAAATCATTAAAATATCTTAATTAGAACCAGAGTTACAGCAGTGGCCTTGCTAGCGTAAGACTTACGCTAGCAGGGCCCGTGTTTCTCGAGAACGGCTGCAGCAAAAAAATTGTTTTAGGGTAAAATTATCAGCAACAAATTAGCAACAAATTATTACTCATTAGTTTAAGTCATACTCTGAAAAATAACTGATTGCTTAGAATTCAACTGGGCCTGATGTTGGTATTAGGGTCAAATACTATTGTTCTCGAATTTAGGAAAACATCATCTTTCAGCAACAAATTAGCAACAAGTTATGATGTTCGAATAGTTGAAATATCTTAATTAGAACAAGAGTTACAGCAGTAGCCTTGCTAGCGTAAGACTTACGCTAGCAGGGCCCGTGTTTCTCGGGAACGGCTAGAGCAAAGAAATTGTTTCAAGGTGAAATTATCAGCAACAAATTAAAGAAAAATTATTACTTATAAGTTTTAGTCATACTCTAAATAATAACTGATTTCTTGAAATTCATTTGGTCCTAAAGTCGGTATTAGGGTCAAATACTATTGTTTTCGAATTTTCGAAAACATCATCTTTCAGCAACAAATTCGCAGCAAATTATTACTTATTAGTTTTAGTCATACTCTGAAAAATAACTGATTTCTTAAAATTCAACTGGACCTGATGTAGGTATTAGGGTCAAATACTATTGTTTTCGAATTTTGGAAAATATCCTCTTTCAGCAACAAATTAGCAACAAATTATGCCGTTCGAATCTTTCAAATATCTTAATTAGAACCAGAGTTACAGCAGTAGCCTTGCTAGCGTAAGACTGACGCTAGCAGGGCCCCTGATTCTCGGTAACGGCTGGAACAAAAAAAATGTTTCAAGGTGGAATTATCAGCAAACAATTATTACTTATCAGTTTTAGTCATACTCTGAAAAATGCTTGATTTCTTAAAATTCAACTGGGCCTGATGTCGGTATTAGGGTCAAATACTATTGTTTTCGAATTTTAGAAAATATCATCTTTCAGCAACAAATTAGCAACAAATTATGCCGTTCGAATCTTTAAAATATCTTAATTAGAACCAGAGTTACAGCAGTAGCCTTGCTAGCGTAAGACTGACGCTAGCAGGGCCCCTAATTCTCGGGAACGGCTGGACAAAAAAAAATGTTTCAAGGTGGAATTATCAGCAAACAATTATTACTTATCAGTTTTAGTCATACTCTGAAAAATAACTGATTTCTTAAAATTTATCTGGGCCTAAAGTCGGTATTAGGGTCAAATACTATTGTTTTCGAATTTAGGAAAACATCATCTTTCAGCAACAAATTAGCAACAAGTTATGATGTTCGAATAGTTGAAATATCTTAATTAGAACAAGAGTTACAGCAGTAGCCTTGCTAGCGTAAGACTTACGCTAGCAGGGCCCGTGTTTCTCGGGAACGGCTGGAGCAAAGAAATTGTTTTAAGGTAGAATCATCAGCAACAAATTAGAAACAAATTATTACTGATAAGTTTTAGTCATACTCTGAAAAATAACTGATTTCTTAAAATTGAACTGGGCTTGATGTTGGTATTAGGGTCAAATACTATTGTTCTCGAATTTTGGAAAACATCATCTTTTAGCAACAAATCAGCAACAAATTATGCCGTTCGAATGTTTTCGAATTTTGATAAACATCATCTTTCAGCAACAAATTAGCAACCAATTATTACTCTTCAGTTTTAGTCATACCCTAAAAAATAACTGATTTCTTGAAATTCAACTGGGCCTGATGTCGGCATTAGGGTCAAATACTATTGTTTTCGAATTTTGGAAAACATCATCTTTCAGCAACAATTTAGCAATAAATCATGCCGTTTAAATCTTTAAAATATCTTAATTAGAACCAGAGTTACAGCAGTGGCCTTGCTAGCGTAAGACTTACGCTAGCACGGCCCGTGTTTCTCGGGAACGGCTGGAGCAAAAAAATTTTTATAAGGTGGAATCATCAGCAACAAATAAGCAACAAATTATTACTCTTTAGTTTTAGTCATACCCTGAAAAATAACTGATTTCTTGAAATTCAACTGGGCCTGATGTCGGTATTAGGGTCAAATACTATTGTTTTCGAATTTTGGAAAACACCATCTTTCAGCAACAAATTAGCAACAAATTATTACTCTTTAGTTTTAGTCATACCCTGAAAAATAACTGATTTCTTGACATTCAACTAGGCCTCATGTCGGTATCAGGGTCAAATACTATTGTTTTCGAATTTTGTAAAATATCATCTATTATCAACAAATTAGCAATAAATCATGCCGTTTGGATCATTAAAATATCTTAATTAGAACCAGAGTTACAGCAGTGGCCTTGCTAGCGTAAGACTTACGCTAGCAGGGCCCGTGTTTCTCGAGAACGGCTGCAGCAAAAAAATTGTTTTAGGGTAAAATTATCAGCAACAAATTAGCAACAAATTATTACTCATTAGTTTAAGTCATACTCTGAAAAATAACTGATTGCTTAGAATTCAACTGGGCCTGATGTTGGTATTAGGGTCAAATACTATTGTTCTCGAATTTAGGAAAACATCATCTTTCAGCAACAAATTAGCAACAAGTTATGATGTTCGAATAGTTGAAATATCTTAATTAGAACAAGAGTTACAGCAGTAGCCTTGCTAGCGTAAGACTTACGCTAGCAGGGCCCGTGTTTCTCGGGAACGGCTAGAGCAAAGAAATTGTTTCAAGGTGAAATTATCAGCAACAAATTAAAGAAAAATTATTACTTATAAGTTTTAGTCATACTCTGAAAAATAACTGATTTCTTGAAATTCATTTGGTCCTAAAGTCGGTATTAGGGTCAAATACTATTGTTTTCGAATTTTCGAAAACATCATCTTTCAGCAACAAATTCGCAGCAAATTATTACTTATTAGTATTAGTCATACTCTGAAAAATAACTGATTTCTTAAAATTCAACTGGACCTGATGTAGGTATTAGGGTCAAATACTATTGTTTTCGAATTTTGGAAAATATCCTCTTTCAGCAACAAATTAGCAACAAATTATGCCGTTCGAATCTTTCAAATATCTTAATTAGAACCAGAGTTACAGCAGTAGCCTTGCTAGCGTAAGACTGACGCTAGCAGGGCCCCTGATTCTCGGTAACGGCTGGAACAAAAAAAATGTTTCAAGGTGGAATTATCAGCAAACAATTATTACTTATCAGTTTTAGTCATACTCTGAAAAATGCTTGATTTCTTAAAATTCAACTGGGCCTGATGTCGGTATTAGGGTCAAATACTATTGTTTTCGAATTTTAGAAAATATTATCTTTCAGCAACAAATTAGCAACAAATTATGCCGTTCGAATCTTTAAAATATCTTAATTAGAACCAGAGTTACAGCAGTAGCCTTGCTAGCGTAAGACTGACGCTAGCAGGGCCCCTGATTCTCGGGAACGGCTGGACAAAAAAAAATGTTTCAAGGTGGAATTATCAGCAAACAATTATTACTTATCAGTTTTAGTCATACTCTGAAAAATAACTGATTTCTTAAAATTTATCTGGGCCTAAAGTCGGTATTAGGGTCAAATACTATTGTTTTCGAATTTAGGAAAACATCATCTTTCAGCAACAAATTAGCAACAAGTTATGATGTTCGAATAGTTGAAATATCTTAATTAGAACAAGAGTTACAGCAGTAGCCTTGCTAGCGTAAGACTTACGCTAGCAGGGCCCGTGTTTCTCGGGAACGGCTGGAGCAAAGAAATTGTTTTAAGGTAGAATCATCAGCAACAAATTAGAAACAAATTATTACTGATAAGTTTTAGTCATACTCTGAAAAATAACTGATTTCTTAAAATTGAACTGGGCTTGATGTTGGTATTAGGGTCAAATACTATTGTTCTCGAATTTTGGAAAACATCATCTTTTAGCAACAAATCAGCAACAAATTATGCCGTTCGAATGTTTTCGAATTTTGATAAACATCATCTTTCAGCAACAAATTAGCAACCAATTATTACTCTTCAGTTTTAGTCATACCCTAAAAAATAACTGATTTCTTGAAATTCAACTGGGCCTGATGTCGGCATTAGGGTCAAATACTATTGTTTTCGAATTTTGGAAAACATCATCTTTCAGCAACAATTTAGCAATAAATCATGCCGTTTAAATCTTTAAAATATCTTAATTAGAACCAGAGTTACAGCAGTGGCCTTGCTAGCGTAAGACTTACGCTAGCAGGGCCCGTGTTTCTCGGGAATGGCCGGAGCCAAAGAATGGTTTTAAGGTGGAACTATTAGCAACAAATTAGCAACAAATTATTGCTCATCAGTTTTAGTCATACTCTGAAAAATGCTTGATTTCTTGAAATTCAACTAGGCCTGATGTCGGCATTAGGGTCAAATACTATTGTTTTCGAATTTTGGAAAACATCATCTTTCAGCAACAAATTAACAACAAATTATGCCGTTTGGATCATTAAAATATCTTAATTAGAACCAGGGTTACAGCAGTGGCCTTGCTAGCGTAAGACTGACGCTAGCAGGGCCCCTGATTCTCGGGAACGGCTGGAACAAAAAAAATGTTTCAAGGTGGAATTATCAGCAAACAATTATTACTCATCAGTTTTAGTCATACTCTGAAAAATAACTGATTTCTTAAAATTTATCTGGGCCTAAAGTCGGTATTAGGGTAAAGTACTATTGTTTTCGAATTTTGGAAAATATTATCTTTCAGCAACAAATTAGCAACAAGTTATGATGTTCGAATAGTTGAAATATCTTAATTAGAACAAGAGTTACAGCAGTAGCCTTGCTAGCGTAAGACTTACGCTAGCAGGGCCCGTGTTTCTCGGGAACGGCTGGAGCAAAGAAATTGTTTTAAGGTAGAATCATCAGCAACAAATTAGAAACAAATTATTACTGATAAGTTTTAGTCATACTCTGAAAAATAACTGATTTCTTAAAATTGAACTGGGCTTGATGTTGGTATTAGGGTCAAATACTATTGTTCTCGAATTTTGGAAAACATCATCTTTTAGCAACAAATCAGCAACAAATTATGCCGTTCGAATGTTTTCGAATTTTGATAAACATCATCTTTCAGCAACAAATTAGCAACCAATTATTACTCTTCAGTTTTAGTCATACCCTAAAAAATAACTGATTTCTTGAAATTCAACTGGGCCTGATGTCGGTTTTAGGGTCAAATACTATTGTTTTCGAATTTTGGAAAATATCATCTATTAGCAACAAATTAGCAATAAATCATGCCGTTGAAATCTTTAAAATATCTTAATTAGAACCGGAGTTACAGCAGTGGCCTTGCTAGCGTAAGACTTACGCTAGTAGCGCCCGTGTTTCTCGGGAATGGCCGGAGCCAAAGAATGGTTTTAAGGTGGAACTATTAGCAACAAATTAGCAACGAATTATTGCTCATCAGTTTTAGTCATACTCTGAAAAATGCTTGATTTCTTGAAATTCAACTGGGCCTGATGTCGGCATTAGGGTCAAATACTATTGTTTTCGAATTTTGGAAAACATCATCTTTCAGCAACAAATTAACAACAAATTATGCCGTTCGAAACTTTAAAATATCTCAATTAGAACCAGAGTTACAGCAGTGGCCTTGCTAGCGTAAGACTGACGCTAGCAGGGCCCCTGATTCTCGGGAACGGCTGGAACAAAAAAAATGTTTCAAGGTGGAATTATCAGCAAACAATTATTACTTATCAGTTTTAGTCATACTCTGAAAAATAACTGATTTCTTAAAATTTATCTGGGCCTAAAGTCGGTATTAGGGTCAAGTACTATTGTTTTCGAATTTAGGAAAACATTATCTTTCAGCAACAAATTAGCAACAAGTTATGATGTTCGAATAGTTGAAATATCTTAATTAGAACAAGAGTTATAGCAGTAGCCTTGCTAGCGTAAGACTTACGCTAGCAGGGCCCGTGTTTCTCGGAAACGGCTGGAGCAAAGAAATTGTTTTAAGGTAGAATCATCAGCAACGAATCAGAAACAAATTATTACTAATAAGTTTTAGTCATACTCTGAAAAATAACTGATTTCTTGAAATTGAACTGGGCTTGATGTTGGTATTAGGGTCAAATACTATTGTTCTCGAATTTTTGAAAACATCATCTTTTAGCAACAAATCAGCAACAAATTATGCCGTTCGAATGTTTTCGAATTTTGATAAACATCATCTTTCAGCAACAAATTAGCAACCAATTATTACTCTTCAGTTTTAGTCATACCCTAAAAAATAACTGATTTCTTGAAATTCAACTGGGCCTGATGTCGGCATTAGGGTCAAATACTATTGTTTTCGAATTTTGGAAAACATCATCTTTCAGCAACAAATTAGCAATAAATCATGCCGTTTAAATCTTTAAAATATCTTAATTAGAACCAGAGTTACAGCAGTGGCCTTGCTAGCGTAAGACTTACGCTAGCACGGCCCGTGTTTCTCGGAAACGGCTGGAGCAAAAAAATTGTTCCAAGGTGGAATCATCAGCAACAAATTAGCAACAAATTATTACTAATAAGTTTTAGTCATACTCTGAAAAATAACTGATTTCTTAAAATTGAACTGGGCTTGATGTTGGTATTAGGGTCAAATACTATTGTTCTCGAATTTTTGAAAACATCATCTTTTAGCAACAAATCAGCAACAAATTATGCCGTTCGAATGTTTTCGAATTTTGATAAACATCATCTTTCAGCAACAAATTAGCAACCAATTATTACTCTTCAGTTTTAGTCATACCCTAAAAAATAACTGATTTCTTTAAATTCAACTGGGCCTGATGTCGGCATTAGGGTCAAATACTATTGTTTTCGAATTTTGGAAAACATCATCTTTCAGCAACAAATTAGCAATAAATCATGTCGTTTAAATCTTTAAAATATCTTAATTAGAACCAGAGTTACAGCAGTGGCCTTGCTAGCGTAAGACTTACGCTAGCACGGCCCGTGTTTCTCGGAAACGGCTGGAGCAAAAAAATTGTTCCAAGGTGGAATCATCAGCAACAAATTAGCAACAAATTATTACTCTTTAGTTCTAGTCATACCCTGAAAAATAACTGATTTCTTGAAATTCAACTGGGCCTGATGTCGGTATTAGGGTCAAATACTATTGTTTTCGAATTTTGGAAAACATCATCTTTCAGCAACAAATCAGCAACAAATTATTACTCATTAGTTTAATTCATACCCTGAAAAATAACTGATTTCTTGAAATTCAACTGGGCCTGATGTCGGTAATTGGGTCAAATTCTATTGTTTTCGAATTTCGGAAAACATCATCTTTCAGCAACAAATTAGCAACAAATTATGCTGTTCGAATCTTTAAAATATCTCAATTAGAACCAGAGGTACAGCAGTAGCCTTGCTAGCGTAAGACTTACGCTAGCACGGCCCGTGTTTCTCGGGAACGGCTGGAGCAAAAAAATTTTTATAAGGTGGAATCATCAGCAACAAATTAGCAACAAATTATTACTCTTTAGTTTTAGTCATACCCTGAAAAATAACTGATTTCTTGAAATTCAACTGGGCCTGATGTCGGTATTAGGGTCAAATACTATTGTTTTCGAATTTTGGAAAATATTATCTTTCAGCAACAAATTAGCAACAAATTATGCTGTTCGAATCTTTAAAATATCTCAATTAGAACCAGAGGTACAGCAGTGGCCTTGCTAGCGTAAGACTTACGCTAGCACGGCCCGTGTTTCTCGGGAACGGCTGGAGCAAAAAAATTTTTATAAGGTGGAATCATCAGCAACAAATTAGCAACAAATTATTACTCTTTAGTTTTAGTCATACCCTGAAAAATAACTGATTTCTTGAAATTCAACTGGGCCTGATGTCGGTATTAGGGTCAAATACTATTGTTTTCGAATTTTGGAAAATATTATCTTTCAGCAACAAATTAGCAACAAATTATGCTGTTCGAATCTTTGAAATATCTCAATTAGAACCAGAGGTACAGCAGTGGCCTTGCTAGCGTAAGACTTACGCTAGCACGGCCCGTGTTTCTCGGGAACGGCTGGAGCAAAAAAATTTTTATAAGGTGGAATCATCAGCAACAAATTAGCAACAAATTATTACTCTTTAGTTTTAGTCATACCCTGAAAAATAACTGATTTCTTGAAATTCAACTGGGCCTGATGTCGGTATTAGGGTCAAATACTATTGTTTTCGAATTTTGGAAAATATTATCTTTCAGCAACAAATTAGCAACAAATTATGCTGTTCGAATAGTTAAATTATCTTAATTAGAATAAGAGTTACAGCAGTGGCTTTGCTAGCGTAAGACTTACGCTAGCACGGCCCGTGTTTCTCGGGAACGGCTAGAGCAACAAAATTGATTTTTGCGTAACAAATTAGCAACAAATTAGCAACAAAATAAGGTAATGGTTAGGTAGTGGCGTTGTCTAGTGGCTGTGCTAGCGTAATAGACGTGAGTTTTTTTGTCTTTTGACTTTGTTCTGTAGGTCCTTCAGCCTCATAGGGCCACTTGTATTCAATCAAGAGCAAGTCGTCCACTTGCTCTGCGGCTTCTCAGGAACCTGCGGATATCTGGGGTCACCCTCACTTAACATGTCCTATATTGTTACATGTCCTACATGTACAGTATTGGTAGTATCTGGCTGACTGACCATTGTCGGTTCGTCTAGGTGACAATCTTGCTGGTCTATTCCGGCCGGATTTGCCTCGTCTACCGGATCGTCCAAAACTTCATCTAACCGCTCTTCAACGGCGCCTCGCACATCTTCTGCGCTGAAGTGGACTTCCACTTCAACCAGCCTTTGTTTTGCTTGTGCAGAGTTTTGCGAGGTTTTATTGTTGTGCGATTTCGGAGTAGGCAGCTGCTCTTTATCTAGTACATCCTCCTACACTAGCTGTTTGACTAAAGTCAGCTGTTCCTCACTTTTTAAAAAGAAAGCTGGTTTTAACCTGTCAGTCACAACAACCATATTTCTGCCGTTTTTCTCTATTGTGTAATTTCTTCCACCATCGTGCCTCGATATCACCTTGTAAGGTCCCGTGTATGGATGCATAAATGGTGGTTTAACCGACTTTACCCTTTCAAAAATATGGGTGCAGTAACTCAGCTCCTTAAACACAAATGGTCTAATTGCACAATTGTGTGCAGTAGGTATTGGCTTAATTCGCCTTACATACTCCTTGTATTCCACCAGGTATTTGCCAGAATCATGCGCACTGATCTCACGAAATTCACAGAGATTGCCTGGTACTGTCAGTGTTGTACCATATAAAAATTCAGCTGGGCTCGCCCCCGTATCTAACCTTAGGCAAGTGCGCAGATTAAGCATTAACATAGGCAAGACTCTGGTCCACTCGGCAGTCTCTGTGTGGCACATGATTGCGGATTTAAGATCGCGGTGCCGTCTCTCGACGATACCATTGGAGGCTGGGTGGTACAGTCGTCCTAACCTTCTTACACCCAATATAATTCAATAGTTACTTAAATAACTGCGCCTCGAATTGCTTCCCCTGGTCACTCGTTATAATCACTAGTGCGTCAAATCTCGCCACCCAATCATCATAAAAAGCGCATGCAACTGTGGAAGCAGATACGTCTTGCAGCGGAACTGCCTCTGGCCACTTTAAAAACCTGTCTATCATTGATAGAATATATCTGTACCCTTCACATTATGGCAGTGGGCCCATAAGATCCACATGAACATCGGTGAAACGAGCATCTGGCTCGGTGAACTTTGAAGGTAAAAATTTATTCTTGCAAGAGATTTTTTATTTTTGACAATTAATGCATGCCTGGCACCATATTGCTATCTCCTGGTTCATCTTGGGCCATACTTTTTGCTGTCTAATCAGCTTAACTGTTACTTTGCCCGATAGATATGAGTTTTAATTGTGGAACAGATTGATAATATCCTGCCTTAATTTCTTAGGAACATATGGGCGGAAAACCTGATCCACTAACTTGACGCATAAAAAGGTCTTTCCAGTTCCCAATTGCAGCCTAGGATGGCTAGGATCATCCAAAATTGCTTTTAATTCCTTAATTTGGAGCTGCTTTTTTGCCAACTCCTCTAAAGAAAAGAGTGTGGGAAATCTTACGTAAGTCCTCGATCCTTGATAAAGAATATGCTATAGCATTATCTTGGCCAGGTAGGTAGCATATCTGTGTGTTAAACTCTGCTATATACGACAACCTCCTGCGACGAATTGCAGGAAAATTCTCTGCTTTCTGCGCAAGTGCATATATGAGCGATTTATGGTCGGTATCGATTTTAAACTCCCGACCCTTGATAATATTTAAAAAAACTTAAGCGCTTCGTATATAACTGATAATTTCTTATAAACAACACTGTAATTCTTTTGCACAGACGTACATTTTTTAAAAAAGAATGCCAATGGTTGTTATGAGCCATTTATTTTCTGTTCTAGCGATGCCCCCATAGCGAAGTTTCAAGCCGTCACGACTCGGTCACGACTCTCACTTCTGCATTTTCTGCTGGAAACGCTAAAAAAGCAACTTCTACTAACACTTTCTTTGTTTCCTCGAATGCATACTCTGCATATTTTGTCCATACCACAGGACGTTTATCCTTCTTTTTTATATCACTGATTAGCATTTAAATGATGTTGAATTTCGGCTGCATGCGGTAAGCATTTTCTATAAAAAATAATCATGGCGAGATACCTGTGCATGTCATCCTTAGTCTCTAGTTTAGAAAATTCCGTTATAGCCTTAACCTTGCTTAAGTTCGAGCGAAAGCTTTTTCCGCTTACGTAGTGCCCAAGGAATATCACCTCAGACACACCAAACCTGCATTTATCCACGTTCAGACGTAAGTGAAATTTGGCAACCCTTTCATGTACCGTCGGCAGATGTTTCTCGTTCTCATCTGGTGATGAAGATGCAACAAGAATATCATCCACGAACGCGAATGCAAAGTTTCAATCTCTCAGGGCGAGATTGACGTACCTCTTGAAGGTTTGAGCGGCGTTTCTGAACCCAAACATCATCACAAGATACTCAAAAAGGCCGGAAGGCGTAAGAACTGCAATTTTGGGTACGTCTTCTAGGAAGATTGGTATTTGCAAAAATGCTTGTTCGAGGTCCAGCGCAGAGAATATACTTTTATCATGCAAATTTCTTGTAAAGCCATACAGATGCAGCAAGAGATACCTGTCAGGGACCGTAACGTTATTGAGTTTACGATAATTACCGCCAGCTACCATCGTTCTTGAGTACCATATGGATGGGCGCAGCCTACGGATTTTTTGAGGGTCTACAAATTCCCTCCTTGACCCATTTTTCAAATGCCTTCTTAGCGGCCTTGAGCTTCGCTGATCGATGTCTTCATGGCCTTTGTGCAACGGGAGGAACCGTCGTCTCAATATAGTGATATACGCTCCTGTGTTTTGCCGGCAAGGAATCTTCTGGCATTATAAACTATTAAAAGATACTGGCCTAATAATCTAGCATATTCATTGCCTGTGTCTGCGATCGATACCTGAACTGAGGTGGCAGTTTTATTAAATCCCTTTACGGACTCTTGCGTCTCATAATTCACCAATCTCCTTCTCGTGAGATCAGGTAGTAGATGGTATTGTTTTAACATATCCCCACCTAAAATAGCATTGGCACGTCTGCCACGATAAAAGTCCGAGCGAATCGTTTATTTTCGAACTCTAGATCTAACTGTATATGGATTGTACCATGTATGCTTATTCGCATATTATTTGCGGCATATAATTGGAACTTGACAGGTTTTTCGCGTTCACCTTTGCTCTTTGGAACAAGTGAAACTTCCGCACCCGATTCTATTCGAAATGTTTTTTCCGAGACTCTATCTTATGGAGTATTATATATTAATATATATATATTAATATGGAGACGTATTGACTCAATACCGGACGCGCATGCCTCATCTACACGCCGGTCTTGAAGTTCAACGGTTTGTAAGACTCTTCTTTCCTATTTATACTCTTAGTGTTACTCTTTCGTTTAAAACTATTGTTCCTATTAATATTTTTGTTTGCGTAACGGATAGAGCTCTTGCCTTCAACGCGGTGGGCACGGGTTCGAATCCTGGCCAGGCGCCTCTGACTTTTTTTTCGAAAGAAAATTAGTGTATGTGCTACCCATATCGCGACTCTTAAAAAATCCGACCTCATTGAGTATCGGTTGATTGTTGGTCACAAAAGTGGCTGACCATCCATCGGTAGTCAAAGTTTTCGGTATGGTGGGTCTGACAGTCTAGCCTGATGTAATGTGTTAAACGGGTACCGGGCTGGCCTCCCTCGACTTCACCATATAAAAAAGGTTAATCATATAGAGGACAAAATCCTTTATATATTAACCTTTTTTTCAAAAAAAAAAAAAAAAAAAATTTATATTTTTGTTTTGATCCTCTGAATTTCTCCATGCACAGAATTTGATACATTTATAGGCTCTATTGCCGAATTTAGCACGGTATTTACAAAATTTACTCGCGGATCTACTTCTATTCCTATCTCTATCAACGCGACTGCGGGATCTCGTTCGTCTCTCGTTAGTATAATCATGCTTCTTACTTGATTGATTTCGAACGACTGCCTCTATTCTAGCAATTTCTTCCGAATTATCTTTGCCTTTCTCAACCACGTTTATTTTTTTCTTACTTTCTTGCAGATTCTTATTAATCTCATCTGCGTGCTTATCGAGTAGCGCTTCGTTTGTATCTAGACTGTATCCAGCCATATAATATTTAATAGATGGCGAGAGGTTGCACCTCGACGCCACGACCACCATCTGCCGTGATATCCAGTCCCTTGCCATATTTAACATTACGTTTAAAAACATCGAGGGTTTCTTATCATCCATTTTATAACCAGCGAAAAGGATCTTAATAAGTATTTTTTTAATCCTTCGTATCTCTGCCCCGGCAGCAGTAATTTAATAATCACGACCGTCTCATGGATTACGCTTTTGTCAAGATGAGTAATCAACGCGTAAAATTTCGCGTTATCGTGAATCGGCAAGAACAAACTGATCTGGCTCTCAAAAATGATAAACCTCATACCCGGGTCGTGTAGCTAAAATGGTAAGTTAACACTTTTTATACCGTGATGGTAACTGCTGCCACCTACGCTCGGTGTAGGTGTGGGAACTCCTTGATTAGTCTCTACGGCGACAATGCGCCTATGGTTATCCACTGTCGGTATGAGGCTTGCCGACGATATGTTACCGACCGTGTTGGTATTAACGACCGCAACTATTAGGTTAACCACAAGGTAGGGTTTTGTGGAGTTAGGAACGCTTACGTTTGTCTTTAAGAGGCGGTCGAAACCAAATCGGACTTGCGGTATATATCAAGTCAGCATTTTTCGCTTTACGATAATATTTTGTATATTTTTATGGCTTAAACTATTTCAAATTATTCTTTATATACATAACTAGAGGAAATTACTATATTTTTACCATATGCATAAGTAAATAAATTATTATAAGCATTTATTACAAATATCGAACTGACTTGACATATACCGCATGCAAAAAACTGTCGTGTCGATTGTTAGGTGGCATTTTTCGCTTTATAACAATATTTTGTATATTTTTGTGGCTTTAACTATTTTAAATTACTCTTTATATACATGACTAGAGGAAATGACTATATTTTTACCATATTAATAAATGAATAAATTATTATAAGCATTTATTACAAGCACCGAACTAAGTCACCGATTTGGTTCCGACCGCCTCTTAACGCTTTGATCTCATAACGCATTTTTTCTAATAATTAATCACGTTCTTCTAATTTCGCGAACAAGGCTTTACTATCTTCTGTATATTTATCACGTAATTGGTGCATTCTTTCGTGGTACATCCTATCTTGAACGTTAATAAATAAAAAATGGTTCAAACATAAAAGTAAAAATCATACACACTATTAATAAATAAATTACGGGACGGAATACATAAATTATTTACAATTCATAAACAATTTACGACACAAATCTGTATACAGATAAATAAATTACTCACGATACGAATCTATGTACAATTCAGATAATAAATAACGATATACGAAATGAATAAATAATTTAAACAACACGTTCGTACATACAATTGCACACTCATAACAATAAAATAATAACGCGGTACGAATAGTATTATAAAATAAATTCTGTTCCCTTGTATAATATTCTCGCTTTGTTTACGAGATACCTTTGAGCCTAAACGCTTCTTGTTTACGTTACCCAATTAAGTACAATGTTTTATAAGCATAAAAGGTCACGTCCTAACGGCTTTTGGTTTTCTAATAACCCTGGACGGTCACTTCGAGTATATTCAAATCTTCTGGAATTACCGCCTATACAATTTATCTTCACGGAAAAAAGTTTTCACTGGTAAAACTAATGCTAAATTCGATTAGATGTTTAAATTCCAATGCTAGTGTGTTCTAAAGTAATGAATGGCATTAATTTTTTTTGCTCTATTGACAGCACAAATAAAATTCATACCAGTGTAGTATTTTTTAGTGCTATAAATATTTATTTTCGATAACTGTCGCGTGAATTTACAGTGCAACCTTTGGCAAGGTTTTTTCGGGTGCCAAGCACGTTGAATAACGGTGCTGGTGTATGTTTGTGTATACGAATTTTCGATTGTAGCAGTGTGCACGATTGTGAAGTTTTGCACAAAAGTTTTTCTATTTACTGCATAGGAAATGAGTGCCAAATGGATAATTTTATACAAAAAATATTAAATGACTGGAATCTCACTGAATTAAAAAATCTTTTCAAGTGTAAGTATAAATTACCTTAAATAAAAAAATTGCAAGTTCGTTTTGACCAGTTTTCACGTATAATTCCGTACTAAAATAACTAAATAACTTTTCTTGAAAAAGAAATCTTGTTGAACTTTGAATATAAAACTCTGTCATTATGTTTTCACAGTCATGTATATATATATATATATATATATATATACATACATACATGTATAAATAAATAAAATATAACTGACTTAAAAGATTATTTATGATAGCAATAAGTTGATGTTGTGAAAAAACTGATACCATGCATTAAGAATTTCTCTGTTAATGCGCAGAACTGACATTTTGATGTTGGCACTGGAAAAAACCGTGCTAGTCATTGAAAATCAATGTGCTGGACCTCAGAAGGTAAAATAGTAAAACTAGCATTGATTAAAATGATACTGTCATGGTTTTTTTCATTATAAAACACGCAATTTTAACCTTCTATTATTTAGCACTAGTTTTTAAGGTGAAAACTTTTTTCTGTGTTGACAATTAAAATTTCCTTACTTCGCGAACTCTCTCTCTCTCCTCGGCGTGCTTTGCATTAATTTTCGCACTCACGCGAATTTAACATTATACGTTTTTTCTGCATGCAACAATCTTTTTACAATTTTACAATCTATTTTACTTACTTTATTTGTTATTTTTGTTAGCACATGGAAACCGCTTGGAAAAAAAAAGAAATTACTTCCGCCCATGTACGCGTACTATGCTCGCATATGCGTTTTATTACTTTAATACTCTAATATCTTGTTTAGCTAAGTAAATCCCGGAAGCTCACACCTAGGAAAGAGCCAATAGGCACGTGACCCCATAGCCGCACAAAACAGCGTTTAGACAAAAAAAAAAAATATATATATATATATATATATAATATTCTCTCGTTTACCATGCCTCGCCCGCACACACAATATACTAATTACATGCAACGTGCATGCAGTTTTTATAATCGCACTTGCTATCGGGAACTGTGTATAAGTTTTTCTTATGTACGGGACTTAATTGTACGTTCCAGCGTATCTTACAATTTTTATGTACTCTTTATGTTTCCGTGTGCTGTATGCGACTTAACATGCGCCTAATAGTCACAGAAAACTATTAACTATTTGCAACTTATGCAGAAAAAAAGATTGGTGCTTTTCTCTGTGCTGCCAATTAGATTTTTCCATAATCAGCCATAATCAGCCTCAACACACTAGGTTAAATATTCCTGAACGGAGCAGTATGTTGCCTCTCTTTCTCTCCTTAACCTGCCGGTCGGCGGCGATAATTCTCAATGAGAGAAAATTCCTCACGACACAGCTTCAAAGATTTTGTTGAGAACGAACCCTTGAGAACTCGGTGTCACCAATGTGGCGATTCAGAACTCCAATCCAGCACAGTAGAGGTTGTTGAGGTTTTAAAAGTGGGTACACGAGAGATATGGCTAAGTGTTATATAAACTAAGACCAATGATACAGTCGGTGATCGAGTGAGTGAGTAAACGCTCGCACGCTAGTACGTTAACTCGTCTTAAGTAGTAGGGGTGTCTATATGATATGTGATTGGTTACTTACACTTGTACACTCGTACACATCCCCACAAAATCAATATGTAGAAGTTCAAAACGATCAACATTACACGTATCAAAAGGCCAATTAAAGAGAAAGAAAGAAGACATTACACGTATTTATTACGTTGTTGAGTATTATGTTGTTGAGAGATATTCGGAATTAAATAAATGCAGCAGATGTAGAAGAAGAAAATTTTCAGGAAAGTGTAAACAGTTATCGAAATGATAAAAAATTAAGAAAAATCAATGAACTAATTGAAAATTTCGATTTTCAAAATTATAGTATTGAAGAAAAAAATTCATGATGTATCGTATAGAAAATAATATTGGGCCAAATTTGGAATATTATAAAAATTATAGAATTCATATTGAACATTTATTAATTTTAGCAAATATGTTATATGATTTATATTTTTAAGTTCCAATATTATGTTGAGTTAGTTCATTAAATTCTTTACATTTTTCATGTACTACTATTAAAATAAAAAATAAAATATTTTATTTAAAAAAAAAAAATTTAATTTTCTAATAAAAAAAATCACTATATCCATGCATAACTCTCAAAGGGATTGCTCAATTTGAATGAAAATTATTTTTTATGTGAAGTGGGGTAGGTCAAAAAAATATTTGATCACTTTTCCAACAGTGAATCTTTTGAATATCTTTAATTTCTTTTGCATTTCCTAACCATTCCATTTTTTTTGTCAGTTGAAAAACCTCTAACTAATCCTTGTGGATAACAAAAATGTTCATCGACGGAGTATATTTTGACACGTGAGTGGCGAAATCTTCAGCGTTTGTAATAAAATCTGCACTCTTCTTGGACAGATTATGCGTGGTAGCATAATGTTTAACTAAACCACCAATACCGTCCCGAGCGCCTTTACCATGACCTGTTGCAGAAAAAAGCCATTTTCTGTTTACTTTTGAGTTTTGAAGCTCATAGAATTGATATCTATTTTTAAAATGACTAACAGCTCCATCGGAAATGGTTATGATTTCATCAAGATCTTGCGCAATATGTTTTTGTTTTAAGTTGTCGATAATTAAATTTATAGCCATTAGAGCATGAGACGAATCATGTTTAATATCGTCAGAGACGGTGACATAACTGACTGTTTTATCATTTCCAAAATAGCATACTGACGTAAATATTGATATTTGGTTTTTACTCCAATGATAGCTTTGAATTTCATTTTGAAGCAGAACTATCAAATTTTTCTGCAAAATCGACATGAATAACTAATTGGAAGTCATTATTTTTCGCTAAAAGTATAACCTCTTTAATTGCTATACATTGAATTTCTTTGACCAATTTATGAGCGCTTACAGTGAGAGCGCGCTCTCTTAACTCTATTAAGAAATTTTCAATTGTGCTAGTTTTATTCAGTAAATTTGATTTTTCCCAAACACCATAAATTATTTCTTCATGTAAATCTTCTGCTGTCAAAGAAATTACTTGTTAATCAATAGAATCTCCAATGGGATATTCTTTACATTCTCTTAGTACACATTTCATATCATCTTTTGAACAAAAAAATGAAGAACATATTTTCAATTCCAAATCTGCAATGTCTTGTTTATTCTCTTTTTTATAATTATTCAAAGCATCTAACATAAGTTTAAGATTTTCGCAGTAAACGCAGTCACGAATCGGTGGGTGGATGTTGTATAACTTCGGTCTCAAAGTGTAGAATGTTGATTTACCAATTTTTGTTTTCATTTCAGGATTTTCGTCTTTAAATAATTGATATATTTCTTTCATACTTCGCGTAAGAAAGTGTTTGACTTTTTCAGTTTTTATACCATTTTCTTTGATAGATACTGTGTCGCTTCTATTTGCACTTTGACGAGAACAATTAAAATCATCGTTTAGATAATAATCCTTTACTTTCATTACAATTTCACTATCCAAAGAATGGCCACAATAGTTCTCAGACTGCTTGTAAATTTTTTTATTATTTACCAATGATCGTGCTTGATCAATCATATAAATAGTTACATTTAGTAAAACTGATAATAAATAATCTTTTGGAAATATCACTTGGTATAATACTCAACAATCGCACTTTCTCAAGAAAATTTTAACAATTATCTAATGCAATTTTAATATTCTCAAGCCATTTATCATTTGTTTTACATTCATTATTTTCATTCAATGTGGGCAAATCCGTTATATCGTAGACTTTCATCATTTTACTTGCTATTTGTGAATCAAATGCATCGTTCATTTGTATTCTTTTTTGGAGAGCATAAGATTCTCGCATCTTGATATTGATACTTTGAGGCATTTTAATTGGTGAAATGTTCAATTTCAAATTACTTAAAGTCTCGTTGAGCTGTTCTACCACAGCCTCACTATGAATAAAATCTTTCGAATATTGTTGACTGCTTGAAGTCGATGAAATAGGCGCATTTTTCACTTCGTCTAATAATTTTTTGTGACACAAAGAGCATACTTTATCTTCTCTAGAGAAAGAAGTACTTGGATACAAGCGCTTCAAATTAGATCACCTTCCGTTAGATCACCTAATTCTCTAAGCGAACTTTTGGAGCAGTCATAAACAACTTTTTTGTGCCTTTCTTTTAAATCCTTCCACTTTATTTTAACAATCAGTGATGCCATTATTGATATTCTGTTCAATGAAGAGCCGCGGTGGCTCAGGGGCTAGAACATCCGACTGTCACGCAGAGGGCCGAGGTTCGAATCCCGGTGAGGTCGGGATTTTTTCTCCATTTTTTAATTTAAATATTGAAAGTGGGGGATGTCCCGAGCTCACTGACACCGCGGTGGACCACCCCTGAGAGACCTTTTTCGGTTTTAACAAAAACCGACCAAAGTCACTCGAGGGCCGGTAAGGCAGAATGCGACTGTTCCACTATTATAGTTGAGCCGGACCGTTCCGCCAGGTAGGTGTTAAGCTCCCGATGCGCTAAAAAGGATGGGTTGAGCGATGCTCCCCGCCTAAGTAGGCCTGCACGATCAAGCACCACTTACCGAAGTTAGGGAAAATTAAGGTATGGTTTCAAACGCGAAAACACCGGAACACAAAGGTGGTCGAGGTGTCACTTACTAGGCCAAATAGGCTGTAGGTGGTTAAACCCCAAAGATAGATAAATATTCTGTTCAATGACAGATCAAAAAAAATAATTTTTCTTAAACATCTTTATTTTTTATCTTCCTTTTCTTATATTTTTAAACGCGTCGAATCGTTAATAAGAATGCAAAGAACGAATCATCACCACCTAGTGGTGACATGCGTCAACTCTATACAAAATAAATTCAAATTCTAGGCGCGAAATTTAAACTGATAAAAAAATTATATTCTTCAACAAGAAAAATTTTTATTATTGATCAAAATATTCGATCCGGCGTTTATTTTAAAGATTATTGTTGATATTTTTGATATATTAATAAATAAAAGCATAAAAATAGTTGTAAGAACACGAAAAGTTGGAAAAATAGTACGATGCGCCATGGTATCAATGTTTTAAAATCGAAAATATAAAAAAAACGTTTAAAAATCTGTTAAAAAAAATAAGGCAAAATCGCATATTCTCATCTACCCTAAAAGTTAGTATTTTGTATGCATAAAATCATATAAAAATTTAAAAAAAAAAAAAAATATAGTTTTTGAGAAAATCGTGTTTGAAAAAAATCGCTTTTTTCGGTTTTTCGTAAATAACTCAGTGAGATCAAGTTGTATTACAAAAATCGAGATTGCATTTAGAACTAGACAGAATTCCTATTTTAACAAGGATAACGAATTGCACGTTTACTGTGTGTTAGTATACACATATCTCTGTCCTCCTTGTAAGTCGCACAGCACAATGTAGGATTCTATGCTTGCTTTGCGAGTATATGAGTGAGACAGAGAGTATATATTCCAGCGGCTTAGATGGCTGACTGTTGAAGAGGGCGCGCGCAGGGCATGACGGGTAGATTCGAGCAAGAGACAAAAGCGAACAGGTTCGGCGAGACGTTTGAAACGGCCATATCTATTCTTACATTGTGTACTTGAGCGTTAACTATTCTTTCTAACAGTTTTTGGACGTATTTTTTGTTGTACGAGTTGTTTGTAAAATTGAAGTGACATTTCTCGTGAACGGTGTACAATCGTTAACTGTTGAAAAACAATTATCATATCGTCATTTACTGTACATTGCCTGGGTCTTCACAGTCAATCTATTGAGGAGAACAAGAGAGAAAGCAGGCTGCACCGCGTGTCTATGGTGCCGCTTTAGAATATACTTTTGGTCGCTGATCAAAGGAAAAGGAAAATTAAGGAAGTCTTTGAGCGGGTCTTTTATAATTGCAAGTAAGTCTGCAGACTACTGCATACACTCTTTATAAATTTTTGTTCAATTGGCAGTGTAAGAGACTTGTTCGCCTCAGTGCGTTGTACTTCAGATTACGTTAAATTAGTTATTATTTTTATTCAACGAGTTTATTTGATTTCATTTTAACATGTTACTTTTATAGTTTAAATTGGTTGTATTAAATCTAATTAGTTACTCGAATAAAGTAAAGTAAAATTAAATTCAAATCTTAACTAGTGCATAACCTTATTTCCTACTGATTAAATTTTATCTTGTTATTATTTTACATACTGAATATAATACATTCTTTATTGAACGACAATATTTAGCAGAGTTCTTGGGTATACGCCGTGGGTTTTGTCATACCAGACGTCCGGGCGGCAGAACTTCTAAGCGAAGTTTTACTAGAGTATTAAATATTGTTCAACTGATTTTTGTTATTAGAAAAAGATAGTCAAAGCAGATCAGCTGTATTGAACTCGGCTGATTGACTATATACCGAAAGTCGTTTGTTTACGGTAAGTGCACGTGTACGTAAAAAAAGTATACGTAAAAACCACAAATATATTTAATTTTGTTTATTTATATATATTCTCGTTACACTATTATAGTCCGGGAGCCAGCGACCGATTTCGGTAACAAATTTCCTCTCGACTAAGAACTTGTGAGCTGGTTAAGAAAATTGTACCCTGTAGCTTAGTGAACGTCAGCTGATGCACCATGAGTGGGTTGGACCACGAAAGCCTCCCAAACACGTAAAAAAATCATTTTATTTCCTCCTGATTGAAATTATGTCAGATGATAGTTAAAACTGCACCCTCATAGAAAATAAACGTCAGCTGGGTGTAACATGGTGGATTATACGTCAACTGGGCACATGAACATGTAAAAAAAATTTATTTTTAGTGATCTCCTCTCACTTGAAAATTTATCAGATGATAGTTTACATGATACTTTAAATAAATTAAAACATCAGCTGACTGTATGACGGGATAAAGATGGTTAGCTGATGCAGTAAAGGGTGTATCGCGTAATTACTCATGTAATTACTTATAAAATGTCAATAAAATACTTTTGTTCAAAATTTTGTTTTAAAAATGATGGTTTGATTGTATAATTAATTGTTGAAGCCAAGAATTATTGTCCAATTTTGCTATTTTATTTTAAAATTTTAAATGCATAACTGATAAATAAGCACAAAAGCCGTAAAATGAGAAATATTAAATTTATTAAAATTGGTAAAAATATTGCTATAAAAATATTTATTATGAAAATTTTAATCATTCTTAATTAATTTATAAAAAAAACTTAATTTTTTTATTATAACGAATAAAAAAATTTACTATTAAAGAATTTAAAAAAATAAATTATCTTTAAACATCGATGTATGAAAAAAATAAAAATGACTTTACATAGAAACGTCAGAATTCTATCAAACAATAAAACCATTTCATTTTTCGAACGCTTTTTTATAGTTTTATATTGAATAAATAAGCAAATAAAATAATTTATATTTAGTTTACGAATGTTTGCAATAAAGTTAAATTATCATATTTGAAAAAGTGTTTATAAAATCTTCAAAAATTACTTTTATTAAAAAATTGGCTTTAAGAATAACTCTTCACTTTATTTTTATATGAACGTAAGAAGGTTTAAAAAAGTATATTGAAACCATTCTTTTTGAAACAAACATTAAGAGGAGGTCGAGTATATCTGTCCTTTTTTAATCAAAGAACTGATTTTTTCACAAAAATTAATAATTGTAGCAAAAAATAAGAAGAAAGCCCCATCTCGTATAATAAAAAACAAGATTCTCTTTTATGAGGAAAAATTATTTTTATCGCTTCGTTTTTAAGAAAACCTTGAAAAAATGAATTGTCCATCCTAACCTCTATTTTTTAAGTTTTTCAAGGTTTTCTTCAAAATGAATCGATAAAAATAATTTTTCCTCATCAAAGAAAATCTTGCTTTTTATTATACAATATGGGGCTATCTCCTTATTTTTTGCTACAATTATTAGTTTTTGCAAAAAATTGCTTCTTCTATTAGAAAAGGACAGAGATATACGACCTGCTCTTAAAATCGAAGAGTATTCATAAAGTTAACGGTGATACTTGCAAAATATTTATTTATATTTTATGACAAAATATTGTATTATAATATATAATATTTTGTCATTTAAAGAATTTCTTGTCTATGTATTTCGCAATTTTCTAATTATAAAATAAATTTCCAATCAAAAAAATTTTTAATTAAATATATCAGAACCATAATTATTTTAAAGTTTTTGCTAAAATTTATACGAACGATTAAAAGTTTTGCGAGTTTGCCTGTATATGTACATATGTATCCATACATATGAGTATAAAAATTGACACAAACTATTAAATTTTTTGTTAATTTGCTTGCATAAATATATATTATTAATAATGTTTCATTTTACACGATTTTAATAAATGAAAAGCCTAATATTAAGATATTAAATGTATTTACATAGTTAACCCTCCGTGGGTAACCACAAATTTAGGGATACGGAAGGTAACCTGGGTTGTTAATGACTTATTGATGATTTCTCTATGAAAATTCTGGTAAAAATATCTGGAATACTCATTTTTGCATATGGGTAAATCTTTCATAATGTTAAAATTTCACCTGCAACAAATTAAAAAAAAAAAATACAGGCACACGTATAAAACTAATTTTCTCTGAATGTTGACGTATTATAATGAAAGAAAAAAATCGTGTTACTCACTTTTAAGGGTAGTCTTTTTAACAAACATCAAAAGACAGATTTTCGAGTAAATTTTTCATAGTGTTAAAATTTACTTTCAATAAATTAAAAAAAATTGAAGACACATGTATCAAATTTATTTTTTTTAAATGTTGATATATTAAAATGATAATAAAAGAAAAAATCGCATTACTCACTTTTGAAGATAGCTTTTTTTAATAAAAGACATTTAAATATATTCATTATTATCACACCCAGGTATAATATTTTACCTATCTCAGATCAGTTTTTAAGTATTTTGGGCTATAATAGATCATTTTCCATTGAGCTTTTTCATTTTTACATGTTTAATATGTTACAGAAAATATTTAAATACGCAATTTACATTAATAATTACAAAATTTTTTGTAATAAATAAAATATGCCAGAAATGGCAATTTTTTTGGAAAATTCATTTTTGGTGATTCGGGTATTAAAATTGAGTGATATTAGTTACCCAATGGCTTTTGGGATTCCTGATTACAAATCATAAGTGAGTGGAATATCAATTTATTTTTGCTAAAATTGTCAATCTTAGGGTATGAAATTTGACATAGATTTGTGTAGTTTATGTTTTCGAATAAAAATACTTATATTCCTTTTAACCAAATATTTTAGTTTATTTAATAAACATTAAATCTAAAAATTTTAAATTTAAAATCTAGAAATTTCAGTGATGATTCAACTCAACGTTCTACGTGTAAGCTATTAAATACATACTAAAACTGAGCTTTTTAAAGTTTAAACTCTTTAGAATTAAAACATTGATAGAAACTAGGTAATCGATGTAAATTTGGAAAATTTAATAGCCGGGAAAAATTCAATGATTTCCAGAATACTCGAAATAATACTTCAAAAGCAACTTAAAGATTACATTGAGTATTATAAAATAGTAAATTACAAAGTTCACAACAGAGAAAAGATGAATCAAAGCTTAGGTTTTCATATTAGTGGATAAAAACCTATTTTCAAAAGTGAGTCACGTTTTTTAAGTATAATTTCAAACGAACAAAGAACTTTATCTACACTAGGCACACGTTCCTAATAAAAAAATTTCTCTTTGTGATTCTAAATATTACCTTTTGATGTAGTTTAAAATGTCACCGCTGAATAGTCTTTTTTACAGCATCGTATTTTCCAGAAAAAAGTAAAATATATAAATTTTTGGTAACATTTTAATAACCTTTCAGAAAGTACTTTTGTTAACAGGCACACACCCATGCTCTTGATTTTCCAAAGGTATGTGTATAGATAAAGCTTTGGTGTGAATTTCAAATCAAAAAAGCAGTAGTCATTTTTTTTATAGCGGTAATTTATCATTTTACATGGCCTGGTAACATTTAAATTTCAAAAAAAAAACCTCTTTTCCCCATCCGCCATAAAATGACACGTCTAATTATCATTACAAATATAACAAAATTAGTTTCTAATAACTCAATAAATCAGTGAACATTTGCTAACAAGATGTGCTATCTCATATTTAGGAGAAATGACGCAGTAACATGATTTTTAAAAGTATGAAAGAATTACCCATATACTTTACAGTCCAATAGTTTATTTAATAATTCATGGTAAACATAATTGTTTATAATTATTTTTATTTTCAGAGATATTTGACCTGAAAATTTGGCTTGTGCTATTAATAACCCAGGTTACCCACGGAGGGTTAATTCAAATTATATAAAATACTTGACTTGATATAAAAGCATGACTTCATGCATACAGGCACTCATAAAACTTTTAATTAGGTATGTGAATTTTTTAAAAACTTGTAAATAGTTATTATTTTAAAATATTTAATTTTAAATTAATAAATTGAAAATTTATTTTCCAATAATAAAATTGAGAAAGAAATTGTATGTAATTTAAAACTTAATTAAATATTTATAATATTTAAAAATTTATAATATAAAAAACATTTTTATACAGTCGACGATCTGAGTCCCGCCGCCTTCTCCTTCATCGACTCGCTCATGCGTTACCCCCACTCGCTGACTACAAGAATTTGTTTCCAAACATTCTGAGTCCCGCCACTGCTCCATGCGACTTTTTAAATTCTAAAAATGGATTTATTAGTTCAATTTTTTTGTTTAGAATACAATAAACGTTTATTGAAATAAAAGGTAACAAAAAATATTGTAATATTACATAATTCTCATTTATATTAAATTTTTTTATTTATAGGTAACATAAATTTAAAAATTAAAGAATATATTATTTATTGATGAACTAAATACTCATTGTTATTATGAAAATGAAATGAAATAAGATTTATTTTATCTTTTATTTATAAAGCAATCACTTAAATTTTCAAATAAATAACATTTTATTGATTGATTAAATATATCTAGTTTAATTTTTATATTTTTTTCAGTAGATACAAATGAGAATTATGCAATATTGTACTATTTCTTTGTTACTTTTTATTCCAATAAACATTTGTTGTATTCTAAACAAAAAAAAATGAAATAAATAAACCCATTTTTACAAGTGAAAAAGTCGCATAGAGCAGTGGCGGGACTCAGAATGTTTGGAAACAAATTCTTTTAGTCAGCGAGTGGGGGTAACGCACGAGCGAGTCGATGGAGTAGAAGGCGGCGAGACTCAGATCGTCGACTGTAAATAGTTTTCTCAATATTTTTAACGTTTTATTGGGTAACTATCGCTTCCTTTATTTACTTTCAAAATTTTTCTTTAGATTTAAGGCAATTTTTTGGGCTAACACCGACTTCAAAATTATTTTAATATTTTTATACATATATTGTCTTACCTGTTAACTGATTTCTTTGTAAACAGCCTAATAAAAAAATAATTCGTTTGTGATCTTGCAAATAATTAAATAATATATATGTTCGCCACACATATATATATATATATGTGGTGCCGGAACTTTGTTGCATAGAGGCGAGTCGTGTGCTGAGAACAAAGCACGCGATACTAATTGCACCAAGATACATATATTTTTAATTCACAATTATTTTAATATTTTTCTTTGGTTTAATAAATATGATGGATACGTTTGTTTAGAAAATCTTTTTTTCTGGTTTGTTTGTATTTGTAATTATAAATGTAGAAACTTGTAACTGAAAAGTTTTAGAAATTTTTTATTTCTTCTATATTCTTACACGTTTTATGTTTATTCTATTTCTTTACACGTTTTATGTTTATTTTTTTTACTGTATTACTTTCACTGTGATTATTTTTTTCACTATAAACAGTAAATTTATTATTAATAAATCGTTATTAACAATTCTTTATTTAATGTATATTTAAAAAAATTTATTTAATACGTAAAAGATCATTATAAAATTTGAATAAGTGCAAAACTTAACTATGCAGATGCCGGGCGTATATCCTTATTCCACCAACCCGACGATTTGCGCTATATCTATGTATATCAAAATTTTATCAACTTATACCAGCTATAACTTTTGCAATACATCATATTTTGAAAAACAAAAGGAAAGGGGTCTTTTATATTTTCGTATTCTACTGACGGATATAATACAGATTTTTATATAAGGACCCAATTAGGCGTTAAAAAATTGTTTAACTTCGGATTAGTATAGAGTGAAAATGTTTTCAAATTTTTTATATAGTCTGCATTAAATTTGAATTAAATAAAATTTACTATGGTTACTGACTTCAAATTAGCAAACATTTTAATTAGACTAATGTCCCATGCAAGTTTTTATCTATGTAACTAGTGTGAGGTAACAAAAAACAATTCGAATGAGTATGATGTACTTAGAACAATAAAAAACTATTTAGAAAATTGAAGGCCCGGGTCGTATAACGTCCTTAGCGCCAGCGCTTAAGACGTTATTCGACCAGGACCTTTAATTATCTTTTTTGGAAAGCAGCTGTTGGTAAAATGAAAAATGTTAAAAATTCCAAAAATGGCATCGATTAATCATTTTTTGATGGTTAGAAAGATGTTGATATTTTTTATATAATTGCACCACCAAAATTACATTTGCGTAGGTAAAAATGAAAGTATCAGAAGTCACATTAACAAAAAAATTTAATTTGCGGTACGTCCAGATACTTTTTAGCATTAAAAAAAGAAATTTTCTGAAATATTGCACTTTTTTTGCTCTTTTTCTTCAATTTTAAAAACAAGAAAGGCACAATATTTTAGAAAATCAATTTATTCAATGCTAATAATATCTCAATATACTGCCAATTAAATCCTTTTGTCAATGTGACTTATGCCACTCTCATCCTAACTCACACTTTTAATGATTGGTCTGGTAAAACATTTATACAAACATATGCTCAAAAAATTTGGAGCAGCTAGTGCTTCGCAAATACATTTAAAATTGGTACATATTAGTAGTGTTAATAGCAAATGAATATATCTACGTATTTGTATTAGATAAAAAATAAATTATTCAGGTAGTATATTTATTTATTACGCAAATTTATATTTTTAACTATCTATTATAAATACATAAACATTTTATTTAGGGATTTTTTTCTAGCTATGGTAGCAACAATACTTGTTATATACCCTATAAGATATACCATATACCAACGATATACGTATATTACTGACAATACACGCGATTATTGATACACAACTTATCAATGCAGAGAAACCCTCCTGATTGCAGATAAGCGTAGTAGGTACGTATAAGTTGTTGGTTTGCATAGTCAGTCTTTAGGGGTTATAGATATGCGCAGTATCTGCATAGGTTACAAACGTGCGCAGTATATCTATCTGCAAACCCTACAGAACAACTTCTTATGTCTATACAAGTATAATCAGCTTATTTACAATCTCTATAATCCGACTGCACATGCCTACTACCCCCTTAGAACCAACTGTCCATGCGTATAATCAATATGGACGTACTGTGCGTAACCACAATCCCTGCAGACCGTCTAAGCAGCCTATAACTCGAAGGGACCTACCGCATATATTAAAAACTCCTACAGACTGTCTGCACCACATCCCCTACAAACCGACTTATATATACCTACTACGCTTACCTGCAACCAGTACATTCTTACTGCACGTACTTAGAAACAATGTAGACCAATTAACACCATAGAAACACAATAGAATTTTTAATGGTGTTATAGTACATTGTACATTTAAATAAATACAATCTTACTAATTTTCACAGAAATTCTTATTACACTTCATATTTATTGGTATAATATAAATTTATATACTAAAAATTAGATCGAATTTATATGGGGATGTACATCCGCAGAATTTACCACTCGTTGTCGTTACTATATTGTACACCCATTTACTAATATGCATTGGCAACCAGTTAAGTCTGGGAGAGGGTCAGGTCAATCTATCGGCCTATGATATGAGTTTTATTAAACCTGATCCAAAAAAATGCGAAAACTCCGCAAATTTCGTGTTATTTTAGTTTTTTTTTTCAGTTTCGATTCAACTTGGTTGTAAGCCATAAGGTATTTAAATCACTAAAATCTTGGTATATTAAAGTTTTTTAGGTTATGGTAAAAAACATGGAAAAAACACAAAAAAAAACATTGTATAGCTTTTTTTTTTATTTTTGAACATGTTTCGTTTGGAAAATAATTTTTGCGACCCTGGTGTTTGAAAGTACGGAACGAAATGCATAAAAAAATTCTATCAAGGTTTTAGCCAAATGTTATCTTCAAATTTAAAAAAGCGATAGAAAACTTCAAATATCTTCATAAAATTTGAAAAAAATCAGGGAAATTCTTAATACAATCATTAACCTATGTGATTTTTTTCAGATTTCACACCGCAAAAAGTGCATGGTGAAAATTATTCGCGAAAATAGTACATTATTGATCAATATGCATCTATGGTATGATATACTATTTTTTTGCCGCGAGGCCGAGACATTTAAAGTTTTTCAGCAGGATGCAAAATAGTCATTTTGCGGCCTAAGACAAAAAAAAAACAAATTTTTGGCATTTTCCGGGCTCCTGTGGCAGTTTTGGTGTTAAAATTTTACACAAAAACATCTCTAAGTATACTTTATTGAACAAGACATAACAACCCCAGCATAGATAATTTTACCCCTCTTATCGCGCTAGCCTTTGTAAGAAAATGTTTGCTTTTGAATATTAATTTCTTAAATGCACAGAACTTCTAATAAACTTCCATTATTCAATTTATTTATAAAATACAATTGAATTTTACTTATCGATTTAAGCCCCAACGTTTAATACGACAGTAAATATATTTTTTCATCACAAAAAAATATAAATATAAAAGTCGCGTTGAAGTTGAACTCGTTGAGTTAGGATGAGCACATTGACGTCTTACCTATCGTATGTTGTTGATGAAATTGAGAATAAGCTTGATGCTCACGAGCCTTACGCCTAAGCCTTTCTGCTCTTGTGGGTCTTGGGATAATGGAAGTGTGCGTAGTTGAACATGGTAAAATGCTCATACTCCGCGAATTATCGGTATGTTTGAGTAGATTCAGGTGAGTCTTAGTAACAGCATGCACATGCAAAACTCCACTTGCTAAATATGACATGCTACGACTCATGCTCGAAGCTGCTAAACTTTGTTGCTGAGGTTGCTGAGATTCTGGCGTACTTGGTACAGTACGCCTTCTTGGTTGGGCCAATTGGTCCAACCTTGACATTGAATAAGTCCTACCTGGACTGCGAATAAATGATTTTGCACTCGATGATCTACTAGACATTAGGTGGTTGACATTTTTATTGTCTCGAGATGAAGGTATCGTAGGCATCAAATCAGTTCGACGACGATTCGCATATCGTGTTATTATGGTATTCATTGGTGCTCCAGTGCCTATTAGCAATTTGTTATCTTCACCTGCAAATATATAAATTACTTTAAAAATTAATGATATTTTTGGCTGATTAATGTTTCAAATTCCGCATTTTTTTTATTTTTACTTATAAAATATAGTTCTTAGTTTATGAATCATATGCAATAAGAAGAAAGGGGTAACTGACTAAATTATTTTAAATTGTCAGAAAATTTTTTTACGTATAGAAAACTTATTTTGATTGAAATTTCTCATACATGTTATTATTTATGTTAATTTAAAGAAGATTGAAAAATATAGTGGCTAGAATTTTTTTCAGTAACCGTCAAGGTTTAAGGAAAGGTGAAACGGACACTACACCTGTACTTATAAATATTAACTTTCTTTCCATTTTATAACTGCAGTTCTAGAAAAGAAATGCATTAGCTTGCAGTATGTTCCATGATGATTATTTAGTTAAATTTTCGATTAAATTCATTCAATAGTTTTAAAGATATATGGATTTCTGGTATGAAATCGAAAAATTTTAATAAATAATATTGGAACTCGAAATTCTCAATAACTATCCACACAGCATGGAATATTTATGGAAGCTTCCTGGAATATTGGCACGGAAGATTTGAAATATTTTAGGAATCTTCCACGGAATTCTTAATTCTTCTTATATTGGAATATTCTATGGAATATTGTTGGAAGATTCCAAGAATATTTCATTGGAAGATCTGGGTCATCTCAGATCTTTCATTAAAAGATTTCACGAATCTTGCAGAAATATTTTACGAAATATTCCGTTGAAACATTCATGGAAGGTTTTAGGAATATTAAAACGAAAGATTTGAAACATTTCATAAACTTTTCATTGAATATGCATGGAAGATTTAAGGAATCTTTCATGAAATATTCCATAAAATGTTTCTGGAAGATCTTAGAAATCAATCGTAAAATATTCCATAGAATATTTATGGAAGATTCGTAGAATATTGGCACGGAAGATTTGGAACATTTCAGAAATCTTCCGTGAAATATTCCTTCAATATTCGTATGTTCTTGATTCTCCTCACATTGGAATATTTCAATAGAAGGTTGTGAAATGCTGTGAGGGGATAGTATATATATATATTATATAATAACACATTATACTTATACATCAATAAATATACGCATACACGAACATTGAAATTTAGTTATAAAATCGCATTTACATATTCGCTTCGACTGTACACAACAAAGCACCGACCCTTTCGCTTTTTAATTAAAAAATTAAATTATTAATTAAACTGTTTGTTATTAATTACAAAACACGTAATCGATAACTAATGTAATTATCTGATGTTTAATTAAGAATAAAATTTTAATTATCAATTAAATGAAAGTTTAATTGATAATTAAAGGTTATGTTATTAATTAAATGACAACGAATTGATAACTAATTTCAATTATTTGAGGTTCAATTAAGAATTAAATTTCAATTATTAATTAAATGAGAGTTTAATTGATAATTAAAAGTACAGTTATCAATTGAATGACACAGAATTGATAGCTAATTTCAATTCTCTTAAGTTTAATTAAGAATTAAATTTTAATTATCAATCATATAAGAGTTTAATTGAGAATTTAATTTTAACTATTAATTACAAGACACGTAATCGATAACTAATATAATTATCTGATGTTTAATTGAGAATAAAATTTTAATTATCAATGTGTTAAGTGACAAAATTTTCGCCTCCTAATTTTCTTTATTTACCTATTAACTCTTAAATTTATTCTTTTAATTTATTACAATGATGAAAAGAAATAGGTCTTAAAAGTATCAAGGCCAATTTCTTTTCACACTTTTATCAATTTTCCAAGAAGCCAAGCTCGATCGTTGACGGGAGCGAGGGGCTACGCACTTCTTGTCCTCTCGGGAGGACAAAAAAGAGTACATTGAGAGACTAAAGAGGACTTTAAAGAGGACAAGATCACAAATAAACTCTTTAATTTTTTAGAGTACATGGGCGAAGTTGAGAGGACTCGGGAGGACTTGAGAGGACTCGGGAGAACTTGAGAGGACAAGAAAGAAAACTTAAGAGGATATAAAAGGACATAAAAGAGAACTCAAGAGAACTGAGGAGTCCTCTTTTGTACTCTCACTGTCCTCCATAGTTCTCTTATGTACTTACATTGTCCTCTTCATTCTCGTATGTACTCACATTGTCCTCTTCATTCTCTTCTGTACTCTTGCTGTCCTCTGCAATTTTTTTACTTTTCAAAATAATCGCGAGTACATCGAAAAAAAATTCAGAGGATATCGGAGGACATGAGAGGACATGAGAGTACACACTTTCAATTCAGAGGATTTTTGAGAGGACATGAAGTGCGTAGCCCCTCGGACGGGAGCCTTCGCTTCGTCTCCACTCTTTCTCTACTTCGTTGAGTTGAAGTGGGGACTTAGCGTCGGTTCCCATGCATAAGACGGGTGAGAGCAACGGAGAGAGAGAACTACCTTTCTCTGTCTTCGCGCTCTCCCCCACAACAATTAAAAACGTTTGAAGCTGGCTTGACGAAAGATTGTCAAGCGAAGAAAAATTTTCTAGAGAGACGCGCGCGACCAGGCCTAAGAGCATTACGTGTATGCTGCAGCCCGCGAGGCTGCAGCTGCAACTTCAAATTTTCACCTTGTCATTGTGTAGCTTTTAATTAAAAAAATTAACGACACGAGTTCCGTGGACAACGACCCGAGTTGTCATACACGTGGATTGAAGTGCACCGGTGGTGTAGATATACCGATAAATAAAAAAAAAGGGAAGCAAATAATCAGAGGTCAATGCAGCCAGAGCAGGCATGGGCGACCAGGAGAGCCGGCAATGCTGCTCCGCCGGCCACCCTTGTCATCAGCAGATAAGTTATTTTTAAAATTATTATAATAAATAATTTTATACAATATTGCATAAATAATAAAAGGAAATCAGCGCACCTTGCGTTAGAAAATTTTCGCGGGTTGACAATAAATTATTTGTAAAGATTTTTAGAATGTACTTTTGATGAATTCATATAAGTGAAAAATTTTATTTAAGTATGTAAATTTATTAGAGATATATTGTGGGAGTTTTGCAAGTAATTGTTACTCAAATGGATTATTAAACTAATAAAGAATGTCCGACATATTTCAATTTTATATCACTGACCTTTATTATAAAAACGACGTAAGCTGTTATGATTCGGAGCTCGGAGATAGGATTATATAGTTAGGGGCCGTCGATAAAATTAAATAATTTTCTTTTTTAAGTTATCTAAAAAATATTTTTTCAATGTACTTCATAAAAATTAATAAATATGCCACAGAAATAAGTTGCTTGGACAGACATTGAACAGAATTAGACGTTAAATTAATAATTATTTTAAAAAACTCCATATTTTTATGAAAATTCAAATGAATAGAAAAACAAATCAATCCTTTTCATAATAACACTCATAACTGATTTTTATAAGGTATACTTTAAATTTGAGTAAAATTTGGTATGATTAGGTATTTTCATATAAATTATGTGTCCGCACTTTAGTGTATAAATCATGTATATTAGGCAGTTAATTGCATACGAAAATCGAGTTTAGCACGTTTAATTAAAAAAATCTTAAATTTAAATAAAAACGTCTGAAGTAAGTAACTTTTACATGAGTATCCTTCGTTATTGGAATTAAGTAATTATTTTTAGTACTTAGAAATGGTGTAAAAATAAATTGTACATTGTCTTTTAAAATAACATAATGCCCATGTCAAATATATGTATTTAACCATTAAGCTGAGTTCCGCGCATTGAATTGAAAAAAAAAACAAAAATAATATGTAATACTTATGCGCATCACATTAGAGGAAAAAAATAAAAATTTTTTTCGTATGCTATTTTTGAAAATTTATTTATGTCACATGATTAGAAAAACCTTTGTGACTCAATCATTCCTTTAACTTTGAGTTATTATTGTGATCGGAGTGTTTATTTTATGATATTTTCGTATAGATCAGGCCGAATATACTCCTTAGATAAAATCTCTCAACTCCGGAAGGTGAAAATAAAATTAAATGTATGAAGGACGGGGTTTTCGTGAGAGATACAACTCTTTAGAAAAACCCGCCCTAACACATGTCGCCCTTGCGTGGGACAATCGAGTAAAAGAACTGCAGGGATTGTGATTTTTTCAAAAAAATAATAGAAAAGAATCGGAATCTTTGTTGTTTCGTGCGTTTGACGCACTGACACGTAAGTGTTTAGCGATTAAGCTCGCGACCTATCGGGAAGGAGTAGATTAAATTAAAGTAACTCTTCAACGTAGCTTCATAAATAGTTTAAAAGGGTTAGGAAGGTATTCATAAGGAATTCTTTTTTCTTTTCAAAAAGTAATCATAATCCAAAGTATTCATAAGTTATTCAAGAAGTTTACTTTTGAAACACTGATTTTCTAGTAACTTAGTCACTTTCAAAAATCGAAAGATGTAATGGATATTTTATTGCTTTTCAGATTGTTTTAAAATCATTTTTAATTTTGATTTTCATGAAATTCCAAATTGAAAACTTGAAATTCCTGATAATTTTATAAGTTGTAAAAATTCAATTTAATTAATCATGTAATAATTTAAATATTTTTATCTATTTCAAACAAAAAAAAATTGTTAACATTTTATGAAACAAAATATATAAATATTTTAAGTGTGTTTCAAATAAATTCTCATTTTGAGAATTTAAACAAATAGCCAAACATTCTTCAATTTAAATTAAATTAACCATGACTTCACAAAAAAATTGCTTTTATTAAACTAAGGTATCTCTTGAATGGTTGGTGAATTTTTACTTAAATTATTCAAATAAAAATGTAGTTTGGCTAATATTATTAACCATGAATAATTGATTGGCAAATTTACTAACATTTCTTATGCTTATACCAATGAACATGTACAAGTTTCGAGAATTAATTAACAGATGAGTTGGTAGCCAAGTAGGCTAAGTCATGGGCAACAGTTTTTTTTTTTCTCATTTGGTTTGGCATCCTCAAGAACCGTAGTTCGAATCTTGAACAAATAATTTTTTTTTTAAATTTAATAGCTTATTTTCAATCAATTATAACATTTTTGTTTTTCATAACCATGTAAAATAGAAGGATTATTTATAATTTGATGATTAAAAAAAAAAAAGAGAGTATTTTGAGAATGTGATTCAATCAAAGGAGTTGTTTGTGAGTGCTTTGTGAATGCTTTAAAACTAAAGTGGTCGGCAATCGTTAGTAAACATAAGCAATCATTATTAATCTTATCAAATAAATTATTTAGTTTTCATAAATAAAGAATTAGATCTTTTAATAAGAAAATAGTCAATTTTCATACACATGTATTGGTGTAAAAAAATAATTGCTGTTTGATGGAAAATTAAAGTCATTTTAATTATACAAGAAAAATTATCTTATTGATCTTTATTTCTTTGAATATCATTGACTGCTCATGATTATTATTTTTCATTTTATTTATATTTAGAAGTGTTTAAAAATAACGAAATTTCTATATTAATAAACCATAAATATGCGAAATTACCATAAGTTACAACAAGCGTTTCGTAGTATAATCGGTAGCGTCGATGCCTCGCATCTAGTAGGTCGTAAGTTGCGCCCGAATCAGCTCAAAAAAAAAAATTTTTAAGCGTTTTAATAGGTGATATAATTTTAGTAGGTTAATCTTTGAATTAATTTCACGTTAGAATTAAGAAGCAAAACAAGGAAGAAAGAAATGTTATTTCTCCTTTATTACTGAATTTTGGATTTTCATTTTCTTAGCATGGGTTTGCAAATTTATGGGTACAACCTGTTCAATTTTAATGGTTAAAATTTTTTTTTTTTTATAAAAAGAAGAGAGAAAATTTAAAATTCCAGGCAATTTCCTGGGATGTTTTCTTTTATTTTATTGTAATAAGTACTCTTGATTGCTGCCTTAATTTTCTTTTTTTTTAGTGCAGTTGGGACTCGAACCCACGAGCCTGCTGTAGTTATTCTAGATATTAAAATGATGAATTGCAATATACATATATATATAATTCTATAATATACATCTATATATACATATATGCTTAATTACTATGTATTTTCTATTTTTTTTTATCCTCAATTTTAGCCATATCGGCTATTGCGGAAGGGTACGAACAGTGATGAGTAGGCCCATCGCTTAGTAGTTGCCGGAAACAATAGTTCGATCAAGAGTAGGCCGCGACAAAACAAAGGGGAGTGAACGAATTGGAATCTCCCCTCGTTCTAAAAAAATTTTTTCAGGTGGACCAGGAGTATAAAAGTAAATACCGCGACGAAAACGGTTTATTTTCTTTAAAAATAAATAATAAAAAAAAACAAAAACTATTTGCCATCCGCTCGTTAACCTGCGCTAAATACGCGATCTGACCCACATAAAACATTAAAAACAAGAAAAAAATAAACAAAAAAAAGAAACTAGCAACGAAATTTTTCTGACCCAGCCGCGTTCGCGAGGGAATCATCATGGTTGATTCCAAAGAAATCCCTTAATTATAAACTGCTTAATTTTTTTTCTAAAGTAGAAAATAGAGGCAGTAATCAAGAGAGTGTTTCCGCAAGGAAACAAGGATTTTTTTTAAAGAAAAATAGGTACCGAAAAAGAAAAAAAAATATTATTTAAATAATATTTTCTTTAGCGATTTCAGCAAAAATTTAACTATTTTAAGTATTCGATTTTTTCGTGCGGGAAAAACTAAGTAAGATTTAGAGATGTTAATGTAGAACAGATTGTGTTCTAAACGAGAAAAAAATGACAAAATCGAAAGTTTGTGTCAAAAACATATTATATAGATGCGAAGCGTTATATATATAGTAAATAATGACCTTTACTAATAAACTTTTATTGGCTTAACAATAATAGAAATATTACTTAGAAAGATTCGGTTTACCTGCTTTTGATGCGAGGGTTCAGGGAAAACACTAAATTTATACCATTGAAGAATTCTCTTTCATAAAGGAAAAAGGGAATTTTCGTCTTGGAGCGGTTTAAGACGGCTAATAAAACGAAAAACATAACTGCACCGCATAAAACTTTCCTTCTGGAAGTAGAAATTTTTTTTTTAGAAAGTAACCAATTGTAATGAAATTTACAACATTCAAAAAAAAAAAAATAATAAAATCGCCAAATTGTTCAATCTTAACAGAAGTTTATAGATAGATAGATATCAATTTATTTTGTAAAAGAGTACAAAAAGGCATGTAATACATCAAGCAATAAATAATAATTCTGTATAAAGTATTGCACATAATATGATAAGATATCACAGTCAAATATTAAAATTAATATATAATACTGTATCAGTAAGTTACTATGTAAAAGCGATATCACAGACTACTCTAAATACACGCAGAAAGTATGAAAACATAAATTACAATGAAAACAGTCTTAAATATCTATCAGTCATGAAATTAAAATCAAATTAAAATCAAATAACACAATTTAAAAGATAAAGCATAAAGCATAGTCATGACATCAAATAAAAATAAAATTGGACAAAACAATGCAACAATAAATAATAAAAAAATAATATAATAATAAAATTCAAAGAATAAAAACTTGATACCGAAGATGTCATAACTATTAATAAAAAGAAACAGAATCACTCATTCTTTCTGCATTCATTCAACCATCATTCGCGCTAATAAATACATTCACACCTTAAATCTATATATAAGACAAAACAAAATAAATTAACATAAAATTAAAATACTTAAAATTAAGATCACTCGAGGTCGAGTAAGTACCTCCTCAAAGCCGATTTGAACCTGCCGAGCGATGGAAGATTTTTTATATCGGCAGGCAGGGAGTTCCAAAAATGCGCACCTTGAACTTGAAAGGAATTTCTTCCAGTCTCAGTACGCATGAAGGGCACCGCGAAGTCCTTAATCTCTCCCCTAGTGGCTACCCTAGGTACATATCTAGTAAAGAGACTCACTAGATACTCTGGAGTATTCATGCGCACGATTTTGTACATAAGTACAGCCATAAAATACTGTCTCCTTGAATCAGTACGCAGCCAACCAAGAGCGGCTCTATAAGGAGAGATATGATCGCCCATTCTCACACCCATTACATTTCTCACACATGAATTTTGTAGTCTTTGTAAACGTCTTCTCAACCCCTGCGAAGCATCGAGCAAAACTACTGAGCAGTAGTCGAGGTGCGGAAACAACAAGGCGGCTGCGAGTTGTTTACGCAGGGCCTCAGTGGTGTACCGACGGAAAAACCGCAAACTATACATTACCCTATTAAATTTTTTAGTCACCATATTAATGTGCGGCTCCCATGACAACCTAGCGTCAAGCACAACACCAAGGCTCACAACGGTATCAGAGAAAGATATGTCGACACCACCCTCAAGCTCAATCGTTCTTGACTCACCAGTATAGAAGTCATTAATAAATCGACTACTGCCAAAAACGATTGCTTTAGTTTTGCTTGCATTTAATGTGAGAGAAGCATCGACAGCCCACCCCGACACCGCCCTGGCCGCCCTCCGCAAAATACGAATACCTTCATTCACATGTTCATAAGGGACCTGAGTATAGATTTGGAGGTCATTAGCATATAATATGTGCTCGACGAAACAGAGGTCGAGTGTGTCACGTATGTTATTAATGTAAAGACAAAACAACAGAGGCCCCAGCACTGAACCCTGTGGAACTCCTAGATTGGTTGTTAGCCAATCTGAATCCTCTTTTAAGTGTGTAGAAACCATTTGTTTCCTACCTGATAAATAGGAGCTAATCCATTCAAGTGCAGCCCTGGAAAGCCCCATCGATCTAAGCCTCGCAAGCAATTTGGAGGGGCAGATCGTGTCGAAAGCCTTACTAAAGTCAAATAGAAGTAGTAACGTGGCAAGTTTCTTGTCAAGACCTGATCTTATGTCGTCTGTAAGTTTAAGTATGGCGGTCTGCGTAGAATGGTGCTTTCTGAAGCCAGTCTGCAAAGAGTCAAGTATTTTGTGTGTCGTAATGTACTCTTGCAGTTGGTCATGGGCAATCTTCTCCAGAACCTTTGAAAGAAAACATAATATTGCTATTGGCCTAAAATCTTTAGGCATCTTAGGTGCAGGACACTTCTTTAAAGGCACAATGCGTGCACGCTTCCAAAGGCAAGGGAAGATCCCCCGCGCAAAAGAGGAATTGAAAAGAGTCACAAGATGCTCTCCAATAAACGGTAGTGCTTTAAGTATCACACTCTGCGGAATGCCATCCTCGCCACAAGCCTGTGATGAAAAATGCGAAATCGCAAGGATTACATCATTAATATTAATTAGCTTGAAGGCAAAGCCACTTTCACTACACTCCGAAAGAATCTTCTTACGTTCCGCAGTATCATCGTGTGGCGAGACTGACACTCCCGCAAAATGTGCATTAAGCTCATCAGGAGTGAATCCATTCAAGTCCCCTTGAGGTCCGGAGAGGAGTCCCAGGTCTTTTAACTCCTTCCAGACATTACCTCTAACAAGAGCATCAAACAGTCTATTATGATAATAATTTGTCTTAGCATGTTCTGTCTGTTCGTCTATAGTTTTACGCAGTTTCAAGAATTCGGAGAGATAACGCTCCTCCTTCGTCTGTTTAAACCTACGATACGTGGCATCTCTCTTGTGCCGCATCTGCGACAACTCTTTATCTATCCAAGGAAATTTATCTTTACCAATTTTAAGTGATTTTAGTGGCGCCAGATTTTGTATTGCTGCCGTAAGGTTGTCGCAGAGGCAGCCAAGCGCAGATTCCGGATCAACTGTACCAACTGCAAATGGCGTCCAATCACAGCCGGTTAAACTCTGCACCAATAAGTTTGGACAGATATCTTTATAATTCCTATACTTAATTATCTTTTCATCTATCTTCATAAAATTACAAGAAATGCATACATCAATTAAATTGTGCCGACTGTGAAAATTCGCCGGTAAGTTGCGTGCGTCAAGTACTGTGCCATTATCGTCCACAAGAATCAGGTCAATCCACGTGTGAGACGTCGGAGTATGATGCGTGGCACCGTGCTGAACCAACTGTAACGAAAGCTCAGCCGATAATTTATTAATAAATTTGGCATCACTGCTCTCACGCAGGAGATCGGCATTCAGGTCTCCCATTATGATTTTATCAGCCTTTTTCTTTGGCATACTTTTTCAATTTTTTAAAATTAGCATATTTCTCTCTAGGCAAAAATTCATTAATAAATATCAAGCTGTGATGTTTGATGGAAGAAAGACTGCTAAGGAGGGAGGGATTAAGATCCGCCGTCGAATAACCAGTGAATTGTCGTTTAGCTTCAATCACCTTTTGCACCAGGTCCTCCCCAGAAAGTCTAACCAGCAATGAGAATGAACCCCTCGGGCCGTCACTGATCTCACGCTCTGTAGGCACCTCGTTTACATTGTCATGTTTAGCAATTTTCTTAACAGAAATTATATTCGTACGCTTGATTGTCGGGAGAATGGTACCAAGAACGGCACAGGCGTAATCATCCGGCCCAACATTGACTGCTGAGCAGTCAAATCCGCCAGAGATCACCAATGTACCACTCTCAGAACCACACTCCGTCTCAACTTGACGAGGTGCCTCCTCACTAATTATATTATGTGTATGTGGTGTTTGTGTTATTTCCACAGATTCAGATGCATGTAATGTATGCTCATTTATTCCCGTGAGATCCGCAACGGCCTGCGCTACGCCAGCTACCCCGGTTGTAAGGTTAAAGAAACCCCTGTCCACTCCGTGAAACTCGTTGTTAAGAAAAGTTTGAATGTTATCAAATTTATTACTTATGATTTTATTATACGTTTCAGTTTTATTGTTTAGAGCAGACAGGAAATTCCTTTCCGAAGTGACTATTATTTCCTTAAGTTTGCGATTTTCCTCTAACAGCTGCATCTGCCCAGTTTCTAAATTTTTAATAAATACATTTTGTTTTTCAATTTTGGACACAATATCCCGCAGGCCCTTGTCAAAATTTTGGACTTGGCTTTCAAAAGTTAAAAGTCGATCAAAAGAATTAAATAATTTATCAAGCCTGCCAGATAGTGCGCCCTCTAGAGCAGATACAGCTGCCTGCAATGAGGAAGAATCTAAGTCACCTCGGACCACATCAAAATTATTTTTCTTAAGATTATTACTATTATTATTATTCGGGGCAGCGTGCGCAGCGCCACCTCCTAATTGCTTATCAGATAAATGTATACTTAAACTACTTCTCCCTCCATCCGCCGTGGCACCGCTGTTGTTGTTGATGGTTGAAGTTTGTGATGACAAAGTAGTTTTCACTCTTTCAGGCTGCTTCTGAGCGGTGTTGACAGGTGTCACTTTCGAGTCAGTTCGTGAAGGTGTTGAGGCACTGATGGGCTGATTGGAAACAGCTTTGCGTGCGATCTGCGAAACTCCATTGATCTTGATGCTACCACTGGCTGATGATGTTGAATTATTTTTTATTTTTTCAATGCACCTTTTACATTCATACTTTGTGCCATTTTCCATTTTTGAACGAGTCATGCATTTCGCATGACAACGCTGCCGGCACGTGAAACACAAATGGAGCTTTGCCATGCCCCATTTATCATTGGTGGATAGCTTGCAAATCGCACAACTGTCCATTACTCCGACCTCTAGTGTAGTGTACACTACAGTAACTACAACTGACCTCCTTATAGGGTAAGGTAGACTTCTATTTTATCGGTCGAAAAAATTAGCCACCAGGATCTCTGCCTGCAGATGCAAAATTGCCTCCAAACTAACCTCAAAACTGCGATAATTCTAACCTCCAAGGAACAGCACCCTGATGTAAAATACAAGATAAAATGCAAGGACCGCTGAAAAAACTGATGATTTATAGCTGAGACGGTTCCTTGCAAATTGAGCGTGCAAGAGTCTGTAAGAAAAACGCCCTAGGGCACAAAAATGCAGTACCAGAACAAAAATAAGAAGAGCGAAAAATAAAACGTGTTTAACTACTTACAGATGGAGAGAGAGGATGGAGAAGTTTAAATAATAAATTCCCTGCACCGTTTCCCTCACCTTAATTGAATAAAAAAATAAATCGTGACTGATATTTAAGCTCTTGCCACAAAATTATAAGCAATATTACATAAAACTGTTAAGGATAAAACATTTAAAAATTTTCTTTTTTCAAAACCGAAATTATAAATTCTGAGAATTAAGTAAATCACACTAAAAAAAAAAATTGTTTTTTCGAATTAATTAAAATCAATTCAGGGTGGTACATGCTCAAGTGAAAAGCAATGAATTTCTAATTTTATCTTTAACATAAAAACAAAAAAATCCGACAGTATAATAACTTTTAGGTAATTCAAATAAAAACGTAAAAATTTTAAAATAATAAATAATCCATCATTTAGAATTATTAACCAATTTGTAATAAAAGTAAGATCGTAATTCATTAGGATCGAATTTTCTTATTAAAATAAAAATTTATTCAAAATTGAATGAATTGAAATGAATTCAAATTATAAAACGTTCTTTTCAGTTACCCGGGTGAACATTAAACCAAAGTTTTCTTATCGTGAATGTCATTGCGTCATGCAGTGCAAACCATAACATATTTTCACATAGCTTCATATAGACTAATATACAGTTACATCCGGTCGAGTGAAAAATAAAAATATCAAGTTCTAGTTTAAAGTTTAAAAGAAAAATATCTCATTACCTAAATATTCTGGCTACTCAGAACTAAACTTTGTTGGTCTCACCCGAGTCAGCAAGTAATAATAGTGTAACTTAAGAAATTAACTTCGAGATAAATACAATGAGTTCCGAACGCACAAACGCAAGCGTGTTTTAAAGATTATTAAATTATGTGACTTAAAAATTTTAAAACTTTTTACCTACAATACCTTTGACTAAATTTTTCTATCATGTTATTACTATTTACAATTTTTCTTTTTAAGTAATCTAATAAAAATTTTTCTTTGCAACTTTAACTAATTTAACCAATACACAGAGATACCTTCTCAATAAGTAAAGCATTGATGTTAAATAATAATAGAACAATTAAATAATTACAAATTGCTGCAGTTGTTATGTTTCCTTTTAATAATTAAATTTTCTTTTATTCTTTAAACAATAACATAATTAAGAAAATTCCAAGAGATAAATTGATACAACTAACTTTACGATTAAAATACATTTGTTACACAGAAACAGTAAAAATTCATCATAGTTGTTTGAAAATTGATTTTCTCTTTTATTCCAGAAGGAAAGAACTGGAAACCAATTAGTTTATATTATTTTTACAAATTGTATTAGCATAAAATTAAATATCTTAAATATTTAAAATAATAAAGTAATTCTGACATTTTTGAGTGCTAATAGGGGTAATAACCCTTATAAATGTTAACCTTAAGCCTCCGCATCAAAAAAAAATACAGGTAGTAGGTAGGCAGGTATAGGATGCGTAACTATCATAAACTTATAGACTTAAAATGAAACATAGAAAGTCTGTGTGGGAAGCATATAGTTTTGCGAACTTCAATAAATGCCGTTAAAAATATGATACAATATTTAAAAATAATGTAACCGTAAGAAAAAATTTTTTCTCGAATTTCTAGCATTTGTATATAAAAGTGGCACTAGTATTGGGGGAGATGGGTCCCTTTCGCTTCGAGTGACCGGACCTCTGTGAAGTTAAGAAATTCAAATTTTAAAATACAAATTTCTAAATCAAACGTAATAGAGTTTAAATTTTTCTAAACAAATATTACTATAATAATGGTTGAAGTAGTTATAAAATTAAACTTAGTAAGACAAAGAAAACGATGTTCTAATTTTAAAGTTTCAAAACATTTCTTATATATATACAGTACCGCTCAAAAGTTCGTAAAAATTTTTTTTTTTTTTAACTCAACTTTAAACTGCGATATTTTGGAAATGGCTCGATGAATTTGAAAAATCCGGACGGCGTTTGAAAGATCAGGCAAAATACTATTTTTTTGTGTCCTGCCAAATATTTTTATCTCTTTTTTTAACTCTATTTCTGATGATAGAAAAACTTTTTATTTTTACGAATTTTTAAATTTTAATCAATCAAATGTAACTTTTTAAGAAATTGATAAAATTAAAAAATTCGAACGCGACTGAAAAGTAGAGTGAATTTCATAAATCTTTATATTGAATGATTTTTTTGTATCTATTTCCTGCGTGTAGCTAGAAATGCGCAAAAATGGAAAGTACAAGAAAATCAGTTTTAGATATGATAATATTTTCCAATGTCGCGAGTCAATTTTGGTTTATATTAGCAAGATACAAAAAGATAGTATTTTGTCTAATCTTTTAAACGCCGTCCAGACTTTTCAAATTTATCGAGTCATTTCCGAAATATCGAAGTTTGAGGTTGAGTTTAAAAAAAAAAAATTTTTTTTACGAACTAATGAACGATATTGTATACTTTTAACAAAATTATCACAAATTTTATCACAATTATTATAAATAGTAGTATCCTTTTTTTGAATAAATTAAAGTTATTTACAAATTTGATTCTTTGTATGTATATACGAACTACAGATTTGAACACATGCTGAAATGTAAACAAAAGTAGACCCGCGATATTGGAAAATATTATCATATAAAATTGATTTTATTGTACATTCCATTTTTGCGCATTTTTAGCTACACGCAGGAAATAGATACAAAAAAATCATTCAATATAAAGATTTAGGAAATTCACTCTACTTTTCAGTCGCGTTCGAATTTTTTAATTTTATCAATTTCTTAAAAAGTTACATTTGATTGATTGAAATTTAAAAATTCGTAAAAATAAAAAATTTTTCTATCATCAGAAATAGAGTTAAAAAAAGATATAAAAATATTTGGCAGGACACAAAAAAATAGTATTTTGTCTGATCTTTCAAACGCTGTCCGGATTTTTCAAATTCATCGAGCCGTTTCCGAAATATCGCAGTTTGAAGTTGAATTAAAAAGAAAAAAAATTTTTTCGAACTTTTGAGCGGTAGTGTATATATTTCCAAAATCCTTGGAAAATCTTTTAACATTATGTACAAATCATTATTTTTATTAATCCATATTTTAAGATTTCCAAATAATTAATAAATTCCGATCAAAATTCAAAATTCAGAAAGCAATACGTTAACATAGTATTTAATCTATTTAAATCAATCATTTACGTTTTTTTTTTAAAAAAAAATTTTTTCTTTAATAAATTATGGTCAAAACATAATTAAAAACTCAAAGAAATAAATTCAACTTAAAAATAATTCTAGTAAAATGTAACAACAGTAATTTTAAAATGCTAATAAAAGTTAAAATTATTTTTAAAATTCGAAAATATGTAAAAAACTACAAATTTGGTAAAAATTTTACATCAAAAATAATAAATATGAATTATATAAATATTTAACTCGAATAAAAAAACATCGACAAATTAATAAAAAAATCATTAATGTTTAAAATTTAAAAATAATATCTATGAATAAAACCAGGCAAGCGTAAAACGTACTTGTTTTCGAACAGTGAGACTGAAATTCTTTGCGCGCGATAACGCACATTTCAATCTCTACGTTGAAGTATACGTTGTATGTGCTAGCGTGCTCTGTTAAAGCAGCTCAAGTTTGAAGCAAGGTGACGTCATGCTGGCTTGTGCTTACAGTACGCTCTAAGCTTAAAAGCATATACACTTTATGGGATCTAAATAAGTGCTGTTGGAAACCTTTTACTTTGAAATTAAAACCGTTTTCATCCCAAATAAATTTAATTTTGATAAAATATTGTTTTCCGCCATAATTTTGTTAGTAATTTTTTTTTTTGTTCGGATTAGAAAAGCCCCTTCACAACATTTTTTTTAACTAAATAATGCCATTTCAAACTTATGAATAGAATATGAAATGATTCATAGTGCACATAATATACTAATTTAGAATAAAATTCAATTAATTCAATCCTTTTAATAAATTCATAGTTTTAATTTACACGCTCATTAATTATTAATAAAATTAAAATGAAAACTATGACAAAATTCAACTCAATTAATTACAATGAATATAAATTTGTGAAATCAAATATAAAAGTTGCAAACATTACTCTATTTAAAACTAACAAATTTGCATGTTATGAGAAGATGATTATTAAATATTAGTTAATTTTATCTCTATGAAACTCTAGTTTTTGTACCGCGTCCTCATTAGTCGAGGAATAATTTTAACATAAAAATCGTTGCACAAATTGTACAATCGCAGATTATTCCAATAAGAATCCTATACAATTAAATTTTAATAAATAACTTTTAAGGAAACAATATATAACACCACAAACAAAAGTTTGAAATAAAATTATTTACTAAATTACATCTCACGAAGATAAAAACCCTTTAACAAAAAAATAAATACGAAAGTAATAATATACTCCTATAATTAATGAATGTTTTGTTTAGAACCCCTGAAACGTCCCAAAATTAAGAAAAGTTTTCCTTTCTTTACTTAATTAAATTAATAAATCTAAATAAACAAAAACATTATTGACAATATTAAACGTAAAATTACAAATTGTACATTTCGACTATAAATAAGTTGTTTTATTACAACATTCACATAAAATAGAAAACTTATCATAAAAAAAGAAGGCTGAAAACAAAAGATCTTGAATTTCAAACTTAAAAGAAATATAATGCGTTCACACGGCGGGAGTTTGGTCGCTGGAGTGAGGGGATTCATTTTCACCGAGAATTAAATATAAAACCACGAGTTTCGTGCTGAACTGTAGCAAGGTACAATTGGATATTCTCTTATCTAACTAAACTTAATGCTTTTACACAGTTAATTCTAAAAAAACCTGCGAGATGCGAAATAATCAACTAAGTTAAAATATACAAAACACTCGCAAACTAGTGTCTATGCGATCCGTAGTTAAGCGTACCACATGAGAATTTTAGAGATAATATAAATAACTTGTTGCAAGCATGACGAGAAAAGTCTTGTCTTGAAGTTTCTATAACATTTTAACTTGAATTTTGATCAACGAGTTTTCTGTTGACGCTTCCTTTCATCTAAGGTGCTAACCTTGTCCTCGAGGGGAGACGTTAGCAGTGACAAATTGAAGTGTTTAATTAATTTTTAAAAACAAATTGACTTCCTCGCCATGCACTAACAAGGATAATAAAATTTCATAGAATACTAAAGGAATTTAATATGCGCTAAAATATAATAAAAATAAAATTCCGAAAATAGGGAAAATCTCTATATACGAATCATACAATGGTTAATCTAATTATTTTAAAAATAAATTGAAATTAAAAGTAGTTTCAAGATTATTAGAATTAAGAAAGAAAAATGCATGCAAATTTGCTCGCATTAATTAATAGATTAAGTACAAAAGCATCAATCACCTGCGATATTTTTAAATAAATAGCAAATTATCTGTAAATAAATAAAATGCTCGCCAATTCGCAAGCATTTATCCAAACGATTTCTAGTAAACAATAGCAATTCGTACGACTGATAAATTAAGTTGGCAAATAAATCTAATATATTGCCAATTTTCAAATTTAAAGTAAGTGATTTAACAAAATCCAATTATATCATTAACCTTATGCGTACAAGTGATAACGTGATTGGAACCAAAATAAACTAAAGATCGTTTTAAAAATTCAAGCTGAAATACTATTTAATCAAACACGCAAATTTGTTGCCATGCGGTACTAAAAATTTTTTTTTTTAAAAAAAAAAACCTAAACATCAACTTAAAATCTTAGAGAAACTTTCTAGAAATAAAAGCATTTAAGCAATTTAATAGTATACAATCACATTAAATCCTCGCGCTAAGATTGAAATAACTTTTATAACAATTTTTCCGGTCGATAAAACCTCTAAAAAAAAAAATTACCGATATGATCACCGAAGTCTGTACTTATCCATTACCATCCGTGCGGAATAACTTATGGTAACGATCTATAATCAATATCATTTATGGTAACTCCAATTTGAATTTAGTATCTACCACTAAACCAAAAACTATTAAAACTCTAAACTAAGGTAATCCAATTTCGACTTTAACAATACAATTCGATAATTAATTAAGCACAGACTTTTTAATCACTTTCATTATTTGTTCTCTATCTGTTTTCCATTATTTTAAAAATAAATTAATATTTATAATAATAACTAATAAGTAACCAAATCACTAGGCATTCTTCGAATAAAAGTTTTTGTTTATGAATTGCTGCAAAATAAATTATATGATCTACCTGTATACCATTATAATACTCAACTAAATTTACAATTCAATATTAAACAAGTAATTTAACAGTAAAACACTTAAACAGAAAAATAAAAGAAATGTTTAAAAATTACAAGCTAAAATTGCTCGAATATTTTAATTTAATAATGTAAATCATTCTGTTACGTAAATACTAATAATTAATGCACATTCACAGTTAACTTTTTATTTTAAATAATTTTGAAACTAAAAATTGAAACAACCTCGATAAGCTTTAAATCAATTACAATTTGTATTTATAGTTAATCGTAATCGGTATAAAAAAATTAAAGTATTATTAAACCCCTTGTATTTAATTAAAATTCATATGTTACAATATATATATATAAAAATATAATAATTTTCAGGCTATACCGTAGAACTCAACGTCTTCTGTTACCAACGTTAATTTCGAAATTTAATGCTTACTAATAATATAAAAGAATGCTGCATGCCGAAATATGATAGAAATTTAACGCGATTCGTCGTTTAAAAGTAACTGTAGTTCTCACGTTGTCACCTAAAACAAGTAAGGCGATAAAACCACGTTGCACTAACTGTATGTTTCTCCCGTGGTATTATAACTAGTATTTCAAATAATACACACATAGAATATATCATCTCATATATTTTAATAAAAACCGCGTAAACGAACTGCTATTGTGCTAAATAACACATTTATAGGTATATATTTAAATAAACACTTTAATGGAATTTCGTGAGTTTCAGATGAACATATTCAACATATCAAAATCAGAAGGAATATTTACGCTTATCCAAATAAATAAATGGCAGGTATGCATATTCTAATTAATATGCATCCCATTTAGTCTTAACCATTTGTAGCATGAAGTATTTAAGATAGGTCTAATATTATAATAAAACCGTAGTAGCTTAATCCTTAATATTAAGTTTAACAAATTCAAATAAATTTTGGGCGAAGTCACTAAATAAAATTTTAAATCTAACCGCGTTGAAATATAGTAATATTTTTCAATTTCGGAATAGTTAATAGCGTATCTACTGGCGAATATCTAACGAAAATTAAACGAACGTCTAATCGGATCTTTCTAACTTACATAATTAGTTTTGTAATTCAATTTTATAAAAAAAAAAAAAAGAGAAAACACGAATTAATATAAAAGCTGTTTATTGTATATAATAGGACTCTTGCACTAAAGGCGCAAGAAAAAAAAAAAAAAGATTAGTTGAATGTAGGATTTCTTGTACTACAGTTCAAGAAAAACAATGAAAGAAAAAACGGTACCTAGACAACTGCAGTTAGTAAGTTAGGTTAGGAAATATTTGACTTTCATGGTAGTGGGCAGATGGTCCACGCACGATGGCTTATGGAACATGACTGATCACCATGTTCTATCATAGAACAAGCAACCATGGTTAGTCGAATCAGATGTGCGACTCGAGTATAAAGCGAAAAACTACGAAATGAAAAAGAATACAAATTGAATTATAAAAAAAATGAGATACAAAATTGAATACGAATGAATTGAAAATGAATGCCATCCCGATGCTTTTTGTTAAGGTCGTGAGATGATGATTATTACCGGATGCTTTTTGTTAAGGTCCGATGACTAAATAAAAAAATTACAAAATGAAGAAATATGAAAAAAATCGCGTAGCTTAATCTCGTATACTATTTGTGATCACCCACTGTAGTATAATTAAGCCGTCGGGTACGCGCTGGGGAGTACAGATGCAATAAGCATACCTTGGCCGGTTGATATTCGAGCGCTATTTGTGATCACCCACTGTAGCATAATTAAGACGTCGAATGCATCGCAAGGGAGTACAGATGCCCACAGCATACGCTTGCGAATGTTATTCGAGCACTATTAGGGAGTACAGATGCCCACAGCATACGCTAATAGTATAACTAAAACAATATAATTACAAATACAAAAAGATAAATAAGGAAACAAACAAGGAAATTACCAAAAATAAATAAAGAAGAGAAAAAAAAAAGACAAAAATTTACATAATAATTTTGTACTAAAGGTTCAAGATGAAATAAAGAAATAAATATCTAAAAGGTGTAATGAATCAAAGGAACTGCACTAATCATATAATATATTATATACATAATGTTAAGAGAAATAAATCTTGTACTAAAGGTTCAAGATAGTAACAATGTATAATTACTTACGAAAACTAATTCCAAAAAAATATAATAAAGCAGTACTGTTAATTACCACGTAAAACGAATAAAATAAATTTCTTTTTGTTGAGAACTAATGTAGGCTTTTTCTCACGATAAGTTAAGATAATAAAATATCGTTTTGCTCAAAAGTTTAGGTTTCATACTTTTTATCTAAATATGTGACTCCGACACCAAAAACTGCAAGCGTAGAATCTACTGTTTCCAGTAAAAACGGTTAGGTAAAATAAAATTTGATGCGTTCCCATAGAGAAGTGCAACTGCAGGGAGGGGAATTAGAGAAATATAATATTTGAAATTTAGTTATAAAGATGGCACACCTCAAGAAGAGCGGGTACCTCTCCTATTAGGTCATAAGTATATAAGCTACCTGGACAAGACAACGCGCATCAGTCTTGTTCCAGCAGCAATACAGTAACTTTTACCGAAATTTACTAATTATCATAAACTGAAAATCGTTAGTTAGTGAATAAAATTGCAGTGTTAAAAATTAGCAGTTATATAGAGTGTTAGTGTAACACCGTGTAGTGAATTCAAGGTTGACAAAAACTAGGATAAACCTAGGTAAAATCATTTTTTTTTATTATTATTTTATACTCTGGATATGCTACCATCGTATGTCCTAAAAAAATAATTTTATTAATATTTAATCCATTTATTAATATAATACTATTCTTTTATATTTTAACTTAACTATAAATGTTCATATTAAAGCTTCTCTTTTATTATTCAATTAAATTTCAATGTTTACGTAATTTCTTTTTCTTTCCCTATGATGATACGTTCATCCAAGCGACGCAAATTGACCCGAAAGTAATTCAGTCAATCTTAACCTTCAATAAATAGAATATAGTAACAAATCGATTAACAAATAGATATTGGATTGGCCTTTAAATAAGTTGATGTTTAACAATAACTTCTAAATATTAATTAAAAAAAAAAAAAAAACAAAAAGATAAAACTATTGATCAGTTCTATCTTTATTCTAACTCCTGAAAGCTAAGAACCTGTAAAAGTTCGAAATTAATTCGACACTTCTAAGGTATTCAAGGAGTTTTTGCCATATTGTATGCCATACCGAGGTATCACTATAATTCTCATCTTCTTTTATACCTAACCCGCAATAACTTTTTCGTGCAGTAATAATCGTAAATACTATGGTATTCAAACTGATTTTTATTGATAAAAAATTTTTTTTTACTCCCTGTGTATTTACACTTTGGGAATAATAAATTAATCTTCAGCCCGCTTAATAAATGGCGGTAAAATAAATAAATTCATTTTGATAAATTCTGTTAGATCTATCCGGACTATTAAGCACCAAAACAACAATTAAACATGATGTGGTTAAGGTTACTTAAATTAATTCCTAAAGCTTTCCTAACCATTAATTTCCTATCCAAAACGTTTATCTTTTCTTTCATTTTCTCAAACCTTCCTAAAAAGTTATTAGACAAAATATAAAATTAGTGATCAACTTGAAAATAGCATCGGTTTATCTTTTTATAACTCTTAAAATTTCGATCACAATGTGAATCATTAAATCTCGAGAACGAGCCAAACAGTCGTAAATGTATTTAACTTAAAATTACCTGGTTACTCCTGGCTAATCTACGTCACTCCCGCACGGGAAACCGTTTTCAATTTTTTTTTACCCGAAAAATAATATTGACAACCAACATCGAACAAGTGAAGGAAAGAATATCTTCAAATAGTCTCAGGTTATAACTTAAACATAAACCTCCGAAGGAATCTTTAACATTTTACCGAATTATTTAATTTTGATAATGTTACTACCTTCATTATTGCTATCGAACATTTTCAATTTTCTCATATAAAACTTTTTTATATATCTATTTCTTGCTTTATTTGTTTTTCGTAAAAAAAAAAAAGGAAAACATATATGGTTAAGAAATTCGCATTAAGTTATTCCAAGAACTAAATAATCATCAATAATTTTGTATCTAAATAAACGTACCCTAACAAACAAATAATCGTAACTTTTAGTTTCCAATTCGTGCGTCAAAACATAGTAATTTGGTAATATTGGAATCCTATTCCACATTAAGTACTCGCTGATTACCGGTTATGATCGATATTGATTTTATAATAATACCAATATACTAACCTCAAGTACACATTCTTCTTTTAATTGAATTTTTAAACTATATTACTCCTCGGGAAAATCCGAACCCAGCGTACGTTTTAACATACAATTTCACTCACACTATTTTTTTTTTATTTTATTCTCAAATAATCATGGAAAAGTAAAAGAAACCATAAAAATGATTTAACTTAAATTCTATTTCACCACGCAAAAGAAAAATAAACTATTGATCAAATTCATAATAAATACCAGACTTCTAAATAGTCTTCAAAACTAAACGATCCTGTTGAAACCTCCTAAATTTCCTAAATGGCTCTTCTCAGTACATTACATTTAAAGCTTGTAAAGTCGTATCCCTTTTGCCATTCGCAATCGATAACAATCGATAAAGGATTTTATTATAAAAAAAAAAAAAAAAAAAACGGTACGGATATCCAATAATTTTACGTAGATACAAAAACTCACGTATCCGTTTATAACAGTCTAAAGAAAAAATCACTCTAACTCTACTCTATACTTGAGTAAATTTCGCCTTTTATTAGTTAATTTATTGTATTTTCTAAATAAATTAATCAGTCTCTAACTCTTCTCTAAATATGGCATTTAAAGCTTGTAAAGTCGTATCCCTTTTGCCATTCGTAATCGATAACAATCGATAAAGGATTTTATTTCTTTCAAATCGTTAGTTGACATTTTTTTGTATTAACAAAAAAAAAAAAAAACGGTACAGATATCCAATAATTTTACGTAGATACAAAAACTCACGTATCCGTTTATAACAGTCTAAGGAAGAATAATAACTCTAACTCTACTCTATACTTAAATATTTCGCCTTTTTCGTTAATCTATTATATTTTCTATATGAAATGTCAGTTTCTAACCCTCCTCATATATTTAATTGTAATACAATATAAATTCATTATTTTAATGACTTTGGTTTTAAACATCATTGGTTTAATATTCACTCTGACTAAGATTAATTGTCGGGGACGACAATAAACTTAGTAAGGGGGAGAGGTAAACAAGTGCCTGACTGTTTACCGTCTCGTCTGTCATTCCTGTTTTTTCTGTTTGTTCATATTTTCTTAACAATCACCATACAGTTATACAGTAGAAAGGCTTTGCAATAAATAAAAAAAAAAAATGCAATAAAGCTGGAATTAAAGAATTTTTGTTAAACTTTTTATCATTTTGGTGAATTATCTAAAATAAACAGGCGTTCATTTATTTTTATAAAATTATTGCAGTTTCGAATCTATTATATAAGGAAACATCCCTTTTGTCGAGACGTTAACGCTTGTAAAGCGACCCTTAATATGTTATGGATGAGTTCCAATCCGAGTACGTTATTTTTATTCTTTTTTCCATAATTCAAGCAAGGAAGAAATCTATAAAAGAAATTCTGTATCCTTCTTAAAATTATAGTAAGTTTAAATTACAAGAATTAACAATTATTCTCAAATGTCTAAATTGTTACTACTCAAATTTTCTTTGATGGAGTGCCACACTCTGAGTTTCTTGCGTTAGCAATTTCCTATTATCGGCTCTGTCCAACACTCTTACACTATGGTAAACTTCTCGGCTTGTCATTAAGCAAGCGCAAGAATTTATTTCATTCTTGTTACTGAAAGCTATCTAACTCTAACACATTTTCCTCTTTTTTCCAATAAGTAATTTTAATATAATGGTCTTCTGAATAATCTCGATTGTTGGAGAAGATCGTGTCTGTTACCATCACGGTAGATTCCGTTTATAATACCGTGTAATTGTTGTAATTGTTATAACTTCTTGAAAAACTCCATTTTCTTCGGAGATCATTGCTGTCATTCCGTTAAATCGTGTTGATCCATTCTGTGTGACCAGATTCTTTTATTTAAAATTAAAATTACACCCAATAATTATCGCCATAAAAACCTACTGTGCCATCGTGTTTTAATACAACGTATGGTTCTAGATCACCATTAATAACTTTTTAAATTCTGCTTCTTCTTTATCCTAAATCCTTCCAAATTTCTTCCTTTAACATAATATCATCAGGATACCCTGCTAATACGTTTGGGGATTGTTGCTAGGCAATGATTTTTCATTAGCTACTGCAGCTACCGATATAAATCTTTTTCCTTCTATTTCCAAAATAACAGGAATTAATGCACTGTGTACCTTAATTCTAAAATTCAAACTATAGCCGTGAGATTGCGGAATCCTTTTGTTGCTACAATTCATTGAACGCGAAAAGTAAGGTGGATTGACTGATTCGAAAGTAGGGTCGATGAACGCGCATATACTATGTATACGGCTCTGAACATACTGAGGGAATTATTAAAAACAAAAAAATGTTCAACTTTATCTTATTTTCTTTGTTTAATTTAAAAAACTTTTTGTTCTTTATTAATTACTTTGCGTATTATTTTTAAACGTTAAATGTGTGGCAACTCACCAGATTGTAATTGAACAAATAAAACCTTGAATTCACTAACTGTGTAAATTCTCCTTCTAGGTGCGAAACTCTGCGAATTGAACCTATAGCTAGAAAATTAAATTCAAGGATAGTATTGCCGTAGGTAATCACTAAAATTAGTCTATTTTTATTATTTGGGGGTTTTAGCAAGACTAGGTAACGAATTACGGGGACCGGAAGTAGAAATGCCAGACAACACGAATGACGCTCAAAACCGAGACGGACAAGCCGATCCATCTATGTTGATGATGACGGCTATGGCGAATAGCTTCGCCTTACATAATGCCCTGCAGGGCCTGCGCAGCTTTGACGGGCATAATATGCCTTTAAAAGACTTTATACAAGACGTTCGTAATGGAAAAGAATATGTGCCTGCAGGAAGTGAAGGACAGTATGTCAAGGCCGTGCTAACGAAGTTGCGCGGAAATGCTAGAGACTGCACATATGGACATTCCTTTGCCAACATCGACAGCTTAGTGAATCATTTGAAGACTAGATTCGCAACGGGCAAGACGTATACTTACTATACTACCAAGATAAATGACATGAGGATGAAACAAGGAGAGACTGTAGGAGCTTTCTACGATCGACTTAACATTCTGCTCAGTGGGGCTAAGAATGTTCTAAAGGACGACATTCCAGGAGCGACTGATGCTAACCTGAACGACATGATAAAACCTTTAGAATACGCGGCAAAGGACATCTTCATAAGAGGACTACCTGCCGATATATCTGTACAAGTGGATGGGAAAAATCCCGCCACCCTAGCTGACGCTTATAAAGATGCAGTGCGTATAGAAACTCGCATGGAAGCAAAAATACTGCCGGACACCAGATATAAATTTCATGGACAAGTGCCCAAGGTAAACTGGGAACAGACCGAATTTTCGACCGAAAATCATTGGAAGCCAAGAAATCCGAACAACAATTGGAATAATGGACAAAACAGGCACCAAAGCCAAAACTACGCATCTCCACCCATGGTGAATAATACTCCGCCTGGATTCCAGCAGAGGCAGGGACGTACAAACTATAATGTGCAAAGGACCAATTAACCTCAAATAAGACAAATACCACAGGATTATAACGTGAATAACTCACCACAGAGGTTTAATCAAAATCATTACACGCCTCGACCGCAGTATACCCAGCAACAGCAGCAGATGTTCTCACAGGACGCTCGTTTATACAACCCTTATGTGCCCGGAGGACAGAGACCCTCGACTAATTATCAGCGACCACAAGGGTATGAGCCTGGATATAATGCTTATCGAACACCTAATAACTATAACCGGATGCCTCCAAATCAGACTGAAGCTCCACGACAATCTGCATTCAATAATCAGCCTGCTTTAAACTGGCAACTGGCTCGTCGCAACCAAGAGTCGACGAGCCAGAGACAAGTGACACCAAGCTCATCTCAACCTGTAATACCGAATGCACCTCAACCACCGACTCAGCAGAACTCAACACAGGTGATGTTGATAAACGAGACTGCAAACGAGTTTCCATGTATAGGGGACTTACTGACAACGATAGTGAAGTAGACGAACCTACGGCTATCAGATTATATGTGACTGAAGGAAACAACCTTGGATGACCTTCATGATTGATAACGGTGCAGCGGTAAATTTGGTAAAGTGCACTGCTTTACGCGACGATATACCATACGATCCTACTCGAAGCACTGAGTTGAGTGGTATTACTAACGAATGTATAAAAACGTATGGTACCACTTGGCTTACTCTAAGGAAAAGACCAGTAAAATTCCATCTAGTAGGACCAACCTTTCCCATCGATCAGGATGGATTAATAGGCAGACGCTACCTTAAGGAGGAAGATGCCGTTATATCTTATTATAACCACGCGCTCATGATATCTGGAGACGCCATGCATCCCATTCCCTTTATCGATCAAGAGCAGAATAAGACCAATTATACTAATGATGCTACCCATGGCAGTTCCATCGACCAATTAGACACTTCAGGGGATTCTTTGAGCGAAACTGCGACCCATTACTGTATTCCTAGTAGAAGCAGGCAAATATTGGAACTAAACCTAAAAAACACCACTCTAAACGAAGGATATTTACCTCGAATTGATGTAGGCAATGACCAGGTGTTTCTCGGAGAAGGACTTGTCAGCAATGACAATGGAAAATGTAGAATCTTTGTAATAAACACCAGTGAAGAGGATGCCTTCATCAGTATAAATCCTAGAGAGATCCTACCTTTTGAATATGTGGACCCTGATTTTTATTCAGATACCATGACCGAGACTGATGAAGGGCGTATCACCACCCCTTATCAACGAGTGCAAAAACTCCTGGACATCATGGCATTGGACCATCTAAACCACGAGGAAAAGGCACATGTAGAAAAATTACTCACTGAATATCATGATGTATTTCTTCTACCGGGAGATCCTCTACCAGTTACTCATTTAACTGAGCATAGGATACCAACGACCGACGATATTCCAATAAATACTAAACAATATAGGCATTCGCCTATTCATAAACAAGTGATAAAAGACGAAGTAGCCAAAAAACTCAAAGACGGGGTTATCGAACCATCTTGGTCACCCTCAAATAACCCAGTTGTGATAGTGCCTAAGAAACCTGACAAACACGGAAACCCGCGGTGGCGTATGGTCATCGATTTCCGTAATCTTAATAAGAAGACAATAGGGGATGCTTATCCATTGCCAAACATAACTGACATTTTGGACCAACTTGGAGGGTCAGTCTATTATTCAGTATTCGACTTGGCTCATGGGTACCAGCAACTACCTTTACACGAGGACGATCGTTGGAAAAGTGCATTTACCACTCCCAACGGACATTACCAGTACACCCGTCTTCCTGAGGGCCTCAAGGGGGCGCCAGCAACGTTTCAGCGCCTGGTCGATAAAATATTGCTAGGACTACAAAATACGGAGATGCTAGTATATCTAGACGACACTATCATTTACTCCAAGGACTTACACGAGCATGAAAGGAAAACTCGTAAGTTTTTCGAACGCCTCAGAGCAGCGAATCTTGCGCTTCAGCCGGAAAAAGTAGAATTCTTGAGAAAAGAAGTGACCTTTTTAGGCCATATAATCAGTGAAAAAGGCGTTGAACCAGCCCCCGGGAAAATCAAAGCAGTCCAGGAATTCCCGACGCCAAAAACACCTAAAAATATTCGACAATTCCTAGGCTTAGTTGGATACTATAGACGTTTCATAAAGGATTTCTCTAAAATCGCCAGACCTCTGTCGAACCTACTAAAAAAGGATGCAAAATTCGAGTGGGGGGAGGCCCAAGAACAGAGTTTTCAAGAGTTAAAAGGACACCTTGTTAAGCAACCAATACTGATTTTTCCTGATTTTAACAAGACTTTTACTTTAACTACCGACGCGTCTGACTATGCTATTGGAGCGGTGTTGAGCCAGGAAAAGGATGGTTTCGACCATCCTGTAGCATATCTGTCGCGATTACTGAACCAGGCAGAACGGAACTACTGTACCACAGACAAGGAATGTTTAGCAGCACTATATGCTATGCATCACTTCAGACCTTACCTATTAAGCAGGGAATTCATACTTCAGGCAGATCATGAACCTTTAAATTGGATGCACAATCGAAAAGATCCAGGACAAAGACTGATGCGGTGGATGATGAAATTCACTGATTATACTTATAAATTCAGATACAAGCCAGGTAAATTAAACACCAATGCCGACGCCTTGTCAAGAAATCCAGTCGAAACACCGACCGAGCAGGAAATTAATGAACGATTGACAAAGCTAAGAATTCTGACTTTAGACAGAAAAGGCAAGAAAACTTTGAAAGGACTACCGGCTGCTGAAACCGACGAGCCTTCACGAACTATCGGACCATCTATTTCTAAACCAGAACCGCCGGTACCACCAAAAAGACGGGGAAGACCACCAGGTCCCCTTAACCGACGAAAATTACCTGAACTCGAGCACAGCGTAGTAGCTCAAAGAACTCGATCTAAGCAAGTAACGCCGCCAAAAGCAACGAGTGGTGTTCAGCAAGGACGAGTAACAAAACCAACAGCTACCCGAACTAAACCAGCGTATCGGGAAACACTTGCGAGTCAAGCTCGCAAGGCTGTGACCAATAAGGACATGCTGAGTAACTTGACAGCTACTGACATATCAAGTGATCGCAGTAGTAAACTTAGTGTAACTTCAACCAAAAGCAGAAAATTAACCAAGAAGAAAACTACGACCGTATCCGACACTGAAAGTGAGGCAAGTACTTCTTACACTGACGACCAACCTCCTATAAAAGATCCGCGTCAAACTTGCCTCCGGGATTTTTCTACCACCGAAGCTGAAGAACCATCCAGTTCACAGGAAAATGTCGAAAAGAATAAAACGACGGAAGTCAACAATCTTTGCATTATACAAATGGAAGCTGTACAGCCAAGTGATACAGGTGAAGGAACAGATATAGACTGTGAAGATAGTCAGTTGGAATTTACAACTACTACGCCTACTAAAAATCAAACCGCGGAAAGTAAAACAAACGCCAGTGACTCCCGCGTTAATATTTCTGACCTGCCTTTCTACGAAGAAATGGCTCCGAAATCGATTTTGTCATCAACAGGGATAAATGATGTTAGTCAAGGTCAAGACAATCGACATGACCTAGCTGTGACCTTACCTGCAATTACCACCAAACTTACCGTGGCAGACAAACACCGTATTAGGCGAGACTGTACCCACAAATCCAGAAAATTGGAACAAAGTCTCCAGGACCACTGGTTTAACACAGGGGACTGGGTGTTTGTAGAAAAGAATGCAGATTCGCCTGTAAAACCATTGCCAAAATATTTTTCCGAAGATGAGGAACCAACACCTTCCCAACGGGAAATTTTAGATAAGATGGCAGCAAAATTAACGCTCACAGAAATAAGCAGAAATACGGCAAAGGAAAAATCAATCACGATTGACGAACCAGGGGCAGTGGAACAAGGACCCTCTCGGGACACTGCAATACCAACCACCATACCATTATTGTCAGAAACTCATGAAATTGTGAGTACTGCGAAGCACACTGTCGAAAATTTCATAACGGACCTAGAAGCAGGTTCTGAAGAAGCTGATATCGAAAATAACCTAGAATCCTCTATAATTCCGCGATCACATGAGCGAGCATTATCAACCACACCCAGTGTACGACCTGCTGTGCCAAGACATAGTAGCACTCCCAGGACTATCAGAAAGCCAATACCAAAACCCAACTTGCAGGCAATCCCAGAAGTAACTGAAAGATCGGTTAACATTGAATATTCTAAAGCACCAGATGACGTTATGGGTGTAATTCTACCTAACCCATGGACTTGGAGTGATGACCCCCTTACCTCTGATGCGAGTACAACGAAGGCTGTCATATCTGACGACGGAGTTCAAGTAATAAAACCTACCAGGCATTGCCTCACATACCAACGAGATAATATTATTCATTTTATCTCTGGTGATTGCGACCGTCACGATCAAATAACAAAACTATTAAATGACATTGGAGCAATAGAACGAAGGGATATAAAAAGACGAAAACCTAAGAAGGGCAATATCATTATCACTCCTTATAAGCAGCACAAAATATTTTCATTGGTAGTTAAGGACTACGAGGAGGATTCGTTAGATTGCGAGGACTTGCGTACTCTCTTACAACAAACGATTGACCTATTCCAAAAGCAAAACATTGCTACCGTTAGAATATCAAGAACGAGTAAGGTGACTAACCATCTAGCACCTGGAACACTTAGTGATATTTTAAGGGAAGAGTTTCAGAACACGGGAATTCTTATAACCCTGTGCTACGGAAAATCTGAATATCTTACAGAGGAGCAAAGAAATCCAATCATTTCTACTCTGCATGACAGCTTGATAGGTGGTCATAAAGGCATAAACCAAACTTATGCTAAAATCAGAGAAAGATATTATTGGCCAGGCATGAGAAATGATATTTTAGATTATGTACGAAAATGTTCTATTTGTAAACAACACAAAATAGATCGGATTAATAGAAAGGCTCCTATGGTAATTACCGACACACCACTAGACAGTTTCGACAAAGTCTCTATCGATACGGTGGGAAAGTTAAGATTAACGACTTCGGGCAATTGCCACTTGCTGACGATGCAGTGCCATCTGACTAAGTACGTCATAATTGTTCCTATTCCGAATATACGGGCAACGACTATAGCAGAGGTTCTAGCTAAAAATTTAATCTGCCAATTCGGAGCACCTAGAGCCATACTATCTGACAGAGGTACCAGCTTCATGTCCGACCTTATGGCGGCATTATTGCAACTACTCAAGGTAACTCAGTTACATTCTTCTGGTTACCGACCGCAGACTACTGGTGCTCTAGAACGTAGCCACGCCCCTCTCGTGGACTTTATCAGAACGTATTCTGAACATTACGAGGACTGGGACCGTTTAGCACCATTTGCCGCTTTCTCATACAATACAAGTGTTCATGCTTCGACGGGTTTTACACCATTTGAATTGGTTTATGGAAAAACTGCTCGTTTTCCTCTCAAAATACCGTCTGAAGATCGTTTGGCGACATACAATCAATATCTAACAGATCTTGTTAAAAGACTGGAGGAGATGAAGTTAACAGCGGGACAAAACCAAGTGGGAAAGAAATTTCTTCCGAAAAAATACTACGACAAAAAGGTCAAGACATTCCAGCCAAAAATTGGACAATATGTATATATAAAGAATGAGCCCCGAACCTCAAAATTTGAGAAGTATTACTTGGCACCCTTAAAAGTAATAGATATACTAGGGCATAATAACATCTTGCTGGAAACCCCCGATCATAAAACTATATTGAAACATATCGATAAGGTTAAAATTGCTTAACGATATTAACAATTCCATTACAGGCCCAAATACCAGCTATGAAGGGTTACATCTTGACGACCCTAATCTCAATGGTGACCTTGTATGGACTACAAACCACAGGATTACCATCGCATAAACTGACGCCTTTAAAAACTAATCCGGGCATTTATTATGAGAAAATAGGCATTTTAAGACTAAAACGAGCGGAGTGGAAAATCCTTATACATGTGAACACCGACATAATTGACTCTCAAATAGACATAAGCCAGGTTATCAATCTATCGATTAATAACTGCCGGGAGCAACTCGCTAAACTAAAATGCCAACCCAAAATAGCTGATCAACGAACAGCTGCTGTTGACAGTTACAGAGAGTGTTTGAAAAGCTTTGACAGCGAGGATTGCGAAAATGCGTTAAACTCGCACGTGTTATTAGGAAAACAGAGTCAAACTTACAAATTTCAAAACCAAGCCAAGGACCTGTTGACTAGATTGCATTTTAAAGACAAATCAAGTAATAGTCAGGAAACTATCAAAAGATCGATGACGCCTTTGGGTATCATTGGCAGTGTTAGCAACACACTTTTCGGGCTAGTCACGGAGGATGAAATAGAAAAAGTACACCAGAACATCGATAGACTGCTAAATGATAATAAAGAAATCATCAAACTAGCAAATTCAAAAGACTCACCTAATAACGACTAATTTTAAAAGCCTAGAAAATATCACTAACAACCATGCTGACGCACTGAAGAACTTGGAAAAGACGATTCAAACACTTGAATCTGAGCAACAACGAGACTCCTATCTTCGAAGTCTCACTGCCCAATATAACCGTTTAACTGTGGCTATTGAACAGACTCAAGAAGCCCTCAAACAGTTAATCAAGTTAGTTAAAAATCTATTACAAGGAAAGCTACCTTGCGAACTATTGACTCCCCAGCTCCTAACTCAAATGAGCCAGGATATTACAGAACATTCGAGCGATTGGGATTTACCTATGCCTACCAAACATGCGAGTCCTGAAGAAATAGCAAGGATCTCGAAAATAGATGCTGTCTACGACAACAACCGGCTGATAGTAATGTTATATCTGCCTATGGTAGAAACAGAACCGTATGTATCCTTTATTGACTACCCAATCATGGGAAGACCAACACCTCGGTTTTGCTAAAATCCAGCCAACTCATGCGTTTTTAGCGATAAACGAGAAAAACAAACAGTACGTAAAGTTCGACCATGACTATTTACACGAGTGTACAAACCATGCTTATGGGATGATTTGTGAAACTCATTGGCCATTGCTCGATGTTCCGACTTCTAAAGATTGTGAACTTCTGTTATTGACGCAACCTACGGAAAATCATTTCAGACACTGCACTATAATCTATCTGACCGAGCCCAGCTCTCAATGGAGTTATCTTCATAATGAAGCTGCATGGTTGTATTCTTTAGTAGAATTAACAACTGTTCGAATTACATGTAACCAACAAAGAGACCAGATATTGCAGTTAAATGGGACTGGAAAAATTCAGATACCTGATGGTTGTACTGGTAGGACTACGCAAGTGACCCTAGGGGGAATGACGACTCGTACAAGTACCGAGTTTTACACCTACCAACCTAAGCTACATCTGGAAATTACAGATGTATTGACGAAAAGTATTCCTGACCATCTTATGAAACCTAAGGAATTATTTCCAATTCTGCAACTTAAGGATGAATATCAATGGAACAATCGTGACGTGCAACAAATTTCGTATAAGCTAAAGGAAATAGCACAGCACAAATTAAACAACAATGAACTCCAACATACCGCGTATGGAAGTTACGGGTTGGGAATGCTGCTGTGTTTTGCAGTTATAATGCTGGCAGCCAAGACTATTAGATGCAGACGCACCGCTGGAACCTACAAGCCACGGGCAAGAAAACGCTATCAACCCAAAACCTGCCATGATCTAAAAATCTTAACTGTGGGTGTAGGAAGTGACACTTTACCTGCCACGGACAAAGACCAGACCCCGACCACTGTTACGACAGCACAAGGGTTACAACAAACAGCTGTAGTAGACAATTAAGGAATAAAGATTTGACGTCTCTATTTCTAGACGAACATCGAATCAGGATGTCGAGAAATGAGACCTTGTAATTGACGAATAACAAAGACCAGACCCTTTGGGAAATCATCCAAGATCTCGAACGACAAGGGCCTGTCCAACAGATAACTACACTAGAATACGTTAACCAGAAGTATACTAGACTCCAAATAAAATTTTTTGATCAGTTTTCTTCAGAAAAACCCACATCTAATGATAAAAATGACTCTACGAACATTGACCCTAACCGACTTTTTTGTTTAGTAACAAAAAACGACACAGTACAGACTTTAGCTTCTGTATTTAGACCTTATGGATTATTAGACTACGTACATATCACTCGTGGAAAGATGACTGAAAACCGGTACGGATACGTAAGATTTATACATAAAACTGACGCTCAAACAGCTTTGTTACGGACCCGTAGTCAATACGGAGCAAGACAAGCCGAGCCTTTACGACAGAAACGTAAACGGAACGAAACTCATAAAATCTGGACTAGGTGCAGTAATTGTAACCATGACATTACTACACAATATAGACGCACGCATATGCTGTTGTGCCATGACCCACAACCCCAGACAAACGGTTCCGAAAGACGGCATGATGACCACATTTACTTTATATGCAACCTGTGTAAGAAACCAATTACAGGTAACTACGCATTGCATAGTAAGGACTGCGTTCACACGCAAGACATACCTATACTACCGGAGACCACCTTTAACCAGGTGTCCGATGTGACTGAGTTACAACCTAACTCATTGACATGGGCAGACGTGGCTACCAATATTGCGGCCCCGCCCACCGCTTCTATACCTTGCGACAATGCTAAAAAGTATTCTTTTTCCTTGACGGAGTATAAAGTGCTCCAACAGGCAATACGCCTCATCCTCAATCCTGCAGAACCTAAACCGCTTGCTTTATATGTAGATAAATTAGAACTTGACTAATAATTCACATATTTTATCTTTACTATTGCTAATTAACATGTAAATAGCATTTAATTAACTAGTGCATGCGACTAACCCGACAAACCACCATAACAACATTTTAATACACTTTTGTTTTAGGTAAGGAAACGAGGAGTAGACTCCGACAACAGCCAGTATAAACTGCTGGCATATACCAACATCAAGCTTGACCAATGTGCATATCAACGTTATGGGGCAGCGATAAAAACAAAAATCAACCCACTAACAGGGGGAGCAAACGGAAGAGAACCCCGCTCCTCCTGTGAAGACGGTACATCACCATCTCAAAACGGCATCAGAAGATAAAAAAAAAAAAACACGAAAGAAGATTTTTCGTTCCTTAAACAAACATTTAAAATAAAATGGTTTAAATCTTGATAAAAATTTTAGTTCAATTTACAATCTTATAATTTTAGCGTAAAAATTTCGGCTTAACTTTAGGCATATTGCAACGTAAAAAAAAAATTTTTCTTAATTTAATGCGGTTACATTTTTTTTGTGTTTACTTTCATCTAAAGCAATTACTTGTAAAGCGGAATCCTTATCTTTCCCTCAATTCTAAATTATTTCCAAGACAACACACCTTATCAAGTAAACAATCATCAACCTTACCTCCATCCGCTATTTTGTTTTTCTTAATCAATGTAATTATTATGTATACTCAACTTTGTGATGCAGGTTTTCTTGGATTCTCATGCTTGCTCCTGCGTGACCTTCTACTACCGGGGACGGCAGTTTTTTTTAGTAAGGGGGGGTATTAAGTGACAAAATTTTCGCCTCCTAATTTTCTTTATTTACCTATTAACTCTTAAATTTATTCTTTTAATTTATTACAATGATGAAAAGAAATAGGTCTTAAAAGTATCAAGGCCAATTTCTTTTCACACTTTTATCAATTTTCCAAGAAGCCAAGCTCGATCGTTGACGGGAGCCTTCGCTTCGTCTCCACTCTTTCTCTACTTCGTTGAGTTGAAGTGGGGACTTAGCGTCGGTTCCCATGCATAAGACGGGTGAGAGCAACGGAGAGAGAGAACTACCTTTCTCTGTCTTCGCGCTCTCCCCCACAACAATTAAAAACGTTTGAAGCTGGCTTGACGAAAGATTGTCAAGCGAAGAAAAATTTTCTAGAGAGACGCGCGCGACCAGGCCTAAGAGCATTACGTGTATGCTGCAGCCCGCGAGGCTGCAGCTGCAACTTCAAATTTTCACCTTGTCATTGTGTAGCTTTTAATTAAAAAAATTAACGACACGAGTTCCGTGGACAACGACCCGAGTTGTCATACACGTGGATTGAAGTGCACCGGTGGTGTAGATATACCGATAAATAAAAAAAAAGGGAAGCAAATAATCAGAGGTCAATGCAGCCAGAGCAGGCATGGGCGACCAGGAGAGCCGGCAATGCTGCTCCGCCGGCCACCCTTGTCATCAGCAGATAAGTTATTTTTAAAATTATTATAATAAATAATTTTATACAATATTGCATAAATAATAAAAGGAAATCAGCGCACCTTGCGTTAGAAAATTTTCGCGGGTTGACAATAAATTATTTGTAAAGATTTTTAGAATGTACTTTTGATGAATTCATATAAGTGAAAAATTTTATTTAAGTATGTAAATTTATTAGAGATATATTATGGGAGTTTTGCAAGTAATTGTTACTCAAATGGATTATTAAACTAATAAAGAATGTCCGACATATTTCAATTTTATATCACTGACCTTTATTATAAAAACGACGTAAGCTGTTATGATTCGGAGCTCGGAGATAGGATTATATAGTTAGGGGCCGTCGATAAAATTAAATAATTTTCTTTTTTAAGTTATCTAAAAAATATTTTTTCAATGTACTTCATAAAAATTAATAAATATGCCACAGAAATAAGTTGCTTGGACAGACATTGAACAGAATTAGACGTTAAATTAATAATTATTTTAAAAAACTCCATATTTTTATGAAAATTCAAATGAATAGAAAAACAAATCAATCCTTTTCATAATAACACTCATAACTGATTTTTATAAGGTATACTTTAAATTTGAGTAAAATTTGGTATGATTAGGTATTTTCATATAAATTATGTGTCCGCACTTTAGTGTATAAATCATGTATATTAGGCAGTTAATTGCATACGAAAATCGAGTTTAGCACGTTCAATTAAAAAAATCTTAAATTTAAATAAAAACGTCTGAAGTAAGTAACTTTTACATGAGTATCCTTCGTTATTGGAATTAAGTAATTATTTTTAGTACTTAGAAATGGAGTAAAAATAAATTGTACATTGTCTTTTAAAATAACATAATGCCCATGTCAAATATATGTATTTAACCATTAAGCTGAGTTCCGCGCATTGAATTGAAAAAAAAAACAAAAATAATATGTAATACTTATGCGCATCACATTAGAGGAAAAAAATAAAAATTTTTTTCGTATGCTATTTTTGAAAATTTATTTATGTCACATGATTAGAAAAACCTTTGTGACTCAATCATTCCTTTAACTTAGAGTTATTATTGTGATCAGAGTGTTTATTTTATGATATTTTCGTATAGATCAGGCCGAATATACTCCTTAGATAAAATCTCTTAACTCCGGAAGGTGAAAATAAAATTAAATGTATGAAGGACGGGGTTTTCGTGAGAGATACAACTCTTTAGAAAAACCCGCCCTAACACAATGAAATGAGAGTTTAATTGATAATTAAAGGTTAAGTTATTAATTAAATGACAAAGAATTGATAACTAATTTCAATTATTTAAGGTTCAATTAAGAATTAAATTTTAATTAATAATTAAATGAGAGTTTAATTGATAATTAAAAGTACAGTTATCAATTAAATGACACAGAATTGATAGCTAATTTCAATTCTCTTAAGTTTAATTAAGAATTAAATTTTAATTATCAATCATATAAGAGTTTAATTGAGAATTTAATTTTAACTATCAATTAAATAAGAGCTTAATTGAAAATTAAAATTCAGTTATCAATTAAATGACCCATAATTGATAACTAATTTTAATTATCTTAAGTTTAATTAAGAATTAAATTTTAATTATCAATCATATAGGAGTTTAATTGAGAATTTAATTTTAACTATCAATTAAATAAGAGCTTAATTAAAAATTAAAATTCAGTTATTAATTAAATGGCCCATAATTAATAACTAATTTTAATTATCTTAAGTTTAATTAAGAATTAAATTTTAATTATCAATCACATAGGAGTTTAATTGAAAATTAAATTTTAATTATCCATTAAATAAGAGTTTAATTAAAAATTAAAATTCAGTTATCAATTTAATGACCCATAATTGATAACTAATTTTAATTATCTGAAGTTTAATTGAGAATTAAATTTTAATTATCAATTACATGAGAGTTGCATTAATAATTAAAATTTAAGGTATCAATTACATGACCCGTAATTGATAACTAATTTTAATTATCTAAAGTTTAATTAAGAATTCAATTTGAATTATCAATCATTTAAGAGTTTTATTGATAGTCTACATTTTACTTATCAATTAAATGACCCATAATTGCTAACTGATTTCAATTATATGAAGTCTAATCGAGAATTAAAGTTTTATATATCAATAAAATGATGAATAAATGTTTAGTTATCAATTATACAAGAGTTTAATCAATAGTTAAAGTTTTAGTTATTAATAAAGTGACACGTAATTGATAATTGGTTTAATTATTCAAACTATGATTAAATTCTTGGCATCTACGCATCCTCTACAAAAAGTGACTTTTATCTTTCGATAAGCCTCTATAACACTAGATGTACTTCGTTGTAGATGATACCTCATTTTTTGATTCTCTGCTAAAAACCAGATACACTTATGATGGATGATGTTTCGTCCAACTGTAGGTTATCCTGAGACCTAGGCATTGTCTACATAAAGTGACTCGTGTTTTTCAATTTCTGATTGACAAAGTTTCTGATTGCGCGGTCGATAAATCAAGAAGATTTCTATAGTAACTATGAGAGTCAATATATAAAACGTCGGGGACGACGTTACCACGGCCTTAGACGTGTTACGAGTGCCGTATAGTAGCGAATATAGAAAAAATGCAAGTATGCAGTTTATAGAATATGAAGCGACCAAAGAAATGAAAATGCATCGGTGGGAATGGCTCAACGTTTGAGCGCTAGTCTGTCGTGCAAGAGGCCCGGGGTTCGATCCACGTCGCAGACGCTTTCTCGCCTTTTTTATAATTTAATATTATATTAGTCGCTTAATAATAAAATAAATGTTTTTAGGCGTTCATATTTATCTGTACCTCAAATTGGTCTACATCGTGTATACCTAATTTCAATGTTTACATATAATTACAGAAATAAAATTTTGTAATTATATGTATGCTAAAATTAAAAATACACTGTGCATACCAAAATTTGGTGTATACACTGTGTACACCAAAACTGAGTGTACACATCATGCACATCAAAATTGGGTGTATACCAAAATGAATACCTAACACTGGGTGTACACCAAAATCAAAAGCACTCTTAGATTTCGGGTGTTCTTGACGGTGTTTTCTTGGTGATTTTTCGGTATACGAAATAATCCTCAAAATTTTAGTGTTGATTACAGTGTTATTTTCGGTGTGTATTTAAGTTTATTTTTCGTAAGGAAACATTCATTTGATATTTCTTTTAATATCTTTTTGTAATTTCAATAGTTTACTAAATCATTCATCATAACGTTTTTATCATATTTTTAAATTTTTAAGCCTTATTAGTTGGTAGTAACGATTTTGATTATGATATAAAACAATTGATAAATAAATATAGATAGAACTATGGTTATATAACCTAATATTTACTATAACCCTTTTAAAAAATACTATAATAAAAACTATAGTTATTTACTTTACTGAACTATGATATATTATAATTATTACAGTAAAACTATAATATACTGTAATTATTTCATGGTATTATAATCAATAACTATAATAATAACTACAAAATATAATTATTAATTACAATATATTCAACGATTAATTCTACAACTACATTGGGTAATCAATGATTATAATCTTGTGGTAATGATTATAGTCATTGATTATGATAATGTAACGTTCTGATTATTCATAAATATAAATATAATTTTATTGATGAACGTTATAGTTTTCCTACGCCAAGCGTATGCGTAGCAAATATACTTAATTGCCTGGCAGATAGGAGAAAGGATGTGATTTCTTTCGCGAGCTCGAGAACTCGTTAAGAATCGAAAGGGATTTAGAAAAAGAAAGGTTTTTAAATAATTTGTCAGGCTTACCTTAAAGTTCCTGTTTTATTAAACAATATGTATATATACATATATATATATATCTTTCGTCGGTCGTTGGTACACAATTTGTTGTAAATTCGTTCTCGCAAGAAGATTGTATTATAATAATAATTTTTAGATTTATGATTTTTGTTTATATTTGTTAATACACTTTCCGACGTTAGAAGTAGAAATAAAGAAATTGTAATTTCAAAATAATGCAATAATACTTTTAGATTATAACTTTTAGATTTTCAATATACTTTTCAAGTTAATAGAGAATTAATAAAATATTAATTTTTCACTGAATGTAGATTATTATATATAAGTAACTTACGGCCGCACTGTACTATAGATTTAGGTAAACTGGCTTCTTTTTATTATTAATAGTGACCCGCTGGTCAATAATCGAAGTGATCTGTAACAATTATAAATTAGCAAATGACTGGCTTCCTAGAGGATGGTCCCAAGTCTTTTTATACTAACGAAAAGAGATCGAAAGTGGAAAAAGACAAAAGAAATTATTGGAGATGGTACGTGTCGAACTTGGGTTCACCTCTTGTAGCCGGTATTGGTCAAGTACAATTAATTTAAAACCATAAAAGTAAACAGAAAGCGTGTGTTTCCGGTGGCCTAACGAAATGTTTAAACAAAAGAATTACGTGCAAAACTTCATAGGCCACCATCGGTTGAAGTTTTTCGGCTAGGTCCAAAAAAAGGAACGAACGTCTACTAGGGTAATAAAACTTCGTACGTTTTCCGTTGGCCTAGTAGCGAAATATGAACAAAATTATACGTGCTGACCTAGAGTCTAATTTCCTAAGTTAACGCTAACAGTAGTACATATTGATTCTAATATACTTTTTATAAATACAAAACGTCTTGATGTTGGCTATTGCTAAAGTATATAAAGAAGAAAAATTTTAGAAAGACTTTTTAGGTCGTCACAATACCGTGAAATAATTTTAGTAAATAATTTACTAGTGAATATTACGTCAACTGAATGACTCTTGGTAATATTATTTGGAAAAAGCAATAATACAAATATAACAATATGATATTTATTAAAAGTAAATAAACATAAAAATAAACAAACAAATAAATAAATAAACGAAAATCTGTAATGTAATTATTTAATAATTAAATAATTACATTACAGATTTTTCTTTAATACTGATTTTTTTATTGTTTCAAAGGATTTCTTTTTTATTTTGTCTGCTAAACCTTTTTTTTCTTTTAGCGTTAGTAATATGAGTTTTCTAAAAACACAAAATGTTATATTTTTAAACAATATAATGTTGGGATATATATTTATAGAAGTAAACATATATGCGTATGTACGTACACTCTTAGGAATATTTTGCTTCCAGTCTTCTTTTGTATAACGATTAGACTTGTAAAATTGTACATCACGAGGAATGAAAATTATTTTATACTTATAATGGAATCAAAAAACGGTCGGAAAAGAACGATGTATCATTTCTTGTTCTGTTTTGACCGTTTTTTGATTCCATTATTCCCCATGGTGTACAATTTTACAAGTCTAAACATTAAACAAAAGAAGACTTGTAGCAAAATATTCCTATATGTTAAGACCACAGCACTTGCCTAAATCGTATATATATATATACAAACAAAATTCATAATAATGTTTATATAGAAGGAGAGTGAACGTACATACGTATATATGTTTACTTTTATAAATATAAATCCCAACATTATATTGTTTAAAAATATTACACTTTATGTTTTTAGAAAACTCATATTACTAATGTGAAAAAAAAACGTTTAAGAGCATGACGAAGCTGTCCGCCTTCTAATAATATTTCCAATCTCAACTTATGAATAAACGATGCGTTTAATCGAGTTTCTTTGCTACAAAGAAAAAATTTGTAAGATTAAACTCTAGTGCGGACAACTCAAGAAATCCACCAAAATATTATACATACAAAGTTATAATAAAAACTTTCAATATGTCGTATTTTAAGGTTAGGTTTGTCGAGTTTGATATCTAATTTCCAATCCAAGCTCATAAAAAAATAACAAGTCCAAATGATTTATTTTAACAAAAATTATTGTATAAATATAGCTTTAGTGCGGACAAGTCATTATATTTGTTTAATTTAAGAATTTAAAAAGATATTGATAAAATAAAAAAGCAAAACTCGATTGCTGCAGCTCCAACATGCCGTTAACAGACAAAATGAAAAAGAAATCCTTTGAAACAATCAAAAAATCAGTATTAAACAAAAATCTGTAATGTAATTATTTAATTATTAAATAATTACATTACAGATTTTTGTTTATTTATTTATTTGTTTGTTTATTTATATGTTTATTTACTTTTAAGAAATATCATATTGTTATATTTGTATTATTGCTTTTTCCAAATAATATTACCAAGCGTCATTCAGTTGACGTAATATTCACTGAGAATCTAACTCATAAGAAAACTGCAGCGCTCGACCGCATGCGCGCTACTTGTAAATGTTGTTATATCTTTTTTAATTATTCATCAATCGATTTGAACCTTTCCACAAATCTTTTTTATACAAAAACCAAAAACTTTCTCGCTACAAGTTTCTTGTACTTGAAAGTTCCCTCGATACTTTTTTCTCGAGTACATTATAAACGCATAATTTGTAATTTGTATTAATTAATAAACAATTGCGACTAACTATTTAAGAATTAACATTTTTTATAATCATCATAAGTTTCGCTATAATATTTAGAAAATAAATTTCAAATTTCAGCGAAATCAGTTAATATTTACTCGAATTACAAGGATTTAAGTTTAAAAAAGTATTGAAATTTAATGTAAAAAATTTTCTTGTTTTTAATTTTTTTCTTGAAAAATAAAAATTTCATAAAAAAATTGTTAATATAAAAAAGATGCGGCATGATGAGTTTTACAACGTCAAATTTTTTGAAATTTATTTGAAGAAAATGAAATTTTTACTACCAAGTGACTTCAGTTTTACGTGCTCCGAGCGTAAATGCCCTTATTGCATCCGGGCCTTCAATTATAGTCTTACTGTAATAATTATTATAGTTTATTATATTAAATAACTATAGTTTTTATTATATTATTTTTTTATAGACACAATTTTAATTATAATGTTTCTACTTTCAATGCTGCTACATGATGTATATTCATTTATTTTTTTTAAATCAAGTATATTTAACATTTATAATAAAATGGAATGATTTAACACTATGAAATCTTTTCTCGTACACAAATCTTCTTCGCCGCTGCACCATGTTAACCAGCCTTAAACCGCTTACGGCGAAAGATCCTTCTGGCGGAAACTCCGCGACCCTAAAATTCCAAGTACACAGTGAAGAAAAATTTGTAATTTTAACACACATAAGTGTTAGAGATGAAATACAAATTTTTTTTGTGTTAAAATTTATAAGTACACACATGTTTGTAAAATTTACAAACTCCATGTGTTAATTCTACAAAAGTTTTTGTATTAATTTTTAAATTACAAAATTTTTTGTGTTGATTATACAAACGTTTGTAAAATTTTAACACAAAAATATTTCTACAAAATAAAATTTGACGAATTACACAAAATTTTTTACAGTGTATCGATGTACCCTTACTAAGGCGCATGCTACATTTCTCGGTTCCAGGCACAATTCTGTGTTTATATATTTTTAATAACAAACGTGTATAGTAAATATTATTTCGTATCTGATACACATGATGCGTAGAAAGTAAAACTTGAGGTTATAATATTAATGATTTAAATGATTTTAGTATTCAATTATGATCATAATGAAAAAGAAGTAAAAGAATCAATCAATGTTGATCGTTCCAAATTGATGATAGAAAAGCTAACCAAGATGAAAATTTTGATTTTATTTCATCATCATATAATGTTTGATATTCCGATGAATAATTAATAATATAAAATTCATTTTTATATTTAAATAAAAATGATTTAGGTGAAATTTGTTTTCAAATTCATGTTTCTCCAATCAATAAGAATTCAAGAAACTCGTGGTCATATAGAGAATCTCGGATATAAATTTCAAGGCTTGAGAGTTAGTAGGCATGGAGAGGGTAAGCTTAAAACATTAACGGAGGGATATAGTCATAAGGAAAGGGGACATATCGGGGTAGTTAACTGTATAATATAAAAAAAGGAAGTTTACCTAGATTAAACTTGCTTTTCAAATGCTCTCTTTTCGTTTTTCTATAACAAAAAAAAAGACTCAGGAACAAAACATGAAAAAGTATAATAGTTGCTTAATTTAGCGGAAAAGTTGAAAAAAACCATCATTTTTTGCTGGTTGATAGTTGAAATTTAATTCTCGATTAAGCTTTAGATAATTGAAATCAGGTACCAATTACGGGTTATGTTATTGATAACTAAAATTTTAATGATTAATGAAACTTATGTAATTGATAATTAAAATTTAATTCTGAATTAAACTTCAGATAATTAAAAATAGTTGTCAATTAACAGGCCATTTAATTTACAGATAATCAAAATTAGTTATCAATTATGGGTCATTTAATTGATAACTGAATTTTAATTTTCAACTAAACTTTTATTAAATTAATAATTGAAATTAAATTCTCAATTAAACTATTTTAAAATTGATAATTAAAATTAAATTTTCAATTCAACTCCTATATGATTGATAATTAAAATTTAATTCTCAATTAAACTTCAGATAAATAAAATTAGTCATCAATTATGGGTCATTTAATTGATAACTGAATTTTAATTTTTAATTAAACTCTCATTTAATTGATAGTTAAAATTTAATTCTTAATTAAACTTCAGATAATTAAAATTAGTTATCAATTATGGGTCATTTAATTGACAACTGAATTTTAATTTTTAACTAAACTCTTATTGAATTAATAATTAAAATTAAATTCTCAATTAAAATCTTATTAAATTGATAATTAGAATTAAATTTTCAATTCAACTCCTATATGATTGATAATTAAAATTTAATTCTCAATTAAACTTCAGATAATTAAAATTAGTCATCAATTATGGGTCATTTAATTGATAACTGAATTTTAATTTTTAATTGAACTCTCATTTAATTGATAATTAAAATTTAATTCTTAATTAAACTTCAGATAAATAAAATTAGTTATCAATTATGGGTCAATTAATTGATAACTGGATTTTAATTTTTAATTAAACTCTCATTTGATTGATAATAAAAATTTAATTCACAATTAAACTTTAGATAATAAAAATTAGTTATTAATTATGGGTCATTTAATTGATAACTGAATTTTAATTTTTAATTAAACTCTTATTTAATTGATAATTAAAATTTAATTTTCAATTAAACTTCAGATAATTAAAATTAGTCATCAATTATGGGTCATTTAATTGATAACTGAATTTTAATTTTTAATTAAACTCTCATTTCATTGATAATTAAAATTTAATTCTTAATTAAACTTCAGATAATTAAAATTAGTTATTAATTATGGGTCAATTAATTGATAACTGGATTTTAATTTTTAATTAAACTCTCATTTGATTGATAATAAAAATTTAATTCTCAATTAAACTTTAGATAATTAAAATTAGTTATTAATTATGGGTCATTTAATTGATAACTGAATTATAATTCTTAATTAAACTCTTATTTAATTGATAATTAAAATTTAATTCTCAATTAAACTTCAGATAATTAAAATTAGTCATCAATTATGGGTCATTTAATTGATAACTGAATTTTAATTTTTAATTAAACTCTCATTTCATTGATAATTAAAATTTAATTCTTAATTAAACTTCAGATAAATAAAATTAGTTATCAATTATGGGTCAATTAATTGATAACTGAATTTTAATTTTTAATTAAACTCTTATTCAATTGATAATTAAAATTTAATTCTCAATTAAACTTCAGATAATTAAAATTAGTCATCAATTATGGGTCATTTAATTGATAACTGAATTTTAATTTTTAATTGAACTCTCATTTCATTGATAATTAAAATTTAATTCTTAATTAAACTTTAGATAATTAAAATTAGTTATTAATTATGGGTCAATTATTTGATAACTGGATTTTAATTTTTAATTAAACTATGGGGGTATTTGCTGAGGGGGTACTTGCTCGACCTTCAGTAAACTAAGTTTTATTTTTTATTTATATGTTAATTTATTATAATGTGACGTCCCTTATATAGGCTTAAGGTGTGATTGTATTTATTGGCTGAATGGTTAGTGAGTGAATGCTCTACTTGTTTTTATTATTTTGACTGCGTTTTTGTGCTACTGCATACGCTTTATTATTTTATTGTATTATTTATCATTTTTCATTTTGTATTTTAAATTAAAAATTTTATATACTATGACTGATAGATATTGTATGACTGACTTTTAATTTATAGGATTGCGTGTATTTTACTATATTTTTTTTTGATATCTGTCATATCACTTCTTTTGTTGTGACTTACTTATTCAGTATTATTAGGTTTAGTAACTGACTGTGATATCAATTGCAATATATTGTATTTATACATTGTTTTATGTGCAATATTTTATATTTATACATTGTTTTATGTGCAATATTTTTACATTTATTCATTGTTTATGTGCAATACTTAATATTATATTTATGAATTGTATTACACGCCCTTTGTATAATAATATGATATACAATAAATAGTATCTATCTATCTAACTCTCATTTGATTGATAATAAAAATTTAATTCTCAATTAAACTTTAGATAATTAAAATTAGTTATTAATTATGGGTCATTTAATTGATAACTGAATTTTAATTTTTAATTAAACTCTTATTTAATTGATAATTAAAATTTAATTCTCAATTAAACTCTTATATGATTGATAATTAAAATTTAATTCTCAATTATGTATAACTGAATTTTAATTTTTAATTAAACTCTTATATGATTTATAATTAAAATTTAATTCTCAATTAGACTTTAGATAAATAAAATTAGTTATTAATTACAGGTTTTTTAATTCATAACTAAAATATTAAGTATCAATTAAACTCGTATTTAATTGATAATAAGAATTTAATTTTTTATTAAATATCAATTAATTAAAATAAGTTATCAATTACGAATCGTTTAATTGATAATTAAAATCTCAATCATCAATAAAACTCTTATGTAATTGGTAATTAAAATTTTATTATTAATTAACTGACCCATAATGATAATTATTCTCAGTTAATTAAAGTTTAATTGATAACTAACCACATAATTATTAGTTATTCGTCAATTAATTGACGAATTTAATTAACTATGCCCAAGACTGTTAGGCATCTATTGCTGAACTATGTACATATGGCTGATTCCATTCAGATTCATGCAGGCCGTCACTGATCGAATTTTTTTTTTCTTCTAAGTAATAAAAATACCTTCTATTATGTATATGAAGATGAAATTTACCTCGTAGAATGCTCAAAATTTTTTTTTTTTTTACTACAGCAATTTTAGTGTTGAATGTAAAAACGAAAATTCAAAAATTAAAAATGACCCTCTACTTTTAAATGACTATAGCTCCGTCAATTTTTAACCTTTTTATGCGTTCTTTTAACGAAAGTGTGCGGAATCCTGTCTAGTTTAAAATGCAATCTCGATTTTTGTAATACAATTTTATCTTACTAAGCTATTTACGATAAACCGAAAAAAGCGATTTTTTTCAAACACGATTTTCTCAAAAACTATATTTTTTTTTTGAAATTTTTATATGATTTTATACATAAAAAATACTAACTTTTAGGGTAGGTGAGAATATGCGATTTTGCCTTTTTTTTATAACAGATTTTTAAACGTTTTTTCTATATTTTCGATTTTAAAATATTGATACCATGGCGCATCGTACTATTTTTCCAACTTAACGTGTTCTTACAACTATTTTTATGCTTTTATTTATTAATAAATCAAAAATATTAACAATAATCTTTAAAATAAACCCCGTATCAAATATTTTGATCAATTAGAACCAAAGTTATGACGATTTCAAGTTTAAAAAAAAATTCTGAAACTTTAAATAAATATGATATTTACATTGAGGAAACGCAATTTTCGTTATAGATTAAAATCTGAAGATATGAATTTTTTAATTTAAAAAAAAAGTTATTTTGATGAAAGAATACATAACCATTTATCCTCTTTTTATGGTACATTAAGAATATAATTTTTTTATCAGTTTGAATTTCGCGCCTAAAATTTGAATTTATTTTGTAGGGAGTTGACGCATGTCACTACTAGGTGGCGATGATTCGTTCTTTGCATTCTCATCAACGACTTGACGCGTTTAAAAATATAAGAGAAGGAAGATAAAAAATAAAGTTGTTTAGAAAAAATTATTTTTTTCGATCTGTCATTGAACAGAATATCAATAATGGCATCACTGATTGTTAAAATGAAGTGCAAGGATTTAAAAGAACGGCACAAAAAAGTTGTTTATGATTTCTCTAAAAGTTTGCTTGGAGAATTAGGTGATCCAACGAAGTCTTTGAAGCGCTTGTATCCAAATACTTCTTTCTCTAGAGAAGATAAAGTATGTCCTTCGTGTTACAAAATATTATTAGATGAAGTGAAAAATGCGCCTATTTCATCGACTTCAAGCAGTCAACAATCTTCGGAGGATTTTATTCATAGTGAGGCTGTGGTAGAACAGCTCAACGAGACTTCAAGTAATTTGAAATTAAACATTTCACCAATTAAAATGCCTCAAAGTATCAATATCAAGATGCGAGAATCTTATGAAAACAAATAAACGATGCATTCGATTCACAAATAGCAAGTATGATGATGAAAGTCTACGATATAACGGATTTGCCCGCATTGAATGAAAATAATGAATGTAAAACAAATGATAAATGGTTTGAGAATATTAAAATTGCATTAGATAATTGTTCAAATTTTCTTGAGAAAGTGCGATTGTTGAGTATTATACCAAGTGGTATTTCCAAAGATTATTTATTATCAGTTTTACCAAATGTAACTATTTATATGATTGATCAAGCACGATCATTGGTAAATAATAAAAAAATTTACAAGCAGTCTGAGAACTATTGTGGCCATTCTTTGGATGGTGAAATTGTAATGAAAGTAAAGGATTATTATCTAAACAATGATTTCAATTGTTCTCGTTAAAGTGCAAATAAAAGCGACACAGTATCTATCAAAGAAAATGGTATAAAAACTAAAAAAGTCAAACATTTTCTTACGCGAAGTATAAAAGAAATATATCAATTATTTAAAGACGAAAATCCTGAAATGAAAACAAAAATTGGTAAATCAACATTCTACGCTTTAAGACCAAAGTGGGTTATACCACATCCACCCACTGATTCGTGTCTTTGCGTTTACTGCGAGAATCTTAAACTTATGTTAGATGCTTTGAATAATTATAAAAAAGAGAATAAACAAGACATTGCAGATTTAGAATTGAAAATATATTCTTCACTTTTTTGTTCAAAAGATTATATGAAATGTGTACTAAGAGAATGTAAAGAATGTCCCATTGGAGTTTCTATTGATTTACGAGTAATTTCTTTGACAGAAGAAAATTTATATGAAGAAATAATTTATGGTGTTTGGGAAAAATCAAATTTACTGAATAAAACTAGCACAATTGAAAATTTCTTGATAGAGTTAAGAGAGCGCGCTCTCACTGTAAGTGCTCATAAATTGGTCAAAGAAATTCAACGTATAGCAATTAAAGAGGTTAAACTTTTAGCGAAAAATAATGACTTCCAATTAGTTATTCATGTCGATTTTGCAGAAAATTGGACAGTTCTGCTTCAAAATGAAATTCAAAGCTATCATTGGAGTAAAAACCAAATATCAATATTTACGTCAGTATGCTATTTTGGAAATGATAAAACAGTCATTAGGTCACCGTCTCTGACGATATTAAACATGATTCGTCTCATGCCCTAATGGCTATAAATTTAATTATCGACAACTTAAAACAAAAACATATTGCGCAAGATCTTGATGAAATCATAACCATTTCCGATGGAGCTGCCAGTCATTTTAAAAATAGATATCAATTCTATGAGCTTCAAAACTCAAAAGTAAACAGAAAATGGCTTTTTTCTGCAACAGGTCATGGTAAAGTCGCTTGTAACGGTATTGGTGGTTCAGTTAAACATTATGCTACCACGCATAATCTGTCCAAGAAGAGTGCAGATTTTATTAGAAACGCTGAAAATTTTGCCACTCACGTATCGAAATATACTCCGTCGATTAACATTCTTGTTATCTGCAAGGATGAGTGAGAAGTTTTTCAACTGACAAAAAAAAATGAAATGATTAGGAAATGCAAAAGAAATTAAAGGTATTCAAAAGATTCACTGTTGGAAAAGTGAACGAAACCAAATTTACACTGCCAAAACTTCGAGACATGAGTGGCAAGAAGTGAATTGAAAGGTTTTATTCAAATTCGAATTTTTTTATTCACATTAGTTCTCTATCCATTAGTGTTCATTTCTTAATTGTATCTCATATTATTTGTTCACTGAAAATGACCAAATAATATATTTTAGTATTTAAAAAATTTACCTTTTTAAAATTCAAATTCAAAATTCTAAATTCAAAATTCTAAATTCAAATTCAAAATTCAAAGTAAATATATTTATTTAAAGTTTCAGCATTTTTTTTGAAACTTGAAATCGTCAAAACTTTGGTTCTCATTGATCAAAATATTCGATCCAGCGTTTATTTTAAAGATTATTGTTGATATTTTTGATATATTAATAAATAAAAGCATAAAAATAGTTGTAAGAACACGAAAAGTTGGAAAAATAGTACGATGCACCATGGTATCAATGTTTGAAAATCGAAAATATAAAAAAAACGTTTAAAAATCTGTTAAAAAAAATAAGGAAAAACCGCATATTCTCACCTACCCTAAAAGTTAGTATTTTCTATGTATTAAATCATATAAAAATTTCAAAAAAAAAAAAAATATAGTTTTTGAGAAAATCGTGTTTGAAAAAAATCGCTTTTTTTCGGTTTTTCGTAAATAACTCAGTGAGATCAAATTGTATTACAAAAATCGAGATTGCATTTAAAACTAGACAAAATTCCGCACACTTTCGCTAAAAAAACGCTCAAAAAGATTAAAAATTGACGAAGCTATAGTCATTTAAAAGTAGAGGTTCATTTTCAATTTTTAAATTTTTGTTTTTACATCCAACACTAAAATTGCTGTAGTGGAAAAAAGAAAATTTTAAGCGTTCTACGAGGTAAATTTTATCTTCATATACATAATAGACGGTATTTTTATTACTTAGAAGAAAAAAAAAATTCGCTCAGTGACGGCCTGCATGAATCTGAATGGAATCAGCCATATATGCTTAATGTATTTTTCGATGTTTCGCCAATATTTCCAATATATCTAAATATAGAATCCAATTTCGCGATATAATATTTATGTTTTTTAACCGACTTCAAAAAGGAGGTGGTTCTCAATTCGACTGAATTTTTTTTTTTTTTTTTATGTCTGTTACCTCATAACTCCGTCATTTCTTAACCGATTCGAAAAAACTTTTTCTTATCTGATAGAAAATGTCTGCAGGAAGGTCCCATACGTGTTCTATAATTATTGGGCCAATATTCGGTTTGTATGACCCAATTATCAAATTAAGAAAAAAACCGGGTGTTTTGTTTTCTCATTTACCTCCCTTATATCTTCGCTCTCTCTCTCTCTCTCTCTCTCTCTCTCTCTCTCTCTCTCTCTCTCTCTCTCTCTCTCTCTCTCTCTCTCTCTCTCTCTCTCTCTCTCTCTCTCTCTCTCTCTCTCTCTCTCTCTCTCTCTCTCTCTCTCTCTCTCTCTCTCTCTCTCTCTCTCTCTCTCTCTCTCTCTCTCTCTCTCTCTCTCTCTCTCTCTCTCTCTCTCTCTCTCTCTCTCTCTCTCTCTCTCTCTCTCTCTCTCTCTCTCTCTCTCTCTCTCTCTCTCTCTCTCTCTCTCTCTCTCTCTCTCTCTCTCTCTCTCTCTCTCTCTCTCTCTCTCTCTCTCTCTCTCTCTCTCTCTCTCTCTCTCTCTCTCTCTCTCTCTCTCTCTCTCTCTCTCTCTCTCTCTCTCTCTCTCTCTCTCTCTCTCTCTCTCTCTCTCTCTCTCTCTCTCTCTCTCTCTCTCTCTCTCTCTCTCTCTCTCTCTCTCTCTCTCTCTCTCTCTCTCTCTCTCTCTCTCTCTCTCTCTCTCTCTCTCTCTCTCTCTCTCTCTCTCTCTCTCTCTCTCTCTCTCTCTCTTACCTGAGCTTGAATACGTATACATGCACACATAACGACACTGTGCTGTTGAACCTTTTTTCTTTTCTGCTATATATTGCTTGGTGGTGTACTAATGCATGCGTATGAATTAATAATGAAAGTTTAATGTAATTAGTGAGTCTACCTGTATTTGCGTTTTTAGTAAGGGGATTTACTAGAAGATAAAAAATAAAAATTTTTTAACAAAAACAAACAATTTGAAAAATTTTTAATAAATAAAAACCGACTTCAAAAGTATCGAATAAAAACAAAATTTTTTACAAAAAATAAGATTTTAAAAACATTGCACTAAAAAATGACAAATAAAAAATTTTTAACAAAAAAAAAACTGACTACAAAAAATGCATATTGTACTTTAATCCTGCCTCAACCATGGCCATTTCATAGCACTATATTATGAATTTCTTGCACTTTATTGAAGAGGGCTCAAAACAGAATAAAACAAGAAAAGGTTTACCAAAATTCATTGAAAATTGGTAAAACGATAGCCCTCTAAAGTTATTGTCAACTTTTTCAGTTTGAACATTTAGTTTTTGTATGCAATTTTCAAATGTGCATATCTTATGCAATTTTAATATTTCAGAAAAAAAAAAAAAAAATACGTGTCTCCTTATTTTCAGAGTAGAATAACATACTCCATCGGTACAGTAATTGGTGACTTAAGTGTATACAGGCTGTTCAATTTGGAATGGCATCAAACTGATCTAATAGAACCTGCTATAGTTAAAATTTTAGAAAATCCTTCAAATGCAGTTCGTATATTGATTATATATTTAGAATTACGTATTTGAATAGTGGTTTTTAACTTAGAGAAATTTGAGGGTTACACTTAACACGTTTTGTTTAAATGCGTTTGTTTTGATGTATAAAATATATCACTAAAATATGTTATAGAACCTGTGGTTACCTGTGAATTAAAAAATAAAAAAATTATTTAAAAATGTAAGAAAAGAATCTTTTAATTTATTCCTTTATGATATATTTTTAAAAATTAAAGTTATGTTAATTTATTAAAAGCCATATATGAGAAGAAATATTGGAATAAAAAAAAATTTTAACAAAAAAAAACCGACTTCAAAAAATGCACTGAAAAGTAACAAATAATTTATTATCTTTAGAAATCATACAAATAATTGGTAAAATACAATTTTAGAAGTTGGCGTCTAATTCTAAATCTGTGGTGCGTAAGCAGAACGACTTAGTCCATTTTTTCAAAAATAACGTTCACATTCATTGTTCAAAAATAACGTTTACATTCATTGAGGAGTTAGACGCCGACTTCTAAGATTGTATTTTACCAATTATTTGTATGATTTCTAAAGATAATAGATTATTTGTTACTTTTCAGTGCATTTTTTGAAGTCGGTTTTTTTTTTGTTAAAATTTTTTTTTATTCCAATATTTCTTCTCATATATGGCTTTTAATAAATTAACATAACTTTAATTTTTAAAAATATATCATAAAGGAATAAATTAAAAGATTCTTTTCTTACATTTTTAAATAATTTTTTTATTTTTTAATTCACAGGTAACCACAGGTTCTATAACATATTTTAGTGATATATTTTATACATCAAAACAAACGCATTTAAACAAAACGTGTTAAGTGCAACCCTCAAATTTCTCTAAGTTAAAAACCACTATTCAAATACGTAATTCTAAATATATAATCAATATACGAACTGCATTTGAAGGATTTTCTAAAATTTTAACTATAGCAGGTTCTATTAGATAAGTTTGATGCCATTCCAAATTGAACAGCCTGTATACACTCAAGTCACCAATTACTGTACCGATGGAGTATGTTATTCTACTCTGAAAATAAGGAGACACGTATTTTTTTTTTTTTTCTGAAATATTAAAATTGCATAAGATATGCACATTTGAAAATTGCATACAAAAACTAAATGTTCAAACTGAAAAAGTTGACAATAACTTTAGAGGGCTATTGTTTTACCAATTTTCAATGAATTTTGGTAAACCTTTTCTTGTTTTATTCTGTTTTGAGCCCTCTTCAATAAAGTGCAAGAAATTCATAATATAGTCCTATGAAATGGCCATGGTTGAGGCAGGATTAAAGTACAATATGCAACACGAGAGTAAAGTCTATTTCTCCCTCGAGAAAAATATGCAACTGTTCTCTCTAGTTGCATAATGTACTATAAACTTACTTACAAACAAATACTAAAATAGTTCATAACTAATATACTAAAATAGTTATTTGCTCACTACTGAGGAAATATGGTATTTTGCTCACGTAAAACAGGCGCCGGAAATTGGTTTTTGCTCACCGTGTAGATTAGAAGAAAAAAAGTTTCTGAACACAATTTTTTTGAGCGCAGTTTTAATATTCATTTTTTAAATTTTGAAAAAAATACTTTCCATTTTTCTTTTATTTCACGTAAACTATTCGTTAGATTTGCTCCAACATTTGCATACAATTTATTTGCTACTGTCTAAAGAAAACAAGATTTGAAAACTAATTATGTTATAGCGTAATAACAATTTTATAGAATTTTAACGATTTTGATAAGAATTTTGATTTCCCGTTTTATTTTTTTTTTCTTACGTAAAGTACTCGTCGGATTTGTTTTAAAATTTGCAGGGAAATTATTTGCGACTGCCAAAAGAAGGGAAATTTTTGAAAACTTATTTTTCAGCGTAGTTTTAATTTTTGAGCACTCTGAAAATTATGAAAAAAAATTGTATTTATTTAGCCAATCAGATATAAAAAAACTACTAGATGGATTTGCTTCAAATTTTACATACAATCTATTTGTTTGTTTAAATAGGCAGGAAGCTATTAAAAATGGGTTTTCTTACCAGGAGAGTGTCTGAGTTGCGGGTCACAGATCTTGATGAAACTTTGGGATAAGTATTTAGGCACCAAAATATGAGTAAAGTCACAGCGGTACGGTCTGACGCTTCGAAAAACTGAAGTTGCGGACTATTATAGTCTTATTTTCAGAAAAATATTAAAAAAGAACTCCTTATTTAAGTGTAAATAATTCTGTCTAGAAATGTATTAACAAATCCACAGTAACTAAAATAAAAGCAGAGATTTGCTGGTTTCCGAATAAAAAAATTATTATTTTTTTACTTTAGTTCTAACAATAGTTAGAACTAAAGTTATGCTTGTTTAAAGTTATGCAGTAAGAGAACACCAAAAATAGTCTAAATTTTGAATGATGGTGATTTTTAGTACTCTTTTGCTGCTTAATTTTAAACAAGCATAACTTTAGTTCTGATTATTATTTTTCAATTTGGAAACCTGCAAATTAAAGCTTGCTTTTCCTGCTTTTATTTTAGTTATTGTGGATTTATTAAAGACAATTTTGGATAAAATTATTTACACTTTAATTAGGAGTTCTTTTTTCTTATTTTTCTAAATATAAGATTATAATCGTCAATAACTTCAATTTTTCAAAGCGTTAGGCCGTACCGCTGTGGCTTTACTCATATTTTAGTACCTAAAAACTTATCCCAAAGTTTCATCAAGATCTGTGACCCGCAACTCAGACACTCTCCTGATTAGTGTAGTTTAAATAATTTTAAAACTATTTTAAAAATGTAATACACTTCTCTAATACACAAAAGAATAAATTAAAACAGCATTCATCTTATTGATTTAAGTAATCACAAACTTAATACTACATCAAAAATAAATACTTTGAATGGTTAAGTTGGTTATGATTTTCACTTGTTCATATATTTATCAAATAACCAGAGTATTATAATTCGATACTTTTAAGTACACATTTAACTTGTACAATTATTATTTTTTTTTTTTTCAAGACAAAGTTGTTTTTCAGTATTTACAAATATAAACATTACATGTACAAATTTTAACAAGCTGTGTTAGTCAGGCGCATGCATTTATATTGGTATATAAGATTATATTATGATGAATATATACATTTAGTTTGATTAAAAGCAATTATTGAATTTTATAAAAGTAAATTAGCCAAATGCAAACCTGATAGAAGAATCAGTCGACTACTTAGAGAAGAGTTAACTATTAGTATATTCAATATCAAGTGCATATTTTGAGGTTGAAAACTTATTAAGTGTATATGATTCGAAAAGAAAGTATAATTTATTTAAGGTATGATATGATTTAATTTAGCTAGATTCCACTCATTCAATAATTTTTGCTTTAATAACTTGCTTTTTCTAGTTCAGCTTACTATCAAGCAAAACACCTAAACTCCTTAGGACAGAGGATTGAAACGTAATAATGTTCCCAGTAATTGGAACTCTAGTTACTGCCAATGAAGAAGATAATAATGTAGTGATGAGAGACAATGGCAATGGCTTTAGTTTTACTAACGTTCGGATTCAGATGATTACAAAAAGCCCAATCACTAATTAAAGAAGCGTGCTCAGCCATGAGCGAGGTAAAAAAATCAAGTTGACCAATCTGAGAATGAACGTATACGCTGAAAAATAAATCTAACTGTCATTGTTCTCTACGATACAGTATGTGTCATTTTTAGAATACAATCAGTCCACGCTTCGAAAAGCGAACTAGTAGTCTCTAGAGACGACTCATTATTCTCTGTGCGTAGACTTTCTATCCTCTTTGTAAGAAGAAGCCTCGCAGAGAGCACTCATTAGTCTCTAGAAAAAACTGCCATCACGTTCGTACGATAATAAATGTTCACTAGCGACACTAACGCCACTCGTTGCCGTAGAGTACAATCAGTACAATACAGTACAACAGTATATATCAGATATTGAACGTTAGAGTAAAAATCAGCAGCAAAGTCATTAATATAGATGGCATGATAGAGGCCCTAGGATGGAGCCTTGAGAAACACCAGTGTTAAGAGTGACAAAGTCAGGCTGATTACCAGCACTATCAACAACAGCCTGACGATGGTTAGATAGATAAGAAGCAACCCATCTTATGACAGAGTGCGACACATCAAGAGAAGACAGTTTTTAAAGTAAGTTGGTGTGACACACTGTATCGAATGCTTTGCTGAAGTCAAACAGTAAGAGCATACTCACGTAACGTTTGTCCATATTCAACCTAATTCCATCAGTCAATTTAAGTAAAGTAGTCTGAATACTGTATTCAGTTCTGAAGCCAGTCTAGTGAGTATCAAGTAACTGCCTTGTTGACAAGTAGGAATAAAGTTGACTATAGATAAGGCGCTCAGAAACCTTGGACATGAAATAGAGTAAAGAGATCGGCCTGATATAACCCACAGTGCGTGGAGAAAAAATCTTGTTGATGGTAATAACCAACGAGATCCTCCAGCAAGAAGGAAAAACGCACTCCCGTAAAAAATCATTGAAGATACGACATAATAAGGACCCAATAACTGGAAAAGCAGTATGTATAAAAGATTATGGAATTGCGTAAAATCCTCTAGCTTGTGAGCGCATGAGGAATTGTTAATAACTCAATATTTTAACTGATTGGGCGTTTAATAATTAATTCACGAGAGTAAATATATATCAAAATATACTTTTTGCAAAATTCAAATAGATTAAAAATTAAAATACTGTACGATAAAAAGCAATTCCTAATAATAGAATAGCGCAACAGGTGAAATAACGTTTATTTATTTATTCTTGCAGAAATGTTTACAGTATAAAACTAAAAATGAAGTAGTTTTAAAAATATGAGTCTAAATAAAAAAATGCTTTCACAGATTCGATACTTAGAAATTTAAAAAATCTTAAAATGATACCCACAGACTTTCAATAGGGCTTGGGTTCAGGATTCTGATATTAATTTCGATTTTTTGTAATATATGAAAGGTCTTGTATTACCAAATTGGATCAGTTAAAGGCAGAAGTAGTAAGTGTATTAACTTATTTCAAATTTCTATCACTGTTTCATTTAATCTTAAAATGGTTTTAAATTAAATAATTATAAAATTAAATAAAATTTAATTAAAATAATTTATTTAAAAAATTAATTTTTTTTTCATTTCAAATGAAATAGTGTAATTATATATCAATAATAGTTAATATATTAATAATAGTTTAATTTTCTTCACAATTTATCAAAACTAGCATATGTAGCAAGAGTAATGTTGGAAATTATTGGCTTATGATACCGTAAATAAAAAACGTTTGCTTGCGCGTACACGTTTGAATAATGTAGGTAAAAAAGGGGTTTACCATCGAACATTATAAAAAAAAAAGAAAAAGAGATATATAAGGATATCTCTGGAACTTTTTAATTTTGAGAGGTCGACCTGACAACAATTGTAAAGTCTATAATACAAGTTTCTGGAGTGGCACACACTTCAATAAGGGCTTAAATTACTCGTTTCTTGTAGTAGAATATGTAATTAAATTTTGGTATCGATTGAAAAATTGGTACTTATGGTACATAATTTTATACGTCAAAACTGATGCTTTTTTTTATATTTTTCTACGTGTGTTTCTTGAGCCATAAAAAAGTACCATACTTTCGATCATTCTCAAATTTTCTGAGCATAATGAATATGGTAAAAACAACAGTTTAAGCCTACCCTGGTACATGTGCCCCTCTTTAGGTAGCTGTATGACTATTTTTAATGTAAGTGTGATTTTTAGTTATTCTTACGACTGATTTAAAAGGTACTTTTCGGGCTTGTGAAAAAGTAAACAAAACTGTGCAGCTACAATGTCCGAAATTTACTCTTTTAAAAGAATTTCATGTCCCAATTTTTTTTAAATCAATCCCAATGCATAAGAAGGTAGTTTATAAGAGCAGTAATTTACGTTTTAGACCGTTGAAAGATTGAGCCATTAATTTAGCACGACTCTATTGTTACGTCATAACGTATCTTTTATATTACTTTTTAATTTACAATTTTTAAAATATCTTTTTATTAATATGATATTGATGAACTAATTAAACGGTCATCGAACAATAAAAGAATGTGTTAACCTAAGCAGTAAAGAAACTTAAAGTTGATATTGAGCAAACGAAATTCTTCGATTCAAAATTACAAAACCAAACTCACATTTTGAAATTATTTATAAGAAGAACAAGATCCACTTTTTACCTAATGAAATTATGTCAAAGATAAAAAATTATAAAAGCCGACTGAAATTGACGGCAGTCGGCACTACCCCAGGATCATCGTTAGTACCAAGTCGTAGATACTGTAATTCAAATTTAGATTCAAATTCAAATAAAGTTATTGTACTCAATATTAATTATTTTTACAAGTGTCAATAAATATCTTAAAAGTCTCTTATATTCGACTCGAGTCTTATTTTAAATCGTGTCTATATCTATTCTTTGTCTGCCCATACCCAGTACCAATCTACTTAAGAGGAGGCCGTATAGTTCTGTCCTTGTCTAATCTAAATTTTCGTTATTATGGCTAAATTAAATATTTTTATACAAAAGTAAGGGCAGAGCCCAATAGATTTAAGGATGAGCAGACGATTCTATTCTATGAGAAAATATAAAATTTTCATTAGTTTTCGAGTGAAGTCTGAAACGGAAAAAGAGTTAAATTTGATTGAAGTGTTCAACTCTTTTTCCGTTTCAGACTTCACTCGAAAACTAATGAAAATTTTATATTTTTGAATAGAATAGAATCGTCTATTCATCCTTAAATCTATTGGGCTCTGCCCTTACTTTTGTATAAAAATATTTAGTTTACTAATTATAACGAAAATTAAGATTAGACAAGGACAGAACTATACGGCCGCCTCTTAAGGAGTACTACAAGGTAAGAATATATGATTATTTATTAAAATCATTATTTCAAAGTTTTGAACTTATCTTTTAATAATATTCAATTGTGAGAGCGATTTCGTTCAATTAAATATTGGTGGAGTTTTTCCACCACTAGATTCATACATCTTTATCTTTATGACATACATTTTATAAATAAATTCAATATTTCAAACGAACATAATTTATATATATTCTATGCAATTAATTAATATAATTAAATGACATATACACTTTTATTTAGTCCTGGTGCAAGCCAGGACTTAACACTATCCAGATTTAAAGATACTGCTATCTACTAATGTATGCAAGAATTGTTATGAGCGCATATCAAAAATGATTTTAAGTGATCTTGAGTCGACATCTGAAAATGAAATCACCGTACTTTTTCGTGGAAAAAAATGATGATTTTATTACAAAGACACTCAAACAAATAGAGGAATCGAACAACAGTTTTAATACAGTTTTACTTGGATGCGTCTCACTCCTAATGAGAAAGACTGTAATACCTGAAAATATTAAGGAAAATTACGTGCCGAATTAATGGCTCAATCTTCCAACACTCTAAAACATAAATTACTGCACTTATAAACTACCTTTTTATACATTGGGATTGATTTGAAAAAAATTGGGACATGGAAATTTTAGAAAAGTAAATTTCGGATATTGTGATTGCACAGTTTTGTCACAAGCCCGAGAAGTACCTTTCAAATCAGTCGTAAGAATAACTAGCATCCATGTAAAAGTTCCAATATGCTGTTTTGGTTATGGGATGTATTTGTCCATGAGTTGGCCTCCTATTGTTAGTATATCGAAATATATATAATATAGATATACACGAATGGAATTATTTTTTCCATTTTTGAATATTTACTTTTATTTTACGAATTTACATATATATGTACACACACACACACACACATTTATATATATATATATATTAGACCTGACACTATTTCCCAAAATGTTTGAAGTCTCGATCCAGACGTTTGAATCTATGTCTTGTGATAAAAAACTTAGAAAAATGCTCGAAAATTTCGTTCATATAGTGATCTTACCCTGCCTGATTTGGAAAAACCGTTTTTTTCTTTATTTTTAGGATATTTTTCATTTGGACAGCTACCAGCTTTGCTAAAATATTTAAAAGTCCCTAGGTGCTTTTAATGCCGAGATATAGTCATTTGAATTTGGTAAGAAAATCTAAAAATTTTTGACTATCAATATCTTTTTTTCACATTCATAAGAAGAAAAAAACAGTTTTTAAGAGGAGGTCACGTATCTCTGTCCTTTTCTAATCGAAAAATTGAGTTTTTTACAGAAACTAATAACTTTATCAAAAAATGAAGAGAAAGCCGCATCTTGCATCAAAAAAAGCAATATTTTCTTTGATAAGAAAGAATTAATTTAATTGCTTCGTTTTCAAGAAAACCTTGAAAAACTCAAATCATAGAGGTTAGGGTGGACAATTTGGTTTTGCAAGGTTTTCTTGAAAACGAAGCGATAAAATTAATTTTTTCTTATCAAAGAAAATATTGCTTTTTTTGATGCAAGATGCGGCTTTCTCTTCATTTTTTGATAAAGTTATTAGTTTTTGTAAAAAAATCATTTCTTTGATTAGAAAAGGACAGAGATACGTGACCTCCTCTTAAGTCATTATCACAGCTATCATATTACACCAGTTTGATTCATACAGAAATGTATGGTTTAAAAATAATTCTAATGTTTTAGATAACTTTTTTTTTATTTTTATCTCTTTTCAGGGTTTCTTATAAAATCCTATCCAGTTAAATCAAAATATGTATAATGAATAAAGATAAAATATAAATATATTATTATACAAATAGATTATATGAACAAATATTTACAACATTATTATAACAAAATATTTTTTATTCTAGGAAACAAACTTAGAAAGTAATTTGCGATCTAATTTAAAAAAAATTCAATTCATTTTTTCTATCACTAGATAACAAGTTTTTTCTATATTCGTCAATGAATTGGATTAAATACTGCTTCTGATTCTCATCTGTTGATCATGTGTTTATAAAATCTTCTGTTAATTTAACAGCTCTTTCCGAAATATCATTTACGACTATCAAATTTTTCAACTTTTTTCGGGAATCAATGTATGCTAACCGTTTATCTCATGTGCTGCTGTCATACATGATGAATTCAGAGTCTACATGAAATCTTTTAAAAAAATTCAGGATCGATGATTTTGTTCTGAAACGATAGCACTATTTCTGTGTGACACTAGCTTAAACTTTATTATCAAACAGAGATAGAACAGTAAGCTCGGGTGACAAATACCATAAATGTTTTTTGAATGTATTTAGTGTTGTTTCCGATATAGATTTATTAATAACTTTGTATTCAATCAATGATTTCAATAAATTCAAATCATTGTTTGGAGCAGTAATGGCTGAAGGCGATTTATACCATGGTTCCAAATCTACAAATACTATAAACTTGCACATCGAGTACAAGTTTTGTTCTTCATTTTCACTGAATTTAAAAGATTTTCTGAATAAAAATATTTTAAGAGTATAAATAGCTTTAGACATCCACCGAGCATGGTGGCATGCACCTGACCTTTCGAACTTAATTTCTTCTGCAGCACCTAAAAAAGCTAGACTTAGCATAAGTAACTCTTTGTAGTCACTTCTGGAAAGCTGTTCTTTTAAAAACTTCTCTTTGAATGTTACTATACGCGGGATCTCATTATTTAATTTTGGTTCCAAACTATCTAATCCATGATTATATTTGCCTTGGTCTCTGTAATCCCAATGATTTTGAAACCTTTGAAAGATAGCAACATTTGGCCCACTTGTTCCAGGAATCTTATTTTGAAATGCTGCCGATAATAAGATTTCTAGAATGTGATGTCGACAAGTTAGATAAACCAAGTTTTTTTTAAGAATTGCTTTAAAATAGGTACTGCTCCACTTTTGTGACCAAAATTTGCGGCAGTCGTATCGCAGCAAATACCAGCTATCAAGTTTTGTAGGCCCCACTCTTTTACAGCTGCATAAATAGCAGAGGCCATTGTTATACCATAATCATTCTCTGAAGCTAGCACATCTATAATTTTTGTTAAACTTTCAGTACTGACTATTATTGGTAGTCTATTAATTTTTCCGCACTGAATGTTATCGGGTGTGAGCTTACATCCCAATGTACAATTGCATATGACATAGATGTATTTTCAAAGAGCTTCTTCATTTTTTCATATTCTTGTTTGCGCACCTTTTCTCGTGCATTTCTTATAGCACTTTTACTAATAATTAAATTATCTATATCGATATTTAGTGCGTTGGCAACAGCACTAAGAATAAACATTGCGTTTGTATCTGAAACATTGGCTTTACCTAAGGTGGCGATAACTTCTGAAATCATAACAGGAATGGATCCTCTTAAATTTTTCGTTGCATGTAACCTTCTAGCTGGCGAATAATGAGAACCCGAACTCTGCGTGTTAATTTCTTCACTTGATGGATGACTGCAAAACTCGTTCAGTTATTAGACCTCGTGATCCTGAAAAAAATTATTCAATTCAATACATACAACTATACATTGTTTTTCATTAGAGAATATTCAGCATACGTTTAATTCATTGTAATGCTAAATACTTCTACTTTTTCTCCAGTTTTATAGACTAACCTTCTTATAATTTTTCAGAAAATAATAAGGTGGATTCAGATATTGAAAATATAAAAACAGCATTGATTTCATAAAAAATGCATGAAACGGGTCCAAATGGCAAAAGTGAAAAATTCAAACAATACTGAATGATTAACGGGACATCGGAGTTGTTGGAATCGACTTTTGCTTATTTTATTTTATTAACATCTTTTTAAATAAATTATTTAAACAAATATAAATACTTGTCCACGCTAAATCTATGTTAATGCAATAATTTTTGTTGATAAAAAAATCAATTAGATGTAATTTTTTGTAAACTTTGAATGAAAATTAGATATTGTGCACGGTAAACCTAATCTCAAAATATTATACATCGAAAGTTTGTTTATAGTTTTTTATGCATAGTGTTTTAGTGAATCTTACAAATTTTCTTACTGTAGTCAAAGAACTTGATTTGACGCATCATTTATTTATAAACTTGGAATGAAAATATTATCAGGAGGAGGGAACTACGACATGCCGTTAAAACAATAATTAAAGTAAAAGAATCATTAAGTTTAGATAATTATGATCGAAATAATGCATCAAATACTTTCATCAAGAAGGCTCTTTTTAAAAAAATAGTATTCGTTCGAAAACAGCTTGTATATTTATAAATAAAAATTTTATAATATGTGACTTGATAATAAATAAAGCTAGTCAGTCAATACTAATCATATTCTTGCATTTTTATAATAAAATCATTGTCTTCTTAGCTTTTAGATTTTCATTTTGCATAATTAACCTTAAGAAATTAAAATCACAAAGTATTTTTTAAATTTCATTTTAATATAAATAAATATTTACTTGTGAGTACTTTCTGTACATGAATGTCAGCTTTTTTACTGCATGACGGATCGGTTTTTGGAACACTTATATCTTTGTCTACATCAGTAACATTTATTTGGATTGATACATTATCCTCTGTACACAACGTTCCTGCTGCTTCATCAAAATTCAAAGGTTGAGATTCATCTGTAAATAAATTGAAATTTTTATCAAGTTTAGAGATAATAAAATTTGCCATTAATAAAATCTTTATAAGCTCAAAATATTATAAATATCAATATAAACTTGAAACTTTATAAACGTTTATTAATCACTTTTTATACCTGATTGATGTTCTTTCTTGATAATTAGTAATTTGGACTCAATTTCATTAATTAGCTTGGATAGAAACAAATTTATAGCTTCCTTATCAATTGAACCTACTAAATTAATTGAAGTATCTTGTGCAATATTAAACACATTATGTACATCCTTCATGAAATTGATCATTTTAGTACTTGACTCATTGGGTTTTTTTTTGAACTTGTCGAAAATAAGCATGGAGTTTTTGTAACTTTTCACGACAATAGTCGAGTCTTTTTAATTGCAGTGGTGTTTTATTCCATACACTTATCACACAATTCTTGAATTATAAGTTCAATTGCATCAACGACGTTCATATTTTCATTTTTTGTCAAGTTAAATAATCGTTGTAGCATATGCGAATTGTGTGATAAAACGTCTTTCAGTAATTCAGAAATAGTACTGTTGCATATATCTGATATATTCACTTTTTTATTCATTTTGGCTAAAACAAAGAGTATAACGAAAAAACATTAGAAAACGAAAAAAAATTAGAAAACGACTGCGAATTTCTTTATATAAAATTATATGATAATTTAAAAAATATACCTTATAATTTTAATTTATGATCATTCCATAAACAAGTATGTTGCACATAGAAACTTTAATATCAAAGTCGCAGACTTAATATAAAGATTGGAGAGGTTAACGTAACAACAACCACATGTCACAAGTGGAAATTTTAATCTATAATTTAAAATATATTAATTTAAAATTTATATTTTATTTAGACTGATTACATAATCGTAATTAAAATTGTAAGCATTAAAATGTTTTTATTTAATTTGTATTATTTACTAGCAATTATTGATACTATCTAAGTAAAGTTGCTGGCAAAAGTTGTAAAAATGTTAATATTTTTCAAATATTATATTAATATTCTATCAATAACTTGAAATAAAATAGAATTTTTCTCGATGGAATTATGATTTTCTCAATTAAAAAATTTCTTGGTTATATCGTTGATTAACAAATTATTATGAAATTTCATGATTAAAAAAATTAATATGATATTTTATTATTGAAATATTAATATTTTATCAATGTAATAACTACGAAATCTTTTAATTCAGAGAAGAAAATTATCATTGTATTGAGAAAAATTCAATTTTATTTTAATTGCACTCGCTTTTTTCAAGTCAATAAAAAAACCACGGTTGCGGTAGGCGTAGGTAGGCTATGAGAGTTCTGGCTCCCACCACCCTCGACTCACCTGTGCGACTAGCGGACAGATGCAAATCGTGACTCAGCACTTATGGTGTCACAACCCGTCGCCCACCCACCACCCACAGCCACCCACTCCCTGATGACGTCACCACCCGCCACCCACCACCTACAGCTGATCTCACCATCCACAGGTGCGAATTATGACGTCATCACCAACCTGTGCCGATGCACGTGCAGCATGTCGACTCCCCGATCCCCGATCCTAGAGTTAAAGCTGAGAGAAAGAGAGAAAGAGAAAAGTTGAGTCACGGAAGCTTCTCAAACCGTGAAGACATCGGGAAATCGCTGATCTCATATAAAGGATCAGGTTGCATTAACAATTGATAAATAACTTAGTTTTGAAAGACCTTGGTAAAATAACTGCGTAATTTCTTATGCGCATCGGGGAATCCCTGATCGTAAATAAAGGATCAGGTTGCATTAACAATTGATAAATAACTTAGTCGTAAGAGACCTTGGTAAAATAACTGCGCAATTTCTTTATCATAAAAGAGCTTTCTAGTAGTTTTATTCTCAACGTACAATATTTTAAGCTAATATATATAAAGTAAAATTAGGAAGGAAAAAATTCCGGAAATTTCAAACTTTTATTACGTATATTTGTAGATCATCCATCAAACTCGTTTTATTTAAGTCTTTAAAAATTTCGTTCGTTTTTCGCTAGGACCAATAGTTTTCGAGATATTTCAAAATCAAAATTTTTAAATTTCAAAATTCAATATCTCGAAAACTATTGCTTCTAGAGGGGTGCAATTTTCATAAATGTATATCTTGTAAGTCCCTTTATCTATTAAAGCAAAAAAATTTAATATTTGGAAAAAAAAATTTTCAAAATAGCGGAAATTTTAAAATTTTATTACGTATATGGGTTGATCACCCATCAATCTCATTTCATTCAAATCTCTAAAAATTTCGTCCGTTTTTCGCTAGGACCAATAGTTTTCGAGATATTTCAAAATCAAAATTCTCAAATTTCAAAACTCGATATCTCGAAAATCATTCTAAGAAATATTGCGTAGTGATTTATAATCAATCTTGTTAAAAATTGATTCCATTTTATAACGTGATTCCAAGAAATATTATGCAACATTTCGTAAGAACTTTAATCTTGCTAGGAATTACGTATTAAAACGTAATTCCAAGAAATATTGCGCAGTGATTCATAACCGATCTTTCTTTCATTTGAAAAGTAAACAACTACATCCGGTGATTGGTGTAAACAATTGATAAATAACTTAGTCATGAGAGACCTTCGTAAAATAACTGCGCGATTTCTTTATCACAAAAGAACTTTATAGAAGTTTTATTTTCTAATGCAAAATAATTTAAGCTAATATACTGCAATAAATCTTTCTAGAATTAATTTACAATTCTTGGAAATCATAAGACTTAAAGACTTTAAGAATTATTAAAATTAATCTATATATATATATATATATATATATATATATATATATATATATAATCATATACATATATCTCCCTATATTATATAGTTATATTAAAAATTAAGATTCAGCAGCTCCACTCCCCCCTGCCCCCCCCCACGCGCCCTCCAGGTTCCCCCACAGCCCCCCTACAATGGTTTTTTAAGAACTGCAACAAAATAACGTAAAATTGTTTGAAATTCTATGATATTTTATAACCACTCTCCCCCTCTATATCCCCCACGCCCCCCATGTCCCCCCACGCACCCCCGTAGTCCCCTCGCATGCCCCTCCACATCACCCCACACTGCCCCCACTCGTATAATGATATAACAGTTTATAACTTTTATGCATTATTATATGCTAATTAATATATTGTGGTGTATCTAATGAAACTATAGATTTTAATAGAAAAAAATTTAATAAAATGTATAAACAATTAAATGATGATCAAAAAAATATTTTTAAACAAATAATAAATAATAAAAAAAAAAATATTTTTCATAGATGGACCGGAAGGTTTTGGAAAAACCTTTCTATAAAAAATATTTATATATTATTATATAAGTGTAAAAAAAAAATTTTATCCATGGCTTGGACAGGTATAGCTTAAATTTTATTACCTAAAGGTTTAACGAGTCATAGAACTTCCAGATTACCATTAGATTTAAATAACATTCAAAGTGCATTTTTAAAATTGGATTCAGATAAAAAAAAATAAGACAAAAATAAAAACAAGAAGCATCAATGATTCCCAAAAAAGCTTTAGAAATTGTAGACAAAACATTAAAGGATGTTTGTCGTAATGATAAAAGTTTTGGTGGAAAAATAATGATTTTAGGTAGAGATTTTAGACAAATTTTACCAGTATTAAAATATGGAAAAAGAAATACTATTATTGAGGAGACTATAAAGTATTCAAATCTTCGACCTTTATTTCATATTTTTAAATTTAAAAAAAACGTAAGATCTAATGACGACAATTTTTCTTCATTTTTACTAAATATCGGAGAAGAAAAGTTGATCCATTAATTATTCCAAAAGAATGAAAAACTAATAACGTTTGTAATAAAATTTATAAAAACATTAATGAAATTTCTTGTTTTTCTAAAAATGTTATTTTAAGTACACATAATGAAGAAGTAAACATTTTAAATAATAAAATATTAAAATTAATTAACAATCAAACAATAACTTTTTATAGTGTTGTTATGTAACGTATAAGGAGGTAGATTAAACAGATGATGATATTCATTTAAATTATCCAATAGAAATGTTAAATAATATAAGAGAGAAATTACCTCTACACGAATAAAATTTAAAAGTAAACGCAATTATAATGCTAATTCAAAATTTAAGTATTAAAGATGGATTATGTAATGGAACACGATTAAAAATAACTAAATTATTTAAATATAATATAGAAACTGCAATTATTACAGGAGAAAATGGAGAAAATAAAGTGTTTATACCAAGAATAATATTAAATACTAACGAATCATCGTCATTACCGTTTATTTTATATAGAAAACAATTTCCTATTGTTCTAGCGTTTGCAATAACTATAAATAAATCTCAAGGACAAAGTTTTGAAAATGTTGGTATATATATTAAAAAACCTTTATTTTCTCATGGTCAATTATACGTTGCTCTTTCGCAATTTAAAAATGCAAATATAATATTTATTCAAAATGAATTAGAAAATAATGATACTATACCAAATATAGTGTGGAAAGAAATATTAGAAAAATAATTTTATTATAATTTAACATAAAATTTTGAAAATTTATCAATATTAAATTTTATATTTCTACATTAATTATTTTTAACAAATTATATAATGATTTAATTTTTATTTTTTACAGGTTACATTTATATTAATTATTAAACTAATAATAAAATCAATAAATATTAAAATTACAATATCACTATAAAAATTAATAATAAAAATTTAAATATATAAATAAATAATATAAACGAAAATGAGCCACGGTGGCTCAGGGGCTAGAACATCCGACTCTCATCCAGAGGGCCGGGGTTCGAGTCCCGGTGAGGGCGGGATTTTTTCCATTTTTAATTAAAAGTGGAGAATTTTCCGGACTCATTGACACCGTGGTGGACCACCCCTGAATGATTTTCCGCGGTTTTAACGAGAACCGCAGATAATTATTCGAGGGCCGGTAAGGCAGAATGCGACTGCTCCACTACTATAGTTGAGCCGGAACGTTCTGCCGGGTTGATGTGAGCTCTCGATGCGCTTAAAGGGATGGGTAGAGCGAGTCTCTCCCCGCCTGAGTAGGCCTGCACGGGTACGCGAACACCTTCCGGGGCAAAAAGGGATGGTTTCGAACGCGAAAACACCGGAACACACAGGTGGTCGAGGTGTCCCGTAAACAGATGTGAAAAATCTATATGGGGTAAGAAAAGCAATAGAACATAATATAAACGAAAATGATGGAATGGAATCCACTTGAAGGAAATCATGTTGAAGTAAATGATGTTATCGATCAATAAACAATGGATTATTGAAATAATCAAATCGAAGACCACTTAAATTATGGAGAAGAATATGAATATTATTTAGAAAGCCTAAATGATAATATTTCAGAAGATACAGAAATTTCTCGTTTAAATAATATTATTAATCCATATATTGGCGAGAATGAAGAAAATGTTAAATACAATAATTGGAATAAAGTACCAGAATATTATAAATGTTACGTTAATAAAATTATAGAACATAAAATCCAAATACGTGAATCAATAACAGAATATTATATTAATCAAAATTATCAAATTTATTCTAGATATTTATTACAATTAGCTTATATTATTAAGAAAATATTAGATTAAAAAATTATAAAGGTAAGTATTGTACAAAGTAAGTTTAATATTTCAAAATTATTTTATTTTTTATATATACAAATTAAAATCAATATAATAATATAATAATTTAATGATCTCATAAATATTAATAATGATCACGTCACTTATCTTTGAATATTAAAGTAAACAAATTTTTAAATTTTAGTATAAAATGTTGATATATCTTGTAAAATGTAAAAATAAGTCAAAAAGATATCAAAAAGGAATCATATCAAAATAATCCTATAAATCTTAAGACATAAATAAACATTATGATGTATCAAATATAATACTAACAAAATTAAAAAAAAAAAATAATTATTTTAAAATTTTTGTATAGTTTTTAATTTATCGTAACTTTGATCATTAACATCATTTAATTAATACTAAGTTATTTTTTTACTTATATATGGTACAATATCACTATTTTTTTATTCATATTCAATAAATAAAATAAATTATATTATAAATATATAGCTAATCTATGTAATATAATCTATAAAATAATGTGGTTTTTAGGGCCTCTGGCGAGGGTTCCCATTAATAAAAAAATCTAACGCGCCGTAACGTTACCTCCATATTTCACACAGTTAAAATATATTAGTTAAATTAAAATCTATATTTAAATATTGAAAAATTTATACAATCGAATTGAATATATAAATGCGATTCATCATAATAACTAGTTTAAAATGTAAGGTGGTGTGGAAAGTCGTTACTCAAGACTATCTGTCTTGACTTTTATATCGATAAACAATTAAATATGAAATTACATTTTTAAAAATATAATTAAATATAAGGTCAATGATCCAACTACGGATGGCATTCCAACTATGATAATTTTGTATTCTTTGTATTACGAAAAAGGCAATATTTATAATATACAGAAAAAAATCACTTTATTAATTAAAATATTTTCGCGCGTTTCCGCATTATTGCTGAGCAGAAAAAAAAACAAGTTAAAAAAAAAAATTAAAACAGCAGTCTTGTCTCAACTCACAAAATTCAAAATGGCGTTCTTATACACGTGAAAGATTGAACAATTCGCAGTAGGAAAATTTTTAATGCGGTATATAATTAATGAAAATTAATAATTAATTGGTTAAAATGATATAATATTATAATTATTTGATAATTTGAATGTTTAATTACAATATTAATCTATTTTTTTAAATTGTATGTGATGAAGTGTATTTTTTTATTATTTTATTACTCACGTAACCTTAAACTATCCGCAGTTGGAACATTGATATTAGAAAAATTTGTATTATGTAACATAGTATTATTAATTAATGCATAATATATAAGCTTTACGTATTTATTGAAAACAATTATAATAAAATAATTTAAAAATTAAAGAAAAATCATTAATTTTTTTTGTTATATATAGAACAAAACATTGCTTAAGCTAATATAATGTTTTCTATAATTGGTAAGATATATATGTATATGCATTATCATAATTGGGGGTTGGCGAGCGGTGCGAGCAGGGGGTACCCCCCCTAGTATATATATATATAGATAAATTTTTAGGGAACTCTAGAGTGCTGAATTAGAAACACTATATCTCAGCTTCTTGAAGAGGCACACGAACATAACGGGATTCAAATTAATGGTTTTGATGCTAAGAAATATATCCTGGTATTTTTGTGAGAGCACATAAAAAGTTATTCTGAATATTTTGTACAATTATCGAAACGAGGGGCCATTTCACGTAAATCATATAAAAATGCAAGATTTTCGAAGATTTATGGAAATATTTAATTTAATATATTGGATAATCAAAAAACATCATAAAAAATTATTTTTTGACTTCATTACGAAGAATTTGAGCCGAGTCAAACTTGTGTGCCTGCTCCAAAAGTTGAGTAGCAGCCTGCAGAAGATATGTAGTTCTTTTTTGGTAGAATTTAAGAGTCAGCTGTATACCGACACAGTTACCTGTTTTACCAAATCTATTTAAAATTTATTTTTTATAAAAACTAATAGCTTCAGGCAGAAATAAAGAGATGGTTTCGATTCGTGTAATAGAAAGCAATATTTTTTTTGATAAGAATAATTTAATTCCACCGTTTTATTTTCAAGAAAAGTTGGAATAACTTGAAAATCCCATTATTTGACACTAATTTCTAATTTTTTAAGTTATTCCAACTTTTCTTAAAAACGAAGCAATAAAATTAATTCATACTAATCAAAGAAAATATTACATTTTATTAAACACATCGAAACCATATCTTTATTTTTGCCTCTTGTTGCTAATTTTGGGAAAAAAGTCAATTTTTTAATTAGAAAAGGACAGAGATACAGCGGACTCTTAAGATAGGTCAATGTTTTCATCAAACACATAAGTTTGTCCCGGCTCAAATTCTTCGTAATGAAGTCAAAAAATAATTTCTCATGACTTTTTTTAATTATCCAATATATTAAATTAAATATTTCCATAAATCTTCGAAAATTTTGCATTTTTATATGATTTACGTGGAATGGCCCCTCGTTTTGATAATTTTACAAAATATTCAGAATAACTTTTTATGTGCTCTCACAAAAATACCAGGATATATTTCTTAGCTTCAAAACCATTAATTTGAATCCTGTTATGTTCGTGTGCCTCTTCAAGAAGCTGAGATATAGTGTTTCTAATTCAGCACTCTAGAGTTCCCTAAAAGGTTAAAGGTTTCGTAGAATCACTCATATATATAATCTTATTATTTAAATGGAATAAGGGTTGAGAAACAAAAACACACACAATTAAATATAATTATCATTTATTCTTAAATAATCGGTATATTTTTTTCTGATTACAGGATCAATAATATGTCTCATTCGTTCTATGCGCATCTTAAAACGTTCGTGATAACGTGAAATTCGTTCCCATTCTCCATGGCGAGCTGCCTGACTCGCGTATCTCCACATGTACATTACGTATAATTCAGGCTGTTCCTTGAAACAAACTTTTTTCATTTTTTCAAATATTCTTAACACACTTAATACAATCTCTTTTCAGAGGTGGAAATGAGCCCTCCTCTGTGTGTTCACAACAACGCAAAAAAACCTGGATTTCAGGATCACATTTCAACTGTTCAGGAATTTTATCCCAGGCCTGTTCAATACTTTTGGCTCCGAAAGTCATGAGAAAAGATTTTGGTAGGTAATCTATGCCATGAATGACAGATGCTCTGTTTGAAAGAATATTCTGAGTGATCACTCAAGCGACGGTGTATTATCGAGAAAATATTTCTTTAACAGAAGCACGTTACGATGAGCACAGTGTACTTTGAAGGAAAACTTGTGACGTGGACATAACTTTTTCAATACATTATATTTTAGTTTTCGTAATGATGGAAAACCAAGAGTTTCGAGGTCAGAAACGTGAAAGCCAATCTGTTCGAGCCACTGTTTTTTCTCACTACTCTTGACGTATACAATTTGTGCATCACTCAATATTTCTCGTAGAAGATTCTCGAGTTCTTCATATGGCAATTCGCCTGAACTCTAAGACGATCCGTAATAATTTCGCTCCAACCACAAGTTCGTAGATTTATATTTAGCATAAAGTCTACACTAAGGTTGTGGTGGTTTAAACATAAATACTAATGTTTTAGAATTTTCGCGGAGTGAATTATTGCCAGTTCTTTCACAACAAAATCGTTGACAGGCTGCTGAAAACCTTGTACATCCAACACGTACTCCATTGTGACTGACTATTGCTGCAGCTTCAATTTTTAATTGATACTGATCTCCCCACCTCTAGATAAGTTTTTTTAACATCTCCACTTATGGGATTATATTCAACAATACGATCTTGTAAAATCAATCAGTAGTTTAAAGTTCCAGCTGGAAAGTTTTGTTTAACCTCAAATTCAAGACGTACGTCCACTGGAGCCTGCTTCAATGACTCATTCTGTTTGGAGTAACATATGAAGATGAGAGGAGCGTGAGTTAAGAATTCATTCTTTTTGAGCAAGGGTTCTGCTTCCTCATTGTAGTATACACTTTGGAAATTCATATACATATTATGTAGTAGAGCGTATTAATTACGAGCAACATCAAGATTCAAATTTCCATAAGGATAATACTGAGAGTTGATAAAGAGTTTGACGTTGCTTATATTGCAATGATTAAAACGACTAGCATTGACACTTCTCTATCCTTTACGATTGGTCTGAAAACCTACAATGACGAAAGGTGGCTTTTCCAGCTGATTTGATGTTTTTACGGACCAAACGTGCTTTGTAGTGATTGGGAGCAGCGGATATTCATACAACTCCCATAAGCGAAAACTCATAGCAATAGGTTTATCTTTCTCCAAATGCTTGAGTAACTGTAACTTAAACTTATCCGATACAATTACATAAGGCAGCAGCTACTCTATTTTAATCAAGTCAATCTTGAAACTCTCGAGATTTTGTTGACCAGTTGGCAATGTTTGTATAACGGAATTTACATCGTTCCTCGATCTAGTGAAAATGAGTTCATGCTTAGTGTTGACTACAATTTTACGATAATCTTCAACAAAGCCTAAAATCATACTCAGTGGTATTGACACATCGAAGAAACCCTCATTATTTGTAACCTGTCGAGTTTCCCCAATATCGAGCCAACCAGCATTTTCTAAAAGATGACTCTGACTAGGATTAAATGACACCAGACCTTTCATAATACTCATCAAATCCACATTCTTACATCGATCAATTTCAATTGCATTTATTTCATATTGAATCTCTTCAAAGAGATGACAGATGGCGTTATTAACTAGTTTTGTATTCGTAACAGCAGTATAGTCAGCCTTAAGCAGTCTTCCACAAACGTGTAAGTAGCTGCAAGATGGTAGAAGATTGAGATCTTAATGTTGTATCGATATACGAATCTTATCGCTATTGTTATACGCTGATGGAGTATACGGTTGATGAGCATGAATCTCGTAATCTATTAGAGACTCATCGAAAGTAACAGGTGACTGTATGTTTAGTATTTCTGCCATTTTTTTTTAATACAGCAAAAGAATGCGCAAATTACTTTTTTCCAGAAATGACTCTTAGACTCCTTGACATTCAACGCGTAAAGCGTTCACCTTTAGAATAGTTACAGCTAAATCAGAATAGTGAACTAGGTTTGCAGCTAGAATGTGCTGAGTGAAACCCAACAGTCTGCCGATAGAGTCTTGTGGTTAAGAATCAATCGTGTGACTACACTTTATTTTACTACAAAGAGTACTATTATTTGGTTTGAGACTGATATTAATACCTTTTGGTTAAAGAATTTCTTGCAAGTAACTCTCAATATCTTTAATTTCGTAACTACCAGTCGGTAAAGCGATTACTTTCTCATCGGAATAAAACTTGTTGTTTCCTGAATCAATGTTGGGTATTGAGTTGAAAGTTAACAGCTCCACCAATTCAAGAACATAATTTTTACTCTGTGAAAGTTCAATTGGTGAAAAATACTGAGCTTCCAGTATCGATGACGTTCCCGATAAACTCAAAGTCAATGAATCTTCCATAACTTCTCGAACGCTACTGACATTGATTCACCAATGTACACTTATTTATAAGTTTCTACTTACCAAGAGAGTGTCTGAGTTGCGAGTCACAGATCTTGATGCAACTTCGGAATAAGTATTTAGGTGCCAAAATATGAGTAAAGTCACAGAGGTACGGTCTAACGCTTCGAAAAAGTGAAGTTATGGACAATTATAGTCTTATTTTCAGAAAAATATGAAAAAAGAACTCCTAATTGAAGTATAAATAATTCTGTCTAGAAATGTCATTAATAAATCCACAATAACTAAAATGAAAGCAGAAAAAGTAGGCTTTAATTTGCTAGTTTTCGAATTGAAAAATAATAATTAGAACTAAAGTTATGCTTGTTTAAAATTAAGCATCAAAAAAGTACTAAAAATCACCATCCTTCAAAATTTAGACTATTTTTGGTACTTTCTTACTGCTCAACTTTAAACAAGCATAACTTTAGTTCTAATTATTATTTTTCAATTCGGAAACTAGCAAATTAAAGCTTGCTATCTCTGCTTTTATTTAAGTTATTGTGTATTTATTAAAGACATTTCTAGACAGAATTATTTACACTTTAATATAGAGTTCTTTTTTCATATTTTTCCGAAAATAAGACTATAATCGACCATAACTTCAGTTTTTCGAAGCATTAGACCGTACCGTTGTGGCTTTACTTATATTTTAGTACCTTAATACTTATCCTAAAGTTTTATCAAGATCTGTGACCCGCAACTCAGACACTCTCCTGGTTAGAAATTTTAAACATAGATTTCCACATTCGTAAGTATCATAATTTTGTATCTTTCACGATTATACTTAATATTCTTAACTTTGAGGTATTTCATAAGATCCAAGGGTGGTTGTAAGTTCCCAAAGCTATCAAAATACGCGACAGCGTTGCCACGTTTGCGGTAAGCTACCCGATGAGTGCCTGGTCCGCTCTCATCATCCAGGTTGATTATTACCGATTCTCGGTACCAATTGGTAATGCGTTTCGCATGAAAACCCCACGAAAACGTAGAATTTTCAATATTTGAGCGCATTTCATTAAATCAACATCAGTTAGAGCCCTTTTAGGAAGTTTTACATCGAAGTTTTTTATTTATTTATGCGTTCTCCTTTGTAGGGCTTCAAATGAATACCATAGCATTTTTTCAAATAAAGACCTTTACCAAGAGCAATAGCCTCCATTGTTTTGTTATGACGTTGACTTTCTTTAAGTTGTCGTTTCGCGGTGCTAGCATCGTTTACAGCTTTTGTTATACCAGCAGCTCCACCTGCTAATGGGCTCGTAGCACTCGAACCAGCAAAGAGTGGTATTAAAAATAGTAAAAATCCACCGACTTTCGATGGTACTTGTAAAACGCATGCAATTCGAATATTCTTTTTACCGCCAGCATTTTTAATGGCTATGCGAGCACCCTTTAAAGCTGTACGAATGACTTAACGAGCATCGGTATTCGGTATCAAAGACTTAGATGCAGCTTTCACCACCCTCGATAGAGCCATGGTTGGCTTTTTCTTCTTCTTCTTATCATTCTTTAGACCCATTCTAAGTTTTGATTTTACTTTGATAGCGTTTGTAATAGCGTAGGCAGCAGCCTTCTCACCAATACCTGAATCTTTAGCCCAAACTCGTTGCCAAGCTTTTTCCGCTAATATTCTATCGGCAGTGTTTCTCACCTCGATATTCTCGCGATTTTGCAAGTAAGCCATATCGTGCTCTTTGCTGGCTGTATTGAGTGGATTGATTCCAGGATCACCCCAAGTAAGACGTTCTGCTAATTTGATCCCAGGCCCGCAGTATTAATAGCCTGGTAAATGAAGTTCAAATGGAAGCTTATTAATTAAAGTGTTTACCAGACCACGCTCACGTTTTTTTCGCTTGTGCACAATCATGATCCTTACACTTTGACGGTTGATTGAGTACTGAGCTCGCCTCTATATAAATAATTTATTTGTAGTATTGCGATCAGTCAGTTGTGAAAAAGCAAGCAGTGAAAATGTATTTCCAGCCACAAAGCGTCAAATCACCAGTGTCAAATTTTGATACTATTACGCAGCAACAAATGTCACAAAAACGTCATGGAGAATTATCACCCAACAGTATACGAGCTGTGTTTTGTGGTCCTTCAGGCTGTGGTAAAACTAATACATTGCTTAATTTTATAACACACGTTGATAGATTGAAATTTAAAAACGTCTACGTATATTCAAAATCGCTTTATCAGCCAAAGTACAAGTTTCTCGAGGAACTTCTAAAGCCGATAAAAGGTATACAATATTTTCCATTCAGTGAGCACGAAACCGTAGTAGCTCCCCCAAGACGTTCTTCCAAATTCTATAATGGTGTTTGACGTTGTGGCTTGTGAAAAGCAAGACAATGTAAGAGCATTTTTCTGCATGGGTAGACATAAAAATGTAGATTGTTTCTATCTTTGTCAGTAGTATGCTCATATACCTAAACATTCAGTTCGAGACAATTTAAATTTACTTGTGATATTTAGACAAGATAATATGATTCTCAAGCACATATACAATGATCATGTGAATTCTGATGTGTCATATACAATTCAAGGACTTATGTTTGTTGTGCTGGGGGAATTGTAAATATACATTTCTCCCAATTGACAAAGAGCGTGAGCTAAATGCTGGTCGTTATCGGAGAGGTTTCGAGTGTTTTTTAATAAATATAGGAAGTTGAGTAAAAATCAAGTAGTACTCTGTAGAACCTTGAACAGTCAACATGGCGAATTTTCAACGTGAAAAAAATATTCTCCATCAGATTGTAAAATCTAGAGACACAATCAACGTAAATATAAGCTATTAAAACAGGGTGACGTCGATTTTGAAAAGGCTTTCAGTGAAACATTCAAACCTGTTGTTAATCCACTTGAAAAACTTGTAAACATATCTAAAATAAATTTAAAAAATTTCTAAAAGAATTCTACAACTCTTTATTTGAGAATCTCATTAAGCATCATGGTATTAATTCGTATTCTACATATAGTAATCTGAAAGCATCCATCTGTGAACGTTGTAATCGTACACTGAAGAATATATTTTGGATACAATTTAGTCTACGTGGCAATTACAAGTGGCTTGATATTTTACCAAAATTACTTATAACATACAATAATAGTCTACATCGTACAGCTAGAATGCGACCTAAAGATATTCCACATGCAAATGAATCTAAAGTTCTCAAAACATTTAAGTACAAATACCATATTCCTCAAAGACCGAAGTTCCAAGTTAGTGATAAAGTACGAGTGAGCAAAATCAAGAAAGTATTTGAAAAGGGTTATACACCTAATGGGTTAACGGAAATATTTACCATAAGTCAAGCAATACTTACCAATCCTATAACATATAAACTTAAAGATTATAAAGATCAGCCTATAGCAGGCGGTTTCTACGAACAAGAGTTACTTAAAGCTAAATGTCCTGATATCTATCTTGTCGAAAAAGTTTTAAAAAAACGAGGAAATCAGATTTATGTAAAATGGTTAGGGTCTGATAATTCACATAATAGTTGGATAAATAAATCAAATTTGTAGCATTGAGAAATAAATGTTCACATATAACATATATTAAAAGTGTTTTTTTATTTATTCCTTAAATTTTACAATATAATTTAAACAATTTATTTTAATATATTAAAATTAATTTATTCTAGACTTGACTTTATCGTCTATTGACCCCAAGGTAAGGTATCTGTCTTGCCATCTTCTATGTATCTTTTATCATCATCTGGGCTTAATGTTAATTTCGACTCAAATTCGCTATACACTTTATGCTTGTGAGAGCGAATAGTACGTTGTGTTCTATATTTTGTTGTATTCTTTCGTAGACACTCTAAATAATCATCGAATGTAATTGTGTTCTCAATTACTGAGCTTCTTATACCTTTAGCTTTTTCAACTTTGTCTTCACCCTCTATTCGTATACTGTACATTTTACTGCGTAGTCCAACAAATTCAGTCATTATGTGCCCATTACACTTATCTTTCATTAATCCAACGACTTTTCTGTTCACTTAAGGTATATTAAAAACATTATTAGCTGGATAATTAGATGTGTCAAAATTTTGAATATCACGTTTCATAATTTCATAAATATCTCTATCACGAACTTCATATATCAAACTATCCGTATCTATATAAAGCAGCTTACATAGATCATCCAATTCTTTCTTCATATAACTGAAGTGAAAATCACATACTAATGTCTTAGATAAGTCAAGAATACAAAGTCCAATATATATAGGTTTATTCATGTAAACTTCAGTTTTCCCCAATTGTACAGCAACAAGATTTTTATCCAGAATAATGTGGCTATGAAAATTTGGTTGAGCGATGAGAGCTTCAGCACCACAACGTCCATCCCATTTGGTTACCAGTCTGACATCAACTCTATTTCTAACATTCTCCATAGTTCTACCAAATACTGCGTTATTCATGAGCTTATATAAATTTTTTTCAAATTTATTCCTAGCTTCTTTTTTCTTATCACTATTTAAATCTATGTTTTTTTTAGCCATGGTGATTGATTAAACTGTAACACTCTGTGAATTTTCTGCAACTGTAATCCATTGTCTAAGGCTTGTTTTAAATTTCTATAATGTATTACATATATTTCCTTTGGGTGAAGTGTTGTCATGAGTTTTTCGTATGTTGGACCTTTCGGTTTTTCATGTACTGGTCAGAATGGTAAGTCTTTATGATGATTATGAATATGGTGAGGATAATTCAAGTCCACTTCCAAGATGTATCCGATAGGTGAGTCATCGGGCACAAAAAAGTTCATTTCATTAAAATCACCTTCAACCCACTTGAAGCCACCAGTTGGAAGGTATTGCATCATAGCCCAACTATAAAGATTGTTTATATCGAAGTAAATTAGGTATTCTGATTCTTCTTCTGGATTGTATGCATTACTCATGTATTTGTTATTGGCTTTTGAATAACGATTGCAGTACCGACTGATACCACCTCTAATACCGCGTTTAATGAACATTATCATTTCGATGTCGGTTAGTAATTCTAATTCAATATTGGTATACTTGACATTGGCATCCCAGGTGTAGCCAGGAAGTATATAATAATGTGCTGGATCTAAGCCATAAATGGTGATAGAACTGCTACTTCGAAAATTTTCAAAAACTTCTGCTAATAGTAGCACATTAGTATTTAAGTAGAGATCTGAATAATCGCCTAAATTTGAAATATTGAATTTATTCCAGACACTTTCAGCATGTTCATAATCTCCATCTGATATGTCACTATTATTTAAAATGCTGTAAAATTTATCTTTGGTCTGTAATTCAGAAATTGTCAACTTATCCTCAGAATCCAAATAATCATATGGAAAGACATCTTTTCTCTTGAGTAAATTAAATTTCTCTTTGGTCAATGGTCTATATTTCGCATCACTAATAAACGCAGATGGTAAAATATTATATTGCTCTAAGTAGGATGACAATTTATCCAGGGACCATAGCATGAAACGGAAAGAGTCAATAAATTTAAAGTTAATTTCACTACCGTCAATGTATTTTGTAAAAGATATAAAGCGCTCTTTATTCAGTGGTAAAAGATTTACACGTCCTGGAAAATTTTGAGCAATATCTCTTATGAGGAAATGTGAATCATAGCTACTGAGATTGTAAAAAACAACTGGAAGACAGCGTGAATCTTGATAATTCAAGTTACACTTTTCATGAGCTGGACCTCGATATTTACCAGTTAAATGACAATGATCGCGAACTCTGTCAGTTTCCAAGGACTTTTCACATATATGACATGTAGTTGCATTTTAGAATTCAAGTTCTTGCTCGTAGGTTAATTTATCCATGGGTATAGAACACCAGGAAACAGTCTCAATATTCTCTGCGAGTGTTTCTAATTCTTTTGCAAATCATGCTGCAGGTTAAGAACCTTTGTGGCTACGGTAATACGAGAGTGTATCATCGTAGCTACATTTAAAGTAGTATCCAATTTTAAAAGCTTTATGTTGTTGATAGATTTTTTTATATTCCATACTTTCGAGGAGTGATTCAAAATCGGCACAAATAATAAATGGTGCCCTTAATTTATAATGAAAATTTTTAAATTGTAAAATATTTTCTTTCAGACCTGGTAAATCAACTCTACACTTGTTTATCTGAGAGCAGTCTTGTTCATGAGCATCCAGTTAAGCCTTGGTATGAAAGTAATGTAGACACCTGTTACGACAATAGCTTTGACCATTATGTTTTGATACGTGCATAGATACGAGTCTTGATGAATTTTTAAACCAAACGTAGTGGAAATTGCTGTTAACATCTTCATAATTATTTCCCACATCTTCATCATCGTCAATATAAAAGCTTTGCACGAGAAGTAAATTAATATGCGTATTCATTTTGTTCTTGGTTACGCGTAATGGAGCAATATGAAATTTCTCCGAGCATTTTTTCAAAATAAACAAATTAATTGAAATATTATTCTTCTTTTCGATTATTATATATTAAGGCGACCTCGGAGTTTAGGTTAGGTTTCACTTTTTAGTTTACAAATCACGCTTTCAATGCATAAGATTTTTCAAATCTTTCAATTTTATATCATTCTTTAAAATCCAAAAATTGGTGAAAACTTGAAAATTAAGAAAATTTCATAAACTGAAAGCGTAATTTGTAAACTACGAAATGAAAATTTAGCTTAACCTCTAAAGTCTTCTTAAGAGGCGGTCGGAACCAAATCGGTGACTTAGTTCGGTGCTTGTAATAAATGCTTATAATAATTTATTAATTTATTAATATGGTAAAAATATAGTCATTTCCTCTAGTCATGTATATAAAGAATAATTTAAAATAGTTAAAGCCACAAAAATATACAAATTATTGTTATAAAGCGAAAAATGCCACCTAACAATCGACACGACAGTTTTTTGCATGCTGTATATGTCAAGTCAGTTTGATATTTGTAATAAATGCTTATAATAATTTATTTACTTATTCATATGGTAAAAATATAGTCATTTCCTCTAGTCATGTATATAAAGAATAATTTGAAATAGTTTAAGCCATAAAAATATACAAAATATTATCGTAAAGCGAAAAATGCCGACTTGATATATACCGCAAGTCACCGATTTGGTTCCGACCGCCTCTTAAGGATGCTTCAATAACTGTGATTTTCGAGAGAGTATAAAATAAAAAAGAAATAAAAATTTATAGATATTTAATGTTTGATAGATGAATAAAAACTTATAAATATAAGAACAATGTTCCTTATTTTAACTATCCCTTTATTTTTGTAATAGCATATACGAATATAAAACTTAAAATGTTGAATGTAATAAATGAATATTAATAGTATACTGGAACACGATACGCTTATAGTATTTAGTGAAATTATTAAATTATTAATATTAAAAGTATGAAATACTACCATAATGGTTGGTATATTTTAAATACGCTAAAAAATAAATTTCATAGCTGTAAGATTAAAATAATTGCAAGCTCCAAAATATTAAAAAATAAAAAAGATTTAAGAGCATGACGAAGCTGCCTGCCTTCTTATAATATTTCTAATCCTAACTTATGAATAAACGATGCGTTTAATCGAGTTTTTTTACTATGAAGAAAAAATTTGTAAGATTAAACTCTAGTTCGGACAACTCCAGAAATCCACCAAAATATTATACATACAAAGTTATAATACAAACTTTCAATGTATCGTATTTTAAGGTTAGGTTTGTCGAGTTTGATATCTAATTTCCAATACAAGCTCATAAAAAAATAACAAGTCCAAAAGATTTTTTATTTTAACAAAAATTATTGTATTAATATAGCTGTAGTGTGGACAAGTCATCATATTTGTTTAGTTTATGAATTAAAAAAAATATTGATAAAATAAAAAAAGCAAAACTCGATTGCTGCAGCTGCGACATCCCATTAAGAGGCCGTGTTTTGAGCAAACAAGAAAATTGGAAAAGATTTTCAAGAAGATCTAAAAAGAGGCCAAGGAAATATCTTGGTTCAACAAGTGAGAATAATTCTTCTAAATTTAAAAGAAGTAGGCCCTTGACTATTTCTTCTAAAGAGATAATACTAAATTTTTAAATTTCAGGAAAAAAATATAATTATTTATCAGCTTTTAATTTTACTAATGAGCAACTTATTTTATTAAAGTTTTTTAACAAGCGGTGGAAGAATTCACGTTTAAAGCTTCTTAAAAAGAACTTAATGCGACTTCCCCAAATCAATGATCAACTTAATAAAGTGTGTAACATAGTAAAGTTTGTGAAGATATAGCAGAAAAATTTAGGTCTAAAGCTGCTAAAGAAAAACATGATTCAACTCCTCCAAACTGCGTTGAGCTTGCTGTTCAATTTTTTTCGACTTTTGATAATAAAAGATTATTTCATAAATACAAATATTATTGTGATTGGTTGTAAGATTATTTCATGCAAAGAGGCAAACTAACCAGGAGAGTACATGAACTCCCGGTCTCAGATTTGAATGAAATTTTGTGGTTAGTTTCTGTTCGATATAACTAAGAAAAATCCACAACCTTAAGGTCTAATGCTGACTTATTTTTAAAATATAACATATATGTTTTCTGAAATTTTCTCTTTTCGTTGTAGTGCAACATCAAACTATTTATTTTAAATGTTTTATATTTATTCAAAGCAAATAATTTCGCTCTGATTTACTTGAAGTTAGCTAAAATTATTAATATATAATTATAAAATACAATATTTGATTAAATAAAATACCCTTAAAAGTAAAAATTTAATTAAATTTTCAAGTTACATCAAAGTTGATGGTTTGATTATCAATAAAATTGTCTAAGAACTTGAATGATATTTTCGTACAATTAAACGTTATCACTCATTTTTTCTTCACAATTCTTCACAATTTGTCGCATTTTATTCCATTATAAATCATGCTCATAAGATTTGCTAGCACTGCGTTGAAACAAAAACGCTGCCAAGTGCTTTGGCGCAATGCTTTCTCATAGAGCTTATTGAGTTAAAGTGATTTGATTTTATTTTTACACGCTTTTGTTAAGCTTGCTTTCACGTCTGTCTGTCTGTCTGTAATCAAATCTTGCACGCTCGATTTGAGGCACTTTTTGTCGATGGAAATTTCTGAAATTTTACACAGACCTCGGTCTCCGATGACAATGTAATAATCCGTTGTCAGGTCGGCGATGACGGGTGTACAAAGTCATCTCCGAGGAAGTTTAAGTGGAAAGGCTATCTTTGGGTGGAGGCGAGTTGATGGAATGTTGTTGAGTTGATAGTTGTAGAAAATGCATAGGGGATAGGGGCTTGCATAGGGGATAGGCGAATGTACAGCTGAAAATATAGAGGATAGGAGGATCAAAAGGGATAGGGGAATATATAAAGGGTAGGGGAATATATAGGGAATATGGTAATGTATAGAAGATACAAATAAGCACAAACTTTTGAAAAAAAATTACTCACAGAAAATTCAATTTTAATTAAAAAGTAGATCATAAAAAATTGAAAAAAAAAAAACATTTTTAAGACACGCTTTTATAATGGAGAAAATACACTAAAAAGTATTGAATAAATTAATTTACTTCTTTGAAATTACTTTTATACAGTTCATTGCGATAACTAAAAGAAAATTTTACAACGAAAATTCAAAAATAAAAGTGTGGGCGCTGAATTAGATTTACTAAAATTAGCGACCACATTTTTCTTTTCAAATTTTTGTAGTAAAATTTTCTTTTAATTATCGCAATGAACTGTATAAATGTAATTTCAAAGAAAAAAATTTATTAATTTAATACTTTTTAGTGTATGTTCTCCGTTATAAAAGCGTGTTTTAAAAATGTTTTTTAAAAATTTTTTTTAAATGTGATTTCAATGTAAAATACAATTTATATCCAAGAAAAATTAGTGAATGTAAGACAGCGATTAGGAAATAGGAAGAAAGAGGCAAGGATAAATGAAAATAGGTTAAAAATGAGGATCAATCTGAGATAGAAGGACAGAGAGGAAGTGAGGAAGTAAGAAAAGAGTTAGTGAAAGCGTTAAATCAGAAATCAAAAGAAGTGATCAAAAAGCTACTTGAAGAAAATTATTTTTCAAAAACTTGTTTTATAAAGACAGTAGCAAATAACTTGTATACAAATTTTAGAGCAAATCTATCGAGTACTTTACGAAAAATGGAAAAAGACTGAAAAATGAAAAGTTTTTAAGAATATTTTTAAAATTTTCTAACATTAAAACTACGCTGAGGAAATCAGTTTTTAAAAGTTATTCTTCTTTTGACAGTTGCAAATAATTCCTATGCAAATCTCAAAGCAAATTCATCAAATAATTTGATCAAGTACAAAATAAATGAAAAATCGATTTTTTTTTTAAATTCTTAAAATGGCTCTATAAAAAAAACTACGCTATCAATACCAATTTTCAATAGCTTCTCGTCTACTTATACAAAAACATAGATAGTATGCGAAATTTGAAGCAAATCCATCGAGTAATTTTCGTGATCTAATTGGCTAAATAAATAACATTTTCTTTTTAAAATATCTTTTTCAAAATTTTAAAATTGCTCTAAAATTAAAACTACGGTATGAAAATCAATTTTTTTAAATTTCCCTTCTTTTGGCAGTCGCAAATAATTTACCTGTAAATTTTAGAACAAATCTATCGTAAAATACTTACTTTACGTGAAATAAAAAAAAATAAGAAAAGAAGAATAGAAATTTTTTTTTGAATCTTTAAAATTCTCTGAAATTGTAACCGCACTAAGAGAATTAGTTTTCGAAAGCTCATTTTCTTCAGACAATAGCGAATTAATTGTATAAAAATTTTGAAGAAAATTTATAGTATGGTTTACGTAAAATAGAAGATAAATGAAAAATAAAAATCTATTTGAAAATTTTCAAAATGTTCTAAAATTATAACTGCACTAAAAAAATAAATTATCCAAAGCTTGTTTCCTTCAGACAGTAGCGAATAACTTGCATACAAATTTTGGAGCAAATTTATCAAATAGTGTTTGTAAAATAAAAAAAAAAAAAAAAATAAAAAATTTTTTTAAAAATTTTTACAATGCTCTAAAATTATAAGTGCACTAAGAAAAAAAGTGAGCCGGTCTGTGGCACAGTCGGTAGGAGCGTTGGATTCGTATGCTTGGGGAACCGGGATCGAATCTCGCTCTCGGCTGTTTTTCAAACGAGCACCTCTGTTATATGTGCTTTGTACGCAGTACACACTTACGAGCTCCGTCGCTAAGGGATGAAAAAGTGCAGTTGTAAAAATCAACTGACCTTGCGTCCCAGTGGATCGGGGTTTGATTCCCTAGGAAAAATTAGAAAAAATAGTTTTCGAAGTTTTCCGAGGGAATAAACCCGAAGAACACAAAAACATATATATATATAAAAGTCCCTCTGGGCAAAACTTGAATTATAATAAAAAGTCCCACTGGGCAACAAAAACAAAAAATATAATAATCACTTGGTGATGGCCTAAGACGTAACGCTCATATGAAGCAAGCCAAGAGGCCAAAATAATAATTAAGAAAAAGAAGAAGAAAAAAAGTTTTTAAAAGTTTTTCTTCTTTCGGCAGTCGAAAATAAGTTCCATACAAAATTTCAAGCAAATTTTTCGAGTAGTTTACGTAAAATACAAAAAGAATGAAAAATCGAAATTTTTTAAAAATTACTAAAATGGCTATAAAATTAAAAGTACGCTAAGAAAACCAATTCTCAATAGCTTCCGCACCAGTTGATAGAAAAATTAAATATTATGGAAAATTTGAAGTAAATCCGTCGAGTAGTTTTTAAGATTTTATTGGCTTAATAAATATAAACATTTTTTCCAGTAATTTCAAAATGCTCTAAAATTAAAACTAAGCTAAGAAAATCAGTTTTTAGAAATTTATTTTATTTGAGAAATCGCAAATAATTTCCATGCAAATTTTGAAACAAATCCATCGAGTAGTGAACAAAAAAAAAACCAGAAAAATGAAAAATCGAAATTTTTTTTTTTTATAAACGACTCTAAAATTTAAACTACGCTAGAAGAAAATTTTAATTAACATGGAAATTTATTTTACTTCAGAAACACTGAAACACATGTCAATAAAACAAAAAACTAATCTACCGTCTCAATGGCAATCTTTTCCCCCATCTAAAGTGAATAGTTTAGAGATACAGTAGTGAAAAAAATTCATATTAAAAAAATGCATCAGGTATTTAAAATTGTAAAATATGAATAAATAAATTTTACGTCGACATTTTTTCTGAAATATTGATTTTACTTTTAAGAGTAGGCCGGAGCAGTTTAGATTACCGACCGAGAAATTAAAATTTCATTTTATCATAAATAAAATAATTTTTTCAAAAGAAATTGTTATTGAGCGCAATTTTTTATACATACATGATTGTATAATAGACGTTTTTTTCATAAATTTCACCATATTTTAAACAAAAAGTAAGTAACAGTACCTATTGTTTAATAAACAGCTGTAGTATAAAATTTAAAATTTTTTTAAATTTTCTTAAATTATTTTTGTCAAGCGCAATAGAGAAATAAATTTCGTGAATGTATTTAAAATTTTAATGTATTCCATTACGTATAGTTGGAGAAAATAAAACAACGGATTTTCGATTCTCGGTCGGTATCGAATCTGCTCTGGCCTGCTCTTAAGAATATAATATCAATAATTGCAAGTAAATACTGAAATTTAATTAAAAATCGTTCAATACTTACTGACTGTCCAATAGTTTATAAAAATTATGTACACGCACTGTTGTAATTTAAAAACAATTTGTTTTTGTATTTTTATATTCACCTTTTAATTAATGTTCTTCAAAACCAAAAACTTTTCTTAATTCTTTAAAAAAAAAGTTATTAAGTTTTTATATAGGTATTTTTATATAGATATCGGAAACAATATCGCGTAAATTATACCATGTAATGAACAGTGTTTATTGAACCCTAAAGTTTTTTATACATCTAAAAAAATAGTAATAACAGAAGGATGTTACCAGTACTAATCATAGGGATATTATAGATAGAGTAGGGGAAACTGCCCAAAAACCGTATACTCGTTAGAAAGAGAACGAATGCTATGGGACCTCTCTCTATCTCTTTTTACTTGCATATGCGCAAGTGTAGTTAGAAAGAGATAGACAGAGGGTCTCATAGCATTCTTCCTCTTTCTAACGAGTATACGGTTTCACTTACACACAAACCTATGGCTCCCCTGCTTTATCTATAATATCTCTATGGTACTAATAACTTTGAAGAGTATATTACAATTTATGTGCTAAAAATACTTAGGCTTGAATTTATGGACCCAACTCAAGTAATGTTTGTATCATCTAAAACCGTATTCAGTAACTGTCTAGCGTGCAAGATAGGTCTGAAGAAGCTCTCTAATTGGTCAATGCAACTCGTGTCGCTTGTGAGACACTTACAGAATAACCCCCTCATCCTTTTTTTCTTATCATGAGAGAGAATGAGACGAAATGAGATTTGAGTAACAAACTTTACTTGAGTTAGGTTTATGAATTCGAGTATTAGGTCGGAATTCATAAACCTATCTCAACGTAGGTAACAAACCCAGCTATCATATTGTTAAGTCCTGGCTTTACACCAGGACAGAGACAATAATTAATTATGTTGTTGTTGTTATGAGGAAAATATGTTTTATTATAATATTAAATAAAAGAATAAAGTTTGATTTTAAAACGTATACAGTTTAAAAGTCAAGTCTAGTGATAGAAAAGCTCTACCAATTTTAATTGATATGAATCGTTCTTACGATTAAATATACTTAAATTAAAAGAAATATAGATCAAAATATAATTGTAATGACCTTACCTTGATTTCGGTGTAGTAGTTACAGGATGGGTACAGCCAGACGAGAAATGAACACACTTGCTTAATATTCAATTAGATAGATTTTTATTTCTTATTTTGAACAGTATTTATAATCAGTTGAATATAATTATTTTGTATATTTGATAGTTTAATTGAATTGTATAGCGCGATTTATTTAATGTGCTCGAAATTTCTATATAATAATGTCTTTACAAGTGCTTTTTTTGAAGTGCTCTTCATATATGATTTTTCGTCGGTATTTATAGTAATTATTCATATTTATTTATGAATAATTGTTCATGGAGTCTACATGAGGATGCTGTTTATTCAGTACAACTACTTTATGTACATTGGACACAATTTAGTATCTAGTGGGCCCATCTTATTTGATGATACCGTAGGAAGAAGGCAATCTCCATGGGTTCCAATCCACTGCGATCCTGTTCGTGATCAGGATGGCAAGAGATATGGGACTAAATCTGTCCATAATATATATATATATATATATATATATATATATATATATATATATATATATATATATATATTTCTAAACGTTATCATGTACGTATTCTATTATATACATGTATATATATTTTTTTTCATAATATAATTTTTTTCTTATTATACAGCATGTCCAGAAAGTAACGATACACCTAAGAAATTTTCAAAGTTGATAATTTTTTCAATCAGGTGATGATTGTACATATTCGGTTATCATACTCCAAAAGAGCGGAAAATTCTACATCTAGATATGTGTTAACGTAAAATTTTCCACTCTTTTCGATTCCGCTATAAAAAGTAGGGGTTCCCATTGAAAAAAATGAGGTTGACCTCAAAATAACCTTGAAAATGAGGTTTAAGGTCAAATCCAAAGTCACCATCGGATACCTCGTAAAAAATTACTCCAAGAACGACCTTTTCCTTAATAATTTTAATTTACCAGAGATTTTTTAGAGAAAAAAAAATTAAATTATGATTTAATAGATTTCAAATAAGGCGACTTTACGATAACATGCAGGTCAACGACAAAACAGCATTAGGCATTTTAGAAAAGTAATAAATTAAGGGATTCTCCAAGCGTGTTGCCTTCCCCGCGTAGAGGCTTTGGAAAATTGTATGACATACGGATTCACGTATAATAAACCATCCTACCTATAACATTAAAGTTTTAAAGTTATTTGTAGCATTCATTTTCTAAATAAAAAGAAATGAACCAATGCAAAATCGATCTCTCGTAATATACGAAATTCAGAAAAATACAAAGAGAAATCAAAATAGATTCAATTAAAAATAACTTTGTATAGTCTTTAATAATTAAAATCGAATAAATACAATTTAAGAGGAGGTCACGTATCTCTGTCCTTTTCTAATCAAAGAATTGAGTTTTTTACAGAAACTAATAACTTTAGCAAAAAATGAAGAGAAAGCCGCATCTTGTATCAAAAATAGGAATATTTTCTTTGATAAGAAAAAATTAATTTTATTGCTTCGTTCTCAACAAAACCTTGAAAAACCAAATTGTCCACCCTAACCTCTATGATTTAAGTTTTTCAAGGTTTTGTTGAGAACGAAGCAATAAAATTAATTTTTTCTTATCAAAGAAAATATTCCTCTTTTTGATACAAGATGCGGCTTTCTCTTCATTTTTTGCTAAAGTTATTAGTTTTTGTGAAAAAATCATTTCTTTGATTAGAAAAGAACAGAGCCTCTTAAACTTAAATTAAGAAAAATTACTGAATTGAAAATTTCTTTATTTAACAGTATCCTTTTTTCTATTGTAAATTAATAGTATTAATATTTGAGCAAAGTTTTGTAAAAAAAAGAGAAACAAAAAAAAAATTAATTAAATTAAAAGCTTAAACTTTCAAAATGAATATTTTTTATAAGCTAACTTCAAACTCTCTATTGCACGTGCGCGATAACGCTACATTCCATTCTCATGGCTTTGTTTTATACGTAGAGTATTAAAACAAGTGAGCGGAAATGAATAAATTAACATCTCCATCTTAAAGCGTATTGCATATTATTTTCTGAATTTTACATAAAATTACTTTGTAATTTTTCGTAAAAATTGTCTATAATATTTTAAAATTTTTTTATTTAAAAATCTTCCTCGAATAAAACATTTACCAATTGTTTTAAAATAAATTTTAATGAAATCCTATTGCTAAATTGTAACGTATCTCAGGGATATTACTCTGTGTTGTTACTAAGCAAGTACATATTCTACTGAAAATTTTCATGCTTTCACAAGACAAGACAATACGATATTTTATCATGTATTGTCTTGTCCTTGAAAAAGTCTCGACAATCTTGCCTTGGTCTCAATAAATCTCGAAAATAGAAAATTTTGTCTTGTCTCGAAATTTCTTAGTCTTGTCTTGGTTTTTCTCGATCTTGTCTTGGTGTGTGTCATTAACGAACAGAAAATAATCACTTTTGTTCTTGTCATATATTTAAATAATAAAAGTAAAGAAATAATATTATTAATCCTTGAACTCCGAATGTAGAATATTTGTTAAATAATGATTTCTCATTTTTTTCGATTTTTCTTAATGATATAAGCAAAATATGAGATAATAAATACGTTATTTGGATCCAAATTTTTATGGATTAATTACCGGGAAAATTAAAAAAAAAGAAAAAAGTATGAATTTATGGAATCAATTTAATATTAATTATAAAGCCATCAATTATCAATGAAATTTAATGGAAGTATAAAAAACTGTTATGGGAGTCGTGGATAGTATTTTTTATGTGTATATACAAACAAATAACATATTTTTTGTGTGTATATATATACATATATATACACACACACACACACACACACACAAAAAGTATGTATATCTAAAACGTAAACAAGTTTGTCTATAAATGACTATTTAAAAAAATACGATGAAATTATATGTATGCACACTAAGAACAAACGTAAATATAATTATAACATAGTGTATCTCCATGAATCGCTATTAATCGCCACTATTTCTAATTAGACGCATTTAGTTCTTTGTGCACAAATATTGATAGATATATAATTCGTCTCACATATGAAGCTGCAGGGAAAAAATTATGAATCTTCGCGACTTTCTACTACGTTACAGAGTATCAGTTGATTCAGCAACTCGCGCACAGGTATATTGCGCATATGCTGCTATAAAATTTAAACGTCTTTTTAGCAAGATCTTGTATAGGTACATTATTACAGTTCTTTGAGAATTTCCAATTTTTCTATAACAGTAAAACTTATATAAACTTTGTCAAATTTCTTTTTAATTATTTTGAATGCCACTAAAGTAAATTCAAAGCCAGTGCGAAAAATGACAAGAACACGAAGTGAATAACATAAACAAAGTAAGAGAGAGACAGAATTATCATCAACAGCCTAATTCAACGGATTTCTAATTCTTAGAAATGGGGAAATAAATTTTAAAAGCATAAAAGGAGAGCTAGCGCCGCTTTAAATTATCAAGAGTCGGATTATGCAGAGTTGATTGTATTTATAGAAAAGTGTATAGTCAATATGTCTAAACTAGATAAAGGAAAGTGAAAGTGCGAAGAAAGTATGAATGTTATTTCATTAAATAATAAAACAAAAAATAATGAATTTGACAACGACGATGAACAAAGCGATGTAAAATCACACGAACATTCGAAACTCGAAAAGAGAGTCGAATGCGACTCTGCCACTCCTTCACACAAAAAGCAAATAAGGGAAAAAGATAAAACTCACGCTTTATGAGAAAAACTGCCTCGATTGAAATGGCGTTCTTTAATAACATATATATTATTTATATATAGATATAAAATTAAAAATATATTTTAATATTTTACGCAATCTAAGTGTAAAAAAAATTTAAATAAGCATTTTGAAAAGCCAATAATTCAAAGAAATTATTTAATCTATTTGTTAAAATTATTCTAATTATTGTGTCAGGCAAATTTTCCTGATAATAAAATGTTAAGAAATATTTTTATTGTTAATCTATAGTTCTATTATATTTTTAGTATAATAAATATAACTTAATTTTTTGTAAATATTTATTTCGTTTGAATGAAATTTAAATTATATTTACATTAAAACTTCTTAACAATGCTATTGGTTTTAGTTTTTATATAATAATAATTTGATGTAAAGATAAATTTGTTATATTCTATTGAAGATAATAGTATATACATGTAAGCAAATATTCTATAACTACATTAATAGTAAATATAATAGATATTTTTTTAGTAAAGTTTTGTGTTCCTCAAAATAACGGAATGGAAACTGTTAAAAAATTGTTTAAAAACAGTGACATTAAAAGTTAAAAGTTCTAGAGAATTACTCAAATAAGTGATACTGAAAAAATAATTTTATAAAACTAAAAAAATTTCTAACATATTTACTATCAATGTAGTTATAAAATATTTGCTTACATGTATATACTATTATCTTCAATAGAATTATAACAAATATATCTTTACATCAAATTATTATTATATAAAAACTAAAACCAATAGCATTGGTAAGAAGTTTTAATGTAAATATAATTTAAATTTCATTCAAACGAAATAAATATTTACAAAAAATTAAGTTATATTTATTATGCTAAAAATATAATAAAACTATAGATTAATAATAAAAATATTTCTTAACATTTTATTATTAGGAAAATTTGCCTGACACAATAATTAGAATAATTTTAACAAATAGATTAAATAATTTCTTTGAATTATTGGCTTTTCAAAATGCTTATTTAAATTTTTTTTACACTTAGATTGCGTAAAATATTAAAATATATTTTTAATTTTATATCTATATATAAATAATATATATGTTATTAAAGAACGCCATTTCAATCGAGGCAGTTTTTCTCATAAAGCGTGAGTTTTATCTTTTCCCCTCATTTGCTTTTTGTGTGAAGGAGTGGGAGAGCCGCACTCGACTCTCTTTTCGAGTTTTGAATGTTCGTGTGATTTTACTACGAAGCTCATAGTGCTGAGCTACGAAATTCAAAGTATACACATATGATATTAGTATCAATCATATATTCTACGAAATTCATAGCCCTTAACTTCGAGCGTCAGAGGGTTTTACTTGTACCGTTTTCTACAGCTCATGCACTACGATCTTCGTGCTGAATAACTACGAACATTCGTAAACTAGAGCATTAATACGTTCGTGCCAAAACACTTTTTGCATTTCATCATAGTGTTTTCGTACGAAAAGTTTTTCAGTGTAGCAAAGATCAACATTTTCGATGTTACGCTCATATTCTTAATTTAGCAGTTCAGAATGTACTCAAATTGATTAATCTTCCAACAAATGAAAATTCTGCCTCAACAGGAATAGTCGATGAAGAAAATATTTCTGAAAATGACGAATTCAGTGATTCTGATGAAGAAGTAATAGAAAACCCTTCTGAATTTTCAGATATGATTTCAAGGGTACGAAATATTCGCAAAAAAGTAAGGCATTCAGAAGTTTTAACAAATAGATTGATCAATTTTTGTACAGCAGCAAGAATTAAATATCGAAAGCCAATTCTAGATGTAGTAACAAGATGGAATAGTACTTGTGAAATGTTAGAAGTAGTTAGTCAATTGAAACCAGCGCTTGTTATGCTTGCTGAACATTGTCCTGAACTTAAACAATTCAAACTCACTGAAAATGAATGGAATATCATTCAAAGAATCCTCAATTTTTTGCAGTATTTCAAATAAGTAACCAAAATTGTTTCTGGACAAAAAAAATCTACATTACCCTCGGCAATTATAGCAATGAATATGCTTCTTGATAAAATTGAGTCAATAAAGATCAAAGAAAATAATCAAAGATTTAGATAAAAAAAAAGATAGAAATGGACTGGATGAGAAACTTTTATTGGCATTTCAAGCCGGCAGAGACAAACTCATTAAGAAGGGGCCGAACTATCTGTCTTTGTCTAATAGCGTTTTTCATTATTTATATAAACACTATCCTTTATAACAAGAAAAAAATAGCAGCCTCCGCTAGATATTAGTATAATTAGTAAATTTTGTAATAACAATCAAATTTTTTACCGCATAGTTTTTGACTAATTAGAGACCTACTAGCAATCTAGCATATAACCTATCTTTTTTTGGTAGGTCTCTAATTATTCAAAAACTACGCAGTAAAAAAATTTGTTATTACAAAATTTACTTATTATACTAATATCTAGCGTGGGCTGCTATTTTTTTCTTGTTATACCGTATAGTGTTTACATAAATGATGAAAAACGCTATTAGACAAAGACAGATAGTTCAGCCCCTTCTTAAGCATTATCGGAAATGCAATTGAATATATATTGTGGCACTTATTTTAGACCCTCGGCACAAAAAAAGCACTTTTGACATAACGTCTTGGGGAAAAAGTTTGAAATCCGAAGCTATAGCTAAATTTGAAAAAATATATAGAGAAAAATATTTCCAAGAGAGTTTAAATGTCGGAAACAGTGACGAAGTCGAATTTAAGAATGACGATGTTTTAAACGTATACGCGTTGTACATGAAGAGTGATTCCTCTAAGAATTGGAGAAAAGGAATTGACGATTACTTTGAGACACCAAAAGCGTCGGCAGAAATCAATATTTTAGAATGGTGGAAAATTCATTCTAATATGTATCAAAACCTTGCTTAAATGGCACGAGATATTTTGTGTATTCAGGCTAGTTTGGTTCCCGTCGAACGCTTGTTTTCACAAGCATCTTCGATCGTAAGGAAAGATCGATGTGCTTTAAATGATATTTCCTTGAAAATTTTATTACTGGTTAAGTCGTGGATGAAAAGTCCACTTAAAACTTTTATTTGTGAAACAAATATATAATTAAAAAACGATATTTTTTGTATTTATTTTATCATATTGAATTTTTATTCATTATTTCTGGATTAAATGTCTTAAAAATTATACAGTTTTCTTTAATCATTTGTTCTTTTTCCTTTGTAGTATTTTATAGAGATTGTTGAATTTCAAATTAAATTCAATATATTAATTTCATAAATATTATAATTTTTACTAAAACTAATAAATATTTCTTATACTCGGATTACGATAAAAGATAATATTAAATTAAATTAAAAAAAAATTTTTTTTTTATAATATTTAAATTTAATTTAAATTTTTTTATTATATTAAAGATCTTGATTACGATGTCTTGTCTTAAGCACTAACTGGTGAGTATTGTCTCGAATCTTGTTATGGGTATTATAAACTCGATATTGTCTCGATATCGTCTTGAATTTCGAGACAAGACAATATCGAGATTTTTCTCGAATCTTGTGGAAGCTCTAATCATAATACAGTTAAAATAATGATATCTCAGTCTAAAGTTAATAATTCATTTACGTAAATCATAAATAAACCTAGACATTGTTGAAATTAATAGCTATTACTTAGAAATATCACAAAATTTTAATAATTAAAATTCATTTTCCTAAGATACAAGTTTTAAAATAATGAAATGCTTTCAAATAAGCCTACGAAAACTGTATTGCCTTGTAAAAAAATAGCTACGTATTTTGGTGGAATTAAAGTATCTCTTTTTAAACAGAAGTTTATTAAAACAACAAAATTATCAAATATTTCCTTTCTCTTTGTTTTAACATAAAAGCAAAATTCGACTCAACATAAAAATGTTATCATTACCATTTTATAGTAAATTTCATTAATTTCTTTCATTATAAATATTGGAATAATTTAATACTTTTATTTCAACAATTTTGATTCAATTCAAACTTTCTTTCTAAAAGAAACAAACACATGATTCTATCCTAGAACCCATAAAGTCACTTTTCGTGAACGAGTGTGCATCATTGACCGAAGCCATCCATATCAGGTACAAACGCTGCATGTTCTCAAATAGAATAATTACCACAAGCAGAAAAAAAATAGCTAAATAATAGAAAAATTTATAAATAATTTATAAATAATTAAAACCACATCCGAGATCGTATGTACCCGCGGTCATTATCAATAGCACAAAGAATTTTCTTTTTGTTGAAAAATAAAATTTCTCTCTACAACGAATGTTTTAATTGATTTCATTTTAGAATACTTACATTAATGCATCTAAATTTACAACCTACATGCTAACTCGCATGTAGTTTTACAAACAACATATAATAACATAGTGATATAAGATTTAATGTTAATTTATCTAAACTAGTATTTGTTACTTAATATTTAATACCGAATCATACCTATTGCTAAAACAACCAAAAGTCAAATAAGAATTTTTTTTTCAATTGAAATACAAAATTAAGTATTTCTGTTGCAAGTTTTTTGAAAATTTTTCCCAAATATTAATTAAATCTGATTGCGTGAGGCAATCATTTAACAAAGTAAGTAATAGTAGTTATTAAAATTTAGCAATATATCATTATAAATGATAGTAAAGAAAAGCATAACAAGAAGCCATAAAATTCAAAATATTTCAAATTTAAATATGTTACAATATCAAACTAAATAAATAATTTACGCTCAATTTAATTATTCAAATATCAGTGACAATTGCCTAACGAACTAAAATCAATAATGCAAAATAAATATTTCTAATATAACTCAACCAAATAAAAACGTTTAGTAGTTTTTATAAAATAAAAGATTGCACAGTTAAAAATCTGTGAAAACATAAATTAATGAAAAATAACTTGAACGTAAAATCAAATCCGACGATACCTCACCATGTGGTATTGACTATCGATCTATAATGATCTTTTACTGATACCTAAGCAAAACAGGCAACTGTAATATCCATTACTATCCAAGCAAGGTTCCCCGCGAGGATCGGTGTGTTACCGACCTAGGCTCGGTGGATCGTCGATCAACATGATCGAGAATCAATACCATTCGGATAACGTACACCTTTGGTAACACCATAGAATAATACCATTACAAAATCAATAGATCCGTTGATAAATCTTTTTGTTAAAATCGGTTTCTTCTTATTTTTCTTTGTAACTAACTAATTTAAGAGGAAGTCACGTATCTCTGTCCTTTTCTAATCAAAGAAATGATTTTTTTACAAAAACTAATAACTTTATTAAAAAATGAAGAGAAAGCCGCATCTTGTATCAAAAAAAGGAATATTTTCTTTGATAAGAAAAAATTAATTTCATTGCTTCGTTCTCAAGAAAACCTTGAAAAACTTAAATCATAGAGGTTAGGGTGGACAATTTTGTTTTTCAAAGTTTTCTTGAGAACGAAGCAATGAAATTAATTTTTTCTTATCAAAGAAAATATTCCTTTTTTTGATACAAGATGCGGCTTTCTCTTCATTTTTTAATAAAGTTATTAGTTTTTGTAAAAAAATCATTTCTTTGATTAGAAAAGGACAGAGATACGTGACCTCCTCTTAACGACGTAAATAACGTTTATAAAAAAAAAAATTAACAAAAGACAGTTTCAATAATTACTTGGTTCGTTTGATTTACCTAAAAATAAAATTAATAGTTATTAATAATTCCAATAGGTGTACAAATTAACATTTTTAATATATTTTAACACCTCTTGAATTTTTATTCTAAACTAAATTTTGCTAACAAATGAAATTTAATCTTGAACATTTCTCAAATTGAATAAATCTATTTACTAATAATATAATTATTTACAAAAGAATTTTCATTGTTTGCAGCTATAAGTTATAATTGTGATCAAAATTCCTTTAAAATAACAATTAATTTTGTAACGTGTCCCCGTTGCCAAGACAAGGGTCCGTTATATTTTATTTATTACTAAAAAAAATTAAATTAAATTATAAATGATTAAAGATATGTTTAAACTTTATTTAGAAGAAATGATGAAATAGTCGTTGAAGAAGTTCACTCTCAATAAATCATATTAAAATAAAGTCAATTTATTTACTATGAAAAATACCCGAGACATTTCTATTAAATCATTAGTGATAAAGAAATTTCTAAACTTGTTAGGAAAATATCGTATATCAAGAGAACAATAAAAATAAAATAATTACTACTTCATTTCCAAACCTTTTATATTTTACCAAAATAAAATTTAATATGCCGCGAAATTTGAAAAAAAAAATGTCTATCTAACCTCCAAGATGTTAGAGTGGAATTTTAGAATTCTAACGCGTAAGCCTAAATCGTACCTATACTAAATTCATTTTATATAACATTAGTAAATAAATAAAAAAAATTTTTACATGTCTTCCTTCTTGATTGTTGACTTTTCTATTAAAACAAACTAATCTAAGTTTTAATAAAAATATTAAATAGACAAGATTAAACCTTAATAATTCAACGTAATTCTTGGTTCTCTAATTAACTAATTTGGTTGTAAAAATCAGCGTTCGCGAATTCAATTATTATAATCTAACACATGCTCATGTAAAATTTGAAATGTAATTTATGTAATTTGATATATCAGAAAAGTTTATCACACACTTTCGTCTAAGCATACTAAAATTTCTATTAATTCTATACATTAGATTTAAGCTCTAAATTCTTTAAAGAATTACAGATAAGATTTAAACTTCGCATGATATTTTCACTAAATGTAATACAATAGAACGGTTTTTATAAAATGCGGAAGTATTAAAAGCTGACACTAAAACCGCGTACATCTATAGTTACTTGTATTGCCTCAGCAAACGATAAAAAAAATGTATTATGATAAAAAGGAGCCAAATATCTCAAATAAAACTTTCCTACAACTTGCAAATTTCGTAGTAATTCAATGTAATAAATGAAATTTCGAATGTAAAAGTGAACTATACGGGTAAATACAAAGATTCTTTTAAATTAGAAGTTAAAAAGTAAAAAATTGCTAGTTGCATATACTTATATAATATCTAAATATATTCCAATACGTATACCTTAATTAGATTTCCTTGTTCTCAGATAAATTAACACCAACAACAAGGCGTCCGGAAAAATAATTTTCTTTTATTCAATTAATACACTGAGAGAAAATTCATGCTAATAGAGCATGCGAACTGCCATCTATGCGAGCATATAAAACATTGATACAAATATGACAGGCCGTGAGAAGCTCTATTAGTATTGGATTACCTTATACTAAAAAAGATGGTATGGAGAGTAACTAAAGCATGAACGGCATTCACTGATGACTCGCGTGGTATACTTCGATGACTCCCCACTCTCATATCCTTTGTTTGCTTGAGTCACCTCCTCTTTTGGGTGGCGACGCGAGCAAACACGGCTGGTCTATACCCAAAATTATGTTGCCAATTTCTTTAACGTATTTTCGTAGCGTAAATCTTTTATTTCTTTTCTTTTCTTTTTTTTATGAAGGGAGATACGTTATAAATATAACCTGTTAAACTTTTTAACTTTAAATAATTAATTTTTAACTTCAAATTAAATTATTTTAAACCGCTGGGGGGGCTGATGAGCATGTACGATTTTACGCCAAAGATATTTCGGAGTAGCGTTGGTCTAGTGCGTAACGTTCACGCTTTTCCTTTTGAGTATGCGAGTTCAACTCTCGGCTAGGGTCACTTTTTTTTTAATTTTTTTTTTTATTGTTTTAATATTTTTTATTCCTTTTTATATTTATTTTTTTTTAGATTTTGTATTTTTTTAATAATTTTAAAATTTAATTTTTCACAAGTACGCTTGTTTTTTCAATGAAAATTTTTAAAAATAAATTATTCTTTATAGGTAGTAATTACAAATGTTGATAAATAAATAATAGTGATGTTTATTTTATAATAGTATAGTTTAATTTATTTATAATTTAGTTTATAAAATTTACAATAAATTACAATAAATAAATAAAACTGAGTTATTATTATTTATGTTATAATATATATTGTATATTGAAATATGTTTATAAAGATAAAATTGAACTATAGTATTGTAAATATCACTATTATTTATTTATTAATATTTTAAATTATTTTCTATATGAAATAATTTATTTAAAAATATTAATAAAAAAACGAGCATATTTTAAGTAACTTGTGAAAAAATAGATTTTAAAATTAATAAAAAAATAGAAAATAAAAAAATATAAATAAAAAATACAATAAAAACTATTGAAATAATAAAAAAAATAAAAAAAAAGACCCTAGCCGAGAGTTAAACTCGCCTACTCAAAAGAAAAAGCGCGAACGTTACGCACTAGACCAACGTTACTTCGAAATAACTCTGGCGTAAAATCGTACATGCTCATCTGCCCCCCAGGGGTTTAAAATAATTAAATTTTAAGTTAAAAATTAATTATTTAAAGTTAAAAAGTTTAACATGTTATATTTATAACGTATCTCCTTTCATAAAAAAAGAAAAGAAATAAAAGATTCACGCTACGAAAATACGCTAACGAAATTTGCAACATGATTTTGGATATAGACCAGCCGTGTTTGCTCGCGTCGCCACCCAAAAGAGGAGGCGACTTGAGCAATAGAAGAATGCCATAGTTAGCAGTAAAGAAAGAATAGTGGACAAGCCACGTTTATTTCCTTCACGTCCCATGAGAGGATACAGCGCTAGCTATCGAAGGATATTAGAGTGGGGAGCTACTAAAGCATGTAAACAAACAGTTTTTGGATAGCACAAACCTCGTAAGAGTAGATGGCGCTGTTATTAAAGCATAGGATATTACTTACTAACTTTGGATACGTAGACTACATGCTCTATTGGCATGAATTTTCTCTCAGTGTAGAAAATTTATTAACTTCTCAATGTAGCTTGAAAACTCCAAAATCCAAATATTTCTCATTTTTCCTATCCCAGTATCAAATAAAACTAACAAGTTTTCTATAAATAATGGATGGAGTCACGCGTAAATATTTAATTTGTTAAAAACTATTAATATAAATAAAATTATAATTTATATATGCTGCTTATCATATTTGCTGGTCAGATATATAAAATTTGTGTTAAAACACCATATATTGCTAAAAAAAACAATACCATATTTTAAGTTAGACTAATATACTATTAACTATTACGGTATTTGAATGGATGTCAAATAAACGAGGGTTTCAGGATTTTGTGGCTTTGCGATCCACAAAATATAGAAGAAACAGCCGAATAGAAGATAGTTGGATTTAAGGGGGCCAGATACTGTTAGAAGCTGAAAAAAACATGTATAATTTGATATGAATTGCTGATGTTTAAAAATAGCTAATTTCATATAAAAATACATTCAATTTCAAACATTTTTTGGTTTAAAACATTTTCTATATCTTGAAAATTGAAGTGGTGGTGCTCGTTGACAATCTGGAACAAAAAACCCCTTACCGCAAGGTTTCTTCATGAGTTTTCATTAGATCTACTTGAAATTTTATGGAGATATTTAAAATTATAGTAAAATCCATATAAGTGGAGCAGATTTTGAATTAATTTATTTCTATTTATTTATTTACTTATTATTTGTAATAACTAATAAAAAAATATTTTTTTAAATTGTTTTTTTTCAAAAATTTTTTATTTATTTGAATTTTTCATGAATGTTTTACACTTATATGGATTCTACTATAATTTTGAATATCTCCATAAAATTTCAAGTGAATCCAATGAAAACTCATGAAAAAACCTTGCGGTAAATGGTTTTTTGTTCCAGACTGTCAACGAGCACCACCACTTCAATTCTCAAGATATAGAAAATGTTTTAAATCAAAAAATGTTTGAAAATAAATGTATTTTTATATGAAATTAGTTATTTTTAAACATCAGCAATTTATATCAAATTATACATGTTTTTTTTCAGCTTCTAATAGTATCTGGCCCTCTTAAGTAGCGACTGGAGTATAAATAAAACGAAAAATGAAATAATATAAAATGATAATTGAATAAAAATGAAAATGAATACAATGAATATAAAGAAATGAAACAATGAAACTATACAATGAAAAAGGGGAATAATACAATGAATATTTTCACTGACGATGATGATCAATGAAACGTCATAGTCGGGCGGGAGCTGATTTGATCACACGCAGTGAAACGCGATGGAAAATCACCAAAGTGTTGGGATATCTAACGTCACTGTATGGGGCGGAAGCCAGGTATACAATACAAGATTTTCTAATAATCGGAGGGAAATCGCCTTGTTTTTATTGCATAATGTTGCGACCAAAAATGAAATAATATAAAATTAAAATGAAATACTAATGAATAATAAATAAGATGAATCAATATAAAACAAATAATACAATGCGAAAAATATAGAATTAGGGTACTGGGATATCTAACGTAACTGTATAGGGCGGAAGCCAGATATACAGAGTTATTAGGATAAGAAAATATTAATTAAAATTTAGAAATTAATCTGCATAGATTATTCTAATTTTTTAAATCAAATATTTTGCAACTTAGCAGCAAAAAATATAATATGAAACTGAAAAACAATACAAAGTAAAGTTAAGAGAATTTTTTTCCTTTCTCAGTCATCTCATATAGCATAAATTAAAATGAAATTCTAATCTCTTCTTTTAGATGTGACTACAACCGTTATATCTAGCGTCAGCGAGTAATACAATCTTTAGTCCGGTAAATTCACAGAAATAAATAACAACTAAAACTTTCTCAGGGATTAAAATAATAGGAGGGAGACGATTCAGACCAATTAGAATTAAGTGAGGTGGTAAATCTCATGAAGAGAGAGAACCCCTACTACTTATTGTTTGGATATAAAAACTGGACAGACATGATCAGATTCATCAGTCTAGTTCCAGAAACAAAACAAGTATCTTTAAGTATCAATTTAATTCAATTAGTTTTATTTAATAACTATTTCAATAGCTAAAAGCACAAAATAAACATACACTGAAAAAAAAGCCGATTGCACGTGCTGCGGAGTCAATTGTTGTGAATGATTCAGACAACATTCGCAGCTATTAATAACGAAAAATCGCAATATAAGAGTGCGTAACAATATCGCAGCCAATCGTTCCAACTTTCTGTATAATAGATTACATTGATCGGAGCAGAGCGCTGCAACTAAGCTGCGTTGTGGCTCGCTACGGCTCTCCGTAGTCTACGGCACAGAAAGCTGAATCCAAGCCCAGCGACTAAACTGCTTTGTCGCTCGCTACGCCTCTCCGTAGTCTACGGCACAGAAAGCTGAATCCGAATACAGCGATTTATTGTGTGGTCGCTCGCTTTGAATGCCGATCTCAAGCATTGCGACAACGCTTTGAACACACTTGCTTGATTAATAAATAACATTGAAAAAAAGATAATTTTTACTTCCTTTTATATTTTTTTTTAATCTTCATGTAATTATGTAAATTCATAATTTTGAACTATTTTTAAAAATTTCTAATTTATAAATAGTTATTAATGCTTTAATATCTTTGATTATTTTTTTTTATTTTTAGATTTATTAGGACAAATTTAAAGTTAAATAATTAAAAAACTATACTAATAAATCTATTAACAAATCTAAAACTAAAACAAATAAAAAATTGAGAAAGAAAATAAATTTTTTTGACAAACAATTTACGTGATTATGGATAATAACATTCATGAAGTTATTACTAAACATTAGATTACCTTAATTATATTGTTCAAAATTTCATACGCAAGTTGTATTCACTTGCCGTAAAAGGGAAAATATTTACAGATGATTTTTATGCTATTTTAAATTCTTAATTAATTTAGATACATGATAAATAATTGATAAATATTTCCAAGTAAAAAATACTCAAAGCCTGGTAGAACTAAGATTTATTGGTAATATCGTCACTACATATTTATGGATGATATCTGATAAAAATGTATTTGTACGTTTTCTTCAAAACAAAGTGCGTTTGAAGAAAGAAAATCTTATGATTGATTAAAAATGACTGTTTTAAATACTTTTCCGCAAATTCGGGTGTTTTTAGAAATTTTCTTCGTTATCGCTGAAATTTATTCGTTCTTTATAAAAAAATATTAAGTCAAGTCATTAAATATCAAATCAACTTAGGCAGTTTTTGTGTATATTCAATAGTGATTTTTCACCTAACAGGTAAGTTTAAAAGTCTAAATATTGTCATTTAAAAAAATTCAATCATATTTTACACGTTATTTTCAACAAAAATAGTTCTATTAAGTTTTTACAATAGTTTGATACTTTTTAATAGAAAATTTATTAAAACATTAATTTAACCCTTTTAGTCATGCAATTCAATTCATTTTTTTCGTATGTATTTGTTTATAATAATAATCAATAGTTATAAATTTATAAAATATCATCAGCATCATAAATAGTAAGGCTATGTGTATCTGAAAATACAAAAAATCCAAGAATCAAGCATGATGTTGCAAAAATATTGAGGTAAAAAGAAAGAAAATTAGGTAGCCGATATATCGGCTCCTGTGACTGTAAGGGTTAACCAAAAAATTTGAGTAAATAAAAATATTTCATTACTTCGAATTTATAACCACAAAATTTTTTATTTATATTTTGGAAACCAAATGGAACATATTCCCAGACTCATTGATTTTCATTATTTAGCTGTGCAAATTGATGTGAAATTTTTCGTATGTATATATATATATATATATATATATATATATATATATATATATCTACAAATTCTATGGATTTAATATTATAACTAAGAGTATTATTTTATTATAATTTCATAAAATGGAATAAAATAATATATGGACGAAAATTATTTTAAATAAATTTCAAAGATATATTGGTATATCTTTAAAAGTTTAAACTTTAAATATTACTTTTTTCAAACAATTTTTAAATAGTGACTATTCTATTACATTAAAAAATACACAACTGTATGCGAATAAACTATCCTTTTTTGAAAGTGTTAAACAAAATTCATTTTTTAAAAAGCTATATTGCACGATACCTTGAAAATTTCATTAATAGTATCAAATATTTTCTAAAAATGATATGAATGGTTTTTGCATAAATGGTATGGAAGAAAGCAAATTTTCAAAGGTGCTTTCATTAAATATAATTTAAACCACAAGAGAGGTTGAGATTTGAGACCTTGAGACACCTTGAGATTTGTTTTTTTGAAGGAAATGTATCTGCCTGAACCTTAAAGGAATGGTAACTGGTCATTCGACTGTATGTTTTGCTAAACCAAATATATAAAGCATTTCATTAAAAATATATGTTGTTGTACAGTACTAAATATTTATGTTGTTTGAACAAATAATATAAATAATTATAAGACATAGGTTTTAATTAAGATATCTAATCTAAAATTTTTGAATATAAATGTAATAGCATTCATAAAATTAAGTTTTAATAAAATATTTGTTTGAAATTAAGAAAGAATTTTTACACAATGTTATACAATGAGAAAATAAATTAACTGTTAAGTTATACTGACTTCGATACTGCAAAATGCGCACGTCTTAACAGTTAAAATCACAATAATTGAACAATTTTTTATTTATTTAAATTTAAACATTTAGTATATAAATGAAATATGAGAAATAAGAAATAAAATATATTTTGAGTCTTTCAACGTTTTCTTGATTATATTAGTTATTGTAAAAAAAACAATTCTTTGATTAGAAAAAGACGAATGTACTCGACCTACTCTTAAATTTTTTGTTTTTGTTTTCTTAAAAATTATTTGCGTAGTTTAAATTACATTTAATGAAAGAACCTTCGAAAATTTGCCTTTTCCATACCATTTATGCAAAAACCATTCATATCATTTTTCGAAAAGATTTGATGCTATAAATGAAATTTTCAAGGTACCGTGCAATATAGCTTTTAAAAAAATGAGTTTAGTTTAATAGTTTCAAAAAAGAATAATTTATTCGCAAACAGTTGTGTATTTTTTAATGTAATAGAATAGTCACTGATTAAAAATTGTTTGAAAAAAGTGATATTTAAAGTTTAAACTTTTAAAGATGTACCAATATATCTTTGAAATTTATTTAAAATAATTCTCGTTCATATATTATTTAATTCCATTTTATGAAATTATAATAAAAAAATACTCTTAGTTATAACATAAAATCCATAAAACTTGTAGATAGATATATACATACGAAAAATTTTACATCAATTTGCACGGCTAAATAATAAAAATCAATGAGTCTGGGAATATGTTCCATTTGGTTTCCAAAATAAAAATGAAAAATTTTGTGGTCAAAAATTCAAAGTAATGGAATATTTTTATTTACTCAAATTTTTTGGTTAAAATAATGTTTTAATAAATTTTCTATTAAAAAGTATCAAACTATTGTAAAAACTTAATAGAACTATTTTTGTTGAAAATAACGTGTAAAATATGATTGAATTTTTTTAAATGACAATATTTAGACTTTTAAACTTACCTGTTAGGTGAAAAATCACTATTGAATATACACAAAAACTGCCTAAGTTGATTTGATATTTAATGACTTGACTTAATATTTTTTTATAAAGAACGAATAAATTTCAGCGATAACGAAGAAAATTTCTAAAAACACCCGAATTTGCGGAAAAGTATTTAAAACAGTCATTTTTAATCAATCATAAGATTTTCTTTCTTCAAACGCACTTTGTTTTGAAGAAAACGTACAAATACATTTTTATCAGATATCATCCATAAATATGTAGTGACGATATTACCAATAAATCTTAGTTCTACCAGGCTTTGAGTATTTTTTACTTGGAAATATAATCAATTATTTATTATGTATCTAAATTAATTAAGAATTTAAAATAGCATAAAAATCATCTGTAAATATTTTCCCTTTTACGGCAAGTGAATACAACTTGCGTATGAAATTTTGAACAATATAATTAAGGTAATCTAATGTTTAGTAATAACTTCATGAATGTTATTATACATAATCACGTAAATTGTTTGTCAAAAAAATTTATTTTCTTTCTCAATTTTTTATTTGTTTTAGTTTTAGATTTGTTAATAGATTTATTAGTATAGTTTTTTAATTATTTAACTTTAAATATGTCCTAATAAATCTAAAAATAAAAAAAAATAATCTAAGATATTAAAGCATTAATAACTGTATTTATAAATTATAAATTTTTAAAAATAGTTCAAAATTATGAATTTACATAATTACATGAAGATTAAAAAAAAATATAAAAGGAAGTAAAAATTATCTTTTTTTCAATGTTATTTATTAATCAAGCAAGTGTGTTCAAAGCGTTGTCGCAATGCTTGAGATCGGCATTCAAAGCGAGCGACCACGCAATAAATCGCTGTATTCGGATTCAGCTTTCTGTGCCGTAGACTACGGAGAGGCGTAGCGAGCGACAAAGCAGTTTAGTCGCTGGGCTTGGATTCAGCTTTCTGTGCCGTAGACTACGGAGAGCCGTAGCGAGCCACAACGCAGCTTAGTCGCAGCGCTCTGCTCCGATCAATGTAATCTATTATACAGAAAGTTGGAACGATTGGCTGCGATATTGTTACGCACTCTTATATTGCGATTTTTCGTTATTAATAGCTGCGAATGTTGTCTGAATCATTCACAACAATTGACTCCGCAGCACGTGCAATCGGCTTTTTTTTCAGTGTAGAGTGCAAAAATTAAGTTCTCCATAAAAATAACTATTTATTCTTTTCAAATAATTAAATAATAACGAACTCTCTCAATTAACATAAAAGAGATAAAACTATTGATCAGTTCTATCTTTTAATTCGTACGCTAAGTATCTGTGAAAATTTGCCAGGTTGCCTTCAACGCGTCTAACAGTATGTAAGAAGTTTCTGTCGCAGTGTACGCTGTACAGCCAAAATTCTGCAACTCTATGCAACGAAAAATAACAATAAATCACTATTACTTCGTTTTTCTTTTATTCTGTTTTGATACTTTTTCTAAGAACAAAAACTTATTTTTTTTTATCACTTATTTTCTATACTTTAAAATTTACAATTTCCTGATTTTGATTTAAGACTCTATTAATAATTCATCCTCATTGTTGAAGATTATGCCCTGTATCTACACTTTGGGAGTAATATATAAACCCTTAATTCACTCGTATAAATTACTGTAAAATAATTGACATTATTTTTTCGTACGCTCTCTGTTGGAATTCAAAAGAAGAAGGTGTAGTCAGAAAACACAAAAAAAGTCATTTTTATAAATCTTTATTTTGTGCTCTCTCTTATGCTGTAGACTTGAACTATAGTTAGATGGCTATGCACTTTGTACTCTATGGATCTTATCCTCAATTATTATTTTGTTTATAGTTTATGATGACAACGCTGTCATCATTGCTAGTGATGCGTCATTCTCGACTTCTTCATTTACCACTTTCTTAATATTTTCGAATGATATCCTATCCTACTTATATTACATAGTTTTTAAAAAATATTGTAAAGGGTTTTTCCGGTGCTTTTCCAATACGGAAAAGCCCCTAACAAAATCTTAGAATTTCCTATTTACACAATTTCTCTCTCGATGGAAGATATTTTTCATTTTATAGATAATAAGTCACATTTCAAAAGTTTTACAATTGATTTGTAACAACGTACTTCCGTGCACGAAATTATCACAGGTTTCTAAATTCTATATTTTCCAAAGGTATTAAAACTATGATAGTACAAACATTTTCTAAACGCTGGATATCTAAAAACTTTCGTTTCCGTTCTAATCCTAAAACTGGTAAATCAGTAATATTTGAATCCTGTTCAGTACCAGGTAATCTTTAAGATTAGGTTTAATCAACTGGTTGCGATCTACATTGAACTATCCGTCAAGATGTCAATGTATTTGAATTATCTGTCGATAAACCTTTTTCATAATTATAACTTAAACCTGTTATAATTTTATTAAATTAAATTCTACTCCAATTTTTTTCAACTCTTAAAAAAATTGACAATTCCTTCACTTTTATCTGAAAATTGTTCAGATCCAATAAACGAATTGGAATCACGATCTCGGTTTCATTTCGTTTCTCATGTGTTGTTACAAGTTTTGCGAAATTTCCTTCTAAATAGTCAACAAGACTGAACGCGGCTACGATTTACAGTTACAAATTCTTTTTTTTTTTTTAAATAACATTAAAAGAACATACTACTTTTTAATTCTTTCTGTAGGTGATGATCAAATTCTTAGTCATTTTTATAAAATTCATATTATCATTTAGCAGCAAGGCTTCGAATGTTGACTGTTGGCATTTTACCTATTATCGTGTGAGATATCGGAACAATAGTTCCTGCTGTCTGTCACTTTCATTTTCAATCGAAATTTGCATTAATTGTTAACAAAAGGATCTACTCAACTCATTGCCCTTTATCTATAGATCAACGGGTACTCTTAAAAGGAAATTTTTCAAAAGCATTGAACCTTTTTATTTTTGATACTGCACGTAATTGCAAGTATAACTCTATTATTTTAATATCATCCAAGTATCTATGGGAGTCAGTTGTGCTTCCTACAGTGTATCCGATAAAAATTTAACTCTAGCTATTCACATATCCTCCCGGTTTTCTTATATCAGCCCGCTGCTATAGGGAGTTTTCTGAATTCTTTTTGCACTATTGCTTGTAGTTTTTGGGTAGTGACGCCACAGATTACGTTCAGCGGCAAAACGCGCTATTCTAGTCGAATGCCGGAGTTTCCCGTTCTTAAAGAATTTAAATTAAAAAAAAAAAAAAAAATAATAATAATAATAACTATAATTTCTAATAAATTTCTCTATGCCCAGTATGATTATCGAGGGCTCCATAATTTCCACGTATGCGCTACTTCATGATCTGTTGTAGATCTCTGAATCGTTTTCCAAACTTATTTTTGTTTTAATGGAGTGTCACACTCTAAGGGTCTCACAAATAAAAAAAACGCTGCCGAGTGCTTTGGTGGAATGCTTTCTCATAGAGCTCTTTGAGTTTCATTATTTTTTTTATATTTATTTAAATGTGATTTTAATATAAGAAAATTGTCTAACATTAATATTTATTAATAAACTTGTACTTTAAAAGAACGATGACAACGAAATACATTCTTCTTCTTCAAATATTTTTTTCCATTTATTAAAAAACAATTTAATTTATAATATTTAATAATGATTATATTTAAATACTTAATTGAATGCAAGGGGTTTCTCACTAAAATACTCATAGAAAAACTCTTCCGTACTCTCAAGCATTCTTTAGTTCTCATGCGTACTCTCCAATACTCTTTTGGTGAACGCTTTAAGTAAATGAATACGAAAAAGTTTGAAAAAGATTTAGTGAGTATGCAAGAGTAAGAATGAGTATTTGTAGAATACGAATGAATATTGAAAAGTATGCAAGAGTACCAATGAGTATTCAAGAGTACGCAAGAGTACAAATAGAATTTTAGTAATATTGATTTTATTATTTTATTGATTTCGACGATAAGTCATTTTATATCATGTTTGATAAATAGAACAGATCGTAACAGATCTTATTAATATAACGCTGAATTCTGAGTCTTTTTCTAACAACCCATCTCTTTATCAATATTAGTTACGTTTACGTAAAAATTATTAATTATAACAAAGTTATAATTTTAAAAAAATTTATTTAATAAAAGAAATATAGTTTTTTAAAAAAATTTATTTAATAAAAGAAATATAGTTTTTTAAAAAAATGTACCTATAAAACGATTGTTGATGTACTTATATCAATTTATGAAATTTTCGTAGGTAAAACTTTTTCCGACTTTTTCTCAACAGGAGACCATAAAATTTTCCGTCAACTTTATGAAATATTATTATGTTTCAATCTAGTGAGGACAAATAACTGGTTTTTATAATATTATATAAAATAGTAATTCTAAAGGTTATATTTTTTCATTTTGCCAATATTTTATTTTTCTCAACTGTTTAAATTCAACTTTATCCCTTGCATAGATCAACTTTCAAATCCATTTTTCACTAGTAATTAACTTTTGGTAATAAGAATATTTTTTGTTGGGAATGACATGTAATATACAACTTATTTTTTGCCAAACATTATTTTTAATAGTTAAATTTCTGATTTTATTTTCTGAAAAGTATTTATTTTTAAATAAAATAAATCGCAACATTTTTTGTTTAAAATTTCACGTAAAACATACCTATATTTAGAAATAGTTAAATTTAAGCTTCGAATAGTTAATAGATTTTGCCACTGTGCATAAGAAAAAGTTACTTATTATGCTATTATGTTTGGTATAAGCAATATTAAATGCCTTATCAAAATTAAAAAAAAAATCTTATCGTGTTCAACCGATAATATGTCGGTAAATAATTATATAAAATAAATAAAGTAATAGTAAAAACTATAAAAAATTGTAATCATAAAAAGATTTTTTTATTATTGTGTTTTTATTGGACTAAACTACTTTATTAAATATATAAAAATGCATTTTTATATATCTGTGTATTTTATAATTTAAAAATAGCCCTAATAGAAATTTTGCTAACTAAAATGGTCGATTCATCAATTATTCTTTATTTAGTTTGATATTTACAATGTAGAAAATTAATTATTACTATTATTTTAATTATTTTTGAATATTACATAAAATATGTATATGAAATGTAACCAGTAACATACAACATATTAATGTATCAGCTTATAATTTAAATTTCCTTTTTATTCACTATATTCTAAGCGAATTAATAGCTGGATTTATTTTATTAAAAATTAATGTAATAATCACTTATTTTGAGTTAAATTTTTTCATAATAACATTCAATTTTAAAATAATTGAAATGTTACTTAAAATAATTTCCTACCTTATTTCACAACTTAATAATTAATAATTAATTATTAATAATTAATTATTGATTAATTATTATCAACCTATTGACTCATCGACCGATCAAGCTATCGATAGATTCATATATCCACCCATCAACCCATTGATTTATCAACCCATCGACCGATTAATTCATAAATATAACAACCCAAAATAACATAGATTTATATTCAACTCAACTATTTATCAACTTATTGACCTATCATTTCATTAATCCAACAGTCCATCAACGAACCAATCAACTTTTTCCTTTTTAAACGTATTAATCTATCAATCCATCGACCCATACATTCGTCGACCCTTTGAATATCTCACTCAGCTGAGTCCTTTATCAAAAAACTTATTTATTTTCTTTATTAGTTTCGTAATTTTGTAAATAATTAATTGCATTTTTATTATATATATAAAATTTTAAAAATCGATGTTTTAAGTTCTTTCTTTTAACACACACACATATAGATATATATATATATATATATATATATATATATATATATATATATGTATATGTTAAAAAAAAGAACTTGAAACATCGATTTTTTAAATGAATACTCTATCTAAAATTTCCGTACTCCTTAATCTTTTGAATATTCAATAATTTTTTTGAATACTCATTGTATTCTTTGCATGCTCTTTAATTATTTTGAATATTCATCTTACTCTTTGCATACTCTCTGATTTTTCAAATACTCAACTTACTCTTTGCATACTCTCTGATTTTTCCAAATACTCATCTTACTCTTCGCATACTCTTTGATTTTTTCGAATACTCCTCTTACTTTTCGCATACTCTGATCAATTTTTAAACTCCAATACTCTTATAAAACTCTTGCGTACTCACAGTACTCTTACAAAACTCTTACCACTTTTTGCAAGAGTATTTTAGTGAGAAGCCCCTGGATTGAATGTAGTAATACAAGCCAACATCTAAATCAGTAGTACTATTATAAATTTTCAAGACTAACTCAGAAATCAAAAGAAGTGATCAAAAAGCTACACTAATAAAATTATTTTTTTTAAACTTGGTTTATAAAGACAGTAGCAAATAACTTGTATACAAAATTTAGAGCAATTTTATCGAGTACTTTACGTAAAATGGAAAAAAACTGAAATATGAAAATTTTTTAAGAAAATTTTTAAAATTTTCTAAAATGAAAACTACGCTAAAAAGATCGGTTTATAAAAGTTATCCTTCTTTTGGCAGATGCAAATTATTCCCATATAAATCTCAAAGCAAATTCATCAATTAACTTACGTAAAATATAAAAAAAAAAAATTAAAAATCGAAAATTTTTTCAAATTCTTAAAATGGCTCTATGAAAAAAAAATACACTATGAATACAAATTTTCAATAGCTTCCCGCCTAGCTACACAAAAACATAGATAGTATACAAAATTTGAAGCAAATCCATCGAGTAATTTTCGAGATCTAACTGGTTAAATAAATAACATTTTCTTTTCAAAATTTCTTTTTCAAAATTTTAAAAATGCTCTAATATTAAAACTACGCTATGAAAATCAATTTTTGAAAATTTCCCTTCTTTTGGCAATCGCAAATAATTTCCCTGCAATTTTTAGAACAAATCTATCGAGTACTTTACGTAGAATAAAAAAAAAATAAGAAAAGAAGAATCGAAATTTTTTTTTAAATCTTTAAAATTCTCTAAAATTGTAACCGTGCAAAGAAAATTAGTTTTCAAAAGCTTATTTTTTCAGACAATAGCGAATTAATTGTATACAAATTTTGGAGAAAATTTATAGAATGGTTAACGCAAAAAAGAAAATAAATGAAAAATAAAAATTTTTTTGAAAATTTTTAAAGTGCTGTAAAATTAAAACTGCGCTGAGAAAATTAGTTTTCCAAAGCTTGTTTTCTTCAGACAGTAACGAATTAATTGCATACAAATTTTAGAGCAAATCTATGAAATGGTTTTCGTAAAATAGAAAAAAATTAAAAATTAAAATTTTTTAAAGAATTTTAAAAATGCTCTAAAATTAAAAGTACGCTAAGAAAATTAGTTTACAAAATTTTTCATACTTTTGGTAGTCGAAATTAAGTTCCATACAAATTTTCGAACAAATTCTTCGAGTAGTTTACATAAAATACAAAAAAAAATGAAAAATCGAAATTTTTTTAAAATTCTTAAAATAATTCTAAAAAAAAACTACGCTAAGAAAACCAATTCTCAATAGCTTCCGCACCAGTTCATCAAAAAATTGAATTGTATGGAAAATTTGAAGTAGATCCATCAAGTAGTTTTTAAGATTTTATTGGCTCAATAAATAGAAACATTTTTTTTTATTTCAAAATGCTCTAAAATTAAAACCAAGCTAAGAAAATTAGTTTTTAAAAATTTATTTTATCTGAGCAATCACAAATAAATTCTATGCAAATTTTGAAGCAAATTCATCGAGTAGTAAACAAAAAAAAACCAAAAAACGAAAAATCGAATTTTTTTTTAAAACTTTAAAATGAAAACTACGCTAGAAGAACCAATTATCAATATCTTCCCAGCAAGTTAGTCACAAAACTAAATACCATGCAAAATTAGAAGCAAATCCATCGAGTAGTTCTCGAGATATAGTTTACTAACTGAATTCATACATCCACACACACACATACACACACACCTACATACAGACATTTTCTGGAAACCACTTTTTTCGACTCACCGAGTTCAAATATGTACAAATTAATGAAAAAATAGAAAAAATTTTTCTTTATCGATATAATGCTTTCTTTATGAGAAAGCAAAAAGGAAAAAAAATTATAAAATCCATGTACTTTACCACCAGTTCTTTATAAAAACTTCCGTACGTTCCTATGAAAACCTAAGATCACAGCTAGGCGAATCAGATCCGCCGATTAACTCAACAAATACTCTCAAGTTAGGAGAAGGTATGCACTGAAGGATCAATCACTTCACATGTGTGTACAAATTCAGGATCAGTTATTGATTGCGTTCTTTAATAAAAAAAAAGAGAATTTCCTTTCACTTCTTTGATAACTAGAACGCCACCCCTTCGGATAAGTTCCTATACGTTTCAATGAAAATCTGTGTTCAGAGAATTTCCATGTTCATCATAGTGATGAATCACTATCACTTTCGTTCTATCTATAATAACTCAACGACATAACCACAGGTGATTTTGAGGATATCCATAGTAATTATTGTAATTTTTATAATAATGTAGTTAAATATATTCTCTCGATATGTTTCTAAAAAAAGAGAAAAATCCTCCGCTATACGACTCTTTGAATCGTTTGAAGATCGTTGTAAGTAATCTGTAGTTTCTTGTATAAATTTACGCTTCTTTTATTGAATAATGTGGATTCATTCTGTATGAATCTGATGCTAACACAAATATTCAGTCGATCACCAGTTGCTTTTTTCTCATGTAAAATAAAAAAAAATAAAAAAAAAGAAGAAAAACTTCCGTGTCTTTAATCTTTAGATCACTATTGTTCCGTTAGTTCACAACCTAGACCGCTCTAGTGATTGGAAACGTCCTCAATTCTAGCTCGACTCTATGTTGCAGTAAATCATATTAGTCAAGGTACGCTCTTACATTATTTATTGTTTAATATTTATAATCAACCACTTTTTCACTTGTAACCACGTCAGTGTTTGTAATGCGACTGACGGTTCCAGGTAGTTATGAATAACTCTTTAAATTCTGTTTCTTTCCAATTTAAGGGAATCCTTTGATGCTGACATTCTTTTATGCCTTCCGGTTACAGTAGAACCGCAAATACGTTTGGAGATTCTTGCTAGAAGATGTCGGCTCTACAGTGCTACGGATCATTCCCAATTTATTAAATCTTTGCTTACTTTGGACTTTTTTCTATCAGTTTACTCTTTTTCTCTTTCGTATTATGTCTAACGTTGCTGCAAATACATTGTTGCGAATTTCGGAACATATGCATATTGAATGATTTGGAGATTGTTGCTAGCCAATAATCTTTCATTAGCGTACAGCACCTGCAGTTAAACATCTTTAACTAAAGGTCCACATTTTTAGATACTTTCCTAGGACTACAATAAAATGATGCGTTGTGTACATTCCGAATTTTCAAATCCTTAATCAGTTTAAGGTTACACTTCAGTATGACTTCCGACGTTCTATATTTGATACTAAACCATTAATCTTCTAAGGTCAATACAAATCCTTTTGCTACTAAACGTTCAATGACTGTGCGAAGTAGTGAAGCAAATTGACTGGACGAAAAGTAGTGTTAATCAAACACGCACATGCCATTTAAACGGCACTGAACCGCTAAAGGAATTATAAAAAAAAAAATTAATTTTCTCTTCAATATTTTAAATTGTTGAATATTTCATTTGAGAGTTATTAACTTAGTAAATCTTTAACAATTTAGTTTTGATTGTAATCATGTAAAAAAATATGCCAAGCCTTACAATTAAATAAAAACTTGAATACACTAACATTTTAAAATTTACTGTCGTTACACCTTGCGGAACCCAGAAAGCGGCCCTAGAACCAGCGAACGTGATTTCTAAGGGATTAACTTTTTAGGTATTAAATCTCAATTAATTTCATTATAGGGGGTATTTAGCAAGATAGTAACGGAATACAGCGAAAATTAATTACTCATCGAACAAACGAAATTTATAACAGCAACGAAAGAAAGTAAACTTGACGTACAAAATAGTACAAGACCAAACTGCTCAAGAAGCCCAAAGAATAGAGCGATTCATTCAAATGATGACAACGATGGCAAGTAGTTTTGCCTTATACAGTGCCTTGCAAGGCCTGCGCAGCTTCGACGGTCACAATGTGCCTTTAAAGGACTTTATACAAGATATCCGTAATGGAAAAGAATATGTGCCACCCGGAAGTGAAGGACAATATGTTAAAGCAGCATTAACGAAATTGCGTGATAATGCTAAAGATTGCACATATAGACATTCCTTTACGACAGTAGATGATTTAGTAAACCATCTAAAAACCAGATTCGCACCTGGAAAGAATCACACTTACTATACGACTGAAATAAATGACTTGAGGATGAAGCAAGGAGAGACAGTAGGAGTATTTTATGACCGATTAACTATTTCTACTCAGTGGAGCAAAAAGTGCTCTCATTGACGATATTTCAGGCAGCACTACTGCCACAGTAGAAGAAATGATTAAGCCATTGGAATATGCTGCAAAGGATATCTTTATTAGAGGATTGCCAGCGGATATCTCAGTACAAGTAGATGCGAGAAATCCTGCTACTTTGCCAGACGCTTACAAAGCTGCCAGGCGAATAGAGACTCACATGGAAGCCAAGATCTTACCCGCCACCAGACATAAATTCCATGGACAAGTTCCACAAATGAATTGGGAACAGACAAAATTCTCGGCTATCAACCAATGAAAGCCGAGAAACAGCACTAATAACTGGAACGCTGGACCAATAAGACAACAGAACATGGGTTATGTAAATCAACCACTAGCTAACAACCCCATGCCTCAAGGCTCTAAACCAGGGCAGACGCGTACCAACTATAACACGCAACGGCAGAATCCATATCAAGGAGGGCAATTGCAACCAACTTATACGACAAATCGCTTACAACCAAAGCATAATCAAAATAATTATACTCCGCGTCCTTAACTGGCTCAACAGCAACAGATGTTTTCGTAGGACGCAAGACTTTATAATCCTTATGGACAAGGAAATCGAGGACCTCCATCTGACTATAGCAGGGGTAAAGCCTTTAACCCAGAACAGCATAATTCGTACCAACCACCTAACAACTATAATAAGGCGCCGGTGATGACAAATAATTCTCCACGACAGCCACCACAAAGTTATCAGCCTGCTTTAAACTGGCAGCTGGCTCATCGCAATTAAGAGCCGGCAAGCCAGAGACAACCTGCCCAAATCTCATCTCAGACTGCAAATTACAATGTACAGAAACCACCGACCCAGCAGAACTCTGCTCCGGTGATGTTCGTGAACGAAACCGCGTCAGAATTTCCGCGTACAAAGGACTTGCTGACAGTGATGGGGAACTAGATGAACCAACCGCCATTAGACTCCATGTAAAGGAAGGAAGAAATTCATGGATGACAATGGTGTAGCTGTGAACCTTGTAAAATGTACTGCTGTACGGGATGGCTTACCATATGACTCCACAAGGAGTACTGAATTCAGTGGAATAACCAATAAATGCGCTAAGACTTATGGTGAAACTTGGCTAATCTTGCGGAAAAAACCAGTAAAGTTCCATTTAATAGCGCCAACTTTTCCTATTGAACAAGACGGACTAATAAAAAGAAGATATCTTAAAGAGGATGCAGTTATTTCATATTATAACCAAGCGCTCATGATATCCGGAGATGCTATGCATCCCACACCTTTCATCAATCAGGAGCGAAATGAACTAAACTACACTGATAATGCCACTCAGGGTAGCTAGGTGGAATATCAAGGTAATCCCGACCTCGACATGCTGAATAGCCCTACAGACGAGCAGTCAGCACAGTATTGCATAAAGAAGAGAAGTAGACAGGTTTTAGAAATAGAACTTCTCGAGACAGACCTCAAAGAAGGATATCCACAACGATTCAATGTGGAAAATGACCAAGTGATAGTTGGAGAAGGGCTTGTCACTAACGATAATGGTGTATGTAGAGTAATGGTCATCAACACCAGTGAGGACGACGCTTTCATCAGCATAAGCCCTCGAGAAATCCTACCTTTTGAATATGTAGATCCAGATTTCTACTCGAACGCTAACTCTGAAGAGGATCAACCACGTTTCACAAACCGATACCAAAGGTTACAAAAGTTAATCGAAACTATGACTATGGATCATCTTGAGAAAGGAAGTAATCTTTTTAGGACATATAATCAGTGAAAAGGGAATCGAGCCTGATCCTGAAAAGATCAAGGCTATACAAGACTTTCCCACTCCCAAAACTCCTAAAAATGTACAACAGTTTCTAGGACTAACAGGATACTATAGACGTTTCATCCAAGATTTTTCAAAAATAGCTAGATCGCTATCTAATTTATTAAAGAAAGATACAGAATGTAAATGGGAAAAGGAACAAGAACAAAGCTTTCAATCCCGGAAGAGACATCTAGTAAGATCACCGATCCTGATTTTCCCAGATTTTGACAAAACTTTCACTTTGACTACAGACGCTTCGGACTATGCAATATAAGCTGTTCTAAGCCAAGAAAAAAATGGATTCGATCATCCAGTGGCTTATTTATCTCGCTTACTGAATAATGCCGAAAATTATTGCACCACGGACAAAGAGTAGGTAGCAGCATTATATGCTATGCACCTTTTCCGATTTTATCTTCTAAGACTAGGCCGGAGTAGAATCTGTTACCGACCGAGTAACAATTCAGTTTTTTGTTATTTACTCAAGTATCAAACGGTGTATCTTGAAATAAAAGGTTGAGCGCAATAGATATTATTATTATGAACATCTTTGCACAAGGAAAACAAATTCTACCGTTTTGTTTTTGAGAAAAGTAAGGAACCCCAAAGTAAAAGTTTATGTTTATAATATTTTCGCGTTCCTTACTTTTCTCAAAAACAAAGCGGTAGATTTTTTTGTTCTTGTGCATAAATATTTGTAATAATAATATCTATTGCGCTTAACCTTCAATTTGTCGATACACCGTTTAATACTTGAGTAAATAACAAAAATCTCAATTAGACAAGGACAGCGAATCCGGCCTGCTCTTAAGCAAGGAATTTATACTTTAAGCAGAGCATGAGCTGCTGAATTGGATGCATAATCGAAAGGATCCAGGACAAAGATTAATGTACTGGATGATGAAGTTTACCGATTACACTTATAAATTCCGGTATAAACCAGGCAAGCTAAACATTAATGCCGATACGTTATCTCGAAACCCTGTGGAAGAACTAACCGAACAAAAAATCAAAGACTTATTGCCTAAACTAAGAATTATGATGTTAGATGAAAAGGGTAAAACAACACTGGAGGAAATACCAGTCACCGAAACTGACGAACCCTCAGCTAATGTTGAACTATCGACCACCGGCAAAGAAATCACACCGACTTCACCACCAGTAGCACCAAAGAGACGGGGAAGACCACCGGGACCTCTTGCTTAACGTGCTCCACCGGAGCTTGAACATAGTGTAATTGCACAACGAACAAGATTGAAGCAAATAACACCTCCAAAAACAACAAGTGGAGCAGAACAAGGAAGGGTAACTAAAACTACCTCGACTCGACCAAAGGTAACCTATCGGGAGACCTTGACAAGCCAAGCAAGGAAGGCGGTGACAGCCGAAAAAAAAGCAAGTGGTGTGGCCTCATCCAACTTATCTAGTAATCACAGTAGTGACCGAGTAACTCTTAATGATTCAAGTACCAGCAAGAGTGAACGATTGACTGAACGAAAGCCAGTGCTAGCATCGGATACCGAAAGCGAGCCTGGGACATCGTTCACCGAAAACCAACCTCCTTTAAAAGATCCGCGACGAATGGGACTAAGAGATTTTTTAAACACTGATCCAGACAAGGACAGTAGTCCATCAAACAAGCCTAATATACGTGAATTAGCTGAACTTGCCGACCCACATATCATTAGGATGGAAGCAGTTCCAATGAGTGACACAGGCGAAGTTACTGATGACGAGCCAGAGGACAAATTGCCAGACGCAATCAAAGCAACTTATATCCTCAATGATGGCACCCAAACCACATTAGATCCAGACATATCGAAAATCAATTTCTCTGACTTATTGGATGATGAGAGTGCTGTATCTCGCACATTAATGTCTTCAACTGGAATAAATGAATATAGCCATGATCAGAACAAGCAACCGAAACAGGTAAACATACCAGTAGGCACATCCACTCTTACGACTGCTGATGAACAACGAATAAGGCATGATTGCCAGTACAAATCTAAACGATTAGAGAAAAACCTCCTAAATCACTTCTACAACACTGGAGACTGGTTGTCCGTAGAGATAAACGCCGACTCACCCACTAAGCCATGGCCAGACTATTTCTCTGAAGACGAGAAATTAAATCCCTCTCAATGGAAGAAATTAGACGAAAAAGCAAGAGAATTGGGATTAGCAGAAATTCGTAAAGATCAACTGGCTAAAACATCAGAAAAATCTACTGAAAGCATAACCGCACCAGTGGAGTTAAAACAACTACTATTGATCAGGCGCCTGACATTCCTCCACTATTAGCAAGTACGCGGGATGTTGTGAGTAATGCACAACAAACTATAGAGAAAATCATGACGGATTAAAATTAATCAGAGGAAGAAAGCTCCAAAGACGCAGATATTGAGGACAATTTAGACATCTCAATAATTCCAAGACCACTGGAGAGAGCTCTATCACCTACTCCCAGCGTGCGACCCTCTGTGCCACGACATAGCAGTACCCCAAGGACAGTCAAAAGACCCTGCTCGTTATCCAGACTACAACCAATACCTGAAGTGACAGGAAATCTAATTCAGATTGAATATTCCCGAGCGATAATAGATGCCAATGGGATAATGCTACCTAACGCCTGGACATGGAGTGATGATCACCCATCATCTGAGGTTAATGAAGAAAAGTCAGATCCATCCAATAGCAATGGAACATGCAGGGTAAAGCCCACTCGACATTACCTTACATATACTAGAGATAATATCATCCATTTTATTTCAGGGGACTGTGACCGTCACAACCCTGTAAATAAACTGCTAAATGACATAGAAGCTATTAAACTTCGAGCCATAAAAAGACAAAGATCCAAAATAGTAAATATTATTATTACTCCTTATAAACGACATTTCATATTCTCTTTAGTAGTTAAAGATTATAAACAAGATACTTTAGACTGCGAAGACCTGCGAGAGACCTTGCGACACATTCTACAGGTGTGTAGTAAGTAAGATTACAACTGTAAGGATGTCCAGGGCAAGCATAGTGATCAATCACTTGGCACCAGGCATCTATAATGACATTTTAAGGGAAGAATTCCAAAACACCGACATCATCGTAACTTTATGCTATGGTCAGTCGGAATATCTGGCTGAAAACCAACGAGTGGAGATAATATCCACTCTTCACGACAGTTTGATCAGAGGACATGAGGAAATAAATCAGAGGTATGCAAAGATAAGGGAACGTTATTACTGGCCAGGTATGAGAAATGACATCTTAAACTACATACGTACCTGCGTTACCTGTAAAGAGCATAAAATAGACTGAATTACTAAAAAGGCACCCATGGTAATCACAGACACGCCAGTAGATAGTTTTGACAAGGTTTCCATCGACACTGTAGGAAAATTGAGGGTAACGACTTCTGGAAACTGCCACTTATTGACAATGCAATGCCATTTACCTAAGTACGTCATTATAGTTCCCATTACCAATATAAAGGCAACCACCATGGCAGACGCGTTGGCTCGACATCTAATATGACAATTCGGGGCACCACGAGCAATACTATTTGATCAAGGAACTGGTTTTATGTCCGAAATAATATCAGCACTGCTGCAAATACTGAAAGTAACACAGTTGCACTCATCGGGGTACAGGCCTCAAACGACGGGTGCGTTAGAACGAAGCCATGCTCCTCTGGTGGACTTTATACGAACGTATTCTGAACACTATGAGGACTGGGACCGTTTAGCTCCATTTCCCGCTTTTTCATTTAACACTAGTGTACACATGTCAACCGGTTACACGCTATTCGAGCTAGTGTACGGAAAAATTGCCCGGTTTCCTTTAAGGATACCCTCCAAAGAAAAACTTGCAACTTATAATCAATATCTCTTCGACTTAATTAACAGACTGAGAGAAATGAAACTAACAGCCGGACAAAATCAGATCGAGAAGAAATTACTCTTGAAAGAATACTATGACCGCAAGGTTAAAATATTCCAACCAAAATGAACTGAGGACGTCGAAATTCAATGAATATTACCTATCACCACTTAAGGTGACGGGACTAATAAGGCATAGTGACATCTTGCTGGAAACCCCTGAAGGCAAAACCATATTTAAACATATCGACAAAGTCGAACCAGCTTAAAACTAGTCAGTGATTTTCATTACAGACGGCACACCTTTACCATGCAGAGCAGAACAGCCGGAATGATTCTAACCATCTGTATTATCCAATCTATGGGATATCCACCACGTAAGCCTACTGTGCTGCAAACTAATCCCGGAATCTATTATAAAAAGATAGGAATGCTAAGACTTAAACGTGCCGGATGGAAGATTTTAATCCATATAGATACTGCCGCCATCGACGCTCGATTGGATATGACCAACATCACCACCCGAGCTCTTAGTCATTCCCATGAACAACTTGCTAAGCTAAACTGTCGACCAGACATGATTGACAAACGAAAACTCGCAGTTGACGCATACCGGGATTGTATAAGGAATTATACAAATGAAGACTGTTTATACTCTTTAGAATTGCCTGTACTATTGACGAAACAGTATAAACTGCAAAATATGCAGCAACAAGCGAAAGCCCTGTTGTCCAGACTGCATTTTAGAGAAAAGAGCACTAACAACCAGGACACTATGAAAAGATCCATGGTTCCCCTGGGATTCATTGGTATCCTCAGTAATAGCCTCTTCGGGTTAGTAACCAGAAACGAGGTTGAAGACGTTCACAAAAATCTGAATAAGGTGCTCGAGGACAACAAAGAGATTATAAAACTGACCGACCAAAGAGCACATATAATCTCGACTAATATACATAACCTCGGAAATGTTACCAATAATCACGCTGAAGCACTGAAACGTATGGAGAAAACTATACAAGACATCGACAGCGAACAGCAATAAGAGACGTATCTAAGACGCCTAACCTCACACCATAATCAATTAGCAATAACCTTTGAACAAAATCAGGACGCTATAGAAGAAGTAATTGACATAGCGACGGCATTATTGCAGGAAAGATTGCCTGAAAATTTATTGACACCGAACCTCCTTACTCAAATAAGTAAAGAAGTTTGAGAACATTCAACCGACTGGGATTTCACAATGCCCACGAAACATATACGACCGGAAGAAATAGCTCGAATCTCTAAGATCGATGCTGTGTATGATAACCAAAAACTTATTGTATTTCCATGTTTACCCATGGTAAAAGCTGAATCATACCTGTTATATCATATGTACCCAATTTTGACCACGCAAATATATAAAAATCAACACATAGGTTATGCTCAGGTAAGACCGACTCATTCCTTTTTGGCCTTGAATAAAAAAAATAAAGAATATATAAAGTTCGACCATGATTACCTACATGAATGTACTAACCAAAGGTACAGGCTAATATGCGAAACCCGGGGACCTTTATTAGACGTCACAACTTTGACTGATTGCGAGTCGTTACTACTAGTGCAGCCATATGAAAATAACTTCAGGCACTGCACCGTCACGTACCTTACCAACCCAACTTCTTAATGTAATTACCTCAATACAGAGGGTATATGGCTATATTCATTAGTCGAACGAACCACTTCAAGAATTATTTGCAATAAAAAACAAGACGAAATTTTACAACTCAACGAGACTGGTAAATTACAAATACCGGAGGTAAACTGCATTGGAAGAACAACCCAAGTAACCCTAGTAAGCATGACAACCCGTACTAGCGCAGAATTTTATACCTATCAGCCAAAATCACAGCTAAAAATAACTGACTTGCTCATTGGGATTTTGCCAAACGAAGTGATTCATGATGATAAGTTGCCAGCAATATTGCAACTAAATGACAAGGATCAATGGAATGAGCAAAATTTGCAACAGATTTCCAATAAACTCAAAAAAATAGAAAAACACAAGCTGGAAACTGACAATGTCAGAAAGACTGCATATGGGAGTTGTGGGTTTGGCATACTATCATGTGTCCTACTTTTAATTATACTGGCAGCGAAAACGATTAAGTGCAGAAAAACAACTAGCAGATACGAGCCAACGACAAAAAGTGGTACCATCGTAAAAATCGTGAAGTGGAGTTACGCCCTGTAGCCGCTCCCGATAGTACTATTCATAATGACAATGACGTCAACATCAATGCGACTCCGGCTACTGTTAACAAAAGTTTAACACAAAATGCTGATGTAGACAACTAACTGACTAACGTATATCCAATTCCTCACTTTTATTCAAAAACAAGGGACTATTCAAACAAATCACGACTTTGCAAGGCACTGGGGATAAGTACAGACAAATCCAAGTAAAATTCTTCAAAGAACTAACCCCCGCCCAAGACTTGACGAGAAATACCATGACCAGTCAACCCGTTGCCCAGACCTATTTAAATAATGCTCGCGTTGACCCTAATCGACTATTTTGTTTAGTAATACCTAATGATACTATCAAAAGTCTAGCTTCCGCTTTTCAACAATTAGGACCACTAGACTACATAACAATTACGAAAGGATGACTGACCCCGTCTAGATACGGATATGTACGTTTCCTCCAGGAACGAGACACGGAGAAAGCTCTATCGCAAGCAAAGACAAAGTACGGTGCTCGACAAGCGAAGGCAATCCGATTGAGACAAAGACAAGACAAACTCAGCAATACCTACACAAAATGTGAACATTGTGACTATAACATTACGACCAGATATCGACGCACACATGAGTTGTCGTGCTTAAACAGACATTCGTCATCGCACGGCTCTGCTAGACCGCAAGAAAACCTCATTTACTTTATATTCACAAACTAGGGCAGACCAATAATCATCAACACCGCCCAAAATCACCCATACACACGCAGACGATGCTGACGAGCATTCTTTATCCTTGACAGATCACCAAGTGATCCGACAGGCGTTACGTCTAATACACCAACATACCAATACCTCACTCATATCACCGGCCAAAATTATGGCCATGTTAACCAACTATACTCCTACATTATGGGGCAACGTCAAAACAAAAATCGACCCACCTACAGGAGGAGCAACCGGAGGAGGACCCCGCTCCTCCTGTGAAGACGTATGGATGGATGACCTCACCGAAAGAAACAAAAATAAAATAAAAACAGAGAAAAATTTTCAACCAATGCTTCTTAAAATACAAAATTTGTATAATTACTTAAATTCGTACAATCTTAACTACCTTTTTTTAAAATTAATTGCTTCAATTTAGCATGTTTATTTTAAATCAATTTAAAATAAACATGCATTTAAATCAGTAAATAAGGGCACTACCAATGCGTTTTTCAAATATATGTAAACTTCTACCGCATCTTATATCGATAATTTTCGAAATTAGAGTCCTATAACATACACTAAATTTAGAATTTATTTGTAAAGCGGGGTTCCATCCATATTACATCCTCTACGCACCTCATTATAATGGAAATCTCTTCCTAAAAAAACTTTCACCTTTTCTACCAACCGCTATTTTATTTTTCTGTTTATAACCCATGTATTTTTGTTTTGCAATGCAGGTTTTCCTGGGATCCCTGATGCTTGCTTGTACAGCGACCATCTATTACCCGGGACGGCAGTTCTTCTAAGTAAGGAGGGGTGTTAAGTGACGGAAAATCCGCCTTTTAAAATTTGTTTTTTCTTAATTTTTTTCACTGAATTGATTTTGAAATTAATTCAAAATCATTTCATTATGGTAAAAGAAAAGGTAACTTGAAAGTGCTCAAGGCTACTCTTTTCTTTCGTGTTATCTTTCTCTGAGAATCTACAAGTGTAACCGTCAACGGTGTGTCGTCGTTGCCTTTCTCCTTAACCAATAGTGGGAGGCTGCGACGATCTTCCCATTTTCCATGATTGACGTAAGTTTGACGGCGAGAGAGAATCAGTCTTCCTCGCTTGCTTACTTCTCCTTCCTTCTTGATGGGGGAGTATTTGAAGTAATTCTTCAACTGCTCTGACGCCCATCAATTAGACGTGCGCAACCAGGCCCAAGGGTCAGTCGGAGTGAGCTGCTGCCCGCGTGGCTGCAGCCACTGATAGTTTCTCTCTTTAAAGTTAAATTTTTCTTCAGTGTGAGATTTTTTATCATTTAACCGGTCTGATTTCACTATCGGGGGTTTGCGATCCGGCGAGTGAATTTTCCGTATAGATTTTTTTGTTGTTTCTTTTTCTTTTTTAAATGTCAACTAGCAGTTAAATCAATATTTTTTTTTATTTTTACTTTATTTTATTTTTATTTAGATTCATGTCTTTTTCTTTCCTTTTTGTTCAAAAGTGTTTATTTTTTTTATTGTTCATTTCTTGAACAAATAGAATTTAATTGAATTCTGCGGTCCCGTTATTGATAAGCAAATGAACACCCGACAACCTACAGACGAGCAAGCTGGACACAGATAATCCAGAAAAGCCGGCAATGCCGCCATGCCGGCCTGCGACCTTTCTACCAACTAAATAAGTACCTTATATTTCTTTACACGGTTAGAAAAAAAGCATGAAATGTAATGTAGTTTTCAACAAATTTTGCACATAAAAATTAATGTATATATATATATTTGATTTTTAAAGCATAACTGTTGTGAAAATCGATTAGTGTTTGCATGGATTTCAAACTCTAGTTTTAACGTAAAGTACATAAGAATTGAAGCCTTGCTATAGATATTAATGCATTTAAACCGTGGAATATATATATACACAATTTTTCTATTTTGCATATAAAAACTAATTTTTGCTTTCTCATAGAGAAAGCATTGTATCAATAAAAAAATTTTTTTTCTATTTTTTCATTAATTTGTACATATTTGAACTCGGTGAGTCGAAAAAAGTGGTTTCCAGAAAATGTATGTATGTGTGTGTGGATGTATGAATTCAGTTAGTAAACTGTATCTCGAGAACGACTCGATGGATTTGCTTCTAATTTCGCATGGAATTTAGTTTTGTGACTAACTTACTGGAAAGCTATTGATAATTGGTTCTTCTAGCGTAGTTTTCATTTTAAAGTTTAAAAAAAAAAAAAAATTCGATTTTTCGTTTTTTGGTTTTTTTTTGTTTACTACTCGATGGCTTTGCTTCAAAATTTGCATGGAATTTATTTGTGATTGCTCGGATAAAATAAATTTTTAAAAACTGATTTTCTTAGCTTAGTTTTAATTTTAAAGCATTTTGAAATACAAAAAAAATGTTTCTATTTATTAAGCCAATAAAATCTTAAAAACTACTCGATGGATTTACTTCAAATTTTCCATACAATTCAATTTTTTGATTTGGTTTTCTTAGCGTAGTTTTTTTTTAGAATCATTTTAAGAATTTTAAAAAAATTTCGATTTTTCATTTTTTTTGTATTTTACGTAAACTACTCGAGGAATTTGTTCGAAAATTTGTATGGAACTTAATTTCGACTACCAAAAGTATAAAAAATTTTGTAAACTAATTTTCTTAGCGTACTTTTAATTTTAGAGCATTTTAAAAATTTTTTTAAAAATTTTTATTTTTAATTTTTTTCTATTTTACGAAAACCATTTGATAGATTTGCTCCAAAATTTGTATGTCATTAATTCGCTACTGTCTGAAGAAAACAAGCTTTGGAAAACTAATTTTCTCAGCGCAGTTTTAATTTTAGAGCACTTTGAAAATTTTCAAAAGAATTTTTATTTTTCATTTATTTTCTTTTTTGCGTTAACCATTCTATAAATTTTCTCAAAAATTTTTATACAATTAATTCGCTATTGTCTGAAAAAAAATAAGCTTTTGAAAACTAATTTTCTTTGCATGGTTACAATTTTAGAGAATTTTAAAGATTTAAAAAAAAATTTCGATTCTTCTTTTCTTATTTTTTTTTATTCTACGTAAAGTACTCGATAGATTTGTTCTAAAAATTGCAGGGAAATTATTTGCGATTGCCAAAAGAAGGGAAATTTTCAAAAATTGATTTTCATAGCGTAGTTTTAATTTTAGAGCATTTTTAAAATTTTGAAAAAGAAATTTTGAAAAGAAAATGTTATTTATTTAACCAGTTAGATCTCGAAAATTACACGATGGATTTGCTTCAAATTTTGTATACCATCTATGTTTTTGTATAACTAGGCGGGAAGCTATTGAAAATTTGTATTCATAGTATATTTTTTTTTCATAGAGCCATTTTAAGAATTTGAAAAAATTTTCGATTTTTAATTTTGTTTTTTGTATTTTACGTAAGTTAATTAATGAATTTGCTTTGAGATTTCCATGGGAATAATTTGCATCTGCCGAAAGAAGGATAACTTTTATAAACCGATCTTTTTAGCGTAGTTTTCATTTTAGAAAATTTTAAAAATTTTCTAAAAAAATTTTCATATTTCAGTTTTTTTCCATTTTACGTAAAGTACTCGATAAAATTGCTCTAAATTTTGTATACAAGTTATTTGCTACTGTCTTTATAAACCAAGGTTAAAAAAAATAATTTTATTAACGTAGCTTTTTGATCACTTCTTTTGATTTCTGAGTTACTCTTGAAAATTTATAATAGTACTACTGATTCAGATGTTGACTTGTATTATTACATTCAATAAAGTAATAAATATAATCATTATTAAATATTATAAATTAAATTGTTTTTTAATAAATGGAAAAAATATTTGAAGAAGAAAAATGAATTTCGTTGTCATCATTCTTTTAAAGTACAAATTTATTAATAAATATTAATGTTAGACAATTTTTTTATATTAAAATCACATTTAAATAAATATAAAAAAAATAATGAAACTCAAAGAGTTCTATGAGAAAGCATTCCGCCAAAGCACTTGGCAGCGTTTTTTTTTAAATAAATTAGTTATTTATTATTAACTAATTGCTTCATTTATTTTTACAAATGCCAAAAATAATACAAATCAAAGGATTATCGTAGAAGTCTATAAATATATAAAACTAATATTTTACGTGTCGAGCGTAGCATAGCGTAACATATAGTGTTTATGCCTTGTAGCCCAAAGGTCGTGGTTTCGAGCTCCGTTTCATGCATCTACTGCGATATAACATTAACTGGATCAATGTCAAATCAATAAATATAATTAAATAGTACCAAAAACAGCAATCAACACATAAAAAAATAATATTCTTGTTCTAGGGAAGATTAACATATGTACATTGTTTTTATCGTAAATTCGAACAGTATCAAATTCAATGTATTTTTGCCACAAATTTACTGCATTGCTATATTAAAATTTGATAAACTAGGATAGTATCAGACCTCCGGATTACGGATTTTGCTCAAACTTTGGGATAAGTTTTTAGATGTTAAAATATGAAAGGAAACAAAATTTTAGACCCCAACGCTCAATATTTCCCTAGTTACAGGCAATTAAAAAAAATAACTAAAAAAGTTACTAGATTTTCAAACGCTTACAGTTCCTTAGCATTGATACTTAGGAGCATGAAACTTTTTTTAAATAAAAGCTGAGCTCAAATCCTTTCGAATTAGTAGTTATAAATATTATTTTTTCCCAAAGTTATAGCGTGATAAACATTGGATCTGATTTTTCTTTTTAAAACATTAATTAATAACAAAAGCTGAAATTGGATCAAATGTTTATTACGCTATAACTTTGGGAAAAAATAATATTTTTACATGCTATAACTACTATTTCGAAAGAATTTGAGCTCAGCTTTTATTTAAAAAAAGTTTCATGCTCCTAAGTATCAATGCTAAGGAACTGTAAGCGTTTGAAAATCTAGTAACTTTTTTAGTTATTTTCTTTAATTGCCTGTAACTAGGGAAATATTGAGCGTTGGGGTCTAAAATTTTGTTTCCTTACATATTTTGACATCTGAAAACTTATCCCAACGTTTAAGCAAAATCTGTGATCCGGAGGTCTGATACTCTCCTAGCAAGTATATTAAAATTTTATGAACAGAGTTGCGTTAAATCTTATTCGCTTGCACGTCAAATTTTAAGTATAAAATATGGAAAATTATTTATTCACATGAATTGTGGTTAATGCCTACATTTTTAACAATGTACATATAAAATCTGATAAGACTAAATTCCGCGTGAATCATCATTCTTAGATGTGTTCATTTTACGGTTTGTGTATTCTTTTGTTGTAAGAAAAAAATTAGAAAATTTCTGGCTGAAATATTTACCAGTTTAAAGCATAATCCCTATCTTAAAAATACTAATAATTTTTATATAATATTTTTAACAAATGTAACATGACAAAGACAGTAGACTATCTTTTTATGTCAGTTGCGGAATATAAAGACTTTGTACTTACTTGAGTAAGCATCTCTTAATAAATTTAACTTGAAATACATAAAAAAAAGACCCAAATAGAATTTGTTTATTTATTTTCCCCAAATCACAAGAACAGGATTAGCTCGATTTCCCGTGTATAAATTAAGTTTTTGAAGTCAGGTTTTCAGGGAATTAACAAAACCTGAAAACCCGTCTTAACAATAGGATCATTTAATCAATAAGTGTATTAGAAATATTGAATATTTATAAAAAGTAAATTATCATTTTATTTGTTAATTTTATTTGTTAGAAATGAATCCTTACCTAATATATAAAATTAATAAATATAGAATTTTATTTTTTATACTAATTTTCGTAATACTCTTTCAATAGTAATTTTCGTTATTTTGTTTACAAAATATTCTACATGTTACTTTTCTTTAGTGATGAAATGGTGTTTCACATAATGTTTTTTTATGGCTCGAATTTATAGACCCAACTCGAGTCTAAGGGTAGAATTTATAGTTTATATTTAGTTCTCAAATATTCTATCCTTGTTCTTCTTATGGAAAAACGGTAAGGAGAACATAGATAGACTATCTGTGAACTGAGTAAAGACTATAACTTCCAGCCTAACGATTGTTACTTGAGTTACGTTACTGGATTCGTACCTATGTCAATGGAGATAATATAATGCAATACATGACATAAGTGCAAACTTTATTTCTAATCTTTAAAACGATTGCAAATGTCATAAAATAATTGCGAATAATATTTGCTTTTTAACAAAAATGCAATATTAATATAAGACTAAATATTGTAATATTAATATAAGACTTGTAAACAAGATTTCAATGTACTTGCATGCTCACATTTTCTTACACAGTGTAAAAATAGACCACATAGCTCTCGCAAAAGTGTGACTTGAGTGCAGATTTAGATTAGATAGTGTTAAAAATGCCAAAGTCAAGGTTCATGTTATTAAATCATGATTCTAATGTTTGTATTGATAAGTTTTACTTACGAAATATAAATTCATTAACTCATATGTAATCTCAAGTTGATATTTTGACCGTAATTAATATAGCTGTACCTGTGAAATGACTTATTTATTAAAACATTTTCTTTTATTAAAGTGACATAATATTTAAAGATTTTATCACATATAAAGTAGTGAAATATCAACAAAATCATGAAAGAAGTGTTTAAATACCTAATCTAAAATGTGGATTCGTGCAAAAATATGATGCGAATATTTGTAAATCTTATTTTTCTGACTTGATTGCAGAATTAAATTCATAAATAAAGTTCTAGAATATAATTTCATAATATAAATAATAATACAAAGTCTGAAAATGAGCTAGAATCAGCAAAATATACGTCCAATAAATAAGTTTTTTCTACATTTTTTGCTATAACGCACCTCCAAGAAATAGCTGAAAAAATTCAGACAAGTACTTTTAAATAAATTACAAGTTTTTTTTTCGAGAATTGGCCCTGTACCGTTTTTTCCGTGAAAATAGGAAGGGCTTTAATTTTTTTCCATCATTTTAGGTTATATAGCATCATCAAATCTTCATGACGAAATTCTACAAGATCCGTAAACATTTTAACTATAAGCACGACTTTCTTGGAGTTTTTTTATTGCCTAGTTTCGAAAAAAAAATGAATAGTCAAAAAGTCATTTTTTCCATGCTGTGGACGGGAGGGGGTTCGTCTATTACGCAGGCAGAGCAACATTAAAACGCAACGATCTGATCTATACCATATTTTGTTGCTAATTTGTTGCTAATTTGTTACGCAACAAACGATTTTGTTGCTCCAGCCGATTCCGAGAAACCATGGCTGTGCTAGCGTAAGTCTTATGCTAGCACGACCACTACAGTAACTTTTTTTCTGATCAAGATATTTTATCGATTTGGACGGGATATTTTGTTGCTAATTTGTTGCTGAGAGGTAGTATATCGCTAAATTTGAAAATATTGATATTTGACTGGATAACTAATCCACACCTTAAAAAAATTTCATAATCAACTAAATAAAAAGGTAAAATAAAAATAATTAAGGGATATTTTGTTGCTAATTTATTGCTGACATTTCTGTCCGGAAATGATTTTGTTATTCTAGCCGTTTCCGAGACACCATGACTGTGCTAGCGTAAGTCTTACGCTAGCTCGACCACTGCAGTAACTTTTTTTCTAATGAAGATATTTTAACGATTCAAACGGGATATTTTTTTGCTAATTTGCTGCTGAAAGATAATATATCGCTGGATTCTAAAATATTATTATTTGACTGGATAACAAACACCATACCTTAAAGAAATTTGATAATTCACTAAATTAAAGGTTCGGATAAGAATTTATAAAGGATATTTTGTTGCTAATTTGTTGCTGACATTTTCGTCCAGAAAGGATTTTGTGACTCCAGCCGTTTTCGAGAAACCATGGCTGTGCTAGCGTAAATTTCACGCTAGCACGAACACTGCAGTAACATTTTTTCTTATTAAGATATTTTAACGATTCGACAGGAATATTTTGTTTCTGATTTGTTGCTGAAAGATGGTATATCGCTGGATTATAAAGTATTAATATTTGACTAAATAACTAACACCATACCTTGTTAAAATTTGATAATTCACTAAATTCAAGGATGGAATAAAAATTAATAAAGGATATTTTGTTGCTAATTCAACTACAAACCAGGAACATATTCAAGAAGAAATGGTGAAATAACTGCAACAAAAGATACAGGTGGGTTAAATTAATTATATGCTAATGGCCGCTACTACGGTGTTCAGGTAGACCCTATCACAGTGAAGTCTGAAGCTGGACTTGCTTGCTCAAGAGCTTGCAACGTTTTTTCTACTTACGAACGGTTGAAGCGACGCCTATACTAAGTTAGCGCCTGCGTGGTACTGAACGTAGCCACATATTTCTCCCTAAATGCCAGCGCGGTATACAAAAACCGCAATGCACTTAAGCTATTATAATACAAGCTAGTGGATTATGGCAGTAATTATTATTTTCTTTTTATTAATTACAGGCAGATAATTTACCCGCCGAGAACAAAAGTTTCTTTACTATACAACGTGCTTAATACACCCACTCATACCTGCAAACTTTACAAAAAGAACGTGCATAACATATCTATACATGCATTTCTTAAATACATCAGTCTTGTTGCGTAAAATATGAGCACTTAGTGCTGTTACAACCAATATTTAATACATGCGAGCTTAGAAATCTTTTTAACTCATTATGACACTTACTTTTTTAACAACAATATAGATTCTATATAAAAAATACGAAAAAATACAGTCTTTACCAAAAAAAAAAATATTTTTTTACATGAAAATACGCTTATAAAAAATATATGGCTTTTTCAAACATATGTCACCCTTGCGCAAAAGTACAAGCCCAATTATAATTAATCTTTATACAACGCACAATCCGCAACCGGCCCGATTTCGCCCTTTTTATGATAATAAGTATTTCTCCTACTAGACTAGCACGAATTTTATATCCGCGTAAACGCACCAAAATCTCTATTACGCTATTAGTTTCGCATTTGATAAGTATCACAGTAAGATTGTCTGTGCTGCTACATAACGCTGCGAAAAAATCCCATTTCAAGAATTTAGTTTTCTTTTTTCCTAGAATGTTTACTATTTTTACATACTCCATCTTCAAATCCATGATAGACAATAAGGTATCATTTAAGTTTGGGCTATAATCGATACTTAGCCTTTTTAACATTACCAATTATGAAAAATCGAGAGTATAATTAATTTTTAATCCGTTGATAATCAACTCCTCTAAACAAGGGGTCACGCTTATAATATTGGCGATTCGCCCTTCCAGATCGCGGTCATTGGTTACGTTAATACTTTTGAGGGTCAATGACATTATTAAATTGGGACTTTAGACCAATTCGATTAGCGGATATCTCTCGTTGGTGAAACTAAGTTTCCTTTTCTCCAATAAATTCTGCCCATTAAAGATGTGTTCAAGTAGCATGAAGTCATACACCTCCTTATCACAATTGCGCGCATCATGCAGCGATAACACTTTTAATGATGAATTGACCCTGATAAACTCTACAATCTGATATATTCTTTTGCATTCTTTTACAGTTGGTTATAACTAACACTTTCAAATTGTCTCAAAGCTGTCGATTTAAAAATTTTAAATTTACTTCATTGTTATTACTAATATGCAATTCTTCTATATTATATAACTGGACCATTTTGCCTATAGCAGATCTTGTCTTTCCTTAAATCAATTTTTTAATACTAGGCCAGTTATCGAGGGTTTCCAGGATCTCGTCCATGACGTCAACGCCAGACACGTCAACTATCTTTAAGTGTCGTTATTTGGCCCGCTAGACGTCGAGAATTTTACTTAACAAACTGCTATTTACATTTGTTGTGCTTGGACCAACCAGGATGTTCTTAAATCTAAAATTTGCTGCATCGTGAAGCATCATTTGAAGCAGGTTGTGGTGTTGATATCTCCTAATTGACGGAGAAAAATCAACTCTGAGGTCTAGGAGAAGTTAGGAAAAATGACAGGTCTTAAAGAAAGTGAAGAACTCATCAGCGCTAAGATACGCAACAATCATGTCCAGCAGGGCTATATAGCTTAATAATATGAGCATTTCTTTACTGAACAGCCGGCTATCAGTAATAGGCCACCTCATGGGGACACCCTGTGCACTTGAGTGCTCCTCGTGCGGCCTTACTCTTATCTTATATGACCTTCCGCCGTCGTACCTCCAACATAGATAATCCATGCTAGCCATGCATTGCATTTTTGCTGAAACTGCAATGTTGTTACACAGTATGGTGGCTGAAGTTTTGACTGCATAATGAGCTACATTCACATTCTCGTAACCACTGCGATCCGCCTCTTTTAATATTCCGTCTATATCTTCTCTAGATATAGTAACAAAGATGTTAAACATAAACAGTTTGGTAACCAACTATCCATTAACTAAAAGGACTGGGTGCAAGGTCGTATGCTCTATGTGTTCTTGAGCCACGTTCGAGCCAATATGGCGAGTGTTACGCCTCCTCCTCTCATCATCCTTATTCCTAAAATATACTTCGTACTCTTTCATATGTAGGAGAGCCAAAAAGCAGTCTGTCTTGATGGTATGACATTGGTGACTATCCTTGAACCGCTCAAATTCTGCAATGGTCCGCTGGAGCACCTCCATGCTATCTACAGAATAACATGTGGTTAGGTGTTTGTTAATCTTATCAATAGCCTATATTATTGTGCGCATTTCTATTTGCAGATGTTATAATACTAGCTTGATATACTATTGCGATTCAAAATCTATTTTATATAACACTCGAGTCATATCCTAAGCCAATATTTGGTAGATGGTTGCACTCCAACATGCCGTCGAAAAGTGTGCTACCAACCTTGTCACAATCTACTGGCTTATTATGTCCGACATATGCTAAATCAGTAATATACTTGCTAAATGTTTTAGAAACGTGAGTTCCGTCAAAACAGGTCCGCAAAAATGCTGGAATGTCGTAAAATGCATAATTTTTGGGCGCTCGCAACAGTTGAACATTATTCAATAGCTTTGTTCATGGCGAAGAACCTGTAGCTTGAAATATCATATTAAATAAAAGTGACTTTAGATCACCACGTCGGGTACATAAACTATTGTGAGCGTCTCTGCTCCTGAAGAGTCCATTACCCCTCTGTGCATCGAGTGTAACGGGTCCATCGAATCCAGTGTATATTGGTGCAACTTGGTTAAAACCTGACAGATAAACCTGTTCTAGATTATTCCTGTCAAGATAAATATTTTTAGGTCTGATGTTGTTATATGACTGACCTGTGATATGCACAAACTCTAGTGCGAGGACCAACTGCCAAGCCACCGAGTGAACCTGTTTCAAAGGCAATATGTCATTATTGTCAGCCAATATATCACCCAGGTTTTTTTCGTATCGTTCGGTGGTCGAAAATCTATAATGATTCGAACCCATCATAAACTCACCGTGTGCAAAAAATCTAGCAATGGATAATGAGGGTAATTGTCGCCCCTCTATCCACTTGTTCAACTTTTCAAGGCTAGTGTTACGCACAAAAAAGTTAATTTCGGCATCTGCACGTTTTTTATCAATTGGTTCGATTTTAGCGATCGTTGGTGGCAAGCTGACTGCTAATTCGCCACAAGCTTCTACAACAAACGTGCAACCCCAAGAGCCTTCGTATAGCATCTCTTCCAGTGACCATCTCTGGCCAGTAGTGTTAGAGATATTAGTTTCTCCAGGAATTACCTGACTGACTTCTTGGTTAATATGCTCACCAACGGCCGATGTATTTTGATCGACGTTGTGACCATTAGTACTATTATTAGCGTCTCAATCTGCATTATTCTCCTCAGACTTTACACCTGCAGGATTCAGCTCAACATTTAATTCAGACTCAGCAATAGGATCTCGGGTGTATCTTTTGCTTCCTCTGTGTCAAAAGTGTCCGTCGCCGTTTTGTTCGGCTCTACCTGTACTCTAACTACAGTTTTACAGTTGCTTTTTTTTGTGTTTTTGCAACTTCTTGTTGGTTTTCCTCTGGCTCATTATTTATACCATGGGCTGGTTTAAGTAATTCAGCTGCAACGGTTGTATTCCTTCCTTTAATCTCAATTACGAAGTTCTTACCATTATCTGAGCGGGAAATCACTTTAAATGGGACAGCATAGGGTCTATCCAGGGTAGGCTTGATTGCCTTTACTCTCATGAATACATGTTAGCATTTATCTAGGTCTTTAAAAACAAATGTTTTGATGGAATTATTATGATTGTTTGGATTGGGTTTCAACTCTCTAATGTATGTTCTAAATTCGTCCAAAAGAATGGACTTATAAGGTTCTCGGTCCGATAAAGCGAAGAAATTCCCTGGGACTCACAGACCAGTACCGTATACGAAATCAGCTAGGTAGGTGTGGGGTATCTCTACGCACGCACGTCCTGAGGCCCAAGAGAACTGTGAAGAGTGAGTTGACCAAATTTCCTTTTTCAGCGTGGCATCTGAAAGCTGCTTTTAAGGCTTTATGCTATCTTTCCACCAGACCGTTAGCCTGCGAATGGTAGGCGATTGTTCTTATTATCATACAACCCACAAACTAAAGCAAGCATTTAAATAGCTCAGATTCAAACTGTGCTTCTTGGTCTGTGGTAATAACCTCTAGTGCTCCAAATCTGGTCAACCAGTTATTTATAAACGCTCTAGCTACTGTTGCAGCAGTGGTGTCTTTAACAGTAATAGCCTTCGGCCATCTTGTATATCTGTCCACTATAGTGAGCAGATACTTATATCTATCACAACTTGGTAATGGTCCAACAAGATCTATGTGTATCTAAGAAAATCTTTCATTAAGTACCGTAAACTGTTCAGATAAGAACTTATTATGGCAGGAAACTTTAAATTGCTGGCATTTTAAACATTCTTTGCACCATTTTGTGATATCACGGTGCATGTTTGGCCAGAAAAATTTGTGCCTAATTAACCTATCAGTTATTCTCGCACAAGGATGCGAATTCTGATGGAACAGCGTAAAGGTTTCCTTTCTTAACGCCTTTGGCAGATATGGTCTAATAGTTTGACCGAAAACGTCACAATAAATAGGTATATCATTTACTCCCAGCATGAGTTTTTCTAACTTAAGAGGGCGTTTCTTCTACTTGAGAACACTGAGCGACCATTCGTCTTCAGATTGCTTTTCACTCAGTAGTACTAATTCGAAAAGAATGGGTATTTAAAAAGCTTCAAGCCTAGCGTAGAACTCATTTGCTATAAGACTGTCTGATTTTGCAAGCTCTTTAGCATTGACAATCTTTACTGAAGCTTTACTCTCAATTTGTAACAACGTGTCAGCCACCGTATTGCTTTTCCTTTCAATATAACAAATTTCTGATTTAATTGTGCTATATATGTCAATTGGCGAATGTTACGGGTACTGGCTTTCTCCAAGCTCTGTGTTATGGCATACGTCAAGGGTTTGCGGTCGGTAAGTATATCAAATTGTTGAATCTCGACAAAATAATGAAAATACTTCACTACCTCAAAAAAAAGCCGTGAGTTTGCGGTCACCTGCTGCATAATTCAATTATGCTGACGAGAATTTACGTGAGAAAATCGCAAGTGGCTTCCACGTGCCATCAACGAACTGCTCTAATGCAGCACCTATTGCATTATCAGATGCATCGGCAACGATTCTAGTATCAGCATCGTCGCGAGGGTAAGTTAAATGGGTTACATTAGCCAAATCCCTCTTGCTTTGCTAAAATGTTTCCTCACGGTCAGCACCCCAGATAACAGGATGTTGATCCTTCTATTTAAAATTTTTAAGGTGTTGATTTAACAATCTTTGGGTTTTAGCAACGTTAGGAATGCAACGTCTATGGAAGTTAATCATTCCAATATATTTGCGGAATTGGTCAATGTTCTGTGGATTTAGGAAATCCACAATGGCCTGGACTTTGCTCTGGGAAGATTTAAAACCATCCTTACTTATATGATGTCCCAGAAACTCTAATTTATTAACCCCAAAGACACATTTTTCAAGATTTAGTAGTAAGTGCGACTCTTCTAATAGTTTCAGGACGATATTAAAATGCATATCATGCTCTTCTTGGTTAGATAAGGCGATGAGTATGTTATCAATATAAACAAAAACACAGTCCAAGTCTCCTAAAACTCGGTTGACGTAGCACTGAAAGATCTGAGCAGCATTACGTAGGCCAAAGGCCATGACCTTATACTCAAATAAACCGAAGGGGCTGATAACGGCTATTTTAGACCTATCACACTCTGCGACTGGTATTTGATAATACGCTTTCTAGAGGTCTAAAGAGGGAAAAATGGTCTTGCCACTTTAAAATGTTGGAAAATCGTGAAGGTGGGGCACTGGGTACCTGTCTGGTACTGTAACCTGGTTGAATGCCCTATAATCTCCACAAATCTTCCAGGAACCGTCCTTTTTGGACACCATATAAATAGGACTTGCCCACGGGCTGCTAGAAGGTTGACACACGCGCGTTTCGCACAATGACTTAAGCTTAGCTTTCGCTGCTTGGAGTTTGTCAGGATCCAATATTCTTGCTCTTTGCGCAATAGGAGGGCCTGCAGTCTTAATATAGTGTTCTATACCACGATCTTGTAGGGGTACAGTTTGTTACACCCTAAGTACCTTAGGGTATTTATTGAGTACATGAGAGTAATTAATATTTGGTCCAATAACCGACACTTTAAAATAACTAATTTCCTTCTCTATGGCATCAACTGATCTAAATGTCGTACCGTCTATAAGCTTCCTTTTATTTAAGTCAGGCAAAAGATGGTTGTCTTGCAGTACATCATCTCCAATAATGGGGTACGGCACATCAGTCACAATAAAAATCCATTTTATAGTTCTGGAGATGCCAAGATCAAGTTTCAGAAGTTCAGTGCCGTAAGTTTGTATTACGGTGTTATTTGCAGCATATAACTTAATATTAGGAGTTTTACCGAGTTTACGAGATCTTCTGGGGACCAAAGAGACCTCGGCGCTGGTATCTATTAAGAAAAGTTCACTACTATTTGAATCTTTCACATGGAGGCAAACCAATGTAGAGCTTTCCACTGATACCTCCTTTGCAGCAGAGTCTATTCGTTTCCCTGTGCTTTGTTTTTGCTAGGGTTGTTGGATTTAAAACTGCTATAATGCTTGCAGAATTTAACCCTTTGAGGGGCACATTTTTCTGTAAAAAACGGGTTTTTTTGAGATTAATTGTTTATAACAAATACTTCAATTAATGAATATTTGCAATTTCTCTATAAAATCTAATAAATCAGGTATTCAAGAGTTCAAAAAGTCTTATAGATGTCTTAAAAAGGCATATACGTTTTAGAAATACGGAAAAATCCAAAACCAAATAGGTGGGACAAATACGTACCACTGCCCCTCAAAGGGTTAAAGCATTTCATGGCTTTTTTTCGGTAATAAAAATGATACCAGCAAATTTCTTCTTTATTGCTCAATTCAATTGGCATATTCCTCTGGTTTTTCTCGTGAACTTTATTTTTGCTACCTTTAATTTTTACATTTATTTTATTTTTGTAACTACCGCACCTTTGCATTCTTTTTTCCAGTGCTTCAACTTTTGTTTCTATATCTAAAGCTGTGTCTGAACTGGTGGATGCTTGCGTAGCAACTGCGTTAACTGTATCCTTTTTATTCAACATAGTTCTCCATGTTTTATCAAATGTTTCTATTTGAACACTTTCAGACCAGGTATGTGAGTTCGGACCCATGTGTAATAATAATTTGTTTGAGAGTTTTTCTCTCCAAACCTTTAATATCGTTAACCTGGGAATACTATCCCCTGCTAGGTCTAATAATTTATGGCAGAAAAATGATGGGCCTTCCCTACGCATTTGTTGGATAGTAAATAGCTGTTCTAACTTTTTCTCAGAAGATTGAGAATACTTTTTCAGGATCGCTTCTTTTAACGCATGATATTTAAGTCCCTGATCTGTGGTTTTAATGACGAGTGACAGTCATTGCACTTCGTCTTCACCCAGGTTCTGCACGAGGTTTCAAAATTTATCCTCATCTGATATTATGCCTTTTTTAGTCATTTGGTTTTCAAACAAGGAAAATCATATTTCCACCTCTTCTTTCCACAGAGGCTGGAATTTTGCTTCAAACGCAGAAACCTAGTTCGAACGTTCTCAAATAATGATGGTAGGTCTGTTCTGCAATGAAGCGGAAGCGACTACCGAAGACGCAGGGTTATTATGAAGTATAACAGGTGGTTCATGTATTTGCGCATCCTTCGTTATGGTATTATTACTATTAGACATACTCCGAGGAGCATTACTAGTAGACGTTGCTGCATCTATCGTTTGACCGTTATTACTCTTAGTACTTGGAGTGTTAATGTCTCCCTTACTCTGTGTAAGTAATTTGAGTGTCTCGGAAATGCTAGTTAGAGTTTCCTTGACCATCGTTAAACGATTATCCAAGGTCGGTTTCTTATTTTTATCTTTGAACGGTTCGGTTTTGACGTTTGCGATTACGTCGTCAGTTGTTAGAACCTGAAAACCTAAGTTACTTTCTACTTCATCTACCTTGACTGAATCATAAAAATTATCAGCATCGTTCAGAGGAGCCATATTGTACACAGTCTTATTTCTAATCATAGACTGAGTTATTGCAAGAGACGAGTGTTCTACTCTCCACACACCTTAGCAACGTGACGCTCAAATTGACATACCTGCGTCCAGAACCCACACTAACAAATGGTCTAGCACGCCACGCCACAATTCTCTCCACTCAAACGTGCACTCTCACTCTCACACTAAGGGTTGAAACAGAGTCGTGGACTAAAATTAATCAACATGAATACAATTTTGTGTTCAATTTCTGACTGGGAAGCAAGAGAAAAGTAACAGAGGATTTATACATGATACTAAAGTAACACCAAAGTTAATTACAAATAAACTTCCTTTATACGCTCTAATTCACTACCATTCTCTCCAAGTATTCCAATTAGCAATCGAACAAAAAAAGATTTACTATACAAAAATAATATCTAAAAGGTAGAAAATCTTTAAATTTCAAATATAATAAACTAAATTTCGATATTTGAATAAGCAATTTGAATAAATTAAACAAGACAACTGTTAAATAAATCTTATTATACGCAAATTCGCTACTTCGCACAATGTTGAATGCGGTTGAACGCGTCCTGATGACTTTTAAGAAAAAATTTTAAAATTTTAACGTTGCTGAAAAACAAAATGGCGTCACTGCCGTTTCCGGACGCTATCGTTATGCATTACAAATTTTCGGTCACAAAATAGCCGCTGTATCACGTTTTCTTTTTAAGTTTTATCTTTTTTGTTTAATTTTATATTTTATTATTTTTAATTTTCATCTAAATTTCTTTCTTCGTTGTTCAATTTTTATATTTTATTATTTCCACTTCTTATCTTATTATATTTCTTTTTTTGAGAAAATTTCCTCCTTCTGCGTTTTGCGACCGGCCTATCAATTTGATTCTTGTGCCAGTACTTCTTACTTGCTGATTTTCTTGATTTTTTTAGTTTTACTTATTATTTTTCATTAAACGCGTAATTATGCAAAAAAGATGATTTTTAAGAGCGAATTTTCACGCATGCACTGCACATACCTCGTAAGAAAAAAAACGTTGAACTTGATGTTCTAGGTGTGTTGAATCATTGCTGGATCGCTGCTCTGTCGCTGGCGCGTTGTTAGCGTTGAAAATACGCTAACAGGCGTGCTGCACAGTGGACCAAAAATGTTGTGTCAGTCGATAAACGAAGTCACGCTACGTCGCAGATGCTATGTATCTAATATATGATGCTGATGTCGTTAAACAACGATGCGATGATGCGAAGCGCTTGAAAAAGGTCACCTTCTGGCGGCTAATAATTGTTGAGAAGAAACAGCGTGGTGTCGAGCCCTTGAATTGATGTAGAGATAAACTTTTTGCCGAAATGCCGTAGAACGTGGGTTAAGAAAATAGCGGCACTTCCTTCCTTCCTAACATGAGTCACCAATGTAGATTAAATATATTAAGGGGCTTCGTTAAGCCAAGATAGTCGTTATAGTTAATCCTGGTTACAAACCAGGAACGTATTCATAAAGGAATGGTGAAATAACTGCAACAAAAGATACAGTTGAGTTAAATTTATTATATGCTAATGGCCGCTACTACGGCGTGCAGGTAGACCCTATCACAGTGAGGTCTGAAGCTTGACTCGTTTGCTTAAGAACTCGCAACGTTGTCTTTACTTACGAACAGCTGAAGCGACGCCTATACTAAGTTAGCGCCTGCGTGGTACTGAACGTACACACAGATATATTGTGGCTAATTTGTTGCTGACATTTCCGTCCGGAAACGATTTTGTTACTCCAGCCGTTTTTAAGAAAGCATAGCTGTAATAGCATAAGTTGTACACTAACGCGACCACTGTACTAACTTTTTTTCTAATGATTAAAGTTTTAATAATAGCGGATAAAAATTAAAAACTTATATTTTTGTAAAATAAATACCGTAAAAGAAATTTCATTCATTTCAATTGTAATTAAAAAGAATAAATTCCTTAAGAATTCTAAATTTAAAATTATTTTTAAAATACAAAAAATAAGGACTAAGATTGAATAAACTTTTCTGCCCCCTAGCCGGAAAGTGACAACTTTTTGGCCGCTGTCCAAAACAAAGTTGCCACTTTCCGACGCCATCAAGCAGAAAAATAGTATACAACCCTTGGCCTGTAAATAAGAAAGCCTCAGATCACATGTTAGTAAACTTCGGCTTCGTCTTGGTCAACAATTACATGTTATCTGAGACCTTTCTTACTTTTTTGGCCATGGGTGGTAATATACTATTTATGAGTTTTATAATTTTCCTAGAGAAGTTTCACTTTTGTCGGCCGGTCCCAGACTGCCACACTAGTTTTTTTTAAATGAAAGCTGGGTTCAAATCCTTTTGAAATAGTAGTTACAGCATCTAAAAATTTTATTTTTTTCCAAATATATCGAGCCAATTGGACCAAATTTTAGCATTTATTGTTAATAAATGTTATAAAGAGGAATTTAGGTCCAATTTTCATTGCTCTATATCTTTAAAAAAAAACAATATTTTTAGATGCTGTAAATACTATTGCGAAAGGATTTCAACCCGGCTTTCATTTTAAAAAAGTTCAAGCTTCTAGTTAACAGTGTTAATATTTATCCTAAAGGTTTGTTGATATTTTCCCCTTCACAGCCATTTTTAAAAAAAATATCATTAAAAATACATATGATCATGATGGATATAATATTAATGCGACTGAATAACTCATTTTTAACGTGGATTAATATAAAATAATTTTAATATTATTAATTATAACAAAAGAAATCTAGAACAAATATTTACATATGTAGAAATTTTATATTACCTGTCAAAAAAAAGCTGTATTTTACGTCTCTCCTCTGTGAAGTCGTGTACGGTACTAAATATATTTACATTATAGAGGATGTTATAATTCACAAAGATAACTATGGATCCTTTAGGGCTGTTGGTGTTATTATATATTGAGTGTTAATATTTACTCCTGTTAATTTTAACCCCGGTCTTCCCTACCATCAAGATTATTCGGTTAAATTAAAAAAAAATTCATTAATTAGTTTTTAAAAATTTTCGATTTCTGGTACAGAATAGAAATTTTTTATGTATAATATTGGAACTAAAAATTCTAAATAACGAATGAATGAATTTATTTTAGAAGAAGGAGGGCCCATAAAGGCCGTTTTTGACACTGGTAGAAAAAATACCTTTTTTTTTTTAATTTCTGGTGTAAATCAATAAAGGGAATATTTTTGAAGTCTGCATTGGTTTGATGCGTGCGCTAAATTTGTGTGTGTGTGTGTGTGTCCATAAATGCATGCATACATGCATAGATGGATCGCGTATGATTTTTAAAATCACCCGCTATGTCACCATGTTTTCTAAAACTTATGGAGACACCCATATCCAGACAAAGTTCAACGCACGCTGCGAATCAGTGCAGTGGACCTTAAAAATGTTTTCTTTATCTATTTACACCAAAAATGATAAAAAAAAGGGGTATACTTTTTCTACAAGTGGCCAGGAAACTTATGGACCCTCCTCCTTAAATTGCATAATCTTCATGGTATATACTATAAGCTACAATTACTTTCTTAAAAGTTTGCAAAAAAACAAGAGATCGGCAATATCTAAAAGTACAGGTGCTTTGTCCATTTTAAATCCACTTAAATGAAAAAATTAGCAATTATATGGCTTTTTTATTAGTCGAATACCGTAATCGAAATTAAAAACCATAGTAGTAATTCTATATTACACTTACCTTGGCGTACGCGTCTTAAGTCCCAGAGAAAATAGTCGAAAAAATCCAAAAATATTTTCGAGCTTTATGTCACTCATTGGACACTAATTTTTTGTGATTCAAAAGAAAAATTAAAAGTGGAACATATCAAATGAAATAAATCGTTTTAATTAATGAAATATCTTAATTGGATAAAAAGTTATATTAGGGATCGTACTGACGTTACATTTACGCTAATAAAGCCATGGTTCCTCGAGAATAGCTTGAGCAACAAAAATATTGATAAAATATCAGCAAAAAATCCGCAGAAAAATATCGATCACTAATGTTCTTTCTACCTTATCATTTACATAAGATTCAAAATTTTCTCTGGTCTCGGTATCAGCAATTTATTCAAAAGTTAATATTATTTAATCTAGCAATATATTATCGTTTATCAACAGATTAGAAACAAAACATCCTTCACTAATTTTTATTTCATCCTTTAATTTAGTAAATTGTCAAATTTTTCCAAGGTATGGTGTTAGTTATCCAATCAAATATTAATATTTTGAAATCCAGCGATATACCATCTTTCAGCAAAAAATTAGCAACAAAATATCCAGTTTGAATCGTTTAAATATCTAAATTAGAAAAAAGTTATAGCAGTGGTCGTGCTAGCGTAAAACTTACGGTAGCAAAGCCCTGGTTTCTCGGAATCGGCTGAAGTAACAAAATCGTTCCGAGGGGAAAATGTCAGCAACAAATTAGCAACAAAATATCCTTTATTTTTATTTCACCCTTTAATTTAGTGGATTATCAAATTTTTTCAAGGTGTGGTGTTAGTTATCCAATCAAATATTAATTAACTGAAATCCAGCGATGTACCACCTTTCAGTAACAATTTAGCAAAAAAATATCCCGTTCAAATCGTTAAAATATCTTAACGGTAGGCCGGAGTAGAACCTGATACCGACCGAGTAACAATTGAGTTGTTTGTTATTTACTCAAGTTTTAATCGGTGTATCTTCAAATTAAAGGTCGAGCGCAATAGATATTATTATTATGAACATCTATGCACAAGAAAAAAAATATCTACCGGTTTGTTTTTGAGAAAAGTAAGGAACGCCGAAGTAAAAGTTTATGTTTATAATATTTTCGCGTTCCTTACTTTCTTCAAAAACAAAGCGGTAGAATTTTTTTTTCTTGTGCATAGATGTTCATAATAATAATATCTATTGCGCTCGACCTTTAATTTGAAGATACACCGATTAAAACTTGAGTAAATAACAAAAATGCCAATTAGACAAGGACAGCGAATCCGGCCTGCTCTTAATTAGAAAAAAAGTTACTGCAGTGGTCGTGCTAGCGTAAGACTTACGCTAGCACAGCCATGGTTTCTTAGAAATGGCTGAAGCAACAAAATCGTTTCTGGACGAAAATGTCAGCAATAAATTAGCAACAAAATATTCTTTACAAATTTCTATTTTACATTTTAATTTAGTGAATTATCAAATTTTTTCAAGGTATGGTGTTAGTTATCTAGGCGAATATTAATATTCTGAAATCCAGCAATATGTTATCTTTTAGCAACAAATTAGCAACAAAATATCCCGTTCAAATCGTTAAAATATCGTAATTAGAAAAAAAGTTACAGCAGTGGTGGTGCTAGCGTAAGACTTACGCTAGCACAGCCATGGTTTTTCGGAAACAACTGGAGCAACAAAATCGTTTCTGGCGTAACAAATTAGCAACAAAATATAGTATAGATTAGATCATCGCGTTTAAATGTTACTGTGCCAGCGTAATAGACGCGAGGGGGATCGCGGTCAGCAAATATGACAAAAACTATTTAGTTTCGATCTGAAACAAAGTGACCAGGTCAAACAAAAATTTAAGGTATAGGGCAATTTTGACTATCTTAACGGAGGGTAGTCTTTCTTTAGCATAATTCCAGATTGTACACGTACTTACTTACTTAATAAGACTTACTTGCATAAGACAACATGTTTGCATAATTTTAATGTAAAAAAAATAACAACAGTGACAGCTTATCTGAATTGGAATAAAATTAGCCGCTTATGATTATTATAATTATTTTTTCTTTGATATTAGAAATGGCCTTCTATACTTTTCGTGAGTATACCGAAATGATTTTGTGCTTAGGGTATGCTCATGTTCAAGCAGGACCCGCAGCTGAGGAGTATCACGTCTAATTTCCAAATCGAAGACATCCAGTGTTATGTCTGGTCACTATTGAATAGTTTACATAGACATGTGTTTGTTTGAGATATTTTTTTATGGTTTTGTTAATTATTTTTAACTTAAAAGAATGCGGGATAGAGGAGCTTAATCACTTACCTTGTCTTAACTGCTGGCTGCGTGGTCGAAAGCAAGGAGTCTGTTATAAGAAAAACTTATATTTGAAGAGCGTAGTGCTCCTTTCTGGTTGCCCGCTTGTTAACTGGGTTAAGTCTGGATCAATGATATTTATGTTCACAGAATTTGAAATTTTGTTTTTTGTGTTTATTTGTAAATAATGATATTTATCTAAATTTATTATAATAGTTGTACAAAAATCTTAACAAGTTAGTGGCGCGAGTTTACAGCGATAAATTGAAGAAACCTCGGTAGCACTTTATTTATTATTTGTTCGATTGATAAAAAGAAATAAATTTTATTTTTATTGTTAACACACCTTTTTTTGTAGCAAGTTGTATAAAATTATGATTTATGTTGAAACGACTTGTTAAATTAAGCGCGCAATTGAGTTAAGTTATTTCCCTTGTAATAGAATTTTAGAGGAAAATAAAATGCGAGTTACAAGTGTTTTAATGTTACAATTCTATGCCTGGTTTATGTGCAAGAGAAAAAAAAGGTGTTATCCTTGCGAGGTCTAGCTGCGGACTAACTGACAATAAATCTTTTTCGCTGCAAGGAAGATGCAAATTTGGAAGAAGAAAAGAGACAAAAAGTATAACTTGCTAAAACTTTAAAGGAGTCCCATTGGCCAGTTCGGCCGTGAGAAGCTTTTCAAAGTCTCAGATTTTTTGACAGAAGATATCTTCTTATCCCGCCTAAAAATGCTGAATAGCATTCGCGCCTCGCTAACTGATTTGGTTTTATGAATATAAAGAGACTTAAAATTATTCCCTAATATTAATTATTCAATATAAAATTCATTTTATTTAATTTTATTAATACATGTTTAAAAAAAAATATGTTACCGGGAGAATGAATTGTCAATATTGCATGTTTGTATGCATGCATAATCTATATGTGTATCTATATTTTTATAAATGTACGTACATATAACAAAAGGTTAAAAAAAAGAAATTAAAATAAATAATAAAATTTTTAATCTATACATCCGGGATTATGCGGATGTGACACCCCCACCGTGAAAATAAAGTAATAAGATTTTAATTTTTTTGCATTTGGGTTCCCAACAGTTTAAATTCGATGTCTCGGATAGTTTTTCTTGAAGGTGGCATGGAGTTAGATCTGCTGACGCCTCTTCTTGTCTGGTTCAACGATTCTATGGATCCGTTGTCCATACCACGCTCTGATGTTTTATCTTTTTGCGTATGTTCTGTTTTGGCCAAGCTTGTGAGTAAGTGTGTTATTGAGCCGAAGATGGCTCCAAAGAGTCTTGTGCTCCATCTATATACCGTGTATAGAGTGTATTCGCGGATCATGGTGTCGAAGATTAGTTTGATTACTTGGCATATCAGTATGATCATTAATATTCCTGCCGAGATTTGGCCAAATTTTTTAAACCTGTTCTATATTTTGTAAAGTGTGGATTCCATCATTGTTTCCATTTCTTCTGGCGTCAACAAGTTGTTAAACTTTACAGAGCGCGTCCTTGCTTCTCTGTCGTTAAGCCGTCTCGCTATTGCTTCTAGCATCGCAGGCTTAACGGCTGGAAAGATCGAATGTTCGCGTAGATTTTGCAGGTCTTCCAGTGTGTATATTCCGTTTTCCAAGACTTTTGAGATGCTGGCATGTTTTCAGGTCGGTTGGACAAATGGTTTTAGAGTTTGCGGTAGGTTTACCTCCGTTGTTGTAAGGTGAATTTTAAACCACTTCTCGCTGATTTTAAAGATACTCGGTATAAATGTGTTGCAATCTCTAACCATTTCTAGTTGTGCTAGCACCTTGCTGGTAGGTTTGGCGAAGTAAGCTTCGTCATCGCAAGTCACTGGTACTTCGTAGTAGCATTGTTCCGTTTTTCTTATTCTGCAGGATCGTGGTTCACATTGAATGATGTGGGCGACTTCTCCTGCTGCTATGACTAAATGACCTTGCTTCTTCATGGCTTTCATAGCTAAAAGGTCTGGGTTTAAGAACGCCAGAGGTAGAGCATTTTCTATGATTCGCTTCTCCAATATACATCGGTGCAGGACTATGTCACGATATAGTTTGTGTTTTACGTAAACTACTCGATGGATTTGCTCCAAAATTGGTATGCAAGTAATTTGCTTCTGTCTGAAGAAAACAAGCTTTTGAAACGTTTTTATCTCGGCGTATTTTTAATTTCTTGAGGATTTTGAAAATTTAAAATTAAATTTTTATTTTATTTATTTTTTATTTTATCTAATCCATTCGATGTATTTTGTCCTAAATTAGTATACAATTAACTCGCTACTCCCTTAACAAAACAAGCTCTTAAAAACTATTTTCCTTAGGGTAGTTACGATTTTAAAAGGAAGTCGAGTATATCTGTCCTTTTATAATCAAAGAATTGATTTTATTACAAAAACTAATAATTTTACAAAAAATTAAGAGAAAGCCGCATTTTGTATAAAAAAAGCAATATCTTCTTTATGAGAAAGAATTAATTTTATCGCTTCGTTTCCAAGAAAACCTTGAAGAACTTAAAACACAGAGGTTAGGGTAAACAATTTGGTTTTTAAGCTTTTCTTGAAATCGAAGCAATAAAATTAATTTTTTCTTATTAAAGAAAACTTTGATTTTCCTGATACGAGATGCGGCTTTCTCTTTATTTTTTTTTAAAGTTATTAGTTTTAGCTGAAAATTAATTATTTGATTAGAAAAGGACAGAGATACGTGACCTCCTCTTAAATAATTTTTAAGGTTTTAAAAATAATTTTGATTCTTCCGCTTTTATTTTTTTTATTTTACGTAAAGTACTCGATAGATTTGTTCTCAAATTTGCAGGTAAATTATTTGCGACTGCCAAAAGAAGGTAAATTTTTGAAAAATGATTTTCCTAGCGTAGTTTTAATTTTTGAACATTTTAAAGATTTTAAAAAAGAAATCTGAATAACAAATTTTGTATTTATTTAGCCAATTACATCTCGGAAACTACTCGATGGATTTGATTCAAATTCTGCATACCATTAATTTTTTTTTCTAAGCAGGCGGAAAGCTATTAAAAATCGGTTTCCTTAGTGTAGTTTTAATTTTAGAACCATTTTAAAAATTGAGAACAAATTAATATTTTTTTTATTTTACGTAAATTACTTGATGAATTTGCTATGAAATTTGCATGAGAATCGTTTGCAAGTGCCTAAAGGAGGATGACTTTTAAAAATTTTAAAAATCGATTTTCTTAGGGTAGTTTCCATTTCAAAAAATTTTAAATATAAAAAAAATTTCCATTATTTATTTTTTTTCTATTTGACGTAAGCTACTCGATAGATTTTCTCAAAAATTTTAATAACAGTTATTTGCTACTGTCTTTATTGAACAAGTTTTAAAAAAAGAATTATCTTAGCGCAGCACTTTGATCACTTCATCTGATTTCTGATTTAAGATTCTCACTAACTCTTTTCTTACTCTCTCACATCCTCTCTGTCATCCTATCTCATATTGATCCTCATTTTCACCCTCTCACACTCACTCTCACTCTTTCCCTTTTCAATATTTCTTGAATAGAAATTATATTCTTCACATTGAAATTATATTTTAAAAAATAAAATAAAATTACTGTAACTCAATGAGCACTATGAGAAAGCATTGCGCCAAAGCACTTGGCAGCGTTTTTTTTTAAATAAATTAGTTATTTATTATTAACTAATTGCTTCATTTATTTTTACAAATGCCAAAAATAATACAAATCAAAGGATTATCGTAGAAGTCTATAAATATATAGAACTAATATTTTACGTGTCGAGCGTAGCATAGCGTAACATATAGTGTTTATGCCTTGTAGTCCAAAGGTCGTGGTTTCGAGCTCCGTTTCATGCATCTACTGCGATATAACATTAACTGGATCAATGTCAAATCAATAAATATAATTAAATAGTACCAAAAACAGCAATCAACACATAAAAAAATAATATTCTTGTTCTAGGGAAGATTAACATATGTACATTGTTTTTATCGTAAATTCGAACAGTATCAAATTCAATGTATTTTTGCCACAAATTTACTGCATTCCTATATTAAAATTTGATAAACTAGGATAGTATCAGACCTCCGGATCACGGATTTTGCTCAAACTTTGGGATAAGTTTTTAGATGTTAAAATATGAAAGGAAACAAAATTTTAGACCCCAACGCTCAATATTTCCCTAGTTACAGGCAATTAAAAAAAATAACTAAAAAAGTTACTAGATTTTCAAACGCTTACAGTTCCTTAGCATTGATACTTAGGAGCATGAAACTTTTTTTAAATAAAAGCTGAGCTCAAATCCTTTCGAATTAGTAGTTATAAATATTATTTTTTCCGAAAGTTATAGCGTGATAAACATTGGATCTGATTTTTCTTTTTAAAACATTAATTAATAACAAAAGCTGAAATTGGGTCAAATGTTACGCTATAACTTTGGGAAAAAATAATATTTTTACATGCTATAACTACTATTTCGAAAGAATTTGAGCTCAGCTTTTATTTAAAAAATTAAGATTCTCACTAACTCTTTTCTTACTCTCTCACATCCTCTCTGTCATCCTATCTCATATTGATCCTCATTTTTACCCTCTCACACTCACTCTCACTCTTTCCCTTCTCAATATTTCTTGAATAGAAATTATATTCTTCTCATTGAAATTATATTTTAAAAAATAAAATAAAATTACTGTAACTCAATGAGCACTATGAGAAAGCATTGCGCCAAAGCACTTAGCTGCGTTTTTTATGTATTTTTTAGCGTAAAATCTTGTGGTGCCATCAGTTGTGATGCAATTATTTCTGGTAAGGTAAGGAATGTTAAAAATGGCTAAAAATAGCTAAATAAAAAAAGGGTCTTTGAACTTTTAGGCATGGCACACCACACCAAAAAATTTAAATTAATTGAACAGATTAAGAATGAAAATTCTAAACTTTTCACAAAATTTTCCAGTAGCACCCCCTTTTTACAATTGTTTAGAGCAATTCTAAGAATATTTTATTTTTTTAGATTAGTTTTTAAGTCGAAAATGTCGGAAAAAATTAAAGTAGATGCGTATTTTTAGATAAAATATGTTCAGGTTTTATTATTTTTTTTTAATAATACTGTACGAAAAAAATTATTTTTGAAAAATACATTTTTTTCGGAATAAGGAGTAGTCAAGAGGGAGGAGGAGTAACCCGCAGCTTGAGATGTCATTTTCTGCATGTTTTAACTAGTTTTCGACTAAATAGTATATTATGCGTCAAGGCCCTATTATTCTTGCAGAGTGCATGCTGAGGGGCAAAGCGTAGCGAGGCCGCTCCAACTGCACGACCAAGAATGATACGTTTGTGGCCGTGATTGCATATACTATTTTTTTGCCCGAAGGCCGTCAAGCGGGAGCTGGGGCGGAGTCCCCCGCCTATATAAAATAATTGATAACTCTTGAAATATAAAACAATTTAATAAAGAAATTCAATTATAAAAAATAAATAACTAATGATTGTTAAAATACAATAAAAAAAATTCGATTATAAACCACTAATAACTGTTAAAATATAACATTAAAATTAAACAAAAATACAACAAAATATAAAACAAAACTAAACTATAAAAATTATAATTAAAAAATATTATTTAAAAAAAAAAAAAAAAAAGTTTTAACACGCGAAACTTGCAACTGTCTTTCTCTCGCTCTTTTCTTTCATAATATGTATATACACTGAAAAAAAAAGCCGAATACACACGCTGCGAAGTCGATTGTTGTGAATGATTCGGACAGCATTCGCAGCTATTAATAACAGAAAATCGCAATGTAAGAGTGCGTAACAATATCGCAGTCAATCATTCCAACTTTCTGTATAAAACATTACATTGATCGGAGCAGGGCGCTGCGACTGAACTGCGTTGTGCTTCGCTACGGCTTTCCGTAGTCTACGGCACAGAAAGTTGAATCCAAGCCCAGCGACTAAACTGTTTTGTCGCTTGCTACGGCTCTTCGTAGTCTACGGCACAGAAAGCTGAATCCGAACACAGCGATTTATTGCGTGGTCGCTGCTTTGAATGCCGATCTCAAGCAATGCGACAACGCCTTTAACACGCCTGCTTGATTAATAAATAACATTGAAAAAATGATTATTTTTACATTCTTCTATATTTTTCTTAATGTTCATGTAATTATGTGAGTTCATAATTTTGAACTATTTTTAAAAATTTATAATTTATAAGTACAGTTATTAATGCTTTGAATTTTTGATTATTTTTTTTTTATTTTTAGATTTATTAGGACATATTTAAAGTTAAATAGTTAAAAAACTATACTAATAAATCTATTAACAAATCTAAAAATAAAACAAATAAAAAATTGAGGAAGAAAATAACTTTTTTTAACAAACAATTTATGTGATTATCGATAGTAACATTTATGAAGTTATTACTAAACATTAGATTATCTTAATTATTTTGTTCTAAATTTCATACGCAAGTTGTATTTACTTGCCGTAAAAGGGAAAATATTGAATTACAGATAATTTTTAGGCCATTTTAAATTCTGAATTAATTTAGGTACATAATAAATAATTAATAATTATTTCCAAGTAAAAAAACCTGGTAGAACTAAGATTTAATGGTAATATCGTCACTACATATATAAACATGATATCTGATAAAAATGTATTTGTACGTTTTCTTCAAAACAAAGTGCGTTTGAAGAAAGAAAATCTTATGATTGATTAAAAATGACTGTTTTAAATACTTTTCCGCAAATTCAGGTGTTTTAAGAAATTTTCTTCGTTATCGCTGAAATTTATTCGTTCTTTATAAAAAAAATATTAAGTCAAGTCATTAAATATAGAATCAACTTAGGCAGTTTTTGTGTATATTCAATAGTGATTTTTCACCTAACAAGGCAAGTTAAGAAGTCTACATTGCCATTTTTAAAAATTCAATTATATTGTACATGCTATTTTCAACAAAAAAAGTTCTATTTAACTTTTACAATAGTTTGATACTTTTTAATAGAAAATTCATTAAAACATTAATTTAACCAGAAAATTTGAGTAAATAAAAATATTCCATTACTTCGAATTTTTAACCACAAAAATTTTCATTTTTATTTTGGAAACCAAATGGAACATATTTCCAGACTTATTGATTTTTATTATTTAGCCGTCTACATTGATGTAAAATTTTTCCTATGTATATATCGCCCATTCTCTGTGAAATTAGTGGACAAAAAATTTTTTTTCGTTAAAAATTTGTAAAATGCTTCTTTTTTGTATTCTGGATCACTCAGGATTTTTTTAGATATTTTTAGGGACTAGTTTCAGAGCTACAAGGCTTCAGAGTTGGGCTAAAATCATATTTTTGACATTTTTGACTATTTTCAGGCTTAAATTACTCAATTGGGTTGCATTTAAGGAATACATTACTAGGAAACTTTTTTCTTTAATGTATTCTAGATTTTCAGAAAAAAGTTATTCCAATGTGCTAATGTAGCTATCCGCTGAGCTAAAACTATTTAAATCATTGAAATACAAGTTTTGGATTTTCGAACCAAGATATCTGGTCAGGGAAGATCATCGGAGTAGGTTATACATGTACAAATATACCTTAAAAATTTCAGAATGGTGCGGCTTCTTGTTTTTTTTAAACAATGCAAATCCAAATAAAAATCATGAAAAATGTGATTTCTAGCTACAGTTACTCATTTAAATGTCAACTTGCACTTATCTGTTGCAGATGTCCCTTTGTAAGCATTCATAGAAATAGTTGTAAACTTAACAAATATTTTAAAATATGGAAAAATATCTTCTGAAAGGTTCAGAGTGGACCGAACCTTTGATATATGCCTATAACTTTTTTCTAAGATGTATCAGTTACACGATCAAAAACTAAAAATGCAGTTCTACCTATATGTCAGAACTTTTTGTGTTAATTCATGAGAATTTTGTTGATTATTAGGTAATTCAAGTCCAACTAATTTCATCCACTGTGATATTGATTTCAAAATTGCACTATACTGATCTTCAACGAACTGACCAAGAGAGGCTACAAGCTTTGGGTCTCAGATCCTGCTGGAACTTTATGATAAGTTTTGGTTTGATATAACTAAAAGAAAGCTCTAGCCTTAGAGTCTAATGCTGAGCAGTTTCCAAGTTAGAGCACATCACTTATTTCATATTTTTTTAAATTTTCAACCAACTCTTGAACAAAAATTTTTCACTTTGATACTAAAAAGTCTTTAAATGTAATTTATTTTCTTGCTATTGTTCTTCTTATTAATTATTAAATAACTGTACATGATTGACACAATGATTCATATAATAGCTTACATGATTTTACATTGTTTGTTGGCGAATTTTTGTAAAAAATTTGCCAACAGAATCATCATGTAAAAATCATGCAAGTTATTATATAAATCATTGTGTCATGTTTGTAAAGTTATTTAATAATTTGTCTAGAAAGTAAACTGTCAGGTAACTCGACCATTTTATTAAACTTTCTTGTTTAAAAATTTTGCATGAAATTGAATCTGTTCTTTTATTAATAAATTATGTTGACTTCAGGTATAAGAAGAATAGCAAAAAAATAAATAACATTTAAAGACTTTTTAGTATCAAAGTGAAAAATTTTTGTTCATGAGTTTGTTAAAAATTTTTAAAAATATAAAATAAGTCAGCTGCTCTAACTAGGAAACTGCTCAGCGTTAGACTCTGAGGCTGGAGCTTTTTTTTAGTTGTAACGAACTAAAACTTATCATAAAGTTTTAGCCAGATCTAAGACCCAAAGCTTGTAGCCCCTCCCGGTGAGATACAAAGAGACACGAGTTCAGTTATATATCACTGACAATAAGAAAAATTAAATTAAATAATAATATATATCAATCTCTATTATATGTTGATTGTAAATATTTTTTTAAATTAATTCCAAGTTCCTATACACAATTAAATTTAATTATTGCTATCATATCATGAGATTCAATGACAAATTGTCTGAAAATGTAAATTATGATAATCAATTTTCATAGAATTTTGTTTGTTACTAATATAAAAATAATAAATTACATTTAAAAAATATAACAAGGATTAGAATTAATGATTTTCTGGAACTAAACTTAATAATATACATCAGTATAGATACTTTAATCTTAACGAATCTCATTGAATGGAATTTAAGTCAGTGTGTGTTATACACTGAATCTATAAAAGAATATTATCATTTACCTGTTATATACATCCATATTATAATATTATTCACCTGCATTGTTATAAAAAGAATGCTCGTTCACCCTGGACTTATACTAATTATTACCTGTAATTGAAAAAAAAATTATTTCAAAGCATCAGTTTTATTATTTAAAGAAATCTTTTTCAATTTGTGTACATGAAATAAAATAAAAACTTATCTGACTCATTGTCTCCATAGTCTGATATCCAATACAGGAACTACTTAGGTAAGGTAAGAATCATAAAATTGAAGATGAAAATGAAATTTTTAATAAACAATATAAGTATAATTATATTGAATAAATATTGTCTATATAATAAAAAATGAACTAAATTCACAAACTTAAACATTTTTCCTTAAGAGCATGACGGAGGTCCCCCTTCTCAAATAGTCTAGTAATATTTTAATTCCAAGTATACGTGCAAACAGTACCCTATTGAAAATGTATACGTTCTTCCAATACGTATTTTTACTACGTATCATAATTACATAACAGAATTACGTAACTCCATACATAGCTAAGTGTTCGAATTTGTGACATAATTCTTATACGTATTTATTTAAAAAATACTTAACTTTGATACGTTTTTCTTGTAAAAGTACGTAATTTTTAGACCTATATGCACTTAAAATATGCTAATAGAGGATACATATAAGAATCACGTCACAAATTCGAACACTTAGCTACGTATGGAGTTACGTAATTCTATTACGTAATTGAGATACGTAGTAAAAATACGTATTGGAAATACGTATATATTTTTAATAGGGTACGGTAAATCGAATTTTTTCATTGCAGTAAGAAAATTTGTGAGTTTAAACTTGAGTGCGGAAAACTAAAGAAATTTACCAAAATACTAGGAATAAAAAGTTACTTGCAATCTTTTAATAAATAGTATTTTGAGGTGAAGTTTATCGAGTTTTATGTCTAATTTCCATTCGAATCTTATAAAAAAATAAAAAACACAATTGATTTCTTATTTCACTAAAATAATTCTCTTAATATACTCTAGTGCGTACAAGTCATTATATTTGTTTAAATAATAAAATAAAAAAGTTATTAATAAAAAATGAAAAAATTGTTTCCAACAGCTCCGACGACCCGTTAAAGGTTTTAAATATATTAAAAAAATTTGCATGTTATAATTAAAATATAGACAGGATTATTGAATTCTTTATTTACAGTATATTTAAAAATTTAACATCGATATAAAAAAATGTAAAAACATAGATATAATAATTAATCAATTACTGTTACTTCAATGAAGTCTACTGAACTAGAAAATAATTTGCATTTTACTTTGCCATTTGCTATTGGACTAATAAAATGTTGCTTTTGTAAATTTTTCACCCTATTTCTATTTTTAAAACGATTCTGCAATTTTTTAAAATTTTTATTGTAATCTGATTCTGGCGAGTAAGCAAAATCAACATTTGTATAGTTTCCTTTATTTTTCAACCACTCGTACAATGTAACTGCATCCAAAATTTGTTGCGTTGCTGGAAGTGTGAGACTTGCTTTAGCTGCAGCTCTTTTAACAGAACCACCTATTCCGTCACATGCACCTTTACCATGTGCAGTTGGAAAAAAATGCCACTCTGCAGATATCCCAAAATCATCACTATGATAATGAATATTTAAAATGTTTTTAAAATTCTTAAACTGCTGAGGGGCTCCGTCAGTAAAATAGTAAATATTTTTCTATCCTTTGAAATTTTCTTTTAAATATAGAATTAGTAGTTGCTAATAAGTATACCCACACAGCATGAAAGATTGCCGCAAGGCTGCTGCAAGGTTTCATGAAAGTTTCGAAACTTCGCAGCAACCTTTCATGAAAGATTGTAGCAACATTTATATGTCCGTGCTAGAACCCGGTTGAAATATTTCTAAAAACCTCGAAGCAATCTTTCAGAAAACCTCGCCGTAACCTTGCAGAAAACCTCATAGCAACCTTTTATGAGATATTGCAGCAACATTTATATGTCCGCGCTAGAACCCGGTTGAAATATTTCTAAAAACATCGCAGCAACCTTTCATGAAAACCTCGCAGCAATCTTTCATAAAAGGTTTCTCGTAATATTTCATGAAATTTTTCGCAAATTTTGCCGCGAACAACGCTCATACCTTTCCGTATGGTTTCCTGCAATATTTTGTAAAATATTTCTCAAATCTTGCCAAAAGCTTGCTGCAGTAATATTTAATAGTAGGCAGGATTTTCTGTCCTTGTGTGATAAAGTTTTTCTTATTTGCTTAAGTATCAATCGTTGTATCTATAAATTACTAGTTAAGAAGGGCCGAACTATCTGTCTTTGTCTAATAGCGTTTTCATCATTTATGTAAACACTATCCGGTATAACAAGAAAAAATAGCAGCCCCGCTAGATATTAGTATAATTAGAAAATTTTGTAATAACAACCAAATTTTTACCGCATAGTTTTTGACTAATTAGAGACCTACTAGCAATCTAGAATATAACCTATCTTTTTTTGGTAGGTCTCTAATTATTCAAAAACTACGCAGTGAAAAAATTTGGTTGTTATTACAAAATTTACTTATTATACTAATATCTAGCGGGGGCTGCTATTTTTTTCTTGTTTTACCGGATAGTGTTTACATAAATGATGAAAAACGCTATTAGACAAAGACAGATAGTTCGGCCCCTTCTTAAGCGCAATAGTATTATTATCAATATTTGTGCACAAGAAGAAAAAATTCCTCAGCATCGTTTTTGAGAAAAGTAGAGAATATTGAAATAAAAGGTTTTGTTTCTAATATTTATGCGTTCTTTATTTTTTTCAATAACAATTCGATGGATTTTTTTACCCTACGCATAAATATTTATAATAATAGCATACTCATTGCGCTCAACTTCCCGTTTACAATACAACTACAGCAATAAATACTTGAGTAAATAACAGGAAACCAAATATAAGGCAAGAACAGTGAATCTGGACTGCTCTTAGAATCTTTTATAAAAACTTGCGGAATTATTGCTGGAACTATTTATGAAAGGTTTGCTGCAATTTCATTTTGAAATTATTCATGAAACTTTGCTGATACTTTTTGTGAAACGCTTTTCTGGAATATTTTTATAAAGATTGCCAGAAATATGGTAATAACCATTGGCAAAATGTACATAGCAATATTATTTATGATATCTTAGAAATCTTGTCAAAAACCTTGCAGAAATCCTACTGCAACTTTTAACAAAAGATACCTCGTAATATTTTATAAAATATTCATCAAATTTTGCTGGAAACCTCGTTGAAACCTTTTATAAAAGGTATCTTGCAATATTTCGTAAAATGTTTCTAAAATCATGCACGAACCTTGCTGCAACCTTTCATCAAAGGTCTCTTGCGATATTTCGTAAAATGTTTCCCAAATCTTGCTAGGAACCTCACTGAAACCTTTCATGGAAGGTTTCTTGCAATATTTCATGAAATATTTCTAAAATCTTGCAGAAAACTTGCTGCAACCTTCCATGAAAGGTTCCTTGCAATATTCCATGAAATGTTTTCTAAATTTTGCTGAAATCCTCGCTGTAACATATCGTGAAAGTTTTCGTCCAATATTTCATGAAATGTTTCTAAAATCTTGCAGAAACCTCGCTGCAACCTTTCGTGAAAGTTTTCTTGCAATATTTCATGAAATGTTTCTAAAATCTTACAGAAACCTCGCTGCAACCTTTCATGAAAGGTTCCTTGCAATATTGCTTGAATTATTTTCTGTAACCTTGTAGCAAGTTTGCAGCAATATCACACTGAAATGTTTCATGAAACCTCTTAGCAATGTTAAGACAAGATTGCTGCAAACTTGTGACAATATTTTAGCACAATATTTCAGTGAAAGTTTCACTGCAATATTTCATGCTGTGTGGGTAAACTGCTACAGCATCGTGACTTAAATTATTTAAAATTACTACAAATGCTTTGCCTGATAATTGAGTATGTTCCACATAATAAATATATGTAACAAATACTGCCACCTGGTCGTTATTCCAGTGAATCCCAGGTGGAGTGTTTTGAGCAACAAAAGCATAATTCTCTGAAAAATCTAGGTATACCATAATTTCATTCTCTTTCAATTCATTTTTTAATTTTTTAAAATATTCAGATTGTGCTATTGAAATAAAAGCATGTAACTGTAAAGCTTTAATTTTATCACAAAATGATGGAATGAAATCATTTACGTCCTCTCCAATATTTTTTAAAATGGCTCTAGGAGTTAACACTCATTGTGCATAGATAATTTCTTCAATTTCTTTTTCATCAAAAATCATGGTCAAGTAAGACTCTAAGCGTTGAACACCAGAACATTTGTCGCAGTCACCAAAATAACATTTGTATGCCATCGACATTTTATTTTTATTACAAATGATAAATTGCAAAATATCTTTATATGTCTTAAACTGGTGAGAATAGTCTTCTGTCATTTTTTCTGAATTACAACCTACAAAAGTGTTTTTTTCTTTTAATTAATATTATAAAAATTTATCCGAGTAAAAAATGTTAAAAATAAATTGAAAATACCTGATATCATCAACTTGACATTTTGATGAATTGAACAAACACATACAGAATGTGTACCACTGCTACCAGCTAATACACAACATTTAGGTTTCAATTTGGCAAATGTAGAATATCCTATTGGAATATCAGATGAAAATTGATTACAAAATAATCTGTACAACTCTTTCAATGTACAAAGCAGAAGACGTTTTTGATCATAAACAATGTTGCCCTCCTCATCCTTGTACTTAACACAGTCTTTTTTTCCAGGTAATATATAGGTATTTTCTTCACTTGTATAAAAATTTATTACATTTTGCTTAGTTGTTTCAGAAACAAGATTTCCTAAAATTATTTTTAATTGATATTAATTTTTACCAGGATAATATTCAACCAATTATATTTTATTTTAATAATTATTGCCAAAATTTAATTGTACTTCATTTATATAACAAATTGAAATGTTCTATTAAATTTATTTAAATTATTTTTCATTTTTTCACCTATTATTTTTTTATGAATATTTTTAATTACCTTTTTTTATAGATGGTTTTGCTAGAGGACCTGCTTCAGTTTGCAATTTTTTTGACATGTTAATCAAATAATTTGTAGTACCAAAATGTTTTTTTATTTCATCATATGACCAAGTTAATGGTAGCAGGGTCAGTATTTGGACTTTTTCTATTTTATGTGTATCTGTACTGTGGTATTTCATCTTTAAATTCTCTAATAAATCTACAAACATCTTAAAATCTTTTACAGAAACCTCTACTTCATCTTCGTTGTCATGTGAAAGTTCTTCTACAAGCATTGGAATATCTGATGTATCTTCTGGTGATTCTGTATTTTGGGTGCTATCTATAGAACAATTAAGATATAAAGAAGTATTTAAATAAAAATATTAAAATTGTAAAAATATTTTACATAAAGAACATTACATGGTGATGTTTCAGTTGAAACGCAGACAGTATACATTTTTATCCTACATTTATAACAAATTCTATCATCAGGTTCATGGAGGTTCGCAAGAAAATTTTTTAGTGAATTTCTCCAAGACTTGTTCTGATATTTTACGCAATGACTTTGCTGAACAAATCTCTTCACTGGCGAATGGCTTTCTGCATCTATTATAAGCTATACGTCTTTTCTTTTCTACATGGACGATTTCGGTTTCGTCAAGTGACATTTCCTCGCTCGACATTGTTTTGTAACCAATAATTAAAATCAATTATAAAGAAGTGAATAAACGAAGTCGAATATCAGACAGGTCTACGTCAATTTCATTAACACGAGTATTTGTAAGATATATAATATTCGACTATTTATAAAATTAAAAAGAACGCTCACTTAATTTTTAAATTAAAAAAAGCATAAATAAAATATTGATGATTACATTAACTTATATAAATTTAATTGAAAAAATAATACCGTTAATACTGTTTATATAAAAATTGTTTACAAACATTTATTTTAAATGATAACGGCGCGATCGTACCTACCAGTCTTAAAACTCCCGTGGGCTCGAATTTGTAATCAACATTCATTAATCGAACAGCATTATAACTTACTCTCTTATAAGAGAAATAAAGACAAAATGATGTTTAATAACTGAGTATCAACTTGTATGCACCATTATCATTCAAAATATACGTTTGTAAACAGTTTTTATATAATAGTATTAACAGGGGCCTAAGGCTCGAATTTATAGTCGACACTCAACATTCAGCACTCTGATCTCAACCCTCAGATCTCAAACCTTCCTTGTTCCGTGTTCCCTATAAAACATGTCTACATGTATAGGAAATACAAAACAAGGGAAGTTTGAGATCTGAGGGTTGATATCTGAGTGCTGAGTGTTGAGTGTCGACTATAAATTCGAACCTTATTCTGAAACTTTTCTTCTCGAGCAATAGGTTCGTGTGTAAGTGGAACTGTATACTCATTAGAAGGAGAAAGAATACTATGAGACCCTTTGTCTGTTTGTAATTACACTTGCGCATATGCAAGTAAAAAGAGATAGAGAAAGGTCCCATTGCATTCTTTCTCTTTCTAACGAGTATACGGTTTTTTACTTAATATTTATTATATTGACAACAGATTTCTGTTAGTAATTGTGGATTATGTAAAATCCCTGTTATCAACAGCCTGCTTTTTAAGCTTAGTATTCGTTATTTACATCAATAATGTATAAAAAAATTGCCAAAATAAATATAATATGTAAATGAACAATAACAGCCAATTACCGTTTATTGTAAATATGTCTTTGTAAGTATTGCTTGTTATTCTTAATTTAAAATAATACAGTATCCAATAATTAAGTAATTATACTAATATAAATTTTCTCAGATATACTTTAAATCACCTAAAATGTTAAGAGAAGATTTATTTATAAGTTATTTTCAAGAAAATTATACATATTGACATAACTGTAAGTCATTTGAAGCGGGTTCTGGGAGTTTAAAAAAAACATAAAATAGGAAGTTACATAGAAAAAATTCGTGCAGCTATTACTAATGAAGTGGATGGAAGTAGTTCCTGTATTGGATATTAGACTATGAAGACGATGAGTCAGATAAGTTCACAAATTGAAAAAGATTTCTTTAAATAATAAAACTGATGCTTTGTAATAATTTTTTTTTCAATTACAGGTAATAATTAGTATAAGTCCAGGGTGAACGAGCATTTTTTTTATAACAACGCAGGTGAATAATATTATAATATGGATGTATATAACAGGTAAATGATAATATTCTTTTATAGATTCAGTATATAACACACACTGACTTAAATTCCATTCAATGAGATTCGTTAAGATTAAAGTATCTATACTGATGTATATTATTAAGTTTAATTTCAGAATATCATTAATTCTAATCCTTGTTATATTTTTTTAATGTAATTTATTATTTTAATATTAGTAACAAGCAAAATTCTATGAAAACTGATTATCATAATTTACATTTTCAGACAATTTGTCATTGAATCTCATGATATGATAGCAATAATCAAATGTAATTGTGTATAGAAACTTGGAATTAATTTGAATAAATATTTACAATCAACATATAATAGAGATTGATATATATTATTATTTAATTTAATTTTTCTTATTGTCAGTGATATATAACTGAACTCGTGTCTCTTTATATCTCACCAGAAAGGGCTACGAGCTTTGGGTCTCAGATCTGGCTGGAACTTTATGATAAGTTTTAGTTTCCAAGTTAGAGCAGATGACTTATTTCATATTTTTTAAAATTTTCAACAAACACTTGAACAAAAATTCTTCACTTTGATACTAAAAAGTCTTTAAATGTAATTTATTTTCTTGCTATTCTTTTTATACCTGAAATTAACATAATTTATTAATAAAAGAACAGATTCAATTTCATGCAAAATTTTTAAACAAGAAAGTTTAATAAAATTGTCGAGTTACCTGACAGTTTACTTTCTAGACAAATTATTAAATAACTTTACAAATATGACACAATGATTGATATGATAACTTACATAATTTTTATATGATGATTCTGTTGGCAAATTTTTTACAAAAATTTGCCAACAAATAATGTAAAAATCATAAGTGATGTGCTCTAACTTGGAAACTACTCAGCGTTAGACTCTGAGGCTATAGCTTTCTTTTAGTTATATCAAACCAAAACTTATCATAGAGTTCCAGCAGGATTTGAGACCCAAAGCTTGTAGCCTCTCTTGGTCAGTTCGTTGAAGATCAGTATAGTGCAATTTTGAAATCAATATCACAGTGGATGAAATCAGTTGGACTTGAATTACCTAATAATCAACAAGATTCTCATGAATTAACACAAAAAGTTCTGACATATAGGTAGAACTGCATTTTTAGTTTTTGATCGTGTAACTGATACATCTTAGAAAAAAGTTATAGGCATGTATCAAAGGTTTAGTCCACTCTGAACCTTTCAGAAGATATTTTTCCATATTTTTAAATATTTGTCAAGTTTACAACTATTTCTATGAATGCTTACAAAGGGATATCTGCAACAAATAAGTGCAAGTTGACATTTAAATGAGTAACTATAGCTAAAAATCACATTTTTCATGATTTTTATTTGGATTTGCATTGTTTTAAAAAAAACAAGAAGCCGCACCATTCTGAAATTTTTAAGGTATATTTGTACATGTATAACCTACTCCGATAATCTTCCCTGACCAGATATCTTGGTTCGAAAACCCAAAACTTGTATTTCAATGATTTAAATAGTTTTAGCTCAGCGGATAGCTACATTAGCACATTGGAATAACTTTTTTCTGGAAATCTAGAATACATTAAAGAAAAAAGTTTCCTAGTAATGTATTCCTTAAATGCAACCCAAATGAGTGATTTAAGCCTAAAAATAGTCAAAAATGTCAAAAATATGATTTTAGCCCAAGTTCTACGGATTTAATGTTATAACTAAAAGTATTATTTTATCAAAATTTCATAAAATAGAATAAAATAATATATGAGCGAAAATAATTTTAAATAAATTTTAAAGATATATTGGTACATCTTTAAAAGTTTTAACTTTAAATATCACTTTTTTCAAACAGTTTTTAAACAGTGAGTATTTTATTACATTAAAAATAAAAAAAATAAAAAAAATAATTAAAAAAAAAAATAAATTATTCTTTTTTTAAAATATGAAACAAAATTCACTTTTTGAAAAGCTATATTGCACGGTACCTTAAACATTTCATTAATAGTATCAAATCTTTTCGAAAAATGATACGAATGATTTTTGCATAAATGGTATGGAAAAAAGCAAATCTTTGAAGGTTCTCTCATTAAATATAATTTAAACCACGCAAATAATTTTTAAGAAAACTAGAACAAAAAATTTAAGATAAGGTCGAGTATATTCCTCTTTTTCTAATCAAAGATATCTTTTTTCACAATAACTAATATAATCAAGAAAACGTTGAAAGACTTAAAATATATTTTATTTCTTATTTCTCATATTTCATTCATATAGTGAATGTTTAAATTTAAATAAATGAAAAATGTTTAAATATTAGGATTTTAACTGTTAAGACGTGCGCATTTCGCAGTATCTAAGTCAGTATAACTTGACAGTTAATTTATTTTCTCATTGTATAACATTAATTAAATGCTTTATATATTTGATTCGGCAAAACATAGGGTTGAATGACCAGTTACCGTTCCTTTAAGATTCAGGCAGATACATTTCCTTCAATAAAACAAATCACAAGGTGTCTCAAGGTCCCAAATCTCAACCACTCTCGTGGTTTAAATTATATTTAATAAAAGAACCTTCGAAAATTTGCTTTTTTCCATATCATTACCCTGGTAGAATTTGATTCCATCTCCAAGCTATTTCTTAGACATTTTAAATGTGCATATGCTAAAAACAAGCTTGTTTTAGTTTCCAGTTCTTAGGAATCGATGTAACGCTTTTTCTCCCACTTTACCGGCATTTACTAGAATACAGATTCTTAGCTAGTTAAAAGATATTAATTGCCCATTAAACTTGGTTAGAAAAAAAAAGTAAAAATTGAGAAGAATATTAAAACAAGCTAAGAAATGGTATATTATTACATAGAAAATTATCCTTATATATTTTTAAAAATGCTTAAAGGTAATTTATACTTAGCTATTTTTATATTTTAAAGTATTATTATTTATTTGTATATTATTAATTATATTTTTATTGACTAAAATAAAATAATATACAAAAAATATCATACTACTTATAAGTACTAACGATTACTACCTGGTTTGCAGTTTTTTGTAAATTTATTTGTAAATAAATAGTGAAATTCCAAATTGAAATATTTTATTCTCAATTACAATTTTTGCATACAAATCTATTTCACATAAACTTTATACTATACAGCAACACAATATTTATGTCAAATATACTAAAATTTCTATTAAAGTATTACAATACTTAACAAAACATTGTAAAAATTATATAAATATAAAAAATTAAATATTAGATAACGAGCACTAAGTAAATAATAGCTAATGACTTATAAATGAAGTGAATGAAAATAATAGGTATGAATTCATAGATATAAACGTAAACTGTAATCATAAACATTATGAATGCATGAAATTTTGCAAATAATTTTCATTGTTGTAATCTTCACACTCTTCTTGATCATAAAATTGGCCATGAAATTCATCCACATGCAAAAAAGGAGTTGTTTCATCGATCTGCAATGGATCTGTTTCAAATCTTCTTTGCTTCAATGGAGGCTCGCCATTTTGAAGTTTTTCAATTGCAACAACTTGTACTTCGTTTTGGTTACGAGACTGATCATCCAAAGAAGTTTCACTATTGGATTCATTATGATAGTTTTGTACTCTGAAATTAGTCTCTGTACTCCCATCATCAGTATAAGATTTTTTTGAAGTGTACCACGAAGAAGCATTTGACAGAACAATACTTAAAGCACTTGTGATTTCCTTATCATTAGTGGTGAATTGAGCGTTTTGTCTTTTTTCTTTTATAAGAGCTGCAAATAAAACATGTTTGTGAGTTATTATAAATGGTTTAAATAGGTACATTAATAAAGCTATTTATAAAAATTATTACTTTCAATACAGTGAAAAAAATTAGTATTCTTCATAACCTCCTTGTTTTTAATCTTTTTAACAGCTACGTATCGAGTAGCTACATTCTTTGTTAAAAACATTTTTAACATACTCACAATTGATTTGGAAATTATAAATGTTTGATCTATTCCAGTTGTTAATACATTACACTGAAATGAGAAAATAGTAGAATAAATGTGTTAAAATTACGTCAGCATTTTGGAGCTTATAAAAATTATTTTATGTTCAAAGTTTACTATATGACTTACCACTGCTTCGTGTAGTGAGCCATTTATAAGAAGATCACTATCGAAGGTTTGAAATTCTTCTAGAGTTTCAAATGGTATAATATACTTAAATTTTTGCCTAATTTGCTTTACTGTAATCATAAATTCTTTCCCAGTATTATTTTGGAATTGAGATTTTAAACAATTTCTATCAGTTTTTATAATTTTCATATCAGCTTTCATTTCCTTCATTTCATGTAAGATGTTGATGGAATATTCTAAAAAATGATATTAATATAATTATAATTGATAACAAAAATACTATAAAATTTTACATGTAAGAAAGAGAAGTATTACTCAAAATCATTTGTTGAAGACTTTTTGTGTTTCCAGTTCCTTGGATATCACGTCCCAATTCACTTTTTTTATTCATTTTTGGCTCTATAAATTTATAAAGAAAATACATGAACTATTTTATTTTATGCACTTTATACTAAAATTAAATATTAGTTTGAGAAATTGCTGATTGAACTTACCTATATCTATTGTAGAAGGCTGCGATGAACTGAAATTATCATTTTTTTTCAAAGTACTAATAATTTCTTCAGTTTGTGACGTACCAAGACTGTTTTCTGTATTTGTAATATCCTGAAGTGGTAAAGTAGTATGTAATGATTGACTTTTTATCAATTCACATTCCTGCACCGTTGCATTATCTTCTTTTGTTGATTTGGATACCATTTCATGTGGTATATCTATTAAAAAAGGTAATTATTAAATCAAATAATTCAATAAACTTCACTTTAATACACAAGTTCAATAACATAATTTCTTTAAATAATGTTCATATATGATATTGAGCAAAAATTATTGATTATAATATGAGCTTTGAAGATATGATACCGATGACAAAGTGATGAAAATGAGAACTAATTAGCATAACTACTGTTTTCAAATAAAATAAATATCCTTACTCTTTTCAGTATTGTTGATAGACATCTTAAATACATTAGCTGTAGACTTGAGTCGGTTTCGAAGGATTTCATCAGCAGCTTGTTTTTCTACTTCAGTCACACTGTCATCTGATTTCATACTTAAAGCAGTTTCCTTTTGTTGTAAACTTGCCAATTTTAATTCAGCTTCATCACGAGTTTCTTCATGAAATCAAAAACAAAAAATATATAAAAACATAATTGATTTATAATAAAACTTGTATGATTCAAATATAGACTTACTTGCTTTTCCTTTAATTATAACGGTATATTCTTTATAATGATTTTTTGGATCCAATAAATTATCCAGTGCAAAACTCAATTCATAACGACTTTCTTCATCATATGGTGGTGGAGGATACATTACCACACACTTTTTTTTAATCTGATTATAGCTTATCCACTTAGTTGCTACTACATCAGTCTGTTTTATTTTTGGCTGTCTTCCACGACTAATAAACTGCACAATGTGATATGGATATTGTTCTTCAAATGATGCCATGACGAAACTGAAAAATTTGTTCGTTACTTTAGATAAATTATCACGAAAATAATATAAAAATATCTCAATAGAAAGTAAGAATACTTTTCAGAAATCAGATTAAAAAACTAACCTAAAAATTTTATTTAAATGTACCAGTTTTATTAATACAACTGAAAAATTTAAGTAATTACATTTAATTTACTATTACAAAAATTAAGCATTTAATTACACAAATTTTCTAGAAAAAGTTAATAATTATTAATTAAATACCTTTAAAATGTCAATTCACAACGTAAACTCTGGCCAAAGATAGATTTCCACCTGTTAATTTTTCACTGTTCTTTGTTTCAAATAATGTTCGAAATCGAATAACGGCACATATAATTGAGTAGCAATAAATCATCAAGCAATCAACTTTAAATAAAGAATAAATTTTCATAAATCCGTTCACAGTTTGAAGAAATATTAAAAAAATTTTAAAATATTTTATGTATGCTCAATCTATTTCTTAGATTTGCACCTTTTTGAATTCCGCAGTCAGTTATCGTTTAAACGAAAGCTCTAAAACGCACCTATGTTGACATGGTCAGCACTATTCTGTATTCTGTACATATCTCACGAAAGAAACAGCTCTAAAGAAGTTCTTTGATTGGTCAGTAAAGTTTATGATTCGTTCAGTGTAGATAGACTCTTATAATAGATGTATGATAGACTCTTATAAACTTCGAATTATTATAAATAAATAAAAAAAGATATTAGACTTTGTATTAACATTGAATGATGCAAATAAACTTTACAGTAACTCAAATGCAAAGATAATATGCTATTATTATATAATAACTTAATATTTATTATTAATTATATAATAACTATATATTATTGATTATATAATAACTTAACCTCTTTTATATTCTATTATGACATCTGTTTGAAGCAGAAGTCAATTTTTAATGAAGCAATGGCAGAACAAAAGTTTGCATTTCATCTTCTGGAGAATAATTCATACAAATTTTAACTAATTTGCATGAAATATCAGTAAGTCGTACTATGTTTGAGACAGTACTGATATTTCTATTTTGTAATTCAAAAATATTTAACAGAGAAGAATCACAAGGATATACGTAAACTGATTTTTTAACTTTTTGTTTGGTAACTTCTAAGTAAATAATTTTATTAGATTTAAACATTCTATGTATAAAAACTATATCACCATTGTTTAACATAGCTGAGTTGTTTGGGTGTTTAACAGAGAAATACAAATCTTTGAAATTAAGTTGAAAAATATCAGCTTTGTCATTTTCTTTTAAGATTAAAATTTCTTGAGGAACCTTTGCTCTTTGATCGAGTACTTGGCTTTCTTCATGAACTCTTCGACAGTATTGAGATATTGTTCTATTTGGAGATAGCAGGATATTTTTCATTTTACCCAATTCACTTTCATAAGGGAAGGCTGATATGTCATTAATATTACATAGCATATTTTGTACATCATCCGGTAAATGACATAAATTATGTACATTTAATGAAACAAATTTTTCTCCATAAATAGAGATTGAATTTTCAACAAATTTCATCAAGTAATCTCTTGATAAAGTTACATAAAATAATGCCTCTTTGCTTGATAACATTCGACAAGCCACATGAAATAATAAAAAGTGTTCCAGTACATTGTCACGAAGAATCTTTTTTAGAACTATTGGCCCACAATATAATGCAAAAAATCTATGTTCGACAGCTTTATATTTCTCATAATAATTTGATGATCTAATTTTTCTTTGGAATTCCTTTGGCATATCATTTTTTAACATTTCAGTTCGTCTATTCAATTCTTTTTTTTGAGTTGCACTGAGTCTTACTTTCAGGTCTCCGGACATCCAGTTTTCAAACAATCTTAGCATTATACCTAAGTATAACAAATGCATAGAATCAAGGATGAATTGGTCAATCAAATTAATCTTTGGCTCAATAGCAAGCAATGCTGATGCTGCTACATGATAGTTAATATCAGTAATATCTCTGAAGCTTGTGTCTGTTCTTTTATTGTCAAGTAGTTTGTATGCTGTTGTACCATCAATCTGTTTGTCAACTGATAAATACACTGTAGTTCCTTCAATTTTATGAGCAACAAGATTACATCTTTCACAACCATTGAAACTGGTATGACTTTTTGTACCTTTTAATTGTGATCTTGCTGGAGTATCACAGATGAAACTTCTAATTTTAATCTGAAATATTTCAGATTGAATTTGAACTCCATGTTGTGAAATATCATTTAGTTCTCGAATAAAAGGTTCAAGAAACTTTTCAGTATTTTTTGATTTTCCGTTACCATAGAAAATAGCAACAGCAAATGGTTTATAAATTTTTGGCATCGAGTCATAACATACTTTACATAAAATGGGCCACATTGTTTTTGAACTTGATTTTTTAATTTTCATGCCATCGATATTAAAATCTAACTTGAGACTCTTATCCTCATGAAGCAACTTATTAACACATAAATTTAATCCTTGCTTTATACCCAAATAAGAAAATTCACCTGGTTGTTCGTATGCATCTATCATCTCAGTTATTTTATATTGGGCACTTGTGGTACGAAGAAAAGTTTTAGAACAAGCTGAAATCTGAGGTAAGAGTCTTCGCTTTAAAATTTTCAGTAAGGAATCTAGATGTTTCTTTGGAATTCTGGATTCGATAGCCCACACTCTTAAATGATTTATTTCTGGATCTTCATTAATTTGTATGTTTGATGTTAAAACAACATATTTATCATGAAATCCAGAGATTACATATTCTTTTTCAGTAGGAATGTCATATAAATTTTCTAGTGGATCAAAATAATTCAGTTCACTATCACTGTCAGTATACACTACTTCAAAATCTGAATCCCATTTGCTATCTCTATCACTACATTCTACTTCATCAAATTCCATTTCACAAATGTAAGATTTACTTATATCATCATCAACTTGATTTTGAGGCTCACAATTTTTCTGGTTTAATAACTTCGGAACTCGTATTTCATTATCAATTTCAAATAAACTTTTATTAAAATCATAAAGATTAAAAATTTTTTTTTGTAAACGATGTTTACGAACTCGCTTAGTACTACTCATTTTATTTAATTACAATACTATGTAATATTTGATTACTATTTTTATTTAACTTGTTTTAAGTAAAAAAAGCATTCATACACCTTACTCTTAAAAGGTTAAAGTGCAACTTTTCAATTCAAATAAACATAATACGACTTTTTTCTAAATTTATTAACCATTTATTGGATATTTAGATTGTATCATTATAGAAATACGCGCTAATCACGATTTCTAATTACAAGCTATTTTTTTTACATCTAGACAGGGTAATAATATTTTTGTGAAACAATATTTTTTTAGCATTATAATTGGTTAATTCTTTGTTAATTTTAACACATTTAAAATATAAACATTTTGGCTCATTTTTATTTCCTATTTCCTAGTTTGGAGTCTATATAAAATGGTTCAAATTCTACCAGGGTTTATGCAAAAATCATTCATATTATTTTTCGAAAAGATTTGATACTAATAATGTAATTCTCAAGGTACCGTGCAATATAGCTTTAAAAAGTGAATTTTGTTTCATATTTGAAAAAAAGAATAGTTTATTCGCAAACGTCTGTGTATTTTTAATGTAATAGAATAGTCACTGTTTAAAAACTATTTAAAAAAAGTGATATTTAAGTTTAAACTTTTAAAGATGTACCAATATATCTTTGATATTTATTTAAAATTATTTTTGCTCATATATTATTTTATTCCATTTTATGAAATAATAATATAATAATACTTTTAGTTATAACATTAAATCCGTAGAACTTGTAGTTATATATATATATATATATATATATATATATATATATATATATATATATATATATATATAAATATATATATATATATATATACATAGGAAAAATTTCATATCAATTTACACGGCTAAATAATAAAAATCAATAAGTCTGGGAATATGTCCCATTTGGTTTCCAAAATAAAAATGAAAATTTTTGTGGTTAAAAATTCGAAGTAATGGAATATTTTTATTTACTCAAATTTTTTGGTTAAATTAATGTTTCAATAAATTTTTTATTAAAAATTATCAAACTATTGTAAAAACTAAATAGAACTATTTTTGTTGAAAATAACATGTACAATATAATTGAATTTTTAAAAATGGCAATGTAGACTTCTTAACTTGCCTTGTTAGGTGAAAAATCACTATTGAATATACACAAAAACTGCCTAAGTTGATTTGATATTTAATGACTTGACTTAATATTTTTTTTATAAAGAACGAATAAATTTCAGCGATAACGAAGAAAATTTCTAAAAACACCTGAATTTGCGGAAAAGTATTTAAAACAGTCATTTTTAATCAATCATAAGATTTTCTTTCTTCAAACGCACTTTGTTTTGAAGAAAACGTACAAATACATTTTTTTCGCCATACCCTGCCCGAAAGCACAACTTTCGTCCCGGCTCCGAAAAACCAAAGTTGTATTTTCGGCCCGGGTATGGCGAAAAATAGCATACACACCACGGGAGGTAAAATGGCGAGCCCATAGCACATATTTGCCACCCTCGCCTTCGGCTCGAGGTGGCAATTATATGTGCTATGGACTCGCCAGTACTTTACCTCCCTTGGTATGTAATATACTATATCAGATATCATGTTTATATATGTAGTGACGATATTACCAATAAATCTTAGTTCTACCAGGTTTTTTTACTTGGAAATATTTATTAATTATTTATTATGTACCTAAATTAATTCAGAATTTAAAATGGCCTAAAAATTATCTGTAATTTAATATTTTCCCTTTTACGGCAAGTAAATACAACTTGCGTATGAAATTTAGAACAAAATAATTAAGATAATCTAATGTTTAGTAATAACTTCATAAATGTTATTATCCATAATCACATAAATTGTTTGTTAAAAAAAGTTATTTTCTTCCTCAATTTTTTATTTGTTTTATTTTTAGATTTGTTAATAGATTTATTAGTATAGTTTTTTAACTATTTAACTTTAAATATGTCCTAATAAATCTAAAAATAAAAAAAAATAATCAAAAATTCAAAGCATTAATAACTGTACTTATAAATTATAAATTTTTAAAAATAGTTCAAAATTATGAATTCACATAATTACATGAACATTAAAAAAAATATAAAAGAAAGTAAAATTCAAAGCAGCGACCACGCAATAAATCGCTGTGTTCGGATTCAGCTTTCTGTGCCGTAGACTACGAAGAGCCGTAGCGAGCGAAAAAGAAGTTTAGTCGCTGGGCTTGAATTCAACTTTCTGTGCCGTAGACTACGGAGAGCCGTAGCGAACCACAACGCAGCTCAGTCGCAGCGCCCTGCTCCGATCAATGTAATGTTTTATACAGAAAGTTGGAATGATTGGCTGCGATATTGTTACGCACTCTTACATTGCGATTTTCCGTTATTAATAGCTGCGAATGTTGTCCGAATCATTCACAACAATCGACTTCGCAGCGTGTGCATTCGGCTTCTTTTTCAGTGTATTGGGTCCACGTTATTCGTTAATGCATATCCAGTATAGTATATGTCACGTCTAGGGCCTAATTATCTAGACTGTTTGACGGTTTTATAGCGCCGATGGTTCGTTTGCGTCGCGTTGTTGTATGACGCTATAGGCGTGCTTAGATTTTTTTTTTATTTAAGAGTTTTACGCGGATCTTAGAGGGATTTATTAATTTTTGTTTTAAATTGTTTTAAACCTCTCGCACCGTCTGGTTGCCCACATAAGTTGTGCAGCCTAGTGCTCTGTCGTGTCCCGAACGGAACACGAATCGAGGTAATTGATTTTTTTAGAAGTGTAGATTATTTTTAAAAATTAAAAATAATAAATGTTTAACTATAAATATTAAACTAGATTGAATATTAATTTATAAATAAAAATCACTTTAAATAGAAAAATAAAATCGTAAAAATAAATAAATAATAATAAAATGGCGAATAAAAACACAATCAAGAGAAATGAATAAAATAAGAATTTAAAAATCACAAAATAGAAAATAAAAGTAAAAATTAGATTTAAAATAAATTAGAATTAATAACTTAAAAATCAAAATAAAATCAAATAAAGAATATTTTAATTTAAAAATCAAAAGAAAATAATATTAATTTTAACAAAAGAAAATATTAAATCAAAAGATGGTAGGTAATAATTAAAAAAAAATTTTTAAACAAATTTAAATTGAATTTGAAAATTTATTAAAATAAAAAGAACTCACTATTTCCTTTTCGAAAACAGAGAGAGAGATGGTGATCCAGAACAGTCCAACCGCAAGCAAAAGGAAAAAATAGATTTAAGTCCTCGTGGAAATGATTGCAATGTAAAACTCAGTGTAGAAATTCAGAGATCCTTGTAATTGAAAAGAAATTTAGTAGATTGAAAATTCTGTGCCTTTGAAGTAGTTGACCCTTGAGGGATGCGTGGTGAAAAAACAGTGAGCTTGACCAAATTGACCCTTGAGGGATGAGACGTGGAAAAACAGTGAGCTTGAGGAGCTGAGTATAAAAACCACAACCCCGAGCCGCTATCCAAAGGCGAACTGAATTTTCCTTCCCTTGTCCGGCTTTTTAAGGGTTTTGAAAAAGCTGTCCCGCACTTTTCGAAATTTCTTCCCTCTCTCCTTAAAGAAAATTAAAAAATTGTCGTGGGAGGACTCAGAGTATTCTTATCCTTCTCTAATTTTTGCCAGCGGCGGACCAGAAAACTTAAGGACTGGAAAATTCCCTAGTGTTTTGGAAATTTAGTTTACCTCTCTCTCTTTTTCCTTTGGGAATTCTAATACATTGAAAAAATAATATTATTATCAATATTATGCAAAAAGAACTTGTTTTTTGCTCGCTATTTTGATTTAACATAAAAGGAAAAAAAAATATATAATGATTGGTCCTTCTTACAACTTATTCATTTATTTAAAAAAAAAGAAAAATTATTTATTACAAAAAGATGAAATCTTAATCATGATTTAAAGTTATCAGAAGTACCACTCATTATTTGACATTAAAAATACATGTTTTATACGCTAGTTTAAATCTTATATGATAATAGAAGAGAAAAAAAAAAATATTAATTAAAATAACGTACGATTTTTTTTAAGAGAATGACGAACCATTTAAAAAAAAAAAGAGAATAAAATTTGAAATAGTGAATTTAATTGATTTTATTTTATTCCAATAATTTGTCATTCCATTAAACTAAATTATTATTAAGGAAACAATTCATAATAATCTAAGTAATAGTAAAACATAAAAATACTAAATACTAATAAGAAGATCCTAATATTAGATAATAATATAAAATATAAAAAATGTTATAAAATAATAAAAAGTATATAATTACTAACAAAAATATTAAAATAAACGCAAAATGTAAAATATAGAAATGTTAGTATAAGCTAAAATATTAATTGCTAAAATATAAGAAAAATAATATGTGAATATAAAAATTTTAAAAATAAGAAATATTATAATACAAAAAAAAATGGAAATGTAAAATATGAAATAATGTAAGAATAATAAAAATACTAAATAATACATAAAAAAAATATTTAATAATGCGGATGCGCAGGTATAGGCGACATTCGTCTAGCCAGTTTATTACTTGTCCAGACGGTTTGTTTGTTATTTTATGATACGGTTCTCAATCTGTCTACAGCTTCGGCAGTTTGTACGTGAGTAAAAGATAATCTGGGAAACACATGTACACGCATTTTATTATTTGGGGAAAATTTTTAAGAAACGTCTCGATGTAATTGCACGGCTCTGTATCTTAAGTAATAAAAAAAAGTCCTATGCAATTACTTCGGACGCTTGGGTCGGTACCTGGCATATTATCTTAATATAGATATTACTACAGGCGAATGCTTTGGAAACAACAAGATTTTTCAGTGAATCTATGTTTCGTTTCAAAAACATTTTCCTTCGTTAGACTCTAAAATTCTAAACTAATTTGTGGTTTGTTTTGACCACAAGTCCTTAACACCTATCACTTACCCCAGGTAGTTATATCTTATGGGCGTGATATTGTAAAGGTAATTATAGTACTAAGGAGGGAAAAAACAATTTTAATTTAAAAGCGAAAAAATTTTTAAAGGAATTGGTGAGACGTTACAATATGTAAGAAAAGAATAGCAATATTAAAAAAAGCGAACAGTTTATTCAATTCAGAGTTAGGCATAGTTAATTAAATTCGTCAATTAATTGACGAATAACTAATAATTAAGTGGATAGTTATTAATTGATGACTAATTTTAATTATCTGAAGTTTAATTGAGAATTAAATTTTAATTATTATTCATATAGGAATTGAATTGAAAATTTAATTTTAATTATCAATCTAATAAGAGTTTAATTGAAAATTTAATTTTAATTATTAATTTAATAAGAGTTTAGTTAAAAATTAAAATTCAGTTATCAATTAAATGACCCATAATTGATAACTAATTTTAATTATCTGTAAATTAAATGGCCTGTTAATTGACAACTTATTTTAATTATCTGAAGTTCAATTAAAAATTAAATTTTAATTATCAATTACATAAATTTTGTTAATCATTAAAATCTTAGTTATCAATAACATGACCCGTAATTGGTACCTGATTTCAATTATCTAAAGCTTAATCGAGAATTAAATTTTAACTATCAACTAGCAAAAAATGATGGTTTTTTTTAACTTTTCCGCTAAATTAAGCAACTTTTATATTTTTTCACGTTTTGTTCCTTAGTCTTTTTTTTTGTTATAGAAAAACGAAAAGAGAGCATTTGAAAAGCAAGTTTAATCTAGGTAAACTTCCTTTTTTTTATATTATACAGTTAACTACCCTGATATGTCCGCTTTCCTTATGACCATACCCCTCCGCTAATGTTTGAAGCTTACCCTCTCCATGCCTACTAACTCTCAAGCCTTGAAATTTATATCCGAGATTCTCTATATGACCACGAGTTTCTTGAATTCTTATTGATTGGAGAAACATGAATTTAAAAACAAATTTCACCTAAATCATTTTTATTTAAATATAAAAATGAATTTTATATTATTAATTATTCATCGGAATATCAAACATTATATGATGATGAAATAAAATCAAAATTTTTATCTTGGTTAGCTTTTCTATTATCAATTTGGAACGATCAATATTGATTGATTCTTTTACTTCTTTTTCATTATGATCATAATTGAATACTAAAATCATTTAAATCATTTATATTATAACCTTACGTATTACTTTCTACACATCATGTGTATCAGATATGAAATAATATTTACTATACACGTTTGTTATTAAAAATATATAAACACAGGATTGTGCCTGGAACCAAAAAATGTAGCATGCGTCTTAGTGGGGGTACATCGATACACTGTAAGAAATTTTGTGTAATTCGTCAAATTTTATTTTGTAGAAATATTTTTGTGTTAAAATTTTACAAACTTTTGTGTAATCAACACAAAAAATTTTGTAATTTAAAAATTAATACAAAAACTTTTGTAGAATTTAATACATGGAGTTTGTAAATTTTACAAACATGTGTGTACTTATAAATTTTAACACAAAAAAATTTGTATTTCATCTCTAACACTTATGTGTGTTAAAATTACAAATTTTTTTTCACTGTGTACTTAGAATTTAAGGGTCGCGGAGTTTCCGCCAGAAGGATCTTTCGACAGAAGCGGTCTAAGACCGGTTTACATGGTGCAGCGGCGAAGAAGATTTGTGTACGAGAAAATATTTCATAGTGTTAAATCATTCCATTTCATTATAAATGTTAAATATACTTGATTTAAAAAAAATAAATAAATATACATCATGTAGCAGCATTGAAAGTAGATACATTATAATTAAAATTGTGTCTATAAAAAAATAATATAGTAAAAACTATAGTTATTTAATATAATAAACTATAATAATTATTACAGTAAGACTATAATTGAAGGCCCGGATGCAATAAGGGCATTTACGCTCGGAGCACGTAAAACTGAAGTCACTTCGTAGTAAAAATTTCATTTTCTTCAAATAAATTTCAAAAAATTTGACGTTGTAAAACTCATCATGCCGCATCTTTTTTATATTAACAGTTTTTTTATGAAATTTTTATTTTTCAAGAAAAAAATTAAAAACAAGAAAATTTTTTACATTAAATTTCAATACTTTTTTAAACTTAAATCCTTGTAATTCGAGTAAATATTAACCGATTCTGCTAAAATTTGAAATTTATTTTCTAAATATTATAGCGAAACTTATGATAATTATAAAAAATGTTAATTCTTAAATAGTTAGTCGCAATTGTTTATTAATTAATACAAATTACAAATTGTGCGTTTATAATGTACTTGAGAAAAAAGTATAGAGGGAACTTCCAAGTACAAGAAACTTGTAGCAAGAAAGTTTTTGGTTTTTGTATAAAAAAAATTTGTGGAAAGTTTCAAATCGATTGATAAATAATTAAAAAAGATATAACAACATTTACAAGTAGCGCGCATGCGGTCGAGCGCTGCAGTTTTCTTATAAGTTAGATTCTCAGTGAATATTACGTCAACTGAATGACTCTTGGTAATATTATTTGGAAAAAGCAATAATACAAATATAACAATATAATATTTCTTAAAAGTAAATAAACATATAAATAAACAAACAAATAAATAAATAAACAAAAATCTGTAATGTAATTATTTAATAATTAGGAATTCTTTTTTAAGGATTTTTTTTTTATTTTGTCTGTTAAACCTTTTTTTCTTTCACGTTAGTAATATGAGTTTTCTAAAAACATAAAGTGTAATATTTTTAAACAATATAATGTTGGGATTTATATTTATAAAAGTAAACATATATGCGTGTGTACGTTTACTCTTCTACTATATAAACATTATTATGAATTTTGTTTGTATATATATATATATATATATATATATATATATATATATATATATATACGATTTAGGCAAGTGCTGTGGTCTTAACATATAGGAATATTTTGCTACAAGTCTTCTTTTGATTAACGTTGAAACTTGTAAAATTGTACACCATGGGGAATAATGGAATCAAAAAACGGTCAAAAAAGAACAAGAAATGATACATCGTTCTTTTCCGACCGTTTTTTGATTCCATTATAAGTATAAAATAATTTTCATTCCTCGTGATGTACAATTTTACAAGTCTAATCGTTATACAAAAGAAGACTGGTAGCAAAATATTCCTAAGAGTGTACGTACATACGCATTTATGTTTACTTCTATAAATATAAATCCCAACATTATATTGTTTAAAAATATAACATTTTGTGTTTTTAAAAAACTCATATTACTAATGCTAAAAGAAAAAAAGGTTTAACAGACAAAATAAAAAAGAAATCCTTTGAAACAATAAAAAAATCAGTATTAAAGAAAAATCTGTAATGTAATTATTTAATTATTAAATAATTACATTACAGATTTTTTGTTTATTTATTTATTTGTTTGTTTATTTATATGTTTATTTACTTTTAATAAATATCATATTGTTATATTTGTATTATTGCTTTTTCCAAATAATATTACCAAGAGTCATTCAGTTGACGTAATATTCACTAGTAAATTATTTACTAAAATTATTTCACGGTATTGTGACGACCTAAAAAGTCTTTCTAAAATTTTTCTTTTTTATATACTTTAGCAATAGCCAACATTAAGACGTTTTGTATTTATAAAAAGTATATTAGAATCAATATGTACTACTGTAAGCGTTAGCTTAGGAAATTAGACTCTAGGTCAGCACGTATAATTTTGTTCATATTTCGCTACTAGGCCAACGGAAAACGTACGAAGTTTTATTACCCTAGTAGACGTTCGTTACCTTTTTTTGGACCTAGCCGAAAAACTTCAACCGATGGTGGCCTATGAAGTTTTGCACGTAATTCTTTTGTTTAAACATTTCGTTAGACCACCGGAAACACACGCTTTCTGTTATCTTTTATGGTTTTAAACAAATTGTACTCGACCAATACCGGCTACAAGAGTTGGACCCAAGTTCAACACGTACCATCTCCAATAATTTCTATTGTCTTTTTCCACTTTCGATCTCTTTTCGTTAGTATAAAAAGACTTGGGACCATCCTCTAGGAAGCCAGTCATTTTCTCATTTATAATTGTTACAGATCACTTCGATTATTGACCAGCGGGTCACTATTAATAATATAAAGAAGCCAGTTTACCTAAATCTATAGTACAGTGCGGCCGTAAGTTATTTATATATAATAATCTACATTCAGTGAAAAATTAATATTTTATAAATTCTTTATTAACTTGAAAAGTATATTGAAAATCTAAAAGTTATAATCTAAAAGTATTATTGCATTATTTTGAAATTACGATTTTTTTATTTCTACTTCTAATGTCGGAAAGTGTATTAACAAATATAAACAAAAATCATAAATCTAAAAATTATTCTTATAATACAATCTTCTTGCGAGAACGAATTTATAACAAATTGTGTACCAACGACCGACGAAAGATATATATATTAACGAGTTCTCGAGCTCGCGAAAGAAATCACATCCTTTCTCCTCTCTGCCACGCAATTAAATATGTTTGCTACACATCCGCTCGGCGTAGCAAAACTATCACGTTCATCAATAAAATTATATTTATATTTATAAATAATCAGAAAGTTACAGTATCATAATCAATAACTATAATCATTACTACAAGATTATAATCATTGATTACCCAATGTAGTTGTAGAATTAATCGTTCAATATATTGAAATTAATAGTTATGATTTTGTAGTTATTATTATAGTTATTGATTATAATACCGTGAAATAATTACAGTATATCATAGTTTTACTGTAATAATTATAATATATCATAGTTCAGTAAAGTAAATAACTGTAATTTTTTATTATAGTATTTTTTAAAAGGGTTATAGTAAATATTAAGTTATATAACCATAGTTCTATCTATATTTATTTATTAAATGTTTTATATCATAATCAAAATCGTTACTACCAACTAATAAGGCTTGAAAATTTGAAAATGTTGAAAATATACACACTCATACTAGGTGTCGCCACCTATTGAGAATATTTTAGTAGACAGTTGAAGAGAATCAAGTTGCGTCTCGTCGTCGTTCAGTTCAGTTCAAGTCCGTCTGTTAAAGTCAGAGCTTGTATTTCATTATTGTATAGAGAGATCATTTAATTAAGTTACTCTTGTATTGATTAAATAAATACTTTTCTTTTAATATAAATTGTGCTCTGCTTTTATTAATTATTTAACAGGTTATGGGCCCAGAGTGCTTTTAACTGCGCGTTTTATTTAATAAAATTAAGAAAGGGATTTGTGTAGTTTGGAGCGTGCGTCAGTCTGTTTAGTGAATTGTTGTATTGTTCTTTATCCCCTGGTGAAAGCGACAGAGATGACGAGTCAAGGAACGAAAAGACAGGTCGAAGGACAACAGGGGAAAGAAAGGAGTTGACTCCGGGTAAGAGTTTTGTTTTTTTGGTTCTCTCTCAATGCTATACGGCAGTAATGGCGTCGTATGCGCGTTAGTAAAAGAAAGCTAAAGACAGAGATAGCTAGCGTCGTGCGCTAGTCTATAGTGAGAGAGAGTGAGAGAGAAATAAAACGAGTCGCCATGTTGGGTGCTATGACGCGAGGTAAAGCCGGAAAGCGACAGGTTCGTGCGTGTTTGTGCGATCTTCTTATGTTGTATACATGCATATATATGTATATGTGTATGTATATGTATATACATAGAAGGAAGAGGACCGTGCACGCACGAAATAATTATGATTATTAATAAAATAAAAAAAAATGATGAACGACGGCAATAAATAAAAGAAAATTTTTGTTGATTAAATACGTGTGTGTACGTGTATATATATAAAAGAAATGCGCGCATAGAGTCTGAATAAATTTATGACAGTACAGACTGAAATATATATATGTGTATGAATGACTGTTAATAAAATTATTAAAATGAAAATGGCTGACATGTATGTGTGTGTGTAAATATGAGTTTGTGTATGCCGCGTATCCATGTTTAAGGCAGATGTATATGTATGTATATACGTATATATATATATGTATGTATGGTGGATGCACGCGCGAGGTCTGAACAGATTTATGACGGTATAGACAGAAATAAATGAAAACCGGTTAAAAAAAAAAAAAAAAAAAAAAAAAAAAAAAATAATATTTGCAAAAAGTGCCGCTTGAATTTGGTTAAATTTCGCTATAATTAAAAATGAATGTAAAAACGGACGCGTTTTTATGTTGAAATATTAAGTATGATTGCTTGAAGGAAGAAAGGCGTTGGCCTAACTTCTTCAAACTGAAAGATAATAATGCACACAAACATAGCGGCCATAGGCCCAAGTCGAGTTAATGAAAAGACGTCGACGCCGTGTACAATAAAAAGACCGTGAAGGCGTGCGCGCGCAATTAGAAAAAGACAGAAAGACGGTGACTGCTAAAAGGCGAGAATAAACTCGCAGGTATATACATGTACATATGTACGTATAACATGGTTATAGCATAAAGAAAAGAGACAGTATATAAGTGTGATCATATATGTATAGGAGTGTGCGCGTCGTCGCGATAAAAATGACAGATTAAGAAAGAGACAGAATTAGTGAAGCGAAACAAACTAAATCAAAGCGGACAAAAAAATAAAGTTTATGTAAATGTATACAAAAGACCGATTAAAAGAAAAGACAGAAAAGAACGACTTTAAGAAAAATATATTTAAGAATATTTAATTAATTGAAATTATCATTATACAGAGGAAAGAAGTTTATTGCAACTTCACAAAACATCCTCATGAGAATATGTATATGACAGTTGTTGAAGGCAGTATTGTATTCAAAATTATGACGAATTGAATACAAATTATGTAATGAATAATGATTATTTCAAATTAATAATTTTATTTTATTAAGCTTGAACGTACGTATATAAAAATATTTTTTAATAAATATATCCATGGTTTTAAAAATAATATTGATTGATCATAGTTGCTGCTTTCACATACATAATAATACTTGTGTTCAGTATATTGTGTATGGGAATAACAGCACATATGTATAATTGTAAATATGAAAATATACATAAATAACTGGCAAATTTGATTGATTTAACATTGCTTGTGTTCGGCATGTTAGATTGATTCTCTTAAATTGTCATAAATATGAATGACCTAATATTGCTTGTGTTCGGCATACTAGGTTGATTCACTTTATTTTGATAGATATATTGAGCTTGAAGGGCTTGTGTTCGGTCTATTAAGCTCATAATATATATATATATATATATATATATATATATATATATATATAATTAACTCTAACGTAAATTTTCTAGTTTTGCTTGTGTTCGGCAAAATTATGTGAATTTTATTTATATTGGTTTACTATTCCTTTATAGTTGACAAGTACGTTATGAGTAAAGATTTTGACCTGGTGATAAGGACAGTCACAGAGATGAAGACAGAGTGAAGACAGATTATATATGCCCTATTGTACGACAGGTGGCCACACTATGACTGATAAGAAAGAGAGAAAAGACAGAATTAACGACAGCAATGAGACTGAGAAGACGGAGGGGCTATATAACGAGACAGAACAGAAAGTAGAATAAAGTGACGGTTTTGAAGACGGCTCTGTGAAAACTGTAGTTAAAGTAACTGCAGGAGGTCAAATAGCGACAGATAAGGAAAGACAAAAACAAATCAAAGGTTTGACAGCAAAATTGAATGATGTATTGGAAAAATATGTATACGACGGAAAATACAGATGAAAATAAGAACGAAGACGGAGCTAAAGACAGAGAAGAGCGTATGGGATTACAATACGATTGAAACGACAGAAATAAAGATAGAGACAGAAAACAGAATGAATGAAATGACTGAATCAAAATTGTCAGACCTATCTGACAAATTGGACAAGGTAATGGATAAGCTTAATTCAGTTAAGACAGAAATGGCAAAGAACAAGAGAGACGAAGAAAAGAGAAGAATAGAGCAAAAAAAAAAAAGACGCTTTGATGACTTTGATGATAAAGGAGGGAAGCGCCACGCGGGTCTTTGGCAGCCAGGCTCTGGATTCGATGAGGCAGGAATTTGAATAGGGAAAGGAGGATGACTACAGGTAATGAGGCAGAAAGGACAGATAAATCCAAAGACAGCAAAACGACATATAAGGTAAACAATGATTTTGAAAATTATACACTTAATGCAGAAGGTTTCGGGAACTCGACAGTCTTGGACGAACACTTAGGACCGTTAAATAAATTGGAAATATCGCGTTTAATACAAATAAAGGTTGATAAAAGATTTACTAAAGAAAACGACAATATTTTAGACATTTTTTAAACAGTTGACAGAAATTATCAAAACCGGACTGACTGGAAAAGACGGACCAGTAAAACGCTATTATAAATTAACGACTCAAATCATATTTGAAAACTTTGGATTATTTTATGTCTGAATTAAGTTCGCTGGACTTATTGTATGTTGTAGATAGTACTATTGTAGCAAATGAAAGTTCGTGATATTTTAATAAATAGAATAGATAAAGACTATCATGCTAGAGTTATGAAAATTAAAGATTTAGTTGAATTGTTGAACAGAATTAAAGAAATTAAAGCGAAATAATTAAATTGAAGCGAGGTAAATGTAACTTCATCTAGTATTAAAAAAATACAACATACAGTATAATCCAGCGAAAGAAAAAAGGCAGTTAATTTTATAGACAGATTTGAAGAAATAGTAAGAAGTTATAATAACATGCCAAAAGTTAAATCGTTGCCTGAAGAAGACGAAAGAGATTTCTTTTATAATACTATCATAAGCAAAGTACATCAAGTAGAAGGAATAAGTTTTATGACAGAAAGTGTTATAGTGAAAGGGTTATCTTATGATAAACTAAAATTACTTATTATACAGGTTGAAAGCCATCAAACGACAGCTATGACGGTCAAATCAAGGGCGATACAGAAAGTGCGACAGTTATGGGTACTGTGCCAGCGACTGCCCACGACAGGGAAATAGCATAAAGAAGTGTTACTTTTGTCAGATATTTACCCGTGATCATGTGATCTCAACATGTCCAAAGCGTCAGGGACACTCGAGACAGAAAAACAGAAAAAGGTATGAATCAAAATATTATAATAATAAAAGTAAAGAAAGTACAGGTCGGACATCATTCACAAGTAAAATAGCTAATCTAATTAACAATGTTAATTAAATACGAGCAAAATCTGTCAATAAAAGGAGACAAGAAAATTATGTAAAATATAACAGAGGAAAATATAAAAAAATGAGGCAGTTTTAACCAATTAGAATCTAGAAATAAGAAGACTAATGAACCGAGTGCTGACAGTGATGCGACAGAACGTTTGACAAATTCAAAGTTGATTTTCAGGACATTTATTGAACAACTAGACGGAATCCAATGCGCAAATAAAGACTGCAGCGTAAATCTTAAATCTAAGGAAGAAGGAAGCGTGCAAACAAATACGACTGATGGAAAATTTATTATTTTAGACAGAATAATCTGCATGGAAAACTTAAATGAAAATTTTTCATCCTTACCAATATATAATCAGCCATATTGATTGACTGATTTTGAATCAGAAGCGACAGAAAATAATTAAAAACAAAGACAGGTTCTAGTATATGTAACGACAAGTAGAATGAATGAAGAACAGAATATTGAAGAAAATAATCAATTTAATGAAAAGCAAGAAAATCAGACAGTCAAAGAAGAAAAATATTTAGATTGCAGACAGAAATATTTATAAATCGCATGATTTTAAAGTCAGTGAAGAATCTTAATGTGAGATTGAAAATACAAAATTAATACAAACAACTACGCTATGTTGTGGCATTTTCGAATAAGCCATTCATCAGTTGATTATTTAAGAAAATTACAATTAAAATTTCCTAATATCAAAACTTTAAAACAAGCTGTATTTGATGATACGTTGAAAGACTGTGAAGTGTGTATGATTGCAAAGTTTAACAAATTGCCATTTAAGACAGTCAAGCATTGAACAATTGAACCTTTGCAAATAATGAATTTAGACACAATGGGTTTTATGTAAACTATAAGAAAGCAGAGATGTACGATTCAACGAAAAATTAGTCTACAAGGACAGATATGCAACAACTGATATACAAGACTGGAAACAAATTGATGAAAAGATAAAGATACATTGTTTGTGAATTTTGTATTCGAAGACAGAGAAAATGAAACACGAATACAAAAACCGGAGGGAGAGAAATTCAAAAGATCAGTTAGACGACCAAGAAACGAAAATAATAAGACTGATAAAAAGTAACAAGGATTGGTGGGAGAGAAAATAAAAAAAAAAATTAGTAGGAAGACCGACAAAAGTTAAGAAAAATACTGAATATGGAGTGCAAGAATCGGAGGGAGAGAAAACAAAACGACAGATTCAATTAGCAATGGAAACACAAACAAGTACAGAAAATAAGATAAATGAAGAAACTTATGTTTTATTAGCAGAAATAAATAATGACCTGAGTACAAACTTGGAAGCCATGAAGTCAAAAGATAAACAAAAAAAAAAAAAAAAAAAATGGACCAAAACTATTATTGAAGAATTAGAATGTATGTATAAGAATAATGTATGAAAATTAGAGTTGACTGTTCAATAGTAATGAATGACAGAAAAAGATCAAACATTATACATTCAAGATGGGTATCTAAAAGAAAGAAGACAGTAAAATAAGATATAAAGCGAGACTAGTAATTCGTAGTTTTAAAGACAGAAATGAGTATGACATGCAAGAAACATATGCACCGGATTCACGATTACATTTAATCAGATCTATACTGGCAATGGCAAACAAATTGGATTTAAAAATATGTCAGATGGACGTGAAGACAGCTTTTGTAAATGGATATTGAAGCAATGAGATATATATGGAAATACCTGAAGGAATGACTGCTTATGAAAGGATCAAACAAAACAAGATGTGTGTATTGGAAAATGCTTTATACGATCTGAAAGTCAGTTTAAAATGTTGGAATGAAAGACTTAAAAAGACAGTAAAGAAATGTGGACTTAGATCATTCAACAATGAGTCTTGTCTATTTACTCAGCAAGAAAAAGACGGATTTCTTATCTTGATTTAGTATGCAGATGACATTCTGCTAGTTTGTAACAAATGTAAAGAAAAAAAAAAAATTTTTAATGACAGAAACTGGTAAGACTAAAAGTTCTTTAGGCTCAGAAATAAAATAAGACAGAAAAAAAAGGATACTGAGCATTAAGCAAGAACAATAAATAAACAAAATGCTAAAGAAGTTTAGTTTGGATCAATCACTCGCTCAACGAACACCTATGGTAATCAATCAGGTAGCCAATAAGAAGAAAAGACAGCGTGAAAAAAAAAAGGAGAAATCAATGCAAGCAGGCCAGAAATTGCATATAAGGTAAATACTCTATGCAGACACCAAATCAACTTTACTGAAAAATGACTGGTAGAAGATTGAAAGAGTATTTGAATAATTAAGAAGAACAAAAGACTTTGAACTTAGATATAAAGGACAGAGCGACTGTTTACAAGGATTTTCAGATGCAAGTTTTGACGACTGCAAAAATTCTCTTACGACCAGTAGCTTTGTGATCAAGTTTTTCGAAGACGCAACATCTTGAAGAACTCACAGACAGAAATATGTTTCTATAAGCGAATGTGCTCAAGAATTTATATCCTTATATCAAATTTTAAAAGATTGTTAAAACAAGAATTAACATTGACTGATTATATTTCTAATATGTATTTGAGTTAAGTTATTAACAAACTTTTTTCTCTATATTACAGGAACTAAATGAACGATCAGAACAGAAACAATAAGAACGAGAGAGATGCTACAACTCTTTTAATTAAAATATGTATGAGTGTGGGAGGGAGTGTTGAAAATATACACACTCATACTAGGTGTCGCCACCTATTGAGAATATTTTAGTAGACAGTTGAAGAGAATCAAGTTGCGTCTCGTCGTCGTTCAGTTCAGTTCAAGTCCGTCTGTTAAAGTCAGAGCTTGTATTTCATTATTGTATAGAGAGATCATTTAATTAAGTTACTCTTGTATTGATTAAATAAATACTTTTCTTTTAATATAAATTGTGCTCTGCTTTTATTAATTATTTAACAGAAAATATAATAAAAACGTTATGATGAATGATTTAGTAAACTAATGAAATTACAAAAAGATATTAAAAGAAATATCAAATGAATGTTTCCTTACGAAAAATAAACTTAAATACACACCGAAAATAACACTGTAATCAGCACTTAATCAACACTAAAATTTTGAGGATTATTTCGTATACCGAAAAAACACCAAGAAAACACCGTCAAGAACACCCGAAATTTAAGAGTGCTTTTGATTTTGGTGTACACCCAGTGTTAGGTATTCATTTTGGTATACACCCAATTTTAGTGTGCATGATGTGTACACTCAGTTTTGGTGTACACAGTGTATACACCTAATTTTGGTGTACACAGTGTATACACCAAATTCTGGTATGCACAGTGTATTTTTAATTTTAGCATACATATAATTACAAAATTTTATTTCTGTAATTATAGGTAAACATTGAAATTAGGTATACACGATGTAGACCAGTTTGAGGTACAAATAAATATGAATGCCTAAAAACAAAATACAGATAATAATAATTAAATTTATTAAATTTAAAGAAAAATAACTAAATTTGTAAATTTAAATAAATAATTGATAATTGTAGAAATTTATTGATACTAAAATAGTTTTTATTTTTTTTTATTATACATTAGTCTCTTTATCAATAATAATACATTAAAAAAATACTAAAATTATTAGAAATAACTTTTGTTACGAATTTTATTTTATTATTAAGCGACTAATATAATATTAAATTATAAAAAAGGCGAGAAAGCGTCCGCGACGTGGATCGAACCCCGGGCCTCTTGCACGACAGACTAGCGCTCAAACGTTGAGCCACTCCCACCGATGCATTTTCATTTCTTTGGTCGCTTCATATTCTATAAACTGCATACTTGCATTTTTTCTATATTCGCTACTGTACGGCACTCGTAACACGTCTGAGGCCATGGTAACGTCGCCCCCGACGTTTTATATATTAACTCCCATAGTTATTATAGAAATCTTCTTAATTTATCGACCGCGCAATCAGAAATTTTGTCGATCAGAAATTGAAAAACACGAGTCACTTTATGTAGACAATGCCTAGGTCTCAGGATAACCTACAGTTGGACGAAACATCATCCATCATAAGTGTATCTGATTTTATAGCAGAGAATCAAAAAATGAGGTATCATCTACAACGAAGTACATCTAATGTTATAGAGGCTTATCGAAAGATAAAAGTCACTTCTTGTAGAGGATGCCTAGATGCCAAGAATTTAATCATAGTTTGAATAATTAAACCAATTATCAATTACGTGTCATTTGATTAGTAACTAAAACTTTAACTATTGATTAAACTCTCGTATAATTGATAACTAAACATTTAATCATCATTTAATTGATATATAAACCTTTAATTCTCGATTAAACTTCATATATCGATCAAATCACAATGGGCAAATTTCTGTTCAGATTATTTTATTTTAAAACGACGTTTCGGCCTTACTGCTGAAGGCCCTTTTCAAGTTCTACAATTACAAAAAATTTTTTTTTTAATTAAAACAATTACAAAATTGCTTAATATAACACCAAAAATTCTTTTAAAACTCACAAAGAGTCAAATACTAAAATTAATAAATAAAATCAATTCTATGTGTCCATGATGGTACACAAGTCGATACTAAATACATTTTAAGATATCAAGTCTAAACAAACGAATCGGTTTAACGACAATAACAATAACAATCTTGTATAATTAAAATTTAAAAATATATAGTATAACTGTATTAAAATTCAAATCATGGAAACTGTTTTTATTTTAAATATTTGTCAATATATGGCTTAAAAACAGAACTTAAATTTTGTGTATCAAATTTTCTATTAACATTATTTTTAAACTTAGTAATAAAAACCATTTCTGAAATTAATCTTTTTGAATATGAATTTTCTTGATCTAAAACTAAAATATTTTTCAAATTAAAATCAAAGTCATGGCCAGTTTCCATCATATGAGTGTACAAGGCAGAAGTATCTCTTTTTTTATTACAATCGCTCGCATGTTCCATAATTCGTTTTTTTTAAATTCTGCCAGATTGTCCGACATAACACTTTGAACACTCATTACAGCTTATTTTATAAACGCAATTTAATTTTAACATTTTTTCTATAGAATCTTTACCTAGACAATTCAAAAACCTAAGTTTGTTGGCAGACTTAAAAACAACTTTACAATTAAAAGCATTTAAGTTTCTCAATAACATATTCGAAATTTTTTATATAAGGTAACGTAATAACATTTTTGTTTACACAAAAATCATTATTTCTAATTGACATGTTAGATGAATTAATTTTGTTTTATCTAATCTTTGTGTATTTCTCTATGAAAGTAATCGGATAATTGTTTGCCTGTAACACTAGTGAAATGTAGTTAAGATTTTCTTTATGAAAATTAACATTTGATAATTTGATAGCCCTGTCAACTAATGAATAAACAATGCCAATCTTTTGAGACACAGGAGAATGTGAAAAGAAATTCAAATAAAGTCCAGCAAAAGTAGGTTTTCTGTACCAGTTAGTCAATATTTTACCTTCTGTATCCCAAAAAAGAGAAACATCTAGGAAATTAATCCTATTATCAACTGGATTCTCTATAGTGAATTTAATAAAATTATCTATTTTATCTAAATGTTTCAGAATCTCATTAACTTTATTTACAAGCACACAAGCAATAACGTCATCCACATAAACTTTCATAAAAACAATTGGGTGTGGACATGTAATCATGCAAGTATTTATAATATCTTGCATAACAATATCAGCCAGTGGTGGACTAGTGGGGCTGCCCATGGCTGAACCAAACTTTCGTCTATAAAACTGATTATTAAAAACAAAAAAATTATTGTTCATAACAAATTTAATAAGTTCTAAAAATTCGTGTAAAGACAAGTTCGTCTTAAGCGTTAGTAAGTGCCATCTGCGTTCAATTGAATCCTTAACTGCCTCAAAATAGACATTATTAAAAAGTGCAACAACGTCGAAACTAACCAAACAAAACCCTCGTGGTACTTTGAAATCCTTGATAAAATTAACAAATTCCAAACTATTTTTCAAATTATTCTCATACAATGGTAAACTATCATGCAAGAAATTAGAAATCCATTTAGATAACAAGTATGTCAGAGAACCAACCGCCTAAACAATTAGTCTAACTGGGTTATTAGTTTTGTGCACTTTTACCAGTCCATAGCACCTTGATAAATTACATTTGTCTTTAACAGTAGTAAAATGTTTTTTTTATTATCTCCAAATATATTTAATTTATTAAGTCTACCAACTATTAGGTCAGTCTCTTTGATTAAGTTGTTAAGAGGACATCTATTAACTTTTTCATATAATTCATTATTATCTAAACTATCTTCTACTTTACAAATATAATCGTTTCTGTCAATCAACACAAATGAACCACCTTTATCAGCCTTGGTAATCAATAAATTGTTGTTTCTTTTTAAGAATTGAGAACATTTATTAATGTTTCTTGAAATAATTTTTTCTACTAAAGTACGGTTTTTGTTTTTCCTAGTCAAGCTTTTAAGACAATCCAACAATTTAGCTTTCAAATTATTACTTTTTTCTAAATCGTCATCGAAATTTTTATTAATATTTTTAAAAAAATCTAAGAACATGTCATTATTAACAGTTTCATTAAAATTAAAATTTCTACCCAAATATAACATAGAATATAGATAAGGCGGAACATTTATTGACGACAAATTATGAATCCAATTCTCTTAAATCTTATTGGAAAAAGGGAGAAAATAAAATTTCAACTTCGATTTGACTTTTTAACTTAGCGAGGTTGTAAGGCTCGCTTCGAAGTCGTATTTATTTCTCGCTATATTCTAACTTAATATAATATAGCTGTTTTGGGTTAGGATAGTAGAAATTATGAAGAAACAAAATGTTCTCAAATTAAAAATTCTATTTAATATTCTATCCTTAAGATTATTACAAGTGCAGCTCTAAGTGTGAGCGTGTTGAATTCTAAACATAAACTGAACTTAAAATTATCTTACAACTAACATGAAGAGAAGAATACATTTCTTTAGCCAGGCCTACTTTTACTTGAATTTTGTAAGGTATTTTCTCATTGGTGAAAACAAATTTCATTTAATAATTAAATTTAGTAAATGCTGGATTTTCCTAAATCCTTAAATTCTTTATTGACGCATATCATAAAACAACTAAGACCGGCAGATCATGAGTAACACGCATGACCGTCAACAAATGCATTAGTTTTATTACGGTTCTCTAAACCGTTACCATTTCAAAATAATTTACCTGGCTTAAGAGATTATCCTTCAATAATAAAATTGTGAAGTTTCGGTAAATTATATATATAAAGTTATAAAAATTATAATAATTTTCAGGTATAAGATTTTAACTAAAATTATGTTTCTTAACTATACTAAACGAAAATTTGAAGAAAAATTATTTTGCGACAGAACATACTCCCCTCGTTGAGAGGATTCCGATCAATAAACATATTTATTTTATTCTTAAACTTAGAATCTTTAATCTTAATTCACAGTTTCAATTGTCTTTATTTATTGGCAATGGAGCCAATTGTTTCACACTGCGTTTAAATTCACTGTTTGATGTTTTTACGGTTACTGTTCTGATTACGCCATCCTCTCCTGGATAAGTATCCACAATTATTCCTAATGGCCATTGCATAGGTGGTGTGTTATTCTCCTTAAGTAACACGATTGTGCCTTTTTCAATGGAATGACCTCCTTTGTTCCATTTGTGTCGAATATTTAACTCATTGAGATATTCCTTATGCCACCTGGACCAGAAATCTTGACGAACCTTTTGTATGTGTTGCCAAGTTGATAGCCGATTGGTAGGCGTATCTCGAAAATCTATTTCTGGTAAGCTCGTCAAAGCGTCACCGATTAAAAAATGACCGGGAGTAAGGACAAGAGGATCATTTGGATCTGAGGAGATAGGAGAAAGTGGGCGAGAATTAATTATGGCTTCTATTTCTATTGCAAAAGTATTAAATTCTTCAAAAGTAAAAATCGGACCTTTTAATACGCGCTTGAAGTGATGTTTAAATAACTTTGCGCTCGATTCCCATAATCCTCCGAAATGCGGTGTTAAAGGGGGAATAAAATGCCAAGTAACCCCTTCATTGTTTAAAAAGACTTCAGTTTTCTTATTAGTAATATTATTGTTGAGAATTTCATAAATTTCCTTTAATTGATTATTCGCGCCTACAAAATTTCTTCCGTTATCACTATGAATGTTTTTTGGCTTTCCTCTACGCGCGATAAATCTTTTTAGAGCCACGATAAAGCCTTCGGTGGTCAAGTCGCTCACGACTTCTAAGTGCACGGCCTTAACAACGAGGCAGACGAAGACGGCTACATAAATTTTTACAAAAATTTTATTTCTATGTTTCTTTTGCTTTACTAGAAACGGGCCGCAATAATCTATACCTACGTTTACAAACGGTCGAGCTTGAGTCACCCGCACGGACGGTAAGTCGCCCATCAAATACTCTACTGCAGGTGGATTAGCACGGAAACATTGTACACATTTTCTTATGATTCTTCGAATTTGATTTCGTCCGTCAATAATCCAAAATTTCTGACGTATGAGGTAGAGAGTCGTTTGAATGCCTGTGTGATAATTATTTAAATGACAATCCTTGATGATAAGATCCGTGATAAAATGGGATTGTGGTAAAAGAATCGGATGCTGTTGAGAATATGAAATATTCGAATTTTTCAAGCGCCCTCCTACTCTTATTATTCCGTCCTTGTCTAAGAAAGGATTTAGTGAAATGAATTTCTTGTTACTCCCTTTTTGCTTGTAAGAGCTTCTATCTTCTCATTTTTTAATGGAGCTTGAATTAATTTAATAATTATCTTTTCGGCGTTTGCTACTTCTTCTACCTGCAGTGAACCCTTGAATTTATTATTAGGTTTCATTCTCAAACAATAAGCTATTACTCTTTTTAACTTATTGTAAGACGAAAATTTATTTAAAAATTGTAAATCATTGCCTTCAGTCGTTACCAAACATTGTGATTTTCGCGTTTCCGGCAGAGAATCCGGCATTGTAATATTTAATGACGGCCATAAATTTTGATCTAATTTTAGCCACTTGGGGCCTGTTATCCATGACATATTTTTTAAAAATTCATTTGGCATCTGACCTCTTGATAAAGCATCTGCTGGATTGTCTTGAGTTGGCACGTGACGCCAATCCGAACTTCTCGTTTTTTCTTGAATCTCTGCTACACGATTGGCAACAAATGTTTTTAAAATATGTGGCGATGAGTTGATCCATTGTAATGCTATTGTTGAGTCAGTCCAAAATGTTGATTTGTTGAATGAAATATTCAACGTATGTTTTACTTGCTCAACTAAATTTGCAAGCAAATAAGCGCCACATAATTCAAGTCGTGGCGTGGAAACCGTTTTCAAGGGAGCTACGCGAGATTTTGCGCATAGTAGGTTACAGTTGACTTCTCCCTCTTTATTTATTGATTTGATGTAAATGCAAGCACCATAGCCGCGATCACTGGCATCACAAAATCCGTGCAACTCTTTATGATTGGTGTGAGAAAGAATTACCTTTCTATCAAAATATAGATCATTCAATAAATAAAGTTGTTTACAGAAGTCAAGCCATTCTGTATAAATACTAGTGGGGACCGATTCGTCCCAATCTAAATGTAATTGCCATAGTTTTTGCATAATTACCTTTGCCTGAAGAATAATTGGACCTAAGAGACCTAAAGGGTCAAAGATTTTTGCGATTTCTGACAATATTAACCGTTTAGTTCTCGAGGCATCTGCATTAACAGGCTTGACTGTGTATTTGATGCAGTCGTTTTGCGCGTTCCATGATATTCCAAGAGTTTTTAAAGTTTGATTTCCATTTAATTGAAAGTTGACATCTACTTGACTCTCGGTTAATCCCTTGAGAATTCGTCTCTCATTAGATGCCCATTGGCGTAGATTAAATCCGCCCCGCTGTAGTAAAAGCGTAGTTTGCTGTTGAATTTCACGGGCTTCCTTTATAGTTTCAGCACCCGTTAATAAGTTATCAACATATAAATCCTTTTTAAGTATCGTTGCAGCTATTGGAAAATCATGACCTTCATCTTCAGCTAATTGATGTAAACATCGAATTGCGAGAAAGGGAGCGCATGCCACTCCAAACGTTACCGTATTTAACTCATACGTAACGATGCGATCGTTTATCTTCCATAGTAAACGTTGATATTTACGATGCTCTTTATTTACTAATACCTGTCGATACATTTTCTCAATATCTGCGCTTATTACGTAACGATGGAAGCGAAATCGAAGAATCAATGATATCATATCATCTTGAATTGTTGGTCCTACCATCAATGTATCATTTAATGACAACCCTGTAGTTGTTTTAGCTGAAGCATCATATACCACGCGCACTTGAGTGGATTTATCCGTTTTAATAACTGCGTGATGAGGAAGATAAAATCCTTCTTCCGACTGGTTGCTGACTTCAGACATGTGATTCAATTGTAGGTATTCTTCGATGACTGTTGAATATTTCTGTTTTAATTCTGAATCTTTATTAAATTTGTTAAATAAAAAAGTTAATCTTTTAAGAGCTCTTTCTCGTGAAAGGCCAAGATTTGCTTGATTCTCTTTAAAAGGCAGTGATACTATATAACGTCCTGTGTCATCACGAGTAAAAGTTTTTTGGAAATGCTTTTCACATTGTATTTCCTCTGGAGAGAGATGAGTTTGCAAAGGTCCATTCTCAATTTCCCAGAATCTTGATAAATCCTTTTGTAAATCTGTGAAATTACAGTTGACATAATCTTTATAATTTTCATTTACACAACCAGCAACAATCCATCCAAGACGTGTTTTTTGCAAAAATAAATCCATGCCGTTTCTTGTCAAATTATGTTGACCAATACAAAACAACGATAGCGTTGGTCCAGAGCCTATAATTACATCAATTGGTGCTGGCTTGTAAAATTCTGGATCAGCTAAAGGTATATTGGCTGGAAATCTGATATTTTCTCGTGGCACTGCTTCGCTTGGTATTAATTCGGATATGCTGGGAACCGTAAGGTATTCAAGAGTTTTTTCATAATTATTATACCTTGATCTAAACGTGGCTGTTAAAGCATATTTTGTCGTAGTTGAGAGTTGGTTTAATGCACCTACAGGGACTCGGCAAGTTTTCTTTGGCAATTTTAAATTGGCGGCAAGCTGTTCTGTCATAAAGTTGACCGTAGAACAGGTATCTAATAAGGCTCGGCATTTTACTGATTTACCGTCCTTATTTAATATATAAACCAATGCACTGGTCATCAGCTGATGCGTTGTCGCGCGCGCTGCCAAAGAAACTCTTAAAATTTCGTCCGCTGTAGGTGCCTCATCTCAATTTTTGACTTCTGATTTATGTAAGAGTACATTATGTCCTTCGTTGCATATCTGGCATTTAATAAATGTACATGCTTTACCCTCGTGTTTTCGCAAGCAATTATTGCATAATGATGCCGCTTTAACGATTTCCATTCTTCTTTCGACAGGTAGATCTCTAAATTTATGGCATCTAAAGAGAAAATGTGTTTCTTCATTGCAAGCAGGACAAAGTTTATTTACCTTATTATTGGTTAAAAATGTTTGTTTAGATCGCTGCTCTCGGAATCGCATATCCTTCGTACGTTGATGTTCTTTTGTCGATTTTGTAAATTTTAAATTTTCACCAACGTCGGTTTCGCGTTTTGATACTTTCGCAGCTGATTTGTATAAAAAATCTAACATATCCTGTAATTTTGGAAATTTACCTCGTTCAATAGTATCCTCCCATTTTTCTGCCGTGTTTTTATGCAATTTCAATTCAATGTTTTGCACTAAAATTTCTTCACTAACTGTAATTCCAAACCCGGCAAGTGACTCTACATGCTGTTGTGTTTCATCTGCGAGTTTCCTGAGACCTTCAGCCGTTTCGCGTTCCTGCACCAGTAGACGCAGTATTAAAGTTAAATGTTTGGCAATAATAAGTCTCTTGTCTTCATAGGCTTTCTTTAATAATTCCCATGCACGCGCGTAATTCTCGTCTGTTATCATGATATTTTTTATTTTTCTAGCGGCTTCTCCTTTCAGAGCTGATTTTAAATACTGTAATTTCTGTACGTTGGTGAGACCTGTTTCCCTATCTACCATAGATTCAAAACCATCTTTAAAACAGAGCCAATCTTCATATCGGCCATCGAAATTCGGTAACGTCGCATCTGGTAATCTTACGCGTCTGTTTTGCAATTGATGAATAATATTTACTCCATCGAGCGTGTTAGTCTCGTTACGATTTGACGTTGAATCTGTTACACGTGGCGTTTGCATTTGCGGCGAGTCTTTAATAATTAAACGTTCCGCTTCTACTAATAAGTCAAGGTAATTATCATGAATCTTGGTTCTTTCCGCGTCCATCGCTTCAGGCGTGCTTTCCGTGTCGAGCTCTTCTATTTCGTTTTGAATCTCGTCGAAATATATGAACGATTCTTTAAAATTATTAAGTTGAACCTTTAATTTTATTAGATCTGGGGGTCCCTTTTTATATGAATCTATAAATTTTTTAAAATTTGTTGCGTGAAATTTAATTGTACCGCGTTTTTTTAATAACTTTTTTAAATCTGTTTCCGTAGGAGCCATAATTTAGGATAAAAGTTTAAGTGTGGAATAGAGACAATGACGCTTATTTAAAATTGACGAGCTTACCTTGCAACTCTAGTGGTGCTTAAAAATGATGAGCCAATCGTCCACAGCGTCTTTCAATTCAGTCTTGATTCCCTATATGCTGATTAAAATTCAGTTTGATGATGGCAGCCTTGACAGTTGTCTTGAAATGATTGGATTTTCCAATTAAGGTGTGCAATTAAGCGATAAATATTACTTGGCTTCTTAATAAGCACTAAGTTGACACACACTTTGGATTGAGATTCGTTGTTCACTCACTGATACACTTGAATTATAAATTTATTAAAACTTTGCACTAAAAATCCGGTTATCGAAGGACCATGGAAAAAAGTGAGAAAATAAAATTTCAACTTCGATTTGACTTTTTAACTTAGCGAGGTTGTAAGGCTCGCTTCGAAGTCGTATTTATTTCTCGCTATATTCTAACTTAATATAATATAGCTGTTTTGGGTTAGGATAGTAGAAATTATAAAGAAACAAAATGTTCTCAAATTAAAAATTCTATTTAATATTCTATCCTTAAGATTATTACAAGTGCAGCTCTAAGTGTGAGCGTGTTGAATTCTAAACATAAACTGAACTTAAAATTATCTTACAACTAACATGAAGAGAAGAATACATTTCTTTAGCCAGGCCTACTTTTACTTGAATTTTGTAAGGTATTTTCTCATTGGTGAAAACAAATTTCATTTAATAATTAAATTTAGTAAATGCTGGATTTTCCCAAATCCTTAAATTCTTTATTGACGCATATCATAAAACAACTAAGACCGGCAGATCATGAGTAACACGCACGACCGTCAACAAATGCATTAGTTTTATTACGGTTCTCTAAACCGTTACCATTTCAAAATAATTTACCTGGCTTAAGAGATTATCCTTCAATAATAAAATTGTGAAGTTTCGGTAAATTATATATATAAAGTTATAAAAATTATAATAATTTTCAGGTATAAGATTTTAACTAAAATTATGTTTCTTAACTATACTAAACGAAAATTTGAAGAAAAATTATTTTGCGACAGAACACTTATTTATCTTTGTAACTTTGTTATTGTTGTCAGCATCATAATTTTTATTATTGCCATTAACGTTAGATAATTAATTTAAAATAGAACTTACATTACTAGAATTAAAATCATTACAATCTTCAAAATAATCACGTTTGTATCTGTCATAATATAAAAATGCAAGTTTTTTAGTCAAAATTTTGTCATAATTTAAGATAAAAGCTTTAGTTTTGTTATAAAAAAATTTTTCATATAATTCAAACATATTAATAGCTAATTTTGAAATAAGTCTTCTTTCAAAAGTTTCATTTTTTTTAATTAAAGAATTAATTTGTACATTAATATCTGAAATTTCAACTCTTAATATTTTTAATTTAATTATGTTTGAATATTTTAAATTCTTTTGTCTATTAACATAATTATAAAAATATAATCTTTCGACATTTTTTAAGGCATTAGTAATATGTTTAGGAAATAATTCATAATGTTTACAAAGTAATAAAAATTTACATCTACTTCTGGATCTATGTATTTCTTTTGTTAATTTATAAAACTCTAATAATAATGAACTAACTTTAAAACTATAAACAATTTTAGTAATACTTAACAAATACATGATGTTAATATAAATCTTCTTTGTAAGTAGAATCTTAAGTTCTTCCATTTTCTCCATATACAAAAAAATATATTAACACCTTCTTTCAGCCCAGTGTCAAAAAATTCTTGTTATAAGCCTTAACGAACAGTTCCAATATATCAATCAAATCATAACGGGCAAATTTCTGTTCAAATTATTTTATTTCGAAACGACGTTTCGGCCTTACTGCTGAAGGCCCTTTTCAAGTTCTACAATTACAAAAAAAATTTTTTTCAATTAAAACAATTACAAAATTGCACAATATAACACCAAAAATTCTTTTAAAATTTACAAAGAGTCAAATACTAAAATTAATAAATAAAATCAATTCTATGTTACCATGATGGTACACAAGTCGATGCTAAATACATTTTAAGATATCAAGTCTAAACAAACGAATCGGTTTAACGACAATAACAATAACAATCTTGTATAATTAAAATTTAAAAATATATAGTATAACTGTATTAAAATTCATTAGTTGACAGGGCTATCAAATTATCAAATGTTAATTTTCATAAAGAAAATCTTAACTACATTTCACTAGTGTTACAGGCAAACAATTATCCGATTACTTTCATAGAGAAATACACAAAGATTAGATAAAACAAAATTAATTCATCTAACATGTCAATTAGAAATAATGATTTTTGTGTAAACAAAAATGTTATTACGTTACCTTATATAAAAAATTTCGAATATGTTATTGAGAAACTTAAATGCTTTTAATTGTAAAGTTGTTTTTAAGTCTGCCAACAAACTTAGGTTTTTGAATTGTCTAGGTAAAGATTCTATAGAAAAAATGTTAAAATTAAATTGCGTTTATAAAATAAACTGTGATGGGTGTTCAAAGTGTTATGTCGGACAATCTGGCAGAATTTAAAAAAAACGAATTATGGAACATGCGAGCGATTGTAATAAAAAAAGAGATACTTCTGCCTTGTACACTCATATGATGGAAACTGGCCATGACTTTGATTTTAATTTGAAAAATATTTTAGTTTTAGATCAAGAAAATTCATATTCAAAAAGATTAATTTCAGAAATGGTTTTTATTACTAAGTTTAAAAATAATGTTAATAGAAAATTTGATACACAAAATTTAAGTTCTGTTTTTAAGCCATATATTGACAAATATTTAAAATAAAAACAGTTTCCATGATTTGAATTTTAATACAGTTATACTATATATTTTTAAATTTTAATTATACAAGATTGTTATTGTTATTGTCGTTAAACCGATTCGTTTGTTTAGACTTGATATCTTAAAATGTATTTAGTATCGACTTGTGTACCATCATGGACACATAGAATTGATTTTATTTATTAATTTTAGTATTTGACTCTTTGTAAGTTTTAAAAGAATTTTTGGTGTTATATTGTGCAATTTTTTAATTGTTTTAATTGAAAAAAAATTTTTTTGTAATTGTAGAGCTTGAAAAGGGCCTTCAGCAGTAAGGCCGAAACGTCGTTTTGAAATAAAATAATTTGAACAGAAATTTGCCCGTTGTGATTTGATCGATATATTGGAACTGTTCATTGAAGCTTATAACAAGTAAACTTCATATAATTGAAATCAGTTAGCAATTACGGGTCATTTAATTGATAAGTAAAATATAGACTATCAATAAAACTCTTGAATGATTGATAATTCAAATTTAATTCTCAATTAAACTTTCGATAATTAAAATTAGTTATCAATTACGGGTCATGTAATTGATAACTTAAATTTTAATTATCAATGCAACTCTCATGTAATTGATAATTGAAATTTAATTCTCAATCAAACTTCAGATAATTAAAATTAGTTATCAATTATGGGTCATTTAATTGATAACTGAATTTTAATTTTTAATTAAACTCTTATTTAATTGATAATTAAAATTTAATTTTCAATTAAACTCCTATATGATTGATAGTTAAAATTTAATTCTCAATTAAATTCAGATAATTAAAATTAGTTATCAATTATGGGTCATTTAATTGATAACTTAATTTTAATTTTTAATTAAATTCTTATTTAATTGATAATTAAAATTTAATTCTCAATTAAACTTCAGATAATTAAAATTAGTTATCAATTATGGGTCATTTAATTGATAACTGAATTTTAATTTTTAATTAAACTCTTATTTAATGGATAATTAAAATTTAATTTTCAATTAAATTCCTATATGATTGATAATTAAAATTTAATTCTTAATTAAACTTAAGAGAATTAAAATTAGCTATCAATTCTGTGTCATTTAATTGATAACTGTACTTTTAATTATCAATTAAACTCTCATTTAATTAATAATTAAAATTTAATTCTTAATTGAACCTCAAATAATTGAAATTAGTTATCAATTCTTTGTCATTTAATTAATAACTTAACCTTTAATTATCAATTAAACTCTCATTTAATTGATAATTAAAATTTTATTCTCAATTAAAAATCAGATAATTATATTAGTTATTGATTACGTGTCTTGTAATTAATGACTAAAAGTTTAATTAATAATTATTAATGGATAATTACTCATTTGCACAACCCTGATTCAATTCAATTCCAAGAATCAGCGACGTCGAGAACGTTTTTCTGCGAACTTTTATTAAAATAATACATTAAATATACGCATTTTTCTTTTGTGGCCCAGGACAAGATTACACTATTTCGTGCTCCGTATACAGGATACAAAAATTCATTTTGCGGCCTGAGGACAAAAAAAATAAATTTTGTGATGGAACTTTTTACCTATATTGATGGGGGTACCTTTTTTACTGGATTATATTTAGAGAGTATGTAATAATATTCAAGCATACTTACATTTGTTAGACCTTTAATTTTTATTACACAGTAATATTCTAAAATTAATTTTACAATTAATTTATATCAGTTTAACCGGCGGTGCCTTGGTGTATGTTGTATAAGATCACGTGAATAAATGTTATAAGTTTAAGTTTATTTTATCTTTGTTTTTGAAAGGGCTATTTTGTCAATAACAATATTAGAAACAATTATGAAAGTTGTGCGCTTTTTTTGAATTTCAAATCTGAATATCTTTAAACACACATTAATAACCTAATTCTTTATTTGTATTGAGCGTCTGCTACACGCTCGGGGATCAGTTGGCATATATTTTGAAACTCGGTTCTAATATGCTGTCAGCAAAAAAATCTACTTTCTCGGCCAATCACAGACCGAAAAAACAATCAACAATATAACACTATTTCTTATAAAAAGATTAGTACTAATTTTAAAAAGTTTAATAAAAAAATAAAATTGTTAGTGTAACTTAGCTAATGAGCTATTTTCCTTCACAAAAATTATAAATTTTATTTGATAATATTGATACTTGAATCAAACACCAAACAATTTTAATTTTACTAGTACGATATGTGTATTGTGATATTTTTGATTTGTCCGAATAAGCGTTTTAGCTTTGAGTGAAATAATCAATCGGAAGCCAATGAGTGAATCCATGTCATTCTAAAGTTTCACTAAAGCATGATAGAATCACTCGAACAGATTGAGAGTAAAATTATTTTAAATTTACTAGAACTTTGAATAAAAGATTCTCTCAAAAATTTTCAGAGTGTGGAAAAAAAAATAATAGAAAAAGATAATGAAACTTACCGCTGTGTTCTCGTTGAGATAAGTCATCAATGGTGGCGTCAGTTGTGGAAAGTAAAGCAAGACTACCTCTAATGCATTTCGCAGAAATTGAAGAAGGATCAATAGTTTCATTCCAGTTGAACACTTCGTACATGGACGAGGACATTCTCATATCTATAAAATTAATACAACGGATAAACATATCCGTATCATTATATTGTCTTGTTGTTCTACTTTTATTTATTCTAATATTGAAAAAAAAGAAATAGTTCCCGTAATCACAACATTGCATTATATTGTCGCAAAAAAATATGAAATAATGAATAGCGTAATATGATAAATCATGGATATTTATCACTAGAATTCATAAAAATTCTGAGAATCAAGAAAATTATTTCATTATAAAATATAAAACTTTAGTCTATCAAATCATTAATGCCTCTACCTAATACAGAATCTGGAATTAAGGATATGTAAAACGGACACTACACCTGTACTCATGAACCTCGACTATCTTTCCAGTATACTATGAAATTTCAAAAAAAGAAATGCATTAGTTTGTAATATATCCCATGAAGATTATTTGTGGAAATTTTTAAATAAATTTATTTTTTAGTTTTTAAGAATTTCGGATTTCTGGCACAAAATGAAAAAAATTTAATATATAATATTGCAACCCAAAATTCTCAATAACTAATGAATCAATTTACTCACTCTTTCTATTCGCTATGGGCTTTTCTGCATGTTTATATTCGTTGCTATTAGCTAATGCATTTCTTTTTTTGCAATTTTGCAATAAAATAAAAAGATATGCAATATTTATGAATACAGATGTAGTTTCCGATTGACATCTCATTAAAAATAAATATTAAATATAGAACAAGAAGTTAAAATAGGTTTAAAAATAACAGAAAGATATATTTGAAATTTTTTCGATTTAACAATAAGCAATGCTTTTGACATACTGACGGAGTTAATCCACTCAACAGATAAAAAGAACTGCGTAAGGATCGTAAGAAATTTGTTCACCTCCAGGCGTCCAGCATTCATGAATATACCAAAGTCATACTTTAAAAATTTTTTCCCTAAACAAATTTCTAAATGGTAATGTGATTAGTAATATTGCTTGACTTAAAGGTGATGCCGATCGGCATCATTCTGGCCACCTACAGGTTAATTTTTTATGCCCAGTTGTTATAAAATAAATATAAATAAAAAACAATGAAACAATCTCACGAGGATGAAAATTCTATGTTTTGCAAAAATAACAATGTGTTTTAGCTGATAAACTAACAACGCTTATGAAGTTCAAGATAATCATACATAAACAAAGCTTTCCCAAGACTTCCTTCAATTTATAAAACAATTTCTGTTAAAAATAAGTCTAAGGGAAAAGGAGTCTAAGAAGCTTGGTTTGTGACAATATTTTTCAGAAATGATTTTGATACACATTTATTAAGACTTGTGAAGTTAGCGCCTGTAAAAATAAAATATTAATATTTTTTAGCAATGAAAAGCTAAAACGTTTGCTTCTCATTTGCGGAAATAGTCTCCGTGCAAATTTTCATTTGCGGATTTTTCATTTTCAAGTTATTGGAAAAACAAATTTTCCGATATAAGCGTGGCGCTAAAAATGTTTTCCTTATTATTTCATTGAAAACTCCTGTAAAACAATATTCTTTCTAGACTAATTGATTCCTCCTTTCTTGCGGATTACATAAATATTTTCATTTAATTAATTGTTCAATAAAATAATTAGATGAATCAATTTATAATTATTTAGTGGAAAGCAGTTTAAAATCTAGTTATTTTTTAGGGATTCCTGTTCCGCTCGTTCCTATATTCTAATTTTAATATCGCGGGCGCTAAAATTATGAAAATAAATTGAATATATTGATTATTATTCAAGGAATTTAGTATATTTAATAGCATAAATTGTTTTCTCCTCGTATGCGGATTTATTTATAAGTAATAAATTTGCATAACTTCGAATAATTAAAATTTTTAAGAAAATCAAAATTAGTCAAAGGTAGAGTCAGCTGTTATAAGTTTACAAGGTTATAAAATTTAAAGGGACAATTTTAATTTTTGCAGACGCGTATAAATAATAAAAAAGTAACGTAAGTAAATCATATTCTTAAATAATCAAAACGATGCAACAATTAAGAATAAAAGGATTTTAAAATAGTTTAGAAATTGCAATGTTTTGCTTCTCATATTTACATCTGGATATCTCGAATAATCTTACTTATAAATAAATCCGCATACAAAGAGAAAACAATTTATGCTATTAAATATACTAAATTCCTTGAATAATAATCAATATATTCAATTTATTTTCATAATTTTAGCGCCCGCGATATTAAAATTAGAATATAGGAACGAGCGGAACAGGAATCCCTAAAAAATAACTAGATTTTAAACTGCTTTCCACTAAATAATTATAAATTGATTCATCTAATTATTTTATTGAACAATTAATTAAATGAAAATATTTATGTAATCCGCAAGAAAGGAGGAATCAATTAGTCTAGAAAGAATATTGTTTTACAGGAGTTTTCAATGAAATAATAAGGAAAACATTTTTAGCGCCACGCTTATATCGGAAAATTTGTTTTTCCAATAACTTGAAAATGAAAAATCCGCAAATGAAAATTTGCACGGAGACTATTTCCGCAAATGAGGAGCAAACATTTTAGCTTTTCATTGCTAAAAAATATTAATATTTTATTTTTACAGGCGCTAACTTCATAAGTCTCATTTATTAGAAGAATATTCAATGAGTAATCCTTTAAATGTTACAGCGTTGTGTTTCCAAAATTAAGATTTAAGAGCTTTTTATATGAATATTCATTTTTAGGTTACTATACTATAACATACAATAGTGAAAGAAATGGCAGTCTTTAAAGTGAAAATTGTGTGCCTATTACCATAAATATATTCCAGTTGATAAAATACAAAAGGTAACAAGAGCTTTAGTAATCTGAAATAAAGATAGATTGAATATATTTATATTTTTGAAAAGTTCTTTAACAGGGGGCCGAACTATCTGTCTTTGTCTAATAGCGTTTTCTATCATTTATATAAACACAATCCGTTGTAACAAGAAATAAATAGTAGCCCCCGCTAGATATTAGTATAATTAGTAAATATTGTAATGACGATCAAATTATTTTATTGTGTAGTTTTTGAATAATATGTGACCTACCAAAAAAGATAGTTTATATTCTAGTTTGCTAGTAGGTCTCATATTATTCGAAAACTATGCGATAAAATAATTTGATTATTATTACAAAATTTACTTATTATACTAATATCTAGGGAGGGATCCCATTGCATATATGAAAAAATGCCATAACGTTATTTTAGACGTTTTTAAGGCGACTTCGGATTTTAGGTTAGGTTTTATTTTTGAGTTTACAAATTACTCTTTCAATATGTAAAATTTTTAAGATTTTTTAATTTTCCACCATTCTACGGATTATAATAAATGGTGAAAAATTAAAAAATTCAAAAAATTTTAGAAACTGAAAAAGTAATTTGTAAACTACAAAATGAAATCCAACCGAACTTCCGTAGTCGCCTTAAGCCTTTCGAATTTTAAAAATTAAAATTTGTTTGCATCTTTGACGTAGTTGTGACGTTTTTATGACGTTTCAGAAAATTTTGTGTGGACGTTTTTTTATGGGTGCGTACTTGTTCGTACGTGTTTCTACGTGGGCATACGCATTGGTCCATGTGTTTACGTGAATGTACTTGTTTGTATGTGTCCGTAAGTGTTTGTACGTGTGCGTACTTGTGCGTTCGTGTGCGCACGTGTTTCACATGCGATTACACACAATTATAAATAGTCATACACTGTGACAGATATTAGCACACGCTCGCACGCGCTTACACACGGACATTGATATACGCATACACACACATTGTTGATGATATCACTATTTAGAATTAAGTTATTTATTTATATAATAATAAGAAAGTTTTAACAATGTCGGTAACCATTGTGTTTATGATGATGTTGTCGACGATTACGTTGATAAGGGTGACTTTGTCTTTTTGTTTTAATGATTAAATGATTATGATATTTATTGAACCATAATTAATTTTTTTATTAAATGTGCTTTTAACGGGAGACACAAGTAAAACACACAAAAAATGAGGTTTTTTAATTTTAACTTTTGATCCGTAGCACCTACAATGTTATCCATGCGTAATGTTGTTCAAAATCATCTAAAGAATCTATAAAAAAATTTTCAGTTCGAAATATTAAAAACTGTGGGACTAGTTCCATTTTAATGCTTCCTCACTTATCACTGAATCGAGCAGTCGTTAAAATGGAACTAGTCCCACAGTTTTTAATATTTCGAGCTGAAAATTTTTATATAGATTCTTTAGATGATTTTGAACAACATTACGCATGGATAATATTGTAGGTGCTACGGATCAAAAGTTAAAACTAAAAAACCTCATTTTTTGTGTGTGTTTACTTGTGTCTCCCCTTAAGGGGACGCTGTATCTCTCTATCCTTTTCTAATTGAAAAATGTAAATTTTTGGGAAAACTAGTTATTATTGATAGAAATTAAGGGTTGTCCGCAACTTCTATAGTGAAAAACAATATTTTGTCTGATGAGAGCAAATTAATTTTGTTGCTTTTTTTTCAAGTAAAGTTTGACATACTTACAAAATCCTAAATTAAGCTAGAGAATACGTTATTTAAGTATGTCAAACTTTACTTAAAAAAAAAGCAATAAAATTAATTTGCTCTCATCAGGCAAAATATTGTTTTTCACTATAGAAGTTGCGGACAACCCTTAATTTCTATCAATAATAACTAGTTTTCCCAAAAATTTACATTTTTTAATTAGAAAAGGATAGAGAGATCCAGCGTCCTCTTAATGTTCTGTCAAGTGTGTGCATGCTTGAAAGCATATTCTTACAAAACTTACTTATAAAGATAACGTTTTGTCCAAGTTTGTTTATATAGGACTTATCAGTAAGGCTTTTAAAATTATTTTGAACAGGCTGTGCCTTAGACGTTTATATTAGCTTTTTATTCATTGTCATTGATGATACAATATGTTGATGAAATTCTGAAAGTTACTTTAAACACATAAGTTTCGTGACTGTATAATCATAATCATCTGTTAAATTTACGGTTTATTTGTGTGCAGTCATATATGATATATTCCTAATTTGAAATTGATTATCCCGCTTTTGTTCACTACACGTGCCTTCACGGCAATAATATAAAATTGGAATTATTGAAAGTTAAATATACGTAAATATAAATAAATAATCTCGTTCAGGTTTTGATGTAAAACGTTATTTTAATTTATTTTTACAACTCTCACTTGATTTTAATTTTTCAAAACATTGTATCAATTTTTCTTAAACTTTCTTTTAAATTTACTTTGATATCATCTTTTATATTTCTTGATAAGTTGTAGTTGATATTTTTAATTTTTTCGTCTCAACTTCCTCCAAACTTGGTGTGCGCGATCGTTTTAAGATGTTTTACTTTTCGCGTAATTGCAAATACTGAGACTTAAGAGGCGGTCGGAACCAAATCGGTGACTTAATTCGGTGCTTGTAATAAATGCTTATAATAATTTATTCATTTATTAATATGGTAAAAATATAGTCATTCCCTCTAGTCATGTATATAAAGAATAATTTAAAATAGTTAAAGCCACAAAAATATACAAAATATTGTTATAAAGCGAAAAATGCCACCTAACAATCGACACGACAGTTTTTTGCATGCGGTATATGTCAAGTCAGCTTGATATTTGTAATAAATGCTTATAATAATTTATTTACTTATTCATATGGTAAAAATATAGTCATTTCCTCTAGTCATGTATATAAAGAATAATTTGAAATAGTTTAAGCCATAAAAATATACAAAATATCATCGTAAAGCGAAAAATGCTGACTTAATATATACCGCAAGTCACCGATTTGGTTCCGACCGCCTCTTAAATACAAAAATGAAACGATTACTATTTCAAGCATCTTAAGAGGCGGTCGAAACCAAATCGGTGACTTGCGGTATATATCAAGTCAGCATTTTTCGCTTTACGATAATATTTTGTATATTTTTATGGCTTAAACTATTTTAAATTATTCTTTATATACATGACTAGAGGAAATGACTATATTTTTACCATATGAATAAGTAAATAAATTATTATAAGCATTTATTACAAATATCAAACTGACTTGACCGCATGCAAAAAACTGTCGTGTCGATTGTTAGGTGGCATTTTTCGCTTTGTAACAATATTTTGTATATTTTTGTGGCTTTAACTATTTTAAATTATTCTTTATATACACGACTAGAGGAAATGACTATATTTTTACCATATTAATATATGAATAAATTATTATAAGCATTTATTACAAGCACCGAACTAAGTCACCGATTTGGTTCCAACCGCCTCTTAAGAGTATAATTTTTCAAGCGGTCTTTTAAAAGCTTAAGTCAGTTACTTTCTAAATAACGAGAAATCATTTGTATGACGTGCATCAATTTTATACCTGTATACACTCAGGCCCGAATTCATAGTCGTGTCTTGAGTATTAAGTATGACTTGAAACTTAAGTATCCTTACTTGAGTATCTGCTGTTACTTCAATTGAGTTCCACCTGAAGAGGTTATCATAGTTCGTTATGAAATAAAATCACACGGATAAGATACTCGTCGGTAAAGATGTAACACTCAATTGAAGTAACAGCTGTTACTCAAGTAACGATATTTAAGTTTTAAGTCATACTTAATGTTCAAGACACGACTATGAATTGAATATATAATTATTCCTTAGTCGTATCAACATATTACAGCCCTAATATCTTTTAGTTCTATTTTTCGAAGTAATTCTTTATAATTAGACTTTGAAACTTCAAATTCTTAAAGATATTTCTAAAATTTATACGGTTATTCAAAATTTTCTATACTTTTTAATACGAAACTTACTTGAAAAGATAAAGACAGACGTTCAAAACAAACGTGCACTGCACCTTACAATTCAACTTTTTGGATATAAAAATCCATTGGTAATATGTCTAAGCATCCGTAGATTGTAATCTTTAAAGTTGAATTCTGGAAATTTATATTTACCATCATTTTACATTGCAAATTCTAATTGTATGAAGAAATTTAACCGAGTGACGTTAGAAGTGAGGTATTGTACGCTAGTATTATATTAAACGACTTAGTGATCTACTGTTTGCCGTCTGCCGTGTGTTGTGCACCTTTTGGTATTATCCTTTTTACAATATCAACTTTTTATTCGAGTTTATACAGGCCTTAGAGTTTATATTAGGCCTTATATTTTTTAAATCTTAGATGCTTTGGGTCTTATATGCTTTGGTTTTTATATATTTTAAGTGTTATATTTTTGAACCTTATATTTTTTGCATAATTTTTCTAAGTTGACTTTTTAAATTTTATTCAAGTAAGTAAGTTTTTCCTATAGGTGATTTTCTTATTTATATTTTATTTTCAAGAGTTGGATAGAATCAAATCAATGTTTGGGTTTGGTCGCACTGTGGTCAGGTGAGAGATATAGAAATAATGATCGTTGAAATGCTGATATTAATTTATTTACCCACTTGAATGGCGAAAATATAGTCATTTGTTTGAGACATATTTATAAAACTATACATTTACTTTTTCCAGTAGAGAGCGAGCAGCTTTGACGAAATCACGCTCTCTTTTAATGTTAACAATTTGATTGGATTTCCTTGTTATTAAGAATTTATTTTTGCTTCCTACCTTCCTCTCGTTCTGATTATATCTTTTTTGTTACTTGCAACGAGCATTTTTATAATATTTAAAAAATATTTAGTATATTTAATAAAAGGCTTAAAAAAGATAAATTATTAAATGAAGATACGCTTAAAGGCTATAGCGGGATAAGGGGTCAAATCGTCCCTAGCCGGGATCTTTATGGCTCGTTTCTGATTGAATAGAGTACATTCAAAGATGCCTCTGTGCGAAGTTACAGCCCCCAAGCTGCCATGGGGGCCCCGAAAACGCCCAAAACTTGTTTTTTCTTAAATAATTTTTACCGTAAACAATTTATGGCCGCGAAATCTGGAAATATGCAAATAGCTTTGTAATTGTATTAAGAATCAACCAGATTTTTTCAGATTGTTTGCAGATTTTTACACCTCGGAATTTTTTAAAATATTTGAAGTTACTTATCGTCCTTTTAACCATGAAGATAGTATTTGGCCAAAATCTAAATAGTTTTTTTTGCGTATTTTTTGCTGTACTTTCAAACCACGGTGGTCCTCGAGTAAATTTGACCATGAAGTTTTTGCACCTCGCATTTTTCTTCTGGATATGATTCTAGGCACATTTAGGGTCCAATTCCAACAAAAACCAAAATCCAAGAATAAGTACTTTTATATTTGTTCGAATTTTTATTTTGTACAAAAAATTATGTTATTGATCATTTATGAGCTGAATTTCTAGAATGCTGTTCTCAAATAGAATCTTGAATTATTTACATATTATAAGCAAATATTATTGTAAATATATTTGGGAAAATCCAAAGTTATGTAACAATGTAAGCATGACGTTAAAATTAAGATTCTTTGTAAAACATTATAGTGATAAAGACTATGACTAATGATACTTGTTTAAATTATTTAAAAACGGCACTTGAAGTAATTGTGAATAGAAAATACTTTGTATTAATATTCTATAAGAACACTGCATGAACTTTTGGTATTTCAGTAACACCAAAAGTACAATTTTTATGTAAAAGATTGTATTGAAGAAAATCGAGGCTTAGGTTTTTACAGCAAACAGGCTATGAAAGCGGTCTGTTATGGGCTAATACAAAGTATCGTAAAATGATTCTCATTATGCAGATATATATGCAGACAACATAAACATACTTTTTACTAAAGTTACGTACAGTGAATTATATTCGCAGACTGCTCTTAATAATTTATCTACATGATTAGAATCATTTTACGATACTTTTACGAAAACAACCAAAATGAACCGCTTCCATAGCCTGTCCGCTGTAAAAACCTAGGCCTCGATTTTCCTTAAGGGGTGTCCTCATACCGGCACAGAGATCTACCTTATCTACATTTGAATTATGCATTTTAATAAAAATTTAACTATTTTTTACTCAAGTTCATAGAAGAGGCATATTCTTAACATTATAAAGAATTTATTGCAACGTTAAAAGACAGAATAACAGTGAAAATGAAGACAAAAACTATATAATACGATTATTCATAACTACATTGAAAAGTTAATCGTATTAAGCAGTTTTCGCCTCTATTTTTACCCTTATATTGTCTTTTAAGAGGAGGTCACGTATCTCTGTCCTTTTCTAATCAAAGAAATGATTTTACAAAAACTAATAACTTTATAAAAAAATGAAGAGAAAGCCGCATCTTGTATCAAAAAAGCAATATTTTCTTTGATAAGAAAAAATTAATTTTATTGCTTCGTTTTCAAGAAAACCTTGAAAAACCAAATTGTCCACCCTAACCTCTATGATTTAAGTTTTTCAAGGTTTTCTTGAAAACGAAGCAATTAAATTAATTCTTTCTTATCAAAGAAAATATTGCTTTTTTTATTACGAGACGCAGCTTTCTCTTCATTTTTTGATAAAGTTATTAGTTTCTGTAAAAAACTCAATTCTTTGATTAGAAAAGGACAGAGATACGTGACCTCCTCTTAACGTTGCAATAAATTCTTCGGCATGTTAAGAATGTGCCTCTCCTACGAATTTCAGTCATGAATAATTAAATTTCTATTAAAATTCATAATTTAAATGTAGATAAGGTAGAACTCTATGTCGGTATGAGGATTCCCCTTGATACTGTATTTTACATGGAAAATTTATTCATTGTCAAATGGTTTTTTTCCGGATTCCAACCGTGTGAGTTATGGTTTAGGATATCAACGTGTTGTGAACATAACAACGATCGGTATCCTAAACCAAAAATCACACGGTTGAAATCTGAAAAAACTCCTCTAAGAATATCTAACATTCACCGTAGAAGCTTTGAATCCAAACATGGAAAATGTACTTTTGTTTTACTGAAATACCAAAAGTATATGCAGTGTTCTTATAGGATATTAATACACACTATTTTCTGAATACAATCACTTCAAATGACGTCTTTAAATAATTCAAAAACGTATTATTTCTTATAATCTTTATCACTATAATGTTTTACAAAAAAATGTTAATTTTAACGTTATACTTCCATTGTTACATAACTTTAGATTTCCTTAAATATATTTACAATAATATTTACTTAAAATATGTGAATAATTTATAATTATATCTGAAAACGGCATTCAAGAAATTAAGCTTATAAATTATCAATAAAAATTTTTTTTTATAAAAAACAAAATTTAAATTAATAAAAAATGCTCACTCTACAATTTTTTTTTTGTTGGAATTGAATCCTAAATGTGCCTAGAATCATATCCGAAAAGAAAATCTGGAGTGGAAAAACTTCGCAGTCAAAATTACTCGAGGACCACCATGTTAGTTAAATTAATAACCCGACTAATAATTACACAGGCTCACAAAAAAAAGATGTCTGTACTTTTGACCAGCCTCACTTTTTCTTACGTATTCTTTGACGCTGGATCTATATCTGCTATAAAAAAATAGCTTTCTGCAAGATATTTTGAGGATAATGAGAAAAAACACCAATTTTTGAGGTTTTTTGAGGGTTTTTCAATATTATAAAATAAAAAGAGTGGAAATAAAATCATTCTGACTTCAGAATTCAATTCTACAGGAAAAAAATACGTTGGAAACCATGTCTTGAATATTTTTTACAACTATTTTATAACTTTTCATACGGAATTAAAAAAACTAAAAACCGAAAAAAGCCTACATTTGTTCTAAATTTGATTCAAAATCGATTAAAATTTAATTCTATAACTTTATAACAGTTAGTAAGCATTATAAATGGTATTCTGGGGGTTTTTGAGGTCGCTGATCATGAATTTGATGTCAGATTTTTCAAAAGACCACTCCCAGAAGACGTTAACAAGTAACATATGGGATAAATGTAATGATTTTCTAGAAAATCTGTATTTTAAATACCATTTTAACGGTTTTCTGTGACCTGGTACATGGAAACAAGATTAACTTGGAATGTTGTGTGTAAATTGGACTCGAAATTGATCATCAGTGACACTAGTAAGCCCCGATGAGGTATTTTTAGTTAATTTTAAGATATTGTTGTATTAAATCGGTTTTCGCTCACGTACACGTTTTTCATTGAATGATCGATGTAAAGGGTTTCTAGCACGTTTTTGTCCCATTTTCGAAGTTGTATCTCTTTTTATCACCCAGCAGTAATCTGCCAACATATTCATGAAAACGAAAAGTATGAATTATGTGAAGAAAGCAGCATGGTCAAGCTTTAAAGAGGTGTCAACTAAATTTTTGGGTAACACAAAAGATGTAGATTACATAAATATTGTGGAATGAATGGTACGTAATTCTCAGAAATTGGGCTGCCTAATTAACTTAAAACTTTATTTTCTTGATTCTCATATTGATCAATTTCCTGAAAATAACGGTAACTTTAGTGAAGAGCAATGTGAAAGGGTTCACCAAGACTTAAAAGAATTTGAGCGCAGATTTCAAGGAAAGTGAGGCATAAATATGTTGGCAGATTACTGCTGGATGATAAAAAGAGATACAACTTCGAAAAGGGGACAGAAATGTGTTAGAAACCCATTACATCGATCATTCGATGAAAAACGTGTACGTAAGTAAAAATCAATTTAATACGACAATATCTTAAAATTAACTAAAAATACCTCATCGGGGCTTACTAGTGTCACTGATGATCAATTTTGAGTCCAATTCACACACAACATTCCAAGTTAATCTTGTTTCCATATACCAGGTCACAGAAAACCGTCAAAATGGTATTTGAAACAAAGATTTTCTAGAAAATCATTACATTTATCCCATATGTTACTTGTTAACGTCTCCTGGGAGTGGTCTTTTGAAAAATCTGACATCAAATTCATGATCAGCGACCTCAAAGACCCCCAGAATACCATTTATAATGCTCACTAACTGTTATAAAGTTATAGAATCAAATTTTAATCGATTTCAAATTTAAAACGAATGTAGGCTTTTTTCGTTTTTTAGTCTTTTTAATTCCGTATGAGAAGTTACACAATAGTTGTAAAAAATATTCAAGACATGGTTTCCAACGTATTTTTTTCCTGCAGAATTGAATTCTGAAGTCAGAATGATTTTATTTCCACTCTTTTTATTTCATAATAAAGAAAAAACCCTCAAAAAACCTTAAAAATTTGTGTTTTTTCTCATTATCCTCAAAATATCTTGCAGAAGGCTATTTTTTAATAGCAGATTTAGATTCAGCGTCAAAAAATATGTAAGATAAAGTATGTCTGTTCAAAAGTACAGACATCTTTTTTTTGTGGGCCTGTGTTATAAAAAAAATTTTGTTAAAATAATGTCATGTTGAAAAATCAGTATTTACTAACAGTTCAAACAAAATCTATTATTCTTATTATAATTATATATTGTACATATAATATAAGAACTATCATATTTAATATAATAAATATAATAATTATATTTTATTTTTATATTTTCTATTTAGTCTAAATTTTTTCATAGTTATTTAAAATTATACTAAAGTAGAGATCTGATTAGAAAAAGCTCACTCACAGGGTTCGCATCGATATATAAAGTTTGAATTACAAGATAGTTTAATTTGAAACATAAGATATTGTTAAATAAACGATATAATCTATTTTATATTTTTTATGCTTGAATTCTTATTCTTATTACTTTAAATTTTTATGTATTGAAACTAGAAGGCGCTTTAGAAAAATTTATGTTCACGATAAAACCGTTTGTTAAAAGCAGCATCAGATTATTGAGAGCCGTCATAGTGTAAACCCGAGTTCCGTTTTTTCTTGTAAAAAACGAACAATAAATTTTATTAAAACGATTATGTGTTCTCTTACTTTATTTTAATAAACTACTTCAATAACCCGTCTGGATTAGGTTGTGTGGCACGTTAAATTTTCTGCATAGTGGCGACCATGACAGGACGCGATGGTAAAAAAGTGTACAAGAAAGTGAGATACTTTGATTTTTTTTCGTGTAAAAATAAGTTAAAAATGGACAATTTTCTTACAAGTATGTGTAACCCCAGACGATCGTGATTATTGACGTTTTTTATGGAAACACAATGATGATAAACCCCAGACGATCGTGATTATTGACGTTTTTTATGGAAACACAATGATGATAAAGTTGGAAATTGAATTGGATAAATTTATTAACGAGGCTACTAAAATTATGGCACTTAGCGGATTTAATCTCAGAGGTTAGGAATTTTTTTCAAACGGTTAATCTGAAATAAAAACGATCTCAGTTCTAGGTTTATTATGAAACAAAGAAGATGATTCTCTTTCAGTAAATATCGAAACCTTAGATTGTTTACCAAAGGTGATTACAAAAGTCGTAATTCTAGCGGAAACTCATAAAGTGTTCGATCCTATAGGATTTATTTGTCCGGTGATATTTAGGCCGAAATTATTATAACAGAGGCTTTGGGAATCTAAAATAGATTGGGATACCGAAGTCGATATTGACACTGCAAATGCATTTATTTCGTGGTATAAAGAGCTGCACTTACTTGCAAACATTGAAATTCCTAGAAAATTCGGTAATAATAATTTGTCGTTGTATATGTTTTGCGATGCAAGCGGGTTGGCCTATGCGGTAGTAATATTTTTGCGTTCAGAGCTTAGCAATATTATAAATATACAACTTTTAAGCGCTAAAGCGAAAGTTGCTCTGAAAAACATGGATGTAACGCGTCTTGAACTTATGGCCGCTTCGATGGTAGTCGTTTAATGAAAGAAGTAATTGATAGTTTGAAAATTAACAATTTACCCGTTACTTACTGGAGCAATTCCACTACCGTATTAGCGTAAATTAAAAAAGATTAACAGTGAAATAAATTTGTTTTTATAGGATAAATAAAATTAGAAAATTAATTTTGATTGAAGATTGGAGATATGTACCAGGAGAGAAAAATCCGTCAAATCTTCCCTCGCATGGATGTACGGCAAAACAGTTACTTGATTGCGCGTGGTGAAAGGGACCTAGTTGGCTGTATGAATTTGTGGAAAAATGGCCTAATAAAAGTCCTCCTGTTAATAAAAATAAAATATGCGCTAAAAATGCTAAAATGTATAGTGTTTATGTTGGTAAATTTTGAAAACGACGATATTAATATTATAAATTTAAGAAAATTTTTTTCTTTTCATCAAAGATTTATTAAATTTATTGCTTGGTCATTAAGAGGAGGTCACGTATCTCTGTCCTTTTCTAATCAAAGAAATGATTTTTTTACAAAAACTAATAACTTTATCAAAAAATGAAGAGAAAGCCGCATCTTGTATCAAAAAAAGCAATATTTTCTTTAATAAGAAAAAATTAATTTTATTGCTTTGTTTTCAAGAAAACCTTGAAAAACTTAAATCATAAAGGTTAGGGTGGACAATTTGGTTTTTCAAGGTTTTCTTGAGAACGAAGCAATGAAATTAGTTTTTTCTTATCAAAGAAAATATTGCTTTTTTGATACAAGATGCGGCTTTCTCTTCATTTTTTGATAAAGTTATTAGTTTTAGTAAAAAAATCATTTCTTTGATTAGAAAAGGACAGAGATACGCGACCTCCTCTTAAGATTTAAATATAATTTAATGACATCGAAAGATTAAAGGAATTACTCTAAATTATTATTAATAAATGAATTAAATATCGCAGAGCGAAAATTATTGCTATTATTGCAAAAAACAATGTTTTCCAATGAAAATGATAAAAAATTAGATAAGCTTTTAGTATGTAAGGATTCAGAAAATACATTACGAATAAAAAATAGAATTATTAATCGAAAAGGTAATTTCAATTTTGTATGTTCAATAGTTTTAGATGGTAAGAATAAAGTAATAAAGTTATTAATACGAGAAACTCATGTTAATATGAATCATATCGGCGCTCAAACACTCATAAATATATTGTGCGAAAATTATTGGATTTTATCTGTGCGGAAAGTTATTTGAAGTATAATAAAAGAATGTACTGTATGTAAGAGACAAAAAGCAAAACCATTAGACGCACCTTTAGCGCCATTACCTACTGACCGTGATGCACGCGCATTTGAAATCACAGGTATAGATTTTGCGGGACCGGTGATATTACGAGGTGATGTAAAAGCATGGATTTGCTTGTATACTTGCGCAGTCTCCGGCGCTATGCACTCAGCATTAGTTTAATCAATGGATCATGGGTCGTTTTTACAAATTTTTTGCTAATTTATAGCACATCCCGCAAGGCCGTCTAAAGTATATTCAAACAATGACACTAATTTTGTCGGTGCTGATAACGCTTTCGAGTTGATGAATTAGGATCAAATTCTTACTTAAAGTAATACGTAAGAATCGAATGGCAATTTAATCCACCAGCTGCACCGTGGTAGGGTGGATGGTAGGAACGTTTAATAGGTATTCTAAAACGAATTTTGAGAAAAACTCTTGGTGAAGCTTGTGTTTCATAAGAAAAGATGTTGACAATTTTATGTGACTGCAAAGCGATAATAAATAAGCGACCGCTTACTCATGTATCAAATGATGTGAGAGATTTGAAACCTATCACACCGGCAATGTTTTTGCGTGATAATCAAGAATTCGGTGTAGTTGATTTTGATGTTCTAGAAAGAATGGATTTGGGAAAGCGTCTTCGATATAGACAAAAATTATTAGGAAACTTAAGATGCAGATTCAGAAATGAATATTCAAGCCAGTTAATTAAAAAAAAAACCGTGTAAAATTAAGAAAGACGATGTTGTATTAATCAAGGATGAAAAGAGAAAAAGAATTGACTGGCCTTTAGCATTAGTTACTGAAACGATTACTGGTCGAAATGGCAATATACATGTTGATAAATTAAGAACAGCTAAAGGTAACCTCATACGCCCAGTACAACGCATTCATCCCTTAGAAATAGCTTCTTGCAGTGATGAAAAAATCGAAGTTGAAGAAAGGCTACAAAGGGAAGCATCAATTATATTTGAAGAACGTAAAAAAGAATCAGAAAAAATTATGAGTAAGTCACCTGTAAACAATAAAATTATTGTAACTACCTCAAAAGGTAGAGTTATTAAAAAACCGGTGAGAGGATGTTAAATAAACGATATAATCTATTTTATATTTTATATGCTTAAATTCTTGTTCTTATTACTTTAAATTTATATGTAAACTAGAGGGTGTTTTATAAAAATTTATGTTCACGATAAAACCGTTTGTTAAAAGCAGCGTCAGATCATTAAGAGCCATTGTAGTGTAAACCCAAGTTCTGTCTTTTCTTGTATAAAGCCAACAATGAATTGTATTAAAACGATTATATGTGTTCTCTTACTTTATTTTAATAAACTATTTTAATCACCCGTCTGTATTGTGTTGTGTGGCACGTTAAATTTTCCACAGATATAACACACCTACTAACACAAAAGGTTGTAGGTAGATAAACCTAACTTAATAAATAATAATAAAGATAATTTTTATATATCTCACTATCTGCCTTTCAAGTGCTATAACCTGTATAGGTTCTACAACCTTTTTACGGGACACCTCGATCACCTATATGTTCCGGTGTTTCGCGTTTAAAAACCTCTACCTTTTTACCTCAGAAGGTTTGCACTCATTGTGCAGGCCTACTTTCAAGTAGGGAGAGACTCGCCCAGACCCACTTTTTCGGCGCACCGACCCTCATATGATTACCGGCCGTTTGTACGGTTTTCAGGAGACTCTCCCTCTGTCGAAAAACCGCCGATAATCATTCAAAGGCGGTCCAGCGCTATGTCAGTGTGTTCGGAACATCTTCCACTTATTATTAAAGAGTCGAATGCCCTAGCTTCTAAACCATCGCGACTCATAATTTTTATATATATATAATTTTAAAGATGATTTAAACATGTATAAACATAAAAATATTTTTAAAATAATATCAATATTAAAAACTAATAGAAATCTAAAATCATATATACAGAGTGGACGATTTCGATTGCCTTACCCAAATTTCTCAGAACCTAAGCTAGCTAAAATAGAAGGGACAAAGAGGGCCATCTTTTAGTAAAATCAGTTCTGACCTCGAACTTCATTTTCAAGGTTATTTGAAGGTCAAAGTGTTTTTTTTTTATGGAAACCCCTATTTTTGACCCTGGAATCGCATCGTGACGAAAAAATTACGTCTAGTATGATGTTTGAAGTTGGCTGCTGCGTCCTTGAAAAGATGAATTCAAGGTCTAATGTCCGTAAACCACTTTTTTTTCGAAATCTTGCTAGAAATAGCAAACGGTGTTGAGCAAAGTCTGTTTTGGAATTGCAGCACATGATAGACAAACGCAACCCTGCATGTTTGGTACAGATGTGGGTTATTCTTTGAAAACTTTAACTATAACCTTTAAAAAATAATTTTTTCATAATCCTGACATCATCAATTGAAAGTATAAACATTTAAGATAATCAATATCTTTGATCAAACTGTCACTACTTCTATCGAAAGTTCACTAACTTGCTAAAAACTTAATATAAATAAAGATCATATTTAATTTTAACGAAAAAAAAAAATTAAAACTTTTTCAATTCTATTTTGTGATTACAAAAATTAAATGTTTTAAGAACTAAATACAATATTTGGTTAACAAAAAAGTCATGAATAGTAAATTATTAATGCCGTTTTTGTCATTTTTTTATGTCTTGAAAGAAGCCTTTGAGATTCTATTTATTGATTACTAATTAATAATAGTTCTGTAAAGATGACAGATAAAATAGAAAAGCTAAATTAATTATTTGTACAGTTAATTTTAACATACTCTATGTCATTTTTAATGTAGATTGCCACTCCCGCACTAGTAGTAAGACAATTTTTTTTGTTTTTATATTCAATGTTCTAGTTTTTCAAATAACTACATAATCGATTATTAAAATTTGTTTTTTGAATACATATAACATTTGGTTTGAGATAAAAAATCTATTTTTTAAGAAATTCAAATCTTGTAGCAAAACTATTTGAATTCTATTGTATTATGTTAAACAAATTTTTATAGCAGTGATTGTTATTTTGACCCATTATGATTAGAAAATAAAAATTTATTGTTCTATAATCGATCCCAGCACATAATCGGTATTGAGTTTTTTCATAATACGGGTGAAGCGGCCTTTGATGCTTTATCGATTAAGAGGGGGTATAGGTTATCTTTCATCAACGATATGAGGTCAGGTATTGAATTCGTGTAGTTAAGAGCGATTTCCTTTGCATTGTTGGCTTCATGTGAATTCTCTATTAAATTTTCAAATTCAAGAAAGTTCAATATTGGTTTAGTCTCTGGTGATTCGAAAAAGACTTACTAGGAGAGTATCATACCTCCGGAGCGTGGATTTTGATGAAACTTTTTTTACAACTTTTGAATAATAAAAAAAGCAGAAAGCCAGAGTTTTAGACACTAACGATGCCCTGATCCAAACATACAGCCAATTTTCATTTTTCAAGAATTTTCCTTTTCGTGCCAAAATAAAATATTTTTTTGTTCATAAGTTTTTTACCACCTAAAATATAATATATTAAGAGGAGGTCACGTATCTCTGTCCTTTTCTAATCAAAGAAATGATTTTTTTACAAAAACTAATAACTTTAACAAAAAATGAAGAGAAAGCCGCATCTTGTATCAAAAAAAGCAATATTTTCTTTGATAAGAAAGAATTAATTTGATTGCTTCGTTCTCAAGAAAACCTTGAAAAACCAAATTGTCCACCCTAACCTCTATGATTTAAGTTTTTCAAGGTTTTCTTGAAAACGAAGAAATAAAATAAATTTTTTCTTATTAAAGAAAATATTGCTTTTCTTGATACGAGATGCGGCTTTCTCTTCATTTTTTGCTGAAGTTATTAGTTTTTGTAAAAAACTCAATTCTTTGATTAGAAAAGGACAGAGATACGTGACCTCCTCTTGAATGATTAAACTTCTTTACCCTTTAGACTACCGGAATTCCAGAAATTAAATTCCCCCTTTAAAAATGTTTAAATTGATGTCTCGTATCACGTATCGACTATATACAAAGTTCATATCGCAGGTCTAACCAATGTTTCGGCTTCCCGGCAGCCTAAAGGTTAATTTGTAATCAAGAGGCGCGGTAGTGCCTCGACGGCGAGTTAAGGTACGAATACGAAAATGTCGAGGCGCTCCTCTTATACTTTCAAATAGAGTTTCAAAGATTTCAAAATCGAACCCCATAAAAATACATTGATATATACACATAAATACAATTAATAATATTTAAAGATTTTCATTATCTTTAATTTAACAAAAAATTGATTACAATCGGTTCACTCAATCACGAGGAAATGCAGTTTGAAATTTCGAAATGTCGTATTCTCGTTATTTTTTTTCTTCTTCATCGTTTTCAGCCAGCATAAACTGCGCAACCGGAAATGCGCAGTATCAACGAATATGGATGCTTTATAATATATTTTAATGTTCATGGTATATGCGCATTGATACATATGTTATGTATATATATATATTACATGGTCCGTTTCATGTCAACTTGCACCCGTAGACCCGTATATTTTTTGGTTTATATATATGTATATACATACATACATACATGGGACATTTCATGTCAGCTAGCACGTACTCATAAGTACAGGTTTTCTATATATGTGGTAAATTTCATGACAACGCGCACACACCCATACGAGTACCCTTAAGATTATATGTATGGGACATTTCATGTCTATTCGCATACATGCACACAGCCTTTAATAAACATGGGATTTTTCACGTCAATTGGAACGCACACACATACAGGTTTATATATAAGACATTTCATGCCAATGCGCACGAATACACACAGGATTATATATATATGGGACATTTCATGTCAATTCGCACGCATGCACACAGACTTTAATAAACATGAGATTTTTCACGTCAATTGGAACGCACGCACATACAGGTTTATATATATATGGGATATTTCAAGTCAATGGGCCCGCACGCACACACAGGTTTATATATATATGGGACAATCCATGTCGTTGCGTGTGCATGCACGTGGAATTTTTCATGTCAATTCGAACACACGCACAGACACAGGTTTATACATATGGGACATTTCATATCGATTCGCATGCATGCACACACGTTAATATACATAGGACTTTCCATGACAATTATAACCCACGCCCATACAGGTTTATATATATGGGACATTTCATGACAACTCTAACACACCTATCCGAGTGCCCTTAGGTTTACATATATGTGACGTATCATGTCAACACGCATGCACCGGTTTTCATATATTTGACATTCCTTGTCAACGCAAACGCGCAAACACATCTAAACATGTACTTGAGATTTGTATTTATATATATGGGACCGTTTTGTCAATTCGCATGCACGCACACACATGGGCTGAATATATATATATATATATATATATACGTATATATACGTGTGTGTATACCTGTGTACACACATACATGGGATATGTTAATTCACACGCGCGCGTGCAGACACACAGATTTATATATACGGGACGTTTCATGTCAATCAACATGCATGACACAGTACTTGAGTTTATATATATTTTTCTTCATATATATATGAAACTTTTCCTGTCATAGCGCATGCACGCACACACATGGTCTTATGAATATATGTATATATATATATATATATATATATATATATAAATGGGATATTTTATGTCAATTCACATGCGCACACACACACACACATATATATATATATATATATATATATATATATATATATATATATATATATATATATATATATATATATATATATATATATATATATATATATAGGACGTTTTATGACAATTTTTTCCATGTATATTAATATTTATTAAGAAAGTTTTGAAATCAATCAAGCAATCGTTGAATACTTCTGTATTCAATTCATCCTTTTTAAAATAATATTAAATTCATAAAAATATCATTACACCATCTTTTCATTTTCGAATGTAATAAGATTTCTTCAAAGCTTTTGAATATTATGTCTGTTATTTTTCGTTTTAAGAGCAGGTCGACTTTTTCTGTCCTTTTCTAATCGACAAATTGATTTTTTCACGAAAACTAATAATTTTAGCGAAAAATAAAGAGAAAGCCCCATTGCGTATTAAAAAAAGCTATATTTTTTTTAATAAGAAAGAATTGATTTTCTCGCTTCGTTTTCAAGAAAACCTTGCAAAACTTAAAACATAGAGGTTAAGTTGGACAATTTAGTTTTTCAAAGTTTTCTTGAGAACGAAGCAATAAAATTAATTCTTTTTCATCAAAAAAAATATAGCTTTTTTTAATACGTGATGGGGTTTTCTCTTCATTTTTCGATAAAGTTATTAGTTTTTGCAAAAACTTAATTCTTCGATTAGAAAAGGATGGAGATACGTGACCTCCTCTTAAGTCATTATACAAACTGATGAATACTATTTTATTATATTATTATTACTTTTAAAGAAGTATATTTAAGGCGAGTTTAGTTATTAAACAGTATAGTATTCTTTAGAACATTTTTTCTAAATATTTCTTTTTTTTTACTACATACATCATATTTTTTTTTTTTTAATTTCAGTTCTTGAGAGTACTGAAATGAATCGAGTAATTATTATGAAGTTTATACCTTTTACTAGATTTATCTATAGTTTTTGCTTAAGAAAGTTTTGAAATCAATCAAGCAATCGTCGAGTACTTCTGTATTCAATTCATTCTTTTTAATAATATAAAATTCATGAAATATTTACAGTTTCGGCTAAAGAAAGTTTTAAAATCAATGAAGCAATCGTCGAGTACTTCTGTATTCAATTCTTACTTTTTAATAATATAAAATCCATAAAATGTTCAATTTATATTCTCTTTGATAGACCAATATTTGGAAAAACTTTACCAAATAATTTTTGAAAAAAAAGGGATTATTGAGATGAAGATAGCGATGATAGTACACATCAAAATTGAATAAAAAAATGATTTATCAGATCAACTTATTATTCCATTTATGAATGAATATTACTACTTAAACATTGATGAACTATGCTTGATCTTAGTGATATCTAATTTATTTTATTCCTGATGAAAGATTTACTTAATAAATAATTTCCGAAACGATTAACTACAAAGTTTAGGAATAATTTTCTATTTAAAATGCTACGGTTAAAGACTAAAATTGTGCAATTTTATTTCTAAAAACTTTGCAGAAGAGCCATTAGCTTCTAAAAACTTATATTTGAGAATTTGCTGCCATCAACTTAAAAATAATTTATGCCTTTTTAAAACTTTCAGGGAAGATACCCTTTTTAATTATAATACTATTAATAAAATAGAATTATGCATTCTCTATCTCATTACACTATCTTTTTATTTTCAAGTGCTGTAAAATATATTAAATTTTACTAAATATCTACAAAAGAACTTGCCAGGCCCGTGGTTTAATATTTTGTTGGTGAAATGCTCAATGTATGTGAGTACTGCTTTAAAGTTGAATTGTTAGGTAATTCAAGTGTGTTGAATAATGAGTAAAAATATGAATCTATAAACCAATTGTGTACATATACAATTCTTATCTGTCGCAATATATTGTCAATGTAAAGGAGTAAAAAAATTTAGTCTTATAGAATATGCTTTTCCAATTTTCTATGTTCTAACTTTTTTAAATAAAAAAGGATAAATACTAACCTGTATATAGTAAAGCTCAAACGTTAAGAATCAATCCGTATTTATTATTATGTAATGGTTAACATGGTCTACTAATTTTTGTATTTTCCATATATATATATATATATATATATATATATATATATATATATATATATATATATATATATATATATATATATATATGTCTATATCTACATCGAAGTATACCGTTCCGGGACATTCCTGATTTTTAAGGGGGTACTTTCAGGACATTTCCAACTTCCAGGACATGTCCTGGAAGTTGCCATATGATTTCTATATCTATATCTGCGATTAAGGTTGATTTACGATTATTTCTTTAGTAAATTTTTAAAATTTCGTGTGTTATTTATTATGTATACTCGGTGGGAAAAAACCACGTCCCGAAACCATCCCTTTAACGTAATATATATACCTTTCAATGATTATTTACATCCGATAGATAGTAGTTTTCTATATTCAAAGAATATTATTAAGAACATTAACATTCCGCTCAAAATATTGTACAATATATTTTTACATCATGGTGCGTGTGATTTTTTTCTGTATTATATTGATAGAAAATATTTTATTCAATATTAAACGATAAAGAACAAAGATACATCCTAATACAATGATTAAAATTCTATTTTGACCTCGAAAATTATTCTTTGTAATGCATGCGATGTAATACGAAAAAAAATTCTTAGTTTTCTCTCACTCATCTTTACTATATTAACTTTTCAATTTTTAACTACACCATAAAATATTAAACCACGGTCCTGGCGAGTTCTTTTGTAGATATTTAGTAAAATTTAATATATTTTACAGCACTTGAAAATAAAAAGATAGTGTAATGAGATAGAGAATGCATAATTCTATTTTATTAATAGTATTATAAATAAAAAGGGTATCTTCCCTGAAAGTTTTAAAAAGGCATAAATTATTTTTAAGTTGATGGCAGCAAATTCTTAAATATAAGTTGTTAGAAGCTAATGGCTCTTCTGCCAAGTTTTTAGAAATAAAATTGCACAATTTTGGTCTTTAACCGTAGCATATTAAATAGAAAATTATTCCGAAACTTTGAAGTTAATCGTTTCGGAAATTGTTTATTAAGTAAATCTTTCATCAGGAATAAAATAAATTAGATATCACTAAGATCAAGTATAGTTCATCAATGTTTAAGTAGTAATATTCACTCATAAATGGAATAATAAGTTGAACTGATAAATCATTTTTTTATTCAATTTTGATGTGTACCATCATCGCTATCTTCATCTCAATAATCCCTTTTTTCGAAAATTATTTGGCAAAGTTTTTCTAAATATTCGTCTATCAAAGAGAATATAAATTGAACGTTTTATGGATTTTATATTATTAAAAAGTAAGAATTGAATACAGAAGTACTCGATGATTGCTTCATTGATTTCAAAACTTTCTTTAGCCGAAATTGTAAATATTTCATGAATTTTATATTATTAAAAAGAATGAATTGAATACAGAAGTACTCGACGATTGCTTGATTAATTTCAAAACTTTCTTAAGCAAAAACTATAGATAAATCTAGTAAAAGGTATAAACTTAATAATAATTACTCAATTTATTTCAGTACTCTCAAGAACTGAAATTAAAAAAAAAAAAAATATGTATGTAGTAAAAAAAAAGTAATATTTAAAAAAAACCCTGGTAGAAATTGAAACGTTTTTTTTACCATTTTTTGGCCAGTAGAAATGGAAACGCTTTTTTTAACATTTATTGGCCATTTATTTGGCATTTTTATTACTAATAACCTCAAATTTTTATACACACCATTTTTAATGCTCACATTTCTACCAGGGAATGTTCTAAAGAATACTATACTGTTTAATAACTAAACTCGCCTAAAATATACTTTTTCAAAAGTAATAATAATATAATAAAATAGTATTCATCAGTTTGAATAATGACTTAAAACAAAAAATAACAGACATAATATTCAAAAGCTTTGAAGAAATCTTATTACATTCGAAAATGAAAAGATAATGTAATGATATTTTTATGAATTTAATATTATTTTAAAAAGAATGAATTGAATACAGAAGTATTCAACGATTGCTTGATTGATTTCAAAACTTTCTTAATAAATATTAATATACATGGGAAAAATTGACATAAAACGTCCTATATATATATATATATATATATATATATATATATATATATATATATATATGTATTAAATTATACATTTAAATGACACAATTTATGTTCTAATTTAATGATTCACAACATGTTATTTTTATTTAATTAATGACAAATGCTTGCATCAAAAACAAAATTTGATTAAAAATTAGATTTCGTTTTATTTATTTGGATTTCTGCTTTTTAAAATCCATAATATAAACTGTGGTTTCCTCTGCTATAGTGGATGATATAATAAACTTGTATTCAGTTCGTGCCAGCGTATTGTATTTATATCTAACGCCATATGTTATTTATCGATCGATAATTGTGATGTACACAGTAAAAAATTTTTCGGAACTTTACATCGCTGAGCATGGTAAGTATCGGGACCCTTGCTGAGCGTGTTAAATTTACATGAGAACCGGTAAAATTACATAATCTATCGTTTCTAACCTACATTCGATATAATTTAATAAAAAATATACGTTGAACGTTTATTACTCATGACACTATGAAATTTGAAAAGATTATTTAATAACTTTATGTTGAACATCAATTAATAAGAATAAAATATTTCTTATTGTGTTTAAAATGTGTTTCTATTGTCGCGAAAGTTCACGTATATCATGTATTTTTACCGGACATCCATGTTGATACTGACTGTAACATTACACTGCTAAGCACGGGGAAAATACCGTGATCATAGTAGGACCTACGCTCAGCGATGTAAAGTTACCAGAAAATTTTTTACAGTCTAGTGATACATATGGATATAACCTGCTTAACAAATCGTTGTATTCTCTATGAAAATAATGTTTTGTGTAATTGATTGAATGACATTAGCTAAACAAATTTAAAGGAACTTTGTCTTTTATTTAATTATAAAGTAAATAAAGGATGTTCAATTGAATTAGATAAGTATACTATTCCATAGAAAAAATTATTTTTGTGAAAGTTAGAAGAACTTGATGCTTTATGTAAATTGCAGGTAAACAGGAAAATGTTTTACTGATAAATGTACATATCTCTAATTAATAATAATTCTATGAAGATTCAATTTTATCGAGATTATTTCATTGGTAAGTACATGTACATATTTTTTACATTCAAACAAATTTATATACGTTTTATTTACACTTTATAATATTTATATCATTTCACAAAAAAATTAAATATTTTTAAATGTTTGTTCACAGTTTGAATCTAGATATATCACATATGCAATTTTCAACATTCTTCTCTAGAAAGCATACTTCTTTGACATTCATGTAAATGCCTCTATCATTGATTAATTTTAATGCGTGCTAGGAATACTTTAAAATTTTGTTAAATAATGGTAAGGATAGCTGATGGTGAACAAGCGCATGGAATTTGATGGCATCATCTCTTGTATTTATTTGTCTACCCTCTTCTAATAAGTAAGTACAATTTTTCATTCTTTTTATTAAGTATTTGATTTGACGATAGATATATAAATCTAGAAACTGGCAATACCATACAATACCGTACAATTTGGTGGGACGTACTTTAAATTATTTGTAGGTATGCCAATTTGATTTTCAAAATGTTTGTAAAGTCTTGGTTGCCTTTGGCTTCCCCATCAATATAAGACTTTAGAATATTATTGTTGAAGACTTGAACTAATGAGGAAGATGGTTTACCTTACTTTGAATAAGTTACGTACACATTTTTGTAAATATCCATCAACTCATCGATTCTTGCTTTTATTCGTGGACCAAATTTTCCAGATACTTCTTGCAAGCAAATAAATACTTTTGGGGGTTATTTCCCTGCAGCAGTTACAGAATACTGGACAGTATACATATGAGTCACTTTGTTGACATCTCCAAGATAGATCGAGATAGTTTTTTCCCCTTTGTGTTCTAAGGTTCAATGAACATTCACTCTGTATTCACAATCCATTTGATCTGTGTTGATCACAAAATTCGAATCAAATGAGGCTGTTATACTTTGAATATCTTCTTGGAAATTTTTAACTGACTCTTTAATCTTATCCAAAGACCTCTGTTCAGTCTGCTTCACGTACTTGGTCATCCTTCTTTGACTGATTCTAAATTGATTTTTGAATCGATTTAACCAAACAGAAGGAGCAGTGAATTTATATAGAGGAGAAACAAACTGCTTAGAGGCTTGTAAGGTCCAAACGCGGAGATTTCGTGTCTCCTTAAATCTATGGTAAGTCCACTTTTTGATATATTTACTTTTGTCAAATTTTGTACCCCCACTTAGTATTTGCTTCTTTCATCTTGACAATTCATCCAATCTTGGAACTTCCTTGCCAAAATGACTTTGCAGTGAGCTACGAGATCAGTTGGGATGTTTAGAACGAAAATTAATAATCTAAATCTTTTTATCTAATGAAAGTTCTTATATTTTTTGTTTTTTTTTTCTTCTGGTTCTTAATCACTGAATAGTGGTTGGCTTGCTGGATTTACGGAATCTAAAAATTAAATTTAAAAAATTTAAAAATAATTATTTGAATAATTATATTGTTTTACATGATAATTATTATTTTCATATATAATTTATACACAGGGTTATCATAAATTTTATTAATATTATTACTATTATTTCATAAAAAATATTTACTTACCAGAACTATCATCAGATTCTGAAATAAGTTCTTGTATAGTGTCACAAGACATTTCATAATCACTATTTTCATTATTTAAATAAGGCTCTTCACTTTCAACTACATTAACATACTCTGCTAAATTTATTAATATATTTGCCATTTCTTCTCCAAATTTTAGTAAAGATTGAGATGGCTATTGACTCAAACGTAATCAGTCCTTTGTCTTTTAAAATTTTGAAACACTCAAAAACGCTATCTCTAAAAAATCTCTTAAATAATTTATATTCTAAATTTTCATCTTCTTCCATTATAAAAAAATCTAATTAAAAATTGTGAAAATCTATAAAAATCAAGTTTGATCAATAACAATAAAAAAATCTAATTAAAAAAATATAAAAATCTATAAAAAATGTGATTTGATCAACACTAATATAATTTTAATAATAGAATAAAAAAATCTTATTAATACTAATTTGTAATTATTATAAGGTTATTCCTATTTGAAGAATAAAAAAAAGAAAAAGTAATAATTAAAATTTTTTAAACTATTCAGTTTAAAAAATTTTAACCCTTAGCCGACACACTGGGGTCGTATAAAACTGGCCATTTTTCGGAATTTTTTGCAATCTATATTTTTTTTTAACAAACTTAATTGAAAATTTTTGGCATCGCACTTATATTGTCTTAAAAAGGGGTAGTTAATGTACAATTGTAAATTTTTTTACGATGAAAAACAGCTTAGTTCACTTGGAATAGACGATTATGTAGCTGGGGTCAAAAACGCCTCAGTGTGTCGGCTATGATTGGCGACAGAAGTTTGTCGGCTAAGGGTTAAAATAAATCAGTAATATAAAAATAAATATAAATAACATAAATATTTAAATAAAATGCTAAAATTATTTTAAAAGATTTTCCTGATAATCCCTTTATACTAAGAGAGAAGCTCTGACGTCATAAGATGCCTACGTCACGGGACGCTACAGTTGAATTCGCGTTTGCGGTTAAATTTATTCGTTTATGTATATGTATAGTATCGTTTATAATAAATATAATATATAGTATGTATAATAATATAGCAATAGGAGTGAGTGAGTGAGTGAGAGAGATAGAGTGAGAGGGAGAGAGAGAGATTGATTGATTGAAATATTTATTTCAGGTCGTGGGGTTAAACCCTATATGACTTTATCGATATTCAGTAGTGTACAAGGTTAATAAATATTGTATAATAGTGAAAAACATAGTTAGAATTCTATTTTAAAAGAACAATAAAAATAATCCATCGCAGATCACGATAAAAGTTAATTATAAATTTGCATTCAATAAAACTAGCATAAATAATTATAAATTTGTAGACTCAATAAGTTATTAAAATTTATCAACTGTTATCACTGTCGCCACAGGTGTACAGTCAACCGAGGTCCATTATTACTATAGATCATGATAGAACATGTTTTTACATATGCATAAAACACATTCTTTGAGTACTCAGTGTACTCTGCCATTCTGAACGCTCGTCTGTTATTAGTTTTTTATATAGACGTGATTTAATGAACAAAGTACGCCCCGAGTGGAAATCCATGAATAGGTCACTGTTTTCGTTGATGTATAAAGATGCTGTGTAAGTAAATGAATTTAACATAACTGCTGTTCGTACCACTGAGCACACAAGTAAACAAGGAGGTAGTCTACTTGACGACCTAACAGCTGCATCAACATTTGCACGAACAAACTTTGTAGCAAGGTTCTGTGGATTTTGGTGTGCTATAATAATGTGTGCAAGAACTGCTTTAAAATAAAGCTGCCTATTACTGACTGATAACCACCCTTGTTCTAGTTTAAAAGGGGTGACCCTATTACGTCTGCCAATGTTGCCAAAAACAAATCTGACGCAGGCATTAAAAGCACGATGGAGTTTGAGGTTTAGTGTTTGAGTCATCATACACTATACCACAGTAGGCAATAATCGGGAAGATCAAGGCTTCAACTAGCTCCTTTTTGACCTTTTCCGTCAGAGCATGTCTATGGAACTTGAGAGACTAAAGCGTTCTAAAAATACGACCAACAACTGAGTTAATCTGTTTACTCCAGTTTGAAGAACTACTGATCCAGACTCCCAAGTTCCTGATAACATCAGTATATGCTATAGGAACATTATTTACAAAGATTTTAGAATAGATTGAAAGTTCAATTCTCGAAACATATTACTCACTACTAATAAATATAGCTTACATTTTGCTGGGATTTAAGAATAATCGATTTTCATTTGCCCATTTTACCACAGCAACCACCTCGTGATTTATGAAATCAACCTCGTGGTCAAAATTAATCGGAAGAAAAGAGAGGTAGAGCTGTAGGTCGTCAGCAAAAAGAATGTGCTGGGCTCTGGAATGTACCAATGGAAGGTCGTTTATGTAGATCGAGAAGAGTAAAGGACCTAAGACACTTCCTTGTATCCCAGTTGTACAGGAGACCCATTCACCGACTATGTTATCAAGGTCAGGAACAGAATAGTGCCTGCCTCTCAAACATGATACAAACCAATTAATAACAGAGTCAGAACAATTAAGAGCACGGAGCTTATAAAGAAGTCTCGAATGAGGTACCGTATCAAATGCCTTCGAGGAATCGAATTGAAGCAAAACTGTTATCATAATTTTATCAATCGCATCACGAGCATCTTCAAGAAGTTTCAGAAGTACTATCTGTGCACTATTTTCCTTTCGAAAACTTGTCTGAAGAGGGTCAAATAAGGCATTTGCATCAAGATGTGAACACAGTTGAGTGTGCACCACCCTCTGGAGAACCTTTGAGATCTCACATAATTTGGCAATAGGTCGAGTTTGAGATGGAGAATCCATTTTATTTGTTTTCGTGAGAGGCAGAAGAAAGGCCCTTTTCCATGCATCAGGAAATACTCCAGATGACAGAGATAAGTTGACAGCATGGCTTAGACAAGGCAAAATAGAATCAACAGCGATCTTCAACATATCAGTTGAAAGGTGGTCAGGTCCAACCGTTTTATAGAAAGCCATTTGTAGCAATGAACCAACCATAGAATAGTTAACCTCGGAGAAATAAAAAACTGGCAAATCATCCTGCAGTGTGAAATGTAGTGATTTAGTAAGGCCTGAGATGAGAAATACTGTAGAGGTGATGGTAATACTTTGCTAGAGAGACCAATTTTATGTAAAATTGACCAAGGGTTGGTAGAATTCACCGAGGTAGACAAGCGCTTAGAAATAAATTCATTCTTCACTGAATCAAGAGAGTTTGAAACCTCATTTCTGAGCTTTCTATAGTGAGCAATGCAAAAGATGGAACCAGAGCGAGCAGCACTTCTATAGGACCCTATTACGCTCACACATTTTTGCTTGTATTTCAGAAGATACTCAGGGCTTCTTTTTGATAGACAGACTCTGACATTTAAATGGTGCAATTTTATTGAAGGACGAGACAAGGACAGAAGATAAACTATTTGCAACGTGATTTATTTGGTCAACAGTTGACCTAGGCTCAGTATGGCTTTCTTGCATATAGGAAGAAAGGTGAGCAGAAATAGAACTATTTAAGCTAACTCTATTGATATTTTTAAGATCACGAAAGTAAAAGTTCCTTGAAAAATTAGGTTGTTTATATGCTCTATACGTGATCGTTATAAGATTATGACCTGCAATAAGAGGAACTGAAGATTTGCTATATGAGAGCAACGAACTCTTATCATTGATGATAAATCGGTCGATCCATGAATGCGTAGAATAATCAGATGTAAGTGTATGATGAGTAGGACCAGAGGGGACCACATAGAGAGCATATGAAGAAATAAGTGGTTGCAACGTATTGGAAGGATAGTAAATTGTTAGATAGTAAATTGATATTTAAGTCCCCAGTAATTATCACGTTTTTAAAAGAAAGTAAAAACATAGAAAGATCACTGAAAAACTCATCAGGAAAAATCGCCTTAGGCCGTGAGTAAACAACTGCAAAATAGTATATTTCGGTACTAGTGCGATAAAGTGATTTTTTACTGGTGTGGCGGTTTGCGCCCGAGTGAAGCGAGGGTAAAAAGGTCACACGACTAAGAAATCACTTTCTCGCATGAGTATCGAACACTATTTTTTGACACGACGTGTGAGAAGCTCCATTTTCGCACGTGTCACTTTGTACAGCGTACGTGAAATCGAGCTTCTCGCACGGAGTATCAAAAATAAGTTTTTCAGTACCAAGAGAGACTTCAGATATAATATACTCCGCAGTGTTATCAAATAACGGATCAGATTGCGACAAAATCTTGATTTTGAAAAAATCTCGGGCGTAAAAGCCAATACCACCACCACCTTTGCCCATTCTATCTTATCTGAAAAAGTTATAGTGACCAATAGAAATAATGGCACTATCATCAAGATCGGTCAAAAATGTCTCTGTAACTGCAAAAACGTCAGGTTTATCAGAGGTTATATGATATTCAATTTCAGTAAAATGAGTTTTAATACGGTTCACGTTCGCGTAAAAATAGTAAGATTCTAAAAAAGGTTTATATCGGATTTGATTTGAGGTAAGTTTAAGATTCACATTACTTAAGGTAGAATTTGAAGAAGAATCGTTGAATGAACAAGAGTTTATTACAAGAGAGCCATGTAAACCTCATTTTTTAGTTTTAAAGGGTTTCAGTTCTGCTGAGTCTCATTTGAAATAGGTATGAACTCATCTTAAGAGGCGGTCGTAACCATCCGCCGCTCTATACAGGGTGGCGCTGCGGTCAGATGAGAGAAATATAGAAAATATTTTTTATTCAGCGATTTATAATTTATCGAGACAATAATATACTTCAACGTTGTCAAAGGCACTAGCCATATATAGTAGAATTATTATTGTGCTAATATTTTTGAAAAGTTAAAATTATCATAAAACGAAAATCGGCCGTGGTGAACCGTGTAAACAAGGTATGTTCTAAGTGCGACGGAAGTAATATAAGAACAAGTATACAAAGTAAAGATTTTCGTTTTATAACAATAGTGATTCAAACAGATATCTAATTCTAATTATGCGTTTATTTTGATAAATTACGTGATAAAAAATTTTTCCCACGACCGCAGCGCCACCAAGCGGCAAATGGTTCCTACCTCCTCTTAAGAAGACCGCATACAAACTGTTGAATTTCGAACAATCAGACAAATGTAATTTAGCTCTCCTGTTAGTGTAATAGCTTTAGAAAGAAGCTTATATACCGGTTTCGGCCAAATAGGTCTGACAAAGATTTTGAAATTTTCACCGGAACCAAAGAGCTGTTGAGCGGTAAGCTGACGTAATTTGGGAGTCACCTCAACAAAGCTGTCACACACAGCATCAGATAAAAATTTGCCAACAAAGGCACGAAATTTGTTGGACTGTGATCCCTCTGGTTGATCAACATCCGTGAGAGGAGCAGGAAACCACTCACGAGTACCAATTATAAATCTGGTATCATAATCCCCTTGAGCACAGAGACAATGATATCCTCGTTGCTAAGTTCGACCGTGGATGGAATGCCGGAAAAAAGCATTTTATAGGAATCACGCATTAATGATACATCTGACGAAGTACAAGAAGCAATGTGTTGATCAAGCCGATCAGATAAGGCCTCATGTTGCTTTTCAGCAATAGAGCTAAAGAGAGAGAGAGAGAGAGAGAGAGAGAGAGTCTAAAAGTGAGAGATTGCGAGCGAGAGAGTTAGAGAGGGAGGGTACATCTTTTCATTCTTTATGCGACGCTCTGATGTAGCAGATTTGAATTTCGATTGGAGTCAAGTTGTATTAAGTATTTCGTTTTTTGTTATCAGTATATTGTTTATTGTTTATAGTTAATATTCAGGAATTGCGATTTATTATTTAACCATTTCGGTATTCTAATTATTCACCAATTTTTATTAAGAGTTTATTATATTTCATTTTCGTTTTTTCTTCTTTATATCGAATACAATATCAAAATAATTTTCGAATTAGAACAATTTAATTAAAATTATTTTTTTTATTTTGATTGAATTTTTATTTATTTATGTCTATATTTGAAGTAAAATTAGAATAATTACTAAATATTGAAGTTTAAACATAATTATAATTGAGAAAAATTTGTTGTATTTAATTTTCATTTTAAAAAATTGTTAAAAAATTTAGTTTGAACAAAAAAAGTTTAGATTAAAGAAATATTGGATATAAGAAAATTAGCACAAAGGAACCTGATTGAATGGAACTAAATGAATAGGATTTTCATGATTCATTAGAATTGTTATGATTTCATATGATGATTAGTACATAAAATTTAAGAAATTGGACATTAATGACTCCAGAACTTTTGGAATTTGTATCAAATGCGACGTTTAAAATTAAAAAAAATATGTTACTGAATTTCATTTAAATTATAATTTATAAATCATTCATAGTAAATGATACAGATTATTATTCATAAAATTTTCTATATCATCCATATTTATGAAATTAGAAGAAATTTAGTCCGAAATTGACAACATTTTAAATAAATAGAATTATTAAATGTATAATTTTACTTTCTCATAGAGAAAGCATTGTATCAATAACAAAATTTTTTATCTATTTTTTCATGAATTTGTACATATTTAGACTCAGGAAGTCGAAAAAAGTGGTTTCCAGAAAATGTCTGTGTGTGTGTGTGTGTGTGTGTGTGTGTGTATGACTTCAGTACGCCAATAATATCTCGAGAACTACTCGATGGATTTGCTTCAAATTTTGCATGCAATTTAGTTTTTTGTCTAACTGGAGGGGGGGGGGAGCTATTGAAAATTGATCTTCTCAGCTTAATTTTTTTTTAGAGCCATTTTAAGAATTTAAAAAAAATTTTGATTTTTCATTTTTTTGGTATTTTACCTAAACTACTCAAAGAATTTGTTTGAAAATTTCTATGGACATTATTTGCGAATGTTAAAAGAAAAAAAACTTTTACCAACTGATTTTCTTAGCGCACTTTTAATTTTAGAGCATTTTGAAAATTTTGAAAAAAAAATTTTTTTTTCATTTATTTTTTATTTTACGACAACCAATCAATAGATTTGCTCCTAAATTTGTATGCAAGTTATTCGCTATTGTCTAAAGAAAACAAGCTTTGGAACACTTATTTTCTCAGCGTAGTTTTAATTTTAGAGCATTTTGAAAATTTTGGAAAAATTCTCTATTTTTCATTTTTTTTCTATTACACAAAAACCATTCGATAGATTTGCTCGAAAATTTTTATGGAAATCATTTGCAACGGCCTAAATAAAACAAGCTTTGAAAAACTTATTTTCTCAGTGCAGTTTTAATTTTAAAGCATTTTGAAAATTTTGAATAAAATTTTCCTAATTTTCTTTTTTATTTTACGTAAACAACTCGATGAAGGAGCTTCAAATTATGTATGGAAATTATTTATGATTATCAAAATAAAATGAACTTTTGAAAACTAATTTTCTTCAATTTTCTTAGCGCACATTTAATTTTAGAGCATTTTGAAAATTTTGAAATAAATTTTTATTTTTAATTTCTTTTCTATTACACAAAAATCATTCGATAAACTTGCTCAAAAATTTTTATGCAAATTATTTACTATTATCTGAATGAATGAAGCTTTGGAAAACTTATTTCCTTAGCGAAGTTTTAATTTTAGAGCATTTTGAAAATTTTGGAAAAAATGTTCATATTTCATTTTTTTTCTATTACACAAAAGCCATTCGATAGATTTGCTCAAAAATTTTCATACAAATTATTTGTTGTTGCCTAATTAAAGCAAGCTTGGAAAAACGTATTTTCTTAGCGCAGTTTTAATTTTAGAGCATTTTGTAAATTTTGAATAGAATTTCACTTATTTTTTGGTATTTTACGTAAACTACTCGATGAAGTAGCTTAAAATTATGTATAGAAATTATTTACGATTGCCTAAATAAAATGAACTTTTGAGAACTGGTTTTCTTAGCGTAGTTGTAACGTTAAAGCGTTTTGAAAATTTCAAAACAATGTTTATTTTTCAATTATTTGGTATCTTTTGTAAACTATTCGATGAAAATGTTACAAAATTTGTATGCAAATTATTGGTTATAGTGTCAAGAAGACAAGCTTGGGAAAATTAATCTTATAAACGCATTTTTAATTTTAGAGCATCATAAAATCACGTTATGCAAATGGCAAAAGTAAGAAAGAATAAAATTCATATAGTTTTCGTAGGTATTAAGACAGCCTTCAATACAGAGGATAGGGACATTTATATTAAAATCGTATTTAAAAAAATAAAATCAAATTACTCTTTTTCAAAATGCTCTATGAGAAAGCATTGCGCCAAAGCACTTGGCAGCGTTTTTTTATTAAATATGATATACTACAATTCAAACTAATTTTTTCTTTAAATATTTAAATTAAATAATACCGTATTTTGAATAAAGAAATTATAATTATTGTATTTAAATCATTAGAATTACAAAATTTTATTATTTGAATCATTTAATTTGATTTATATGTATTGTAATTATTATATACAATATCATCAATTTATATATGATTATGAGCATTTAATTAGTGAATCTATTATTTATTCATTTATTTATATAAATATATAGTTTGAATTATGTACTAATTATACTTAAATATTGTATAATTGAAGAACATGTATGTATTCAATTATACATTTAATTATATGATTTTGAAGTATTATATTATTGGATTATTTTTTATTACTTTTATCGTTTGCAATTATTTATTTTGTTATTATTTGGTTATTGGGTTATTTATAATTTGTACCTGTAGGATAAAATTTATTTCATTGAAATAGGATTCAAGGGATTTGCATTATGAAAAATTAATCATATGCAAACATTTTGTATCAATTATTATGTTGATTAATATATATTATTTATTCAATTCGATACATTTATAAATGTGTTTTTAAATTGATTCGTAATAAAATTTAAACGTAGATGAATTAAATTTGTTATAATGCAGGTTTAAATACTGTCAAAGATTACAATATGTCTAATTATCATTTTGATGGTGTTTCTGACATTGCGAGGAATATGGAACGTAGTGAAACTCCTAGAAATAATAATGATATTGATAATAATCGAAGTCGAAGAAGATCTAGATTAAGACGTTCTTCTGGAAAACGTCGTGTTATGACGATTAAGCGAAAGAAACGATATCGAGATCGATTAAGACAAACTGAAACAAATTTTTGTCAGTCGCAAAGTTCTGAACCGAGTCCATCTACTTTCAGTAACATTTCCAGTACTCGTCGGTTAAACATTGCAACGAGAAATAAACGATATTATGATCAAATTCGTGAAATGAAAATTAATTCTACATTGTGTTCTTCCATAGATCAAGAGCTTCCTACAGACGATTGTCGTTTAAGTTCTGGTGGAAATGATGTTTATTATAATCAAATGCAAAATCATGTCACCGTTCCTAACAGTAGTCACGTTCGATTTAATCAATCCGAGCATTATTTAGGACCATTGAAAGTTGTGTGTTAACATTCTTATGCACAAAATTTTTCTGATAAAAAAATTCGAGAAAAAGTTAATTCTTTCAACGATTGTTGCAGTCATGGTTCGATTATATCTAATAATTTTGATAATTTTCTTAAGGGATTGCAATCCTTATTTGACGGTTCCCATGAAATATCTTCTGTGTTTTTTGAAAGAATTTGGAATTATAATAGTTTATTTTTTTTGCCTCATTTAATGCTAATTTAGTGAATTCACCATCTGCTGGACGAGCTTCTTATTGTTTTTAAAATCCATGAACAGATTTATTATCAAATTAATGAAGCATTGTATCCATCGGGCAACGATTATCCAACTTATGGTCAATTATTTATTGTCGATCCACACGAGGAAATTAACTATCAAAATGTTTCTAATCCCGGAACGGATGTCGATATTCTTAGTATTATAGAACGTTTGATGCGCGAGCATAATATATTAGCTAAATCATATGAAATAATGAAACAGGAAATAATTCTTATATTGCAGAGAACGGTGTTGAACCTGAATTACGGTCATTATTTACTTTAAAAGCTGGATTCGATAAGATACAGTATAATTTTCAGCGAACTAATGAAGTTGCTACTGTATTTTTTACTACTGCTGATGGTGATATTCCTGAATCACATATAACTGTTCGTAATAAAATTTCAAAATCGTTACAAGTTTTAAGTTCTTTATATGTAAATGTAGAACCTATGATATATCTATTGTTTTATCCGTATGGCAAGGGTGGTTGGAATTTAAATTTAAATAAAAAAAGGTTTAATCGATATTCTGTTGACTACAATGATGATAATAATGATAATGACAACTTAGAAAATCATGAGAGAAAAATTCTCGAATAAGTCGTAATGCATTTATTAAATATAATATTGGTGTTCGAGCCGATGAATTTAATCCAATCTTACATGGGCGCAGATTATATCAACAATGGTTAGTTTATAATTACGTTAAAGTTGAAAAAGATAGAATTCAATGGTGTAAGAATAATCGTAAACAATTGCGAGCTGATTCTTATCAAGGATTGATTGATAATATGAATAAATCGGCAAATGATTTGAATTGTCAAGTTGGTAAAATAGGTATATTACCGTCTACGTTCCTAGGTTCTCCTCGGTGTATGATGCAAAATTATCAAGATACAATGTAAATTATTGTGTGTATGAAGGATGAGGGGTTGGTAACAGACAAGGTGATTGAAATACTCATGGTTTAAAGTTTAAGAACATTCATTAAAAGAGTAGGCCGGATTCGCTGTCCTTGTCTAATTGAGATTTTTGTTATTTACTCAAGTATTAATCGGTGTATTTGCAAATTAAAGGTTAAGCGCAATAGATATTATTATTACAAATATATATGCATAAAAAAAAATCTACCGCTTCGTTTTTGAGAAAAGTAAGGAACGCGAGAATATTATAAACATTAACATTTACTTCATCGTTCTTTACTTTTCTTAAAAACAATGCGGTAGAATTTTTTTTCTTGTGCATAGATGTTCATAATACTAATATCTATTGCGCTCAACCTTTAATTTAAAGATACACCGATTAATACTTGAGTAAATAACAAAAAACTCAATTGTTACTCGGTCAGTATCAGATTCTACTCCGGTCTAGTCTTAATAATAAATAAAACATACATTACAACTTAGCATTCATACACTAAAAAAAATTTTGCCTTTGGAGATGTCGATGACTTAAGGGATAAAGACTTTTCAATAATTCTGTTAAATTGATTCGCTAGCGTCGGAGTCTCTTATTCAAAGGTATTGCAGAAATCGAGAATCTCGGCTCTCGGGGTCTCAGACGCCGAGAGCCGAGTTAAGTTAGCTCGGCCGTGCGCTTGCGCTATTGCGAGGACTCATCGAATTCCATATTTACGAATTTCGAGTAAGATCAAGTTCAGTTTCGTTTTGCATGTATTCGAGGATTCTTAGAGTTTATTTATACGCTTGTACGAATTGAAATAATACGAAATGTAGAGTTATAAAATGTTGTTTCTTTCATGAAATCAATAGACTCTAAATATCGAGATACCCAAAGACGAAATTTCTTTCAGTGTACATCTCATTACTGAGAACACATGATAAATAATGAATTCATGTATGATTATAAATAAGTTTTGTTTTCATAAAATTAGATTTTTATTTTTTAATGATTCATCGAGTTTAAGAATTATTATTCATACTAGACATTGTACTTTTTATATCACTAGGATGATAGTATACATATTGAGATTCTTGTTTTCGTTCTAATACATTTTTCATATAAATCACCATTTTTTGTAATATATGATCTACAGATTTTGAAACAATATTAAATCCTAATATTGAATCCTATGATCTATACATATCGATAATTCTTTTAGACGTTCAAATGTTACACGTTTAAATACTAACGATCGACTAAATCGGTCACGTTTTTTCGATGGTCCACCGCTCTCTTCTGCTTTGGGTTGAGCATCATTGGGCACCAATTCAAAAGCTCTCTCGTTAAAACTAATCATGGAATGAATAGTGTATCCAGGTATAGAGAGTCGTTGATCCAACGCAGATTCCTCATTATAACAAGTGAAAAATTCGTCAATTTTATCAAACTCTAACTTCAATGCCTCCCAACAGTCGACTGACAGAGGTAGGCTTTGAAAATTGGATCCACAGAACACGCACTACAGGAACAAACTCCATTTTTTCTTCTCCTATATTCTTCAGGCCTACCTGGATAATTTCCCCAGAAGAGCTGTTTAGTCCGTAGACCATCGGTAGAAGCTGCTGCCAATAATGTTTCTTGCTATTCTGTTTTATTAAATATTCCAAGTTGTTACCAAAGCATTGCCCCAGCCTTCTTTTTTGACCAGCCATCTTGATTAGATTTTATTGCTTGTTACTGCTGTCACCGTTGATCACACACAACTGTGGTTAGACCGAGTGGATGCCACTTATTTTATATTGTAAGAAATTGGTGGCAACGTCGTACAAAGGTGGCGTGCAAACAATCAGAGACAGTCAAGTTTCAAATTACGCATAGCGAGTTTTTTCTACAAAATCCTTGATTATAGTATCATTTTTTTTGCAAATTCTGCGAGAAATTTTCCAAGAATTTCTTGGAACCCAATCCGATAGACATATAATACAGAAACATGATACAATAATGACCACAAACGTTGGAATATTCGCTTTGTAAGCGTTCATTATTCCATCTAAATTTTTCACAATTTTGCTGAATATTTCGTAAATGTTGTGGAATTTGTGGTGGCTTACCAAGACTATCACAGTGCATACCTGTGCCATACTTATCAACGTATACGGAAACCCAGTGCGCACCACGCTGGTTATAATTTTGCGTATTAAGCACGAACGCACAAGGTTTCACCCACATCCGATCCGCTGGATAAACGCCTACTGCGTAAAACTTGATCCTCATCAGATATCGTACAATCTCTTTTGAATTCATTGCGGAGAATTTCGAAAAATACTTCTGAAATCAGCAATTTTACGGTAGGGTTAAGTTTCAGTAGTAAATGTTTCAGATTAGCAACGTTATTTAGTGCACACGTGTAATTTAAATAAGGTGATTTTATGTAATAATACGTGCACTGTGCACTGCTGAAATTTCAATTTCTAAAAGCTGGACAATTTTCTTCTTTTTCTAAATTTTCAATCTTACTGGTAGTGAGCTTGGAAAGTAGTTTAACCTTTTCTTGACCTTGCATGAAAATTGTACGACAATGCTTGCAAATATCTTCCAAATTTTTGTATCATCTTTTATCGATATATCACCTTCGTACCACTCCAGACCATGATGATTCAGTGCCATCCAATTGTTCTGTCTCAAAACATTTTTGGGCAAGGTTTCGATGGCACCTGCATTCCATCAACATACAGACACAAAAAATTTATATTACAATTCTTGAAATTGAACAAATTAAAACTTTTATCACCGTTGTAAGCTTTATTCTCAACTAAACCGATCATAATTCTTTTTAGCAGTTGACCTAATATGAAATTGTTTCCCCGTGCACACCATTATTTAACGTAATAGTCTTAACTTCTACACGTGTCAGTGGGTATTTTGCAGTAGTTTGCGACAGTAGTTTTTCGTGAGCTACCACAAGTGAAAGATTAAATCTTACTCGACGCACAAAAAGTGTAGCTTCGGTAATATTTACCGTGAAAGCACCAGCGGGATCCATGAGACAGAATCCATCACGAGAACGCACGAGCCTTACTCTAACTTTAACACCACCCAGTAATAATTTGTCTTGATTAAAAACATCACGATGTAAACAGCCGAGTAAATTAATTTCCCTGTCAATCATAATCGCTTTACGCTGACTGAGACCTGCATTACCACCTGTGGTATCGTCCATTTTCCCTGCTGTATCATCGTACCACAATCCACTCGTTAAATGAGACTTTTTAGCTGTTGGGCCATAATATAGTAATGTTTCAATGTAAGCTCTGTATGCATGAGCATTGTTTGGCGGTGAAATAGGTTTCTAATTGAATAGCACGTCAACTTGATTGAACAACGAATGCAAAAGATTATTTATTGGTCTAACGTTCGGATCTTCAGGTGGTTCAGCACTAGTGCATGTTACACTTACACTCACACTTAACATTGTGTGAGCCAAGTCTAGATACTCAGTGTTGCCAGGTATGGTACATTCAATTGGTGATTGGTCGTCGAGTGAAGATATCGGTTTGTACTATACCCAGTAAGAGCCCTTAATTGCATTCTGTGTCGAGGGTAATTCAAAGAGTGATAATTCCGGCTTGATCGACTGACAAGATTCTGTATGCAACAACGCCATCTTGAAATTTTAATTTTCAAAAATATATCTAGCTACATGTGCTTTCTTATTCTGTTTTTTTTTTCTTTTTCGCAACTTTACCACTTTCCAAGCGTTTAGCCGCTGAGGTGTTTGTAGTACCAGATGCACTTAGCGACTGAGCTGACGATGTCTCGTTCTTCTTTTTATATTCTGATTCCTCTCCCTCTTTCGCACTCGACTCACCCAAGAACAATTTGTCCAGAACAACGTCGGCTATTCTTTTGAGATTTTTACCACTCTCGCGAATGTGCTGTTTGTCTGCCTCTATGACAGGTCTACCACCTAGAGTGACATCATCTAGAATATTTTTACCATCTTGGAGAGTCTCTTTACCGACCACTTTTGCGCCTAGCTTGATCTTCGGTATAGCTGCTCGAAGGAGACCCTTCAAAAAATTACCTACTTCTACACCCGACTGGTGATAACCAAAACAAGGTTTAGCAACTTTAACGCACTTACCCCAACCAACCATTTGGTTATTAAAAATAATCTTCAAAATCAAAAACGACTCTAACTATATCCTGGTAGAAGATCCTGATTATATTCCTCCTCAAGATGTTATGGAGGAAAAGGTGGCGATAGAAGATCTCGAAGAAGAAGAGATTATTGCACGCTACTGGCAAAATTGTGCAAGAGCAAAATGCTTGATTTGGTGAAGACATACTGGCGTACATGATTACGCCAACAGCAATTGGAAAAGCGCCATTAAATACGACGCGTAGAACGTGAACTACGACAATTTAGAAAACAACGACAAGATCAGGAGAGGATCATCCCTCGTCACCGGCGCCGAACAAACCCTAACGCAAACCGCCTACGAAGAAACAGAGATGTGTGTTTGGGGTGTGCCAAAAACTTTCATAGGGAGGGCATTCGTTTGTGGAAAAGGTGCGAGGCGTGCGGGTAGTGGTTATGTCCCGACTACGGCTTAGAAACGGTACATTGTCAAGATTATTAAATAATTTGAGTTTTGTGTGAGTGTGCATATTTCGAAGGGAATTTTAATTCAGTTAATTTTTGTAAGTGTTAAAAATTTTTAATTTTTATATGTGTTTCTTAAAAATATATAATATTAACGAACATGGTATGCGTGCGTAAAAATTCATTATAATAAAAATTGTATGTGTGCATATGTATCTTTTTTACGTTAGTATGTTAAATAAGAAATAATTGTGTGAATTTTAAACCAGTTAAAATTTTTAAATGGTGAGTTTAAATCAATAAAATTTTTAAAAATGCGCAAAAATAAATTTTTTAAATTAAACTATTAAATGTTTTTAAAAAATTTTTAATTATTTTTTATATGAGTTCTTTAAAAATATATAATGTCAACGTACATGGTATGTGTGCGTAAAAATTTAATATAATAAACATTGTACGCACGTATGTGTGCGTGTATACCTTTTATACGTTAGTATTTTAAATAAGAAATAATTGTGTGAATTTTAAACCAGTTTAAATTTTTAAATGGTAAGTTTAAATTAATAAATAAAATTTTTAAAAATGCGTAAAAATAAAATTTATTTAAAGTGTTACCTCACGACGTATTTTTTATTTCAAAATTTATAATTCCAAAAGTATTCAGTTATTGATCAATCAGCTAATATACCTTAGCAAGCATATTGTAAAATTAAGTCATTTGTTAAGAAACAGAGTGCAATGCGATTTTCAGAATCTACAAAATAAGAACAATTATGAAGACTACATAAACCGGATTTACCACGTTAACCATATAATTCAATAAGAATTAAAATGCATAATAAGCATTGCTCCATCGATTGACATTAATTCAAAATTCAAATTATAAAACAATTATTCTTCAACAAGGTAGGGATCATCAATATAAAAAGACTGATCAAATCAAGATTAAAGCGCACCTTAAAGCAGACACTTTTTCAAAGCACTTTATCAAAGAATTTCTACAAGTACTTCAAAAGATACAATTATCACAACTATACTTCTCGCACTTTATACAATTATTCGCGCAATATATTAAATCGTACTATATTGTTTATTATAAAAGTAACAAATAACTCTATAATTAAAATATTAAATCATGTGTACTTATGTACTGTCTGCCTGTATCTGTTTAGCTGAATCAAGGTAATATTCTTACAATTATATTTTGATCTATATTTCTTTCAACTCGAGTATATTTAATCGTGAGAACGATTCATATCAATTAAAACTGGTAGAGCTTTTTTACCACTAGACTTAACTTTTAAAAGTAGTAGGGGTATCCAAATGGCAGACACATATGACGTTACTCGGGGTACCAGTATGCCGCCTCGGGGGTACCAGTATGCCGTCTCTGGGGTACCAGTTTGCCGAGGGTACTAGTATGCCAGATCGGTCGTCTGAGGCGGTCCCTTATCGCTCGGTCTTATCTCGCTTCTCGATAATCGGGAAATAGAATTTAGTAAAGAATGATTTTGTAAAAGAATAAATGTTAATAATAAATAATAAAATAAATGAAAAATGAAAAATGTTAAAATCACTGACAGTAAATTATTGAAAAAATTAGTAAAATTGAATTTTTTTAAGAAATAACAAGGAAGATATCGGGATTTTTCTCATTTTGTTACTTAGTATAATTTTAGAATATTTTAAGTTTTTTTCTGTTTTTAATTTTTCTGATATATTACCGATTTGTATATTTTTAATGTTTGTATATTTTTATTCTTAATATTTACCGATTTTCGATATTTTCCTGTATTAATATATTAACGAATTTAAAGAGTGATATTTTACGAGTAAATGGAAAAACGTAAAAGAGAAAACCCTGAAAATCAACACTACATTGTACAAGTGATGTATAGATATATATATAAGCTTTACAACTGTGTGTGTCTGTGTAACCAGCTAGTATTAACGTATAAGAAAGTGTACAAGATCGAATGGAGATGTACGAGTGGTAGGGGTAATAGTAGCGCTAGAAATAGAATGGCCCCTGTTAGAACGAACGCTACACTTGTGTGGGTGCATGCGTCATGATATGCAGTGAATGGAGAGTATTAGATAATGCCTTAAATTTTTCTTTACACACAATAGAAAATGTAGTGATCGCATGTATTTGTTTGCATAATTTTATTATTATTAGGAATGATTAGGACTTGTTTTATGAGGAAATTAATGATGTTTATGAAGAAAATCCAGAGATAAATGATCTACAAAGATTAGAGAGAGCTGTTATAATAAGAAATAGATTTAAAGAATATTTTTCTTCACCTGAAGATTCTGTTCCTTAGCAGGATAATTACATATAATTGGAATAATTTAAAAATATATTTGTTCTTTTAAAAAAATAGTTTTTAATTAACCCTTATAAAATTATATTATTTTTATTAATTTTTAATCATTACATTGTATTGCGTACAATTTAAAAATTGTTATTAAATTCAAATTTTGTAAATTGTAAATTACAAATATAAAAATATTAACAATTAAACTTTAATTCTAATTTTCTTAGTTCTTTCAACATTTGATACATTATTTATAAAAAGTGAAAAAATTTTTAAGTAATGAAGTATCTAAAGTAGTAGAATTTTTTAATCATCAATTTTTGGAAAATATTGGAGTTTTAATAGGAATTAATAATAGTTTGATTATTATAACAAATACCATATAAACATTATTATTTATTTTAATTCCATATTATAGTACATAAAACTGAAATTATTCCTGTAGCTTATTTATTACAAATGAACACAAATTTATAATGTAACTATAATTTATGATGAAACTAATAAAAATTAGAAAAATACATTTTTCAATTAATAACAATGTTGAACCAGTAGACAAAAATTCTATATTTCATTAATTGAAAGTTTATGAATGTTTTGAAAAATAATCTTCAACTTGAATATGAATAGAAGCTTCAATCTCATCGAATTTTATACTATACTGCATCAATTACGTTTTCATTATACATTGAAGCTATCTATGATATCTAAAATACCATTTACATATGACAATAAATTTTCTTTTCTTATGTTTCCCAATGCTTCTTTTATAGATAATAGATAATGATCATAAATTTCCGATGTATTATTGGTATTATTAATAAGCACATTTATTTCTGCTAAATTTTTTCCTACAGACTCCATAATACTATTTTCTAATTCATCCTGTTTTTTTCTGGTTTTTATAAAATGTTTCAGATACAGGTGGCAAAATTTTCTGTTTTTTCACAGGAGGATTTTCTCCTGGAGACTTTTCATGACATTTTATATTGTTAAGAGCACTAAACTTGAACGGTGAATTAACTTCAACATCATCTTCAGTATGTCTCTTCGCAGGAGGATTTTCTCCTCGAGACTTTTGACAACTTTTGATAACATTCCTAATATCACTAAATTTCAATTATGAATCCACATCAACAGCATTTTGAGTATGATCATCATCATTGTCTGATATTTTTTTTTCACATTCATAAAAGGCTTTAAGAATTCCATTTCATCAGCTAAATAAAATGAAGTGTATTCTGAATTTTCTTTCTTTAGCCAGCGGGAATAAGATTTTTTCATGCTTGTCCATCGAGTTTTAATTGATTCCACTAGAACATAAAATAACATTTTAATGTATATGTATATATTATTATAATGCTTGAATAATTTATTAATTTTAAATTAAATAAATTTAAATAGCATATATCATTATTTTTTAAAACTTAAAAAAATTAATATAGAAAAAGAAGATTCTTACAATTCAGATTTTCCCCTTTAAAATCATGATTGATAACTTCAGCTATTTCATTTAAAATTTTATTTGTCTTGTCCTGAATTCGTGTGATTCTAATGAATTTAGGATCATATAAAATTGGACATTCTTTTATATAACTTAGTAACAATTTATTAATGTCATCCATTATTTTCAATACTTAAAAAATTATAATGAAACTTTTAAATATTGAGAAGACAAAATTACCACCGAACACGATTTTTCTAAGAAAACAAGCGCTGCGTATTCATGCGTTGCTGTATACAATACTGCATACATGAAGGCGCTACAGAGAAGTAGTATATAGTTTAAATGTTTCGCAGTCCTTAATCGACTTTCTCAAGTTCTTTTGTTTAAATATTAAAATACATCATGGCTGATGAAGCTTATGCAGTTGATGATTTAATCATTGATATGATTCGAAACTATCCGTTTTTTATGATAAAAGTTCTGAATTATATCATACAGAAATTGATATGTCAGGTAAATTTTTAAAATTTATTATAGATTTCTTATAAAATAATAGTATAAAAATTTAATATTTTTATGTTACAAAAACAGAAATTATGAAAAGATGGACATCCCTTGTCAAAAAATTTAAAAAAGAGCATAAGGCTAAAAAAGCTTATAAACAATCAGGTTCAGAAGGAGTCCATGAATCGACATAGAAACATTATGAAAATATGTTATTTCTAATTCCATTTGTTAATCATAGAGAGCAATCATCTAATGAATTACCAGGACCATCAACATCAGAAAAGGATTGTTTAAAAAAATGGATATCAGATGATAAAAAATTGACACGGCAAAAACAAAAAGATTTTAAAAATGATAAAAAAATAGATAAAATTTTATCCCAAAATAAATCTGTTCTTCATACAATACATAATATCAATAAAACTTCCGAAGTCAATCCATCAGGAGAATTATCTAAAGCGATAAATAATTATATGCTTTTAATAAAAGCAGGTTTTCAAAATATACCGGAACCGAAAAAATTTGTATGTACAAGAAAAGTTTTATCGTTTATAGAACAATGTGAAACCGACGATTCAAATGAACAGTAACTTTTTTTTGTTATGTATTTTTTTAACGCGTTTTTTTTAAATAAAGATTTTGAAGTATAACATTGTTTTTATTAAATTAATATTTCTCTTATCATTTAAAGCGATTTATTTTAAAATATTATACAGGGTGTCCCATTTTAACTTGGACACGTCAATAACTCTGAAAATATAGACTTTTGAAAAAAATGTTTCAAATGAAAGTTGTAGGGTTTCAAGGGGGGCATCCAATGGTGACCTTGATCGTGACCTTGACCATGACCTTCAAGGTTATTTGAAGGTCAAGTCGGTTTTCTTAAATGGAAAGTCATAATTTTGATACCGAAAATGGAAAGAGCGGAAAATTTTACGTCCAAATATGACCTTGACCATGACCTTCAAGGTCATTAGAACGTCGAGTCGATTTTTTAAATGAAAACCCACGATCTTCAAGGTCATCTTAAGTTTAAGGCGAATTTTTAAGTGGAACCCTAGATTTTTGACTCCGCTATGAAAGGTACTGAAAATATTAAAGCTGAATAAGTCCTTGATCATTTACAAAATTTGACCTTCTAAGGTCATGATTGACGTTAAATAACTTATTAAGTTTGATAATTAATTTCGGTAAGAAATAGCACGATACCAACTAGTAAGAGTAAGGACTAAGCGTTCCCAACCAGTTAAGGTCAGGAATAAGGTTCCCAACCAGTTAAGGTAAGGAATAAAGGTTCCCAACCAGTTAAGGTAAGAAATAAAGGTTCCTAACCAGTTAAGGTAAGGACTAAGCGTTCCCAACCAGTTAAGGTCAGGAATAAGGTTCCCAACCAGTTAAGGTAAGGAATAAAGGTTCCCAACCAGTTAAGGTAAGAAATAAAGGTTCCTAACCAGTTAAGGTAAGGACTAAGCGTTCCCAACCAGTTAAGGTCAGGAATAAGGTTCCCAACCAGTTAAGGTAAGGAATAAAGGTTCCCAACCAGTTAAGGTCAGGAATAAAGGTTCCCAACCAGTTAAGGTAAGGACTAAGCGTTCCCAACCAGTTAAGGTCAGGAATAAAGGTTCCCAACGCTTTTATGTACATTTGATAAAATAAATATTTATCTTACTTAATCGTCATTGGCGTTACCTCTTGGTATGAGGTGTTCAAAGTGTCCACCCTGATTTTCTAAACATAATGTTAGTCTCCTCCTAAAGTTATGCATAACACGTTGCAAAGTTTCTTGCGTTACCGATTGACAAGCTTCTATTATTCTCTGCATCATGTTTTCTCTCGTTGTTGGAGCTTCCTGGTAGACAGCATCTTTAGCAAATCCCCAAAAGTATGAGTCAAGAGGATTCAAGTCCGGAGATCTTGGAGGCCATGGCACTGGACCATTGCGGATGATAAGCCGTTCATGATATTGTTGCCGAAGAAACGTTGTCACAATTCCAGCGTGGTGAGCAGGAGCGCCATCTTGTTGAAACCACATTCTTTGTCGAACATCTAATGGGATGTCTTCCAAATAACCAGGTAGATGATTTTGAAGAAAATCTAAATACATCATACCATTAATAGTTCTTTCAAAGAAATGTGGTCCAATCATAGATCCATTAACTATCCCTGCCCATACATGTAAACTCCATCGATGCTGATTTAATACCTCTCTATACCAGTGAGGATTAACTGGCGACCAATAGTGACTGTTATGGCGATTAAGGCTGCCGTTACTATGAAATGTGGCTTCATCACAGAAACAAACAGACCAGAAGAAATCTGGATCTTGATCTAATTCATTAAGTGCCCATGTGCAAAAGTTTACTCTTAATATACAATCATTGTCATTTAATTCTTGAACAAGAGTAATATGGTAAGGATGATATCTGACTAATTGGAGCAGTCGATGTGCTGTTGCTCTAGGAATACCCAATTCTCGTTCAATCTGACGGAGACTGATATGGGGATTTATATGAATCATACCCAATATAGCGAGTAGACGAGGGTCGTTATTGTTCAGGACTCGATTTTGTCGCCTATGACGATGTAGTGCATTTGAACGCGATCTTCTTTCAATGTTTATAATTTGTTGTGGTCCTGGATGTCGACGATCAGGATAACGTTGACGGTAAAGCTGAGAAGCATTTCTGTAATTTCTGTGACATTCCCCAAGAACTAAAAGAATATCAACCACATCATTTGCTAAATAATTAGCCATTTTTTATGAAACTTTTAAAACAACTTTCGATAATTTTCTAATTTTAAGAGAAATAATTTTAGAAGTAAAGCTGTAAACTAATAAGTATTTAGTAGTCTTATTATTGAATAAATTTTGGAATCACAGGCAAATCTACAGCGACAAAGTATCTCAATTCTGAGACGCAGAAAAATATCTGAAAGCTCAAATTTGTAGAAATGAACGATGTGACTTTTTTTTTAATTACTATTTTTTATTTATTTAGCACGTCGCCGCGACTACTGCACATCTCGCCTAAAATGCTGAGTTGCGGCTATCGCTGCTTCGTTCTTGTGCTTCGACTATGCGTGCGAAGCTATCACCTGGAACACATTTAATTTAACGGGTTTTTGAGGTTGCTTATTAAGAATTGGAAATGTTTCGCTTGGACAAGATTTTCAAAAAATCAAAAACTTACGGCCATGGTTGAGGCTGCAGTTAATTACCGTTAGATATTTTGAAAAAACCTTACAATTATTCTAGACACATTTATAATAATTTTTATTTAGTTATTCTACCGTTCCGATGTTCAAAGTGTAGGTTTCCATTAAAAATTTGACTTGACCTCAAGGTCACCTTAAAGGTCATGGTCAAGGTCATTGTCAACGTCATATGTGGATGTAAAATTTTCCGCACTTTCCATTTACGGGATCAAAATTATGGCTTTCCATTTAAGAAAATCGACTTGACCTTGAAATGACCTTGAAGGTCATAATAAAGATTATGGCCAAGGTCATATTTGGACGTAAAATTTTCCGCTCTTTCCATTTTCGGTATCAAAATTATGACTTTCCATTTAAGAAAACCGAATTGACCTTCAAATAACCTTGAAGGTCATGGTCAAGGTCACGATCAAGGTCACCATTGGATGCCCCCCTTGAAACCCTACAACTTTCATTTGAAACATTTTTTTCAAAAGTCTATATTTTCAGAGTTATTGACGTGTCCAAGTTAAAATGGGACACCCTGTATAATATAGAATAAAAAATCTAGAATATTTTTCATTCATAAGTTGATAGTATACTGTATGTACTCAGAAGTTTGCTAGTGTACTAGTAGTCACGTGATCTTGCTTTTGTTAGCGTTTTGGTTTTTCATACTTGCTTTCGACGTTTTCTTCATTTTTAGCACATAAATTTTCATAATTATTTGACATTGTACACAGTAATCAACATTTGAAATATGTATCACATTTTAAAATTATAAAGCTTATAAAATTTTTAGAAAAGAGACAAAGTAGTTTTTTTACAAACTTAAATGAACAAGAAAAAATATATCAAATGCTAAAATGGCCATTAGAGCCGATAAAAACATCTAATATAGAAGTGATTGAAGAAAAAACGTTAAAACATGTACTACTGACAAATAGAATGAACTATAACATAATTTATTTAGATGAATGCAGAGTTCAATTTAATAATGAAACGATTGATTTATAAGTATGGACAAATGGCATATCATCAGGAATTCGTCATATGGAAAATTTAACAAAAGAAGTTTATTTTAAAACCATTCAAGATTTAATGTCCAACGTGTTAGTTAAAAATTACTCAAATGATCAGATGTTTTATATTATTCAAACAAACAAACACAAATTTTTATTTGAAAACCATTGTAGTAAAGCTTTTATAGGTTTAAAAAACCATAACAAGCCAGCATACAGAATGATAGTCCCTGACAATCATATTATTTTTGATCCGATGAAAGTCGCAATAAAATGTTTCCAAATAGAAATACAACTTGGCTGTTCAGAAACTATAAATGATGTAAAATTTTGTTTGGAGTTTACAAGTGAAGTGACTAAAAATCAAGCATTTTTCAATTGTCTTCAGAATTTATTAAAAAAAATCGATGAATTTGAAAAAATTAAATAATAATATGCTGATATTAAAGTGAATGTATGCAAATATTTTAGTGTTGTAAAAGTAGATCTATAATATTTTTAATAAAATTAATCAATATAAAATACTTTGTTTTTAATCAATATAAAAATTACTTACCAAAATATTTTTAATTTTCATAATTTTGGTGCTGAAATCACTGTCAATAAGGTTTTTCTATTTCTTCGTTCATCCTATCGAATGCATGAGATTTTTTTAATTTGGATTACTTAAACGACAAAGTTATTGAATATTTCATTCTATCCAAGCGTGCACTTCCCTTTAATAATTATCATTGTCTAATCTTTTTTTAGTAAAAATTATCATTGTCTAATATTCAATATGCTTTTCGTCTTTGTTATTGATTTTTATAATACTGTTTTATAAAAATTTCACGAGACAGGATCTTTGCAATCTGTTCATTAAGAAAAATATGAGAAATTTATACTTAATAAAAATAACTAAATGTCTTAATGATTAAATATAAAATCTCAATGAAGAATGAAATTAACAAGTTCATGCAAGTGTTCATAATCATATACATAAATCTTCATGATCATTAAATTGTAAATAAATGAACAAAAGACGCTGATTTATGAACTAATATATTACTAATTAAATTTTATTTATCTAGCTCTCTGTAATACTAGTAAAATATAAGTAAAATATTTAATTACTTTTTGGAGCAACAAGCTCGTTTCTGTTTTGCCACTTTGACCATGAACATGAAAATCAAGCTTGTACCAGAGGGGCGATTCAACCTATGCTACATATGTATGTATCGCGGTGATATGTATGTACGTTCGAACGTAAGTTGGTAGCACTGCTAAGACAAATCGTCGCGCGCAAAAATTGTATCTACATGGAAACGGAGACTTAAGGTCTTGACGGTTCGACAGACGATTCAATGCGCGCGACGACTTGTCTTAGCAGTGCTACCAACTTACGTTCGAACGTACATACATATCACCGTGATACATACATATGTAGCATAGGTTGAATCGCCCCTCAGGCCTTAAATAACCAATATATAGAGAACATTTATTATTTTTATAAGTCAACTGAATGCTATATATATATATATATATATATATATATATATATATATATATATATATATATATATATATATTTTTTAATTAATGAATAAATACTCACTGAAGAGTTACGGCTAAGCGTATCTCAGAAAATATTGGTACTGGACGTACTATTTGTTTTTTCAAGTGTCTCTTAATGAGATTATACAAATATTCATAATCATTAATTGACATTCGCATGAAGTTATAAAACTCTTCGTGGTCATTTAATTGCAAATAGACACACAAAATACCATACACTCCTAAATTATCTCTTATATGAGGTTTAACCCACCATCTCCTGAACCTTTACCTCTTTAATTTTTTCCATAACAGAGCAATGCTAAAAAGTTATTGTTTATAACTAATAAATTTCTAATCAAATTCCATTTATCTAGCTCCATTGTAATATCAGCAAAATAAACAAAATTTTTAATTACTTTTTGGAGCAACAAGCTGATTTGTTTTTATTTTGCCACTTTGACCATTAACATAAAAATCACTTAGATTTATTCTCTACTAACAAAAAGAGAACTTTTAATAAGAATGCTTGAACGGGAACGGAACAACAAGAGAACAGCACCAAGTCACAGTCAAAGTCACTTTCACATGGTACAAGTCTGGACTCGGCCTGACATAAGCGTTTCAACCCCTTGAGTCATAAATACATCTAGTATCTTACGTTTCTTATGATAAATATTGTGCACTTTGTTTTATCAAAAAATATTAATTAGAATCCAAGATATGACAAAAAAAAACGATTTTTTCGGGTAAAATTTTGGGGTTTTTTTCACCCTTTTAAAGTGGATGTTGGCACAAAAAAATACGTGTCTCTTATTTTTTCAAGTACGACAACATATCACAAAATGTTTGAAATCAGTGAGGTGGGGTTAGTAAATCTTTGTATCTTGTAAATTGAAATATAAAGCATTGTAATTCTTAACTTATCAAGTTATGATGTAATGTTTGAATTATTGTATAATTTTAATATTTATATAAAATAATTGTTACAGCTTACTACCGCAAGATCTTTAATTTCACCACTAGCAGTCGCACTGGGTATATATCTAGTTAAGAGACTCCTTAGATATTCGGAAGTATTCATACAAACAATTTTTTACAATAGTACAGCCATAAAATACTGTCTCCTCAAATCAGTACGCAGCCAACCCAAAGCATATCTATGTGACGAGATATGATCACCCATCCTCACGCCTAATACATATCTTACACATAAATTTGTTGTTAGGCTATTCGATTCCTCTTTTAAGTATATAGAAACCATTTGTTTCCTAGCTGATAAATGGAAATTAATTCATCCGAATGCGGCCCTGAAAAACCTTATCGATCTAAGCCTCGCAAGAAGACTCGAGAGAGAAATCGTGAGAATGCCTTGCTAAAGTAAAAAAGAAGCAGTAACGTGCCAAGCTTTCTGTCTAAACCCAACCTTATGTCGTCTGTAAGTTTGAGTACATCAGTCTGGGTAGAGTGGTGCTTCCTAAAACCAGTCTGTATAGGATCGAGCAATTTATTGGAAGTGATTAACTCCTGCAACTGGTTATGGGCGATCTTCTCAAGAACTTGTGAAAGAAAACATAAGATAGCTATAGGTCTAAAATCTTTTGGCTGCTTAGGTGCAGCACACTTTTTTAACGGTATAATACGTGCTAGCTTTCAAAGGCAAGAGAAGACCCTTCGTGCAAAAGAGGAAGTCAACAGATACACACGATGTTGATCAATAAATGGTAAAGCTTAAACGATCACACTTCGCGGAATGCCATCTTCACTACGAGCCTGTGAAGAAAAATGAGAGATTGCAAGAACAACATCATTAAAACTAATTGGTTTGAAGATAAATCGACTTGCATTGCATTGAAAAAAAATTTCCAATCACTCATCATTATTCTCATGTGGTGAGACTGACACTCCAGCAAAGTGTGTATTAAGCTTATGCGGGGTGAATCCATTCAAATCCATTTGAGGTCCGGATAGCAGTCCCAGGTCTCTTAACTCCTTCCAGACATTAGCATCCGCAAGAGCACCAAACAGTCTGTTGTGAATGAATATAGTCTCAGCACATTCCGTCTGTTCGTCCACTGTTCTGTGTATCACTGTGCTGTATGTAGCATCTCTCTTAAGCCGCATCTGTGACAATTTTCCACCTATCCATGGAAACTTATTCTTACTGGGCTTAAACGTTTTCAACGACGCCAAATACTCAATTGCTTTTTCTGAAGAGATCGACATTCATGTCCTCTATTATAATTTTATAGGAATAGTCTGAACTAAAATTTTTTAAATCATTAAGTAAATTCGAGTTTCAGTAAAATACGAAACAGCGGGACGACGATAAATAACAGAAACTAGCAAAGGTTTAGAGTCACTAATTTGCACAGAACAGAAAATATATTCAGGAACCTCCGGCTTTCCGCTTTTATTACTAGTTTGCGTCTCCGAAGATGCCAAAATAGTGCATTTTGAACTATCCTTAATATACAAGCCAACTTCTCTACCATGCAAGTTTCTGTCCTGTCTAAACACTTCATACCCCGTACCTCGAATGACGTCATCCGATACAGGTGGACCCAGCCAGGTCTCAGCAACTCCGAATATATCGTAAGAAGGATCAGTACTTAGAGGCTCACACACTTGCCCAACATAAGCTCTCAATGAGGTCACATTCAGGAAGCACGTGCGCAGTTCACCCCTCCTCAGGCCCTATTTTAGGATATTGCATTATTTTTAACAGATTCATGATTTGAGTCCATTTCAGCATTTTGACTTCACCGTGTTTTTGGATATTGGTCACTTTAACAATATTCTCTACTTCACATTTAAATTCATTCAATATTTCATCTACGTCATGTTCACTGTCAAATCTATAAACGCTCTTCTCTCTCCCCCTTTTCACCATGAATTTACCACTTCTATGCCAAACAAACTTAAAACATTTTCCTTTAGCATACTTCTTTAGCTTTTTGAAATCGATATATTTATTTTTTTCGAGAAACTTATTTAGATATATTTGGGGATAGTACTTGGTAGCGGAAAATTTTCCGAGGAAGAAGCGATACAGATCCGCAGTCGAACAACCCGTTAATCTACGCCTAGCCATAAATACCTCCTGCGCCAAATTCTCCCTAGAATAATATAAGTCTCACCAACAATGAGAACGTACTATTCAGACCGCCAACGGTCTCACGCCCTGCAGATATCCTGTCTCTATTTTTATTTTCAGAATTAGAGATATTAGTAACAGATACAATATTTGAAAGTTTAAAAGTGGGGAGTATGGTTCCCAGAATAGCACAGGCATAATCCTCTAGCCCGACATTGGCCGCAGAATAGTTCAGTCCATCGGACATCACCAAGACACTATTCCTAGAACCACACCTCTCCACAGTATGACAGGATGCCTCTCTGCTACTATCCGTATGTATTTTTACTGTTTGTGTATCGTTTGAATCAACAGGTGCTTCAGTGCTTGTTTTATGAGAGCTACTATCTGTATGTTTAAATAATTGTGTTTTATTCGAATTTACAGGCATTCCAGTGTTAGTGTTAGTCTTCAGCGAGTGTTCGTCCTGGGCCGTTAGATCATTAACGGTCTGCATCACTTCAGCCACCCCGGTCATAGGTTGATAAAAGTTGTTGTACACTCCATTGAATTCATTACTCAAAAATGCCTGTATATTAGTAAAATTAGTTGTTAGAGATTTTGAAATCTTTTCATGCATGCTATTTAGAGAAGACAACAGCTCCCTCTCTAAAATGCCAATCATTCCTTTGAGTTTAGGATTCTCCTCCAGCAGCTGCATCTGCCCAACATATAAATTCTTAATGATTTTATTTAGACTCTCCATTTTAGTCACGATATCCCGCAGACCCTTGTCAGTATTTATAATACGGCTCTCAAGATCAAAAGTCTAGTAAGATCATTTCGGATCAATTCGAGCCTGCAGGATAGTGCACTATCCAAAGCAGATGCAGCTGTCTGTACTAAAAAAGAATCAGCACCACCATTAATTTGTTTTAGACCGCTATTATTATTCTTACTATCATTGCTATCCGCGGTGATCAACGCAGCACCTCTAAATTTTCCATTAACCAAATTAATAATTATACTATGTTCTTCAACCACCGCAGAAGAGTTGATATTTGAGTTCGGATGGGTCTTCTACTTAATCGCAGAATGTCCTTGGGCTTTTTTAGTAGGTGCGATAGGTGAGTATCCTCGTGATGGTGTAGAAGCAACAACAAGCCCGATTATAGAAGCTTCGCACATATTGGCATTGCGTGGTCTAGTGCTTGTGAGTGGGCAGTAGGAGAAACAATGACTCAACTAGCTATACATCTCTTATAGTCATATTTCGGATTACTATCGTTATCATGAGGTAGGCGCTTTATTTATTTTACATGACACCGCTGCAGACATGTAAAACATTGCATTAATTTTTTTGACCCTCTTATATTATCAGCGGGAAAACCGCAAATGGCGCAGCAGTCCTTGGTGGTATTTTATGACATGGTTTAAACTGTTTAAAATGTCAAGGGAAGTGAGAGGACCAAGCACAAGCAAAATTAATGATATGATGAAAAAGAATAAATGATAGTAGCAAACACAGCGTCAGAAAAATAAAAATAATAATAAAAGTAAAAACAAAAATAAAGATAAAAAGAGGCCAGCCGCAATCTGTGAAACTATCCGCCCAAGTATATCACATTTAGAAATTAACATAAAAGTAATAAGGAATATTGTGGAAAAACAGCACAATAAGCTGTTTAAAGTTTGCGCGTAAGAAATATAAACTCGAAAGGCCAGGTGGAAACGCGCCTTGAGTGTGGTAATTACCTGTCACTTATCCATTGAGTAGATGAGACAGTAGACAATGTAACCCATAGGTGGAGCTACTAGAGACGCATTTGAAGGGTTTTCCTAAGAAATAGTCGATTTAGCCCTAAAATATTGTAAGTTATGTGGCATAACAGATGCATGAAAGATGCAACTGCATCACACCCACTGCACCATCACACAAGTTTCACAGTCAAAACAGCAGCCAGCAATGCTCCAGCCAATCTTCAACCATCAGCAACAGCAGCACAAACAAAAAATGGCAATGCTGAATCGAACGATGCACTAAGACAGAAAAACGTCCAGGGTCCAAAAGATGCAGATGCACAAGTGCAAGCAAGCCAAGCCTTGACAGCTCCCAGCTGGACGATTCTCTGAAAAAACATTCACTCCGCAGAGTGAAATAAAAAATATTAGAGTTAAAAAAACAGAGCTGAAGCAGCGTCTCAGTAAATATTTAAGGGGGGATTGATAACTGTTGTGTTACGTTTATAGACCGGGAGCTGAGTAGGGTTTCGTGGTCTTTTGGGAGTACATAGATATAAATCACACATGCCTGTTGAAACAGAAAAAAATGCAGCATTTTGTTAAAAATGCAATTGTTTCAACAAATTTTAAAAAATTATTTTTTCTATACGCAACCAATTTTTTCATAAAATATAGGTTAAAACAAGAAAAAAATATTATATATGCTCTATACTAGAAGCAGGGTTGTAAATGTTTCCAGTTACCGAGTAAGCAATTGGGTGAGTAAATGGTAAATGGTTGGACCAATTGATAGTTACTAGGTGAGTAACTGGAAATGGTCGGACCATTTACCAGTTACTGGATGAGTAAATGGTAAATGGTCGGACCAGTTGGTAGTTACTAGGTGAGTAATTGGAAATGGTCTGAACGTTTACCAGTTACTGGGTGAGTAAATGGTAAATGGTCGGACCATTTACCAGTTACTGGATGAGTAACTAGTAAATGGTCAGACCATTTCCAGTTACTCACCTAGTAATTACCAACTGGTCTGACCATTTACCAGTTGCTCTGTAACTGCTCCGACCATTTACCATTTATCAACGTAGTAACTGCAAACTGGTTGAATCATTCATCATTTACCCACCCGCTTACTGTGAACTGATTCGACCATTTACCAATCACCAGAATTGTAAATAAGGAAATGGTTTTTTCATTTGAAATGGTCATGTAATTGAGAATACTTGCACCAGTTACCAGTTACAGAGATAGTAACTCGAAAATTGTCTAACCAGTTCCCAGTTACAGAGCAAGTAACTGGTAAATGGTCTGACCAGTTCCCACTCACAGAGCAAGTAACTGGTAAATGGTCTGACTAGTTACCATTTAAAGTGCAAGAAGCTCATTTAATTAATAATATGACTCATTGGCAAGGTTTTAAAGCAAAAACAAATATAGTTATTAAAAATTTTTATGAACGAACAATATCTTATGCCATTACAGCTATAGAATTAAGTGAAATTAAAGAAATTTTATCACCTACCCAAGCGAAAAAAATTTTAAATCATAATTAATGAAAAATGATAATAAATAATAAGAATAAATAAAAATTAAGTAATAAAAATGAAAAAAGGCAATAAAAATATATAAAAATGGATAAAAGTGGATAAAATACAATAATAAGTAATAAATTGAATAAAAGAAAATAAAATTGGTAGGAATTCGGACATTTTATTAAATTTTATCTCTTTTTATCCTATTTTATCTATTATTAATACAAAATAATATTTTTTATCCATTTATATTAGTTTTTAATTTTTTTTATCAATTATTAATATTTTTTATCAGTTTTTATTTAGATATTAAATATATAATAAACAAAATTTTTAAAATAACATACAAGTAAGAGAATATATAAATAAATTGTATTATGTTTTTGAAAATGTCTATATTTATTCGATTGCTGTGAATTAATCTGACCTATATCATACGGAACCTAATATAAACGTCACGCCACAGAGGTAGCTAGTAAACATGCCTGCATTTTAGTAATGGTCTAATGAATCGGACTTATATACGAAGTGTACCGAACTCTTACCACTTGCGGCAGTTGGACAAAAATTTTAACGTCAAGTAACAGGATTTTGTGGTTTAAAATATGCTGGTATCGTTAGTTGTCGGGATCGCATTCGCAAGGGGTATTTTGACAAGAAGCTATAGAATTTCTCGAATGTATGATAAAAATTACTATCCCTACTGAAAAAAATGACGTGAGATCTCACATGAGCTCTCACGATTGAAAATGAAACGAGATTTCGTATGAGAACTCACATGAGATCTCACATGAGATCTCACGTGAGATCTCATGTGCCGCAAAATTTTATTTTTCCTGATACCCATCTTACATAAGATCTCAAGTAAGATCTCCTGTCCAAAAAAATTAATTTTTCCCGATACCCGATCTTACATGAGATTTCACGTGAGATCTCATGTGCAAAAAAATTTTATTTCCTCCTATACTTATAGTTGTAATCAATGTCAACGACATCAAATCTGAAATTTGGTATATAATTTAATTAACTTTTATATATTCTAACATTAAGATTGAATGATTCTACTCTACATCTACAAGACAATCGTTATCTAAAGCATACTATTCTGAATTATGGTTTTAAACTATATTCGAGTATCATTATACTTGGCGATTGAATAATTAGAAAAAAACCAATTTTTTACGAAGATTTAGACGATATTTACAAGTAATAGTCAAGAAACTAGTCACTATAATTATGCATATCGCCTTTTACACTCGAGAAGGCCATCATTTTTTAGTGAGGTCTGGAGCGATGCCGTTCATATACAAAGGTTTGTACGAAATTTGTGTATTCACAAATTCAGTTACTTATTTCATATTACAGACGAAATCATGTATACGAGGCTCGGGGTCAGTTCATTGATTAATGACAGTTTTTCTAATCAATAGGTAGTGTCGTTCTATGGCGCACGCTGCATTTGGTTTGGATTTACGGCATAACACGTCTTACCAATTGTTACACAGATTGCATGTCGCCGTAAAAACAGTTGCAGCTTTATTTATGTCTTAGAAAATTATGACAAACATTATCTTTTTTTTATCATACTGATAAATTATTTTTACATATCGTTTACAATTGCATTATACAGATTTAAATAATATAGGTTTTTATAACTCAAGAATTATTGATTTTACTTTTATTTTGGAGTATTATTGCAATCTTATTGCTTGTTTTCGTAATTCAGTCGTGAATCTAACGTTATCTGAAAAAATTTTAAATCGTGCTCGAATACAATTTCAAACCATGATATATAAACATATTCATACAGACTATTCACATAGTTTTTATAATAAGAATTATATTTGTATGCAATGTAAGTCCAAACGTTAAGAGTAAGGTAATACACATATTTTATTATTATACTATTCGTTATGTTAAAGGTCAGTTTTAGACAAGGTTTTAGACATTTTTTACTGATCGAAAGTAGCGGAAGAAGTAATTTCGTTTATTTTCAATAAAAATATATGTCAGAATTGGTTTCACTTGTAAATATCTATTTATTTTAACAAATGAGAAATGGAAGGGTGTAAATTTGTTAATATTTGAAGAACAAGCCAGAAAAAATAAATAAGAACTGAATATCTTTTTTAGCTATTTGCGATCGGTAAAGTTAGTCGAAAGCTGATCCTTAGATGAAAAGTGTCACCATGAAATCCAATGTAAATTAAATAAAGTGGACAAAGTAAGAACTACTGACCCCGGGTAAGATGCTTGGGGACTTATGGCTCCACTAAATTTATTGAACATGATAATGTTCTAGTGTTCGAATAGGTATTTATAATATTAATGTAATTATATACATTAAGGGCATGATGAAGCTTCACCTTCTGATAATATTTCTGATCCAAGTTTATGAGTAAATGGTGAATTTAAACGGGTCTTTTCACTTTAAGAAAAAAAGTAGTAGGATTCAACTTGAGTGCGGACAACTAAAGAAATCTGCCGAAATCTTATACTTAAAAAGTTTTCAATTTATAGTATTTTGAGGTTAGGTTTGTCAACTTCGATGTCTAATTTGCGATCTGAGTTCATGAAAAAATAACAGCTCCAAAGGATTATTTATTTTAACTAAAATAATGGTATTAATATAGCTAGTGTCAAAATTTGTCAAAATTTAAAGAACAAGCTGAAAAAAATAAAAAAAGTAATAAATATCTTTTTCAAATTTTTTAAATTGAATAAAATATATAAGAGATCCCATGTGAGATCACATATGAGATCGCACACAAGATTGAATATGAGATGTCACATGAAATCGCCTATGAGATCGCATATGAGATCGAATGTACGTTCGTTAAATTTTTAAAATAAAATAAATATATGTGCAATTTGACATGAGATCTCACATATATTTATTTTATTTTCAAAATTCAACGAATATATACGACATTTCGAATGAACATATATGAACATATATGTGAATATATATGAATATATATCACATGAGAGTTCATACAATATTTTCAGTAGGGATGATTTTTCTCGGCTTGTTCTTTAAATTTATACATATTTACATTTTTCCGCTTCTCATTTATTTAAAATAAGTTTATACCTATAAGTAGAATCGGTGGTAGCGCAGGGGCTAAGGCTCTTGGCTCATGCTGTAGTAGACCGGAGTTTAATCCTGGGTGAATTTTTGAAAAATTTTTCTGAATTTGTCTTTGTGAAATAGAACTAGGAGACCAGGAAAAACCGATTGAAAAATCTCCCTGGTTAATAAAAATTACATGAGTGAGGTAAAATTACGGGTCTCAGTCCACAGCGATCAAAAGACCCACTGCCAATAAATAGAAGAGAAGATGATGTCTTCAATCTTGGAAATATAAAATGTGCATTGCTGTTCGAAATAGTTTAAAATTATGCAAAACTGTTTAAAAATGTTTAAGATTGTTTCAGAATGTTCAAAACAGTTTATAAGTGTGGAATTTGGGACATTTAAAACAGTTATAAACAGTTTTAAACATTTTTGAACAGTTTTGAACAATACAGAATAATTTGAAACTGAAGTGAACATTTTCTCGTATATATTATATGAATTTTAATATATATATAAGAACATTTCTACAAACACAAAATTATGAAACACTGTTGGAAATCATTTCGAACTTTTTAAAACTGTTTAAAACCGTTTAAAACTGTTTAAAACCGTTTAAAACTGTTTAAAACCGTTTAAAACTGTTTAAAACTGTTCAAGTTAATGAAAAATAGTTTATATTGATTTAAAATTATTTTGAAATATTTTGAATATTTAAAATAATCTATAACTTTTTAACATAAAAAATTTAAAACTATTAAACACCGTTTGAAATCATTTTGAAATTTTCAAAACTTTTCAAAACTGTTCATAACTGTTTTAAATGTCCTAAATTTCGCACTAATAAACAGTTTTAAACAGTTTTGAACAGTTTTAAACATTTTTAAACATTTCATGTTTCTGCCGGGAATTACAAAAAATTCTGGTATTAATTCATATGAAAAGAATCCAAATTTATTTTTAAACTATATTTGATCAATAAAGTATAGGTCTAAAGCAAATCCTTAAAAATTTTGTTTTATAATAGGTCATTTTTTTTGTCCTTTTCTAATCTAAATCTCAACTTTATTGTATATTGTGTCATGAAACGAATTTTTAAATTAGTGTTATTCAAAAACTAAATAGTAATAAAGAGATATATTTTTTTTTAGAAATTATTGATTTTTTCAATAATATAGCATTAAAGAAAGAAATAATTTCACATTAGTGAGTAATAGAATAATCAATGATTGTTAATCAAAAACATGTATTATTTGTAAGATATTAAAAGAAAACAGACATGTTTGTTCTTAATTTATCCTAGAGCATGTCGCTCATCTTTGTCCTTTTATAATAGAGAAATGAAATTTCATTTTCAACTACAGAATGTTTAAAAAAAAGGAAGCTTTATTTTTTACCATAAAAATCTTATATTATATTAAAGTGAAACCACTTATTTTTCCGTTTTTCCGGTTCTCCGCATTTTTTAAATGTGTCTTTCTTGGGCCTTATATTTTCTTGGGCATTATAATTTTTCTGGGCCTTGTAATTTTTTGGACTCAATATTTTTTTGGGCCTAATATTTTTTTGGGCCCAATATTTTTTCGATCTCAATATTTTTTGGGCCTTATTTTTTTTGGACCTTATATTTTATTGAGACTTATACTTTCTTGGGCCTTATAATTTTTTGGACTTAATATTTTTTTGGACTCAATATTTTTTCGGTCTCTATATTTTTTGGGTCTTATATTTTATTGAGCGTTATACTTTCTTGGACCTTATATTTTTTTGGGCCTGATAATTTTTTGGACTCAATATTTTTTTGGGCCCAATATTTTTTCGGTCTATATATTTTTTGGGCCTTATAATTTTTCAGGCCTCATATTTTATTAAGCCTTATATTTTCTTGGGCCTTATAATTTTTTGGACTCAATATTTTTTCGGTCTCTATATTTTTTGGGCCTCATATTTTCTTGGGCCTTATATTTTATTGAGCCTTATACTTTCTTAGGCCTTATAATTTTTTAGACTGGATATTTTTTGGGCCCAATATTTTTTCGGTCTTTATATTTTTTGGGCCTTATATTTTCTTGGGCTTTATATTTTTTTGATTCCTACATTTTTTTGGTCAGTATGTTTTCTAGCGTGGCGTTTCATCTAAGCCTGTATACTTTTACATTGGATTCTTCAGTGAAGCGTATTTTTATAATGTTTTATATAGGATCCGCTCAAGACGGTATAATATTTTTTTTTATTTCAAATGCAATGTTTTAACGTCTCATGCTTACACTAGACATTGCAAATCTAATAGCGCATCTCCATATGCAGCTGACTTAACAGCATATCCTCATATGCAACCGATCAAACAGCGCATCCCAATATGCAGCCGTTTAAACAGTGCATCCCAATATGCAGATGATTCAACAGCGCATCCCAATATGCAGCCGATTAAACAGCGCATCCCAATATGCAGCCGATTCAACAGCGCAGCCCAATATGCAACTGATTCAACAGTGCATCCCAATATGCAGCCGATTTGACAGCGCATCCCAATATGCAGCCGATTCAACAGCGCATCCCCATATGCAGCAAATTCTACAGCGCATCCCTATTTGCAGCCGATTCAACAGCGCATTCCCTAATGTAATCGATTTAATAGCGTATCCTCGTATGAAGCCGATTCAACAGCACGTTTCCTTATGCAGCCGATTTAACAGCGCGTCCTTTATACAGCTGATTCAACATCATATTAAACTATTTTGAAAGCGTCAGTTGAAATTTATTTTTATTAAATATTATCTATTTTATTATATTTCGAGTTCAACTATTAACACAATCTAAAACATAAATATAAAATATATATTGACATATTCTTTATAATATCTCTTTATAAACAATGTTTTTTGTATATATTGTGTTCTGATCATTTTTATTTTCTCCGTTGACAATAGCGTAGTCACCTAAAAATAATTTTAAATTGTTTTTAAATTTCGTTCTTGAAAGAGCATCATATAATTGCCTATGACTGAAAACTGGTGACGGCAAATAAACACCAACTTTTTCATAAGATTGTCCGTGTGATTTATTAATAGTCATTGCGAATCCTAATCTAATAGGAAACTGTTTTCGTTGCATATTGAATGGAATTTCTTCGGTAGATGGAGATAAATTTATTCTTGGAATGAAAACTAATTTATCTTTGTTTTGACCAGCTGCTAATTCCATTTAAATGGAATATTTAGGCATTTTTTTTTTACTATCAACCTTGTTTCATTACAAAGTCCCTTATTGACATTTAAATTTCTTAAAAGTATAATGATAGCCCCTACTTTCAAATGTAATTTATGTGGTGGAAGTCCATTAGGAGTTCACTCATTTTAAAATTCTGTAGGTAACATAATATCTAAATTTTCTTTGTTATCATCTTCAGCAGTATCAATACTCAAATATTCAACATGGTTTCCTTCCATTAAATTCAAAACATTATTATTGATTTCAGTAACATTATTATTTTTAGGAGCCAAAATAAATTTTTCCGTTATATTCGTATTGTCTACTTTTATTGTTTTTCCGAATATTTCTTCGACAAGATTTTCTTTAATGATAAAATTATCTGGTATAGCACTTACTTCATTATCATCTTCAAAAACATCGCGGCGTTTTTCTTCTCCGATGTCTAATAACCGTGGTTTGAAATTATTATCATTATCCGAATCTCGCAGATTTTCATTTAACTTCATTTGCTTAAAATTTTGCCATAATAAACTAAATTTAACTGAATTTTCAATAATGTTCATACGGCTACCATGTCGTACAATTGGTAATGTTTGCCTGAAATCTCCTGATATAATTACAGTTTTACCACCAAAAAGGTTGGTTTACATTGCATAAATCTTGAAAAAGACGATCAACCGCTTCAAAAGCAAATCTTGAAGTCATGGATATTTCATCCCAAATAATTATTTGTGTTTCCTTTAATTGTTTGCATTCTGCAGAATTAGGCTCAACATTACAAGTTGTACAATCTTTTATATTTAACGGTAGTTTAAATGTTGTATGCACGGTTTTTCCATCGACTAATGAATTCGCTGCTATACCTGTCAAAGCTACACATAAATAATGTATGGTATGATATTTAAAATAAGCCATTAAAACTTTAAGTAAATAATTTTTTCCACTTCCACCCGGTCCATCTATAAAAATATATTTCTCTTTACTTTGGTTGTTTAAACTTTTTAGTGTAGAGTCGAATATTTGCCTTTGTTTATTATTTAAAGAATTTATTTTCATTTCTAATTCATTAAGAATATAATTATTATGATTTAAAATTGTTTCATACATATTTTCTTCTATAAATGTGCTTATGTTAGGTAAATTAAAATCGTTTAATGAAAATCCATTGACTTGTAAATTATTTTCAATAATATTCAATGCAAGATTTTCACCTACATTTTTTTCGTATTTAGGGTGGTAAAATTTATCTTTATATTTTTCATATAAATCTCGTGCACTTATAGGATTATGAAAAACGCAAATAAAAGCAAATAATTCACAAAGAGCATAAGGAAATTCTGTTGAAGATGCTTCTTGCAAGCATCTATCCCATTCTTTATCTTCATTAATTAATTGTTTTGCCTTAGCTGCCTCATAAAACGAATGGTACATCACATTATCAACAGTACGCAAAGCTTCAAAAGACGTAGCTTCTTCAACATGTACAAGTAATAACCTAATAAAATAACGTTCTCTATCTTTCGGACTTACTAAGTACATTCTACTGAGTATTGGTTTTCTTTATTTTTCTTTTATCCCACTTTTTCAGTTTTTCATCAAATGTATAAAAATTTGGTATTTCTGAATATAAGTAATTTCGTGCTTCGAAATCTTCTCTATTCAATTCAAAATATGCTGTTAATGTTGTTCCAACATTTTTTTGCATGATCATTTCTTCTTTTCCTTCTTTAAAAAATACGTTTTGTTGATTCTCTTGATGAACGCTTAGACGTTTTATAGTATGCGGAATTACATGTAAAAGTTATTCTAATAATCTGTGCATTGCTCCAGGTGGACATAAATAACGAAAATTCTCTTAAGAATTTTCATTCATTTTTAATGAACTTTCTCCAAAGATATTCACAAAAGAATTGCTTCTATATTAACTGATTTAATTTACTGCCTTTTTACTTTAAAAGCTGAAAAATTAAAGAAATTATGAAAAATGCTATGAATTAATTGTTATATGATAAATAAATAATAATGAAATTTGTAAAAATAATATAATGATGAAAAATGATTATTTTCGGCAATTATTTATATATATATATATATGGGTCAAACGGATAATGGCTCTGTCCAAAATTGTAGATCACCAAAAAAATCGTATATAAGCTCAAAATTTTCGTCTTACACTCTACTTTCTTTTGCAATGTGGCGATTTAAAAAAATCCAAAATGGCGGCTCAAACCTAGAGATATCATAAAAAATTTTTGAAAATTGATTTTAATTAATTCAAATCAGATCCTACATATTTTTTTACATCAGAAATTAATTCAGCGTTCAATTTTACATAGGAATGTAGTATTGCACTCAAGGTAAAAAAAATTTACAATGTCATCGGAAGGTCATATCGGGAAATAATAGTTATTTCTCAAATTACTCATTGATCAATACTGATTAGTGAGGAAATAAAGATACTGATAGATAACTCGAGTTACTGAATTTAAATCTGATGTCCGCTTAACCCTAGAAGATCTGTATGAAAGTCATTTGAAGGTCCGATCGCGAATATTTTTAATTATTTGATAACATTAGGACATCTTCAAGTTTTACGTGTCGCTGAATCCGAAACCGGGGTCTGTTGGAGTGTCAAACGACGTAATTACGTAAAAATTAATCAAGTATTGACTGAAAGAAAATTTTTGTTCTCCAAGAAACCACAGTTTGAAACGAATTTTTCTGTAATTACGTCGTTTGACACTCCAACAGGTCTCGGATTCTGATCCAGCATCACATAAGACTTATAGGTGTCTCAGTCTTATCAAATAATAGAAGATATTCGCGATTTGACCTTCAAATGACCTTGATGGGGACTAGTAGGGTTAAGCGGATATCAGATTTGGATTCAGTGACTCGAGTTACCTATCAGTATCTTCATTTTCTTACTAATCAACGTTCATCAATGATTAATTCGAGAAATAACTATTGTATCGCGATATGACCTTCAGATGATATTGTAAAATTTTTTTACTTTGAGTGCAATACTATATTCTCATGTAAAATCGAACGCTAAATTGATTTCTGATATAAAAAATATGTAGAATCAGATTTGAATGAATTAGAATTAATTTTTGAAAATTTTTTATGAAATTTCTGGGTTTGAGTCACCATATTAAGGCCGCCATTTTGGATTTTTCAAAATCGCCACATTGCAAAAGAAAGTAGAGTGTAAGACAAAAATTTTGAGTCCATGCACGACTTTTTTAGTGATCTACAATTTTGGACAAAGCCATTATCCGTTTGACGTGGATTGACCCATATATATATATGTATATATACAAATATATATATATATATATATATATATATATATATATATATATATATATATGGGACATTTCACACCATCTGGAAGAGCAAAAAAATAAAAATCGCTGAAACTCTGAGAATATATTCTGTCTGTTACTCAAAATGTGTAAAAAAATATTCAAGGATTTAGATTTAAAGGATCAAGAGCCATAGATCCTTGAAATTTGGAAATTTTTTAAAATTTTTGGAAAAGTACCATCTTTATGATTTTTTTCCTGAAAATCTTGATGTTTTAGAGAGAAATTCATGAGAATTCTTCTTGTTCTAGATAAAGAGGAGAGTTAGCATTATTTTTTACAGAGCTAAATTTTAAAGTTTTCTATTGGTTCTTACATGTATTACATGGTAATTGAAATTACTCATTGTCTGCTACTTCAGAAATTGCTTTTCGAGGGCTTATTTTCTTCTATTTTTTATCAACTTAAAAATAAATTTTTGACTGTGTAAGAAAGTGCCACCAATAAGGAGTTATAACAGTTTAAAATATATAGGGATATATCTGGAACTTTTTAATTTTGAGAAATCGTCTTCACAACAATTGAAAAGTCTATAATACAAGTTTCTGGAGTGGCACACACTTCAATAAGGGCTTAAATTACTCGTTTCTGTAAGTAGAATATGTAATTAAATTTTGGTATCGATTGAACAAACGTTGTTCACGGTATATAATTTTATACATCAAAAATGATACTTTTTTCATATTTTTCTACGTGTGTTTTTTGAGCTTATATCTAAATGCTTTAATAATGTTAATTTCTACTATTATATTAAAGTAAAAAATAAAGACTTTTTTTTTCTTACGTGAATATCTTTTAGTTTATGGTTTATATGTTTATAGATTATGGGTTAATGGTTTATGGGTTTATGGTTAATGAATTTATGGGTTAATAGGTTTAAGATTTATGGATTTATGGTTTATGGGTTTATGAGTTTATGATTCATGGTAAATGGTTTTATGGGTTTATGGGTTTATGAAGTTATGGTATATGGGTTTATAGTTTATAGGTGTATAGGTTTACGGTTCAAGTGTTTATGGTTCATGCTTTATGAGTTTATGGTTTATGGGTTTATGGTTAATGAGTTCAAGGTTTATGGGTTTATAGTCTATGAATTTCTGGTTTATGGGTTCATGGATTTATGGATTTATGGTTCATGGACTTATGGTTAATTGGTATATGGGTTACTGGTTCATGGTTGATGGGTTTATGGGTTGATGGTTCATGGGTTTATGAATTTATGGTATATAAGTTTATGGGTTTATAATTTATGGTTTATGGTTCATGGTTTATGGATTTATAGTTTATAAGTTTATGGGCTTATGGTTGATGGGTTTATGGTTTATGGGTGTATGGGTTTACGGTTCAAGTGCTTATGGTTTATGGTCTATGGGTTTATAAGTCTATGAGTTTATGGTTTATGAGTTTGTGGTTAATGGTTTATGGGTTTATAAGTTTATAGCTGAAAATTTATTGATAATAGGTTTATAAGTTCATGGGGTTATAGGTTATGGGTTTATAGGTTCATGAATTCATGGTTTATGGGTGTATGGGTTTACGATCCAGGTGTTTATGGTTCATGGGTTTATGGTTTATAAGTTTACGGTTTATAAGTTTATGGATTTATGGTTTATGGGTTGATGGTTTATGGTATATGGGTTTATAATTTGTGGTTTATGGGTATATGATTTTATGGTTTATAGTTTATAGTTCATAGTTTATGGGCTTATGGTTTATAGGTGTACGGGTTTACGGTTTATGGGTTCATGGTTAATGAAATTATGAGTATATGGTTCATGGTCTATGGGTTCAAGGATTATGGTTAATGGGTTTATGGTTCATGGCTTTATGGTTTATGGATTTCTAGTCTATGGGTTTCTGAGTTTATCGTTTATGGGTTTGTGGTTGATGGTCTTATGGGTTTATGGTTTTATAAGTTTATCGCTTAAGGTTGATGGTTAATAGGTTTGTAAGTTTATGTGGTTATAGGTTATGGGTTTATGGTTTATACGTTTATGGTTTATGAGTGTAGGGTATATAGGTTTATGGTCTATGGATTTGTGATTTATGAGTTTATGGTTTATGGGGTTATGGTCAATGAGTTAATGAGTTTAGAGTTTGTGGTTTATGGTTTATAGCTCATTGGTTAATGGTTTATGGGATGGTAGTTATGAATTTATAGTTTTATGGATTTTTAAATTATAGTTTATAAGTTTCTGGTATATAGGTTTATAGTTTATGGGTGCAAGGATTTGCGGTATGAGGATTCATGGTTCATGGTTTATAAGTTTATGGTTTATATGTGTGAGATTTTAGAAATTATGGTTAATAGGTTTATAGTTTCTGGATTCCCAGTTAATGGGTTTATGTTGAATAAGTTTATGGTCTATAAATTTATGGTCAATGGGTTTATGATTTATATGTTTACGGTTTATGGGTTCATAAATATATGGTTTATGAGCATTAGGATTAATGGGTTTATGGATTATGGTTTATGGGTTTATAGATTATAGGTTTGTGTGTTTAAGGTTTATAGTCCATAGTTTATAACTCATATACAATAAACTTATAAACTATAAATCGTAAACTAATAAACGCATAAATCATAAACTCATATACCGTACACCCATAAACCACAAACTCATGAATCATAAAACCATAAACGATAAACCGATAAACTATAAACAATAAACTTATAAACCATGAACCATACACCCATAAACTATAAACGCATAAGCTATAAATTAAAAACCCACGAACCATAGACTTTGAACCCACAAACCATGAAATCAAGAACTGCTAACCCATGAACCCATGAGCCATAAACTTATAAACCATAAACCCATGAACCATGAACCCATAAACCATAAACTCATGAACCATAAACTTGTAAACCCAAAAACTATAGACTCATTGACCATAAATGCATGGACCATGAACCTATAAACCATGAACCCATTAACCATTAACCGTAAACCCTTGGACCGTAAACCTATACACCCATGAACTATAAAACCATATAATATAACCTCATAAACCATAGTTTATAAACCCATAAACCCATGGACCATGAACTCATGAACCTATAAATTCATAAACTACAGGCCCATAAACCATCAACCCATAAACCATTTACTATAAACCATGAACTATGAACTTATGAACAATGAACAATACACCCACAAACCATGAACACATTAACCATAAACTAATAAACCGTAAACCCCTAAACAACGAATCCATAAACCATCAACCCATAATCCATGAATCAATAAACCCGAAACTCATAAATTATAAACCCATAATCCATAAACTATTGAATCATAAACCATGAACCTATAAACCCATAAACCATAAGCCAGAAACTTATGAACCATAAATCCATTAACCAGAAACCAATAAACCATGAATCATTAACCAATGAACCAAAAACCATAGACCATAAATCCATAGACTATAAATCCATAAACTATGAACTCATATACCATAAACTCCTAAACCTTAAGCCATAAACCCTTAAACCGTAAACCCATACTACCATAAACCATACACCTAAAGACTATGAACTCATAGACTATAATCTATAAACCTATAAACCATAAACCTATAAGCCCATAATTCCATCATTCATAAACCCATTAACCATAAACACATAAAACATAAACCCATACACCCATTAACCATAAACCCACGAACTCATAAACCATAAACATATAGACCATAGATCCATAGATTATAAACCAATATATCATAAACTCGTGAATTATAAACTCATAAACCATGAAGTCATAAATCCATAAACCATAAACCCATAAGCCATTAACTTATAAAACAAATACATGGAAACCATAAACCTATAAACTATAAATTATAAAACCCTAAACCATTAACCTATTAACCATAAACCCATAAACCCATGAACCATGAACTCATTAACCATAAACGCCTAAAACATGAATTCATAGACTATAAACTCATAAACCATGAACTTATAAACCAATAAACCATAAATCCATAGATAACAGACCCATAAACCATAAACTTATAGACCATAAACCAATAAACCATAAACCCATAAACTATAAACCCATAGATTATGAAGCCATAGACTATAAACCCATAGACCATAAATTCAGTAACAAAAAACTCATGAACCATAAACACCTAAATCATAAATCCAAAGACTATAAACTCATAAACCATAAATTCATAAAACATTAACCCATAAACCATAAATCCATAGACTATAAACCCATAAACCATAAACTCATAGATCATAAACCCATTAACCATAAAACATGAACCATAAACCCATAAACGATAAACCCATAGACCACAAAGCCATAGACGATAAAACCATAAACCATAAACTAAGAAACCAAAAACCCATAAACCATAAATTTATAAACTATAAACCCATAAACCATAAACAAATAAACCATAAATTCATAAACTATAAACCCATTAACCATAAATTTATAAACCATCAACCCATAAACTATAAACCTATAAGCCGTGAACCCATAGACTATTAATCCATTGACTCTAAACCCATAAAACATTAATTTAAAAAACCATCAACCCATCGAGCATGAACCATAAAACATAAAATCATAAACTATGAACACGTAAACCATAAGCCAATAAGTCATAAACTTACATACCATAATCCTATAAACCATAAACCCATAAACTATGAACCTATTAACCATACATTATAAACCATGAAACATAAACCCATAAACTATAAATCCGTGAACCATGAACCATAATCCTATGAAAAATACACCAATACACCATAAACCATAAAATTATAAACCATAAACCCATAAACCATGAACCTATAAACCTGTAAACCATAAACCCATTAACTCATAAATCTTAAACCATAAACCTATAAACCATAAACTTCTAAACCATAAACCCATAAACTATGAACCTATAAACTATGAACCATAAACTTATGAACCCATAATCCATGTACCCATGAACCATAAACCCTAAATCCATAAACCATAAACCTTAAACCCAAGAACCCATGAACCATAAATTTAAAACTGTAAACCCATAAACCATAAACTGACAAACCATAAATTAATAAACTATAAGTCTATAAACCATAAACCCGTAAAACCATAAACTATAAACCCATAAAGCATTAACTTATAAACGATGAACCCATACATCATAAACCATGAACATATAAACCCATAAGTCATAAACTTATATACCATTATCCCATAAACTATCAACCATAAACCTATGTACTATAAACCCATAAACTATAAACATATTAAGAGGACGCTGTATCTCTCTATCCTTTTCTAATTAAAAAATGTAAATTTTTGGGAAAACTAGTTATTATTGATAGAAATTAAGGGTTGTCCGCTACTTGTTTAGTAAAAATTAATATTTTCTCTGATGAGGACCAACTAATTTTATTGCTTTTTTTTTCAAGTAAAGTTTGACATACTTAAATAACGTATTCTCTAGCCTTACTTAGGATTTTGTAAGTATGTCAAACTTTACTTGAAAAAAAAACAACAAAATTAATTGGTCCTCATCAGAGAAAATGTTACTTTTTACTAAACAAGTAGCGGACAACCTTTAATTTCTATCAGTAATCACTAGATTTTCAAAAAACTTACATTTTTCAATTAGAAAAGGATAGAGAGATACAGCGTCCCCTTAACCATAAATTATAAACCATGGAACATAAACCCATAAACCATAAACTTATATACCATAAACCAATTAACCATTAACCCATAGACCATAAACCCATCAACCATAAATTCATAAACCATTAACCCATGTAGCATAAATCCATGAACCCATAAACCATGAATTTATGAACCATAAACCCATAAACACATGAACCATAAACCCATGAACGCATAAATCATAAAGCTAGAAATCATAAATCTACAAACCATTAACCTATAAACCATAAACCTACAAACCATTATCCATGCAACCATTAACCAATAAACCATAAACAGTGAAATAATAAACCCATAAACGAGTGAACCATACACCATGAAACCATAAGCCCATGAACCATAAACACATAAACCATAAACCCACAAATCATTAACCATGAAACGACGAACCCATACACCCATGAATCACAAAACCTATAAACCATAAACTTATGAACCATAAACCCATGAACCATAAATCATAAATCCATTGATTACGAACCCATAAATCATAAACTTATGAACCATGAACCATAAACCCATAAACCGTAAACTATAAACCCATAAATTATAAACCATAAACCCATAAACCTTAAACCCTCAAACTATTGACTTATAAACTATAAACGCATAAATCATGAATCATAAACACTTGAACCGTAAACCCATAAACTATAAACCAATATACCATAAACTCATGAACCATAAACCCATTAACCATAAACCATAGTATATAAGTTATTAGTTTATGGGTTTATAGTTCAGAAGTTTATGGTTTATGGATTTATGGTTTATAGTTTATGGGTTTATGGATTTATGGTTTATAGTTTATGGGTTTATAGTTCAGAAGTTTATGGTTTATAGTTTATGGGTTTATGGATTTATGATTTATAGTTTATGGGTTTATGGCTTATGGGTTCATGGGTTTATGGGTTTATGGTTGACGGATTTATAAGTTTACGAGTTAACGGCTTAACGGTTTATGGGTTTATAATTTATAGTTTATGGGTTTATGGTCTTTAAGTATTTGTTTTGTAAGTTCATGGTCTATCAGTTTATGGTTTATCGGTTTATAATTTATGAGTTTGTGGTTTATAGGTTTATGGTTAATGGATTTATAGTTAATGGTTTATGGTTCACGGTTTATGGTTTATAAGTTCATTGTTTATGGTTCATAAGTTCATTGTTTATGGGTTTATGGTTTATGGGTTTGTGGTTGATGGTCTCATGGTTTATGGATTTATAAGTTTATAGCTTATGGTTCATGATTAGTAGGTTTATGAATTAATGGGTTCATGAGTTCATTGTATATGGCTTTATGGTTTATGGGTGTATAGGTTTACGGTTTAAGGGTTTATGGTTCATGGTTTATGGGTTCATGGTATATAAGTTTATGGTTTTTGAGGTTATAGTTTATGGGTTCTTAGTTTATGGTTTTTGAGGTTATAGTTTATGGGTTCTCAGTTTATAGTTTATAGATTTATGGTTTGTAGGTTTATGGTTTATGGGGTTATGGTTTATAGTTCATGGGTTAATGGTTCATGCGTTTATGGTTCATGGGTGTATGGGATGACGGTTCAAGTGTTTATGGTTTATGCGTTCATAGTTTGAAAAATAATAGTTTATGGGTTTATAGTTCAGGAGTTTATGGTTTATGGGTTTATGCCTTATAGTTAATGGGTTTAGGCTTATAGTTTCATGGGTTTATGAGTTTATGGTATATGGGTTTAGGGTTCAAGTGTTTATGGTTCATGGTTTATGGATTTATAGTTTATAAGTTAATGGTTCATGGGTTTATGGTTTATGAGTTCATAGGTTTATGGTTTATAGATTAATGGTTTACGGGTTTATAGTTTATGAGTTTATGGCTTATCAGTTTATGGTTTATGAGTTTATGGCTTATGGATTTATGATTTATGGGTTCAAGGTCGATGGTTTTATGGTTCATAATTTATGGGTTTAAGGGGTTATACGGTTTATGGGTTTATGGTTAATGGTTAATGGGTATAGTTTATAGATTTATAGTTAATGGTTAATGGGTATAGTTTATGGGTTTGTGGTTCATGGATGTATAGGTTTACGGTTCATGGTTAATGGGTTTATGGTTTATAAATTAATAATTTCTGGGTTTATGGTTTATAGTTTATAGATTTAGGGTTTTATGGGTTTAGGGTTTATCGTTTATGGGTTCATGGTTTATGGGTTTATGGTTCATAGTTTATGGGTGAATGGGTTTATGGTTTCTGGTATATGGGTGTATGGGTTTATGGTTTATGGTTTATGGGTTTATGGTTCATTAATTCATGGTTTATGGATTAATGGTACATGGGTTAATGGTTTACGGATTTATGGTCTATGGGTTTATGGTTTTATCAACTATGGGTTAATGGTTAATGGGCTTATGCTCTATAAGTTTATGGGTTTATGGTTTCTGGGTTTACTGTTTATAGGTTTATGGTTCATAGTTTATGATTTATGGTTTATGGGTTCATGGTATATATGTTTATGGTTTATGGTTTATGGTTAATAGGTTTATGGCATATGAGTTTATGACTTACGAGTTTATGGTATATGGGTTCATGGTTTATGATTTCATGGTTTATGGTTTATGGTTCATAGGTTTATGGTTTATGGTTAATGGGTTTATGGCATATGAGTTTATGACTTACGAGTTTATGGTATATGGGTTCATGGTTTATGATTTTATGGTTTATGGTTTATGGTTCATAGGTTTATGGTTTATGGGTTAATCGTTTATGGGTTTATGATTCATTGGTTTACCGGTTTACGGTTGATGAAGTTATGGTTAATTGGTTCATGGGATATGGATTTATGGTTTATGAGTTAATGGTTCATGGATTTATGGATTATGGGTATATGGTCTATGGGTTAATGGTTTATGGTTCATAAGTTAATGGTGTATGGGTTAAACGTTCATGGGTTCATGGTTTAAAGCAAGTTCATATATATAATAGTATAATACATAAAAAAGCAACCGAGCGACGTTAGGAGCGACGTAAATGCTTCTAGTTTATATCAAACTTATTTCGTTCAATCGTTTCCATTTTATTATCTAAAATATGTAATTGTCCATATTTACGTGCTTTATTTTTATTAGGATGTAACGCATATACATTATGGTAAACTTGTCCACATATTCTAATAACTTGTGTTCCTTTACCCAGCAATGTATCGAAATTGGCACCAAAATTCGCGAATACTGAAGCATCATTGTGCAACCTAACATTTCGTCGAAACTTCAATTGTTTTTGGGTAAGGAGGATTTTCCAACAATTCTACTTTACCTTTATGACAACAATTGGAGAAATCGTTACTTCTAGTATATTCGAAAGCAAAATGTTTTGCATCACAATGAACAAATGTATTTGTCATGGAACCAATGTTATTTTCAGATATGAGATTTTAATCGAAATATATATTTGCTATACAACCAATCTGTTTTGAATTAATTTTTTCAGTTAATATTATTAATTTTATTTCTTTAATTTTTTTTTACTATGCCTATTATTGTTTTATCAACAACTTTGTTCAATACAATATTATGATTGCTATTATAATTATTATTATTATTATTGTAATTTCCATTATAATTATTGTTTTTAATTTTTAATCGTTCACACTTAATAAATAATGTCTTCAATTGATATAAATCATATTTATGTTTTCGCTTTTTTTCATCTATTGGTTTATTTATTGTAGTATCATTATTAACATGTTTCTTGTCATCAATTTCTATTTGTTTACACCTTGTGCGTAATTCTTTCAATTGATAACAATCATTTTTTACTTGTGTTTTCTTACTAGGAGAGTGTCTGAGTTGCGGGTCACAGATCTTAATGAAACTTTGGTATAAGTATTTAGGTACCAAAATATGAGTAAAGCCACTGCGGTACGGTCTAATTCTTCAAAAAACTGAAGTTATGGACGACTATAGTCTTATTTTCGGAAAAATATGATTAAAGAACTCCTAATTGAAGTGTGAATAATTCTGTCTGGAAATGTCTTTAGTAAATCCACATTAACTAAAATAAAAGCAGAGAAAGCAAGCTTTAATTTTCTAGTTTCCGAATTAAAAAATAATAATTGAAACTGAAGTTATGCTTGTTTAAAGTTGAGTGGTAAGAGAAATCCACAAATAGTCTAAATTTTGAAGGATGGTGATTTTTAGTACTTTTTTTATGCTTAACTTTAAACAAGCATAACTATAGTTCTAATTATTATTTTTCAATTCGGAAGCTAGCAAATTAAAGTCTGCTTTCTCTGCTTTCATTTTAGTTATTGTAGATTTTAAAGACGTTTCTAGACAGAATTATTCACACTTCAATTAGGAGTTCTTTTTTTATATTATTCTGAAAATAAGACTATAATCGTCCATAACTTCACTTTTTTGAAGCGTTAGACCGTACCGCTGTGGCTTTACTCATATTTTGGTACCTAAATACTTATCCCAAAGTTTCATCAAGATTTGTGACCCGCAACTCAGACACTCTCCTGGTTAGTAATATCGGCATTTTCCCATTTAAGTTTTAATTTGTACTATTCTCTCATATTCAGTATATTGTTCACTAATAACTTTTATATAAGTCTCTTTTTTGCGTAATTTTTCTTTTTCATGCAATTTTTTCAATTTATTAGTATCTCTATTTTTAATTGATTTCATTTTTCATATCTTAATATTTTCATTTTTTTTAAATATTTATTCGTTTGTTTTTCTTTCATTTTTATGTAAGCTTTTTTCTTACGTGTAGCTTTATTTTTACGTATTTGTTCCAGTTCATTTATTGTAGTATCATTATTAACATGTTTATTGTCATCAATTTCTATTTGTTTATACCTTGTGCGTGATTCTTGTAATTGATAGCAATCATTTCTTACTCGTGTTCTCTTAATAATATCGGCATTTTCCAATTTTTTATTTTTAATTTGTACTATTCCCTCATATTCATTATATTGTTCACTAATAACTTTTGCATAAGTATCTTTTCTGCGTAATTTTTCTTTTTCATGCAATTTTTTCAATTTATTAGTATCTCTATTTTCCATTGATAATATTTTTTATATATTAATATTTTCAATTTTTGTTATATTCATTTAGATGTTCTTTTTTTATTTTTATGCAAGCTTTTTTCTTACGTGTAGCTTCATTTGTACGTATTTGTTTTATTTTATCAGTACCCTTTTTCATCTTTGATTTCATTTTTGTTATTTTAGTGTTTTTAATTTTTCTTTATATTTACTGAGTTGTTTTTCTTTAATTTTCATGTAATCTTCTTTTTTACGTAAAGCTTCATTTGCACGTATTTGTACCAATTAATCAATACTCATTTTGTCCTTGAATTTCAATTTTGTTATCTTAATATTTTCTAATTTTCCTTCATATTTTTTTGGTTTTATTTCTTTAATTTTTAAATAAGCTTCTTCCTTACGTACAGCTTCATTCGCACGTATTTGTACCAATTAATCAATACTAATTTTTTCCTTTGATTTCAATTTTGTTATCTTAGTATTTTCTAATTTTTCTATATATTCTTCTGGTTGTTTTTCTTCATTTTTCATAAAAGCTTCTTTCTTACGTGAAGCCTTATTCGCAAGTATTTGTTCAAAATTATCAGTACTCATTGTTTCCTTAAATTGCCATTTTGTTATCTTAGTATTTTCTAATTTCTGTTTATATTTATTTGGTTGTCCTTTTTCCATTTTCATATAAGCTTTTTTCTTACGTAAAGTTTTATGAACACGTCTTAGTTCTAATTTATAATTACTTTCTTTTCTTGCATTTTCATAATAATTTCTTTCTTTGAAATTTTTTTATATTTATGTGAATGTTCTGTTACCATTTTTCTATTAACGGAATGTCGGAGCTGCAGCAATTGAGTTTTGCTTTTTTTATTTTATCAATATCTTTCTAAATTCATAAATTGAACAAATATAATGACTTGTCTACACTAAAGCTATATTAATACAATAATTTTTGTTAAAATAAATAATCATTTGGGCTTGTTATTTTTCTATAAGCTTGGATTGGAAATTAGATATCAAACTCAATAAACCTAACCTTCAAATACAATACACCGAAAGTTTTTATCATAACTTCATATGTCTAATATTTTGGTGGATTTCCTGAATTGTCCGCACTAGAGCTTATTCTTACAAATTTTTACTTTGTAGTGAAAAAACTCGATTTAATGCATTGTTTATTCATGAGTTAGGATTGGAAATATTATGAGAAGGTGGGCAGCTTCGTCATGTTTCTAAGTCCTGTTACAAATAAAGCTTCTTTTTCATATATTTCTTTTGATTCTTTTTTTCCTTTATTTAATTTAATCTCAACTGTCCTAATTTTATCATCGTTATAATTTAAGTAGATATCATTGATTCCCATTATATAATTATCTGGTTTTAAAAAGTTTGTATCTGAAATGTCATTGTCAATTTCCATCAAAATTGTTCCATGATTCAAATTCTTTTGTTTACGATACTTCTACCATGATATTTTTTTGTTCTGCCAATAAATGCATTTGTGAGTTTTTTTCTAAAAGTTCAAGCTCGGCAAAATCTAAATTTAATGGTATTCGATTCAGACGTTGCTCATAACAAAAACTCCTCCTTATCATGTCTGGTGGATTATCGTCATTAATATTTGCATTATTATAATTTTGTAAAACTGGAAACATTCTTATTTGTTGCGTTGTGAAAATTCTTGATGAACGTAATCGCATTTATGAAACATCATATCTAAAACAACATGGACCTACATTATAAAGTATTGCAACAGCAAAAACAATTGCAAAAATGCCAAAATCAAAATTATTTGTTTGTGATTGTACTGTTTCGAATACTATGCTTAACGGTAGGCCGGAGTAGAACCTGATACCGACCGAGTAAAAATTGAGTTGTTTGTTATTTACTCAAGTTTTAATCGGTGTATCTTCAAATCAAAGGTCAAGCGCAATAGATATTATTATTATGAACATCTACGCACAAGAAAAAAAATATCTACCAGTTTGTTTTTGAGAAAAGTAAGTAACGCGAAAATATTATAAACATAAACTTTTACTTTGGCGTTACTTACTTTTCTCAAAAACAAACCGGTCGATATTTTTTTTCTTGTGCATAGATGTTCATAATAATAATATCTATTGCGCTCGACCTTTAATTTAAAGATACACCGATTAAAACTTGAGTAAATAACAAAAATGCCAACTAGACAAGGACAGCGAATCCGGCCTGCTCTTAATTCTAATTTGTTTGGAAATAATTTGTTTATATAAATCTTATGCTCATCTTGTAGATATTTAAGATTTAAAATGTCATATATATGAATTGCCTTATTATTATAATACACACAAATCCTGTAACCCTTTTCTAAATTTCCAGAATAAATGTATAAATTCTCCATTAATCGGTACTAAATTAATATATTGTGGTCTTTGAATTAGTGAAGTTAATTGCATGTCGAATGAGGTGCGCCGGTTTAAAATATTATTAAATGCTAATATATGAATATCAGTTAACATGAAAGCAATTTCACTATACAATCCCTATCTTTAAACAATCAATTTATCTTTCTCAGTCAAAGCCATTATTGAAAATTAAAATTCTTTTAAAAATTGTAATTAATTTTCTATTAACCTTTTTCAAAGATATTTACAAAAGAATCGCTTTCATATTAACTAATTTAATTTACTGCCTTTCTACTTTAAAAGCTAAAAAATAAAAGAAATCATAAAAAATGCTATGAATTAATTGTTATATGATAAATAAATAATAATAAAATTTGTAAAAATAATATAACGATAAAAAATGGTTATTTTCGGCAATTAAACATTCATATATATATATATATATATATATATATATATATATATATATGGGACATTTCACACCAACTGGAAAAGCAAAAAAATAATTGCCCGAAAGAATATATTCGATACAATAAAATTTTTTTTGTTACTAATAAATTTTTTCTCCAGTGTAGCTATTAGATTAAGTAACGGTTGTTATCATCTGTCTTTTATTCTTATCATGGAGAGACAAAGACAGAATTAGGTTCAAGTAACAACCGCTACTTGAGTAAGGTCTATGAATAGGACCTTAAGATCGTCTGTAATAATAAAAATTTATATGGTTGAAATATATATTCGGAATAGATTAAATTACAAATATCATTTTCTTCATTAAGAAATAATAAGTTGATTAAAAAAAATTTTTTTTCTCATTTATTTTTTAGTCCATTTTTAATTATAATAAATTTTATTAAAAACGGATGTTACATCCACATGATTCCGGGTGTATAAATTAAAAATTCTACTATTTATTTTTACTCTTTTTTTTTGACCTTTCGTTGTATGTGCGTACATATATAAAAATATATGTACACATATACATTATGCATGCATATAAACATGCAATACTTGCAATTCATTCTCTCGATAACATATATTTTTTTTTAAACATGTATTAATAAAAATTAAATAAAATGAATTTTATATTGAATAGTTAATATTAAGGAATAATTTTAAGTATATTTATGTTCATAAAATCAAGTCAGTTGGCGAGGCGCGAATGCTATTCAGCACTTTTAAGCGCAATAAGAAGATATCCTCTGTCGAAAAATCTGAGACTTTGAAGAGTTTCTCACGGCCGAACTGGCCAATAAGACTTTTTTAAAGTTTTAGCAAATTATATTTTTTTGTTTTTTTTCTTCTTCAAAATTCGCATCTACCTTGCAGCGAAAAAGATTTATTGTCAATTAGACCGCATCTAGACCTCGTGAGGGTAACACCTTTTTTTCTTTGCAACTAAATCAAGCATTAAATTGTAACATTAAAACACTTGTACTCGCATTTTTATTTCCTTTAAAATTCTATTACTAGGGAAATAACTCAATTGCGCGCCTAATTTAACAAGTCGTTTCAACATAAATCATAATTTTATACAACTTGCTACAAAAAAAAGGTGTGTTAACAATAAAAATGAAATTTATTCCTTTTTTTTCAATCAAACGAATAATAAATAAAGTGCTACTGTGGTTTCTTCAATTCATCACTATAAACTCACGCGACTCACTTGTTAAAATTTTTGTATAACGTTTATAATAAATTTAAATAAATATCATTATTTACAAATAAATACAGAACACGAAATTTTAAATTCTGTGAACATAAATATCATCGATCCAGACCTAACCCAGTTATCAAGCGGGCAACCAGAGAGGAGCACTACGCTCTTTAAATATAAGTTTTTTTAATTCTTAACTGGCACCGTGGGTAAAATTTACCCCAAACCTACTTTAAGTTTATATAAATTGTACTAAGATCTTAATAATGGCCTAAGTGGCGACATCTGTCAGTAGTTGACATCCCTAACTAAAGATTCATGAGGTGTGTATCGTGTGGCAGGCATCAGTGTGTGTTGGAGAGCCGTTAAAATATTAAAAACTACACAAGTTATGATTTTTTAAGTGAAAAAACTAAATTTTCCTGTTTTTTTTTTTCAACATTTTTTTTTTACTATTTTAATTTAAACAAATGAGTATAAAAACAGTTTAACTTTAAAAAACATACTCTAAGTAACAATAGAAATTTTTTTTGTACAATAATATTAAGTACCGGCTGCGTGAGACTCGCTTGAGTAGCTTGGGATATTAAATACCCCTCAGTGCCACTTACGTATATTGGTACCAACAGTGCCAGTTAAGGGTCAATAACAGACTCCTTGCTTTCGATCACGCAGCCAACAGTTAAGACAAGGTAAGTGATTAAGTTCCTCTACTCTGCATACGAGGCAAGAAATATCTCACGATTGAATATAACGTCTGAGTAAACCTATTTTAGGTGACCGGCCATAACAACGGAGCAATTTATTTTAACATATTTTGAAAATGATAATAATACTTTTAAGTTATTTAGAAATAATACTCTCAATCATATTCAAAAGTATTATGAAAATAATTTCAATTTATAAAATACATAGTAAAGGTTATTATTCATTAGTAGAGTTTAACGACAGTGTAAATAATTCTTTTAATAATGATACAAACAACTATCAACTGTCAATATTGATCAATATTGACAGTTAATAGTTGTTTGTATCATTATTAAAGGAATACATAGTAAAGGATCAAATATTTTCATCTTACCTGCCAGAAATGAAATTTTTCCAAAATTTTCATGGGGACTAAACTACAGTCTATTGTAGCATGAGCCAAGAGCCTTAGCTTCGGCGCTATCACCGGTTCTACTTATAGGTATGAACTTATTTTAAATAAATAAAAAGCGGAAAAGTGTAAATATGTATAAATTTAAACAAGCCAAGAAAAATCATCCCTACTAAAAATATTGTATGAACTCTCATATGAAATCGCCTATGAAATCTCATATATATTCGTTGAATATTGAAAATAAAATAAATATATGTGAGATATCATGTCAGATCGCACATATATTTATTTTATTTAAAAAATTTAACGAATATACATGAAATTCCATATGCGATCTCATAGGCGATTTCATGTGACATCTCATATGCAATCTCATGTGCGATCTCATATGTGATCTCACATGGGATCTCTTACATATTTTATTAAATTTGAAAAATTTAAAACAGATATTTATTTCTTTTTATTTTTTTTGTCTTGTTCTTTAAATTTTGACAAATTTTGACATTAGCTATATTAATACCATTATTTTAGTTAAAATAAAAAATCCTTTGGAGCTGTTATTTTTTTATGAACTTAGATTGCAAATGAGACATCGAAGTTGACAAACCTAACCTCAAAATACTATAAATTGAAAACTTGTATATAACTTTTTAAGTATAAGATTTCTGTTGATTTTTTTAGCTGTCCGCACTCAAGTTGAATCCTACTACTTTTTTTCTTGGAATGAAAAAACCCGATCAAATTCACCATTTACTCATAAACTTGAATCAAAAATATTATCAAAAGGGGAAGCTTTATCGTGCCATTAATGTATTTAATTACATTATTATTATAAATACGTATTTGAATACTAGAACATTATCATATTCGATAAATTTAGTGGAGCCATAATACCCCAAGCATTTTGCCCTGGGTCAGTAGTTCTTATTTTGGCCACTTTATTCAATTTGCATTATATATCATGGTGTCACTTTCCAATTAAGGATCAGCTTTCGACTAACTTTACCGATCGAAAATAGCTAAAAAAGATATTCAGTTTTTATTTATTTTTTTTTTAGCTTGTTATTTCAATAATAACAAATTTACATGCTTCCATTTCTCATTTGTTAAAATGAATAGATACTTACAAGTGAAAGCAATTCTGATATACATTTTTATTGAAAATAAACAAAATTACTTCTTTCGTTACTTTCGATCAGTAGAAAATGTCTTAAACCTCGTCTAAAACTTACCTTTAATATAACGAATAGTATAATAATAAAAGATGTGTATTACCTTACTGTTAACGATTAGACTTACATTGCATATAAATATAATTCTTATTATAAAAACTATGTGAATAGTCTGTATGAATATGATTATATATCATGGTTTGAAATTGTATTCGAGCACGATTTAAAAATTTTTCAGATTACGTTAGATTAACGACTGAATTACGAAAACAAGCAATGAGATTGCGATAATACTCTAAAATAAAAGTAAAATCAATAATTCTTGAGTTATAAAAACCTATATTATTTAAATCTATATGATGCAATCGTAAAAGATTAGTAAAAATAATTTATTACTATCATAAAAAAAAGATATTTAGTATTAAGTCACTGTCGGTTCATTGAAGGTAGTTTGTCATAATGTTCTTAGACATAAATAAAGCTGCAACTGTTTTTACAGCGACATGCAGATTGTGTAACAATTGGTAAGACGTGTCATGCCGTAAATCTAAACCTAATACAGCGTGCGTCATAGAACGACACTACCTATTGATTAGAAAAACTGTCATTAATCAGTGGACTGACCACGAGCCTTGTATATATGATTTCGTCTGTGATATGAAATAAGTGACTCAATTTGTAAATACTCAAATTCTGTACAAACCTTTGTATACGAACGGCGTCGCTCCAGACCTCACTGAAAAGTGATCGTCTAAATTTTTGTATAAAATTTGTTTCTTTTATTATTCAATCGCCAAGTATAATTATGCTCGAATATAGTTTTAAACCATAATCTATAATAGCATGCTTTAGATAACGATTGATTTGTAGATGTGGAGTAGAATCATTTAATCGGATTGTTAGAATATATAAAAATTATTTGAATTATAGACCAAATTTCAGATTTGATGTCGTTGACATTGATTACAGCTATAAGTGTAGGAGAAAATAAATTTTTTTTTGCACATGAGATCTCACGTAAGATCTCATGTGAGATCATGTATCAGGAAAAATTAATTTTTTTGCACACGAGATATCAAGTGAGATCTTATGTGAGATCGGGTATCGGAAGAAAATTAATTTTTTTACACATGAGATCTCACCTGAGATCTCACGTGAGATCGGGTATCAGGAAAAATAAAATTTCGCAGGACATGAAATCTCACGTGAAATCTAAACTAAATAATTCAACTAAACTTGAAATAACTGGAAATAACTAAAAATAACTAGGAACAGCTGAAAATATCTGGTATTTCTCTTTCAAGCTGAAAATTTTATAACAGTTCTTCCAGTTGTTCTTAGTTATTTCCAGTTATTTACAGATATTCCCATTCGCTTTTATTTTTTCCGCCAAGGTTAGTATATTGTAATTTTTAACACTGGTAGGCACCAATTCGCTAACGGTAGTCAGGGCTGCATATGTTTGCAGTTACTTACACAGTAACTGAAAATTGGTGCGACAATTGTCAAGTTACCTGCCTAGTAACTGGTAAATGACCGGATCAGTTACCACTTACAGGGTATGTAACTGGAAACTTTTGCTATCCTATATTTCATAAATCCCAATTTCATTGCCAGTTATTAACGATAACCATCACTAATGCTTGTCTAACAAGAATCCAACGGTTGTTGTAGACCAACACAAGCTATTACAGGGTGCGCAACGGATAAATGGTCGGACTATTTGCCAGTTACTTGCACTCTAACTGCTGACTGATTAGACCATTTACTAGTTACTTGCTCTGTAAGTAGTAACTGGTGTAAGTATTCCTAATTACTTGACCATTTCAAATGGAAACCATTTCCTTATTCACAACGCTGTACGTAATTAATGACTAATTTAACCAGTTGCCATTAACAGAGTGCGTACACACGTACAAGCACGCACATACACGTACAGACACGTACAAATACGTGCGCACACATAAAAATACGAACAAATACGTACACACACGTACAGGCACTTACAAACACGTTCAAATACGAACAAACACGTACATACACGTACACACACGTACAAACACGAACAAACAGGTACACACACGTACAAGCACTTACAAACACGTACATACTCGTACAAACACGTATATACACGTCATATATATATATATATATATATATATCTTCTGATATTCATATAAAATAATGTTATGTTACGAGCAGAGTTGTAAATGAGAAAATAGTTTTTCATTTGAAATGGTCAAGTACTTGAAAATACTCGCACCAGTTACCAATTACAGAGCAAGTAACTGGTAAATTGTCTGACCAGTTCCCAGTTAAAGAGCAAGTAACTGGAAAATTGACCCGTTCGCCGTTACTGGGTGGGTAACTAGCCGAATCAATTAGTTGGCAGTTACCGTGTGGAAAACTGGAATATGGTCGAATCGATCAATTAGCGGTTACCGGGTGGGTAACTGGTAAATGGTTGGATCATTTACCAGTTATTGGCTAAATAACTAGAAATGGTTGGATCATTTACCAGTTATTGGCTAAATAACTAGAAATGGTTGGATCATTCACCAGTTATTGGCTAAATAACTAGAAATGGTTGGATCATTTACCAGTTAATGTGTGAGTAAATGATAAATGGTCGGACTAGTTGATAGTTACTTGGTGAGTAACTGGAAATAGTCGGACCATTTACTAGTTACTTGCTCTGTAAATGGTAAATGGTGCGAGCATTTTAAATTACTTGACCATTTCAAATGAGAAACCATTCCCTCATTTACAATTCTGACTAGAAGTTTATAGTTTAATGGTTATTAACAATTTAATGTTTGAAAATTCAATTTTACCCAGTTTTTCAATAACTAATCTCTTAAAAAAATTAATATGTTTATAAATAAAATATGTACATGTTCTTCGATAATTCCTCTATTAAATGATGCATAATATACCCCTTTATAACTTTTCATGCTTTATTAATAAGATTATCAACAAATTGCAATCCGACTGCAATAACTTGAATAGTATTCTCTTTAAAAAGGTTGCACAACTTCTAGCGCAGAAGTTAGTGGTACATTTTAGACTAATTTTTATACTATATTTAACGCTAATTATTGTGTCGCTTTATCAAGCAAAAAGCGACGGAACGTTTGGTGCAACTAATAACGAAACTTTTTTAAAAATATATTATGAAAAAATAAATTTGCAAATATTTATTAAGTGTTTATTTTTAAAATAACATTTTTTTAATTGTTCTATTACGTTTTAATTTTCTTGTTCTTGATTATGTCACTTGTGACATCACAGCATCATTCCAAATGCTTTCTATTGTTTTCTTTACACACAAACAGATGCCGATGACGACGACGATGATCATGATGATGATAGTTAGGAGGGACATGTTTTTCGCTATTTTATTAAAAAGATCAGGTATACATAATTTAACATTATTCATATCATAAATCCCTACAATATTCAAATATATAAGTTAATAATGTGAACCGTTTGGCACTAGTATAATAAGCATTTTTTCATCAAGGTCAAGAGAACACATATTATAAAGATCTGATCAGTATCAATGCATGTTTCATTTCTGAAACCCAGAACGTTACGAATTATTTTTGAATAATAATTAGACTTTACCTTTATTAACTTAACAATAGTTACTTCTATATCGGTGTCTACAAAGAAATCTATTAAGTGAACAAATCATCCATCACGTAGCTGTGCAAAATTATCACATGAGCATTTATTTGTTTTTCCTACTGACCTATAATTGAGTTACGTGTTTTTGGAATTAAATGAAATTAAGGCTTATTTTTTCAACTTGTCTTTGTGTAGGCTTTCACATACTTTTTCGTCAACGTATATACAGATCTAAGAATATACAATTATTCACTATAATATATAATATTCACAGCAAATTGTTGTTTTAATTCATAAAATTATTTCATGTAATTTTACTTATAAGTTTCATATTTTACAAAATTTATTTGATAATTTTTTGGTAGCTATGTATTCATTTAATCATAATAAATGACCCACTCGATGCAACCGAATCGTTTTATATTTTAGATTAATAAAAAAATTCGAAACTTTCAATTCACTATTAAAATTAATTGTGATTTTAATTACATTTATTTCTTCATGTATTATTTTTAAAACATGTGCAATAGATACAGCATTCTATTTCAGCTTTTACACACAGACACGAAGTTTTGATACATGCCTTACAATTACAATTACGTGTCAATTCATACAATTTTGTTGTTTTTTGAATATCTGTTAAAGAATAATTGATATTATTTATTTTTTTTTTATAATTTTCGTTGCAAATAATAAATTTAATGTCTTTCACAGTTTTTGGAAAAGATTCATTTTGACGATATCATTCACGTAATTTATTAGTTGATCGTGTCATACGTGTATTTTTTGTAACATAGAAAAATTTGCTTTCGTTTTTAAATGATTCATTACTTTTGTCAAGATTATTAAATTCATTTGATTCGAATGGAAAATTATTCTGAGTGACGTGATCATTGTTGGAACGTGCGTAACTTTTATAACATTCAGTGTGATATGTAAAAGTGCCTGTAATAATATTTAGTTGTTTCAGAGAAGTTAAATTATTATTAAAAAATTAATACATTAAAATTATTCAAAAGTGTTTTAAATATTTATTTTCGGACGAAAATTTTAATTTTATCTTTTAAATAAAACGACGACCACTTTTAATAGCATAGCATAAATATAGCGACGTTAAAAAAAATAAATATTCTATTAACTAAACCGTTGTTATCTACTGCGTAAAATAGCATTCAGACATTAAATTGTTAATAGTCATTAAACTATAAACTTTTAGCATACAGCATATATATCGAATTTTTTTCTTTTTTTAACCTATATTTTATGAAAAAATTGGTTGTGCATTGGAAAAAGGATTTTCTAAAATTTGTTTAAACAATTGCATTTTAAATAAAATGCTGCATTTTTTTAGATTTGCGATTTTCTTAAAGCTGAATAAACGATGTTGCCTCGAATCGTTTGATCGTACACCTTTTAAGAATCAAACACCTTCTTCTTTGACGTTTTCTATTTGCTGGATGGTAATCGGGATTATCCCCCTCTGTCTCATATCCGGAATCAGCAGCAGCATTATCATTTTCTAATGCCCACCGCTGTTGGTTTTGCTCTTGAATCTGAGATTACTCAGGTTCGAAAGCACCATCAGGTAGGTGATTGTCAATGACTATCACATCTTCGGTTACTTCACCAGCGATAAAAACTTTGTTTGTATTTACTAACACAACATTGGCGTTGACCAACTCTTGTTGTTGTATAATCCAATACCGGTCCACCAGCATCATAAACTGTGCGTCGAGGATAACGCAATTCACCAATAATGCAGTATTCACTACTGCCGAATTATTTTCCACCAATATAATAATACTATTATTATCACTGATGATTATTGAAGACTCCACGCACGGTGATCCTGGACCAACTTTAAATGGATTGGAAAAGCACCATAGAAATAACAACAGGACTAGATTCAAAACAACAAAATACATGATTTATTCAATTTTCTAAGTGGTTCCAAGAACCGTTTTCGAAAAAAGTGTTTTGAAAGAAATAAAAAGAATAAAATAATGCAAAATGTTAAAATTATGTTGACTTTCATAAGTAAAAAATCATTTGCAAACCATAAATAAAATTTGAAACATATTTCAAAAGAATTCGTGAATGAAATAATCACAAAAGAAATGGAAAAAGAAAAAATTAAAAATTAATGAATAAACAATTACTATTACTACTATTATATTAAAGTAAAACATTGCAGAGCAGGCCCAACTATGTGTCCTTGTCTAATAGTGCTTTTCATAATTTATATAAATACTATTGCTTGTAATATTAAAAAAATGACAGCCCCCACTAGATACTAGAAAAAAGGTAAATTTTATAATAAGAACAAAATAATTTTATCACGTGGTTTTTTAATAATATGAGACTTACTGAAAATCTAAAATGTAACTTATCTTTTTTGGTAGGTCTCATATTATTTAAAAACTACATGATTGAATCATTTTGTTCTTATTATAAAATTTAACCATTATACTAATATCTAGCAGGGGCTGCCATTTTTTTCGTGTTACAGCCAAGGGTGTTTACATAAATGATGAAAAATATTATTAGACAAAGACAGATAGTTCGGCCTCTTCTTAAGACTTTTATTTTCTCCCACACATACACACATTTACACATAAACAACATCTATCCCTTCGTCTCTCCGCCTCTGTCTTCATGTCTCTCCGTCTCTCTGTCTACGTCTATCCGTCTCCATCTCCCCGTCTCGTCTCTCTGTCTCTCCGTTTTCATTTCTATGTCTCCGTCTCTCTGTCACTATTCCTATGTTTTCGTTTCTACGTCTCCGTCTCTTTGTTCCATTCCTTCGTCTTCATTTCTCCGTCCCTGTCTCACCGTCCCCATTCTCACGTCTCGTCTCTTTGTCTCTGTTACTCCCTCTCCGTTTGTTCGTTCAAGTCTCTCTGTCTCCGTTCCTACGTTTCCGTGTCTTCGTCTTTGTCTCTCCATCTTCCTGTCTTTGTCTTCATCTGTCCGTCTCTGTCTCTTCGTCTATGTATCTCCGTCTCCATTTCTACGTCTTCGTTTCTTCGTCTTCGTCTCTTTGCCTCCATATTCACGTATTTGTTTCTCTGTCTCCGTCTCCGTCTCTTCGTCTCTGTCACTCTGCCTCCGTATATACACATGTATGTTCACACATTGGTGCTGATACTTGCGTTGATGATTATTATGATTATTGTATTGATGATTATTATGATGATATGTTCAATGCTGAATTAGTTTTTAATTTAATGTTTCGTTCCAGAGCTGTCCATAAGACTCATCAATAAAGCTAAGTGAAAAATGACAATTTGAATAAATAGACACTCTTATAATTTATTTTATCAAAATAACGAAATTTCTAGATAAATATTTGTACTTTTGAACTTATATTGACAATAAATAAAAAGCATTTTGAGAAATTTGTGATTATAGTTTGTTTTTAAGGGGGCATTAAAGCGCGATTCTTTAATGATTATTTTCAATTATATTTTCTGGTATTATTTGATTTATTCGGATTGCCCTCTTTACAACAACAGATCCTGCTATAAACGTTACTTTTGATTAAAATTTCAGTTATTTTTTGCTTAGCCTTAACATTAATATCCGTGTTCTTTCAATTACACAATGCTTACAATAAAAGTCGTGTTTTTTTATTACACTGTGGTTACAATGGCAACCGCATTTTTTAAATTACACTATGCTAACATAACAGCGCACAAAATAGCAGCCATAGGGAGCGCAGTGGTGTAATAGATAGAGCTTTTGCCTTGTATGCGTCATTTATATCGCTACTCTTAAAAACTTCGACCTCATTATGTATTGGTTGATTGTTGGTCACAGAAGTGGTTGACCATCCATCAGTAGTCAAAGTTTTCGGTATGGTGTGTCCTTCGAGCATATACTACTGGAGGAAGCCTTCCAGCTATTAACTACGTTACAAGGCGAAGAGAGAAAAAGCCTCTATTTTGGTACGTGCTATCTCTCTCTCACTTTCTTAGTGGGAAACAGAAGCAGTTAATCAAATCAGGCGAGAGAGAGACAGCACGTACCAAAATAGAGGCTTTCTCTCTCTTCGCCTTGTAACGCTTTCTGCCATTCAGAGGCTTCCTCCAGTAGTATATGCTCGAAGGGTGTGTCAGACAGTCTAGCCTGATGTAATGTGTTAAACGAGAACTGGGTTAAGCTCTCTCGATATCACTATATGAAAAAGGTCAAGAGGCGGTCGGGACTATATGCTGCATGGGGGCGCTACGGTCAGGTGAGAGAAAAATGTAAAATAATTTTTACTCAGCGATTTATAATTTACTGAAACAATAATATACCTCTAATGTTGTCAATAACTCTAGCCACATATATGTAGAATAATTATTGATGCTAATCTTGTTTGAAAAGTCTAAAATATTGTTGTAAAGCGAAAACTGCAGCGCGAGATAGAGCCGGCGTGAGCATATGTATTCATCAGTCTTTAGTATTACTTTCTCTGTCGCACTAAAGAAAAATACACATGTTTACATCGGCTCTATTACGCGCAGCAATTTTCGCTTTACAAAAATATTTTAGACTTTTCAAACAAGATTAGCATCAATAATAATTCTACATATATATGGCAAGAGTTATCGACAGCATTAGAAGTATATTATTGTCTTAATAAATTGTAAATCCGTGTATAAAAAATATTTTATATTCTTTTCTCACCTGCAGCGCCACCAAGCGGCAAATGGTTCCGACCGCCTTTTAAGGCTGATTCCATTTTAAATCAAACAGCCTGTGTACACTCAAGTCACCAATTATTGCACCGATGAAGTATTTTATTCTACTCTAAAAATAAAGAGTGTTACGAGTGCCGTTTAGTAGAGAATATAGAAAAAAATGCAAGTGTGCAGTTTATAGAATATGAAGCGACAAAAGAAATGAAAATGCATCAGTGGGAATGGCTCAACGTTTGAATGCTTGTCTGTTATGCAAGAGGCCCGGGGTTCGAGACACATCGCGGACGCTTTTTCGCCTTTTTTATAATTTAAGAGGTCACGTATCTCTGTCCTTTTCTAATCAAAGAAATGATTTTTTTACAAAAACTACTAACTTTAGCAAAAAATGAAGAGAAAGCCGCATCTTGTATCAAAATAGCAATATTTTCTTTGATGAAAAAGAATTAATTTTATTGCTTCGTTCTCAAGAAAACCTTGAAAAACGAAATTGTCCACCCTAACCTCTATGATTTAAGTTTTTCAAGGTTTTCTTGAAAACGAAGCAATAAAATTAATTCTTTCTTATCAAAGAAAATATTGCTTTTTTGATATGAGATGCGGCTTTCTCTTTATTTTTTGCTAAAGCTATTAGTTTCTGTGAAAATCTTGATTCTTTAATTAGAAAAGGACAGAGATACGTGACCTCCTCTTAATATTATATTAGTCGCTTAAGAGGCGGTCGGAACCATTTGCCGCTTGGTGGCGCTGCGGTCAGGTGAGAGAAAAATATAAAATATTTTTTATATAGCAATTTAAAATTTACTGAAACAATAATATACTTTTAATCTTGTCATTTCCTCTAGCCATATATATGTAGAATAATTATTAATATTAATTTTGTTTGAAAAGTCTAAAATATTGTTATAAAGCGAAAAATGCGGCGCGAGGTAGAGCCGACGTAAACATTAGCATACATCATTCTTTAGTATTGCTCTCTCTGTCGCACTAAGGGAAGGTGCACGCATGTTTACATCGGTCCTACGTTGCATCGCATTTTTCGCTTTATAACAATATTTCAGACTTTTCAAACAAGATAAGTATTAATAATTATTCTACATATAGATGGCTAGAGGAAATGACAACATTAAAAGTATATTGTCGTCTCAGAAAATTGTAAATAGCTGTATAAAAAATATTTAATAGATTTCTCTCACCTGACCGCAGCGCCACCCTATATGTAGCGGCGAATAGACCCGACCGCCTCTTAATAATAAAATAAAATTCGTAACAAAACTGGTGTCAGCTAATGGGATCTTACCCAATAGCCTAGAAGAAGACTGTATGTTTCCAGTTGCCGCCTACCTTACCTACTCTCAAATAATTAATATAAATGGATAAATAATAATGAAGTAAATAAATAAATAAAATAGGTGCTATGTCCCGTGAAGTCAGAAGTTCCACGAAAGGATCCGAATAGCGCGGTCGATAAATGAAGAAGATTTCTACAATAACTATGAAAGTCAATATATAAAACGTCGGGGACGACATTACCACGGCCTCAGACGTGTTACGAGTGCTGTTTAGAAGCGAATATAGAAAAAAATGCAAGTATGCAGTTTATAGAATATGAAGCGACAAAAGAAATAAAAATACATCGGTGGGAATGGCTCAACGTTTGAGCGCTTGTCCGTCGTGCAAGAGGCCCGAGGTTCGAGATACGTCACAGATTCTTTCTCGTCTTTTTTATAATTTAATATTATATTAGTCGCTTAAGAGCAGGCCGAACTATCTGTCCTTGTCTATAGTGTTTTTCTTCATTTATATAAATTCCATTGGTTGTAATACTGAAAAAATGACAGCCCTCGCTATATACTATTATAATAGGTAAATTTTATAATGAGAACAAAATAATTTTATCACGTGGTTTTTGAATAATATGAGACTTACTGAAAATCTAAAATATAACCCATTTTTTTGGTAGGTCTCGTATTATTCAAAAACTATATGATTAAATTATTTTGTTCTTATTATAAAATTTAACCATTATACTAGTATCTAGTGAGGGCTGCCATTTTTTTCGTGTCATAGCGAATGGTGTTTACATAAATGATGAAAAATACTATTAGAAAAAGACTGATAGTTCGGCCTCTTCTTAATAATAAAATAAAATTCATAACAGAAGACATGTATTTTATTTTTTTTTCTTTATGCTGAAATATCAAGATTGCATGAAATATACATAATTGTAAATTGCATACAAAAACTAAATGTTGAAACTGAAAAAGTTGACAGTAACTTTAGAGGGCTATCGTTCTACCAATTTTCAATGAATTTTGATAAACCTTTTTTTGTTTTATTCCATTTTGAGCCCTCTTTAATTCAGTGCAAGAAATTTAAAAAAAAACTAAAAAATGACGAGATATATGCATTTTATCAAAAAATGCCCTTTATATGCACATGCATTTTTCTCGAAAAGGCCATTTTTTTGTTTACTGAATTTTTTTTAGCTGACACAGGATTAAATTACCTAAAAAATAGTGCTTGTTCGATCCCGCATACTTTTGTTCGGAACGAGAAAAAAATTAAAAAATTTTATTTTTGAAAAATGCTTGTAAATACGTTCGGAAGTCCTGAGTAATCTACACTCAAATGCTGTCACATGCTTCGCTCATAATTTGTATACATTTGTATGTATGTATATACTTTCAATAGTGAAATATATATATATATATAATACATATATATATATGTGTGTGTGTGTGTGTGTACATATGTATGTAAATTCATAATATAAAAATGAATTCTTATAAATGGAAAAAAATAATTCCATTCCTGTATATCTATATTATGTGTTTCGATGCACAAACAATAGGAGGCCAACTCGCGGACAAATACATCGCGTAACCAAAACAGTATATTGGAACTGTCATATAGAAGCTAATTATTCTTACGACTGATTTGAAAGGTATTTCTTAGGCTTGTGAAAAAGTATACAAACTGTGCAAATACAATGTCCAAAATTTACTCTTCTGAAAGAATTTCATCTCCCGATTTTTTTCAAATGCATAAGAAGGTAGTTTATAAGAGCAGTAATTGACGTTTTTGACCGTTGGAAGATTTAGCCATTAATTTAGCACAACTTTATACAGATTTAAAAATACTGCTATCTACTAATGTATGCACTAATTGTTATGAACGCATATAAAAAATGACTTAAAGTAATCTTCAGTCTACATCTGAAAATGAAATCGGAATAAGGAATAAGGAAAAATTAAGTGCCAATTTAATAGCTAAATCTTCCAACAGTCGAAAAAGTATATTACTACTTTTATAAACTACCTTCTTATTCATTTGAAAAAAATCAGGACTTGAAATTCTTTGAGAAGAGTAAATTTCGGATATTGCAATCGCACAGTTTTGTTTACTATTTCACAAGCCTGAGTAGTACCTTTCAAATTAGTCGTAAGAATAATTAGTTTCTATATAACAGTTCCAATATGCTGTTTTGGTTACGCGATGTATTTTCCACGAGTTGGCCTCCTATTGTTTGTACATCGAAACACATAATATAGATACACACGAATAGAATTATTTTCTTTCATTTTTTAGTATTCATTTTTAGATTATTAATTTACATACATACGTACACACACACATATATATCACTTTTGATAGTATATATATACATAAAAATGTATACAAATGATGAGCGAAGCATGCGACAGTGTTTGAATGTAGATTGCTTAAGACTTCCGAACGTATGCACAAGCATTTTTCAACAATGAATGTGAATTGTTTTCTGTCTCTAAACGAAAAAATACAGGATGAAACAGGTACTATTAGATAGGTAATTTGATCCTCTATCAGCCCAAAAAATTTCAGTTAAAAAAGATGGCCTTTTTAAGAAAAATGCATGTGCATAAAAAGTGCATTTTTAGGTAAAACGCATATATCTCACCAGGAGAGTGTCTGAGTTGCGGGTCACAGATCTTGATGAAACTTTGGGATAAGTTTTCAGGTACCAAAATATGAGTAAAGCCATAGCGGTACGGTCTAACGCTTCGAAAAACTAAAGTTATGGAAGATTATAGTCTTATTTTCAGAAAAATATGAAAAAAGCACTTCTAATTGAAGTGAAAATAATTCTGTTTAGAAATATCTTTAATAAATGCACAATAACTAAAATAAAAGTAGAGAAAGCAAGCTTTAATTTGCGAGTTTCCGAATTGAAAAATAATAATTAGAACTAAAGTTATGCTTTTTTAAAGTTAAGCAGCAAAAGAGTAGTAAAAATAAGCATTCTTCGAAATTTAGATGATTTTTAGTACTCTCTTACTAAGAGAGTATCAGACCTCCGGATCACGGATCTTGCTCAAACTTTGGGATAAGTTTTCAGATGTCAAAATATGTTAAGAAACAGAATTTTAGATCCCAATGCTCAATATTTCCCTAGTTACAGGCAATTAAAGAAAATCACTAAAAAAGTTACTAGATTTTCAAACGCATATAGTTCCTTAGCATTGATAGCTAGGAGCTTGAAACTTTTTTTAAATAAAAGCTGAGCTCAAATCCTTTCGAAATAGTAGTTATAGCATGTCAAAATACTATTTTTTCCCAAAATTATAGCGTGATAAACATTGGACCTGGTTTTTCTTTTTAAAACATTAACTAATAACAAAAGCTGAAATTGGGTCTAATGTTTATTACGCTATAACTTTGGGAAAAAATAATATTTTGACATGCTATAACTACTATTTTGAAAGGATTTGAGCTCAGCTTTTATTTAAAAAAAGTTTCAAGCTTCTAGCTATCAATACTAAGGAACTATATGCGTTTGAAAATCTAGTAACTTTTTAGTGATTTTCTTTAATTGCCTGTAACTAGGGAAATATTGAGCATTGGGATCTAAAATTCTGTTTCCTATCATATTTTGACATCTGAAAACTTATCCCAAAGTTTGAGCAAAATCCGTGATCCGGAGGTCTGATACTCTCCTAGTTAGTGATCAACTTTAAAAAAGCATAACTTTAGTTCTAATTATTATTTTTCAATTCGGAAACTCGCAAATTAAAGCTTGCTTCCTCTACTTTTTTTTAAGTTATTGTACATTTATTGAAAATATTTCTAGACAGAATTATTTGCAATTCAATTAGGAGTTCTTTTTCATATTTTTCTGAAAATAAGACTACAATCTTTCATAACTTCAGTTTTTCGAAGCGTTAGACTGTACCGCTATAGCTTTACTCATATTTTGGTACCTAAAAACTTATCCCAAAGTTTTATCAAGTTCTGTGACCTGCAACTCAGACACTCTCCTGGTCAGTTATTTTTTAGTTTTTTTTTAATTTCTTGCACTGAATGGAAGAGGGCTCAAAACAGAATAAAACAAAACAAGGTTTACCAAATATCATTGAAAATTGGTATAACGATAGCCCTCTAAAGTTATTGTCAACTTTTTCAGTTTCAACATTTAGTTTTGTATGCAATTTTCAAATGTGCATATCTCATGCAATTTCGATATTTCAGCAAAAAAAAAAAAAAATACGTGCCTCATTTTCAGAGTAGAATAACATACTCCATCGCTGCAGTATTTGGTGACTTGAGTATATACAGGTTGCTCGATTTAAAATGGAATCAGTCTTAACATAAAGAAGACAATACCCTCATATGTTGACTGTTTTAAAAAAAAAAGCAATAGCTGTCGTACTTTTTATCCACGCAGCACGAGCAATAGTCGCCACGTTCTTCATTAACACAGCGTTTAAAATGGTAGCCACGTTTTTTTCAATTGCATAGCGCTTACGATAGCAGCCACATTTTTTCAATTGCACAGCAGTTGCAATAACGGCCATGTTTTTCAAATTATATTGGGCTTACATTAGCAGCCCCTTTTTTTAAGTACACAGCGCTCAAAATAGCAGCCGGGTTTTTTGACCACACAGCGCTTAAAATAGAAGTTGTGTATTTTAATCACCCAGCGTTTATAATAACTCTGCGTTATTCTATTACACTGCATTTCCAAGAGTAGCAGTGTTTTTTTTTATATTTTACAGAGTTTACTTTAAAAAACGTTTTATAAAATTCATATTATAATTTGAATACATAAGTAAAATCGATTCTGAAGCCTTTTTTAGCTTTACTTCAGAATTGTTAATTTTTTCATATTTAATGTTATATTAGACTTTCAAATACGTACGATTTTATTTTTTCATTTATTATTTTCAATTTTGATCTCGAAATTTTATAATATTTTTTGTAACAAATTTTTTTAGTGTAAGCCATTTCTCTTCAACTTTTCTTGACTTTTCTGCTGATTGTATGATCAATTCTTTTTTATTTTTTGTCCTCAAAAGTGCCACGTATAACTGTTTATGACTAAAAATTGGTGTTGGTAAATACGCTTCTACTTTTTTAAAAGATTGTCCTTGTCAATTATTATTAGTCATTGCATGAGCAAATTTTACAGGAAATTATTTTCTGATGATCTGAAATGGCAATTCATCATTTGCTGATAAGGTCATACGTAGTAAAATTATAGTACTCCCTTTTTTATTTTCTGTTAATATTTGTGCAATAATAGTATATTGTTTTCATTTTGTAATTACTAATCGGGTCCCTTTACAAAGTCCTTCTTTCAAATTAACATTTCTAAAAAGTATTATCATAGCTCCCTTTTTTATTTATAATTTATGTGGAGGTTAACCATTGGGCGTTGAACAATTTAAAAATTCTGTTGGCAAATTGTGTCTGAACTATCGTCATTTAGATCTTTTGCAGTGTCAATGCTGAAATACTCTATTACTGGTTCATTTATTTTTTATGAAATTTTTTCATTCATTTCTGTCACATCTACATTTTTTGGCACTAATATAATATTTTCGTAATAGTCACAATTTTGAATATATATATTATGCCAGTAAATTTCATCAATTGGATTATCCTTTGATAATATTTCTTTTGGAATTTGTACAGCTTCATTTTTATTTTCATATTTTGAAAGGGAATTACCATTTCCTATATTTAGTAACCAAAAATTTTAAATTTATTATCTGGTTTCGATAAACGTTTATTTTCTTTTAAAAACATACATTGAAAATCTTGCCATTAATAATTTTTTTACACAATTTTCTAGTATCTGCGTTCTATTTCCATGTTTTATTATTGGTAATGTTTGTCAAAAAACATTCCATGCGCGAAGTTCAATTTCGCACACGATTCACAAAGTGACGCGTGCGAAAATTGAGCTTCTTACATGTCGTGTCAAAAAATACAGTTTGATGCTTGTGTGAAAAAGTGATTTCTTCCTCGTGTGACCTTTCTACCCTCGTTTCGCTCGGGTGCAAACCGCCACACGAGGAAAAAATCACTTTCACGCACTAGTATCGAAATATACTATTTCTTCTAAACGGATTACTATTATAACATACATCATTTAACATTGATTGACGACTTTAAAAGCGTATTTTAATGTCGTTGTGATTTCATTCTAGATAACAATTGATACGCTTCTTATTCTTCTATCTATTTCGCTGTTTGCACAAATATTACATATTGTGTATTCAGGTATGTTCAACGGTAATTTAAATGTTGTATGTACTGTCATACCATCTTGTAATGAATCAGCCTCTGTATGTGTCCACGATATAATCAAATAGTTGATTCCATGAATTTTTAGATAAGTTATAATTATATTCAATGAGTTGCTTTTACCACTTCCACCTGCACCGTCTATATATATTAGGGTGTCCCTTAATTCCCAAAGTTGAAAAAACTTTGCTCCCGACCCTTAAATCATTAACGTGTCACTAAAAACTAAGAAATATATTGACACATCGCTCTCGAATAGAGTGTAATCACCCGCGCCTGTCAGAAAATTAATTTTCAAATTTCTTTCCCTACTTTTCAATGTTATCATTTATCACCTCTAACATTTTTTAATCTTTACCGAATTGTTTAACCCTTACAGTCACAGGAGCCGATATATCGGCTACCTAATTTTCTTCTTTTTTTTACCTCGATATTTTTGCAATATCATGCTTGATTCTTGGATTTTTTGTATTTTCGAATACACATAGCCTTACTATGTATAATGCTGATGATATTCTATAGATTTATAACTATTAATTATTATTATAAACAAATACATACGGAAAAAAATGAATTGAATTGCATCACTGAAAGGGTTAAATAGTTAACTATGCTTATATATGGCTGATTCTATTCAGATTTATGCAGGCCGTCACTAATCGAAATTTTTTCTTCTTCTAAGTAATAAAAATACCTTCTATTATGTATATAAAGATAAAATTTACCTCGTAGAACGCTCGAATTTTTTTTTTTTTTTTACTACAGCAATTTTAGTGTTGGATGTGAAAACGAAAATTCAAAAATTGAAAATGAACCTCTACTTTTAAATGACTATAGCTCCGTCAATTTTTAACCTTTTTGGGCGTTCTTTTAACGAAAGTGTGCGGAATTATGTCTTGTTTCAAATGCGATCTCGATTTTTGTAATACAATTTGATCTCACTGAGTTATTTACAAAAAACCGAAAAAAAGCGATTTTTTTCAAACACGATTTTCTCAAAAACTATATATTTTTTTTTTTTTAAATTTTTATATGATTTCATACATAAAAAATACTAACTTTGAGGGTAGGTGAAAATATGCTAATTTGCCTTATTTTTTTTAAACAGATTCTTAAACGTTTTTTTTATATTTTCGATTTTAAAACATTGATACCATGGCGCATCGTACTGTTTTTCCAACTTTACGTGTTCTTACAACTATTTTTATGCTTTTATTTATTAATATATGAAAAATAACAACAATAATCTTTAAAATAAACCCCGGATCGAATATTTTGATCGATAAGAACCAAAGTTATGACGATTTCAAGTTTAAAAAAAAATGCTGAAACTTTAAATAAATATATTTACTTTGAATTTTGAATTTTAAATTTTGAATTTGAATTTAGAATTTTGAATTTGAATTTTGAAAAGGTTAGTTTTTTAAATACTAAAATATATTATTTGGTCATTTTCAATGAACAAATAATATGCGATACAATTAAGAAAGAACACTAATGAATTGAGAACTAATGTGAATAAAAAAATCCGAATTTGAATAAAACCTTTCAATTTACTTCTTGCTACTCATGTCTCGAAGTTTTGGCAGTGTAGATTTGGTTTCGTTCACTTTTCCAACAGTGAATCTTTTGAATACCTTTAATTTCTTTTGCATTTCCTAACCATTCCATTTTTTTTTGTCAGTTGAAAAACTTCTAACTCATCCTTGCGGATAACAAGAATGTTAATCGACGGAGTATATTTTGATACGTGAGTGGCGAAATTTTCAGCGTTTCTAATAAAATCTGCACTCTTCTTGGACAGATTATGCGTGGTAGCATAATGTTTAACTAAACCACCAATACCGTCACAAGCGCCTTTACCATGACCTGTTGCAGAAAAAAGCCATTTTCTGTTTACTTTTGAGTTTTGAAGCTCATAGAATTGATATCTATTTTTAAAATGACTGGCAGCTCCATCGAAAATGGTTATGATTTCATCAAGATCTTGCGCAATATGTTTTTGTTTTAGGTTATCGATGATTAAATTTATAGCCATTAGGGCATGAGACGAATCATGTTTAATATCGTCAGAGACGGTAACATAACTAACTGTTTTATCATTTCCAAAACAGCATACTGACGTAAATATTGATATTTGGTTTTTACTCCAATGATAGCTTTGAATTTCATTTTGAAGCAGAACTGTCCAATTTTCTGCAAAATCGACATGAATAACTAATTGGAAGTTATTGTTTTTCGCTAAAAGTTTAACCTCTTTAATTGCTATACGTTGAATTTCTTTGAATCAATTTATGAGCTTTTACACTGAGAGCGCGCTCTCTTAACTCTATTAAGAAATTTTCAATTGTGCTAGTTTTATTCAGTAAATTTGATTTTTCCCAAACACCATAAATTATTTCTTCATATAAATCTTCTTCCGTCAAAGAAATTACTTGTAAATCAATAGAATCTCCAATGGGACATTCTTTACATTCTCTTACTAGGAGAGTATCAGACCTCCGGATCACGGATTTTGCTCAAACTTTGGGATAAGTTTTCAGATGTCAAAATATGAAAGGAAACAGAATTTTAGATCCCAACGCTCAATATTTCCCTAGTTACAGGCAATTAGAGAAAATCCCTAAAAAAGTTACTAGATATTCAAACGCATATAGTTCCTTAGCATTGATAGCTAGGAGCTTAAAACTTTTTTTAAATGAAAGCTGAGCTCAAATCCTTTCGAAATAGTAGTTATAACATGTCAAAAAATTATTTTTTCCCAAAGTTACAGCGTGATAAACATTAGACCCAATTCCAGCTTTTTTTATTAATTAATGTTTTAAAAAGAAAAATCAGGTCCAATGTTTATCACGCTGTAACTTTGGGAAAAAATAATTTTTTGACATGTTATAACTACTATTTCGAAAGGATTTGAGCTCAGCTTTCATTTAAAAAAAGTTTCAAGCTCCTAGCTATTAATGCTAAGGAACTATATGCGTTTGAAAATCTAGTAACTTTTTTAGTGATTTTCTTTAATTGCCTGTAACTAGAGAAATATAGAGCGTTGGGGTCTCAAATTCTGTTTCCTTTCATATTTTGACATCTGAAAACTCATCACAAAGTTTGAGCAAAATCTGTGATCCGGAGGTCTGATACTCTCCTAGTTAGTACACATTTCATATCATCTTTTGAACAAAAAAGTGAGGAACATATTTTCAATTCCAAATCTGCAATGTCTTGTTTATTCTCTTTTTTATAATTATTCAAAGCATCTAACATAAGTTTAAGATTCTCGCAGTAAACGCAAAGACACGAATCGGTGGGTGGATGTGGTATAACCCACTTCGGTCTTAAAGCGTAGAATGTTGATTTACCGATTATTGTTTTCATTTCAGGATTTTCGCCTTTAAATAATTGATATATTTCTTTTATACTTCGCGTAAGAAAGCGTTTGACTTTTTTAATTCTTATACCATTTTCTTTGATACTGTGTCGCTTTTATTTGCACTTTGACGAGAACAATTAAAATCATCGTTCAGATAATAATCCTTTACTTTCATTACAATTTCACTATCCAAAGAATGGCCACAATAGTTCTCAGACTGCTTGTAAATTTTTTTATTATTTACCAATGATCGTGCTTGATCAATCATATAAATAGTTACATTTGGTAAAACTGATAATAAATAATCTTTGGAAATATCACTTGGTATAATACTCAACAATCGCACTTTTTCAAGAAAATTTGAACAATTATCTAATGCAATTTTAATATTCTCAAGCCATTTATCATTTGTTTTACATTCATTATTTTCATTCAATGCGGGCAAATCCGTTATATCGTAGACTTTCATCATTTTACCTGCTATTTGTGAATCAAATGCATCGTTTATTTGTTTTCTTTTTCGGAGAGCATAAGATTCTCACATCTTGGTATTTATACTTTAAGGCATTTTAATTGGTAAAATGTTTAATTTCAAATTACTTGAAGTCTCGTTGAGCTGTTCTACCACAGCCTCACTATGAATAAAATCTTCCGAAGATTGTTGACTGCTTGAAGTCGATGAAATAGGCGCATTTTTCACTTCATCTAATAATATTTTGTAACACGAAGGGCATACTTTATCTTCTCTAGAGAAAGAAGTATTTGGATATAAGCGCTTCAAAGACTCCGTTAGATCACCTAATTCTCTAAGCGAGCTTTTGGAGCAATCATAAACAACTTTTTTTTGCCTTTCTTTTAAATCCTTGCACTTCATTTTAACCATCAGTGATGCCATTATTGATATTCTGTTCAATGACAGATCGAAAAAAATAATTTTTCTTAAACAACTTTATTTTTTATCTTCCTTTTCTTATATTTTTAAACGCGTCAAGTCGTTGATGAGAATGCAAAGAACGAATCATCGCCACCTAGTAGTGACATGCGTCAACTACCTACAAAATAAATTTAAATTCTAGGCGCGAAATTCAAACTGATAAAAAAATTATATTCTTCAACAAAAAAAATTTTTATTATAATAATGTACCATAAAAATAGGATAAATGGTTATGTATTCTTTCATCAAAATAACTTTTTTTTTTAAATTAAAAAATTTATATCTTCAGATTTTAATCTTTAACGAAAATTGCGTTTCCTCAATGTAAATATCATATTTATCTAAAGTTTCAGCTTTTTTTTTAAACTTGAAATCGTCATAACTTTGGTTCTAATTGATCAAAATATTCGATCCGGGGTTTATTTTAAAGATTATTGTTGATATTTTTGATATATTAATAAATACAAGCATAAAAATAGTTGTAAGAACACGTAAAGTTGGAAAAATAGTACGATGCGCCATGGTATCAATGTTTTAAAATCGAAAATATAAAAAAAACGTTTAGGAATCTGTTAAAAAAAAATAAGGCAAAATCGCATATTTTCACCTACCCTTAAAGTTAGTATTTTTTATGTATAAAATCATATAAAAATTTCAAAAAAAAAAAAAATATAGTTTTTGAGAAAATCGTGTTTGAAAAAAATCGCTTTTTTTTGTTTTTTTGTAAATAACTCAGTGAGATCAAATTGTATTACAAAAATCGAGATTGCATTTGAAACAAGACATAATTCCGCACACTCTGGTTAAAAGAACGCCCAAAAAGGTTAAAAATTGACGGAGCTATAGTCATTTAAAAGTAGAGGTTCATTTTCAATTTTGGAATTTTCGTTTTCACATCCAACACTAAAATTGCTGTAGTAAAAAAAAAAAAATTCGAGCGTTCTACGAGGTAAAGTTTATCTTTATATACATAATAGAAGGTATTTTTATTACTTAGATGAAAAAAAAAATTTGATCAGTAACGGCCTGCATGAATCTGAATGGAATCAGCCATATAAGCTATCGAAACTCTATTCAGACGCAGAAAATTTTTTTGGGATAACTTCCAAGTCGACATGTGGATGCAAAATTTTAAAAATGTACGTAAAATTCAATATTTTTGAATTTTTAATGGCCTTATCGTATAGTTGAGTATTTCGCATTTATATGATATTAAAGTAAAAATGGAGACCTTTAATTCACTTTATTAAAAATATTCTTGCTATACTAGAACCAGAGGTATCTTTATATAATTTGATAAAAAATATAATTCATCAACTTGGTGAATCTGTTAATTTGGATCAATAAATTTTTTTTGCTCTAATTTTGTATAAACATCTCTTATAAAGTATCTTTAAGCTTGTATGGGCTATACAGTCTGTGTCAAAAGTGAGTTTTTCAGAAAATCGTCTATATTTTTCGGTAGAAAGTAATTATTCAATTTTTAGCTTAGTAACTTATTAGATAATATTAAAACAATCATTTTAAACTTTGTTTCATTTAAATATAATGAATTACTAAAGAATTATAACATTCTAAAGTTTATAAATTTTACACAAATCTAATACAATCATAAATAATAATGCCAAACTTTTAAAAATGATTTTATTTAACTGCAACAAAGTTTATTTTGTTCAGTTTAAAATTTAGAATCTATTGACGAGGAAGGAATTTTGATTTTGATTTTTTATTTAAATTTATTGCTAATTTTCTATGATAAAACAGTAAGTACCGTCTGAGACATATACATTTTTTCGCAGAAAATTAGCAATAAATTTAAATAAAAAATAATCAAAATTCCATCCTCGTCAATAGATTCTAAATTTTAAACTGAACAAAATAAAAGTTGTTGCAGTCAAATAAAATCATTTTTGAAAGTTCGGCATTATTATTTATGATTACATTAGATTTGTGTAAAATTTATAAACTTTAAAATGTTATAACTCTTTAGTAATTCATTATATTTAAATGAAACAAAGTTTAAAATGATTGTTTTAATATTATCTAATAAGTTACTAAGCTAAAAATTGAATAATTACTTTCTACTGAAAAATATAGTAGTCTAGGTGCCCAGAGGGTTTTGTATGAAGTTAGAGGTCCCACCAAGCAAGCAGGTAATTTATATGTATTTTGAGCCGCTGAATCCGAATTTGCAACTTGTTTTTCGCGCAAATGGTCGAGTAATTTGTTATAAACAAATTAATTGTTTAAATGACTATAGTTTATGAACTACAATAGATGCAGTAATTTTCTCTGCAAAAACTTGTTCTTTAATAAAAAAAACAAAAAAAATCGTTTTTGTTGCATGTCAATTCGATAATTAGAACCAGAGATATGGCAAATATATTGCAAAAAAACATAGAGACGTAGCGGAAGCGCGAAATGCCCTGGTAAAAAACCTTACAATTCGACTACTAATTAATATTTTTTGAAGTTCAACATGTGTTTGAAAAATGTCAGAGTCTCAGCTTTAATGATAAATTGTTATATACTACTTTCAAGTGTTAATAAATATGCTAGAATGATTTGAAGCAGAAAAAATTTTCAATTTTACAGAATCTTGTTTGTTTATAACGAAATGATATAGGTTAACGAACAAAATATTTCTATATTTTTGATATAGAATGATAGGAAATTTGCTCTAGTTTAAGAATCTGTCCGGTTTTTCAAATTTAAATAAGTAGAACCTGAGATATCGCAAATTTAAGCTGTAGCACCAACTCCTTGCAATACGACATATGTGTGCAATATAGCGATCGCTTTCCTTATTAACTTCATACGAAACCCTCTGGGCGCCTAGACTATAGACGATTTTCTAAAAAACTAACTTTCGTCACAGACTGTATAGCCCATACAAACTTAAAAGAAAACTGGAGGTCTCTAATTTTACATTAATAATTTGTATATAACAAACTCCAAATCTATGTACAAAACTACAATCAGCGCAATTAAGCCAACGAAAAAATTCTATGAAATTACAATTATATTCTGCGATCTTAGATGAATTTAAAAATTATAATCCTCTTCAAATTTTCACGTTGTATGTAATAAAAATACTTTTAAATTATTTTCGATATTAATTATTTACGCTTTGCTTGCGATAGTTTCATGAATACGAAATGTTGCATTGTAGAAAAATAATCCCAATAAATGGAAGGTCAAAGTTGGAATTAAAAAAAAAAAATAATTTTTTGTTTTTTATTTTCGCACTGATATAGATATTTTTTTGAAAAACTTAATATATTTCGGTGGTTCGGAATAAGCTGTAAATACGATGGAAAATAATCTCCAATTTTCTTAGAAAAATCGATTAAAGATCTCTTGAATAGTTTTTAATATTGTGATAAATAATTCAAAAGCGTACACCTTTATTAGAAGAAATTAATAATCTTTATTTTAATCATACAAAACTTTAATAATAAAATAATCAGTTTCTAGGCTCCTTTCCTCTCTAGCGATATCCATGGACTAACTTTGGAGAGTCGTCAGCCGTATCACGCTGTAATAGGTGGCGCTACCTTACTGAATATACCGGGTTGAGTGTGCATATATTTAACATATAGAATATAATAATAAATCTTAATATTAACTAAATCTATTCAGCCGATTTTAAAAAACGTCGCCTTAAGAATTGCATTTTTTATTGGTAAACATTTTTCCAATTTTGAAAGTATCATTAATTTCGTTTATTTTGACAGTATTGTTCGTGAATTTTATTATTGTACTATACCTGTTAGTAGAATCGCATAAAGCATTTAATATATATATGACATTGGGCTAAAAAAAGTGATCGATAGTAGACTTACATCAAACGATGTAAATATTACAATATACTTCGAAATACATAACCCTGATCAACACCAACTTCCGGAAGCAAAAACTATTCTAGCTATATAGGGATGAAAAACATACTTTTCACCAAAAATTAACGTTTTTATTTTTAACAACCTTTCGATAAATTTATTGTAACCAAACGATGTAAATATCAAAATATACTTTGAACTATATAACTCTAAACGACACTGACTTCCGGAAACAATAACTACCCTAGCTATAAGGGGATGAAGAAAATACTTTTCACAAAAAATTAACGTTTTTATTTTTTTTAACAACTTTTTGATAAATTTATTGTTGACAAACATTGTAAATATTAAAATATACTTTATAATACATAACCCTGATCAACACCAACTTCCGGGAGCAAAAACTACCCTAGATAAAAAGGGGTTGAAAAACATACTTTTCACAAAAAATTAACGTTTTTATTTTTTTTTAACAACCTTTCGATAGATTTATTGTTACCAAAAAATGTAAATATTGGCACATTCTTTACAATACATAAACCTGATTAACGCCGACTTTCAGGAACAAAAACTACCATAGCTATAAGGGGATGACGAACATACTTTTCACAAAAAATTAACCTTTTTAATTTTTTTTAACAACTTTTTCATGGATTGTTACCAAACGATGTAAATATTGAAATATACTTTGAAATACATAACCTTCATCAACGACGACTTCCGAAAACGAAAACTACGCAAGCTATAAGGGGATGTAAAACATAATTTTCACAAAAAATTAAAGTTTTTTTAACCACCATTTGATAAATTTATTGTTAACAATCAATGGGAATATTAAAATTTACTTCAAAATACATAACCCTGATCAACACCAACTTTCGGAAACAAAAACTACCATAGCTATAAGGGGATGAAGAACATACTTTACACAAAAAATTAACCATTTTAATTTTTTTTAACAACTTTTTCATGAATTAATTGTTACCAATCGATGTGAATATTGAAATATACTTTGAAATACATAACCTTGATCAACGACGACTTCCGGAAACGAAAACTACCCTAGCTATAAGGGGATAAAAAACATACTTTTCACAAAAAATTTACGTTTTTATTTTTTTTAACAAACTTTTGATAGATTTATTGTTAACAAATAATGTAAATATTGAAACATTTTTCAAAATACACAACCCTGATCAAAATCCACTTCCGGAAACAAAAACTACCCTAGCTATAAGGGGAAGGGAAACATACTTTTAACAAAACATTAAAGTTTTTATTTTTTTTTAAGACCTTTTGATAAATTTATTGTTACGAAACAATGTAAATATTGAAACATTCTTCAAAATACATAACCCTGATCAAAACTCACTTCCGGAAACGAAAACTACCCTAGCTATAAGGGGAAGAAAAACATACTTTTCACAAAAAATTAAAGTTTTTATTTTTTTAACAACCTTTCGATAAATTTATGGTAACCAAACGATGTAAGTATTGAAACATACTTCAAATTACATAACCCTAAACAACGCTGACTTCCGGAAACGAAAACTACCCTAGCTATAAGGGGATGAAGAACATACTTTTCATAAAAAATTAACCTCTTTAATTTTTTTTAACAACTTTTTTATGAATTAATTGTTACCAAACGATGTCGATATTAAAATGTACTTTGGAATACATAATCTTAATCAACGGCGACTTCCAGAAACAAAAACTACCATAGCTATATGGGGATTAAAAAAACATACTTTAAACAAAAAATTAACGTTAATATTCTTTTAACAACCTTTTTAAAAATTTATTGTTACCAAACAATGTAAATATTGATGAATTTTTAAAAATACATAACCTTGGTCAACGCCGACTTGCAGAAACGAAAACAACCCTAGCTATAAAAGGATGAAAAACATATTTTTCACGAAAAATTAACGTTTTTATTTTTTTTAACAACCTTCCGATAAATTTACTTTAACCGAACAATGTAAATATTGAAATATACTTTAAAATACATAACCCTCATCAACGCCGACTTTTGAAAACGAAAACTACCCAGCTATAAGGGGATGAAAAATATCCTTTTCTCAAAAAATTAACGTTTTACTTTTTTCTAACAACCTTTCAAGAATATAATTGTAACCAAACGATGTAAATATAAAAATATACTTCGGAATACATAACCCCGATCAACACCGACTTCCGGAAACAAAAACTACCCTAGCTATAAGTAGATGAAAAACATACTTTTCACAAAAAATTAACGTTTTTATTTCTTTTAACAACCTTTCGACAAATTAATTGTAACCAAACGATGTTAATATCAAAATATACTTCAAAATACATAGCTTCAAACAACGCCAACTTCTAGAAACAAAAACTTCTTTAGATATAAGGGGATGAAAAACTTACTTTTTGCAAAAATTAAGGTTTTTATTTTGTTTAACAACCTTTTGATGAATTTATTGTTACCAAACAATGTAAATATTAAAACATTATTCAAAATACATATTCCTTATTAACGCCGACTTCAGGAAACGAAAACTACCCTAGGTATAAAGGGATAAAAAACATACATTTCACAAAAATTAAGGTTTTTATTTTGTTTAACAACCTTTTGATGAATTTATTGTTACCAAACAATGTAAATATTAAAACATTATTCAAAATACATATTCCTTATTAACGCCGACTTCAGGAAACGAAAACTACCCTAGGTATAAAGGGATAAAAAACATACATTTCACAAAAATTTACGTTTTTATTTTTTTTAACAAACTTTTGATAAATTTATTCTTACCAAACAATGTAAATATTAAAATATTCTTCAAAGCACATATTCCTGCTTGACGCCGACTCCCGGAAACAAAAACTACTATAGCTATTGGGGGATAAAAAACATACTTTTCACAAAAAATTAACGTTTTGATTTCTTTTAAGAACCTTTTGATTTATTTATTGTTACCAAACAATGTAAATATTGAAACATTTTTCAAAATACATAACCCTGATTAACGCTGACTGCCGGAAACGAAAACTACTCTAGTCATAAGGGATCAAAAACATACTTTTTACAAAATATTAACGTTTTTATTTTTTTTAACAACTTTTTGATAAGTTTATTGTTACCGAACAATGTTAATATTGAAATATACTTCAAAATACATAACCCTTATTAACGCTGACTGCCGGAAATAAAAACTACCCTAGCTATGAGGGGATGAAAAACATACTTTTCACAAAAAATTGACGTTTTTATTTATTTTAACAACCTTTTAATGAATTTATTGTATCCAAACAATGTCAATATTAAAATATACTTCAGAATATAACTTTAAGTAGTTTTCGTTTTCGGATGTCGGCGTTGATCAGGGTTATGTATGTTTGAGTATATTTTAATATTAACATTGTTTTGTAACAATAAATTTATCAAAATGTTGATGGAAAAAATAGAAACGTAAATTTTTTGTAAAAAGTATTTTTTCATTCCCTTATAGCTAAGGTAGTTTTTGATTCCGAAAGTTGGCGTTGATCAAAGTTATGTATTTTGAAGTATATTTTAATATTGACATTGTTTGTCAACAATAAATTTATCAAAAGATCGTTAAAAAAAATAAAAACGTAAGTTTTTCGTGAAAAGTATGGTTTTCATCCCTCTGTTATGTCACAACGTATCTTTTATATTACTTTTTAATTTACAATTTTTAAAATATTTTTTCATTAATATGACATTGATGAACTAATTAAACGGTCATCGAACAATAAAAGAATGTGTTAACCCAAGCAGTAAAGAAACTTAAAGTTGATATTGAGCAAACGAAATTCTTCGATTTAAAATTACAAAACCAAACTCACATTTTGAAATTATTTATAAGAAGAACAAGATCCACTTTCACCTAATGAAATTATGTCAAAGATAAAAAATTATAAAAGCCGACTGAAATTGACGACAGTGGGCACTACCCCAGGATCATCGTTGGTACCAAGTCGTAAATCCTGTAATTCAAATTCAAAATTCAAATTCAAATTCTAATAAAGTTATTGTATTCAATATTTAATTATTTTTACAAGTGTCAATAAATATCTTAAAAGTTTCTTATATTCGACTCGAGTCTTATTTCAAATCGTGCCTATATGATCATATCTCCACAACTTTTAATCTTTTGGTGATATGTCATTTTACAGCTGTCACTGGGTAGCGAATGATGCACACTATTCAAACTAGGTTCACACCTTTTGTACAATCTTGTTCCTCTATTTTTTATGTATATAGTGAATGTGCCACCAATGCTTCAGTAGATATTTCTATAAAACGTAAATTTTTACATGGATAAAAGTTCGGAAATTTCATCCATGTAAAAATTTTCGTTTTATAGAAATATCTACTGGAGCATTGGTGGCACATTCACCATATACATAAAAAATAGAGGAACAAGATTGTACAAAAGATGTAAACCTAGTTTGAATAGTGTGCATTATTCGCTACCCAGTAACAGCAGTAAAATGACTTTTCAAAAACATTATAAAAAAATTAAAAGTTGTGGAGATATGCTCATATCTATTCTTTGTCTGTCTGTATCCAGCCTTCATCTACTTGAATCAATTAAGGTAAGAATATTCAATTTATATATTCTCTATTCAAATACTCTAAATAAATATTCTTCAATATATTTCAATTGTGAGAAACGGTTTACTCAATTAAATATTGGTGGAGTTCAATTCACCACTAGATTATACATATATTCATCTTTCATAATTATAATTTATTAATAAATTCAATTATTTCAAATTAATTCAAATTCATATTTAAAATCATACAAAAATATTCAACATAGTAAAAACATACACTTTTATTTAGTCCTAGTGAAAGCCAGGACTTAACACCTTATAGCCAGGGTAGTTTTCGTTCCCGGAAGTCGGCCTTGATTAGGGTTATGTACTTTGAAGTATATTTTAATATTTACATTTTTTGTCACAATAAATTTATCAAAAGGTTGTTTCAAAAAATGAAAATGAAAATGTTTTGTGAAAAGTATGTTTTTTATCCCCTTATAGCTAGGGTAGTTTCCGTTTTCGAAAGTCGGCGTTGATTAGTGTTATGTATTCGAAGTACATTTTTTTGTAACAATAAATTTATCAAAAAGTTGTTAGAAAAAATAAAAACGTAAATTTTGTGTGAAAAGTATTTTTTTCATTCCCTTATAGCTAGGGTAGTTTTCGATTCCGGAAGTCGGCGTTGTTTAGGGTTATGTAATTGAAAGTATATTTTAATACTTACATCGTATGGTTACCATTAATTTATCGAAAGGTTGTTAAAAAAAAATATAAACTTTAATTTTTTGTAAAAAGAATGTTTTTTTATAGCTAGGATAGTTTTCGTTTGCGGAAGTAGGTGTTGGTATGGTTTATGTATTTTAAAGTATATTTTAATATTTACATCGTTTGGTTACAATAATTTATTGAAAGGTTGTCAAAAAAAATAAAAACGTAAATTTTGTGTGAAAAGTATTTTTTTCATTCCCTTATAGCTAAGATAGTTTTTGTCGGAAGTCGGCGTTGATCGGGGTTATGTATTTTTAAATATATTTTAATATTTACAATTTTTTGTAACAATAAATTTATCAAAAAGTTGTTCAAAAAAATAAAAACGAAAATTTTTTGTGAAAAATATGTTTTTCATCCCCTTATAGCTAGGGTAGTTTGCGTTTTCGCAAGTCGGCGTTGATCTGGGTTATGTATTTTAAAATATATTCCAATATTCACATTGTTTCGTAACAAGAAATTTATCAAAAGGTTATTAAAAAAAATAAAAACGTAAATTTTTTGTGAAAAGTATGGTCTTCATCCCTTATAACTAGGGTAGTTTTCGATTCCGCAAGTCGGCGTTGATAAGGGTTATATATTCTGAAGTATATTTCAATATTTAATTGGTTTTGTAACAATCAATTTATCTAAAAGTTATTGAAAAAAATAAAAATGTAAATTTTTTGTGAAAAGTATGGTCTTCATCATTTATAACTAGGGTAGTTTTCAATTCCGCAAGTCGGCGTTGATAAGAGTTATGTATTTTAAAGTATATTCTAATATTCGCATTGTTTCGTAACAATAAATTTATCAAAAGGTTATTAAAAAAAATAAAAACGTTAATTTTTTGTGAAAAGTATGGTTTTTATCCCTTACAGCTAGGGTAGTCTTCGTTTCCGCAAGTCGGCGTTGGTCAGGGTTATGTATTTGTAAGTATATTTCAATATTTGCATTATTCGGTAACAATAAATTCATTAAAAGGTTGTTAAGAAATTAAAAAATGTTAATTTTTTGTGATAAGTATGGTTTTCATCCCTTATAGCTAGCGTTGTTTTTGTTTTCGCAAGTTAACGTTGATCAGGATTATGTATTTTGAAGTATATTTGAATATTTAAATTGTTTTTAATAATATAATTATCAACAGGTAGCTAAAAAGAATTAAAACTGGAATTTTCTGTCATTATCGTAGTAGCCAAGTATGGGAATGTCCTTTGGGGGTGGATTTAGAGGTATTTTGATATTATAATCGGTTTTTTTTTCATTATTTAATCATAATTTTAAGAGCTTAAACGATTTTTAATATTAGAAATTGATTTTTCAAAAAATGCTATTTTCGTTTGAAACTAACGTTTCAAACTTCCGACTCATAAATAACTGTAGAACCTATTTGATATAGGTTTATTTTAAAAACTTAATTATAAAAGATTAAATGTTTTCAATAGTCAGTATCTCAAGAAATAATTTTTTCATTTCTTTGGAACTTTATTCGATAAAGATAAATTAAGTAAATTTTTTTTTATATGTTATGAGCGAGATTCTCGTATTTTTAATGAGATATGTTTCTTTATCAATGTATAAACAAGATAATATACATAAATAACTTTTGGCTTTGGTAAACATACTACTGATATTTTCAACTTTGTAAGCTGTTGTATTGAATAAAATTAAAATATTTATGTTCAAAATAAATAGATTGTAATGTCTATTAAAACAAAAATATAAAATTAGATCGAATAAAGTATTTATGCTTTTGTCTATAAGAAGGGGTTAGTGATATTAATAATAATGAAGATAAACGGCTATGCTAATGATTATAAAAAGTAACTAACATAATAAGACAAAATATCATATTATAATAACTCTTTGAATGTAAGTACTAAATAAAAATTATATAAAAATATTGCAAAAAAAGTATAACGTAATTGTTTTGGTTCTAATTAACATTTCGTTTTTCCGTGTAATGAATCTTAAGAAAAAAATTTGTTTTTCATCATTTATATGAGATCAATTGCTTCACGGGGTAGTTTACGATGTTTGGGGTAGTAACTTTTTCGGGACACGCAAGTAGAGCCAGATGTGCTTTTGAGACGCTCTGTACTTTTGCACTTTGACTTTTTTCTGCCGCAAACTGCCTTCGAGCGTTTTTGTTTCAGGGTATTTGAAGGTGCCTGAACGCAATACAGCGTCTGTATCAAGTTTGAGAGGAGTATTGCTGTTCTTGCTTTGCTGTTGTAAAGTTGCTGAACTTGCAAACTTTTTTGAGGTTAGCGACAAGCTGGTTTCTGTTTTTGGAGAAAAGACGGTGTTTTAGTGGTTTTTGGAACACGCCAGGCAACGACGTTTTTAAAATTTGCCGCAAGAGGTCGCTACTATGGATCAATGTGCCATATACAATCAGATCATCGCCTGAACGCAATACAGCGTCTGTATCAAGTTCGTGAGGAGTGATGCTGTTCTTGCTTTGCTGTTGTAAAGTTGCTGAACTTGCAAACTTTTTTGAGGTTAGCGACAAGTTGGTTTCTGTTTTTAGAGAAAAGGCGGTGTTTTAGTGGTTTTTGGAACACGCCAGGCATCGACGTTTTTAAAATTTGCCGCAAGAGGTCGCTACAATGGATCAATGTGCCATATACAAGCAGATCATCGATGGACTGAAATTGTGGAATGGTCGAAATAGCCTAGCAGCTGATGGCCAATAAAAATCAACTATCATTATATGCAAGCAGTTATCATCTGCCATTTGTGGAACAAAGCGCTTATATAACTGCTCGATTTGTCGCCAGCGCTGTCATGCTAGATGTATGAAACGCCTACAATTAGTAAACGCAGGCTACCATTACACCTCCAACAGATGTGTAAAGATAAAACATGAGAAGAGCGCCCCTTCCAGTTGACGTGCTTCCGGCGGTGGCATTAATAATAGCCAAATACTGGATGTCGGTAAAACAGATAAGAAGTAGCCCCTCAGCACATCGACTGCATTAAGGAACGACACGCAAGTACCAGCGGTTATCGTTGCACAAGGGCAACCAGCAACCAAGGCATTTCAGAAGGCTAGTGGTGCGTCAAAAAATAAGAAGTCTAGTTTGAGTAACATTTTTAGTGATAATTTTATTTAAGCTACGCGTAGTAAAGTTAGCGCTGCGCATGTCCCCACTGCTTTGTCTGAAATTGAGGGAAATCTGTCTCGTAAGCTTGACTTAATCTTGGACGCTCTCGATCGGTTTTAGAATGTTGAGAGCAGCGTGATGGGTATTGATGATGGCTTGCGAAGCATCTTGGATAAGCTTGACAATCAGGACAAAATAATAAAGAATTTTGAAGCAATGCAGACAATGCAGGCTGCTTGATGAAAATAGTAAACTAAGGGGGATAGTCAGTAGTCTGAAAAAGAAATTGTCCACTCTGATTAAGAATTGAGATTAATTTAAATTTAAATAATAGAATAAATAGCCTTCAATCTACGATGCAAGCTGAATTTAATGAAGTGGACAAAAATTTCTCAGAACTTGGGGTAGGGTTGACATTCGTGGTGCAGACCGTCTCTGATCTTAGTATGCAGAAGCGTGTAGAAGAGCGTGGAAATGTATCACACATAGACGCGAACTCAAAGGAAACTGTATACTCCAACACACACAAAAATACACAAAATTGTGGTGTCGAGGGTAGCTCATTGGTGATCTCTAGTGAACTGGACTACTTGGCCGCTAATGTTCGACAGACAGATTATGCTTTGGTGTCCTTGGTGCCATATTTGCGGACATAACACAGTAACACATATTGTCAGTTGCTTGTTTAACATAGTCTGACTCTAGAAGCGGTGAGATCAGAGACAGTTTAGGAGGATCCTTCCTCACTGCTAGTCAGACTCTCTGAGACCAGTCTGGTTTAACAAATATTAAACAAAAAAAGAAAAATTACTGATTTATTAACGACAGATATTGATCTTTCTCGTTTTGCCAGCTTGTCTGCCATAAAAAACCAATATAAGATTTTTATTAATGAATATCTTCGAAAAACATATATAATAATTTTAAAGATCTAAAGAAATATGCTAAGGATAAAAGTATTAATTTTGTTTGACATAGAAGTGGCAGATTCCTGGCAAGACGAAGAAGAGAGGATAGAGCATACACATTTGCTACGAGAGATAATATAGATAGAATTTTAAGTAGTTCGAATAATGTTATTTTAGATAAAAATTTTATTGCTAACAAATCTTGTGTAATTAGTAGATGCTTAAATAAGGTCAACAATGCTATTAAGATAGCCTCTAATGATAAATGTCCTATTATTAAAAGTAAGTTAATAATGATGATCTCTCTTCCCAATGACTAAGCCAGATCTCCTCGGGGAGTCGAAAAGGAAAAAGGGGTGCACTGCGAGCAAGCTTTTTGGATGTGACTTCTTCAAGGGCACACATTGAACAGGTACGTGAGCTTCTATGTGGCGGCCATTCTTATGATCGTTCGGAGTGGCTAAGACCTGGCTGGGTCTGACTAGCTCGGACGACGTCATTCAGATTAAGGGATATACAGTTTTTAGACAGGATAGAAACCTTCATGGAGGAGGGATGGCTCTTTACGTTAAAGATAATTCGAAATGTGAGATATTAGCTTTTTCGAATACTACAACTATGATTACCAGTGGTAAGCCTAAAGTGCCTGAATAAGTTTTCTGTTCTGTTAAAGCAGGTAACTCTGAATCTCTGTTGGCTTCCATCATTTACCGTCCTCCTGTCATTTCTTTTACAGAAAACTCTGATCTTATTGATACGTTAATAAGTTTGACTCCCAATTTTTCATTTAAAATTATAATGGGAGATCTGAATGCCGATCTCCTACAAGAAAGCAGTGATGAGAAGTTTCTTAATGAGCTGCCCATTGAGCTTTCGTTTCAGTTGATTCAACACGGTGATACGCATATAACTCCATCATCTCGCACATGGATTGACCTGATTTTTGTGGATGACAATGACATCATACTTGACGCACGTCATATACCTGCGAACTTTCATAGTCGGCGCAACTTAATTGACATTTCAATAGCCTACAATGTATGCAGTTTAGTGCAAGAACCGCTTAGGTATCGAAATTGTAAGAATATTAGTGGGAAATTATTATTAGAGAAATTAGCTGGCTATAAATGGTCCAAATTGACAACTGATATAGAGGATCCAGAGTCTGCACTCGACTTCATTTGCGATAATCTCACTGTTGCTATTGAAAATTAAGCACTTATAAAAATATTTAAATGTACAAGAAAAAAGCCACCATGGATGAATGGAGAGTTGTTGCAGATGCAGCGCAAGAATGATGCCACATATGGACGATATACTCGGACAAATGACAGTCAATATCTTTCTGAATTTCTACAGTTACATAAAGCAGTGAACGAACAGACTGAACGCGCAAAAACTGAATATTACCATTACAGCCTGTTTGAGGCTCTTTCGAACGGTAATGTCTGCAAAGAGTTGAGAAAGCTAAGACTCTTATCCGGACCCCAAGGGGATCTGAATGGATTTGCTCCAGATGAGCTTAATACGCACTTTTCTGAGGTGTCGGTTTTGCCGCATGATGATGGTGAGGAACGCAAGAAGTTTCTCTTTGAATGTAGCGAAAACGGTTTCGCTTTGAAACCAATTAATGTTTATGATGTTATTCTTGCAGTTTCTATCTTCTCATCGCAGGCTCGTGGTGAGGATGGCATTCCGCAAAGCGTAATACTTAAAGAATTACCGTTTATTGGTGAATATCTTGTAACTCTGTTCAACTCCTCTTTAGCTCGGAGGGTCTTCCTTGGCTTTTGGGAGCAGGCACGTATTGGCTATTGAAGAAGTGTTCTGCACCCAAATCGCCTCAGGATTTTAGGCCTATTGCTATTCTATGTTTCCTTTCAAAGGTACTTGAGAAGATTGCTCATGACCAATTGCAGGAGTATATTACTGCAAATAAATTACTTGACCCAATGCAGACTGCCTTCAGAAAGCACGAATTGACGCAGACAGCCATTCTTAAATCAACTGATGACATAAGATCGGGTCTAGACAAAAAACTCGTCACGTTACTTTTGCTTTTTGACTTTAGTAAGGCACTCGACACGATCTTTGCTTGCAAGTTGAATTGATCAGGTTTCGATTGATGGGGCTTTCCAGGTCCGCTCTCTTGTGGATTAACTCCTTTACATCAGCAAGGAAATAAATGGTATCCACGCATTTGAATGAGGAATCAAGTTGGCTGACAACCAACCTTAATATTTATTTTGAAATATTCAAATATTGATACTCATTATTTGTTTTAAGGTACTCAAGTATCAACTTTCAATTGCATATTATTCAAATAAATTATAAAATTTGATTAATAATCAATTCTTATTTATGTAATAGACTTACATATGTCTAGATTGTTTTCCAATATTTCATTAGCCTCTTTATGGAAAGATGTGTCATTGATAGAATAATCACTGTCACAATTGACAAGCGAATAAATTTTTTCATAACTTTATGATCGTGCTTATCTATTTCGGGATTTTGAAACATATTTTAATTAATATTTAAGAAATAAGTATTTCCTTTTTAATTTAATAACTCTTAAAATAATCTCTTAAAAAGAAAATGTTTCCTCTTTCTGAACCAAGAGAAAAGCACTGCAGTTTCTCTTAAATCAGAACGAAAAATCAAGCTTTCTCGCTATGACTAACGCGCATGTGCACACCGGTTTTCAATATTTGACTTTAATCGATTAGATTTGGGTTGATCAAGTATACATACGGGACATACACAGTACTACTTTGATTTTTCTAATCAATGATTCAACTACACCGCACTGCAAGTTTTGTTTAATCATTGTCCCCGAAATTTCAGCTGAATTTTAAAAAATTTTAACTTGGTAAAATTTTAGCAGTAATCAAATTTTATTATTTGTTATACTCAACAATAAAATTCAACCTCTTTTTTATGTTAAATATGACACATCTCAAATATAATAAATATGCAATTGAATCCTAAAACTTTTATTTTTAATACTTTTAAGGCATATATGTTTAATAAGTGTATATACATATATTTTTAAGAAACCGGAATTTTAAGGAGTCAACAGTGTTGCCGTACATAGGGAATCATATGTTAAATTTAAAAATCCTTAAAGTTCCATGGAACTTTGAGGATTTTTGAAATATGAAATATTAGCGGGAAAAAAAGAGTGGGATAACAATAGAAACTGCCAGACTTGGTTAGAGGTCGCGGGAGAGAGTGGACGTGTGTCGCGTGACTTTGCCAATTTTTTGTTGATTAATTAGATTTAAAATAGAAAATGTAATAAAGGAGTGTTGAAATAATGTAATTAAAGATAGGAAAATGGTAGAAAAAAGTTTTGAAAAATATGTGCAGGAAAAAGCGAAAAATGTAAAATTGTGTACAGCGATAAATTTGCAGGTTAAAACACGAGGAAAGGCTTCGTTTGAGGTGCTTGGTATATTGTATAAAATAAAAAAAAATTTTGTACAATCAAGAAATGAAGTGTACTGAAAACTGAAAAAAGGATTTAAAGACGTTTGATAGTGACTGTGAGTGAAATGAGGGAGGTTGAAGGATCGGGTTTTTTGGGTGGTGGTGCGCAAAGGGACATATGTAGTATTTTATGTAACGGTCATGATGGCATAGAAAGCGATATGGGTGCGTTAAGTTAGAGATATGTAGGTGAAATTCGAATAGAGAACATAAAGTTAACAGAAAGGACAAACGGACAAGATGCGATTTTTTATGTAAGGTCAAAATAGCAAGAGCATGAATTGAAAAGAAAAATCGTTAGGGAAAGTAAAATGAAAGGATGGTTTTAAAGACTTTGCGTTTCACTTTTGTTGTATGTGTAAAATAAAAGAAAGGACTTAATGAAAGGAAAGATATGTATATATATTAAAATAAGTTTATTTAGTAAAGTGTATGAAAAATCAAAAGTGAAAATCTAAAATTTAAGAAAATTAAGAAAGGGAAAGAAAAAGGCGCGACGTTACTTGGGCAATTCCTAGAAAACGCAAAGTAAGGGGGAGGGAAAAAAGCAGTGGTAGATTAGTTGGTTGGTGCAGAAACCGATAGATGGGGTTAGGTCACAAGACCAACAGGATATTTCATAGTGTCAATGAAAATTATGCGTTTAGAGAAGGTTTGTTGCATATAATAAAGAGTAAGATAGATAATAAGAGGTTAGGGAATGAAGGAAAAAAGACAAAAGCAGGCAACAGCAAGGCGTCATGGATGTAGGCGGGTAAATTGTGAAGAAATGTAATGAAAGGTCCTACAAGGGTAACAGTGCGAGGAATAGCAGAGAGAAGAAAGTAAAAAAATAAAAATAAAAAGTTAAGGAAAGTTAACTGAAATATGCGAGGAAATGCAAACGGCATTGTATAGTATAAATATAGTATAGTATTAGCAGAAGGGAGTTAGGGGAGGTCAGCTTGTAAGTAAAGATAATGAAGAACAGTTTGATTAGAGGTTTAAGTTAAAGAATAAAGATAGGAAAATGGAAAAGAAATATTGGAAAAAGCGTAGGTAATGCGACGGCAGAGTCACCACGTATGGAGAAGTATAGTACGAGTGTGTAAAGTTTGTAACGCGCATAGGTTAAGGACAGTTTGATTGTAAGTTCTGCTTTATATACTTCTTTCGTATGAAAAAAGTATGAACTGTGAATCGAACTGAGTAATGTATGAACTGTGATGAAAGAAGTATGAACTGTGAATCGAACTGAGTAATGTAAGGTAATTCAGTAAGGGTATTTTTTAGGCGGACCGGTCTAATGCCACATGCATTCTGGGCCAAGAGGTTGGATAGCGGGCATTAGATCGCGAAGTCGGTATAGGGTAAGTGTGTATGGGTAGAGTGTTGGTATGTGTGTCACGATAGATAATTAAACCAAGTCCACTTCATGTTGATACACGTACTTTTAGGTTAAGATATTAAAGTCAGGTTAAAAAAGAAAGCAAATGTTAAAAATTGTTTATGTAAAAATCATGTATGGTATCTTGGAAATATTGTAACCAAGATCCAGTTTCTGGGCAAAAAGGCTGAAACTTGATATGTATATATAAATATATATATATATATATATATATATATATATATATATATATATATATATATAATAGAAACTGCCACACACCCGCCGAGTCTGCAGGATACTAAAACAAGGACGGTACTATCAAAGCGGTTATTTTTAGATTTGGCAACGTCGCAATCCTCAAATGTCCGTAGCGATATAAATATATATAGATACACACACACATATATATATACATAAATATAAATACAAAATTAAATTTTATAAACAAATTTAATTTAACTTTTAATTTTTTTTTTCTCTATTTTTGTTTTTCATATTTTTTTTTATTATATTTTTTCTCTTCAACTCTAAGTAAAGAAAATGACATACGTTGCATTACCAATATTCGAAAGGAATTTGTACTTTACCTTTTTTTATGATACTTCTCATTATTTGACGACTCCGTAGGTCAACAGAGTTGAGATATGTGCAACATATGTGCGAGTACGGCCTTGGAAAGAAAGAGCTTGCCTATGCATCATAGACGAAATCTTTCATTCTAAATATTCTTTCACTCATTGTATTCTAAAATCTTTTTGATGAATTTTTTCTTTTTTTTTCTCTCGTCAACAATGACTATTCTTTTTTTTTTATTTTTCTCTTTAATGATTTTTATTTTAATTGAATGAATTCAATCAAATCTCTGTTAAAAACGGCCGCACTTTAATTTTTTTATTATTTTTTGTTTTTCAAGAAAACTTTTAAAATATTTTATTTTTTAATTAATTGATAGTCTTAATTGACTCACCTCTAAAATATATGCCTTATTAGTATTTTGTAGTTTTTGCTCTTAGTTTTTAAAACAGTACGGATTGTGTATCGTCCACCCGTTATTTGAAAAACTTGTGGCGCAATGGAAGCGTGCCCTGGGGCAATAAACTGATGGATGTATGTGGGTGGAAGGTGGGTTATGAAATAACTATACACACTGTTACTGTTACGCTTAAGCAATAATTAACACTCCAAATACTCTTTGAATTCTTAAGTACTCTATGCAGTTTACTCAATAGAGACTACAGAGAGAATGACCATAGGGCTTATGACGCCTATAACTCATAATACCAGAAAAGGGACAAAAGGGTGGGGAGAGTAATGAGGCAAAGCAAACCTTACAGTTTTCTTAGCGTTGTTTTTTTAGAGCCATTCTAAGGATTTTTAAAAAATTTACGATTTTTTTTTGTATTTTACATAAACTCGACGAATTTGCTTGAAAATTTGCCAAAAAAATACTCTTGAAAACTGATTTTCTTAGCACATTTTTAATTTTAGAGCATTTTGAAAATTTTGAAAAAAAATTTTTTTTTTCTTTTTTTTTTATTTTACGAAGTTATTCGCCATTGTCTGAAGAAAGAAAACTTATTTTTTTATCGCAGTTATAATTTCAAAGCATTTTGAAAATTTAAAAAGAAATTCATTTTTTATTTTATTTTATTCTACGTAAAATACTCAATGAATTAGCTTAAAATTCTGAATGGGGATTATTTGCGATTGCCAAAATGAAATAAACTTTTAAAAATTTTGAAAAAATTCCTATTTCTCATTTTTTTTGTATTTTTCGTAAACTACTCAGTGAAATCACTCCAAAACTTGTATGCAAGTTATTCACTATTGACTGAAGAAAACCAGCTTTGGACAATTAGTTTTTTTAGCGCAGTATTAATTTATTTTCATCATAATAATCATAATTATCATAATTATCATATTTTTAACAATAACTATTACCATCACGTGGGTTATTAATTGCAATAATCAAATTTTAAAATTAAATATGTTTGGGAATAAGTAATGTTATAAGTATTTGTTAATAACATAAATATTCTATAATTTTTACATATTTTTTATTGTAATTTAAATATATAAAACATTAATAGAACATTAAAATGTTAAATATTTTAAACTTGATATCAAGTTTTATCTTTAATACCTCTATTTAATATTTTTCCTGCCTTTATAACGTGTTCATTTATGATTATGTCTTTAAAACACCTGTAAAGGATTTTCGGAATAATACTCACATGTTATAATTTTATTAATAAAATTCAAAACTTTCATTTCTGAATCTTTATCATTTTCAATGTAAGTAGGACCATTATTATTTCGTGTTAATGCATGTATATGAGGTGATCCAATTGATTCAAATTCTACTTGATAAAAATAATCTATCACATAATGATCATAAAAAGGACCATTTTTATTTTCTAGTAAAGTTATTCTTTCATTAAAAGCGAGCCGGAGTAGATTCGATTCCGACCGAGAATTGAAAATCCGTTGTTTAATTTTCTTCTACTATGCGTAATAAAATGCATTAAAATTTTAAACACATTCACGAAATTTTTTCTTTACTGCGCTCGCGAAAAATAAATAAAGAAAATTTTAAGAAATTAAAAATTTTATACTATAGCTGTTTATTAACTCTAAGTGCGGTTACTTATTTTTCGTTCATAATATGGTGAATTTTATGAAAAAAACATATTATACAATCATGTATGTATAAAAAATTGCGCTCGACAACAATTTCTTTTAAAACAGCTATAAAAATTTGTTTTTATTTTTTTCATTAATTTGTACATATTTGGACTTAAGAAGTTGAAATAAGTGGTTTCCAGAAAATGTCTGTATGTATGTGTGCGTGTGTGTATGTGTATGTATGTGTTTATTACGCCACTTAGATTTCGAAAACTACTCGATGAATTTGCTTTGAATTTTGCATAGAGCCGTTTTAATTTTAGAGCCATTTTAAGAATTTTCAAAAGATCTTGATTTTTCATTTATTGTATTTTACGTTAAGTACTCTATGGATTTGCTTTAAAATTTGCATGCAAATTATTTGCGACTGTCAAATGAAGAAAATAATTTGCATGCAAATTTTAAAGCAAATCAAGACTTTTGAAAATTGATTTTCTTAGCGTAGTTTTAATTTTTAGAGCATTTCGAAAATTTTGAAAAAAATGTTTACTTTCCATTTTTCTTTTGTTTTACGTAAACTATTCGATGGATTTGCTCCAAAATTTGTATACAAGTTATCTGCTACTGTTTGAGGAAAATAAGTTTTTGAAAACTAATTTTTTTGGCGCAGTTTATATTTTATAACATTTTGAAAATTTTGAAAAAAATTTTATTTTCCAATTTATATTTTATTTTACGTAAACCATTCGATGGATGTACTCCAAAATTTGAATACAATTTATTCACTATTATCTGGAGAAAACAAGTCTTTGGAAACTTTTTCTTCTTAGCGTAGTTACAATTCTAGAAAATATTAAAGATTTTGAAAATAAATAACTTTTTTCTTATTTTACGTAAAGTTCTTGATAAATTTGTTCTGAAATTTGCAAGAAAATTATTTGCGACTGTCAAAAGTAGTAAAATTTTTGAAAACTGATTAGTCTAGCGTAGTTTCAATTTTTGAGCATTAGAAAAAAAAATGGAAAAAAATTGTTTATTTATTTAGTCAATCAGATTGCGAAAACTACTCAATAAATTTGCTCCAAATTTCACGTACAATCTAACTCTTGTCTAACTAGGCGGGAAACTCTTCGATCACTTCTTCTGATTTTTTTATTTAATGCGCTTGTTATGTCCGGTCACCTTAAATAGGTTTACTCGGACGTTATATTAAATCGTGGGATATTTCTTGCCTCGTATGCAGGGTAGAGGAGCTTTATCGCTTACCTTGTCTTAACTGCTGGCTGCGTGGTCGAAAGCAAGGAGTCTGTTATTAAAAAAACTTATATTTAAAGAGCGTAGTCCTCCTCTCTGGTTGCCCGCTTGTTAACTGGGTTAGGTCTAGATCAATGGTATTTATGTTCACAGAATTTAAAATTTTATTTTTTTGTATTTATTTATAAATAATGATATTTATTTAAATGTATTATAAACGTTGTACAAAAATCTTAACAAGTGAGTCGTGCGAGTTTCCAGTGATAAATTGAAGAAACCTCAGTAGCACTTTATTTATTATTCGTTCGGTTAAAAAAAAAATAAATTTTATTTTTATTGTTAACACACTTTTTTGTAGCAAGTTGTATAAAATTATGACTTACGTTGAAACGACTTGTTAAATTAAGCGCGCAATTGAGTTAAGTTATTTCCTTTGTAATAGAATTTTAGAGGAAATAAAATGCGAGTACAAGTGTTTTAATGTTACAATTCTATGCTTGCTTTATGTGTAAAGAAAAAAAGATGTTACCCTTACGAGGTCTAGCTGCGGACTCATTGACAATAAATCTTTTTCGCTGCAAGGTAGATGCGAATTTTGAGGAAGAAAAGAGACGAAAAATATAACTTGCTAAAACTTTAAAAGAGTCCCATTGGCCAGTTCGGCCGTGAGAAACTCTTCAAAGTCTCAGATTTTTTGACAGAGGATATCTTCTTATCGCGCCTCGCTAATTGACTTGGTTTTTCGGATATAAAGAAACTTAAAATTATTTATTAATATTAACTATTCAATATAAAATTCATTTTATTTAATTTTTATTAATACATGTTTGAAAAAAAAATATGTTACCGGGAAAATGAATTGCAAATATTGCATGTTTATATGTATGCATAATGTATATGTGTACATATATTTTTATATATGTACGCACATATAACAAAAGGTTGAAAAAAAAGGAGTAAAATGAATGATAAAATTTTTAATTTATACATCCGGAATCATGCGGATGTAACGCTCTCACTAACTTTTTTCTTTCTTTCTCACTTCCTCTTTTTTCTTCCATCTCACCCTGGTAGTCATTTTTACATTATTTTCATACATCTCACTCTTTCTATTTTCTAATCACTTTTTCGCTCTCATTCTTTTTTCTCCTTCTTAATTTTTCTTAAATACATCGAAGTATAATTCTTTTCGTTTAAAATCGTTGATAAGTGATAGCCTTCATTTATATAAAAAATAAAATAATAGTTTTCGTCAACATACATCGAAATATAATTCTTTTCGTTTAGAATCATTGGGTGGTAGTCTTCGTTTACATAAAACTTAAAATAATAGATTTCATCGTATATGGTGAAAATTATAGTCTTCGTCGAATGTCTGAAGATAATAGTCTTAGCTTCTGCATCGTAGATATATTTATCAAAATTTAATATGGTATATTTAAAATTATTAATTATTTGAAAATTATTATTTACTAGAAATCTTTGGCACGCATTACATGCTACATCAGTTCCAGAATTAGAAACATTTTGATAGTCAATTGTTTCATGAAAGCAGTTATTGGGGCACCATGGACCGTCAAAACAAATCCCCATCTAACCACCATAGAGGTTACTGACCCGAGGATCATTAACCTCTACGAAGGTAGTGTAGGGGTTGTTGAGACGGAACATGATACCCCGGAAATGAATAAAAAATGTAAACAAATAAAACACTATTTTTAAATTAAAAAATTTATTATTATTTATATATATACATATATATATATATATATATATATATATATATATATATATATATATATATATATATATATATATATATATATATATCACACACACACATACGCATAATTTTAAAAAGTTTAACAGAAATGAATTTAAAATACTCAAAATTATCACAAGCACACACAATTTATATAAAACCACTGAAACACAAAAAATTCATTATTTATATATATATCACACACACACATACGCATAATTTAAAAAAGTTTTACAGAAATGAATTTAATTAATTTAAAATACTTAAAATTATCACACACACAATTTATATAAAACAACTGAAAAACTTAGAGTTTCTATAAAGTTTATTATTTTTATAATTAATATTTAAAAAATTTTTATTCTTCACTAAATTAAATTTAATACGATAAATTAATTTTAAGCAAATACATTTTAAAATCTTACATCACATCATTTGAATAAACTTAAATTATATCGTCATTCTGGCAATAGACAGGATCACAGTTCAAAAAAACACGTGAAGATCACTTAAAATTAAAATTACTTGAATTGAAATTATTAAAATTATTAAAATTATGAAATTATTTTAAAACACTAAAATAATATGTTTTCATTTTGGCAATGAATGGGTTCAGCGGCACAATCTGGGCATAGCCACAGACCGCAATCCGCACACCGTTCCCACATTCGAATACGTTGAATGTAAAACAGTTTTGAACACCCCCAGCAGATATCATGATTTCTGCGGGGGCTATCAATATTTTCATCTTCTTGAAGGCGACGCCGACGGTGTACCGGTATTAATGGCCCCAGTGCCTGTCTTCGCCGACGGGTTCGTCGTATGCGGTGTTGAGTACGATTTAAGAGCAGGCCGGATTCGCTGTCCTTGTCTAATTGGCATTTTTGTTATTCACTCAAGTTTTAATCGGTGTATCTTCAAATTACAAGTCGAGCGCAATAGATATTATTATTATGAACATCTATGCACAAGAAAAAAAATATCTACCGGTTCGTTTTTGAGAAAAGTAAGTAACGCCAAAGTAAAAGTTTATGTTTATAATATTTTCGCGTTACTTACTTTTCTCAAAAACAAACCAGTAGATATTTTTTTTCTTGTGCATAGATGTTTATAATAATATCTATTGCACTCGACCTTTAATTTGAAGATATACCGATTAAAACTTGAGTAAATAACAAACAACTCAATTGTTACTCGGTCGGTATCAGGTTCTACTCCGGCCTACCGTTAAATCACTATTACGCACTCATCGTAACTCCCTCAACACCTTACACCAATACAATTTTTTTAAGTCTAACAAACGGTGTTGTCTGATTCATTGGACCGCACAGAACGATAAACATTTATAATTTGTTCTTCGACGTTTTCTTCTTCTACTATTTGTCGACCCGGAGGTTGGTAATCCGGGTCGTCTGTTATCGTATCGACGTCCGTCCAGTAACCAGAATCGGCATCACCGTCGACGTTATTATCTTCAATTTCTTGTTCATGTTCTTGTGGTTGTTGCTGCTCCATGTCTTGTAAATCTTCTTGCTGCTCCATGTTTTGTAAATGTTCTTGCTGCTCCATGTCTTGTTGTTCATGCTGCTCTTCCTGAGGTTGATAGTGGTCGTCAACCACCGTCGTCAATCACCTCATCGTCTGCTTCTTGATTAATCACAGCCTCCTCTGCGGCTGGCTCGTTCAAGAGCAAATATTGATTTATTAGGATCAAAAATTGACCAGGGGTGCGATGTCTACCACTTGGCCAATTTGTTAGTGTCCTACAAAATTATCATTGTCACCGACTATTAAAGGCAAGTTAACATTAACTTGACCAAACATTTTTATTTTTTTTCAAAGTCGCGATAATAGCTTTTGAGGTGCCTGCAGTAGACTGATCGCGAGACTGGCCCCGTAGCTATTAAAACTTAATTCCCACAACCACAGAATTATAAAAAACTGCATAGTTGTTTCAATTCCTACGCTTGAACTGATATTAAGATACTTTTTGCGAGAAATATTTAAAAATGAGTTTATTATTTCAAATTTCAGAAGGAATGAAATCCGAATAATGCCAATGTAGGTGGTAAAGATATTCTTATTTCACTGCGAACTAGTGGACACAGTGCTGATTTTGTATAAATAATTCTAAATCGTCTGGGAAAATTGTATTTAAGGGGAGACACAAGTGAAACTGCGTTTTTTAACAAAAAAATGACGTTTATTATATTTCATTTTTTACCTATAACACGTACAACATAATCCATGCGTAATGTTGTTCAAAATCATCTGAAAAATCTTTAAAAAAATTTTCAGCCTGAAATATTAAAAATTGTGAGACTAGTTCCATTTTAACTACTGCTTGGTTTACTGGTAAATGAGGCAGCAGCTAAAATGGAACTAGTCTCACAGTTTTTAATATTCCAGGCTGAAAATTTTTTTATAGATTTTTCAGATGATTTTGAACAACATTACGCATGGATTACGTTGTAGGTGCTATGTGTTAAAAATTAAAAATAATAAACGTCATTTTTTTGTTAAAAAACGCAGTTTTGCTTGTGTCTCCCCTTAAGAGGAGGTCGAGTATATCTGTCCTTTTCTGATCAAAGAATTGATTTTTTCACAAAAATTAATAATTGTAGCAGAAAATAAGAAGAAAGCCCCATCTCGTATAATAAAAAGCAAGATTCTCTATTATGAGGAAAAATTATTTTTATCGCTTCGTTTTTAAGAAAACCTTGAAAAACTGAATTGTCCATCCTAACCTCTATTTTTTAAGTTTTTCAAGGTTTTCTTCAAATTGAATCGATAAAAATAATTTTTCCTCATCAAAAAAAATCTTGCTTTTTATTATACGAGATGGGGCTATCTCCTTATTTTTTGCTACAATTATTAGTTTTTGCAAAAAAATTAATTCTTTGATTAGAAAAGGACAGAGATATACGACCTGCTCTTAACAGATAACACGAATGTTAAGGGTGCATCTTATACCAAAAATTTAAAAAAGTCACATATCACTCTCACGCTACGCGTGTCAACTCGATTCCTTTTTCGCAAAAAAGATGAATTTTAAATTTGCCGAGCGATCTCGTGCGCGTTCTATTGCATATATTCCCTTCGTGCTTTTCTAATTCTTTTTTGTGTGTGTTTATTGCTCGTGTTCCTATTAGCTTTTAGTTTTGTTAATATCTGCTTTTCGTCGTGCCAATAGTTATTTAATTAGTGCGAGCGGCGTCGCGTACGCTATACGCGGCTGGCGTCCATTTTAATCGAGCGTACGATTACTGTACAAATTTCTGAAATAAAGCTTCTTTTTTTTTGTTACTGATTTAATTACAACTTATATATTTTTATAAATTTAGTGCAACCTCCTGATCCTCAAGGTTGTAACAAAGTATACAATCCGTTATTTTGCAATTTTTGACATTCATTATGAATACGCCCAAGTTGCGTATATAACTGATGTATATATATATATATATATATATATATATATATATATATATATATATATAAACATATTTAAATATGTAAATATATAATTATCAAAATTGGATATATTATATTGAAAGATATTATTTATAAATTATTATTCATGAATTATCAATCATTATGTAATGAATATCGATAATTTATGATAAGAAATAATAAAAAGTATCAAGTTATTATAAAAAAAAAGAGGTATACCATCCGTTATTTTGGCAGTATGTAATAAAATAATTCACAACTCATATATTAAGGATATTACCTAATATCGATATTAATTAATAGTTTAAGTACGTATGCAAATTAGGTGCATATGCAAATTAAGTGTATGTATAAAGTATGTAAAGTACAAACATTTAAGAAGTATAATAACCATTACTACGACAAACTTACTTATTTACGGTCAAAAATTTTGCAAGCTAATACTTTTATAATGTAAATACAATGATAAAATCAAAATATGTTTTACAAAAAAATATCGATTTCCAATATCGGATCAATAATCTATAGATTTTTTATTTATGGTCGGAGAATTTCGCGGGAAAAGACTTTTTTGTTTAAAATAGTGAAACTTTGATAGATATCATATTAAAAAGTTTTCAGACCTGCGAAACATGATGGAGGACAGTGGTGGGGATGAATTACTGATGAATCTTCTGTCAGCAGAAGAACAGCTGCTTAGTTCAAGAGATCCTGCACTACTGCCGTTCACCGAAGTAGTACGAGAAGTTATAAATTCGTTAGATGATTACGTGATTTACGATCATAGTACTCCAAACACGATGTTGGAGGGGGTAATTGCTGATACTACAGCGCCACCACGACCTAATGAACCGTTGCCTGGTTGCTTTTACTGGAATGACCAGGATCTACAAACGTCGAATAAAATAGTTTCACCTGAAACTACATTATCTGCAATATCGACACCAGGTACAGAAGATCTCGACTATTGAGATGTATGTAATTTTATAATTGCATTAATTCTTATATATTACTGCACGTTATTGTAGGCGAATGTCTTCAACAGGAAGATGGTACTTCTGCTCAAGAACACATTACCATTCATGAAAAAACTTCACGATATTACAAACAGTTCAAGCTTCAAGGGCGACAATTAAGAGAGTCGATATTACCTCCGCTAGCTAATGCAAATGTATATGACTGGTTGGAGGCTGCTATAAACGATTTATATCGTCACGTGTGTAAATATGCACAACCATCAGATTATATCGGCATGACTATAAGCTCTAAACGTTTCATGCACGGACCTCTATAGTGTGTTGTCCAGCAAGTGTATAGTTACTGTTTGAACGAGGAAAATGTATCAAATTCTTGCGAAGTATGTGGGATGCGCGAGTATGTGTTTGAAATTGACCCCGTGAAACAGCTAGTCGATTCGGCCTTGGCACCAAGAAAAAATTTCAAACGAATCATTTTTATAGCACACAATGCGCAGGGTTTTGATGCACAATTTATTCTTAAACATTTAACAGAACGTCAAGATCTCAGAAATAAGCCAAATGTAATTTTAAACGGGTTAAAGATAATCAGAATAGAAATTTTATCGGTTAAATTCATAGATAGTTCGAATTATCTATATATAGGTTTAGCTGCACTACCAAAACCTTACGGTCTTGTTAATATCGAGAAAGGTACGTTCCCTCATCTTTTTAATACACCGAAAAATCATGAGTACGTGGGAGAAATGCCACCGATATGCACTTTTTCGCCAGATTCGATGAAGATCGAAGAGCGACGCGAATTTATGCAGTAGTATAACGACAAAAAAGCTGAAAATCATATATTCAATTTTAGAAATGAAATTATAAAATACTGTAAGCAAGATGTAAAAATTTTATGTTTAGCATGTCTGGCTTTTCGCAAGACCTTTATCGAATGTGGTAATACAGATCCATTTGTAGAGTGCGCCACCATCGCATCTTCTTGCATGCGTGTGTATGGAAAAAAATTTTAACAAAAAGATACAATAGGCATTATACCTCAACGTGGTTATAGACAAGCAAATAAACAGTCTATGAAGGCGATGCGATGGTTGTGCTGGATGGAGAATGTGCTGAATCAACAAATTCACCATTCGTGCACGAGAAAAGAGGCTTCCCGAAGGCCTTCTAGTGGACGGCATTGCGTACTTGGAAATGGAAAGAAAATTGTTTTCCAATTTCACGGGTGTTATTGGCATGGCTGTGTCTGGTGTTACACAATCAACCGAGATTCGAGGCTCGTAAACAGTGAAAATATGGACGAATGTTTCAAGAGAACCGCGCGGATATCGGAAAAAATACGAGCCCATGATTATGAACTTATCGAGAAGTGGGAGTGGGATTTCGATCGAGAGTACTCGGAAAACGAGAATATGAGGTCGTACATTGACACGAAAATGGCACGCGCCGTTAAATCCTCGAGAAGCATTTTTTGGCGAGCAAACGGGCAATGCAGTCAAAATTTACGATGTAAAAGAAGGCGAAAAAATAAAATACGTGGACGTGTGTTCGTTGTATTCGTATATTTGTAAACATGGGCGATATCCCATTAGTCACCCAACTCTCTACGTGGGAGAGGATGAGTATCGCACTCTCGTGGGTCAAACGAATGACATAAGTCACGTTGAATGTCTTATTAAATGTGAAGTATTGCCGCCGCGAAATTTATATCATGCTGTACTCCCCGTTAAAATGCATAATAAGCTTTTATTTCCACTATGTCGAACATGCGTTGAATCGTTGTATAGCACAGATCGTGATCATGAAAATGTTGATGATCGAGTTTTTAATGGTACGTGGGCGGCTGACGAGTTAAAAAAAGCTGTTCAAATGGGCTATATAATCAGAAAAATATTTGAAATATGGTCTTATAAAATTACTCACTAGGAGAGTGTCACACCTCCGGATCATGGATTTTGCTCAAACTCCGGGATAAGTTTTCAGATGACAGAATATGAAAAAAGCTAAAGTTATAGTCACAAATACTCAATATTTCCCTAGTTACAGGCAATTAAAGAAAATCACTAAAAAGTTACTAGATTTTTAAACGCATATAGTTCTTTAGAATTGATAGCTAGAAGCTTGAAACTTTTTTTAAATTAAAGTTGAGCTCAAATCCTTTCGAAACAGTAGTTACAGCATATCAAAATATTATTTTTTTCCAAAGTTAGAGCGTTAATGTTGACTCAATTTTACCGATCGACGATACGACAATCAGCGATGCCGAAAGTGGCAGAGTCAGAGAGGGAAATTCAAAAATGTATAAAAAAAAAGTATTAAAATAAATAGTTTTCAAAATTTGATAATTAATAAATAATTCTAAAAAACAAAGTTACTATAGCAAAATAATTTTTTTTCAATTTTTTACATTTTTTTGAGTTTAACAAAATTTTGTTTAACTCAAAAAAATGTAAAAATAGAAAAAAAATTATTTTGTTATAGTAACTTTATTTTTTAGAATTATTTATTGATTATCAAATTTTAAAAACTATTTATTTTAATACTTTTTTTTTATACATTTTTGAATTTCCCTCTCTGACTCTGCCACTTTCGGCATCGCTGACGACAATTGACGTAAGCTGGCACAACACAGAAGCGGCTGTCGAGCCATCGGCATTATGTAACGTTGTAGTAGCCGCCTACACCACAGCTCTAGCACGTTGAAAACTTTACAAAGAAATGCAACCGTTGGGTGAACGCTTGTTGTATTACGATACTGATTCTATTGTATATGTGAGTCGCGTGGGTGAGTACGATACGGAAACAGGGTCGTTCTAGGGTGACTTAACCGACGAACATTCTACGGATGATGAGCGCCAAAAATCTTTGCAATATCAGCAAATCTTATAGCGTTACTTGCATCCAAAAGAGAAGGAGAAGGATGAGAGTGGGGGTATAATACGTCCACACGATACAACATTATTAGAAACGGCAATGACAATGGATAGAGGCAATAATGACGAAATCGACGACTAACAGATTGTCGAGTCCGTACCGCAGAAATTTCGAAGCAATGTTAGACATCTCATCAAATACTTGCGGCAAGCTGGTAATAATGAATGGGGTCGTCGTGTTATAATCAAGCTCGATGGCGCTGTGGTAGAGGGTACTAATATTGTCGATTTAGTGAACGAGGCTATAAGAAGTAGAAAAAGACCACCACCGCGCGGATACAAACAGTTTGCACGCGTCTTGCGACAAGTTAGTATATCTCGAGAATTCATTGGTAACGATCAACTGTGGCGTAAGATTGCATCTCATAGTCCTGACTCATCGCCGTCATCGTCGTCAGAAAACAAAAGTTATTATACTTCAACAGCTACTAGTCAAACGAGCGTAAAGGAGAAAGAAGTTGAGAGTGCGAAAAAACGTAAAAAAGTTGGTAGCGACTTGGCAGCTATGCCATCAACCCCTGCAAAAAAGAGTCGTCTCGAACAACTAAAATGGAACCATATGTGAGAGCATGTAAGGAAGTGATAAAGGGGGAGGAGGAGAAGGAGGGGGTAAACACTGGTGCTTTTATAGACCAATTGATTTCAGTTGTACCCTTTGAAATGCATCTGCCAGGCTACCAGTTTCTCGGCCCTGACACACATCTCGAAGAGCGTCACAGACGTGGTCAGAGAGGAAAAAACCCTCTTGACAATGCCTGTCTAGAGCACGATATTTCATATTCAAATAAAAAAATTACGAATCATATAAAAGCCGACAGACTGCTGGCTAAACAAGCATTTCCACACATGCTCTCGAAGACTACGGATGGTAATGAAAAGACTGCAGCTGGTATTACTGTTTTGTGCATGGTCAGCGAAATTGCGTTCGATAAATTTTTGAAACGCATTAAAAATACATTTAAAAGACAGCAAAAGAGAAAGAAAAAGCTAGTTTGTAAAAGGGGGAGGAAGTGGAGCAATGAGAAAGAAGAAGAAAAGAAAGAAGAAGGCGACAAAGCCGGACGGTATTGAGCATTATTACTATAATTTTAATAATAACTTTTAATTTTAACTTTTTGCACCATCAGCGTACGCTGGTGCTCATCTACTGAAACATGCGAAACCCAAAAAATTTGATAAGAATACGATCTCCAAATGGCTGGAGAGTCAAAATGCATATATCTTACACAAACTCGTAAGACATCGTTTTTCTCGTCGACATTACAACGTTTTCAGCCCCTTTGAGGCGTGAAAAGCTGACTTGGCAGATTTTAGATCACTTAAAACCTACTCTGAAAAACTTTTCGTATGAAAACACTATGATGAAAAGCTAAAAGTGTTTTAGCATGAACGTATTAATGCTCTAGTTTACAAATGTTCGTAGTTATTCAGGACGAAGATCGTAGTGCATGAGCTGTAGAAAACGGTACAAGTAAAACCCTCTGACGCTCGGAGTTAAGGGCTATGAATTTCGTAGAATATATGATTGATACTAATATCATATGTGTGTACTTTGAATTTCATAGCTCAGCACTATGAGCTTCGTAGTAAAACAACACGAACATTCAAAACTCGAAAAAAGAGTCGAGTGCGGCTCTCCCACTCCTTCACACAAAAAGCAAATGAGGGGAAAAGATAAAACTCACGCTTTATGAGAAAAACAGCCTTGATTGAAATGGCGTTCTTTAATAACATATATATTATTTGTATATAGATATGAAATTGAAAATATATTTTGATATTTTACGCAGTCTAAGTGTAAAAAAAATTTAAATTAGCATTTTGAAAACCCAATATTTTAAAGAAATTATTTAATCTATTTGATAAAATTATTCTAATTATTGTGTCAGGGAAATTTTCCTTATTATAAAATGTTAAGAAATATTTTTATTGTTAATCTATAGTTTTATTATATTTTTAGCATAATAAATATATCTTAATTTTTTGTAAATATTTATTTCGTTTGAATGAAATTTAAATTATATTTACATTAAAACTTCTTAACAATACTATTGGTTTTAGTTTTTATATAATAATAATTTGATGTAAAGATATATTTGTTATATTCTATTGAAGATAATAGTATATATATGTAAGCTAATATTTTATAATTACATTGATAGTAAATAGAATAGAAATTTTTTTAGTTTTATAAAATTATTTTTTTAGTATCGCTTATTTGAGTAATTCTCTAGAACTTTCAACTTTTAATGTCACTGTTTTTAAATAATTTTTTAACAGTTTCTATTCCGTTATTTTGAGGAACACAAAACTTTACTAAAAAAATTTCTATTATATTTACTATCAATGTAGTTATAAAATATTTGCTTACATGTATATACTATTATTTTCAATAGAATATAACAAATATATCTTTACATCAAATTATTATTATATGAAACTAAAACTAATAGTATGCTTAAAAAGTTTTAATGTAAATATAATTTAAATTTCATTCAAACGAAATAAATATTTACAAAAAATTAGGATATATTTATTATGCTAAATATATAATAAAACTATAGATTAACAATAAAAATATTTATTAACATTTCATTATTAGGAAAATTTGCCTGACACAATAATTAGAATAATTTTAACAAATAGATTAAATAATTTCTTTGAAATGTTGGGTTTTCAAAATGCTAATTTAAATTTTTTTTACACTAAGATTGCGTGAAATATAAAAATATATTTTTAATTTCATATCCATATATAAATAATATATATGTTATTAAAGAACGCCATTTCAATCGAGGCTGTTTTTCTCATAAAGCGTGAGTTTTATCTTTTCCCCTCATTTGCTTTTTGTATGAAGGAGTGGGAGAGCCGCACTCGACTCTTTTTTCGAGATTTGAATGTTCGCGTTGTTTTACTACGAAGCTCAGAGTGCTGAGCTATGAAATTCAAAGTATACACATATGATATTAGTATCAATCATATATTCTACGAAATTCATAGCCCTTAACTTCGAGCGTCAGAGGGTTTTACTTGTAACGTTTTCTACAGCTCATGCACTACGATCTTCGTGCTGAATAACTACGAACATTCGTACTAGAGCATTAATACGTTCGCGACAAAACACTTTTTGGTTTTCATCATAGTGTTTTTGTACGAAAAGTTTTTCAGTGTACAATGATGGGTACAGCTATATTCTCATTGTCATTGATGCACTTTCAAAATTTGCCTGGGCAGAGTCTCTTCTCGACAAATCCAGCCGAAGCGTTGCTGTAGCATTAGACAAAATTTTATCAGGATGTAATGATAGACATCCTATTTACCTACAGATTGATAAAGGTAAGGAATTTATCGGTCGAGAGGTGCAAGAGGTGCGAAAACAGAAACATATTACCTACCGAGTCGTCAGAGACCAGGGTTGGTTTAGCGTTAATGTACGATCACAGTTCATGACTGTAACAGCGAGTAACAGCGCCACCGCGACTTGATTTTTAACTAACACTCGAGTTCGAAATTTAAATCCAAATCATTTTAACGTTATATTAATGAAAAATAAATTTTTTTCGACAAATAAAGATATGTATTAGGAAAAATCAAAGAAATATTTTATTTTGCAATATTAAATTACAATAAAAGTATCCGAATTTTAATTTCGAACTCGTGTATTAGTTAAAAATCAAGTCGCGGTGGCGCTGTTACAGTCATGAACTGTGATCGTACATTAACGCTAAACCAACCCTGTCAGAGACCCTGATATAAAGGCAGCCATTGCCGAACGCTTTATTCGAACTCTTAAAGGTCGAATCTGGCGATACTTTACTCACTCGCGCACAAGACGTTATATAGATGTTTTGCGAAAAATTGTGACGAGTTACAACGAGTCGTGGCACAGTGCCATAAAAATGACCCCTTCCAAGGTGAACTTATGTAATGCTCACGTGGTACGTCAAAATTTGACGTTGCGTTACCGCGAAAAAAAGCTGTTTAGAGTAGCTAAATACAGCGTAGGTGATCTGGTTCGTGTCAGTCGTGCCAAAACAGCCTTCGGGAAAGCATACGAGGGTGGCTGGACTCTTGAGCTGTTTAAAATTATAAGAGTCAACACAAGACAACAACCACCCGTTTATACTTTGGCAGATCTTGGTGGAGAAAAAATTGACGGATATTTTTACGAAGAACAGTTGAGCAGAGTGCGCAAGGATTTAGATAGCGAAGCGTTTGAGGTTGACGAGGTTTTGAAGAGTAAAGGTAGGGGGTCGAAAAAACAATATTTGGTCAGTTGGAGAGGGTATCCAGAAAAATTTAATTCTTGGATAGCAGCTAAAGACTTGAAAAATTTACAATGAACGATGAATTTTACATGGTCTTACCGAGCAACAGCAGCAAGTTTGTCTTTCCACACAATGTGGCGACACATTTTACAACACAATTATCACAAAATTTTTATCTTCATGGCGACTGGTGTGTAGGACTCACGGAAATTCAAATACCTCTCACATTTCAGCAAATATCAATAGTTGAGCGGGAGGGAGTCATTTCTATTAAAACAGCCAAACGTGAAATTGCGAATGTTTTGCAAAAAAACAGAGGAGAGTCAACAGAGGGCCGAGGTGTTTGCCAGAGTCAAACCTGGTGTTTATCATGAGATAGAAAGTCTCTTAGAAGAAATAAATAATCTCGAGAATGTAAAAAATCATTTATATTTTGAAATCCAAGCTGGTGGCTATGTACAGGTTAGATGTCGATGTGGAGAAGATTGTAGAATTTTCGGTCTGGAAACTGTACCAATTTTCTCTTGCAAAGGTAATAAAGAACACTACATTACCGGTAATCGTCCAGCAAATCTTGTGAACGGGTTGCCAATCATACTCATGGTTTACAGCAACATTTGCCAGCCTTACGTAACAGGTGACATGCGCACGAGCTTACTACGTATAGTCTCGCTTTATTGGCGCGATTACGTTTACGGAGGCGTTGAAATTAAAAACTTTTCACCACTCATGTACCTACCACTGCTGTCTTCAGCGTTTCAGTCGATCGAAATATATATAAGAGACGAACACAGATTTCCCATTCTATTAGACTACGGTACGTTGACTGTAACGCTTCACTTTAAGCGCATCCGATAAAATGTCTGAGTTTGAAGATTTCTTCAATAACCAAATGGTTGGTGATGGGGTTAGAGTGAATAAACCTTATTTTGGTTATCGACAGTCGGGTGGAGGAGTAGGTAGTTTTTTGAAAGGTCTCTTCCGAGCAGCTATTCCGAAGATCAAGCAAGATGCAAAAGTGGTCGGTAAAGAGGCTCTCCGAGCGGGTAAAATTATTCTAGATGATGTCACTCTAAGTAGCAGACCTGTCAAAGAGGCGGCCAAAGAGCGCATTCGCGAGAGTGGTAAAAATCTCAAAAGAAAAGCTGACGTTGTTCTGGACGAATTGCTCTTGGGTGAGTCGAGTGCGAAAGAGGCGGAGGAATCTGAATATAAAAAGAAGAACGAGACATTGTCAGCTCAGTCATCGAGTGCATCTGGTACTACAAACACCTCAGCGGCTAAACGCTCGAAAAGTGGTAAAGTTGCAAAAAAGAAAAAGAAGCAGATCAAGAAGTACATGTAGCTAGAGATATTTTTGAAAATTAAAATTTTAAGATGGCGATGTTGCATGCAGAATCTTGTCAATCAATCAAGTCGAAATTATCACTCTTTGAATTACCCTCGACACAGACTGCAATTGAAGGCTCTTACTGGGTACAGTACAAACCGATATCTTCACTTAACGACCAATCACCAATCGAATTTACAATCCCTGACAACACTGAATATCTAGACTTGGCTCACACAATGTTAAGTGTGAGTGTAAGTGTAACATGCACTAGTGCTGAATCACCTAAAAATCCGAACGTTGGATCAATAAATAATCTTTTGCATTCGTCGTTTAATTAAGTCGACGTGTTATTCAATCGGAAACCTGTTTCACCGCCAAACAATGCCTATGCATACAGAGCTTACATTGAAACATTACTAAATTATGGTCCAACAGCTAAAAAGTCTCATTTAACGAGTGGTTCATGGTATGATGATACAGCAGGGAAAATGGACGATACCACAGGTGGTAATGTAGGGCTCAATAAACGTAAGGCAATCATGATCTGCAGGAAGATTGATTTACTCAGCCATTTACATAGTAATGTTTTTAATCAAGACAAATTATTACTGGGTGGTGTCAAAGTTAGAGTAAGGCTCGTGCGTTTTCGTGATGTATTGCATGGGGAAACAATCGACAATGTCATATTAGGTCAACTGCCAAAAAGAATTGAACTCGGTTTTGTTGAAAATAAAGCTTACAACGGAGATAAAAGTCTTGACCCGTTCAATTTCAAGAATTTTAATATAAATTTGTGTCTGTACGTTGATGGAATGTAAGTGCTATCGAAACCCTTACAGCCAGATTTGCCAAAAAAAGAAAAATGTACGTCGATGCTTATTATACACTTTTTTCCGGCACAGGTATTAATTTTATTAATTCAGGCAACTCGATTACCCGTGAAGACTATCCAAACGGTCACTGCCTATTCGCTTTTGATTTGACACCTGATTTATCGGCGAGTGATAGTAGTCATTGGAATTTGATAAAAAAATGGTAATGGACGAATTGATGTTAGATTCGACGACCCGCTAGAGAAAGCTGTAAATTGTATAATTTATGCTGAATACGACAATTTGCTCGAAATTTACTTGTCGAGACAGGTTGTCGTAGATTATAGCGGTTAAGAGGAGGTCACGTATCTCTGTTCTTTTCTAATCAAAGAATTGAGTTTTTTACAGAAACTAACAACTTTAGCAAAAAATAAAAAGAAAGCTGCATCTTGTAATAAAAAAAAGCAATATTTTCTTTGATTAGAAAGAATTAATTTTATTGCTTAGTTTTCAAGAAAACCTTGAAAAACTTAAATCATAGGTTAGGGTGGACAATTTGGTTTTTCAAGGTTTTCTTGAGATCTTTCTAGAAGCAATAAAATTAATTCTTTCTTATCAAAGAAAATATTGCTTTTTTTGATACAAGATGCGTCTTTCTCTTCATTTTTTGATAGAGTTATTAGTTTTTGTAAAAAAATCATTTCTTTGATTAGAAAAGGACAGAGATACGTGACCTCCTCTTAAGTAGTGGTGGTGGGAATATATTTCTCGCTTTTAAGTGAAGCAAAGCCATCTTCATTATCTCAGTCGGTGGGCAACTTTCATTCCAAACAGTATGAACGTGGTGATTGACGTGCAGTTTTTAAAGGACAACAAAAATCGTTCGGTTCTACAGGAGGTGGCTGCACTTGCTATTCATAAAAACTTTATCGCTCATTGGATTGTGGCGCCTCCTTGTAGTTTAAAACGCTTAACTAAAAATGCATTGAGACAGAACAATTGGGTGACACTGAATTATCATGGTCTGGAGTGGTACGAAGGTGTTATATCGATAAAAAGATTATACAAAAATTTAAAGGATATTTGCATGATTTGCAAATGCACCACCTGTAAGATTGAAAATTTAGAAGAAGAACAAGATTGTCCAGCTTTTAGAAATTTAAATTTCAGCAGTGTACAGTGCATGCAACATTACTTAAAATCACCTTATTCAAATTACGTGTGTGCACTAAATAACATTACTAATATGAAACATTGGCTACTGAAACTTAGTGGTGCATGATATTTAGAAAATATCGATATTTAGTATCGATAATTATCATTGAATTATTTATCGATGAACCAAAAATATGTGTTAAAATATCGATATTGAAAATATTAATAGATATCGATAAAAATAATTTTAAAAAATAATAGGTCATTTTTTTGAAGTAAAATAACCAAAATTTATTATAAAATAATTTAATTATAAACTATAATAACATGTACATTTTATGTACATATTATTATTATGTACACTGGACGGACACTGATTCGCGACCCCATGTTCGTGCCTTTTGAATATGCAGTGGGTCGCGAATCAGTGTCCGTCCAGTATACATTCGACATAAATAATTAAATAATTTAATCGTAATAAGAAAATTATTTTTGATGAGAAAATTTTAATATTTTACTTTAAATACCAGTCTTCTATTGGTAAAGTTGCTAAAAATAATAACTCCTTAAAATGTTGCGGAGTTATTTGACACCTTCTGTCGGTCAATATCAACGATGCTTGGGAAAAAAGCCGTTCTGTGGGCACTGAAGTAGCTATAATAGTTAGATAACGTAAAGCTAATTTTGACAACTCTGAATGTGTCATTTTCATCCAATATTCAATCGGATTTTGACTTCTATTAATAAGATCTTCTGACAAGTAATAGCTTAAATTTGGGGGCACTTGATTACTTGATTTATTTAGAACTTGCTTCGCTTTTTCGATCTTCATGCTTTCTCGCAATTCTTTATCATAATTCCATATGTTGCTTTTATCAGTAAACTAAAAATATTTAATATATTTATTCAATATTCAAAAAATAAAAAAAATATTAATAATACTTACAACTTCTTCATTAGGAACAACATTTTCTTGCGATTCCTTTTGAGTTTGCGTATCGTCTTCTACCGATTGAATTATTCTTTCATTCAATTGCTTTGTTAATCTATTTACAATTCTTGAATAAGCTATATCATCTTTGAAGTAAAGTTTTTTATATCTAGGATCTAAGAGACATGCAATACTAGTTATACTCATGTATTCGATATTTTTAAATCTAATATCAAATTGTTCACCAAGTGCTTTTTTAAACAATTTACTTTTATTTGTTGAAACAAAAGTTAAATCAAAGTTGCGTTTAAGATTTTTAATTAATGGTAAAGCTTCACTGCCTGTAACGTATTTCTCACCACAAACCATTTCTGTTGCTTCGTGAAACAATTTTAATAATTTCATCATTTCCTCTACGATGATGATTTCTTTCCCCATCAAAGGCTGAGGTACATTTTTACCAGCTAATTTTATTAGAATAGACAAAATTTTGTCAGATAAAAGTAAATATCTTTCAAGCATTTTATACACTGAGCCCCATCGCGTATTATTACATTGAATTAATACTAGTTTAGAAATTTTTCTTAGTTCGTCACTTGCGACAACAGAAGACCTAAAGTAAGTAACTATTTCTTTCACTTTTTTGATTATAGGAGAGAACGTTTCATCCTTTTGAAAAACTTTTCCCGGAACTAAATTTAACGTATGAGCAAAACAAGGCAAATACTTTTCTTCACCAAAACAGTCAATAATTCCTTTTCTTATGTTTGATGCATTGTCAGCTACGACAACGACAACTTTGTCTTTCTGAATATTCCAATAATCAATAATTTCGCTATCTAGCCATTGAGCAATATTTTCAACTGTGTGACGATCATCTAAATCCATAACGCCCAACATTATTGAACGATAATCTCCACTTTCTATGAAGTGAGAAGTTAAACCTAAATAACTTTTCCTTTTATGAGTATCCGTCCATATATCGGTAGTGAATGTTATATTCTCAATTTTTGCAAATTTGTCTTTAAGCAGGTTAGAAAGTACTGTATATTTATATCCCATTAATTCTGTTACCTTATTTCTGTTAGGTATTTTATAAAGCGGCGCAATATAATTGACAAAACATTTAAAGCCTTCATTATTAACTGTACAGTACGGCATCTTGTCTTTTGCAATCATAAACAGTAATCTATTAGTAGCTTCTAAAGCTTTTAGTCCGTCATCTAAAAATATACGTTGAAAATTCAATGTAAGAGTTTAGAAAATTTCAGATGATCATACAAAGTAAAAGTATTAAATTTACATTAAAAATATACATACTTATACAAAATCAATAAAATATTAAAGTTTTGTTTACTAATTTATTTTATATATATATAATTTATATTGATTTTACACATCATCAAAGCAAACATTGTACAGACTCAATAGAGAAAATAATTTGAATGTTCAATACGATTTTTATTTTGTAAACTAAAATCAATTCTATTTAGATTAATTTTATGTAAAATATAACAATTCTATATATAATTTAAATAACTATATTTTCAAAAATTTACCTTCATATGAACGCTGAAGACAAAAGAGGTTATCTACTCTTAATTGATTGGTTTTTAAATGCTTAGGAGTAGTGAGCGTTTTACTCTTTTGAGATGTTGGAGTTGTTGGTAATGGTACTTCAGTGGTTTCTTCAGTATCTTTACTTGTTTTCAGTTTTTTACAAATTGGAGTTAAATTATCTGATGTATCTGAACTGCCTGAAGGAACATTCATAGAATCATCACATTTTGTTTGTTGCTCTTTCATATCTTCTATTTTTACTTGTGGGTGATTGGTTTTCAAATGAGAACGTAAATTCGTTGTGTTTACACCTTTAACAAATTTGTTACGGAGAGTGCACTGTACTCCAGCTTCATTAGACGCCTTTATAAAATACTTCGAAACTACACTTTTGAACTTCGTCACTATATTTAAAAATTTTAATATTAATAATACATAATTAAATTCTTTGAAACAAAAGATTTTATAAATTTCAAAAAGAAGTGCTTGATAATCACAAAATTGATTGAAGATTCTATTTAACATAATTGCAATGACAATTTAATATAATAAATAGATCATGTAATAGATTAATGTTTTTATTCAATTTTAAATTTCATCAAAATCAAATATTTTGTGATTATCAAATTGAAAATTGGATTAAATTTCGTGCATACTGTTTGGAATCTGGAAATCTGGAGAAGGTGTAACCTGAAACCATATAACCAAAGTTTAAATAGGATACTTCAATATTTTTTGAATATAATTATTTCAATGTATGGCCTGATAATCTGTAATTTCAATAAAGAAATAATAACTACATTATAAAATGATAAAAATTTGACTAATTTGTAATTTTTTTTACTACTATAATAATTTTGTTCTAATTTTTGAACGAAACATATTAATAAATTTATATATTCATTAAAAGAATAATTAATAATAGTGAAAACAGTTAAAATTTTACAGAAATATGCAGTTAATTTGTTAAAAGTTAAATGTTCAAAATTATTATATATGTGTATATATATACGTTCAAATAACTTCAAATATGATTTTATAAAGATTTAACAGTAATGTAAAATGTATGTAATAAAAAACGAACTTCTGAAAAGTTATAAAAAAAATAGAAGAAAAAATAGTTTAATTCCATTGAAATTTATTTACAAAGTTATTCATAATTAGAGGTGAGAATAGTGGTACAGTATCAAAATTAAAAGATGTACTTACCTTACGCAATACACGAGAGAAATTAAGAAAACAATTGTTTGCATATTTGAAGATAAAACAATTATGTTGTAATAAGATTTTAAACAAGAAACTAGACACATAAAAAATTGTGACATAAAGATCGAACCAAACTATAGAAATCGAATATATAGTTTTCTGACAGTCTTATGACCTCAACGGTAGGGCTGGTTTAAAAAAAAAACTTTATTCTTACCGTTCGTGACTGAAAGATGTGGCGCCACAAGAAAAAGCCATTTTTTCTGAGAAATGTAAAATTATTTCAAAATTGATTACCGTGTATAAAGAAAAAAAAATAGCTAAATAATTTCTGATATTTCTTGATATTTAAGAAGAAAATATTGATAAATGAAATTATCATTCGCATAAGTTATCGATAAAAAATATTGATATTTTGAATTAAATTTATCGATATTAAGAAATATCAATATATATCGTGCATCACTACTGAAACTTAACCCCAGCGTAAAATCACTGATTTTGGAAGAATTTTTCGAAATTCTCCGCGATGAATTCAAAAGATATTGTTCGATATCTGATGAAGATCAAGTTTCACGCAGTAGGCGTTTATCCTACGGATCGGATTCCTCTGATGTGGGTGAAACCTTGTGCGTTCGTGCTTAATACGCAAAATTATAATCAGCATGGTGCGCACTGGGTTGCCATATACGTTGATAAGTATGGCACAGGTGTGTACTTTGATAGTCTTGGTAAGCTTCCACAAATTCAACAACATTTACGACGTATTCAGCAAAATAGTAAAAAATTTAGATGGAATAATAAACGCTTACAAAGCGAATATTCCAACGTTTGTGGGCATTATCGTATCAGGTTTCTGTATTATGTCTAGCGGATTGGGTTTCAAGAAATTCTTGAAAAATTTCTCACAGAACTTGCAAAAAAATGATACTGTAGTCAAAAATTTTGTGGGAAAAATCTCGTACGAGTAATATGATATTTGGTTGTCTTGGATTGGTCGCACACCAGCTTTTTGCGATGCTCCCACTAATTTTGTACAGTATAAAAGAAGCAGCATTCGTTGGTGTAGCCATAGTTTGACGACGGTGACAGCAGCAGTAACAACAAAGCTCAAGCAAGATGGTTGGTCAAAAGAGAAACCTGGAGCAGTCATTTGGTAATGGCTTGGCATATTTAATAAAACAAAACAGCAAGAAAAATTATTGGCAGCAGGTTCTGTCAATGGTCTACGGACTGAACAGCTCTTTTGGAAAAATTATCCAGGTAGGCCTGGAGAATATAGGTGGCGAAGGCAAAAAGGAGTTTGCACCCGTAGTACGCTTTTGTGGAGCCAATTTTCAAGGTCTACCTCTGTCACTAGACTGTTGGGAGGCGTTGAAGCAGGAATTTGATAAAATTGAAGATTTTTTCACTTGCTACAATACACTATCCGTTTTATGATAAGTTTTCACGAGAGAGCTTTTGAATTGGTACCCAATGACGCACAACCAGAAGGAGAGGAGTGTGAAACCACCGCCGAAAAAATATGGTCGATTTAATCGGTCACTAGTATTTAAACCTGTCACGTTTGAACGTTTAAAAGATTTATCAAAATGTATAGATTATAGAATTAGATATTTAAATACTGTTGCAAAATCTGTAGATTATATAATACGAGAAATGATTGCAAGTATGAAAAATGTATTAGAAAAAAGTCAGGAATCTCAATATGTATACTTTACTTCTAGCGATATAAAAACCACAATGTCTAGTTTTAATGATAATTTTGTAAATGATCTCATCGAATTATTAAAAAAGAATAATCTAGTTTTAGAAAAAGAAGATTTGTTTATAATCATACACGAATTTATTATTTATCATATGTACACACTAGTTAATTGTATGAATACTACGTTGTAATGTTTTATTATTAATAATTAATGTTGTTAAACTTTAAAATATGAGTATTGCATTTACCTCGTTCATAACCAATTCCCTCAACCTTCATACACACAGTTATATTGCAAATTATATATTTTATGATTCAATATAAAATTTTTATTATTTTAATATTTAAAAGTATTTAGTTGCAAATTAAAATCTTTTAAATTAATATTTTATGATTCAATTTAAATTTTAATAATCAAAAAGTATCATGTTGCATATTAAAATATTTTAAATTTTTAAATATCATTTAAAATATTTTTCATCCCCACTCTAAATTTTTGGGAGTCAGTGACCCCCCAGTTGTCCCAAGAATCCCAAGATTTAGGTGCAATAATAAAAAAAAAAGATGTATGAAAATGCGTAATGAAATATTATTCAAGAGGGGTATTTGGAAGAAACACTGTACACGATTTTAATACTTAAAATAATAAAACTCTTTTTAATCAATTAACAAAAGAAAAACTATTTACTTGAAATTTAATAATTTTAAATTTAGCTTTAATTTTTTTTCTATTTGAATTCTCTCACACACAGTCACATATAACAAATCCCTCGCTACTAATTTAGTATAAGAAACAGGATAAATGATTTTATTCTATATAACACTTGCGGCGCAACTAGAAAAAAAAAATTATTTTCTCTCTCTCTCTCTATCTCACTTACACGTTCTTTATTAGCGGCTCTACTACAATATATAGAAAGACGCACGGTTTCAACTTCTCTGACGGCAAGCAAGCGCGCTGACTCTATACTCTTTCTTATATTCGACGCTTCACCTCTCCCTCCCTTTTGCTGGCAACAGGGGCTCTCTTCGCGGAACTCGGCGAACGTTACAACTTCTTATACAAAATTCCGCGAAGATTTTGAGTCACTTCTGAACGACACAGATTCACAAATTTTAATTTCCCTTTTTTTTTAGATTTTATAATTTTTTTTTCTCGCTACAATGACTCTAAGTTTCATCTAATAATTGTATATAACATTTCTAACTGAAAGAAATTTACGCGCGATCGTAAAGTTTAAGAAAACGTTACGTTATGGAAGCACATATTGAATCGTAATTAATACAATTAATACCTTTTTATGCCCTATCTCTATCTTTCTCTCTTCCCAATCTCCGCTCGCTCTCAGACTTGACTTTGCTGGCTTTCTAGACACAGGTTGGCGCTACGGCGATGACGTTGATAGATAGGGTGCGGCGTAGATTTGGTTGAATAACAAAGAAAAAAAAACGTTTGTTAACGTTTTGTAACGGCGCTACTACTAAAGGCACCACTATTTCTCTCACTGTTCGATAAATTTGATAGATTTTCTTTCTCGCTAGATTTTCTTTTACGTTACGGTCCTGGAGACAAAAATTCGTAATTTGTCGCAAGTCAATTTTTATAAAAGAACAACGACCGTAAATGAAATTAAAATTAAAACTCTCCTTTTGTGGCACTAATAGAAAAAAGAAGAATTTAATTTTATTCTCTTTTAACGTAAAAATTCTCTATTTGACTCTACACGACTTTTCTTTTCACACGCTTTATCTCTCACAAACGGCTCTTTGTTTTTTTAAGTACTCGCGACACACGTCTGCTCTCACTCGATACTCTCTCTAGACTGACGCCGGGCCCGTACTTTCTTGAACTTGACCACGCATGAAAATTTTGACAGGCCAATCACGGCGCTTGTTATTAACAATTTCCGGGCGCTAAATTTTCTATCTTATACATCATTTATTGATTTATTCGCAAATCACTTAAAAAAATTAAAGGAAATTAGGACAAAATTTTTTTAATGTTTATGATTCAAAATATAGTTGGAAACCTCTGTTCTTTTGAATATGTATATATACGGCTCGCGTTTACTTACTATCGGCTTGCTTGCGTCTAATCGCTCTATCTCTTTCTTACTCACTCATACAACGCGTTAACAATCTTTTTTTTTGCAGCGTTCATAACTTATAACACTTAGAAATGCAAGTATAAATCTTTTCAAACGCTATATAATCCTAATTATTTTATAGTAAATTAAGTCTTTTCACATTTGAATAATCATTTCTTTTAAAGCGCATTCCTTTTCTTCCTTTTCACAACCGGCGCCACTGACGTTCTCTTTTCTTCAACTTAGTTCCCTCTAGGCGGGAAGGTTTGAATTAAATTAAGAATTCGTCTCCATCACAGTTTACATGAAAAACATTAAAAAAAATAGTTTTATTTTAAATTCTTATTCAACGGCAGGCCGGAGTAGAACCTGATACCGACCGAGTAACAATTGAGTTGTTTGTTATTTACTCAAGTGTTAATCGGTGTATCTTCAAAATAAAGGTTGATCGCAATAGATATTATTATTATGAATATCTATGCACAAGAAAAAAAAAATCTACCGATTAGTTTTTGAGAAAAGTAAGGAACGCCGAAGTAAAAGATTATGTTTATAATATTTTCGCGTTCCTTACTTTTCTCAAAAACAAAACGATAGATTTTTTTTTTCTTGTGCATAAATATTTGTAATAATAATATCTATTGCGCTTAACCTTTGATTTGCAGATACACCGATTAATACTTGAGTAAATAACAAAAATGCCAATTAGACAAGGACAGCGAATCCGGCCTGCTCTTAAACTCAATACAACACTTTTACGGGCGCCATCAGATCTATTATTTACTCTTAAAAGAAAAATTTACTAGTAATATGAACAGTATACATGTAGTTAGACACAAAAAAAAATTAAGATTGAAAATTTATTGGGACACAAAAATCGCGTCACAACATCATTATCAACATCAGCATTAACATTGATATCACCACCAGCATCATCATCAGCATCAACATCATCTTCAGCATCAGCATCAATATCTTTATTAGCATCAACATCATCGTTATTAACATCACCATGAACATCATCGTCATCAGCATTAAAATTAGCATCATTATCATTACCAACATCAGCATTAACATCATCATCATGATCATCATCGTCTTCGTCATCAGCATCTGCGTGTGTGTGAATGATGTTGTGACGTCACAAGTAGACGACAAAATGGATAATGAAAAACAAGAAAATTACTAGGAGAGAAACACTTACTAGGAGAGAGTATCAAGTCTCCGGATCACGCATTTTGCTCAAACTTCGGGATAAGTTTTCAGATGACAAAATATGGAAAAAGCTAAAGTTATAGTCACAAACGCTTAATATTTCTCTAGATACAGGCAATTAAAGAAAATCACTAAAAAAATTACTAGATTTTCAAACAATTATAGCTCTTAAGCATCAATAGCTAGAAACTTGAATTTCTTTTTAAATTAAAGCTGAGCTTAAATCCTTTGGAAAAAGTAGTTATAGCGTATCAAAATATTATTTTTTCCAAAAGTTATAGCGTAATAAAGATTGTGCCTGAATTTTCTTTTTAAAAGATTAATTAATTATAAAAGCTGAAATTAAGTGTAATTTTTAATATGCTATAACTTTTGGAAAAAATAATATTTTGATAGGCTATAACTACTTTTTCCAAAGGATTTGAGCTCAGCTTTAATTTAAAAAGAAATTCAAGTTTCTAGCTATTGATGCTTAAGAGCTATAAGTGATTCAAAATCTAGTAATTTTTTTAGTGATTTACTTTAAGAGCATGACGAAGCTGTCCGCCTTCTAATAATATTTCCAATCTTAACTTATGAATAAACGATGCGTTTAATTGAGTTTTTTTGCTATAAAGAAAAAATTTGTAAGATTAAACTCTAGTGCGGACAACTCAAGAAAACCACCAAAATATTATACATACAAAGTTATAATAAAAACTTTCAATATATCGTATTTTAAGGTTAGGTTTGTCGAGTTTGATATCAGTAGATAGGCTATAGGCATACTGGCACACCCGGATTGTAGCACACTCCCTCTCCTCCCCCAAGTGTGTTAGAATCCGTGTCGTTTAAAATACATGTGAATTCCTCCCCCCTGTTTAAAAAATGAAAAAGGATAAAACACTTGTCTCCCTCCACTAAGTGTGTTACAATCCGGTCTATTTAAAATACGTATAAGTCTTCCCTTCCTTAAAAAAATGTATTTTCTTTTAGGAAAGGGCTAGCCCTTCTCTCTTCTTATTTTTAAGGAAAGGATAGATCGCCGCCCACTGTATGTTCTATTTTGGGGACGCAGAAAAATTGACCTACTCTTAGAAGAGAGGGAAAGGGCAGACCTTTTACGCAGTGCTGGTCTACTATGCGTTTTCTTTGACATTGCATGAAAATTTACCTGCTTTTAGAAGAGAGAGAAAGGGGCGACCTGTCTCTAAATGCAGTACACTGTGTGTTCTCTTTTTAAGTCACAGGTGCATGAAAATAATGAATTGCGCCTTTTTTTTTAGGATATAGTACATAAGCAAAGCTATAAATTTGCCTTCTATTATATTTTTTAAGTCACTGTTTTTGAAAGATTATTTTTTGTTCTTTTTTTGAGAAGAAAAGATTCATTGAAAGGGTCAGCTACCTTTTCTTTTCTTGTTTTAAAATAGAGAATCCTTATTTGAAGAAAATATACGAGGTTTTACTCTGTTAAAAAAGGAAAATGCTGTTTTGAAAATGTTTCTTTTATATTCACAGGTGCATGTCGGCTTTCTTGAGAAAAAGTATCTTGCAGGGGGTCAAAGATTTCACGTGCGAAAGTTTTTTAAGATGAAGAGACATTTATTGAAAGGGTTACTTGTATTCTTTTTTAACTTCTAAGATATTGTCTTAAGTTACTTTTTGTAAAATAAAATCTTTTGGAGAAAAAAGATTTATTGAAAGGGTCAACTACCTTTTTTCTTATTTTAAAATAGAGAATCCTTATTTGAAAAAGAAAATATACGAGGCTTTACTCTGTTAAAAAAGGAAAATGCTGTTTTGAAAATGTTTCTTTTATATTTACAGGTGCATGTCGGCTTTCTTGAGAAAAAGTATCTTGCAGGGGGTCAAAGATTTCACGTGCGAAAGTTTTTTAAGATGAAGAGACATTTATTGAAAGGGTTACTTGTATTCTTTTTTAACTTCTAAGATATTGTCTTAAGTTACTTTTTGTAAAATAAAATCTTTTGGAGAAAAAGATTTATTGAAAGGGTCAACTACCTTTTCTCTTATTTTAAAATAGAGAATCCTTATTTGAAGAAGAAAATATACGAGGCTTTACTCTGTTAAAAAAAAGGAAAATGCTTTTTCGAAAATATTTCTTTTTTCACAGGTGTATGTCTGTTTTCTTAAGAAAAAAGTATTTTGCAGGTGGTCAAAGATTTGACTTGCGAAAGTTTTTTGAGATAAAGAGTTATTTATTGAAGGATCAGTTGTATTGTTTTTTATGTATCAAAAAAAAGCAATGAATGCTTGAAGAAGATATATGAGACCCACCACTGCAAAAAATAAAATCTTTTTTCTTTTAAAAAATATTTTTCTTGATCCAGGTGTGTGTGTAAATTTCCTTAAGAAAAAACAGCTTTTTGCAGGCGATCGGAAATTTCACAAGCAAAAGTTTTTTCAGAAAAGAGTTATTTATTGAAAGGGTCATAAAAATTAAATTTTTAGGCGTGTTTGTGCCCAACGGAGGATGGATGAAATTTCTCTAAGGGAGGTGTTTAATTTTTTGGAGGGAAGTTTTTTCACCAATCATAGGTTTTTTTTTAATAAAAGAAAATCGGAAAGCCTAAATTTTCGTATATAAACTCTGACACGTGCCATAGTTTATCAGTTCTAAAATTTTTCAACTTTTCTTGTTCACAAGAAAAAAAGGTTTTAAATAGAAGAAAAAAAATGGATAATAATAATCCAAATAACCATATTGAAGTGCTTCGAGAAGAACCTGTTTGGGATCAACGTGAGGACAGAAATCACTTTCTCGACAACCTTAGGATAGTTCGCGAAAACGAATCAGCCTGTTTAGAGGAGGAACATGCTGTAGCATCAGCTACAACCGACTATCCTGAAGAGGTTGAAGTTATGGGAGAAGCAGAACATATGTACCAGGTAAGATTAGAGGTCGAAGATAATGCTGTACAATGGGCGCAGGAAGCTGAAGATAGACGGCAGCAAGGAGCGCGAGAAAGGCGCGAATTCCGTCAATTTGCAAGAGTCGAGTTCCGTAGACGCCGTGACTCTTATTCTTCTGGAGAGGAAGAAGAAGATAGACATCGGGTATGTATTTTAAAATTATTATTTTTTTTATTATAATTATTCAAAACTGGTAACATCATTACTTTCTTTTTATTTACAGTCTCCCTACGAGAGAGTTGCCGTCAATGCCTGAATTATATAGGGATCTTCGTCTTGCAGAACAGGTGTGTTAAAATTTTTTTTTATGTGTTGTTTAGTTTCATATTTATTTTATTCTATTTAATTTTTGTATTTATTTTCATGTTGATTTCATTTTGTTCAATTTCATATTTATTGTCTTATTGATATTTTATTTGATTTTTATATTTATTTAATTTCTTTTGAACATTTGTTTAATTTTTCCAGCAAGCTCAAGTAAGGAATCTTGAAAGAGCTGCACGCAGATCTAGAAGGATGCAACGTTATACAAATCGTGCACGTAGATATGTACAGATGCAGAGGCCTGAAGATATATATGATACCAGTACAGAAGAGGATAGTAGTGGAATTGATTCAGGAATGGAAAGTGATCCTAATTTCATCGACGACTCCGAATGCGCGCCGCGACCCATAAATCTGGAAGTATACAACAGGTGTAACCATCTAACTGCTAGAGAGATTAGTGAAGCAAAAAAGACACATGCACGGGTAAGTTTTATTCATTATAATTATTTTTATTATTATTACAATTGCTTTCTCATAGAAAAAGCATTGTATCGATAAAAAAAATTTTTTTCAATTTTTTCATTAATGTATGTATGTGTGTGTGTGTGTGTGTGTGTGCGCGCGCGTGTGTGTGTGTGTGTGTGTGTGTGTGTGTGTGTGTGTGTGTGGATGTATGATTTCAGTTAGTAAACTGTATCTCGAAAACTACTCGATGGATTTGCTTCTAATTTTGCATGGAATTTAGTTTTTTGACTAACATTTCGATTTTTCGTTTTTTGTTTACTACTCGATGAATTTGCTTCAAAATTTGCACGGAAATTATTTGTGATTGCCCGGATAAAATAAATTTTTAAAAACTGATTTTCTTAGCTTAGTTTTAATTTTAGAGCATTTTGAAATTAAAAAAAAAAATGTTTCTATTTATTAAGCCAATAAAATCTTAAAAACTATTCGATGGATTTACTTCAAATTTTCCATACAATTAAATTTTTTCGATCAACTGGTGCGGAAGCTATTGAGAATTAGTTTTCTTAGCGTAGTTTTTTTTAGAATCATTTTAAGAATTTTTAGAAAATTTCGATTTTTCATTTTTTTTTGTATTTTACGTAAACTACTCAAAGAATTTGTTTGAAAATTTGAATGGAACTTAATTTCGACTGCCAAAAGTATAAAAAATTTTGTAAACTAATTTTCTTAGCACACTTTTAATTTTAGAGCATTTTTAAAATTTTTATTTTTTTCTATTTTACGAAAATCATTTGATAGATTTGCTCCAAAATTTGTATGCAATATATTCGCTACTGTCTGAGGAAAACAAGCTTTGGAAAACTAATTTTCTCAGCGCAGTTTTAATTTTAGAGTACTTTGAAAATTTTCAAAAAAATTTTTATTTTTCATTTATTTTTTATTTTGCGTAAACCATACTATAAATTTTCTCCAAAATTTTTATACAATTAATTCGCTATTGTCTGAAAAAAATAAGCTTTTGAAAACTAATTTTCTTAGCGTGGTTACAATTTTAGAGAATTTTATAGATTTAAAAAAAAATTTCGATTCTTCTTTTCTTATTTTTTTTATTCTACGTAAAGTACTCGATAGATTTGTTCTAAAAATTGACAGTTAGATCTCTAAAATCACTCGATGGATTTGCTTCAAATTTTGTATACCATCTATGTTTTTGTATAACTAGACGGGAAGCTATTGAAAATTGGTATTCATAGAGTAGTTTTTTTATAGAGCCATAAATATAAACTGTATTTATATATAAATATGATTGCATTTTATAAAGATTAGAAATTTTGTTGTCATCATTCTTTTTATTACCACATTATATCATTTTTTCAATAGAACAAATTTTTTTGTATTACTTGATGATTTAAAATAAAATTATAAATGATGAAAAAGCAAACAGCTGGCATATATGTTCGAAATTTATAAAGTACAATATGAGTAAATATTAATGTTAGACAATTTTTTAATATTAAAATCACATTTAAATAAATATAAAAAAAATTAATGAAACTCAAAGAGCTCTATGAGAAAGCATTCCGCCAAAGCACTTGGCAGCGTTTTGTTATTAATACTACGAAAAATTTAATTTTGTAGATCCATATTCGAAATATATTTTTATAAATTAAACATGGTGAAGACATGGATGCCACCGCATGTTTAATTAGAGAAGGACTACTTCTCCTTGAAAAATGGGCCTGAAGTAAGCTTGTAAGTATTAATATTTTTATTTTTTTTTTTCAAACACATCAAATATCTGAATTGTTTTTTTTTGTTTTAGTTATTGGAACTTGCGAATACTATATTTTCAAGTATTGGACACGTGACCTTCATAGCGCTTCCCTTAAGGATCTCAAAGAAAGAATGGCAAGATAGTGCTGAAGTTTGGCGATTTTACTTAAAATTGCATAAATATTTAGAATATCACAAGAAAAATTTAAATGTTTTATTGATTAGACGAGGAAATCGTTCGCGAACATACTATTCACGTTCTCGATATTGTCAAAATTTTCATTAACTGTAATTTAATGTTTTATAATTGTAGTAAAATGAAAAAGTATGTAAAAGTATGGAAAAGTATGGAAAGGTATGAAAAAGTATGGAAAAAGTATGGAAAAGTATGAAAAGTATAGAAAAAGTATGGAAAAGTATGAAAAAGTATAGAAAAAGTATGAAAAAGTATGGAAAATTATAGAAAAGTATGGAAAAGTATGAAAAAATAAAATATACACATCAAATTATTTTTCAAATTATTTATTGAAAACTGTACATAATAAGAATGTATGAATGAATGAAAATTATTAAACATTATGCAATTGTTTTTATTTATCACCACCACTTATAATTATTATTATATTTACATTGAATCATAAAAAGAAAATTTCAACAATAAAAATAAATATATATAACTTAAATTAATAAACATAATAAAATTAAATTTTTCTTTTTATTTATTACACTAAAATACGTTGTGAAATACATCTTAGCTTATTCAAATAATCTCATTTTTATCTATCCAACTATTATGCTTGTTACTTAGACCTAACTACTTAACATATACACGTTTACCACTTTTCTTTAAAACTTTTTCTACTAAATAAATTTCTGGATACACAGTCTTTTGAATTTCCGTTTCATAAAAGCCGCCGGAGACTGGTTCATCATAATAATCTTTGACGTAGTAAGTTATAGGATTGGTTTTCACAACTCTTGTTATTGTGAAAATTTCAGTAGACCAATTTGGTGTATAACCTTTTTCAAAAACTTGTTTTATCTTACTTATTCGCACTTTATCTCCTACTTTGAATTTTGGTTTTTTTACAGGTTTTTTTGCTTTCTCATAGAGAAAGCATTGTATTATTAAAAAAAATTTTTTTTTATTTTTTCATTAATTTGTACATATTTAGACTCAGGGAGTCGAAAAAAGTGGTTTCCAGAAAATGTCTGTATGTGTGTGTCTGTGTGTGTGTGTGTGTGTGTGTGTGTGTGTGTGTGTGTGTGTGTGTGTGTGTGTGTGTGTATGTATTCAGTACGCCAATAAGATCTCGAGAACTACTCGATGGATTAGCTTCAAATTTTGCATGCAATTTATTTTTTTGTCTAACTGGGGGGGAAGCTATTGAAAATTGATCTTCTTAGCTCAGTTTTTTTTTTTAGAGCCATTTTAAGAATTTTAAAAAAAATTTTGATTTTTCATTTTTTTGATATTTTACGTAAACTACTCGAAGAATTTCCTCGAAAATTTGTATGAACATCATTTGCGACTGCCAAAAGAAGAAAAACTTTTACCAACTGATTTTCTTAGCGTACTTTTAATTTTAGAGCATTTTGAAAATTTTGAAAAAAAATTTTTTTTTTCATTTATTTTTTATTTTACGACAACCATTTGATAGATTTGCTTCTAAATTTGTATGCAAGTTATTCGCTATTGTCTAAAGAAAACAAGCTTTGGAACACTTATTTTCTTAGCGTAGTTTTAATTTTAGAGCATTTTGAAAATTTTGGAAAAAATCTCTATTTTTCATTTTTTTCTATTACACAAAAACCATTCGATAGATTTGCTCGAAAATTTTTATGGAAATCATTTGCAATGGCCTAAATAAAACAAGCTTTGAAAAACTTATTTTCTCAGTGCAGTTTTAATTTTATAGCATTTTGAAAATTTTGAATAAAATTTTTCTAATTTTTTTATATTTTACGTAAACTACTCGATGAAAGAGCTTCAAATTATGTATGGAAATTATTTATGATTGTCAAAATAAAATGAACTTTTGAAAACTAATTTTCTTCAATTTTCTTAGCGCACATTTAATTTTAGAGCATTTTGAAAATTTTGAAAAAATTTTTATTTTTAATTTCTTTTCTATTGCACAAAAATCACTCGATAAACTTGCTCAAAAATTTTTATGCTAATTATTCACTATTATCTGAATAAATCAAGTTTTGGAAAACTTATTTTCTTAGCGCAGTTTTAATTTTAGAGCATTTTGAAAATTTTGGAAAAAATGTTCATATTTCATTTTTTTCTATTACACAAAAGCCATTCGATAAATTTGCTCAAAAATTTTCATACAAATTATTTGTCATTGCCTAATTAAAGCTAGCTTGGAAAAACTTATTTTCTTAGTGCAGTGTTAATTTTAGAGCATTTTATAAATTTTGAATAGAATTTCACTTTTTTTTGGTATTTTACGTAAACTACTCGATGAAGTAGCTTAAAATTATGTATAGAAATTATTTACGATTGCCTAAATAAAATGAACTTTTGAAAACTGGTTTTCTTAGCGTAGTTGTAACTTTAAAGCGTTTTGAAAATTTTAAAACAATGTTTATTTTTAATTATTTGGTATTTTTTGTAAACTATTCGATGAAAATGTTCCAAAATTTGTATGCAAGTTATTGGTTATAGTGTTAAGAAGACAAGCTTAGGAAAACTAATTTTATAAACGCATTTTTTAATTTTAGAGCATCATAAAATCACATTATGATTTTCAAAATATTATGATTCTTGTAAAATTAGAATGTATGAACATAAGAGGTCGCTGAGGTTGGCGGACGAAAGATCTGTACTTGCTATGATGCGTGTGATAACAACCATAATATTAATTCTGACAAAATCAAAATTTTAGATCAAGAGAGTAATGAAAAAAAGAGACTCATTAGTGAAATGTTATATATCCATAATTACAAAGAAAATGCAATCAATCGCATATTTGACACACAAAATTTAAAAACCGTATATAAAGGAATTATCAACAGTTTGAATGTGAGAAATCGACAGGCGTAGTTACCGTTTTTTCTTCATGGGGGAGGGGGGTACACGGGCTAAGACACGAAAGTGTTTGATGATTTATTTGAATTTTGTTCTGGCGAATATGTTGGGTCAGTGTAATGTCGAATAGCTTTGACGAAACTTGCTGTATGACAAGTAGACTGTAAAGATCGTTTTTGGCTTACATTCAAACATTATGTAATTATGTAAAGATTAAAAATCAATTTCTAAAAGTAAGTGTGTAAGCGGTTTTTTTGTAAATTGGTTGGCATCTGCGTTTGATATTTATGTTGTAATCGAAAAGTTTATTGTAAAATATTTTTTAAATAAAAGAATTCTTATTTCTGTTGTTATAGTTGCCCTGAAGAGGATCACAAGATTGATCGAAACGTTGGCATTTGAATAATCATTGTTTTGTAATAAAGTTCGTTAAGATCGATAGAGTCAAGGAGTATAAATGGTTGTTATTCATTTTTCTCTACCTAATAATACATATAAACACGAACGATAGAGTCTTCTAAAGTTTTAATTAGAGTAATTTTATTTTATTTTTTTAAATACGATTTTAATATAAATGTCCCTATCCTCTGTATTGAAGGCTGTCTTAATACCTACGAAAACTATATGAATTTTATTCTTTCTTAATTTTGCCATTTGCATAATGTGATTTTATGATGCTCTAAAATTAAAAATGCGTTTATAAAATTAATTTTCCTAAGCTTGTCTTCTTAACACTATAACCAATAACTTGCATACAAATTTTGGAACATTTTCATCGAATAGTTTACAAAAAATACCAAATAATTAAAAATAAACATTGTTTTAAAATTTTCAAAACGCTTTAAAGTTACAACTACGCTAAGAAAACCAGTTTTCAAAAGTTCATTTTATTTAGGCAATCGTAAATAATTTCTATACATAATTTTAAGCTACTTCATCGAGTAGTTTACGTAAAATACCAAAAAAAAGTGAAATTCTATTCAAAATTTATAAAATGCTCTAAAATTAACACTGCGCTAAGAAAATAAGTTTTTCCAAGCTTGCTTTAATTAGGCAATGACAAATAATTTGTATGAAAATTTTTGAGCAAATTTATCGAATGGCTTTTGTGTAATAGAAAAAAAATGAAATATGAACATTTTTTCCAAAATTTTCAAAATGCTCTAAAATTAAAACTGCACTAAGAAAATAAGTTTTCCAAAACTTGATTTATTCAGATAATAGTGAATAATTTGCATAAAAATTTTTGAGCAAGTTTATCGAGTGATTTTTGTGCAATAGAAAAGAAATTAAAAATAAAAAATTTTTTCAAAATTTTCAAAATGCTTTAAAATTAAATGTGCGCTAAGAAAATTGAAGAAAATTAGTTTTCAAGAGTTCATTTTATTTTGACAATCATAAATAATTTCCATACATAATTTGAAGCTCTTTCATCGAGTAGTTTACGTAAAATATAAAAAAAATTAGAAAAATTTTATTCAAAATTTTCAAAATGCTCTAAAATTAAAACTGCACTGAGAAAATAAGTTTTTCAAAGCTTGTTTTATTTAGGCCATTGCAAATGATTTCCATAAAAATTTTCGAGCAAATCTATCGAATGGTTTTTGTGTAATAGAAAAAAATGAAAAATAGAGATTTTTTCCAAAAATTTTCAAAATGCTCTAAAATTAAAACTACGCTAAGAAAATAAGTGTTCCAAAGCTTGTTTTCTTTAGACAATAGCGAATAACTTGCATACAAATTTAGAAGCAAATCTATCAAATGGTTGTCGTAAAATAAAAAATAAATGAAAAAAAAAATTTTTTTTCAAAATTTTCAAAATGCTCTAAAATTAAAAGTACGCTAAGAAAATCAGTTGGTAAAAGTTTTTCTTCTTTTGGCAGTCGCAAATGATGTTCATACAAATTTTCGAGGAAATTCTTCGAGTAGTTTACGTAAAATATCAAAAAAATGAAAAATCAAAATTTTTTTAAAATTCTTAAAATGGCTCTAAAAAAAAAACTGAGCTAAGAAGATCAATTTTCAATAGCTTCCCCCCCAGTTAGACAAAAAAATAAATTGCATGCAAAATTTGAAGCTAATCCATCGAGTAGTTCTCGAGATCTTATTGGCGTACTGAATACATACACACACACACACACACACACACACACACACACACACACACACACACACACACAGACACACACACACATACAGACATTTTCTGGAAACCACTTTTTTCGACTCCCTGAGTCTAAATATGTACAAATTAATGAAAAAATAAAAAAAAATTTTTTTTAATAATACAATGCTTTCTCTATGAGAAAGCAAAAAAACCTGTAAAAAAACCAAAATTCAAAGTAGGAGATAAAGTGCGAATAAGTAAGATAAAACAAGTTTTTGAAAAAGGTTATACACCAAATTGGTCTACTGAAATTTTCACAATAACAAGAGTTGTGAAAACCAATCCTATAACTTACCACGTCAAAGATTATTATGATGAACCAGTCTCCGGCGGCTTTTATGAAACGGAAATTCAAAAGACTGTGTATCCAGAAATTTATTTAGTAGAAAAAGTTTTAAAGAAAAGTGGTAAACGTGTATATGTTAAGTAGTTAGGTCTAAGTAACAAGCATAATAGTTGGATAGATAAAAATGAGATTATTTGAATAAGCTAAGATGTATTTCACAACGTATTTTAGTGTAATAAATAAAAAAGAAAAATTTAATTTTATTATGTTTATTAATTTAAGTTATATATATTTATTTTTATTGTTGAAATTTTCTTTTTATGATTCAATGTAAATATAATAATAATTATAAGTGGTGGTGATAAATAAAAACAATTGCATAATGTTTAATAATTTTCATTCATTCATACATTCTTATTATGTACAGTTTTCAATAAATAATTTGAAAAATAATTTGATGTGTATATTTTATTTTTTCATACTTTTCCATACTTTTCTATAATTTTCCATACTTTTTCATACTTTTTCTATACTTTTTCATACTTTTCCATACTTTTTCTATACTTTTTCATACTTTTCCATACTTTTTCCATACTTTTCATACCTTTCCATACTTTTCCATACTTTTACATACTTTTTCATTTTACTACAATTATAAAACATTAAATTACAGTTAATGAAAATTTTGACAATATCGAGAACGTGAATAGTATGTTCGCGAACGATTTCCTCGTCTAATCAATAAAACATTTAAATTTTTCTTGTGATATTCTAAATATTTATGCAATTTTAAGTAAAATCGCCAAACTTCAGCACTATCTTGCCATTCTTTCTTTGAGATCCTTAAGGGAAGCGCTATGAAGGTCACGTGTCCAATACTTGAAAATATAGTATTCGCAAGTTCCAATAACTAAAACAAAAAAAAAACAATTCAGATATTTGATGTGTTTGAAAAAAAAAAATAAAAATATTAATACTTACAAGCTTACTTCAGGCCCATTTTTCAAGGAGAAGTAGTCCTTCTCTAATTAAACATGCGGTGGCATCCATGTCTTCACCATGTTTAATTTATAAAAATATATTTCGAATATGGATCTACAAAATTAAATTTTTCGTAGTATTAATAACAAAACGCTGCCAAGTGCTTTGGCGGAATGCTTTCTCATAGAGCTCTTTGAGTTTCATTAATTTTTTTTATATTTATTTAAATGTGATTTTAATATTAAAAATTGTCTAACATTAATATTTACTCATATTGTACTTTATAAATTTCGAACATATATGCCAGCTGTTTGCTTTTTCATCATTTATAATTTTATTTTAAATCATCAAGTAATACAAAAAAATTTGTTCTATTGAAAAAATGATATAATGTGGTAATAAAAAGAATGATGACAACAAAATTTCTAATCTTTATAAAATGCAATCATATTTATATATAAATACAGTTTATATTTATGGCTCTATAAAAAAACTACTCTATGAATACCAATTTTCAATAGCTTCCCGTCTAGTTATACAAAAACATAGATGGTATACAAAATTTGAAGCAAATCCATCGAGTGATTTTAGAGATCTAACTGTCAATTTTTAGAACAAATCTATCGAGTACTTTACGTAGAATAAAAAAAATAAGAAAAGAAGAATCGAAATTTTTTTTTAAATCTATAAAATTCTCTAAAATTGTAACCACGCTAAGAAAATTAGTTTTCAAAAGCTTATTTTTTTCAGACAATAGCGAATTAATTGTATAAAAATTTTGGAGAAAATTTATAGTATGGTTTACGCAAAATAAAAAATAAATGAAAAATAAAAATTTTTTGAAAATTTTCAAAGTACTCTAAAATTAAAACTGCGCTGAGAAAATTAGTTTTCCAAAGCTTGTTTTCCTCAGACAGTAGCGAATATATTGCATACAAATTTTGGAGCAAATCTATCAAATGATTTTCGTAAAATAGAAAAAAATAAAAATTTTAAAAATGCTCTAAAATTAAAAGTGTGCTAAGAAAATTAGTTTACAAAATTTTTTATACTTTTGGCAGTCGAAATTAAGTTCCATTCAAATTTTCAAACAAATTCTTTGAGTAGTTTACGTAAAATACAAAAAAAAATGAAAAATCGAAATTTTCTAAAAATTCTTAAAATGATTCTAAAAAAAACTACGCTAAGAAAACTAATTCTCAATAGCTTCCGCACCAGTTGATCGAAAAATTTAATTGTATGGAAAATTTGAAGTAAATCCATCGAATAGTTTTTAAGATTTTATTGGCTTAATAAATAGAAACATTTTTTTTTTTAATTTCAAAATGCTCTAAAATTAAAACTAAGCTAAGAAAATCAGTTTTTAAAAATTTATTTTATCCGGGCAATCACAAATAATTTCCGTGCAAATTTTGAAGCAAATTCATCGAGTAGTAAACAAAAAACGAAAAATCGAAATGTTAGTCAAAAAACTAAATTCCATGCAAAATTAGAAGCAAATCCATCGAGTAGTTTTCGAGATACAGTTTACTAACTGAAATCATACATCCACACACACACACACACACACACACACACACACACACGCGCGCGCACACACACACACACACACACACATACATACATTAATGAAAAAAATTGAAAAAAATTTTTTTATCGATACAATGCTTTTTCTATGAGAAAGCAATTGTAATAATAATAAAAATAATTATAATGAATAAAACTTACCCGTGCATGTGTCTTTTTTTGCTTCACTAATCTCTCTAGCAGTTAGATGGTTACACCTGTTGTATACTTCCAGATTTATGGGTCGCGGCGCGCATTCGGAGTCGTCGATGAAATTAGGATCACTTTCCATTCCTGAATCAATTCCACTACTATCCTCTTCTGTACTGGTATCATATATATCTTCAGGCCTCTGCATCTGTACATATCTACGTGCACGATTTGTATAACGTTGCATCCTTCTAGATCTGCGTGCAGCTCTTTCAAGATTCCTTACTTGAGCTTGCTGGAAAAATTAAACAAATGTTCAAAAGAAATTAAATAAATATAAAAATCAAATAAAATATCAATAAGACAATAAATATGAAATTGAACAAAATGAAATCAACATGAAAATAAATACAAAAATTAAATAGAATAAAATAAATATGAAACTAAACAACACATAAAAAAAAATTTTAACACACCTGTTCTGCAAGACGAAGATCCCTATATAATTCAGGCATTGACGGCAACTCTCTCGTAGGAGACTGTAAATAAAAAGAAAGTAATGATGTTACCAGTTTTGAATAATTATAATAAAAAAAATAATAATTTTAAAATACATACCCGATGTCTATCTTCTTCTTCCTCTCCAGAAGAATAAGAGTCACGGCGTCTACGGAACTCGACTCTTGCAAATTGACGGAATTCGCGCCTTTCTCGCGCTCCTTGCTGCCGTCTATCTTCAGCTTCCTGCGCCCATTGTACAGCATTATCTTCGACCTCTAATCTTACCTGGTACATATGTTCTGCTTCTCCCATAACTTCAACCTCTTCAGGATAGTCGGTTGTAGCTGATGCTACAGCATGTTCCTCCTCTAAACAGGCTGATTCGTTTTCGCGAACTATCCTAAGGTTGTCGAGAAAGTGATTTCTGTCCTCACGTTGATCCCAAACAGGTTCTTCTCGAAGCACTTCAATATGGTTATTTGGATTATTATTATCCATTTTTTTTCTTCTATTTAAAACCTTTTTTTCTTGTGAACAAGAAAAGTTGAAAAATTTTAGAACTGATAAACTATGGCACGTGTCAGAGTTTATATACGAAAATTTAGGCTTTCCGATTTTCTTTATTAAAAAAAAAACCTATGATTGGTGAAAAAACTTCCCTCCAAAAAATTAAACACCTCCCTTAGAGAAATTTCATCCATCCTCCGTTGGGCACAAACACGCCTAAAAATTTAATTTTTATGACCCTTTCAATAAATAACTCTTTTCTGAAAAAACTTTTGCTTGTGAAATTTCCGATCGCCTGCAAAAAGCTGTTTTTTCTTAAGGAAATTTACACACACACCTGGATCAAGAAAAATATTTTTTAAAAGAAAAAGATTTTATTTTTTGCAGTGGTGGGTCTCATATATCTTCTTCAAGCATTCATTGCTTTTTTTTGATACATAAAAAACAATACAACTGATCCTTCAATAAATAACTCTTTATCTCAAAAAACTTTCGCAAGTCAAATCTTTGACCACCTGCAAAATACTTTTTTCTTAAGAAAACAGACATACACCTGTGAAAAAGAAATATTTTCGAAAAAGCATTTTCCTTTTTTTTAACAGAGTAAAGCCTCGTATATTTTCTTCTTCAAATAAGGATTCTCTATTTTAAAATAAGAGAAAAGGTAGTTGACCCTTTCAATAAATCTTTTTTCTCCAAAAGATTTTATTTTACAAAAAGTAACTTAAGACAATATCTTAGAAGTTAAAAAAGAATACAAGTAACCCTTTCAATAAATGTCTCTTCATCTTAAAAAACTTTCGCACGTGAAATCTTTGACCCCCTGCAAGATACTTTTTCTCAAGAAAGCCGACATGCACCTGTAAATATAAAAGAAACATTTTCAAAACAGCATTTTCCTTTTTAACAGAGTAAAGCCTCGTATATTTTCTTTTTCAAATAAGGATTCTCTATTTTAAAATAAGAAAAAAGGTAGTTGACCCTTTCAATAAATCTTTTTTCTCCAAAAAGATTTTATTTTACAAAAAGTAACTTAAGACAATATCTTAGAAGTTAAAAAAGAATACAAGTAACCCTTTCAATAAATGTCTCTTCATCTTAAAAAACTTTCGCACGTGAAATCTTTGACCCCCTGCAAGATACTTTTTCTCAAGAAAGCCGACATGCACCTGTGAATATAAAAGAAACATTTTCAAAACAGCATTTTCCTTTTTTAACAGAGTAAAACCTCGTATATTTTCTTCAAATAAGGATTCTCTATTTTAAAACAAGAAAAGAAAAGGTAGCTGACCCTTTCAATGAATCTTTTCTTCTCAAAAAAAGAACAAAAAATAATCTTTCAAAAACAGTGACTTAAAAAATATAATAGAAGGCAAATTTATAGCTTTGCTTATGTACTATATCCTAAAAAAAAAGGCGCAATTCATTATTTTCATGCACCTGTGACTTAAAAAAGAACACACACAGTGTACTGCATTTAGAGACAGGTCGCCCCTTTCTCTCTCTTCTAAAAGCAGGTAAATTTTCATGCAATGTCAAAGAAAACGCATAGTAGACCAGCACTGCGTAAAAGGTCTGCCCTTTCCCTCTCTTCTAAGAGTAGGTCAATTTTTCTGCGTCCCCAAAATAGAACATACAGTGGGCGGCGATCTATCCTTTCCTTAAAAATAAGAAGAGAGAAGGGCTAGCCCTTTCCTAAAAGAAAATACATTTTTTTAAGGAAGGGAAGACTTATACGTATTTTAAATAGACCGGATTGTAACACACTTAGTGGAGGGAGACAAGTGTTTTATCCTTTTTCATTTTTTAAACAGGGGGGAGGAATTCACATGTATTTTAAACGACACGGATTCTAACACACTTGGGGGAGGAGAGGGAGTGTGCTACAATCCGGGTGTGCCAGTATGCCTATAGCCTATCTACTGATATCTAATTTGCAATCCAAGCTCATAAAAAAATAACAAGTCCAAATGATTTTTTATTTTAACAAAAATTATTGTACTAATATAATTTAGTGCGGACAAGTCATTATATTTGTTTAATTTAAGAATTTAAAAAGAAATCGATAAAATAAAAAAAGCAAAACTCGATTGCTGCAGCTCCGACATGCCGTTAATTGCCTGTACCTCAGGAAATATTAAGCGTTTGTGACTATAACTTAAGCTTTTTCCATATTTTGTCATCTGAAAACTTATCCCGAAGTTTGAGCAAAATCCGTGATTTCGAGATGTAACACACTCCTAGTTAGTACTGCCGTGTTAAGTAAAAACTTACATAAGTGTAAAATAAATAAAAGTGATAAAGTGAAATAATATCAATTTTGTTCGATCCAATTTTTAATTTTTCAATACTGAAGTAATCTTTATTTCCTCATTTTTTAGCAAAAAATTTGAAACAACTTTTTTTTTATTCATTTAATAAGCTATTTTTTTCATCGGATCTATTGATAGAAAAAATTTATTTTTCATCGAGATGTCACTTATGTAAGACTTAACTTAACACGGCAGAGTAGATAATTATAATTACAAACATACTTTTCTATTCAGTATTTTGAAAAAGTTGCACTATTAGTTGCACCAAAAGTTGCGATAAAATAAGTAGCGTTAAATATAGTACAAAAATAATTCTAAAAAGTAGCACTAACTTCAGCGCTAGAAGTTGCGCAACGTTTTTCGGGAGAGTGTGTAACATGGAGGAATAAATTAAATTAATAACTCATTAATCTTCGCTACATACGCGTAAATTTCTTCACGCAGCGTCGCGCTTAGTTGGTGACCTTTGAGTTTAACCGCATGGTTTCTAGCACAAGGCGAGAATCAAACTTCGGTTCCCCTCGAGATGCGGGGAACTATATCGAGTCCCCTTCCAGGTCGCGATTTAATTGAAGATTTAAAAGCAAGTAAAGCAACATGCCTCTATCGCTCTACTTGGGGTCTAATGAGGTCGGTCCGCTAAAGCGGGGTCGCATATATTTTAAAAATATTTAGATAAATATATGAAGAAAATTGAAAAAAAAGAAAATTGCTCATAATATTTAAGAGCATGATGAAACTGCCCACCTCCTAATAGGGTAGATGTGGGTATTGCTACAGAGGTGCCAGTTACTGTTTACTCATATAAAATTTGTAAAAATAATTTTTTCCGAGTCCATTAATAATGTTTGAATTCATAATCAAATATTATAAGTATTATTTAATATTCAAAAAAATATATCTCACAAAATAAGTCTAAGAATATTCAATATTGGTTATTTGAAATTCAACTGTTCTAAAATCTTGATAAATTTCGTAAAATCGCGATCACGTATGCATCCTAAATTTGACAATGTTTTCTATTTTTATTCTTTTTTATGTAAAATAAGATCATTATTAAATAAAATATATCTTTGCTTATTATATATTTTTTGGAAATTTCACCCAGCACATATTTAATACTTTAATTTTACACCTTAGTATTATGCGTCATTAAAATCACCAAATATGGATTACTGTGACATCCTTTTATTATTATAACACGTGGTTAACCTAACCTCAACTTTTCAAACGTAATATGTAAAAGTGTTAGTAGTAACTGGCACGCAGCATTAGAAACATGTCCGCAGCAATAGCCACAAATACATTCTATTTTAAATTCATTTTTTCTTATTTTTAATTCTATAATTAATGCTAAATTAATTTTTTTCTAGTAAATCAATGTTTAAATATTTTATTAATAATAAGAGTGATAAATTTTCTTCATCTATAAGCTTTAAGAGGCGGTCGGGTCTATTTCGCCGCTAAATATAGGGTGGCGCTGCGGTCAGGTGAGAGAAATCTATTAAATATTTCTTACACAGCTATTTACGATTTTCTGAGACGACAATATACCTTTAATGTTGTCAATTTCTCTAGCCATATATATGTAGAATAATTATTAATACTTATCTTGTTTGAAAAGTCTAAAATATTGTTATAAAGCGAAAAATGCGATGCAACGTAGAACCGATGTAAACATGCGTGCACCTTCCTTTAGTACGACAGAGAGAGCAATACTAGAGAATGATGTATACTAATGTTTACGTCGGCTCTACCTCGCGCCGCATTTTTCGCTTTATAACAATATTTTAGACTTTTCAAACAAGATAAGTATTAATAATTATTCTACATATATATGGCTAGAGGAAATGACAACATTAAAGGTATATTGTCGTCTCAGAAAATTGTAAATAGCTGTGTAAGAAATATTTAATAGATTTCTCTCACCTGACGGCAGCGCCACCCTATATTTAGCGGCGAAATAGACCCAACCGCCTCTTAATTTATAAGTTTAAAGTTCATCATACGTCGATTCCGCTGAAATACCCACATCTACCCTAATATTTCCAATCCTAACTTAAATAAAATAAACATACGTTCATTTAAATAAAATATTTATTTAAATAAAATGAATAAACGATACGTTTAATCGATTTTTTTACTACAATAAAAAAATTTGTAAGATTAAACTCTAGTGCGGACAATTCAAGAAATCAAACAAAATGTTATACAAAAAAAGTTATTTTACAAACTTTCAATGTATTGTATTTTAAGGTTAGGTTTGTCGAGCTTGCTATCTAATTTCCAATCCAAACTCATAAAAAAATAACAAGTCCAAATAATTTTTTATTTTAACGAAAATTATTGTATTAACATAGCTTTACTGCGGAGAAGTCATTATATTTATTTAATTTATGAATTGAAAAAGATATTAATAAAATAAAAAAAGTGAAACTCGATTAATGCAGCTCCAACACCGCGTTAAAAGAATATTTGTTACAATATTTATAAATATTATTTTGAAATATGAAAAAGAATGTTCAAATAAAATTTCTTAGAGAATTTTTGTTATAATACTGGTAAATATAATTTTTAAAATATAAGAAAAATGTTAAAAGAATTTTTGTTATAATATTTTTTTTTTAAATATAATTTTTGAAATATTTGTAAGAGAATATTTGTTATAATCTTGGTAAATATAACTTTTGAAATATGAAAAGAATGTTCAAATGAAAAATTCTAAGAGAATATTTTTAAATTTAGTTAAAAAATATATAAAATGTGATCAAGGTAAGAAAATAATAAGTTTGATTTAAGTTGTGATTTTAATAAAAAGAAAAATAAAGAAATCACTTTCCAAAGAGATGTCAAGGTAAGAAAAGAGAGTGATATGGATGTTCAAAAACTTGGAGTGTTGGAAAATGCTTGAAGATTGAGCTTGTAGAGACCTTGTTGACCAAAAGAGACTGAATTTGTAGAGAACTTGTTGATATTTTTAAGGAGACTGATTAATCGTCTGGGTGGATACGGCTCTCGGTGATTTTGTGTTCTTGAGCGTGTTTGTGAGACACGCTCAAAAGCGTACTGAAGATTTTGGGCCCTGGTTGGAAATTATATACCCTGGAATTGGAGCGTGGACTAACCACCCCCGCTTGGGTAGTTTTCGAAAGTGTCGAATTTCCCTATTGGTGAATACTGTTGATTTCCGGTTTTCGCACAAAGTTCCATAAACTGTCACTTGGCTGTGTTAGTGTTGATTTTCTTCTTTCTCTCTCTTTTCTCTACCTTTCTCTCTATTTCGAAAATAAGCTACATATATTGTATGTACATATATAAAAAAGATAAAATTAGGAACTAGGTTATTTTTAATTTATAATATTTTTTTTCAACTAATATCTATAATAAAAGAAACTAGGTTAAAAAAATTTAATTACTTAATAAATTAAATAATTTGTTTACATATAAAAAAAAATAAAAGAATAATATGATATAGATATTAAATGAATAAACATTATCAATTAATATTGATTCGCTAGAGATATAAAATAACGCAAAAGTTAAAAGAAAGAATTACGCATAAAAAGATGCCAAAGTAAATTTGATAATAAAAAAAAGGTTTTAATAAAAGAAAAAAGATTAATATTAATTCAACTAAACTTTTGTACTTGAAAATAAAATTTACATTATATAAAAAGAAATAAATGTTAAAGAAACAAAAAGAAAATACGGGTGATGCTTTAACAAAAAAAATCGATGCTTAGTAATAAAAAAGGACGCTTAAGAGTCAGCCGTATACCGACACAGTTACCTGTTTTACCGAATCTGTTTAAAATTTATTTTTTATAAAAACTAATAGCTCGAGGCAAAAATGAAGAGATAGTTTTGATTCATATAATAGAAAACAATATTTTCTCTGATAAGAATAATTTAATTCCACCGCTTTATTTTCAAGAAAAGTTGGAATAACTTGAAAATCTCATTATTTGACACTAATTTTTAATTTTCTAAGTTATTCCAACTTTTCTTAAAAACGAAGCGATAAAATTAATTTATCCTAATCAGAGAAAATATTACATTTTATTAAACACATCGAAACCATCTCTTTATTTTTGCCTCTAGTTGCTAATTATGGGAAAAAATCAATTTTTTAATTAAAGAAGGACAGAGATACGGCGGCCTCTTGACGCACGATAAGGTGCATAAAATATTATAGTCCAGTAGAATTAGTCGAAATGCATAATGTAATCAGAAACAGGTGCAGACCACCAAAAATGGCTTTGTTGGATGATTAGAAATGAGACTCTGGAATTACCCTAAAAATTTGAGCCGTCAGGAATTAGTAAACAATGATTTAAGGTGCAAAATTCGTAAAAATCACTGTTTTTTGAGGTAGCTTGAAATCGTTTGCGATTTAGTATATGAAAATTATACTATTTGTAGGTATTTCAAAGACGATTAATTTGAGACGTCATTGATGGAAATCGGTTAATAAATTTTATAAATAATGATTATTTTATTATTTTCAACCTGAATATGGCAAAAAAAAAGTAAATTTTTTTCTTAAGAGGCGGTCGGAACCATTTGCCGCTTGGTGGCGCTGCGGTCAGGTGAGAGAAAAATATAAAATATTTTTTATATAGCAATTTAAAATTTACTGAAACAATAATATACTTTTAATCTTGTCATTTCCTCTAGCCATATATATGTAGAATAATTATTAATATTAATTTTGTTTGAAAAGTCTAAAATATTGTTATAAAGCGAAAAATGCGGCGCGAGGTAGAGCCGACGTAAACATTAGCATACATCATTCTTTAGTATTGCTCTCTCTGTCGCACTAAGGGAAGGTGCACGCATGTTTACATCGGTCCTACGTTGCATCGCATTTTTCGCTTTATAACAATATTTCAGACTTTTCAAACAAGATAAGTATTAATAATTATTCTACATATAGATGGCTAGAGGAAATGACAACATTAAAAGTATATTGTCGTCTCAGAAAATTGTAAATAGCTGTATAAAAAATATTTAATAGATTTCTCTCACCTGACCGCAGCGCCACCCTATATGTAGCGGCGAATAGACCCGACCGCCTCTTAATGGTTTTTTAAATATTTTTACAACTAATGAAAATATTAATATAGGGATTTGATATTCTTATTACTGGCAATTTTACGCAAATTTAAAAAAAAAAAGAATGCTCTAGCTCAATTAGGAGCCGAGATAATTTTTTTTTTTTTAATTCGCCAATTGTTTATTTATAAATATTAAGGACTGAAATTTTTATCACAGCTAGAATAATACTTGAAGTTTATGATTCCATTATATCGGAGATGAAATAAACATTTTGCAATGTAAAAATTAATATTTAAGTAATCAAGATTGCTACTAGTTAAATCTTCGAGCATATACTACTGGAGGAAGCCTCCCAGCTATTAACTGCGTTACAAGGCGAAGAGAGAGAAAGCCTCTATTTTGGTACGTGCTATCTCTCTCTCACTTTCTTAGTGGGGAACAGAAGCAGCCAATCAAATCAGGCTAGAGAGAGACAGCACGTACCAAAATAGAGGCTTTCTCTCTCTTTGCCTTGTAACGCTTGCTGCCATTCGGAGGCTTCCTCCAGTAGTATATGCTCGAAGAGTTAAATAGAGTAATTTTTCCTGCCTTGCAAGAAAATTGATCTGGCGAGTTATAACTCATGTTCCGATTAAAAATTCCTTATATCTCCGTTAATTACGGACCAATTTTGACGTTTTTTTTTTAAATCGGGGTAGCGCGTGAAAATAATAACAACTGTTGTATTTGTTTTAAAAAAATTATTTATTTAACAATAATTATTGCAAAAAAAAAATTGTTTAAACATATTTTTTTAAATATTAATTTTAGCAAAAAGCTTTAAAAATAAAGTTTGTACGTCTTAAAAAAATAAACAATATTTCATTTTAGTGTTTTCATGATAAAATCAATATTAAGTTTGGTAATTTGGAAAAAATTTTTTCCAATTTGTTTTCCAAATTACCAGACTCAATATTGATTTTATCATGAAAACACTAAAATGAAATATTGTTTATTTTTTTAAGACGTATAAACTTTATTCTTAAAGCTTTTTGCTAAAATTAATATTTAAAAAAATATGTTTAAACAATTTTTTTTTTTTGCAATAATTATTGTTAAATAAATAATTTTTTTAAAACAAATACAACAGTTGTTATTATTTTTACGCGCTACCCCGATTTAAAAAAAAACGTCAAAATTGGTCCGTAATTAACGGAGATATAAGGAATTTTTAATCGGAACATAAGTTATAACTCGCCAGATCAATTTTCTTGCAAGGCAGGAAAAATTACTCTATTTAACTAGTAGCAATCTTGATTACTTGAATATTAATTTTTACATTGCAAAATGTTTATTTCATCTCCGATATAATGGAATCATAAACTTCAAGTATTATTCTAGCTGTGATAAAAATTTCAGTCCTTAATATTTATAAATAAACAATTGGCGAATTATAAAAAAAAAAAATTATCTCGGCTTCTAATTGAGCTAGAGCATTCTTTTTTTTTTTTTAAATTTGCGTAAAATTGCCAGTAATAAGAATATCAAATCCCTATATTAATATTTTCATTAGTTGTAAAAATATTTAAAAAACCATTAAGAAAAAAATTTACTTTTTTTTTGCCATATTCAGGTTGAAAATAATAATATGGACGCGATTTCACATCAAATTCATAAAATTTACGTTAATATCTAAATTTTATATGATTATCGTAAAGTCTCTACAATGACGTTTTTGGGTGAATTTTTTAATGTACATTTGACCTCTTTTTAATAAACAAATAGAATATCTCCTAAAATAATTAATATTTTTTGATGAAATTTTTATAGTAACTTAAGGATAATAAGAGGCACATTTTTGTTGAATTACAAACATGTACATCCTTTTTTTATCAAATGACAAATATTTTAAAATTTCGCGATTTTCGATTTTTGTTTATCATTATTTATAAAATTTATTAACCGATTTCCATCAATGACGTCTCAAATTAATCGTCTTTGAAATACCTACAAATAGTATAATTTTCATATACTAAATCGCAAACGATTTCAAGCTACCTCAAAAAAACAGTGATTTTTACGAATTTTGCACCTTAAATCATTGTTTACTAATTCCTGACGGCTCAAATTTTTAGGGTAATTCCAGAGTCTCATTTCTAATCATCCAACAAAGCCATTTTTGGTGGTCTGCACCTGTTTCTAATTACATTAAATTTTAGCTCTTTTTTCGCTAATTCTACTGGACTATTATACAAAAATTATAGTTAATTTTTTTTTTTTTTATAATAACAAGTTTTTATTTTATATTTATTTATTTATTAATGTTGTTATTTGTTCAAAAGAACTCTAATTTAACAATAAAGTTTTTTGCTGTTTATTACTTTTTTAAACATTGCACTTAGTATTTATTTGTAGCAAAAATTATTCATTTATAATAAATGTGTTAAAAAAAGATGTAAAAATTGTATACATTTTGAATTAATTGTTATAACAAAATTTTATAAATTTCACAAAAAAAATATTATAAGTTTCCAAGATGTTGCTTGGGTAATTAACGGTATTTGTTCTTGGTGCCTATTTTAATATGTTTTCGTCTAGGTGTTTCAATTTTGAGCAACGGAAAATTTTTTCAGAGAAATTTTAATATTTACGTATGTGCGTATAAAGTTTTATATATTTTTTTCAGGTACCCGAGATTGGAATATCCATTATTGGTTGTTTGCACAGCTGGAATATTTTACTTTATTTTATCTAAACGGTACAATAATTGCTTTTCAAAAGAAAATGAGTTCACACCGAAACATATACAGATCGGATAGAACCGCGGTGGCTCAGGGGCTAGAACATCCGACTCTCACGCAAAGGGCCGGGGTTCGAATCCCGGTGAGGTCGGGATTTTTCTCCATTTTTAATTTGAATATTGAAAAGTGGAGGATGTCCCGAGCTCACTGACACCGTGGTGGACAACCCGCGAGAGACTTTTTTCGGTTTTAACAAAAACCGACGAAAGTCACTCGAGGGCCGGTAAGGCAGAACGCGACTGTTCCACTATTATAGTTGAGCCGGACCGTTCTGCCGGGTAGGTGTTGAGCTCCCGATGCGCTAAAAAGAATGTGTTGAGCGATGCTCCCCGCCTAAGTAGGCCTGCACAATCGAGCACCACCTACCGAAGTTAGAGAAAATTGAGGTATGGTTTCGAACGCGAAAACACCGGAACACAAAGGTGGTTGAGGTGTCACTTACTAGGCCAAACAGGCTGTAGGTTATTGAACCCCAAAAGATAAATAGATACAGATTTGACAAAATAATAATTTTTTGGTAAAATATCAAATTGAAAAATAATGATTTGAAAATAATTATCAGAAAAATAAAGTTTTGGTCCAATAGGAAAACACATTGAGAGTAATTTAGAAAAGAAATTTGTGTGGAAAGATATTAATAAATATGAATTTTTTTGTTTAAAAGAAGTCGGCAAAATTGCCCGACATTATAGGTGGATTGGAAATTAAATATCAAGTTCGACAAACCTAATCCCAAAATACTATAAATTGAAAGTTTGTTTATGACTGTTTATATATAGTATGTCGGTCGATATCCAGAGTTGTCCGCACTCAAGTTCAATCTTACAAATTTTTATATTGGAGCGACAAACTCGATTTAATGCACCGTTTACTCATAAACTTGGATTGGAAATATTATAAGGAAGGGAGCTTCGTCATGCCCTCAATGTATTATTCAATATTAGTTTATAAATTAATTTCAGTGTACATTTGATAATGACAAAAATTTTAGATAATGACTATTAAACGTAGATTGAGAACATTTTTTATATTTATTATAAAGAAAATGAATTTTTCGAAATACCGAATGATATAATGATAAATTATTGTAGACATTTTTGGAAATAAGATGAAAATAAATGATGGAAATCCAAATTATAAAGTTATATTGCCTCAATATTTTTCTAATAGAAATAAAATTTCAAAAGATGTTCAAAGAACTACATATGATTTCTTTGTATCTGTTATCCAATTAAATATGTTATTAAATTTAGTACCAAGCAAAAAGAGTTTCATACATTAAAATAGTTGAAGATTATACTTCACTAAATTACTTGCAATTTGGTATGATATATTTCATACTTTCTTATTAATATTTAACGGCAGACCGGAGTAGAACCTGATACCGACTGAGTAACAATTGAGTTGTTTGTTATTTACTCAAGTATTAATCGGTGTATCTTCAAATTAAAGGTTGAGCGTAATAGATATTATTATTATGAACATCTATGCACAAGAAAAAAAAAATCTACCGCTTTGTTTTTGAGAAAAGTAAGTAACGCCAAAGTAAAAGTTTATGTTTATAATATTTTCGCGTTACTTACTTTTCTCAAAAACAAAGCGATAGATTTTTTTCTTCTTGTGCATAAATATTTGTAATAATAATATCTATTGCGCTAACCTTCAATTTGCAGATACACCGGTTGATATTTGAGTAAATAACCAAAATCTCAATTAGACAAGGACAGCGAATCCGGCCTGCTCTTAACGTATGATATTTGTTTTTTTACTTTTTAGATGAAATATATAAATCCACTAAGGGGTCGTACCCAAATGCCGTTGACAATTTTTTCGATATTTCGACCCCCCGGTCCCCTTTCTGTGACATGTGTAAACTATCAAAGTACCCTCCCCCCTGTAACGTAAACTAACTTTTTTATTTTTTATTAAACTTTAAAAAAAAATTTTAATTATATTAATTACTTTTTAAATATTGAACATATTTTTATGTTTTTTATTTTATTAAAATAGCATTTTCACAAAACAACAGAATTCTAAACATTGCATATAATAAATATTTATAAGATATTAAATATATTAATCGTCGATAAACTTTTTCACTTCAATTTTATCAAAAAAGATCATAAAACTATGAACCTTTTAAAATACGTTATAAAAGTAGAACACGATTCAACAGGCACAAATATAAATGCTGCAATCGGCTTGAAAATTTTTCGTTTGTTTTGACAGCTCACTCGCTAAAAGAAACGGCTTAAGCTTTGCACCGTATGGCGGCGCCCGCGTACATGTAAAAGAAAGTAATATACTGTGTTTTAGTGGACAGACTGCGAAACTGCTTGACTTTGCAGTTTTCGGATGAAAAATCTGCTCCAAATTGCTAATATTATGCAATGATCTTTTTGATAGAAAAAAAATAGCCAACGTAGGAGTAAATAACTAACCCCCGCTCCCATAGCGTTACTTTTCGTAGATTTTGATCGACCCCTCCCCCCCAAAAAACTGTCAACGGCATTTGGGTACGACCCCTAATCTATAAACTCCTAAGACTGTGGAAAGTTAATTTTTTCTTTTTATAATACATAAATGTTATGAAAAAATATTGATGAATGAAATAAAATTTTATAAGTAAAAGACTAACCTTTATCAGGCTTTCGCTCAAGACCACTAGCAGAACTGGCACGTTTCTTGCTGCCATCAAAGTCTCGTTCAGATGATCTTCTAGTCAAAGCTTGAGCAGCACTGCTTGATGACATCATGACATTGGTAATAGAAGAAGCGCGTCTTGTACCCCAGAAGCTAGCACCACCAGTATCCGCAGGCTCGAGCATTCGAGGTGTCGAGCTACCAAAAGCAAAAACGATATGGGAACGTTCGTTTTTACGTTTGGCTTCAATTCGTGCTTCTCGTTCTTGATTTTTGCGTAATATTGCTTCACGGCGTTCTTGCTCTGCCTCCCATATTACACGCTTGCGTTCTTCTACTTGATTTCGCCTGAAAAAATTCAAATTGATTAGATGATTTATCTATCTATTTATTCAAATATATTCAAATTGTATATACGTTAATAAGAAATTTATAAAATCTTTTCTTTGGAAAGTAAATTATCAAAAAAACAAAATTTTTTCTATATTCTTAAATTTATTATGGTTAACTAGAAATGATTTTAGCTACATTTAAAATAATGTTCCTGCCTATTCCACCAAATATCCACCTACCCGAATAAACATCCCCGAACTGTTACCACCCCAGAATACATTTCCCAAAGTATATTGTTTTCATACATTTTATTCCTATCTACGATTCAATTTACAATAACAATAATAATCAGATTACTATCAGATTACAATCAGATTACAATAGTGTGACCAATCGCTTCTAAATAATTCAGTAGGGTGTACGTTTCACAATTATTTCAATTCTTCAAAGTTTCTTTTGCATCTCTAGTCATTTTTTCTTTGGAGCAGCCTTAATTTTTCTGTTAAGAGGCGGTCGGAACCAAATCGGTGACTTGCGGTATACATCAAGTCAGCATTTTTCGCTTTACGATAATATTTTGTATATTTTTATGGCTTAAACTATTTCAAATTATTCTTTATATACATGACTAGAGGAAATGACTATATTTTTACCATATAAATAAGTAAATAAATTATTATAAGCATTTATTACAAATATCAAACTGACTTGACATATACCGCATGCAAAAAACTGTCGTGTCGATTGTTAGGTGGCATTTTTCGCTTTATAACAATATTTTGTATATTTTTGTGGCTTTAACTATTTTAAATTATCCTTTATATACATAAAGGATAATTTATGAATATAAAGGATTTATTAATATGGTAAAAATATATTTTTACCATATTAATAAATGAATAAATTATTATAAGCATTTATTACAAGCACCAAACTAAGTCACCGATTTGGTTCCGACCGCCTCTTAAGTGAGAGTTCTACTACTACAATTTCTGTGAATTGATTGTATCATCCTTCAGAAACATTATTTGTTCTAGCCTGTCCATTAACAATTGCGTCGTATAACATATTCTGTTCCTGCTCCAGTGATTACTTCGAAAAAAAATTCGTATTGACGATTTTCTTTAGATGAAAGTGACGCATATACAAATATCGAAGCAACGTTTTCAGGCTCACCTCATTCGGTGTTTCTGGTAACCGCTCCCAACACCGTCAACACTTGCGTAAAAATATTGGGTGGAACCATAGACGTGATAAGTATAGACCGCAGGTTCAAGCAATGATACATGGTCCTCTTGTAGAAAGAGATGAAGATATATAGTGATGATTCTTCTTCTTTCTAATAGGCGAGTCTTCGTGACGTCAACCGCTCTCCAAAGCAACGTTTAAAATGTAATTGCACTCAGTTCCAATCCCGGTAAAAGTATTATTTTTTTTCCTTTTTTTGTTAAGGGGTGTCTTCATACCGGCACAGAGATCTACCTTATCTACATTTGAATTATGCATTTTAATAAAAATTTAACTATTTTTGACTAAAATTCATAGAAGAGGCACATTCTCAACATTCTAAAGAATTTATTGCAACGTCAAAAGACAGAATAAAAGTGAAAATGAAGACAAAAACTGCATAATACGATTATTCATAACTACATTGAAAAGTTAATCGTATTAAGCAGACTTCGCCTTTATTTTTACCCTTATATTGTCTTTTCACGTTGCAATAAATTCTTTGGCATGTTAAGAATGTGCTTTTCCTACGAATTTCAGTCATAAATAGTTAAATTTTCATTAAAATTTATAATTTAAATGTAGATAAGGTAGAACTCTATGTCGGTATGTGGATTCCTCTTAATAATTTTATTCGGTTTTTGCTCACCACGTTAGAAAATAGTAAATTTCGTAATAAGTTTTGTAAAAAAGCCTTTTCATACCAGTTGCGAATCGTACTTTTCGTCATGAGAGCAGAAAAAAGCAACAGAATTGCAATTTTGAGGTTAGAATAGCGAAAAATAAATTTTTAAACTATGAATATTTGAATAATCATAATCAATATAAGAAAAATAATGAAATATTTTTAATAATATTTTAATTGTCAATTTGACTTCGAAAAATTAGTTTTCGGTAAAATTAAATTTTATTGAAACTGGCTTAAAAGTGTAAAGATAACTAGCTCGCACCTCGGTCTTTTTAGAACTGAGCGAAGCGAAGCTCTGAAATGCCTTCAGGCCTCGCATCGCTTCGCGATGCAAGGCATGCAAAATGCTTCGCTTCTTGCATATAAGGCACGACCAAAACCGCAAGCGCTTCACGCTCGCTATTTAATATTTAAATAATATTAAAACAAATCATTTACAATCGCAAAAGCATTAAAAATTAATCTCATTTCTTTTTTTCATTGTGATTTTTACCACAACTTTTAACAGGAGGTTTGAATTTATTGTATTTATTTGAAAAAATAAATTTACAATTATTTAAATTTTTCTTGTAAATTAAATTGATTGATTTCGAAGAAATTTATGCTATGTGAAAAAGACATATTTTCATTAATTTATACTTTTTAAAGTTTTGGATAGGATAATCTATCAAAAGTTACAAGAAAATAAATTATTTTATAGTTTAGTCGCTTAAAAGTAAAGTTTTGTATAAAGATTTTATTTGATCTGAATCATTCTGACGGGGGATGATTTAAAACAATAATACAAATAAATGTAGGCATCTTAAAAAAAATCGTTCGAGCGGTTTTAAAACAGTTATGCCTTTAGAGGTTGAAGAAAAGATTTTTTGGTAATAACTTAAAAATAACGAATTTTGAAAAAAAAATATGAAATTAAATTTATAGAAAAAAATAATATACATCTTTTTAATATTATATACATATTTTTTAAATAATATTAATCAAATTATCATTAAAAAGCCTTCGATTTCAACATTTTTCATGAACAATTTGATAAATATTAACTTTAGAGAAAAATGTATAATATTTATTTTATTTATTTATTTATTTCCAATTAAGATTACAAGTATAATATTTACATATCACACTCGCAAACTCTGCAGAGATATAAAAATATCTGTTCGCAGGATTGGACAAAAAAAAAACTTAACCTAAGACTTACAATCTAATAAAAAATTATAATAAAACAAACATCCTTCATCACAGCTGTTAAAGTTTAACAATAATAGAATTTATCATTACATAAGTGACCCAGACAACATATAATATAAAATTCAAAGAACTCTATTTTTTATTTTCTCTATGAGATATTTTCAGTTATGATCCATTTCTTAATCTTTTTTTTACAATACTCATTACAATGAAGCTCTCTTAGATCTTTAGGGAGATTATTAAACAGATGAATGGCCTTTATATAGCTTCGATTACTACCCATTGTTTTACAAATTTGTGGCAGCAAAATGCCCTTATTCCTAGTAATACTATCGGAGTTTTTGTAATTAAAAGTTAATTCTTTATAGTGAAACATAAAAGATTCAATGGCAAAGAGCTGATCAATGCTCAATGGTCTCTCATTAGCAACAAAACAATCCCCAAATACAATTCTCAACAGTTTTGTTTGTAATTTTTGTAATAATATTTTATGTGACGCCAAGCATCCACCCCAAGCAATAATTTCATAGTTAATCAAGCTATGGAAAAAAGCATAATAAATAAGTAACATTGTTTCAGTAAACATAAACTTAGAGAATTTACAAAAAAGAAAAGTCAAATACTTAGTCTTATTAACAATGTATTGTATATGATTTGCCCATTTCAGTCTATAATCAAATACAACTCCAAGATATTTACATACTTCAACTCCCTGGTAGAAAATTAAGGATAAGATATGCTCAGATAACTAACTGTTGGGTATATCTCGTCGCTACGCAGTCGCGATAAGTGACCGATAAATACACGATAATATATTAAAGATTACAGAGTTAATATAAAATATAATCACTAAAATAATTAAAATTGTTTTCTTCTGATTCGAAATAAATTATAAATATTATAATATTCATTATTACAATTCATATGAGTTGTAAATAATTTTGCAATTAAAATCGTTTATAGAAAGCGAATCTGTATATATACATGCTGCCCACGATGGCGCCTGTTTGTACAATCGTAAAATATATCCTATAGTTGTGAATACTGGATGTTAGCTGCGCGCGCATCACTCGACGTTTCGTCTTCTATAAGTATCTATCTTCATCACTATATGTGCAGGTTAGATTGACTTGACTTAACTTTAAAATTATTAAAGATGCATATACTGTTATTGTAATAGTGTCAACATTTTCTGTTCTTTATTGTATAACTTAAATTTTTTTGCGAACATATACAGTATGATTATGAATAAAATATCCATGTAAAATCAGTGAGTGCGAAGTGCGAGTGAGCGAGTGCATATGTAAAATTAGTGTGAGAGAATACACTGTAAAAGAAAATGGTGAGAAATCACGTCGTTGGTCGACGATTTCAATGCGACCATGCACCGTTGATGTTATTTAACATTGTTGAAGCGCAAAATCTAACTGATTTAATCTAAAAATCTTGTGTTCAGTTTACGTGAAATCACGCAAAGCACGTAAAAATGTCGCCGTTGAACGAAGTTAAATAACCTCGACGGTGCATGGTCGCTTTGAAATCGTCGACCAACAACGTGATTTTCTGCTATTTTTTTTACAGTGTAAGACTGTCCGTTTAGGAACTGAAAACGAAACAAGGAGTGAACAGCCTTTCTCTTTCTCACTAACTGTGTTCCCATATGCGTGCTCACTCACACTTTGTAATATACTGTTTATGAATATAGTATAATTCAACATTGACCATATTCTCCCGATACCATCGCGATAATTCGTTAAGAGTAATGGAGGTTTATCGCGATATCTAAAAGCATATGATCGCGACTGCCCATAAAATACGGGATGATATACTGAAAATATGCTCAACTTTCTACCAGGGCTCTTTTAAGATTAACTCCATTTATTTCTAAGTTAAAATCAGAAGGCACGCTGTCAATGTGATTCCCAAAAGTAATGAAAACGGTTTTATTTGTATTCAAGGATAACTCATTTAAAGCCATCCAATCAGAGATAAGCTTTAGATAATTATTCATTTTACCTTCTACAATTTTCCAGTCGCTATCAGTGCTTATGACTGCAGTATCATCAGCAAAAGATAAAACTACATCATCCGGCATGTTAATTAGCAGATCGTTAATGTATAGAACAAAAAGCAAAGGACCAAGCACTGTACCCTGTGGAACTCCCGTTTTTACCCAACAAAACTTCCCTACTGCACCATTAACCTTAACTCGTTGTTTTCTATTTGTTAAATAACTAGAGAGCAGTAGGTAAGCACTGCCTCTAATTCCATAATTATATAATTTTTTTAACAATATCTTATGATTAATAGTATCAAATGCTTTAGCAAGGTCAAGAAAGGTAATAGCTATAGGAGTACTTTTATCCAATTTTTCATAACATAAATTTGATAAATATTGAAGTGCATCTATGGTACCCAAATTCTTTAAAAATCCAAATTGTCTATTAGATAGTATTTTGGATTTGTTGATGAAATTTAAGATTCTAATGTAAATGATTTTCTCAAATAATTTTGCCAAATTAGAAACAAGTGATATTGGTCTATAATTAATAACCAAATGACTATCTTTAGCTTTAAATATAGGTATAATGTCAGCACATTTCAGCGCATCTGGCCAGACTGATTGTTCAATACTTTTGTTAAAAATATATACCAATGGATCAAGAATGAAATCTGATAGTATTTTAATTGTTTTCATATTAATACAGTCAATACCCCCATTCTTCATTTTCATACCATCAATAATTTTTAGAACCTCAAAAGAATCAGTAGGTGTGATAAACATAGACCTAGGATTGTTATTCGGTACAGTTAAGGAAGTGTTGCGAGGTTTACAAATTTTCTTACTCAGTTCACAACCAATATTACAAAAATAATTGTTCATATAATTTGAGACATCAATTGGATCATATATTTTCTTATTTTGTTCATCTATTATATATGTTACTTTATCATTACTTCTTTTATTCTTTCCCATAATGTTGCCAATAACACTCCATAAGTTTTTAGGATTTTGAGTATTAAACTTAACTCTATCCCTATCATACATTAATTTGGCCATTTTAATAACTTTATTTAAAATTTTAGTATAATTTCTATATTCAGCTTTAATAATAGAATTATCAGGATTTGATTTCATAGTCAAATATAGATTTTCTTTAACATTACAAGAAGTTATTATTCCTGACGTAATCCATTTTTTCCTAGGCTTAATCTTATAATTAAATTTGGTTTTACTATCACAGTTTCTGGATAAGTCAATACATTTGTGTATTAAATCAATTAAACAATTAACCGCATCATTAGGATCATGCAAGGAAAACACCTCAGTCCAGTTCATATTATTAGCCACTTTCAGCATCTTATTATAACTGATAGAGAAGGAAGAAGATACAGGCTTAGGCGTCATTTTGACTTTTTTAATAGATAAAAAAAAAAGATGATCATAAAATAAATTTTCATATTTAAAAGAATTAGTTTCTATAGAACTGGATTTAACAAAAGTATTGTCGATACATGAACCCTCAGACGCATTAAGAACAGATGGTCTAGTTATTGAGCAAAAACCAGGTTTAAAACCTTTTTCCATAAGATTATTCAAATGCTCCTTCAAATGCTCCGCCTAACGTATCAAGTTTAATAAGATCAATATTGAAGTCACCCAATAACAGATGATCTTTGACATTTATACAACTATTCAGATATTTCTTTAATTCAATTATAAACTCAACTTTGGGAAGATCATGAACTCTATACAAGGCAGAAATAGCCAATTTTCTATTATTATTTAAATATACTACTGATTTAATGATCAATAGTCGGCCCATTTTGACAGTAATTGTTTCTTCATTAATATCATCTTTAATATACATAACTACACCATCCGCTATATTAATATCGCTACCATTATAATACATTTTGTAACCAGTCATACTAAAAAATTCACAATGATCAAGTATTCTCGTTTCAGTACAAACAATAACACAAGGCTTAACCTCCAAACTCTCCACAAACACATTCAAATTATCAAAATTAGCATTAAGACTTCTTACATTAACCAACAGTACATTTTCATTATAATTTTTTGTATATTTGTTAAGAGAAGATAGCTTATAAAAAGTCCTTTCATTAATTATCTCTTTTTGAATATTATCAACAAAATCCAAATTAAACATCAACAACAAAAAAAAAACAAAAGAAAAATAGAAAACTACTTATTTCCACGTTGGTTTGAAGATTTATTTCTTGTGACGATAGAAGTTCTTATTTGATTTAATGTCCCTGTTGGAGGATCAGAGGTACCCACATTATCAACCGATGACTTGTAGTCGGCATCCTTTTCATTGTTGTCAGGAATAACAGGTGGCGCCTTAGGTCCAATAAGGTTAGGCAGTATTAGTTTAGCACTATAAGCTGTATTTTCTATGCTGTTTGCTATCTTTTTTTTTTAAATATCTCATAGGCTTTAACATCACCCGTGCAATGATTTGTTTTATATAATTTACCGTATTTTTCATTTGCATCACAAAATTAGCTTTTGATGAAGGATGACACTTATATGATTTTGGGCAAGAAATATCAGGCGGTTTATCTTTATCCACCATCTTGGCCTGTGAATATGAAAAAGATTTATTTTTTTTATATTTTATAACTTTTATTCTATAAACTTTTAAAAAAAAATCGTATTTTTCAAGTTATTACCAAAAATCCATTTTTTTGACCATTTAATAGGCGTCTATTTGAAAACGCTTCCAACGATTTTTTTCAAAATAGAAACGTTTACTCGTGTTATTATTTAAAATAATTCCCCGTTCGAATTATTCAGATCGGATAAAAACTCGTCGAGGAAATTCATAAACTTGATTTCTCACACACATACATCCATACATACATTTTAAGGAAGCCTCGTAATAGTCTTATTTTGCTATAAAAATAAGTTTTTTATCATAAAATAGTATATTTTGAAGGTTTTCATTTTTCGCGATGTCGAAAATATAAGGCACTTCCGTATAGCGGTCGTGCCTAAAAATGTGACATTTTTATTTAATTGCAAAGTAATTATTTAATTTTCAAACATCAAATTGGATATAGATAGATGAATATTCATTTTATTCTGTACAAAATATAAAAATCATGTAACACAATGTATAAAATTACATATAAAAGTAGATATAAGTATAAATATCGCACTTTAAGAGCAGACCGGATTTGCTGTCCTTGTCTAATTGAGTTTTTTGTAATTTATTCGAGTATTAATCGTTGTATCGGCAAATTGAAAGTTTAGCGCAATAGATATTTTTATGAATATTTATGCACAAGAAAAAATAATTCTACCGCATTATTTTTAAAAAAAGTGAGGATCGCAAAAATATTATAAACATAACCTTTTATTTCAGCGTTCCTTACTTTTCTCGAAAACAATACGATTAAATTTAGTTTTCTTGTGCATAAATATTTATAATAATAATAATAATATCAATTGCGCTCAACATTCAATTTATAGATACATTGATTAATACTTACGTAAATAACAACTCAATTAGACAAAGACAGCGAATCAGGCCTGCTCTTAAGTTGATATCTTAGTCAATTAACATAAGCTAATAATACTGAGCAAGTCACTAAAGAAGAAGCGATATCACAGATTAATAATAGTAAATGAAAGATGAAATACACGCAATAATACTGGTCGCACCACCGTACTCTGCCTTAGTTGCTTAGAAAACTCTTCGGCTTTCTCCATCAATAGCCGCTACGATTCGTTGTAGCGTGCATTGCGTATCCAACGTACACTACGACAACTCAAGAATCAAATTCAGAATGACGAAGTCAAGTTAGAGCCTCGTGTGTCTTTGCTTTTTGATTTCCTTCGCGTCTTGTGTTAATTAGAATCCAAAAAGCCACAAGCTAGGTAACACACTTTTTTGCTCCTTGTAAATTTTTGTGCTCAGGTGTTCGCGTTAGTTAGCTAGTGAAAAGAAAAGTAATCGCTGTGTGCTTGACAACCACGCTACAGCTTATTAAAAAAGAAAATTTTCTAATTTTAATAGAAATACAAACAGTCACTCAATCAAATTTATAATATGTGATAATAAAATTTAAAAAGCCGTCATTCAACATAAATCAGTTATAATAGTAAAATTCAAAAGAAATTTAATAAATAATGAATGAAATAATACAGATAGATACGCTCTAATCATCCATATAATAACTACAGTCACACCTTTAATCTATATATAAGAAAAACAAAAATAAATTAAGAGTCCGCTGTATCTCTGTCCTTTTCTAATTAAAAAATTGACTTTTTTTCCAAAATTAGCAACAAGAGGCAAAAATAAAGAGATGGTTTCGATGTGTTTAATAAAATGTAATATTTTCTTTGATTAGTATGAATTAATTTTATTGCTTCGTTTTTAAGAAAAGTTGGAATAACTTAAAAAATTAGAAATTAGTGTCAAATGATGGGATTTTCAAGTTATTCCAACTTTTCTTGAAAATAAAGCAATGGAATTAAATTATTCTTATCAGAGAAAATATTGCTTTCTATTACACGAATCGAAACCATCTCTTTATTTCTGCCTTAAGCTATTAGTTTTTATAAAAAATAAATTTTAAATAGATTCGGTAAAACAGGTAACTGTGTAACTGTGTCGGTATACAGCTGACTCTTAACATATATATTAGAATTATATCTTGTCGTTTTACTGGACTCATCATGGATTTAGAATCTGCCACCAAAGGAGCACCAGAAAAACATCATACAAAGGAAGAAGTTAACATTAGAATCGATTTTCTTAAGCGGTATTGGAAGGAATACTCGGACAGAGACACTATTGCATCTAGGTTAGAGGTACTGTGACAAGATCGTAAGTATTTAATAAGACACAATCTCCATATATTTGTGCTAGATCTCAATATTGTAAACAATTAAAATTATTAAAACCATCTTCACAGCATGCTTCAATGACTTTCAGCTGATGTCCAACCTGTAGTAGAGTGCAGTAGTTGAGGCTCTGCGCAAACAACTCGCAAACACCTTGCTGTTTCCACACTTCGACTACTGCTCAGTAGTTCTGCTCGATGCTTCTCAAGAGTTGAGAAGACGATTACAAGGACTGCAAAATTCATGTGTGAGGTATGTATTAGGTGTGAGAACGGGCAATTATACCTCTCCTCATAGAGCTGTGCTGGGTTGGCTGCATACTGATTCGAGGAGACAGTATTTTATGGCTGTACTTATGCAAAAAATCGTTTGCATGAATACTCCCGAGTATCTAGTGGATCTCTTCATTAGATATGTACCTAGGGTAGCCACCAGGGGAGAGATTAAGGATTTTGCGGTGCCCTTCAAGCGTACTGAGACTAGAAGAACTTCTTACCAAGTTCAAGGTATGCATTTTTGGAACTCCCTATGTACTGATATAAAACATTTTCCATCACTGAGCAGGTTCAAGTCGGTTTTGAGGAGGTACGTACCCGACCTTGAATGAACTCAATTTTATTTTTACTAATTATTTGTGATAATTTATTTTCGTTCTTATCTCATATATAGCTTAACAGTGTGGATGTATTGTGACAATGTATTCGCGACGACGTCGTCCCAGTATCTCGAATCGCCAAAAATTTAAAAATTTAATAAAAATGTGATTATTGATGAGAATATCACAGAGGGGATCTGCCGAGATTCACGCGTTCGGACGCGTGTATTATACTTCTATGAACCATAATCCTTGTGCTGATTTTTATCTCTTTAAAAACAAATTTTCTTTACTTTTGATATACTCACTCATTATTTTCTTTCTTAATGTACTCGCTCTCTCTCTCTCTCTCTCAAACACACTCTAGGTTCAATTAGTTAAAAATACAAAGAATATACAAGTTAACCTTTTAGACAAGTATTATAATTTAAATTTTCTCTATCACAGATTTTTACACTAACTTTAAATTTTTTTAACACAAAATGAAATTTTAATAATGATTGGGCGCATAAATTTAACACGGGCGAAATTAAAAAAATCTTTTTATATGCCTACACTATACGCAACTCACTCACTCTCTCTCCTTTCTCTTTGCGTCTTTCTTTCTCTTTCTTTCACTCACTCTTCTATACCGCGCGGCTAGTGGGCTCTGACATAGACGGTCGCGCCACTGCTTCTCCACGGCACCGCAGGCCCTGCTCGCTTTCTGGCTTTACTTTACCTTCCCCTTTCGAATGTAACATTGACTTCCACGAACTCGGCGCGATTCTCGCGACTATCAACTGAAATTTTATTTCTATGGAAAATTTCTGTCAACGGTTTTCACGCACGGTGGTTTACAAATTTTACACTTTTTTTTCTCACAATAATTATTACACATAAAAGAAAATTTATTAAAACGCTTCTACTAATTTTTGATCTCGCGGCTCTTGTTACACTTTTTTCTTTTATATTCTTACACTACTATTTCACACCACACACACACATCCGAATTTACGTACATAGAAAATCGTGCTAGATAAGAAAATAACAATTGATTTTAATATACAGTAAATTGCAAATAGTGAAAAAAAACAAGAGATTTTTACGTATGAATTTCACTACAAATAAAAGTATTTTTTTTCTTTTTTTACCGGCGCACAGACATTCAATGGAAGCATACGCGCTAAGAAATTTCACACTTTACTTTATATAAAGAGAGCTTTTCTTTGCTTTTCTCCTCGTTAGTGATCGCTACTCTGATCGGCTCTCTCTCTCTCTCTCTCTCTCTCGCTCTCTCTCGCTCTCTCTCTCTCTCTTTTGCTCTTTGTAAGTAGACACACATCGTTCTTCTTAAGCTCATCGTAAATCTGTCTTTGTATTCTGCATTTTTTGCCCACGGGCGTTTTGTTTCAGATCTACTGCAAGCGCAAACTGCAGAGCTCCAGATGATATAATATTCATCAATTTTCTCAGCTCTGCAAAGGTAGAATAACTGGATTTTTGTATCGCTGCCGGCATTTTTGAGGTTAAGTGCAACCAAGTTTTGAGGTTATGTTGGCTACCTTCTAGTCTCCTGGTGGATACTCTTGAAAACACGTATCGAAATTCAGCGAGTTACCCAGCGTCAATAAAGTGAATACCTGTATTGTGTATGTAATGATGTGTGCTTGGTCCGTGCGAATATAAAAAGAGCTTGAAGTTGAAGGTTCAGCTGTTTTGATGATAGTCTACTGGGTTAAGGAGGGACTGAGGAATGATCTATATTATTACCTAAATACTGTAAAACTACTTGGGTTTCCAATACAGGGGGCTGAAGTACCCCTAAGTAGTACGTATCAACGTCAGTGGAAACATACACATCGATCTTGTCAACCGAGAATAGTACTATACACGTTTTCTCCTGTGGCATTTGGGTTAAATTGTTGCTGCTTGAGTTGCTGAGTGCGTTAACGTTTCCGTGCAGTGCGCATTAATATTTTGATGCGTGCTCACGGCGGTACGTATTTTTCCTACGTATAGTCACGCATATTCTGTATTTTCTACGCATTTTAATCCTTCTCAATTGCATTTTTTGAGGTTGACATTGCTGTCGGTGACGAGTCTGCGACTGTGCTGCCATTTTTCGAGTTTGCTGGAGGTGTGAAATCTTTGAGTCGGTGAAGCGGTCGTCAACGATGCCTCTCTTTTACAGTGGCATACTGCGAGACGATACAGCAAGATTTGGCCACAGTTTCATAATCTGGAAGTAAAGGTTGTTCTCCACTTGCTTCTGCACCACAGTCCATAAGTTCATAATGCCTAATCAGTGCTTTCTTTGTGGCAAGGCTTTCACTCACACATCCAAACCTCAAGTCTGTGCGCGATGTTAAAATTCCTTCCACAGTACATGTGATAAGCTCAATCATGTCCGTCACCTTGACCAAACTGTGAAGGTGTGTAAAGGTTGTATTGCTGCTTCTAATCTGGATTGCTCGCGCGCTCGCTCCAGTTCTGTAAGCTCTGTTTCTGGACTTTCTTTTTCACCTTCCACTCCCTCTTCTGCTGCTAAGTCACCTGCTCCTGCTGCTCCTGACACTTTGACGTTAATTCTTTCTAAGATGGAGAAACTTGATAAACTTGATGTCCTGGAGGTGAAGGTGAACAAGCTGGATGCCATGGATGAGAAGATTACTGCCATCGGCGCGAAGTTTTCTGCTTTTGATACCAGGCTTGTTGCACTTGAGGATCGTGTAGATACACTGTCTTCCTCTATTGAGGAGCGCTTCGCTGCCTGTGATGCTAGAGTTGGTCGAGTCTCTGCCGATCATCATGACCTTTTGAAGAGGCTAGAGAGGGCACCTGTGGAGACACCTAATTCATCTGTCCTTGAGCCTGTGTCTGGTAAGCTTCAAGAGTTGGAGACCTTGAATAGGTCTCTTTTGCAGCGATGCGAGGCATTGTCGGCGCAGCAATCACGCCTTGAGCGTGCTTCTGATCTGGTACTCGGGGGGCTCGTGCCCGAAGAACTCAAAGACCTCAAGTCTGGAGCTTTCGCTGTACTGGCCACTCTGGATCCTGGTCTCTCTCTAACAGATATTACTTCTGTCCGTCCGCTTCGGCGATCCAGGGTCACAACTGATGCTGCTGTTGATGATGCTTCTGTGGAGATTGTATCTGAACACCAACGTGTCTTAACGTCTAAGGTTCTTCTCTTGGTCTCCTTAAAGTCACCTTCGCTCGCCAGGTCTATCATCGCTGCTAAAATCAGGATGGGTAATCTGCACACTACTAAAATCAAGGAGCACCTTCTCCATGGGGTTAAACTCGTCGATACTCTTACCTCTGGATTCATCAATATAAATGAGTTTCTGCCCTCTGCTCTGTACCAATTGAAACTCCGGGCGCTAATCAAGTCCAAGGATGAGCATTCTGATTTCATTACTTTTGTGAGAGATGGTAAGCTGTTTGTCCGCAAGAAGAAGAGTGGTGTTCCTATCCGCATTACCACTGATGCGGATCTGGATGCTTTTTTAGCGAAGATTTCTCAGGCTCCTACCGGCAATCTGACAACGTCTTAGCTTGTGATGCTGAGGTAAGTCCAATCTCTTTTCCAATCGCGCCTAACACTCTACTCTCTGCTAACAACATCGCTTCATCTGCCAATAATCACCACTATACTGCTAAGGATGGTCTAAGGGTTTGTCATTTCAATGCTAACTCCATTAGAGCACACATTGAGATGATTAGGCTCTTTCTGGCTTCTCGCCCTTACTTCCACGTGATAGCTGTGACCGAAACCAAATTGGGCCAGATTGTTGGTGACTCATTGATTGCTTTGGATGACTATGCTCTTCATAGGCAGGACCACAATACCAGGGGTGGTGGCGTTGCCTTGTTTATTCATAACTCTCTTTCTTCAGAGCGCTTATGTTCCTCCAAGGGAGGATGGTGTGGTAAGCCTGGTTTGCCAGAATATTTATTCTGTGAAGTCAATTCTAATGACTTGGCCTCGCCTGTTTTTGTTGGTGTCGTCTATAGGCCCCCACATGCTCCGTTTCTGTTAAACACAGATTTTATTCCCGACTTAACTTCTTTTATTCATAATTACAGTACTAAGGTTATTCTGGGTGACTTTAACACTAATTTATGTACAGATTCTGATGATTCTGTGTTTCTCAGGAGTTTGATTGCTGAAAATGCACTCTTTTCTGTGCCATATGGACCAACTCACCACACCTCTACTTTTGATACATGGCTTGACCTGTGCCTTGTTGATGCGAATGACTTGCTGCTTGACTACTGGAAGACTGATGTTTCATTCATCGATGGACATGACTTCATTGCAGCTACTGTTCAGTCATCTCTCTCTAAGCCTTTGCTCAATGACTTTAGCTTTCGTGATTACAGTTCCGTTGATGATGCTGTTCTCCTTGATTACTTTCGTTCACTGAATTGTTCCGTGTGTGTCGGTGATTCCTCCCTGTCAGATCGCCTTGAATGTCTCTATCACCATCTGAATGAGGCAGTTGCACTATTTGTGCCTCTCAGGAGGGTCCGTCAGGGGGGCCGTCGTCGACCGTGGTTTACTGCTGAACATCATCATCTGATACGAGAGAGGGATCGACTGTACAGACGATATAAACGCTCAAGACTACATGCTGATTTACTTTGCTACAGGGTTGCTCGTGATCAGGTTCATGAGCGCATTGAATCGGCTAAACTGCTCTACTATCATGACAGACTATCTGGTATCACTGACTCTCGACTGATCTGGAAGGAGCTCAGGAACCTTGGTATATGCCCAGTGGTGATAGATCCGGTCATACTTTTTATATTGATGAACTCAATAAATACTTTGGTGGGGTCGCGTTTGATCCTTTGGTACCTTCTATTTCTGCTTACTTATAGTCTTTATCTGTAGATGAACCTTTCATGCCCTTGTTCAAATTCAATGCTGTTACTTTGGATGAGGTTGGAATGGCTATTAGACGTTCTGACTCTCAGGCTAGAGGATTTGACACTATCCCCCAATCTATCATAAAATCTGCTTTTCCTGTCATTGGCCCTCAGCTCTGTCGCATTTATAATGATTTGCTGCGAGAGTGCGTTTTTCCTTCTTGTTGGAAGACTTCGCTGGTCACTACGATCAACAAGGTCTCTTCCCCGCGCACTATGGGTGATATACGACCCATCTCTTTGTTTTCTTTTATGTCCAAGGTTCTTGAGCGCCTTGTTTATGATCAGTTGTATAATTACTTGACAACTAGACGGTTACTGGACGCTTATCAGACTGGTTTTAGAGCTGGCCACAGCACTCAGACTGCTCTACTTAAATTGACAGAGGACATTAGACTTGATATGGACAGACGGTACGTTACGATGCTCCTGTTATTCGACTTCAGCAAGGCATTCGATACGGTGTGCCATGTCACCTTACTTCGGAAACTACATTCGCTCGATATTTCGCACACCGTTATCAGGTGGATCGGCTCTTATCTCTCTGATCGTCGTCAAGCTGTCATTGATACTGTTGGTAGGTCATCAGATTTTGTCTGTCTTAACACTGGTGTTCCTCAGGGCTCTGTTCTGGGTTTTCTGCTGTTCTCTATCTATATCAATGACATCTCTTCTGCCTTCCATCAGAATGTTCAGCACCTCTTATATGCTGATGATTTGCAGCTGTATGTGCACTTTCCGATTGCTGAGCTTGATCATTATACTTCACTAATGAGTGAACATGCGTCATTGGTCGCAGATTGGGCATCCAGCAATCATCTTAAGTTGAATATCAACAAGACAAAGGCTATCATAATTGGCTCTTATTATTATATCAATATTCTAACCTCCATGCCGTCTACTGGTATCTGCATCAATGGTGAGACAATCGGTTTTGAGTCATCTGTTCGTAATCTGGGTGTGTATCTTGACAGCAAGCTGAACTGGAAGGAGCATATCACACATGTGTGTAACAGGTCGTTCTCTCTCCTCTATCGACTCAATTTCTTTAGACGGAGCACTACTTTTGCTCTACGTAAGCACCTTATTCGTACACTGCTGTTTCCGATTCTTGACTATTGTTGTCTTGTCTTTACTGACCTTTCTACTGAACTCGACCTTAGGCTTCAGAGGGTTATCAACGCTGGTATTCGTTACATCTATGGTGTAGGTAGGCGTGAGCACATCTCTCCTCATAGGCTCTCTCTGGGTTGGTTATCTACTGCAGGTAGAAGGAACTACTTTGCCTCTACTTTTCTTTTCAAAATGTTTTTATCATGCTCACCTTCATATCTATTTTCTAGATATCAGTGGAACCGGCCTGTTAGGGCTCTAAGGGGGGATGTGAGGCCATTGACCATTCCTCATTCTTCTACCGAATACCATCAATGCTCATTCACTGTTTCATCCTCACGACTATGAAATGAACTTCCATCATCGCTTAGGACTTCATCTTCACTCTCATCTTTCAAGTTGACCTCTCATGCGCACTTCCTCTCCCAAGAGTTTGGACCTCTGCTCCCAGCTTAAAATTTTCTTTGCTTTTTGTTTTGATTTTTTATTTTTTGTAGTTTATTATTACTATTTTTATTTGTATTTTATTTTTATTTTTATTCTATTGTTATAATCTTTTGTAAACTATATTTTGTTGTACAACATATTGTACATTAATAAATTAATTATCTATCTATCTATCTCGTTTGCTCTCTCGTTTGCTCTCTCGTTCACTCGATACACCCGGTGGTGAAGCTACCCTGGGCCTTTTGACGCAAGACCGTATCCTCTCTTTCTCTATGTGATTAGAAATTTTCTTTTTATCTACACGAACACAATAAAAGACGCTACTACACGCTAATACATACACACGCTATTTTAAATGAACAAACGCTCTTTATTGTCTTTTTTATTTCTTTTAGAAAAAACTCGCGGACTTTGTTAAATGATTGAAAATTTACACGTTAATTTAAGATTTTAATAGGCTACGCACAAAAAAGAAAAAAACTCTTTACGCGGGCGCAACGAAAATTACACACGAAAAAGAAAATCACAGGCTCTACTACCCGCTGACTCTGAATAATTCATCAATATTTCACTTACACGAAAACTCTTTTCTAGAAAATCAAACACAAATAAAAAAAAACTCAACAGAAGAAAAATCTTTCTTAAGAGGAGGTCACGTATCTCTGTCCTTTTCTAATAAAAAAATTGAGTTTTTTACAGAAACTAATAACTTTAGCAAAAAATGAAGAGAAAGCCGCATTTCGTATAAAAAAAGCAATATTTTCTTTGATAAAAAAGAATTAATTTTATTGCTTTGTTTTCTAGAAAACCTTGAAAAACTTAAATCATAGAGGTTAGGGTGGACAATTTGGTTTTTCAAGGTTTTCTTGAGAACGAAGCAATAAAATTAATTTTTTCTTATCAAAGAAAACATTGCTTTTTTCCATTCAAGGTGCGGCTTTCTCTTCATTTTTTGCTAAAGTTATTAGTTTTTGTAAAAAAATCATTTCTTTGATTAGAAAAAGACAGAGATACGCGACCTCCTCTTAACAAAGGCACAAACAAAAACTCTCGGATTTTCTCTCTTAACACGACCGCTTCGCTGCAAGACTCGACAACGATTGACGACAAGTCCGTTAACGGTGGGCCAATCACAGCGCTTCGTTTTCGGCAAAATATTAACTAATAATCGGCACGTAACAATCACATTGGCTGGTAATTATTTCCGTTCCACGCTCTTTTATTATTAACTATTTTAACGAATAATTTAATAAATAATTTCATCTCACACACTCGTATTAATTATTCTTAATTTATTATAACTAAATTAATAAGTTATGACGCATAAAATACTATTTCTTTCAAGAGAGGCGCCGGCGCTTAGTCCTTCTTTCGCTCTCTCTTTTTCTCGCTCGCACGCATGGATTTGTTCTCTCGCTCACACTCACTTGAATACCAATACGCAACTTTACACTTGTTTGACGCATATACATAATTAAAAATCTTTCGCTTCGATTTATAAATTACAAAAAAGTCCTTATAGTTCGCTTTATTCGTTTTCTCTCCATCTTCTTTCTTTCTTTTTTTTTTCATTCTTTCTTTGGCGCAAACAAACTCTTTCGTTATTTTCGTTCTTTTACTACACGGAGAAATTTTTTGAGGCGAGAGACCTTAGTTAATCTTGAGGTGTGAGACCTTTATTAATGGAGCGATTCGATGAGACGTCGTGCCTTGCGTATAAAGGTCTGAGACCTTTATTATGAAGACTGAAGGCATAAAGCCAGGAAAAACCGAATCCATGTATACATCAGTCAAACGTAATAGACGTACGGCCTCGGTGACAAAGGTCTCAGACCTTTATGCTCAAGACGGGACGACTCATTTACTTTATAGAGGCGCCTGGCCCTACACTACAGAGGTCTCTCGCCCCAAAAAGTTTCTCGGTGTACGATGTCTAGGCAGACGAAATCAAGCGGAAAAATCTTCCGATTCAAACTCTGTAACTACGGCTCCAACTCATGAAAAATGAAATTTATATAACATTTTTAATAAAATAAAATTACACAAATATTACACCTTGTTAAGTAGTATCTAGAGAAAAAAGATTTATTTAAAAACGTACGCTATATAGTGTTATTTATATTTTATTTTTTTAATAAAATAACGATGCCGAACGGCATCGCAGTATCTATTAGCGTATAATGTATGAATGAATACTGAAAAATTGAGTGGTTCTATTTTCATTAGCAGCATGACATCTTTATTATTGTATATTTATTCTTAGATGTTATTATAATTTTATATTCATTATTCATTTTTACTTTTGTTGTATTGTCCAATTTTATTTTTATTTGTCATGACTGCAATTCTTTTACTTACCTGACTTTATTTTGTCATAATCTCACGACTGATAGATATTTAAGACTGCTTTTTTTATTCTAATTTATGTTTTATGTTTTTTCTGCATGCATTTATAATAGTCTGTGATATCTACTTTTAAATAGTGACTTACTGATATGGTATTATATATTAACCAAAATATTTTGACCGTGAATCATATCATATTATGTGCAATACTGTATATGGGAAGAATTATGCTATTATTTACTGTTTTATGTATTACACTTATTTTGTACAATTTGGCCGAACTATCTGTCTTTGTCTAATAGCGTTTTTCATAATTTATGTAAACATCATTCGTTGTAGCGAGAAAAAAATAGTAGCCCCCGCTAGATATTAGTATAATAAGTAAATATTGTAATAACAATCAAATTATTTTATCACGTAGTTTTTGAATATTATAAAACCTACCAAAAAAGATACGTTATATTCTAGTTTGTTAGTAGGTCTCATATTATTCAAAAACTACACGATGAAATCATTTTCTTGTTATTACAAAATTTACTTATTATACTAATATCTAGCGGGGGCTACTATTTTTTTTGCTACAACGGATGGTTTTTAGGTAAATGATGAAAAACTCTATTAGACAAAGACAGATAGTTCGGCCTCCTCTTAAATTGTAATGACTAATACAACCCAACCTCAAAAGGAGTTGACGAAATTTTCATTATAATATTCAAGTATATATATACTCAAATATTATAATAAATAAAATATAATAACATTATCATGATATAATTTTAGTATTATAACTGAATAGTTAAACATCATTCGAAAAGTTCTCTTCTTATCAATAAAAGTTGTTGGTAATAATAACGAAGCATGATTTTATCCTTTTTCATGCAAATTGTAAATCGTTTTTAAGAAGGGGCCGAACTATCTGTCTTTGTCTAATAACGTTTTTCATCATTTATGTAAACACTATCCGGTATAACAAGAAAAAAATAGCAGCCCCCGCTAGATATTAGTATAATAAGTAAATTTTGTAATAACAACTAAATTTTTTCACTGCGTAGTTTTTGAATAACTAGAGACCTACCAAAAGAAGATAGGTTATATTCTAGATTGCTAGTAGGTCTCTAATTAGTCAAAAACTATGCGGTAAAAAATTTGGTTGTTATTACAAAATTTACTAATTATACTAATATCTAACGGGGGCTGCTATTTTTTTCTTGTTATACCGGATAGTGTTTACATAAATGATGAAAAACGCTATTAGACAAAGACAGATAGTTTGGCCCCTTCTTAAGGTTTAGCTGTTGAACATTAGTTCGGGTACTCTTGACAGATGATGCAATCATTTGAAAACTTTTCGAATATAGTCATAAATCATTCAGTTCATATAATAAATAATAAAATAAAAATTGTTCATCTTTTTTTAAGGCTAGAAAATTAAGACTGATGATTCGGGTAGTATACTGCCAAATTTTGGCCAAAAATCTTTATTGTGATTCCAAATTTGTCGATATTGATTGAGATTTTACATGTAAAAACAGAAAAAATTAATTTTGATTAGGTTCAAATGGCTGGAAAATTTTATCAATTTCTTTTGAGGTTGGGTTTTGTTAGTCATAGCAATTAGAGAGCTTTCACGAAAAAAATATGATTATAAGACGGCTATTTAAATAGAGACAAACTATTTGATTTATATTATATTACTGATGTTTTAGGTAATAGAAAAGGTAATAAAAAAGGTAAAGTTAAGAGCAGGTCGAATATATCTGTCCTTTTCTAATCAACGAATTAAGTTTTTTGCAATAACTAATAACTTTAGCAAAAAATAAAGAGATAGCCCCATCTCGTATTACAAAAAGCAATATTTTGTTTAATGAGAAAGAATTGATTTTATTGCTTCGTTTTCAAAAAAACCTTGAAAAACTTGAAACATAGAGGTTATTGTAAACAATTTGATTTTTCAAGGTTTTCTTAAAAAGGAATAGATAAAATCAATTATTTCTCATTAAAGAAAATATTGCTTTTTGTAATACGAGATGGGGCCATCTCTTTATTTTTTGCTAAAGTTATTAGTTATTGCAAAAAAAATAATTTTTTGATTAGAAAAGGACAGAGATACGTGACCTCCTCTTAAGATGCTTCAGAGACGGTATTCACTACAAGCTGTATGCTGTTACATCTTTTGATTGGTGTTCTTTTGAAAATTTACATAGAAGCTTTTAACTATAAAATCAAAGGTATCATTAGTCAAAACCTTAATTATACTGAAGTTAGAGCTGCGTGGTGCTGAATTGCTAACAAGATTAGTCAAATACGTCTTGTCCAAATTGTCTTATCAACCGTCTTCGATTGTTTGCTTGTCTAGTTTTCAGATGGGATTAGCTTGGATTTGAACACACCAAGTGAACCATTCGTTGCCAATGGCGTCAGTGAAATGATCTCTTCAGTTCCTTCTACTAATTAGTATTATGTAAACTCTGCAGACGATCCCACAGATTTCGCTCCAAGGAGAGTATCACCTTCACAATTAAGAAGTTGTTCACTTTGGAGGAATGGAACAGATTAGTTAACTTAGTCACAGAATCTACGGCTTAAGGAAGAATTTGGTGCATCAACAACTGAAGAGATTCAGAAAACTAAGCCAGTGAACTGTCTTTTGACTGCGGTACAAAGAGGTTAGAACGGATAGTTTCATAGCTACTTGTCGATTAATAGAATTATTCACATAATCGACTAGATCTGGCGTTGGCTGGCGAAAATTCGAATTAAATCAAGAGTTTGAAATTTCGATTGTCTGACCGCTGAAGGAATCAAAATGAAACGCAGGTTAATGTACAGACTTGCTCAAACTTCTCATTTTTATGAGATATTTACATTAAAAAAAGGATTATGCATAAGCCCTTCCAACTACTCTAGTTCAGCTATGCTCCACTATTTAAAAATAAAAAGCACCCCATCATTTTGCCTACGAATCATTACATTGACAATCTCTTAATACGTCAAATTCACGTACTCACAATGCACGGTGGTTCTGTTTTAGTGCAAAATCATTTTTTAAACACAATTCAAAAATCATATGGCAATGCATAGTATACATATCATAACCCAAATGCCATAGAACAATTAATGGATCCCTTGCCTGCAGTACGTCTCAAGCCATCCAGGCCTTTCACTTTCACTGGCGTTGACTTTACCAGACCGTAAATGATTAAAGATTCAGGTTGATGCCGCCAAAAGGCTTTTAAAGCTATTTAGCCATATTCATCTGCATGAGAATAAGCAGTCCAACTAGAAATTGTTTCAGATTTAACATCAGCAGCTTTAACTACTGGCTATTTCCTCAATAAATCTGCGCTTGCCTCATTAACAGAATCATTTGACTACGAAAAGGAAGACATGTCTTGTACCTCCAGATGGCTACATCTCACCGCTATAAGGAATCATTTTTTAAAAGGTGAAGTAAAGCGTTTTTGTGTGAACTGCAACAGCATGTTAAATGGTTATATCCTAATTGATAACTGCAAAAGGGAGATCTTTTCTTATTCAGGGATACACTATTACCACCTTCAAAATAACCATTAGGATGTGTACTTTGATTGATACCTGGTACTAATGGTTCAAGTCGTGTCGCTGACATTCGAACAACAACTTCAAAGTTCTGCAGAGCTGTTAATCAATTGAAACCATTACCAGTTGATCCAACGGACGCTTCAGGTCATTTATAAGGAACAACTTCAAGGCAAGCAATCTTCAAATGTCATAGTTTCAAGAGCTCAGGACTCAAGATCAATTTTATTAATTTAGATGTAGCTAGCTCTCACGTCTTTTAAGCTAGTACAGCAAAGTGAAAATATAGTAGCAGAATTAAGGTGGATCATCCGCTAGCCATAGTTTGTTGTTCATAAAAATTAAAAGTTAAAAAAATTCTTCAATATTTTGAAAATAATTAATTTATAGCAAGAAAAAAATCCCCGTAAATTTTCAGCTAGCCTGAACGACTGATTTTATTATTTATGCTCACTTAAAGTTTATCTTTTTACTACTATAAGATACAAAACACGCAAACTTTGAGTGAGCACATATAAAAAAATTAATCGTTAAGAAGGGGCCGAACTATCTGTCTTTGTCTAATAGCGTTTTTCATCATTTATGTAAACACTATCCGGTATAACAAGAAAAAAATAGCAGCCCCCGCTAGATATTAGTATAATTAGTAAATTTTGTAATAACAACCAAATTTTTTACCGCTTAGTTTTTGACTAATTAGAGACCTACTAGCCATCTAGAATATAACCTATCTTTTTTTGGTAGGTCTCTAATTATTCAAAAACTACGCAGTGAAAAAATTTGGTTGTTATTACAAAATTTACTTATTACACTAATATCTAGCCGGGGCTGCTATTTTTTTCTTGTTATACCGGATAGTGTTTACATAAATGATGAAAAACGCTACTAGACAAAGACAGACAGTTCGGCCCCTTCTTAACGGGATGTCGTAGTTGTTGGAATCGAGTTTTGCTTTTTTTATCTTACTGATATCTTTTTAAATTCACTATTTGGACAAATATAATGACTTGTCCGCGCTAAAACTATATTAATACAATAATTTTTGTTAAATTAAAAATTCAATTTAGCTTCATATTTTTTCATGAACTTTGAATGAAAATTAGATATCAAGCTCGATGAACCTAACCTCAAAATAGTATATATCGAAAGTTTGTTTATAACTTTTTATGTATATTATTTTGATAAATTTCTTGACTTGTCCGCGCTAAGGATTGATCTTACGAATTTTCTTATTGAAGTGAAAGAATTTGATTTGACGCACTATTTACTCATGAACTTTGAATAAAAATATTATTAGGAGGAGCAGAACTACGATATCCTCTTAAGGCTACTTGAAAATTTACGGGGATTTTTATCTTGGTATAAATTAATTATTTTCAAAATATTGAAGAATTCTTTTAACTTTTAATTTTTATGAACAACAAACTATAGCTTGCGGATGATCCACCTTAATGCTATAATTTATTGCTAATTTGTTTCCTGAAACGATTTTGTTGCTCCAGTCGTTTTTAAAAAACTGGTGCTGTGCTAGCTTAAGATACAGCAACTGTTATATGTTTTTGAGGAATCAAGATGAACCACTGTTCTCAACAACATATTTTGTTGCTAATTTGTTGTTCGAAGATATATTGCGAAAATCAGATACATAGGTGTATAGCGCAATCACCTGATACTGCCCTGGGGTTGAAATATTATAAATCGAGAAAATTTATACTAAGAAGGAGAGTGATTCACTCTCGGATCACTGATTCTGCTCAAATTTTGAGAATATTTTCTGGATAAAAAAATATGAAGAAATCCAAAATTTTAGAGGCTAACGCTTAATATTTCCCTAGTTACATGCAATTGAAGATATTCACTAAATAATTCACTAGATTTTAAAACGCTTATAGTTTCTCAGCATTGTTAGCTGGAAGCTTAAACATTTTTTAAAATGAAAGCTGAGCTAAAATCCTTTAGATTATTAGATTATCACTATATGCTATAGCTACTATTTTTTAAAATAGTAGCTATAGCATATCGAAATATTTTTTTTTCCTAAAGTTATAGTATAATAAAGATTGGACCCAATATCAGCTTTTATTATTAATAAATTTTTTAAACAGAAAATTCAGGTCCAATTTCTATTACACTACAACTTTGGAAAAGAATAATATTTCGATATGCTATAACTACAACTTCAAAAGGATTTTAGCTCAGCTTTCATTTAAAAAAAGGTCTAAGCTTATGGCTAACAATGCTGAGAAACTATAAGCATTTGAAAATCTAGTAACTTTTAAGTGATTTTCCTTAATCGCCTGTAACTAGGGAAATTAAGACGTTGTCTTCTGAAATTTTGACTTTCTTCATATTTCTGCATCCAGAAAGACTAGCATACCTACATATTATTTTGTCGCTAATTTGTTGCTTGCTTTCCGGCCCGAAAACGATTTTGTTGCTGCAGCCGTTTTCGAGAATCTGGTACTGTAATAACTTGAGACTTAAGTAAGCACAGCAACTGCTATAACTCTTTAAGGAATCTTTTATTGAATATTCATTTACATTTTTAATGTAAAATAAAAACTGTTTACTATGCAAAAGTGCAATAAGATTATGATAATTGATGTAAAGATTGAAACAGATGCATCCAGCCACAATGCTCTTTGATTGTCACTTGAAAATTCTGTAATAAATCTGAGAGAATCAACGGAATCGTACAATAAGGTTATATAACTTTAAAATCACAGCTAGAAAGCCTCAAAGACCGTATTACTTATGATGCAATAAATCTTTTTTATTATTAGAGAGAAAATAAATTTAATTTTGAAAAATGTACAAAACAATATGTTTTTAAAACGTAATAATATTACTGCATTAGTTCAGATTTTACTTTACATTTTACTCGTAAATTTTTAACAGATTTTATTTATGTACATTTATAAAATTTATATTTCTAAAATTATATTGATTTTGTAGTAATTCCTAAAATATTTGACAACAATATTTTCTTACCTTAATTTTTTAAAGTTCTGTTTGTTATACGGTCAAAAGCCCTTTACGATCATCATTTCATTAAATGTTAAACTTAACAGCTGAAGCAACAAAATCGTTTATGAGATAGAAAGAAAGCAATAAAATAAAATGTACTTACAGTGGGGTCCAATAAAAAAGAGCCACCCTTGAGAAAAAAAATACTAGTTTAAAAATTTTATATCTCAACAAATAAGGGTCGTAAAGAACTCTACGACCGCTCATTTTAAACGCATTTGTGAGGACTTTTTAATGGTGTATTCACAATTTAGTTTTGAGTAATTGTCTAGGGAATATTACGATTTGAAAATATAAAAAAACAATTTTTTTATTCGCCTGTTAAGTCCTGTCTTTCACCAGGACTAAATGAAAATGTATGATTTTATTATGTTGAATATTTTTGTATGATTTTAAATATGAATTTGAATTAATTTGAAATAATTAAATTTATTATTAAATTATAATTATGAAAGATAAATATATGTATAATCTAGTGGTGAATTGAACTCCACCAATATTTAATTGAGTAAAATAAATTGAAATATTTTGAAGAATATTTATTTAGAGTATTTGAATAGAGAATATATAAATTGAATATTCTTACATTAATTGATTCAAATAGATGAAGGCTGGATACAGACAGACAAAGAATAGATATAGGCACGATTTGAAATAAGACTCGAGTCGAATATAAGAAACTTTTAAGATATTTATTGACACTTGTAAAAATAATTAATATTGAATACAAGAGCTTTATTTGAATTTGAATTTAAATTTGAATTACAGGATTTACGACTTGGTACCAACGATGATCCTGGGGTAGTGCCCCCTGTCGTTAATTGCAGTTGGCTTTTATAAGATTTATCTTGACATGATTTCATTACAAAATAAGTGGAGCTTGCTTATTTTATGATTTAGTAATTTTGAAGTAAAGAATTTTGTTGCTTAATATCAACTTAAAGTTTCTTTACTGCTTAGGTTAACACATTCTTTTATTGTTCGATGACTGTTTAATTAGTTCATCAATATCATGTTAGTAAAAAAATATCTTAACAATTGTAAGTTAAAAATAATATATAAGGATACGTTGTGACGTAACACCTTGGGGCTCAAGAGATTGCATATCAGAAGGATAGGCAATCGTAAAAACAAAACAGTTATCGATCAATTTACAGATAATTATTACAAGCTTAATTGATAAATATACATATTTTTCTATTTGAATAGATACACAAGGGTACGTTTTATCTCGTATACCTTGGGGCTCAAAGATTGTATATAAATAATTGTAATAAGTAGTAAAATGTATTTTACAATGATTTTGGTGTGTTTTACAAGAGGTGAATAACATATTGCTAATGCAATTTAGCAAAATAAAATGACAATTCGATATGTCTTACAAAATATAGGTGAATGACATGTAGGTGTGCGATTTAGATTTTTCTTTTGACTCGTTACATAAATCATTATATATAAATATAAATTGTTTGTTGTCTCTATTTTTTTCTTTTTTTCTTTTCCCTTACATTTCTTAACCTTTCACTGTTTAATAATGATATAAAGAGAAAAATTTATACGTTTCATAGATTGTAATACTAATGTTAAATTCAGATTTTTTTATTATCATTCATTTCAAATTTGATGAATCGTAAAATTTTTATATTGCAGAAAAGAAAAATAAAATAATAAGTGTATTAGATATTTTTAAATAATTATTTTTTTAATGATAAGTTATCTGGTAAATTATAAACTTTTTACTTAAATTATTTGTATAATTTTAATTGTAACGATCCTTTTGTTTTTTTGTTTAATTTTAAAAATATACTTCTGAAATATGCTATATTTTATAAAACTTGAACATATATGAATGACATATAATTAGTGTCATTCACTCCTTCCCACACAAAGTTGAATCGGAAACGATTCAGTAAATAAAACAAAAAGATTATTTTACAATGAACGCAAAAATGACCGCTTAATAAACTTAAAGTATCAAATTTTTAAATTGTAGTTCCATAAAAGACTTATCTCTTATAAAATTATAACTTTACTCTATATCTTTTTGTTAGATTATTTCTTAAGAGCAGGCCGGATTCGCTGTCCTTGTCTAATTGGCATTTTTGTTATTTACTCAAGTATTAATCGGTGTATCTGCAAATTGAAGGTTATGCGCAATAGATATTATTATTACAAATATTTATGCACAAGAAAAAAAAAATCTACCGATTTGTTTTTGAGAAAAGTAAGGAACGCCGAAGTAAAAGATTATGTTTATAATATTTTCGCGTTCCTTACTTTTCTCAAAAACAAAGCGATAGATTTTTTTTTTCTTGTGCATAAATATTTGTAATAATAATATCTATTGCGCATAACCTTCAATTTGCAGATACACCGATTAATACTTGAGTAAATAACAAACAACTCAATTGTTACTCGGTCGGTATCAGGTTCTACTCCGGCCTGCCGTTAAATAATAATATGCTAAATAATGCAACTTGTAAAATAATTAATTTTTTTTTATTATCTTAGTTTCCTCCTTATCTTTCTTATATGTATTCATAGAAGGTTAAGATTTAGAATAATATTTAAAATCTAAATGAAATATGTGCTTACTAGTATATAAATAAATTACACGCAGAAAAAAAAAATGACATTTATAATCGCTTTAATACAGATGCGTATCGTACATCCATCATGTGTTGTTTTTTTTTATTGTTAGATCAAATATGCTTACGATGTCATTTGATATTACACGTTTAGGTGAATGACACACGCGCATAGTGTCGTTCATTCTTTTATGTAACACAACACAATGAAGTATGCATAATTTTGAATATTATGTATATAAGATCTATTTCAAATCATAATTAAAAAGTTTTACTAATTGTTTTTATATAATTAAGAGGAGGTCACGTATCTCTGTCCTTTTCTAATAAAAAAAATGATTTTTTTACAAAAACTAATAACTTTATCAAAAAATGAAGAGAAAGCCGCATCTTGTATCAAAAGAAGCAATATTTTCTTTAATAAGAAAAAATTAATTTTATTGCTTCGATCTCAAGAAAACTTTGAAAAACCAAATTGTCCACCCTAACCTCTATGATTTAGGTTTTTCAAGGTTTTCTTGAAAACGAAGCAATAAAATTAATTCTTTCTTATCAAAGAAAATATTGTTTTTTTTATTACGAGATGCGGCTTTCTCTTCATTTTTTGCTAAAGTTGTTAGTTTGTGTAAAAAACTCAATTCTTTGATTAGAAAAGGACAGAGATACGTGACCTCCTCTTAACAAATAATTATTATTAGCTATATTTATATGTATTTGATTATATATACACTGAGAAAAATAGATTATAACTTTAGTTATAGATAGTAATAAAAATTATTATATTTTATAGGAGAGCTGGGACATTTCTGCATTATAACGATTTTTATTACATTTATAACAAATATTACGATAAATTTGATAAGGTTGGCAACAATCGTTTAAGAAATGAAACTATATCTTATTAGAAAAATTGTTATATTACATAGTAAAAATTATGCTATAGTAAAATTTGTTACGACAGAGTAAAAATATTTCATATCTTATGTTGGAATTAATGTTATAAAAATAATAAATTTTATTATGCATATAATAAATTTCATTATGCATATAATAAATTTTATTATGAATATAATAAATTTTACTATTTCAAATAGTAATGTCGAGTCGATGATCTGTAAATTTATTTCTAACCTCAAAATTTTCTACCAAATTGAAAGTATAGTTGGGTAACATATGTAGACGATTCGAAATTTTATAAGTAACATGTCGTAATGGCGCAGTCGGTAACGTTCACGCTTTCCAGTCTCGAGGTCCCGGGTTCGACTCCACTTCAGGTCCGTTTTTTTCTTAGGTAATATATTTTTAAAAAATTGATATAATTAAAATTAATAAATAAATCTAAAATTAAATGAATTTAAAAATTTCAATGTCAAATTTCGGGTACAAAAAAAAAAAAAAAAATTTTTTTCTACATATCTGTTTTCATAAATTTTACTATGTAATATAGTAAAATTTGTTATAATGCAGAAATGTCCCACTCGTACTATATAATATAGTAATTTTGAATACAATCTATAGTTATATTTATTATAGGATTTCTCTCAGTGTATGATAATGCTTATTTAATAGAACGACATTTATGGGCTGATTTTATATTTTTTAAATTATAAAATTTATTACTATATATATATATATATATATATATATATATATATATATATATATATATATATATATATATTTTTTTAAACTAATTACGACTAATACTGAATAATCGAATCTCTTTTTGTTCTTTAGATGTTGGTTTAGAAGGAGTAGATGTACTTGTGGAAGGTAGTGTTACATAGGGTGATTTATTTGGTAATGGCCGAGGCGTTGGTCGAGGCAAAGGAGATTGTAAAACCATGGGTTCTGATATGACTGGCTTTTCTATTTTCACTTCCTTCAATTCTATTTCTTCATATCTTGGTATTTTTTTCATTTGATTATTATTTAATATAATTATTAAATGCGTAATGGAGCTAAAAATGGCTCCTAATAAATGTATGGACCAGCCGTATATTGTATGAAGAGTATATCTTCTTATAATAGTATCCTTAATTAATTTAATTATATGAAGAATAATTAAAATCATTATTATAGCTGAACTTACTGACCCAAATGTCAGTTTATTTATGAATTTTTTCCAGGTGTTTTCTGCTATATTTGATAAAGTATTTTCTGTTAGAAAATTACTTAATAAATCTCCTCTTGAATTTTCTTTACCCTGAATTCCTCTCGCTATAGCATTTAATAAAGCTGCTTTTTCGAAAGGGAACATTATATCGACGCCTCGTACGGAGAAAAGCACCGTTCAGAAATTCAAATGCAAATTAACATTGGGATTTCTGAACGGTGCTTTTCTTCGTACGGGGCGTCGATATGTTGTTGTAGTTCCTGTAAATCTTCTTGAGAGTAAATGCCATTCGTTGCCAGTGATGTTATTTTTTTTGGCATCCATGAAGTTTGAGTATTTGGTCTTAAAATTTTTACAATATTTTTTGTTGTCCTTGGTTTTGGTAAAAGATTTATCCAATCTTTCCCAATTTTATAATATTGTGGAATGATTGAATTACAATTTATTTCAGAACCTGATTTCAATAAAATATGTGTTTTCGGTGTTAAAAACCATGTCTCATTTTTTGTTGTTACAGGAAGTTGAATATAACACTCGTTTGTGTGTTTTAATTGTACGTCTACTGGTGTACATTTTATTACATGTACTACTTCTCCAGCAAGTTTAGCTATATACCCAGGTTTTTGCATGATATTATAGGCAAATTCATCGGGAGCCATGGATGCAAGGGATAGAGATTCGCGTATTATTTTTTTTCTCAATTTCGCGTTTTCTTTTAAGATATTAAAGTATAAATCTTTAAGATCAGCCCTAAAATGTTTTTCTATATATACAAATTTAGAATTCACGTAAGTAAATATATCCAAGTTCGTTACTTCTTTCCTCATTTCATTATTGTCAAATAATAATTTATCATATGAAAAGTCTAAGATAAATCATTTAGGATGTTCAGTTTTTGTTAATATCCTATTACAAATGTTAATATTATTTAACGCTGATAATGAAAATGTTGTCTCAATAGAATTTACAGTATAAATACGATTTTGATTGGCTGAATTTATTATTTTTGCGGGGCCTCTATATAAGGTTTCGTATTCTGTTTTAATACCCTCCTCTGCAGGTAAATGTTTTCAAAAAGTATAGCCTGCTTGTGAATCGATGCAGTGTTCATCCGTAAATTTACATATGGTTCCTGAGTTCAATCGTAATATATTGTTTTTTAAACTAACTTGAGCATATTCTTCTAGTAGAGTTATTCTTATGAAGCCTTGGACGAGTACGTAATCCCAGGAACCAAAATTATCCGTGTAAGATGCTCCTTTGCATGTTTTATCCTTAACTGAACCAGCGAAATCTATTCCTACAAATCTTGTTAAATTTATTTTTAAATCTGCTATTGTATGAATATTATTATATTTAAATATTCCTGTTTCATGTATAAATTTGCATTTTTCATGGCTGATTTCGTAAAGATACTCTTGTAAGGCATGAGCTGTAGTACCCAAATGGCTGAACATTCCACAGTGAAATACTGTTCTCTGTATTTCTATTTTACACCGCATGATTTTTATAGATTTAAATTCTGCAATTTGTAATAATTCTATTGTTGCATTACTTATAGTAACATTTTCTTGTTGAAAATCACATTCGCCCGTATCTAGTAAAGAGTATGTATTAATAATTGGATCTGTAGATTCACAGTTAAAACCGATGATTGCAGAATTACTCTTGATAAGAGATAAGAAGATAAATATGATAAACAACATTTTTCTTATGTTTATATAGAGGATGAAAAGTTCTGAAAATAGAAAATAATATTAATTTTTACGTTTATGCAAAATTAATTTATTAGCATGAACTAGTTTTGGACCACCCTTATAATTTATAGTGATATTGCTATTTTCGTGAATTTTTAATACCTCAAAGAGTCCCAAATTATGATTTTTCTCTAATTTTCCTAGCTTTGGTTCTTTTATAAACCAGACTTCATCGCCAATGTTAAAATGTACAGGATTTATAGATCTGTCATAGTATAGTTTAGATTTTTCCTTTGATGATATTAAATTTTCTCGAGCTATTTTTGTAATATCTTTCATGTTTGTTAATAACTTTTCTATATAATTATTAAAAGTTGGTAATTTTTCTGATTGTTTCAAAGGTTCGCTAGATGGTAATCTAGCTGGGTAGGCGAAAACTAATTCATGTGGTGTGAATTTATGACTTGAATGAACGCTTGTATTATAATTAAATTGTGCAAGTTCAAGCCAATTATCCCATTCGATTTTCTTATCTGCGAAATTTTTCAAATATTCGCATAAGGGATGATGAGCCCTTTCTAACGCGCCGTTAGATTGTGGGTGAAATGCGGTTGTCTCAATTTTTTCAAATTTAAGTCTTTTTGAAATCGCTTTTATTAATTTACCTGTATAATTTGCACCCTTGTCGGTAAGAACTATTTTTGGTAAACCGAAAATGCAAAAGAATTTTTTTATGAATGCTTCAGCTATAGACTCTGCTGTTTGATCTTTAAGTACAACAGCTATTACAAATTTCGATAATTGATCTTGTATTGTTAGTATATATTTATTATTATTTTTAGTTATATTTAAAGGTCCTACTATATCTAAAGAAATTTTATCGAATGTTTTTTCTGGGGTATCTGTTATGATCATTGGTTGTTTAGTTTTAATTCTTTTTAATTTATTTTTTTGACATGTTTCGCAATTTTTTATTCGATTTTGTATATCGGTTTTTAAATTTTCCCAAAAGTATTTATTTTTAATTCTATTATAATTTCTATTAACTCCTGAATGACTTCCTATACTTGAAGAATGATATAAATCAAAAATTTTTTCTCTGTTATCAATTTTCACATATTCTGTATTATTTAAACAAATAATAATTTTAATATCTATATCTTTAAAAATATCATATAAAATTTCTTCTATTTCGTTCCAAGTTATGTTTAAAATTTTAATATTCTTTGAAATGCTGAACATATTACATTTATTTTTAATTAACAGATTTTTTAATGTATTAAAATTATTTATTAATTCTTCTTTTATTAAAATAAATGATTCTTTAATATTTAAGCACATAATAAAAATTTTTCTTTTTTTAAAATTTATTATTTCGATTTCATTGTCTTTTAATTCATTATTTATTTTTATATTATTTTGTACGAGATATCTATCTGTTAATTCATCTAATGGCTTTTTTTCTGCTGTAATTAAATGAACAATATTATCTTTTCTATGTTCTATAGAATTTTTCGAATATATTATTGTATTCGATTTGTTTGTACACGTATCTTGTTGTATAATATTTTCGTCAGTCTTGACGTCTTGATTTGTTATTGTTTTAATTATTTTTTTGGGGCGAACTCGTTTCTTTTTTATACGTGTACGTTCTTCATTTAATTTCTGTATTTTCATTTCATTTGTTGGTAAAGGTGTTGCTTTATTATTGCTTTTGTTTTCTTTAGCTTTTTGTGCCCTTGTTACGACGTTTATTTCTACTGTATCTATGGGATTTCTTGATAAAGCATCACTATTTACATTCATTTTTCCTTTTTTATATATTATGTTAAAATCATATTCTGCTAATTTGAGTCGCCATCTTTGAACTTTATCATTTTTATCTGCTGATCTAATGGCTTATAATCCGTTACTATTGTAAATTTATTTCCATAGATATAATTTTTGAATATTTCTATGCCAAATAATATACCTAGTGCTTCTTTTTCATATGTGTGATATTTTAATTCTGGTCCTTTCAAGACCCTTGATGCATATGCTATCGGCTTATCTTCTTCAATTACTCCCTGTGATAATATAGCCCCTAATGCATATCCTGATGCATCAGTTGTTATTATAAAAGGTTTATCTAGTTGAGGAAATTGTAATAATGGGGCAGAGCATAATGTTTCTTTAAGTTTATCGAAAGCTTCTTGCTTTCCAGGATCCCATATGAATTTTACTTCTTTTTGTAATAACTGTGTTAATGGTTTTGTTATTTTTGCAAAATCATTGATAAATCTCCTATAATATCCTGCCAATCCTAAAAATTCTCTTATATTCTCAACTGTTTTTGGAATTGAGAATAATTTTACCGCTTCAACTTTTTTAGGATCGGCTTTTATGCCATTTTCACTTATTATATGTCCCAAAAATATAACTTCTTCTTTCATAAATTCACACTTTTTAGGTTCTAACTTTAGTCCTGCTTCTCTTAATTTTGAGGCTACTAAATTAAATTTGATATTATGTTCTTTTTTTGATTTAGCAGCTACTATTATGTCATCAATGTACACATGACATATTCTTTTACTTATAAGTTCGCCAAGAGCATTATTGGCAACTCTCATAAATGTCCGTGGAGAATTAGTTAAACCAAAAGGTAAAACCTTAAATTCAAATCTTCCTAAGGGATGTACACTAAAAGCTGTTTAATGAATATCAGATTCTCTCATTGGTACCCAATGAAAGGCCGAAACCATATCTACAGTTGTAAAATATTTATTTCCACCTAAATCATGGAAGATTTCTGTTATAGATGGTATTAAGTATGGGTCAGGTATGGTTTTTTCATTTAATTTTCTATAATCTATAACTAAACGCCATCTTGGTTTTTCATCAATACCAGGTTTCTTTTTGACAACAAATGCTGGTGCATTGTAAGCACTTTTAGAAAGTCTTATTAAATCATTGTTGATTAATTTCTGTGTTTCTTCTATAGCGATTTCTTTTGATTTGTATGGTAATGGAAATTGTTTAACGTATATTGGTCTATTATCTGTTAAATTTATTTCATGATATTCTAAATTACATTTTCCCATTTTTTCTCCTTCAAGCCAAAATATGTCTTCATTTTGTATAATTAGATCCTTTATACTTTGTTTATTTTCTTCGTTTAAATGATTTAAAATTATTTTATTTAATAATTTTTCTTTACGATCGATATTTTTTTCATACATAGGATTTATTTTTTCATGTGTTGTAGTTTCTTCAGATTCTTCTTCTTGCATATTTAATGTTGCAATATCTCCTTCAATAAAATAAGTGAGAAATTGTTTATCTTTATTTCCAATATTAAAATTTATATTATCTTGTAATTTTAAAAGGAATTTATAATAATCTATATCTTGTTCATCTTTAAATTGATTTTTTTCTAAAATACAGTTAATATCTTTCATAAGATTTTCTATGTTTTCATTTTATCTTGTAAAAATTGTGTAATCGAAGATATATGTTTAGTATCTTGCGTAGGCGTAATATAATTCAATAATTGAAATATGTTAGTAACTGCTGCGTCATTTCTTTCGTTGTTTCGTTGTTATTGAAAAATTTTCCGCCACTACATGAAAATTTGTTCGTGATTTGTTTATAGGAAAATTAACTATACCACATGTTTTCATAGGTGTATTTGAAATTCCTGATGAATATATTTTAATATTATCATTAATAGAATTAGGTGGTACTAATTTTTCTTTTATTATATTAAGTTGAGCACCTGTATCTATTAATAATTTACATACTTCGTCTGTAAATGGATTTTTTATTTCAATAAATTGTAGTGTATCCACTAGTTTAAATACGTAAATCGGTATATTTTTATCTATATCATTTTCAGAATAACTTATTTCAGTTTCTTTATTTATATTGTTTATATTTTTGGATTTGTTTTCATGTATTATTACTAATTTGGAGTCATTTTTTACCTGTGGTTTAAATTCTATCGTATCGTATAACATTTCTTTCTCTACACTACAGTTTAATTTAACACTTATATTATTTATATCGATATTCTCAAATGTGTCACATGTTTCCAATTCATAATCAATTTCGTGTTCTCTTGCAAAATATTGAATGTCTTCATAATTATTGAACGACTTTTGTTTTGTAACTCCTCTTGTTCGCTCTCTCCAAGATGAGTCTAAGCGTTTCCCTGTGTATTATTTAATTCGAGTATTTTCGATTGACATTGTTCATTCGTATGATTGGTTTTTTTGCATAATGTGCAAAATTTCTCTTGCTTTCTTTCAAAATTTTTAATCGTAAAACATGTATCAAGTGAGTGTCTTAATTTTTTACAATATGGACATTTTATATTTTGATTTTTGTTTTGAGTTTTTTTATTTTGATAATCTCGTTTCCTGCATTGCACTATATTATGTTCTTTACTTTTACAGTATCTACCAAATTTATGTATCAGTCCATATTCATTATTATAACGATTATTTCCATTATAATTATTCCTGCAATCTCTACCTGAGTGACCCCATCTGTCACATAATTGGCATCTTATTTGATCATCTGATTTATTTTGATTTACAAATATCTTAAATTTTTCGCAATTAGTAGTGCTGTGATTCTGATTACAAATGTCACAAGTTTGTGTGGGTATATTAATCTTTTCTTCAATTTGATTACATAATTCAGCATTGTGTCCGTTCTTTTTGCATTTCCAACATAATTCATATTTTTTTATAATCCGACAACGACTTACTTGATGGCTATTTTCTTGGCAGTATTGACAATATTGTTCATTGTCATCTAAAAGTGTACACATACCTCTTCAATGTCCTAATTGATTACAAAATTTGCATATTAATTTTATTTTATCTTTTGTATTAGTGCACTGATATGACGAGTGAGTTGGTTCTTTACAATATACACAACTTGCAATATTGCAACATAACGCCTCATGACCTATATCTTTACATATTTGGCCTCATGTTATTTGTTTCGGTGATTTTTCAAAGATATCACTAACCATAATTTTTTTGTATTTTGATCTGATTGTGTTCTAATATCTTTATATTTTTCCAAATTTTTTTCTATTTTTATTGCTTTCTCAGTTGCTTGTCAAAAATCCTGGACTTCTCCTAATTCATATCTAATTTCACTATTTAAGCCTTTTTTAAAATATTTTAATGTATTTGCACCCAGTTCATCATTAAAACGTTGTAAAGCATCTCTTGTTATGCCGTTTTCATTTTTCTTTTTATCTGTAATTTTTTTAACTTAATTTTGTTATTCTTTCTATGTAATCGACCACTGGTTCATGCTTTGCTTGTTGAATTCGTTCTAATTTTGCATATAAAGAGTGTAAATTATCAATCTCTGGATATAATTTTTTTATGAATTTTATAAATTCTTCTATAGTTTCAATTCCACTACCCTTTATAGCAGTACGAATTGTTCCTGATATCTTAAATCTTAAATAGTTCATAAATTTCGATTGTTCTTCTTTACTTAACATATCTTTTGCGATTTCTAATTTTTCTATATAATCTTCTAAAGGTAAATTTTTTTCATCAAATTCAGGTACTAATCTTGAAATTTCCTTCAGTGAGTATCCTGATGTATTTTCCATGTTTGTGTTATCTAGTAAGTTTCTAATTTCAACAATCGAATTGTTATTATTACCCACAAGAATATTCTCTTCGTCTATATCTTGATAACGTTCTTGTTTGATAGATAAATTTTCCGTATCGTTAAATATTCTGTCTGCTGTTGTATTATTTTCAGAATAAATTGTCACGTCTCTCGCTAAAGTATATTTGTCTAAAAAACTGTCTTGTAGATTATTTTTTTGTGTTGTTTTAGTACTTTTGGAAATTATTTTTGGAATTGTTCCTGTAGATTTACTTAATGGTGTATTCTGTTTGTTTAAAATATCTGTATAGCTTGTATTTGGACTATTATTTTTATTTATTTTTTGTGGAATACTTATGTCCTCTGTTAGATCTGCGGTGTTATTTTCGATTGTTTCTTGTGAAATATTCGTTAAATTTGATGTCTTATTTTCAATTGTTGTGTTTAAAGTTTTATTTGAAGAACGTGCAACTTTTGTACTTTTGCGAAATGGATCGATATTTTCGTAGATACGTTTTTCCTCTTTTTCTTTCTCTCTTAAAACTGCTTGTTTACTATATTTTCTGATTCTATCGCGAATAGCATTAATATTTTTGTTCTCTTTAGTAGGTATTTTAAATTTTTGACAAATTTCAAATAATTCTAATTTAGAGTATGATAATAAACACTGTTTTCCCTTCTTTTAAATTATCCGATGGCTCTTTAAAATTTATTCTACTCATTTGTAATATTCATTATTTATTTTCCAATAAAGATAACATAACACGAAAATAAAAAAAAAATAAGAAATATTATTTTATAAATATTAATGATTATATTTTTAAATATCGTTTGTTAACCAAAAATAATGCATATAAAATTTCTTTGACACTGGCCTACTTTAAAAATAGATAAAAATGCTGACTTTTGCTTTAAATTCTTTCCTTTCTTTGACCTACTGTTGTTGAAAATATCCGCGAGTATGTCACACAGTAATTTTGCTGAGTCAAAATTTTTATGAGTTCGATACTCTTTATAGTTATTTGATTACCAGCGTCTATTTTTTTAAATGCCGTTTTGTTCTGACTTTCAATATTTAATGTTGAGTCAGGATTTCTTTTATTCACCGAAACGTATTTCACTTTCAAAACTATGTATTGAAAATTATGTTATTTTCACGATTTTAATCAATTGTTAATGTATCAGATTACTGATATTATAAAATCAATGTAAGAAACTTTTTAATATAATTGATAAAAAAATGACAAATGTTTTATAATTATTAAGAATAATTTATGTATGAACTTATTTATTCAATTATTTTAATTGAATATAATTTTTAATCGCGCACTTCACGATTGTATATTTTAATTACGCACTATGCGTATGATATATGTATTTAAATACAATATATATATTTTTATTAATTGACGCAATTCGCTAATAATGCACTTCGCGTATATATATTTATTTGTTTTAGATAACTCTATTAATATTTAATGACACACTTTGTGTTCATTTGTAATGACGCTATTTGCTTTAAATATTGCACTTTGCGTATAAATAATTTAATCAATGGATGCTATTTTGCGTATAATATTTATTGTGCCCTTGGAAATATAATATTTTATTTGACGCACTTTTGCGTATAATATTTATTGTGCCCTTGGAAATATAATATTTTATTTGACGCACTTTTGCGTTTTCTTAATTCACTTTTAAACACTGTATTTATAATTGGTCCTTCATATATATTTTTATGCACTTCGTATATATATATATATCTATATAGAGAATTTTCTCTAATGATCCCTCAATATATTCAATACGATTCCTCAATTAAAAAGTTTGTACCGGAACCAAAATGTTAAGTCCTGGCTTTCACCAGGACTAAATGAAAATGTATGATTTTATTGTGTTGAATATTTTTGTATGATTTTAAATATGAATTTGAATTAATTTGAAATAATTGAATTTATTATTAAATTATAATTATGAGAGATAAATATATGTATAATCTAGTGGTGAATGAACTCCAACAATATTTAATTGAGCAAACCGTTTCTCACAATTGAAATATTTTGAAGAATATTTATTTAGAGTATTTGAATAGAGAATATATAAATTGAATATTCTTACCTTAATTGATTCAAATAGATGAAGGCTGGATACAGACAGACAAAGAATATATATAGGCACGATTTGAAATAAGACTCGAGTCGAATATAAGAAACTTTTAAGATATTTATTGACACTTGTAAAAATAATTAATATTGAATACAAGAACTTTATTTGAATTTGAATTTAAATTTGAATTACAGGATTTAAGACTTGGTACCAACGATGATCCTGGGGTAGTGCCCCCTGTCGTTAATTGCAATTGGCTTTTATAAGATTTATCTTGACATGATTTCATTACAAAATAAGTGGAGCTTGCTTGTTTTATGATTTAGTAATAAAGTAAAGTAACGAATTTTGTTGCTTAATATCAACTATAAGTTTCTTTACTGCTTAGGTTAAGATTCTTTTATTGTTCGATGACTGTTTAATTAGTTCATCAATATCATGTTAGTAAAAAGATATTTTAACAATTGTAAGTTAAAAATAATATATAAGGATACGTTGTGACGTAACACGCCTGTATTTAAATTCAAATCATTTTTCGGTAAATGATGGTAGAAAAATTTTACACGGCTAGTTTTAAAGGTATTTTGCTTGACTTAAAATTTATATTTTAGTTTTTTTCTAGGTTCAAAATTGACCGAGATTAGCGATTTTTGTTAAAAAAAGGGTTTTTTTTTATTTTTCCGATATCTGCTTAATGAGAGGAGATATAGAAGAATGTCAAATAAAAAAAAAGTGCATTTTTTTGTGTAGAATAACCTTAAATTTTCTCAGAATTTTTGGTACATTTTAATTTTTTTGATACTGTTGCGGTACTTTTATAATAGTATGGTATACATGTATATAAGAATACCGCAACAATATCAAAAAAATTAAAATGCACAAAAAATTTTGAAAAAATTTCAAGTTATCCTACACACAAAAATACACTTTTTTTTTATTTGACATTTTTCTATATCTCCTCTCATTAAGCAGATATCGGAAAAATAAAAAAGACCTTTTTTTTGAACAAAAATCGCTAAATCTCGGTCAACTTTGAACCTAGAAAAAAAACTAAAATATAAATTTCAAGTTAAGCAAAACATCTTTAAAACTAGTTCTGTAAAATTTTTCTACCATCATTTTCCGAAAAATGATTTAAATTTAAATGCAGGCGAATAAAAAAATTTTTTTTTTATATTTTCAAGTCGTAATATTTCCTAGACAAGTACTCAAAACTAAATTGCGAATACACCATTAAAAAATCCTTACAAATGCGTTTAAAATGAGTGGTTGTGGAGTTCTGCACGATCCTTATTTGTTGAGATACAAAATTTTTTAATTAGTACTTTTTTCTCAAGGGTGGCTCTTTTTTATTGGACCCCACTGTATATTAGTCATCGAATAAATTTTTTAAATTTTGATATTTTGGCTCCGAAACAGTATCGGTGATGCTATAGACTTGAGCATATATATCATCTTTGAGCAATAAAATATCATATTAAGAAGAGTGGTTCATCTTAATTCCTTAAAAAGTTATAACAGTTGCTGTGTCTTAAGCTAGCACAGTACCAGTTTCTTAAAAACAACTAGAGCAACAATATCGCTTTAGAAAACAAATTAGCAACAAATCATAGCATTTATCTCGCTTGCTGTGCTGGCTTAAGTCTTAAGCTAACACAGCACCAGTTTCTCGAAAACGGCAGAAAGCGAGAAACAAATTGGCAACAAAATAATATGAAATTATGTTAGTCTTAATATAAATTTTTTCAATTTTCAATATTTTAACCCCAGGGTAGTATCGGTAATTGGGCTATACACCTTGTAACGGGCGCATTTTGCTGGATCCTCGGTCGCCAGGTAATTTTAATAAAAAATTACCGAAATATAAATTAAAGTTACATTAATAAGTTCTTGACTTGCATTAGTCACATAATCCATACATCAGGCAAAATTAAAACATCAGAATCGACAATCTCCCCTAGATGCTTTACTATCAGAGATACGATAATTGATATTTTAATTATTATTTAGGGAAATATAATCGACGACTTCCGCTAGATGCTATACTTTTGGAAGTGCGATATTATATCTTTATCATAAATGCAACTTATGCCAGTACAGTAATCGACGACGTTCGCTGGATGCTTTACCATTGAACGTGCCATAATGTGTACTTTAACGATAAGATGCTTTTTCAAACTTGATCATCTGAAAACACATTTAAATCAATAAATTTAAAATTATTTTTATATCTTTTAATTATTGACTTTATTTAATAGAATAAATTTTTTTTAAATAAATTACAGACCAAATGAGAATGTTATATTAAGCTAGTCTCTACATGCTATCGCGTCGAAAGTCGGATCAAGAATGAATCTTCTTAGTTGGACGCACGTCCTTTTATATCATTTTACAAACCTTCTATTAAGTTCTGTTTTTTATAACTAAGAAAACAGAATGTTCCATAAATTTTATTTTATGTATTTCAAAAAGAAACATTTAACCAAATAAATCCATTAATAAAAGCAAACTTTCTGTTTCCTTTACATCAATAAAAAAATGTTTTCCACTGAAAATTTATTTTTTCAATAAGTTTATTTATTAACTAAGAAAATTAATTCATGCTTTTAAATCTTTAATTAGTAGAAGTATCATTTTTTTTACTTGCATAGAGATTAAATGTTATATTTACAAACACATAATTATATAAACAAATTATACCTGATTCTTATTATAAATAATTAAATATTTATAATACTTTTTCATTTATAGAAATAGAACATTTCTTTTTATGTTTTTCTTATTATATATATATATATATATATATATATATATATATATATATATATATATATATATATATATATATATATACATATAAATCTTGGAAGTTTTCTTCCTTATCAATTCTCATTGATAACTCAAAGTTTATTCTATTAGATTTTCATTATCATTTCAATTAATTCTAACAAAAGATGATTCAAATTATTTTTTATAATCTGAACTTATTTTTAAATTATTGTTATAAAAATTGTTAATTTCATTTGAAAATGATATGAGCCGCTGTTCCGGATTTTCGAAATATATTATCTTTGAGCAACAAACAAGCAACAAAATATGCTGTTAAGAACAGCAGTTTATCTTAATTTCTCAAAGAGTTATAACAGTTACTGTGCTAGCTCAAGTCTTAATCTAACACAGCACCAGTTTCTCGGAATCGGCTGGAGCAACAAAATCGTTTTTGAAAAAACAAATCAGCAACAAATTATGGCATTTTTTTCGATACTGCCTTTTTTATTTGCTGTGCTAGCTTAATAAACATTCCGAGGTTTGACCTGCTAACTTTTTTTGAATTCGGCAGGTTACGAGGGCTTTTATTATAGGAATAAATTTTTATAAACTTTGGTTATGGAATTTCTTTACGACAAAAAAAACAGAAAATTATGAGCATAGTTACAATGCTCTATGTCATTTCCTTTACCGTTTTTCCGTGGTGTAACCTGTCAACTTTTTATGAATTTAGCGTGTCACGTGGGTTATTGATACAAAAAAAATGTTCATAAACTTTGATAATAAAATTTTGTTTACAGCAAAAAAACAGCAAATTATGAACCTAGTTGGGATGCTCTACGTAATTTTCTTTACCTTGTTTTCCGAGGTGTGGAATGCTCCACGTCATTTTCTTTACCTGTTTTCCAAGGTGTGACTTGCAAACTTTTTATGAATTTAACAGGTCACGTATGTTATTATTATATAAAATGAATTTTTATGAACTTGGTAACGGCATTTGTTTACGGTAAAAAAGTGGCAAATTCTAAGCCTAGTTGGAATACTTGAAGTTATTTTCCTTACTTCTTTTCTGAGGTGTGACCTGTCAACTTTCATTCATTTAGCAGGTCACATGAATTATTAATATAAAAAATGAACTCTTATAAAGGAATTCGGTTACGACGAAAAAAACGGCAAATTTAGAGCCGAGTTAGAATGTTGTACATTATTTCCTTCACAGGTTTCCTAAGGTGTTATCTAACTGCATATAACGTGGGTTATTTGTATAAAAAATGAATTTTTAGAAAATATGATGATGGAATATATTTACGGTAAAAAAACGGAAAATTCTGAACCAAGTTGGAATTTTTTTCCGTATTTTTTTATCAGTTTTCTACGGTGTCACATTAAGTTAGTATGTCACCTGAGATAATTTTAATTAAGAGGAGGTCACGTATCTCTGTCCTTTTCTAATCAAAGAAATGATTTTTTCACAAAAACTAATAACTTTAGCAAAAAATGAAGAGAAACCCGCATCTCGTAATAAAAAAAGCAATATTTTCTTTGATAAGAAAAAATTAATTTCATTGCTTCGTTTTCAAGAAAACCTTGAAAAACTAAATTGTCCACCCTAACCTCTATGATTTAAGTTTTTCAAGGTTTTCTTGAAAACGAAGCAATAGAATTAATTCTTTCTTATCAAAGAAAATATTGCTTTTTTTATTACGAGATGCGGCTTTCTCTTCATTTTTTGCTAAAGTTATTAGTTTCTGTAAAAAACTCAATTCTTTGATTAGAAAAGGACAGAGATACGTGACCTACTCTTAAATTTTCTTAATCTTGGCAAATAGAATTTGTTAATGACAGTAAAACAGCAAATTTCGAGGCTAGTTAGAGTTCTTTACCACATTTTCTTAATGGGATCTACAAGATGTGACCAGCTAACTTTATATGAAGTTAGCAGGTTATATGATTTGTACAGGATAACAAGTCGCGGCAAAATATTGAATTTCACAGATATTTTACGGCAAATTTACCGCAAATTATAGTCATTGATTTTTGGAAACGTGAAAGTTGTCTTGCATGGACGTCTTTTCTGTCAAACTTTTAACCCTTTTCACCTAAAAATCTCAAGAATTTTAGTATATTTTAAGTACAAGATGAAACATATTTCCACACTCTAGCGATTTTTATTTTATAACTAAGCGAGTTGACGAGTAATTTCCATATATGTAACTTTTTATTTCAACTCGCAAGGTCAAAAAATAATAAATCGCTCAAAGTCTGGGAATATGTTCTATTTGATAACTATAACATCTAAAAAAATTTTAGAGGTCAAGGACCAAAAGGTCAAAAGTTGAAGTCATGCAATAACTCTAATTTTTCAAGTTTTTTATTCAATAAATTGCTCAATTAATTTTTTTTTAACGATCTACTTTTGATCAGAACTTACAAAGAATACTTTTTGTTAAAAAAAATATGTAGAGGGAATCCAAATTTTTTTAATTACAATATGTAGATATTTCAGTTTATCTGACTGAAAAAATATTATTAATTAATAAAAAAATGTTCACCTCGGTCATTTTTTCTTTTCAAGGGTTTCTTTTTCCATGACAAAAATGAGACGCGAGTCGGGTAAATTTCACAAAGTAACTTAATTTTGTACAAAACTCAGGGAAAATCGTAATTTTTAGCTAAATTATGAGATTCGTGATATTTTTTTTTGGAAAGTATTGAGTTTTGGAGAAAAATTATAAAAACGTGTTATTGGAAATTTCGTGTTGAATGCATCTGAATTGTGGCACATTATTATCAGTTGAATTTCATCAATCAAAAATGAGATTTGTCAATATTCAAACTCAATTTTCCTACCAAGAAAGAAAATAAAACTTCCACACGTATACGTCATAACGCTCGAGATGTAAACCAAGAGCGCCATAAACACGTACAAGTGAGCGTTCCATTTTCTCTATGTGCAAGAAATAATACTTATCCTTATCTCTTAGGCTAAAGTACCTTAAATTTTGTATTGATCAATAATTAATTATTCCTTATCTTGTTTATCATTGGGTATGCCTTTTCTTATTCGTGAGTCTAAATTTTATCCCTGCCGTCCAGTATTTGCTGCACAAGCAAAACCAATGCCACTGACTGGCAGCGGAGGGGTTAAAAACACATGCACAAGTCTAAATCACGAAAGAAAGAAAGTATTAAAGTGGGAAAGAAAAAGTGTGTGAGAGAAAATATTTTAAACTTTTTATAACTATAGCTTTTTATTTTAAATTATAGATTTATATATTTCTATTAATATAAAATAATTATATGAATTATATATTATACTCGTTTCAATTTATTAATATAACTCAAATAGTATCGTCCGTCTTTTTTTCTTGTCATAAAAGAGACAAAGACAGAATGAGGTTTAAGCTTAGAGCATATATAGCTGGAGGGAGCATGTAAAGCCAAAAAGTGTAAAAAATAAAAGAGAGAGTAAGGTAGCTTAGGGTGAAGTGATTTCTGTCTCGCGCGGATTCTAAATGGCTGTTGCTCTCCCTTTTAACGGCAGACCGGAGTAGAACCTGATACCGACCGAGTAATAATTGAGTTGTTTCTTATTTACTCAAGTATTAATTGGTGTATCTGCAAATTGAAGGTTAAGCGCAATAGATATTATTATTACAAATATTTATGCACAAGAAAAAAAATCTATCGCTTTGTTTTTGAGAAAAGTAAGTAACGCCGAAGTAAAAGTTTATATTTATAATATTTTCACGTTACTTACTTTTTTCAAAAACAAAGCGATAGATTTTTTTTTTCTTGTGCATAAATATTTGTAATAATAATATCTATTACGCTCAACCTTCAATTTGCAGATACACCAATTAATACTTGAGTAAATAACAAATATCTCAATTAGACAAGGACAGCGAATCCGGCCTGCTCTTAAAGCATATACTAAATATGAGCGTCAAGTATGAGATAGCCACGCTAGGAGGAAGCAACAGCCAATGAGAATCCGCGCGAGAGAGAAAACACTTCACCATAAGCTACCTTTCTCTCTTTTTTTTCTTACACTATTTGGCTTTGCATGCTCACTCTAGGTATATATGCTCTAAGGGTTTAAGAGCAGGCCGAATTCGAAAATATTATAGATGTAAACTTTTACTTTGGCATTACTTACTTTTCTTAAAAGCAAAGCGGTAGATTTTTTTTTTCTTGTGCATGGATGTTCACAATAATAATATCTATTGCGCCCGACCTTTAATTTGAAGATACACCGATTAATACTTGAGTAAATAAAAAAAAACTCAAGTGTTACTCGGTGGGTATCATGTTCTACTCCGGCCTGCCGTTAAGTAATAATCGTTGAGTTTATAAATACGAGTCTAGGTCTTTTACCAACAAGTTGGGTCAAATTATGTTTCTTCAAGAAAGATATTTTATTTTGAAGCACGGGAAGCGCCGGCAGGAGATACATGAGTCTTTTAATCTGTAGTTCAGAGTGCTCTTTTCTCAAATATAAAGGAACCGCTAAGGTATGCGCTCTCACCCAAGGGATATAACAAATTTCTTTTATTTTTAAGTTTTTAATAATTCTGTTTTGCAATGTCATGAATTACAATCTATAAAAATTTAAATGTTTTCTACACATAATTTTAAATTAAAATCCACTTTATACATTTTTCCCAGAAATTTTTGAGAAATAATTGTAGATTTAATGAAAAAGTTAAAAATGACTATTTCTTGTACCGACATAGAGTTCTACCTTATCTACATTTAAATTATGAATTTAAAAAAAAATTTAACTATTCATGACTGAAATTTGTAGGAGAGGCACGTTCTTAACATGCCAAAGAATTTATTGCAAAGTTAAAAGATAATATAAGGGTAAAAATAAAGGCGAAAACTGCTTAATACGATTCATTTTTCAATGTAGTTATAAATCATCGTGTTATACAGTTTTTGTCTTCATTTTCACTGTTAGAAATGTGTGCATTTAAATACAGTCCACGACCAATTGAAGGCCCGGATGCAATAAGGGCATTTACGCTCGGAGCACGTAAAACTGAAGTCACTTGGTAGTAAAAATTTCATTTTCTTCAAATAAATTTCAAAAAATTTGACTTTGTAAATATATATACAACGTCAAATATATACGAACAAAATTCATAATAATGTTTATATAGAAGAAGAGTGAACGTACACACGCATATATGTTTACTTTTATAAATATAAATCCCAACATTATATTGTTTAAAAATATTACACTTTATGTTTTTAGAAAACTCATATTACTAATGCGAAAGAAAAAAAGATTTTAAGGGGTGTCCTCATACCGGCACAGAGATCTACCTTATCTACATTTCAATTATGCATTTTAAGAAAAATTTAACTATTTTTGACTAAAATTCATAGAAGAGGCACATTCTTAACATTCTAAAGAATTTATTGCAACGTTAAAAAACAGAATAAAAGTGAAGATGAAGACAAAAACTGCATAGTACGATTATTCATAACTGCATTGAAAAGTTAATCGTATTAAGCAGTTTTTGCCTTTATTTTTACCCTTATATTGTCTTTTAACGTTGCAATAAATTCTTTGGTATGTTAAGAATGTGCCTCTCCTACGAATTTCAGTCATGAATAGTTAAATTTTTATTGAAATTCATAATTTAAATGTAGATAAGGTAGAACTCTATGTCGGTATGAGGATTCCCCTTAAGAGACAAAATAAAAAAGAAATCCTTTGAAACAATTGAAAAATCAGTATTAAACAAAAATCTGTAATGTAATTATTTAATTATTAAATAATTACATTACAGATTTTTGTTTATTTATTTATTTGTTTGTTTATTTATATGTTTATTTACTTTTAATAAATATCATATTGTTATATTAGTATTATTGCTTTTTCCAAATAATATTACCAAGAGTCATTCAGTTGACGTAATATTCACTGAGAATCTAACTTATAAGAAAATTGCAGCGCTCGACTGCATGCGCGCTACTTGTAAATGTTGTTATATCTTTTTTAATTATTTATCAATCGATTTGAAACTTTCCACAAATCTTCTTTATACAAAAACCAAAAACTTTCTCGCTACAAGTTTCTTGTACTTGAAAGTTCCCTCGATACTTTTTTCTTAAGTACATTATAAACGCACAATTTGTAATTTGTATTAATTAATAAACAATTGCGACTAACTATTTAAGAATTAACATTTTTTATAATTATCATAAGTTTCGCTATGATATTTAGAAAATATATTTCAAATTTCAGCGAAATCGGTTATAATATTTACTCAAATTACAACGATTTAAGTTTAAAAAAGTATTGAAATTTAATGTAAAAAATTTTCTTGTTTTTAATTTTTTTCTTGAAAAATAAAAATTTCATAAAAAAACTGTTAATATAAAAAAGATGCGGCATGATGAGTTTTACAACGTCAAATTTTTTGAAATTTATTTGAAGAAAATGAAATTTTTACTACCAAGTGACTTCAGTTTTACGTGCTCCGAGCGTAAATGCCCTTATTGCATCCGGGCCTTCAATTTAGGTTGTTTCCTCCTTAAATGCGTTCAAGTGTTACCCCCTACTTCTACGACTTTAATTTGAAGAGAGTTACTTTCTCTGAATTTTTTGATAAAATTACTAGTTTTTGCAGAAAGTTAATTCTTTGATTAGAAAAATACAAAGATACGTAACCTCCTCTTGAGCGATATTGATTTTATTTTTAATTAAGTGTATAGTATCAGACTTTTCTTGTCTGGTTGATCAATGCAGGTAATTTGATTCTTGCATTATGCAATTTTTTGTTAAATCAATGTTTTAATAAATTTTTTATTAAAAAGTATCAAACTATTAAAAAAACTTGATAAAACTATTTTCGTTGGAAATAACATGTACAATATAATTGAATTTTTAAAAATTACAATATGTAGACTTTTTAGCTTACGTGTTAGGTGAAAAATTACTATTGAATATACAGAAAAACTGCCTAAGTTTATCTGATACTTGACCTAATATTTTTTCATAAAGAACGAATAAATTTCAGCGATAACGAAGGAATTTTCTAAAAATACCTGAATTTGCGGAGAAGTATTAAAAACAGTCATTGTTAATCAATTATAAGATTTTCTTTCTTGAAACACACTTAGTTTTGAAAAAAATGTACGAATACATTTTTATCACATATCATGTGTAAATATATAGTAACGATATTACCAATAAATCTTAGTTCTATCAGGTTTTGAATATTTTTTACTTGGGAATATATATTAATTATTTATTATGTATCTAAATTAATTAAGAATTTAAAATAGCATAAAAATCATTTGTGAATATTTTCCCTTTCACCACAAGAGAACACAACTTGCCTATGAAATTTGGAATAGTATAATCAAAGTAAACAAATGTAATAACTTTATAAAAGTTATTATCCATAATTACATAAATAGTTTGAAAATTATAAAAGTTATTTTCTTTCTCAATTTCTTATTTGTTTTATTTTTAGATTTATTAATAGATTTATTAGTATATTTTTTTAACTATTTGTCTTTAAATATGTCCTAATAAATCAAAAAATTAAAAAAAAACCAGGGGGGGCGCAGCCCCACTGCGCCCTTCGCGCGCCAACCTCCCTTTGGGTTTGTTTTATGCAAAACGCTTACGCTTTTGCATTCAAAGCACGACCGCTTCATTATATTAAATAATATTTATGATATATATTGTTTGAATATAGTAACTTCAATTACGATTGATGTATTGATAACAATAAAAATATTTTTAATATTCTTTATTTACTTCTGTTAACCATGGGTCTGTTTCGAAATTGCTAAAGTTACTGGCCAGTAACACAAATGACAATCGCGCAATAAATTTTAGCGGTCTATTTAAATTGACGAATTTAATTAAAACATTTAATTCATAAAATTATCTGCATTATCATAATAAAATTATTATAATTTTTATTATTTAATAATATTATTAATTATTATATGATTTTATCATCTCATTTTTTTTTTTAAATTTAATGAATTGAATTTTCAATTAAATTTGTAAATTGAAATAAACCGCTAAAATTTATTGAGCGGTAACTACTTCTGTTACTGGCCTTAGGCTGGAATTTATAGTCGTCACTCATTTCTCAGATCTCAAGTATTCTATCCTTGTTTTTTAACTCTATTTTCATAAAAAGAACAAGAATAGAATACTTGAGATCTGAGATCGGAGAAATGAGTGATGACTATAAATTCCAACCTCACTTTAGCAATTTTGGAACAGACCCCATGTAAAACTTATTATCTGATTTCATAAATAACAAGGGAGAGGGCAAGAGCATCAGAGAGTTTTACCTCGTGGTGCTTAAATTGTATCATAATATTTAGATTATAAAATTATTAAATTAATATATATTAAATATATTTATTTTAAACATTAATTCATTATTGAATTATATCATTCATAAAAATGATAAAAAATGAATTATTATTTAATAATTATTTTATTAAATTTAAATTGTTTAAGGATTTTGTAGTTAAAAAAAGTGAAATAGCGTCCTCTTTGTTCTCTTAATGACGTTTGTTAGAAAGAGACGGAGAGAATAGTAGAGTTATTGATTTTTTCTTCGAGCTGAAATCATAACTGTATCTAGCTAATTTTTATTATTTTAAGTTTTAATCGATCATTATTAATTATAACGATGTATAAAATTATAAATTTTTTTTCCAAGTGTGAGGTGCATAAAAGAATTATCCAAAATGGTGAAAGAACAATATAGAGAAACTGATGTTGTAAAAAAAAAAAAAAATATCACATGTATTATTTGCAGTATACAGTAGGCATAATATAAAACAACAAGCTCACCTACAAGTGGCAGCAAAAAATCTTTATAAACAAGAAAATGGACCTGTACTTCTTTCCTATGGTCTACTTGACAAACGAATGGGAACTTGTTCTAATGCTAATAATTGTGGTAGTTGTGAAAAATCATTTAATGAATATGTTGATTTAGAGCTTCCCTGTTAGATATTTTAGATCTATTATTGGATTATTATCTATTTTTGGCGTATACGAAAAATGTTCTAATGTTGTGCTTAATCCATAGGATAAGAAATCTTATCTTGATTGTATGTTAAATCCAAATTTAAATTATTTAAATAGAAAAGCTCTCAGGAAGCAGATTCTTGAAAAAGCTAAAAATGTAGTGTTTGTCATTATTGTGGAGGATTGAATGGAACTATTAAGAAAGCTGATCTTCTTAAAATAGTTTATAAAAAATATGTCTAAAAAATCTTTTGATCCGATTTTACAGGCAAAGCTAACTGAATATCAAAATGTTTTAGAAGATAACAAAGAATTAAAAAGTATTTTACGGAGTGGATTAATAAGTACTTTAAATCTATTAGAAGTCTTAGGCATCTTAAAATGGATACTAGAAAAAGATATATCTCTTTTATTAATGAATCTTGATTTTAGCGTTCCTGAAGATTTAATTTTTACGAGAATACCTGTTCCTCGTATTTCAATTCATTCAAGTGTTGTTTTCTATTTAAAGGCTGCAAGTAATGAAAATAATCTCACTATGAAGTTGACAGTAATTTTATTCATTAATGATGCGATTTAAAGACATCATCAATACCTTATGAAAATTCAAATTTATAATGCGGATTGGGAATTTTGACAATTACATTGTGCACTTTATATAAATAGTGAAATGTCTGGAATTTCTTTAAACATGCAACCTAAAAAATAGGGCAAGTCTCGTTTAGAGATTAAAAGGTAAACAAGGTAGATTCAGAGGAAACTTATCTGGAAAACGACTTTTCAAATAGAACTGTTATTTCACCAGATCCAAATCTTTGTATAGATCAAGTTGGTATACCTATACATGTTGCTAAAATTCTAATATTCTGAAAGAATTAACGGATGCAATATAAAATTAATGCACCGACTTATTTTAAATGAACCAGATGTACATCCAGGGGCTAATTTTTTTGTAGAAGGTAAAACTCAATTTAGAAAATTTTTAAGATATAGTAATGGGCAAAAAATTGCACAAGACTTGCAATTTTGAGATAAAGTTGAAAAACATTCATGTAACGGTAATGTTGTCTTATTTAACATACAACCATTTCTTCACAAATTTAGTATAATGGTTCATAAAGCAAAAGTACTCGAAAATAGAACTTATATTTAACGAATGCGTATGTACTCCATACAATTCTGATTTTGATAGTGATGAAATGAATTTACATTTGCGACAAACTGAAGATGATAGAGCAGAAGCATTAGTACTTATGAGTAATAAATCTAATATAGTAACTGCGAGAAATTGTGAATTATTGATTGCACCTACTCAAGATTTCATCACTGGTGGTTAGAATATTTTGATACTTTGTTGAATAAATCTCAAGTCCCTCAACTCATAAGATGTTTGCTTGCTGGCACAGATATATTAATGAGTATAATTCTTCCTGAACCTGCTATTCTCAAGCCAATAGTTATGTGGAGTAAGAAAAAAATTATTAGTCTTATTTTAAAACCTAATGACAAATGTTCTGTAAAGGCTTGTTTAAAAATTAAAGGAAAAGTTTATATCATCAATGAAGAATTATGTATCAATGATTCATATGTCATAATTCAAAATTCTGAACTTTTAGCTGGTTCAATGTACAGATCACCTTTAGGCTCAGAAGGTAAACAAAATATATTTTATGTACTTCCTTATGAACCATGGTTTTTCAATCGGGATTGGTAATGTAATACCTGGACACAATTTATTAAAAGCAAAACAAGAATTACTTAATAATGGTTATGTAAAGTGTATTGAGATATTCATAAAATGGAACATGGTCGATTACCTTGTGGACCTGGTTGTTCTGAAGAAGGAAGTCTAAAAACCATGATTTTGAATGAATTTTCAGTTATTCGTGACCATGCTGGTAAAATCTCTTTACTATGGATTAAAGAGAAGATTTTGTAAATACAGCTGTTAAAACTGATGAAACTGGATACACGCAAAGAAGATTAGTAAAAAGTTTAGAAGATCTTTGTTTACATTATGATATGACAGTTACAAAATTCTGTTCATGCATTCTTGCATGCTTCTGTTGCATGTTTTTGCAAAGTTAATGTTGTTAGACAATTTTTCATAATAGCATCATCTACTGAAGAAAGAAAGTTCAATAATAAATTGGTACATTTAATGAAAAGTTTAACATTGATGCTGAGGTTCTACATTGTCTAACACATATTGAAGGATATGAACTAAATGATTCTGCGGTTCATTATTTAAATGCATTAGATAGCAACATTCAATCAAAACACAATCGAATAGTGGAAATTTTCTGTTTCAATATACTGCAATCGAAGATATTTGATGTTGGTGGTCAATATTCTGAACAAAAGAAATGGACTCATTGCTTCGCAATTGTCACTCTTATTATATTTTGTGCTACTTTAATTGAATAAAATTTAGTTTTTGCTGAAGATCAAGAAATGAATCGTATGATTGAATCAATAAAATTGTTTGTCTCCATTTGAAATAGTAAGCAGGTTCATAGATATATCAATTATTCTATTTCTTTATAAGATTTATTTGAAGAAAAAAACTAATAATTTATTTCCTGGAATACAAAAAGCAAAGTACTTTTTAAAAAAAACGTTATAAACTTTAATTTTTATAAACAATTTTTTTGCTTTTTTATTAATTTTATAATATCAAGCTTTAATGGTTTAATTCGTTTTTTTAAATTTAATGTATTTTAAGTATTTAAGAAAAATTAATTTTTTTATAAATTTATCATAATTTTATACAATAAATTTTAATTATATTGATTTAAATTTAGTGATTGACAAGAAGTGGGTGCAAGAAGTTGAAATAGCGGATAGAGGCTCTGCATTATTTTCAACTATCAAGATTTTGTTTATATAGCTTAGGGTTATACTGCAATAAATAACTCCAGCGTTGTCTTTTATTTCAAGCTTCTAGAACATTTTCTCAATAAGACAGTAATTGATTATTATACAATTTTAGTATATTTATTTTACATATAAAAGTTTAATGATTTTTCTCATATTTGGTTTCTATAATTCTAATGAAATTTTATAGATTGTCTTTAAAGTTGCACTATTGAAGATATATATCAAGAATCTGAAGATGAAGAACACTAAATTAAAATGATATCAAGAGCATCTGGATTTGCTGTTGTTTACTATTCTTTAAGTTACATCTTTTAGTTTTTTTAAAATATATATGAGAAGGATCAGGCTTTTTAGTGTCTTAATTATTCGTTTTTTTTTTCGTTTTTGCGTTTAATATTATATTATAGTTACTTGCTATTGCCTTAAGGCGACTTCGGATTTTAGGTTAGGTTTTATTTTTGAGTTTACAAATTACTCTTTCAATATGTAAAATTTTTCAGATTTTTTAATTTTCCACCATTCTACGGATTATAATAAATGGTGGAAAATTAAAAAATTCAAAAAATTTTAGAAACTGAAAGAGTAATTTGTAAACTACAAAATGAAATCGAACCGAACTTCCGTAGTCGCCTTAATTTACAAAAATTTTTAATAATAATGTATTATACGTTTCTTTGTTAAAAATAATTTTTGTTATATCAAAGTCTTAAAAATTATATTTTTTATACATTTTTTAACGGGAAACTTATTTAAAGAGAAACTTATGGTTGACAAAAACTTCAGACAAAAAGTTGTTTAAAATATTAACGAATTTCGTTTTAAAAATTTTTTATTATGATCGCTAGCTTTTGACTCATGGCAAAAGAGCATTCCAATGGAATAATTGTTTTCCATTCGAAAACAATTATTCCAAACACTTTTATAAAAACTTTCATAAAAACTTTCATATGTATTGTTATGATTTTAATACCTTGAAAACAAAGATAAGTTTCAACAATGAGCTCGGTATCGAGTGTAAAAATAATCACGATCCAAACAGCCTGATAAACGACTTTGTATATGTAACTCAATCGCAAGCGCTGTATACGGATGGAAGTAAGGGCCTCGAGAGGTCTACAGGAGCTGCCTGTCATTATCCGGCAAAAAATATAAACGTGGGGTGTTCGATTGACCATACAGCATCTATTTTTACTTCAGAGTGTATAGCAATATTTAAAGCTTTAAAATTGATTTCTCGTAGCGATATGCACAATTTTACAATTTTTTCTGACTCACTTAGTGCACTCCAAAGTTTAAACTCAGTAAATTTCAGTATTAAAACAAATCACTATATATATAAAATAAAAGATTTGTATCGCTCGATGGCGATGGGTAGCTCCTCCAAGACCATTCGGTTTGTATGGGTTCCTTCGCATGTAGGTATAAGTGGCAATGAGGCTGCAGATCAACTTGCTAAAAAATACTCCCAAAATAAACATGATAAGTCACTCTACATCCCGTTCACAGATTACTTTCATAACTTTAGAATTAATTCATTTAGGAACACAAATAAATTTTGCATAGATCAATCGAATGTCAAAGGTAAAAAGTATTTTAACCTCTATTTTAAAGACAGTTCAAAAACCTGGTTCTCCAAGTCATATAAATCACGTAATTTCATAGTATCTCTAAACAGAATAAGAGCCGACCACTATAATCTTGCAGCCTCATTACACAAAATTAACCTCGCGAATAGCCCTAAGTGCGACCATTGTACGGAGTATGATTGCGATTTAAACCATGTTCTATGGCAATGCCCCGTATATGACTCGCAAAGATTGAAACTTGTTGGCAATTTAAGAAAAATCAAAGTATCATTACCGTTGCATATAGACTACTTAGTGGACAACCCGAACTCGAGAATCTGTAATTACATCGCTAAATTTTTAGCCAGTTGTAATATTTCTGTATAATTGTAAGAAAAAAAAAAAAAAAAAAAAAAAAAAAAATGTATATGTTCTTTTGATAAATAAAGGTCAGCAGAAATAAGACTCACTAGAGTCTTCAAATGCTTAATATAAAAAAAAAAAAAAAAAAAACACTTTTATACAGTTATTTGAAAAAAAAATGATTTTTGACTAAAACTTTTTAAATAAAAATGTTATGTTTCAATAGTATGAATAACTTTTGTTGAAAATATTTTTCATTATAAGCAGCTGATTTTGAGTTATGTCAAAAAAGCGTTGGAAAATTGATTTTTTTTTGTATTATAATATAAGGAAAATTTTTTAGCAAAAAGTGTTTTAAATAGAAAAATTTCATAATAATTTATTATACATTTTTATGCTAGAAAATTTTTTTAAATTGGTTTGTGTAGACATAAGGTCCAAAAAGCCTTTTTTTCAATCGTTAATCCCACTTATCTTGAAAAATACTCATTAAGGGGATGTAAAATGGACACTACACCTGTACTCATAAATATTCACTATCTTAACATTTTATTGCAAAGTTTTCAATAAACAAATGCATTAGCTTGTTGTATGCACCATGAAGATTATTCGGATAAATTTTTTAAGATGTAAAGAGAATCACTTTCGTGCCTGCTTATTACTAATAAAGTCTTCTTAAATTTAAATAGAGTCGAAATGTGTTTTCTTGTTATAAGCAAATACTAAGACGGCGAAGCAGATCAGCATATGCTCGGTCTGAAAACCCGTTTATTTGCTTATAACGATAGTTTCTTATTGCGCGTAGTGCCTTCTAAAATTAGTTAATAAAGTTGAATATCTTAGTGATTTCAAAGTTTCTTTTGTTGTGACAAAGTGATGACTTGCAAATGTAAAATGGTATTTAGCCTTAGTGCATCTGCAAGTATTCATTAAAGTTAAAATCTATTGAATTATTGTACAGTACCGCTCAAAAGTTCGTAAAAATTTTTTTTTTTTGTTAACTCAACTTCAAACAGCGATATTTCGGAAACGGCTCGATGAATTTGAAAAATCCGGACGGCGTTTGAAAGATCAGACAAAATACTATTTTTTTGCGTCCTGCCAAATATTTTTATCTCTTTTTTTAACTCTATTTCTAATGATAAAAAAATTTTTTATTTTTACGAATTTTTAAATTTCAATCAATCAAATGTAACTTTTTAAGAAATTGATAAAATTAAAAAATTCGAACGCGTCTGAAAAGTAGAGTAAATTTCCTAAATCTTTATGTTTAATGATTTTTTTGTATCTATTTCCTGCGTGTAGCTAAAAATACGCAGAAATGGAAAGTACAAGAAAATCAGTTTTAGATATGATAATATTTTCCAATATCGCGGGTCTATTTTTGTTTACATTTCAGCATGTGTTCAAATCTGTAGTTCGTATATACATACGAAGAATCAAATTTGTAAATAACTTTAATTTATTCAAAAAAAGGACACTATCATTTTTAATAATTGTGATAAAATTTGTGATAATTTTGTTAAAAGTATACAATACCGTTCGTTAATTCGTAAAAAAAATTTTTTTTTAGAAACTCAACTTCAAACTGCGATATTTCGGAAATGACTCGATAAATTTTAAAAATCTGGACGGCGTTTAAAAGATTAGACAAAATACTATCTTTTTGTATCTTGCTAATGTAAACCAAAATTGACTCGTGACATTGGAAAATATTATCATATCTAAAACTGATTTTCTTGTACTTTCCATTTTTGCGCATTTTTAGCTACACGCAGGAAATAGATACAAAAAAATCATTAAACATAAAGATTTAGGAAATTCACTCTACTTTTCAGTCGCGTTCGAATTTTTTAATTTTATCAATTTCTTAAAAAGTTACATTTGATTGATTGAAATTTAAAAATTCGTAAAAATAAAAAATTTTTCTATCATTAGAAATAGAGTTAAAAAAAGAGATAAAAATATTTGGCAGGACACAAAAAAATAGTATTTTGTCTGATCTTTCAAACGCCGTCCGGATTTTTCAAATTCATCGAGCCGTTTCCGAAATATCGCCGTTTGAAGTTGAGTTAAAAAAAAAAAAATTTTTACGAACTTTTGAGCGGTACTGTAGTTTCAAATAATTAATCGGACTTCATGCAGGCACTGAGAGGCAATAGAAATTAAACCTATTTATCCTCATTCCTTTTTCCTTTTACCTGCGCATACGATCCCGAAGTAGTCAGGCATGGCGTCCTGGCTACAAACAGATTAGCTCTTATTATCTTACTGTTATGAACGTAATAAATTACACTTTAATACGACACATAAATTTTACATATACATGCGCGTGGTTGTGACCGCGTAATATAACGAATTAGTTAATTGTTCATCACGTGACGCTTCACCGCACGGACAATTATTATGTTAAATACTAAAAAACATATACTGAGTCCAATTCGCGTTATAAAGTCGACGATAAAGTAGTTTTTATTTGTTTTTGATATATAGAACTTAATTTATCGAATCAGGAGAGACATGACGTTTCGTTCTCTCAATTCAAAGAGAAACGGCGTCTTTGCTCATACAATCAATATACAAGAGTAGATGGGCTATACCGATTCGAGCACAGGCCGGTTCTAATTCACATGTGCTCGAATTGAAATGTGCTCGGATCGGCATAGGGTTTCGGAGGGTGAGAAACCCATATGTGTCGGAAACGACCTAGAATGGGGGAACCCAAGCGATATTTTACTTGGTATTAGACGATGAAACAGCTGATCGACCTAGAGTGGGGAAACCTTTTCTAACCCAAGCGATGTTTCACGTGGTATTGGACGATGAAACAGCTGATCGACTTAGAGTAAGGGGAACCTTTTCTAACCCAAGCGATGTTTTACGTGGTATTACTCAAGAAACAGCTGATTGAGCCTGGGGAGAGGAATTTTTTCTAATCCAAGGATTGAGAGAGAAACAGCAGATCGAGCTAGGGTGGGGAAACCTTTTCGAACCCGAGTGAGTCAGAAGCGAGCGGCGAGGATCCGGCCGCTGGGTACCTACGACAAATTTCTAAAGTTTCATAATTTTTACTTTTTAATATTTTTTTCTATTTATTAATCAAGAGGCGCGGCAGCGCCTCGACGGCGAGATAAGGTACGAATACGAAAACGTCGAGGCGCTCCTCTTATACTTTGAATTAGAGTGTCGAAAATTTTAAAATAGAATCTTTTGAAAATGCATTCATATATTTTATAAATACAAATTGATAATGAAAGATTTTTATTTTATCTTTAATTTAAAAAAAGTTTTATGACGATCGGTTTACTCAATCTCGAGAAAACGTAATCTAAAATTTTAAAGTGTCGATTTCGCGTTATGAAAATTCTTCTTCGTCATCAGCCCTTCAATTTTTGTTTCCAGCCTGTGACGTCACACTTTAATATTGTAGGAGAGCTATGAGCATATTTTTTATGTTTTTCGGCTATAGTATAGTAGTTAGTATGGTGCATGCGGTTTGTATTCAAGTTAGTATATCATGCTATAGTATATATATCGACGGCGAGTCAGGGTACGAATACGGAAATTATTTATTTATACTTATAATTAAATCATGCTATAGTATATATATCGACGGCGAGTCAGGGTACGAATACGGAAATTATTTATTTATACTTATAATTAAAATAATATTTTTGTATAAACGTATTCTATAATTCTAACATAGTATGATTTTTTTATTATCAACTAAACCCTTTCTTGTGAATGATGTTTCGTCGACCCGGAGGTCCTCCAACTCACCTAAACATCATCTACAGGAAATGACAAAAATGTATATATTTCCAATTATAATACTAAATGTGTTTCCTCGTGGATGATGTTTCGTGATCCTGGCGGCCATCCTGGCCACCTGGACATCATCTCCAAGAAGTGACAAAAAATTTTTAATTATAATACTAGATTCACTTTCTCGAGAATGATGTTTCGTCGACCTGGAGGTCGTCCAGGTCACCTGGACATCATCTCCAAGAAGTGACAAAAAATTTTTAATTATAATACTAGATTCACTTTCTCGAGAATGATGTTTTGTCGACCTGGAGGTCGTCCAGGTCACCTGGACATCATCTCCAAGAAGTGACAAAAAATTTATATATTTCCCATGAAAATACTAGATGTGTTTCCTTGTGAATGATGTTTCGTGATCCTGGAGGCCATCCTGGCCACCTGGACATCATCTCCAAAAAGTGACAAAAAATTTTTAATTATAATACTAGATTCACTTTCTCGAGAATGATGTTTCGTCGACCTGGAGGTCGTCCAGGTCACCTGGACATCATCTCCAAGAAGTGACAAAAAATTTTTAATTATAATACTAGATTCACTTTCTCGAGAATGATGTTTTGTCGACCTGGAGGTCGTCCAGGTCACCTGGACATCATCTCCAAGAAGTGACAAAAAATTTATATATTTCCAATGAAAATACTAGATGTGTTTCCTTGTGAATAATATTTCGTGATCCTGGAGGCCATCCTGGCCACCTGGACATCATCTCCAGGAAGTGACAAAAAATTTTAAATTATAATACTAAATTCACTTTCTCGAGAATGATGTTTCGTCGACCTGGAGGTCGTCCAGGTCACCTGGACATCATCTCCAAGAAGTGACAAAAAATTTTTAATTATAATACTAGATTCACTTTCTCGAGAATGATGCTTTGTCGACCTGGAGGTCATCTAGGTCACCTGGACATCATCTATAGGAAGTGACAAAAATTTATATATTTTCAATGATAATACTATATGTGTTTCCTTGTGAATGATGTTTCGTGATCCTGGAGGTCATCCTGGCCACCTGGACATCATCTCCAGGAAGTGACAAAAAATTTTTTAATTTCAATTATAATACTAGATGCACTTTCTGAATGATGTTTCGTCGACCTAGAGGTTGTCCAGGTCACCTGGACATCATCTTCAGGAAGTGATAAAAATGTACGTTAATTTGTAATTAATGTATTCAAGCGTCTACTGAAAAATCGTGTTACGATTAATTAAACATAAAAAAATTAATTGAACATAAATGTTTAATTTAATTAAACATTTTATCAAATTTTGTTTACTTTCTAATTTTTTTTTGTTTTGAATATTTAATTGTCTACAATTTCTTTATAAATTTTAAAAAGATTTTTTGTTATATTTCGTATCTAGTTTTATAGAGTTATACAAAAGTTATATATAATCATTTTCAGATACAAACTATATCCAGTAAACTATATCGAGTACTTCCGTATTTAATTCATTCTTTTTGATATGAAGTTCGTAATCTTTCAAACTATTAAATAAATATACAATTTTGGCTGAAGAAAGTTTAGAAATCAATCAAGTAATCGTCGAGTATTACTTTATTCAATTCATTCTTTTTAATAAAAAGGAATGAAATTGACATTGATTAATAAGCTCTTTTGTTTCAACTTTTTTAAATAATATAAAATTCATAAAAATACCATTAAACTATTTTTTTATTTTATAATTTTATCAAATTTCTTGAAATTTTTTGAATATTATAACTGTTAATTTTGTTTTTAATCATTGTTCAAATTGATAAATACTATTTAATCTTTATTATTACTTTTAAAAAAGTATATTTTAGGCGAGTTCAGGTATTGAATAGTATAGTATTCTTTAGAACATTTTTCTAAATATTTTATTTTACCCAATACATAATATTTTTTTATTTTAGCTTTCGAAAGTACTGAAATATCATCATCAAGTTTATACTTTTTATTTGATTTATCTTTAGTTTTTGCTTAAGAAAGTTTTGAAATCAATCAAGCAATCGTCGAGTACTTCCGTATTAATTCATTCTTTTTAATATGAAGTTCATAATATGAATAATATGAAATTCATAAAATATTTACAGTTTTGGCTAAAGAAAGTTTCGAAATCAATCAAGCAATCGTCGAGTACTTCTGTATTCAATTCATTTTTTTAAAGCTTTTTTTAGAGCTTTAAAACATATTAAATTTTACTAAATATCTACAAAATAACTTGCCAGGCCCGTAGATTAATATTTTGTTGGTGAAATGCTCAATGTTAATGTGTACTGGTTTATAATTTAATTGTTAGCTAATTCACGTGTGTTAAATAACAGTTTAAAATATGAATTTAATAAATACATATACATTCAAAGATAAAGAACAAAAATACATCCTATTACAATAAATAAAAATCTATTTTGTGCTCAAAAATTATTTTTTTATATGTGATGTTATGTAACGCAGAGAATTCAATATTCTTAGTTTTCTTTCGCTTTTTTTTACTATAAAAACTTTAAAATTATCAATTACACCATGAACTATTAATCTACGGGCCTGGCAAGTTATTTTGTAGATATTTAGTAAAATTTAATATGTTTTAAAGCTCTAAAAAAAGCTTTAAAAAAAATGAATTGAATACAGAAGTACTCGACGATTGCTTGATTGATTTCGAAACTTTCTTTAGCCAAAACTGTAAATATTTTATGAATTTCATATTATTCATATTATGAACTTCATATTAAAAAGAATGAATTAATACGGAAGTACTCGACGATTGCTTGATTGATTTCAAAACTTTCTTAAGCAAAAACTAAAGATAAATCAAATAAAAAGTATAAACTTGATGATGATATTTCAGTACTTTCGAAAGCTAAAATAAAAAAAATATTATGTATTGGGTAAAATAAAATATTTAGAAAAAATGTTCTAAAGAATACTATTCATTATAAATCAAATAAAAATTATTTGAACATTAAAAAAAATTTTTGATTTTGGTCGGAATCAAACCCACGACCCTTTGGACGCGAGGCAAGCGCATATACCACTACGCCACGGAGCCACCGTACTAGGGAGATTTTAAAACTTGTATAATAGATGCTCCCTGATTTCCACTTCATTCTTTTAATATTATTAGTTACTAAATATTTATTATACATGTATCAAGAGGCACGGTAGCGCCTCGGCGGCGAGTTAAGGTACGAATATGAAAACGTCGAGGCGCTCCTCTTATACTTTAAAATAGAGTTTCAAAAATTTTAAAATCGAATCTTGTCAAAATGCATCGATATATACACATAAATACAATTAATAATATTTAAAGATTTTCATTATCTTTAATTTGAAAATTTGATTACAATCGGTTCACTCGATCACGAGAAAATGCAGTTCGAAATTTCGAAATGTCGTATCCTCGTTATTTTTTCTTCTTCATCGTTTTCAGCCAGCATAAACTGCACGACTGAAAATGTGCAGTATCAACAAATATAGATAGATGCTATATAATATATTTAATGTTCATGGTACGTGCGCATTGATATGTTTAAATATATATATATATATATATATATATATGGGACATTTCACACCAACTGTAAGAGCGAAAAAATAAAAATTGCTTAAACTCTGAGAATACATTCTGTTTGTTACCTAAAACATGTTGAAAAATTTTCAAGGATCTAGATCGAAAGTATTAAGAGCTATAAATCCTTAAAATTTGAAAATTTTTCAGAATTTTTGGAAAAGTCCCAACTTTATCATTTTTTTCTGAAAATCCTGATGTTTAAGAATATTTCCTGTTGTAATTAAAGAGGAGAGTTAGGATGATTTTTAACAGACCTATAAGATAGGCTATGGAGGTTCCGGCACACTTCGAAGCCAGCACAGCCCCCCACCCCTCTGCAATACCAGCACGCTTCCCAACCCCTTCTGCGATACCAGCACACTTCCCCGCCCCCTCTGCAGTACTGGCGCACTTGCATTTCTATGCAATTGCACGAGCACCGATAAGGTAGGGAATATGCCGGGATGCGAATATTTTTTTATTTAAATAATTTCACTATTAATTTTTTAATAAATTATAGAGCGCCGACATCGGTGATGTCCATATCTACAATTTTAAATATTGAATATTATAATTTTTTATATTTAATATTCGATGATTCTGTTTTCGATGAGGAATGTGTAACACTAGAATATTTTTTATCTAAATATTCTTTCCAGTTTACATTATTCTTTCTTTTATCGGGAATAAGCGGTGTATACTCCGAGCAATTTTAATCAGAGGAGTTATATCCTCCCATGCTTGTTGAAGCCTTTCCCATTTCCGAATAAATCTAAAATCGAAAAGCATCTGTTATTTATAGTTAGTCACACTCCATATTCTCGGAAATACTCTCAGTGAGAAATTTTTTCATAAGTCTTACGTTGTGATGGGCGCAACTAGCTCTGTATGCTCCATTATAATGCGGGCAAACCGTGACAAGTTTGATCTTGTCTAACGGTGGAAAACCCATTTCTTGATGGAGCCCATAACCAAGACTTTACTAGCATCGTGTAATGCCTCTCTGAGTAATTTCACTACATCTGTATAGGGAATATTTCCAGAATCCTGAGATAGTCCATGGTAATGCTCTTCTAACCATATGTTTTCTCTCTTCTACTTATCCGATAGGCGACGCCAAAAATAAGGCTTCTCGAATAAGAGTACAATAGGGTCGGAATCATCTTTGAGAGGAACTATAGCCAATTCTTTAAGAATGTAGTGATTGTCTAGCTGTTTGAAGCCTTGCATATCTACCAAGTACTCCATCCTTAATGAAAGACTCTTACTGACGAGTCAGCTTCTTATAATGATTTCCTCACCACTCATACAAGTTTTCGTACGTTACCACTCGCGGCACTTTACTGAACTACACGATCGTGTAAGATTAAGCAGTAAGCAGAAGTTCCGGCTGGAAAGTTACCTCTCAATTCGAATTCCAGTCGAACGTCCACAGGGGCACTCTTTAACGATTCGTTTTGTTGAGAACAATCGATCACGATTAAAGGTAAGTATTCGATATTATGTTGCTTTTTTGGCATAGGCTTGATATCTTTAAAATAGTAAGCACTTAGAAAGTTGGCGTATATATCGTATAGCATTGCGTATTGATTATGAGGGATATCTAAATCAAATTTCCATACGGATAGTATTGAGAATTGAGAAACAGCTTTACATTACTGATATTGCAATGATCAAAGCGACATTGATAGTTCTCTGACTTTTTCGATTCGTTTGAAAACCTAGTATTACGAAACGTGGCTTTTCCACATGATTGGAAGTTTTGACGGTCCAAACATGCATAGATGTAGGAAATAATGGATACTCGTACGAATACCAACTACGAAAACTCATATCGATTGGTTTATCCTTTTCAACATGATTTAATAGTTGAACCTTGTACGCACTTGATACCACTACGTAAGGCATTAGCCACTTTATTCTATTCAATTCAATCTTGAAATTCTCAAACGCGTTAGGATGAGCTGGGTCTGGTGCTGTCTGTATGACAGCGTTCAAATCGTTTCCCGATCTTGTGAGAATGAGCTCATGTTTCACATTGATTACGATTTTACAATAATCTTCAGCAAAACCGAGAATCATAGCGAGAGGAATTGATACGTCAAAGTAACCTGCATTGTTAGCCAACTGCTGTGTTTCTTCGACATCAAGCCATCCTGCGTTCTCAATCATCAAGTTTTGACTGGGATTGAGCGAAACCCAACCTTTAATTAGAGTAGTCAAACCTACATTCTTACACTTATCGATTTCTACTGCGTTGATCTCGTAGCATATTTCCTCAAACATATAACAGATGGCGTTGTTAACTAATTTAGTATTAGCTACAGCAGCTCCATCAGCTTTTACTAGTCTGCCGCAAATATGTAGGGAACTGCGTGATGGTAGAAGATACAAATCTTGATGTTGAATAGCTATACAAATCTCATCGCTGTTGTTGAAGTTGGATGCTGAGTATGGTTGATGAGCATGTACCTCGTAATGTTCAATTGATTCGTCATACGTTACAGCTGACTTTATGTTTAGAATTTCTCCCATTTTTCTGTAAACAACAAAAGAATGAACAGGTTATTTTCCAACAGGGACGACACGAAGGCCCAGACTCCTTAGAAACTGTATGTTTTGCCGTATTAACGCTTCGTCTGCTCTTGGACGACTGATGGTCGGTTTCCATCTTGATCTGCTTTTATAGCCTTTTCCAACTTTGGAATTAAATACAATGTCCATTACGCTTGTTTATGATGTAATCTGATGCTAATAATTTCTTTTCGAAAATTAACAAGTTGTCCGTCTTGATCGACTATGCGTACTTGAATGTGATCTATGCTCTTGACGACGATCGGAAAGTAAATGACCGGTGAAGGAACTGATGATTTTATATCCTGGCGGTACTGCTGGGAAGAACTCATGTATCGTGTGCACTCGCTGACCGTTTATATACCCACCGCAGGTGATGTTACACTCTATTCGTAGAGCGTTGACCTTCAAGATGGATACTGGTAAATCCGAACTGTGAGTGACGTCTGCTTCCAGAAGACGTTTAGTGAACCCTAATAAAGATCCTATGGTATTTTTTGCTCGAAAATCAATCGGTCGATTGCACTCTATTTCGCTACAAAGAGTATTATTGTTAGGTTTTATACTGATTGAGATATTCTTGTGTGTCAATGTCTCGCTAAGATAATTCTCTATGTCCTCGATCTCGTAACTACCTGTCGGTAAAGTAATTTCTTCTTTACCAACATGGAATAGATTGTTACCCTCATCAATGTTAGGTATTAAATTGAAGGTCATAAAGGCAACTAAACCAAGAATATAATTCTTATCGGGAGAAAGTTCAATAGGCGGAAAATATTGTGCTTCGAGTATGAATGACGTACTCGAAAGACTTAACGTCAATGAATCTTCCATGATGACTGTTAAACTTATAATAATTTGATATTCACATACTTCTTGCTTTATATACCAAGAGTTCTACACAAGAACTTTGGACAAAGATGACCACAGTTGAATGTATTGAAATCTTGATATCTTTGAGGGTTGTACTTGATTTCATCAACACCCAAGTAAAACATCAAATCTAAAGGTGGCTAAAGATCTCCAAAACTATCGAAATAGACTACGCTATTTCCTCGTTTTCAATAAGCTACCCAATGAGTTCCTGGTCCATCTACATCATCAAGATTAACGATGACCGATTCACGATAACGAGGACCACTTTTTGGTAATGCATTTCGCATAAAATCTCTTTGGAAGTTTGGAATTTTTAAAATTTTGGCATACTTGATGATATCGGCGTCAGTGAGAGCTCTTTCAGGCAATCTTACTTCGTCGATTTTTTTTTTTAAACCTTTACCATGGTAAGGTTTTAGACGAAGCCCAAGTCCACTCTTACTTGGCTGCAAATAAACTCCTTTACCGAAAGCTATTTCTTCCATTTTCTCATTATGTCTCTTAATCTCCTCCAATTGTGAATTGGCAGATTTAGAATCGTTAACTACCTTAGCTATTCCAGCAACGCCACCTGCAATGCCACCAACTGCACTCAAACCGGCAAATAATGGTATGAGAAATGGTAAAAATCCTCCAACTTTCTTTGGAATCGGTAGTTTGCGTGGAATCTTAACGTTTTCCTTACCACCTGCTTTAACGACACTACGTGCACCTTTCAATGCAATGAAATAACTTTACGAGCACAATCGCTGGAAACTATTGATTTTGAGGCAGCTTTGACTACATTATTAAATGTAATGGCTGCTCCCTTCTTCTTTCTCATACCCATACCGAATGTAGACTTTAACTTCATTGCTTTACTAACAGCAAAAGCAGCTGCTTTCTCTCCTATGGTTGCGTCCTTTAATTTTACTCTCTGCCAACACTTTGTCTGCAGTATTTCTCGCTTCGATGTTTTCACGGTTTTGTGAATAAGTTATATCGTGCTCCTTACAAGCCTTGTCAAGAAGATTGATTCCTGGATCACCTCGAGCTAATCGTTTAGCTAATTTTGTACCTGGTCCACAGTACTGATATCCTGAATATAAAGTTCGAACGGAAGACTGTTGATGACTTTATTGAGAAAACCTCGGCCACGTCGACGTTGTCGTTGTTGATAATGTACGATCATCACCCTATGAAGGTTAAGTAAAGACTGATGCTTGTGAGAGTGTATAAGGCCTCTATTTATACTAAATCGATCACTCTTGTTTGAGATCTAATTGCATCAACATGATAGTCGAGCAGGAAAAAAAGACGAAAGGCACGGAGACTTACTTCCGGATAGTATTTGAGCCATATTTTGTGGACCATCTAACTGCGGTAAAACTAATAGCCTACTCGCAATGATTACACATCCTAATGGAATAAGATTCGAGAACGTATATGTCTACTCAAAGTCTCTAATTCAACCAAAGTATAAGTATTTGAAGGAATTCCTCGAACCGATAGACGGTATACAATATTTTCCATTCAGCGAACACGAATCAGTAGTATCACCTGACGATGCCTTATTTAATTCCATAATGGTATTCGATGATATAGCTAGAAATAGCATAATGTAAGATCATTTTTCTGCATAGGAAGACACAAGAATGTTGATTGTTTCTATCTCTGTCAATCTTAAGCTCATATACCAAAACATCTTGTAAGAGACAATGTAAATCTGTTGATAATTTTCCGTCAAAATGATGTTAACCTAAGACATTTGTACGATGATCACGTAAATTCAGACATGTTTTATGCTCAATTCAAAAGTCTATGTTCACGATGTTGGACAGATGATAAGTATGATTTCTTGATGATGGATAAAGATAGTTCAATCAATGCTGGCGGGTATAGAAAAGGCTTTGACTGTTTTGCTATAAATATAGCACACTCTTAGTGTAGTCATAACATTCCATGATTGAACGTCGAATCGACAACATGACCGACATTCACCGAAGAAAAGATATATTGCATCAACTTATCAAAGCAAGAAATGCAGTTAAGCGTAAATACAATCTATTGAAATATGGAAAAGATAATTTCGAGAAAGCTATTGGGGAAACTTTCAAACCAATAGTTGATCCTTTACAAAAACTTGTCAAGACGTCTGAAAAAAATCTTGAAACCAAGGAACAAGCTACTGATGCCATGAGTGTAAATAATGATAGCATTGCAGAGAAGTTTCACGAGTTCGATGAACCATCTTTCAATGAAACTGTTCGACTATATACGGATACAGAGTTTGAATCAGCGCTTAGTGATGAAGATGGTGGTACATATGATAATAAGTATATTTCTGAACTCATGAAAAATAAAGCCAAAGAGTTGGATAAAATTTATGGTGTTCGTAAAGAAGATGACAAATACCTAATGAGCGACTTACCTATTTACTTGGAAGATAGATATGTAAAAGTTAAAAATGTAAAATATCCTAGAGCTGATGGTTTGATAGAGTTGATACAAGCAAAACAGCCTTATAAGCAAAACGTGAGTTCAACTGATATGGAGAACTATCAACAAATTCTTGAAGCTACCAGTGCTCACAAGAGACGTTACAGAAGCGATGAACAGATTCGTGCTCACAGAAGTAAGAAATTTGATAATATCATTGCTCCTATGTTTAAACGTGGTAGTGGACTATTAAATCGATACAAAGATGCTAGAAGGCATTTGTTAATGGATTACGTGTACTGGGATGATCCTAATGAACTTGTCGATCGGTTACGATTACTAATAGCTGAGACCGAAGCTGGAAATCCTAGTCATAAAAATGAGATCCATTCAATCATTGAAGAACTACGAGAAGCTGGCTATACATACTGAGACACAAGTGAATACTTGAACATTATCAAAATGAGTGTCGACTTATTCGGACGTAATCTTGAACGGAGCGAGAGCGGTCGTGGTCCTCCAGGTGTTGGATATAAAATCACAACTGATGGTCAGTATGATTTGGAGAATAAGAGACTTTGTAATCTCGCATCACCTAATCAACTCAATGAAGCTGTAAATTTAGATACTTTACAACGTTTCGTACGTTTGGAAGTTCAAAGATTATTAGATTCAATATCTAGTTTGAAAACTGATCTTAATAATCTAAATAAAATCGTAGAGATGCATAGAGATGAACTCAATGAGAAATTTGTACAAAGCCAGACGGAAATCGAGACTATAAAAGAGGCATTATCATTGTTAGTGCAAAACAGTTAATCGATAACCATCGATGGAACAACGTCAAAGAGTAGTAGGAGAGCTTCGCAAGCCAGCACGTCGTAATTATCCACGTCGAAAGTTCGATGTGCGAGGTTTGGATGAAACATGGCAAGCAGGTCTAGTAGAAATGCAACCTTATTCTAAAGAGAATAAAGGTTTTAAATATATGCTTACTATAATAGATGTATTTCCAAAGTATGCGTGGGAAGTCCCTGTTAAACGAAAAACTGGACAAGATGTCGCCGATGCTATAAAATCTATTTTACGTAAAGGTCCAGTACCAAATAATTTACAAACAGATGAAGGCAAAGAGTTCTATAATACGTATTTTCAAAGTCTCATGAAAAAATACATGATTAATTTATACTCTACGTACAGCAATCTTAAAGCATCCATTTGTGAACGTTTCAATCGTACACTTAAAAATAAGATGTGGGTGGAGTTTAGTTTACGTAGAAACTATGAATGGTTTGATATTTTACCTAAGCTAATAATAGCTTACAATGATAGAAAACATCGAACTATCGCTATGAAACCCAACGAAGTTACAGCTACTAACGAAGCAAAAGTTTTTAAATGTTTTAATAAAAAAATTATTCCAACTAAAAAGCCAAAGTTCAAAGTTGGTAATAAAGTTAGATTTAGTAACGTGAAGCAATTATTTGAGAAGGGTAGCAACTAAAGTGATAGCAACTAATCCAGTAACTTACCATCTTAAAGATTATCGCGATCAGCCTATCACTGGCGGCTTCTATGAGCAGAAACTCCAGAAAGCAATGTATCCAGATGTATACCTTATAGAAAAATATGAAAATATGATGTATATAGTAATAATAATAAAATGAAATATTTAGAAAAAATGTTCTAAAGAATACTACACTATTCAATACCTAAACTCGCCTAAATTATACTTTTTATAAAAGTAATAATAGCGATATAAAATACACATCTAATTAAAAAAACAAACCCTGATGATTTTTTTATGCTAAATAGAGATGTTAATTTTCATATTTAAAAATATTATTTTATGAAAACATAAAAATTCATTTATTAATTCATTTTATTTATCTTTGTGCAAGGCAATATCTTTTAGAAATAGTATATAAACATTTTTAACGCATTTCGGGCATAATTATTTATATATATATATATATATATATATATATATATATATATATATATATATATATATATATTATATATATATAGGGACGTTTCATGTCAACTCGACTGACAAAAAAATAGAATTTGCTGAAAATCCGTGAAGAGGTTCCATTTGATACCCAAAATATACAAAAAAATTTTTAGAGACATAGGTCAAAGGGATTACGAGTAATAAGTAATAGAATATTGTAATTTTTCAAATTTTTTTGTTAAAGTACCAACTTAATTATTTTTTTCCTTAGAAACTAAGGATTTTAGAGATTCACTTATGAATATATTTATTGTTGCAAATGATGAGTAGAATCTACACAAATATTTTTAAATCTCAGAATTGCTGTCTTCTGATTGGTTCATTTTGTACTTTCATGTAATTTTGAATTTCTGGATTTTTTGGATTTCACTCAGGTTGCACTATGTTATGTCTTTTTATAATATCTTGAAGTAAGCTTTGTCTCATCTTAGGCATAGAACTGAGAGAAGAGCTATAGAACTTTGAATATTAAAAAATAAAATAGAATTTTCAATTTAAAACATATATACTGTGGATTTGGTTCTTCGATTATAGATAATGCAATATACGAACAAATGATTTTTAAATATCTTAAAAGAGATCTATTTTTTAATAATTTAATTATTAATTTAGAATCTAAATTGAAATATCAACTGTTCATTATTTAGACATCCTCAAAATACACTCGTAACCAAAACTTATTTATGTGTTTCAATAAATTGTTATATAATGATTTTAAATATGTGTTGAAAAATTTTTTTTTCAAATTTCATTACCTTTATTATATAATTGAAATAAATGTCAAGTATATAATAAAGGTAATAAAACTATGAGATCTTACCATAATTTTTAACAAAGGATTTTTCAATTTTTATTCTTTATAAATTAACGTTGAATTTCAGTAACAAAATTGTATTATTTCTTGTTATCTTTTTTTTATCATTTATTTAAAAATGTTCTGAAATTTTTTAAATTTTATTAAATATTTACAAAATTACTTGCCAGGCCCATGGTAAATATTTTATGTCAATGTTTAAAGTTAAGAAATTCGTATATAACATATGTATACATATAAACTTTCATTTTATGTAACATTACAGATATAATGGGACATAACATGTAAGTATTAAAATCATTTTCTACTTATAACACGTTTCTAATTTTCAATTTAACGGTAATATAATTCTGTAATATTATTTTAATCAATTATTGGAATTTATAGTTATCGAAATCAAATAAGAAAAAGGATCTGAATATTTTAATACCTAATATTTATAAAAATCTTAATTTATTGGATTATATAAAACTATTATATAAATAATCATTCCTAAATGTATAATACGTATTTAAATAATTTTTCAATACATATGTATTATATATTTATAAACTCATCTTATTTTAAATATTTAAAATCATAATAACAATTTATTGAAGTACATAAATATGTTTTGGTTGTGAGTGTATTTTGAGGATGTCTAAATAATGAACAGTTGATATTTCAATTCAGATTCTAAATTAATACTTAAATTATTAAAAAATAGATCTCTTTTAAGATATTTAAAAATCATTTGTTCGTATATTGCATTATCTATAATCGAAGAACCAAATCCACAGTATATATGTTTTAAATTGAAAATTCTATTTTATTTTTTAATATTCAAAGTTCTATAGCTCTTCTCTCAGTTCTATGCCTAAGATGAGACAAAGCTCACTTCAAGATATTATAGAAAGACATAACATAGTGCAACCTGAGTGAAATCAACCTGGTCGAACACCAGAAATTCAAAATTACATGAAAGTACAAAATGAACCAATCAGAAGACAGCAATTCTGAGATTTAAAAATATTTGCGTAGATTCTACTCATCATTTGCAACAATAAATATATTCATAAGTGAATCTCTAAAATCCTTAGTTTCTAAGGAAAAAAATAATTAAGTTGGTAATTTAACAAAAAAATTTGAAAAATTACAATATTCTATTACTTATTACTCGTAATCCCTTTGACCTATGCCTCTAAAAATTTTTTTGTATATTTTGGGTATCAAATGGAACCTCTTCACGGATTTTCAGCAAATTCTATTTTTTTGTCAGTCGAGTTGACATGAAACGTCCCATATATATATATATATATATATATAGGACATTTCACACCAACTGAAAGAGCGAAAAAATAAAAGTCGCTGAAACTCTGAGAATATATTCTTGTCACCCAAAATATGTAAAAAAAATTTTAAGGGTTTAGATTGGAAGGATCAAAAGCTATAAATCCTTGAAATTCGAAAAATTTTCAAAATTTTTGGAAAAGTCCCAACTTTATTAATATTTTTCTGAAAATTCTGATGTTTTAGAGAGAAATTTATAAGAATATTTCTTGTTGTAAATGAAGAAGAGAGTTAGCATGATTTTTTACAGACCTAAATTTTGAAATTGTCTATTGGTTCTTATATATATTACATAGTAATTGAAATTACTCATTGTTCGCCACTTCAGAAATTGCTTTTCAAGGGCTTATTTTCTTCCATTTTACATAATCTTAGAAATCAATTTTTGATTATGTAAGTCAGAGCCATTAATAAGGAGTTATAACAGTTTAAAATATATATTTATATTCAATATCAAAACTTTCTTAATAAAAAAATTATAGATAAATCAAATAAAAAGTATAAATTTGATGATGATGATGATGATTACTCAAGAATTCATTTATTTTCAAGAGCTGAATAAAAATATGAAAATATGATATATATAGTAATAATAATAAATTAGTATAATCATCGAATAATGCTTTAGATAACTTGCCTGATTTGGAGCATCTAATTGAAACATTTTTAAATTTTTCCTCCAGGGTATCGACATGAGCTTGTACACGAACACCAATCTTTCCTGAGGGCTCTTGCGAACATAGGAACACCTTAAACAATAACTTCTCTGATACTGTTATAGAATACTGGGATGTGTAGCTGTATGTGATTTTGTTTACGCCACCAAGATGAACTTCTATGGATTTTTCTTTTTTGTATCCCAAGGTACGATGAACATTTGTCCTGTATTCACGGCCCATCTGATCTGTGTTGATCACGAAATTTAAATTATATGCACACATAACAGAAGCACATTCGTCTTAAAATTTTAATGCTGAATTTTCTATTTCTCCAAGGGATCGATACTCTGTTGACTTGACATACTTTGTAACCTTCCTTTGACGTATCTTATGATCTTTTTTAAATTTATTAGCCCAGGATGAAGATGCCTCAAATTTGAAATCTTTACCATAAAATTGCATGACAGCTTGTAAACCCCACTCCTGAATATTTCTAGTCGTAACTGGTTGTTTATTCATTCGAGCTTCTTCAAATCTTTTATACGTCCAACTGTTAATAGCTGCTCTTTTATCATATTGTGTTACTCCATTGATAATATCATTATTCCACCTGATCAACTCATCTTTTCTTGTTAAGTATTTTCTCACAAATTTTTAGAGAGTCTGGAGTGAACGCTTTGAATATTCTCTACTCAAGTTCACTTCATAAATTTTTTTAGTTAATGGATTAATATTATATTTTTTCTTCTTCTCTGGAGGCTATTAATCATTTGATGATTGGCTTGCTGATTGACTTGAAGATGTCAGGGATTCTGTTTGAAGATTAATTTAAAAAAATATATATATATATATATATATATATATATATATATATATATATATATATATATATATATATTTATAAATAAATTAAGAATATAAATAATTTTACCTGAAGACTCTTCAGGCTCTGAATTTAATTCTTGATCTTGTGATGTATGTTTTTCCTCAAGACTAACAGCCTCATCAGGCAAGAACAATTCACTTTCCTTGATCACTTGCAAATTATCAATGAACTCACATAGTATGCAAGCCATTTCATTTCCTATTTCCTTCACTAGATTTGAGGAAGTCTGAGGTGGAAATGCACTAATCAATTTTTTTTCTTGCAATATTTGTACACATTCATGTACACTTTGAGTTATAATTTGTACGAATGATGACTCTAGATTTTCATTATTACTTGTACAAGGATCGCAATCTATTTTTAAATTTGTCAGATTTTAAAATCAGACAATAAAAAAACAAATCGATTTCAAAGAACTTTGAAAGATAGTAATAACAAAAATAATTATATAAATGTGTATATGTATATATATATATATATATATATATATATATATATATATATATATATATAATTGTGTGAATATAAATATAATTATATGTATAAATGTGATGTATAGATCTAAAAAAAATTTTTTTAAATCTATATATTTATCTGATCTGTAAAATGAATCTTAAAAAATCTTGAAATATCAATCTTTGATTATGAAATAGAATAATAAAAATGAAAATAATAAAAAATCTAATCCTAAAATTCAAAACTAAAGATAATCTTTCAAAATTAATATTTATTCATTGATTTGATTATAAAACTACATTAATTACAAAAAAAAACAAGAAAAAGGTTATAAATAAATTAAAATAATAGAAATAATATTTAATGTGATAGAAAAAGAACTCTAATTACAATAAATAAATAATATAATTAATCTAAATGTAATAAAAAAGTAAAGGAAATCAAAATACTTGAAATCAAAAACCCTGAAAAATTGAAAAATGCCAGCGATTCCAATTGCAAGTAGTTACTATAGAAAATATTCTATTTATTCAATGGTTGGAATTATTTAAATTAGAAAATTTTTTTTATTTAATTTAAAACAGTTTAGTTCTAAACCGCTCGGTGGCGTTACGAGATAGGTCTAATAAAATTTTGAATTTCGTAAATACGTGTCGTCTGCATATTTATAGTGATAAATTCGAAGCTGAAAATGTGGATATACTTTCGCTACTAAAAAATCTCAAATAAAATCTCAAATGAGATCTGATTTGAGATTTTTTAGTAGAGTGAATATCATTCAAAATAAAAAATAATTTAAAAATGAAATTGTTTCAAACGCGCGCGTCCTTGCGTGCGCGAGATTGGGCTATCGTAGCGCCCTAACTTATATTTTCTCTTCTGTTAACATGCGAGTATACTCATCATTTGGTATCGTTTTCAGATTCTAAGCAAAAACCTGGTGCTGTGGTGTGAGTTTTCCTGTGTCCTGGTGCATCTGCCCAAGCAACACTTTCATGTTTATGTCCATTTGATCAATCTTCGATGCTCCTTGCTGATGATTTTTACTTGTGATTTATTTTGATTTCTTTGCAAGTGGTCTCTCTCTTTTTTTTCATTTTATTTATGCTTTTATTTGTTTTTCTTCAATGATCTCTAATTGTTAATTTTTTTTTCTAGGCCTTTCCCTCAATGGCTCTTTAATCCTCCCTTATTTTAATTTACTAATTTTTAAACACGCATAAATAATCAGCCATAAAATTAGACATAAATATTATTAACTCAAGTATACACTTAAAAAAATTAAAACATTTATTTAAATCAGTGTGCTCATTGGTGAAATTTATTGATCATTTTTAATGTTGCCCATTATTTAATCTAAATTAATAAAACATAAGTGTTTCTTAAATTGAGTGATTTTTAATCATGAATTTTTAATGTAATCTGGGTGCGCGAACAGACTTAGAACTTTTATTTTACAAACATGATATTTTAATAAATTAAAATAAAATATTACTTTAAATACAATAATCTAGAGACCTAAATACTTCAAAATGATTATAAATTTTTAGTGCGTCAATTAAATCATAAAAAATAACATTTTGTCTCTGATACTTTTCTGTAACATATGAAGATGCTCTCTCCAACGTACATGTTCTTAATTTATCTGAACAGGCATGCGTTGAAACACAACCTTGTTCAGTTTAAAATCAAGTTTAATTTTAAACTATTATTTAAATCAATGGAGTTCTGATACAGATTAAAATTTAATAATTTAACATTAAAATCGAAGTCATCAAGTGATTTAAAAAATAGAGAAACAGTAGAAGTTTCACAGTAGACTAGTATCGTAACAGAGCTTTTCTTATTACTGGATTGGATAGAGACTTGTTGTGGATGTTGTACAAAGTATTATTCATGTAGAATCGTGAAATTTTGTACGATCCAACAACTAAAAGTCAATAAGAAAAGCAATGAAAGAAATTTTTTTAAATTAATTGAAATATTTATGAAAATAATTCTTTTTTACAGAGTAACAGTAAGGTAAGAAATAGAAATATGATATTTTCTTTATGAAATTATATTGTTTTGAATATATTCTTATTTGTTTCAGCTATATAAATCATTATTGCAATGCATAACATCTTATTTCTCAAGATAAATAAGTGAAACTTCTTTGAAAAATAAGGTTTTTCGTCAACTGCAGATTTCATAAAATTGAAAGTATTGGATATTTCCAATTTGAGGAAGCGGTGGATCGAATGGCTCTACAGATGGTCTATTTTGGTCACTAGAAACTTACTCGAGGAGTAAGAACAAAATTCAGGACCCGAATGCAATGCACTCTCCTTGTAAGACTGACGGCCGTTGTTTATGATGACACCCCTTTTTCTCACTTGATACACAAGTATTTTTCTTTTGGCAACGTAGGATTTATATCACTAAATTCGTAGCTTAAACTTTTACTTGAAGTTTTATCTTCCTCTCTGTAATCTTGATAATCAGATCTTCTATGACGACTGTTTGTTGAATTTGTAGTTGTTTCTATCCCTGATTTCTTATGTGTTGTTTCTCTCATTAATTGCTCTATAATTTTGATTATCTTATTTTGTAACCCTTATTTTTTTTTTATTTTGATTACTCTCTTCTTTTGGGTGTCTCGCTGTTTAACCTTTTTTCTGCATCATTCTCAGTAAGTGTTTGTACATCTCTTTCATCCCATTAACGGAATTCATCGGTTCTTGTCTAGGTCGTGGTAGAGTTCACTGTGTTCTACTAATGTGCGCTATCTGTCTCGGTGGTACGGCTTCTCCATCAGCACTATTTGTTTCTTGGTTTTCCTTAGATACTCCAGTTACCTCTACTTGTTCTTTATTTCGCGTTATTTCATCTCGACTTTGTATTCTTAGGTTACTCGAATCCGGTAATATCGCGTCGTTTCATGGAGTAGTTCGATATTGCGACATCATTTCCACTTCGAAATCTGTTCTACTAGAAGTTCTCGTAATCCATGTATCATACACAAATTAGCCAGAGATGCTTTGAGAATAACAATTGTTTGCCCCAAGTTTGCTGACGGTGTTGCGTTCATTGGAAGAGGTATCATTTGCCCTACTGCACTTGTGCTTAGGCTACAAATATCAGATACTTCCTTCTCCGAAACATCAAGCTCATTTTGTGAACTTGTTTCCCACGTCTCCAAGTCTATAATATTTTCTTTTGACGATTGCTTCGGCGATCAACCTCTCCTTTTTCTAGTATCTACTTTTAAAACCTCATTCATCTATGAGTGGGTTTCATTCAACATCAATTTCTGGTTGAAACTTCTCAATATTGTACCTTATCAGTTTTGCATTGAAAAATTTGATGTCTCCGTAAGTACTAAGGTCTCTCTGGTCCAGTCGTTCTATTATCTCTTTTGGTCACAATCCATCGACACACCTCGCTGAATTTCTTAGTTCCCTATTCTATTTGAAGAGCCATTTCTATCTTTGCTTGTTTTTGCTCGTCGACGAGTCGCTAGCAGCGCAACGTTTCATTTTGTTTTATTTTAGTTACAATAAAAATCGAAAAATAAAAAGAAACGAAAAAAAAGGTTTGTGTCTCGAGATATTTCAGATAGAGATGAAAAAAAAGGTGCACAATGATCTTTATTTGGGTCGCCATAAGGGTTTGAATAGGGATAACCGTGCTACCAGTGATAAAAAAAATATATGAAAAAATATATATATATATAAAATAAAGTATATAGCGGGTAGGAATGTTGAAGACTGGATTTTAAATATAATATAATTTTTTTATTTTTTTTTTGCTTTCTCATAGAAAAAGCATTTCATCGATAAAATATTTTTTTATGTTTTTTCATTAATTTGTACATATTTGGACTCAGAGAGCCGAAAAAAGTGGTTTCCAAAAAATGTCTGTATGTATGTTTGTGTGTGTATGTAGATTTTGTAAACTTCTTGATAAATTTGCTTCAAATTTTGCCTACATTTGACTTTTTTAAATACATTTCAAATATTTGAAAAACTTTTTGATTTTCCATTTTTTTGGTATTTTACGTAAAGTACTCGATTGATTTGCTCTAATATTGCATGGAGATTATTTGTAACTGTCAAAAAAGGACTAATTTTAAAAACTTTCCTTAGCGTTGTTTTAATTTCAGAGTAATCTGGAAATTTTCAAAAAATTTTTTATTTATTATTTTTCATTTTTTTTACGTTAACTACTCGATGTTTTTGCTCCAAAATTTGTATACAAATTATTAGCTACTGTCTTAAGAAAACAAGCTTTTGAAAACAAATTTTCTCAATGTGGTTACCATTTTAGAGAATTTCAAAGATTTTGAAAATAATTTTAATTTTCTTTTAGTTTTTTTTTTATTTTACGCAAAGTACTCAATAGATTTCTTCTAAAATTTGCACAGAAATCATTTGCAACTGCAAAAAAAAGAGAAGTTTTTGGAAATTGGTTTTTCTAGCGTAGTTTTAATTTTCAAACATTTTGAAAATTAAAAAAAAAATTTTTGGAGAAAAATTGTATTTATTTAGCCAATTGTATCTTGAAAAATACTCTATAGATTTACTTCAAATTGTGCATACAGTCCATTTTTTTAACTAACCCTAGACGGGAAGTTATTATGTAGTTTTGATTTCAAAGCCATTTTAAAAATTAAAAAAAATTTTGATTTTTTATTATTTTTTTTATTTTACATGAATTACTCGATAAATAAAGCGTGTAGCTGCAAAGGTGGCTATCTTCATTTTTTCCGAATTCATTTTTATTGCATTTTCATATACAGTACATTAGAATTTATTATAAAAAAATCATATTGGACCAAAATATAGAGTCTTTTTTTATGAGAAGAAAAAAAATAGGGTGTGCTGCAAAATACACTGACTTCTAAGTATAAGTACAGCAGAAAATTTTCTTTTCTGTAAAAAAAAAATTATTTTTGAGATAACTAACTTTGCAGCTATTAGCTTCAATTTGCTTTAAAATTTGCATTATTTGCAACTATCAAAAGAAGGGTAACTTTTGAAAACCGGTTTTCTCAGCGTAGTTTAAATTTTAGAAGACTTTTAAAATTTTGAGAAAATGTTTGATTTTTCATTTTTCTTTTGTTTTACGTAAACCACTCAATAGATTTGCTCTAAAATTTGCATATAAGTTATTTGCTACTATCTTTATAAACCAAGTTTTTGAAAAATAATTTTCTTAGTGTAGCTTTTTGATCACTTTTTCTGATTTCTGATTTAATGCTCCCACTAACTCTTTTCTTTCTCGATTTCTTTCTTTCCTTCTATCTCACTCTTTCTCTTCCTATTTTTTATAATCACTCCCTCACACTCACTTTCACTCTTTCTTTTCCTTCTTAATTTTTTTTGGATAAAAATCAAGTTTTTTACATTGAAATCACATTTAAAAAAATTAAATCAAATTACCTTAACTCGAAGAGCTCTATGAGAAAGCATTGCGCAAAAGCACTTATCAGGGTTTTTTTATATCATAAATATGTAGAATATATCTTGATTTCTCAAGTCCTTATTTCTTTTTAATGCTATCTTAAGATAGTATCTTCCTGAAAAAAATTCAAGTTTTCTTAATAATTATATATATATGGTAGCACTGGTAGCAACGATTAAATGTAACTTGGGATAGAACTAGGACACCTTTTTTCATTTCGCAAAGAAAAATTTTAACTCGTGCAAATCACAGAATCTACGTTTCAAATAAAAATTAAAATATTTTTTTAAATCTCCTGCAATTTGCTTACGATATTAGTAACTCTTAAATGCATTCAAATCAGTTTCGAATTTTTTCGAGCATAAATCAATTGCAAAGAAGACTTAGGAGCTTTGGTCGAAATCTGCTACGACCTTGATACCAAATCTTGTCTTGCCTTGTTTCAGTGCAGTCACCATGTACTGCTGGTCTTTTTCTAAGTCCGTGACTCTCTTCCTTAGCAGGAAGTCGCTACCAGCAATCTTGTTTAGTGCAGATAAATCCATTCTAAAGTAAAAAAATAAAAATTTCTGTTGGAGAAAAATTTTGATGGAAAAAAATATTTTTTTTTTGTTTTGGTAAGAAATAAATTGAACTTACTTAAAAAGTTAGTCGATTTTAGATTTCTTTGCGCAAGGTTGATCGTCCTCAAGCTCTTCGATTACTTGAATGCTCTACTCATCATGGCCCGTTGGTTGATATAGCCCATTCCCCATTTCGATGTCTGCCCTTACCATTGCTACTCGTTATATATCCTTTTTTCTCCTTGCTGGGAACTTGCTTCCTCCATTAATGGATGCCAGTCATTTATGAACTCCTCTAACACATCATACTCAATGATAATTTGCTCGTTTTCATAAAGTGACATCCCCACTCGCTCTGCACTATTTTCATTGGTTGCTTCATCTCTTCTCTCGATTTCTCTCTCTCTTTCATTCTCTGTAGCATCCATCTTCATTTGTGTATCTCTCCTCCTCATTTCTACCTCCCGCTCTTTTTCTTTTGTTTCAGCAGCCATTTTTCTTGCATATTTCCTCTCTACTTTAAGTGCAGCTTGCGCCATCTGTATTTCTTCAATTTTATAATGTCCCCAAGGTAAAGTATCTATACTATCAGGCAATAAAAATCTCTTATCACCGTGAGGACTCACCTAAAAATTACACTAACATTAAAAATAGTCTAACAGCTTCCTAAAGAGGGGCACATGTACCAGGGTAGGCTTAAACTATTCTTTTTACCATATTCATTATGCTCGAAGAATTTGAGAATGATCGAAAGTACGTTACTTTTTTTATAGCTCAAGAAACACACGAAGAAAAATATGAAAAAAGTATCATTTTTGACGTATAAAATTATGTACCGTAAACAACGATTGTTCAATCGATACCAAAATTTAATTACATATTCTACTTACAGAAACGAGTAATTTAAGTCCTTATTGAAGTGTGTGCCACTCCAGAAACTTGTATTATAGACTTTTTAATTGTTGTGAAGACAATTTCTCAAAATTAAAAAGTTCCAGAGATATCCCTATATGTGAAAATTTTATAAAACCTGTCAAAAAAAAGACTGTATTCTACATCTCTCCTCGGCGACGTTGCGCGTGACACTAAATATGTTTACACCACAGAGGACATTATATTAAACACACAAAGACACTTATGGAACCTGGAGGGCTATTCACGTCGTTAAATATTGAGGGTTAATATTTACCCCTGTTACTTTTAGCCCCGATCTCCCCTACAAGATTAAAACAAAAAGTATAAAAAATTTTTTATTATAGTGAAAATATGAAATTATAATTTTTTTTGAATCAATCAAAAATTTTTCGAAGATATACATCAGAATAATTATTTTATTTGAAAAACCAAAACTTTAATTATGAATGATGTTTGGCGTAAAAATAGCAAACGCGCATGGTGATTATGCGTTAAAAATGTTAATATTTTTAATCATACCTAAAATTTTAGAACCTATGATCATAAATTAGGGGTACTTTATTTATAGAAGCTAGAAAATATTTCCGAGTTTCAAAAAAATTCATGATCTAACAGATGCTGACTTCCCTGGTTAGAATTATTCGTCAGCAACTAAAAAATTAAATAATATCATCGGATTTTAAGTTTGTATCCTGTAACAAAATGGGACGATAATAAAATGGAAGCACATACTTCGAATTAAATATTTTAGAGTTTTTTCTGTTATTTTTAATGTTGACAATTTTTTGTTATCTATTAATGTTTGAATGTAAATGGAAACATTTGGAATGAATAAAAAAATATCTGTATAAAAATAAACACATAAATGTTTTGATGTAAAATATTACTTTGATTAGGTATACCTATCGAAATCACGACTTTTAAGTTCTTCTATGCGCTTACGCCTTTCTTCTTCACGATGTTCTCGAAAACGTTGTGCAGCAAGGGCTTGCTGACGCAGCTCTTCAAGTTTACGTTGACGTTCTTCATTCTGACGATCACGAACTAACTTTGCTCTATCAATTTCTTTATTTACAGATGACTCTCGACCTGAAAAAATAAATTTTCACCTTTTTAAATGTATATAGGTGATATTTAAAGTTTGCGAGAATTTTAATACCCAAATAATTTAATAGATAAAAGTATGATAAAAGGTAGAAAGTCTGCTTCCAAATAACGTTCTTTATTTAAATACACAACCTCTGCAGTGGGCGATGAAAGTACAAGTAATAAAAATTTATGTTGCAAATTTTTTTCCAACTTTTAAAGTTTAAATTTTGTACAATGAAAAAAAAGCAAATCAACTTTTATATGTTTGACCATATGCATATTCTATTCTAATTATAATTGTACTTCTTGCCCAGTTTAGGTAGAAAAAGATCTACACACGCACGCATGCGCGTGACTACATATATACATGTGTGTGTGTATGTAGATCTTTTCTCTGCCTAAACTGGGCGTAGTTTCCTAAAAAAATTTTACCGTATTTCTTTGTCCTTTTCTGATTACAAAATTATTTCCCAAAAACTAGCAGCTTAAGGCAGAAATGAAGAGATGGTTTCGATTTGTATAATGAAATTAGATACTTTCTTTGATAAAGACAGGTTAATTTTATCGCTTCATTTTCGAGGAAAGTTGGAGTAACTTATAAAATTAGAGATTAGAGGCAGAGAATACAATTTTAAAGTTATTCCAACTTTTCTAGAAAACGAAGCGATAAAATTAATTTATTCTTATCAGAGAAAATATTGCTATTTATTATACGCATCGAAATTATCTCTTAATTTCTTCCTCCAGTAACTAGTTTTTATGAAAAATAAATTTTAAATAGAGTCGGTAAAACAGGAATCTGTGTCGGTATACAGCAGTCTCTTAATATTACAGAATGTTTAAGAAGTGCAATTATAAATAGGACAGTATATAGTAATATTTTTACTTTTCGGAAAGTTTTGTCAGGAAGGGTCGTGGATTTTCCCAAATTTTAGTATTTTATTATATCTATAAAAAAATACTCTTCGCTAAATTTTAATTCTCTATGGTTCCTTGGACTCAAGAAATCACTATTATGATTCTATAAAATGCTTTTTTTGCCCGATTTTTAAAGATGGATATCTCAAAAACTTATAAACGGATTTTGATTCGACAAACATCATTTTTTTCATACTGATTGTCAAATTTATATAAAATAATTTATAAAGGACGTTCCCGTAAAACGGGCCAAAGAATTACAATTTTTGTGTTTTTTTTTCTCATAGAAGGAACTAAATAAACAAGCCGTTTTTTTTTACTTATTTATAATTCTAAAAGAACATAAAAAATGTTTTTTTTATAAAGAAATAGTGACATTATAATTCGTAGTGAGCTCGCTTATGTGACCGTTCGGAAAAAAGTGTCCAAGTGCTGGGACATCTAGGAGTTATAAAAAAGATCTAAAACCAAAATTTTAAATATACTTGTAGAATATATAATATTTGCGGGAGCTTATACCAATAATATCAATCAAAAGTCAATTAATAAAATAGCAAGCATGCAAATTTTCGGCATCGATTTTTCCATTTGTTTTCGCTCTTAAAGTAATGTAACCAAAAAACTAATAGCAAAATAAATCATTTTATAGATATAAGCTCCCATAAATTTAATTAACTTTTAAATAAAAAAATGAAGATGATTCGCTCATTAGTTTTTGCGCTACAGTTCTCACCAGTTTCAAAAACATGACTTTTCAGGAGTTTCGATTAAAGATTCGATTGAACATTTTTTGCGTGTAAAAATTGATTAATGTACCTAATGACTACTTAGCAATTTCAGAATCATACAATAAACCTTTTCTACTTTATACTGTTGCATTTGAGACAGTTCGTATGATTTCTTTGACGATGCAGCTGCTGTTGCGCCAGCTTACATACTCTATATTATATATTATACTCTCTACTAAACTGATTTCCTTAAAACTTTTTTTTTGCAACTTTTTTCTGCGAGTTTATTTGATTTTTACTGCCTTTTTTGGTAATATATGGCATCATTATAAAACAAAATCAATTATATGCAACCGTTATAGTACTAGGCACGTGTTCAACTGATGCTACTCTACACACATCAACATTAACGGCATGTCGGAGCTGCAGCAATCAAGTTTTGCTTTTTTTATTTTATCAATATCTTTTTAAATTCTTAAATTAAACAAATATAATGGCTTGTCCGTACTAAAGCTATATTTATACAATAATTTTTGTTAAAATAAAAAATCATTTGGACTTGTTATTTTTTTATGAGCTTTGATTGGAAATTAGATATCAAACTCGACAAACCTAACCTTAAAATACGACATATTGAAAGTTTTTATTATAACTTTGTATGTATTATATTTTGGTGGATTTCTTTAGTTGTCCGCATTAGAGTTTAATCTTAACGGAAAAACAATTGAATTTGATAGCTGTTATTCCATTTCAGACCTCACTTGAAAACTAATGAAAATTTTATATTTTTTCATAGAATAGGATCGTTTGCTCGTCCTGAAATCTATTGGACTATACCCTTACTTTTGTATAACAATATTTAATTTATTAATAATCACGGAAATTTAGTTTAGACAAGGATAGAGCTATACGGCCTCCTCTTAAGAGAAGGTCGAGGATATCTGTCCTTTTCTAATCAAAGAATTGAGTTTTTTGCAATAACTAATAACTTTAGCAAAAAATAAAGAGATAGCCCCATCTTATATTACAAAAAGCAATATTTTCTTTGATGAGAAAGAATCAATTTTATTGTTTCGTTTTCAAAAAAACCTTGAAAAACTTGAAACAGAGAGGTTAGGGTAAAGAATTTGGTTTTTCAAAGTTTTCTTGGAAACGAATAGATAAAATCAATTATTTCTCATCAAAGAAAATATTGCTCTTTTTATTAGGAGACGGGGTTATCTCTTTATTTTTTGGTAAAGTTATTAGTTATTGCAAAAAAAATAATTCTTTGATTAGAAAAGGAAGGAGATACTCTCTCGGCTCGGGTCGATTTTTACCGTTTTTATGACACTATTGGCTGGATTAAGTGCTGCTGGTGGTATCGCAGGAGGTACTGCTGAATCAGCCAAAGCAGTTAACAAGGCGAAAACTGCAAAAAATCTTCTAGAGGAGAATAAAAGACATAATAAGAAAATGGAAGGAATAGCTCTTGGTAAAGGTTTTTATTTGAAACCACATAAGGCAGGACCCAGCTTTCCCCTAAAGCCATTCAATGGTAGAGGTTTAAGAAAAAAAAAGTTGCTCGAGATAAGATTACCGAACCGCGCATTTACTGATGCAGATATCACAAAATACTCTAAAATATTGGAAATTCCAAATTTTCGAGGAGTATTTATGCGAGATGCATTACGGGAAAGCGGTCCACATTATCATGAGTGAACTATAGTTAAGAGCAGGCCGGATTCGCTGTCCTTGTCTAATTGAGATTTTTGTTATTTACTCAAGTATTAATCGGTGTATCTGCAAATCGAAGGCTAAGCGCAATAGATATTATTGCAAATATGTATGCACAAGAAAAAAAATCTACCGCTTTGTTTTTGAGAAAAGTAAGGAACGCGAAAATATTATAAACATAAACTTTTACTTTAGCGTTCCTTACTTTTCTCAAAAACAAAGTGGTAGAATTTTTTTTTCTTGTGCATAAATATTTGTAATAATAATATCTATTGCGCTCAACCTTTAATTTGAAGATACACCGATTAATACTTGAGTAAATAACAAAAACTCAATTTTTACTCGGTCGGTATCAGATTCTATTCAGACCTGCTCTTAATCTCGATGATGCAGATGGACCGGGTAAACATTAGGTAGCGTAAAAAAAGCATGGAAATAATGTCATTTATTTTGATAGTTTTGGTGATCTCCGACCACCTTGGGATTTAATGATGTATTTAGGAGTGTTACGGATGGAATAAGATTCGATATAAATTATGTAATAATTCTAATATAAAAAAGCGATATTTGCTGTTTATACCTAATTGTACTAAATTAAATTTGTTAGTTCACTGAAAAAATCATTTAGAAAGATAAAATATATATTAATACATTTTATTTTATTAAAAAACTTATTATATATTTGTAAATATGATAACAAATATAGTTTATTATGTATTATGAAGTTTTCTGTATCTTTAAAAATTGTTAGTAATATATAAGTTGTAAATAAGATCAATGTAAAATTAAATGTATAAAGTTTAGAAACTTATTAATGTTTGTTAGCAAAAATAACATAAGGCCATGCAAAATATTGTTAAAAAAAGCTACGGCAATTATTATATTGAGTTGAACTGTTTATAAATTAGAAAATAAGATAAAGCTGAATAATTCATTTAAATAAACTAAGCAAGGTGCAATGTGCAAATGCAATTAAATTATTTAATTATTAAAAATTAAAGTTAATTACAAAATATTATAGCAATATAGAGTAATAATGGTAATTACAAAACATAATTTATAAAATATAAGAAATTAACAGAAATGACATCTTTAAAGTTAATTTATGTTATTAAGTGATTAAATATTCGCAATGAATAATCAGTTTGCGAATGAAAATGAATTGCAATCCTCTTAAGCCAGGTAAATTGTTTCTCAGTGTATAAACGGAAGTATAGAGAGTAAAATGGTAGAATGATGTGAACACATGTGCATAACATTAAAGTATATGATTTGTAAGATCTTGCTCGAATTTAAAGTTTTATAGAACCGTTTTTTATTAAGGTCCCTATTAAAGAAAATTAGTGTTTACCGAAAAAGGTTCACTTTGTGACAAATTTGTAATATGAAGACGTGGCTTAGGAGAATTGTCCTTCGTTTCATCATATCGGTAAGAAAATTCGAGGCAGTCTTTCGGTGAACTTTGTAGCGCTCAGACTAAGAGCCTGAATTGCATCGCATCTCTGCACTTTCATAAAATTTACATTGTTGTTAATTTACATTTTTTTATCCTTTTCCAACCTATCCTTTACAAGAAGTTGATGAAATAAAGTATAATCTCGAGAGATATCATAACTTAAACTCTTTCAATTGCGGTCATCTATGTTTGATGTTCTTGAGTAACAAACTCAATGCTATATAAGATGGACATGCACAGACACTAACTCATTAGCAATTCAGCAAGCATGGAGGATTCTTTGACGTTGAGTCTTTCTAATAAATCATCCATATTCGAAGCACAGTATTTTCCACCGATCGAGCTTTCAAAGGAAAAGAGCAACGTTTTAGGATTAATTGGACTTTCAACATTTAATTCAATACTAAACATTGACGCTGGTAGTAATAAATTCTACGTTGGTACAGAAGTTCTTTTACTCACAGGTTGTTACAAAGTAGCAGATATAGAGTACTACCTCCGAAAGACACTAGCTTCAAAGGGTATCCCAATCTGTATAAAACCTGGTAGTAATACACTTCGCAGTGTAATAACGTGCAGCCACTCCATCGACTTAAGACCGCCAGACTCTATTGGCACTTTGTTGGATTTTACTAAATGCGTTCTCCCAGCAGAAATTACTCACTACTCCGATCTACCAGTAGCTATATTGAAAATCAACGCTCTACGAGTTGAGTGTAATATCACCTCGGGTGCCTACATAAACGGTCAACGAGTGCACGCAATATACAAGTTTTTTCCAGCAGTACCGCCAGAATATAAGATTAGTGAAGTTCCGTCACTAGCCATTTACCTTCCTAATCGTATACAATTCTAAAGTTGGAAGAGGCTATATAAACAGTTCACAATGGCGACCAATCATCAGTCGGGGAAAAGCAGACAAAGCGCTAACACGGTGAAACATTCAGTTCTTAAAGAGTCTCGGCCTAAGAGTCATAGTTAGTAGAAAATAACTTGTGTTTTCTTTTGTTGTTTGCAGAAAAATAAAAATGGAAGGAATACTGAGTATAAAGTCCCCCGTAAAGTTTGATGAGTCTGTGACTGAGCATCACGAAGTACATGCGCATCAACCATATTCAGCATCCAACTTCAATATCAGCGACGAAATTCGCATTCCTATTGAACATCAAGATTTGTGCCTCTTACCATCACGCAGTCCACTACAAATTTGTGGTAGGCTAGTCAAAAGTAATGGAAATGTCGTAACTAATACGAAATTAGTTAACAATGCCATCTGCAATATGTTTGAAGATTTCTTCGTATTTACGCTATGAGATCAATGCAATGGAAATCGACAAATGCAAGAATGTAGGTTTGAGAGATGATTTGAAAACTGTTGTACAGACACAAGCAGCAGCTTAAGCAAACGAATTTGAAGAGTTCCAAATTCAATTAACAATGATAGAGTGGCTCATGTCTAATATTGTAGTATTAAATGCTTATAAGATACAACTATTAAATCATATCGAAAAGGATAAACTGATCAATATGAGTTATCGTAGTTGGGAACTGTATAAGTATCCACTACTTCCTACCACATTAAAATACGTTTGGACTGTCAAAACTTCTAATCAATTAGAAAAACCCCGCTATGTTGTATAAGGCTTTCAAACAAATCGAAAAAATCAAAGAAACGTTAACTCAAGTCGTTTTGATCATTGCTACATCAGCAATGTAAAGCTATTTCTCAATTTTCAATACTACCCATATGGAAATCTAAACTTACAAGGAGAGTGCATTGCATTCGGGTCTTGGATTTCCTTCTAACTTTGGGATATTTTTTCTTACATGAAATCATGAAAAAGGCCGCGTCTATTCGGTCCAACGCTCGATTTTTTTCAAAATATGAGCAGTTTTGTCTGTTTTGTTAAAAATTTGCATATGCTTTATAGTTTTACAGTTTTGGAACTACTTATTCTATAAGGTTTTTACTAATTGCATATTAAAGTTGAGTTTAAAATTTTTCGATTAAAAAAAAACGTTCAAAAAGCTCAAGTTGCTTAGAAGTTATAAGGGAATAAAAATAGCGCAAATATTTAGCTAAAATTATGCATAGAAAATAAATGCTGTATTTTAGTCTGAATTTCATTTTAATTTTCTTTCCTTCATAACTTTTGAACAACTTGAGTTGTTTAGACATGATTTTTATTTAATCGAAAGGTTTTAATCTCAACTTTAATATGCAACAAGTGAAAACCTTTTAGAATAAGTAGTTCAAAAACTGTAAGACTATGAAGCGAATGCAAATTTTTTAGCAAAACAGACAAAACTGCTTATAACTCGGAAAAATTCGAGCATTGGACCGAATGAACGCGGCTTTTTCCATGGATTTATGTAAGAAAAAATTTTTAGATGAAAATTACACTTACATTAAAAATAGTCAAACAGTTTTATAAAGAAGGGCACATGTACGAGGATAGGCTTAAACTTTTGTTTTTACTGTATTTATTATGCTCTGAAAATTTGAGAATAATCAAGAGCATGAACCTTTTTTTATAGCTCAAGAAACACACGTAGAAAAATATAAAAAAAGTATAATTTTTGACGTATAAAATTATATACCGTGAAGTGCAATATTACAATTGATACCAAAATTTAATTACATATTCTAATTTAAGAAACTTGTAATTTAAGCCTTTATTGAAGTGTGTGCCACCCCAGAAACTTGTATTACAGACTTTTGAATTGTTAAAAATCGAGTGACGAAAATGAAAAAGTTTTTGAAAATTGCCCATATATTACATGAACGAATATTTGAAATATAATAAGTTGCATAAATATACTTTTCCTATCATATAAGAATTAATTTATAAAAATATATATTTAAAAGAAATTGTCAATATCTACATATTACAACTTGTTAACATGATAGTTTTATTTAAACTGCAGTAGAAATGTTTCCAAATGGAGTTAATTATTACGCAAAAACTTTCAATTTTTTGATAACCTTAACAAATTTATAAAATTTATAAAAACATCATTTTACTATAATATGAAATAGGTATCCCATTAATTAAAGGGTTCATAATAATCAAATCTTTTTTTATTTATTATATCAATTTTTAAATAATTATAAACTTAACCTGTTTGAAAATACTTCAAACATTTGTTTGAAAATATAATGACTGGAAATATTGATTCTAATGAACAATAAAATATTTTTATTTTGATATCAAATAGGTGATGCTTTGACTACTGTATTCAATTTTTTACAATATTAATGCACTTTATAATTTCATTATATTAAATGTTTATTAAAGTTTTATGAAATTAAAAACGATAAAAATTTGTAGAATATAACATTTCAACTCAAACGAATAAATTCTAAGAGAATACTAAAGCAAATTAATAAAAGCTTACAAGTTATTTTTTGTACAATAATAGTATGAAAAGTTACCTTACAATAATAGGAATATATATATATATATATATGTATAAAAATTATTATATATACGTATAAAGTATTCTAAGATTTTTCTGAGCTTGTACAGCTCTTTTCAACTAATTTATCGCTGCTATCATTATCATCACTAGCTGATGAACTGATATCATTTTTCTTCGCTGTTTCCCATTTCTCGTCCATATTTATTAATCCGTTTTTAGGCACGACCACTCCACGGAGTGCCTTATATTTTTACCAACGCAAAAAGGGTATACCAATTTTTTCTCCGGAAGTTTTAGTTGTTTCGATATAAAACAAAATAGGTTTTATTATTTATATTAAAAACTAAAATAAGTATTTTTTTGTTTTCAAAAATTCGTCTTAATCGCTGAGTTAACCACAAAAAACACGTATTTTTGGTATAAAAATCGCAATAACACGATAAGAAATAATTAAAAAAAAAATTTTTTCTCACAAAACTTGTGGTTTTTTTTAAAATGCAACTTTTTTATATTATAAATCATTTGCATTTAATGAGTATTTTTCAAGTTAAAAGGAGGTCGAGTATATCTGTCCTTTTCTAAAAGAATTAATTTTTTGACAAAAACTAATAACTGTAGCAAAAAATAAGGAGATAACCCCATCTTGTATCATAAAAAGCAATATTTTCTAAGATGAGCAAAAATTATTTATTTGCCCTAGGCCGCAAAATGACCATTTTGCGTCCTACGGAAAAACTTTAAATGTTTCGGCCTCGGGACAAAAAAATAGTATATTAGACCATAGATGCATATTGATCATCCTAGCTCGTGCAACTTTCGAGGCCTCGCTACGCTCGGCCCCAAAAGTTCGCACTCGCCGAGAATGATCAATATGCATCCTTAGTCAATAATGTACTATTTATCGATTCGTTTTGAAGAGAACCTTGAAAAACTTAAACGTAAAATATAGAAGTTAGGATAGACAATTTAGTTTTTCAAAGTTTTCTTAAAATCGAAGCGATAAAAATAATTTTTTTTCATAAAAGAAAATATTGTTTTTTATGATACAAGATGGGGCTAGGGTCATTGTACCAGATTCGGTCGGTATCCGAGATACGGTCAGGTAGTTTTATTTGACTTTATGAGAAAATATTACATCAAATATTATGTAAGAAAAAAGTTTATAAATAAATTTGACATCAATGCTTTAAGAAAAATCATAATACTATTTAATATTTGTTATCTACATTTAATATCACCTTGTTTAAAAATTTACTTTCAAATCTGCATGAAAAATAACACAATTCTTATAAACAAGTGTAAAAGTGGATGCAAGAATAAGGTGTCATAATTTCATTAAATATGCAATATAGATGTTGTAATAAATTTTTTTTTAAATATAATAGTTATATTTTCAATATGTATAAATTAATTGAACAATTTAATTATTTATTATTAAAAACTTATTATTGACAGTAATTGGTAAGCTTTTTATAAACTTGACCAATTAATAGCGTTCGAAATTTGCGTAAAAAAAATGTGCGACGCATGCGCCTTTAACCTCGAGTCAGTTCAGTTCAAATCAGCTGTTACAGGAGATTCGTCGAGTCGGCATATTTTTTATTCTTTTTCGAATTAATGTAAGTACATTTTTCATGTAAATGTCAGTAAATATATTTTTTATTTAATCATTTTAGGAATGTAGAAAAAACGATAATGAAAGAAAAACAGAAAAGGTTTTTATATTCGAAAGAAAATGTAAGGTTAGCTCTTGAAGCGATTTCGACAGGAACCTCTATAAGTCAAGCTAGTCGTCAATATAATGTGCCAAGAACTACTATAAGTGCAAAAAAAATCATAAATATAAAAAAGACAAGCCTGTACCTCCAAGCATATTATCTACACATAAAGAATCTGAGATTGCTAAATGGTTAATGCAAAACAGTGAAGCAGGATTTTCTTTGACGAAAAATGATTTATTCAGCACTGTGCAAATGTATTTGAAACTTGCAAAAAGAGATAATCCTTTTCCAAACGATTTACCTGGTCGTCATTGGTATGAGGCATTTTCGCGAAGAAATCCTCAAATTGTTGTATGTATAGCAGAAAATTTAGCATTTAATAGAGCAAAAGTGACAGCAACAGGACTCAAAGCATGGTTTAATGAAATTGAAGTAAACTTAAGAAAACAAAATTTATTTAATATAGAACCTTCTCGAATATTTAATGCTGATGAATCAGCTTTCCCATTAAACCCTAGTGCTGGTCGTGTACTTGTGGAAAAAGGAAAGAAAGATGTATATATTGTAAAAGAAATTAATGAGAAAGAAAATTTATCTACACTTATAATAGCTAATGCTGCTGGTGACGTTGCTCCAGTTGTAGTTATTTTTAAGTACCATAGAATTCCAGGATCTGTAGTAAAGGCACCGAATGATTTTGTTATTGCTCACTCTGAGAATGGATGGATGAATAGCAAAATTTTTTTTGAATATATTACAAACAGATTTTATCCATGGTTAGTGAAAAACAAAATAACATTTCCAGTATTATTATTTGTAGATGGACATTCTTCGCACATTACATTATCTTTAAGTCAGTTTTGTAAAGATAAGAAAATTGAACTCATCGCTTCACATCCAAATTCTACACATATTCTGCAACTCCTTGATGTTTGTTTGTTTCGTCCTATGAAACTAGAATATGCGAAAGTAGTTCAAAAATACAGTTTAAAAAATAAGAAATTGAGTGTAGAAAAATTTGATTTTGCAGTACTTATTAAAACTACATTGGAAAATTTAGATCTTTAAAAAATTCTTAGAAAAGCATTTCATTCTTGTGGACTTTATCCATTTGATGCATTAGCAATTAACTATAATAAAGTTATATCTAAAAGTGATAATCGATCTAACCAAAAAGAAATATTAACAAGAGCAGAGTTGGACTTTTTACACAACTTGGAAAAATTAATTGAGCCTAATATTCTACATGAATTTAAAAATCAAGAAACTGTAAATATTCAACATGAAAGTCTTTTTTAAGTATGGCTCAAGGCATCAAAAAAATATGTTTCAACTTTAGATCATGAAAATGAGATAACTGATATAGTTCAGGTGAGTTTATATAAATATTTGTATATTATATTTAATATAATTGTAATAAAAAAAATAACAATTTTTATTATTTTGGATAAATAATATGTGTAAATCAATGGCTGTAGTTATTGATCCAAATGCCAAAGAATCTATCGATACATCACAGCTTCCTGAAATGATTTCAATACAGAATAAAATGAATGAAAATGAAACTTGTGTAAGTATCAAAGATGACTTGAAAGACAACAGTATTTCAATAGGAATTGATATTGTTCATGAACCAATAGAACATCTTAAAAAAATTTGTGATGATTCTGCAATAATGGATATAGAAGTTGATAAATCATTATTAAATTTAAGTAAAAATTTAGATCAAATTTTGAATGAATCAAAAATAATTGACAAAGTTAATTGTAATAGTAGTTACATTTCAACTAATGAATATTCTACTGTTGGAAGAAAAGCATTTGAAGAGATAACCAATTCTCAATTAAATAATAATTTGAAAAAAGAACCAGAATTGTCACAAGTTTTTAAAAGTTATGTTTTTTAGGAGGATGATAACCCACCGAAGAAAATTGTACAAACAAAAAAAAAACTCCCAGCAACAATAACTTCAAATGAATTCATTGATTATTTATCGAATAAAGAAGGTTTGAAACGTAAAAAATAAGAGAAAGAGATTAAAAAAAAGATTCGACTTGAAAAACTGGCAATAAAAAAAGAAAAAGATGAAGAAAAAAAGATCAGATAAGAAAAACTTGCAATAAAAAAAGAAAAAGATGAAGAAAAAAAGATTAAACGAGAAAAACTTGCAATAAAAAAAGAAAAGGATAAAGAAAATGAAAATAAGATAACAAGATGCCGCGGACCAAAAAGAGTAATAGAAAAAGAAAACAAAAACTAGTTTGTTTATTTATTTACTATAAAAATAGAAAAAAATATTATAAGATTTTGTTGTGATGATTAGAATTTAATATTATTTAATTTTGAATGTTCTGTGATAAACAAAAATGTATTATTTATTTTCATTTGATTAAAATAATTAATAGTTTAATAGCTTTATTTAGAGAAATATACATTAATTTTGTATGTCACATTATCAAAAATATATTATTTATTTTAATTTAATTAAAATATTAGATCCTTAAGAACATTATGTAAAGAAATTAATGTTATTTAATTTTAAACGTTCTATGATAAAAAAAAGTATTATTAATTTTAATTTAATTTTAATTTTTATTTGTAAACTGATAACAAACTTCTTAATAAATAGTTGGTTTAATCTTGACTTTATATTTCATGTTCCTTCAAAATTTGTATTGTTAGGTATTAAATACTAATTTCAAATTTTGCTGAAAAAATAATTAAGAAATTTTGTATGTTTTCAACGAATGTATTTAAATGTTATTATTAATACTAATTATGTAATAATTATATTATGAAATCAACAATATATTATTGACAGTAATTAGCAGACAGCATTCATCATCTGCTTGTAATTCGTACAACTAGTTGACCGTAATTATTCTAAATCATTCTTTTGAGTGACAGTATCATGTACATTTACACTCATTTCAAATTTAATAAATATAAAATGATTTTCAATGTTTTAGGAATCAACATTCTTTCCTCAACTTAGCAAAGCATTAAAGAAACGTTTGAAGTAATAAAAATTGAATTTTACTTTATGATAACTTTTATATCGATGAGTTAATTTTAGAATTTCGTTATCCTGCTTGTATCTGGTACAGTGACCCTATCTCCTTATTTTTTTCTACAATTATTAGGTTTTGCAAAAAAATGAATTTTTCGTTTAGAAAAGGATAGGGATATACGACCTGCTCTTAAGGAGGTTCTTGCATGGAAATTCTGAGACTATACAATAAAGTTTCTTATTATTTAAAATGTCCTGAATCCAATCGTATGCTTAATTTATGGGCTTGCCGTACAAAATTTAATAAAATCAGAACTTAAAGTTTTAACTTTTTTGTACAGGCTCTTATGGGACTGTGAATAAAATATATCAAAATTGAGTATTTGCAAAGCAGGGAGTGATTTTCTGAAAAACAGACAAATAAACAAATGTCTAAAAGAAAGTTTCCTCTTTCAAATGATATCTAGTAAATCACTCATTGCCATGGTAAATATTGAGAAATTACACGTTGAAGTTAATAAACGTCTTTGCGACCGGATCAAGAGAAGCTATGTTTTTCGCATCACTCAACAGCGACAAGAAAAGTGCGTGAATTTCGAAAGTTTTAAATTCTCAAAACAAAATACAATTAATAATATTATATATAATTATATATTATCTTATTTGAAATTATTTTATGAAAAACTATTCTATTTCCGCTATTTTACATTATTTTTTTCAATTTTATTATATTATTATCAAAATATTAAAATAAGAATAAGCAAACTTAACCTAAAAGCAGAAACCGGTCACAGATGCTGTGTTACATACATATCTATATGTATACATTGCACTACGCGATCGAATTCATGACAATTTATTTGCATTCTAAGTGCGTAACGTGCAAGAAATGCAATGTTCATAGTATATTTAAACGTGAAAAATAATTATTTAATTTTCGAAAATAAATATATATATAAATATCTATATTCACTTTTTTATCGACTTTGACCTTAGCTGTACTCGCAAGAACCTCCTTAAGAGGCGATCGGGTCTATTTCGCCGCTACATATAGGGTGGCGCTGCGGTCAGGTAAGAGAAATCTATTAAATATTTTTTATACAGCTATTTACAATTTTCTGAGACGACAATATACTTTTAATGTTGTCATTTCTTCTACACTGAAAGACTTTGCGAGTCACACTCACTTCCTGTCGGCGTAAATCCAACTCTTAGTAGGAGAGTAGAGGGGTGAGAGTCATGATAACGCTGCCTTGGAGAGTAGGGGATACTCCCCAACTTTTAAAGCATAATTTACTTGCAATTCGCAATGTAAACACAAGTATTTTAGGTTATAAAATTATAAAAAATGTAAGTTTACAAGCAAAATGTGTATTTAATGCATTTACAAAACTACATTGAGAAATAATTAAAAAAGGAACTTATCAAAAAGTATTATATTGCTTGTTTATACGTTTATTCTTTAAATATGAGCTTCTTAAAAATAAGGTTAGGATTTTCCAATTATGTACATTTTTATGTAGTACAATGTAATTAATAGTCTTAACAGCAGGCCGGAGTAGAACCTGATACCGACCGAGTAACAATTGAGTTGTTTGTTATTTACTCAAGTATTAATTGGTGTATCTTCAAAATAAAGGTTGATCGCAATAGATATTATTATTATGAATATCTATGCACAAGAAAAAAAAAATCTACCGATTTGTTTTTGAGAAAAGTAAGGAACGCCGAAGTAAAAGATTATGTTTATAATATTTTCGCGTTCCTTACTTTTCTTAAAAACAAAGCGATAGATTTTTTTTTTCTTGTGCATAAATATTTGTAATAATAATATCTATTGCGCTCAACCTTCAATTTGCAGATACACCGATTAATACTTGAGTAAATAACAAAAATGCCAATTAGACAAGGACAGCGAATCCGGCCTGCTCTTAAATAAAGATTCTGCTTGCAGTGTTATCTCTCATGAACAGTTCTAACCTTAAATAATTGTGTTTATATCGCAGATTGCAAGTAAATTATGCTTTAAAAGTTGGGGAGTATCTCCTACTCTCCAAGGCAGCGTTATCATGACTCTCACCCCTCTACTCCCCTACTAAGAGTTGGATTTACGCCGACAGGGAGTGAGTGTGACTCGCAAAGTCTTTCAGTGTAGCCATATATATATATAGAATAATTATTAATACTTATTTTATTTAAAAAGTCTAAAATATTGTTATAAAGCGAAAAATGCGATGCAACGTAGAACCGATGTAAACATGCGTGCACCTTCCTTTAGTGCGACAGAGAGAGCAATACTAAAGAATGATGTATACTAATGTTTATGTCGGCTCTACCTCGCGCCGCATTTTTCGCTTTATAACAATATTTTAGAATTTTCAAACAAGATGAATATTAATAATTATTCTACATATATATATGGCTAGAGGAAATGACAACATTAAAAGTATATTGTCGTCTCGGAAAATTGTAAATAGCTGTATAAAAAATATTTAATAGATTTCTCTCACCTGACCGCAGCGCCACCCTATATGTAGCGGCGAAATAGACCCGACCGCTTCTTAAATAAGATTTATGATTGAAAAAAAGGCTTTTAGGACTTTATGTTTATAGAAATCATTAAAAAAATTTTTTTTTCCACAAAAATGTATATGTTATAGCAAAACATTTTTATTTAAAACATTTTTCGCTAAAAAATTTTTCTATTAGTATTATAAAAAAAAACTATTTTTTAACGCTTTTTCAACGTTTTTTTGCAATAACATGAAAACAGCTCCTTTTAATAGAAAACATTCTAAATAAAACTTATTGGTATTATTGAAACAAAACTTTTTTATTCAAATAGTTTTAGTCAAAAATAAGTTTTTTTTTCAAATAATTGTATAAAAGTGTTTAGAATAATTGTTTTCTGTCATTGGAACATTCAATTGCAATAAGTCAAAGATTACCAATCATATTAAAAAACTTTTGAAACAAAACTTGTTAATCTTTTTGAAATACAATTTTTTGTCTGAAGTTTTTGTTGATAGTAAATTACTCTTTAAATAAAAAACGTTTTCCGTTAAGTAGATGAGCTAGGCCGGTTCTAACCCAGGCCGGTTCTAACCCACCTGGGTTGGAACTGGAATGGGTTAGAATTAACTTGAGCCAGAAACGACCTAGAGTGGGGGAACCTTTTCTAACCCAAGCGATGTTTTACACGAGAAACGACCCAGAGTGGGGGGGGAACCCAAGCGATGTTTTACGTGATATTGGACAATTAGAGAAACAGCTGATTGAGCCAGAAATGATAACAGCTGATCGAGCCAGGGAGGGGGAATTTTTTTCTAACCTAAGGATTGAGAGAGAAACAGCTGATTTAGCCAGAAATTATTTCGGAAGGGGAATTTTTTTTAACCCATGGCTTGAGAAAGAAACAGCTGATTGAGCCAGAAATTATTTAGAAAGAGGAATTTTTTTCTAACCCAAGAGTTGAGAGAGAAACAGCTGATCGAGCTAGGGTGTGGGAACCTTTTCGAACCCAAGTGAGTCAGGATCGAGCGGCGAGGACCCAGCCGCTGACCGCTTGGTACCTACACTGAATTTAGTTTTCACCTTAAAAACTAGTGCTAAATAATAGAAGGTTAAAATTGCGTGTTTTATAATAAAAAAAAACCATGACAGTATCATTTTAATCAATGCTAGTTTTACTATTTTACCTTCTAAGGTCCAGCACATTGATTTTCAATGACTAGCACGGTTTTTTCCAGTGCCAACATCAAAATTTCAGTTCTGCGCATTAACAGAGAAATTCTTAATGCATGGTATCAGTTTTTTCACAAAATCAACTTATTGCTATCATAAATAATCTTTCAAGTCAGTTATATTTTATTTATATATATATATATATATATATATATATATATGTCTGTGAAAACATAATGACAGAGTTTTATGTTCAAAGTTCAACAAGATTTCTTTTTCAAGAAAAGTTATTTAGTTATTTTAGTACGAAATTATACGTGAAAACTGGTCGGAACGAACTTGCAATTTTTTCTCATTTTTTTTATGTAACTTCTCATAAAAGTAACATAGAGAAGCAGTACTTAAAATAAAACTGAAGATTTGTGCTTTCAAATGCACGTATTGTGATAATCCAATAAAATAATTCTCTATGCGAAAAATTTGTAGGAAAAATGCAGAACATGAGAAAAATAAAATAAAGTAAATAAATTTATCAAATTAATTGATTAATTGATGATTATAGAGATATTAAAATGTCTAATTAATTGATATAGTTATATTTTATCAAATCTAATCTGATCATAATAAATTCCAGTAGCCTAATATTTTTTGGTAAGAAACTTTTTATGTATATATATCAACGAGAATAAAGTATCATTTACTTAAGGTAATTTATATTTACACTTGAAAAGATTTGTTAATTCAGTGAGATTCCACTCATTTAATATTTTTTGTATAAAATCATCCATTTGGCACTTATTTCCTATGCAATAAATAGAAAAACTTTTGTGTAAAACTTCACAATCGTGCACACTGTTACAATCGAAAATTCGTATACACAAACATACACCAGCGCCGTTATTTAACGTGCTTGGCACCCGAAAAAACCGTGCCCAAGGTGGCACTGTAAATTTACGCGTCAGTTATCGGAAATAAATATTTATAGCACTAAAAAATACTACACTGGTATGAATTTTATTTGTGCTGTCAATAGAGCGAAAAAAATTAATGCCATTCATTACTTTAGAACACACTAGCATTGGAATTTAAACATCTAATCGAATTTAGCATTAGTTTTACCGGTGAAAACTTTTTTCCGTGTACGAAAAATTTCTAAAGTTTTACAATTTTTACTTTTTAATACTTTTTTATATTTATTTGATTATAATAAATCGAATAAAAATTATTTAAGCATTAAAAAAAATTTTTGACTTTGGTCGGAATCGAACCCACGACCCTGTGGACGCGAGGCAAGCGCGTATACCACTACGCCACGGAGCCACCGTACTAGGAAGATTTTAAAACTTGTATAATAACAGTTTTTATATTATTTCTACATATTTAAACATAAGTTATTGCTAGTAATTAATAATCATTTATTATAAATATATCTGTATACGCTTATAGATTAAAATAATGAGGTGTAAAAAATATTAACTATAATTTATTAGTATTATCTGCGTGTATAATATAGTTACAACTTAGAATAATAGCGATCTACTTTATCTACACGATGCATATAAATGAACACTTACACTCGTCTAGCGAATTTTAAAACTAGTAGGAGTAACACGTCAGCTGCGCCCTCTACGAGAGAAACTTACCGACTATGAATTTCACAGTCTCAAATAGATAAATCTTATTGTTTATAACTATTTTATAGTCATATATATTTAGAAGAACATCAATTTGAGAGTATTAATCTGTATTTTTGAATTTTGTCTTGAATCGAAGAAAATTGCTGTTATCAATTTTTTCATATCTCAAAAGCTAAAAGAGATAGGAGTCTGAAAATTAATATATAACTTTTTGATATTTAATAAATAATATAGAAAGTTATTCCAAGAGCCTAAGATATTTATTTCTTGACTTGTGCTTATACTTGAGATTTGTATATTTCATAAATGTGTGTATCAGAGTATCAAGTATGCATAATATATGATAAATAGTCTTAGAATAACTTTTGTTTTCATCTATAATAATCGCAACAAACCATCATGCTAATTTCAAGATTCCTATTTCTTTTAGTTTCTGAGATCACACATATGGTTGATAAATATTTAAATATAAATATAAATACATAAATTGAACTACTTTAAATTTAAAACATAACCTAAAACTATTTTAACTTATTGTATCTTATACATTGTAATCAATGATTTATAAGATTGAGTAGTTATAATATGTTTTAAACATAAACAATAATTAAATCTTATTGTTTATAACTATTTTATAATCAGACATATCCATAGAAACAATTAAAACATTATTTTAAATGTGGTAATGTTTGTTTCAGAATTTTTAGCTTGATCGGCTTTTTCCACTATTATCCATTTTTCATATCTCAAAAACTAAAAGAGATAGGAGTCTGAAAATTTATATATAACTTTGTTATATTTAAAAAATAATATAGAAAGTTATTCCAAGACTCTAAGCTGATTATTTCTACATTTTCTCAATGCAAAGTGATGTATTAAACTAGCGAAAGATTCAATTTTTTATAAAAGTCATTTATTAGATCAATTTAAATTTATATTTACATGAAAGTTATAACATTTTCAATATATTTATTGAAAATCATTATTTAGTCTTAATAAAAATTCTAAATTATTAAAAATTAACCTATTGTTACGTGGGATTTTTGATACGCACTCCTATGGGGAGTGTGAGGATGCAAAATAATTACAAGAGAATTAATATAAGTTAACTGGTATTTATTATAACCCCAAAAATACAGTGAGAGAGAGACTAATTACTTCTGTACTCTAGCGCGTCCGGCGATGGTGTGTCGCTCGTCGTTGTCTAAAACGACGATGTAAATTGCCCGCGACGAAGTGCCGAATCAGCGCATCGTGCGACTCTTGGTCCGGAAACTCGGAGTCGCATTTCTCTGAGTTTCTACCTTATTTTATGTTGTATATTATAATATACGTACAATATAATGTACGTAGCACGTCCAAGGCCGCGAGGCTTCGGCCCCCGAAGCCAAGAACGTACACATGAATACAATAAAAAATTTATTAAACTAAAGTCCCTACAGTGTAACTGAGATAAAAATTTTGTGTACCTATACAGGCCGATGCCTGTCCTGGCTTACAATTTCGCTTTTTATCTATTCCATGTTTGTATGTTGTTATGTATATGTTGTTTGTGTTCTAATTTATTCTACTGTTTATTTTTAAATACTTTTTCATTTTAATACTTTTTTATTTTAATACTTTTTCATTTTAAATACTTAAATACTTTTCCATTTTGACTACGAATTTATGTACTCTCTCTCTCTTATTTTTCCAAAAAGATATATGACATTTATAATAAAATACTTTACAAAATTGTCCAAAAATTAAAATGAATTTTAAATTATTAAATAATACAGCTTTAAATACGAAATTCATTATCTTATTTTCTAATGTTAAGAGATGTTTCTTCTGAAGATACACGTGCGCATCATGTTGCACTCTTGATAAGATAAGAAGCCTTTCACATCCCGAAATACATTCTTCCTCGGATGATATTTAATTTTATTCTAAAGTGATTTAAAGAACCTTCTACTTGTTTTTGTTTAGGTTTGAAGCGGGATTCGAACGTGGATTCGAACTCCTTTTTTTTGTCGAACTTTTATAATAAAATTTGTACACGATTTTTCAATAATTATATGATTTTATCTGAAACAGAAAACTAACTTATTAGTGGAAACGGGTCCCCCCTCTATTTCTAATTGTTTAACCGTCATTTATATATTTATTTTTTGATTCCTCCTTCCTTATAAAATACTTTTTTTCCTTTTATTAAATTGATCACTGATTAATATTCTATCCTCAAAGTATCCTCAAAGCTGCGTCTTACAAAAAATTTATTTATTAACTCTATGTGTTCTCTTTGACGCTTTTGTTTATTTTTTTTTGTGTTAACATTATCCTTTAAGAAGCGTTGCGTCAACTAGAATATGGCCACGGTTTCGACCACGATTGGCTTGATACTCGCCTTTTTTTCTAAAATTTTACTTGCTTTCAGTATTTTCTATGTATTATTATTTTAATTTTATAAGCAATGTTATTCAACTCAAAAAACTCATTAGATTTTCATTTTACTTCTTTTTCGAATAACTTTATAAAGGATACTTGCGTTCGATTCCCATGGGTTTTTTGGGATATGTTCGGTTGTTAAGGTGATATATTTTTTTCAGATCTTAGTCCTTTAGCTCAGTTCTTAATAATTTATAATTATTATTAATATTCAACTTCGTTTATCACGAAGTTGATAACACATGCATATAATGGTTCACTGTATTTAACAGTCTTTTTTTGCTTTTTTTTTTTTTAACTTTTATTTCCAATTTTTTTTTGCATGTTTTATTGATTAAACTATGCATGTCATGTTGCTTTATTTACAACATAGAGAAGATTTACTTCTCGTAATAATTTTTATTTACATTTTATTTATTCTTTTTCTTTGAACTCATGCCTGTTATTACCTTATTTTTTTTTTATTCATTGGACTTTTATTTTCCGTAAGGGGTAAAAGGATACTCATAGGGAATCTTAGGCGAGATCCTGCATTTCTTTTATAGTTGTTATTATTATTTGAGTTGCCTAACTTTTGCTAATTTTACAATTTTGTTGATAATAAAAATATTTTAATCACAATTATCCTCAAAAACAATTAGCTAATTTATTATTTTTATTTATTAGTAAAAAACGTTTCTTTTCTCTTGCGGCCAATTCTTTTGACGCTTTGCTTTACAACTGGATCTTATCTACTATTTATTTTTCTTATTTATTTTTGCTTTTATTCAAAAGATATTTGATTCTTTTTTTTGCTTATACAATATTTGTTGAAACGTCGCACCTTTAAGGATATCTTATTATTCTCATTTCTTAATTTCAACCATTATTATTAATTTTCATTTTTTATATATTTTCTATTTTCTTCTGTAAAATAAGCAGTGATCATATGTCGTTCTTTTTTTTTCCTCGTCCGAAGGCTGCAGAAAAAGAAAAGTTTTCGTTGCATTTCATATTGAAAAATTAATTACTTGCTTTGTCTGTGAAAGGAGGAGGTGCTTTTACTGTAGTTGCGCGCTTTATTTTGTCTACGTGAACCGTTTTTATCTTACTCGCGTTTTTTATTGTTACATTATGTTTCGCGTTATTTATCTCTATGATTTCGTACGGTCCCTCATATTGCGCGTCGTATTTACCCTTCTGCGGTTGTTTTAGTAAGTAAACGCTCTCACCCTCTCGGAAATGTTTAGTGTTTAATTTCTTATCGTAGTAATATTTTGACCTGTATTTGGCCTGTACTAGGTTCATTGCCGCTAACGTTTGTAATTGAGAAAGGTTTTCTACCGTTTCTTTTAAATATTCATCATATGTTTGTAATTTTTCTTTCGGTGGAAAGCTTGATGGTATACGCGCTTTGTATCCGAACACTAGTTCGTAAGGACTGTATCCTGTTGCTTCGTGTTTTGTAGTGTTATAAGCTAACTGGCATAAGTCTAGCCATTCGGCCCAATCTGACTTTTCTTCCATATATGCTTTCAAATATTCTGTGACTGTATGATGCATGCGTTCGATTCCTCCTTGACTTTGAGGATGATACGCAGTCGTGCAATATTTTTCTATTTTAAATATCTCTGCAAATTCTTCAAGTAGATTATTTACGAAATGCCTGCCTTGATCCGTAACAATATCAGACGGCGGCCCAAAATATGCCAATACTTTCCGTGTAAGGGCGTGTGCTACTTCTTCTGCATCTGCATGCACCGTCGGTATTAAGACACAATATTTAGTTAGCCAGTCTTGCACTGTCAGCACATATCTATATCCTTCTTTTGTTTGCTTTAATGGCCCGTAAAAATCCATAGATAACTTTTGAAAGGCTTTTGCAGGTGTGTCTGTAATCAACATAGGCAGCCATGTTTTAACACGTACTAGTTTCTTTGTTTGGCAGTTTTTGCAGCCTAGGACGAATTGTCGCACGTCTGGTCTCATGTTTCTCCAATAATAATCTACTGCTATTTTGTTATACGTCTTATTTATTCCTCTGTGCCCACCTATCGCTGCCTCATGATATTCTTTGAGTAATCTATATCTATCTTCTACCGGTGGTACTGGAATATTATTTTGGTAAAATACTGCTACCAATGGTATATTTGCGAATATTTCATTAAACATTTCTATGAAGTATGTCCAGTCGCTAATTGAGAGCATTGCTAAGTCTCTCACGACGCTAACGTAAGGAATTTCATATTGCAAAATTATCCTTTTCAAATTTTTAATACATTTTTTAATATCTGCTTTTAGTGCTTTATCGTCTATATGTGCTTTAACGAATGCACAAAATATGAAATTATCTTTGTAATTAGATACATGTACCTCGCCGACTGCAAATTTTCTGCTTGATATTTCTTCCGGATTTATATATTGCCGCTCTATAAGCTCTTCAATTATTTCTGTATTTAAGTAAAAATCTGTTATAATCGTATAAATTAAATTTTCTTTATATTTAAATGGGTGATCTCTTAATATTTTTAATTTACTAAATGGCTGTGGTACTTCGTCATCTATCGGAGCCCAAGGTGGTTTCTCGCGCGGCGGCCTTGCATTCTTTACAAGGCAACGCTCGAGCGCATCACTTATCTTATGTGATTGACTCTTTTCTCTTTGCGCCAGTAAGTCTGTCGTAGGTGTAATAGGAGTATCTGGCTTGTTGATATTATTCTCTCGTTGTTCGTCGTCGTTTTCGCTCGACGCTGTACTTTCTTCGTTTTCTTTATTATTTTAATGTCTTTTTACTACATTATTTTTCCTTGTATAAAGGTACGGCGTAAAATGCCTTCCTTTTAAATGTAGATGAATAAAATTATTTGAACTATTTGCCTTGAAATGGCAATATAGTGTTTCATCATAATCTGTTACAAAATGCACGCATATGTTTTGATTAAATTCACAAGAAAATATAAATACGCAATCTACATCTGCGTGTCTTGTGCGTGACGTTAAGATAGCTTCTGCCGTTTGTGGATCTCCGCATGCACCTAAAGATATTGCGTGTAATAATATGTCTCTTAATTCATTTGCGGACATTCCTAAATTACATACTTTTATTACTGAGTGAAAAAAACAATTACCGTCTTTTGGTATATTGTCATCCCTTATCAAATCCAACCAGTGTTGTGCACATTCATTACTTGCATCATATACCTCAAATACACCTGCACCATCATTAAAAGAATTACTCCAACTTATTGGTCCATTTTCGTCATCGTATTGTACTGTTTCTATTATATTCATATGCTCATTTTCTTCGTCAGTTTTTTCTTCTTCAAGGTCTTGCGACTCAGTCTCATCTAAATCATTTTTATCTAGCTCTACGTCACTCTCATTCTCTTCCTGCTCCATGCTTTCGTCTTGCGACTCAGATTCACTGACGTCATGCTTATCTCTCTCGCTTTCACTCTCACTTATAATTTCTTTTTCTTGATTTTTATTTGTATCTTGTACCTCAAACTCGTCCTCGAAATATGAACCTTTGTCTGTTTCACTGTCAATAATTTCGACTTCAGAACTTATTCTTAATGATTTTTTCTCTTTATCTTTTTCTAAGCTTATGTTTGGTACTAATTTGTAGTATTCTCTTGGCATTTGAGGTCGAACTTTTTCTCGCTCATTAAAATCTGTTTGATTTATTATTTCTTGAGGTACGTCGCCTCTTAGTGCTTCTGCTACTTCTCCTGGAGTTTCTTCCCATATATTTATTTGTACACCTTCTCTACCATTTATCTCTCGTTCTTGCACATCAACTAAAAATCGAGCACGCATTTTTGTTATTATTTCTGGAATCATATTTAATATACTTTCTCGGATACTTTCTTTACTTTGTGAAGTGTGTTGTGAATCATCCTGTGTCTCCTTTTCTTTTTCTATTTGGGTGCCGTTGTGTTGAGAAGCTTTCGATTTTATATTTATTGTTTCTAATGGCGATTCTACGTCACAGCTGTTTCTATTATTTTTCAATATGCTTTTACTTTTTGATATTTCGCTCGCTGGCTCATACGTGTTCTTTTCTCTTCTTGATGACACTGCATGTGGCTTATCTACTGGTGTACTCGCTGCAAGAATTCCTTCTCGCATGTTTGTGCTTTTTCGCATATATGCGAGCTTACCGTCGTTTTGTGCTTGACTTATTATATTTTCAGCTTGAATTAATTTTTTCTTTCTATCTGCTTGACTTTTACGTGTTTTTAACGCTTTCTTATTTCGCCTTTTCCTTTTGTACGCCGATCTTTTCCAAGGGTCTTTCTTTCTTTTTGCATAATTCCAATTTTCTTCAGAACCGGTTATACTATTGATTTCTGACTCGTCACTTGTTTCTTTAATAAAGATTTTCTTTTTAGGATTATCAGAATTTTCTGAACTTGAATCTTCTTCTTTAGTTTTATTCGCATTTTTATTTATTGCGCGTGTAATAAAAATTCTTGCTGGCGGACCGCATTCGTTTGCGTTTGGTTCCTGATTTTCTTGCTTATCTGCTAATTGATACATTTCTGCACGTGGTAATTCAGGATTTTCTTCGCCATCTGCAATTACCGGATTTCTAGACAATGCATCAGCTGCATTATTTTTCCTTCCTGGTCTATATACTACATCAAACGTATATCCTCGTAAAGCTGCTTTTAATCTGTTGAATCTTAAATCCGGCTTTGTGCTTGTATGGAAATGCTTTAACGGTTCATGATCTGTAACTACTGTGAATTTTGTACCGTATAAATAAGGTCTAAACTGTTCCTTTTCAAAAACTACTGCCAACAATTCTTTGTCATATACAGTATACCTAAGTTCGCTTCCTTTTGAACATCGTGAGGCATATACACAAGGTCGATCTTCGCCGATTTTTCCTTGGCTTAATATTGCGCCTATTCCATAATCAGATGCATCTGTTGTTACTATAAATGGCTCGCTTAAGTTAGGCGCGGCCAACACAGGCTCCTCGCATAGCTTCTCACGTAACGTGTCAAATGCTATCTGATGTTCTTCTAACCACAGAAATTTCTCTTTCTTTGAACTTAATTTATGTAACGGTCTTGCTATACTTGCAAAATCTTTTATAAATCGACGATAATATCCAACAAAGCCTAAAAATTGTTTTACTTTCTTTTTATTTGTTGGTGTAGGATAATCACGCGCTGCTTCTATCTTTTTAGGGTCTGTTTTAATTTGGCCTTTTCCTACTATATGTCCTAATACCTTCGCCTCACGTCTTAAAAATTGACATTTCTTTGGTTCTATTGTTAGATTAGCTTTCTCAATGCGTTTTAAAAATCTTTTAAAACGAAGAGCGTGCTGTTCTAAATTTTCGGCGTGTATAATCACGTCATCTAAATAAATCTCAAGCTCTGAACCTTGCAAGCCCTGCAAAGCTAGAGCCATCGCCCTGCTAAAGGTCATGGGTGCTTCACATAACCCCATAGCCATACGTTTATATTGATATGTACCTGATGGCCCTGAAAACGCAGTTTTATGTGCGTCTTTTGCACCAATCTTTACCTGATAATAGCCGTCCTTAAGGTCTACGGCGGTAATATAATTTGCTGACGCTAAATTTTCTAAAATGTCACAAGTTAACGGCAGTGGATAGCAACTTCCCACAGTGATTTCATTTAGTTGGCGAAAATCTGTCACCAAACGCCAGCGTTTCCTGCCCTGAGGGTCAGGTTTCTTGTTAACTATCCATGCTGGGCTACTATAACTCGACATAGATGGTTCTATAATATCTTTTTTCAGTAACTTCTCTATTTCTTGCTGCATAATATTTTTTAATGCTATCGGATATCTGTATGGTTTCACACGTATTGGCTCCTCATGAGTCGTTTTTATTTTATGTGTTAAAATATTTGTTGCTGGGAGTAACTCATCGTCTAGACCGAAAACGAAAGGGTTCTCGGATATCAACTCTCTGACGTGCATTTTTTCTTCTTCATTTAATTCTTCCAAGTCTAACACTTCCATTATTTTTTCCACTCTTTCTTTTATTTCACAAGGAGTTTTATTTGCCATGCATCTGTCTACATATTTTATTTCAGCATCAGCACTTTCTTTCTCTGAATTTTGTTGCGCGTACTCCGACATTGCGCGTCTAATCTTTTTGCAATTAGAAACTTTGTTTCCTTCGTTGTTGCCGTCCTCACCGGCATAGAAATTATTATCTTCTTTAATAACCTCGCATGGAAAAATTTCTATTTCTGGAGTCGGAATTTCAATATTCTTATGATTCGTATTTATACATACTGCATATGCTCTACCATTTTTATTTTCTGTAATAAAATTTCCAAATAATATTCCTGGCCCTAAATTTTGAAGTGGCACCCAGCCTACTTCTACATCATTATTTATAACTTTTGCAGCAATAACGCGTCTCATTCTTGCGGAAATTTCCACTGTTTCCATCCGCTCAAAGGGAATCGATAATTTTATAAAATCAATGCACTTATGTACGGCATTTATATGTCCGTTGTGCTCACTAATAGTTTGCCAGCCTAGTAGCCCATCTGTTTTTACAGGAAAGCTATCTGGGACAATATGGACCTCACACTGTAGTCCTTGAAGAGTCATATCTGCTCTTCCTAACGTATACATTTCCCCTGGCATGACGCCTGTAATCTCTAAAATATGCTGCCTATCTATACTTGTATTTTCATTTATACATTTGGCCTTTACTACGGAAATATCTGCTCCTGAATCAACATAAAATCTTGCACTTTTTTCTTTTGAATTCCGACTTTCCAGTTTAACAATAGGCGGATTACGCCCTGCGCACGCGAGTTTCATGTTTATTGTGCGTCTAATTTTTACATGCTTATTATTACTATTATTTAATATATTTTGATTATTATTAATTAATTCCTGCCCGGCGCCTGAGGATTGCGGCGGACATCCTGCGAGTTTAAAGGCTCGTTTATTTTATTACTTTGATTATTCTCATTTATCTTTGCGTTCGAATCCCGCTCTCTATCCGGGCCGCGCGTTTGATTCTCGTTCCTGTTATATTGATATCTCTCACGACTGTTGTCTCTACTACGACCTCTATTAAAACCTATATCATTCCTATTATCGTTACGTGCATAATTATTATAACGCGGCGGTCCTTGCGCATTATAATTATATTCATTATTGCGTGAGTCATAGTTTCTGTTCCTATTGAACCCACTGTTAAATCTGCTATAATTATTTCTGTAATTACTACACGGAGAAAGTTTTGCCTCAATAAAGATGATGCGCGTCGCACTAAAAAAAGTGATGCCTTTTGCACCGTGAATCACGAATAATGCTTCGCATTTCATAATTCATGCATCACTTTTTGTAGTGCATAAGCGCCGAAACACAATGCGCGAGGAGGCGGCGCACTGTATTTCGTCGCCTACGGTGGCGCTGCATCGAAAAACTTGATGCATGTTCGATATTTATCGTGCATGCGAGGCACTTTGTGGAGCATTTTAAAAACGCACTATCTTTTATGATGTGAAACTTTCTCGGTGTATTAGCATTCACATTGTTATAATTATTATTAGAATTATTTCTGCCATAATTATTATCAAAATTTCTATTGTAACTATTACTATCGAAATTTTTATTGTAATTATTATCATTGAAATTTTTATTGTAATTATTATCATTGAAATTACTTCTGCTATAATTGCTTCGCGGACCATTCGTATAATTTTTGTTATTGTTTGACTGTTTTCTTTTACTATTATTAACATTTTGCGAATTATTTTTATTTTGTGCATGAATAATACCATTTTCGGCATCATTTCTTAGTGTTTGACACTCTGCCGTCGCGTGCCCCATCTTATCGCAATAAGCGCATTGTATTTTATCTTATTTTTTCTTAATGCACGCGCCTTCTTTATGGCCTTCTTTATCTCAATAGCTACATTTAACTGCACTTGTACCTGTTTCTATTTTTACAGGCGTAGCTTGCATTGCTTTTATTTGTGCTTCATGCATTTTCTTTGTATCTAATGCCTGATGTTGATTTTGCGTTAATTGCATCATGTTATTAATATTCGGTTGAGACCATAATGACAACGATTGCGTATTTTGTGCTACCGAATATACGGGTTGCAGGCCGTTTATGAATGAGTTTTGCATCTGTGCAAAAAGTCGCGTCTTTTGTTTATTTTCAAAATCGGCTGCAAGTTGTATAGCCTTTCTTAAAGTCTGAGGTTTTTCGCAACGCACTTGCATTTCTAAGGGCGATATTAATCCGAACAAATAATACTGTAAGGCGTCTCTTTCTATTAATTGCTTCCTCGCTAATCGATCTTGTACATTTAATGCAGGTATTGTATCGTAAATCGTTAATAATCGATTCAATAGAGCTTGTGCACGCGCGCCAAAATCTGTTGCTGACTCGCCTTGCTGCTGTGTTATCACTTTTAATTGTGTAGATAACTCTTCTAATATTGTTACGTTATTATACTGTGCCTGTAAGTCTGCTATGAGAGCTTCTATCGACTCGTATTGCATCAAACGCGCCGTAAAAATATCCGCCGCTTTTCCCGTGAGTTTTGTCGCCAACTCGTACATAATGAAAATTTGACAGCCTGGCCCGAAATTATTTACTATGCTTCGCAGTACTGAACAGAATAACGGTAATTTATCTACGCTGCCGTCAAAAGTTGGAATTTGTCTGATTGCTTGATGTAACGATAAATAAGGCGTATTTTGAAAATTTGTGCCTTGCATATTTAACATGGGGTTTATTTGTTGCGTATTTAATGCGTAATTAGTATTTATCGGTGAATTTATTGGAAAATTTGGATTCATTTGAGTTGGTATCATATTACTCCACGGTTGTGGAATTTGTTGTGGAAAACTCGTGTAATTGTATGGTATCGAAGGATAAACTAACTGGTTCGGGCCCTGGTTCGCGTACGGTAACCATGTCTCGTTGGTTTTTGGGCTTTCCTCTGATTTTGATTTTTGAGTCTCGGTTTCTCTTTTATTTCGCGGGAGCGTGCCGTTATTTACTATGTTTCTTTCTTTCGTAATATTTAATGATTCCTTTGGTAATTCGAAACCCTGAGACGCGGCTATTTTGTATTTTTCATTCAATTCTTTCATTTCTTTCTCTGACAAGTTAACTGTTAAATTTTCACCATATCTCGGAGTGTACATTGGCATATACACCGTGTTCTGTGACATGGTCGGAAATGATATCCTTTCGTCCCCGAATTCGGCTAAGATTTCTTCACTACGCGAACCTCTAATAGGAGACAACGAACGTCCTCTACGTCTCGCTTTTCCGTCCTTTTTCGAAAATAAATTGATGAGCGACATATTCGATAAATAAGATTTTACAATTTTATTTTTTTCTTAAAATTTTTATTACTGCTTTTTAAATTACGCGTGAGAAGGTGAAGCGTTCACGTTTTCTTATGCGCGCTGATAATTAATTAACCTTGCCGTAAACGTTAACGTTACAAATCAACTATCAAATTAATATAATCCAAACGTTAACTTCCTCTATTTAACTTCTTTTCTTTACTGCAAAATTTATTATTTGATCACGTAAATAAGCTAATATATTTATAATAATTTCTGATAATATGCTTTTGAAATTAATGAGACTTTTTTTGAAAATTGAAGAAAAAAGAAAAAATTTAATAAATAACCCAGATATTGAAATTTATTATTTGCACGCACTCGCTTGTTTGAATTTAATTTTTTTTCTAAGGATTTATTAAAATTTCCAATATTTGAATATTATTTTCTTTTATTTAAGAACGGCACTATTTCTCTGTTACGCTCGCGCTCGTTTTCTTTTTTTTTCACTTCCTAACGCACACTATATGCGCGTACTAATCACTTTTATAAATAAAATGAGAAAAAGAAAAATTTCTAATTTTTATTCTATCTGTTTTTTTCATTCGGATTTTCCCGTGACCCTGTACTAACCCCGTGGGACAATATAATACGATTTATATAAATTTGTACTTACTTGTTGCAGCAGAGAGTGAGCAGCGAGGCTAGTCCACCCTGAGGAACTGATCAAGAGAGTGAGAGTGACGGTACTGGTACCACCGCCTAGAAAAGAAGCCACTCAACTTGTCAATCTCCTGGGGCGACAGAACCCGGAGATCGATACGTCGAAGTGGAAGATTCTCCAATGTGCTGAGCGAGGCCCTAGTAGCCTCCTCACTCTGGGTATCGACGAAAGCTCGTCAGAGGTATTGAGGGCCAGGGGTGGCAAAGCCTTCTTGGGGACGGGTGAAGTTACCTTTCGGTGGGCTTCAAGGAACTCGGAGGGGGTAGGCGCGGACGTCGCGGAGGGTAGGAAGGATAGTGTGTTCGTGGAGCAGCAATAAAGAAATGGCTGACTCACGAGCAAATATTATCCAGATTAACTTGCACCACAGCAAAAGCGCCTCGGTGAACTTAACCAGGTGCATGTCTGTGAGGCACACATGCCCAGCTATGGCACCAGCCATAGCGTTGATTCAAGAGCCGTGGCTTGTTCGGGGTCGCATTAGGGGCCTTACGGCGGCGGGTCGGATTTACGCGAGCGATGAGCATGAGGGGCAAAGAGCCTGTGTGGCTATAAGGGGATTGGAGGCTGCGTTAATGCAGGAATTCTCCACCAAGGACCTAGCAGTCGTTAGAGTCCAAAGTGGTGATGGGATGAACAGTAAGAGGGAGTTCATAGTTGCCTCTGCTTACTGTGCACATGATAGAGAGTCTCCTCCTGGGGAACTCAGGGAACTTATCAGATACTGTAGGAGGAAAGGCCTTGGCTTAGTAGTTGGATGTGATGCTAACGAACACAATGAGGTGTGGGGCAGCACAGATACGAATGGGCGAGGCGAGGAACTATTGGATTACTTAATTGAGGAAAATCTGGTCCTGCTAAACAGAGGTGCTGAGCCCACCTTTGTTACGTCCAGCAGAAGAGAGGTACTAGATATCACCTTGTGTAATGAACGGCTGGCGGACCTGATGCAAGACTGGAGAGTCTCAAATGAGCCTTCCATGTCAGACCATAGGATTATCAGGGTCACGATGAGAGGTATAGAACCATACGTGACTTGGATTAGGAACCCCAAGAAAGCAAACTGGGAGGGGTACCGGCTATCTGTGGAGTACCAATTAAAGGGCTTCAAAGGCAGATACGGTACAAGAAAGGATCTGGAATATACGGAGGGGTATATTAGAGAGGCAATGAATCGAGCATTTGAGGAAAATTGTCCTCTTGTGCAGAAAACCATGGGACGTGGTAAGCTCCGATGGAATGCTGAGTTGGAAGCATTGCGCAAGAAAACAGGAAAGCTCTTTAATAGAGCGAGGAAGAAAAAGACGGAAGAGCATTGGAGTGCCTACAAGGAAAGCCAGCGAGCCTATAAGAAGCTTATCCAGGATGTTAAAGTTGACTCTTGGAGGCGGTGGTGCTCGGAGACTAGTTCAATGAGCGATACTGCTAGGCTTTTTAAAGTGCTCGCTGATGCACCAAGAGGTGAACTTCGTTTCGTTAAGAAACAGGACGGGAGTTTTACTAAAACCCCAATGGAAACCTTGCACTTGCTGATGGAAGCCAGTTTTCCTGACTTCGACTCGGCAGCGGGGCCAGTAGTGGCCCCCCGTAGGGTGGGGATTAGGACGGATTGGAAAACGGCAAGTCAAGTGGTAACAGAGCAAAGAGTGAGAGAGTCTGTTCAGTCTTTCGAACCCTTTAAGGCACCAGGAGTAGACAATATAACTCCAGCGTTATTACAACATTGTTTAGATGTAATAATAAAACCGCTAACGGGACTACTGAGGGGATGTGTGGCCTTAGGCTACACACCTCGGCAGTGGCTCAAGACGAGAGTCATCTTCATTCCGAAACCAGGAAAGAAGAGCTACACGGAAGTCAAGGACTTCAGACCCATTAGTCTTACGTCTTTCATGTTAAAGACGTTGGAAAAGGTGGTTGATGGTTTTATAAAAGAAGGGCCCTTGAGGCTGTATCCACTTCACAAAGACCAGCATGCCTATCAGAAAGGTAAGTCAGTAGAGACTGCACTCCTATCGGTCGTAGACTTCATAGAAGGTCAGATTGAGCTTAATGGAGTATGCATAGGTGTGTTTCTCGATGTGGAGGGAGCGTTTAACCGCACATCCAGAATGGCTATTCGGAAAGGTGCGGAGGAACATGGAATTCCCAGTAGCGTCATTGAGTGGATAATGAGCTTTCTGGGGAATAGGGAATTATGTGCATCCTGGATGGGACATAAGATTAGTGGGTTGGTCTCGGAGGGGTGTCCGCAGGGAGGGGTCCTCTCCCCACTGTTATGGAGCCTGGTCGTGGACAGCCTGCTGCGTATGTTAAACGGGATGGGAATAAGAGCAGTGGGATATGCGGACGATGTCGCTATTCTAGCTAGAGGTGCTTTCGAGGAAGTACTCAGAGAGTTAGTACAGACGGCTCTCAAGAAAGCAGCAGAATGGTGTAGAGTCAAATCACTATCTATTCAGGGGGATAAGACAGTTGCAATGATTTTCACCAAAAGATATAAGGTGAAGCCACTGCGGGAGATGGAACTGTGTAACACTAGGATATCTTATGTGGAATGTACTAAGTATCTTGGCGTTACGTTGGACAGAAAGATGCTATGAAAGAAGCATCTGGAGGAAAAATGCAAGAAAGCGATTGTCAATTTTTGGCAATGCAGAAGAGCCCTTGGTGCTAGATGGGGGTTGGGTCCGAAGCAGATGCTCTGGATCTACTCTGCGATCATTGCACCAAGGCTATCTTATGCCTCGATTGTCTGGTGGAGCCGGACGCTGAGGAGGATTGACTGCAAACAGCTGGATCGGGTGCAGGCGCTCTTTCTTAGGGGAATTACCGCCACGAGAAGGAGTACGCCATGTGCTGCCCTTAGGACCATGCTGGGTCTGCCTACCCTGGCGTTGCATATCAGATCAGAGGCTATGAGGACGGCTTATCGGCTTAGCTGTATTGGAGTATGGGACCCAAACAGCAATAGGCATAAACGGCTGTTTAGAGGATCAGTAAAGGAGCTCTGGAATGAACCCCAGGACAGAGTACTACCTGTTGCTATTAGAGACGGTAGATATAAGATCCACATTCCGGAAAGAGAATCGTGGGAGGAACATAGACCTAGGCATGGTGAGATTTGGTTCACGGATGGGTCTAAGACAAGGCAAGGGGTGGGAGCTGGTTTCTGTGGACCTAAGTACCAGGACAGTTTTTGCCTCCGCCTGGAAAATTATAATACAGTTTTTCAGGCGGAGATGTATGCCATTAAAACGTGTGCAGAAACACTTAATGAAAGAGGTAGAAAAGGTAAAACCATATGGCTCTGCTCAGATAGCCAAGCAGCTTTAAGAGCCATTAGGAGGGTAAATACTAGCTCAAAGTTGGTGATGGAAACAAAGACATCACTAATGAGATTAGGAAAAGATAACCTTCTCAACCTAACCTGGATTCCAGGACATTCTGGATGGAAGGGAAATGAGAAAGCGGACGCTTTGGCTAAACAAGGGGGTAGTACTCAGGGTCCTATTGGACAGATAGTGGGTATGCCCTTTGAAGAGGGAAGAAACAGGATTGCAGCATATGTCGAGAACCTTCGAAAAGAAGAATGGCGTACTGCTGATGGCTGTAGTAAAGCCAAAGTCCTGTGGGGGGACACAGGGGGCGGGTGGAGCAGTGAATTACTCGCTCTCGGGAGATGGCAGCTCAGAACTATTGCTGAGGCTGTTACTGGACATTGCAATTTGAATAGTTTTCAACACAAAGTGGGTAAGAGGGAATCTCCCTACTGTGCTCGTTGCGATGAGGATACTGAAGAAACACCATTCCACCTGCTGGGTGAATGTCCAGCTTTGGTAAACACTAGATGTAGGTGGTTTGGTAGGGCGGTGGCGACACCGCAGGAAATTAGGGAACATAGTATCAGAACGGTTCTGGGATACTGTAAGGCAGTGAACCTTCTGAGATGCTAAGTTTTTGCGGATGGGAATAGCGTACAATGGCAACAGCTAAGTGCGCTGCACCGTAAGGTCCCTCCGGAGATTCTATTCTATTCTATTCTATTGGTAATTCGAAACCCTGAGACGCGGCTATTTTGTATTTTTCATTCAATTCTTTCATTTCTTTCTCTGACAAGTTAACTGTTAAATTTTCACCATATCTCGGAGTGTACATTGGCATATACACCGTGTTCTGTGACATGGTCGGAAATGATATCCTTTCGTCCCCGAATTCGGCTAAGATTTCTTCACTACGCGAACCTCTAATAGGAGACAACGAACGTCCTCTACGTCTCGCTTTTCCGTCCTTTTTCGAAAATAAATTGATGAGCGACATATTCGATAAATAAGATTTTACAATTTTATTTTTTTCTTAAAATTTTTATTACTGCTTTTTAAATTACGCGTGAGAAGGTGAAGCGTTCACGTTTTCTTATGCGCGCTGATAATTAATTAACCTTGCCGTAAACGTTAACGTTACAAATCAACTATCAAATTAATATAATCCAAACGTTAACTTCCTCTATTTAACTTCTTTTCTTTACTGCAAAATTTATTATTTGATCACGTAAATAAGCTAATATATTTATAATAATTTCTGATAATATGCTTTTGAAATTAATGAGACTTTTTTTGAAAATTGAAGAAAAAAGAAAAAATTTAATAAATAACCCAGATATTGAAATTTATTATTTGCACGCACTCGCTTGTTTGAATTTAATTTTTTTTCTAAGGATTTATTAAAATTTCCAATATTTGAATATTATTTTCTTTTATTTAAGAACGGCACTATTTCTCTGTTACGCTCGCGCTCGTTTTCTTTTTTTTTCACTTCCTAACGCACACTATATGCGCGTACTAATCACTTTTATAAATAAAATGAGAAAAAGAAAAATTTCTAATTTTTATTCTATCTGTTTTTTTCATTCGGATTTTCCCGTGACCCTGTACTAACCCCGTGGGACAATATAATACGATTTATATAAATTTGTACTTACTTGTTGCAGCAGAGAGTGAGCAGCGTGATAAGGAGCACTCTCATTTCTTCGGTTATAATTTTTTTTGGACGTCCTTCCTTCCTTCCTTCCTCTCGTCCCGATCTTCTGCGTTGCAAACTCGCGACGCGATATTTAAAAAAAATATTTAATAAAGAATTCGCTAAAAATCTATTTGCTCGCTGTATCCAATTAATCAAATTATCTCTCTCTCTCTTTAAAAAAAAATTCTCTATTTTATCTGACGCGCTTTAAGTTTATTCTTGAAAAAAAAATTTTATTTTTTTTTGCTAAAATCCTCGATGCGTATCCCACACCGCTGCCACCAAAATGTTACGTGGGATTTTTGATACGCACTCCTATGGGGAGTGTGAGGATGCAAAATAATTACAAGAGAATTAATATAAGTTAACTGGTATTTATTATAACCCTAATAGTTTCAGATAGAAAATATTCTCTCTGTTTCAATTCTGGAGGGACGTTCAGAAAGCAAAGAAACTTTTGATTTTGTATGGTTGATGCTTCAACATTTATTTAAAGCATATCAACCCAAGTTCATATATATATATCCAGCTTCTCGTAGTTCGTTAATTATAAAGTCTATCTCCTTGGTAGTATACAGATTTGTATTAGTAGGAGATGTAAGAATACGAAGGCGATCAACTAATACATTGGGGTCGTCCCATTCTCCAATTCCATAATCTTTTAACAGGAGATCACTCATGTATTTAGATGAAGATGCGTTACTAATAGAATGATCTGATGAAGTATCATTGTAAGAATCTATGGAACTTAATTTTGCTTTTTTAAATTTATATACTGGTAAATTTTTAAAGTTAGATTTTGATTTACAGTTTTCGAGTTAAAGAAAAGTATTATTGGAAGAATCTGACAATGTATCACTATTAACATCGTTAGAACTAACTTTCGCTTTTTTACATCTTGATACTGATGAAGCGTTATTACGAAGTTTCCTTTTATAACTTCGAAATATGTTGTACTTTTTATTCTTTTGATAATTTTCTATTTCATCATCAGAGCTAGAATAACTATCTTCAAGTATTTTTGATTCTGGATACCTTTGCTGATTGATGGAATCAATATCATCTCTCCTCGTGAGTTTATCATTTGAATGATGTGTATTGAGAGCATCATTAGACTCGCGTTTTTCCTTAAAAATCATATTTCTTGTTACATTTTCTTTCTTCACAGATATTATTGTATGGTTATGTGATGTACAATTTACAAGTTTCATGTCCTTCGTTACAGCACGACTTAAACATTGTTTTGAATAGTAAAGATGACACTTCCAGTGTATATTACCATTCTTCATAACTTTATCCTTATAGAAAGGAATGTCATTCAAAAGAAATTTATCTTTTCCTCTAGAACTTTTTATAAGTTGAAGAGATGTATTAGGCGTGAGTTCATCACTAAGATTCGAAACAACATCAATCTTTGAATCATTCGTAAATAGAGTTTTTTTTTCTCTTGATTAGAATCAAATATTCGACAAATGTTTGTACCCAATCGATTTGGAAGTTTGGATTTAATCATCTCTCTTAATTTCTCTGTTTCGAGAAAGTTTGCCATGTTGATAGCTTGAGCTTATCATGCATACTGTTCGTGAAATACAAACTCAGCTGTATTTATAGAAAATAACGGGTCATGCAAAACCTTTTTAACAAGATGATTTACAAGATAATAAGATGATTTAGAATACTAAGATGATTAAAAAAAAAAATAAATCTAGAAATTATAAGAAAGTCGATGAGAGTCGATGAGAGTCGATGTAAGTCGATAAAGAGTCGATGAGAGTCGATGAGAGTCGATGAGAGTCGATGAGAGTCGATGAGAGTCGGTGAAGAGTCGATGAGAGTCGATGTAAGTCGATGAGAGTCGATGAAGAGTCGATGTAAGTCGATGAAAAGTCGATGAAAAGTCGATGAGAGTCGATGAGAGTCGATGAAGAGGCGATGAAGTGTCGATGAAAAGTCGATGAGAGTCGATGAAGGTCGATGAGAGTCGATGAGAGTCGATGAAGAGTCGATGAGAGTCGATGAGAGTCGATGAAGAGTCGATGTAAGTCTATGAGAGTCGATGAAGAGTCGATAAGAGTCGATGAAGAGTCGATGTAAGTCGATGAGAGTCGATGAAGAGTCGATGTAAGTCGATGAAGAGTCGATGAGAGTCGATGAAAGTCGATAAGAGTCGATGAAGAGTCGATGTAAGTCGGTGAGAGTCGATGAAGAGTCGATGTAAGTCGATGAAGTGTCGATGAAAAGTCGATGAGAGTCGATGAGAGTCGATGAAGAGTCGATGTAAGTCGATGAAGTGTCGATGAAAAGTCGATGAGAGTCGATGAAGAGTCGATGTAAGTCGGTGAGAGTCAATGAGAGTCGATGTAAGTCGATGAGAGTCGATGAAGAGACGATGTAAGTCGATGAAGAGTCGATGAAAAGTCGATAGCTCAAGAAATATATCGACCTTAACAGCGAGAAGCGGAAGAATGCCAAGAATGAGTTTGAGAAGATGCTCTTCAAACTTTTCGCTAACGCTGTGCATGGTAAAACCATGGAAAACGAGCGAAAACACGTTGATATTAACGGCATGTCGGAGCTGCAGCAATCGAGTTTTGCTTTTTTTATTTTATCAATATCTTTTTAAATTCTTAAATTAAACAAATATAATGACTTGTCCGCACTAAAGCTATATTTATACAATAATTTTTGTTAAAATAAAAAATCATTTGGACTTTTTATTTTTTTATGAGCTTGGATTGGAAATTAGATATCAAACTCGACAAACCTAACCTTAAAATACGACATATTGAAAGTTTTTATTATAACTTTGTATGTATAATATTTTGGTGGATTTCTTGAGTTGTCCGCACTAGAGTTTAATCTTACAAATTTTTTCTTTGTAGCAAAGAAACTCGATTAAACGCATCGTTTATTCATAAGTTAAGATTGGAAATATTATTAGAAGGCGGACAGCTTCGTCATGCTCTTAAGCTCGTGAATAAGTGGGAAGGACGCTACGGTGCTGAGACGCTCATTGCCAGACCAAATTTCAGCAGTTGCGCCATCTTTGATGAAAATTTGGTAGCGATTCAACTTTTACGAACGGAAATTTGCATCAGAAAACCTATCTACATCGGGCTCTCTGCACTGGATTTGTCCAAAACTCTCGTATACCGCTTCCATTACGATTACATGCTGGATAATGTTGCAAAAGGAGAAGGAAATTGCAAGCTATTGTATACAGATACAGATAGCTTAGTATACGAGATGACCAACATAGATATGTATCAAATTATGAAGAGACATCCACGAATTTGACACCTCTGACTACCCCCAACCAAACCAGTTCAACATTCCTCCTGCCAATAAGAAAATTGTTGGTTTGATGAAGGACGAATGCAACGGGAACATCATGCTGGAATTCGTTGGACTGAGGAGTAAAATGTACAGCGTCAGAGTCGAAAATCAGAAGACGATAAAGAAAGCCAAGGGAGTGAAGAGTTCGGTGGTCAAAGCAACCATCAGTTTCGATGATTACATCGATTGTTTGAAAACGAAAGAAATCAAGATTCGAGAACAGAGAAACATAAGATCTCGCAACCACCAACTGTACACTGAGAAGGAGACAAAGAGCGCTCTCAGTGCGCATGACGACAAAAGATTTCTTCAAGAAGAAACTACGGACACTCTTCCTTGGGGCCACTACCTAGCAAGATCACGAAATCCAGAACCAGCTGCTATCGAGCCGTTGGATCCTGGAGTGGGGGTAGCTGAGCCGTTGGATCCTGGAGTGGGGGTAGCTGAGCCGTTGAATTCTGGAGTGGGGGTAGCTGAGCCGTTAGATCCTGGAGTGGGGGTAGCTGAGCCGCTAGATCCTGGAGTGGGGGTAGCTGAGCCGCTAGATCCTGAAGTGGAGGTAGTCGCCGTGGTGGGGAGCGCTCTATATGAACAGGTGCAGAATCGGCCGAGCGTCATTCAGTTCGCTGACTCTTCAATCAAAAACGCACTCAAGAGAGCCCACCAACCGACCAGTGAAGAAGTAGGCAGTAACAAGAGATCCAAAGTTAACATTTCTTAAATTAAGGTTAGTATAATTCTATTCATTTCAATATAGTATCAATGCAGTATCAATACAGTATTAATATAGTATGAATATAGTATCAATACAGTATCAATATAATATCAATACAGTATCAATGCAGTATCAATATAGTATCAATACAGTATTAATACAGTATCAATATAGTATCAATACAGTATTAATACAGTATCAATACAGTATCAATACAGTATCAATATAGTATCGATACAGTATCAATACAGTATCAATATAGTATCGATACAGTATCAATACAGTATCAATATAGTATCAATACAGTATTAATATAGTATCAATACAGTATCAATACAGTATCAATACAGTATTAATACAGTATCAATATAGTATCAATACAGTATCAATACAGTATCAATACAGTATCAATACAGTATCAATACAGTATCAATACAGTATCAATACAGTATCAATATAGTATCAATACAGTATCAATATAGTATCAATACAGTATCAATATATTTTTTCAACTAAGAATTTGTTTTTCTGTTATAGATAAGATGGACATCTCTAAATTGAACGTCGTTGCCGGAGGAGGATTTCTTCCTACTAAAAAGATCACTGAACTGACAGAAGGCACTTCCTACACGGTCACATGTTTGAGACAAGTGAAAACTCGCTTTGGACCTAAGATTGTAGCAGAACTATGTCAAGAAATGCAAATCTTCTTACCTAAAAAAGTGTCGAAAGTTCTTGAAAAAGATCAAGAATTTTTTGAAAGAATGTAGAATGCGGCTAATAAACTCAAACTTTGTGTAGTGTTCAAAGGAGGTTATGTCCTCGAATTTTGTAGTGTTTAGCGTGTGTATAATAAATGTATAGTTATGAGTGTTTTATTCAAATAAGTGTTTAATTATTAAAATAAATGTTACAATAAATTTTGTTTGATTTTAAAAAGTGTTTATTTATTTCGTATTATCCAACATACAGTATAAATTACAAGATTTATGATATAAGCTCAAATGCTCTGATTAAAATAACATGGGATTCTTTGTGAGTATTAATTCTATATAAAATAACTAATTTCATTTTAATACAAAATATTTATTGGGCATCTGCTTTATCAATCCAACTATTGTGAGAATCGTCAAAACCAAGGCACTTTACAAATACTTCATTTCCACGTCTGCTGAAAATCTTCTCCACAAGATAGTAATCTGGATATTTGACGCTTTGTAATTCTTGTTCATAAAAACCTCCAGCTTTTGGTTGATCTTTGTAATCCTGCAAGAGGTAAGTAACTGCTTTTGTTCTGCGGACCTGGCGCACTGTAAATACTTCAGTAGACCAGTTGGGTGTGTATCCTTTCTCGAATACTTGTTTTAACTTGCTTACTCGTACTTTGTAACCAACATTGAACTTTGGCTTCTTTTCTGGTAAGTTAACAATACGTTTATATCTTTGAAGAACTTCTGCTTCGTTTTCAGCCGTAACATCTTTTGGTTTAATACCAATAGTCCGATGCTTTTCATCATTGTACTTGTCAATCAAATTGGGAAGAATATCGATCCATTTGTAGTTGCCACGTAAACTAAACTACTTCCACATTTTGTTTTTGAGAGTGCAATAGAAGCGTTCGCAAATAGACGCTTTGAGATTGCTATAAGTCGAGTAGAGATTGATTTTATATTGTTGCATGAGATTCTGGAAATTTGTATTATAAAACTCCTTGCCTCGGTCGGTGTGAAGATTCTTAGGCACTCTACCTTTTGTCATTACGGACTTCATAGCAGCAGAAACATCCACTCCAGTTTTTTGTTTTACAGGAACAGCCCAGGCGTATTTTGAAAAAATATCTGTAACTGTAAGCATGTATTTGTAGCCTTTGTTTTCTCGAGAATATGGTTACATCTCTACTAAATCAGCTTGCCAAGGCTATCGACTCTCATCGACTTTTCATCAACACTTCATCGACTCTCATCGACTCTTCATCGACTCTCACCGACTTACATCGTCTCTTCATCGACTCTCATCGACTCTTCATCGACTCTTCATCGACTCTCACCGACTTACATCGACTCTCATCGACTCTTCATCGACTTACATCGACTCTCATCGACTCTTCATCGACTCTTCATCGACTCTTCATCGACTCTCACCGACTTACATCGACTCTCATCGACTCTTCATCGACTTACATCGACTCTTCATCGACTCTCATCGACTCTCATCGACTTTCTTATAATTTCTAGATTTTTTTTTTTAATCATCTTAGTATTCTAAATCATCTTATTATCTTGTAAATCATCCTTTTAAAAAGGTTTTGCATGACCCGTTATTTTCTATAAATACAGCTGAGTTTGTATTTCACGAACAGTATGCATGATAAGCTCAAGCTATCACGAAAAACAATCGAACTTGATTGAGTTGATTGAACTGTTTTTTCGTTTCAGACTTCATTCGAAAAATAATCAAAATTTCATATTTTTTCATAGAAAAGAATCGTTTGCTTTTCTTTTGCTCTATTGGGCGGTTGTCTTACTTTTCTATGAAAATATTTTATTTATTTATAGTAACGAAAATTTAGATTAGACAAGTACAGAATGATACGGCCTCCTCTTAAGCATTGAATCACCGTTACTATGAAAATAGTTGAGGAAAGTAGGTTGGTCAAAATTGCCAAAGCTACCATCTGCATTGGTTAAAAAAACTCCTTCCATACCATATGCATAATGGCTCATTTGAACACTGTAGCCAAGTAAAAATGTTACAGAATCAGTGTCGTTAGACCAAGTTCCATCGCCAGCTCTAAAGGTTTGGTATTGAAAAGATGCGCCTGCGTGATAAGGGCTATAGTCGCCATTGTCACTGTTACCAATGGGATAGCCGGAGTGATCTTGAGTGCTGTTGCCACCTCGCTATGATTCAAAACCAATGTCCTTCCTTGTTGAATGCTCCCTCAGGCTGTTGATGTTCCTTTGGACCACTACCCACTGTGTATTAAAAAATATTTGAAAAAGTTGTATTTGTTAATATTTTTTATTCAATCTAATAAATATCTGGTGAAATACTAAGAATTTTAATTATAAACAATTATACGTATTGAATTATGAGAAATTTTATGTTTATTTGTTACTTGTTTATTTTTTATTTAGAGTTCACATTTGCGTAATTTTAAGTTTTCAAAAGAATGATAAATAATAAAAACTATCAATCACTAAAACTGAATCAATACAATTAAAATTTATTGTATATAAATGTGATTAATTTATAAAAAAATTAATTTTAATCTAATTACTTAAAATACATTCAATTGTAAATAGTAAAATGAAATATTAAAGTTTAATATCATAAAATTAATGGCAAAATAAAATTGTTTTTTATAAAAACTAAAATTATTATATACTTTTTAAATTATTTTGCTTTTTTTTATTATTAGAAGAACAAATCGTAAGTTGATTTATACAAATAATTTCTTTAAATAAATCTTTTTTTTTTAAATAAAATAATTGATGTATCAACGAACCTGTTGACTGTTTTAAATGAACACAAGTACATTGATTCAATCATACGAATCATTTCTTGAACTTCAGCATGAAGCAAATTTTATTCGCTTAAAACAGCATGAAATATAATAACAGTAACATCTTCAAAGCGAAAAATCCACTTCTTTTGTCGTTTTAAATCCACTAGCATTTAACATCTTGAATTGCAGTCCATTGAAAGTGAAACGTGTTTCCACAATTTCAGTAGTTCTAATTGTAGTATATATATACGTTTCATTGAATTCGAAAGTGCTTTAATTAAGTAATACCATCCAATGCATGTGAATAATAAGCTGCAGAATCAGCTGCTGAATTGTCTATCCTAACCTCTATTTTTAAAATTTTTCAAGGTTTTCTTCAAAACGAATCGATAAAAATAATTTTTCCTCATCAAAGAAAATATTGGTTTCTATTATACGAGATGGGGCTTTCTTCTTATTTTTTGCTACAATTATTAGATTCGGCAGAAAAATGAATTTTTTACTTAGAAAAGGATGGAGATATGCGACCTGCGCTTAATTTTTTTCTTTCCAATTCATTTTCCCCCAAAGATCCTGAATTTTCTTTGTCATTTAATTTGTAAGTAATATTGAGCGAAGTCGATGCTGCAATACTTTAATGGATTGTTTGTGAACCTAAAATCAAGTTTTATGATTATTAATATGTGAATAAATTACAAAGACAAAACTTAGTTATATTTAAGAAATATCTTGGTTAATTATTGTGTGTAACTATTAGTGTGTGTGTGTGTGTGTAATATATGTGTGTACATATCCCCACAAAGATTGTTTTTTATATTGAAATTGATTAATTAATTAGAAATTAAATAAATCTAAATAATCAAATTTTAACTTAATTTATTTTTATTAAATCTTATAAATGATTTCCAATGGGCTACTCATTGATTACTTAAAACTCACCACTTTTCAACGATGGAAGTTTTATTGAATTGTATGTAGCGAATCGGGATTTATTCCCAGTGGCATAGCAGGAGAGACTATTCTATTGTTGTCTACACTTTTTCCTGTAGCATGAGTTTCTAGATTAAATGCATTTTCATGACTTCTTACCCTGGGATCAGACGATATTATTAAATTTTCATTTGAATCATTGCCGTTAGTAACTGCAAAAGACACTCCCTGGTAAAAAATGAAACGCTTTTTTTAACATTTTATGGCCATTGCTTTGGAATGAAGAGCTGAAAATGGGCATTTTCTATGGCCATTATTTTAACCAATATGAAACGTTTTTTTACCTATATACCACTAACATGTTATACGCATTTTCGAAGATTAAAATATGAATCTTAGAAACAAAAAACATACTCATAATTCAGGCGGATCATCCGCTAGCTATAGTTTGTTGTTCATAAAAATTAAAAGTTAAAAGAATTCTTCAATATTTTGAAAATAATTAGTTTATACCAAGAAAAAAACCCCCGTAAATTTTCAGCTAGCCTTAACGACTGATTTTATTATTTATGCTCACTTAAAGTTTATCTTTTTACTACTATAAGATACAAAACACGCAAACTTCGAGTGAGCACATATAAAAAAATTAATCGTTAAGGCTACTTGAAAATTTACGGGAAATTTTTTTCTTGCTATAAATTAATTATTTTCAAAATATTGAAGAATTTTTTTAACTTTTGATTTTTATGAAGAACAAACTATAGCTAGCGGATGATCCACCTTAAATCTCTATAATTGTTTGTGTTTGAGACTATTCATTTTTTCATTTTTTTGTATTCATTAAACATATATTTTATAATTTAAACGCGAATAAAACGATGTATTAAATTTATAGGTTAAAATATTTCTAGATACTTAAAATTCCCACTTCATGGACAACATATTTCTTTTAGCATTATTTGTCTATACGAAAAAAGAAGGCTCTGCAAAAATTGACTATTTATTAGCCAATATTGATATGACAAAATATTCCTATTAATAATGCCCACAAATTGTATTATACACCATTTTTAATGTTCAAATTTCTATCAGGGCTGTTATACGATTCTTTTTACACTTTTCTTCCAGCTTTCTTATCAATTTTTCAATTATTTGATCTTAATCCATGTATTTTCTTAGGTTGTAAAATATTTGGCAAACTTTCATCCATATAAAAAATTAATTGATTTTTATTTTATACTCAATATTTTTTTGCATCTCTTGTTTGGCTTCTTTTACGCTTACATGAGCTACTGGACACTGAAAAAGAAAATGAACATATTTGTTTTGGAAGAATACATATAATGGAGTACAAATATATTAAATTCGATATGAAAATTACCTTGTGATTATGAGTTTAATATCAATAAAAGAAATACATACTTTTGGAATCTTTTCTTTTTTCTTTATGCGAACTTTTTTGGACTTTTTTATTTCTAAACCTTGTTTTACTAATTCATATATAATAGTACTTCGTCGTTTTTTTGGTTTAGGACATCTTTTTGATTTGTCTATTAAGAGCAGGTCGTATATCTCTGTCCTTTTCTAATCAAAGAATTTATTTTTTTGCAAAAACTAATAATTGTAGCAAAAAATAAGGAGATAGCCCTATCTTGTATCATATAAAGCAATATTCTCTTTGATAAGGAAAATTTATTTTAATCGATTCATTTTGAAGAAAACCTTGAAAAACTTCAGTTTCTCAAGGTTTTCTTAAAAACGAAACGATAAAAATAATTTTCCCTTACAAAAAAAAATCTAGCTTTTTATTATACGAGATGGGGCTTTCTTCTTATTTTTTGCTACAATTATTAATTTTTGTAAAAAAATCAATTCTTTGATTAGAAAAGAACAGATGTATACTGGACGAACACTGATTCGCGACCCACTGCATATTCAAAAGGCACGAACATGGAGTCGCGAATCAGTGTCCGTCCAGTGTACCCGACCTCCTCTTAATGTAGCTTAGTCACCTTGAAAATAAAAAAATTAGTTATTCACTTCATTTTTTAGCTTTTATTATTAATTATACTTATAGCATATGCCTAAAATTGCAGCTGGTTCATATATAATTCCATCGTTTTCATTTACATCAGTCGCTGCGTATGCATCATATGGATAAATAGTTTTAAGAGGATTAAAATGTTGAATGTCTTTAACATCAATGATGATCAGGTCTATTTTGTCAACATACAAGCGAATAGCAGCATGAAATTTGTCGACTTTGTTTTTGTTACTTTTTGTGATTTCACCATGATTACTACTTTCCTCCTCATAAAATCCACTTTCATTTTTCTCACTTTTATTACACTCCATTATAGTACAAGTTTTTCATAATATTAAAATTTATATAAAAATATATCTTTTAAAAGACTTGTTCTAAAAAATAATAAAAAGAATTTATTACGATTATAATTGAAGTTCTTAATCTTTCATTATATATACACTAAAAAAACTGTGGTAGCACTACTATCTTAACCCTTCCAGTCACAGGAGACACTATAGGGGCACCCTTTCTCATTTTCTTTTTTTTATTGTTTAACTCGCACTTTAAGTTTAATCTTTATTCTTTTTACATTTTCATATAAATGAGTATTCATTTGATAAGTATCATATGATATATTTTGAATATATGATTGTGAATAAATCTAAAAAATTAATGTATGATAGAAAATACGTGTTTTTGCGAAAATAATTCGTGACTGAAAGGGTTTAAGAGCAGGCCGGATTCACTGTCCTTGTCTAATTGAGATTTTTGTTATTTACTCAAGTATTAATCGGTGTATCTGCAAATCGAAGGTAAAGCGCAATAGATATTATTATTACAAATATGTATGCATAAGAAAAAAAATCTACCGCTTTGTTTTTGAGAAAAGTAAGGAACGCGAAAATAATATAAACATAAACTTTTACTTCGACGTTCATTAGTTTTCTCAAAAACGAAGCGATAGAATTTTTTTTTCTTGTGCATAGATGTTCATAATAATAACATCTATTGCGCTCAACCTTTAATTTCAAGATACACTGATTAATACTTGAGTAAATAACAAAATACTCAATTTTTACTCGGTCGGTATCAGATTTTACTTCGGCCTGCTCTTAAAAAGTAAATTGATTCCGGGCTTGGTTTTAAGCATAATGTTTGTCTATTTCGGGCAATAATCTTGCCCAAACAGGCAAAGTACGATCTAGCCGCACGCCCAAAGTTACTGTCGAGTAGCAAGCCCGCTGAAAAAGTTTTAATATCGCCTCCTATAATAATTAACTTCCCCCAAAAGTGTCTAGCAGTTTGCCTAAACACGGTGGTGGCGCGTTGGTACTGCTTTTGGATCAGTAGCTTTCCCAGAGTTTTTTCAGAGTAATAATACAATACCAAGCAGTGTTTGCTCATACGAAAGTTTTTTTGGCGCAATCACCTGCTTAAACGAAACATAAAATAGCTTCAAAAACAGCTTTTAACAAGCCAAACTTGTTGTAAACAATAATCAAAATAATTAATCACGATTACAATTGAAGCTCTAAACCTCTCAGTACATATAATAAAACCAAGTATTGCTTTCTTATACGAAAGTTATCTTTTGGCGAAATTATTTGCTTACACTAACAAGTTAAACTTTTTTTTAAAAATAACGAAAAGAATTAATTACGATTATAACTTAAGCTCTTAACCTTTTAGTACATAAAATAATACCAAGCAGTGCTTGCTTATACGAACGTTATCTTGTGAGCGCCCGAGTATGTACGGCCCTGAAACCGTACAATACTAGAACATGCGCGCGCAAACACAAAAAAAGACCAAAGTGGTTGAACATGCAAGCGCGCGTATGTACGTATACGCGCTTGCATGTGTTAGTACCGCTGAGAGTATACGGCGGCTCTCCCTCTCTGCTATTAAGTGAGAAGAGTGGGAGAAAGACTGAAGAGAGCTGTTGCAAGCAGTGCAAAGAGCTTGGGACTCTGGACACACTTGGATCAGCTCTTTAAGTAGACGCATCATACCTTGCTAGGAGCAATAGAAGGCGCTTGGCCATTGCATTGCTCATAGCAAGGCAGATAATATACACGTGTTAGCGTGATTTGTAATAACATTGTAAATTGAGAATACTAAATAAAGAGCTTATCCTATTAATATACCTTATCCTACTAATCCTGTGCTGAGCCCCGAATGTTAAGACACCTGGTTCTTAACAACAACGGGCTCTTCACCTAATATTCAAAAAATTCTAATTTTTATAAAATAACAAGTCTGCTATAGCTAAGCAAGGCGCGTTAGCTATAAACGACTTGTACAAAAAATAATTAACAAAGGACACACAAAAGAGCCTGCATAAGCTAGGCAAGGCGCGCTAGCTTATTAACGACTCTATTTTTATGTATGCTCTTTATAGGTTAAAATCCAGAGGAGATACTTCAGCAACGGGGACGCTAAAGAATTCGCAATAGCTAGGCAAGGTGCGCTAGCTATTAACAATTCGTCCACGTTGCGGATTCCATAAAATAATTCGGTTAATAATTGGTATTTAGTGTACTTTCGGGTTTAAATAGATAAGGGAACGTTACAATCTTTTGACGCAATTATTTGTTAACACGAAACATAAAACAGCTATAGAAACGGCTTACCCCATAACGGCAGGCCGGAGTAGAACCTGATACCGACCGAGTAACAATTGAGTTATTTACTCAAGTATTAATCGGTGTATCTTCAAATTGAAGGTTGAGCGTAATAGATATTATTATTATGGACATATATGCACAAGAAAAAAAAAATTTACCGCTTTGTTTTTGAGAAAAGTAAGTAACGCCGAAGTAAAAGTTTATGTTTATAATATTTTCGCGTTACTTTTCTCAAAAACAAAACGATAAATTTTTTTTTCTTGTGCATAAATATTTGTAGTAATAATATCTATTGCTCTTAACCTTCAATTTGCAGATACACCGATTAATACTTGAATAAATAACAAAAATCTCAATTAGACAAGGACAGCGAATCCGGCCTGCTCTTAACTGGTAAGGCTTTTATAACTTTTCGTGCCAAAACTGGTAGCCACAAATACTATGTTTAGGTATACAAAAATAGTTTTTAGGCATGCTGATTCCATCTCCATTATTATTTTCACAATAAAAAATATGTGCATATATGATCGAGTATATGATACATAGCCAGTTTTGGCACGACTTTTTTTGTGCAGAAATGTTACATAACCAGTTAAGGGGTTGACTGGCAAATTCGCCCTTACACGTACAATCACGACTGGCTCCATCTGGTGGTTTAAGTTTCCGATGTCTAAGTTCTGCTGACAGACATTGCTATTGTTGTGATGGTCCGAATTCTGTAATTTTCTCGCGAACGAGATAGACCTAAAGAAGCTCTCTTATTAACCAATACAACTCGTGTCACTTGTGAGACACTTACAGAATAACCCTCCTGACGGCCTCACTCTCTATGTTCTATTATATTAAGTAAAACTTAAAGCAGTTCCGATTGATTTCACCACGTGTGAGACTTTAGCAAGGACGTGTGAATGAAACATTAAAACTGTAACAATTAGGTCTGAATTTATAGTCGATACTCAAACTCAATTTCAAATCTCATTCTGTCTTGGTCTCTCTCATGAGGAGATCTTATTCTGTCTTTTTCTCTTGAGTTTGAGCTTCAACTATAAATTCGGGTCTTGTAGAAAACCGTTGCATATATGTATATATATACCCTGGTAGAATTTGAACCATTTTATATAGACTCCAAACTAGGAAATAGGAAATAAAAATGAGCCAAAATGTTTATATTTTAAATGTGTTAAAATTAACAAAGAATTAACCAATTATAATGCTAAAAAAATATTGTTTCCCAAAAATATTATTACCCTGTCTAGATGTAAAAAAAATAGCTTGTAATTAGAAATCGTGATTAGCGCGTATTTCTATAATGATACAATCTAAATATCCAATAAATGGTTAATAAATTTAGAAAAAAAGTCGTATTATGTTTATTTGAATTGAAAAGTTGCACTTTAACCTTTTAAGAGTAAGGTGTATGAATGCTTTTTTTACTTAAAACAAGTTAAATAAAAATAGTAATCAAATATTACATAGTATTGTAATTAAATAAAATGAGTAGTACTAAGCGAGTTCGTAAACATCGTTTACAAAAAAAAATTTTCAATCTTTATGATTTTAATAAAAGTTTATTTGAAATTGATAATGAAATACGAGTTCCGAAGTTATTAAACCAGAAAAATTGTGAGCCTCAAAATCAAGTTGATGATGATATAAGTAAATCTTACATTTGTGAAATGGAATTTGATGAAGTAGAATGTAGTGATAGAGATAGCAAATGGGATTCAGATTTTGAAGTAGTGTATACTGACAGTGATAGTGAACTGAATTATTTTGATCCACTAGAAAATTTATATGACATTCCTACTGAAAAAGAATATGTAATCTCTGGATTTCATGATAAATATGTTGAAAAAACATCAAACATACAAATTAATGAAGATCCAGAAATAAATCATTTAAGAGTGTGGGCTATCGAATCCAGAATTCCAAAGAAACATCTAGATTCCTTACTGAAAATTTTAAAGCAAAGACTCTTACCTCAGATTTCAGCTTGTTCTAAAACTTTTCTTCGTACCACAAGTGCCCAATATAAAATAACTGAGATGATAGATGCATACGAACAACCAGGTGAATTTTCTTATTTGGGTATAAAGCAAGGATTAAATTTTTGTGTTAATAAGTTGCTTCATTAGGATAAGAGTCTCAAGTTAGATTTTAATATCGATGGCATGAAAATTAAAAAATCAAGTTCAAAAACAATGTGGCCCATTTTATGTAAAGTATGTTATGACTCGATGCCAAAAATTTATAAACCATTTGCTGTTGCTATTTTCTATGGTAACGGAAAACCAAAAAATACTGAAAAGTTTCTTGAACCTTTTATTCGAGAACTAAATGATATTTCACAACATGAAGTTCAAATTCAATCTGAAATATTTCAGATTAAAATTAGAAGTTTCATCTGTGATACTCCAGCAAGATCACAATTAAAAGGTACAAAAAGTCATACCAGTTTCAATGGTTGTGAAAGATGTAATCTTGTTGCTCATAAAATTGAAGGAACTACAGTGTATCTATCAGTTGACAAACAGATTGATGGTACAACAGCATACAAACTACTTGGCAATAAAAGAACAGACACAAGCTTCAGAGATATTACTGATATTAACTATCATGTAGCAGCATCACCATTGCTTGCTATTGAGCCAAAGATTAATTTGATTGACCAATTCATCCTTGATTCTATGCATTTGTTATACTTAGGTATAATGCTAAGATTGTTTGAAAACTGGATGTCCGGAGACCTGAAAGTAAGACTCAGTGCAACTCAAAAAAAAGAATTGAATAGACGAACTGAAATGTTAAAAAATGATATGCCAAAGGAATTCCAAAGAAAAATTAGATCATCAAATTATTATGAGAAATATAAAGCTGTCGAACATAGATTTTTTGCATTATATTGTGGGCCAATAGTTCTAAAAAAGATTCTTCGTGACAATGTACTGGAACACTTTTTATTATTTCATGTGGCTTGTCGAATGTTATCAAGCAAAGAGGCATTATTTTATGTAACTTTATCAAGAGATTACTTGATGAAATTTGTTGAAAATTCAATCTCTATTTATGGAGAAAAATTTGTTTCATTAAATGTACATAATTTATGTCATTTACCGGATGATGTACAAAATATGCTATGTAATATTAATGACATATCAGCCTTCCCTTATGAAAGTGAATTGGGTAAAATGAAAAATATCCTGCTATCTCCAAATAGAACAATATCTCAATACTGTCGAAGAGTTCATGAAGAAAGCCAAGTACTCGATCAAAGAGCAAAGGTTCCTCAAGAAATTTTAATCTTAAAAGAAAATGACAAAGCTGATATTTTTCAACTTAATTTCAAAGATTTGTATTTCTCTGTTAAACACCCAAACAACTCAGCTATGTTAAACAATGGTGATATAGTTTTTATACATAGAATGTTTAAATCTAATAAAATTATTTACTTAGAAGTTACCAAACAAAAAGTTAAAAAATCAGTTTACGTATATCCTTGTGATTCTTCTCTGTTAAATATTTTTGAATTACAAAATAGAAATATCAGTACTGTCTCAAACATAGTACGACTTACTGATATTTCATGCAAATTAGTTAAAATTTGTATGAATTATTCTCCAGAAGATGAAATGCAAACTTTTGTTCTGCCATTGCTTCATTAAAAATTGACTTCTGCTTCAAACAGATGTCATAATAGAATATAAAAGAGGTTAAGTTATTATATAATCAATAATATATAGTTATTATATAATTAATAATAAATATTAAGTTATTATATAATAATAGCATATTATCTTTGCATTTGAGTTACTGTAAAGTTTATTTGCATCATTCAATGTTAATACAAAGTCTAATATCTTTTTTTATTTATTTATAATAATTCGAAGTTTATAAGAGTCTATCATACATCTATTATAAGAGTCTATCTACACTGAACGAATCATAAACTTTACTGACCAATCAAAGAACTTCTTTAGAGCTGTTTCTTTCGTGAGATATGTACAGAATACAGAATAGTGCTGACCATGTCAACATAGGTGCGTTTTAGAGCTTTCGTTTAAACGATAACTGACTGCGGAATTCAAAAAGGTGCAAATCTAAGAAATAGATTGAGCATACATAAAATATTTTAAAATTTTTTTAATATTTCTTCAAACTGTGAACGGATTTATGAAAATTTATTCTTTATTTGAAGTTGATTGCTTGATGATTTATTGCTACTCAATTATATGTGCCGTTATTCGATTTCGAACATTATTTGAAACAAAGAACAGTGAAAAATTAACAGGTGGAAATCTATCTTTGGCCAGAGTTTACGTTGTGAATTGACATTTTAAAGGTATTTAATTAATAATTATTAACTTTTTCTAGAAAATTTGTGTAATTAAATGCTTAATTTTTGTAATAGTAAATTAAATGTAATCACTTAAATTTTTCAGTTGTATTAATAAAACTGGTACATTTAAATAAAATTTTTAGGTTAGTTTTTTAATCTGATTTCTGAAAAGTATTCTTACTTTCTATTGAGATATTTTTATATTATTTTCGTGATAATTTATCTAAAGTAACGAACAAATTTTTCAGTTTCGTCATGGCATCATTTGAAGAACAATATCCATATCACATTGTGCAGTTTATTAGTCGTGGAAGACAGACAAAAATAAAACACACTGATGTAGTAGCAACTAAGTGGATAAGCTATAATCAGATTAAAAAAAAGTGTGTGGTAATGTATCCTCCACCACCATATGATGAAGAAAGTCGTTATGAATTGAGTTTTGCACTGGATAATTTATTGGATCCAAAAAATCATTATAAAGAATATACCGTTATAATTAAAGGAAAAGCAAGTAAGTGTATATTTGAATCATACAAGTTTTATTATAAATCAATTATGTTTTTATATATTTTTTGTTTTTGATTTCATGAAGAAACTCGTGATGAAGCTGAATTAAAATTGGCAAGTGGAATCAGATGACAGTGTGACTGAAGTAGAAAAACAAGCTGCTGATGAAATCCTTCGAAACCGACTCAAGTCTACAGCTAATGTATTTAAGATGTCTATCAACAATACTGAAAAGAGTAAGGATATTTATTTTATTTGAAAACAGTAGTTATGCTAATTAGTTCTCATTTTCATCACTTTGTCATCGGTATCATATCTTCAAAGCTCATATTATAATCAATAATTTTTGCTCAATATCATATATGAACATTATTTAAAGAAATTATGTTATTGAACTTGTGTATTAAAGTGAAGTTTATTAAATTATTTGATTTAATAATTACCTTTTTTAATAGATATACCACATGAAATGGTATCCAAATCAACAAAAGAAGATAATGCAACGGTGCAGGAATGTGAATTGATAAAAAGTCAATCATTACATACTACTTTACCACTTCAGGATATTACAAATACAGAAAACAGTCTTGGTACGTCACAAACTGAAGAAATTATTAGTACTTTGAAAAAAAATGATAATTTCAGTTCATCGCAGCCTTCTACAATAGATATAGGTAAGTTCAATCAGCAATTTCTCAAACTAATATTTAATTTTAGTATAAAGTGCATAAAATAAAATAGTTCATGTATTTTCTTTATAAATTTATAGAGCCAAAAATGAATAAAAAAAGTGAATTGGGACGTGATATCCAAGGAACTGGAAACACAAAAAGTCTTCAACAAATGATTTTGAGTAATACTTCTCTTTCTTACATGTAAAATTTTATAGTATTTTTGTTATCAATTATAATTATATTAATATCATTTTTTAGAATATTCCATCAACATCTTACATGAAATGAAGGAAATGAAAGCTGATATGAAAATTATAAAAGCTGATATAAATTGTTTAAAATCTCAATTCCAAAATAATACTGGGAAAGAATTTATGATTACAGTAAAGCAAATTAGGCAAAAATTAAAGTATATTATACCATTTGAAACTCTAGAAGAATTTCAAACCTTCGATAGTAATCTTCTTATAAATGGCTCACTACACGAAGCAGTGGTAAGTCATATAGTAAACTTTGAACATAAAATAATTTTTATAAGCTCCAAAATGCTGACGTAATTTTAACACATTTATTCTACTATTTTCTCATTTCAGTGTAATGTATTAACAACTGGAATAGATCAAACATTTATAATTTCCAAATCAATTGTGAGTATGTTAAAAATGTTTTTAACAAAGAATGTAGCTACTCGATACGTAGCTGTTAAAAAGATTAAAAACAAGGAGGTTATGAAGAATACTAATTTTTTTCACTGTATTGAAAGTAATAATTTTTATAAATAGCTTTATTAATGTACCTATTTAAACCATTTATAATAACTCACAAACATGTTTTATTTGCAGCTCTTATAAAAGAAAAAAGACAAAACGCTCAATTCACCACTAATGATAAGGAAATCACAAGTGCTTTAAGTATTGTTCTGTCAAATGCTTCTTCGTGGTACACTTCAAAAAAATCTTATACTGATGATGGGAGTACAGAGACTAATTTCAGAGTACAAAACTATCATAATGAATCCAATAGTGAAACTTCTTTGGATGATCAGTCTCGTAACCAAAACGAAGTACAAGTTGTTGCAATTGAAAAACTTCAAAATGGCGAGCCTCCATTGAAGCAAAGAAGATTTGAAACAGATCCATTGCAGATCGATGAAACAACTCCTTTTTTGCATGTGGATGAATTTCATGGCCAATTTTATGATCAAGAAGAGTGTGAAGATTACAACAATGAAAATTATTTGCAAAATTTCATGCATTCATAATGTTTATGATTACAGTTTACGTTTATATCTATGAATTCATACCTATTATTTTCATTCACTTCATTTATAAGTCATTAGCTATTATTTACTTAGTGCTCGTTATCTAATATTTAATTTTTTATATTTATATAATTTTTACAATGTTTTGTTAAGTATTGTAATACTTTAATAGAAATTTTAGTATATTTGACATAAATATTGTGTTGCTGTATAGTATGAAGTTTATGTGAAATAGATTTGTATGCAAAAATTGTAATTGAGAATAAAATATTTCAATTTGGAATTTCACTATTTATTTACAAATAAATTTACAAAAAACTGCAAACCAGGTAGTAATCGTTAGTACTTATAAGTAGTATGATATTTTTTGTATATTATTTTATTTTAGTCAATAAAAATATAATTAATAATATACAAATAAATAATAATACTTTAAAATATAAAAATAGCTAAGTATAAATTACCTTTAACAGCAGGCCGGAGTAGAACCTGATACCGACCGAGTAACAATTGAGTTGTTTGTTATTTACTCAAGTATTAATCGGTGTATCTTCAAAATAAAGGTTGATCGCAATAGATATTATTATTATGAATATCTATGCACAAGAAAAAAAAAATCTACCGATTTGTTTTTGAGAAAAGTAAGGAACGCCGAAGTAAAAGATTATGTTTATAATATTTTCGCGTTCCTTACTTTTCTCAAAAACAAAGCGATAGATTTTTTTTTTCTTGTGCATAAATATTTGTAATAATAATATCCATTGCGCTTAACCTCCAATTTGCAGATACACCGATTAATACTTGAGTAAATAACAAAAATGCCAATTAGACAAGGACAGCGAATCCGGCCTGCTCTTAAGCATTTTTAAAAATATACAAGGATAATTTTCTATGTAATAATATACCATTTCTTAGCTTGTTTTAATATTCTTCTCAATTTTTACTTTTCTTTTCTAACCAAGTTTAATGGGCAATTAATATCTTTTGACTAGCTAAGAATCTGTATTCTAGTAAATGGCGGTAAAGTGGGAGAAAAAGCGTTACATCGATTCCTAAGAACTGGAAACTAAAACAAGCTTGTTTTTAGCATATGCACATTTAAAATGTCTAAGAAATAGCTTGGAGATGGAATCAAATTCTACCAGGGTATATATATATATATATATATATATATATATATATATATATATATATCCATATATTTTAAAGAAACCGGACTTTTGAAGAGTCAAAAGTGTTGCCGTACATAGGGAATCGCATGTTAAAGTTCAAAATCCTCAAAGTTCCGTGGAACTTTGAGAATTTTTGAAATATAAAATATTGGCGGGAAAAAAAGAGTGCGATAATAATAGAAACGGCCAAACACCCGCCGAGTGAGCGGGATACTAAAACAGAGACGGTACTATCGAAGCGGTTATTTTTAGATTTGGCAACGTCGCAAAGTCGCAATCCTCAAAAGTCCGTAGCGATATAAATATATATATATATATATATATATATGTGTGTGTGTGTGTATGTATGTGTAAGCATATACTGACAATTAGAAAAATAACCTTTATGTTGTTTAAAATAACGATTTTAGAGTTTATATTTATTGGTCAAACCGCAAAGCAAACGTAATCGATCGTGAAAATTTAATAACAGTAATTTTGTCATTTATTAGAACAAAATAATAAGTTGAAATAACAATAAAATTCAAATATTTTAGTACATTTCAAATTACTTTTATAGTAAGTACTAAAGTAATTTATATATTAGTGTTTTTTATATATATATTTATTTATTTATATTTTTGTAGAATCCAATCTATTAGATAAATGAATAAATATTAAAATTTAATCAAATATAAGTTAATTTGTGAATATTATTTCAACTTTCAAGTTTATAAAAATAAATTATTTTGTTTTAGTCATAATTTTATAATTATTGTCACAACTCGACAATGCCTCGTTATAATTTAGGAAGATTTAATTCTGCTATACGGACACCAAGTTCAACCAGATATGATCAACGCAAAAGACATGGCATGAATGATTCGTCATCAGACTCCAGCATTGAAATGTATCGATATTTTGGAAACGATATTGTCATCTAAGTGAATCTGTGCAGTTAAAAAAGTCCAAATACGATCGTGCTGCCAATTTAACAGCACGGCTGTTGATATTATTGGGTCTTAGCATGAAAAATTATTTTTAAATCCATTATATTCGTCAGGTCGAACAGAAAAAAATAAAGAACACGTATTTTTTCTTTTACAAAAAAAATGAAAACTCAAAGAGATAGAGGCAGTTAAAATTTTATGTGATGTCTTATTATAATAATGATGTGACGTCATATATCATGGCGCTATATCTATATATATCAAAATTGCATTGACTCACAACGGCTATAACTTTAGCAATTCATCATATTTAAAAAAACAAAAAAATACGGGTCTCTTATTTTTTCGTATTCTATCTGACGGATATAATACATTGTTTCATGCAAAGACCCAATTGAATAACAGTTAAAATATAAAGAAGGTAAGTCAAAATGAAAGTATGACTTTCATTTCAACAAAATTTTATGAATTGAACCAATAATATGCACAAGCTTAAATTAACTGATGAATTGTTTCAATACAAATGTTTTAATTCAATTATATTAACAGTCCTACTATATAATTGAATAACAGTTAACATAAAAAAACATAAATCTAAATAAAATATTTGACATTCATGTCATTGATAAATTTATTTTATAAAGATTTTTATGTTATTCAATAAGTACTTTTTAATCTCCCGCTTTTCAAAACAGTTACTTTTCGATAGTATAATAATAGATGGCGTATTTCTTGTAACCCCAGTAGTAAGATTGCACGTCAATTAGTATATAAGAACAAATCAATTTATCCACTGTATGTACAAATGCGATAAGATGCGATGCATATCGATTGTTAGTGAACGATTTTAGATTTTATTTGTAAATATCAATAATATAGTGTGAAATATCTAAGAAAATATTAAAAAATTTCACTTGAGAAACGAATAATGATCATTGTTATAATACAAGTTTATTAATTAATGTCTGGAAATTGGAACGCTGTGAGCTGTGAGGTTCAACTAAATGAAAAAGTTTTTATCATCTTTAAATTTTATTTGCTTGATACAATAAAATGTAACAGCTATTTTGACTTACTGTGCTATTAAATTGAAGTTAATTTTAAATTAAATCTATATTACGATATCCATAAAATTTACAGAACTTATCTGTTAAATAAATAGAATATTTAATCGAGGTATTTTAACATAATGATTCGGTTGATATAATCATATTTTTTTCTTAGTGTAAGTTCAAGAGGAGGTCGAGTATATCTGTCGTTTTTATTAAATAATTGATTTTATTACAAAAACTAATAATTTTAGAAAAAAATTAAGAGGTGGTCGGAACCATATCGATGACTTAGTTCAGTGCTTACTATAAATGCTTATAATGATTTATTTATTCATTTGCTCGGCAAAAATATAGTCATTTCCTCTAACCATAATCATAATGAATAGTTTGAAACGGTTACAGCAACAAAAAATATAAAATATTGTCATGAAGCGGAAAATGCTAAATTGAAATCTATTGCATGCAAATAACAGACGCATCGACTGTTAGATGGCATTTTTCGCTTTATGACAATATTTTATAATTTTTTGTCACTGAAACTGTTTCAAATTATTCTTTATATACATGGTTAGAGGAAATCACTATATTTTTGCCGTGCAAATGAATAAATAAATCATTATAAGCATTTATTGTAAGCATTAAACTAAGTCACCGATTTGGTTCCGACCGCCTCTTAAGAGAAAGCCGCATTTTGTATCAAAAAAAGCAATATCTTCATTGGTGAGAAAAAAATCAATTTTATCGCTGCGTTTCCAAGAAAACCTTGAAAAACTTAAAACACAGAGGTTAGGGTAAACAATTTAGTTTTTCAAGGTTTTCTTGAAATCGAAATAATGAAATTAATTTTTTCTTATTAAAGAAAATTTTGCTTTTCCTGATACGAGATGCAGCTTTCTCTTTATTTTTTGCTCAAGTTATTAGTTTTAGCTAAAAATTAATTATTTGATTAGAAAAGGACAGAGATACGTAACCTTCTTTTAATGTGATTTATGTTTTCATTTTTATTTAATTATTTCTAGTAGTTTAAAAGCTCTAAAACGTAATGTTTATAGCTAAAGCTGCAAAAATGTCAAGAAAATTAACTGTTTTTATAACCATTGGTAGTAAAGCTATTAAAAATAATGATGTTATAGAATGACGTCAAATATTGACGTTATACACTGCAAATTCATGTGTGTTAATTCATACACTGATAGTGAGTACTTTTACACGTTTTGGTGTGTAAATTCTATTATGTGTGTAAAAAAAACACACTTATGTGCGTAAAAGTATCAGTATTCACATTTTATGTGTAATTTTACACACATGATCAGTTTAGTGTGAAAATTTACGCACATGAATGCGTAAATCTACACATCTATGTGTTTAAAATTTATATTTGTACATTAATACATTTACTGTGATTCATTTTTATTTTACATTAGTAAAGTAGATAAATTTTCAGGTAATTACAGGTACAACATTAATAATTTTTAATCAAAGGTTTTCTAAAAATATATATTTTAATATTAAATTGTATTAGAACTACAGAATGCATCTATTAAATTAATAATATAAAATTCAGTAATCAATATTAACCTTATAAAATAAATTATCCAATAATAAATTTTTCATATACGTTTATTTTTTTATAAAAAAAATAATTGTTTATTTGATGAAAAATTTAATTTTTAATAAATAAGGAATTAGATATTCTTTTGATAAAAAATTATTTTAATCATACAAGAAAAATTATTCTATTAATCTTTATTTTTATTAATAACTCATGATCATTATTATTTATTTCATTTAAATTTAAAAGTGTTAAAAAATAATGAAATTTTTATATTAATCAACCATAAATATAAGAAATTATCATGATTCATAACAAGCGTTCCGTAGCGTAATAGGTAGCGTCGATACCTCGCATCCCGTAGGTCGTGAGTTCGCGCCCGAGTTAGGTCGAAAAATTTTTAAGCGTTTTTATAAGTGATATAATTTTAATAGGTTAATTCTTAATGTAATTGCACATAAAAATTAAAAAATTCTAACACAAAAAATTGAAACGCACATAAAAATAATTTTTAATTTTTAATGTATTTCAATTTATTACACGTTTTATACGTTTGAATTTACGCGTTTACGTGTGTTAAATTAAACATCTAAAATGAGTTATGGATTTAACACACAAAAAAGTGTGTAAAAATGGCGACAGCCGAATCACACACGTAAGTGTGTTAAAATAACACACTTAAATTTGCAGTGTATGCCATCGAAAATTGGAACCAAAATAAAAATTTTTTTAAATTTATGGCGTAATTTTTTTTCAATACATTACGTAATCTTTCAATTAAACTAATATTTAAGAGGTGCGATCTCAGGATACGAGATGCGGCTTTCTCTTCATTTTTTGCTAAAATTATTAGTTTTCGTAAAAAAATCAATTTTTTGATTAGAAAAGGACAGATATACTCAACCTGCTCTTAATCATTTGTAAAAAAAGAGGGAAAACTGTTTTTTAAAATTACAAAAAGATGGATACTACAAAATATGGTAACTTTTTGTAAATTTATTTACCAAGCACTAAAAACGTCGTTAAGATTTTTAAAACTACTTTGATATCTATGCTATTAATATTGAAATTACTATCACAATATTTAAATACAACATTTATAAAGTCAACTTAGTCTTTTGAACTTAATTTTCATTCAACAAATATCCGATATTACTCTAACAAAAATATAAAATGTTTATTAGTGTTTAAAACTGTTCAAAACTGTTTAAAATAGTTTATACGTGTAAACTTTGGGACATTCTAAATAGTTTTAGAGAAAGAGAGAGAGAGAGAGAGAGAGAGATTGATATGTATATGTTTATTGTATGTACATTATGTTGTACAATTTTTATAAAGTTATATACAAAGTAAAAATTAAAATATAATATTGAGTAACAAACAAAAATTTAAAATAAAATCAGAAGAAAAACAATAAAAGTTTAATAATTTGAATTGAAGTTAAATTAATTTACAAATTATTGTGTTTGTGATGGCAGAGGTCCATTCTCCAAGGAGAGGTAATGCGTAAATGCTGAAGATTTAAATGCATGAAGTGATGGTGAACTTCGAATTGTCTCAGGGAGCTCATTCTATAAGAAGGATGAAGTGACCAAGAACGATCTATTGTAATATTCAGTAGTAGCAGGTGGCACAGTTAAAGGCCTCACAGCACCCCTCAATGTTCTAACCGGTTGATTCATAATATATCTAGAATAAAGATAAGAAGGAACTTTAGTTGAGAACATCTTATAAAGAAAGGAGGATGCAAAATATTTCCTTCTACTGGAGGTAGATAACCAGCCCAATTTAGAACGATAAGCAGAAATATGCTCACGTCTGCCAACACCATAAACATAACGAATACCAGAGTTGAGAGAGAGAGAGAGAGATATCTTTATTTCTACCTGTATTTCCTGTTCGAATGCACAATCGCTTAATGTTTCCGTTACGTCGTACATGTTGTGAGAATTTGAACGAAAGCGAATGTACGCATAAAAACATTAGTGACAGGGAGTTTACAGGTACATGGGTATCAGAGGAGTTAAAAAAGGCCGTTATAATGGGGGATCAGATTACAGCCATTTACGAGATATGGCAATACAAGGTTTCTCAGTATAATCAAGAAACTAAACAAGGTGGGTTATTTTCGGATTATATTAACGCGTTTTTAAAAATTAAACAACAAGCTAATGGGTGGCCGGTAAATTGTACAAACGAAAATTTATGCGAGGAATATATTGAAGAATATGCACGCGAAGAAGGTATAGTTTTAGAAAAAAAAAAAATAGGAAAAAATCCAGGGTTACCTTTTTTAGCAAAGTTATGCTTAAATTCTTTTTGGGGAAAATTCGGTCAGAGGGAAAATATGGGTACTACGGAAATTATTAGAGACGGTCCGCAGTTTTTTCAAATTTTAGAAAGCGAAGATAAAATTTTAGTTGATGTTTTACCGGTTAACCAAAACACTTTTTATATTCACTGGAAATACAATGAAAATTCATATGATCCATCGCCAATGACAAACGTGGTTATTGCTGCTTATACTACAGCACAAGCAAGACTTAAGCTGTATAGTTATTTAGAACAATTAGATCAGCGTGTGTTATATTATGATACAGATTCTTGTATCTATTTGAGTAAAAATATAGAAAATGAATATAGAGTTCCGACAGGTAGGCTTTTGGGTGACATGACTGACGAATTAGAATGTTATGGTAGAGATAGTTATATAACATCATTTGTAAGCGCAGGTCCTAAATTTTATTCGTATGTTGTGAAAAGTAACGACGGAACTCTACATGAAGTTTGTAAAGTTAAAGGCGTGACATTGAATAATTCAACAAAAGATATTTTGAATTATAACAGTGTCGAGTCTTTAGTTTTAAAAAAAATGAAGAAATAGTGCATTCGTTTAGCGCTATTAGACGCACAAAGTATCACGATGTGATTACAAAGCAAGAAACAAAAACTTGCCGCGTAAATAGTATTAAACAAAAGCATTTAGATAGATGCACATCTTACCCGTATGGATATAAGAAACCTCGTTGTGAATAAAAATGCGTATGTATATGTATATATAAAAATTGTGTAAAATTTAAAAAAAAATACTAATGTAATATTGTAAACTGTAAGATACTATAAATTATTGTAAAAAAAAAATTGTAAAATATTTCTAAATACTGTAAAATATTGTAATATTTAGTGTAAAAAGGTATGCGAGAGTCAATGTTTTCAAAAATCTTGATATCGTAATGCGGAAATAAACGTATTTCGAAATCTAAAAAGTTTTAAATATAAAATTAAAAATTTATTTAAATTATAATATTTCAACCAAAAGTATTTATTCTTTGTATTTTGTATGAATTTTGAAAAATATAATAATAAAAATGAATAAATATTAAAAATTTTTGTTGTAAATTTTCATTTATTTTTTTCAGTTTGTACACATCATCCAGAGCATTCAGAAAAATGCTGCACTAATTGTAATGTTCCAACTTGTAGATTTTACCCTGAATACAAATGTACTCTACAGGGTTTAGCTTTACACAGAGCTTTGCACAATTTGGTAATTTAAAAAAAAAATAACAATCAAAATAATTTTGATGAATTGTTACATGATTTAAAATTTTATTCTTAAAGATTTTTCATTTCATTAACTGTACAAATTTGGCATTTAATGACTAGTAAATCATGCACAATTTGTGAATCTATTTGGTGCGATGCTGAGGATTGCCCCAGGAACATTGAAATAATAGAATTTCAAGAAGTTTTGACATTTCGGGATATCAGCCTTGGAGATTTGTTGATACAAATTGAATAAAAAAATGTACAATATTTACACTTCACAATAGCTAATATGCGCGAACATCATCGTCACTCCGAAAATCCCAATTGTCCACTTCATATCGACGACACTCCGTACATGTATATAAGTGGTCGTATGACCAATACTTCATCGACAATTTTACATTTTTAAATAAGATTTATACTAACTAGGAGAGTGTCACACCTCCGGATCACGGATTTTGCTCAAACTTCGGGATAAGTTTTCAGATGATAAAATATGGAAAAAGCTAAATTTATAGTCACAAATACTCGATATTTCCCTAGTTACAGGCAATTACAGAAAATCACTAAAATAGTTACTAGATTTTTAAACGCATATAGTTCTTTAGCATTGATAGCTAGAAGCTTGAAACTTTTTTTAAATTAAAGCTGAGCTCAAATCCTTTCGAAACAATAGTTACAGTATATCAAAATATTATTTTTTCCCAAAATTAGTAGTCATCGACGATCTGATGAGAGAATCTTCTAATAATGTAGTTGCTGATTTATTTACAAAAGGTAGTCACCATAAAAATATAAGCGTAATTTTTATTACACAAAATTTGTTTCATTAAGGACCTAAACAGCGGGATATTTCATTAAATTCAAATTATATTGTAATTTTTAAAAATCCTAGAGACCGTGCACAAATACAACATTTAGCGCGTCAAGTTTATCCAAAAAATTCAAAGTTTTTACAAGAAGCTTATTACGACGCTACAAGTGTAGCACATGGTTATTTGTTGTTAGATTTAAAACAAAGCACAGCAGCAACCTGCAGAGTACGAACTAACATATTTCCTGATGATACACATCACTACGTGTACGTCCCACGAGATATAAAGTGTGGTGTCATGGGTGATAATTTTTCAGTGTTACGTGTATAATGGCTACGGTAAGATAAAAAAAATCGCTCCACCCAAAAATAGCACATGCTTTACACGCCCTTTATCATTTAAATAAAGACCAACGCAAAGCTATTTTAAAACTTGCGGATCGTGAAATAGTTAAAGGTATTTGTGAGTGTGCTTTAAATACTTTAAAAGGTACAGTACAATTAACACCTCAAAAACAAAAGTTAGTTAAACATAAAAGGATTCTGAGAAAGTTAAGTAATAGAGACTCTGAATCGTGGAAAAGTAAGAAGCGTCTAATCGTACAGAAAGGTGATGGTTTTTTAACAGCTTTACTCGCACCTCTATTAAGAACTATAATATCAACTCTTATACCTAGTCGTTCTTAATTAAAAAAAATTAAAAAAAAATGCAACATGCCCGTAAAATGGTTTTAGTGCCTCAAGACAGTATACAAAAACTTCTTCATACAAACGTTCCCGAGGTCACGCAAAATGTCGAATCTGATAAAAAAAAATACTGTTCAAACACCAGGCAGTCATCTTACAAGATTAGACATAGAAATGAGTGATATATTAAACTCACAAGAAACTGATGAGCGTACAAAATGGTCAAAGTATCAACAAGTTTTACAACGATATTTATATTTTTTAGACGACTTGAAAAAAAATTTAAATAATGTTAATAAAAATGAACAAGAGATAGAAAATGGAATAGATTTTGAAATCATAATATCATCTGTACCTTTAACATACAGACGTAAAGCTGAATTGATGGTTCAATTTTTAAAAAGTCCTAATATTTCTTCAAGAATTACATGGAATGACCGCGGTTTAGTGTCGATAGATGGAGCTGTTCTCAAAGGTTCTAATATAATAGATTTAATAAACGATGCTGTACGTAGTAGAAAAGGTGTAAAGGCTACAGGTCGTGAACATTTTGCGTTGTTTTTACGAGATGTAGGTATACCATTGGAATGTATTGGTAATTTAGCTTTTTACAAAGAAGGACAAAAATTTGAACATGCAGTAAATCATAGTAATAGGTCTTTAACAACACCACATACAAGTTTTAATGATTCATTATTACATACACCAAAAAGACATATTTCTACTTCGATGCCTAAAAATAAAAATAAAAATTTGTCAGTAGAAAATGATACATATGACGACGAAGTTACAGTAATTAATAAACAAATGAACAGCGGAGATAATGATTCATGGACTACTCAAAACAGAAAGAAACGTGTTAAAAGAAATACCGTAGCAGAGCAAAAGGGCGGTGGCTGGTTGACTTTTTCGTTTTAAATAAATGAATAAATAAATAAAAATCATGGATCTTAATAAGCAATTACTTAACAAAATTTATTATGATGTTAATGAACCCGCTGGTTATGCTGGAGAACGCCGCCTTGTAAATAAGACTAAAAATACAGTTGGTAAAAAAAATATACACAAGTGGTTGCAAGCACAAGATGCTTATACTTTACACAAGCCTGTTCATAGAAAATTTCCTCGTCTTCATTACAATGTTGCTGAAATGGATTCTGTATGGGAAGGTGATTTAATTGACTTAGAACCATTAAAATCTTATAATGATGGATTTTCATACTTACTAGTAGTCATCGATGTTCTCAGCAAATACGTATGGGTAGTACCCTTGAAGGATAAATCATGTTCACAAGTCACTGACGCTTTTAAAAAAATTATTTTAAATAAAAATGAACGAATTCCTAAAATGTTTCAAACTGACAAGGGAAAAGAATTCGTCGGTCAAAAAATGCAAAAATTTCTAAAAATAAATAATATTATACATCGTGTTGCACGTAATCCCGATGTGAAAGCAGCTATTGTCGAAAGATTTCCGTACCTTAAAGGAAAAAATGTGGCGATATTTCACACATCAAAATTCTAAACGTTACATAGATATTTTACCTCAACTTGTAAATAGTTACAATAACTCATATTATTCTACAATAAAGATGGCGCCTGCAGCAGTTACAATATTTAATGCAGATATTGCAAAGAAAAATATGGATTCAAGATATAAAACAGTTGATAGAGAAGCTAAATACTCAGAAGGTGACTTTGTTCGAATTAGTCGAACCAAAGGTACCTTCGAGATAGGTTATTTAGCAAATTGTTCAGAAGAAATTTTTAAAATAACTAGAGTCTTAAAACATAGAAAACCACCTGTGTATGAAATAGAAGATCTCGATGGTGAATCTATAGACGGTATTTTTTACGAAGAAGAACTTAACGTTATTCTAAAAGATATCAGAAATTCCGAATATAAAATTGATAAAATAATAAAAACAAGTGGTTCAGGTCGTAGAAAAAAATATTTGGTAAGTTGGGTCGGATATCCTAGTAAATTTAATTCTTGGGTGTCAGCTAAAAATATAAAAAATATATAAACATGAAAACACAATTTTATATGATACTACCTAGTAATAGTAGTATGAGCGTTTTTTCTAACAACACTACATCTTGTTATACTACAAAATTACCTCAAGAAATTAATTTACGAGGATCTTGGGAAGTTGGTGTCACAGAAATTCATTTTCCAAGCTCATTCTTACATTTAAGAGAAAAAGAAAGAGAAATTGAAGTTTCATCTATTTCACCGCCTCTCTTAAAGGATAACTCAGTAAACCAACTTGTCCATATAGAATATAAAACAGTTACAATTCCTTATGGTGTATATTCCGGTATATCGGAATTTTTAGAAAAAATAAATAATGCATTAAGCGAAACACATATATCATTTAAATTGTCAGCAGAACATAACAACACCTACGTATACGTTGAAAAGACATGTGATTCAGAAAAATGTATCAATGATCACTCTATAAAAATGAGCCGTACAGTTTTGGATATTTTAGGCTTTGCTGAAATAAAAGGATATTTAAACATTGATTTACACAATCTTCTTGCTACTCGACCAGCAAATATTTTTAACGCATTACCTAGACAATTATTTATTTACTCAGATATATGTGAACCTTGTATTGTAGATGACGTACAAACAACTTTATTACGTATTGTACCTGTAAACTACAAGGATTATGCATTTGCTTCTAATCAATATCAAATTTTTACACCTATAAATTATCTACTTCTCATAAGAAATAGTTTCAGAATAATCACTATAGATATAAGAGATCATCTCGGTCGTATCATACCATTCGAGTGTGGTACGTCGACTGTAACACTACATTTTAGACAAGTTGCATAAAAAAAATAAAATAAAATAAAAATGAATCATTATATTGAACATAATGATAGTCAAGTTGGTCAAGGGGGTATTCAACATGTTTACGTTGGATCACCATATCAAAAAGGACATAGAGGTATAGGTCGATTTCTTGGAGGACTTTTTCGTAAAGCACTTCCTTTTTTAAAACGTAGTGCTCGAGTTGTCGGAAAAGAAGCTCTTAAAACTGGAATTAACATTATCGATAATGTCAGTAGTCATAATATTCCTTTTAGAGAATCACTACGCAATAGAGCACGTGAATCAGGTCAAAATTTAAAAAGAAAGGCTGAAGAAAAAATAGAAAGTCTAATAATGGAAGGCTCTGGTTATAAAAAACGCGTAAGAAGACGTAAGGATCAGTCGCAAACTAAACGTCGCGTGAAACGTATCTCATCGTTGACATCATCTTTAAACAGAAAAAGAAAAACGAGAAAAAAGAATAAAAACAAACGTATTAAAAAAAGAAAAATTAACAAGAAAAATAAAAAACGTTCAGTAAGTGATATTTTTGGACCTGTATAATTTTAAAATGGCATTTTTACACACACATTCGTGGGAATGTACTAAATCAGAATTAGATTTTTTTACTCTCCCACCCACTCAAACAGCTATAGAATCAACACAATGGGTAGAATACAAACCTGTGACCACCATTTCTGAAGATTCATATTTAGAATTTGTTGTACTAGGAAATTCGGATGATTACATTGATTTAGCTCATACTATGCTTAGTCTTAGTGTACGTCTCGAAAAAGGAAAATTTCTTATAGGTGAAGATACATTAGTTACACCTGTAAACAACTTTTTACATAGTATGTTCAATTAAGTCGATATATTCTTTAACCAAAAGACTGTATCACCACCTAGCAATGCTTACGCTTATCGAGCATATATAAAGACGTTGCTTAATTATTCCCAAGAAGCTAAAAAATCACATTTGACTACTGCATTATGGTATAACGATACCCCTGGTGAAATGGATGCCGTATTATTAAAAAGAAAAGATAATAACAATCTACTTTCGAAAAATATTGGTGCTGATAAACGTAATCTTTTTGTCAAAGGCGGAAAAATTGTAGATCTATTAGGTCACTTACATTGCGATGTTTTTACTCAGGAAAAATTTCTCCTTAATGGTATAGAAATGAGAGTACGACTCATCCGCTCAAAAGACGCTTTTTGCTTGATAGATCATGACGCTCAAAATGTGAAAGTACGTATAATAGATACATCATTATGTGTACGCAGAGCTAAAATTAATCCAGGAATTTGACTTGCACATTCAAAAGCCTTATCTAAAGGAACAGCTAAATATCCATTAACACGTGTAGAGGTTAAGTCATTTACTTTACATATAGGAGTCACGGGAGAAACTTTAGGTAATATTATTCTTGGACAATTATCTAAACGCATAATAATTGGTTTAGTTTCAAATAGTGCGTTTAATGGGAGTAGAAAAGAAAATCCATTTAACTTTCAACATTTTAATCTTAATTATCTTGCTTTAAATGTCGACGGAATACAAATTCCTAGTAAACCCATTCAGCCTAATTATCCCGACACGTTCATTGATGGATATCATACTTTATTTAGCGGGACACGTATTCACTTTATGAATGAAGGAAACTCTATTTCAAGAGATACTTACCCTAATAGTTATTGTCTATATGCTTTCGACTTAACACCAGATCTTTCAGCAAATTGTAACACACACTGGAATTTAGTTAAGACAGGTGCATCCGTTTAGAATTACGTTTTGATCAAGTTTTAGAGAATTCCGTAAATTGCATAGTTTACGCCGAATATGATAACATACTTGAAATAGACGCGTCACGACAAGTCATTATTGATTTTAATGGTTAAATAATAACAATAATCACAATATTTTTAAAAGTTTCTCTATGAGTCATAGAAGAATTTTAGTATTAATGACGATTTCCACAAAATTAGGAAAGAAAAAAATACAATAAAAAAAGTGGGGAAATCTATATACATTCAACTAGATGCATATGTTAAACTCTCAAACGCTATTGAAGTTTCAAACTAAACAGATATATACATAAAACGAAAAAACTGTGGACTACATTATTGACGTTCAAGGTTTTCGCGATATTCAGAACAAATTAATTATAAAGGAAATAGCTTTAATGTCTCTAGATAAAGATTACGTTTCGCATTGGATAACATCTTCTTATTCATTTACTGATTTACCTATCAGAACTCAAGTTTTCAATAATTGGCTTATCAATAACTACCACGGAATCGAATGGTTTGAAGGAGATGTACCTCATCGACAGCTTTATGCAAATTTACGGGCTATAACACGTACTGCAAGACGAATTTTTGTTCGAGGTTCTCAAGAAGTGCAGGTAATTCAAAGTATTATATCACGACGTCTTATAAATTTAGAAGACTATAACTGCCCGTCCGTATATAATTTACAAAATTGCAAAACTTACTGTTGTTTTCATGGTTCTCAAAGTCATGAATTTTTCATTTGTGCTCTGAACTCCGTAGTTAAATATAAAAAATGGCTTATCAGGAATAACAGACTTATTTCTGCATTAATTGACTCTGACAGTGATGATACTTCGTACTCTTCTCCTGCAGATTCAACTGACAATACAGTGCAGAATCATCCTCCTCCTGTTAAACCAAAAAGATTTGGAAAAAAAAGTGAAGTGAAAAAAAGATCACCTACACCAGGACCTGGCAAAGAACCTGTATATGATAGAATCGAAGAATCAGGATATTATACTTCGGAATCAAACACACCTGCAATTACAAAACAACGCAATGAATACTCTTCAGATTCGGGATCAGTGTGGCTATCTCGTGCGGACAAGTCAATGGTGCGCAGTATATACGCTCTATAGGTTTGTCCGCACGAGATAGCCACACAGTTCGGGATGCGCTTCACTCCTTAAGAATACCATCGTACGGTGTATTTCCAGCTGACCAGATACCCAGGTCATTGACGAGACCGATAGCGTGTGTATTTAATACAGACATTCACACACAACCAGGAACTCATTGGGTAGCTGTTTTCATTGACAAGTATGGAAGAGCAGTGTTTTTTGACAGTTACGGCCTACCTCCTTTAATACCACAACATAAAAAATGTCTTCAACAAAATTCTATTCATTATAAATGGAACACTAAACAAAGTTTAAATTTAAAAGTTTGTGGGCAATTTTGCTTAATGTTTTTAGATTACATGAATCGAGGCTACTCACTCAATATATTTTGTAATTTATTTTCATCAGATTACTTAAGAAATGATAATATTGCTGCACATTTCTATTACGTATTCATGGTATTCAACATAAACGTAATTATTATAAAAATAAATTCCTTGTAGGTAATGGTCGCCGAAAATATGTCAAATGTTGCATACAAACATGTAAAGCCAAATCATGCTACACTTGAAATTATATATTCATTATTATAAAAATTTTTGTACTTTCTAAAAAATTTGTAATTATTTGTATTAGACTAAGTGAAAAATAATAAACACTTATTTCTACTGCTAAAATATTTTGTTATTTTATATAGATATATATAACCATGAACACCAAATCCTTTTCCTAAAAATATTCCATGAAAATATTTAAAAAGATTCAAAATTCATATTTCTAAAATCTTTTAATTTAATAAATTATATCGCAAAGAATTTTTCTATTTGTAAATTGAATTCCATTTTTAAATTACTAGCATTATATATTTAATATATATCCTTGTAAAATATATGATTTTATTAGTCATAAATTTTTTTTTCATATATAAAAAAATTTATTTCGCCAAAGAACCCTAACTTACCAACTTTTACAATAACCATTACCTTGCCACTCCAAAAAATTTTTTTTACGGCGTCCCCTCCACTTCGGGCTGTTTCGCTTTTCCCCGTATACGCTCGAGCTTAGGCGCCAAAAATCTTTTCCCTATATTCCCCCTGAATTTCATGGCCGCCATTTTTACCTATAATCCCCCATATACTACTCATAAAGTTTTTTATTTTTCTTATATTTTCTTTGAAACTATCTACTATAGAGGAGAGCTTTTAAAGATTTTTTTTACAAATAGCATATAAAAGAAGTAGGCATTTTTAAAATTAATATTGCTCTTGAATTGAAAATAAAAAACGTATTTTTGCATATTCTATGAATGAAATTTATTTATCTTATTATTTGCACTTTTTCTATGCTTTTTCTACATTTATATGTATTGCTTTTTTTTTAATATTTTAACTAAAATTATATAACAATTTCGTTTGTTTTATTTTATTCTTGATAGTATATGTCAAAAATGATGAATTTTTCCATCTTAATCCAGAAAAAATTATAACAATTCTACAAAATAATTTAAATTTCATTGCTGCTTTTTTACCAATATACAACAAAGAAAAACTAATTTATTTACAACAAAAAAATGTATGTGATTCAAATGTTATCGATGAATTGAGTATGCCATGGGATGATATTGACGTAGAACAAGATAATTTTCAAAATAATAATTCAAATAATCCGTCTGAGGAAATGTTGGAATCATCTTCAGAAAATGCAAATGACATTTCTATGCAATCAAATGAAGTTGAAACTACTACTCATAACAATTTATCAGGTGTTTTTTAATGTAACTTCCTTGTGACTATTAATTTGAGATTATTTAAATTAAATTTTTTTTATACTACATTGCTTAATTATAAATAATTCATATTATAATAATTTACATAGACTTATCTTGTTTGTTAAATTTTTTAATTCTCAGTCAATTTTTTGTTTCTTTATAACGGTTCTTATCCAAATGTTATAATTAACAATTTATAATTTATTTATTAACTTTGCAGATGACTTTCAATTCGTTGAGAATAGTTTATACTTCTTATTAAAAGAAAATATAGAAGGTCAAATAATTTTAGGTTTTTATAAGAACAAAAAAATTATTTTAGAAAAAAAGATTGAAAAGATTCATTATTCAAAAATTCATAATAGAAAACCCAGTCACCTATAAGTGAGTTAAGATTTTAAAACAAAATGTTCTAAGATTACTTAGAAAGAAAAAAATATGTACATGCTTTTTTATAGTTAGAGATAATTTTATTCTACAGTATCATTACCCTATCCTGTTATATACTTTTTAATTATGCTTATGCTTTGCTATTTATTTGGTAATTAGATGTTGCACATCAAGTTTTGCTTTAACTTTGCTATTTATTTAGTAGGTAGATATTGCACATCAAATTTAGATTTAGCTTTGCTATGTATTTGGTAGTTTAGATTGCACATCAAATTTTACTTTTTTGTTGCTATTCATTTTTTGCTTAAATGATTGGAGTAAGCGCTTTAAAAAAAATATTAATTACTAAAACCTATACTTTTTACAGAATAACATCGGCAAGGTTACAGAAAATAACACAACAGCTGGTTGCAGTATTTCCAACAGTAAAAGATACCGATTTTTATCAACCTCACACCACAAACTCTCATGGTCAACACGTATCTGCTTGTGGATGTTTAATAAATTATTTAAAAGTTTATAAAAAAGATTTGGTAAAGGCTGGAATTGTAGCGTCACCGAACTCATCAGAAACATCAGGCAATACTGAAACACGTATAAGTAAGAAACTAAAATAATTAATTTTATATTTTTTTTCTTATTTGTTTTTTTTTTATTATAATGCCTTAATTATAAATTTTATTTAAAACTTATAAAATCGGTTATGAATAATTACCGTAATTATTTAGATGAATGAACGTAGTAAACTTTTGCTATTACAGATGAGAGTGGTCAAACCGATTTATTACCTTTAACTGATGAAGATCGATCAAAATATTTGATTGGAACAGTAACCGAAGCATGGTATGCAAGTTTTCAGAAAAAGTTGCAGATGCTCGTAACCAGAAAAAATAAAAAAATTCAAATAAATTATAGCACTTATTTGAATACTTTTACGTGCTTGAAATCATCAGCAGGATTAGAATTGGTAATCTTTTAAAAATCATTTTCAATCGAAGTTAATTTGTCTATAATAAATTAGCTTAATTCCAAATGTTTAAAGCTTGAAAGCGACTGCATGCGCATTATTGGGGATTTATATGAAAAAAAAGCTATCCCATCTAGTATTGTTGAAAACTTTTCAACTATATTTTCAACTCGATGGGAAGTATTAGCTGAACCACTTTGTGAACTTGGCAATTGTTCATAAATAGTCTAGATCAAAGAATTCAGAAAAACTCACAAAGAATTCATTGATAAAGGTATTGGTTTATGTTATTAATCTTTTTTTACCAAGCAGTCAAATGAAATAATGTTTTTATTTCAGCGTCACCAAAGATTTTAGGATTGTTTTATTTAGCATACTTTCTCACGAAAACAACTGGAATAAGAACAAAATCTCAAGGGTCTACTACTTTCTCAAGAGATGAGTGTGTGGAACATTTTGTGAAGTTGATAGAGGTATATAATTATTATTTAATATTTATTTCATCTACAATATGTTGAGTTTTTTGTTTCATTTCAAAATGAATTTCTCGTCAAAGAATATACATTGAACTTCGAAAAAATTTTATCTAATTTACAATTACATATTCACCCTTATGTTATCTTTTGCGGGACACTAGAAAATATTTCAAAAAGAATCATAGTTTTGAATGGAAAAAACTACGAATTTGATGATCCCATTAAAGCAGTTGAAGTTTGTTTTACAGTTTCTACTGCATTGCATTGTTGGTCAGAGACTTGTACAAATGTTTGGCTCTATTTACTAGAACATGTATATCGTATACATCCAGACACATCTTGCGCCTTTCCACCTTCAAAATCAAACAAATCATTATCAATCTTCATCAAAAAAGTTGACACAATGTTGCAAAGCAAAGGTATTATTTTTGCATCAGTCACTATATAAAAAAATTGTACCATTTTTTTAATAGGCAAATTAAAAAAAAACTCTAATTTTAAATATTTAGTATGACTTTTTTTATAACCGTTATAAAAATACTGTGATTCTCAGCGTATGCTTTATATTTCATTATTTCTCTTTTGCATAAAGAATTGTAAAGAAACTATATCATGTTTTAAATTACATTAAAATTGGTACAATTTTTAATAAAACGTCTTTTACCTATTTTAAATTAATTATTTATTATTTTTTTCAGGAAGAAACTAATATTTCAGAAGAAAACAATATATATTAATTTTGTAGTATATATTGATATTTTTCAAGACTATTATTTGATTTTTTTTGAAATTTTAATAGCGTATAACTGTACTGAGTTGTTAATTTTAAACTGTAAAAGGTTAGATAAATTTAAGTAAAAATGGATTTTATTATTCTTTATAATGCAGTTTTATCCTTTATTCTTTGCCTTTACGGGGAACCATCTTTTCCCAGGAACATTGTCGATCTAGTAATTCTTTAATAAGGGATTTTATTCAAAATATATTTTGTAAGTCATTAGAAAAATCAATTTTAAAGATAATTAATGAAAGTGACGACAAAGAAGAAATATTTCAAAAAATTTGTGACTGCATTCAACAACATGATAGGATTTTCGACAATTTTTAACAGAAAAAAATCTTTTTAATCTATTAAAAGATAAAGGTTTTCGCGAACCAGAGGAATTTAAAATTGGAGAAATTTTCGTTCCAGAAATTCAAGATAACAAAAGCGTTTTCGTACGAAAGTCGATTTTTGGGTATCGCGTCCCTTTAACATATTCATTGAAAAAGTTTTTAGAAATTCCAGAACTGGCACAAAAAATTATTGAAATTGTTAAAGAATTGTCAAAAAATACTAACGTAATTACAAATGTAATGCAAGGTAAATTTTGGAAAACAAATTTTAAAAATGAAGTATCAAATGAATATTTGTTACCTCTGTTCATTTATTTTGATGACATCGAAGTCTGTAATACTTTAGGAAGTCACCGTGGTAAGGATAAGTTTGGAGTAGTGTATGCCTCAATTAGTTGTTTGCCCGTAAATATTGCGTTGCGCTTAGAAAGCATCATATTTTCTAGTGTAGTACGAAGTGGAGATATGAAACAGTATTCAAATGAAACCATTAAGATACTTATTGAGGAATTGAATAGTTTAACATTAAGAGCAGGCCGGATTCACTATCCTTGTCTAATTGAGACTTTTGTTATTTACTCAAGTATTAATCGGTGTATCTGCAAATTGAAGGTTAAGCGCAATAGATATTATTATTACAAATATTTATGCACAAGAAGAAAAAATCCATCGCTTTATTTTTGAGAAAAGTAAGTAACGTGAAAATATTATAAACATAAACTTTTACTTTGGCGTTACTTACTTTTATCAAAAACAAAACGGTAGAATTTTTTTTTCTTGTGCATAAATGTTCATAATAATAATATCTATTGCGCTCAACCTTTAATTTGAAGATACACCGATTAATACTTGAGTGAATGACAAACAACTCAATTGTTACTCGGTCGGTATCAGGTTCTACTCCGGCCTGCCGTTAACGGGTATTACTCTAGTTGATGATAATGTTTCAGTTGTTTTTAAATTTGAACTTATGCTTATTCTCGGTGACAATTTGGGTTTAAATCAAATTTATGGATTGACAAAATCATTTAAAGCCAATTATTATTGTCGAATCTGTAAGGCAAGTTTAGATGAATGTTCAAAATTATGTGTTGAGGATAAAAGTTTGTTAAGAACGCCAGAAAATTATAATTCAGATTTAGTATTTGCAGATATAAAAGAAACCGGCTTAAAGGAATCTTGCGTTTTTAATAAAATAAATAATTTTAATTTAACAATTAATACAAGTGTTGATTTCATGCACGATGTGCTCGAGGGGGTATGTGTGTATGTTATACGTGCTATACTTTATGAATTTATTTATAAATTAGAATAATATACTTTAGATTACCTCAATATTAGAATTAAAAATTTTTATTCACAAACAGATGATTCAAACAAACCACCGAAAATCACGCTGAATCAATCAAAAGAAAAGTTAAATCTTAAATACTGAGCTGCTGAAATGTTGTATCTTACTCGGTATCTAGGAGTAATAATCGGTGATAAGGTTCCTTTACATAATAAGCACTGGGAAATGTATATATCATTGCGACAAATTGTAGATATTCTTATGTCTCCGCGAATAGTTATATGTCATATAGAAGATTTAAGAAAACATATTGAAAAATTAAATTCCTTGTATTTGAAATTGTATGGGTCTCTAAAATCCAAGTTTCATTTTCTAATACATTATCCGACAATTTTATACTATTTCGGACCATGCGTAAATTTTTGGACTATGCGTTATGAGTCATGGCATAGAGAACTGAAAGCGAACGCTGTCAGCACAAGTTCTAAACAAAATTTATTAGAAACTATTGCGCTCAAACAGGCATTGAAAATGTGTTAAGAGGCGGTCGGGTCTATTCGCCGCTACATATAGGGTGGCGCTGCGGTCAGGTGAGAGAAATCTATTAAATATTTTTTATACAGCTATTTACAATTTTCTGAGACGACAATATACTTTTAATGTTGTCATTTCCTCTAGCCATCTATATGTAGAATAATTATTAATACTTATCTTGTTTGAAAAGTCTGAAATATTGTTATAAAGCGAAAAATGCGATGCAACGTAGGACCGATGTAAACATGCGTGCACCTTCCCTTAGTGCGACAGAGAGAGCAATACTAAAGAATGATGTATGCTAATGTTTACGTCGGCTCTACCTCGCGCCGCATTTTTCGCTTTATAACAATATTTTAGACTTTTCAAACAAAATTAATATTAATAATTATTCTACATATATATGGCTAGAGGAAATGACAAGATTAAAAGTATATTATTGTTTCAGTAAATTTTAAATTGCTATATAAAAAATATTTTATATTTTTCTCTCACCTGACCGCAGCGCCACCAAGCGGCAAATGGTTCCGACCGCCTCTTAAGTTTTCAATAAGACTGAAAGCGAAGTAGATCTTGTATTTAAATGTAATGATAGCAAAAATGATATTGATTACATTAATGTTACGATAAACGGGACTGAGTATAATCTTGGAACTTTTATTGTTGTAAACATGGAAGAATCAGAAATTAAATTCGACTGTATTACTTCGATTACAACAATCACTTTGCCCGAAGAAATTGAAAAAGGTAAAAATAAAATAAAATTAAAAGAATCTGTAGAATTCACTGTAATTATTCATAAAGAAATTTATTTTGATAACCACTTTATAGTATAGGTAGTCGACAAAGCTGATGAAATTAAAAAAATTGACATCAACAAAATGATATGTATACCACCAGTAGTTGCATTAAAACAGGAAAATAATTATTGGATTATTCCACGTTTCGTTTTGTAAACATTTATTATAAAGAAATAAGCATTCTTCTATGGTTAATTAAATTTTTAATTTTCCTATGTAATTTATATTGTATTATTATTTTTCTTACAATTGATAATAAATTAATACTGTAATAATACATTTTGCATTTTCGCTTTAATTGATTTCCCGCTTAAAAATATATTGTGACATTTCAAAATAATCAAATTATTTCAATTATTTAAATTTTAGATTAATTAACATTAACTCACTATTACGTAGCAAATCATTATATTATAAATATTAAATTCAGAAGCAATATAAGTACATACATAATCGTTATTTATAACGCATAATAAAAGTATAATAGAGTTTGAAGTAATTGCTTATGATTAGAGACTATTTAAATATTATTGATTCCATAAACTTAACACAAAGTTACATATTAAAGATGAAGTTAAATCCCAATTCAGTTAAATCCTATTTCCCATAAATTGGAATTCAATTGTATTTTTAATTTTATGAGACTTTGTGCATTAAAAGGACATTGTAATAATTTCAAATAAAGAAATTTTAATAATTTTTTTTAAAATATCGTAAACGAGCATATACAGTTCAAAATTAGTTTTCTAGATGTGGTAATCTTTTTATTTAAACTTCTTTTGAGAAAAAATAAGTTTTTTATAATTAAATTTATTCAGAAATTGAATAATTAAATTTATCGTAATTAATTTTGATAAAATATATTTGATTACTTAAACAAGCAATAGCACTTTAAAATTAATTCATTTTTCAGGCTAACCTTTTGGATAAAGACTCTATTTGGTTTTTATAGTAGTCATTGAATTCTTTTTTTTTTTTTAAATTAGTATTATAATTTATTAATAGAATAATTAACTAACTTGACTTAAATTTCATTTTTTTATTAAAAGTAATCAATATTTATAATGAATATATTTGAAATTAATTATTACATTTCCCTCAATTTAATTAATTTAATAGCTTGTCTAGACCTCGTAAATTAATTATCAGTTATATTTGATCATTATATTCTTTCTTTTTGTTTGCAAACCCTGACAGAAAAAGGTAAATATTGTTTCTAAATATTTTTTATTTTTTTTAAATTACTCCAATTTTTTTATATTTTTAGTTACTTACTTTCTGTTTTTTTTTTATTAAAGTGTCGAAATTCGGACGAAAATTAATAATAAAAAATAACAGAACGTAACATTTGCATTTTTTGCTTCCTCATAGAGAGAACAAAAAATACAAAACAGCAGCGGTATGAACTATGTAAATTATAATTATAATACCATGCGCATGATGCACCGACAATCGGAGTAGCTGTTACTCAGATCAGTCGGAACGACTATTGTGTGGACGATCGGAACAGTTCAAGTTCGTATTCGGTACGCTGACTCTGCCGATTAAGTGGCGCTACTATAGCTCAGAGAGGTGGATACCTAACGCACGGAAAGTTTTTCAGTGTGGAGATAAAAGTAAAATAAAGTTTCTGAAACCAGCTATTTGGAAAAAATCATTAGGTAAAAGTAACTGCTACCTTTGCATGACAAATGTAACTGGGGTACATAAAGTGCGATCAGATAAAATATTGTATGCGACAGTTTCTAGTGTCGTTCGTCCGCAGAAGCAAATAGTCGAAAGTTTGATAGACGAGGCTTTACGAGACAGCTTTATACAAGGAATGAATAGTATACTAGTTGATTATGGTACAGAAGAAGACGTAGAAAATCTTAACGACCATACAGATGACGATACTGACGAAAATGAATCATTGACGAAAGCAGAAAGTGAATCCGTCGAAAATGAAGAAGAACTGTCTTCGGACAGAGATGAGGAATATGTTCCTATTGTTAAAGAGAAAAGCCAAAAAAAATCTCTCAAGCTCAACTTAATGACATATTTAGGAATGCTGGATAAGCAAAAGATGCAGCTGAATTAATGGCTTCTCAATCGAAGTCTTTCAATGTATTAGAAAAGGACGTAAACGTTACATTTTATCGAAACCGAGAAGAAGCGTTTCGATCATACATCACTACCGAATCTGATCTAGTGTATTGCACCGATGAACGAGAATTCATTAATGAGTTTAAAGCAAATTTATACAAGCCAGAAGAGTGGAGGTTATTCATTGATTCATCTAAGCGAAGCTTGAAGGCAGTTCTTCTCTATAATACGAAAGAGTATGCTCCGTTACCATTAGCTCATTCAACTATACTCAAAGAAGAATACTGTAACATCGAAAAGGTTTTGAATAAAATAAAGTATAGTGAGCATGAATGGTTAATTTACGGAGACCTGAGAATATTGTCCATGATACTACACTGAAAAAAAGTTAGGACTTTAGAAGCACAGAGTAGGGTCATAGAAATTCGATTTGACGGAGCTTTTAGCTCCGTAAACTAAGAACCGCTTAAGATTTCTTTACGTGCTATATCTTTGCGTAAGCGTAGCTTAGCAACACGTTCGTATGTTTACAGATCTCCGAGATTACATGTTATCGTTCATGTCGATATTACAGTACGTTAGTGGAACTTAAAGATCGTACTTTTGCAGCAACAATATAACATATATTGTTTGAGATGATTTCCAAACAGTTATGATCAAACTCGAAATAAGTACTGTTATACACTTACGTTAAAAGGTTATTATAAAATCAATAACTATAAAAATAAATAAATACAAATTATGTACATATGATTTTTCTAATGTACATGAAATTATTTCTCTTTCTTTGATATTTATTGTAAGGTTATATTGCTAAAGATATTACCAGTGAAAATCATGAAAAACTTGCTAATTGATTTTTCAAAATAATTTGTATTAATTTTATATTTAACGTAAGTTTTTAAAATCGTTTTCTTTACGTTTTTGTAAAGAATAGAACGCCGTCAAAATAGAAGCTCTGCTCTTCGTTTTTTACGGAGCACAGAGCTCCGTGAAACGCGCCGCTCAGCATCTACGTCGTGTTGTATGAATCCTACAGAAGTACTGAGGGATACTAGAGGGATACTACAGGATGTCTGCACAACAAATAGTAGTAGCGCTGCCGTCCTAACTTTTTTTCAGTGTAGGTCAACAATCAGGTTTTACCAAGTACCCATGCTGTTTATGCGTGTTTGACAGTCGAGATAGAGCAAAAGATTATAATACAAAAGTGTGGCCAGCGAGACCATCACTTACTGCAGGTTCCAACAATGTTATCAATCATCCTCTTGTCGATCCTAGCAAAATCCTTTTACCGCCTTTACATATTAAATTAGGGCTGATGAAACAATTTGTTAAAGCTCTCGATAAAGAAGGGCGATGTTTCAAATACTTAGAAACCATCTTTACGAATATAGCTCTGGTTAAATTGAAAGAAGGTATCTTTGATGGACCTCAAATTCGCAAAATGCTCAGGGACGAAGAATTCGTCAAAAGTATAAATGATACCAAGAAGGCAGCCTGGTTGAGTTTTAAAGATGTTGCAACAAAATTTCTTTGTAACAATAGAGATGAGAACTACAAGAGCATCGTAGAAACTATGGTACAAAATTTCAAGAAATTAAGTTGCTTAATAAATTTGAAACTCCACTTTCTCGATTCGCACATTGATGAATTTCCACCAGTCCTAGGTGACTATAGTGAAGAGCATGATGAAAGATTTTATCAGGATGTGAAGGAATTTAAACGTTGATGGCAAGAAAAATATAATGTAAACATGGTAGCGGACTATTGCTTGATGCTAAAAACAGAAGTACAACCTAATAAGAAAAAGAGACGTAGGAATCCATTGCATAGGTCATTCGAAGACAAGCGCATACGCAAGTGTAAGTCAATTTAGCTTCTGTGCAAATCGACTTTTGAGCAGTTTTTTGAGGTTATCTTCAAAATTAGTCGGTTAAATCTCTCTTTCCATAACAAATTTAGATTTAACAGGCCAAAATACATAAAAATAAAGCGTTTTTGATGTGTTGGAAATAATGTGTTTTGTTCTTCTCACGTTTTTTTACAGAAACACTGCTTTTTAAACAATTTTTTGAGGTTAGGTTCAATATTAGGCGGTCGACTTCCTTTTTCCATAACAAATTCGGATTCAGCAGGCCAAAATGCATAAAAATAAAGTGTTTTTGATGCGCTGGAAACAATTTTCCACGGGTCTGTTTTCTGCAAAAATAGATTTAAAGTAACATGTTTAATAAGAATATCGATGTGCGCCATCGCAAAAAAGTTGTGGAAAAATGTTTATCAACTATCAAAGATGAAAAAATCTTCTTTTTTTAAATTTTTTCCTCTGTAACTGCGCTGTTTTTGATTTTAGAAGAAAATTTTTTTGATGAATTTGATCAAACCTTGGGAAAAGAAAGATTTTCCTATGTATTTAATCCCCATTTAAGCCTATCTGTATCGGTTTATAAGAAGAGTAACCATCAATTTGTTTGTCAATAAAAAGTTGAAAATTCAAATTGGTAACAAGCCCACAATAATTAATGTAAATATGTAAAACTTATTGAGCACGTTAAGGTACGATACCTTTATCATATACGATTGTAAAAATCAGAAATTCATATTATTTTACACTATTTTTTAACGATTTTCTGTTTTTACAATTTTAACCCTTATAAATAAATTCATATAACTCTGTCAATTTTTAATATTTTTTTATTTTATAATGTGGAAAAGAAAGATAATTTCAAGACCTTTAATTTTAATTTTTTGAACGTTTCCTATTGTAAAAATCATAAGAGTAACAGAGCTTTCACTTTGACTAACAATTGCACCATTGTTTATGTACATATGGGCTCGTTTCAAAGTTTAACAGCCAGTTTATGATATACATTATTTATTGGTAATAAATTATTATTATATACAAAGTGCTTTTAATACAAATCATCGTTTATAAACTTTTTTACGCATTACATTCAATGCAAATGTAAGCTGACAGAAGTAGTATATAGTTAGGTATAAGGAGTCATAACAATGACGTCACCATTGACCTAACATTCTTATCTTTGTTTACATAAACCAATCATTAAGATAACGATTTATTTGTATAAACAAACCATTAAGATAAAGATTTATTTACATAAACAAACCATTAAGATAACGAATTATTTACATAAACGAACCATTAAGATAACGATTTATTTACGTAAATAAACCATTAACATAACGATTTATTTACACAAACAAACAATTAAGATAACGACATCTTACATAAACAATTAAGATAAAAACTTATTTATATAAACAATCAATAAAATTAATCACAAGTTTTATATAAATGAGTCATTATTTTAATCAACAAAAGATGATGACGTCATACTCTGTTTTATACTACTACAAAGGTTATAAGTTTCTACGTTTATTATCAGTGGTCCTGAAAAGGACCGATTACGGTAAGTATATTATTTATATTTTCTTATATCCCTGCATTTTTGGGAATGTATGTATATTTGTTGAATATTTGGAATGAAACTGTATTTTCTCAGATTTTTTATCTTTAAGAAGAGGTTTCTTCTCTTCCTTGATTCCAACGGTAACAAGGTAAGATGGTTGATTCAGCGTTCCTTGAGATTGACCCATGTTTTTGCTGTCTTTAGTGTACTCTTTGGTTAATAAAGTTGAAATGAAAGATTTAATATAATGCAGCAGTATTTATACTAAAGAAGAATAAGGAAATGGAATAAGAAGGGATAGAATAAAAAATAAATTTTGATAAACAATTGTCAAGTTTATTCATGTATAAGTTTTAAATACAAATATGTTAAAATAATAATAAACGCTAATCTATTTATTTAGTGTTCATATATTCATTATATTTTTTTAACAATATAGGTTCGATAACTGATTTCATTCTTTCAATTCTCATTCTGAATCCTTCTCTGTCACGACCTACTTGCATAAGCCCACACATACATTACTTTAACATTAGGTTTTCCTTCTTTAAAGTGTAGTTTCATTTTTTATAACAATATTTAATCAAACATGGAAGCATACATATCGTTATATATATATGTTGTAAAATATGCGCATTGATTTCTAAAATTACAATTTCTAACGTATATTTATCCAAGTCTCTATCATCAAGCATTTTAGTTAAAATAAATGTCTTTACATCGTGAATTTTTATCGCGTAATACTGATTAAAGGCAGCAAATGATTTCATTATACTCAGCTTTGGATTGTCATCTTCTGTATCTTTCTTAATTTCTTCCAATAAATATTCTTGAATGTAGTCTACAATCCTATTAATTTTTCCAGCACGTTGTTCCAGTTGTACGAGATGTTCGTCTATGCACGATGCAATATGTTTAAGACCATCAAATGTCACTTTTTGGAAATGTGTTGCAGCAATTTCGTATGTACGTTTCATTTTTGTATTCGATGGTTCTTTAGATTCTCCATTGTCGTCGTCTAGTTGAGATTTGGGTGGTGGTTGATATATGTCCCGCTCCTCAATTGTTATGCTTTTTGCATTATAGGAATTTGTGAATAAAATGTCGTGAGTCCCCATAAATATCTTTAATGGGTTTCCGTATTCAGCTTTGAATCTATATGCGTCTTCAAAATATGCAGTAAACACATCAAAATCTTTCTTAAATTTTCTCCATTCATGGGCATCAAAATTAACCCATTTTGCAAAAGAACTTGTTGATATTTTAACGTATGGTTTAAAATATCCACCCACGTATAATAATCCGACAGATGCTCGTTTGCTTTGCGACTTGTTAAGAACGTATGTTGTCGAAAGGAGCATATTATCCAGAACAATAGTATGCTCTTTCAATTGACCACTCTCACGACAGTTGGATTCAGCCATATTTGAATAGTATGTATCACTTGATAAAACTGTTAACTTACGAGCGTTTGAGACTTACTTTAACTGTGGCTGCAGTGGAACTGATCTGGTACTAGTACTTGCTCTCGTTTTATATCCATAACCCCCTTTACAGAATTCATAGATATGTGGGGATGCACATGGGTTTCGTCACGTATTTTCTAAGAATCGTGTAATTTATCTTAAAAGATAACAACGACGGTTAAGATTTCTTAGCATGTAATATTATATTTCAATACCAAGCGATATATCACTGTTATATTTCATCATTTCCTATCTCAAAACATTTTTTAGCTTGAATTGTTTATAGATTCCGATATCTTCACATGTAATATTATATTTCAACGATAAGCGTTATATAGACGCTACATTTCTCGGTATAAAATATATTTAAGTTTGATTGTTTATTTCATCACATCCTGTTAAAATAAAATATCCCATTATATCCCTTGGATAAACTAGCATGTAATATTAAATTTCTTTGATAAGCGTTACATGGCGTAGAAATTTGATCATCTCCTGTTGAAGCATTTATTTTATCATAATCTATGTAATATTATATTTCAAATGATCAGTAGAATATAACGGTTGTGTTTCTTTAATATATTTGATTATAGATAAAAGAGAATCCAGTTATATGTATGAGAAAAATTATATATGAAATAAATAAGTAATATAAAATTTAGGATAAATAAGTTTTTGGTCATGGGAAGGAAAAGGTAAATAATTTGTTACAAAAAATGTACATTTTTTATTAATATTTATTGAATATAAATTTGATGTTACAATAATAGATTTAATATGATACTCTCGAAGTACATGTCTTATTACAAAAACCAAATCCTAATAAACGTTCGTTACTGAAAGTTTTTACATAATTTTTGCGCTTCAATTTATTTCTTACAAGTTTATTATAAAATCTTACAACTATCTTGTCATTGTTTTTGGTATTTCTTGAAAACTTACTGCAAAACGCACGTAAATTATGAAAATGACACATATAATACAGAAACATAATGCAATATTGACCACAAACTTGCGAATCGTAACTCTCCATTGATTGTCTGTTCCACTCGTATCGCACACAGTTTCTTTTGAGTCTATTGAGATGATGTGGTGAGGACGCTGGCATTCCGTAGCTGTCAAAGTAGGTTCCGTATCCATTTTTATTTATATATATGGCAATCCAATGAGAACCACCTTTCGTATGATCGTCGATATTTGCAACAATAGCTGTTGGATGTTCGAGAACGTTCGGGATTCGATCTGCTGCGTAAACACCCACTGTCCTAGCGTTGCTGGTCAATCGTAACATGCTGGTCTATCTCCGATGACCACTGTACCCTTTGCGCTTTCCTTATTTTTCTTTGGTTTTAAAATAATGAACTCTCTGTTACCATAAATTTCATTTGCAATTCCAAAAATACTTCTAAGCTTTTCATTTAATTGAATATAATGTGTTTCTTTACACTCGCATACTCGTTGTATAGCGTAAAATCCTTTCCTTTTCTTCGAGGTGTCGAATACTATATGCTTATTAATTTCGCCAGCGTGGTTATTAATTGCTCGAGCCAATACTTTCATATACTCCAGAGGAAAGTGAACATTCAAACTCTTTTATGTTCCCTATATTGAGTATATTTTCAGGAGGTTTTCGCCTTCTGTATAAAAGATAAACTTTGCTTCAGATTCTTGAATGTGTGAAATAGTAGTGGGTATATGAATTTCGGTCAATCCAACACTCCAATCACCATGTAATACTGGGTAGAACCAAGTAAAAGCATCCTCGTCTATTCTAAAGGTTAGTTAACTCACTTGCATTTATCCAAGAATTGAATTTTCAGGATATCCGTACCATTTAACGAGTGTTTGTTTATTCCGTCCTCGTCCTTTACTGCGTATTACACGCTCAATCTTAAATTTTTCTGTTTCAGCCAAACGTTTTTTCCAACTTTAACCAACTCTTCGGGATAGAAAAACCCATCAATTTTTTTCACCATTCAAATCCGTCAATTCGTAGGTGTAAAGCTGCTGTCATCTGGATATACGCGAGATTTTGAAAATTTCTTTGCTGTAATTTTTTTGATATCCTTTCTCGAAGGTGCCTTTCGAACGACTGATGCGGACAAAAGACCCCAGCGTGTATATAGGTGCTCGAGATGGTTTTCTCTGGGCAAGCGCTCTTTTTTCTAAATTCATTCGGGCTCTGGCAGCGTTATAAATTGTCACTTCTGCAGGTATCATTCTAATACCCGAATGCAACGTATGATCGTATGCTTTTACGATGTTTTGTATGACATCGATATACCTGTGAGTATTCTTATGTGTAAAATATCGAAACATTCGCTCTTTGAGAGTTCGATTTAAACGTTCCACTACAGCTGCCTTAACATCAGGATTACGTACAATACGAAATTTTATACTTTTCCTTTTCAAGTAATCTTGAAAGTCAGAGCCAACAAATTCTTTTCCTTTGTCTGACTGAAGAGAGATGGGCACTCGATCACTAAATCTCTTGAGAATTTTGTCAAAAGCTACAGCAACACTATGAGCACTTTTATCACGAAGTAATTCCACCCAAGCATACTTGCTGAGTACATCTATTACAACGAGAATATAGCAAAAACCATCATTATATTCCTTGAACGATTGCATATCGCATAAATCAATCTTCCAACAATCATCGATATTTGTTACGTTATAACTTAATCTTGGAAATCGTCGATGAATAGGTCTATGTAGAGTGTAGGCATCTTGATTACTTAACCACTCGTAAATACGTGCTTTTCGGCGTTAATTATTCTTTGCATTGACACGAATTAAATTATGTGCACCAGCATACCCAGCTGCGTGTGAAGTATCGTAATATATGTTTTTAAGAGCAGGCCGGATTCGCTGTCCTTGTCTAATTGGCATTTTTGTTATTTACTCAAGTATTAATCGGTGTATCTGCAAATTGAAGGTTAAGCGCAATAGATATTATTATAACAAATATTTATGCACAAGAAAAAAAAAATCTATCGTTTTGTTTTTGAGAAAAGTAAGGAACGCGAAAATATTATAAACATAATCTTTTACTTCGGCGTTCCTTACTTTTCTCAAAAACAAATCGGTAGATTTTTTTTTTCTTGTGCATAGATATTCATAATAATAATATCTATTGCGATCAACCTTTATTTTGTAGATACACCGATTAATACTTGAGTAAATAACAAACAACTCAATTGTTACTCGGTCGGTATCAGGTTCTACTCCGGCCTGCCGTTAAGAGACATTTTCTTAGAAGCTAAAACTTTTCCACTTATCCTTAGTTAATTTTTTTTTATTTTTATCTCCACGAGTGTTGTATTCGTAACGAGCGTGAAACTCTTTTTCTAATTCTTCTATATCAGTTAAATTTTCCCGCTTACAATTTCTACTGTATGGTTTATTAGGTTGTGATATTTTATAAAAATGTAATACATCTGTATTACCAATGAGTTTTGCTGGTATTTCCGTCAAGGCTAAAAATCTTGTAATTTGTGTTCTACCAGGGGGAGGAGGAACGGAATCTGCCTTTTTTCTTCGTACAACGTCATTAACTAGCTCTATAATATTCGAATTTGGAATAACACTACCCTCTAGTGTAACTTGTCCTGTATTATCCCATTTCAATAGGTTTCCTACACTGCTTGTTTTCCAATGGTTGAGTAACAGGCGTGCATCCCTCTTATAACTCTTTGAAACATTTTCGAGAATGGTTTCTTCGTTGAGTGGCGCTGCTAGCGTAGCATCCGTTTCTTTGATTTCATGTTCCGTATCATTTGCATTTTCGTGTCGTTCTACATTCTTAAAGTGGAGATATTTTTGGAGTATTTGCATGTATTTTTGATACTTTTCGCGTTCATCTGTAATACTTTTGGAAAAAAGGATATCATGCATTTTGACGTCTAATCGTGACAAGTTGTCACTCTTAGTTTGGACAGTATGTTCCGATTCGCTGTCGTCTTGCTTTTGTTTCGTTGAGCGTAAGCCTCTTTCGAATTCATCTTCGGGAATGATTACCATTTTTCTAGTACGTTCCATTGTTTGTTAGTTATTTGACCCAAATATTTTCGATACTAAAGTACCTATGATCGGTGCCAAAAGTAAAGGTAAAAAACTTCCGCCGTTTTAAACGATGAAACGTTTCAGATTTTAATTTTTTCAGATGATGATGAAAATTCTCTTTTTTCTGACTCTTCCTCCTCATCCTCCATCTTACCAATAAAATTATAAATTTTATAACGTAAAAATTAAATTGAATAAATATTTTTTATTTAGAATATTTTTATTGTTTAAATAAAAATTAATATCATATTTAATTGTTCAGAATTTGTCAAAAATATTTTTTTTACGTCTCATGACATAAAGCGAATTTTAATTATTGTAGCATTTATATTCATGTATATGTCAAGATTATGAGTGAGCTCATATGATTAGTACGACAGAACGTATAGTATTTTTTTTTTTTTTTTAACTAAGTTTTAATATGTTCTCTCTCTTTTCTCCGTATACTTATCTCCTATTCTTAGCATATATATGATTATATTAAAACATGTAAAAAATATATTACGGCAAAATTATATTGACAACTAAAAATTTCCATTACGTTAATAAATAATATTTTACAGAAATGATGAAAAATAAAAAATCTATGTTATTAATAAATATCATTTTATAAAATATATTAATAAATAATATTTTATATTAAAAATTTATAAAAATGTTCAAGTGAATATTTTGACATTATTTGTTTATTAATATATAAAAATTCAATCATCATAAAGTAATAATAATAAAGCAATATCAAATTTTATTTCATGTATTAAAAATACTACGATCAGATTCAAAAATAGTTAAAAAATTTATATTAATTTTCAATTTAGTGTACTTTTTAAATCTTACACGTATACCCGTTTTATGTTTATGATGCGATAATGAGACGATATATACGTACAAAATCAGAGAGAGAGAGAGAGAGAGAGAGAGAGAGAGAGATCATGAGCATATGGGAGATTAGTGCGCGAGAAATACAAGTACGTGGTCTTAGAAGTTTATCTCTATCCTACTAATAAACTCCCAATATACTCTCTCTTAACTTATATATATATATATATAAGTTAAGAGAGAGTATATTGGGAGTTTATTAGTAGGATAGAGATAAACTTTAAAGACCACGTACTTGTATTTCTCGCGCACTAATCTCCCATACGCTCATGATCTCTCCCTCTCTGATTTTGTACGTATATATATATATATAGTAATACTAAGAGTAACGCTTTATATTCAGACACTTCAGATATTTTTTGATAAAATTATGTACAAATAAAAATCCATTATATTAATAAATAATATTTTTTATTTATATTAAAAAATATATAAATTTGTTATGAATTTAAATTTTTAGTAACAATGTTTTTGATATTATTGATTTTTCTTTTAATTATCAAAAAACGTATGACATTTTAAAAAATAAAATTATTTTCAATATAAAAATTTATATTAATAAAATTTAATAATAAATATTAAAAATAAATTTAACACGTTTAAAATCTTATATGTAAACAACAAAAAAGTTTAAAAGAGGTAGACAGAAAAAAAGCCAGGCCTATAAGCTACATGTGTTTTCATAAACATGTTATAAAACCCTACAATAAAGCTGTAAAGACCCGAGTAGAATGAACCATGATTTACGATAAGTACCCGACATACGAGAAGCGCTCAGACTTTTTTAATTTTCGTTTCTCTTCCACACAATATTCTTAAGACAAAAAATAATTTTTGAACGCTGCTTTGAGGTACGATGGAAAAAGGGTATCATTTTACTTTTGTCTTACCAGGAGAGGCTATGAGCTTCGGGTCACAGATCTTGATGAAACTTTGGGATATGTTTTTAGGTACCAAAATATGAATAAAGCTAGAGCGGCACGGTCTAACGCTTTGAAAAACTAAAATTATAAACGTTTCTAGTCTTATTTTTAAAAAAATGTAAAAAAAAAGCTCCTAATTTAAGTGTGAATAATCCCGTCTAGAAATGTCTTTAATAAATCAACAGTGACTAAAATAAAAGTACAGAAAGCAAGCTTTAATTTACCGTTTTCAGAATTAAAAAATAATAATTAGAACCAGAAATATGTTTGTTCAAAGTTAAGAAGCAAGAAAGTACCAAAAATCACAAAATCACTGTCCTTTAGAATTTAGATGATTTTTGGTACTTTCTTGCTTCTTAACTTTGAACAAACACATCCCTGGTTCTAATTATTATTTTTTAATTCTGAAAACAGCAAATTAAAGCTTGCTTTCTGTACTTTTATTTTAGTCCCTGTTGATTTATTGAAGACATTTTTAGACTGGATTATTTATACTTAAATTAGGAGCTTTTAAATAAGACTAGAAACGTCTATAATTTCAGTTTTTCGAAGCGTTAGACCGTACCGCTCTAGCTTTACTCATATTTTGGTACCTAAAAACATATCCCAAAGTTTCATCAAGATCTGTGACCCGAAGCTCATAGCCTCTCCTGGTTAGTACAACGGTCACTTTTATTTTTCCTAAACATATGTACCACTGCAGCTATCTTATTTTTCGACAAATGTAAACGGATTAAATTTGTTTCAGTATTTTTTCACGTCTCATAAATCCAAAACATTTTCTTCCTATGTTCGAAGAGATTTAATACGTGTAGGAAAAATGTTTACAGCTTCGGTCATAAAATAGATCTTCTTACTTTTCGCCGGTGTTGAACATATTGTTTTATTTTTTGTCAACATCCGATGTTAATATTAAGATCAAATCTAAAAATTTTTCGTCAAAGGGTCAGTTCTGCTTTTGACTTTGACAGGCAATCATGTCAGAAGAAGAAATCATAAGCGTTGACGGAGATTCGGACTCCGACTACGATTTACAGATTCACGAAATAGTACTCGCGCGACGCGATAATACACCTTCGCCATATTTTTCGTCTATTGAGAGTATAGTGCTAGAGGATTCTGGTGATGAGAGAGAAATCATGGTAGTAGATAACGATTCTGATATCGATGTGATCAACGTTGAGCCAGAATTCATCGATGATGATGTCATTTCGGACAATGATGATATCAACATCGTTAGTGATACACTGGAAGAGAGTGAATCATCAAATGCTTCACCAGTGTATAGTGAAAGTTGTGAAGTGAGTATCACTGCTACAACAATATTCAGTGGTGTTCAAAATTTTATTGGGTTTCCGGAAAAAACCCAGGAGAGCACCAAACAGCGCTTCAATGATTTCATGGCGTATTTTAATGGAATCATTGATGACATTAATACCCGTGAAATCGCTGTACAGATTGCCCGCATATGACCTACACTCGTACCGTGTGAGTATGAACGTGAGCCGCGGCGTGGGGTAGATAGGTGTGGATATTGTCACACCCATTTTTACCGTCAAGTCTATAGTCAACGGTTGCGATGGTACTTTTGCTAATTATGTCACAGCTGGGTATGCCCCGACTGTAGATCAGAATTCGGGTGCAACTGTACCCGAATGAATTAAAATCAAAGTGAAAAACTTTTAAAAATGTATATATATATATATTTAGATATTTAGTGTTAGATAGTAGTGTAGTGTGTGCAAAAATTATAAAAATTATATATAGATATTTAGTGTTAAAACTCTCAACGGATGGACATGGCGTCTTGAAGAAAAAATGTAAGTTTTTTATGTTTTTATTATTCAAAATTAATATGGGGAGTGATAAAAATGACGTCACCATACCTACCATTCTTATCTATTGTTTACAAAACAAACTATTAAGTTAACGACTTATTTACATAATAAACAAATAAGTTGACAACTTATTTATATAAACAATTAAGATAACAACAAAGTATTATTTTAATTGTTTGTTTTATATAAATAAGCTATTAATTTAATTGTTGAATATATAAATAAAAATTTTCAAATATTTATTCAGATAAACAATCAAAAAAGTTAATTATTTATTAAACAAACAATTAAATTAATAGTTTATTTATATAAAACGAACAATTAAAAATACTTTATTGTTATCTTAATTGTTTTATTTATATAAATAACTCGTTAACTTCACTGTTTGTTTATATAAATAAATCTTTATCTTTATGGTTTATTTACGTAAATAAATCGTTATCTTAATGGTTTGTTTATGTAAATAAATCGTTATCTATTTGGTTTGTTTATGTAAATAAATCGTTATCTTAATGGTTTGTTTATGTAAACAATAGATAAGAATGGTGAGCATGATGACGTCATTGTTATGACTCCTTATACCTAACTATATACTGCTTACAGAGTATATAAACGGCCTGCGCGTATATGCGCACGGTACTATTCTTTTTCTTTACTTCAGGATGGGAAAAAGTTTTCAAAAGTTCAAATTCTCATCACATATAAAAATTAACAATATTTCAGCTAATTATGGTCCGATTGAGATGTTTTTTTTTCAATCTAGGGTAGCGTGTGAAATTAATAACAGCTGTCATATAAGTTTCCTAATAATCCTGTGTACATTTGTTCTAAATAATTATAATTATTAATAAAAAAAATTTTCAAAGATACTTGCGGAATTACTAGTTTTATTAAAGAACTTTGAAGATAAATTTTGGTCCTTTAAAAAAGAAACAACTAAATTTTATTAAATAAGTTTTCTAATCAATATTTAAGCTACTAAGTTGAAAATATTTACAATATAACATAAATTGATTCTAGGATAATAAATTTAATTAGTCATCTATAAAATGAATATAACATCATTGGTTCTAGGATAGTAAATTTAATTGGACATCTATAAAATGAACTTAACAATGTAATTTATTTTAAATTCTATTTGGATAACTTTTCAGTTTTAATTTTTATAAACTAGAATTTGTTAAGCGCACTTCGTGCGTAATAGATTCATGTTAACAAAATTTATTAAATACGATAAAGCGCCATATAGTTCTCGATGATTTTTGGAAATCGAAACTATGCTTATTTAGACAATAAAATATAATTGTTATAATCAATAACGTATTATAATGATTATATTTTCATGCTTACCAAATATTTCTATTTATGAAGCAAATGCTGGTTTGTTTATAATAAAAAAATATTTATATCTTCTGTGTCCACATAAAATTCAAACTTATTTTCATAAATCTTAGATAATTAAAAATTTGAATGATAAAAATCAAGTTAAAATAAAATTTATAATCAAATATATTATTAATAAAAATATTATTTAAATAGTTATAAAAAATTAAATACATATTAAAATCATACCCCACATAGCACGAAAGCTTCCAAGGAAGCTTCCCATGAAACTTTCACGTAATATTACAGCGGAAGCTTTTATTAGCCTTTCTGTAAGCTTACTGAATCTTTCATTAATATTGCATTGTAATATTTAATGTAATCTAAAAGTAAGCTAAACGTAAGCATGAATAAATGGCTAATGAAAACTTACGTGATATATTCCACCAAATCTTTTTAAAATCTTATAGTAACCTTACAGCCAAGCTTCCATGAATGGATCCAGAAAAGTTACATGTAAGATAGTGAGAAAGATTGTAACGTACCCAAATGGGTTACTTTTCAAAAAAAATAAATTATGGTCCAAATTCGAGGCTAGATTAATTAGCGTATAATATAAACGCGATAGATTTATAATTTTACGCAACTTGTATAATTTTCTCTAATGTATTTAATAAACTACGCAAGCTTCGTTCGGGCAGTGGGCCAGATTGGAGGGTAGCTATAAAAGACTTTGCTAGCAAACTACAAAAAGCTCCGTTTGGGCGATAGACCAGATTGGAGGGTAGCTCTTAAATATTTTATTCGTAAAACGCCAGCTTATTTATAAAGCTGGACGTTTCCTTTATTAGTATATAAAATATTTATTGTTAGTAATAAGAAGAAAGATAGATATATAAATTATATTAAATGACTTTTCATTTTAAATAAATATATATATATATATACATATATATATATATATATATATATATATATATATATATATATATATATATATATATAATTACAAAAAATAACTCTCCGTTGAGATAAAAAGAGAAGCTCTTTAAAGACGTAAGCTCAATTTATTTTATCTTATTTGATAGCTCTTACTATTTACCTGGGGGGTTAAGACTAGAGCGCTTGTATGTCCCCAGAGTCAATAGAGCTCAATTTGAATTTTTTTTTTAATAAAAACCTTAGATAACAAAGGGCGTTAAGCTTACGCGCTTATATGTCCCAATTGTTATCGGTTTATTAAATTAAGTTTATTCTAATTTTTAGTTTTAAAAAGCAAAGGGCGTTAAGCTTAAGCGCTTGTATGTCCCAATCGCTAAGCCAAAAATATTCTACGGCCAAGAAATTAATATTAAATTCTTAATTAAATGTCAACTCAGGTAAACAAAGGGCGTTAAGCCTAAGCGCTTATATATCCCAATTGTTACCTGTCTGAGTTGATTCAAGAATAAGGCACGCGAGTCAGCGAGACTCGTGCTTTTATACGCGCAGAGCTGCTCTTCATCTCTCTTACAATGGTGGGGAGCTTTTAAAGTTGCGCGCGCTTACAGGCTTTACAAAGTTTCAAAGTTTTATTTCTCTGTCACGCTCGCTCTTATATGCTTAAATATTAACGGCAGGCCGGAGTAGATCCTGATACCGACCGAGTAACAATTGAGTTGTTTGTTATTTACTCAAGTATTAATCGGTGTATCTTCAAATTAAAGGTTAAGCGCAATAGATATTATTATTATGAACATCTATGCACAAGAAAAAAAAAATTCTACCGCTTTGTTTTTGAGAAAAGTAAGGAACACCGAAGTAAAAGTTTATGTTTATAATATTTTTGCGTTCCTTACTTTTCTCAAAAACAAATCGGTAGATTTTTTTCTTCTTGTGCATAAATATTTGTAATAATAATATCTATTGCGCTTAACCTTCAATTTGCAGATACACCGATTAATACTTGAGTAAATAACAAAAATTTCAATTAGACAAGGACAGCGAATCCGGCCTGCTCTTAAGACATAGTAAGCGTGCTGTGAGGTTGCCTCGCGCGCTGTTAGCCAGCTGTGCGTTGACCTGTATACAACCTTGTATATAGGTCACGCGCTTACTATGCCTTAATACGTAGATTTTTTAATAAATAAAATAAAATTAAAATATAAATATTTAATAATTCATTAAAATAAAATAACAAAAAGAAAAAAATATATTTTTAAAAGAAATAATTAGTTTGAAAGCAAATAAATAATTAATAAATAAATAATTTGAAAATAATAAAAAATAAATTAAAATTCAAATAAAAAATTTTTTAAATAATTAAATAATAAAAAATATAATAATTAGTAATGAAAAATAAGAAAATAAAATTAAATATAAAAACAAATTATAATAATATATAAAAAAAATAAAAAGGAAAGAAAACAGGGCGCTTTGGGGCGTCAAAAGATTACTGTAAGCTTTCCAAAAGATTCATTGGTTAGGTAATCGTAAAGGCTTACAGGAAACCCTGAAATTTTTTCAAGGCAAAAACAAAAAAATTTTTTATTTTTGCTTTCTCATAGAGAAAGCATTGTATCGGTAAAAAAATTTTTTTTCTATTTTTTCATCAATTTGTACATATTTAGACTCAGGGAGTCGAAAAAAGTGGTTTCCAGAAAATGTCTGTATGTATCTGTGTGTGCGCGTGTGCGTGTGCGTGTGCGTGTGCGTGTGTGTGTGGTGAAAATGGTACAATCACATTATAAAAAAAACGAGAAAAAAAATGTTTTTTGAAATTAAATAAAACTAAAAATACGCACTTTTTTTAAATAAAAATCACAACAAAAAAATCATTGTTTTTTAAAGCGAACGAAAGCACTATTTACTGCACTTCGGGCTGATTTCTTTCAACCAAGCTTCAAAATCTCCAAATTCCAATGAGTGCAGATCATCTTGACAAGACACGACACCCACGTCCTCGAGCTCGCGGAAGATATCCTCTAGGGACGACGCCGGGCGAAGCCGCTTCAAGGGCGTAGGCTCATACCTCGCTTTGTATGTTGAAGGGCCCGGGTCGTAGGCCTCTACGTTGGCCGTAGTGATGGTGGCGGCCATTCGGCGCTTTTTTGCTGCTAAGACCTTATAATCCTCCACGGTGGGTATCCTCGTCCGTGAAGCGATTGGCACTGATGCTGGTAAGGTGATCGGCAGAGCTGGTGGTATTAATGACGACGGTAAACCTTTAGGCAACCATGATGGTTCTGGCTGGACGAGCGTAGGAGGCGAAGGTGCTGGCGTTGATGGCGGCGTAGGAGGCGAAGGTGTTGGCGATCGGAAAGGTTTGGGCGTCCTTGCCGTACGAACCCGTATCCTTCCGGTCTTCCTTTGCTCTTCTTCGAGAAGCGCTATCTCCGCAGCAGTCAGAAATGCCAGGGGCGTCATCGTCGGTTTGCATACACCGGCGAGACGCATTTCGCAAAACCTGCTACTGGCAGGTTTTTTGTTGGTGATGCAGATAAAATTATTTTTTCTCCACTTTATTGACTGGCATGGGAGATGTCGATGCGGCTCCCATGCACAGTCAATAATTTTTTTCTCAATTAAAAAAGCCGTAGCTTGCGTACGCGCATGGCACGTGCCATACAAGTCAGTTTGTGTGGAGGCGCCCATGCTTGATGCTGGCTATGGCTTGACTGGCGCGACTGATAAGAGCGCGCAAGCTGCTGTTTGTAAGTTGCGACAGTCAAGCTTTCCCTTACTCTGATGCGCGCGCAGCGTATATAGAACCCACAATTCTTCACGGCGCGCGCTTCAAACTATCGTACTAGGCGTTCTGTCCTTTTCTAATATTCATTTTAAATTTAATAATTAAGGGGTATCCTCATACCGGCACAGAGATCTACCTTATCTACATTTGAATTATGCATTTAAATGAAAATTTTACTATTTTTGACTAAAATTCATAGAAGAGGCACATTCTTAATATTCTAAAGAATTTATTGCAACGTTAGAAGACAAAATAACAGTGAAAATGAAGAAAAAAACTGCATAATACGATTATTCATAACTATATTGGAAAGTTAATCGTATTAAGCAGTTTTCGCCTTTATTTTTACCCTTATATTGTCTTTTAACGTTGCAATAAATTCTTTGGCATGTTAAGAATGTGCCTCTCCAACGAATTTCAGTCATGAATAGTTAAATTTTTATTAATATTCATAATTTAAATATAGATAAGGTAGAACTCTATGTCGGTATGAGGATTTCCCTTAAGAGGACGCTGTATCTCTCTATCCTTTTCTAATTAAAAAATGTAAATTTTTGGGAAAACTAGTTATTATTGATAGAAATTAAGGGTTGTCCGCTACTTGTTTAGTAAAAATTAATATTTTCTCTGATGAGGACCAACTAATTTTGTTGCTTTTTTTCAAGTAAAGTTTGACATACTTAAATAACGTATTCTCTAGCCTTACTTAGGATTTTGTAAGTATGTCAAACTTTACTTGAAAAAAAAGCAACAAAATTAATTGGTCCTCATCAGAGAAAATATTACTTTTTACTAAACAAGTAGCGGACAACCTTTAATTTCTATCAAGAATCACTAGATTTTCAAAAAACTTACATTTTTCAATTAGAAAAGGATAGAGAGATACAGCGTCCCCTTAATTACGTTTAAGCGCGACGTAGGAAATTGATTATTTTTCGTAACAGTAATTAAATCATTTTTTTCTATTGAATTAAATTATAAAATTCATCAGTTACCGAGTTTTCTTCTTCTCTTAAACTATTTACATATACACGCGTTAACTGTGATAATTCTTGTTTTTCGAAATTTCGCACGCTGTTGCCAAGCTTAAACGAATCAATATTAACACGCTTTACAAAGAAATATTTTTCTAAGAATTTCAATATATTCTTAAATAAAGGAAAATTTTTTAAACAAATTAGTTTATTTAAAACTTTACATTCTTAAATAAAAATCTATGTTTTTATAGTAATGATTTTTTCCATATCATTTCTATTGAAAAAATTTTTTTTAAATATTTACAGTTTTTTTTCAACGTAGTAATTAACATAGGTGCGCAAATAAATACTTGGTTTTTATTAACGTGTAAAAATGTAAATATAAAATAATATAAATGTAAATAATGTAATATAAAATAATATAAATGTAAATAATGTAATATAAAAATAAACATAAATTTTTTTATGTAATATCATGTACTGCATGCCATAATTTTTTAGATTCATTTATTTAAACTATGATTAAATTATTTACAAACAAATTTTGTATCACAAAAAATTTGTTTACGTGTAATAGGGTTTTAAATTTGATACATGAAATTAACCACGATCTTTTAATGAATCTTTATCTATCAATAAATACGTATCAATTCCTATTTTTTCTTTTACTAATAAAGGACCACCATACACGTGAAAGAAATTTGCGATCTTTCTATCAATCGCATCCGATAGATTTTGTTCTTTTATTAAAACTAAATCATTTTCATGGAACATGAAATGTTTTTTGTTTAAGTTTTTCTTAATCGCACGCTTTTTTAAGCTATCTTGCATGATATCTCGCGCTAAAGAGATTCTCTTTTCTCGAGATATTTTTTGTTTTTCTTCTGGGATTTTTAGATATTTTTCCCAAAGCCTTATCGGTTTTTTATTTAAATGTAGCTCTAATAGCGTACATGTCGTTGTTTCGTGATGCGTCTCGTTGATGATTTGTTGAATTAAATAAACGTATTTCATCCAACTTGTATGCTTGTCACCTACAAAAGTACGGAAAAACGACCGAGTTCGCGATGCACGCGTTCTACCACGTTGCTTTGCGGGTGTCTTATTGATGAAAAGATCGGTCGAATTCCTTCGTTATTTAATTTTGTAGTCCATGTATCGGATACAAATTGTTTACCGTGATCAGCTATTATAGCTTCCGGTTTACCGTATTTTTCAATATAGTCATTGAAAATTTTCTTAATTACTGTAACAGTATTTGCACGTTTTAACTGATACAAGACCACATATTTAGAAAAAACGTCTATTGTCGATAAAATGAATTTTACGCCCCCCGTTGACATCGGCAAAGGCCCGTAAAAATCGATTGAAAGTAAGTCATTAGGCTTTTCTACGAGTATCGGTTAAAAAAGCTCTTCGTATTCAATAGTTAAGTGCTTAGTTCTTTGACACGTGTCGCAGTTTTTTAAGAATAAGCGCACTTTTTTACGCATTTTATAAGCGAAGAAGTGCTCATGAATCATTTGGTAAGCTTTTTTAGACCCTACATGACCGTAAAGTTCGTGAATTTCCAACACGAGCTTTTTTAAGACAATTTCCGGTAACATGATTTTTAATCTATGAAGAGTATTTTTACAAATTAAATCGTTTTCAATTATGAAACGTTTTTGAGAGCTTTCATTTGTTTTAATTTTATCAATTATTTTTAAGATGTAATTATCTTTTGATTGTAAATCACAGAAATTTTTTAGATTATTTATTAATTCTTTACTCAATTTCATTGTTTTTAATGCGGCTATTATTATTTCAGCGTCATTTTTTATGAAATCAGGGTCAACTACGCGACTTAAATAGTCAGCGACGGCATTTTTCTTTCCTGGTAGGTACTCAGGATAAATATTAAAGTCTTGAATTGCTAATATCCACCTGCGTAGTCGGGCATTATTATACTTGCTACTACGCAAAAATGTGAGTGCTTCGTGATCAGTTCTCACGATAATTTTTAAAGCTCCTCGCAAATAAGAATCAAGTTTTTTTAGCGACCATACTATCGCTAAAAGCTCTTTTTCTGTAAGTAGGTAGGCTATGAGAGTTCTGGACCCCCCACCACCACTCCCTCGACTCACCTGTGCGACTAGCGGACAGGTGCAAATCGTGACTCAGCACTTATGACGTCACAACCCGCCGCTAATTTGCTAATTTGGTACCAGGCCCGCAGTATTGATAGCCTGGTAAATGAAGTTCAAATGGAAGCTTATTGATGAGAGTGTTTACGAGACCACGCCCACTTTTTTTTCGCTTGTGCACAATCATGATCCTTACACTTTGATGGTTGATTGAATACTGAGCTCGCATCTATATAAATGATTTATTTATAGTATTGCGATCAGTCAGTTGTAAAAAAGCAAACAGTGAACATGGATTTCCAGCCACAAAGTGTCAAATTACCAGTGTCGAATTTTGATACTATTACGCAGCAACAAACGTCACAGAAACGTCATGGAGAATTATTACCCGACAGTATACGAGCTGTGTTTTGTGGCCCCTCAGGCTGTGGTAAAACTAATACATTGCTTACTCTTATAACACACGTAAATGGATTGAAATTTGAAAACGTCTACGTATATTCAAAATCGCTTTATCAGCCAAAGTACAAGTTTCTCGAGGAACTTCTAGAGCCGATAAAGGGTATACAATATTTTCCATTCAGTGAGCACGAAGCCGTAGTAGCTCCCCAAGACGTTCTTCCAAATTCCATAATGGTGTTTGACGATGTAGCTTGTGAAAAGCAAGACAATATAAGAGCATTTTTCTGCATGGGTAGACATAAAAATGTAGATTGTTTCTATCTTTGTCAGTCTTATGCTCATGTACCTAAACATTTAGTTCGAGACAATGTAAATTTACTGGTAATATTTAGACAAGATGATATGAATCTCAAGCACATATACAATGATCACGTGAATTCTGATATGTCATATATACAATTCAAGGACTTGTGTTTATCGTGCTGGGGGAATTGTAAATATGCATTTCTCACAATTGACAAAGAACGTGAGCTAAATGCTGGTCGTTATCGAAGAGGTTTTGACTGTTTTCTAATAAATATAGGAAGTTGAGTAAAGATCAAGTAGTATTCTGTAGAACCTTGAACAGTCAACATGGCGAATTTTCAACGTGAAAAAAATATTCTCCATCAGATTGTAAAATCTAGAGAGGCAATCAAACGTAAACATAAGCTATTGAAGCAGGGTAAAGCCGATTTCGAAAAAGCTTTCAGTGAAACATTCAAACCTGTTGTTGATCCACTTGAAAAACTTGTAAACATATCTGAAATAAATAAAAAAAATTTCGAATCGAAAGATGAAACAGAGCATGATTTATCCGAAAATGAGCACCTCTCTGAAGATGGATACATTTCCAATGATAGGCGAATTGTAAATGAAAATGTTGACGATACAATACGTCCGGCTGAAACAAGTTTCGAGACAGCTGCAGAAAGTGAAACTGACGACGATAATGACGACGATGATAAAAGCGAAACGGATCCACTTACCAATAAATATCTTTGGATGTTTCGAAAAAATCAAAAATCATATCTAGATAATATCTATGGAGTTCGTAAAATGGGTAGTATGATGATGATTGGTGATTCACCAATAAATTTCGAGAAAGACCATGTGGTTGTACTTGACACGCAATATCCAAAAACTGTAGGCTTACATTTAATGCAATTGTGTCTTTTATACCAGGTAAAATTCGACTATTTATATCACTTTCATAGAATTCTTTCACTTTTATCACGGTTTCTTCTGATAAAGTTTTTCCAGCTCTTGATATTGTAGGAGGTAAGATACCTAATGCTGAACGAATTTTCTTAGCTTTTTGAGCGAAATACTGAGATGCTCCAAATTCCTTTATTAATTTTCTCGCAGACCAAGATTGTGGTGCTATAGTAAGTATTCGCAATTTTAAAGGGTCTTTAATATCAAGACTAAAATATTTATCTTTAAGGCCCATCAACATTTTTCCTAATTCAATTTCACGAGGTGATTTATTTTCATGCTCATCAATATCCATCTGAGTTAAATTTTCATTGTGTGAAAAATCATTTTCTTCTATAAGATCATTATTTGCTTCAGAAAAATTTCTGTTAGAACAATTATTTTCACTGTCAAGTTTCCTTTTCTTATTCATCCAACAGTTTGTACATACTTTTGAATTATTTGATAAGTTTGAAAATTCTTTAGCCATGGATTTTGTGATCTTCCGTAAAACTGTGCCAATATGATTCTCAACATTATATGGATTCGAGCAGCGGTCTGTATGAGGCATTTTACATTGATTTTCATAAGCTTCCTGTAAAGTTTAATAAATGCTATATACGGTCAACATATCATGCATTGGTGGTGATAATATATTGACAGTATTTCAACTAATATAATGCCAATATATTGGATTTGTATTACCAAAGAGTAACATACATCAAATCCTTTAGTAGTATCCATAATTCAAAAATATCAAAATAACTAAAGGAAAATATTTTGGAGAAATATTGCGACAAGTATAAATTTGAGAATGAAAAACCAATTGGGTCGTAATAAACTGAATGCTCGCTTCGAGTAAAACAGTCTTTAGTGTCAGTATATCAATTATTGATAATTTACCTTCCATCAGTAAGAAAAAAATTACACTTTCAGTGATAGCATAATAAAAATATGAAATATAAAATATTACCACATTCAAAGTAAAATTAATCTTCGAACGCATGAGAAAAAATTATGTATCAAGAGGCGGTCGGAACCAAATCGGTGACTTGCGGTATATATCAAGTCAGCATTTTTCGCTTTACGATAATATTTTGTATATTTTAATGGCTTAAACTATTTCAAATTATTCTTTATATACATGACTAGAGGAAATGACTATATTTCTACCATATGAATAAATAAATAAATTATTATAAGCATTTATTACAAATATCAAACTGACTTGACATATACCGCATGCAAAAGACTGTCGTGTCGATTGTTAGGTGGCATTTTTCGCTTTATAACAATATTTTGTATATTTTTGTGGCTTTAACTATTTTAAATTATTCTTTATATACATGGCTAGAGGAAATGACTATATTTTTACCATATTAATAAATGAATAAATTATTATAAGCATTTATTACAAGCACCGGACTAAGTCACCGATTTGGTTCCGACCGCCTCTTAAGACCCATTAATGCGCATAGGACGTAATTTCGACAATTACGTTCAAATTGCCACCGTGTAATAATTTGAACAGGTTAGAATAAAAAAACAATCTTCAATCTTTTGGATATACTATTTCTTTTGGTAATGGTTAAAACTTCTTGAAAATTTTCTATTTTTGAAAAAATAAAAAATGAAAGAAAATAATGCATTTTCTCAATTTATTGTTTTAATGATTTACCGTGTTCTTAATATTTTATTACAAGTCTAAGACTTTTATGAATCCTGCTCGCATAGCATGAATTAATTTTGAATTAATTCTGAAATAATAAATGGAAGAATAGAATTGTTTCATAACTAATTCACTGGATTAATTCTGTAAAAATGTTATGACCACCTTTTAATTAATTTAGAAATAATTATTATATTATAACAGAATCAATGATATGGAAATGATTTCTGCAAATAACTGTAGCTAATAGTAAATAAATATAAGTGACTATCAAAATGTTAGAATTGAGACATGTATAATAGTTATTTATAGTTATTTACAAATATTTACTATTGTTAACAATTATTTACAGTTATTAACAATTATTTACGAAAATTATTTCCATATGGAAAATTAAATGAATTTATTCTTAACGGCAGGCCGGAGTAGAACCTGATACCGATCGAGTAACAATTGAGTTGTTTGTTATTTACTCAAGTATTAATCGGTGTATCTTCAAAATAAAGGTTGAACGCAATAGATATTATTATTATAAATATCTATGCACAAGAAAAAAAAATCTACCGATTTGTTTTTGAGAAAAGTAAGGAACGCCGAAGTAAAAGATTATGTTTATAATATTTTCGCGTTCCTTACTTTTCTCAAAAACAAAGCGATAGATTTTTTTTTCTTGTGCATAAATATTTGTAATAATAATATCTATTGCGCTTAACCTTCAATTTGCAGATACACCGATTAATACTTGAGTAAATAACAAAAATGCCAATTAGACAAGAACAGCGAATCCGGCCTGCTCTTAAAGAATCTGTGTATAGTAACAAAGTAAATTTTTTAATTAGTCTCAATGTACTTTCATAACATTCTCACAAAATTTATTTACGGAATTATCTATGTAATAATACAAGAAATATTTTATAATGAATTAAACGAATAGCATAGTATTATTACAGAATTAATGCTACGAACTAATCCTGAAAGAATATGTGTGTAATAACTAACTAGGAGAGTATTAGACTTCCGAATTACGGATTTTGCTCAAACTTTGGGATCAGTTCTCAGATTTCAAAATATAAAAAAGGCAGAATTTTAGACCCCAACGCTCAATATTTCCCTATTTACAAGCAATTAAAGTATATTACTATAAAAGTTACGAAATTTTCAAATGCTTATAGTTATTTAACATTAATAGCTTGTAACGTTTTTAATTATTCCAACATGATGGGGGAATATAAACGTTGGAGGTGTCTTCAATTCCCTGCCGGACGCTTCAGCGATGCCAGGGTGAGACTGGGGGAAGTGGATGGGATGGAGCGGAAATGACGGAAAAGTAACCGACTTGAAACTGTTTGGTTATGCTTGGGAGTACCTAAGCTTTATTGAATAAACAAAATAAACTTAGTGATTTACAATGACGTATTACAATAAAATAATAGAATCGTTAGATAACAAAATAGAAGTTAATTATCTAAATCAAAAATCAATAAATGTCGCATTTAATACGGCGTACATAAGTAAATGCGCACATAAATTGCGCCGTAGATATTTATCCGGATACGGCCTAGTATGCTATATACGGTCGCTGGTAATATTAATTCTAATACGGACTAGTGTACCATAAACGAGCACTAATAGTATTAATCCGGATACGGGCTGGTGTGACATAAATAGTCACTGATTGTATTGAAAATGTCCTGGTCCTTTGTGGTAATGAAACTACTCCAGAAACCACAGTGGTCGTAAATCCAACGTATAAAGCGAAAGCACACCGAGCTATACGATAGAACGAATAATGCTTGCTTCCATCGTTCGGCCTACATCGCCGGAGCGTGTTGTTCCTATCGTGGGTAAAATCGTCGCGTGGTGGCAGAGCGCGAAACTAACTTGTGCGGTTAATTTGAACCGTCTCAAGCACGGTGGAAGAATAAGAGGTGATTCGACTATCCTTCCCCCACCATTAAAACGTGTGTCGCTTATTGAGTTGACTGTCTACTTCTCCACGTGGTGGAGCCACTTAGGTAGATACCCCACGTGCACACCTACATAAGCCCACTGAGACGCATCGTTGTGTGCGTGAGCTGTTCATGAACAGCGAATGACCGTGTGTGAGTGAACACATTACACATACGACGTGTGGCATTGTTTTAGTGGATTAAATAAATGTAATTATTAGTTACTTATATGTTTATTTAACAAATTGAATTATTTATTAAATTATTTGCTTTCATAATAAATAATAGACTTATTTTATATTCTTATATGTCTCAATAAAATTAAATAAGTAAAAATACTTTTTACTTTTTCATGAAATTGATTAATTTTTTTTTTGATATATTAAATTTTAAAATTTTATAAAAATGAAATTGTTAATGAAAACATATTGAAATTTAAACTTTTGTAAAGTATATAAGGGCAGATGAGCATATATCATTTTATGTTTACTTATTCATGATGCACACTGAAAAAAGTTGAGGATAACAGTTGTACTAAATACCAACGCGCAGCCGTCTTACGCATAACAGAGATCCTTGCTACGTTTTTGGGAAGTCTGCTATCTCAAAAATTAAAGCTAGAGCGCGTACGCTTAAGAGGGAAATCTAATATACACTGTTAAGATGACAACTATACGCCGTAGGTCGTCTGCTTTCCTAAATTCTAACAGCAGACTTCTCAAAGGCCGGTACGTCGTCGCGTTTCAGTTGTTTATACATATACTCGCTTAAAAAGATATATCAACGGTCCTAAATTTTAAAACATACAGACGAATGTGCGTTTCGTACAGCGACACTACGCTGCGGTAACGGAGAGTTCCCATACTTTTTTCAGTGCAGCTTTAGCGTAATGGCTAACGATGTGCGCTTTGAAATGTTGTCGCCCTGGGTTCAAATCCGGGTACATTCAATTTTTTTTTTTTTCTTCATAAAAGTTGTATTTTAATTTTTTTAACTATTTTACTTTACAAAATTAAATTTTTTAAATTATTAAAAAATAAATGATTAAATCAGTTGATTAATAAAAATCTTTAAGTTAAAAAATTTATTTATTTATTTCGCAAGTAATTAAAAAATTACTATAAACACTAAATATAAATTATTTACAAAAGTAGAAAAATGTAAATATACTATATTATCATAAATTTATTTTTATTATTTTGATTTTTTACAAATTAAAATATTTACAAGTAAAATAATGAATTTCAATTACTATACAATTCAGCAATTTGTTTTCTCTTGACTTCTTTTTTAATATCTCTATTTTTAAGTTTACAAAACTGACCCATCCCAAATGTTACATAATAATATATACGCTGTGAGAATAATATAGTTGGCCCTACTATTTTCATATGTTTGACTTTATTTTTAATTGAAATTTAAAAATTATTTGATTAAAATGAAATTGAATCATTTCATAAATAAAAATTAAATATGTAGAAATACTGAGTTAAAATATTTATAAGTTCATAATTATACTATATGCAATTCAAAAGTACGTAGCAAAACCATAGCTTATAATATATTAGATTTTCGTTGGTAAATTTTTTGCACCACAACATTATTAAGAGGAGGTCACGTATCTCTGTCCTTTTCTAATAAAAAAAATGATTTTTTACAAAAACTAATAACTTTAGCAGAAAATGAAGAGAAAGCCGCATCTCGTATCAAAAAAAGCCATATTTTCTTTGATAAGAAGAAATTAATTTTATTGCTTCGTTCTCAAGAAAACCTTGAAAAACTTAAATCATAGAGGTTAGGGTGGACAATTTGGTTTTTCAAGGTTTTCTTGAGAACGAAGCAATAAAATTAATTTCTTCTTATCAAAGAAAATATGGCTTTTTTTGATACGAGATGCGGCTTTCTCTTCATTTTCTGCTAAAGTTATTAGTTTTTGTAAAAAATCATTTTTTTGATTAGAAAAGGACAGAGATACGTAACCTCCTCTTAAGATTCTTTATTGAATTTTATCTTGAATGGATAATTTATTTAAGAAGTACGGATTAGATAAATATTTATCTACGCTTCAAGGTAAGTAAATAATTATTATTTATTAATTATATTGATTTCATAATACTTATATAATCATGCATAACCCCATAATGAATTGTGTAAAATCAGAAATATATGATGTAACTCTTTAAGAATTAACAAATTTCCCTAATTAAATTGACAAATTATTTCCTGCTATTGGTGCACTTTTAAAAATTCAGATATTGTTAAAAGAACTACGTTTCTTATAGTGCAATTTTTACTCTACTCTTTCTAATCTTATATTATTTTTTTTTAATTTTATTTAATATTTATTGAATTTTGATAATTACTACTAAAGTATTAATAAAATTGCTAAATTGTATAGTAATTAAAATTCATTATTTATTTGTAAATATTTCATTTTAATTTGTAGAAAATCACTATAATTAAAATAAATTGATAATATAACATATTTACATTTTTCTACTTCTGTAAATAATTTACATTTAGTACTTATAGTAATTTTTCAGTTACTTGTGAAATAATTGAATAAAAAAATTTATAAATAAAATTTTCAATTTAAGGTGGCTCGAGCAAATTTGATAAAAAATTGGATTTTTAGTAAAAAAATACTATAAAAAGTATAAGTTATTACTATTTCAGAGTAACTTTGAAAATATAAGATCAACACCCTGATTCCAGAGAAAAAATTATCGAAATTTAACTTTAAATTGATGAGAATTGGTATGATTACAACGCCATCAGACGTAAATCGTCAATATTTATTGTCAAATAATAGTTTTTATAAAATTTACTTAAAAGAAAAAAACATTATTTTGTTCTTTTTATCGGGGCTTGAGCTTGAAACGGCACGAAACGCTACAAGCCGCCTTCAAGATTTTTATTGATCAACTGATTCAATTATTTATTTTTCAATAATTTAAATATATAATTTTGTAAAATAAAATATTTTAAAAAATTAAAATACACCTTTTATGAAAAAAAAAAAAAAAAAAATTGAATGTAACTGGATTTGAATCCAGAGCGACAAACTTTTCAAAGCGCACATCGTAGCCATTACGCTAAAGCTGCATCATAAATAAGTAAACATGAAATGACATATGCTCATCTGCCCATATATACTTTAAATTTCAATATTTTTTAATTGAGAATTTTATTATGAAAATTTAAATTTTATTATATACAAATATTAATTTATTTATTTCATAAAAAAGTAAAAAGATACTTATTTAATCTTATTGACACTTTGGATAGTGTAAAAATATAAAATAAGTTTAATATTTACTATAAAAGTATAAAATTTAATAACTAATTAAATTTATTAAATAAATACATTTGTAATTAATAATTATAATCTAAACTTTTGCTATGAACATTTAAATTAATATAGTTATAATTTACTCTACTGACACAATGCTGGACCCCGTACGTGTTCACTTACACACGGTCATTCGCTGTTTGCGAGCAGCGCACGCACACAACGATGCATACTCAGTGGGCTTATGTAGGTGTGCACGTAGGGTATCTACTTAAGTGGCTCCGCCACGCGGAGAAGAAGAGAGGCAATTTGATAAGCATCACAGAAAGTGGGGGTAAGTCGAATCACCTCTTATTCTTCTACCGTGGTCTCAAGTTTAAACCTTTTTTCAAATGAAAGCTCAGCTCAAATCCTTTCAAAAAATCATTCACCGCATATCAAAATATTATTTTTTCCCAAAGTTACAGTTTAACAAAGTTAGGACCTAAATTCTTCTTTTAAAACATTAATTAATAATAAAAGCTGAAATTTTGTCAAATCTTTGTTATGCTGTAACTTTGGGAAAAAAATAATATTTCGATATGCTGTAAGTGATTTTTCGAAAGTATTTCAGCTCAGCTTCCATTTAAAAAAAAGTATAAACTTCTAGCTATTAATGTTAAATAAGTATAAGTGTTTGAAAATCTAGTAAATTTTATAGTGATATTCTTTAATTGACTGTAACTAGGAGAATATTGAGCGTTGCGGTCTAAGATTCTGGTTTTTTCCATATTTTGACATATAAAAACTTATTCAAAAGTTTGAGGAAAATCCATGATCCAGATGTCTGATACTCTCCTAGTAAGTCATTACTAGGATTATTTTATTAATAATTCATAATATTGTTTCAAAATGAACTCAGTGAATTCATTCTGAAATAATTTTGTTCTCTTTATGTAGTTTTTTGTATAATTTTCACATACGCAGTGATTGTAACATAGACATTGTATGCATAACAATTTCGATTTTAGATTCTTATTTTCCTTTTATATACAAGTGAAAGTCCCCTGGTAACAAAAAATTTGCAATTCTGACGCAATTCTGACGCAATTGACTTGACCGTCAGTGAAATTACATCAGACCATACGTCATATGCTTCCGATTTCTGCTATATTTCTGCTGATGTGTAATTACGTTAGGTGACGCTCAGCAGAATTGCGATGAAATTGCAAGATTGAAATTGCAATATCAAAAGGATAATTGCGAGCACTTGCGCGTTCGACAGAATTGCACCAGAAGTGCAAAAGTTTACTAACATTAAGTGCTGCGCAGCAGAATTAAGGAGCTTTACGTAATTACAAGTGCACTTAACGAGACCCTCTCATCACTTCCGCGTGCACAAGAATTGCAATGGAATTGCACAAGCCGTCTGCAGCAGATGACTTGTGGTAGAATTGCGATGAAATTGCAAGATTGAAATTGCAATATCAAAAGGATAATTGCGAGCACTTGCGCGTTCGACAGAATTGCACCAGAAGTGCAAAAGTTTACTAACATTAAGTGCTGCGCAGCAGAATTAAGGAGTTTTACGTAATTACAAGTTCACTTAACGAGACCCTCTCATCACTTCCGCGTGCACAAGAATTGCAATGGAATTGCACAAGCCGTCTGCAGCAGATGACTTGCGGTAGAATTGCGATGAAATTGCAAGATTGAAATTGCAATATCAAAAGAATAATTGCGAGCACTTGCGCGTTCGACAGAATTGCACTAGAAGTGCAAAAGTTTACTAACATTAAGTGCTGCGCAGCAGAATTAAGGAGTTTTACGTAATTACAAGTGCACTTAACGAGACCCTCTCATGACTTTCGCGTGCACAAGAATTGCCATGGAATTTCGCAAGCGGTCTGCAGCAGATTACTTGTGGTGAACAATTTGATTTTATATAAACTGTGAAAAAATTGACGTAAGCAAATTACCACTGCAACATGCAATTCCTCTCCCATAAACTATATTTTCAATTTACTTTTATCTATATCTAGGAGCTTCTTTAAATGTTCCAAAAGAAAGTTTTTTTACTGTTTCTAATACAACCGTATACGTTTCTTTTGACCAAGATTTAAGCTGAAATGTATATAGTCGAGACTCATTCCTCAATACTCATAACCTTGATGTACATGAATTTATCTTATTTTTTTTCTTTTTTTTTTAACCAAATGAATAAACTTTTATCTCTTTTTCGCACAATACATAATTTAAAAATTCCAGAATTTAAATCGTTAGAAAAATATATTATAAACATTCAGTGGGTGAAAATTAGTCTGTTTTATTCCGTTTACTACGTATAAAAATGCTACGTATATCATGTTCATAAAATGCGTATTGAAAATACTTTATATTGAAGTCCAAAAAAATATTATATTATCGATAAAAAAAAATACAGAATTATTAAGTATTCCAAAAGCTTATATCAAAATGAAAAGAAGGAATAATTTCATTTAGTTTCTAATAAGAAAATGTAATTCATTAAAATGTGATTCTTATCGTTCTACAAAATTTGTTATTTGGAATGAAATTGAATAAAAATTATTAATTAAATACAATTTTTGTTTAATATGTGGAAATAATTTTGTTTTTATAATACCTAAATGTTAGTAGGATGGCCATTGAACATCGTTTTATCAGACAAAATAATATATTTATAATAAATAAGGACGTTATACTACATATATATAAAAAATTATATAATATTGTCAATAATATTAAACAAACTTATATGTAAACGTAAAATAACGTTATGAAGACAGATTTCCAATACATTCTTATATTAATAGCAATGTTAACGCTGTTTGTCTACTAAGTAATAAAAATATATTTCATACGATGCTGAAATTTTTTTACAAAAACGCATGCTTTACTCCATCTTCTATTTGCACTGTATATGTTACCACTTCGCTCCAATGCTGCTGCGAAGTATCTGCTCTAAGCTACCTTCGTAAGTATATGCTGTGAATCTGCTGGAAAGTATATGCTTCACGTAGACTTGGTAAGTATGCTGCAATTCCATTGCAAGCACGTGCACACTACACCATTCTCTAAACGGCACCGTAAGTCAGCTGCAAAGCTGCTGCGAAGTAGCTGCTGCATGCTCACCTTCATAAGTATGCCGCAATTCTACTGTAAGCGAACGTGCAATATACACTTCTTTAAACCGCAATCTACCTGTCGTAAGTCTGCTGCTAAGCTGCTGCGAAGTAGCTGCTGCATGCTTACATTCGTAAGTATGCCGCAATTCTACTGTAAGCGCGCGTACAGTCTACACTTCTTTAAACCGCAATATACCTGTCGTAAGTCTGCTGCTAAGCTGCTGCATGCTTACCTTCGTAAGTATGCCACAATTCTACTGTAAGCGCGCGTGCAATCTACACTTCTTTAAACCGCAATATATCTGTCGTAAGTCTGCTGCTAAGCTGCTGCGAAGAAGCTGCTGCATGCTTACCTTCGTAAGTATGCCGCAATTCTACTGTAAGCGCGCGTGCAATATACACTTCTTTAAACCGCAATCTACCTGTCGTAAGTCTGCTGCGAAGTAGCTGCTGCATGCTTACCTTCGTAAGTATGCCGCAATTCTACTGTAAGCGCGCGTGCAATCTACACTTCTTTAAACCACAATCTATCTGTCGTAAGTCTGCTGCTAAGCTGCTGCGAAGAAGCTGCTGCATGCTTACCTTCGTAAGTCTGCCGCAATTCTACTGTAAGCGCGCGTGCAATATACACTTCTTTAAACCGCAATCTACCTGTCGTAAGTCTGCTGCTAAGCTGCTGCGAAGTAGCTGCTGCATGCTTCTGACTGCAGAACTACAACAGAATGCTGAAGCATACGAAGCATGTTCTGCGCACTCGCGATTGCGTCAGATTGTGTTACCAGGGTCCTCTAGCGCTTACAAGAGTTAGTACAAGAAAGTAAAATTAAATAGCGCCATCAAGAGGATGATTTATAAATTATGACCTATAAAGCATGTATTAATTTATAATTAATTCTAAAATGACACATAAAGGAATAGAATCATTTCAGTGAATTATTTCTGTAAGAATCTATGTATAACAACTTAATTATTTTTTAAATTAATTTCTTAATTCAGAAAATTAATATAGAAATAATACATTGAAATTATTATTTAACGATGTTGAAAATATTATTTCATTTATTTAGATAAAATTATTTCATTATGCTATAATGCAACATTTTTCTATAAAGTATCGTAAAATGGAATTAATCGAGCAGAATGGAGCTGATGGAGCAATTTGCAAATTTTGTTTTCTAGTTCTTCATTACTTCATTCAGGACTTTTTAAGTGCACTGATATAATACTTTCATACAGTGCTTTAAAAAAATTAACTCTAAAAATTTCTAGAAAAAGAATAAATATTTGAAAAACAAGATTTGGCAAATTGCTCTATGAGCCCCATTCTACGGTATTTAAATTTCTTCTAAGAATTATTTCAAAATTATTTAAAATATAATTCATTTATTTATTATTTTTCCTGTCGAATTGCAATACATAATTCTGAAATATTATTTAATTTATTTAAATTATTTAATACAAAATTTTAGAATTCTTTCATGTTTCCTTCTGAAAATTCTTTCATAATTATTTCATGAAATATTAAAGTAATGATTTGGTTTTCTTTTATAATTGAATTTTAAATAATTCAACAAAATATTTCAAAATATAAATTTCCTTGGATAAATAAAGAGTTGTCACAGATGCGGCACAAGAGAGATGCCACGTATCGTAGGTTTAAACGGACGAAGGAGGAGCGTTATCTCTCCGAATTTTTGAAACTGCGTAAAACTATAGACGAACAGCAAATTATTATCATAATAGACTGTTTGATGCTCTTGCTAGAGGTAATGTCTGAAAGGAGTTAAAAGACCTGGGACTCTTGTCCAGACCTCAAGGGGACTTGAATGGATTCACTCCTGATGAGCTTAATGCACATTTTGCGGGAGTGTCAGTCTCGCCACACGATGATACTGCGGAACGTAAGAAGATTCTTTCAGAGTGTAGTGAAAGTGGTTTTGCCTTCAAGCCAATTAATATTAATGATGTAATCCTTGCGATTTCGCATTTTTCATCACAGGCTTATGGCGAGGATGGCATTCCGCAGAGTGTGAAACTTAAGAGCATGACGAAGCTGTCCGCCTTCTAATAATATTTCCAATCTTAACTTATGAATAAACGATGCGTTTAATCGAGTTTCTTTGCTACAAAGAAAAAATTTGTAAGATTAAACTCTAGTGCGGACAACTCAAGAAATCCACCAAAATATTATACATACAAAGTTATAATAAAAACTTTCAATATGTCGTATTTTAAGGTTAGGTTTGTCGAGTTTGATATTTAATTTCCAATCCAAGCTCATAAAAAAATAACTCCCACCCACCCAGATAACATTACCTACGCACGATGACAGCATAATGACGACATCCATGCGGCATGCGTGTCACGTTCGTACAACGTCGTTTTGATGTCAATTTTCGGTCAATGTGACGAGATCGTGCTCGTGCTCAAAAAATGTAGAAAACGTGCCATCAATATGCCAGCATTGTGCAAAAGACACATGTTGGCTACTAAATTTCCTCCAGTTGCAAGCACTGTGACGGCACAACTGCAGCATGCGTGACGAGCACGCGTGACCAAATAATGCTTGGCACGTGCTGTTATCGGGGAACAAGTCTAAATGATTTTTTATTTTAACAAAAATTATTGTATAAATATAGCTTTAGTGCGGACAAGTCATTATATTTGTTTAATTTAAGAATGTAAGAGGAAGTCACGTATCTCTGTTCTTTTCTAATCAAAGGAATGATTTTTTTACAAAAACTAATAACTTTATCAAAAAATGAAGAGAAAGCCGCATCTTGTATCAAAAAAAGCAATATTTTCTTTAATAAGAAAAAATTAATTTTATTGCTTCGTTCTCAAGAAAACCTTGAAAAACCAAATTGTCCACCCTAACCTCTATGATTTAAGTTTTTCAAGGTTTTCTTGAAAACGAAGCAATAAAATTTATTCTTTCTTATCAAAGAAAATATTGCTTTTTTTATTACGAGATGCGGCTTTCTCTTCATTTTTTGCTAAAGTTGTTAGTTTGTGTAAAAAACTCAATTCTTTGATTAGAAAAGGACGGAGATATGTGACCTCCTCTTAAAAAGATATTGATAAAATAAAAAAAGCAAAACTCGATTGCTGCAGCTCCAACATGCCGTTAAGTTTGATTTAGGTTTAATTTTGAAAATAAAATGTGATTTTTAAGTTTGATTTAAGTTTAATTTTGAAAATAAAGAAGTGAATTTTTAAGTTTAATTTTGAATAAAGACAATAAAGAAAGAACTGTGATTGATTTAATATTTTGTAAAAATGTAAGGATTTAATTTAATGTAATTATATAATAAGGAATAAGAAATTTAACAACTTTGTAATATGAATATGAATAACACAAAAAACAATAAACACGCACACAACACAAACAACACAATACACACAAACAAATGTAAAAAATTTTTCCAATTGACTAGAATAAAAGAAAGTTATTATTAAAAATTTATAGTCATTTCCTCTAACCATGTATATAAAGAATAATTTGAAACAGTTTCAGTGACAAAAAAAAATAAAATATTGTAATAAAGCGAAAAATGCCATTTAACAGTCGATGCGGCTGTTATTTGCATGCAATAGATTTCAATTTAGCATTTTTCGCTTCATGAAAATATTTTATATTTTTTTGCTGCTGTAACCGTTTCGAATTATTCATTATGATTATGGTTAGAGGAAATGACTATATTTTTACCGTGCAAATGAATAAATAATTCATTATAAGCATTTATAGTAAGCACTGAACGAAGTCATCAATTTCGTTCCAACTGCCTCTTAAAGAAAATCAATGATTTTACTTATAAATATTTTTTTATGTATTTTTTTTTGGGTTTTGTAATACATTATATTCCATTAATAATATACCCATTGTGAAATTTTAATAAATTAAATTCATATTAAATTGAATTAAGTAAGCAGCAAAATAGTAAGTCTTTATAAAACTATGATGAATTAATATTTATTATGAAGCCAAATAGCATTTATCCTTAAATTAACTAACATTATAACAATATATATTTTTTTAACATGATTTACATATAACTTCTAAAAAATTTGTGCAAAATATTGTACAAAGAATAAATATCTTTGTAAAGACAACCCTGGTAAAAAAAATCATCTTTTGGCATGATTAATCACGTGATTTTTTTCAACAGCGAACCCCTTGGAGATTAGGATAAGTTTCATTTTTAGCTTACAAATAACGCCTTTAAATTATGAAATTTTTTAACATTTGCAGAATGATGGAAAATTTTAGAATAAAAAAAATTTTATAAACTCAAAGGGTAATTATGAACAAAATTAAATTAAACTCTACCTCTAGCCAATATTAATGTATAAAACAACAATGTCAACAGTAAACCTAAACCTAAAGTAGATTTATAGATTACAAATAATGAGGGTGATATGTACATCAAAAGTGAAAAAAATATTGATTCTGCTTTACTGTAAACAGTAAATGGCAATCCCATTTGTTATTCTAAATAAAAAAAATAGTAATATCCCCAAAGAAATTTTTTTTTGAACCTTAAACGAAGCAGCATTTCTAAAAAATGATTCTTTGCTTACGCACATGTTTCAGTTGAAATACATTTAAACATATACATTTCGTACAAACATAACCTAATGTAAATAGAGTACTCCATCAATCAAAATCACAAATAAAAAACACAATATAAAATAAATTATCAAGTATAAAACATTTTATAGGTTTATAATTACTTAATAACTGATTGTGAAGCAATTTTTTTATTCAGAAAGGAAAATTTAAATACATGTACTTGTTAAATTGTCTAACAACTTGTTACATTTTGTTAAAAGTGTTCCATAAAACCTCCAAAATAGTTTCTTGCTGATGTAATACAAACTGAACCAATAAAAGGTTACATTTTTATATTATAAAATTTGTTAATTATTGCAGTAAATCTATAAATATGCATATGTTTATGTACCTCGTTTACTGATAAATTCTGTATTCTCCTTGATATCGGCCATTTTACAGCAATAAAACCACTAATTACACTCCTACTAAATTGACTGTTTTAAATTTATATAAACGTACATAAATAAGTATATTTTTATAAACACGCACTAGAAGTAAGAGTTAAATAATAACACTTTTCCAAATACAATTATTCATTGCAAGAATCAGCTGTAGCGACGACGTAATCCTATATTGTTTTACTGTAGCGGCTGCTATCGTATCAAGAATATTTTATAAACACATGCGCAAACTTACACATGTAAATGTATGACTTAGAATATATATATATAAATATATGTATATATATATATATATATATAAATATATATATATATATATATATATATATATATATATATGTTTAACACTGATTCTTATAATAAATACATAATTATAGATCATAATATATACATATATATATATGAATAAATTGTATGTACGTATGTAAATTATGAGAGAAAAATTGTTATAAATTATTTGTAAAAGACAGGTTATATATCATGCTCTACAGTATTGCAACTGCAGACGCTTTATGGTACCATGGTATTCTACTAAGGGTGAAATCAAATGGAGCGGAAAATAGGCGACGGAACGTCACAGAACCTCAATTCCGCATCTTTGTATTCCGCCAACGGAGTAAAGACGACGTAATAGACGACATCAATTTTTATTTTGTTTAAAAAAATTATTAGTGCTTCAATAACCTCACGTAATATTTTTAATTTGCTTTCCATAGCTGTACTTTTAATTTCAATCAAACTTTTAAATTCTATTTTGGTTAACTATTTGTTTAAACAATTTCAAAAAGTCTGTGACGCTTCTATTATCCCGTCAAATTTGTTTCCCTATATTCACATGGAGCGGAATAGAAGTTCTGTGACGTTGATTAGCAATTTTATAATTAAAAAATAATGATGTTAATTGAAATATTTGGTTATAATAACAAACTATATTTTATTTTTATAAAAAAAGAATCTCATTACAATAACAATAGGTGATTATTTCCAACTTTTTTAACATTTTTGTTGTTAATTTAAAATTCGCGGATACATTTGTATGCTATTTTTAACAATTTTTCAGCTACATTCCGCGCCATGTGAATATAGGGAAAAAATTTGACGGAAAACAAGGCGACGGAATGAATGTTTTGTGACGTTCCGTCATCTATTTTCCGCTCCATCTGATTTCACCCTAAGGCTGTGATCACATGGTGCAGAATAGATATACAGAATGCATATGCATATGATGCTCGAATTTAATGTGAAAGTGTCTATCCGGACCCCTCCCGGGGGTCGTTCTAGAAAATTGCACAACTTTTTATCACAGAGACAGAAGATATGAAATCAATGTGCTGAACAAAGATAGCATATATCGATACACTAAGTTTATCGCTCTAGAGCAGCCCCCCGAGTAATTTTCCGTGTAAAATGTTAAAGACATCTAGATTCAATGATCTTTCCTTATCTTTCCATGAGCACGACTTATAATATAAAAGAAAATGACCACTTTCCATGCGTATTCGTGCCTCAGTGGAGCGATTAAAGCGCGCATTGATATATATGTATGCTTTCATACACGTGTATGAGAATCATACATATGACAAATATGTTTAGAGGCACGTTTGGAGGAAATTTTCAGAGAAAATCATATATATGATTCTCATATACGTGTATGAAACCATACATACATACACTGAGAGAAAATTCATGCTAATAGAGCATGCGAACTGCCATCTTCTTCTTCTTCTTCTTCTTCTTAATTATTATTTTGGCCTCTTGGCTTGCTTCATATGAGCGTTACGTCTTAGGCCATCACCAAGTGATTATTATATTTTTTGTTTTTGTTGCCCAGTGGGACTTTTTATTATAATTCAAGTTTTGCCCAGAGGGACTTTTATATATATATATGTTTTTGTGTTCTTCGGGTTTATTCCCTCGGAAAACTTCGAAAACTATTTTTTCTAATTTTTCCTAGGGAATCAAACCCCGATCCACTGGGACGCAAGGTCAGTTGATTTTTACAACTGCACTTTTTCATCCCTTAGCGACGGAGCTCGTAAGTGTGTACTGCGTACAAAGCACATATAACAGAGGTGCTCGTTTGAAAAACAGCCGAGAGCGAGATTCGATCCCGGTTCCCCAAGCATACGAATCCAACGCTCCTACCGACTGTGCCACAGACCGGCTCGAACTGCCATCTATGCGAGCATATAAAACATTGATACAAATATGACAGGCCGTGAGAAGCTCTATTAGTATTGGATTACCTTATACTAAAAAAGATGGTATGGAGAGTAACTAAAGCATGAACGGCATTCACTGATGACTCGCGTGGTATACTTCGATGACTCCCCACTCTCATATCCTTTGTTTGCTTGAGTCGCCTCCTCTTTTGGGTGGCGACGCGAGCAAACACGGCTGGTCTATACCCAAAATTATGTTGCAAATTTCTTTAACGTATTTTCGTAGCGTGAATCTTTTATTTCTTTTCTTTTCTTTTTTTATGAAGGGAGATACGTTATAAATATAACCTGTTAAACTTTTTAACTTTAAATAATTAATTTTTTAACTTAAAATTTAATTATTTTAAACCGCTAGAGGGCAGATGAGCATGTACGATTTTACGCCAGAGATATTTCAGAGTAGCGTTGGTCTAGTGCGTAACGTTCACGCTTTTCCTTTTGAGTACGCGAGTTCAACTCTCGGCTAGGGTCACTTTTTTTTTTTTTTTTATTGTTTTAATATTTTTATTCCTTTTTATATTTATTTTTTTTAGATTTTGTATTTTTTAATAATTTTAAAATTTAATTTTTCACAAGTAAGCTTGTTTTTTCAATGAAAATTTTTTAAAAATAAATTATTCTTTATAGGTAGTAATTACAAATATTGATAAATAAATAATAGTGATGTTTATTTTATAATAGTATAGTTTAATTTATTTATAATTTAGTTTATAAAATTTACAATAAATTACAATAAATAAATAAAACTGAGTTATTATTATTTATGTTATAATATATATTGTATATTGAAATATGTTTATAAAGACAAAATTGAACTATAGTATTGTAAATATCACTATTATTTATTTATTAATATTTTAAATTATTTTCTATATGAAATAATTTATTTAAAAATATTAATAAAAAAAAAAAAACGAGCATATTTTAAGTAACTTGTGAAAAAATAGATTTTAAAATTAATAAAAAAATAGAAAATAAAAAAAATACAAATAAAAAAAAGCAATAAAAACTATTGAAATAATAAAAAAAAAAGTTTAAAAAAAAGTGGTTCTAACCAAGAGTTGAACTCGCGTACATAAAAGGAAAAGCGCGAACGTTACGCACTAGACCAACGCTACTTCGAAATATCTCTGGCGTAAAATCGTACATGCTTATCTGCCCCCCAGCGGTTTAAAATAATTCAATTTTAAGTTAAAAATAAATTATTTAAAGTTAAAAAGTTTAACAGGTTATATTTATAACGTATCTCCCTTCATAAAAAAAGAAAAGAAAAGAAATAAAAGATTCACGCTACGAAAATACGTTAACGAAATTTGCAACATGATTTTGGATATAGACCAGCCGTGTTTGCTCGCGTCGCCACCCAAAAGAGGAGGCGACTTAAGCAATAGAAGAATGCCATAGTTAGCAGTAAAGAAAGAATAGTGGACAAGCCACGTTTACTTCCTTCACGTCCCATGAGAGGATACAGCGCTAGCTATCGAAGGATATTAGAGTGGGGAGCTACTAAAGCATGTAAACAAACAGTTTTTGGATAGCACAAACCTCGTAAGAGTAGATGGCGCTGTTATTAAAGCATAGGATTTTACTTACTAACTTTGGATACGTAGACTACATGCTCTATTGGCATGAATTTTCTCTTAGTGTATGAATGCGCGCTTGAATCGATCCACAGCAATATACACCTTGTTAAAAATAACCAGCTGGATATCCAGGTGTCTTATTTACTTGGACATCCAGGTGGATATCACTCTGATCGAGTTGGACATCACTCTGATCTTCATTCACCTGAATGCAGCCAAAATCCATTTGGATATTTTTTATGAAAACTTATAATTAGGCATTATAAGCATCTGTATAATAATACTACCAATAAAAGAAAATTGAAAATTTGACCCAAATTAAAATTATCCAGGAGGATTATCCTCTTGGATATCCAATTGGATTAATAACATCAAAAAATTAAGAAGTGATTTTATCAAATAATTTACTGAATATCTGATAATCCTCCTGAATAATTTAACTTTGAGTAAAATTTTTAATTTTTTTTATTTGTAGCATTATTGTTTTCCAAATGCTTGTAATCCCTAATGATTAGTTTTCGTGAAAAAATATCCAAATAGATTTTACCGGTATCTAGGTGAATGAAGATCAAAGTGATATCCAACTCAATTAGAGTGATATCCAACTCCATCAGAGTGATATCCACCTGGATATCCAAGTGGATAATTAACTTGTATATCCAGCTGGTTATTTTCAACAGGGTAGAGATAGATTATAAGTTTCAGAAATTCTCTGTTAAAAATAATAACGTCTTTCCAGTACGTCTTTGAAAGATGTCTTTGAAGACGTCTTTGGTCGTGTCTTAGATTCCCTATTAAAAAAAACACGTGTTTTTTACATGTAAAATTTGCGTGTTTTTTCACGTATATTTTTCACGTGTATTTTTCACATATTTTTTTATAGCTTTTCGAAGATCTTCTACCATCTGGTCTCTCATATATGCGTCTTCCAAATTTGTGTAAGGGATGACAAAACTTAGAAAAATGATTATAAGAGATCTCATGTTAGATCACATATGAGACCGCATATCAGATCTCGTATGAGATCTCATATGAGATTGCCTGTAAGATCGCATATGAAATCTGATTTTTTTTTTCTGGTTTGCCCTATTGGCCCGGTGCAGCCTCTTGGCCTAGCTACCGACATCCTTGACCACCTCTGTGTCAGGATCTTTGTCTACCTTTTTATCCTACCTATGTTTCCTGTACCTCTATTTTTTCCTTCACACCTATTTTCCTTACCTAAATTTTTAAGCTACCCATCCCCGGGAAATCACTGACTGCCACGTTCCTAGAACAGTCGGTAAGTAGATTTCTATGGTAGATTTCTGCATTTGCCCAGGCCTAAGCCTGTGACGTAGGGAAAACTTCCCCAGGAGAAAAACTACGCAAGAAATATTTACCCATCGCGCTCAGTTTTTTTTCCGATGAAAAACATCTGAAAAAAATTTCAGGTGTTTTCACCGGGAACCGGACCCTCGACCACTCGAAGCAAATGTGTAGAGACCGTATACGGCGTGTGCCTTAGGGTGAAATCAGATAGAGCAGAAAATATGCGACGAAACGTCACAGAACATTCATTCCGTCGCATTGTTTTCCGTCAAATTTTTTCCCTATATTCACATGGAGCGGAATTTAGTTGAAAAACTGTTAAAATAGCCTACAATTGTGTCCGCGCATTTTAAATTAATAACAAAAATGTTAAAAAAGTTTGAAATAATCACTCAATGTTATTCTAATGAGATTCTTTTCTTGTAAAAATAAAATATATTTTGTTATTATAACCAAATATTTCGATTAAAAACATAATTTTTTAATTACAATATTGCTCATCAACGTCACAGAACTTCTACTCCGCTCCATGTGAATAGAGAGAAAAGATTTGACGGAATACAATGCAACGTAATGAATGTTCTGCGACGTTCCGTCACATATTTTCCGCTCCATCTGATTTCACCCTTAGCCGGTTACGTCACAGACGCTCCTATGAGATCTCATATATATTCGTTGAATTTCAAAAATAAAATGAAACATGTGAGATCTCTCATGAGATCGCATATGAGATGCCATATACTTATTTTGAATTTTGAGAGCAGGTTGTATATCTCTATCCTTTTAAACAGAAAATTCATTTTTCTGCAAAACCTAATAACTGTAGCAAAAAATAAGAAGAAAGTCCCATCTCATATAATAAAAAGCAATATTTTCTTTTGAGGAAAAATGATTTTTATCGATTCATTTTTAAGAAAACTTTGGAAAACTGAATTGTCCACCCAACAAGCAAACGGTGTCAAAGAGAGAATTAAAAAAGAATTCTTTATGTATACTTTCGTAAACGAAAGTATCAATAAAGAGTTCTTAATGATTGCTTTGTTTATTCGCGAATGTCCGACCACTTTAGTTTTTAAAGTATTCACAAAGTATTCTTAACGGCATGTCGGAGCTGCAGCAATCGAGTTTTGCTTTTTTTATTTTATCGATATCTTTTTAAATTCATAAATTAAACAAATATAATGACTTGTCCGCACTAAAGTTATATTAGTACAATAATTTTTGTTAAAATAAAAAATCATTTGGACTTGTTATTTTTTTATGAGCTTGGATTGGAAATTAGATATCAAACTCGACAAATCTAACCTTAAAATACGATATATTGAAAGTTTTTATTATAACTTTGTATGTATAATATTTTGGTGCTTTTCTTGAGTTGTCCGCACTAGAGTTTAATCTTACAAATTTTTTCTTTATAGCAAAAAAACTCAATTAAACGCATCGTTTATTCATAAGTTAAGATTGGAAATATTATTAGAAGGCGGACAGCTTCGTCATGCTCTTAAACAATTCTTTTGATTGAATCACATTCTCAAAATACTTTTTTTAATCATCAAATTATAAATAATCCTTCTATTTTACATGATTATGAAAAACAAAAAATGTTATAATTGATTAAAAATAAGCTATTAAATTTAAAAAAAAAAAAAAAAAATTATTTGTTCGAGATTCGAACCACGGTTCTTGAGGATGTCAAACAAAATAAAAAAAACTGTTGCCCATGTCTTAGCCTACTTGGCTACCAACTCATCTGTTAATAAATTCTTGAAACTTGTACATGTTCATTGGTATAAGCATAAGAAATGTTAGTAAATTTGTTAATTAATTATTCATGGTTAATAATATTAGCCAAACTACATTTTTATTTGAATAATTTAAATAAAAATTTATTAAATATTCAAGAGATACCTTAATTTAATAAAAGAAATTTTTTGTGAAGTCATGGTTAATTTAATTTAAATTGAAGAATGTCTAGACATTTGTTTAAATTCTCAAAATGAAAATTTATTTTAAACACACTTAAAATATTTATATATTTTGTTTCATAAAATGTTAACAATTTTTTCGTTTAAAATAGATAAAAAATATTTAAATTATTAAATGATTAATTAAATTGAATTTTTCCAATTTATAAAATTATCAGGAATTTCAAGTTTTCAATTTTGAATTTCATGAAAATCAAAATTAAAAATGATTTTAAAACAATCTGAAAAGCGATAAAATATCCATTACATCTTTCGATTTTTGAAAGTGACTAAGTTATTAGAAAATCAGTGTTTCAAAATTAAACTTTTTGACTACTTTATGAATACTTTGGATTATGATTACTTTTTCAAAAAAGAATTCTTTATGAATACTTTCTTAATCCTTTTAAAATATTTATAAAGATACGTTGAAGAGTTAATAATTTATTTAAATTTTGTGGAAGAATACTTTGTGAATATTTTATGAATACTTTATTAATATATTTTATTAACTTCAGAGCGGACATTCGTGAATTCTTAAAGAATTCTTTTTTCCAGATGTGTGCTTATTGGACATCCTGACCTCTATTTTTTTTTTTAAGTTTTTCAAGGTTCTCTTCAAAACGAATCGATAAAAATAATTTTTCCTCATCAAAGAAAATATTGCTTTTTATGATGCAAGATGGGGCTATCTTCTTATTTTTTGCTACAATAATTAATTTTTGTAAAAGAATCAGTTCTTAAAAATAAAATAAAATATACACTACTGGTCAATTGCTTTTGCCCACCATAGAGTAAAATTTATTAAAATAAAAAGTTTTATATCTTCGGAACTAATGATCGCATCTTCAAATTCCAAACAGCACGAAAATGAAAATGTCATTTTCTAATTGCTTATAGCAATGTAAAAAAAAAGTTCTTCCACTAATTTTTTTTGTCTACATAAAAGTAAATGCCATTTTTATGAAGATTATGATATCAAAAAAACCAAATGGGTTTTAAAACTCTAATAGTCCTCTTTGAAATGAGCTACGTAAAATGTTTCTTTCTTAAGAGGCGGTCGGAACCAAATCGGTGACTTGCGGTATATATCAAGTCAGCATTTTTCGCTTTACGATAATATTTTGTATATTTTTATGGCTTAAACCATTTTAAATTATTCTTTATATACATGACTAGAGAAAATGACTATATTTTTACCATATGAATAAGTAAATAAATTATTATAAGCATTTATTACAAATATCAAACTGACTTGACATATACCGCATGCAAAAAACTGTCGTGTCGATTGTTAGGTGGCATTTTTCGCTTTATAACAATATTTTTTATATTTTTGTGGCTTTAAGAGGAGGTCACGTATCTCTGTCCTTTTCTAATCAAAGAAATGATTTTTTTACAAAAACTGAAAACTTTATCAAAAAATGAAGAGAAAGCCGCATCTTGTATCAAAAAAAGCAATATTTTCTTTGATAAGAAAAAATTAATTTTATTGCTTCGTTCTCAAGAAAACCTTGAAAAACCAAATTGTCCACCCTAACCTCTATGATTTAAGTTTTTCAAGGTTTTCTTGAAAACGAAGTAATAAAATTAATTCTTTCTTATCAAAGAAAATATTGCTTTTTTTATTACGAGATGCGGCTTTCTCTTCATTTTTTGCTAAAGTTGTTAGTTTGTGTAAAAAACTCAATTCTTTGATTAGAAAAGGACAGAGATACGTGACCTCTTAACTATTTTAAATTATTCTTTATATACATGACTAGAGAAAATGACTATATTTTTACTATATTAATAAATGAATAAATTATTATAAGCATTCATTACAAGCACCGAACTAAGTCACCGATTTGGTTCCGACCGCCTCTTAACCACAGTTATGATGATATTTCGAAAAAAGACCTATTTTTTCAAATATGATAATCTCATAAACTAAGAAAGATAGAAAATTTTATATTAAAGAAAAAATGTTTCATTTTTAGTCTAGAATATATTCATTTAGTAACCAATAAGTTTCGGAAAAAAAAATTTTTTTTTACTAATTTTTTTAGGGAAAATTCATGAAAAATTAGTAAAAATTTTTAACCGAACGAATAAAAAAAAATTTTTTTCCGTGAAACTTATTGGTCACTAGATATATATATTCTAGACTAAAAATGAAACTTTTTTTAATATAAAATTTTCTATTTTACGTAGTTTATGAGATAATCATATTTGAAAAAATAGGTCTTTTTTCGAAATATCATCATAAGGCGGTGTCGGAGTGGGCTGTTGATGCTTCTCTTACACTAAATGCAAACAAAACTAAAGCGATCGTTTTTGGCAATGGTCGATTTATTAATGACTTTTATGCTGGTGAGCCAAGGACGATTGAGCTTGAGGATGGTGTCGGCATATCTTTCTCTGATACCGTTACGAGCCTTGGTGTTGTGCTTGACTCTAAGCTATCATGGGAGCCACATGTTAGGCTTACGGTTTTTTCGTCGGTATACCACTGAGGCTCTGTGCAAACAACTCGCAACCGCCCTGCTGTTTCCACATCTCGATTACTGCTCAGTAGTTCTGCTCGATGCCTCACAGGAGTTGAAAAGACGATTACAAAGACTACAAAATTCATGTGTGAGATATGTATTACACGGAAAAAGGTAAATACCATTAAAATCAATACTACACGTAGTATGTATTATTTCTGTGATAAAGTATTGAAAAAAAATGTAATAGTATAATTTTAATCAATACTATACTTCAAATTTTAACTACTAATCCTGGCATAACTATATTACGAACTGAGTGCATGAATTTCCGCTACGTAGTACCTATTTTTTCGGTACTAGGACTGATATTTCACCTATCCGATCCAGGGGTAAAATTTTGCAGAGAATATAATTGCTATATATAGAACTGATTTTCCCATACTAGAATTAAAAATTGATGATTCTAAAATCATTTTTATAATATACAACCCTTTTAAATTACTAATAATTAATTTTCAACTTAACAGGATGTCAGAGCTGTTAGAATCGATTTTTGCTTTCTTTATTTTGTTGACATCTTTTTAAATTCATTAATCAAACAAATATTCTAACTTATCCGCACTATAGCTATGTTAGTACAATCATTTTTGTTAAAATAAAAAGTCATTTGAATTTATTTCTTTTATAAACTTAGATTGAAAGTTAGATCAAGCTTGACAAACCTAACCTCGAAATACTATACATCGTAAGTTTGTATATAACTTTTTATGTATAGCATCTCGGTGGATTTCATGAGTTGTCCGCACTCAAGCTTAATCTTACAAATTTCTTTATTGTAGCAAAAAAATTCATCTGCTTTTTCCCGTTTATAATAATCAACTCAAGTTTAAAATTAATAATTAGTAATTTGAAATTTTTACATATTATATGATCGATATTATATTTATTGATTGCTAAAAATTTATATACAATTTAATGGTTTTTACATTATGATAAATTAGCTGTATTGAAGTTTCATATTCGACAGCGCCGCAGTAAATATTGTATAGGTACTATGTTAGTAAAAGATAATGTAGTCCCGTAGTACGGAAAAATTCGGTACTATACCACACAATTCTTGGGACGAGTCGCGTTAAAAAATGTACTTATATAGGTCGTTTTAAAATATATACTGAGTATCAATTAAAAAACGACTAGTAATATTCTTTCTAGTACTGACTCAAATTAGTACATTCTTTTCAGGTATTTTCCTTTTTCCGTGTAGGCGTGAGAATGGGCGATCATGTCTCTCCTCATAGAGCTGCGCTGGGTTGGCTGCGTACTGATGCGAGGAGACAGTATTTTATGGCTGTACTTATGTACAAAATCGTGCGCATGAATACTCCCGAGTATCTACACGGAAAAAGGTAAATACCATTAAAATCAATACTACACGTAGTATGTATTATTTCTGTGATAAAGTATTGAAAAAAAATGTAATAGTATAATTTTAATCAATACTATACTTCAAATTTTAACTACTAATGCTGGCATAACTATATTACGAACTGAGTGCATGAATTTCCGCTACGTAGTACCTATTTTTTCGGTACTAGGACTGATATTTCACCTATCCGATCCAGGGGTAAAATTTTGCAGAGAATATAATTGCTATATATAGAACTGATTTTCCCATACTAGAATTAAAAATTGATGATTCTAAAATCATTTTTATAATATATAACCCTTTTAAATTACTAATAATTAATTTTCAACTTAACAGGATGTCAGAGCTGTTAGAATCGATTTTTGCTTTTTTTTATTTTGTTGACATCTTTTTAAATTCATTAATCAAACAAATATTCTAACGTATCCGCGCTATAGCTATGTTAGTACAATTATTTTTGTTAAAATAAAAAGTCATTTGAATTTATTTCTTTTATAAACTTGGATTGAAAGTTAGATCAAGCTTGACAAACCTAACCTCGAAATACTATACATCGTAAGTTTGTATATAACTTTTTATGTATAGCATCCCGGTGGATTTCATGAGTTGTCCGCACTCAAGCTTAATCTTACAAATTTCTTTATTGTAGCAAAAAAATTCATCTGCTTTTTCCCGTTTATAATAATCAACTAAAGTTTAAAATTAATAATTAATAATTCGAAATTTTTACATATTATATGATCGATATTATATTTATTGATTGCTAAAAATTTTTATGCAATTTAATGGTTTTTACATTATGATAAATTAGCTGTATTGAAGTTTCATATTCGACAGCGCCGCAGTAAATATTGTATAGGTACTATGTTAGTAAAAGATAATTTAGTCCCGTAGTACGGAAAAATTCGGTACTATACCACACAATTCTTGGGACGAGTCGCGTTAAAAAATGTACTTATATAGGTCGTTTTAAAATATATACTGAGTATCAATTAAAAAACGACTGGTAATATTCTTTCTAGTACTGACTCAAATTAGTACATTCTTTTCAGGTATTTTCCTTTTTCCGTGTAGTGGGTCTCTTCACTAGATATGTACATAGGGTAGCCACTAGGGGAGAGATTAAGGATTTCGCGGTGCCCTTCATGCGTACTGAGACTGGAAGGAATTCCTTTCATGTTCAGGGTGCGCATTTTTGGAACTCCCTGCCTGCTGATATAAAAAATCTTCCATCGCTCAGCAGGTTTAAGTCGGCTCTGAGGAGGTACTTGCTCGACCCCCAATGAACTAAATTTTATTTTTTATTTATATCTTAATTTATTATTATGTGACGTCCCGTATATATACTCTTTTACTTAAGGTGTGATTGTATTTATTGGCTGAATGGTTAGTGAGTGAATGCTTTACTTGTTTTTATTATTTTGACTGCGTTTTTGTGCTACTGCACACGCTTTATTATTTTATTGCATTATTTATTATTTTTCATTTTGTATTTTAAATAAAAAATTTTTATATACTATGACTGATAGATATTGTATGACTGACTTTTAATTTATAGGATTGCGTGTATTTTACTATTTTTTTTTGTATCTGTGATATCACTTCTTTTGTTGTGACTTACTTATTCAGTATTATTAGGTTTAGTAACTGACTGTGATATCAATTGCAGTATTTTGTATTTATACATTGTTTTATGTGCAATATTTTATATTTATACATTGTTTTATGTGCAATATTTTTACATTTATTCATTGTTTATGTGCAATATTTATTATTATATTTATGAATTGTATTACACGCCCTTTGTATAATGATATGATATACAATAAATAGTATCTATCTATCTAACTGTGGTTAAGAAAGTCGTAGAAACATTTTACTCAGCTCATTTTAAAGAAAAATATTAGAGTTTTAAAGCCCATTTGGTTTTTTTTTCAATGTTATAATTTTCATAAAAATGGCATTCACTTTTATGTAAGCAAAAAAATTAGTAAAAAAATTTTTTTTTTACATTGCTATAAGCAATTTAGAAAATAACTTTTTTCATACCAGACTTTATCTCAAAGATTTTTCACCAATCTTTCAAACGACGTTTGTATTTTGAAGATGCAATCATTAGTTTCGAAGGTATAAAACTTTTTATTTTAATAAATTTTACTCTAGGGTGGGCAAAAACAATTGACCGGCAGTTAACTCACATGTGATCTCATATGAAAACTCACATATATTTTATTTTATTTTTAAAATTAAAAAAAATATATGAGATCTCATATGTGATCTCACATGAGATCTCTCATATATTTTATTTAAATTAAAAATTTTTTTTAAATATATGAGATCTTATATGAGATCTCATGAGATCTTATATGAGTTTGCGTTCCAAAAACTGATATGAAATCTCATGTGACATCCTATATGAGATTGCATATGAGATCGCATATGAGATCTCACATGAGGGCTCGTATAATATTTTCAGTAGGTAAGAAATAAATTCACTGCAGCAATCTTATTTGAGATATGTGTACAATGCAAATCACCAGTTGAATTTATTTTCATACAAATAAATCTAATTTGAAACCAAATGAAGTCAAGTTATCGTCGATTTTTCGTAGAATTATGTATGCAAGTATGCAAATTAAATACAAGCAGTACATTTTGGAGCATCAAAAAAAACAAATTACTATGCACACTGGAGTTTTCTATTATAAACAATCTAATAGGTTATAAGTCATTGTGCACGATATCTGATAGTTTAAGGCATGAAGCCGTAGCCATGTAGGCTCACATGCAGCCGATAATTGAACTGATAAAATCAGTTTTACCAGAAGTAGAAGCTATTCATTTTAGGAGTGATGGACCTACCCCCGTCAAAAACGTTTAGCTAAAAAAATTAGCTAAAAATATAGCTAAAAATGCAACTAAAAATACAGCTATATTTAGCTGGAATATAGCTATATTTATCTGGATTTTTTAGGTAAAAATCCAGTTAATATTTTGAGTCTCTTGTAACAGCGGAAAATATAACTGTATTTTCAGCTGTATTTTTAGCTGTATTTTTAACTGTATTTTTAGCTAATTTTTTGAGCTAATCGTTTTTGATGAGGCGAACAATAGCTGATAACATAGCTAAATTTTCAGCTATATTTTTAGCTGTATTTTTAGCTTCAATTATTTTATAATTTCACGGAATAATAACTCGTTAGTTATTTTCCTGTAAAAGAAAGTTCCAAAAATGAGGTGAACCTCTTAGTGTCAGCTCTCCGAAGATCGAAGAGCTTCTACGTTTTGGCACAAAGTATCTTGCTCTTTTATACCTGTGTCCTCAAAATTTGTCGATGGAATCATAAAATTTAGAGAAACGCCACCTTGCGACGTAGCATTAATCAATAATTAAAGACAGGTAAGTTCACTTCACGTCGCTAGGTGGCGTTTCTCTAAATTTTACGATTCCATTAACAAATTTTGAGGACACAGGTATAAAAGAGTAAAATACTTTGTGCCAAAACGTAGAAGCTCTTCGATCTTCGGAGAGCTGACACTAAGAGGTTCACCTCATTTTTGGAACTTTCTTTTACAGGAAAATAACTAACGAGTTATTATTCCGTGAAATTATAAAATAATTTAAGCTGAAAATACAGCTAAAAATATAACTGAAAATTTAGCTATATTATCAGCTATTGTTATCCTCGTCGAAAACGATTAGCTCAAAAAATTAGCTAAAAATACAGTTAAAAATACAGCTGAAAATACAGTTATATTTTCCGCTGTTACAAGAGACTCAAAATATTAACTGGATTTTTACCTAAAAAATAATTGGATTTTTACCTAAAAAATAACTGGATTTTTACCTAGAAAATCGAAATGAATATAGCTATATTCCAGCTAAATATAGCTGTATTTTTAGCTGTATTTTTAGCTATATTTTTAGCTAATTTTTTTAGCTAAACGTTTTTAACGGGGACGACTCAATATAAAAACAGAGTAATTTCCAATTATTTCATCACTTTTGTAACCAATTGAAACTTCAAGCTTCTTGGAATATTTCTACAGCAGGTCATGGAAAGAGCAGTGCTGATGCTATTGGTGGGACAATAAAAAGATTATATGTGACGATTACGTTTTGTTATGAAATAACATTATTTCAGTGGGAGATATAATCACAGCGATTGCTAAAGCATCAAGAACAAAAATTTAAATTTTTGAAGTTAAATTATGTCACATTGAAGCTATTGATCTACTTATTCGATCTGATTTGAAAGCAGCTTCTAACTCAAGCAGAATTTTTCAGTTGCTCTGGAATAAAAATAATGAAGAATTATTGTACTTGAATTATATTTCTTGCAACACTTGTTTCGATAAGCTTCCATGTCACCATTATGCTTCAAAACCTCAAACCTGGGATTTATCTCCATTGAAAATAAAAAATATAGCAAAAAAGAATGTAAAAACTAAACAAAAGCCTAAACCAAAAATGGAACCAAAGAAAAAAGAACCTAACAAGAAAGAAATATCTAAGAAAAAAAAACAAATAAAAAAATTATGAATAACTGATAGCTGTTATTAATGTATTAATATATTTATATTTGAAATTGTTTATAAACTTACATATTGTATATATATTGAAGCGTTTTGTGAAATTGCTATTATGTATTAAGAGGAGGCCGTATCATTCTGTCCTTGTCTAATCTAAATTTTCGTTATTATAAATAAATAAAATATTTTCATAGAAAAGTAAGACAACCGCCCAATAGAGCAAAATACAAGCAAACGATTCTTTTCTATGAAAAAATATGAAATTTTTATTATTTTCCGAGTGAAGTCTGAAACGGAAAAACAATCGAACTTGATTAAGTTGATTGAACTGTTTTTTCGTTTCAGACTTCATTCGAAAAATAATCAAAATTTCATATTTTTTTATAGAAAAGAATTGTTTGCTTGTCTTTTGCTCTATTGGGCGGTTGTCTTACTTTTCTATGAAAATATTTTATTTATTTATAATAACGAAAATTTAGATTAGACAAGGACAGAATGATACGACCGCCTCTTAAGTACTTATGTTATTTTATGTCAATAATCCAGAATAATTTCTCTTTCATCCTAATTTATTAAACAAAAAAAATTTATTGTTCATAATTTCAATAAAATTTTCTTTTTTGAATAACTTTCTAAAAAATCCATGGGCCTTATTTTTTTCTCATTATTTACTTTTACTGCTTGAATAAAAAATGTTTTTTTGATACCCTATTGAAAAAGATCACGTGAATAATTTACGTAAATTTTTCACGTGATTTTTGTTTCATTTCATCACGTGAATTATTCACGTAAATTATTCACATGAATTTTATATTTTTAATATCAAAAGTATTTCAATAAATATAATCTCTCAAATCAAAAGTATTTTAATTAATATGATTTTGTAAATTAAAAGTATTCAAATTAATTATGATTTTTCAAATAAAATATGAGTCACTAGAAAAAAAATTTGTGTTTCATTTCATTACGTGAATTATTTACGTAAATTATTCACGTAAATTATTTGCGTGAATTATTCACGTGAATAATTTACGTAAATAATTCACGTAATGAAATGAAACACAAATTTTTTTCTAGTGACTCATATTTTATTTGAAAAATCATATTAATTGTATCACTTTTTTTAAACTTCTACAAATAAACACATATCTGTCTATCTAATTGAAATACTTTTGATTTAAGAGATTACATTTATTGAAATACTTCTTATATTGAAAATATAAAATTCACGTGAATAATTTACGTGAATAATTCACGTGATTAAATGAAACAAAAATCACATGAAAAATTTACGTAGATTATTCACATGATCTTCTTCAATAGGGTAGTGTGCTTGAAAAAAAATAATTTTTTTTGGGGTTTCCGAAAGTTAAAAGTTTCCTGGATTTCCTCATAAATGTATGACATTTTTAACTAATTTAATAAAAATAGAAAATAAATATAAATAATTCTAATTTTATTTTAGATAAGTAAAATAATAAATTTACCTTAAGAGCAGGCCGGATTCGCTGTCCTTGTCTACCGAAAATCTACCGATTTGTTTTTGAGAAAAGTAAGGAACGCCAAAGTAAAAGTTTATGTTTATAATATTTTCGCGTTACTTGCTTTTCTCAAAAACAAACCGGTTGATATTTTTTTTCTTGTGCATGGATGTTCATAATAATAATATCTATTGCGCTCGACCTTTAATTTGAAGATACACCGATTAAAACTTGAGTAAATAACAAAAATGCCAATTAGACAAGGACAGCGAATCCGGCCTGCTCTTAAAAAATAAATAATTTTACGAATTTAAAGAGCATTTTAAATTAAAATTACATTGAATTTTCATTAATATTTTTGAAAATTGGACTTTTTCTTCTTTCTTTTATTAAATATATTTTTATAATATTATCAATTATTATTTTCAAAACAAAAAAATTAATTTAACAAACATAATAATTTAAGTTTTTTCATGTCTTTTTATTGAATTAACTTAATATAAATTTATAATGTCGTAAGTTTAATTTAAGAAAAATGAAACTTTACGAAACCTTGAAAATTTTACAAAAGTGTGTTTTAAATGAAAATGACTTTCTATTTTATTCTTTTTTAAATTTACATAGAATTTTAACATTTCCAAAAATCAAAAAAGTAGATTTCAATGTTTTTTTTGTAATTATTACAATGGTTCCAAACTTTGAACCATGATACGAAAAGCATCTAAAATTTTTTTCAGTTTGACAATTAATTAGGAAAAAATGTTATCTATGTTGTTAGTTTTTAAAAATAGCAGTTTATTTATTAAGTATATATTTTTTATGTTTTGACGTTTATTATATCTTTTTAAATTATATTTTTCACTGTTATTTGGGATAAATGTAATAAAATGCGTGAATACTTTATTATATCATAAAAAATGTATTTAAATACAATATTTAAAAAAAAACAATGAAAAAATTAAAAACATTCAATCATAAAAACGATGTGTATTATGCAACGTGTTTGTTCTTAAAATACTGATTTTATTAATTTTGTTATTTAAGAATGAAAACTGTTCAGATAATTAAAAAAAATTAAGTTTGGGGCAAGGCAGCGACAAAAATATGTTATTTGGTTTAAATAAAAAACGTACAATAGCTGTGTTGGCTAAGTTTTAGGGTACGTTGCAGTAATTAAAACTTTTTCCAAGTTTAAATCTTATGCTTTACCTTTTTTTATTAAATAAAAAATTAATAATATACTTAAAAATAGAATTTGTTACAATACAATAAGAAACATATTAGGTAAAAAATAGTGACCTAAAATACAGCCGTTTAAAATAAAATAACCGTCAACTGCAAGCATTTTCTAAGTATGTGCTAATTAACGCTTTTTTAAACATTAAATTTTTTTCAGACTTTCTCTTCTTTGCATCGCTACTATAAAAAAATTAGCTTTTTTCAAATCCCCAAACGCAGTTAAATACAGAATTTGGCTACAAAAAAAATTTTAAATAAAAAAAATTTTTTTGATAAGATATTAGCAATAAAAATTTTAAAAAACGTTTTTTTTTTTTTTTAATAGATTATTTTCTTAATTTGAATGTAATGAAAATTTTTATTTGATATTTATTTAGTCTTTTTTTTTAAATTCTTCTTTATTTTATAGATCCATTACATATAAGTAATTTGTGGAATTAATTATTCTGACAGATTTTCTTTTATAATCATAGCCAAAGCTCATTTATTTTGATTTTTAATAATAACATTAATGTAGTTTACATATTTTAAAGATAATACGTTTATAAATAAAATTATTTTTAAAAATTAATTAAAAAGAATGTTATCATGCCCTTATGTAACTTTAGCAAATGTCACTTTTTAACAAGTCTGTATAATACATACGGCCGTGCTTTTCCGTAGATGTAAAATAGCATTCCGTATCCTTCTATATAAAAGCCACAGCCATGTTCCGTGTGATTCCGTACATCACCAGTGATCCGTAGAAGTCCGTGGTTTACAGCCGTACTTATCTGTAGATCTGAAAAAGTATTCCCTATCCTTCCATGTTAATGCTACAGCGATGCTCCGTGTGATTTCATGCATTCCGTATCCTTCTGTGTAAACACCATAGCCAAGTTCCGTGTGGTTCTGTGCATCGCCAGCAACCCGTGGGAGTCTTTATAATACGGATGTGCTTTTCCGTAGATGCGAAAAGGCATTTCGTATCCTCAGCGCCGGACTTATGTTTGTGGAGGCCTATGGACTATCGTCACGTGGGGGCCCTATGCAAGGCTACTGAATTAAATAATTTTTCTAATTTTACAAAAATGTTTTGAATAAATTTTAAGGAATGAAAAAAACAACATAATCATTTCAGTTAATATATATATATTTATTAAATAAAACATTTTCTCACTTTTTTTTTCTGCAAATTCTTTTATTATTTGTTCGACATCTAATGATTGCGTTATGTCGCGTTCAGAACTAATTATAGTTAAATGATTCAACCTATTTTGTGTCATCGAAGTTCGCAGTGAATTTTTAACTAATTTTAATTTGGAAAACGAACGTTCCCCTGTACAATTTGTGATTAGCAAAGTTAAATAAACATGTAGAACCCTTTCGACGTTGGGAAAAGATTCATTAACATTATTAGTGATTATTAACGTATACATTGCTTGTTCCCGACTAATATTGTTCTTTTTATCAAAGTTTAATAACTCAGCACAAAATTTTTGGAACTGCAATAACTCCATTTCTAAATTATTATCCAAATCGTCTTTGTAAATATCAACTAATCTATTAGCATTTACAGAAATATCTACAGGGCTTAATTCATTAAATTTGCTTAAAAAACCAAATCTTAATTCAGATTCTTTATACGCAGATACTCGCTTCTCTAATGCAGCCATTAAAGTATCAATAATTGGTACATATTCGAATATGCGGAATGATTCCGAAGCATTTAAGTTTGCTTCTGAAGTATGGCCATAGTCAAGTGGATTTAATCTCACATTTCTCTGTCTTACATGTGCAGATTTGCGATACTCGACAACTCCCGAGAGTTCTATGCCCAAACGCTCATAATGATGGAACTTATCTCTCTTTTCTGCTACGAATGTCTTCAATGACTTCAGCAATGATGTGGCAGTATTTAATTCTAATTGTGGATTTTGCAAAGCCTTGCTAGTTTTATTCAAAACTTCAAGAATATCATTCCAAAATACTGCCATAATTCCAGTTTCTAATTGACACATTTTATTGTATAGACCCAAAGCCTCACATCGTGTTTTCGATTCGAAATCTTTATCTGCAGAAATCCTTAAAAGCGTGTCTTTTATAGGAAAATAACCTTTTATAAAAGCCTTATTAGCATCTCCACGACTTGACCAACGCGTACAATCTATTCTTTGTGGAACCAATATTTTATTATTATTCTCTTTTGCGGAAGTTAAAGCCTCAACAAGTACACTCCAACGCTTATCAGATGCTGAGAAAAATACATAACAATTTTGCAAAAACATAAAGTAGTATGTCGAGGAAGTCGACGAGTCCGATGCTTTTTCCCCAACAAGATTTAAAGAATGAGCGAAACATGGTACCCACAGTGCTAAATTATTTTCTTGCATAATCAATGCTTGCAATCCATTAAACTTACCACTCATTGAAGACGCATTGTCATACGACTGACCTCTACAATTCTTAATATTTAATTCATTTTCATCCAAAAAATTTGTTAAGGCATTGAACATATCTTGCGATTTGTGTCCTTGATTTGATAAGAATTTAAGAAACCTCTCTACTGGAATATTATTCTCAATATACCTAAATATTAAGGTCAGTTGATTAACGTGACCTTCATCATTTGTTCCATCCAATGAAATGGAATAAATTTTTGATATTTTTATTCGTTTTATTATTTCATCAAAGACTTTTTTACCAATTATTTCTATTAGTTCCTCATAAACAGTAGAAGATAAATAATTTACTTTGCCACTTCCACAACTACCGTACTGCTTTATATGTTCGAATAGAAAAGAATCATATTTTGCTAGTAATTCTATCAATCCTAAAAAATTACCATTATTTAGAGATCCAAGTTTTTCGGTACTTCCTCTAAAAGATAAAGCACGCAATCCTAAATGTAATACCACATCTACAACTCGTGTTAAAATTTTACACCAATATTTCGTAGAAGATTCAACTTGTTTCTCCAGCTCAGTGTCTATTTTCCCACATTCTTTTGAAAAATTATTGAAATTTATCAAAGCTTTTAAATGCACTGTGGACGTTTCATGCGATATTAGCCGCTCGTTTGCATGCTTCCAGTCAAAAAAACCGTCACGTGTAAATTGGCTATCTATACATTCTTGATATAATTTACAGTAAAAACAATATAAACGTCCAGTACTTGGAGAAAAACATAACCAAGAACGTTTTATAACATCTCCAGCTGAAGTCTTGCGATAAAACATGTTGACTGAACATTTTCTGTTTTGTTTTCCATCATTTTGAATAAATGATTTTTCTTTTAAAATTTCACTATCGCAATATTGTATATTTGAATTGTTTTTGCCCAATATTTAATACTTTCTTTCGTTCTTTCCGGCCACAAATCAATATCATTGTATAAATCTTTATTATCTTCTATTTTATCCTATAAAAATATATCTTTTTAACATATACATAGATAAAACGATTATTTTGATGCTTGTATATATATAAATAAAATATTGTTTGAAAACTTTTTCATATGAATATACACGAATTTACAGCTTGAACGAATAAAAAAATATAATTTTATAATATTTTGACTCAATAACATTTTGATGTTGTTTTTACTGATTCGGTTGAGCTAAAAATTTTTTAACAAAAAATAAGAAAAATAAAATAGTTTATGATGTGACTATTCTTCAAATATACTGTTTATATTTTTTTATAGTTATTAATCTAAAAAGATTATTAACTTGAATAATATGCCTAATTACATGAATTATATAAATAATAATAACAACAATAACCTCTTTATTTTGGTCTTGCTCTGCAATAATCGAAGCATTATTATCTGTAGTGTCAATGTCAATAGTTTCATTTTCATTATTATCTGTAGTGTCAATATAAATAGTTTCATTTTCATGAGAATCGTCTGGTATGTCACTTGTTGATGGTAAAAAATCAGAAATGCGACGTGTCTTTGCTAATAAAGATTTTTCTTTTTCATTCTTCTCTTTAATTGCCTGACGTTTTAAATTTCCACTTTTAAAAACGCGTTTAGCTCGATGTCGATCATTCATATTATTTGGTTTATATTTTTTTTTCAAGTTTTCTTATATTTAAATAAATATATCTATTTCTCAGTTAACTATTCACTTTACGTGCGACTCATATAAAAAGGCTATTTTTCTTTTGCACGTTTCGACGTGAATATAACTAACTAAGAGTGGGGATAGTATAAACATCTATGTTTCGAATTATTATTTAGCGTACATAGACTCCGCGGGATCAGTTATAACTTGTATTTGCGTGTTTTTGTTTTTACGCGGTGGTCGGTAGAATAATATTCGTGTTTATATAAAGAAGTCTGCTAAATACATTATAATGATCTACACGAATTTCGGCATTTTATAAAAGCATTTTGATTTATAATCAGGGTTGGTTCTAGAAAAACTCTACGCTCATAGTTTATGACTGTAAACGTATAGATTTTGCGACGCCAACGCTGTTTCGCTATTATAGCAATTACACAATAAGTCGTCGCAGCGCTGTAAGCGCGAAATCTCTACACTTACAGTCATGAACTGTGAGCGTAGAGTTTTTCTGAAACCAACCCTGATTATAATATTTTATTAATTCGTTTTTTTTATTTTTTTTTTCATTTTGTAAAGGATATGTGGAGGCCCCAATTTTGTGGGGGCCCCTGGGCTTAAGCCCCATTAGCCCTTATGTAAATCCGGCGCTGGTATCCTTCCTTGTAAACGCCACAGCCATGTTCCGTCTGATTCCGTGCATCGCCGGCGATCTACGGAAGTCCGTGAAATACGGCCGTGCTTTTCTGTAGATGTAAGAGAGCATTCTGTATCCTTTCAAATAAGCACCATAGCTTCGTCCTATGTGATTCCGTGCATTTCAGGCGATCTGTGGGAGTTCACGGAATACAGCCGTGCTTTTCCGTAGATGTGAAAAAGTATTCCGTATTATTTTGTGTTGACACTATAGCCATGTCAGGTGTGATTTTGTACTTTGTTGACGCTACGCATGGATCTGCTGCAAACTGTAATTTATTCCGTGAAAGGAATCAGTAAGCTTCCATGGAAGCTAGCATAAAGGTCTTTTTGAATCTTACAAAAAGCTTCCAGAGAAGATTGCCGTAAGGTTCCAAAAGTACTTCATGGAAGCTTCTACGAAATAATGCAAGAAGCTTACATGCGAGCTTCCGTAAAAGCTTCAATTAAAGCTTCCTGAAAGCGTAAAATGTCCCGCGAACTTTTCTTTCAGAAAGATTCCAGAAATACTTCATGGAAGCTTCCATAAAAAAATGCTAGAAGCTTCCAGGAAGATTGCAGTATAAGGTTGCCGGAGGCTTTTATCCTTTTTCACCGTTTGGAAGGTATTTTGTTACGATTCTGTTCAACATTCGATTTTTTATTTTATATTTTCCAAATATTCGCTGTTAAAAACACATATTTACTTACAACATACTATTTTATATACTATTATATCATATTTATACGTCAATACATATTCACATATATTAGGATATACGTATAATTATAAAGACGAATTTACATTTTTAAGGCAGGCGCTGTGGGTACATACTCAAAACCGCCAACCTTCGACTTATATAGTAAGTGTGGTATCATCTCACCACTTAGGGACAAAATGCCCATTCAACGCGTATCCCTCTGTAGGCGTAACTGCGAATCGAAGGTGATGGACTTGTAAGATATCTGTCGGTAGTTCGATTCCCGATTGTTTTTTCTTATAAATTATGTTGCACTTGCACATATTTCACTATTTTGTTTAATTTAAATATTTTTTATGTATACAGATAAATGTATATGTATACTGGACGGACACTGATTCGCGACCCACTGCATATTCAAAAGGCACGAACATGGGGTCGCGAATCAGTGTCCGTCCAGTGTACATGTACACTCGACGGAAACATATTCGCAGGTAATTCTTTTTCTGTGATTTCAAAATCACACGATGTCATTGGAAGATTCTATTAGTTCGCTTATTTTTATTGGTGAATTTTTAAATCAAAGTAAAAGAATTACCTGCGAATATGTTTCCGTCTAGTGTACTTACGTATTATTCATACACAAACATTTTCATGCTATATGAAGACGAAAAATTCATTTTATATGGATTTTAAAATAAATTTATTTAAAAAAACTTAAATAAATAATACAATACTCTTTCTTAAAACTTTATTCAATTACAGACTTTTCTATAAAAAAGCGACAAAATGTTTTTTTACACAGGGCGCGTACAGTGGGTACTTTACTCCCTCCTAGCGAAAAGTAAGGTACCCACTGTACGCTGCCTGTGTAAAAAAATCGTATATTCTCCACGGGAGTAAATGAAAAATCCCTTAAATCGTATGTTTGTCACCCTCGCCTTCGGCTCGGGTGACATTTAACATACGATTTAAGATATTTTTCGTTTTTACTCCCTAGGTGAATAATATACTATTGTGTGCCTATTTACTTGAATTAATATTACACGGAAAAAAAAATTTAGTGATTTCAATAAAAATTTATTTGGTTCAACTAAATGGCTTGTTCCAATTACTCCCTAACAAATATTTATTTGAACCAAACCACAATATTGAGTTGAATTCAATAAATATTTGATTACTTTAAATAAAATTTTTAGTTTGAACAATTAAATATTTCATTGAAATCAATTTTTCACACTCTCAAAACAAGCAAATATTTATTTAAACCAAATAAATATTTAGTCAATTCAACTTGATAATTTGTTTGAATCAACTAAATATTGATTTGAACGAAATAAATATTTTATTAAATTGCAAATCCCATTCTTTTAAAACAAGCAAATATTTATTTAAATTAAATAAATATTTTATCAATTCAACTTGATAATTTGTTTGAATCAACTAAATATTGATTTGAACGAAATAAATATTTCATTAAATGGCAAATCCCAATCTTTTAAAACAAGCAAATATTTATTCAAACCAAATAAATATTTGGTCAATTCAACTTGATAATTTGTTTGAATCAACTGAATATTGATTTGAACGAATTAAATATTTCATTAAATGGCAAATCCCATTCTTCTAAAACAAGCAAATATTTATTTAAACCAAATAAATATTTGGTCAATTCAACTTAATAATTTGTTTGAATCAACTAAATATTGATTTGAACGAACTAAATATTTCATTAAATCGCAAATCCCATTCTTTTAGAATAAGCAAATATTTATTTAAACCAAATAAATATTTGGTCGATTCAACTTAATAATTTGTTTGAATCAACTAAATATTGATTTGAACGAACTAAATATTTCATTAAATCGCAAATCCCATTCTTTTAGAATAAGCAAATATTTATTTGAACCAAATAAATATTCAGTCAATTTAACTTGATAATTTATTTAAATCAACTAAATATTTATTTGAACGAATTAAATATTTACTCAAATGGCAAATCCTATTATTTAAATCAAGCTAATATTTATTTGAGTCGAATAAATTTTTAGTCAATTTAGCTTGATAATTTGTTTAAATCAACTAAATATTCATTTCAAAAAACTAAATATTTCATTATATTGCAGAACCCATCCTCTTTAAGCAAACAAATATTCATTTGAATTTAAAAAATGTTGTATTGATTCAAAGCAAAAAATTTGAAAATTGAGCTTTGTAGATCGAAATAAATGTTTGTTTAGATGGATAAATTATTTGGTTATAACAAATAAATTGTGTAGTTTTATCAATAAAACATTTGATTCTACCAATAAAATATTTCTTTGAATTAACAAAATATTTGGTTGATCCAAATAAACTATTTGGTTTTATCAATAAAAGATTTCTTAAAAATAAAAAAAATATTTAATCAATTGACATATTAAGACTTCTGATATATATATATATATATATTTAAAATTTTTTTTTTCAATTTCATTCAAACAAATAATATACTTCAATTCAATAAATATTTATTTAAATTCATTTTGTTCTATCAAACAAATGAAATAATTAATTTCAATTAAACCATTTATTTGATTTATATATATATATATATATATATATATATATATATATATATATATATATATATATGGGACGTTTCACGTCAACTCACCTAACAAAAAAATAGAATTCGTCGAAAATCTGTGAAAATGTTCTATTTGATACCCAAAATATACAAAAAAAATTTTAGAGGTCCAGGTCAAAGGGGTCAGGATTTAAACGTGATGGAATTTTTCGAATTTTCCAAATTTTTTGCTAAATAAATATTTTAATGAATTTTTTCCTCAAAAACTATCAATTTTTCGTTAAAACTTAAGAGGAGGCCGTATAGTTCTGTCCTTGTCTAATCTAAATTTTCGTTATTATGACTAAATTAAATATTTTTATACAAAAGTAAAGGCAGAGCCCAATAGATTTAAGAATAAGCAGACAATTCTATTCTATGAAAAAATATAAAATTTTCATTAGTTTTCGAGTGAAGTCTGAAACGAAAAAAGAGTTAAATTTGATTGAAGTGTTCAACTCTTTTTCCGTTTCAGACTTCACTCGAAAACTAATGAAAATTTTATATTTTTTCATAGAATAGAATCGTCTGTTTATCCTTAAATCTATTGGGCTCTGCCCTTACTTTTGTATAAAAATCTTTAGTTTACTAATTATAACGAAAATTTAGATTAGACAAGGACAGAACTATACGACCACCTCTTAATAGAATACTTTTTCTTGGAAATTAGATGTAGAATTCACCTGAATTTTTGCAAATTATAATATACTGATTTTTATGCTTACTTGATCGATTTAAACATACTATTTAGTATATCTAAAAATCGAGCAGGTTAAATTGGCTTTTTAAAGTCTTATTTTTTTCGTTTTTTTATGAGGAAAAAATATACGAAGCCTCTAATTGGGCAGCCTTCTCAAAGTTACTTAATTTTGCAAAAATGTCTGAAAAAATCGTTATTTTGGATCAATGATGAGATTCGTGATTTTTTTTCTGAAAAAGTATTGATTTTTGGGACATATGTATGAAAATGTTTTTTATTGGAAATCATGTGTAGAATATGAACATATTTTTACAAATTGTAATTTAAGACATTATGAACCATATATACTAAAAATTTAACAGAGAATAAATTTTAAAATTTCAAAATTTCATTTATAATTTGTGATGTTTAGCAAATAATGGTTTACAAAAATTTACATACATTTTACATACAATTTCCAATAAAAAACATTTTTATACATTTATCACAAAAATCAATACTTTTTCAGAAAAAAAATCACGAATCTCATCATTGATCCAAAATAACGATTTATTCAGACTTTTTTGCACAATTAAGTAACTTTGAGAAGGCGGCCCAACTAGAGGCTTCGTATATTTTTTCCTCATAAAAAAACGAAAAAAATAAGACTTTAAAAAGCCAATTTAACCTGCTCGATTTTTAGATATACTAAATAGTATGTTTAAATCGATCAAGTAAGCATAAAAATCAGTATATTATAATTCGCGAAAATTCAGGTGAATTCTACATCTAATTTCCAAGAAAAAGTATTCTTTTAAGTTTTAACGAAAAATTGATAGTTTTTGAGGAAAAAATTCATTAAAATATTTATTTAGCAAAAAATTTGGAAAATTCGAAAAATTCCATCACGTTTAAGTCCTGACCCCTTTGACCTGGACCTCTAAAATTTTTTTTGTATATTTTGGGTATCAAATAGAACATTTTAACAGATTTTCGACGAATTCTATTTTTTTGTTAGGTGAGTTGACGTGAAACGTCCCATATATATATATATATATATATATATATATATATATATATATATATATATATATATATATATATATATATATATATCTCCTATATTATATAGTTATATGAACCAAAATTTAGTCAGTGCCCCCCACATCCCCCCACAGCCCCCCACATGATTTTTATTAATTAAATGACGTAAATTTACGTTATTTTATGTTATCGATCATTACCCCCCATCCCCCCATAGACCCCCCACTAACCCCCTCTTGCCCCCACAATCCCCCGACAATCCCCCCACAATCCTCCCAACAACCTTTTAGAACCATCAAATATTGCATAATATAGTTTTATATTTTTTTATTATATTTTAAGTATAATATTACATAAAAATATAAAAATTTTAATTTTTTTTTTGTTGAAAACTCGAAAGTAGTTGCATAAAATTACAATTTATTATATTTAAAATGAAAAACATGTGCCTCATCAGATATCTTATTACCATTTCTTACATAGTTTATCTGAAATTAATAAATATAAATTTAAATTAATTCTATTACAATTCCTCAACACTATAATTAATTCATTTGTTGAAAACATAATGATTTTTAATAATTTGTTCATATTATAAATATTTTATTGTATTAAAATAAAAATAAGCATATAGTGTTGAGGATTCAGATTTCCACACCACCTTACATTATAAACCTTTAATAGTATTGATTTATACAACTTTTAAAATTAATTGATATTAATATTTATGTTTAAATTTATATAACTTTCAAGATTAATAACTATTTATATTTGTTTTACAAAGGTGTAGATCAAACGGATGATAATATTCATTTGAATTATTCAATAGAAATGTTAAATAACATAAGAGAAGGATTACCTCCACACGAACTGAAATTAAAAGTAAATACCATAATTATGTTAATTCGAAATTTAAGTATAAAAAATGGATTATGTAATGAAACGCGATTAAAAATAACTAAATTATTCAAATATAACATAGAAGCACAAATAACTCTTTCACGTTGTAAAAATGTAAATAAAATATATATTCAAAATGAATCGAAAAACAGAGATATTGTACCTAACATAGTTTAGAAAGAAATATTAAAAAATAATACGCGAACCAATAGCAGAATATTACTTTAATCAAAGTCATGAAATTTATTCTAAATATTTATTAAGATTAGCTAACATTATTAATAAAATATGAAAAATTAAAATAAATCATAAATATTTCAATATATAATAATAAATTTTAAAAAATTTTTAAACATTATCAATATTATTAAAAATAAAAAAAAAAATAAAATATTTAAAAATTAACTAAAATATTTAAAAGTTATGATTATTTAAAATTTATAAATCGAAATTTTAATAAATAAATAATTTAACTATTAACAACAATAAATAAAAAAAACATATTCATAACTTTTATACAGGTAAATGTAATATAAGTAAGTATAAAATAATTTAAAATTATTTTATGTATTTATTTGTTATATAAATAACTAAATTTTAAATAAAATATGATATAATGATCATGTAATAATTTCATTTACAATATCATAATAAATTTATAAATTTTAGTATGAATTTTTGATATATCTCATAAAATGTTTAAAATGAGAAAAAAGATATAAAAAAGGAATTATAACAAAATAATCCTATAAATCTTATAAAACTCAAAATCATTACGGTATATCAAATAATATACTAAATTATCAACGAAACTAAAAAAAAATGATTTAAAAATTTAAAAATGATTTAAATGTTTAATATATAATTATATTTATAACACAACTGGGGGTTGGCGAGCAGTGCGAGCAGGGGGGTACCCCCCCTAGTATATATATATATATGATAGCTGATAATTATAAGAAGGTTTCGACAGTAATTAATATGCTTTATAAAGTTTATCGCACATAATACATTCAACATAAATATCGCACGCATTACAATTTCATTATGATCTTCAATTCTAATTTTCCTTATATATCAAACTGGAAGCCCTCCAACCACTTGCGAGATTCAGTAAAGAGGAAAATCAACGACGCCACCAAGCGGTAACATTATCAAACCATCGTACTGATTTGAATTATTTATTTTAAATAAATAAATTATTTGAATTAAATAAATTTTTTTTTGCTATCCTATTAAACCTAAAGATTCCAAGTTCAATCCCAACATGGCGATTTTTTTTTTTTTTTATTCTTAATTAATCTAAAAATAACCATTTGTATTTTTTATTAATTAAAATAATTTTTAATTTTTTTTAAATCGTCTAATAATAAAAAATAGTTATTTTTAAAATTACATAAAAAAATTAAAATCTTTTAGCAAAATTAATTAATACAAAATAGATTATATGATTTAAATAACTAATTTAATATTTGTACGTCAGATATTATCAAAAGATAATTTATTTTTAAAATATTCAAATGTTTTTAATTTAAAAAAAATCCAAAAAAGTTTGATTCAATAAATCATTTATTCAAAATATAAAGATACTTTGTTAAATTGAATAAAGTATTTTTTGATTTTAAAATAATAATTATTTGATCTTAATCATTTTATCACTCATAATTAATTTAGTCGACTTAAATAAATATTCTAATTTGGATAAATAAGCCTTTTAATCTGACTAACTATTTATTTACATGTAAATAACTTTAAAAAATAAAGTTATTTGTTGTAGATAAAAGATTTTGTTGACAAAAAAAATCTTATTATTTAGATCAAATAAATATTATTTGAAGCGAATAAATGAGAATTTTGGTAAGAGATTCTTTTTTTTCATTCAAATCATCGATTTATTTCATTCAAATCATCGATTTATTTCATTCAAACAAATAATTTAGTTGAATTCAATAAATATTTATTAGAATTTATTTTGTTCTTTCGAACAAACGAAATAATTGATTTCAAACAAACTGTTTATTTGTTTCAATTAATGATTCTGCATTAACCAACTAAATATTTGTAGTTCCCAGAACTACGGAGAAGCTTGGTTGGATGAGGAGATGAAATAAGGTGTAAGACTGAAAGTAGAATTACAAAGTCTGTATTGCACCAAGTCGTTGCTACAAAATACCTGGGAAGCGGAGAAAGAATTCTTATCTACTCAGGAGTTGAGAACGCTCTGACTCTCTTCGTATCTCTCGTGTATCACATAGGTTACGTTTCTAGTCGCTTACTTGCGCACTGCAGGTTGCGCGTGACGCTTACATGTATAACACATTCATACATACATACTCTATGTCTGTGTGCCCACAGTACTCCCCCCTAAATAACCACCTATGATTATTTACCGTAAAAAACAGTTTTTTCTTTTAATAATGGGGATGTTATTTTATTTACATATGCCTTTTCTTTTTACATGTTTCGTAACCTAGTTTTTTATATTTACATAATTTTTACATTTTATATACGACTTATGCAATTACTCTCACACATGCATTTACATGCTCGTTTTTACTTTATAATTTATATGCGTTTATTCTCACATATGCACTCGTATGATTGTATTCATTCCACAATTAAATTATGCAATTATTTTTACACATACACTCGCATGCTTATGTTATTTTACATTTTGTGTAATTACTCACGCAATTACTCATACTTTTCGCTTACGCAATTACTCATGCCACACCTTTACATAATTGTATTTATACATACGTAAGTTCTAGTTACGTTTACATCAGCATACATTATTTACATATTTTCTTGAGTTTTATATTACATTATTATATATGTAAGCAACTTTTTTTTTTTTTTTTTACTCGCTCTCCGGTACTTTTACACACTGGCATACATTCACTTGTAATCATCTCGTTGAATCCATGCTTATTTGACATATTGCATTTTTATTTTTCTTAATAATATATACTAAATAACAATTTTTAGATTTTATAAATAATAGTTTCGTGAATCAAATTCAACATTTAACAATTCATGTGTACCATATTACACAAACGTCAGTTACAACAATAAAAAAATCTTATACAATGGGCCTCTGGCCAATTCTTCCAGGAAAAACATCTTGGTTAGGCTAACGGAACTCTTTAGCGATACAAATATCAGAGGAGAGCCCAATCAGCTTCATCTATATATAACAAAAGAAATACATTATTTATACAATTTCGCTACAAAAAACTTACAACTAATTACATTTTATTTTATAGTGAGAAACTGGTGTACAAAATCTAACTTTTTTTACGTCTACGTTACGCTTTTTATTACTCCTACCTACATTTTCTCGTATTAAAATATTATTTATATTTCTTCGCCTTAAAATATTTGGAACGAATTTCTCTCTCTTTCTATTTTTTTCTATATCATCATCATTTTGTACTACGTTTGAACTTAATTTATTGTTTTTTAACACCGTTTCCCTACTATTCGTCATATTTGACGGATTGCTAACGCTACCCGTGTTGTCATAATACCTTTCGCTAGATACGTCATACTCGTTATTATCTAACTCGTCGTTCGTATGCACTTCCTCATTAACTATCTCTTGTGCACAATTTTCTTCCTCTAGTGCATCATAATTTTCTGCTATTGCGGGTGGAGCCTCCTCATGGATTTGTGCTTCAACTACTACTGTATTTTCTTCGCTTACTGTGTAAGTATCGTCAGTCTGTTGATCGTTGCTTTTATTATTTACTCCATTATTACCACTACTACTTGGTTCAATACTGACATTTTGGGTTTGGTTCTCCTCTGTTGCACTATCTTCTATATCGCTTGCTAAAACGTATGCTGGTTTAAGCCTTTCGACGTTCACCGTAACATCTTTATCTCCTTTTCTTATTACATAATTTCGGCCATTATCGTGTCTTGATATTACCTTAAATGGCCCTGTGTACGGTTGAACGAGAGGTGGTTTCACTGCCTTTATTCTCTCTAACACGTGAGTGCAGTTCTGTAAGTCTTTATATCGAATGCCTTCAGTGCATGATTATGCCTTACCAGCATCGGCCTAACCTCTCTCATATATTCCTTAAATTCCGATAGGAACATCGCATGATCTCGCACATCTGTGTCTCTGAACTCACACATATCTCCCGGTATGGCCAATGTCGTTCCGTATAAGAACTCAGCTGGACTGGCCTCCGTGTCTTTCCTTAGACGCGTTCTCAATCCTAATAAAACTGTGGAAAGGACTCTAGTCCACTCACGTCCTTCCATATGACACATAAGTGCCGCCTTAAGGTCACGGTGCCATCGCTCCACCATACCGTTTGCAGCAGGATGATACGCTGTTGTGCGCACCCTTTTACAACCTATAAGTTGCAGCAATTCTAAGAACATGCTGGATTCAAACTGCCTGCCTTGATCCGTTGTTATGATGACAGGTGCACCGAAACGTGACACCTACGTATCATAAAAAGCGCGTGCGACGCCGATGTGTCGTAAACGGGCACCGCCTCCGGCCACCTAGTATACTTACTATCATGGTCACAAGATATTTGTAACCATCGCTAAGTGGCAACGGACCTACCAAGTCAACATAAACGTAAGCGAACCTCGCGTCAGGCTCGTTAAACTTCATAGGTAAAAACTTGTTTTCCCTAGTAACCTTGGATCTTTGGCATTCCATGCATGCTCTGCACCAAGATGTTATTTGCCTGTTCATGTTCGGCCACACATATTGCTTCCTAATCATCTTACTCGTTGATCGAGCAGATGGATGTGCTTTATTGTGAAAGAGTTCAAAGATGACTGCTCTCAGTGTCTCTGGCACATATGGCCTGAGCACATCTTGCGCGATTTCGCAATAAAATGGCGTATTCTCTACACCATATTGCAACTTAACCAGTTTTAATTTATGCTGCGGGTTATTTATGATCTCCTGCAGCTGTTGATCTTCCACCTGTTTTTTTGCTATCTCATCTCATGAGAATATTGTCGGAAACCTGAAATCGTCGACTCTTGATAGCGCGTCTGTTACTACGTTATTTTCGCCTGGTAAGTAACAGATTTTTACATTAAATTCCGCGATGTATGCTAATTTTCTTGCTTGTGACGCGGTGCAGCTATCTAAACCTTTATTTAACGCATGAGTCAACGGTTCATGGTCAGTATATACTTTGAATGTTCTACCCTCCAAGTAGCAGTTAAAATATCTGATGGCTTCATAAATGGCCATCAATTCGCGATCGTACGTAGAGTATCTCGATTGTGCGGGCGTGAATTTTTTTGAAAAAAATGCTAGTGGTTTCCACGAGTTATCTACTTTCTGCTCTAACTTTGCGCCCATCGCGAAATTCGACGCGTCTGTAACTAACCTAACTTCTGCATTCTTAGACGGAAACGCGAGGTATGCGATACTCGCTAATTCTTCTTTAATAGTCTTGAAAGCTCGTTCTGCATCTTCGGTCCATTCCACAGGACGTTTATCTTTCTTCTGTATATCCTTAATCATAGCAACTAGATGTCTCTGCACTTCGGCGGCTTTTGGCAAGCTTTTCCTGTAAAAGTTTACCATTCCCAAGAATCGATGCATCTCGTCTTTAGTCTTGGGCTTCTTGAAGGCTCTTATAGCTTCGACCTTAGACAGATCTGGTTTGAATCCGTTTCTGTCGATAAAATGGCCTAAGAAGATGAGTTTATTAACTCCAAACTGACACTTTTCGATGTTCAATTTGAGGTGGAACTTCTCCAACCTCTCTAGGATGATCTTAAGATGTTCTTGGTGCTCCTCGTCTGATGAAGATGCAACCAAGATATCATCTACGAATGCGAACACAAAGTCCAGTTCGCCCACGGCCTGGTTTATGTATCGCTGGAATGTTTGGGCAGCATTCCTAAATCCGAACGTCATCACTAGGAACTCGTAAAGTCCGAATGGAGTTGTTACAGCCGTCTTTGGTACATCATCCGGGTATATTGGTATTTGTAAAAATGCTTTTTCTAAATCGAGTGCGGAAAAAATAGTTTTATCTTCTAGATTCGACGCGAAGTCGTGAAGGTTAGGGATTGGGTATTTATCCGGTACTGTGACTAAACCTCCTATAATCACCACATATCCTCCACTCACCATTCTTTTTGGGAACCATATAGATAGGTGTAGCCCAAGGGCTTTTCGAAGGTTGGCAAACGCCTTCCTTACACCATCTCTCAAACTCCCTTTTAGCTGCTTGTAGCCTATCAGGCGCCAGACGCCGTGGTTTCTGTGCGACTGGTGGTCCTATTGTTTTAATATGGTGATACACATCTATATTTCTTTTTGCTTTATGCTTTTCAAGCCCTATGACGGCTGGGAATTTTTTTATCACATCAGCGTATCTATTCTCCGGGTCAATTAACGACACCTAAACGTATGCTACTTTCTTAGTGGTGCCTGCGACCGACTCACCAGTCTCTGCATCTACTAGCTTCCGTCGGCTTAGATCTGGAAGCAAATGGTAGTGCTTGATGACGTCGCCGCCTAAGATCGCATATGGTACATCTGCAACGATGAATGTCCACCTGATCTTATTCTTAAACCCGAAATCTAATTCTTTATAAGCGATTCCGTACGTATCTATTTGTGTATTATTTGCTGCGTATAATTTTACGTGCGTTGCTTTTTTTTTACTATTTTTTCTTTTCGGAACTAATGATACTTCCGCACCCGTATCCACTAAAAATGCTTCTTCCGCTGCTTTGTCAATAACGTGGAGGCGTACGCTCTCTGTGTCCGACGAGGTTGTCCCCTCTACCCGCTGGATTGGGAGTTTAACGGCAGACCGGAGTAGAACCTGATATCGACCGAGTAACAATTGAGTTGTTTGTTATTTACTCAAGTATTAATCGGTGTATCTTCAAAATAAAGGTTGATCGCAATAGATATTATTATTATGAATATCTATGCACAAGAAAAAAAAAATCTACCGATTTGTTTTTGAGAAAAGTAAGGAACGCCGAAGTAAAAGATTATGTTTATAATATTTTCGCGTTCCTTACTTTTCTCAAAAACAAATCGGTAGATTTTTTTTTTCTTGTGCATAGATATTCATAATAATAATATCTATTGCGATCAACCTTTATTTTGAAGATACACCGATTAATACTTGAGTAAATAACAAACAACTCAATTGTTACTCGGTCGGTATCAGGTTCTACTCCGGCCTGCTGTTAAATGCGTTTTTTCTTTACTAAAGTTTCTACCGTTAGACGTCTGTCGTTTATCATTTCTAACGCTATTTCTCCTTTCTATGCCTCGAGCAGGCGATTTCGATCTATGCTTAGGCGGAACAGACTCATGCCTTCTATCAAAGTCAGTCCAATCGCATGGCTGTTCACACCTATATGCCTTTATTCCATATTGAGCGTGATATCTACAATAGCGTTTCGTTCTATTATTCTGATAATTGCTATATCGCGATCTTTTATCGTTTCTAGATCCGTTTCCTACTTTATCGAGCGTCTTCTTGATAATAGCCTCGATATGTGTGTCGATTTCTACGTTACCTACGCGTGGTTCATTGAATTCATTTTTATTTACCGTATCCTGGTTTATCGCGTTAATACTCACTGTCTTACCGACCTCTTCTTCGCACTTGTTTTTATATAATTCGTCCGCATTCTTTACCACGGTTTCTTCGTTGGATAAATTTATTTCTCCCACAAGGTTCGATTTAATACCTGGCGGCAGATTATATTTCCACGCTTTTAAAATAGTTTCTCTTTCTATATTTTCACCGGCCACGTCAATCATTTCTCTTAAAAAATCGGACGGTTTTTCTCCCTGCGCCCGGCATTTCCTGAATAACTTATTAAATCTCTCCTCCTGGGACTGACCGTACGTATCTATAAGATATTTTCTTAAACCGTTAAATCTGTTACCCGGTTTCAATGTTTTTATTAAACTTGATGTTTCGCGACTTATGTCTCTATCCAAATCGTTTACGAGTGACACGAACGCTACGCTCTCGTCCGTGACATTTTGCAGCTTAGCTTGCGTTTCGAACAAGTCGAACCATGTTTCCGGGTCATGCTTCCTGAAGGGAAAATTAATTTGTCGGATCTGCATAAAGTTATTCGGTACTAAAACGTTACCCTGTTGTTCGTTCCGGTTCTGCCATTGCGCGTTATTAAAATTATTCTGCTCAACGCGTGCCGGTATTTGTTCGAGATTGCGCGCGCCTTGCGCTCCTAATCTATCATCTCGTCTATCTCGGTTGACCTCTAATGATTCTATTCTTTAAATTAAGGAGATGTAAAACGGACACTACACCTGTACTTATAGATATTAGCTTCCTTTTCATTTTATTGCCAAATTTCCAGAAAAGAAATGCATTAGCTTGTAGTATGTGCCATAATGATTATTGAGATAAATTTTCAAATAAATTCATTCATTAGCTTTTAAGATATTTGGATTCCTGTACAAAATTGAAAAATTTTAATAAATAATTTTGGAACCCAAAATTCTCAATAACTACCCTAGCGGAAAAAAAAAGAAGAAAACTGAAGAAAATTGAAGACAACAGTTTATAACAGAAGATAACGGCAGAAAAATGTCGGAATTGAGACAAAGACAACAGTTATCAACTGTTTTCTTCAGTTTTCTGCCGATATTATCAGTTTTCTTCAGTTATCTTCTGTTTTCTTCACTTATTATATAAAAATGAAATTTTTTTTTTAATTTTCTTCATTTTTCTTCGTTTTTTAACAGTTATCAACTGTTTTCTTCAGTTTTCTGCCGATATTATCAGTTTTCTTCAGTTATTTTCTGTTTTCTTCACTTTTTATATTAGAAATTTTTTTTTTTTTTTCAATTTTCTTCACTTTTTTTCGTTTTTTAACTGTTATCAACTGTTTTCTTCAGTTTTTTGCCGATATTATCAGTTTTCTTTGGTTATCTTCTGTTTTCTTTACTTTTTATGTAAGAAAATATTTTTTTTTTTTAATTTTCTTCACTTTTCTTCATTTTTCAACAGTTATTAACTGTTTTCTTCCGTTTTCTGCCGATATTATCAGTTTTCTTCAGTTATTTTCTGTTTTCTTCACTTTTTTCGTAAAAAAATATTTTTTTTCCAATTTTCTTTATTTTACTTTATTTTTAAACAGTTATTACCTTTTTTCTTCAGATTTCTTCACTTTTTTACAGTTTTGTTCAGAATACAGCTGTTTTCTTCAGTTTTCTTCACTTTTCAACAGTTATTTTCAGAATATAACTGTTTTCTTCAGATTTCTTCACTTTTCAACAGTTATTTTCAGAATATAACTGTTTTCTTCAGTTTTCTTCACTTTTCAACAGTTATTTTCAGAATATAACAGTTGTCTTCAGTTTTTTCCGGATTTCTCCACTTTTCAAATTGCTTTTATAAATGAAGAAAAACGTTGAAAAATGAATAAAACTGTTGATAATTGCAGATAACTGCAGAAAACTGATAAAAACTGAAGAAATCAGAAGAAATCAGAAGATAACTGTTGTCTTTGTCTCAATCTCGACATTTTTCAACAGTTAATTTCCGTTTTCTGCAGTTTTTATCAGTTTTCTTCTGTTTTCTTCTGATATTTTCGGATATTAACTGTTTTCTGCATTTTTTTGCCGCTAGGGTTTCTACGTTTAAAATATTTTAGTTCTGAGAAGAACTGGTTTTTTTTATAAAATATGTAATTCTGAAAAGATTTTTATTTTTTTTTTAAGAAGAACTGGTTTACAAAATATGTAATTATGAAAAGATTTTTATTTTTTTTTTTTAAGAAGAACTGGTTTACAAAATATGTAATTATGAAAAGATTATTATTTTTTGATCAGTAATAAACTTTGAAAGCCACGCGCCAACTCAGAGGTGTTATGAGAGTGCGCGTGAATAGCAAGCAGCTATCCCGCACCAATGAGAGAGCAGCGCAATGAATACAATTTTTTTTGCAAAGAGCTATGCCACACCAATGAAGCCATTATCGTGTTAACAACGAATACAGAGAAATCCGAAGAACTTTCTCTTGTAATGTTGTTATAAACTTTAATAATTTGTAACATTACGAACGAAAATAATTTATATACTTATAATAAGTATTAAATCGGCCCTTATAAGAGCCAAAAATTTATCTAATGTAGAGCAAACTGCTTTGAAATGTTAAAAAAAGTTTGAAGAACTTTCTCTTGTAATGTTGTTATAAACTTTAATAATTTGCAACATTACGAACGAAAATAATTTATATACTTATAATAAGTATTAAATCGGCCCTTATAAGAGCCAAAAATTTATCTAATGTAGAGCAAACTGCTTTGAAATGTTATCAGTCCAATCCAGAGCCACATATCTTTAACTTTAGAACATGTTCTTATGCTTTCAATAATTGTTGTCCTCAAAGGAGAGATTACTTTACCATACGCATTTTCATATTTCAGAAAAATGTCTGGTTCGTTTACGTTTCCTTACTTACCACTCACGTTTTTCAAATAACCCTATTTCAAAAATGTCTAATCTCTCTCTTTAGTTCGCTAACTTTCCCAAGACTTTGCCACTCGCGTTTTCTCAAATGACTCCATTTTGAAACGTAGTCTCTTTCTTTGCTTCGCTAACTTTCCCAAGACTTTGCCACGCGCGTTTTGTTGTTTTATTTTACCGCACGTGAATTTTAGAACCTAAAGTTATGTAAGAAAACGTGAGTGGCGAAGTTATGGGAAAAATTAGTGGACGCGGACCAAAGAGAGAGACTAGACATTTTTCAAAATAGGCTTATTTGAGAAAACGTGAGTGGCAAGTAAGGAAACGAAAACTACGCATTTCTTAAAATACTAAAACGCGAGTGGCAAAGTTATGGGAAAAATTAGTGGACGCGGACCAAAGAGAGAGACTAGACATTTTTCAAAATAGGGTTATTTGAGAAAACGTGAGTGGCAAGTAAGGAAACGTAAACTACGCATTTCTTAAAATACTAAAACGTGTATGATAAAGTAAATTTGAGGACAACAATTATTTAAAGCATAAGAACATATTCTATGCTAAAATATGTGACTCTGAAAGGACTATTAAAATTTCAAAGCAGTTAACTTTACGTTAAAAATATTTTGTGGCTCTGAAAAGAGCCGATTTAAAATGAAATAAGATTTAAAAATTAAAAAATAGTTTTCTACGTTTAAAAATATTTTGTGGCTCTGAAAAGAGCCGATTAGTAGTGGCTCTGAAAAGAGCCGATTAAAATAAGCGCCGCCGAACATTCCTGCGTTTATCATCATCCTCATCTCTTGGTCTCCTATCATATCTTATTTCACACACCACCTGTGGTGATGGTGATGGTGATGCTGTAATATCTATGATCTTCGGTTCATGAACCGGAGATACTAAATCAATCATCTCCGGTTCATGAACCGGAGACGAAATGTCCATAGCCACATCCCACGGGCTGACACGAACCTCCAATAACTCTCTCGGTACCTCAACGTACTGTTGTACGACTGGGTCGTACAACCATGCTGGTGGTGGTTACTTACAAAAAACATTTACTTAAAAGAAACATATATTTTTTTTAAATAAGACTCATTTTTTCAAAAATCTGTCAGAAAGAAACAAATAGATGTTTCTTTTTAATAAATACTTGTTTGCTTGTAAGAAATATTTTTTTACTTTAAAAAATTATTTACTTAAAAGAAATATATATTTTTAAAAAAAAAAGACTCATTTCTTAAAAAACCTGTAGGAAAGAAACAAATAGATAATTATTTTTAATAAATATGTGTTTGGTTGTAAGAAATATTTTTTTCTTTGAATAATTCATTTACTCAAAAGAAATAAATATTTCTTTGTAATTCACAAATTTTTTTTTTCAATTGTTTATAAGAAACACACAAATGTTTGTTTTTAATAAATATATTTTTGTTTCAAAAAAATATTTCTTTGAAACTATAATAAATTTTTCAAAAATTTGTTTGTTTTAAATAATTGATGATTTTGGATTTGTCATTTTTTTTAACCTGTATTATTTATACTAATTATTTTCAGAGTATGAATATATATCTCTCTATATAATAAAGATATATCGCCTACGCCGCCGCCGCCGCCGCCGCCACCGTGTATAAGAATTTTATGTGCCCTCAGTTAGCTGAAATTCAGCTAAAATTTAGCTGAAAGTAATTATATAAAAAGAATTCGTATGTTTACTCTCTTACTACTGAATTAAAAAGTCGAATGCTTGATTATGTAACTAAATTTTTTAAAACAAAAAAATCATTGTTTTGATACTGTCAATCAATATTTTGTTTTGAAAAATATACTTTTTTTAAATTCCTCTTGATAATTTCTTTGAATCAAACAAATAATTTTATTAAAGGTCACATAAAGTTGTAAAAACAAATAATTATTTGTTTGAAACAAAAGTTCATTTGATTGATTCAAAGAATTCGTATGTTCACTCTCTTACTACTGAATTAAAAAATCAAATGCTTGATTATATAACCAAATTTTTTAAAACAAAAAATCATTGTTTTGATACTGTCAATCAATATTTTGTTTTGAAAAATACTTTTTTTAAATTCCTCTTGATAAATTCTTTGAATCAAACAAATAATTGTATTAACAGTCACATAAAGTTGTAAAAACAAATAATTATTTGTTTGAAACAAAGTTCATTTGATTGATTCAAAGAATTCGTATGTTTGCTCTCTTACTACTGAATTAAAAAATCGAATGCTTGATTATATAACCAAATTTTTTTAAACAAAAAAATCATTATTTTGATACTGTCAATCAATATTTTGTTTTGAAAAATACTGTTTTTAAATTCTCTTTAATAATTTCTTTGAATCAAACAAATAATTTTAATAACGGTCAAGTATAGTTGTATAAAACAATTAATTATTTATTTAAAGCAAAGATTTATTTGATTAATTTAAAGAATCCGTATGTTTACTTTCTTTCTACTGAATCAAAGAATCGAATGCGTGATTATATAACCGAATTCTATAAAACAAAAAAATCAATTTTTTAGATACTGTCAATTAAATTTGCGTTTTGAAAATATACTGTTTTGAAATTATCAATAATGATTTCTTTGAATTAAACAAACCGTTTCTTTTACAGTCAAGTATGATTGATTAAAACAAATAATTATTTTTTTTAAAGAAAGCTTCATTTTATAAATTCAAAGAATCTGTATGTTTAATTTCCTACTCCTAAATAAAAAAATTATATGCTTGATTATATTACCAATTTCTTCAAAACAAAAAAACCATTTTTTTCATTCTGTAAATCAATGTTTGGTTTTGAAGAAATACTGTTTTCCAATTCTCCTTAATAATTTCTTTGACTCAAACAAATAATTTCTTTCACGGGCAATTATAGTTTTATAAAACAAATAATCAAAGAATCAAAGAATTCGTATGATTACTTTCTTACTTCTAAATCAAAAAATCGAATACTTGATTATATTACCAAATTCTTTAAAACAAAAAAACCATTTTTTTATATCTGTAAATCAATGTGTTGTTTTGAAAAAATACTGTTTTCATATTCTCCTTAATTATTTCTTGGAATCAATCAAATGATTTCTTTTACAGTTAAATATGATTGCATAAAACAAATAATTATTTATTTGAAACAAAGATTCATTTGATCAATTCAATGAATTCGCATGTTTACTCTCTTACTCCTAAATCAAAGCATCGAATGCTTGATTATAATACCAAATTCTTTAAAACAAACACACCATTTTTTTAAATCTGTTAATCGATGTTTTGTTTTTAAAAAATAGTTTTTTCAAATTTTCCAATAATTTCTTTCCCATATGGAAAAATTTTTTGGATATAATTGTAAATAACTGTTAATAACTGTAAATAAATGTAAATAAATGTAAATAACTGTAAATAACTGTAGAAAAGTGTTAAAAAATGTGGGAATTGAGACATAAATAACAGTTATTTACAATTATTTACGATTATTTACTGTTATTTACACTTATTTACAGTTATTAACTGTTATTTACACTTATTAACTGTTATTTACACTTATTTACAGTTATTTATATTTATTTACAGTTATTTACATTTATTCACTTTTTTCACAATTATTTACAGTTATTTACGATTATTTATAGTTTTTTACAATTATTTGCAGTTATTTACATTTTCGAAAATTATCACGAATTTATTCAATAATTTTATATACACGGAGCGAACAAATCGGGAATACTTCCTTGCGCCCTCTACTGCAATAGTTCCGTACACATGTTTTTGGAAATAGACCTTGTGTATAAGCAACGATTCCATAACCCATCGGGAAAAAGTCCGAACGCTTATAGAGCGTTCGGACTTTTTCCCGATGCCTTATGAAATCGTTGCTTGTACGCAAGGCCTATTTCCAAAAACGTGCGTACGGATGTGTAGCAGTAGAGGGCGCAAGGAAGTATTCCCGATTTGTTCGCTCCGTCTATAGGCGAAAATTTTAAAAAATGTGAATAACTGTAAATAATTGTAAAGAACTATGGAAAATTGTAAATAGTTGTAAATAATTATAAATAACTGTAAATAACTGTAAAAAACTGTAAATAACTGTAAATAACTATAAATAATTGTATATAATTATTAATAACATTAAATTATCCACTAATTCAAAAATTTTTGAAAATGTAAATAACTGTAAATAATTATGAATAACTGTAAATAATTATGCATATATAATTGTAAATAATTATAAAAAACTTTAAATAATTGTAAATAATTGTAAATAACTGTAAATAACAGTTAATAACAGTTAAAAACTGTAAATAACTGTAAATAATAGTAATTAATAATAAATAATAGTAAATAACTGTAAATAACTATTATTTATGTCTCAATTCCTACATTTTTTAACAGTTATTTACAATTATTTACTATTATTTACAGTTTTTCACATAAATTATTTCCATATGGGTTGGATCAAACAAATAATTTCTTTTACAGTAAAGTATGATTATATAGAACAAATAATTATTAATTTGAAATAAAGATTCATTTTATAAATTTAAAAATTTCGTATGTCTACTCTCTTAGTCTTAAATCAAAGAATTGAATGCTTGATGATATTACCGAATTCTTTAAAACAAAAAAATCATTTGATTAACTTTGTCAATCAATGTTTTGTTTTGAAAAAATACTGTCTCGAAATCCGCCTTTATAATTTCTTTTAAGAGCAGGCCGGATTCGCTGTCCTTGTCTAATTGGCATTTTTGTTATTTACTCAAGTATTAATCGGTGTATCTTCGAAATAAAGGTTGATCGCAATAGATATTATTATTACAAATATTTATGTACAAGAAAAAAAAAATCTATCGCTTTGTTTTTGAGAAAAGTAAGGAACGCAAAAATATTATAAACATAATCTTTTACTTCGGCGTTCCTTACTTTTCTCATAAACAAATCGGTAGATTTTTTTTTCTTGTGCACACTGAGAAAAAAATTTAGTTGAGTCAATGAAATAAATTTAGTTATTAAATATTTTGTTGATAAAAATTAATTTTGATTGAAGTAATATGCAAGTTTATTAAATCACTGAAATATTTAGTTGGGATAAAAAAAATTAATACCTAAGTTCAAAAAAAATAAATATTTTTTTAAAATAAAGAAAAATTTATTGTTTTGGTTAAATTATTCGATTGATTTAATCAAATCAATTTCATTAAGGCAGCTGATAAAATTTTATAAAATATTTATTTGTAACAATAGAATATGTTTGTAAATTATCTATATATTTTGTTACACTAATTAAATATTTATTTTAGTAAATCGTTTGTAAAATTAACAAAATCTTTAATAACAATAAAAAAATATTGATCAATCGTCAATATAATATTTGCTTGAATTAACGGCCATCCGATTAAGTTAAAGAAGCTTATATTGTAAATAAATGCTTCACTAACTAGGAGAGTGTCACACCTCCGGATCACGGATTTCGCTCAAACTTCGGGATAAGTTTTCAGATGATAAAATATGGAAAAAGCTAAAGTTATAGTCATAAATACTCAATATTTCCCTAGTTACAGACGATTAAAGAAAATCACTAAAAAAGTTACTAGATTTTTAGACGCATATAGTTCTTTAGCATTGATAGTTTCAAGCTTGAAACTGGTTTTAAATTAAAGCTGAGCTCAAATCCTTTCGAATTAGTAGTTATAGCATGCAAAAATATTATTTTTTCCCAAAGTTAGAGCGTGAAAAACATTGGACTTGATTTTTCTTTTAAAAACATTAATTAATAATAAAAGCTGAAATGAGGTCCAATCCTTATTACGCTCTAACTTTGGGAAAAAATAATATTTTTACATGCTATAACTACTAATTCGAAAGGATTTGAGCTCAGCTTTAATTTAAAAAAAAGTTTCAAGCTTGTAGCCATTGACGCTAAAGAACTATATGCGTTTAAAAATCTAGTAACTTTTTTAGTGATTTTCTTTAATTGCCTGTAACTAGGGAAATATTAAGTATTTATGACTATAACTTTAGCTTTTTCCATATTTTATCATCTGAAAACTTATCCCGAAGTTTGAGCAAAATCCGTGATACGGAGGTGTGACACTCTCCTAGTAAGTTAATAACATTGTCATTTAATTAATAATATATGTGATTGTATAAAAAAAATATTTTGTTGTATATAACACATAAAATTTGATCAGCATTTCAATAAAAATTACAATTAATTTAAAGAAATAGGTTCCTTAAAATCAACAAATCCAATTTCAATGAATTCACAAAAAGAAAACCAATAAATTATTTTTTTAAAGTCAAGAAAGGTGCAACGTTAAATCAGATATTAAATTTTTTTTAAAGATATATTTATTAAACCGAATATATATATTCTATTATTTCTATCAAGTTTTTATTGAAACAAGAATATATTTCACTGATTTAATTATATTTTATATTAACACTTCCATTAAATTAAATGTACAATAATATATTTGATTATCTTAATGAAATATTTATTAAACCAAATATATTTATTTTATTATTTCTATCAAATTGTTATTGAATCAAGAATATATTTCACTGATTTAATTACATTTTATATTAACACTTCCATTAAATTACTTTAATGTTTAATAATATATTTGATTATCTTAAAGAAATATTTATTAAACCAAATATATTTATTTTATTATTTCTATCAAGTAGTTATTGAAACAAGAATAAATTTCACTGATTTAATTAAATATTATATTAACACTTCCATTGAACTACTTTAATGTTTAATAATATATTTGATTATCTTAATGAAATATTTATTAAACCAAATATATTTATTTTATTATTTCTATCAAGTAGTTATTGAAACAAGCATATATTTCACTGATTTAATTATATTTTATATTAACACTTCCATTAAATTACTTTAATGTTTAATAATATATTTGATTATCTTAATGAAATATTTATTAAACCAAATATATTTATTTTATTATTATTCTAACGTATTTATTCTATTATTTTTATCAAATTTTGATTAAAAGAAAAATATATTACATTGATTCAATTAATTATTATATCACCTCTATTAAATTACTTTACTGTTCAATAATATATTTAATTATATTAATGAAATATTTAATAATTTCAAGATTATTGTTTTATTCTTTCAATAAATTTTGAATAGTAACAAAAAGATATTTCATTGTTTCAATTAAATATTGTATGACTTATATTAAATTATTTCACTGGTCAATGAAATACCTAATCATTTTAATTCAATATTTAGTTGCTTTGATGAATGTGTTTTTTCTCTGAATGAAATATATGATTGATTCTATGAAATATCTCATTGTCTTTTACTCAAATAATTTCATTGCTATATTATAATTAATTGGATGCATTAAATTAATTAAATTTTTAATTGATTCGAATATTTGATTTATCTTGTTCTATAAAATTATTTTATTACTTTTATTATTTAATTATATTGCGTCTATGAAATCAGTGATTAATTGAATTAATTATTATTTTTAACAATTAAATATTTTATTATTTATGTCCCAATTAAATATTTTGTTGTATTAATTAATTTCTTTATCAGATCGATTAAATAATTATTTGATTATCTTAATAAAATATTTATTGAAACAAGCAGTTATTATTTAATAACATATTTACTAAATCGAATGAAATATAATGTCAAAATTAATATTTAATATTATTGAAAAATATTTTTTTGTATAAGTTATCATCCTTTATACTCAAACAAACTCATGTTTTAAATACGTGTCTTGCTAAGTGAATAACTTAGCAAAATATGTACTAAAGTTAATAAAAATTACAGAGAAATCTGATTAAATACTTGTCAAAATCAAGTGAATCCACTATTTGATTCAACTACATAATTTATTTCATTCAAATAACACATATTTGATCTAAAAGAAACATTTATTGTTTTAACAAAATCATTTAGTTCGATGGTTTGATGATACTACCGCTTGGTGGCGTCGTTAATTTTCGATCTCGCAAGCGGTAAGAGGGCCTCCAAGTTGATATATAAGGAAGTTAAAAATCCAAGATAATACGTAAATTGTAATGCGAACGAAATTTATGTTAGATTTACTGCACGTGCGATCACTGTATAAAGCATACTAATGTTAGCATGTTAATAATTGTTATTCTTTACCATATAAATAAATGTAATTATATTCACCTGTCCTTTAATGAGAGTCATCAATTCATTGATGTTAATAAATAAATATAAATCACTGAAAGCAAATACTGTTGATTAAAGACAGTATTTGTTCGATTAAAATATCTATAAATCGAATTAATTAAATATTTCTTTACTTTGAAGAAATATTTTATTTGTGAAACCGAATAATCTATCAATGTCTTTATATTAATAAAATTTTTTGTTAAGACAATGAATTAATTTTATCAAATCAATTTTTGCAATATTCAATAAATTAAACTTTTATTTGAAAATATAAAATATTGAACTAATTTAATTTCAATATAGCATTATTATGATGAAATAATTAATTAGAAAAACAAATGGACATTTTAATTGATAATTTTTTTTGTTAAAACAATGAATTAATTTTATTGAATCAATCTTCGCGACATTTAATAAGTCAAATATTTAATTGAAAATACAAAATATTATTTGATTTAATTCCAATATGTATATTAACGGTAGGCCGGAGTAGAACCTGATACCGACCGAGTAACAATTGAGTTGTTTGTTATTTACTCAAGTATTAAACGGTGTATCTTCAAAATAAAGGTTGATCGCAATAGATATTATTATTATGAATATCTATGCACAAGAAAAAAGAAATCTACTGATTTGTTTTTGAGAAAAGTAAGGAACGCCGAAGTAAAAGATTATGTTTATAATATTTTCGCGTTCCTTACTTTTCTCAAAAACAAAGCGATAGATTTTTTTTTTCTTGTGCATAAATATTTGTAATAATAATATCTATTGCGCTTAACCTTCAATTTGCAGATACACCGATTAATACTTGAGTAAATAACAAAAATGCCAATTAGACAAGGACAGCGAATCCGGCCTGCTCTTAATGTAATGAAATAATCAATTAGAAAAACAAATGGGCATTTTAATTGATAAAATTTTTTATAAAAACAATGAATTAATTTTATTGAATCAATCTTCGCGACATTTAGTAAATCAAATATTTATTTGAAAATACAAAATATTATTTGATTCAGTTACTATATGCATATTGATGTAATGAAATAAGCAATTAGAAAAACGAATATGCATTTGAATTAATAACAAATTTTTTTAAAACAATAAATTAATTTTATTCAACCAATATTTGTGATGTTTAGTAGAATCAAATATTTATTTTAAAAAATGAAATATGTATTTGACTCAATTAAAATATTTGTATTAATGTAACAAAATATTTTATGTGCCGCCCGCACCTAAGGGATTTCATTGATTCAATTAAGCCTTACTTAATCCAACTAAATTTTTTTCTCAGTGCATAGATATTCATAATAATAATATCTATTGCGATCAACCTTTATTTTGAAGATACACCGATCAGTACTTGAGTAAATAACAAACAACTCAATTGTTACTCGGTCGGTATCAGGTTCTACTCCATCCTGCTGTTAATCAAGCAAATAATTCCCTTAACAGTCAATTATGATTGTATAAAACAATGATTTATATGTTTGAAACAAAGATTTATTTGATCAATTTAAAGACTTCATATCTTTACTTTTTTACTACTAAGCCAAAGAATTGAATACTTGATTAAATCACCAAAATCTTTGAAACAAAAAATTATTTTTTTAAGATAATAAAATTATTTTTTTTGAATTAGAGAAATATTGATTTAAAAAAGTATTTGTTTGTTTGGGACACACCTTTTTTCTTTTGAATAACTATTTTTTTAAATTTTTAACATACTAAGTTATAGCTTTGAATAAATCATTCTTTTAATTTAATTAAAGATTTTTTAATATTAAATTTAGTATGCTTGATTTAAGTAAATATTTATTTAGATCAAGCAAACGATTGATTAAATAAGTTTTCTAATAAATTAATAAAAAATTTTTTAAATTCAAAAGATAATTTTTTTAATTTAAATAAATATTTATTTAAAGATATTTTTGAATTGTTTTAAAATATTTTTATTTAATTTAAAAATTCCATTTTTTTATTTTAAAAAATGCATTTTTAGAATTAAATAAACTTTCTTTGAAACAATAAATTTATCTTTCAAATAAATTATTTTTTGTTTTCAAAAAAATATTCACCGATTTCAAATATATCTTGTTTGTTTCAAGCAATCAGTTGTTTGATTCAAACATTCTCATTTTTACAAAATATATTTCTTTGAATTTAACATTTCTTTTTTTCAGTGTATGTTCTTCCACAAGTTGAAGTATTCTTGCAACTTCTTCTTCTCCTAATCCAAAATCCATTTTGAACGACTGATTAGAAAAGAATAATTGAATCCGCTAACGCTAGCTAATTTATATTGTCTAAATAGCATCGCGCGGACCTCTTCGCAATGTATAAGGTGGAGGCGCGGGAGGGGGTTAAAGTCAAATGAAGGTTATAAATATAGGCGCGCGAGCAATTAGCACTTATTATCACGTCAATCAATTCGAAGGAAGGAAGGAAGCATCATCGGAGAAGTCAAAGAAGAAGATACAAGCCAAGCAATCAGCACTTGTTATCACATCAATTAATTCGAAGGAAGGAAGCATCATAGGAGAAGTCAAAGAAGAAGAAGATACAAGCCGATCAAAGGACTCTGGAAAAGCCAAGAAAAAAAAAAATTACAATCTGTTCTTTTAAGAACATAATAAATTATCAATATCGGAACAAAATATTCATTTTAACAGTCCTTTTTAGGACTTAGAAAAATTTATTAAACTGTCCTTTTAAGGATAAGATATTTAAGAAAAATTACAATCTGTTCTTTTAAGAACATAATACATTATTAATAGTGGAACAAAATATTCATTTTAACAGTCCTTTTTAAGACTTAGAAAATTTATTAAACTGTCCTTTTAAAGATAAAAATATTTTTACGTAGAATTAAACAATTTTATTATATTTATTAAAATCTTTTACAGGTTTAGAAGTATGAGTTAAAATTTTATTAACTCTTTATAATATTGAAAGAAATATTCCAATTATAAAATTAGTTAATAATTTTTAAAATAAATTCAAAGTGCGTGTGAAAAGTGTTTGTGAAAAAGTGATGTGAAAAGTGAATTGTTAAAAGTGTAACTTAAAATGAAATTAATAAATTCTAAAGAAGAAAAATAAAGTTATAGAAGAAGATTCCAAGAACAGTGAATTAAAAATGTTGAAAGAAATCTTTTAGGAGAATGAAAAAAATTTTTTTAAATAAAGTGAATTTTGAAATAGTGTATTGTGCAAGTGACTTAATTTCAGAGAATCTGAAAGAGCAAGACTCTGAAAAAATAAAAATTTAGTTTACAATGAAAATACAAATAAATTTTAAAATTATTTCTTTTAAATTCAATCATGAAACATGTATATATATATATTAATAGTTTTCGCTTGAAGTTCAATTTAAAAAAAATTTATTTCCAGCTTTATTTTATTAATAATACTTAATTTAATTATGTTTTAATAATTTATATTTAAATTTAGTAAGTGATGCATGGGAAATAACTCATGATTTAAATTTTTTCAATTTTACAAAATTATGAGCACTCGGACTTTTTTACCTTATTTTCATATCTCAGCAACTAAAAGAGCTAGACACTTGAAAATTGGTGTGTAGCTTTGTTGTGTTGATAGAAAGAAGGAAATAACCCACACAGCATGAAATATTGCAGTGAAACTTTCACTGAAATATTGTGCTGAAATATTGTCACAAGATTGCAGCAATCTTGTCTTAACATTGCTAAGAGGTTTCATGAAATATTTCAGTGTGATATTGCTGCAAACTTGCTACAAGGTTACAAAAAATAATTCAAGCAATATTGCAAGGAACCTTTCATGAAAGGTTGCAGCGAGGTTTCTGCAAGGTATTATAAAACATTTCATGAAATATTGCAAGAAACCTTTCATGAAAGGTTGCAGCGAGGTTTTTGCAAGATTTTAGAAACAATTCATGAAATATTGCAAGAAAACTTTCATGACATGTTTCAGCGAGGTTTCCAGCAAGATTTAGAAAACATTTCATAGAATATTGCAAGAAACCTTTCATGAAAGGTTGCAGCGAGGTTTCTGAAAGATTTTAGGAATATTTCATGAAATATTGCAAGAAACCTTTTATGAAAGGTTGCATAGAGGTTTCCAACAAAATTTAGAAAACATTTTATAAAATATTGCAAGGAACCTTTCATGAAAGGTTGCAGCAAGGTTTCTGCAAGATTTTAGAAATATTTCATGAAATATTGCAAGAAAACTTTCACGAAAGGTTGCAGCGAGGTTTTCAGTACGATTTAGAAATTATTTCATGGAATATTGCAAGGAACCTTTCATGAAAGGTTGCAGCGAGGTTTCTGCAAGATTTTAGAAATATTTCATAAAATATTGCAAGAAACCTTTCATGAAAGGTTGCAGCGAGGTTTCTGTAAGATTTTAGAAACATTTCATGAAATATTGCAAGAAAACTTTCACGAAAGGTTGCAGCGAGGTTTCTGCAAGATTTTAGAAACATTTCAAGAAATATTGGACGAAAACTTTTACGACATGTTACAGCGAGGTTTTCAGCCAAATTTAGAAAACATTTCATGGAATATTGCAAGGAACCTTTCATGGAAGGTTGCAGCAAGTTTTCTGCAAGATTTTAGAAATATTTCATGAAATATTGCAAGAAACCTTTCATGAAAGGTTGCAGTGCGGTTTCTGTAAGACTTTAAAAACATTTCATGAAATATTGCAAGAAAACTTTTATTACATGTTTCACCGGGATTTTAAGCAAGATTTAGACAACATTTTGATGGAATATTGCATCGAACTTTCTATGAAAGAGTGCAGCGAGCTTTCTGCAAGATTTTAGAAACATTTCATAAAATATTGCAAGAAACCTTTCACGAAAGGTTGCAGCGAGGTTTCTGCAAGATTTGGGGAACTTTTCATGGAATATTGCAAGAAACCTTTCATGAAAGATTGCAGCGAAGTTCCTGCAAGATTTTAGAAACATTTTATAAAATATTGCAAGAAACCTTCCATGAAAGGTTTCAGTGAGGTTCCTAGCAAGATTTAGGGAACATTTTACGAAATATCGCAAGAGACCTTTGATGAAAGGTTGCAGCAAGGTTCGTGCAAGATTTTAGAAACATTTTACGAAATATTGCAGGATACCTTTTATGAAAGGTTTCAACGAGGTTTCCAGCAAAATTTGATGAATATATTTTATGAAATATTACGAGGTATCTTTTGTTAAAAGTTGCAGTAAGATTTCTGCAAGGTTTCTGACAAGATTTCTAAGATATCACAAAAAATATTGCTATGTACATTTCGCCAATGGTTATTACCATATTTTTGGCAGTCTTTATAAAATATTCCAGAAAAGCGTTTCACAAAAAGTATCAGCAAAGTTTCATGAATAATTTCAAAATGAAATTGCAGCAAACCTTTCATAAACAGTTTCAGCAATAATTCCGCAAGTTTTTATAAAAGATTCTAAGAGCAGTCCAGATTCGCTGTTCTTGTCTTATATTTGGTTTCCTGTTATTTACTCAAGTATTTATTGCTGTAGTTATATTGTACACGGGAAGTTGAGCGCAATAAATATGCTATTATTATAAATATTTATGCGTAGGGTAAAAAAATCCATCGAATTGTTATTGAAAAAAGTAAAGAACGCATAAATATTAGAAACAAAACCTTTTATTTCAGTATTCTCTACTTTTCTCAAAAACGATGCTGAGGAATTTTTTCTTCTTGTGCACAAATATTGATAATAATACTATTGCGCTCAACTAGTAATTTATAGATACAACGATGAATACTTAAGCAAATAAGAAAAACTTGATCACACAAGAATAGAAAATCCTGCCTACTATTAAATATTACTGCAGCAATCTTTTGGCAAGATTTAAGAAATATTTTACAAAATATTGCAGGAAACCGTACGGAAAGGTATGAGCGTTGTTCGCGGCAAAATTTGGGAAAAATTTCATGAAATATTACGAGAAACCTTTCATGAAAGATTGCTGCAAGGTTTCTTGAAATGTTGCTGCGAGGTTTTCATGAAAGGTTGCTGCGAGGTTTTTAGAAATATTTCAACCGGGTTCTAGCGCGGACATATAAATGTTGCTACAATATCTCATAAAAGGTTGCTACGAGGTTTTCTGCAAGGTTATGGTGAGATTTTCTGAAAAATTGCTGTGTGGTTGCTTGAAATGTTTTTGCTATTTTTCCCGCAAGATTCCTTTAAGGTTTCTTGAAATGTTTCTGTTACATTTCCTGAAAGATTGCTGCGAGGTTTCCTGCAAGGTTGCGGCGAGGTGTTCTAAAAGATTGCTGCAAGGTTTCTTGAAATGTTTCTGTTACATTTCCTGAAATATTGCTGTGAGGTTTTCATGAAAGGTTGCTGCGAGGTTTTCTGAAAGATTGCTGCGAGGTTTTTAGAAATATTTCAACCGGGTTCTAGCGCGGACATATAAATGTTGCTGCAATTTTTCATGAAAGGTTGCTGTGAAGTTTCGTAACTTTCGTGAAACCTTGCAGCAACCTTGCAGCAATCTTTTATGCTGTGTGGGAAAGTTTCAAGTCCATAAGATTATTATTTCTTCATCCGATGATAAAAAAGTTGATATAAAAAAAGTGAAGTTTGTTCGTCTAAATCTAAAGTTTAAATTATTTGATTTTTATAAATTAATACTTATAAAATTTAATTTGATTTATAATTAAAAGTTGATTAGCTATCAAATTAAGAAAAAATCTAAAAAAAAAAATCTGTGAAAAAAAAAATATAAGTTCAGAATATTTGAGAATGTTCTAACATTAAAATATTATTTAAATTAATTTGAAATGAAGTGATTAGTGCGCATTAATTTTGCTCTTTAAAAAAGGTTTAAAATTTTTCAAAGAGTTATTGAAGTATACATCCCCACCAAGTGTGAGGGTGGGGATTGAGGATATATATAACCTGTTACGCAACGAGTTATCTCATTCTTCACGATGGAAAGTCAAAGGCATCTTCCGGTTCTACCAGCTCCATCCTTACCAGTGCTGTGGGGAGGTCTACCGCCAACGCCACCACTTACACCACCTTCGCCATCTTCGCTCAGGAAATTTTCGTGGCCAAGGCCTCTTCTACAACCACCACCATCACCGTTCCCATCAATCGCTAAGGCCTTAGGTGAGGAGTTAATGGCTTTAGCAATGGAGCCATTATGTTTTATTCCTTACATCACAGCCTTTCTTGAAAAGAGGAAAAAGAAGATGGAAGTAGAAGAAGAAGAAGATGGACCATGGGTCAGGAAACCCACTCGACCTAAGAAGGTGCCAACCGGAAAATGGAGGCCTCGTTTGTTCGGCGTCGACATTTTATAAAAATTTTTTTATACAATTGGCCCTTTTCAGGGCCATCAATTATTTGAACGTAGAGTAAACTGTAAAAGTATGTTCTCTTTCAACTTACTTTTAAAGCAATAATTTTTAAAATAATTTATTTATTAAATTAAAAAAATTTTTTTTTTAATGTGGTACGAGCCCCTCTCTAGCTCTTTACCTGTGAGATCCTACCCGTTCATGATAAGTTATTGTATCAATAAACTTATCATAAACTTATGATCTCTCCATTTAAGGATTATTTTTTTTTTTTTTTTTTTTTTAAGTATACATAGAATGTAATAAATCTTTATTTATCATACAATAATTTTTATTACATGGACATTCTTCTTCTTCTGATACTATCGAAGAATTAAACGAGGTAAAACTACAGTTGCCATCTACTTCATCAACACCTTTTCCACTCCGGAGAAGCCATTTCTTCAGCATTTGAACATTCTTAAATGCACAAGCGGGGTTTGAACACTCATGGATGGTGCATGTCGGAGTTTCATCATTCTCTGCTAGTGTTGAGAAAGATGGACAGCCACTATGCTCAATATTACAGATTAATCTGAAAAAACAATTTATTAATAAAAAATTTTTTTTAGTTTTAAATAATTTACTTACTTGTCACGTAATATTTCGGCTACCCATTTTCTCTTCTCTTCTCCTTTCACCCAAATTCTCGTCGCATCTTTACAATATTCTTTTAAAGTATCTGTAAGTCTTTCGTAAGGAATGTCTCCAGAATTCCACGGTATACCATGCCAATATTTTTCCAACCATTTGTTAACACTTTTGTATTCGCTTAAAAGATATTTCCAAAGATATGGTGATTGGGAATTAAAGACCATTGGTACCGAATCATCTTCGAGAGTAATTATAGCAACTTCTTTGAATACAAATTTATTCAAAGACCTTTTGAAGCCTTGGACGTCCAGTACGATCTCCATCTCGGTAATGAATGATACTTTTATAATATCATTCACGCTTTTATACTAGAAATAATATCTCCGATGAACCAATCACGACACTTTACCCCCACTACGTAGCTCTGATTTCCCCCACCTCGCTACTCCCATTCCGCCACCTCCCACGCTCAACTAAGAGTGTATATAAGCAGCTGCAGACTCGCGGATGGTGTAAAATATTACGTTTGAATTATTTAAAATTTAAGAAATTTAAAAAAAATTACTTTTAGATATTAAGTATATGGCGCAATAAAGTTAAGCAATGCAATTCAATTTTATTTTAAGCTTATATTTAATCCGTAGCCTAATCCGTACTTAGAACAATTAAACCCACCCTCTTTCAGGACCTTTTCAATAGGTGACAATAAACTAATTTTGCGCACAATAGCATTTAAGAACAACATAAACAGATTTTAAAATAATAGTAAGATATAACAGTACGTAATGTTATATATATATATATTAGTCTCCAAGAGGCTGGGAAAAGCCGAAAAACCGTTGCACATGGCTACACGTGCAAGTCGTAAAAATGCAGATAAGATGCACTTGTGACTATGTGGGACCTTTTTGAGCGCTTTTCCAAGCCTAAAAATTTCTGTACACGAAAAAGTTTTTAAAAATAATATTTCTATTTTCATTCATTTTATTAAAAAATAATTAACATTAAGCAAATTGTATTTACCTTATTTCATTACAATAATTTTTGCCTACCAATAGATATAAATTTCAGGTTAAAATTCAAGTTTTAATAGTTAGAACAATAATAATTATTAATAGATTATTAAAAATATTCTAATTAAATTTAAATAATTTTTTTTTCTCTTTAAAACCTTTTTCGTTCATTTTTTCTTTGCATAACCAAATATTTAGTTAAGTTAGCAATTATTTAGTTATAAAACAGATATTTTTAAACAGTTATTAATAGTAATTTAAGTTCTTTTTCTATACATATACACTAGTTAATATTTTTAAATTCAATATATTTCTTTAATTACATTATAAGGCCTACAAGCTTAATTCTTTATAATAAACAAATTTCATTATTTCGTTTTACGACATTTTATACAATTATATAGTTTTAGGTAGTTTGTTCAATAGTTTTTAGAAATATCATATATTTTAAACAATAAGACATTCAGCTATATTTTATTATAGTTTCTAAATTAGTTAAGGGATAGTAATTAAAAATTATAATTAATGTAAAACGTTTCTATGCTTTTATATGTTCTTTTTTTTGGAATAATAATTAAAATTATTATGTATTCTTAATTTTAAGTTTTATGTATAACTTTTATATTTTTATATTTTTCATAATTTTAAGAAATTTTGTATTTAATACCATATCTGTAAAAGATAGAGGAAAAAGATGCAAGCAAGTAGAAGGAGAAAAATCTTTTTTCTTCGTCTTATGCATACTCTTGCTTCTATCTTCTTTCTCTCTCTTACCAATATTTTTGAAGGAAAACTAAGGAAAGTAGGGGTGATGCATAGGGAAGCATATAGATTTGGGGACTACACCCACTACTACACATGCTTTTCTATGTATATGAATACTCCAAGCGGGGTATATAAGGGCTGGATAAACCAGTAACATCATCATTTGATCATTGTCTCTCTTGGTAGAGATTTCTATTTCGTTTCCAAATCTATTTTTTTTTTCTATTTCCAAAATTTTTACTTAAAAATTATTTTTCTATTTTCTTTTTCAAATAAAAAAATAGAAAATTTTTGAACAGTCATTTAAGGCTTAAAAATTTTTCTAAGTTCTATAATTTTTCTAAAATCAAATCTTTTTCAATTGAACACTAGAAATATTCTAAGTTCAAATTTCAGTCTAAAATAATTTTTTTTAAACACTTAGTTTTCCATTAAAAAAATATTTTTAATTTTTGTACATTTAATCTTTGATCAAATAAAAAACTACTGCAACATAGCAACAGTAAGTATTTTTTTATACGCATATAAACACACTTTGACGAGTGTATATGCGTATGTATAACAAGGGTTCTAAGAGAGTGAAAACGCAAGTTGCTCACTCTCTCTGATGCCTAGAATATAAAGAGTAAGGCCAACACTGTCCTTTGACTGTTGATACTTACTCGAATATTCAGGACTCTAAGAGGTACAGAACTTTTTGTTTAACTACCTCCCTGACGTCCGCAATTATATATACGTATGTACACATATGCATTGTGTGCATAAGAGTATAGATTTATCCTTCTTATTTCTAAATTTTTTTTTATTTTTATTTTTTTATTTAGTTACGAAAGGTTTAGGGCAATACGGGTCACGCCGTCCTTTGACCGTGAACGATTGCCACGAGACCTATAAGGAGTCCTTATCGGATTCAACACTATAGGAGAAATCCGGTCGGCGCAAAGGCCTTACGGAGCCTTCTATAGTAGGGAGACATGTCTATTAGGGATACGTCCCCCCGTCTTAGAGTAGAGTGTAAAGCGTTCAGGAACGCTGAGGCACGAAGCTCTAAGCAAAGCCAAGTCAGGAGAAATCCGGTCGGCGCAAAGGCTTTACGGAGCCTTCTGACTATTAAAAAGAGTTAGGTAGGAATTATTAACTAAATAATTTTTAATCAATTTTCTTTTTATCGGGGTATAATAAAATCGCGGTAATTCCTTTCTTAACCTTACCTTCTCCTTTTTATATTCATTTCAACCTTTTTCTTTATACGAATCACATTTAACTCTTTATCGAAGGCTCAATCCCTGCCCGTGAGCGAAAGCTCAGGCAAAAAGTGAGCGTAATTAAAATAGTTTCGTTCAGTGAAAGCTGGACGTTACAATGGATCATTATTCATCAAGCATCATCAAGTGACATTAAAATTTACAAGTGGAAATTATAAAGTGAAAATTAAAAGTGGACTTGGAAAAATTAAAAGTAAAAGTGGACTTAGAAAAAATTAAAAGTAAAAGTGGACCTAAAAAAAAAAGTAAAAGTGGACTTAAAAAATTTAAGTGAAAGTGGACTTAGAAATATTTGAAGTGGACTTTGAAGATTTTATAGTGAACAATAAAGTGAATTTTTAGTTATTTATAAAAAAAAAACTAAGTTCATCATGTCAGAGTACTATATAAATACAGTGAAGAATTTGTGGAAATCTTTGCATTACGCGGCAAGTGGTACAGCTGATAGTGAGGACATTAAAAGGTGGTTAGAATTGGTAGATAAAGTGATCGAAGACTTACAAGTTGTGTTAAGTGAATCATCGTTGACACAAGCAGAAAAACAAAAAAATGAAACGTCACTGAGACATCTTATAACCATTCGCGAAAGACTATTAGAATTTGTTAAGAAAGGTGGTCAGCTCCAGGCTGATATTCAAACGCCAAGTGTAGAATGGAAAGATTTTCAATCAGCATTCGCTTCTCGAATGTTGTCGGGTGTGATTACCAATCTAGGACATTTAGGACTAGAAACATTCATGAAAGATGCTCTTCCTATTTTTGAAGAAAAAGTGAAAGATGCTCTAGCTCTACACAACGTCATCTCTGTCAACCTTGAACTTGCAGCAGAATATATTTTACAGAAGAGTGATTCGGAAATAATTGAGGTTAAATACTTTAATACAAAGAATACCTCTATTTTTGAAAGCAGTGATTTGAAAAATTGGTTCCAATTCAATGCAGTGGAATCAATTCAAGCGGTAATGGAAGAGTTTCAAGAGCGCGACTCTGGCTGGACACTTCGTCAGATTTTAAGTTTAAGTGTAAACATAAATAAACTTAGTCCTATGAGAGGAAGTTCTTACATGACGCGCACAAGGACTTACCGCTCTGCCCAGAACATCAAACTGCTCCAGGTTCGAAACAGACAAAATTAATGACTACTCTCTATGGAAAAGAGCGATACGTTATTCATTTCCGTGCTCTAAAGCAAGCACTTGGTAATGGATTAGTGCTTACAAAAATCCATAGAGTCTTATGTTTCGAGCAAAAACCATGGCTCAAGTCATATGTAGACTTGAATACTGAGAAGAGAAAACAAGCCAAGAACGAGTTTGAAAGACTCTTCTTCAAGCTTCTCATTAATGCGGTCTACGGAAAGACTATGGAAAATGAGCGCAAGCGTGTAGATGTTAAGCTTGTGAATAAGTGGGAAGGACGCTACGGAGCTGAGGTTTTGATAGCTAAACCCAATTTCCATAGTCGAAGCATCTTCGATGAGAATCTTGTAGCGATACAGCTTTCTCGTACAGAAATCAACATCAGGAAGCCGTTGTACGCAGGTCTCAGCGTTCTCGATCTATCAAAGACATGTGTGTACGATTTTCATTATTCTTACATGATGGAACGACTAGGTAATAAGTGTAAACTTTTTTACACTGATACCGATAGTCTCATATACAAAGTGAGAGATCAAAACGTGTATGAGATGATGAAACAAGACATCGAAAAGTTTGATACATCTGATTACGCCGAGGATAATCAGTTTGGTTTGCCTCGTGTTAACAAGAAAGTCATCGGCGTAATGAAAGACGAGTACAACGGAAAAATAATGACAGAGTTCATCGGCTTAAGAAGCAAAATGTATTGCGTCAAGATCCAGAATAAAAACCCTATCAAGAAAGCCAAAAGGGGTCAAAGCCATGGTAGTAAAAAACGTCATACAGTTTGACGACTATCGACGTTGCCTGTTTGAACAAGAAACTATAGCTTGTCAACAGTGCAATATTCGATCAAGACAACATGTCGTTCAGACTGAGAAGGAGAAAAAGGTGGCGCTCAGCTCCAATGACGACAAGCGTTATCTGCTGGAGGGGAGCACAGATACCTTGCCGTGGGGGCATTACTAAATACCTGTAGAGGGGGTAGCAGAAGAGGGGATCGCTGCTCAAGTAGAAGGGGAAGCACAACTTATAGAAGACAACGAGCCCGAAGAAGTCATTCCTTTATCTGAAGAGCCACCAAGCAAGAGACAGAGAACTCAGTAAAAATTTTCAATATTTTAAAAGGATTTTTTGAAATTTTATCAAAAAAAGTTAAGGTAAGTTAAAATTTTTATACTCAATAAATATCATACTCTAAAGAACTTAGAAAATTTATTTCATTTTAGATGGATCTTGCTCAATTGAATGAGATTGCTTGTGGAGGCTTTTTACCCACTAAGAAGGTAGATGAGTTGGAGAAAAATAAAGATTACATGGTGACTGAACTAAAATCAGTTAAAACACGGTATGGTGACCGTTTTGTTGCGGATTTAGATGGTAAATTCCGCATTTTTCTGCCAACTCAAGTTTCCTTGGCCTTAGAGAAGGATGAGAACTTCTATTACAAGTTATTGGATTCCATTCAACACTACAAGTTGTTTGTAAAGTATTTAGGCGAGACCAAAAGTGATCTCGAGTTCTCCTTTGCTTAGGCGCATGGAAGTTAACGGAGAGGTATACGAGTCACGGGTGCACCTCCTACTTCGAGTTTGCTCGGAGTAAGGGGTTCACAAGTGGCGATTCTTGGTTGTACCTCACAGATGGGAGCGAAGGTTGGGGCTCCCATCACTTCCTAAACAAAAAGTTTTTTCTGTGGAGGGGAAGACCTACGCAAATGCTATTTAAGAGAACTCCTGAGCCATTTCTTCATTAGTCTCTGTTGAGAAGAAGCCTTGATCAGAGAAATATGGATTTTGATAAATTCAATGAGGCAGCTCGTGGACACGTCCATCGTGCCAATGGGAATATATTCCCCTTGAAGAAAGATCAGACTTATTATGTGAGTGAGTTTAGACCAGTTAAATGTAAGGATAAGTTTAGATTGATGGCAACTTAAGATCACGAATGGCGCATTTTTATTCCATCTCGCGCATGCAGAGCCTTACAGGAGAATAAGGAGTTTTACTTCGAGTTGCAAGAGGCCATTAAAAATTTTAAGTTGTTTGTGAAGTATTTAGATGATTATAAAGGAAAAGGTCTCGAGTTCTCCTTGGCTTAAGCGCTTGGAAATTAACGGAGAGGTATACGAGTCACGGGTGTACTTCTTACTTTTCGGAGTGGCGATTCTTGGTTGTACCTCACAGATGGGAGCGAAGGTTAGGGCTCCCATCACTTCCTAAACAAAAAATGTTTTTGTTTGAAGCGCTTAAGATATAAATACCCTTGCTCTAAAGTTAATGTTTCTTCTACAGATTACGCATTTTTTAACTTTACTTGCGCACTGGTAACAACAGCAACAATGTCCGCACGGTAAAAATGCTATCTCTATTCCTTTATCGAAGCAAACTTTACATTTATTTTGTAAAGTATTATCTGTAGGAATTATATTTCGAAGGAAACGGCAACGACTATTCCATTTCTTATGTTCTGATAATGGATCCTCACCAATTTCCCACCTACAGATCCCTGTAGAGCATTCAAAACAACGGACTTTGTCAATTTCACCTGTATAATAAAATCCTGCGGTGGCCAGATCTTTTGGTTTTAAAAAAGTCAAAGGCCAGTTTTTAAAACTGTCAAGACGACTTTGCTCCGTATGATACATGAGTACTTATTGGACTGATGTTTTGTCGATCCAACTATTATGAGTACTATCAAAGCCGAGCCACTTTACGTATACTTGATTCCCACGTCTCTTTAGAACTTTTTCTACAAGATAAACGTCTGGATACTTGACTTTCTGAAGTTCTTCCTCGTAGAAGCCACCAGCGATTGATTGATCTTGATAGTCTTTGAGACGGTACGTTGTCGGCTGCGTTGCTTTAACTTGTTCAATCGTGAATATTTCAGCAGACCAATTAGGTGTGTATCCTTTTTCGAATACTTGTTTCAACTTGCTTACTCGTACTTTATCACCAACTTTGAATTTTGCTTTTTTTTCTCACAACTTTTTGAGCAAATCGTGCGCGAAACTGAGATGCATTTGCAACTGTAATATCTTTTGGTTTAGCACCAATCGTTCGATGTTTTGTATTGTTGTAAGATTTTATAAGATCAGGTAAAATATCGATCCATTTATAGTTACCACGTAAGCTGAACTTCATCCACATTTTGTGTTTGAGAGTACGATTGAAGCGTTCGCAAATGGCTGCTTTGAGATTACTATACGTTGAGTATAAGTTAATCTTGTATTGTTGCATAAGATTTCTAAAATTAGTATTATAAAACTCTTTGCCTTTATCTGTTTGTAAATCTTTTGGAACTCGTCCTTGACGTAATATAGATTTCATCGCAGCAGAGACTTCTGCTCCGGTTTTTTGTTTCACAGGAACGGCCCATACGTATTTGGAAAAAATATCTATAACTGTAAGCATGTATTTGTAGCCTTTGTTATCTCGAGAATAAGGTTGCATCTCTACAAGATCAGCTTGCCAAGTTTCATCTAAACCTCGCACATCAAATGTTCGACGGGGATAGCGACGTCTGGCAGGTTTATGAAGCTCTTCTACAACTCTTTGGTGTTCCATGGTCACGGAGTTAATGATTGCTTAATTACAGAAAATTCGCTTTTATACTATTTGATTTAATTTTAACATCTTGCATCCAATTTTGAATTAATTCGTATAGATTTTCAATGTTTATATTAATTTTTTTTATCTTCTCATCATACTCATCCTTTAACTTTTGCAGTTCTAATTCTGATGTGCTAAGATCATCTCTTAATCTAGCAGTGACTATGTATATACTCTGAACTTCAGATGTAATCAAACCTTGCAGTGTATTAAAATTAACGGCATCATTCGATTGCTGAGGAGTGGCAACATTGCATAACCTCTTATTTTCTACATCGAAATGTCCATCTTTTGTCAATTTATAGCCAATTCCGGGAGGTGCTCGATTACCCTCGTTTCGTTTAAGATTACGTCCGAATACATCGACGCTCATTTTGATAATGTAACGAGTTTTAACTTGCAGCTTAATATATATAGTCAGCTTCTCGTAACTCTTCGATGATGGAATAAATCTCGTTAGTATGACTAGGATTACCAGCTGCTTTTTCAGCAACCAATAAACGCTGTCGATCAACTAGCTCGTTTGGATCATCTCAGTAGACATAATCAAACTTGGTATTTTTTCTTGCAATTTTATATCTAGGCAGCGAACCTCCTTTTTTACCGAATAGAGGAGCAATAATGCTGGCGAACTTTTTACTAGTATGCGAACGAATTTCTTCATCGTTTCTGAAACATTTTTTATGAGCATTTGTATGTTCCAGGATCTTTTGATAGTTATCTAAATCTTTTTGAGTTACTAATTTTTGAGATGGATGCTTCTCAACAAGCAATTCGTACAATTCTCGAGTTTTTGGAAACTTTTCAGTTCCTCATTGCACATAAGTTTTTTCAATATGTATTGGTGTATTACCGAGAAAAAGTTTATCACCCTCCCTACGTACACCATAAACTTTATCCAATTCTCTATATTGCAAATCTTCTGTAAAATCTTCACTAGCAGATTCAAAGAAGGTCTCAAGAGAATGCGAGGAATCATTTTGTATAGTATGCTCCAATTCTTCATCGGATTCAGATTTTTTAACTTCAGGTAGAATAATTTCTTCTTCTTCTTCTTCAGGAATGAGTCTTCTTCTCTTTCTCTGGCTTTCAAAAGCAATCTCTTTAAGTGGGTCAATGATGGGTTTAAGAGTTTGTTGAACAACTCTTTCCGTGATTTCTTTTCCATATTTTAACATGTCATACTTGCGTTTTACAGCATTTCGCGCTTGAATAAGTTGCTGGAGTAAGGCTTTCTTTTGTTTAAGGTCTGCCATATTATCTCTTTGAGTTTCAAAGATAGATTGATGAATCTCTGCTAAGTATGAGTTATATTTATGGCAAAACAATCAAAACCTTTTCGATATCTACCAGCATTTAGTGGACTATCTTTGTCAATCATTAAAAATCCATATTTATCATCTATCCAACATTTAGAACACAATTCTTTGAAACGTAAAAAAGTCATGTCAGAGTTAACATGATCTTCGTACAAATGTCTCAGATTAACATCATCTTGACGAAAGATAACCAAGAGATTAACATTATCTCTTATGAGATGTTTTGGGATTCGAGCATAAGACTGGCAGAGGTAGAAACAATCAACGTTCTTGTGTCTACCCATACAGAAGTATGCCCTGATGTGTTCTTGTTTTTCACAAGCTATATCGTCGAAAATCGTTATAGAATTTGGAAGAGCGTTATCCGGAGATATTACTGATTCGTGTTCGCTAAATGGAAAGTATTGCATACCTTCCAGTGGCTCTAAGAGCTCTTTCAAAAACTTATATTTTGCTTGATTAAGAGATTTCGAATATATGTAGACATTCTCAAATCTTAGATCATTAGGATGTGTTATCAGTGCTAGTAGGCTATTAGTTTTACCACAATTGGATGGTCCGCAAAATACATCTCTTATACTATCTGGAAGTAAATTTCCATGTTTCTTTAATTTATTTTCTTGCTCCGAAATAGCATCAAAATTTGCTATCGGAAGTTTTACAGACTGCTCTTTGAAATTCATCTCGACAGACACAAACTGCAACTGTTCGATTAACTATAAATACGCTGTTTATATACCAAATGGGTTAGTTATCCTTTGAACTTCATAGTTTAATGATTATATATCGACGACGTGGTCGTGGTTTGCTTAATAAAATCATTAATATAATCTTTCACTGGAACTTCATCTACCGGGATATCAATATTGTGGACCAGGGACGAAATTAGCCAAACGTTTAGCTAGAGGTGATCCAGGAATCAATCCACTCGACAAAGCCTGCAAGGAGCACGATATAGCTTATTCACAGAATCGTGAAAATATTGAGGTTAGAAATAGTGCTGATAAGGTTTTAGGAGAAAAAGCTTGGGAAAGAGTTTCATCGAAAGACGCTAGTATTGGTGAGAAAGCAGCTGCATTCGCTATTGCAAACGCTATGAAAGTAAAATCTAAACTTGGAATGGGAGCAAAAAAGAAGAAGACTCCCTCTGTTACTCTTAATAAAATAATTAGAGCCGCTTCTAAATCTATGAAATCTAGTATGTGTGCTCGTAAAGCTATCTTCTCTGCATTAGAGGCTGCTCGAAGTGCTGTGACAAAAGCAGACGGTAAACATAAAGTCAGAGTACCTCGCAGATTATCAATTCCAACTAAAGTAGGAGGATTCTTACCATCCCTCATACCTATTTTTGCAGGTCTAGGCGCAATTGGTAGTTTAGCAGGTGGTGCGGCTGGTATAACTAAAGCAGTTAATGATTCAAAAGCTGCTCAAAAACAATTAGAAGAAAAACAAAGACATAATCGAAAGATGGAAGAAATAGCTTTGGGTAAAGGTCTTTATTTAAAACCTTACAAGACAGGACTTGGTCTTCATATAAAGTCTGGTTTAAAAAAAAAGATCCTTAAAGTAAGGTTACCGCAAAGAGCTTTGACAGATTATGATCTCATAAAGTATGCTAAAATACTAAAAATTCCAAATTTTTGAGGAGTTTTCATGCGAAATGCTTTACCAAAGAGTGGACCTCATTATCACGAAACATCGATTGTTAATCTCGATGATGTAGATGGTCCAGGTACACATCGGGTAGCTTATCGAAAACGAGGCAAAAACGTTGTTTATTTCGATTCTTTCGGAGACCTTCAACCACCATTGGATTTAATGCTATACTTGGGAGTAGATGAGGTCAAATATAACTATGAGAGGTATCAAGACTATGATATATTTAATTGTGGTCATTTATGTTTGAAGTTTTTGAGTAAAAAACTTATAAAAGGAAAGTCAAATTAGCTATCTCTCATTATCCATTGAACAATCATGGAAGATTCATTGACGCTAAGTTTTTCTAGTACATCATCAGTGCTCGAAGCTCAGTATTTTCCTCCGATTGAACTTTCACCCGATAAGAATTATGTTCTTGGATTAATTGGTCTTTCAACCTTCAACTCAATACCTAACATCGATAGTGGAAATAATAAATTCTACGTTGGTGAGGAAGAAATTTTATTACCGACTGGAAGTTACGAAATTAAAGATATAAAAAATTATCTTCGTGAGGCACTAGCATTAAAAGGAATTTCAATCGATATAAAACCCAATAATAGCACACTACGTTGTGTTATAACCTGCAGTCATTCTATTGATTTTCGACCGCAAGATTCCATAGGTTCATTGTTAGGTTTTACTCAACGTGTTCTTACAGAAAAAATCGCTCACGATTCTAATTTACCTGTAGCTATTTTGAAAGTTAATGCGCTTCGAGTAGAGTGCAACATAACCTCTGGCGCCTATATAAACAATCGACGAGTGCATACCATACACGAGTTTTTTCCTGCAGTCCCACCGGGATATTAGATCATCAAAGTTCCATCTCCAGTCATTTATCTTCCGATTAGCGTTAAGAGCATAGATCACATTCAAGTACGGATAGTCGATCAAGACGAACACTTGATTAATTTTCGAGGAGAAATTATTACAATAAGATTACATCTTAAACAAACGTAATGGGTGTCGTTTACAACACTAAAGTTGGTAGAGGCTATATAAGTAAGTCAACATGTCGACCAGTCATCAGTCGTCGAAGGACAAAGAAAGCGCTAACACGGCAAAACATTCAGTTCCTAAGAAGTCGCGGACTAAGAATCCGTGGTGGAAAGTAACTTGTATATTCTTCTGTTGTTTTCAAAAATATGAAAGGAATTCTGAGCATACAGTCGGGAGTAAAGTTTGATGAATCTGTTGAACATTATGAGGTACATGCTCATCAACCTTATTCCGCATCTTCATTCAATAATAGTGATGAGATTCGTATATCTATTCAACATCAAGACTTATGTCTTCTACCATCCCGTAGTTCACTCTATATTTGTGGTAGAATCGTGAAAGCTGACGGAACCGCGGTAGCTAATACGGTCCTAGTCAATAACGCCATCTGTCACATGTTTGAAGAAATTCGATATGAAATCAATGCTGTGGAGATTGACAAATGTAAAAATGTTGGTTTAAGAAGGGGCCGAACTATCTGTCTTTGTCTAATAGCGTTTTTCATCATTTATGTAAACACTATTCAGTATAACAAGAAAAAAATAGCAGCCCCCGCTAGATATTAGTATAGTAAGTAAATTTTGTCATAACAACCAAATTTTTTCACTGCGTAGTTTTTGAATAATTAGAGACCTACCAAAAAAGATGGGTTATATTCTAGATTGCTAGTAGGTCTCTAATTAGTCAAAAACTATGCGGTAAAAAATTTGGTTGTTATTACAAAATTTACTAATTATACTAATATCTAGTGGGGGCTGCTATTTTTTTCTTGTTATACCGGATAGTGTTTACATAAATGATGAAAAACGCTATTAGACAAAGACAGATAGTTCGGCCCCTTCTTAACTACACTTATGAAAGGATGGCTTTCCTTTTGTTCTAGTCAAGAGTCAATTCTTGAGAACGCTGGTTGGGTTGATGTAGAGGAAAATCTAAAAATAAACGACGAGGCAGGTTACTTTGACTTATCTATTCCTCTGAGTATGATTTTCGGTTTCGCTAAAGACTATCGTAAAATTGTAGTTAATGTAAAACATGAACTTATACTGACAAGATCTAGGAATGATTTGAATGCGGTAGTTCAGACGCACCATGAAAATAGATACGAAGATTTTCAAATCAATTTGCAAAGAATAGAATAGCTTATGCCCTGTAACGTTTGGCCTTTTTGCCTCGATTAGATCTTGATGTCGTAGGCGTCAGACTTTTAGAGGGTGCTGCAGATGGTTGATTCTCGGAGGCCAAAGTTCAAACTTACATACTAAACTAACCTAACCTTATTGAATTAATAAAATTAATAATAAGAAAAATAATAAAGAAATAAATTAAAAGAATGAAATATGAATGATCAAAAAAAGTAATAATATTAATTAAAAGAATTAATGATAAATAAATGGTACAAAGCTAATATATCCTCACGTACTAAGTGATAACGATAATGAGAGGAAGCAGGATGGGTACTGCGGACTGGTGATTAAGTTTAAACACGATACTTTTGGGTTTAGACTTAAATTATCTTTTTCTTTTATATTTATTAATAAAAATAAAAAGAATAACAAAAATAATTACAACGCCGATTAAATAATATTGAATAACAAAATTAAAAATTATAATTGTGTGTAATAACGTTTCGCACGTTGAAAAAGAAAAGAAAAATCTTTAGTTGTCTTCTTGACCGCTAGGCGGATAAATTCGCGACCTACTTTATCGGCGGAGTTCGGCGCGATCGGTAATGGAGCCAGGTAAGGTAATACAGGAGAACTAGGATGGTAACCCTCTAAACCATAACTGGAGAAGAGGGGGGAGGCTTTTGGTCGAAGACCAACGGAGGACTCTACCCCGACCAGCGATGGTGGAGGTAGTAGCTAGGAGTCAGTGTCGGGCAATCCCACCCTTACACTGACGGATAGATAGGATACTATGCCGGGCAATCCCACCCTTACATAGCTTAAGACAGGAGTATAGGAAAGGATAACTCCCACTGTGCCGAGCAATCCCACTCTTACACAGAGGAAGGGGAGAGAGTCTCTCGCTGGCTCGGCGGCTCGCTTATATATGCTACGGAGCTCGCTATTCCCGTTGCAGGAGTAGCGCCTCGTAGCGGCTGAGCACAAGTACTAAGTCTAGCGCGATTTTTGAATCGTCGCAGCCCTATGTAATATTATCGAATGCCTACAAACTTCGCTTACTCAATCATATTGAAAAAGATAAACCGATTGCAATGAGTTTCCGCAGTTGGGACTTGTACGAGTATCCGCTACTTCCAACCACATCAAAACACGTTTGGACTGTTAAAACTTCTAACCAATTGGAAAAGCCACGTTTTGTTATTCTAGCTTTTCAAACGAATCGAAAAAATCTAAAAACAGCCAATGCGAGTCGCTTTGATCACTGCAACATAAGTAATGTAAAGCTTTTCCTTAATTCGCAATACGATCTATATGGAAATCTAAATTTAAATATTGAACGTAATCAATTTGCTATGTTATACGATATGTATGCTAATTTTCAACCTGCGTACTATGAGAAAGATGCCGAACCACTCTTAAAAAAGCAAGATTTCATTGACTATGTGCTGTTGATTGTAATCGATTGCTCGAAACAAAATGAGTCTCTGAAAAGTGCTCCTGTGGATGTTCGCTTGGAATTTGAATCAAGAAATAATATTCTTGCTGGAACATCAGCTTACTGTTTGATCATACACGATCGCGTAGTCGAGTACAATCCTGTCAATGGTAATGTACGAAAACTTGTCTAAGCGGTGGGGGAATAGTTATAAATTGGATGTTTATCGTCAAAAGAGTCATTCACGATGGAGTACTTGGTCGATATGCAAGGCTTCAAGCAGCCTGGTGATGACTATGTTTTAAAAGAATTGGCTATAGTGGCTATCACCGTTGAACGATCATTCTGATCCTGTCGTGCTACTTTTTAAAGAACCGTTTCCTTGGCGAAGACTCACAGAGAAATATAAGACGCAAAACAAATGGTTTGAACAATATTATCATGGTTTGTCTTGGCGTTCTGCACGGAAAAAGGAAAATACCTGAAAAGAATGTACTAATTTGATTCAGTACTAGAAAGGATATTACCAGTCGTTTTTTAATTGATACTCAGTATATATTTTAAAAAGACCTATATAAGTACATTTTTTAACGCGACTCGTCCCAAGAATTGTGTGGTATAGTACCGAATTTTTCCGTACTACGGGACTACATTATCTTTTACTAACATAGTACCTATACAATATTTACTGTGGCGCTGTCGAATATCAAACTTCAATACAGCTAATTTATCATAATGTAAAAACCATTAAATTGTATAAAAATTTTTAGCAATCAATAAATATAATATCGATCATATAATATGTAAAAATTTCAAATTACTAATTATTAATTTTAAACTTGAGTTGATTATTATAAACGGGAAAAAGCAGATGAATTTTTTTGCTACAATAAAGAAATTTGTAAGATTAAGCTTGAGTGCGGACAACTCATGAAATCCACCGGGATGCTATACATAAAAAGTTATATACAAACTTACGATGTATAGTATTTCGAGGTTAGGTTTGTCAAGCTTGATCTAACTTTCAATCTAAGTTTATAAAAGAAATAAATTCAAATGACTTTTTATTTTAACAAAAATGATTGTACTAACATAGCTATAGTGCGGATAAGTTAGAATATTTGTTTGATTAATGAATTTAAAAAGATGTCAACAAAATAAAAAAAGCAAAAATCGATTCTAACAGCTCTGACATCCTGTTAAGTTGAAAATTAATTATTAGTAATTTAAAAGGGTTGTATATTATAAAAATGATTTTAGAATCATCAATTTTTAATTCTAGTATGGGAAAATCAGTTCTATATATAGCAATTATATTCTCTGCAAAATTTTACCCCTGGATCGAATAGGTGAAATATCAGTCCTAGTACCGAAAAAATAGGTACTACGTAGCGGAAATTTATGCACTCAGTTCGTAATATAGTTATGCCAGCATTAGTAGTTAAAATTTGAAGTATAGTATTGATTAAAATTATACTATTACATTTTTTTTCAATACTTCATCACAGAAATAATACATACTACGTGTAGTATTGATTTTAATGGTATTTACCTTTTTCCGTGTGGTACGATTTCCTACGCCGAAATACTAAACATTCTTAAAGAAGCTCTACAAGATGCTAGCAAAATTTTAGTGATGGGAAGTATAAAGAAAAGATGGTTAGAACGTTTCAAGTTCAACGTTACCGATGTTACAGAGATGGGTTATCCACCACTGCATAAGATGAAGCTAGTGACTGTTTTCCCCCATCACGATGGAATGTATAAAGCTTGTTGTACTCTACACAACGTCAGACTTATGAAAAAATATTTTACTGAGAGTCGTTTGCCATTGGAAATAGCTATGAAGTGTAAGTAAATGATTACATAGGTGAGAGCTCTCATCACTATAAAAGTAGAAGCGTGTCATGACTTGTATTATTTCATCATGGGACAAAGTCCGAGCACCACCGCTAAACCTAACGAGTATACTCCTCTTATCGATTCTTCTAAAAAAGAGAAGATGTCATGAAAGGAGCATTACGAAAAATATAAATCACAAATACCATCCCCAAATATCAAATATAAAAAACGTTAAATCGGCTCTTTTCAGAGCCACAAAAAAATTTAAACGTAATAAACTATTTAAAAATTATAAACTTGGGTTATTAAAGTTGCTACAAACTTGAGTTATTAAAATTCTAACCTGTCGCGACAAGTAGTGGGCTACAAATACAGTGGGCTACAAATGTAGTGGGCTAGAATCCCCATGGGCTAGAATCTTCCTTGTTTATCTACTCGTGTAGCTGGAAGAAGCCAGCTTCTCACTAACTGTGCGTCTTAGTTATTATTTATAATGTTTGTTAGTACAGAGATTAGTAGAGATTGCCAATGCCATGTTAATGAAACGTGCTGAATTCGATCATGACGATCCTTGCGGTGCTTCTGGAACTATATGCGCAAAGCCTCTCCACGTCTACACGCGCGTAGAGAAGCAAGCAAGAGGGGAGGAGACAAACACACGAAACACGAGGCTATCAGTGGCGTAGGTAAACTTACGGCAAACCCGCTTTAGCTTGTTTTCGCCGCGATACTTTATAGCTTTTTATTTCAATGCGATTAACCCTCCCGAAAATTTATTGATTAATTACATATTTTTATTTAAAACAGATACATATTTTAATAACAAAAATCATCAAAGTAATCAAACAAATAAATAATAATAAATAAAATTTTTTGGGGGGCGATGAACATATGTAACTTTTTACCCTCTTCTACAAACGAATGCGGTGGCTGTAGTCACTAAATTTTTACGCACTTCGCTCTCTACTTTTGTTAAGTTCAAATCCGATGATCCACCTATTTTTTTTTTTTTTTTTATTTTTAAATATTATATATTTTTGTAATCAATTTTCATAACGGAAAAAATAAAATTAAAAATTTATTTAACACCAATTCTATTTTATTTTAAAAATATAAAAAAATATATTTACAGATAGGGATAGAAAAAAGTTTAAATGTCAATATTACATGGCTATATAACTTATATTAATATGAAATAAAAACTAAGCTAGTTCTGTAATTTTTTCCTACTAAATATAAAAGATATTAAAGATTGAAAAAAATTATTTTAAATTATAGTTGTTTTTTCATTCTCACTCAATTGCAAATAATAAAACCTTTTTTGTTCCTTAAAAAAAGGACCTTTTCTAAATTTATATAAATTTATGTCATTTTTAACTAATTTAATAAAAATAGAAAATAAATATAAATAATTCTAATTTTATTTTAGATAAGTAAAATAATAAATTTACCTGAAAAAATAAATAATTTTACGAATTTAAACTTCATTAAAGCGCATTTTAAATAAAAATTACATTGAATATCATTGATATTTTTAAAAATTGGACTTTTTCTTCTTTCTTTTATTAAATATATTTTTATAATATTATCAATTATTATTTTCAAAACGAAAAAAATGATTTAACAAACATAATAATTTAAGTTCTCACAAGACATATTAAATAAAATTTTCGCTACATTTTAAATAGCCTAAATTCTGTTAATCTCTCAAAAACTGGCATTTTTTAAACTTATATAGGAGCATGATAATATTGTTTTTAATTCATTTAATAAAAATTCAACATAAAATGTTGATAAACATCATTTTATTTTAGGCACATAGAAGAATGAAAAAATGCTTTTATTAAAAGTATATCCTTTTTAATATCAGTAATATAGTAATATAGTAGCAAATATCTTGATATCAGGTTTTAAATTTCTTTTTATTGAATTAACTTAATATAAATTTATAATGTCGATAATTCGATTTAAGAAAAATGAAACTTCACGAAACCTTGCAAATTTCACGAAAGCGTGTTTCCACACGGAGCGAACAAATCGGGAATCATTCCTTACCTTTTCTACCGCTACGGTTCCTTGCGCATGCGTTGTGGACATATGCCTTGTATTCAAGCAACTCTACCGGCAACGCCACGCACGTTTTCCTTGTCTAACTAATAGCAACGATTTTATAAACTTAACGGACTTTTTCCCGATGGCATATGGAATTCGCTGACTCGCGCTTTGTCACAACGATTTCTATTTCTATTGTGTGCATCGAATTTATGATAAAAATAGTGTAAATAATTAAACCAAAGTGAGGTTAAAGTGAAAAAACATTATTTTTTTAGAACTCATCATTAAAAACTGCAGGTGAGATAATTGTAAGATAATTTTGTGTGTGTGTTATAACATTATCATAAGCAAAAATGACAAGTCAATTATCAATATTAGATTTAACTGTCCCCCAGGATCAGTGATGGATTTCGAGGATGCTTTATACACTTATGTATATCTATATATTAGGATATCCTTTAGCCAACTTCATAGTATACCGTAGAATTAGAGTATAAGCAGAATATATTATTCTGTAGTATATACTCTGAAGTTGGCTGTTGGATATCATATAAGCATCTTCGAAATCCATCACTGCCCAGGATCCTTATTATTTTTATTATGGTTAATATTATCAATTATTATATTATTACTATTATTATTAATATAAACACGCAGTATCAAAAACTTTATGTATACAATAGAAATAAAAGTATTATTGTGACCGAAAGTGCTAATCAGCGAATTCCATACGCCATCGGGAAAAAGTCCGTTAAGTTTATGGAATTATTGCTACTTTGTTACGCAAGGAAAACGTGCGTGGCGTTGCCGGTAGAGTTGCTTGAATACAAGGCATATGTCCACAACGCATGCGCAAGGAACCGTAGCGGTAGAAAAGGCAAGGAATGATTCCCGATTTGTTCGCTCCGTGCAGTGAAAATGACTTTAAATTTTATTTTATTTTTAAAAAATTTACATAGAATTTTAACATTGCCAAAAATTTTTAAAAAATTGATTTTAATGTTTTCTTTGTAATTATTACAATGGTTCCAAACTTTGAACCATGATATGAAAAGCATTTAAAATTTTTTTCAGTTTGACAATTAATTAGGAAAAAATTTTATCCATATTGTTAATTTATAAAAATAGCAGTTTATGTATGAAGTACATATTTTTTTATGTTTTGACGTTTATTATATCTTTAGTATATTTTTTACTGTTATTTAGGATAAATGTAATAAAATGCGTGAATACTTTATTTTTCATAAAAAATGTATTTAAATATAATATTTCAAAAAACAATGAAGAAATTTATTATTCAAATAAAAAAAATTTAATCATAAAAACGACATGCAGCATGCAACGTATTTGTCCTTAAAATGCTAATTTTATTAATTTTGTTATTTAATAATGAAAATTGTTTAGATAATTAAAAAAAAATAAGTTTGGGGTGAGAAAGCGATAAATATATGTGATTTGGTTTAAGTAAAAAACGTACAATAGCTGTGTTAGCTAAGTTTTAGAGTACGTTGCAGCAATTAAAAAATTTTTCAAGTTCAAATCTTATGCTTAGTCTTTTTGTAATATGCTTACAAATAAAATTTGTTACAATACAATAAGAAAAATTTGTGACAAAAAGTATTGACCTACAATACAGCCATTTAAAATAAAATAACCGTTAACTATGCAAGCATTTTCTAAGCATATGCTAATTAACGCTTTTTTCAATATAAAATTTTTAATTCAGATTTTCTGTTCTTTGCATTGCTACCCTAGCGGAAAAAAAATGCAGAAAACAGTAAATATCCGAAAATATCAGAAGAAAACAGAAGAAAACTGATAAAAACTGCAGAAAACAGAAATTAACTGTTGAAAAATGTCGAGATTGAGACAAAGACAACAGTTATCTTCTGATTTCTTCTGATTTCTTCAGTTTTTATCAGTTTTCTGCAGTTATCTGCAATTATCAACAGTTTTATTCATTTTTCAACGTTTTTCTTTATTTATAAAAGCAATTTGAAAAGTGAAGAAATCCGGAAAAAACTGAAGACAACTGTTATATTCTGAAAATAACTGTTGAAAAGTGAAGAAAACTGAAGAAAACAGTTATATTCTGAAAATAACTGTTGAAAAGTAAAGAAATCTGAAGAAAACAGTTATATTCTGAAAATAACTGTTGAAAAGTGAAGAAAACTGAAGAAAACAGCTATATTCTGAACAAAACTGTAAAAAAGTGAAGAAATCTGAAGAAAAAAGGTAATAACTGTTTAAAAATAAAGTAAAATGAAGAAAATTGGAAAAAAAATATTTTTTTACGAAAAAAGTGAAGAAAACAGAAAATAACTGAAGAAAACTGATAATATCGGCAGAAAACGGAAGAAAACAGTTAATAACTGTTGAAAAATGAAGAAAAGTGAAGAAAATTAAAAAAAAAAAATATTTTCTTACATAAAAAGTGAAGAAAACAGTAAATATCCGAAAATATTAGAAGAAAACAGAAGAAAACTGATAAAAACTGCAGAAAACAGAAATTAACTGTTGAAAAATGTCGAGATTGAGACAAAGACAACAGTTATCTTCTGATTTCTTCTGATTTCTTCAGTTTTTATCAGTTTTCTGCAGTTATCTGCAATTATCAACAGTTTTATTCATTTTTCAACGTTTTTCTTTATTTATAAAAGCAATTTGAAAAGTGAAGAAATCCGGAAAAAACTGAAGACAACTGTTATATTCTGAAAATAACTGTTGAAAAGTGAAGAAAACTGAAGAAAACAGTTATATTCTGAAAATAACTGTTGAAAAGTGAAGAAATCTGAAGAAAACAGTTATATTCTGAAAATAACTGTTGAAAAGTGAAGAAAACTGAAGAAAACAGCTATATTCTGAACAAAACTGTAAAAAAGTGAAGAAATCTGAAGAAAAAAGGTAATAACTGTTTAAAAATAAAGTAAAATGAAGAAAATTGGAAAAAAAATATTTTTTTACGAAAAAAGTGAAGAAAACAGAAAATAACTGAAGAAAACTGATAATATCGGCAGAAAACGGAAGAAAACAGTTAATAACTGTTGAAAAATGAAGAAAAGTGAAGAAAATTAAAAAAAAAAAATATTTTCTTACATAAAAAATGAAGAAAACAGAAGATAACCAAAGAAAACTGATAATATCGGCAAAAAACTGAAGAAAACAGTTGATAACAGTTGAAAAACGAAAAAAAGTGAAGAAAATTGAAAAAAAAAAAAATTTTCTTATATAAAAAGTGAAGAAAACAGAAAATAACTGAAGAAAACTGATAATATCGGCAGAAAACTGAAGAAAACAGTTGATAACTGTTAAAAAACGAAGAAAAATGAAGAAAATTAAAAAAAAAATTTCATTTTTATATAATAAGTGAAGAAAACAGAAGATAACTGAAGAAAACTGATAATATCGGCAGAAAACTGAAGAAAACAGTTGATAACTGTTGTCTTTGTCTCAATTCCGACTTTTTTCTGCCGTTATCTTCTGTTATAAACTGTTGTCTTCAATTTTCTTCAGTTTTCTTCTTTTTTTTTCCGCTAGGGTAGTATAAAAAATTTAAACTTTTGTCAAATCCCCAAACGCAGTTTAATGCAGAATTTGGATCCAAATAATAATTTGAAATAAAAGATTTTTTTAATAAGAAATATTAGCAATCAAAACTTTAAAAACGTTTTTTTTTAAATAAAAATTATTTTCTTAATTTGAATGTAATTAAAATTTTTATTTGATATTTAGTCTTCTCTTTTTAAATTCTTCTTTACTTTATAAATTTATTTTATATAAGTAATTTGTAAAATTAATTATTCTGACAGATTTTTTTTTATAATTGTAGCCAAAGCTCATTTATTTTGATTTTTATGAAGTAATAAAAACATTATTGTATTTTATATATTTTAAAAATAATACGTTTATAAATAGATCAAATAAATTTATGCATAACATTTAAAAAGAATTGATAAAATATTAATTAAACTTTGAACATAAATAAATTAAAAATGTACTTAAAAATAGTATATCATTTGAAAATTGTTTAAAACCTTATGAGAAATATGTTTGATAATAGAAAATGTTAAATGGAAAGTATTAAATATAATAATGAAATAAAAATGTTTAAGACATTAATAATAAATCTAAAATAACATAAAATAAATAAATGTTCTTGAATAAAGTTCAAAATTTGGCAATTTTTAACGAAAGGGATAATATGTTTTGTATAAACATTATATAAAGTTTAAATATACAAGTAGAAATAGAGTAAAAAATTTATTATATATTATATGCTAAAACTATTAACAAATTGAAACGGCTCATATCAATTCTATTTAGAATTATTAAATTGAATATGAATGTTTTATAAATAAATGAACATTATTTAAGACACAGAATGATTTTCTGTAATAATAAGTCTAAATTATGTTAAAGGTATAAGTAGGACTTCATAGTTACCTACTGAGGCCGATAACGAAGATAAGTCAAAATGTATATATACAGAGATAGTAAAATGAATATAGAAATGGAATGTTCTATTTCTGTTAATGAAAAAGTATTATCAATATTTGATTATTAATAATAAAATATATTAGATGTAATTTTTTAAAATAATTGTTTATACATAAATAGAACATCCAATTTCTATAATATGTATAAGTTAAAATTTGAAGATAGGAATTAAAATATAAAAAATTAGCTTTTCTAGATGATAAATAATAAAATAGATTATTAAAAATAGTTTTTTGAAATGTAAAGGAAATAGAATGTTTCTTTTGCAAATATATTTATCATAATTAAAGGTTTCTTTTGCAAATATATTAAATGAATTTTATCGAACATTCTATTTCCTAATGTATAATTCTTTAGTGAGAAATAGAACTTCATAGAAGGTTTATGAAATAATATAAAAGAGCGTGAATTCATCCAAGCTCTCTCATTCTCTCTTAGACGTTCGATCATGTAACATCTAAGATGTATTTTATCGGATTCTTGATCCGACTCTCTACACGAGAGCATGTAGAAATTAGATTAATTTAACGTTCTCGTTTCATTTGTAAATTTTATAAAAAGATATATTTTATTAAATGAAGTTAAAAAGTTAAAAGATATCAAATGATTTTAAATTTATTAATTTAAACTTATTTTCAGATAATAACAATCAAAAAACATCTTATCGTGAAAGTACATATTATCGCACATCCAATGGTAAAGCATCCAGTGAATGTCGTCGATTATTGTACCAACATAAATTGCATCTAAAATAAGGATATAATATCGCACATCCAATAGTAAAGCATCTAATGGAAGTCGTCGATTATATAGCCTTTCATAATAATTAAAATATCAATTATCGCATCTCTAATAGTAAAGCATCTAGAAGAGGTCGTCGATTCTGGTGTTTTAATTCTGCCTGCTGTATGGATTATGTGACTAATGCATGTCAAGAACTTATAAACGTAACTTTAATCTATATTTTGGTAATTTATTATTAAAATTACCTGGCGACCGTGCATCCAGCAAAACACGCCCGTTACAGCTGGCGACCGTGACAGGACATGCACTCATAATCATACAGCAATTAAAATATTTATTAAATTAATAATTTAATAAATAAATTAAAATAAAAGATTAACTAAAAAATTCTTTAAATGATATCTTTATTTAGAGGAATGATCTTCGAGGGCATGAGCTATAATCAAATAGTCTCATTAGAAGAAGTTGGAGCCCTTATGAAGAATTTAAAAGCTAATTAATTAAATAAATTAATTTGATTTAATGATTATTCAAATAATAAAGTTTAAAAATAAAAATAAAACTATCATACGAGGATCCATATATAGCTCGTATTGAATGAAATGCAATAATAAGCCACGTTAGCTTAATGGCACAGCTATTGCCTGGCATGCAGTGGTCGGCGGTTCAAATCTACCTCAGAGCATAAAAATTTTTTTAATTATTTTTCTGCATTTATTATGTTAAAATAATGTATTAAAATAAAATAAATAAATTGGCATTTATAAATTTGCAATAAATCAATAATTAAATTAGTTATTAATAATTAAAAAATATGAATTTTAAAAAGACCGCAAAGTAAAGCAAATCTTAGTGTGTTAGCACACAGACAGATACGTGTATTAGTTTAAAATACAAAATAAAGGTTGTTTTCCACTTAGGAAATCTCCATTGAAATTTAAATACTTTAACAGTTAATTTAAATTACATCTAAATTTAAAAAAGAAATTAATACAGAATAAAGAACATTCTATGCACGATAAAATAAATATTCATTCACATTTAAAAGAAATTAAATTCTGTAAATTTAAAAAATCATAAAATCTTTTTTCTTTTTTGATAAATAAAAAAAAAATAATTTAAATATGTCTAAAAGAAGATCAATTCTGAAATTGCATGAGAAGACATCTGAAGAGCTTCTAAATGAAATAGATCAGCTCTCAGATGCAAGTTCTCCTGAAGCAGTAAGAAAATCTGGCTCATGGAGAAGAGCAGTAGCAGAGGAATTAAAATGCCTCGATGAAAATCAAGATGGTTTAGAAGCTAGAATAATAAACATTGAAATAGATGTTACAAATCAGAGTACATTGCAAAATAACATGCAAATAAGCCAAGATTCTCTGAAGGAATCATTAAAACTTTTAGAAGATTTAATGAATAAAAAATTAGATGATGCTAAAGCTGAATGGCAAAAAGAAAATCAATCTTTAAAGAATGAGATAGAAAGCTTGAAATTAGTAAACAAAAATCTAAATGATCTCATTAAAGAGAATGAAGATATTATGTCCAATATAAGACATCAAGAGATAGCTGAATTAGATGTGGCAATAAAAAATAATGAGGATGCCACGCGAAGCTTGCAAGAGCAAGTAGCTAATACAACGAGAAGTCATACTTGTAATAGTAATACAGTAGCATTAGGTGATGCAACTACAAAATTGAATTTGAGAATTCCGAGGTTTAAAGGGACTCTGGAAGAAAGACCCATCAAGTTTTTAAATGATCTAAAACGATATATTGAAGTAACAAAGCTTGATGATAAGGAAATAAAATATATATTTTCTCAAAGTTTAGAAGGAATAGCTCAGAACTGGTTCAATCTAAACGAAAAAGAAATCTTTTCAGTAGAAGATTTTGAAAAAGAATTTAAATTACAGTTCTGGAATGATAATACCCAGAGGGCTATCAAACGAAGAGTTGAGTTTGGGAAATATAATCCTAAAAAAGATATGACTCGATCAGCCTATGCAATGGAGTTATTCAATTTAGCACAAGAACTCGATGAACACCGAGATGATTGTGAAATTATCAATCAATTAAGTAGTCATTTTGATAGAGACATTAGAAGTGGAATACGTGCCCAACGTATTAAAGACAAAAGTGTATTCTTCGCCCTTTTGTCTGAATTTGATTTTGATAATGAAAATCAAGAGGATAAGCAGGATTCTATAGAAAATAATAAAAGCTATCCAAATAAAAATCCAACTTATTATAATAATAATTATAATAGGAATAAACATAATAATAATAAACCTCGTAATGAATATGAAGTAAATGAAATGAGAACGCAACGAGGAAATAAATCAAAAGATATAAACCCAAAGCAAAAATCATCAAGTCCACAAGACTTTATTAATGAAGCTTGTAGAAGATATGAAGAAGATGTAGATGTTACAAGCTTATTTCCAGAAGCAGGTACATCAAGATTGGGAAACGGACAGTAGTTGCATTTTGTAACTCGGATCCTAAAGAAAGCAAAATAAATCAGCAAAATGCAACTGATAAAAAAGAAAGTTTTGAGGTTAACACTATATATAGTGATCCTCATAGTGAACTCTTATATGATATTGAACCTGACGGTGTCAACATCATAAAAAAGAAATGTCCTCAGATACCATTAGAGGTGGAAGGCATCAAAGTTCAAGCATTGATAGATTCAGGCAGTGAGGTGACCTGTATTTCAGAAGAGTTTTATAAAGATAATTCTTATATCCTTAAAGATCGTCCAACTTTACCTATAGCAGGAAAAGTTATTAAGGGTGCAACTGGTTTAAAATCCACAAAAATAACGAAGCAAGTTATGTTAACTGTTAAGGTGGCTAGTATTGAATTTAATGCCATTTTTATCGTAGTTCCAAAGCTTGTGAGAGAGTGCATAATGGGCTACGATGTACAAAAAGGCTTAAAAATGATTTTAGATACTGTACATGAAAAAATATGTATCAGTAATCAAAATAAAAAGGAAATTATTCCTTATATTGATATCATTCTTGGACAGAATGAATATCAAAGTTTGAGTATTGAGTACAGTGAAAGTGTCTCAAAACTAAACAATAAAAATTCTAATGATCCTCAATACGATTTAATGTATGAAGAGATCGAAGAAAAAATACTGCCAAATGAAAGCCTTACAGATGAACAAAAACAAAAGTTAATTATGTTAATATTTCAATATTATGGAATATTTAATAAAAAACCAGGTTTGCTAGACGTTTATGAGCACGAATTGCAGCTCAAGGACGACAAACAACTGTCTATTCCCATTAATTATAAGGAAAAGGTAGCCATAGGAGTACTGCATAACTCAGTAATAGCCTTTGTTGATAATCTATTGTGTATATCTCAAAGTTTTGAAAAATACTTAGAGAATCTAGAAGAATTGTTCAAACGATTAGAAAAGCACAATTTAAGATTAAATTTTAGAAAATCTAGTTTTGTATTAAAGGAAGTACAATTTTCAAGTCATGTACTATCCTTAGAGGGACCAAGACCCCTAATAAAGAAGCTTCTCCTAGCATATAGAAAAGTAAGGAAGAAATAAAATAGCTTTAATGAAAATTATAATATAGAAGAAAGAAGAGAGAAGAAAGAAGATCTCTTATAATTTTAGATAATTAATATTAGTATTAATTTAATTCTATTATTCAATTTTATTATTTGAATAAAAAATAGTAGTTTTCTTTTTTCATATATCAGTAATTCAAATAGATTTTATTTATATATTTATTTCTTGTTAAAGAAAATTAAAAAATTTTGTTAGTAAAAACTACAGTTAATATATATATTTGTATCGATAAGACTTTACTTAAAACGCATCGAAGATAAAAAATTGTTTGTTGTTAAACCTACAAAGTTAGCAATTAAAAAATTATTGTTTTTTGAATATATTATATATAAATTTTTTTTTAAATTCTATTTTAGTGGGGGGGCTATAAAACATTCTGGAGTAGTTTTAAGAGTGATAGAATTAGGTAATTGAAACACTTATTTGCTCATTTATTGAGATACAAAATAGTTTTAATTATATTTAAATTTGAAAAAAGTAAAATTTCCTGAAAAGAATGTAACTTTATAAAATTAAATGAGTGTTTCAATTATAAAAAATTCAAATTTTAGATTAATAAAATTGATCAAAATAATGAAATGATAATTGAGAATTAAAATCATATTTATTTGTAAATATGATTAACTGTTTATATTTGCAAATTAAATTCATTATTAAAACTTAATATTTATTATAACAATAAATATAAGTAGTAAATCATATAGTATCTTTTAGTATTAGCAACGAATATAGACGCTTATAGAAGCGTACTCTTAAATGGGAAATTTCTGCCAAAAATGAGTTACCCAGCTATTGAGGGCGCCACTAGATCCCATGTATTTTTATATCTATATATATCAAATTTTTCATATGTATAGATATACAAACAATGTTAAAGTGTGACCCAGCGTATCGGACGAAAAATTTAACCCAGAAGTACGCTTCTATAAGCGTCTATCTTCGTTGGTATTAGAAAACAATTCAGAGATAGAATTGAAAATTTCTCTCTTTTAATCAAATGATATGTTGCATGCAAAAAATTTTCCATTCTATCTGGGGGCGATGAAATGGCTCATATCAATTCTATTTAGAATTATTAAATTGAATATGAATGTTTTATAAATAAATGAACATTATTTAAGACACAGAATGATTTTCTGTAATAATAAGTCTAAATTACGTTAAAGGTATAAGTAGGACTTCATAGTTACCTACTGAGGCCGATAACAAAGATAAGTCAAAATGTATATATACACCCTATTTAAAAAAAACACGTGTTTGTTGCACGTGAAAAAAACACGTGTAAAATACACGTATTTTTTACACGTGTTTTTTACATGTAAAATTTGCGTGTTTTTTCACGCATATTTTTCACGTGTTTTTTTCACGTGTATTTTTCAGGTGTATTTTTCACATATCGTTTTATAGCTTTTCGAAGAGCTTCTACTGTCCGGCCTCTTATATCTGCGTCTCCCAAATTTGTGTAAGGGATGACAAAATTTAGAAAAACGCCACCTAGCGACATAACGTCAAGTTTGACTTTAAGTCGCTAGGTGGCGTTTTTCTAAGTTTTGTCATCCCTTACACAAATTTGGGAGACGCAGATATAAGAGGCCGGATAGTAGAAGCTCTTCGAAAAGCTATAAAACGATATGTGAAAAATACACGTGAAAAAAACACGTGAAAAATATGCGTGAAAAAACACGCAAATTTTACATGTAAAAAACACGTGTAAAAAATACGTGTATTTTACACGTGTTTTTTTTACCGTGCAACAAACACGTGTTTTTTTTTAATAGGGCAGAGATAGTAAAATGAATATAGAAATGGAATGTTCTGTTTCTGTTAATGAAAAAGTATTATCAATATTTGATTATTAATAATAAAATATATTAGATGTAATTTTTTAAAATAATTGTTTATACATAAATAGAACATCCAATTTCTATAATATGTATAAGTTAAAATTTGAAGATAGGAATTAAAATATAAAAAATTAGCTTTTCTAGATGATAAATAATAAAATAGATTATTAAAAATAGTTTTTTGAAATGTAAAGGAAATAGAATGTTTTTTTTGCAAATATATTTATCATAATTAAAGGTTTCTTTTGCAAATATATTAAGAAGGGGCCGAACTATATGTCTTTGTCTAATAGCGTTTTTCATCATTTATTTAAACACTATCCGGTATAACAAGAAAAAAATAGCAGCCCCCGCTAGATATTAGTATAATAAGTAAATTTTGTAATAACAAACAAATTTTTTCACTGCGTAGTTTTTGAATAATTAGAGACCTACCAAAAAAAGATAGGTTATATTCTAGATTGCTAGTAGGTCTCTAATTAGTCAAAAACTATGCGGTAAAAAATTTGGTTGTCATTACAAAATTTACTAATTATACTAATATCTAGCGGGGGCTGCTATTTTTTTCTTGTTATACCGGATAGTGTTTACATAAATGATGAAAAACGCTATTAGACAAAGACAGCTAGTTCGGCCCCTTCTTAAATGAATTTTATCGAACATTCTATTTCCTAATGTATAATTCTTTAGTGAGAAATAGAACTTCATAGAAGGTTTATGAAATAATATAAAAGAGCGTGAATTCATCCAAGCTCTCTCATTCTCTCTTAGACGTTCGATCATGTAACATCTAAGATGTATTTTATCGGATTCTTGATCCGACTCTCTACACGAGAGCATGTAGAAATTAGATTAATTTAACGTTCTCGTTTCATTTGTAAATTTTATAAAAAGATATATTTTATTAAATGAAGTTAAAAAGTTAAAAGATATCAAATGATTTTAAATTTATTAATTTAAACTTATTTTCAGATAATAACAATCAAAAAACATCTTATCGTGAAAGTACATATTATCGCACATCCAATGGTAAAGCATCCAGTGAATGTCGTCGATTATTGTACCAACATAAATTGCATCTAAAATAAGGATATAATATCGCACTTCCAATAGTAAAGCATCTAATGGAAGTCGTCGATTATATAGCCTTTCATAATAATTAAAATATCAATTATCGCATCTCTAATAGTAAAGCATCTAGAAGAGGTCGTCGATTCTGGTGTTTTAATTCTGCCTGCTGTATGGATTATGTGACTAATGCATGTCAAGAACTTATAAACGTAACTTTAATCTATATTTTGGTAATTTATTATTAAAATTACCTGGCGACCGTGCATCCAGCAAAACGCGCCCGTTACAAAATATTCAATAATTTTCAATTAAGCATAACTTTTTAACAGCATTGAGCTTTTTTAAGCTAATAAGGCTTAAATTAAAGTATTTAACTTGTACTTTTTCAATATTTAATACATTTTTCTGTAAGATTTTTAGTTGTCCGGTCATTCAAGTTCTTACAACAACTTCTTTTCATTATATTATTGAAAAATATGTATAACTTTGTCTCTAAAATCTATTTAAACAAAAGAAAAAAGACGGGTTAATTTTTTTCATCTCAAAGGTGGAGATGATCTTTCCTTATAAGTAGGCTTTGATCATTCGTTTTAGTTATATATGAAAAAAATATTTATATTCAAGATATGATTGCCTAATTAATTATTACAAGTACGTTAAATGAACTTTGAGTTTAAAATTTCAAAATTTTTTTTTTCGGTATTATATTTGTTAGCAAAAATTTGTAGTATTGTAAAAAATTCAAATTTAGTAAATGTTTAGGTGCAATATCAATATCATTAACATTTTATTTTAAAAAATACAACAAAATAACCTTTACCACATACATTTAAAATTGTTAATAATAAACCCCGTCAAAAACGTTAAGCTAAAAATATTAGTTAAAAAAATAACTAAAATAAAGCTAAAAATGCAGCTATATTCAACTGAAATATAGCTATATTTATATGCATTTTTTAGGTAAAAATCCAGTTATTTTTTAGGTAAAAATCTAGTTAATATTTTCAGTGGCTAACAACAGCTGAAAATATAACTGTATTTTTAGCTATATTATCAGCTATATTTTTAGATATATTTTTAGGTACATTTTCAGCCAACAAATTTTCAAAAAAATAAATTTCTTGATTTCAAATGAACCATTTATTTTATTTAAATAATGATTCTGCATTATTCAACTGAATGTTGGTTAATTCAAATAAATGTTAATTCAAGTAAACGTGTTTTTAATTCGAAACTAATTTATTTCATTCAAACAAATAATTTAGTTTGTATTAATAAATATTTATTCAAATTTATTTTGTTCGTTTGAACAAATAAATTTATTGATTTCAAATGAACCGTTTATTTCATTTAAATAATTATTCTGTTCTATCCAACTAAATATTGGTTATTTAAAATAAATGCTAATTCTAATAAAAGTGTTCTTAATTCGAAATTAATTGATTTCATTCAAACAAATAATTTAGTTTAATTCAATATTTATTTATTTAAATTCATTTTGTTCCATCAAACAAATGAAATATTTGATTTCAAATAAACCGTTTATTTCATTTAAATAATTATTCTGTTTTATCCAACTAAACTTTGGTTATTTCAAATAAATGCTAATTCAAATAAACGTGTTTTTTATTCAAAGCTAAATTTTTCATTCAAACAAATAATTTAATTCAATTTAATATATATTTATTCAAATTTATTTTGTTCTATCAATCGAATTGAATATTTGATTACAAATAAACTCTTTATTTGATTAAAATAATAATTCTGCATTATTCAACTAAATGTTGGATGTTTCAAATAAATGCTAATTCAAATAAACGTGTTTTTAATTTAAAACTAATTTATTTCATTTAAACAAATAATTAAGTTCAATTGAATATATATTTATTGAAAATCATTTTGTTCTATCAATCAAATTGAATATTTGATTTCAAATAAACTATTCATTTGATTTAGATAATGATTCAGCATTATCCAACTGAATGTTGGTTAATTCAAATAAATGTTAATTTAAATAAACGTGTTTTTAATTCGAAACTAATTTATTTCATTCAAACAAATATTTAAATTCAATTCAATATATATTTATTTAAATTTATTTTGGTCGTTCGAACAAATGAATTTCTTGATTTCAAATGAACCATTTATTTTATTTAAATAATGATTCTGCATTATCCAACTGAATGTTGGTTGATTCAAATAAATGTTGATTCAAATAAACGTGTTTTTAATTCAAAACTAATTTATATCATTCAAACAAATAATTTAGTTTAATTTAATATATATTCATTCAAATTCATTTTGTTCTATCAAACAAATAAAATATTTGATTTCAAAAAACCGTTTATTTAGTTTAAATAATTATTCTGTTTTACCCAACTAAATTTTAGTTATTTCAAATAAATGCTAATTCAAATAAACGTGTTTTTAATTCAAAATTAATTAATTTCATGCAAACAAATAATTTAGTTTAATTCAATATATATTTATTTAAAATCATTTTGTTCTATCAATCAAGTTGAATGTTTGATTTAAATAATGATTCTGCTTTATCAACTAAATATTGGTTATTTCAAATAAATGCTAATTCAAATAAACGCGTTTTAAATTTGAAACTAATTTATTTCATTCAAACAAATAATTCAGTTTGATTTAATATATATTTATTCAAATTTATTTTGTTCGTTCAAACAAATAAATTTATTGATTTCAAATGAACCGTATGCCTCATTAAAATAATAATTCTGTTCTATCCAACCAAATTTTGGTTATTTAAAATAAATGCTAATTCTAATAAAAGTGATTTTAATTCGAATCTAATTGATTTCATTCAAACAAACAATTTAGTTCAATTCAATATATATTTATTCAAAATCATTTTGTTCTATCAATCAAATTGAATATTTGATTTCAAACAAACTGTTTATTTGACTTCAATAATAATTCTCCATTATCCAACTAAATGTTGGTTATTGCAAATCAATGCTAATTCGAATAAACGTGTTTTTAATTCGAAACTAATTTATTTCATTCAAACAAATATTTAAATTTAATTCAATATATATTTATTTAAATTTATTTTGGTCGTTCAAACAAATGAATTTCTTGATTTCAAATGAACCATTTATTTTATTTAAATAATGATTCTGCATAATCCAACTGAATGTTGGTTAATTCAAATGAATGTTGATTCAAATAAACGTGTTTTTAATTCAAAACTAATTTATATCATTCAAACAAATAATTTAGTTTAATTTAATATATTTATTCAAATTCATTTTGTTTTATCAAACAAATAAAATATTTTATTTCAAATAAACCGTTTATTTAGTTTAAATAATTATTCTGTTTTATCCAACTAAATTTTAGTTGTTGCAAATAAATGCTAATTCAAATAAACGTGTTTTTAATTCAAAATTAATTAATTTCATTCAAACAAATAATTTAGTTCAATTCAATATATATTTATTTAAAATCATTTTGTTCTATCAATCAAGTTGAATGTTTGATTTCAAATAAACTGTTTATTTGATTTAACTAATGATTCTGCTTTATCAACTAAATATTGGTTATTTCAAATAATTGCTAATTCAAATAAACGTGTTTTTAATTTGAAACTAATTTATTTCATCCAAACAAATAATTCAGTTTGATTTAATATATATTTATTCAAATTTATTTTGTTCGTTCAAACAAATAAGTTTATTGATTTCAAATAAACCGTTTGCCTCATTAAAATAATAATTCTGCATTATCCAACTAAATGTTGGTTATTTAAAATAAATGCTAATTCTAATAAAAGTGTTTTAAATTTGAATCTAATTGATTTCATTCAAACAAATAATTTAGTTTAATTCAATATATATTTATTCAAATTCATTTTGTTCTATCGAACAAATGGAATATTTGATTTCAAATAAACCGTTTATTTCATTTAAATAATTATTCTGTTTTATCTAACTAAATTTTGGTTCTTTCAAATAAATGCTCATTCAAATAAACGTGTTTTTTTATTTAAAACTAATTTTTTCATTCAAACAAATAATTTAGTTCAATTCAATATATATTTATTCAAAATCATTTTGTTCTATCAATCAAATTGAATATTTGATTTCAAATAAACTTTTTATTTGATTCAAATAATAATTCTGCATTATCCAACTAAATGTTGGTTATTTCAAATAAATGCTAATTCAAATAAACGTGTTTTTAATTTAAAACTAATTGATTTCATTCAAACAAATAATTTAGTTTAATTCAATATATATTCATTCAAATTCATTTTGTTCTATCGAACAAATGGAATATTTGATTCCAAATAAACCGTTTATTTCATTTAAATAATTATTCTGTTTTATCTAACTAAATTTTGGTTTTTTCAAATAAATGCTAATTCAAATAAACGTGTTTTTTATTTAAAACTAATTTTTTCATTCAAACAAATAATTTAGTTCAATTCAATATATATTTATTCAAAATCATTCTGTTCTATCAATCAAATTGAATATTTGATTTCAAATAAACGGTTTATTTGATTTAAATAATTATTCTGTTTTATCGAACTAAATTTTGGTTCTTTAAAATAAATGCTAATTCAAATAAACGTGTTTTTTATTTAAAACTAATTTTTTTATTTAAACAAATAATTTAGTTCAATTCAATATATATTTATTCAAAATTATTTTGTTCTATCAATCAAATTGAATATTTGATTTCAAATAAACTGTTTATTTGATTTCAATAATAATTCTCCATTATCCAACTAAATGTTGGTTATTTCAAATAAATGCTAATTCAAATAAACGTGTTTTTAATTTAAAACTAATTGATTTCATTCAAACAAATAATTTAGTTTAATTCAATATATATTTATTCAAATTCATTTTGTTCTATCGAACAAATGGAATATTTGATTTCGAAAAAACCGTTTATTTCATTTAAATAATTATTCTGTTTTATCTAACTAAATTTTGGTTCTTTTAAATAAATGCTAATTCAAATAAACGTGTTTTTTATTTAAAACTAATTTTTTCATTCAAACAAATAATTTAGTTCAATTCAATATATATTTATTCAAAATCATTTTGTTCTATCAATCAAATTGAATATTTGATTTCAAATAAACTGTTTATTTGATTTCAATAATAATTCTCCATTATCCAACTAAATGTTGCTTATTTCAAATCAATGCTAATTCGAATAAACGTGTTTTTAATTTTAAACTAATTGATTTCATTCAAACAAATAATTTAGTTTAATTCAATATATATTTATTCAAATTCATTCTGTTCTATCGAACAAATGGAATATTTGATTCCAAGTAAACCGTTTATTTCATTTAAATAATGATTCAGCATTATCTAACTGAATGTTGGTTGATTCAAATAAATGTTAATTTAAATAAACGTGTTTTTAATTCGAAACTAATTTATTTCATTCAAAGAAATATTTAAATTTAATTCAATATATATTTATTTAAATTTATTTTGGTCGTTCAAACAAATGAATTTCTTGATTTCAAATGAACTATTTATTTTATTTAAATAATGATTCTGCATAATCCAACTGAATGTTGGTTAATTCAAATGAATGTTGATTCAAATAAACGTGTTTTTAATTCTAAACTAATTTATATCATTCAAACAAATAATTTAGTTTAATTTAATATATTCATTCAAATTCATTTTGTTTTATCAAACAAATAAAATATTTTATTTCAAATAAACCGTTTATTTAGTTTAAATAATTATTCTGTTTTATCCAACTAAATTTTAGTTATTGCAAATAAATGCTAATTCAAATAAACGTGTTTTTAATTCAAAATTAATTAATTTCATTCAAACAAATAATTTAGTTTAATTCAATATATATTTATTTAAAATCATTTTGTTCTATCAATCAAGTTGAATGTTTGATTTCAAATAAACTGTTTATTTGATTTAACTAATGATTCTGCTTTATCAACTAAATATTGGTTATTTCAAATAAATGCTAATTCAAAAAAACGTGTTTTTAATTTGAAACTAATTTATTTCATTCAAACAAATAATTCAGTTTGATTTAATATATATTTATTCAAATTTATTTTGTTCGTTCAAACAAATAAGTTTATTGATTTCAAATAAACCGTTTGCCTCATTAAAATAATAATTCTGCATTATCCAACTAAATGTTGGTTATTTAAAATAAATGCTAATTCTAATAAAAGTGTTTTTAATTTGAATCTAATTGATTTCATTCAAACAAATAATTTAGTTTAATTCAATATATATTTATTCAAATTCATTTTGTTCTATCGAACAAATGGAATATTTGATTTCAAATAAACCGTTTATTTCATTTAAATAATTATTCTGTTTTATCTAACTAAATTTTGGTTCTTTCAAATAAATGCTCATTCAAATAAACGTGTTTTTTATTTAAAACTAATTTTTTCATTCAAACAAATAATTTAGTTCAATTCAATATATATTTATTCAAAATTATTTTGTTCTATCAATCAAATTGAATATTTGATTTCAAATAAACTTTTTATTTGATTCAAATAATAATTCTGCATTATCCAACTAAATGTTGGTTATTTCAAATAAATGCTAATTCAAATAAACGTGTTTTTAATTGAAAACTAATTGATTTCATTCTAACAAATAATTTAGTTTAATTCAATATATATTTATTCAAATTCATTTTGTGCTATCGAACAAATGGAATATTTGATTCCAAATAAACCGTTTATTTCATTTAAATAATTATTCTGTTTTATCTAACTAAATTTTGGTTCTTTTAAATAAATGCTAATTCAAATAAACGTGTTTTTTATTTAAAACTAATTTTTTCATTCAAACAAATAATTTAGTTCTATTCAATATATATTTATTCAAAATCATTTTGTTCTATCAATCAAATTGAATATTTGATTTCAAATAAACTGTTTATTTGATTTAAATAATAATTCTGCATTATCCAACTAAATGTTGGTTATTTCAAATAAATTCTAATTCAAATAAACGTGTTTTTTATTTAAAACTAATTTTTTCATTCAAACAAATAATTTAGTTCTATTCAATATATATTTATTCAAAATCATTTTGTTCTATCAATCAAATTGAATATTTGATTTCAAATAAACTGTTTATTTGATTTAAATAATAATTCTGCATTATCCAACTTAACGTTGGTTATTTCAAATAAATGCTAATTCAAATAAACGTGGTTTTAATTTAAAACTAATTGATTTCATTTAAACAAATAATTTGGTTCAATTCAATATATATTTATTTAAAATCATTTTGTTCTATCAATCAAATTGAATATTTGATTTCAAATAAACTGTTTATTTGATTTAAATAATAATTCTGCATTATCCAACTAAACGTTGGTTATTTCAAATAAATGCTAATTCAAATAAACGTGGTTTTAATTTAAAACTAATTGATTTTATTTAAACAAATAATTTGGTTTAATTCAACATATATTTATTTAAAATCATTTTGTTCTATCGAACAAATGGAATATTTGTTTTCAAATAAACCGTTCATTTGATTTAAATAATGTTTCAGCTTTATCCAACTAAACGTTGGTTATTTCAAATAGAAGCTCATTTAAATAAACGTGTTTTTAATTGAAAACTAATTCATTTCATTCAAACAAATAATTTAGTTTAATTCAATATATATTTATTCAAATTCTTGTTGTTCGTTCAAACAAATGAATATATTGATTTCAAATGAACCATTTATTTGATTCAATTAATGATTCTGTTTTATCTAACTAAATGTTGTTTATTTCAAATAAATGCTTATTCACATAAACGTGTTTTTAATTCAAAACTAATTTATTTTATTCAAACAAATAATTTAGTTTAATTCAATATATATTTATTCAAATTTATTTTGTTCTATCAAACAAATGAAATATTTGATTTTAAATAAACCGTTCATTTGATTTAAATGATTCTGTTTCATCTAACTGAATTTTGGCTATTTCAAATATATGCTAATTTAAATAAACTATTTTTTATATTCAAAATCAATTTGTTTCTTCTAAATAAATAATTTAGTTCAACTGAATAAATATTTATTTGAATTCATTTTTTCCTTTAAATTAAAATCGTTATTAATGGTCGATTACGTCGGTTTGACTTTGAGTCACTAGGTGGCGTTTTTCTAAGTCTTGCCATCCCTCACACAAATTTGGAAGACGCAGGTATAAGAGGCCGGGCAGTAGAAGCTCTTAGAAAAGCTATAGAAAAATATGTAAAAAATACACCTGAAAAATACACGTCAAGAAAACACGTGAAAAATATGCGTGAATAAACACGCAAATTTTAAATGTAAAAAACACGTGTGAAAAATGCCTGTATTTTACACGTGTCTTTTTCACGTGCAAATAACACGTGTTTTTTTTTAATAGGGTACAATCGAAAGTAATTGAGATCTCGAGATGAGGTCGTACATTGAAGATAAGACACGAAAATGTCACGCAGCGTTAAATTCTCGAGAAGCATTTTTTGGCGGCGAACGAGCAATACAGTCAAAATTTACGATGCAAAAGAGGGCGAAAAAATAAAGTACGTGGATGTGTGTTCATTGTATCCGTATATTTGTAAATATGGGAAATATCCTATTGATCACTTAACTCTCTACGTAGGCGAGGACGAGTGTTGTACTCTCGTGGGTCAAACAAATGATATAAGTCTCGTTGAAGGTCTCATTAAATGTGATGTATTGCCGCCGAAAAATTTATATCATGCTGTACTCTCCGTTAAAATCCATAATAAGCTTTTATTCCCACTATGTCGAACATGCGTTGAATCGTTTCATACCACAGATTGTGATCCTGAAAATGTTGATGATCGAGTTTTTACCGGTACACGGGTGGCTGACGAGTTAGAAAAAGTCGTTCAAATGGGCTATGTAATCAGAAAAATATTTGAAATATGGTCTTATAAAAGCGGAAAATATTACGTAAATATATATCCGGACGTAAAATCTTGACCTTAAAATGACATTCAAGGTAATGGTCAAGGTCATGGTCATTATTACCGTCTAATAGCCAAGAAAATATCCTCTATCTTTTGTTTCAAGCTTTTTTTCCTAAAATACAATCCCGTTGAGTTATTTCGCCGTTCCGGTACTTTTGGCCCACCCTGTATATATATATATATATATATATATAGGTTATAGAATTAAGACAAAAACAATTTTGTAATAGATTTCATAATATATTGAAATTAAAAAATAATATAACAAAATAATATATTTATTTTCTGTTAATTAAGGTGGCTCAAGCGCTTGGTGCCGTATCAAGCGCGGCCCTGTCTGCGACATCAAAATGTTTTTATTGATAGAGCTATTATAACTGATTAAATAGTATTATTGATTATTTCTTATGATAAGAAAACAATTTTAAGTAATCAAGAGTAATAAAAAAGAAAAAAAATTTTTTGTTTTGTTTCTCATTACAAGTTTTACTTTGGTACGTCCCTGCTGTTTTGTTGGTTACGAGCACTCTGAACGCACGTTAGCTATACGTATGGCGCCTGTATCTGACGCGCATGCGCAGAAGCTGCCATTATGTGTAGCAAATTCTATTTCGCATTCTTTTAGATTTATTTTCTCTTGTATTTCTTCGTCAAGTCCTTTTTTTCTTCTTGAAAAATGATCTTCGTGAAACAAACTATAAGTGTATTATTTTTATTTTAACTTGTACTTTTTTATATTAGCGTAAAACCTAATTTATGATTCAGTCCCATAAGAGCACATGTATTAATTACAATTATTAAAACATCTTTTTCTTTAAAAATAGTTCGTCAACCTCTATTTTTCAAAATAAATATCGAAATATTACGATATAAAGAATATTTTAATACAAATTTTGGATAGTTTAACAATTTTAGAAAAAATCGCTTGAGCCACCTTAAGTAGCCGTCAATTTTTTTCATAATTATTGGTTCCAGAATAATCTTCATTCTTTCCACTCTCATTTTAAATCTCTCTCTGTCACGAGCCGCTTGCTCCCACTCTCCACGTCGTGCTGCACGACTCGCATAATCCCACTTGCGTATCACGTGAATATCCAGTCTACCTTCCTTGAAATGCACCTTTTTTGTTTGATTCATTATTATTTTTTTTTGCAAGATACGGATAATTACCACACTTCCTAACGACAACTCTCTATAAAATTTCATTGAAATTTAAGAATGTTAGTCTTTAATGAATTTTTTGTTAAAATTTGATTACCTTTTGCTAAAATTTCTTGACTACAGCTCATTTATTTTCACGATACCAAAACTTGTACAACACTAACCTATAAATGCTGCTGCTTTCACTTTTATATTGGAAATGCGAGGTGACGAGCAGAGTGGTAGAAGTAGTGGTGGGAGGTACAAGTAGTGATGGTGGCGAGCATTTTTGAGCAAATAACAGGTTAATACTTGTTAAGCTCTTCCAAACATATAGCTAAAGAGCGGAATAATGCTGGCGTCAGCCAGCTATATGGCTAATCAGCTAAAGGATTGGCTAGCGCCAGCACGATACTGCTCGCACACGTGCGCGCGCCACCGCCCACTCTTGCTCATCACTACTAATGATCGTATATTTAGAGTGGTTGAAGAATTTGATGAGGTTAGTAGTATAAGTTTATCAGCAGCGGTAACATGGACATTTGCAGGTGGGTACATCCGTGAACTTTGATGATTTGTGGACCCAGCTCGTGTGGTAAAACAATATTTGTGAAGAATTTTTTGCATTACATTGATCACATGAGTGATAAGAAATTCGAGTGTATACTCTTGTACTATACCGAGTAGCAGCCAATTTACAAGGAGTTGGCTGAGGGAATCGAATTTCACGAGGGTTTACCAAAGAGCGAAGATTATGCCAATGACCCACGAGCAAAACTCTTGATTTTCGAAGATCTGATGAGAGAATCGTCCAGCAGAGCTGTAGTCAATCTCTTAACCAAAGGCAGTCATCACAATAACTTGAGCGTCATCTTTATCTCGCAAAACCTCTTTCATCAAGGTCAGCGAAAAATCTCTCTAAACTCTAATTACATCGTGGTATTTAAAAATCCGCGCGATCAAGCGCAAATAAATCATCTGGCGCGCCAAGTCTGCTCCAAAGAGCCTCGTTTTTTGCAAAAGGCGTATCTCGATGCCACAGCACAGCGACACGGCTATTTGTTCATAGATCTGAAGCAGGGTACGCCTGAAAACGTGAGATTTCGTACTTGTATATTTCCGTTTGACAAACATCAGTACGTTTATGTGCCTCGTTGCACACCCATAAAGGCTGGTGCTTGCTCGAATAATGTACCAGTCGTGCGATTGTAATAGAGCTGGTAAGACGTAGTCGTAGCAGACCAATTCCAGAAAAGTACTGGACTCGAATCAAACTTTATAAACTTAAGGCTATATTACGCGAAGCAAATTCTAAACTTATAACGTACATTTGCGAGTGTGCTTTGAACATTTTACGTGGAAATATTCCATTCAGCAAGTATTATAAGAGATAATTGCGAAAATTTGCACCTCTGTTGCGAAAACTCGCTAAACCGGGTAGTTTGGAGGTAAAAAGGAAATTGGTGGTAAAATCAGCATATTTACTGCGACTAATTGTAAAACCTGTTTTATCGGCATGGAGTACGCAAGAAAAATTATATCAGTACCGCAAGAGTATTTAGAGCAACATCGGCAACAGCAGCATGACGTAGCAACTACCAATCATACAACACCACCATCCAGTGTACAGAAAGCTGGTACAGCCACGACACGCCTCGACGAGGAAATGAGTAAATTTTTCATTCTGTGGATGATAAGCGCCAAAAATCTTTGCAATATCAGCAAATCTTGCAGCGTTACTTGCATCTAAAAGAGGAGGAGAACGATGAGAGTGGGGGTATAATACGTCCAAACAAGACAACATTATTGGAAATGAAAACGACAATGGGTACAGACAATAATGACGAAATCGACGTCAAACAGATTGGCGAGTCAGTACTGCAGAAATTTTGAATCAATGCTAGGCATCTCATTAGATACTTGCGGCAAGCTGGTAATATTGAATGAGATAGACGTGGTATAATCAAGCTAGATGGCGCTGCTGTCAACGGTACTAATATTGTCGATTTAGTGAACGAGGCCATGAGAAGTAGGAAAAGACCACCACCGCGCGGATACAAACAGTTTGCATGCGTCTTGCGACAAGTTAGTATACCTCAAGAATTCATTGGTAACGATCAACACTGGCGTAAGATTGCATCTCATAACTCTGAATCTTTGCTGTCATCGTCGTCAGAAAATCAAGGTTATTATACTTTAACAGGTATTAGTCAAACGAACGCAAAGGAGAAAGAAGTTGAGAGTGCAAAAAAGCGTAAAAAAGTTGGTAGCGAGTTGACAGCTACGCCATCAACCCCTGCAAAAAAGAGTCGCCTCGAACAGCTCAAATGGAACCGTATGTGAAAGCATGAAAGGAAGTGATGGGGGAGAAGGAGGGGAAGAAAACTGGTACTTTTATAGACCAATTGATTTCAGTTGTACCCTTTGAAATGCATCTACCAGGCAACCAGTTTCTCGGTCCTGGCACGCATCTCGAAAAGCATCTCAGACTTGGTCAGAGAGGAAAAAACCCTCTTGATAATGCCTGTCTAGAGCACGATATTTCATATTCAAATAAAAAAATAACGAATCATATAAAAACCGACAGACTGCTGGCTGAACGAGCATTCTCACGCATGCTCTCGGAAACTGCGGATGGTAATAAAAAGACTGCAGCTGGTATTACTGTTTTGTGCATGATCAACAAAGTTGTGTTTGATAAATTTTTAAAACGTATTAAAAATACATTTAAAAGACAGCAAAAGAGAGAGAGAAAGCTAGTTTATAAGAGAAGGAGGAGCAATGAGAAAGAAGGAGAAAAAGAAGAAGGATACGTCAAAACCGGACGATCTTGAGCATTATTACTATAATCTTTCTGCACAATCAGCGTACGCTGGTGCTCATCTACTGAAATACGCAAAACCCAAAAAATTTGATAACAATGCGATTGCCAAATGACTGAAGAGCCAGGATGCACATACTTTACATAAACTCGTGAGACATCGTTTTCCTTGTCGACATTACGTTTTAAGCCCCTTTGAACTGTGGGAAGCTGACTTGGCAGATTTTAGATCACTTAATACCTACAATGATGGGTACAGCTTTATTCTCATTGTCATTAATGCACTTTCAAAGTTTACCTGGGTAGAGCCTTTTCTCGACAAAACCAACCGAAGCGTCCCTGTAGCATTAGACAAAATTTTATCACGATGTGATAGTAGACATCCTATTTACCTACAGACTGATAAAAGTAAGGGATTTAACGGTCGAGAGATGCAAGAGGTGCTAAAAAAGAAACATATTACCTACCAAGTCGTCAGAGACCCTGATATAAAGGCAGCCATTGCCGAACGCTTTATTTGAACTCTCAAAGGTCGAATCTGACAATACTTGACTTACTCACGCACAAGATGTTATATAAATGTTTTCCAAAAAATTGTGACGTGTTACAACGAGTCGTGGCACAGTGCCATAAAAATGCCCCCTTCCAAGGTCAACTTATATAATGCTCACGTGGTACGTCGAAATTTGACGTTGCGTTACCGCGAAAAAGATCCGTTTAGAGTAGCTAAATACAGCGTTGGTGATCTGGTTCGTGTCAGTCGTGCCAAGACAGCCTTCAGGAAAGCACACGAGGGTGGCTGGATTCCGGAGCTGTTTAAAATTGTTAGAGTCGACACAAGACGACAACCACCCATCTAAACTTTGGCAGATCTTGATGGAGGAAAAATTGATGGATATCTTTACGAAGAACAGTTGAGCAGAGTGCGCAAGGATTTAGATAACGAAGCGTTTGAGGTTGACGAGGTTTTGAAGAGCAAAGGTAGGGGGCCGAAAAAACAATATTTGATTAGTTAAAGGGGATATCCAGAAAAATTCAATTCTTAGATAGTGGCTAAAGATTTGAAAAACTTACAATGAACGATGAATTTTACATGGTTTTACCGAGCAACAGCAGCAAGTTTGTCTTTCCACACAATGTGGCGACACATTTTACAATACAATTATCACAAAATTTTTGTCTTCATGGCGACTGGTGTGTAGGTCTCACAGAAATTCAAATACCTCTTACATTTCAGAATATATCAATAGTTGAGCGAGAGAGAGTCATATCTGTTACAACAGCGAAACTTATGATGGAAAATGTTTTGCGAGAAACAGAGAAGAGTTAACAGAGGACCGAGGTGTTTGCCAGAATCAAACCTGGTGTTTATCGTGACATTGAAAGTCTCTTAGAAGAAATAAATAATCTCGAGAATGTGAAAAATCATTTATATTTTGAAATCCAAGCTGGTGGCCATGAACAGATTAGATGTCAAAGTGGAGAATATTGTACAACTTATATGCACACGTTTACACCATCGGAAAAATTACTTAGAATTTTAGGTCTGGAAAATGTACCAATTTTCTCTTGCAAAGGTAATGAAGAACACTACATTACCAGTAATCGTCCAGCAAAGCTTGTAAACGGATTACCAACCGTACTCATGGTTTACAGCAATATTTGCCAGCTTTACGTAATAGGTAATATGCGCACAAGCTTACTACGTATAGTCTCGCTTCGTTTGCGCGATTACGTTTACGGAGGCGTTGAAATTAAAAACTTTTCACCACCCATGTACCTACCACTGCTGTCTTCAGCGTTTAAGTCGATCGAAATAGATATAAGAGATGAACACAGATTTTCCATTCCATTCGACTACGGTACGTTGACTGTAACGCTTCACTTCAAGCACATCCGCTAAAATATCTGAGTTTGAAGATTTTTTCAATAACCAAATGGTTGGTGGTAGGGGTAAGTGCGTTAGGGTTGGTAAACCTTGTTTTGGTTATTACCAGTCGGGTGCAGAAATAGGTAATTTTTTGAAAGGTTTCTTCCGAGCAGCTATACCGAAAATCAAGCAAGGTGCAAAAGTATTCGGTAAAGAGGCTCTCCGAGCAGGTAAAAATATCCTAGATGATGTCACTCTAGGTGGCAGACCTGTCAAAACGGCGGCCAAAGAGCGCATTCGCGAGAGTGGTAAAAATCTCAAAAGAAAAGCTGACGTTGTTCTGGACAAATTGCTCTTGGGTGAGTCGAGTGGAGAGGAATCAGAATATAAAAAGAAGAACGAGACATCGTCAGCTCAGTCGCTAAGTGCACCTGGTACTACAAACACCTCAGCGGCTAAGCGCTCGAAAAATGGTAAAGTTGCGAAAAAGAAAAAGAAGCAGAATAAAAAAGCACATGTAGCTAGATATATTTTTGAAAATTAAAATTTCAAGATGGCGTTGTTGCATACAGAATCTTGTCAGTCTCTTACTGGGTATAGTACAAACCGATATCTTCACTCAACGACCAATCACCAATTGAATTTACCATTCCTGACAACACTGAGTATCTAGACTTGGCTTACACAATGTTGAGTGTGAGTGTTAGTGTAACATGCACCAGTGCTGATCCACTTGAAGATCCTAACGTTGGGCCAGTAAATAATTTTTTGCGTTCGTTGTTTAATCAAGTCGACGTGCTATTCAATTAGAAACCTGTTTCACCGCCAAACAATGCTTATGCATACAGAACTTACATTGAAACATTACTATATTATGGCCCAACAGCTAAAAAGTCTCATTTAACGAGTGGATTGTGGTACGATGATACAACAGGGAAAATGGACGATACCACAGGTGGTAATGCAGGTTTCAGTCAGCGTAAAGCGATTATGATTGACAGGAAAATTGATTTACTGAGCCATTTACATTGTGATGTTTTTAATCAAGACAAATTATTACTGGATGGTGTTGAAGTTAGAGTAAGGCTCGTGTGTTCTCGTGATGAATTCTGTCTCATGGATCATGCTGGTGCTTTTACGGTAAATATTACCGAGGCTACGCTTTTTGTGCGTCGGATCAGATTAAATCCCTCACTTGTGCTAGCACACGAAAAACTACTGTCATAGACTACTGCAAAATACCCACTGACACGTGTAGAAGTTAAGGCTATGACATTACGTAATGGTGTGCATGGGGGAACAATCGACAATGTCATATTAGGTCAACTGCCAAAAAGAATTATACTCGGTTTTGTTGAGAATAAAGCTTAGAATAGCGATAAAAGTCTTAACCCATTCAATTTCAAGAATTTTAATATAAATTTTTTGTGTCTGTACGTTGATGGAGTGCAGGTGCCATCGAAACCCTTACAGCCAGATTTCAAAAAAGCAAATTGTACGATGATGCTTATCATACACTTTTTTTCGGCACTGGTATTTACTTGATTACCCGTGAAGACTATCCGAACGGTCTATTCGCTTTTGATTTGACACCTGATTTATCGGCGAGTGATGGTAGTCATTGGAATTTGATAACAAATGGTAATGTGCGAATCGATTTTAGATTCGACGACCCGCTAGAGAGCGCTGTAAATTGTATAATTTATGCTGAATACGCCAATTTGCTCGATATTGACTCGTCGAGACAGGTTGTCGTGGATTATAGCGGTTAAGTAGTGGCGGTGGTGGTGGTGGGGGGTAAATTTCTCGCTATTTAAGTAAAGCAAAAGCCAGCTCTATTATCTCAGTCGGCGAGCAACTTTCATTGCAAACAGTATGGACGTGGTAATTGACGTGCAGTTTTTAATGGACAACAAAAATCGTTTGATTCCAAAGGAGGTGGCTGTACTTGCTATTCATAAAAACTTTATCGCTCATTGGATTGTGGTGCCTCTATTTAATTTAAGACGCTTATCTAAAAATGCTTTGAGACAGAACAATTGGGCGACACTGAATCATCATGGTCTGGAGTGGTACGAAGGTGATAAATCGATAAAAAGATTATACAAACATTTCGAAGATATTTGCATGAATTGTCGTACAATTTTCGTGCAATATCCAGAAAAGGTTGAACTACTTTCCAAGCTCACCTTATGTAAGATTGAAAATTTAGAAAAAGAACAAGATTGTCCAGCTTTTAGAAATTTAAATTTCAGCAGTGTACAGTGCATGCACCATTACTTAAAATCACCTTATTCAAATTACGTGTGTGCACTAAATAACGTTGCTAATCTGAAACATTGGCTACTAAAACTAACCCCAGCGTAAAATCGCTGATTTTGGAAGAATTTTTTGAAATTCTCCGCAATGAATTTAAAAGAGATTGTTCGATATCTAATAAGAACCAAGTTTAACGCAGTAGGCGATTATCCAGTGGTCCGGATTCCTCTGGGTGAAACCTTATGCGTTCATGCTTAATACACAAAATAACCAGCGTGATGCGCACTGGGTTGCCATATACGTTGATAAGTATGACACAGGTGTGTACTTTGATAGTCTCGGTAAGCCACCACGAATTCAACATTTACGATGTATTCAGCAAAATTGTAAAAAATCTAGATGGAATAATAAACGCTTACAAAGCGAATATTCCAACGTTTGTGGTCATTATTGTATCATATTTTTGTATTATATGTCTAGTGGATTAGGTTTCAAGAAATTCTTGGAAAATTTCTCATAGAACTAGCAAAAAAATGATACTGTAGTTAAGAATTTTTGTGGGAAAATCTCGTACGAGTAATATGATATTTGGTTGTCTCTGATTGGTCGCACATCAGCTTTTTGCGGCGCCCCCACCAATTTTTTACACTATAAAAGAAGCGGCATTTGCTTGGTGTAACCACAGTTTGACGACGGTAACAGCAGCAGTAACAACAAAGCTCAAGCAAGATGGTTGGTCAAAAGAGAAGCCTGGAGCAGACATTTGGTAATGGCTTGGCATATTTAATAAAACAAAACAGCAAGAAAAATTATTGGCAGCAGGTTCTGCCAATGGTCTACGGACTGAACAGCTCGTTTGGAAAAATTATCCAGGTAGACCTGGAGAATATAGGCGGTGAAGGCAAAAAGGAGTTTGCACTTGTAGTACGCTTCTGTGGAGCCAATTTTTAAGGTCTACCTCTGTCACTAGACTGTTGGGAGGCGTTGAAGCAGGAATTTGATAAAATTGAAGATTTTTTCACTTGCTATAATGAGGAATTTATGCTAGATCAGCGGCTATCTATTCCTGGATACACTATCCGTTTTATGATTAGTTTTCACGAGAGAGCTTTTCAATTGGTACCCAATGACGCACAACCAGGAGGAGAGGAGTGTGGCGGATCGCCGAAAAAATATGGTCGATTTAATTGGTCACTTGTATTTAAACGTGTCACATTTGAACGTTTAAAAGATTTATCAAAATGTATAGATTATTTAATTAGATATTTAAATACTGCTGTAAAATCTGTAGATTATATATTACGAGAAATGGTTACAAATATGAAAAATGTATTAAAAATAGTCGATATAAAAAGTACAATGTCGAGTTTTAATGATAATTTTGTAAATGATCTCATCGAATTATTAAAAAAGAATAATCTAGTTTTCGGAAAAGAAGATTTGTTTATAATCATACACGAATTTATTATTTATCATATGTACACACTAGTTAATTGTATGAATGCTACCTTGTAATGTTTTATTATTAATAATAAATGTTGTTGGACTTTAAAACGTGAGTATTTCATTTACCTCGTTCATTACCGATTCCTACAACCTTCATACACACAATAATATTGCAAATTATATATTTCACGATTCGATATAAAATTTTTATAATTTTAATATTTAAAAGTATTTAGTTGCGAATTAAAATCTTTTAAATTAATATTTTATGATTCAATATAAATTTTAATAATCAAAAAGTATCATGTTGCATATTAAAATATTTTAAATTTTTAAATATCGATTAAAATATTTTTCATCCTTACTCTAAATTTTTAGGAGAGGGTAAGTGATCCTTTAGTTCATCCCCACTCTAAATTTCTAGGAGGGGGTGAGTGACCCTCCAGTTGTTTGGGTACCATGCCTAAAAAACTTCTACTTCGCCTTCTCAGAGGTCATTGACCTAGTGGTTATTAACCTTTAGGGTGGTGGTGTGGGGGTTTGTTTTATCGGTCCATGGTGTCCCAATAACTACTTGTGATGAAACGTCGCAGAATATTTATTCCGTCGCATTGTTTTCCGTCAATTTTTTCCCCATATTCACATGGAGCGGAGTAGAAGTTCTATGACGTTGATTAGTAATATTATAATTAAAAAATTATGTTGTTGATCGAAATATTGGTTATAACAACAAAATATATTTTATTTTTACAAGAAAAGAATCTCATTAGAATAACATTGAGTGATTATTTCCAACTTTTTTAACATTTTTGTCCTTAATTTAAAAATTGCGGACACAATCGTAGGCTATTTTAACAGTTTTTCAACTAAATTCCGCTCCATGTGAATATAGGGAAAAAATTTGACGGAAAACAATGCGACTGGATGAATGTTCTGTGATGTTCCGTCTCATATTTTCCACACCATCTGATTTCACCCTAATAGGTATATGATTCGTAATAGTTCAGGTCAGGCAGCCTTCTTGACCAAATTTGCGAATGAGAATGAAAGATGATCAAGTAAATGTACCTATATAAAACGAAAAATAGTAATTAGTGAAAAGGCTTTCATTTAATCACCAACTATCTCGTGTGTACAGTGTCAAGAACCTAGTACACTACCGACTTATTGGGCGTTCTTGCGCACTTTGTTCCCTTTTGATACAAGATTCTCTTTCTCTCTCTCTCCCTCTCTCATATTTTTCTAAATTTATACGATGTTCATCTTAAATTAAGCTTTCAATATTTTTTAGCATTTTAGTTTATTATATTTCAATTTTATTCAAGTAGGTAAACTATGGGGATTCAAGCCCATGGAGATTCAAGCTCATGGGAATTCAAGCCCAGGAGGGTTCTAGCCCAGTTATTCTTAATGTGGTATTATTTTGAGCGCAGAATTTTTTTAAACTTTTTTTAATTTTTATTTAACTGTATGTAGCGATATATAACAAGTATGTACTTGCATATATATCGATATACTTGCATATATAATGATATACTTGCGTATATATATCGATATACTTGCATATATAATGATATACTTTCGAATATAACGATATACTTTTATATATATAAAGATATACTTTTATATATATATAAAGATATACTTTTATATATATAAAGATATACTTTTATATATAACGATATACTTGCGTATATATATCGATATATTTGCGTATATATAATGATATACTTTCATATATATAACGATATACTTGCGTATATATAAGGTTATACTTTCGAATATAACGATATACTTTTATATATAGAAAGATATACTTTTATATATAACGATATACTTTTATATATATATATAAAGATATACTTTTATATATATAAAGATATATATAAAGGTATACTTTTATATATATAAAGATATACTTTTATATATATAAAGATATATACAAAGATATACTTTTATATATGTTTGCATAAATGTACACATAAACTTTACATTCTTTGTTAATCAATAGTTTACCTTAAATATTAATTTTTAAACCTCATTTTAATTTTGTATATTTGATATCTTTGGGCGATGTTTGAGGTTTGTATTTCTCATAGTACTCTTTCCAAGATATGTTTTCCTTCTTCTTCTCATTGTTAGAAGAATGAAGAAGTGGAGTACAGTTTGAACGATCAGGGGTACTTGTACTTTGGCCCATGATGAAATGAATGTTGTCTATGATATGTGTCGGTATTCATAGGAAGTGATGAGAGCCCCAACCATCGCTCTCATCTGTGAGATACAACCACCTGATATTATCTCTCCTTTTGACTTCCTTTACTTGCATTCCATAGCTGAATTTTCCAGTGGTACTCGACTCTCATTAAAATATTTTTTCATGAGTCTGATGTTGTGAAGAGCACAACAAGCTTTATACATTCCATCGTGGTGGGGACAAACGGTCACTAGCTTTATCTTATCCAATGGTGGATAACCCATCTCTGTGACATCGGTAACGTTGAATTTAAAGCGCTCTAGCCACTTTTTCTTTATACTACCCATTACTAAAATTTTGCTAGCATCTCGTGAAGCTCCTTTAAAAATATTTGCTACTTCAGTGTAGGGAATCGTACCAGAATGTCAGCACAATCCGTGATAATATTCTTTGAACCATGTATTTTGCACTTTATTTTTTTCTGTAAGTCTTCGCCAAGGAAATGGTTCCTTGAAGAGTAATACTAGAGGTTCGGAATCATCGTTAGCGGAACTATAGCTAGCTCTTTGAGGACATAGTCATCACCGGGCTGCTTGAAGCCTTGCATATGGACCAAGTACTCTATCCTGAATGACACTCTCGAGCGTGAACATGTAATTTATAAGGGATTTTCCCCACCATTCAGACAAGTTTTCTCACATTACCACTGACAGGGCTGTACTCTACAATACGATCGTGTATGATCAAACAATAAGCTGATGTTCCAGGAAGAACATTAGCTCTTGATTCGAACTCCAAACGAACATCTACTGAAGCACTTTTTAGAGACTCATTTTGTTTCGAGCAGTCAATTACAATCAGAGGAATGTGTTCAATAAATTGCTGCTTTTTGAATAGTGGCTCCATATCCTTATCATAGTAAGCATGCTGAAAATTAGCATACATATCGTATAGAACTGCAAACTGATTATGGGTGATATCTAAATTCAGATTTCCATATGGATCATACTGAGAATTCAGAAACAGCTTTACATTACTCAAGTTACAATGATCGAAACGACTCGCATTAGTTGTCTTTTGATTTTTTCGACCCGTTTGAAAGCCTAATATGACGAAACGTGGCTTTTCCAACTGATTGGAAGTTTTAACAGTCCAAACATGTTTTGATGTAGTTGGAAGTAGAGGATACTCGTACAAATCCCAACTACGAAAACTCATAGCAATAGGTTTTTCTTTGCCAATGTGATTGAGTAGCTGAAGTTTGTGAGCATTCGATAACATTATGTAAGGCATAAGCCATTCTATTCTTTGCAAATCAATCTTGAAATCTTCGTATCTATTTTCATGATGCCTCTGAACTACTGCATTCAAATCATTCCTCGATCTTGTCAGTATGAGTTCATGTTTTACATTGACTACAATTTTACGATAGTCTTCAGCAAAACCGAGAATCATACTCAGAGGAATAGATATGTCAAAGTAACCCGCTTCATTATTTATTTTTTGATTCTCCTGTACATCAACCCATCCAGCATTCTCGAGAATTGATTCTTGACTGGGACAGAAGGAAAGCCATCCTTTCATGAGTGTAGTTAAACCAACATTTTTACATTTATCGATCTCTACAGCATTGATTTCATAGCGAATTTCTTCAAACATGTGACAGATGGCGTTATTGACTAGCACTGTATTGGCTGCAGCAGTTCCATCAGTTTTCACGAGCCTACCACAAATATGGAGTGAACTACGCGATGGAAGAAGACATAAGTCTTGGTGTTGAATAGATATACGAATCTCATCACTATTATTGAATGAAGACGCAGAATAAGGCTGATGAGCGTGTACTTCATAATGTTCGACAGATTCATCAAACTTTACTCCTGACTGTATACTCAGAATTCCTTCCATATTTTCGAAAACAGCAGAAGAATATACACGTTACTTTCCACTACGGATTTTTAGCCCTAGACTTCTTAGGAACTGAATGTTTTGTCGTGTTAACGCTTTCTTTGTCGTTCGACGACTGATGACTGGTCGGCATGTTGACTTACTTATATACCCTCTACCAACTTTAGTGTTGTAGACAATACCCATTATGCTTCTTTAAGATGTATTCTTATTGTTATTATTTCTCCTCGAAAATTAATCAAGTGTCCGTCTTGATCGACGATTCGTACTTGAATGTGATCTATGCTCTTGATGCTGATCGGAAGATAAATGACTGGAGATGGAACTTCGATGATCTTATATCCCGATGGAACTGCAGGAAAGAACTCGTGTATGCTATGCACTCGTTTATCGATTATATGGGCACCAGAGGTTATGTTGCACTCGACTCGAAGTGCGTTAACTTTCAAAATGGCTACAGGTAAATCAGAATCGTGATCGATTTTTTCTGGCAGAAGACGTTCAGTAAAACCCAGTAATGAGGCTATGGAATCTTGTGGTCGAAAATCAATGGGATGACTGCAGGTTATAACGCAACGTAGTGTGCTATTATTTGGCTTTATATCGATTGAAATTTCTTTTGGTGCTAATGCTTCACAAAGATAATTTTTTATATCTTTGATTTCGTAACTTCCAGTCGGTAATACAATTTCTTCATTACCAACGTAGAACTTGTTATTACCACTATCGATATTGGGTATTGAATTGAAGGTCGAAAGTCCAATTAAGCCAAGAACGTAGTTCTTATCGGATGAAAGTTCGATCGGTGGAAAATACTGAGCTTCGAGCACTGATGATGTAATAGAAAAGCTTAGCGTAAATGAATCTTCCATGATTGTTCAATGGATAATGAGAGAGATAGCTAATTTGACTTTCCTTTTATAAGTTTTTTACTCAAGAACATCAAACATAAATGACCACAATTAAATGTATCATAATCTTGATATCTCTCGTAGTTATATTTGACTTCATCTACTCGCAAATAAATCATTAAATCCAATGGTGGCTGAAGGTCTCCGAAAGAATCAAAATAAACAACACTTTTACCTCGCTTACGATAAGCTACCCAATGTGTGCCTGGACCATCAAAATCATCAAGATTAACGATTGCAGATTCATGGTAATGCGGGCCGCTTAATGGTAAAGCATTTCGCATGAATACTTCTCGAAAATTTGGGATTTGCAATATCTGGGCATACTTTACGAGGTCAAAGTCGGTCAAAGCTCTTTGTGGTAATCTTACTTCAAGGATCTTTTTTTTTAGACTTCAGGCGAAGACCAAGTCCTGTCTTGTAAGGTTTCAAATAAAGACCTTTACCTAAAGCTATTTCTTCCATCCTCTGTTTATGCCTTTGTTTCTCCTCGAATTGTTTCTGAGCAGCTTTGGAATCATTAACTGCTTTAGTTATTCCTGCGGCACCTCCTGCTAAACTACCAATTGCACCTAGACCAGCAAAAAGAGGAATAAGGAATGGTAAGAATCCTCCAACTTTAGATGGAATTGATAGTCTGCGTGGTACTTGGATTTTATGCTTACCACCAGCTTTTCTCACAGCACTTCGATCACCCTCTAAGGCAGAGAGGATAGCTTTACGAGCATACTTACTGGGTTTCATGGATCTGGAAGCGGCCTTTATTATTTTGTTTAGAGTAACAGTGGGAGTCTTCTTTTTTGAACCCATTCCAAGCTTAGATTTTATTTTCATACTGTTTGCAATAGCGAATGCAGCTGCTTTTTCACCAATACCAGCGTCTTTCGATGATAGTCTTTGCCAGGCTTTTTCTCCTAGAACTTTATCAGCGATATTTCTAGCCTCTATATTTTCACGATTTTGTGAATAAGAGATATCGTGCTCCTTACAAGCTTTGTCGAGAGGAATAATTCCTTGATCACCTCTAGCTAAACGTTTGGCTAATTTCGTACCAGGTCCACAGTACTGATATCCCGGTAAATGAAGTTCTATTGGAAGACTATTGATTATTTTATTAAGCAAACCACGACCGCGTCTACGATATACGATCATAACACTTCGAAGGTCGAAGAGTAACTGATTCACAGGGTATATAAGCGATGTATTTATACTTAATCGAGCAGTTGTAGTTTGAATCTGTTAAGATGAATTTCAAAGAACAATCTGTCAAGCTGCCGATAGTGAATTTTGATACTATCGTCGAACGAGAGAAAAAATCAAAGAAACATGGAAATTTACTTCCAGGTAGTATAAGAGCTGTATTTTGTGGACCATCTAACTGTGGTAAAACTAACAGTTTATTAGCACTCATAACGCATCCTAATGGTCTAAGATTTGAAAATGTTTACGTTTATTCTAAATCACTTGATCAAGCAAAATACAAGTTTCTGAAAGAGCTTTTAGAACCGATAGAAGGTATGCAATACTTTCCATTTAGCGAACACGAGTCAGTAATACCACCTGACGAGGCTCTTCCAAATTCCATAATGATTTTTGATGATGTAGCTTGTGAAAAGCAAGACAACATTAGAGCCTACTTCTACATGGGAAGACACAAAGATGTTGATTGTTTCTATCTTTGTCAGTCTTATGCTCGCATCCCAAAACATCTCGTGAGAGATAATGTCAATCTTTTGATAGTTTTTCGTCAAGATGATGTTAATCTACGACATCTATACGATGATCATGTTAACTCAGACATGACATTTCCACTATTCAAAGAATTATGCTTTAAATGTTGGAGAGATGACAAGCATGGATTTTTAATGATCGCTAAAGATAGTCCACTGAACTCTGGTAGATATCGAAAAGGTTTCGACTGTTTTGCTATAAATATAACGAACACTCGGCATTAATTCATCAATCTGTGTTTGATTGTCAAAGCGACAACATGGGAGACCAGAATAAAGTTTTACTTCAGCAACTCATTCAAGCGCGTAAAGCAGTTAAACGCAAGTATGTTGTACTTGTTATGTTGTATATAACATACTTAGGCGAGAATAGAAGTGGCATTGAGTTCTCATTCGAGTAGGCGCGAGGAAGTTAAATAGGAAGGAGGAATTATATACAACATAACAACTTGTTATGTTGTATATAACATACTTAGGCGAGAATAGAAGTGGCATTGAGTTCTCATTCGAGTAGGCGCGAGGAAGTTAACGGAGAGGTATACGAGTCACGGGTGCACTTCCTACTTCGAGTTCACTCGGTGTAAGGGGTTAACAAGTGGCGATTCTTGGTTGTACCTCACAGATGGGAGCGAAGGTTGGGGCTCCCATCACTTCCTAAAACAAAAAAAAAGTTTTTTTTGTTTTAAGCAACGTATTCATTGAGCTGCAGTTTTATCAATCCAACTATTATTAGTACTATCAAAGCCGAGCCACTTTACGTATACTTGATTCCCACGTCTCTTTAGAACTTTTTCTACAAGATAAACGTCAGGATATTTAACTTTTTGAAGTTCTTCTTCGTAAAAGCCACCAGCGATTGGCTGATCTTGATAGTCTTTGAGACGGTACGTTGTCGGCTGCGTTGCTTTAACTTGTTCAATCGTGAATATTTCAGCAGACCAATTAGGTGTGTATCCTTTTTCGAATACTTGTTTCAACTTGCTGACTCGGACCTTGTCACCGACCTTGAATTTTGCATTTTTTCTCACAACTTTGCAAGCAAATCGTGCACAAAACTGAGTTTCATTTTCAGCTGTAACATCTTTTGGTTTAGCACCAATCGTTCGATGTTTTGTATTGTTGTAAGATTTTATCAGATCAGGTAAAATATCAATCCATTTATAGCTACCACGCAAGCTGAAATTCATCTACATTTTATGTTTAAGAGTTCGATTGAAGCGTTCGCAAATGGATGCTTTGAGGTTACTATACGTTGAGTATAAGTTAATCTTGTAATGTTGCATAAGATTTTTAAAATTAGTATTATAAAACTCTTTGCCTTTATCTGTCTGTAAATTTTTGGGTACTCGACCCTGTCGCAATATAGATTTCATCGCAGCAGAGACTTCTGCTCCAGTTTTTTGTTTCACAGGAACGGCCCATGCGTATTTGGAAAAAACATCTATAACTGTAAGCATGTATTTGTAGCCTTTGTTCTCTCGAGAATAAGGTTGCATCTCTACAAAATCAGCTTGCCAAGTTTCATCTAAACCTCGCACATCAAATTGTCGACGTGGATAGTGACGTCTGGCTGGCTTATGAAGCTCTTCTACAACTCTTTCGTGCTCCATGGTCACAGAGTTAATGATTGCTTAATTACAGAAAATGGGCTTTTATACTCTGAATATTTGTTTTAGCATCTTGCATCCAATTTTTAATTAACTCGTATAGACCTTCAATGTCTACATTAATTTTCTTTATCTTTTCATCATACTCATTCTTTAACTTTTGCAGTTCTAGTTCTGATGCGTTAAGATCATCTCTTAATTTAGCAGTGACTATGAATATACTCTGGACTTCAGATGTAATCAAACCTTGCAGTGTATTGAAATTAACGGCATCATTTGATTGCTGAGGAGTGGCAACATTGCATAACCTCTTATTTTCTACATCGAAATGTCCATCTTTTGTGAGTTCATAGCCAATACCCGAAGGTCCTCGACTACCCTCGCTTCGTTTAAGATTACGTCCGAACACATCGACGCTCATTTTGATAATGTAACGAGTTTTAACTTGCAGCTCAATATATATAGCCAGCTTCTCGTAACTCTTCGATGATGGAATGAATCTCGTTAGTATGACTAGGATTACCAGCTGCTTTTTCAGCAACCAATAAACGAAGTCGATCAACGAGCTCGTTTGGATCATCCCAGTAGACATAATCAAACTTTGTATTTTTTCGCGCGATTTTGTATCGAGGTAACGATCCACCTTTTTTATCAGAAAATAGAGGGCTATAATTTCACTGAATTTTTTACTTACATGTATACGAATGGGTTCATCGTTTTTGTATCGTTTCTTGTGAGCCTTCGTGATTTCAAGAATTTGACGATAATTTTTCAAATCTTTATCAGTTATTGAGTCTGAAACAGAATGTTTTTCAACGAGCAATTCTTGAAAACCTAAAGTCTTTTGAAACTTTTGACCCTCTACTTGAATATAACTTTTCTCAAAATATATCGGTTAATTACCGAGAAAAAATTGATCACCCTTTCTACGAACCCCATAAATTTTATCCATTTCTCTAACTTGTAAGTCCTCGGACAAATCTTCACTAGCAGACTCAAACAAAGATCGAGAAGAATCATTTTGTAAAGTGTCCTCCAATTCAGTATCATCACTATCTTCATCGTACTTTTCTGGTAAGGGTTCTGGCTTCAAAGTTTCGCGCCTTTTTTTACCTTCAGTGACGATTTCCATGAGTGGATCGATGATTGGCTTAAAAGTTTCTCCAACAATCCTTTCCGTATTTTCTTTTCCAAATTTTAACAAGTCATACTTGCGTTTAACTGCTTTACGCGCTTGAATGAGTTGCTGAAGTAAAACTTTATTCTGGTCTCCCATGTTGTCGCTTTGACAATCAAACACAGATTGATGAATTAATGCCGAGTGTTCGTTATATTTATAGCAAAACAGTCGAAACCTTTTCGATATCTACCAGAGTTCAGTGGACTATCTTTAGCGATCATTAAAAATCCATGCTTGTCATCTCTCCAACATTTAAAGCATAATTCTTTGAATAGTGGAAATGTCATGTCTGAGTTAACATGATCATCGTATAGATGTCGTAGATTAACATCATCTTGACGAAAAACTATCAAAAGATTGACATTATCTCTCACGAGATGTTTTGGGATGCGAGCATAAGACTGACAAAGATAGAAACAATCAACATCTTTGTGTCTTCCCATGTAGAAGTAGGCTCTAATGTTGTCTTGCTTTTCACAAGCTACATCATCAAAAATCATTATGGAATTTGGAAGAGCCTCGTCAGGTGGTATTACTGACTCGTGTTCGCTAAATGGAAAGTATTGCATACCTTCTATCGGTTCTAAAAGCTCTTTCAGAAACTTGTATTTTGCTTGATCAAGTGATTTAGAATAAACGTAAACATTTTCAAATCTTAGACCATTAGGATGCGTTATGAGTGCTAATAAACTGTTAGTTTTACCACAGTTAGATGGTCCACAAAATACAGCTCTTATACTACCTGGAAGTAAATTTCCATGTTTCTTTGATTTTTCTCTCGTTCGACGATAGTATCAAAATTCACTATCGGCAGCTTGACAGATTGTTCTTTGAAATTCATCTTAACAGATTCAAACTACAACTGCTCGATTAAGTATAAATACATCGCTTATATACCCTGTGAATCAGTTACTCTTCGACCTTCGAAGTGTTATGATCGTATATCGTAGACGCGGTCGTGGTTTGCTTAATAAAATAATCAATAGTCTTCCAATAGAACTTCATTTACCGGGATATCAGTACTGTGGACCTGGTACGAAATTAGCCAAACGTTTAGCTAGAGGTGATCAAGGAATTATTCCTCTCGACAAAGCTTGTAAGGAGCACGATATCTCTTATTCACAAAATCGTGAAAATATAGAGGCTAGAAATATCGCTGATAAAGTTCTAGGAGAAAAAGCCTGGCAAAGACTATCATCGAAAGACGCTGGTATTGGTGAAAAAGCAGCTGCATTCGCTATTGCAAACAGTATGAAAATAAAATCTAAGCTTGGAATGGGTTCAAAAAAGAAGACTCCCACTGTTACTCTAAACAAAATAATAAAGGCCGCTTCCAGATCCATGAAACCCAGTAAGTATGCTCGTAAAGCTATCCTCTCTGCCTTAGAGGGTGATCGAAGTGCTGTGAGAAAAGCTGGTGGTAAGCATAAAATCCAAGTACCACGCAGACTATCAATTCCATCTAAAGTTGGAGGATTCTTACCATTCCTTATTCCTCTTTTTGCTGGTCTAGGTGCAATTGGTAGTTTAGCAGGAGGTGCCGCAGGAATAACTAAAGCAGTTAATGATTCCAAAGCTGCTCAGAAACAATTCGAGGAGAAACAAAGGCATAAACAGAGGATGGAAGAAATAGCTTTAGGTAAAGGTCTTTATTTGAAACCTTACAAGACAGGACTTAGTCTTCGTCTGAAGTTTAAAAAAAAAAGATCCTTGATGTAAGATTACCACAAAGAGCTTTGACCGACTTTGACCTCGTAAAGTATGCCCAGATATTGAAAATTCCGAATTTTCGAGAAGTATTCATGCGAAATGCTTTACCATTAAGCGGCCCGCATTACCATGAATCTGCCATCGTTAATCTTGATGATGTTGATGGTCCTGGCACACATTGGGTAGCCTATCGTAAGCGAGGTAAAAGTGTCGTTTATTTCGATTCTTTCGGAGACCTTCAGGGACCATTGGATTTAATGATTTATTTGCGAGTAGATGAAGTCAAATATAACTACGAGAGATATCGAGATTATGATACATTTAATTGTGGTCATTTATGTTAGATGTTCTTGAGTAAAAAACTTATAAAAGAAAAGTCAAATTAGCTATCTCTCTTATTATCCATTGAACAATCATGAAAGATTCATTGACGCTAAGCTTTTCTAGTACATCATCAGTGCTAGAAGCTCAATATTTTCCACTAATCGAACTTTCATCCGATAAGAACTATGTTCTTGGCTCAATTGGACTTTCGACCTTCAATTCAATACCCAATATCGATAGTTGTAATAACAAGTTCTACGTTGGTAATGAAGAAATTGTATTACCGACTGGAAGTTACGAAATCAAAGATATAAAAAATTATCTTTGTGAAGCATTAGCACCAAAAGAAATTTCAATCGATATAAAGCCAAATAATAGCACACTACGTTGCGTTATAGCCTGCAGTCATCCCATTGATTTTCGACCACAAGATTCTATAGGCTCATTACTGGGTTTTACTGAACGTCTGTTGCCAGAAAAAATCGATCACGATTCTGATTTACCTGTAGCCATTTTGGAAGTTAACGCACTTCGAGTTGAGTGCAACATAACCTCTGGTGCCTATATAAACGATAAACGAGTGCATACCATACACGAGTTCTTATCTGCAGTTCCACCGGGATATAAGATCATCGAAGTTCCATCTCCAGTCATTTATCTTCCGATCAGCATCAAGAGCATAGATCACATTCAAGTACGAATCGTCGATCAAGACGGACACTTGATTAATTTTCGAGGAGAAATAATAACAATAAGATTACATCTTAAACAAGCATAATGGGTATTGTCTACAACACTAAAGTTGGTAGAGGGTATATAAGTAAGTCAACATGCCGACCAGTCATCAGTCGTCGAACGACAAAGAAAGCGTTAACACGACAAAACATTCAGTTTCTAAGAAGTCTAGGGCTAAAAATCCGTGGTGGAAAGTAACGTGTATATTCTTCTGCTGTTTTCGAAAATATGGAAGGAATCCTAAGCATACAGTCGGGAGTAAAGTTCGATGAATCCGTCGAACATTATGAAGTACACGCTCATCAGCCTTATTCTGCGTCTTTATTCAATAATAGTGATGAGATTCGTATATCTATTCAACATCAAGACTTATGTCTTCTTTCATCTCGTAGTTCACTCCATATTTGTGGTAGGCTTGTAAAAGCTGATGGAACAGCTGCAGCCAATACAGTGCTAGTCAATAACGCCATCTGTCACATGTTTGAAGAAATTCGCTATGAAATCAATGCTGTAGAGATCGATAAATGTAAAAATGTTGGTTTAATTACACTCATGAAAGGATGGCTTTCCTTCTGTTCCAGTCATGAATCAATTCTCGAGAATGCTGGATGGGTTGATGTAGAGGAGAATCAAAAAATAAATAATGAAGCGGGTCACTTTGGCTTATCTATTCCTCTGAGTATGATTCTCGGTTTTGCTGAAGACTATCGTAAAATTGTAGTCAATGTAAAACATGAATTCATACTGACAAGATCGAGGAATGATTTGAATGCAGTAGTTCAGACGCATCATGAAAATAGATACGAAGATTTCAAGATTGATTTGCAAAGAATAGAATGACTTATGCCTTACATAATGTTATCGAATGCTCACAAACTTCAGCTACTCAATCACATTGGCAAAGAAAAACCTATTGCTATGAGTTTTCGTAGTTGGGATTTGTACGAGTATCCTCTACTTCTAACTACATCAAAACATGTTTGGACTGTTAAAACTTCTAATCAGTTGGAAAAGCCACGTTCCGTCATATTAGGCTTTCAAACGGGTCGAAACAATCAAAAGACAACTAATGCGAGTCGTTTTGATCATTGTAACTTGAGTAATGTAAAGCTGTTTCTGAATTCTCAGTATTATCCATATGGAAATCTGAATTTAGATATCACCGATAATCAGTTTGCAGTTATATACGATATGTATGCTAATTTTCAGCATGCTTACTATGATAAGGATATGGAGCCACTATTAAAAAAGCAGCAATTTATTGAACACATTCCTCTGATTGTAATTGACTGCTCGAAACAAAATGAGTCTCTAAAAAGTGCTCCAGTAGATGTTTGTTTGGAGTTCGAATCAAGAGCTCATGTTCTTCCTGGAACATCAGCTTATTATTTGATCATACACGATCGTATTGTAGAGTACAGCCCTGTCAGTGGTAATGTGAGAAAACTTGTCTGAATGGTGGGGGAAATCCCTTATAAATTACATGTTCACACTCGAGAGTGTCATTGAGGATGGAGTACTTGGTCGATATGCAAGGCTTCAAGCAGCCCGGTGATGACTATGTCCTCAAAGAGCTAGCTATAGTCCCGCTGAACGATGATTCCGAACCTCTAGTATTACTCTTCAAAGAACCATTTCCTTGGCGAAGACTTACAGAAAAATATAAAGTGCAAAATACGTGGTTCAAAGAATATTATCACGGATTGTGCTGGCATTCTGGTACGGTTCCCTACACTGAAATAGCAAATATTCTTAAAGAAGCTTTACGAGATGCTAGCAAAATTTTAGTAATGGGTAGTATAAAGAAAAAGTGGCTAGAGCGCTTTAAATTCAACGTTATCGATGTCACAGAGATGGGTTATCCACTATTGAATAAGATAAAGCTAGTGACCGTTTGTCCCCACCACGATGGAATGTATAAAGCTTGTTGTGCTCTTCACAACATCAGACTCATGAAAAAATATTTTAATGAGAGTCGAGTACCACTGGAAAATTCAGCTATGGAATGCGAGTAAAGGAAGTCAAAAGGAGAGATAATATCAGGTGGTTGTATCTCACAGATGAGAGCGATGGTTGGGGCTCTCATCACTTCCTATAAATACCGACACATATCATAGACAACATTCATTTCATCATGGGCCAAAGTACAGGTACCCCTGATCGTTCAAACTATACTCCACTTCTTCATTCTTCTAACAATGAGAAGAAGAAATAAAATATATCTTGGAAAGAGTACTATGAGAAATACAAATCTCAAACATCGCCCAAAGATATCAAATATACAAAATTAAAATAAGGTTTAAAAATTAATATTTAAGGTAAACTATTGATTAACAAAGAATGTAAAGTTCATGTGTACATTTATGCAAACATATATAAAAGTATATCTTTATATATATATATATATATATATATATATATATATATATATATATATATATTATATATAATATATATTATATATATTATATTATAATATATATAAGTATATCTTTATATATATATAAAAGTATATCTTTATATATATAAAAGTATATCGTTATATATACGCAAGTATATCGTTATATATATGAAAGTATATCATTATATATACGCAAGTATATCGAGATATATACGCAAGTATATCGTTATATATAAAAGTATATCTTTATATATATAAAAGTATATCGTTATATTCGAAAGTATATCATTATATATGCAAGTATATCGATATATATGCAAGTATATCGATATATATGCAAGTACATACTTGTTATACATCGTTACATATAGTTAAATAAAAATTAAAAAAAGTTTAAAAAAATTCTGCGCTTGAAATAATAATACATTAAAAATCACTGCATCGAATCCCCATGCACTCGAACCCCCCTGCGCTCGAACCCCCCTGCGCTCGAAATAATAAATATCGTTAAAAAGTTAAAAAAAATTCTGTGCTCAAAGTAATACATATAATTAAAAAATTTTTTAAAATTCTGCGTTCGAAATAATACTACATTAAAAATAACTGGGCTAGAACCCCCCTGGGCTTGAATCCCCATGGGCTTGAATCCCCATGGGCTTGAATCCCCATGGGCTTGAATCCCCATAGTTTACTTACTTATTCATAACTTTTATTCTTGGAGTATATTTTGATATTACGCTGTTAAATCGTATTTTTATTAGTAGTTTTAAGTTTTGTTATCCACTGTTATGTATTCACATTAAGTCAAACTGGGTTTTACCCCGTGACTAATTAAATATATGTCAAATCAAATCAGCGGCAGCGTAAGTAGCGACATCACGCACGTTATTTGTCTCCTTTTTTTTCCCTTATTTATATTGTTTTTCCCAAGTGATTATTTTTGCAGAAGGTCGTCCACCACTGGGGCCTCATTCTAGAATTTTTTTTTTCGATATATTGTTTTATCACCCCAATTCCGATAAAATATACAAATTGACGCTATAAATGTATTTAGCAAGTATTTTATCACCAAATATATTTATTTTCGTAGGTTAGTTGGTAGTTATTATAGGGAAATCTAGTCATTTTAATTTGTATCGATAAAAACAATTGGTATAAAGTTGAAAATACCGTGATAAATTTTAGTTTTATGTCTATTCACTTAAACTGAATATATTTCTTTTTTTTTCTTTTTCCCATTTATTTGTGAGTTTGCTACTTTTGGATTTAGCGTGATGTCTAAAAAGTGTACTTCCTATTGAAAATGGTCACGTAATCATGACGTGATTTATCATGTGACTATCATGGGATTTATCACGTGACATTTTAGATCAGGACATCACGTGATTATCACGTGATTATAATATATTTTTTTATATTATCCATCTTTAATCACGTGACTATTTATCATGAATTTCTATAATAAGCGAAATAAAAAAAAAAATTGTCTTTATCCAAACTGATAAAGAAGAATTTATCATCCCTGTTCTGAATCAACTATTTTATTATTTTTGCAATATAAGTATGTAAATAAAAACATCATATAATAGATTTCGTATAAAAAGTTTAAAAAATATATTTCACTGATATGAATATTTTCTTTAGTAAATACAAGTTCGAAAACTCTGCAGGTTTCCTGAAGGAATTGTGCAGTATAATGTGCAGAATTTCTACAGAAAATCTGCAGATTCCTATGCAGAGATTCTGAAGAACACTGTGCAGAAATGGCTGGATAAATTTCCTCATTTTCCGCTGAAACAATCTACATAAATTATGCAGAAATTATGCAGAAATTATGCAATGATTATGCAAAAATTACACTGAAGGATTGTAAATAAAAAACGAATGAATTTTTTTAAGCTCGCGCCCTCACAGAAGAAACTATACAGTTTCGCTGTAGAATTTGTGCAGAAAATCTGGAGATTATTGTTCAGAGATTATGCAGAAATTACGCAGAAAATCTACAGATTGCCATTCAGAAATTATGCAATGATCATGTAGAAATTATGTTGAGCACTATGCAGAAATTATGTAGAAATTATGCACTGGGATTCTAAATTATAAACCTATCAATTTTTTTCAACTAATATAACTTCTACAGAAATCAATACTGGAGCATAAAAAAATATTCAGAAAAAGTATAGTACAATTCTTATAAGAAGGTAAATAAATATTACATAGTAACAAAATATTTCAATAGATTTAAAAACAAAGTGAAAAAGATTTATTTTCAAGTGATAATCACGTAATCAAAGATAAAAAAATATATTATGATCATGTGATTATCACGTGATTACCTGATCGAAAATGTCACGTGATTATCACATAGTGGCAAGAGTGTGGTAATATTTATCATTCTGGTTGTGGTAAGCTACTAAAGGGTCTGCATGCCCTGCCTTAGGGAAGTTAATATGCCTTTTGCTTATTTTCGGATAAGTTTTATGGGAACGGATGTCTCGTCTCGCATTTTGTCACCTGCATCTACTGGTATACCGCAAGATACTGAATATGCTGCTTGAGAAACGTACTGAATACACTGCTTGAGAAGATGGAAAAACTTGACAAGCTTGACTCTCTGCAAACTTCTATTACTTCTATTGATTTCAGACTATCAACTTTAACCAGCAGTGTGTCTGCTCTTGACAGGCAAATGCAGGATATTTCGATAAGTTTGGATAGGTGCATTAATGCTGGCGAAACACGCTGGATCACCTGGAACTGAGGAATAAATTAGATCTGCTGTTGGCTGCACCTCCACCTACTTCTGACTCTGCCCGCTGTGATGTGGAGTTTGTTAAGATTTCTAAGCTTGATGAACTTAACAAGAGTTTGGCCAAGCAGTGAAGGGGCTTGCAATTCGACAGCTGCATGCGGAGCACTCGGCTGATTTAGTTTTAAGCGGTCTTATCCCGTTAGGTTTGAGGACTTTTAAAAAGCTGCATATGCTATTTTTGCTACACTTTATATCAGCATATTGTTAGATGATATAGTGTCTGTCAGACCTATGCGTCGCTCATCTGTTGCTACCCACACAGCATGAAAGATTACTGCAAGGTTGCTGCAAGGTTTCATAAAAGTTTCGAAACTTCGCAGCAACTTTTCATGAAAGATTGCAGTAAACTTTTATATGTTCGCGCTAGAACCCGGTTGAAATATTTCTAAAAACCTCGCAGCAATCTTTCAGAAAACCTCGCAGCAACCTTTCATGAAAACCTCACAGCAATATTTCAGGAAATGTAACAGAAACATTTCAAGAAACCTTGCAGCAATCTTTCAGGAAATGTAACAGAAACATTTCAAGAAACCTCACAGGAATCTTGCGGGAAAAATAGCAAAAACATTTCAAGCAACCATACAGCAATTTTTCAGAAAATCTCGCCGTAACCTTGCAGAAAACCTCGTAGCAACCTTTTATGAGATATTGCAGCAACATTTATATGTCCGCGCTAGAACCCGGTTGAAATATTTCTAAAAACCTCGCAGCAACGTTTCAGGAAAAGCTCGCAGCAACATTTCAAGAAACCTTGCAGCAATCTTTCATGAAAATTTTCTCGTAATATTTCATGAAATTTTTCCCAAATTTTGCCGCGAACAACGCTCATACCTTTCCGTATGGTTTCCTGCAATATTTTGTAAAATATTTCTTAAATCTTGCCAAAAGCTTGCTGCAGTAATATTTAATAGTAGGCAGGATTTTCTATCCTTGTGTGATCAAGTTTTTCTTATTTGCTTAAGTATCAATCGTTGTATCTATAAATTACTAGTTGAGCGCAATAGTATTATTATCAATATTTGTGCACAAGAAGAAAAAATTCCTCAGCATCGTTTTTGAGAAAAGAAGAGAATATTGAAATAAAAGGTTTTGTTTCTAATATTTATGCGTTCTTTACTTTTTTCAATAACAATTCGATGGATTTTTTTACCCTACGCATAAATATTTATAATAATAGCATACTTATTGCGCTCAACTTCCCGTTTACAATACAACTACAGCAATAAATACTTGAGTAAATAACAGGAAACCAAATATAAGGCAAGAACAGCGAATCTGGACTGCTCTTAGAATCTTTTATAAAAACTTGCGGAATTATTGTTGAAACTGTTTATGAAAGGTTTGCTGCAATTTCATTTTGAAATTATTCATGAAACTTTGCTGATACTTTTTGTGAAACGCTTTTCTGGAATATTTTATAAAGATTGCCAAAAATATGATAATAACCATTGGCGAAATGTACATAGCAATATTTTTTGTGATATCTTAGAAATCTTGTCAAAAACCTTGCAGAAATCTTACTGCAAGTTTTAACAAAAGATACCTCGTAATATTTCATAAACTATATTCATCAAATTCTGCTGGAAACCTCATTGAAACCTTTCATAAAAGGTATCTTGCAATATTTCGTAAAATGTTTCTAAAATCTTCCACGAACCTTGCTGCAACCTTTCATCAAAGGTCTCTTGCGATATTTCGTAAAATGTTCCCCAAATCTTGCTAGGAACCTCACTGAAACCTTTCATGGAAGGTTTCTTGCAATATTTCATAAAATGTTTCGAAAATCTTGCAGGAACCTCGCTGCAATCTTTCATGAAAGGTTTCTTGCTATATTCCATGAAAAGTTCTCCAAATCTTGCAGGAATCTCGCTGCAACCTGTCGTGAAAGGTTTCTTGCAATATTTTATGAAATGTTTCTAAAATCTTGCAGAAAGCTCGCTGCAATCTTTCATAGAAAGTTCGATACAATATTCCATCAAAATGTTGTCTAAATCTTGCTGAAAATCCCGCTGAAACATGTAATAAAAGTTTTCTTGCAATATTTCATGAAATGTTTTTAAAGTCTTACAGAAACCGTGCTGCAACCTTTCATGAAAGGTTTCTTGCAATATTTCATGAAATATTTCTAAAATCTTGCAGAAAACTTGCTACAACCTTCCATGAAAGGTTCCTTGCAATATTCCATGAAATGTTTTCTAAATTTTGCTGAAAACCTCGCTGAAACATGTCGTGAAAGTTTTCGTCCAATATTTCATGAAATGTTTCTAAAATCTTGCAGAAACCTCGCTGCAACCTTTCGTGAAAGTTTTCTTGCAATATTTCATGAAATGTTTCTAAAATCTTACAGAAACCTCGCTGCAACCTTTATGAAAGGTTTCTTGCAAAATTTCATGAAATGTTTCTAAAATCTTACAGAAACCTCGCTGCAACCTTTATGAAAGGTTTCTTGCAATATTTCATGAAATATTTCTAAAATCTTGCAGAAACCTCGCTGCAACCTTTCATGAAAGGTTCCTTGCAATATTCCATGAAATGTTTTCTAAATTTTGCTGAAAATCTCGCTGAAACATGTCGTGAAAGTTTTCTTGCAATATTTCATGAAATATTTCTAAAATCTTACAGAAACCTCGCTGCAATCTTTCATGAAAGGTTTCTTGCAAAATTTCATGAAATATTTCTAAAATCTTGCAGAAACCTTGCTGCAACCTTTCATGAAAGGTTCCTTACAATATTTTCTAAATGTTTTCTAAATTTGGCTGGAAACCTCTATGCAACCTTTCATAAAAGGTTTCTTGCAATATTCTATGAAATGTTTTCTAAATCTTGCTGAAAACCTCGCTGAAACATGTCATGAAAGTTTTCTTGCAATATTTCATGAATTGTTTCTAAAATCTTGCAGAAACCTCGCTGCAACCCTTCATGAAAGGTTTCTTGCAATATTTCATGAAATGTTTTATAAAATCTTGCAGAAACCTCGCTGCAACCTTCCATGAAAGGTTCCTTGCAATATTGCTTGAATTATTTTCTGTAACCTTGTAGCAAGTTTGCAGCAATATCACACTGAAATGTTTTATGAAACCTCTTAGCAATGTTAAGACAAGATTGCTGCAATCTTGTGACAATATTTCAGCACAATATTTCAGTGAAAGTTTTACTGCAATATTTCATGCTGTGTGGGTAGTTCTCATATCGCTCATGATCAGCCATCTTTGGAACCTGCATCTGGCTCTGACACTAACGAGTCTGTTTCTGTGCCTTCTTCGAAACCGAATAAAATAGTTCCACTGCTTGTCACACACAAAAGTGCTACTTTGATGCACTTATCGATTCTTGTTAAAATTCGAATCAAGAACCTGCACACTTCACAGATCATGGTCGATCTACTAGAAGCCGATAGGCCTCTCAATGCTATTCTGCTCTCATTAATATTAATGAGCATCTACCTGCTGCTCTTCATCAGCATAAACTCAGGGTTCTGGCTGAGGCGCGTGATAGAAACAACAGCTTTCTTACCTCCGTCAGAAATGAAAGGATCTATGCGCGCAAGGAAAGGAGTGATTCATTGTCATCTCCTTCTTTTATTCATCCTCATATGCCATCAGTTACTAAACAATCATTTCCCATTAACTATAGTGAATAATTTATCACTGAGAATAAATAGAATGATCTGTGTGTCTGCTATTTCAATGCTAACTCTTTGCGAGCACTTACTGAGATCGTTAGGCATTTTTTGCATCTCGGTCTTTTTTCCACGTAATAGCTGTTACTCAAACAAAATTGGGTCAACTGATTGATGATTATCTGATTGCGCTGGATAATTACATTCTCTATCGACGTGATCTCAATACTGGTGGTGGCGGTGTCGCTCTTTATAAACATTGCTCTCTCAATTCTGTTCGTCTTTGCTCATCTACTGGTAGTTGGACGGGCAAACCAGGATTGCCGGAATATTTTTTTTGCGAGATCACAGCTAAAGCTACTCCTTTTCCGATCTTTGTTGGAGTGATTTATCGACCACCACATGCGTCTCTCCTTGCGCATAATAACTTTGTACCTAACTTAACTGCCTTCATGCATAACTATAGTACCAAGATTATACGTGGTAATTTTAATGCAAATCAGTTATCTGAATCTAATAATGCTCTGCTTTTCAGGTCACTAATTTTAGACAACTCTCTTTTTTCGGTTCCCTTAAAACCAACTCATCAAACTGCTGCATCAGACACTTTGCTAGGTTTATGCCTCATAGATGCCAACGACATTTTGATTGATTACTGGAAGACTGATGTACCTTTCATTGACGGTCATGACTTACTGACTACTACTGTTAAGTCTTCTCTCTCTCGTCCTGTCTTAAATGACTTTACTTACCGAGATTTTAAGTCTGTTAATCAGTCTGCTGTTCAAGCCTTTTTGCGTTCTCCTGAGTGTATCACCTGTGGTGGTGCGTTGCTTTTGGCTGACTACTTATATTTGCATCTAAATGAGATAATCTCACGTTTTGTACCGGTTAGGGTGGTCCACCAGGGTAAGCGTCATCGCCCGTGGGTTATTCCTGAGCTTAACAAGATTGATTCTTGAGAGAGGTGGACTTTACAGGCGCTTTAAACGCTTTAGACTCTACACAGACTTACTTAATTACAGGACTGCACAAGATAAGGCACACTCACAGATCGAAACTGCTAAAATGTTATACTTTCACGATAGATTTTCTAGACTCACGGTCTCGCGACAGATTTGGAAGGAGCTCAAGAACCTTGGTATCTGTTCTGGTCGTAAAGCCTCTTCACATGGATTCTTGCCTGATGAGCTTGATGACTTCTTTAGTGGCATTGCATTTGATCTTCTTACTTTACCGGTCGACGTTTACCTTCAGAGTTTACTTGATGACGATTTTTGGCCTGCATTCCATTTTACAGAGGTAACAGCCGCTGATGAGGGCTTATGATGGTATTCCAATCATTCATTTTTTCTGCTTTTCCTGCTATTAGTTTGCTCATCTGCGGTATATTAAATGACTCTTTCAGGTTTTCTGAGTTTCCAATGATTTTAAAAGTCTTTGGTTACTGCTTTGAATAAAACTCCTTCACCTTGCATAATGAATGATATAACACCGATTTCTCTCCTTTCCTTGTTGTCTAAGGTTCTTAAGCGACTGGCACACCAACAGCTTCCTCATCACTTATACTCTCGACAGTTACTGGATCCTTTTCAGACAGGCTACATGAGTTTTCACAGCACACAAACTGCATCACTCAGACTGACAAATGACATTTGATAGGGTATGGATAGCTGGCTGGTCACATTGCTCTTGCTGTTTGACTTCAACAAGGCGTCCGATACAGTGTGCCATGTTACACTAATAAGGAATGGGCTGTATGAGTTGGGTTGCTCTGCAGTTGTTATCAGATGGTTTGCTTCCTACTCGATTGGAAGACAGCATACAGTTCTGGGACCTAACGGTGTTATAACGGCCTTCAGGGATCTCAATACGGCGGTTTGTCAGGGGTCGGTCTTTGTTCCTTTACTTTTCTGAATTTACATAAATAATATTGCTGATGGTCTAGACGCTCTGGTCTCTCATCTTATATATGCCGATGATTTGCAAATTTATGTGCAGTTCCCTTTTACTAAATTGGCTCATTTCTCTGCATTGATAGGTGAGTAGACAGAGCGTGTTTCTAAATGAGCTACCTCCAATCAATTAAATCTTAATGTTGGTAAGACTAAGACTATCCTGTTTGGTTCGTATTACTATATTAATAAAATATCCTATATTTCGTCAGCTAGTGTGCCTCTCAATGGTACACTGATTCCTTTTGAATTGCGTGTCCATAATCTTGGCGTTTGGTTGGATGCAAAGTTGAAATGGGAGGAGCATATCTGTCACGTCTGCAAAAAGGCTAACCATTCTTTATCGCTTCAACTATTTTAGAAGAAATACAAACTTTTTTTTTGCGCAAGTATTTGGTTCTGGCTCTTTTGTTTCCACTATTTGATTATTGCTGCTTGGTTTACTGTGATCTTTTTGGAGAACTTGACCTTAAGCTCCAGCGACTTATTAACTTGGGCAGAAGTTACATCTTTGGTGTAAGAAGGCGTGAGCATCTCTCTTCCCTTAGGTACTCGATTTCGGCTGGTGGTAGAAGAAAATACTTCACTGCATCTTTCTTGTATCCTGTTTTAAGATTTAATGCACCATCTTATATTTTTGATAGTTACAGTTGAAACCTGCTTGAAAGGCCTCAGAGGGGTGATGTGAGACCACTGATCATTCCTCATTCATCTACTGAATATTATTGCAACTCATTTGTTTCTATGTCATCTCGCATCTGGAATAGATTGCTTTACAACATTCGATCATCAACGTCATGTTACTCATTTAAATCATCCGCCTACAGTCATTTCATTGCACTTGAGAATGAATAGGCTATTATGCTACAGCCACGTCTTTAATACTTTCTTGGTTTTGCTTTTATTTATTTTTCATCTTGATTTTTTAATTCGTAAAATATAATATTTGCTTTGCACTGTTTAATTTATTTTTATTTTTATATTTTTATCATGCCACTGTTTTTTTTAATAGGAATTTATATTATATAACATATTGTATAAATAAAAAAATTATCTATCTATCTATCTATCTATCTATCTATCTATCTATCTCTCCTGTTTACACCTGTGCAGTGGCGCTTACATGTATGCTATGACTGCATTACCACATGGATATAAAAGTGATCGCGCTGATTTTGTAATTATCCACGTAGATGCGGTTCTCAACAAGGTCGGTGATCATTGCTGATGCGCCTTTTGGTAGAATGGACACACACTGATCGTAAATTAACCGCTGATTTTGGAATCATCCACGTAGATGTGGTTTTCAATAACGTCGCTGATGCACCATTTGGTAGGATGGACACGTGCTGATCGTGAATGAACTGCATGGATATAAAGGTGATCGCGCTGATTTCCGGGATAATCTACGCAGGTACGTATCTCAAAAACGTGGATAATCATTGCTCACGCACTTGATAGTAAAATGGATACACGTTGATCGACAAGGATGTAACGGCAACCTATCTGATTTTTCGACTATCCACGTAGATGTAAATGTAGACAATATGAATGATCAGCGCTCATGTGCTTATCACTAGGATGGAGACACGCTGATCGGGGATGATAAGCGTATGAGCTCTGCTTATTCACGTTCTTTACATTCGTATCTACGTGAGTGGTTGAAAAATCAGCTGGGTTGCCGTTCCATTCTTGTGGATCAACGTGTTTCTTTTTTACTACTAAGCGCGTGAGCAATGATTATCCACACTTTTGAGATACGCACCTGCGTAGATTATCCCGGAAATCCACGTGTCCATCCTACCAAAAGGCGCATCAGCAATGATCATCGACATTATTGACAACCACATCTACGTGGATGATTCCAAAATCAGCGCGATCACCTTTATATCCATGCGGTTAATTTACGATCAGTGTGTGTCCATTCTACCAAAAGGCGCATCAGCAATGATCACCGACCTTGTTGAGAACCGCATCTACGTGGGTGATTCTAAAATCAGCGCGATCACCTTTATATCCATGCAGTTCATTTACGATCAGCGCGTGTCCATCCTACCAAAATGGGCATTAGCGATGATCATTGACATTGCTGAGAACCGCATCTACCTGGTTGGTTCCAAAATCAACGGGATCCCCTTTTCATCCATGTAGAGCATTGATGATCGGAGTTTGCTACATTTATCTGTAAACCATATTGATTATGGTTATATCCATATAGATTGTCCCAAAATTTTTGTCGATATCATTTTTAGTTGTCGTGGATCGATTCATGCAGAATCCATGTGCATCCATGCTAATCATTGTAAATCAACGTAATTTACATGGATCGTCCACGTGGATCATCTCCATGAATTTTTTTAATAACTTGATATTCGCGTTAATACCGTCACCCTTCGGCAGGCTGATCTTCTCTCTTTGCCGGGAGAATTTTTATAATCTTTCAAGCTTTCGATCAATGACACTCCATTACCTATAAGCTGAAATTACTTCTATGAAATTTAATTTGGAAAATAATTTTTTAACTAATTTCATACTTAATATTTCTAACAGTAATGTGTCATATTCGTAAAGTCAATTATGTTAGGAAAATGAACTAAGAAATCATGAGAAATCATGTGAGAAATCACCTGATAGTTGCGGCCAAAATTTCATATGATTTTTCATGTGATTTCTCATACGGTTTCTCATATGATTTCTTAGATGATTTATCACCTGATTCCTCACTTGATTTCTTCAACTATCTCCAGTTTCAAATCTAACTCCATGTTACATTTTGGTTCAATAATACAGTTAACATTGTCATTTTAATATTTAACATTACCATCACAATAAATTTTTGCTTGCATACTAATACAAAATGATTTTAAAAACTAATAATATTTTTTCATTCAGAGCTATTGAGATTTTATTTATAACTAATTTTACATTTGCATAAGGCACATCATTAAGTCTATTGACAATCCACATTTATACTTTTACTATTTCTTTACAGCCTTTGATCAGGATCTAATTTTCTATTTTATTTTTTTTACAAGGACTTGAATCGTTTCTATAAGGATTAAAACAGTTGTTTTAATACTGAAGAGGTTTAATCGTACAATGTTCCCTGTTTCACTTAAAATGTTAGAAATGACTTTTTTTATATTGCCATTATTGCAAAGATCTAAGTTACTTAGTTCTGGATTCTCATTAAAACCAGGTAAATATTCAAACTCCATTGAACTATCTCTAAGTGTTGAATAACCAAAAATTGCTTCTTTAAGAGGATGTAGTTATACCCTCCTAATAATATTTTTATTCAAAGTTCATGAGTAAACGGTGCGTTAAATCATATTCTTTCACTACAGAAAGAAAATTCATAAGATTAATCTTGAGTGCGGACAACTCAAGAAATTCATTAAAATATTGCACATAAAAAGTTATGAACAAACTTTCAATGTATAGTATTTTGAGGTTAGGCTAATCGAGCTTGATATCTAATTTTCATTCAAAGTTCATGAAAAAATAACAAGTCTAAGTGATTTGTTTTTTAACAAAAATGATTGAATTAATGTAGCTTTAGCGCGGACGAGTCATTATATTTGTCTAAATAGTCAATTTAAAGAGATATCAATCAGATAAAAAAACAAAAATCGATTCTAACAACTCCGACATCCCGTTAAGTACATTCTCGCCTGAGGAAAGAGATTCAATAAATCTAAAGAAATGTAAGTCTGGGTCAATACCCTAGTGAAAATGAAAAATGTGTATAAAAGTACAAAAAGATAAACAAAGGTAAAAAACGCTGCCAAGTGCTTTGGCGCAATGCTTTCTCATATAAATTATTGAGTTAGTGTAATTAAATTTGTTTTTTTAATGTGATTTCAATATAGAAAACATAATTTCAATCCAAGAAAAATTAAGAAGAGAAAGAAAGAGTAAGAATGAAAAAAATATTAGGAAATAGGAAGAATGAGAGAAAGGGGTGGATGAAAATAGCGTAATAATGAGTTATAGGGTGAGATAGAAGAAAAGAGAGGAGGTGAGGAAGAAAGAAAACAGTTGGTGAGAGCATTAAATCTGTTTTTAAAAGCTTGGTTTCTTCAGATAGTAACGAATAACTTGTACACAAATTTTGGAGCAATCCATTGAGTAGTTTACGTGAAACAGAGAAAAAAATAAAAAATTTTTCAAAATTTTTAAAGTATTCTAAAATTGAATCCATCCTAAGAAAATGAGTTTATAAAAATTTACCTTTATTTCGAGTTTTTTACGCAAAATAAAAAAAATTACAAATCAAAATTATTAAAAAAATTCTTAAAATGGCTCTAAAATTAAAACTACACCAAGAAAACTAATTTTCAATAGCTTTCGCACTAGTTAGACAAAAAAATGAATTGTATGTCAAATTTGGAGAAAATCCATCAAGTAGTTTTCGAGATCTAATTGGCGTAATGAATTCATGTACACACACATATATACAGCTATTTTCCGAAAACTACTTTTTTCGTTTCATTGACTCCAAATATGTACAAATATGAAAAAATTGAAAAAAAATTTTTCATCGATACAATCCAAACCGCATGAATTATTCTTGAAATAACATTATTAAATATTTCATGAAATAAAACGTTGAAATGATTTGAAAATGACTTTGCAACATAACGAGATTATATAAAAAAGAATTTATGAAACAATAAATGAAAACATCACAAAGCGATTATAAAAATATTTCCAGAAAAGAAACGAAAGTCATGGTATGAAATATTATATGAATTCTTGCTGAAAGGACTTTGAAAGGACTTTTTATAAGAAAACAAGAAATATTACTGAACTCTTCTTAAAATTCCAATTATAGAATTATTTAGAAAGATTTTAAGGATTATCGAAAGTATTCTTTTACAAAATCATTTCAAGGTTCATTCCGAATGCTTTCATGCAATATTTTATCGAATATTTTTAGTAAACTCTTACGAAATATTGCATGAAATAATTTTAAAATCTTTTGAAAATTATTTATGTAATCGTACCAAACAAAGTTATTACATGAATTCTTGCTGAAAGGTCTTTGAAAGGACTTTTTGTAAGGAAACAAGAAATATTACAGAACTCTTCTTGAAATTCCAATCATAGAATTTTTTTTTTATTTGATATTTAAGGTTACGTGCCCCAGAATTGGTTATTAGTGACTACATTTACATAGGTACTTACTTGACTATAATACTATAACATTTCGCTCGAATAGTACAAATATTGATTTTAACCCTACCGAAAATAATCACGTGATTATCACTTGATTATCACGTGACATTAACGAACAATATGTCACATGATACTTATGTGATAATCACGTGATTTGAAAAAAGAAAAAAAAACCTTACTGAAAATAAGCACGTGATTATCATGTGATAATGACGTGATAATCACATGATTATCACGAAATTATAACATGATAACCACGTGATTAAGAAAAAAAATCTCTAACTTGAAATAATCACGTGACCATCATATAATAATTACGTGATAATCACGTGATTTAATAAAAAAATATCTCTATTCAAAATAATCACGTGATTAAGAAAAAAATATATAAAGAAAATATAAAATTATCGCATTAAGGGAAGACACAAGTAAAACACAAAAAATGAGGTTTTTTAGTTTTAACTTTTGATCCGTAGCACCTACAATGTTATCCATGCGTAATGTTGTTCAAAATCATCTAAAGAATCTATAAAAAAATTTTCAGCTCGAAATATTAAAAACTGTGGGACTAGTTCCATTTTAACGACTGCTTGATTCAGTGATAAGTGAGGAAGCGTTAAAATGGAACTAGTCCCACAGTTTTTAATATTTCGAGCTGAAAATTTTTTTATAGATTCTTTAGATGATTTTGAACAACATTACGCATGGATAACATTGTAGATGCTACGGATCAAAAGTTAAAACTAAAAAACCTCATTTTTTGTGTTTTACTTGTGTCTCCCCTTAAGTTAGATTGCAATAATTTAATATTTTTTTATATATTTTTTTCTTTATTACCCTATAATCATTTCATCTCTGGATCACATGATAATTAAGTGACTTTTTTAGTAAGGTATTTCTTTTTTAAATCACGTGATTATCATGTAATTACCACATGATAATCTCGTCATTATTTTCAGTATATTATTTTTTTTCTTAATCACGTGATTACCATGTAATAATTACGCGATAATCATGTGATCAACACGTTATTATTAAATGATAATCACGTAATTATTTTCCGTAAGGTATTTTTCTTTAAATCACGTGATTATCGTGTGATAATTTACTGATAATCGCGTGATTATTTTCTGTGTTGTATTTTTTTTATAAATCGCGTGATTATCACGTGACATTTTGCTCGTTAATGTCACGTGATAATCATGTGGTAATCACATAATAGTCATATGAAAATCACGTGATAATCACGTAATTATTTTAGGTAGGGAACTTTCGTTATTAACTGCAATCACATTGAAATCTAATAAGTGTATGTTAATTCTGTTCTGTTCAGATTAAATTTACATATTTTGTTTTTTTAAATTAGTCTAGTACATTTTCATTTGAACGTTTCGATTTAAAAATTAGGTAGGGATCAGTAGGTATATCATTATTTATTCTTTCATTGATGAGTTTGTTACAATCAATTAGTACGTGTCTGGCTGTGAGAATTGAATCACAGTGTTCGCATTTAGGTGGATTTGTTTTAGTGATTAGATGGCAGTGTGTAAGGTTTGTGTGACCTATTTTTAGTCACGTTAGAATCACTTGGTCTTTTATTTTAAAATTAAAGTTTTTATTAGGTTCAATTTTTTAAAGTCCATTATTTTTAGTGTTTTATTTTCTTTCCATAGATTGTTCCAATACTTGTTATTTTCTAGAATAAGCCTTTTCTTGATTTCTTTGTAGTAAACCGGATTTCGTCATCTCTTTTATCACTTATTTGTTTTGATGCTTCTTTAGCTGCTTCATCAACCTTGTTATTTTCACCTATATCCAGGGAATCGAAATAATTTTAATTGCTATCTTACTTGTTGCCTTATTAAATTTTTGAAGATTTTTGCTTATATTTTTGATTATTGGATTTTCGGACTTAGTATTTTCCAAGGCTTGTATAACTATTTTTTGGAGTTGGATTTTGCGTTTTAATGTACTGTAATGCTTGGTTGATGATGAAGGCTTCCGCTGAGAAAATAGAGAATTCGTTTGGTAGTTTAAATAGAGTTGGTTTTTGGTTTATACTTATTGTACAGCCAGTTCCATTTTTGGCTTTTGATCCATCTGTATAGATAAATGTGAATTCCTTGTATTTTTGTTGGATATCTTTGAAAATATTCTTAGCCATGCTAGAATTGTACTCTGTTATTTTGCAATTGTACATATTGATTATTATTTCTGGAGAAGAGTAATTCCAATACGGAAATTCATATTGCTTTCTTTCATACACTGTCGGTATTGTGGAATCTATTGAATTTAAATATGAGTCAATTCCAACACTAATTGATTGAGATTTAATTGTGTCTATGCCTGACCATTTTTTGTTTTTGAAAATTAAATCGTATACTAGGTTTCTGGGCGTAGAAGCAATTAAAGTGGTATACGACAGTCTTTGTTGAATTCTTCTGATTTTCAGTGGTGGTGATTTGGCTTCGCTTAGAATTGATAACACTGGACTGGTTTGAAAGACTCCCGTGGAGAGTCTGGCTTCCTTATTATGAATAGGATCCAATAATTTTAATACGCTGGGGGTGGCTGTTTTGGAAATGATTGATCCATAGTCAATTTTTGACCTTATCAAGGAAGAGTAGGTTTTAGTTAATATCGCATATTCAGCTTCCCAATTTTTGGATGAAATGTATTTCAAGATATTTAGTCCACCTATACAGTCAATTATTAATTTTTTTATATGTTTGATCCATTTTAACTACGAGTCAAAAACCATTCCAAGAATTTTGGTAGTTTTAACTATTTTTAATCTATTATTTCACATATTTAGGATGACTTGATCAAAATTTTCTTAAAATTTAGTAAAAATAATTCCTACTGTTTTATTAAACAAAAATTTAAATCTTGTTACTCTTGAGAATTCCATCAATTCGTTTAGTGACTCTTGAAGTAATTGTTGAGTAGTTGTAATATTTTTACCTTCCACAAAGATAGTACACTTATCATCGAATTAGGTGCATTTAAATGGTTTTTTTATGCAGTTAGTTATTTTGTTTATAGCTAGTAAAAATAATGTGATGCTAATGGATGAGCCCTGTGGTACTCCATTATCAATTTTAATTTTGTGAGAGTATTCATCGTTGACTTGAACACGTATAAATCTATTCATTAAGAAGTTAGAAATAAATTTAATCATATTATCTCCGATCCTAAGTGAGGATATTATTTTAATTATTCTTTTTTTCCAAATCATAACATATGCTTTTTCGATGCATAAACAAATCGCAGCCAAATGGTGTTTATTTGAAAATGCTTAAAAAATATTCAATTCTATTGAGACCAGATAGTCGTTTATCGATCCGTGTTATCTGAATCCATGTTGATATTCTGATAGAATATTATTTTTTTCTAATAACCATCGCAATCTTTTGTTTATAATTTTGTCCATAACCTCGCTTAGATAACACGCGAGTTATGGATCTGTAACCTTCATTTTGGTCGGGGGATTACTACTGCTTCCAGCCAACTTTTGGGAAATGCATTTTTTGTCCAGATAAAATTGTATAACTTAATGAGATACTGTTGGATCTAGGAGCCAAAACTCAAATAAATCCCTTTTATGTTTATAGAATAACAAATGACTTTATTCATATATAGAAACAACTTTAAACAAAGAAAAAATTATCTTAGATCTAATGCAACAAGGCAGCTCCATCGGGTACGGCAGGCGACGTCGGAATGAATAGTGGGGCTCGATTATACTGCGTGCGTCAACAATCTTTAGGTGGCGCTGGGGAAGTTTGGTTTGTTGGAGCTCCTATTCTTAACACTCCCTCTCTCCAACAGACCTCTGTCCTTTCATCCTTTCCTCATGTTAATTGTCTTTACAATCAATAGTGTCACCTGAAAGAAGATACCGCATAATACGGCTTATGACTTCTGAATGTTCGCATCTATTTCTACATCTATATACGTAATTATGTGCATATAAATTTTAATGCAGCATGTTACGTCTTAAGAGGCGGTCGGAACCATTTGCCGCTTGGTGGCGCTGCGGTCAGGTGAGAGAAAAATATAAAATATTTTTTATATAGCAATTTAAAATTTACTGAAACAATAATATACTTTTAATCTTGTCATTTCCTCTAGCCATATATATGTAGAATAATTATTAATATTAATTTTGTTTGAAAAGTCTAAAATATTGTTATAAAGCGAAAAATGCGGCGCGAGGTAGAGCCGACGTAAACATTAGCATACATCATTCTTTAGTATTGCTCTCTCTGTCGCACTAAGGGAAGGTGCACGCATGTTTACATCGGTCCTACGTTGCATCGCATTTTTCGCTTTATAACAATATTTCAGACTTTTCAAACAAGATAAGTATTAATAATTATTCTACATATAGATGGCTAGAGGAAATGACAACATTAAAAGTATATTGTCGTCTCAGAAAATTGTAAATAGCTGTATAAAAAATATTTAATAGATTTCTCTCACCTGACCGCAGCGCCACCCTATATGTAGCGGTGAATAGACCCGACCGCCTCTTAAGAGGAGGTCGAGTATATCTGTCCTTTTCTAATCAAAGAATTAATTTTTTTACAAAAATTAATAATTGTAGCAAAAAATAAGAAGAAAGCCCCATTTCGTATAATAAAAAGCTAGATTTTCTTTTATGAGGAAAAATTATTTTTATCGCTTTGTTTTTAAGAAAACCTTGAAAAACTGAATTGTCCATCCTAACCTATATTTTTTAAGTTCTTCAAGGTTTTCTTCGAAACGAATCGATAAAAATAATTTTTCCTTATCAAAGAAAATATAGCTATTTATGATACAAGATGGGGCTATCTCCTTATTTTTTGCTACAATTATTAGTTTTTGCAAAAAAATAAATTCTTTGATTAGAAAAGGACAGAGATATACGACCTGCTCTTAAATTACATTTTAACTTCTTAATTTTTAATACCCTTTATTGTCTAGAACAATAAAATATTTTAGTCTGAGTATTCTACTTCTAGAATAATGAAAAATTGTCAGTTGGTAATGGTTATGATATGATGTTTGCATTATTTTGTTGGTCAGCAACAATTCGTTGATGATTTTTCCTTCTATCAGACAAGACTTTCTATGGTTATCATGTAACTACTATTTTCTGTTGGTTCTCCGACTTCTAAATTTTATTTGATCGTTTTAACATCATCATAGATTTTAATTACGTGACTGTCCTCTATCTGGATGCAGCCATCTGTTGAACTGTCATCACTTTACAGTCATTGGGGTACAAAGTCTTTCCAATTATGTCTTGCATAACTTTGTTGATAGATACCAGTTTCTGGCTTGCATCACAAATGACGAATTCAGTTTGACAGACAGTGAGTGTAAAGTATTTTGTTTGTGGCTTCTCCTCGAAATCGTATATTTAAATAATCTGATAATATATTTTCTTGTAGATGAGAAGTCGTAGAACTAGCATCTCCCATGGGTTTCAGCATCTCTCCTTGTCTATTGAAGGCCAGTCCTTGATCTGCTGCACTTCTGAGATATCTTAATATTCTTTTGACTCCTAACTAGTCACATGTGGATTTTGTCCGCTTCCTTGATAAGTAGTTCACCGTATAGGCTGCATCAAGTTGGGTTGTTTCAGATAGGTGCCATAAACTTCTAAATATTTCTCTGAATAATATATTCTTAACTACGTCTCTTTGATCTCGGATGTGTTTTCACTTCTTATACTTCCGGTTTCTGATTTTTCTTGTAACTGTGGGTATCAATTTAGCTTTGCACTCCATTACATCAAAACGTTTTAACATCTTTTCTGTAAGTCTTTTTTGACTCAGATGCAAACTTCTTTTTATGTAGTCTCTGACAATATTGATTATTAGGAAACGTCTATGTTTTCTGCAACTTTTCATTTCGTGAACTAACTTCTTTGATTTTTGCACGTCTATTTCCTCATAGTACTGCATCCTTTCCATACAATATAATAAAAACAACTTATCGTTCTTTACTTAAGGTAAATAGATAATATTTGTTTACTTCTTTTCAGTTCTAGTTTTAAAACTGCTACTGGAAACTTTTTGTTCCAACTTTTTGAACTTACTTTGAGTGCACAGAAGTATTTCTGAAATCCTGAATACGTCTGACATCTTAGTTTCTTAGTTGTAGGTGAGCACGTCTGGGATCTTCATGTATACTTCTATTGACAGGGTCCCATTTGAGAAAGCTGACATTGCACATAATTGTTCAGCTTTTAGGTTATGTCTGTTTAAAATACTTAAAACAGATCATATCAAAGGCACTCAAGAATTGGAGCATATGTTACTCTCATTTCATACTTTCTTTTGCTCTTGAAGCCTTTAGAGACTTATTTTGTTTTATAGTAAGTATTGACAGTTTCATCAGATTTCTTTTTGAATACTTCTTTGAAATCTATTATATTAATCCTTTTTCCAGTTGATTCATTATGGGGTGCGTCTGCGATTTTCCGAACTTCTTTCCCATCATAGATTTTTATTATTCTCCTTGTAGCTGCTTGACGACTTTCTCTTTCAGTTGATTGCATGACATCTTTGTATGTACTTGGATGTGTTCAACATTCACTAGGATTTGGTTGCTCTTTTCAGACATTTGATATTTTTGGAACTGTTTGTTGTTTGATAAGGTCCTCTACACGTGTTTCCATCGATCTTTCTCGTTTGTGGATTCGGATGGTTTCTAGTTGTTTACTTCTGGCTGTACTTACATTTCTTTCTATGTAACATCTACTTGCTTGCAGTCTTTTCTGGCATTTCAAATTATCTGTTCACTTTTTCAGTTTTGTTTTTGACTTTCTTATAAACTTCCAGTGGTCCGAATTTTTCAATGTTGTTTTTAATTTTTATACATCTTAGTCTATTCGTTTTTCGTTACACTAACGTGTCGATACTGCTCTTGGTGATCTTTCAGCTGCTTTCAATTTAGTGATAAGTAGTCTGGTGTATGTGGTGTAGCCGAACTTCTAATTTTGTCCTTATTTAGTTTACTTTCTAGTGATTTAACTTCTATAGAGATCTTGGAGTTTAATTTAGATGCGTATAGCTGTTTCCATTGCTAGAATTGACGTACCTCCTGGTAAGGCCGAATTTATCATCATGGCTCCAATTTTCGATTGAAGCGTCCCATTGAACTTCTCAGTAGCTCCATTCAACCTTGGTGAATACAACGATCCAAAGCCACCCTCCATACTGTCCTCAACCATCACCTTTGTAGAACCTCCTCCGGTGAATTCGATACTTTTTTCTCAGCTCTGACGTAAAATACTCCGAAATCTTCTCCAAGTATCCTTTCTGCAGTTTTGAAGAACTTTTCAGGACGTCCTCCAGTCTCACTCCCATTTTTGAGTATAAAGTGATAAATCTCGAGCAGGCATTTACAAAAACCTGTGCAATTCAGCTCCCTTCGGAAACTGACATGGTGGTGATCGAGTAGGTTCCATGACATCTTGTTCTTTTGGTTCTTGCTTCTTTGAATGGAAAGTTTTGTATTATATTCATTATACAAAATTCACACTCTAAAAAGGTTATCCTGAAATTTAATTTATTTTAAACAGTCTAATAATTTTTACAGCTGTTTTAAACATCCGAAAGACACGTTAATCTTATATCTCATAGCATGCCTTCGTTTGGTGTATTTGGTTCAACTTCTATTCATTTCCGCTCTTCCCACGTAAATCCGTTAACTTCTGGGATTTTAATTTTATTAAAGTCCATCATTTTCCTGGCAATGTGATTTTCTTTGACATCTTTTTCTTTGTAGGACTTCTGACACTTTCTCCCTCCCAATCTCTGACGGTTCTTCTGCAAAATATCCTGATGATGGACACACGGAAAGAGGCATTCACGTGAAATATATATGAGAGTTGAAAATATCATTAATATTCAGATTGATGTCTACTATAATTCGTGTGACATAACCTACGCCAAGAATGATTAATCACTTGAAATTCACATGATATACTATCACTGTATAAATAACTGTAACATCATGTTGTAAAACACTGATGTCATCACCGAAATACGTGAGCGCAAAAACATCACCCCGTTTTTAGGTGAAAAAAATTGTTGACACAGTCACACACATTGAAAGCAGCATGTGCAACTTGTATGATAATATCAAAGAATATAGAAGCTTATAGAAGCGTACGTTAAATGGGCGGACAGAGGACAAAATCTGAAGCTATGTCCCCCAGCCTAGAGATGGCGCCGCTACTAAAATGCCATGTATTTTTATACACTGAACTTTTTTTTTCATATATATAGATATACACGTAATGTTAGATGTCCCCCAGAAACTGGAGTCCCCTTATTTACTTAAGACGTACGCTTCTATAAGATCCTATATTCTTTAATAGTATGTAATGGCTCTGCTCTGTGTCTATATAAGAATTTACGCGCATGCGTATGCTGCTCTATATTTAAAAAAATTCAAGTGTTTCTTTCACCTCGATTTAAGGTGAAAGATTTAGAGATCACCTTAATAATCGCTGTATCTATTTAGCTTCATTTTACGGTAGCATGATATTACTCATAGCGATTTTAAAGGTAAATCAACCAAAAAGATAATGAACGCTCAAGTTGTAATAGCATGATTAACTGTCATACTATTTCGACGTGAACGCCCTTTTCCGTGCAGTCTGAGATTGACTTAGGAAGTCCTCTGTATATATTATTTAGGCCTTGAAGAGATGTTCCTCACAGCTGTTCCTGATGCGTCTTCTTGGATTCTTGTGACATCTAAGAGTTAGTTACGACTTGGCTTTTCTTCATATCTTCCTGTTTATTTGTTAAAAAACTTCTAAAATCTTATCAACCAAGTAAATTCTTAACTCGACATCTACGAATTTCCTTAGAGATATTAAGTTATGTGAGAACTAGACAGCTAAGATGATAGTTAATTTTATTATTGTTTTACCAATATTTGAAATTAACATTAGATTACCTCTATCATTTTTATTAATATCAGCTGATTTATTTTAGCACTTCTAATCATTTTTATTTGCTAATTTACATTTGTATTAATATCAGCTGATTTATTTTAGCACTTCTAATTATTTTTAATTGTTAATTTAATTTATTGGCACTGCTATAAATTTTTTGAATTTAATTTGTTAGTACTTCTAATTATTTTATTTTCTTACTTCTGATTATTTCATTTTGTTGGATGAAACTAAACCTTTCTGAACTTTGTGTTCAACTGCTTTTAAATCAGTGAAAAAAAATTTTTGATTCTACTTCTAATGATTTACTGATGTGTTTAAAAGTTTGGCAAACATTGATTAATACTTTTGATTGTGAATCATTTGTATTAGTATTATTGTTACTTCTAGTGAGAATAGACGTACTCTCATTACCATAACCTACAATATTATGTGTGTTGGATTGTAAATTTCGAAACGTTACTTCTGCATATCTATTTCTCTCTCTCTCTCTCTCTTTGGATGGAAGAGATTTTGTGTCTTTGAGAATTTTTCATAACTTCTTTTATTAGAGCGTTTTGCACCTCCCTTCTGCATCTCATTTGTCAGCTCTTTGAGCTGTCTAAGACCATCTAATAGATCCCTTTAGATCTTTTGCCAAGGTGTAGCTGATTTCAGCTTCTGATGATTCTGTATTTTTGAACAGCTTTTAATTATTTATTTTTATTTTCACTTGGTTTTACAACATCCATATATATGTTACTAACGTGGATCCACTATCTAACTTCTGTATAAATTATTGTTCAATAAAATACAGAAATTCAAAACAAAAGATTTTACTTTGTTTGTCAGTGTTGTCTTTGGAACTCGGTTGCTTCAGAATTCATCTTTTTGTGCTCATCTTAGCTCGACTTCTGAGATAGAGAAGCTTCTTTTATACAATTGTATTTACATTTGTGTGTAACCATATAACAAGTTCTACGATGCAATACATGTATAAAAAAAAACTATTAGTATTTTTAGTACATTTATTTTCATGCGTAACCGTACAACAAGTTATCGCAGATTTTGTACTATCCGAATGATAAAACAACTGAACTAATTAAGACTTTTACTTAAACAAAATTTAAAACGTACCAAGTAAACTTCTATGTTATAACCTCGGATACTTAACACGTCTACATATGTATAGTCTGTATATATATATCTCCAAAGGTGTAACGAAAATTATTCCATATGCACACAACCGTACAACAAGTTCTGTGCAATAAAATAATCAAGAGTATAATTTTATCAAAACACTGTCATGTATCGGACACCGTATAAGCACGCTCTCTCACGAAAGCGTAACGAAAGCAATTACACCGACAGTGCGAGAGAGGTGATCACGTGCACGTACGCAATATCCTCTAACATGTCAGAGATGAAAAAAAACTCGTATTTTACAAACTTTGTTTATTAAACTAAATTAATAATTCGCCGCACTAGATGAAATGTTTAATTTAATCCGTATTTACTTTCTTACAAAGTAACCGTTTAATCATTCTATCACATCTGATAAAAAAGACACTGATAAGTTATAGAGAGAGAGAGAGAAACTAAAAGAACAAGCACGGATCAACTATTGTTTCCATCAAATTATTGTTCGATATAATTTTGTATTAATATACATTTACACACCGAGAAAGTTTTGCCTCAACAAACATGATGCGCGACGCACTAGAAAAAGTGATGCGTTTTGCATCATAAACCACGCATACTGCTTCGCATTTCATAATTCATGCATCACTTTTTCTCGTGCATAAGTCGAAATACAGTGCACGAGGTGGCGCCGCATCGAAAAATTTCATGCTTGTTTGGACACGCATCGATATTTATCGTTAATGCGAGCCACCTTGTGGCCCGTTTTAAAAGCGCACCATCGTTTATGATGCAAAACCTTATCCGTGCATGTATCAGTATGTGTGTATGTATATACATATTTATATTCACATCTATATACACAACTCTCTGCACGCACTTCTACAAATATACTCGATTATATTTCAAATATCTTTATCCTTTTATGTACGTATATAAACTGAAATATTATACATCCATAGTCAGTTTTTAGTTTGTTGAAAACATATGTAAAACTATACAACAATATACCCAGAATGTTTCAATCGATGCTCTTACTTTTGAGACAGAATAAATTAAGAAAGAAAGATGAATAGATAAAAGTTTGACATTAAGATTTTAATGAAAAGTATTAACCTCAAAAAAAAATTTTAATTATCATCATCTTAAAAAAAATTACATTTTATTTTTAATATAAATATTAAACTTAAAACGATTTGGAGCGTCAGTGGCGTAACCGGCTAAGGCGCACGCCTCAAACGGTCTCTACACTTTCGCTCCAAGCGGTCGGGGGTTCGATTCCCGGTGAAAACACCTGAAACTTTTTTCAGGCTTTTTTCATCGGAAAAAGAATCTCTGAGTGCGATGGGTCAATCTTCCTGGCGTGGGTTTTCTCCTGGGGGAGTTTTCCCTACGTCACAGGTCTAAAAAAGACTGGGTAAATGCGGGAACCGACCGTAGAAATCTACTTACCGACTGCTCTTGGAACGCGGCAGTTAGAGATTTCTCGGGGATGTGGGTTTTGATTAGCTTAGGAAAAAGAAATATAGGATAATAGCAAAAAATAGGAAATGATAAAATAGGAAAAATGTGTGATAGGAACATCTTCACACAGAGGTGATAAGGATGCGGGTGCTAGGCCAAGTCAGGTTGCGCCCAGGCCAATAGGGCAAAAAAAAAAAAAAAACTTAAAACGATTTTTACTTTTTCAAAAAAATAATTTTGATAAGGGTACACTTTAAAAAAAATATTAGACATCTAAAATATATAGCTTTGAAGAACACAAAAAAAACATTTTAAATTCAACAAAATTTAAGGCGACCTCGGAACTTAGGTTAGGTTTCATTTCTTAGTTTACAAATCATACTTTTAATATATGAAATTTTTCAGATTTTTTAATTTTCCACCATTCTTTGATACCCATAGAATGGTGGAAAACTTATAAATCCAAAAAATTTTACAAAATAAAAGTTTAATTTGTAAACTACGAAATAAAAATTTAGCCTAACCTCCGTAGTCGCCTTAAACAAAGATTTAACTCTAAAAAAATTGAACTTCTAAAGAAAATTTAACTTAGAATATTTATCATTAATAATATTTAAATATTTGAGTATTTAACATCAAAAGATCTAACTTAAGAAAAACTTCGGAGAAAAAGAAAAAAAATTGATGTGTACGCAACCGAACGCAAGAATACGTACACTGAAAGAAAAAAAATACTAATTGAAACGTATAAGTTTTGTATATTCATTGAACTTCAGTTTTAGTACAAAACTTTATACCGTAGTCACAACAACACAAAAAAAGTTAAAATTAAAATGAAAATATCTCCTGATTTTTTAATCTCAACGTCTTTTACATCTACATCAGTATATGTAAATACATATACATGTTTATGCACAATACGTCTATGCACGTACATATGCACTTATACACGTGTTTTATTTCTATAAAAAACATCTATTGAGCACGCATGTACATATATGAATTACATATAAATTCACATATGCTTCATTTCTTGAAAAAGTAAGAAAAACTCATTATAAAATGATAGCTCCACGAACTTCGTGTCGCTTCCAAGAAAAATGACGGTTGCCGGTCGAAACCTAACAACGAAATACATCGAGTGCGTGCCGTCTATTCCACGAACATCCTCCCCCCGTTTTTTTTACTTTTTGAATTTTGACATCTATATAACATTGAATAGTACAAAAAAGATTTAACTTGTCGACTAACTGTTTAATTCACTTTTAGAACTAATAAAAATTTTATTATTAAACACTTATTATATGTTTTCTGATGGGGGAAGAAAACGTGCGTGAATGACGAAAATTGTTACTTCTACAACTTCTACACTTCCTTTCTTTTTGTATTTACGCAATAATTTTATTATACGCGCACTCACAACATCGCACAATTTATTTTTTTTTTTTTTTAATTCACATCAAACACAAGGTGCACTGTGAACAACACTTTTTTTTCTGTACGATACTTACAAAAACGAAGATATCATGCCATGCGCAGTGAAGCGTGAATCTGGGCCTATAACCTGTTGGATCTAGGAGCCAAAACTCAAATAAATCTCTTTTATATTTATAGAATAACAAATGACTTTATTAATATATAGAAACAAGTTTTAACAAAGAAAAAACTATCTTAGATCTAATGCAACAAGGCAGCTCCATCGGGCACGGCAGGCGACGTCGGAATGAATAGTGGGGCTCGATTATACTGCGCGCGTCAACAATCTTTAAGTGGCGCTGGGGAAGTTTGGTTTGTTGGAGCTCCTATTCTTAACAGATACTTTGAACCTACATCTGGTAATTTTTTGATGAATATATATGGAATTTTATCTGGTCCTGGACTTGAGCTTTTTCATTTTATGAGTACATTTATCAGTTCTTCGTGAAATATATCATCATTTAAACTGATTACTTCAGATGTCATTTCTACATTATTCAAGTTGATGGCTTCCCTTTCACTTTCTTGTTTAAGTTGCAGAAATCCCAGTTTAAAATTTGGGTCACTAGAATTTGTGGCGAAGGTATGAGCGAGAGTGTTGGCTATTTCTTTGCTACTAGTTCCTATAGAATCATTTGGCAACTTGATTATGGTTATTTTGTTTTTCATGAATTTGCCAATTATAGCTTTAAGAGGCGGTCGGAACCAAATCGGTGACTTAGTTAGGTGCTTGTAATAAATGCTTATAATAATTTATTCATTTATTAATATGGTAAAAATATAGTCATTTCCTCTAGTCATGTATATAAAGAATAATTTAAAATAGTTAAAGCCACAAAAATATACAAAATATTGTTATAAAGCGAAAAATGCCACCTAACAATCGACACGACAGTTTTTTGCATGCGGTATATGTCAAGTCAGTTTGATATTTGTAATAAATGCCTATAATAATTTATTTACTTATTCATATGGTAAAAATATAGTCATTTCCTCTAGTCATGTATATAAAGAATAATTTAAAATAGTTAAAGCCATAAAAATATACAAAATATTATCGTAAAGCGAAAAATGCTGACTTGATATATACCGCAAGTCCCCGATTTGGTTCCGACCGCCTCTTAATGTTTTACCATATTTTGTCATAGGCTGTATTATCTATCAGATCTGATATGAACATTATCCAGAATTCTCTTTTATATTTTCTGATTATTTTCCTTGATGTTGTTCTTTTTAATTTGTAAATAATTAAGTTATCATACGTAGGGTGCTTCTTATATTTGTTATAAGCATGATTTGTTTCTTTGATTGCAGTGCTGCATTCTTCATTCCACCGTAGTTTTTTTTCACATCTTTTACGGTAGTTAGGATCGAATTTTTTGCTGCATCTATAATGCACGATATTAATTTTTCAATGAGTTTGTCGATTTCCGATGGTTTTGACATTAAGGGATTTTTAAGCAAGTCTATATTATCCTCTATATCTTTTTGGAACTTAGTTTAATCTGCTTTTTTGATTTTCCACTTGCTTTCGTAGATTAGCACATTTTCTTGACAAGCTGTAAGTTTTATACTAATGGGAAAGTGATCGCTGTTGTATAATTGTTCACTAACTGACCATTCAAGTTGATCTGTGATGCTGGAATGACAAAGAGAAACGTCTATATTACTAAAATATGCATTATTAATATTGAAATCAGTTGGTTCAGCTGAATTTAATATAGAAATATCCTCTTCTATCAATATTTTTTCGAAGTGTTTTCCTCTTGTGTCTGTTTTATGGGAGATTAAAATCACCTAGTAGTATATAAGGTTTCGGCAATTGATTTATTATATTTATAATGCCTTGTTTCTCTAAAGAGTGGCTGTTAGGTATATACATATTACATATGCGGATTTTAGTAATACCAAAATATACAGTTGCTGCTACTACTTCGAGATTGGATTGTATTTTAATTTCTGAATAATATAGATTTTTGTTTACGTACATGGCTACACCGACGCTGGATGATAAGCAGTAAATTCAATTTTTGAAAATTAAATCAAATTCTTTTAATTTTTTATATGATTTTTTTTTTAATTTGTCTCTTGAATGCCCTGCTGGAAATGACTTATTAAAATCAATTGAAAAAAAATTTAATGGATTTGAATAAGGTATCTTAATTATGACATATAAAATTTATGAAATTAAAAATGTCAATTAAAATCAATTTATTCCGCTCATGTATAAGTAGAAGTAGTCAACTTTAATATAACTTATTAGTGTTCAAATTAATAAAAATTAATCGATTGTTGTAGAAGAACGAATTATATTGATTTTAAATGCAGAATGAGGTATTAAGACTCTACACTTGAATCCTATAAAACTATATATTTAATTGCAACTAATTGTATTTTATGTGAAATATTTTTGTTGATGATAAAAACCGATATTTATCGACTTTTATGGCTGGAAATCGAATTAAAAGTGATCGTTTTTTTATCGAATTTAATAGCTATTGTTGCATCGCAACATAAATTCTGATTTCCAAAGGGAAATCATTTGTTTGACGACAGCGCCCTTAAGTCGCTCGCTCTTACTTCACTTGTACCGGCTAACCGGTAAGAGGGGAGAGAGCGGGGAGATTTCTAATAAGCGATAAAAATTTAGGCAGTAGTACCTTAGATTTCGGTCAATAAGGTTGCGTTCGCGCTTTGATTAGTTTTACAACAATTTTTGTTTGTCGCATTGAGACAAACTCTGTAACTCTGTACTCTGTACAAAGGGTCATTGTTTTTGTACAAACTCTGTAACTCTGTACTCTGTACAAAGGATCATTGTTTTTGTATTCTAAAACCTTACCTTTGAAGGTTCTTGCGTCGTGTACACGAGCGTGCGTAATTCTCCATGAGTTTACGATTGTAAGATAATTGAGCCCCTGCTCAATCTATCTTGTGTTTTATCTTTGTTGTGAATCTTAGTTTAACCCTTTCGTGCATATAAGGAACTGACAATCACAACGTTTCTGAAACTAGAAAATTTCGATGTCCGGCATCAAGCTGAATCCAAATCTGGAGTTAGATTTTCAAAATTATAATAATTGGGCCCGATACCGAGGGGGCCCACTCTTAAAATGCAAAGTTTTGAAAAATAAAAAATACCATCGTATTCTACACGAAATTTTAAGAAGAAATCATTCCTGTCATTTTTTGATAAGACACACCAATTTCGAGTGAAAAATTATTGAATTTCTAGGATATCGGACCCCTGAGTAAAAGCAGACCCAATATCCTACACGTTCAATAATTTTTTACTCGAAATTGGTGTGTCTAATCAGAAAAATGATAAAAACAATTTCTTCTTGAAATTTTACGCAGAATACGTTGGTATTTTTTGTTTTTCAAAATATTTAATTTTAAGATTGGGCCCCCTCGGTATTGGGCCCAATTATTATAATTTCGAAAATCTGACTCCAGATTTGGATTCAGCTCGATGCCGGACATCGAAATTTTCTAGTTTCAGATACGTTATGATTGTCAGTTCCTTATATGCACGAAAGGGTTAAATAAAAGGGTTTTTTATGCCGTAAATGGCTTTTTCCCTATAAAAGTGTCTTTTTTTATTTGTGTGTTTCCCAACCAAGTAATTAGTGTATAAAGTAAAATCAGTTAAATTCTTGTGACAAAATTCTAAGTTCAAATTTAAAATCAACCACTGTAACTATAACTGAAAGGTTAAATTACAGTTTGCAATGTAAAGTGTTCTTTTCTTTCTTTATTTATTAGCATATTAAATTCAAAGTGAAAGATCAATCTTTTAATAAATTCAATTGTAAATTAGAATCAAGTCTTAAATCAAAAACATAAATTCAGTCTAAAATCAATTTAAGGTAAATTTCTTTATAGTGAACTGTTTAGATATTTTTAAAATTAAAATGCCTAAAAATTAGAAACAAGTTTTTACAGCTATATATCGTATTTAATAGGAATAAATTCGGTAGATAACTTGATTAATTCCAATCGATTTCTATCGTATTAAATCATATTGAAGCTAATCCTTTTTTTTTATCGAGGTTAATAGATTCGTATCATTTTTTATAGTAACATATTTGGTCGATAGCCAGGTCGGTTCAAATCTATTCCTATCATACTGAATTGTATTGAAAGCAATAGCATTTAATCAAGTTTAATAGATTTGTATCGCATTTATTAGGGATAAGTTCGATTGATTGCTAAGTTAACCCCAATCGATTTTTATCGCAGAAGATCGAATTAACAGATACCCTGGTAACATGGTCAACGCAATTTTGCTGCAATTTTCTTGAAAATCAAAAACTTGCAGCAGAACATGTGCTGTCTGTTTCTGCATTTCATAGGATTTTTTATGAAAAGAAATTACAGCAGATAAGTGCAACAGAATTGCACGTTTCTGGCAGAAAAAAAGTGCAATCTACGGAACGGAAAGAATGCCCAGAATCTTGAAGATCTTTTGCAGTAAGCTTGCGGAAAAAACTTATTACAGACACTAGCAACAAAATTGAGTAAATAATTCCCGACAAAGTTTTGCAGCACAATTACGTAAGAATTGCGAATTGTCAAGTTCTGTTCTGCGAATCGTAATAAGTACACAAGCATATAACAAAATCGAAACAGTCTTACATCAGAAACTTGCAGCAGTACTTTACCTCAGATTTACATAAGAATGACAAAAGTTAAGTGAAATTATATGACGAGAATAAACATGCAAACTTGCAGCAGAATCAAAGCAGTCTTCCGTAAGAATCTTGCAGCAGCACTTTACCCCAGAATTACATAAGAATGACACAAGTTAAGTGCAATTATGTTACGAAAATAAACACGTAAACTTGCAGCAGAATCGAAGCAGTCTTCCGTAAGAATCTTGCAGCAGCACTTTACCCCCGAATTACATAAATATGACAAAAGTTAAGTGTAATTTAATGATGAGAATAACACGTAAATGTACAGCAGAATTGAAGCAGTTTTATGTGAGAATCATGCAGCAGATTTGCGCTAAAATTACATCAGAAGGACAAAAGTTAAATGCAATCTTATCATAAGAATAATCACGCGAGCATGCAGCATACTTGAAGCTATCTCGCATAAGGATCTTGCGACAAAACTTTACTACAGAATTACGTATGAATGTAGAACCAAAATATTTATCATCTTTTACTGATAGAAATTTATTTAAAACTTTTCTTAGATATTATAAAAATTTTTTATCTACGTTTTTTATATTTGACAGTTGGCTGCAATGGTCTCCTCTCTTCTCCCCAATGTCTACATGTATATAATTTTATACTATAACATCAGCGCCCACCCCTTTGTGTACATGTTGATTGTTTTTTGCGTTCCTTCTTTTTTTCTCTTAGCCAATATGTGCCTATAGATGTAAGCATCGGTAGTAAGAACACGTAAAGTTTAAAGGAATGCATTAAATGTATCGCAATTATAAATTATTATATTTTCATTAAATTATAAATTATAATTTTTAAATTCAACATTTGCTTTCTTAAAATCTGTCAACAACTCTTATGAACATGTTCTCGTTAGTTAAATGTTAATAATATTCACAATGAAAATTTTTTATTAAAGTACAATGTATTATCTTTAATCTATAAAGTGACTTCAATTTTTGAACTATTAATTAACTTTGAAATTCTATAAACTATGCTGCTGCAAGATTCTTACTAAAGACTGCTTCGATTCTGCTACAAGTTTACGTGTTTATTCTCGTCATGTAATTGCGCTCAATTTATGTCATTCTTATGTAATTCTGGGGTAAAGTGCTGCTGCAAGATTCTTACGGAAGACTACTTCGATTCTGCTGCAAAATTGCGTGTTTATTCTCGTCATATAATTGCACTTAACTTATGTCATTCTTATGTAATTCTGGAGTAAAGTGCTGCTGTAAGATTCTTACCGAAGATTGCTTCGATTCTGCTGCAAGTTTGCATGTTTATTCTTATTTTAGAATCGCACGTTTCAATTGGCAATCTGTTACAAATCTGACGCACGTTTCAGTCGCAATTAAATTTCAGCAGATATGCATTAAAATGTGGAAACAGACCACGCAAGTTCTGCGCAATCGTGCTTGCAACAGATTGTGTTACCAGGGTAGTTTTTTGTCGAGTTTAAGAGCAGGCCGGATTCGCTGTCCTTGTCTAATTGGCATTTTTGTTATTTACTCAAGTTTTAATCGGTGTATCTTCAAATTAAAGGTAGAGCGCAACAGATATTATTATTATGAACATCTATGCACAAGAAAAAAAATATCTACCAATTTGTTTTTGAGAAAAGTAAGTAACGCCAAAGCAGCGCTGCGCCAAAGTAAAAGTTTATGTTTACCCTACTGAAAAAAGCCAAGTGATTAATCACTTGATTTATCATCTGATTCATCATCTTATTTATTATATGATTAATCACCTGATAAATCACCTGACTTTATGACATGATCTGACAGGTGATTAATCAAGTGAAAAATCATGTGAGTAATCAAATGAAAAATCAGGCGATTAATCAAGTGATAAATCAAGCGATTAATCAGATAAAAAATCAGGTAATGAAAAGAAACGAAGAATCAGGTGAATAATCAAGTAAAATATCAAGTGATTATTTAGGTATCATGATTCATTCCATAGGTTTTGAAGCGAAGCTTTTATACGGGCGTTCTGGGCGCTCGCCGCGCAGCCACTCTATCCGTGCTAAGCGTCAGATTTTAAAAGCGTTACACCATATATATAGGTTTATGTTGTAGAATGTCGTGTTCGGTAGAATACCCATGGAGCTAGCCAAATGGGATTGGGGTGTCATACCGCCCTGCTCGTAACTAAAGTATATTCAGTTAGCAATATACTATACAATGGAGTATACAACTTTAAAATACTCTATAGTATGGAATATTATTGCATAAGCCACACTATATTGAAGTGTATTGGCAAATATTCTACAGTCTTATTGAACAACGTTCGGAGCAAAGCACTAAAATATATTTTTGGAAGGGTAGTAGAGTCAGCGCTGCTACAAGTAGGCAAACTTTCTCCACTCTGCTATAGTAAGACAAAGACAGATAAAGAAGAGCCCAGTTAAAAGTAAACAAACAAGTTAAACTCTCAAGAGCTATAGTTCTCCGTTGGCGTCGTTCGATCGTTTCCGTAATTCGTCGTCAACCCTCTCTGTCGCATAGGCAGAAGTATACCGGCACCGCTCAGTTCTTTACTCGCATGAGAATTCTTCAAATAAATAGTCTGAAAATTTATATTTCATCATAATGTTTTTTATTTGTATTTAATCTTTTTCTAGCCCCTCATACGACCTACGATAACATAAAATCATCTACCCAACTTGGGCTAACGAAGGATACTTATGACCTCGACTAATGTTTTATAGCTTGAACAGCAGTCAGTCTCGGGCTAAAGCCCTCGACCAACTACTGCTCAAGCCAAAAACATGAGTCTCGCTCATATAAATCCTTCGTACGCCCAAGTTGGGTATATAACTAATACACTGAGAAAAAAATTTAGTTGGATTAAGTAAGGCTTAATTGAATCAATGAAATCCCTTAGGTGCGGGCGGCACATAAAATATTTTGTTACATTAAGAGGACGCTGTATCTCTCTATCCTTTTCTAATTAAAAAATGTAAATTTTTGGGAAAACTAGTTATTATTGATAGAAATTAAGGGTTGTCCGCTACTTGTTTAGTAAAAATTAATATTTTCTCTGATGAGGACCAACTAATTTTGTTGCTTTTTTTTCAAGTAAAGTTTGACATACTTAAATAACGTATTCTCTAGCCTTACTTAGGATTTTGTAAGTATGTCAAACTTTACTTGAAAAAAAAGCAACAAAATTAATTGGTCCTCATCAGAGAAAATATTACTTTTTACTAAACAAGTAGCGGACAACCTTTAATTTCTATCAATAATCACTAGATTTTCAAAAAACTTACATTTTTCAATTAGAAAAGGATAGAGAGATACAGCGTCCCCTTAATACAAATATTTTAATTGAGTCAAATAAATATTTCATTTTTTTAAAATAAATATTTGATTCTACTAAAAATCACAAATATTGGTTGAATAAAATTAATTTGTTGTTTTAAAAAAATTTTTTATTAATTCAAATGCATATTTGTTTTTCTAATTGCTTATTTCATTACATCAATATGCATGTAGTAACTGAATCAAATAATATTTTGTATTTTCAAATAAATATTTGACTTACTAAATGTCGCGAAGATTGATGCAATAAAATTAATTCATTGTTTTTATAAAAAATTTTATCAATTAAAATGCCCATTTATTTTTCTAATTGATTATTTCATTACATTAATATACATATTGGAATTAAATCAAATAATATTTTGTATTTTCAATTAAATATTTGACTTATTAAATATCGCGAAGATTGATTCAATAAAATTAATTCATTGTTTTAATAAAAAAAATTATTAATTAAAATGTCCATTTGTTTTTCTAATTAATTATTTCATCATATTAATGTTATATTGAAATTAAATTAGTTCAATATTTTATATTTTCAAATGAAAGTTTAATTTATTGAATATTTTAAATTTAATAAAATTTTAAGATTTAATAAAATTAATTCATTGTCTTAACAAAAAATTGATTAATTATTCGATTTCACAAATAAAATATTTCTTCAAAGTAAAGAAATATTTAATTAATTCGATTTATAGATATTTTAATCGAATAAATACTGTCTTTAATCAACAGTATTTGCTTTCAGTGATTTATATTTATTTATTAACATCAATGAATTGATGACTCATTAAAGGACAGGTGAATATGATTCCATTTATTTATATGGTAAATAATAACAATTATTAACATACTAACATTAGTATGCTTTATACAGTGATCGCACACGCAGTAAATCTAACATAAATTTCGCTCGCATTACAATTTACGTATTATATATCTTGGATTTTTAACTTCCTTATATATCAACTTAGAAGCCCTCTTACCGCTTGCGAGATCGAAAATTAACGACGCCACCAAGCGGTAGTATCATCGAACTAAATGATTTTGTTAAAACAATAAATGTTTCTTTTAGTTCAAATATGTCTTATTTTAATAAAATAAATTATGTAGTTGAATCAAATAATGGATTTACTTGATTTTAATAAGTATTTAATCAGATTTCTCTGTAATTTTTATTAACTTTAGTACATATTTTGCTAAGTTATTCACTTAGCAAGACACGTATTTAAAACATGAGTTTGTTTGAGTATAAAGGATGATAACTTATACAAAAAAATATTTTTCAAGAATATTAAATATTAATTTTAACATTAAATTTCATTTGATTTAGTAAATATGTTATTAAATAATAACTGCTTGTTTCAATAAATATTTCATTAAGATAATCAAATAATTATTTAATCGATCTGATGAAGAAATTAATTAATACAACAAAATATTTAATTGGGACATAAATAATAAAATATTTAATTGTTAAAAATAATAATTATTTCAATTAATCACTGATTTCATAGACGCAATATAATTAAATAATAAAAGTAATAAAATAATTTTATAGAACAAAATAAATCAAATATTTGAATCAATTGAAAATTTAATTAATTTAATCCATCCAATTAATTATAATATAGCAATGAAATTATTTGAGTAAAAGACAATGAGATATTTCATAGAATCAATCATATATTTCATAAAGAGGAAAAACGCATTCATCAAAGCAACTAAATATTGAATTAAAATGATTAGGTATTTCATTGGCCAGTGAAATAATTTAATATAAGTCATACAATATTTATTTAAAACAATAAAATATCTTTTTTGTTACTATTCAAAATTTATTGAAAGAATAAAACAATAATTTTGACATTATTAATTATTTCATTAATATAATTAAATATATTATTGAACAGTAAAGTAATTTAATAGAGGTGATATAATAATTAATTAAATCAATGTAATATATTCTTCTTTTAATCAAAATTTGATAAAAATACGTTAGAATTAGTAAACATTTTATTAAGATAATTAAATATATTATTAAACATCAAAATAATGTAGTAGAAGTATTATAATATTTAATTGAATTAGTGAAATATATTCTTATGTCAATCAAAACTTAATAGAATTAATAAAATAAATATATTTGGTTTAATAAATATTTCATTGAGATAATCAAATATATTATTGAACATTAAAGTAATTTTATGGGAGTGTTAATATAATATTTAATTGAATCAATGAAATATATTCTTGTTTCAATAACAACTTTATAGAAATAATAGAATAAATATATTTGGTTTAATAAATATTTCATTAAGATAATCAAATATATTATTAAACATTAAAGTAATTCAATAGAAGTGTTAATACAATATTTAATTAAATCAGTGACATATATTCTTGATTCAATAACAATTTGATAGAAATAATAAAATAAATATATTTGATTTAATAAATATTTCATTAAGATAATCTAATACATTATTGAACATTAAAGTAATTTAATGGAAGTGTTAATATAATATTTAATTAAATCAGTGAATTATATTCTTGTTTTAATAACAACTTGATAGAAATAATAAAATAAATATATTCGATTTAATAAATATTTCTTTAAAAAAAATTTAATATCTGATTTTACGTTGCACCTTTCTTGACTTTAAAAAAATAATTTATTGGTTTTCTTTTTGTGAATTCATTGAAATTGGATTTGTTGATTTTAAAGAACCTATTTCTTTAAATTAATTGTAATTTTTATTGAAACGCTGATCAAATTTTATGTGTTATACACAAAAAAATATTTTTTTTATACAATCACATATATTATTAATTAAATGACAATGTTATTAACTTAGTGAAGCGTTTATTTACAATATAAGCTTCTTTAACTTAATCGGATGACCGTTAATTCAAGCAAATATTATATTGATGATTGACCAATATTTTTTTATTGTTATAAAAGATTTTGTAAATTTAACAAACGATTAACTAAAATAAATATTTAATTACTGTAACAAAATATATAGATAATTTACAAACATTCTATTGTTACAAATAAATATTTTATAAAATTTTATCAGCTGCCTTAATGAAATTGATTTGAGTAAATCAATCAAATAATTTAACCAAAACAATAAATTTTTCTTTATTTTAAAAAAATGTTTATTTTTTTTTAACTTAGGTATCATTTTTTTTATCCCAACTAAATATTTCAGTGATTTAATAACTTTGCATATTACTTCGATCAAAATTAATTTTTATCAACGAAATATTTAATAACTAAATTTATTTCATTGACTCAACAAAATTTTTTTCTCAGTGTACAGAGTGGCAGTTGCGGCGCGCGTGTATACATATCGTGCCAATACGTGCAGACTGCCTCCCATCCACACCTCTCCCTAACTTAGTGTGCGTGGCCTTCTGTTTCTCTCTCACTTATATCAGTCATCGCTTTCTATTTCTTTCTCTTGAATATCCGCTGCGATGTGCTGTTTCGTTTGTCCCGCTTTCTGTCGATTGCTAATGAATCGTGTAAATTGTAATTCTATAAGAATAGAATTGAAAACATTTATATCATAATTTAATTACCACCAACCAATAGTTACTTTGGTACAATATAAAAATGAGAATAGTGGTGTACAAATTACTGAATGTACTTTTGATGAACATACATATATTGTATGTTAATACTTTGTACATAAAACTAATTAATAAATCTTATCATGTAAAAATGACAATATTCAAATTATTTTAACATTTTTACTACTTGAAGGACATAAAAAGACAACAGTGCCGTCTAAGGACGCCCAAAAGAAGCGAAGCTTTGTATAAGGCATAGAAACTAAGCGTTAAAAAAACGCTGCCAAGTGCTTTGGCGGAATGCTTTCTCATAGAGCTCTTTGAGTTTCATTATTTTTTTTATATTTATTCAAATGTGATTTTAATATAAAAAAATTGTCTAACATTAATATTTATTAGTACATCTAAATCAGTAGTACTATTATAAATTTTCAAGAGTAACTCAGAAATCAAAAGAAGTGATCAAAAAGCTACGCTCATAAAATTATTTTTTTTAAACTTGGTTTATAAAGACAGTAGCAAATAACTTGTATACAAATTTTAGAGCAATTCTATCGAGTACTTTACGTGAAATGGAAAAAAACTGAAATATGAAAATTTTTTAAGAAAATTTTTAAAATTTTCTAAACGCTAAAAAGATCGGTTTATAAAAGTTATCCTTCTTTTGGCAGATGCAAATTATTTCCATGGAAATCTCAAAGCAAATTCATCAATTAACCTACGTAGAATACAAAAAAAAAATTAAAAATCGAAAATTTTTTCAAATTCTTAAAATGGCTCCATAAAAAAAAATACACTATGAATACAAATTTTCAATAGCTTCCCGCCTAGTTACACAAAAACATAGATGGTATACAAAATTTGAAGCCAATCCATCGAGTAATTTTCGAGATCTAACTGGTTAAATAAATAACATTTTCTTTTCAAAATTTCTTTTTCAAAATTTTAAAGATGCTCTAAAATTAAAACTACGCTATAAAAATGAATTTTTGAAAATTTCCCTTCTTTTGGCAGTCGCAAATAATTTCCTTGCAATTTTTAGAACAAATCTATCGAGTACTTTACATAGAATAAAAAAAAATAAGAAAAGAAGAATCGAAATTTTTTTTTAAATCTTTAAAATTCTCTAAAATTGTAACCACGCTAAGAAAATTAGTTATCAAAAGCTTATTTTTTTCAGACAATAGCGAATTAATTGTATAAAAATTTTGGAGAAAATTTATAATATGGTTAACGCAAAAAAGAAAATAAATGAAAAATAAAAATTTTTTTGAAAATTTTCAAAGTGTTCTAAAATTAAAACTGCGCTGAGAAAATTAGTTTTGCAAAGCTTGTTTTCTTCAGACAGTAGCGAATTAATTGCATACAAATTTTGGAGCAAATCTATCAAATGGTTTTCGTAAAATAGAAAAAAATTAAAAATAAAAATTTTTTAAAAAATTTTAAAAATGCTCTAAAATTAAAAGTGCGCTAAGAAAATTATTTTACAAAATTTTTTATACTTTTGGCAGTCGAAATTAAGTTCCATACAAATTTTCGAACAAATTCTTTGAGTTGTTTACGTAAAATACAAAAAAAATGAAAAATCGAAATTTTTTTAAAATTCTTAAAATGATTCTAAAAAGAAAACTACGCTAAGGAAACCAATTCTGAATAGCTTCCGCACCAGTTGATCGAAAAATTGAATTGTATGAAAAATTTGAAGTAAATCCATCGAGTAGTTTTTAAGATTTTATTGGCTTAATAAATAGAAACATTTTTTTTTTTAATTTCAAAATGCTCTAAAATTAAAACTAAGCTAAGAAAATCAGTTTTTAAAAATTTATTTTATCCGGGTAATCACAAATAAATTCCATGCAAATTTTGAAGCAAATTCATCGAGTAGTAAACAAAAAAAAAACAAAAAACGAAAAATCGAATTTTTTTTTTTTTTTTTTTTTAAAAATGAAAACTATGCTAGAAGAACCAATTATCAATAGCTTCCCAGCAAGTTAGTCACAAAACTAAATTCCATGCAAAATTAGAAGCAAATCCATCGAGTAGTTCTCGAGATACAGTTTACTAACTGAATTCATACATCCACACACACACACACACACACACACACACACACACACATACATACAGACATTTTCTGGAAACCACTTTTTTCGACTCACCGAGCTCAAATATGTACAAATTAATGAAAAAATAGAAAAAAATTTTTTTTATCAAAATGCTTTCCTCTATGAGAAAGCAAAAATAATAAAAAAAATATGTGAGCAAAAAAATTAAGACTTTAAAAAAAATAAAAAAAATAAATATTTTGGGAAATAAAAAAAAATACATTCAAAATAAAATACACGCCCAAAAACGCAAGTCTACAGCGGAGCTCTCTTTTTTTCATCTTCTAATCGTGAAGCCAAAATTTCAGACGTTAATATTACCAATATTACCAATATTGAAGTCTGAAATTTTGGCTTTCTTCATGTGTATATGTACCCAATTATTCCCTAAAATTAATACAAACTTGGTGATATGAATGTGATAAATGTATCGGCATTGTATATATTCTTATGTATTGTTTTTGCATCTGTTCTATAATTTAATAGATGTTGAAAACATTTAAGATAGTATCTTTGATTTCTACCATTGAAATCCTCGATTATTAACACTGTGTTATATTGGTCAACTAATCAAAATATAATATAGATAAAAATAAAACCTATGGAATGAATCATGATACGTAAATAATTACTTGATATTTTACTTGACTAGCTACATTCATGCGCGCGAAGCGCGCAACAAATTTATACTCCAGGGTCAACTATGGATATAATAACATCTATAAACATGATAAATAATTTTAATAAACGAAATTATTTTAGTAGCAATTTTATTGTTTTTAAAAAAATGATGAGTGGTCATCTATCAAAAATTAATTTTAAATAAAAACTAAAATTATGAACCTTAAAATCAAACAGTACGAAGTGCCTTTAATATGTCATCAAAAATAAAAAAATTAAATTAAAAGAAATTTTTAATATAATTTTTTACATACATAATTTTCAATATTTATATTAGTTTTTTGGCATGTAGGATATAAGATCAAACTCTAGATACCGCAGCATACAACTGACCATGATCAAAAACTTCTCTTCATCAATCAATAATTATATTATTCTTTTAAACAGCTAACAACAGCTAAAATTTTTTTAAGCAACTGAATAAACTAATAGCAGTATCTGTTTCAATTTTTCTTTATTTACAACATATAAGTGATTTGAAACATAATAGAGACAAATCTGCGTTGGTTACACACTGTAAAAATTCTAGCCATAGCTTTGATACAAACATAGGAACCTCAAACATATTAGACATTGAATGCAACTATCAAAAAAGATTGCTATCAGAAATGATACATATTAAAAAATATGAAAATTGCAATAATACACGACACTCAAAAAATTAAACAACGTATACAATAAATACATAGTTGAATTATTAAAAGAAATTAATTTTTTTGATAAAACGGTTTCAAGAATAAATTATTTACAATAAAACGCAATAATTGTTAAATTAGATTAAATATAATTAAATCAAATTCATTCATGTGAGTCAAAATCTTGAATCAAATACCAAGTACATAAAAGAAAACACTTGCTAGTCACTTTGTACATACGTAACTCACCTAAATTACCTATGTTAAAGATTTGTATAACCAAAGAAAATAGACGCTTATAGAAGGATTCTTCTGGGTTACATTTTTCGTCCGAAAGCCTGGGTAACACTTCAACATTGTTTGTATATCTATACATATGAAAAATGTGCTATATATATGATTTATATAGATATAAAAATACATGGGATTTGATGGCGTCCCCAAGTAGCTGGGTAACAGAACCAACTCATTTTTGGCAGAGATTTCCCATGTACACTGAGAAAAAAATTTAGTTGGATTAAGTAAGGCTTAATTGAATCAATGAAATCCCTTAGGTGCGGGCGGCACATAAAATATTTTGTTACATTAATACAAATATTTGAATTGAGTCAAATAAATATTTCATTTTTTAAATAAATATTTGATTCTACTAAACATCACAAATATTGGTTAAAAATAATATTTTGTATTTTCAAATAAATATTTGACTTACTAAATGTCGCGAAGATTGATTCAATAAAATTAATTTATTGTTTTTATAAAAAATGTTATCAATTAAAATGCCCATTTGTTTTTCTAATTGATTATTTCATTACATTAATATACATATTGGAATTAAATCAAATAATATTTTGTATTTTCAATTAAATATTTGACTTATTAAATGTCGCGAAGATTAATTCAATAAAATTAATTCATTGTTTTAATAAAAAAAATTATCAATTAAAATGTCCATTTATTTTTCTAATTAATTATTTCATCATATTAATGCTGTATTGAAATTAAATTAGTTCAATATTTTATATTTTTAAATGAAAGTTTAATTTATTGAATATTTTAAATTTAATAAAATTTTAAGATTTAATAAAATTAATTCATTGTCTTAACAAAAAATTGATTAATTATTCGGTTTCACAAATAAAATATTCCTTCAAAGTAAAGAAATATTTAATTAATTCGATTTATAGATATTTTAATCGAACAAATACTGTCTTTAAGAGGAGGTCACGTATCTCTGTCCTTTTCTAATCAAAGAAATGATTTTTTTACAACAACTAATAACTTTAGCAAAAAATAAAGAGAAAGCCGCTTCTTGTATCAGAGAAAGCATTATTTTGTTTGATAAGAAAAAATTAATTTTATTGCTTCGTTCTCAAGAAAACCTTGAAAAACCAAATTGTCCACCCTAACCTCTATGATTTAAGTTTTTCAAGGTTTTCTTGAAAACGAAGCAATAAAATTAATTCTTTCTTATCAAAGAAAATATTGCTTTTTTTGATACGAGATGCGGCTTTCTCTTCATTTTTTGCTAAAGTTATTAGTTTTTGTAAAAAATAATTTTTTTTATTAGAAAAGGACAGAGATACGTGACCTCCTCTTAATCAACAGTATTTGCTTTCAGTGATTTACATTTATTTATTAACATCAATGAATTGATGACTCATTAAAGGACAGGTGAATATGATTCCATTTATTTATATGGTAAAGAATAACAATTATTAACATACTAACATTAGTATGCTTTATACAGTGATCGCACACGCAGTAAATCTAACATAAATTTCGCTCGCATTACAATTTCCGTATTATCTTGAATTTTTAACTTCCTTATATATCAACTTAGAAGCCCTCTTACCGCTTGCGAGATCGAAAATTAACGACGCCACCAAGCGGTAGTATCATCAAACCATCGAACTAAATGATTTTGTTAAAACAATAAATGTTTCTTTTAGTTCAAATATGTGTTATTTGAATGAAATAAATTATGTAGATGAATCAAATAGTGGATTTACTTGATTTTAACAAGTATTGAATCAGATTTCTCTGTAATTTTTATTAACTTTAGTACATATTTTGCTAAGTTATTCACTTAGCAAGACACGTATTTAAAACATGAGTTTGTTTGAGTATAAAGGATGATAACTTATACAAAAAAATATTTTTCAAGAATATTAAATATTAATTTTAACATTATATTTCATTTGATTTAGTAAATATGTTATTAAATAATAACTGCTTGTTTCAATAAATATTTCATTAAGATAATCAAATAATTATTTAATCGATCTGATAAAGAAATTAATTAATACAACAAAATATTTAATTTGGACATAAATAATAAAATATTTAATTGTTCAAAATAATAATTAATTCAATTAATCACTGATTTTATAGACGCAATATAATTAAATAATAAAAGTAATAAAATAATTTTATAGAACAAAATAAATCAAATATTTGAATCAATTAAAAATTTAATTAATTTAATGCATCCAATTAATTATAATATAGTAATGAAATTATTTGAGTAAAAGACAATGAGATATTTCATAGAATCAATCATATATTTCATAAAGAGAAAAAACGCATTCATCAAAGCAACTAAATATTGAATTAAAATGATTAGGTATTTCATTGGCCAGTGAAATAATTTAATATAAGTCATACAATATTTATTTAAAACAATGAAATATCTTTTTGTTATTATTCAAAATTTATTGAAAGAATAAAACAATAATTTTGACATTATTAAATATTTCATTAATATAATTAAATATATTATTGAACATTAAAGTAATTTTATGGAAGTGTTAATATAATATTTAATTGAATCAATGAAATATATTCTTGTTTCAATAATAACTTGATAGGAATAATAGAATAAATATATTTGGTTTTATAAATATTTCATTAAGATAATCAAATATATTATTAAACATTAAAGTAATTCAATAGAAGTGTTAATACAATATTTAATTAAATCAGTGACATGTATTCTTGATTCAATAACAATTTGATAGAAATAATAAAATAAATATATATTTGGTTTAATAAATATTTCTTTAAAAAAAATTTAATATCTGATTTTACGTTGCACCTCTCTTGACTTTAAAAAAATAATTTTTTGGTTTTCGTTTTGTGAATTCATTGAAATCGGATTTGTTGATTTTAAGGAACCTATTTCTTTAAATTAATTGTAATTTTTATTGAAATGCTGATCAAATTTTATGTGTTATATACAACAAAATATTTTTTTTTATACAATCACATATATTATTAATTAAATGATAATGTTATTAACTTAAAAAGCATTTATTTACAATATAAGCTTCTTTAACTTAATCGGATGACCGTTAATTCAAGCAAATATTATATTAATGATTGACCAATATTTTTTTATTGTTATTAAAAATTTTGTAAATTTAACAAACGATTTACTAAAGTAAATATTTAATTATTGTAACAAAATATATAGATAATTTACAAACATATTCTATTGTTACAAATAAATATTTTATAAAATTTTATCAGCTGCCTTAATGAAATTGATTTGATTAAGAGGCGGTCGGAACCATTTGCCGCTTGGTGGCGCTGCGGTCAGGTGAGAGAAAAATATAAAATATTTTTTATATAGCAATTTAAAATTCACTGAAACAATAATATACTTTTAATCTTGTCATTTCCTCTAGCCATATATATGTAGAATAATTATTAATATTAATTTTGTTTGAAAAGTCTAAAATATTGTTATAAAGCGAAAAATGCGGCGCGAGGTAGAGCCGACGTAAACATTAGCATACATCATTCTTTAGTATTGCTCTCTCTGTCGCACTAAGGGAAGGTGCACGCATGTTTACATCGGTCCTACGTTGCATCGCATTTTTCGCTTTATAACAATATTTTAGACTTTTCAAACAAGATAAGTATTAATAATTATTCTACATATAGACGGCTGGAGGAAATGACAACATTAAAAGTATATTGTCGTCTCAGAAAATTGTAAATAGCTGTATAAAAAATATTTAATAGATTTCTCTCACCTGACCGCAGCGCCACCCTATATGTAGCGGCGAATAGACCCGACCGCCTCTTAAATCAATCAAATAATTTAACCGAAACAATAAATTTTTCTTTATTTTAAAAAAATATTTATTTTTTTCAACTTAGGTATCAATTTTTTTTATCCCAACTAAATATTTCAGTGATTTAATAACCTTGCATATTACTTCAATCAAAATTAATTTTTATTAACAAAATATTTAATAACTAAATTTATTTCATTGACTCAACTAAATTTTTTTCTCAGTGTACGCTTCTATCAGCGTCTATATTCGTTGAAATAACTTATACTTCATAATGTCACGTAGATCATGATGACGCATATTAGATTGCGTAAATTTTTATTATTAATAGAAATATCTATTATTATACATTTTTATAAAACAAAAATAGTTATGTAATACCACATGTTTAATACTTGTAAGTTTCATTTTTTATTTTTATTGTTACGCCTAAAATGTATTGTTTTAGGTGATGTTTTTTTAATGTATTGTTGATGAATTTAGAAATTTTTAATCATTAAGAAACTGTTATCAGTTCCCATATGGAAATAATTTATGTGAAAAACTGTGAATAATAGTAAATAATTGTAAATAACTGTTAAAAAATGTGGGAATTGAGACATAAATAATAGTTATTTACAGTTATTTACTATTATTTATTATTAATTACTATTATTTACAGTTATTAAGGTGGTTCGTGCGGTAAGAGAGAGAAAGCTAGCTGTGAGAGAAAGAGATAGCGCTAACATGATCCAGTTGCGCATGCGCAGCAACGTAAATGTGAACGAAACATGCATCGTTTATCTAATAATTACATTTTCAAAACACTTTATCTCTTTAATAAAACGATGAATTTACGTGAATCTTGTTGGAAAATGTTTATTATTAGTTCCTTTATATATGTTTAAATTTTCAATTACAATTTGAATGTAGTTTATGAGATATTGCGATTAACCGCTACGAAATGTAAAAATTCCAATATATATATAGATATACTTCCAATGTAATTTGTAAAACTTTGAACATCGATTAATCAAAAACGAAACGATGAAATGTTCTGAAATTTTAATATGATATTCACATTGCCTTCATTGAACTATACCTACAATTTCAAGAATATCTTGAAAAAACACGTTAGTCGCACGAACCACCTTAACTGTTATTAACTATTATTAACTGTTATTTACAGTTATTTACAATTATTTACAATTATTTACAGTTTTTTATAATTATTTACAATTATTTATAATTATTTACAGTTATTCATAATTATTTACAGTTATTTACATTTTCAAAAATTTTTGAATTAGTGAATAATTTAATGTTATTAATAATTATTTACAATTATTTATAGTTATTTACGGTTATTTACAGTTTTTTACAGTTATTTACAGTTATTTATAATTATTTACAATTATTTACAATTTTCCATAGTTTTTTACAATTATTTACAGTTATTCACATTTTTAAAAATTTTCGCCTATATATAAAATTATTGAATAAATTCGTGAAGATTTTCGAAAATGTAAATAACTGCAAATAATTGTAAAAACTATAAATAATCGTAAATAACTGTAAATAATTGTGAAAAAAGTGAATAAATGTAAATAACTGTAAATAAATATAAATAACTGCAAATAAGTGTAAATAACAGTTAATAAGTGTAAATAACAGATAATAACTGTAAATAAGTGTAAATAACAGTAAATAATTCTAAATAATTGTAAATAACTGTTATTTATGTCTCAATTCCCACATTTTTTAACATTTTTCTACAGTTATTTACAGTTATTTACATTTATTTACATTTATTTACAGTTATTAACAGTTATTTACAATTATATCCAAAAATTTTTTCCATATGGGTTGTTATTAAATTTTATGTTTTAGCACCTGAAGTGGCCTCTCTAAAAAATAGAGGAGAAAAGTCGTTATTACTCTTATAGAAATAAAGAAAAATTTGAAACAACTGCTGCTATTAGTTTATTCACAGTTAGAAATATCAAAGACAAAGTCTGTTAAAACCAGTTAATAGACAAAAATGTGTGTTACTTTAACAAACAAAATGTCTTTAAAGGATTTAACAAACAAATGTCTGTTAAAATTTTACTTATAAATTACAGACATTGTCTGTCAATGTACTAAAACTTTTTTTGGTCTTGTTTTCCGTACACATACATACACGTTTTATATATAGTTTTATTTTTTTAAATTCACGTTTAAGGAGTCTCATGTGCTAGCTATAGTTTGCTATAGTTTGTTGTTCATAATAATCAAAAATTTAAAAAATTCTTCAATATTTTGGAAAACATTAATTTATACCTGGAAAAAAATCTCTGCAAATTTTTAGTTAGACTTATCGACTGATTTTATTATTTATGGTCACTTAAAGTTTATCTTTTTACTACTATGAGATACAAAACACGCGGACTTCGAGTGAGCACATATAAAAAAATTAGTTGATAAGACTACTTGAAAATTTGCAGAAATTTTTTTCTAGGTATAAATTAATTTTTATCAAAATTTTGAAGAGTTCTTTAAACTTTTAATTTTTATGAACAACAAACTATAGCTGACATATGAGACTCCTTAAATTAATAAATGTACAAGAACTCAAGAAATATTAGAAAGAACGTTTTTTATTATATCTTATACAATATTATATTCGTTTATAATATGATATTCGTTGTCTAATGAATAGCTTTCGTGACATTTACAATGATATAATTTTAATAATTACTAACAATTTTTATAAACAAATTATAATAATACGTTTTTTCGAAAAAAAAAAATTATGATATTTTTAGGTCATTTTGAGTAAAAAAGGTTCTCATGAACATATTGCTAAAATGAACTGAATCGGCAAAAAAAATCGCAGTTTGAAAAAACGCGATTTTTCAAAACTTTGACAGCCTATAGCTCAGCTTCTACTGATTTCATTTTAACTCACAATAGCTTAAATTGTTGGTTAAAATATAAACTTAAAGATTACAGTAGTTAGCGACCGTATTTATAAAAAATCGCGTTTTTCAAACTTTGCAATTTGTTTTCTGCCGATTCAGTGCATTTTAGCAATATGTTCATGAGAACCTTTTTTACTCAAAATGAACTAAATAATATGATAAAATTTTTTTTTTAAGTGCATTTTTATAATTTGTTTATGAAAATTGTTAATAATTATTAAATGCGCTATTTTCAGACATTCTACTCAAAAAATTCGGATTCAGCAGGTCAAAAATACATTAAAAAACCTGGGTAGAATTGAGGACCTCGATCGACCAAGACTTATGTAGTTTGCCCCTGGACTATCTATTTTAGTCGTTTGTTACGGACATTTTCAAAATCAACTGACATAAAGTCTGTTAAATCGTCACATCCTTGTTTGTTACTTCAACAGGCAATTTAGTAACAGAAAATAAAAGTTAACAGACTACACAATTGTTTTTAACCGTGTTCAGTTCCTTAAAACAATAATTATATTATCAAACGTTTGTCCACGTAATTTACTAATCGTCATAGCAAAAGATAATTCACATGAAAATTACGTTCTTTTAAATGTAAAAGGAATATTCATTTTCACAATATAATCTACTACGGTTTGGAAAAATATTATCTTATACCACCCGTCAAAATTTTACATTTTAATAAATGATTAGAAAATTCTAAAATTTGCAATCTCGCACTATTGCATGAACCTTTATTAATACTTATATTTCTTATAAGCATTACAATAAATTTTTCTCTCAAATGTAATTTACTGGAAGGATTAAAAGAATTTAAATATTCTAGAAGAAACATTTCATCTGATTCATTATTGATTTTCATCACTATCAATTTCCGAGTTTTAAAATAATGTATGAAAATAATATAAATTTTGCAATAAAGAATCAAAAAGTTTTTCACAAAAAAAACATTTTATTTTTTACTTGCATTAAATTTTGTTTCAACTCATTCATATAAAATTGTTTTCACTAATTATTATATGCGTTACATCTTTAGTTTGGATAGCATTAAATTAAATTAAATATTGCAGTAAATTAAATTTTTAAATACTATTATTGGTAATAAGAGTTTAAAAATCCCTCATTATTTAAAATTACAAAAGCATCTTTTTCATCTTTATATATATTCAATGACTATTAAATAAATGACTTTACTTAGCTACTTCATAACCGCATTATAGGTAATAATAAATATATCTATTACATTTATTTGAACTTAACAGCAGGCCGGAGTAGAACCTGATACCGACTGAGTAACAATTGAGTTGTTTGTTATTTACTCAAGTATTAATCGGTGTATCTTTAAAATAAAGGTTAAGCGCAATAGATATTATTATTATGAACATCTATGCACAAGAAAAGAAAAATCTACCGATTTGTTTTCGAGAAAAGTAAGGAACGCCGAAGTAAAAGATTATGTTTATAATATTTTCGCGTTCCTTACTTTTCTCAAAAACAAAGCGATAGATTTTTTTTTTCTTGTGCATAAATATTTGTAATAATAATATCTATTGCGCTTAACCTTCAATTTGCAGATACACCGATTAGTACTTGAGTAAATAACAAAAATGCCAATTAGACAAGGACAGCGAATCCGGCCTGCTCTTAAGAGCATGACGAAGCTGTTCGCCTTCTAATAATATTTCCAATCTTAACTTATGAATAAACGATGCGTTTAATCGAGTTTTTTTGCTACAAAGAAAAAATTTGTAAGATTAAACTCTAGTGCGGACAACTCAAGTAATTCACCTAAATATTATATATACAAAGTTATAATAAAAACTTTCAATATATCGTATTTTAAGGTTAGGTTTGTCGATTTGATGTCTAATTTCCAATCCAAGCTCATAAAAAAATAACAAGTCCAAATGATTTTTTATTTTAACAAAAATTATTGTATTAATGTAGCTTTAGTGCGGACAAGTAATTATATTTGTTTAATTTAAGAATTTAAAAAGATATTGATAAAATAAAAAAAGCAAAACTCGATTGCTGCAGCTCCGACATGCCGTTAAGCATTTACAAAAACGCTGCCAAGTGCTTTGGTGTAATGCTTTCTCATAGAGCTCATTGTGTTAGAGTATTTTGATTTCATTTTGCTTTCTCAAAGAAAAATTATTGTATCGGTGAAAAAATTTTTTCTATTTTTTCGTTAATTTGTACATATTTAGACTCCGGGAGTCAAAAAAAGTGGTTTCAAATAAAAATTTTTTCAACATTTTCAAAATGCTCTAAAATTAAAACTGCGCTAAGAAAATTAGTTTTTAAAAATTTTTTTCTTCTGACAATAGCGGATAACTTGCATGCGAATTTTGGGGCAAATCTATAGAGTAATTTACGTAAAATAAAAGAAAAATGAATTTTTTTTTCAAATTTTACAAAATTATCTAAAATTAAAACCACGCTAAGAAAATCAGTTTGGGTGGGGCTCGAACATTAGAATGTTTTTATTTAATGAATATTTATTTAGAGTGCCACAATTACGAATAGCGTATTCCATAATTTAGAATAAAGTAATAATGAATTTTCATGATTTCAAAAAGCAGTAGTGATAATCTCAAATTATTCGATTAAAATATTTAGAGTTCTTTCGAAATCTTGATATAATTTATTCTAAATTTAGACGTACATTTATTTTGCTACTTCTTATTTCGATAAAGTGAATATTCTAAAATGCTTTACTCGCATTAGTTATTTTCGTTACTTCAGTCGCTGAATATACGAAAATTCTAAAATGAATAAATGAACAGTCTTGATATGCACATAATTTATATGAACTTCTAAATAAATGTTAATTAAATAAAAAACATTCTAATGTTCGAGCCCCACCCATCAGTTTTCAGAAGTTTTTCTTTTGGTAGTCGCAAATAATTTCCAAGCAAATTTTAGAGCAAATCCATCGAGTACTTAAAGTAAAATACAAAAAAAAATTAAAAATTAGAATTGAAAAAAAATGTTTTAAATTGTTCTAAAATTAAAACTATGCCAAGAAAACCAGTTTTCAATAGCTTCCATACCAGTTAGACAAAAAAATAAATTGTATGCAAAATTTGAAGGAAATCTGTCGAGTACTTTTCGAGATCTAATTGACGTAATGAGTACATACACACACACATACATACAGACATTTTCTGCCCTACAAAAAAAAATCAGGTGAGAGATCATTACATGAGATTTTGGCATGATAAATCACCTAAGAAATCAGGTGATTTCTCGCCTGATTTTTTTTAACAGGGTGGAAACCACTTTTTTCCACGAGTCTGAATATGTACAAATTAATAAAAAAATAGAACAAATTTTTTTATTGATACAATGTTTTCTTTATGAGAAAGTAGAAGTGTATTAAAATATATTTATGACTCATAAATCTTAAGACATGATACACATACAACATTATTTCATTTTAAATAGTGTTATTAAATAAACAAAATCAAGTTTTTAACTAATCAAAAGGATTTTAAGCATCAGATAAGGGTTTTAAAACTATTCATGGATCAAACTTTTTTATTTAATGTATATTTAAGCTAAAAAGAAGTTTTATTAGTTAATATTATAATAACAAAAAATTATCAATTACATTTAAATCTGATTTTTTTTCAGACTGAAACTCAGGTCTGATAGCTCAAATAACTACAGTTGAGTAGAAAGTGCATAGGCGCCCAAGTTATTTCAGCTTATGTCTGTATATTATAAAATAACCCATATGTATAAGTAAACTAATCAGTTAAATATATTATATTAAATATTAATTCATTTTATATTATAAAATATAACACACCTATCCCTAACAGCACAAAACGTTTCAAAAACGTTTTAAAAACGTTTTCTGGTAAACTTATATACGTTTATAAATTTCGACAAAAATATGTATTTAAAACGTTTTTAAAACGTTAAATATGTCCGCATATTTTAGATTCTCAAGAGTAATGTAACGTTTATGGAACGTTTAAGAAACGTTTAGAAAACGTTTTCTCGGTGAAAAAATACGTTGGCTTAAATTTCCAAACGTTTCTAAAACGTTTTTTAAACGTTTTATTTTATTATTCTAAAAAATTATTATATAGAGAAAAAAATTTTACCAAATAAAACGTTTTTTAAACGTTAAGGAAACGTTTGGATATTTAAGCTTGCGTAAATTTTCATCGAGAAAACGTTTTCTAAACGTTTCTTAAACGTTCCATAAACGTTACATTACTCTTGAGAATCTAAAATATGCGGACATATTTTACGTTTTAAAAACGTTTTGAATATGTATTTTTGTCGAAATTTACAAACGTATATAAGTTTACCGAAAAACGTTTCAAAAACGTTTTTGAAACGTTTTTGTGTTGTTAGGGATATTAGTAAATATTCAAATTTTTATTGAAAATATAGTCATATGGCTTGTTTGTCAACTGTAATGCAAATTTTATATATACAAATATATAAAAAGGATGCTTACTATAGTTATAATTTTATCAGCATGTTAATTATTTTTAAGCTTTATTCATTAAAACATAAATTGTTTTTTCATTTTTTAATTTCATGTATTAATATTTAGTTAAATAGTAATGTATATAATAAAATAACTCACTCGTATAAGCAAACTATATTCAGTTAAATACATTATATTAAATATTAATTCATCGTATATATAAAATGATTAAGTAAATTATTCAAATTTTCATTAAAAATAGACATATAGCTTGTTCGTCAACTGTAATACAAATTTTATATGTTAATCTATAACAAAGCTGCCTATCGTAGTCATACTTTTATCAGTGTGCAAATTATTTTCAAACTACATTTCCTGAAAACACACATTTTATACTTCTATTTATTTATGTATTAATATTTAATATAATAAGTTTAACAAAATAGTATTGTATATTATGAAATAGCACACTCGTATAAGTAGATTCTTTAAATTTTCATTAAAAATAGACATACAGTTTGTTCGTCAATTGTATCATCCATTGTTATCAGTAAATTTTGATCTTGATTCATTCTAACCTTATTTTTTTTATTAAAATGTGCATAAATTTATCTTTAAAACATTAGTTAAATATATTACTTTTTTTTGGTACTTTGATGATTTTTAATCTGAGTAATAGAAATATAGAATAATAAAACTTTCATAACCTCAAACCTTCATAACCTCAAACCTTCATTAATTGCTGTTACTATACTTATTTTTAAATGAAAAACAATTAAAAATATATACATATTGTACCTGCATTAAGCAATACTTATGCAATAAAGGAATAAATTACTTATCTGAATTGTTATATTATTTGATGTCTTTACAATTTTACTGGAATTTTTAAATAAAAGGTAGTCACCTTGCTTGTGCTCATAGTTATATATTTTATCATTAAACTATACATTGGTTATATACATAAATAATATTGCTTGGTTTAAAATAAAATATTTTTATTCTATTTTAATTGAGTTACTTCTATTATATTTAAAAAACAATGCCTAGAAATTAATTTTTATTTATTTAAAAAATCTAAACCCTTTAAAATTTAATTTTTGGCGCCTATTCTATATCGACCAATCAGGATTCGATCTTTAGATGCTTCAACATGGCGGCTCATCATTTTTTTAAGAAGGATTAATCACCCGATTTTTCATCTGATAAATCACATGATTTTTCACTTGATTAATTACTTGTCAGATCATGTCATTAAGTCAAGTGATTTATCAGGTGATTAATCATATAATAAATAAGATGATAAATCAGATGATAAATCAAGTGATTAATCACTTGGATTTTTTCAGTAGGGTATAATATTTTCGCGTTACTTACTTTTCTCAAAAACAAACCGGTAGATATTTTTTTTCTTGTGCATAGATGTTCATAATAATAATATCTATTGCGCTCGACCTTTAATCTGAAGATACACCAAATAAAACTTGAGTAAATAACAAACAACTCAATTGTTACTCGGTCGGTATCAGGTTCTACTCCGGCCTACCGTTAATAGCTATATATAGTATTTATTAGGAATAAATTCGGTCGATAGCTAAATCAATTTCAATCGATTTCTATCGTATTGAAGCAAATCATTTTTTATCGAGTTTAATAGATTCGTATCATCGTTTACAGGAAAATGTTTAGTTGATGGTCAGGTCGATTCAAATCTATTCCTATCGTACTAAATCGCATTGAAAGTAATCGCATTTAATCAAGTTTAATAGCTATATATCGTATCTAATAGGAATAAATTCGGTCGATAGCTAAAACAATTCCAATCGATTTCTATCGTATTAAATCGTATTGAAGCGAATAATTTTTTATCAAGTTTAAGAAGGGGCCGAACTAGCTGTCTTTGTCTAATAGCGTTTTTCATCATTTATGTAAATACTATCCGGTATAACAAGAAAAAAATAGCAGCCCCCGCTAGATATTAGTATAATTAGTAAATTTTGTAATAACAACCAAATTTTTTACCGTATAGTTTTTGACTAATTAGAGACCTACTAGCAATCTAGAATATAATCTATATTTTTTTGGTAGGTCTCTAATTATTCAAAAACTACACAGTGAAAAAATTTGGTTGTTATTACAAAATTTACTTATTATACTAATATCTAGCGGGGGCTGCTATTTTTTTCTTGTTATACCGGATAGTGTTTAAATAAATAATGAAAAACGCTATTAGACAAAGACAGATAGTTCGGCCCCTTCTTAATAGATCCGTATCATCGTTTATAGGAAAATGTTTAGTTGATAATCAGGTTGATTCAAACCGACCTGATTTTCAACTATATCGTATTCAGTTGCATTAAAAGTAATCACTTTAAATCAAGTTTAATAGATTTGTATCATATATTTAATAGATATAAGTTCAATTGGTAGGCAGGCTAATCCCAATCGATTTTTATCCCATAAAATCGAATCAACAGTGATAGTTTCTTTATCTAGTTTAATAGATACGAATTTTATTAGATACGAATAAATTTGGTCGATAGCTTAATTAATTCTAATCGATTTTTATTTGTGCACTTTGCTTTAAATTTTGTATGTGTTCATTCATGTGTTTTTTACATAACTAGAAAATCCATGCGCGCAAGCGCGCTCTATATCTAATCTAAATGTATATAAATTTTTAATGATTAACCGTTAATATAGTGTTATTATTTTCTGTTCATTATTAAATAATAATAATTTCATATCTACTATCTGCATCAGTAAAGAAATTGATGTTATATACTAATGCATCAGAGTAGTTTACGCGGCATCAGTGAATTTATAGACACGGAAAACTTCGAGAAAAATAAATCCCATTTAACGGGATGTCGTAGTTGTTGGAATCGAGTTTTGCTTTTTTTTATCTTACTGATATCTTTTTAAATTCACTATTTGGGCAAATATAATGACTTGTCCGCGCTAAAACTATATTAATACAATAATTTTTGTTAAATTAAAAATTCAATTTAGCTTCATATTTTTTTATGAACTTTGAATGAAAATTAGATATCAAGCTCGATAAACCTAACCTCAAAATAGTATATATCGAAAGTTTGTTTATAACTTTTTATGTATATTATTTTGATAAATTTCTTGACTTGTCCGCGCTAAGGATTAATCTTACGAATTTTCTTACTGAAGTGAAAGAATTTGATTTGACGCACTATTTACTCATGAACTTTGAATAAAAATATTATTAGGAGGAGCAGAACTACGATATCCTCTTAAAAGATATATTATCGCTATATTCATTTTCTTATTATTATTTTAAAAAATTGAAGAAATGGTAAACTTTTAGATTATTTTTTAGACATTTCTTAAATCTTTCAAAATTTAAATAACGTAAACTATTACAAAGTCAAAAGTTATTTTACGAATATATTAGCTTTTTATACACTTAATATAAATCTAACGTATTTGATTTTCAAGATATATCTTAAATGAGAATTAAAATAAGTGCCAGAAAAATTTTAATATGTAATATTGGAATCCTAAATTCTTAATAACCAATGAATCAAGTTATTTAAAAATTAATATTTTCAACAATATGAAATCCATAAAATATATAAAAAATAAAATAGTTCAAATCCATTCTTAACGATATGTATATCGTTCCTATTTTTAAAATAGAAATAAAAATAAAAATTCTAATCTATATTTTCTTAATTATAGTAATTATATTATTCTTTCAACCAAAAAATTTTTATTTTATTTTGCAGAAGAACTGTTTATTCTAAGCGTGATTCAATTTAAATTTTGAAATTAAATAAAAAAACTTTTAAAAATAGTACATTTTAGGCAAGTATTATACTATATTTTTGAAAAAAAATTTTTAAGCTGTCAATCTAGAAATATTTTATATATTAAATTATATTATCAAAATTGTATTACTTATCGGTTTTTTTATAAATTATTTTAAAATATTCCGAAATATTTTAAATCTTTTTTTAAATTTACAAAATCATTTGCCTTGTTATAAGCTAAAAAGTTGATAACATCTGTATTTTCAAAAAATATTTATTGCTAAATTTATTGCTTAATAACTATTTTATGGTACAATTTTTAAAAAAAGAATTCAGAAGTAAATGGCATAGAATTGTTACAATGTTCTAATTTTAAATATACAATAACAAATGAATATAGAGCGGTACTTCGCACTCTCGACATCTTCACACAAAAGAATTTTGTAAACGGAAGTTAGCGATGTTTACATTGATAATTTTATTTAAAAAATCAAACTATAACTCAATAATTATAATTTAATTATTTATCAATGATTTTTGTTATTAAATTTTAAATCGATGATTTTATTTAAGCATATTATATTAAATCAAATCTCGTTTTTCGCCAATCATATGATTCTATTCAATCCACCAATCACGTTCTTAGTATAAAATGTTTCACAACATCCGGCCATCGTTTTTTTAAAAGAGGAATTATTTATTTAAGTGTTTTTTTCATGTCTTAAATTCATCTGTTTTTTTCAGATTTTTTTTTTCTTATAAGATAGTTAATAAGTAAATAAGAAATAAAATGCCTAAGAAAATGGTATATGACTTCATTTATAAATATACATGAAAAGAATACATCAAAATAATACATAAAAAACACATGAAAGAAAAGCGTGGAAATAGAACACATGAAGATAACACATAAAATCAAACGCGTGTAATAAAGACATGTAAAAAGTAAAACAAAGTGTACTTAAAAATTATAGGTGTTTTTTCACGTGTTTTTCTAACAGAGATCTTTAATAGAATAATTTTATATTATAATAGAAGTTTTTATATCCGTCATTTAGAAAAAGAAAAAATAAAGGATACGTATTTTTTCTTTTATCATAAAAATGAAAACTGAAAGAGATAGAAACAGTTGAAATTATGTGATGTTACGATTGTTTATAGTATCGTGACATCATTTACATTGGTGCTATATTTATATATATCAAAATTGTATTAACTTATACCGGCTATAACTTTTGCAATTCATCATATTTAAAAAAAATACAGGTCTTTTATTTTTTCGTATTCTACCTGAAGAATATAATGCATGTTTTCATGCAAGGACTCAATCGTAGAGCATGTTGATTTACGCTTTAATACTGAATGAATTCATGATAAAATTTTTGGCTATAGGAACTCATTAATTTTGATTTGAATTTGTAGTGAAAAATCACTTTGAATATCATTTAAATGATTCACTATTCAAGTCTATTCAAATTCATTAAAGTGTAATGTTGATTGGAAACATTTGAATCAATATATCCATACGCAACGATAATAATACCCGATAGGAATCGATTCATTTTCAATTCATGCATTTATACCATAAACTCTTAGGAATTTATTGATGTTGATTAAATTATATGATGAAAAATCTAAATCAATATAATTTAATATCATCCACGATTAAAGTCAATTTAATTTGATCGAAGTTTGATACTGATTGGATATTTACATCGATATATTCTTATAATTATTAAATTCGATACGAGTCAATGCTTTTTTCAATGTTCAATTAAATTATTGAAGCCTATAAACTTTTTAACATTAGAAGTCTGTTTATTTATGTTCCAAATCAGTGGAAAAAATATAATAAAATCTTATTAAGAGGAGGTCGAGTATATCTGTCCTTTTCTAATCAAAAAATTGATTTTTCTACAAAAATTAATAATTGTAGCAAAAAATAAGAAGAAAGCCCCATCTCGTATAATGAAAAGCTAGATTTTCTTTTATAAGGAAAAATTATTTTTATCGCTTCGTTTTTAAGAAAACCTTGAAAAACTAAATTCTCCATCCTAACCTCTATTTTTTAAGTTTTTCAAGGTTTTCTTCAAAACGAATCGATAAAAATAATTTTTCCTCATAAAAAAAAATCTTGCTTTTTATTATACGAGATGGGGCTATCTCCTTATTTTTTGCTACAATTATTAGTTTTTGCAACAAAATTAATTCTTTGATTAGAAAAGGACAGAGATATACGACCTGCTCTTAAGATTCACTTTCAATGCTCAATTCATGCATTTTACCCCATAAACTCTTTGATGATAGGAACCTATTAATGTCAATTTGAATTTATGGGAAAAAACTCTAATCAATCCCCTGTTAAAAAAGTCCAGGTGGATTTCCACGTGGAAAATCCACGTGGAATTCCACGTGGATTTTCAGTCTGATTTACTTGGATTTTCAGGGTGATTTACTTGGATTTTCAGGGTGAAAATCAGGGTGGAATTCAGGTAGATTTTCAGGGTGAAAATCAGGTTGGAATTTTGGGGATTTTCAGTCTGAATTACTTGGATTTTCATAGTGAAAATCCACTCTGATTTTGAGTCTGAAAATCCACTCTGATTTTCATAGTGAAAATCCACTCTGATTTTCATAGTGAAAATCCACTTTGATTTTCAGTCTGAAAATCACCCTGATTTTCATAGTGAAAATCCACTCTGATTTTCAGTCTGAAAATCCACCCTGATTTTCATAGTGAAAATCCACTCTGATTTTCAGTCTGAAAATCCACCCTGATTGTGGATATATTTAAGCATTCAAAAAAATATTTTTATCAAATTAAATTTATTTATGTTTTTCATTGCAACCACAAAAATATCTCTGCTCACTTAATAGAATAGAACGTGAGAAAGTAGGCCGAATGATCGTCGTTTTAGACAAAATTAAACTGTTAGTTTATAAGCTCTAAAAGTCTTTTATTCTTTTCATGCGCGTTGGCTTGCCATAAGAAAGTCAATACATAAAAAGCGTGGTAGCCCCCTAGTGGTTAGTTATTGAATATGAATATACACATGTATATAATAGTACTGATGATTAACCGTTAGGGGGATGCTCCGCTTTCTACCTATTGACTTTCTTATGGCAAGCGAACGCGCACGAAAAGAATAAAAGACTTTAGAGCTTATAAACTAACAGTTTAATTTTGTCTAAAACGACGATCATTCGCCCTACTTTCTCACGTTCTATTCTATTAAGTGAACAGAGATATTTTTGTGGTTGCAATGAAAAACATAAATAAATTTAATTTTATAAAAATATTTTTTTGATTGCTTAAAAATATCCACAATCAGGGTGGATTTTCAGACTGAAAATCAGAGTGGATTTTCACTATGAAAATCAGAGTGGATTTTCAGACTGAAAATCAGAGTGGATTTTCACTATGAAAATCAGAGTGTATTTTTAGACTCAAAATCAGAGTGGTATTTCACTATGAAAATCCAAGTAATTCAGACTGAAAATCCCCTTAAAATTCCAACCTGATTTTCACCCTGAAAATCTACCTGGAATTCCACCCTGATTTTCACCCTGAAAATCCAAGCAAATCACCCTGAAAATCCAAGTAAATCAGACTGAAAATCCACGTGGAATTCCACGTGGATTTTCCACGTGGAAATCCACCTGGACTTTTTTAACAGGGTCTTATTTAATATTATTTACGATTTATGTTGATTCAATTCGATTAAAGTTTAATGCTTGTTGGATACATTATTAGATGGATCCTACGTAAAAATGAAATTTAATTCGAGTTGATTGATTCTTCAGTGCATACATTTGAATCTCATGAACTCTTTAGCGATAAAAATCTATTAATGTCCATTCAAATTTATAGGAAAAAATTTCAATCAATCTTATTTTATATTATCCACAATCCATGCCGACTCAATAGGATTAAAGTTTGATGCCAATTGAGCCGATTGAGATCGATATTTCTATAGAGATGTATGTATACGTAACAATTAAAATTCAATTGGTATCAGTTCATCATTCAATGTTCAATTGGTTCATTCGAATCACCAAACTATTTATCAATAGGAACTAATTGATTCTGATTCGAATCTATTATTAACAATCTTATTGAATCTTATATAATTATTCTTACCATGAAAGTCGATTAAAATCGATTAATGGAAAGCATTTTTATGAAAAAATCCATTATTGGGTTTGGAAATTTGCTTATCAGCGCCATCGCGTGGCCAATTGATAAGCTGTGAGAGAAGGATACTGCTCGAGAATTACATTGGTTAGATACGAAAATTGTTATATTTTGTAATTTTTTAATTAAATAGAATAAAAAAAGATTAGAAAATTAGTTTGTATAGAAAGAAAAAAACATGGAGAATTTTTGTAGTAAAAATCGCGCATGTTATAGTGTACATAAATGAAATAGTCAAGTTTATAAGAATTTTGATATTTCCATGGAAAAAGAAAAAATACGGGTCTTTTATTTTTTTGCATTTTACCTGATGGATGTAATGGATTTATTCATAAAAAGTACTAATTAAAATCGATTGAGATTAAATTGACAAATTTTGGAAATTCAATTCATCAGACTTCAGTCAATTATCCAGACTATTAATGTACTTTAACGGTAGGCCGGAGTGGAACCTGATACTGGCCGAGTAACAATTGAGTTGTTTGTTATTTACTCAAGTTTTAATCGGTTATTTATCTTCAAATTAAAGGTCGAGCGCAATAGATATTATTATTATGAACATCTATGCACAAGAAAAAAAATATCTACCGGTTTGTTTTTGAAAAAAGTAAGTAACGCGAAAATATTACAAACATAAACTTTTACTTTGGCGTTACTTACTTTTCTCAAAAACAAACCGGTAGATATTTTTTTTTCTTGTGCATAGATGTTTATAATAATAATATCTATCGCGCTCGACCTTTGATTTGAAGATACACCGATTAAAACTTGAGTAAATAACAAAAATGCCAATTAGGCAAGGACAGCGAATCCGGCCTGCTCGTAATAGGTGTTTTTCAAGTTAAATCCGCAAGCTATTTAGCTATAAGAACCTATCAATGTCCATTAAAATTTTTATTAAACGCTATTTAATCTTATTTAATATTCATTACTATTACAGTCGATTAAGCTTGATTAAAGTTTGATGCTGATTGAAAACAATGAGATCAAAATTTTTGTAATAGAAAGGTTTTAAAGACGATTCAAATTAGTAGTAAAAAATATCATTTCATGTTATTTAATATTTATCTCTATTAGACGATTCAATTCAATCAAAGTTCATGCTGATTAAATAGGGGAAAACGAGCAAATCAGACCCCCGGGAAAAAGGGGACCGGCATCGCTTTATATAAATATATAGTACATATTTATTTTACCACGAAGATTTTAATATTGTTACATCAAATTACTTTCTTTGTTAGAGTTTATTTATAGTTATTTCAATCTTTTAACATTCACTTGTACTAATATCCAGTGGTGCCAGTCCGATTTGCCCCAGGGGTCTGATTCACTCCGGTTTCCCCTACAATAAAATCTACATATTTGTATAAGGAATAAATCCAATAAATACCGATTTATCCGTTAATGTTTAACTAATTTGTTGAAACCGATAAACAATTTAGCAATCAAAACATATTCATTTCGATTAGAATCCATTATGAAAAATAGTATGAAATCTTTTTCAATATTAGTGACTATAAAAGTGGATTTAGTTTGATTAAAGTTTGAAGCTGGTTGGAAGTATTAAAATCGATATCTCAGCACTAAGATTAAATTCAATAAGTACATCCCTACTGAAAAAAATGACATAAGATCTCATATGAGATCTCATATCAGATCTCACACGAGATCTCACATGAGATCTCACATGAGATCTCACAATTGAAAATGAAACGAGATCTCATATGAGAACCCATGTGAGATCTCACGTGAGATCTCATGTGCCGCAAAATTTTATTTTTCCTGATGCCCGATCTCACGTGAGATCTAATGTGAGATCTCATGTGCAAAAAAATTAATTTTTCCCGATACCCGATCTCATGTGCAAAAAAATTAATTTTTCCGTAACCCAATCTCACATGAGAGCACATGTGCAAAAAAATTAATTTTCCCGTTACCCGATCTCACATAAGATCTCATGTGCAAAAAAATTTTTTTTTCCCGATACCTGATCTCATATGAGATCTCACGGTTGAAAATGCAACGAGATCTCATATGTGAACTCATATGAGATCTCACGTGAGATGTCATGTGCCGTAAAATTTTATTTTTCCTGATGCCCGATCTTACGTGAAATCTCATGTGAGATCTCATATGCAAACAAATTAATTTTTCCCGATACCCGATCTCATGAGATCTCATGTGCAAAAAAATTTGATTTTTTTCTACACTTATAGTTGTAATCAATGTCCACAGATCTAAAATCTGAATTCTGGTCTATAATTCCATTTATTTATATATATTAATAAAATTACGATTAAATGATTCTATACTACATCTACAAAACAATCGTTATCTAAAGCATGCTATTATGAATTATGGTTTTAAACTATATTCGAGCGTAATTATACTTGGCGATTAAATAATAATAGAAACAAACAAATTTTTTACGTAATTTTAGACGTTATTTACAAGTAATAGTTAAGATACTAGTCACTACAATTATGCATATCGCCTTTTACACTCGAGAAGTTTATCACTTTTCAGTGAGGTCTGGAGCGATGCCGTTCGTATACAAAGGTTTGATCAGAATTTGTGTATTCACAAATTGAGATACTTATTTCATACGACGAAATCATGTATACGAGGCTCGGGGTCAGTTCACTGATTAATGATAGTTTTTCTAATCAATAGGTAGTGTCGTTCTATGATGCACGCTGCATCTGGTTTAGATTTACGGCATAACACGTCTTAGGGGTCGTACCCAAATGCCGTTGACAGTTTTTTGGGGGGGAGGGGTCGATCAAAATCTACGAAAAGTAACGCTATGGGAGCGGGGGTTAGTTATTTACTCCTACGTTGGCTATTTTTTTTTTATCAAAAAGATCATTGCATAATATTAGCAATTTGGAGCAGATTTTTCATCCGAAAACTGCAAAGTCAAGCAGTTTCACAGTCTGTCCACTAAAACACAGTATATTACTTTCTTTTACATGTACGCGGGCGCCGCCATACGGTGCAAAGCTTAAGCCGTTTCTTTTAGCGAGTGAGCTGTCAAAACAAACGAAAAATTTTCAAGCCGATTGCAGCATTTATATTTGTGCCTGTTGAATCGTGTTCTACTTTTATAACGTATTTTAAAAGGTTCATAGTTTTATGATCTTTTTTGATAAAATTGAAGTGAAAAAGTTTATCGACGATTAATATATTTAATATCTTATAAATATTTATTATATGCAATGTTTAGAATTCTGTTGTTTTGTGAAAATGCTATTTTAATAAAATAAAAAACATAAAAATATGTTCAATATTTAAAAAGTAATTAATATAATTAAAATTTTTTTTTAAAGTTTAATAAAAAATAAAAAAGTTAGTTTACGTTACAGGGGGGGGGGAGGGTACTTTGATAGTTTACACATGTCACGGAAAGGGGACCGGGGGGTCGAAATATCGAAAAAATTGTCAACGGCATTTGGGCACGACCCCTTACCAATTGTTACACAATTTGCACACGGAAAAAGGAAAATACCTGAAAAGAATGTACTAATTTGAGTCAGTACTAGAAAGAATATTACTAGTCGTTTTTAATTGATACTCAGTATATATTTTAAAACGACCTATATAAGTACATTTTTTAACGCGACTCGTCCCAAGAATTGTGTGGTATAGTACCGAATTTTTCCGTACTACGTAATCTTCTAACAAGTACCTATACAAATTTACTGTGTGTAGAAACAAAAGAATATATAAGTAAAACCATTAATGTATATTGCAATAAAAATAATCGTCTAAAATATTTTAAACTGGTAATAACGGGAAAAAGCTAATTTTTCAATAAGAATTGTAGATAGTGTGGGAAACTCATAAATAGTATCATAAAAGTTATATAAAATGATGTATGTATGGGTTAGTTTTTAACTTCAAGTTTTAAAGAAAAGATTTTTATTTTAACAAAAGTTGTACTAAATAGCTAAGTGCGGTATTTGTTTGATTATGAATTTAAAAAGAGTAACAAAATAAAAAAGAACAAATTTGAAAAAATTAGTAATTTAAAAGGGTTGTATATTATAAAAATGATTTTAGAATCATCAATTTTTAATTCTAAATGGGAAAATAGTCATAATTTTTGAAAATTTTATCCCTGGATCGGATAGGTGAAAATCAGAGTACGAAAAATAGGTACTACGTAGCGGAAATTCATACTCAGTTTAAATAGTTATGCCAGTTAGTAGTTAAAATTTGGTATAGTATTGATTAAAATTACTATTACATTTTTTCAATACTTTATCACAGAAATAATACATACTACGTGTAGTATTGATTTTAATGGTATTTACCTTTTTCCGTGCATGTCGCCGTAAAATCAGTTGCAGCTATATTTATGTCTTAGAACATTATGACAAACTACCTTCGATTCAACTATTTTTTTTCTATCATACTAATAAATTATTTTTACATATTATTTACAATAGCGTCTTACAGATTTTAATAACATAGGTTTCTCTGACTCAAGAATTTTTTATTTTACTTTCATTTTATAGTATTATCGCAATATTATTGCTTGTTTTCCCAATTCAGTCGTGAATCTACCGTAATCTGAAAAATTTTTTAAATCTTGCTCGAATATAATTTCAAACCATGATATATAATCATATTCATACAGACTATTCACATAATTTTCATAATAAGAATTATATTTGTATGCAATGTAAGTCTAAACGTTAAAAGTAAGGTAATACACATATTTTAGTATTATACTATTTGACATGTTAAAGGTCAGTTTTAGACGAGCTTTCAGGCATTTTTTACTGATTGAAAGTAGCTAAAAAAGTAATTTAATTTATTTTCAATAAAAATACAGAATATCAAAATATATCAGAATTGCTTTTATTCGTAAATATCTATTCATTTTAACATATGAGAAACGGAAGCGTGTACATTTGTCAAAATTCTTTTTTAGCTATTTTCGATCGGTAAAGTTAGTCAAAAGCTTATTCTTAATTGGAAAATGACACTATGAAATACCATGCAAAAACGAAGTGGCCTAAATTAGAACTACTAACTCCGGGCAAGATACATTGGGTCTTATAGCTCTACTAAATTTATTGAATATGATGATGTTCTAGTGTGCGAATACGTATTTATAATATTAGTGTAATCATATAAATTAAGGGCATGGTGATGCTTCCCCCTTCTGATAATATTTCTGATCCAAGTTTATGTTTCACTTCAATAAAAAAATTAGTAGGATTCAACTTGAGTGAGAACAACTAAAGAAATCTACCAAATACTTAAAAAGTTATATACAAATTAGCAATTTATAGTATTTCGGGGTTAGGTTTGGCAACTTTGATATATGATTTGCGATTCAAGTTCATTATAAAATTACAGCTCTAAGGGATTTTTTTATTTTAACTAAAATAATGGTATTAATATGTGACAACCTTGGGGATCAGGAGGTTGCACTGATTTATAAAAATATATAAGCTGTAATTAACTAAGTAACAGAGCCGGTCTGTGGCACAGTCGGTAGGAGCGTTGGATTCGTATTCTTGGGGAACCGAGATCGAATCCCGCTCTCGGCTGTTTTTCAAACGAGCACCTCTGTTTCATGTGCTTTGTACACAGAACACACTTACGAGCTCCGTCGCTAAGGGATGAAAAAGTGCAGTTGTAAAAATCAACTGACCTTTCGTCCCTGTGGACCGAGGTTTGATTCCCTAGGAAAAATCAGAAAAAATAATTTTCGAAGTTTTTCCGAGGGAATAAACCCGCAAAACACAAAAATATACAAAAAAAGTCCCAATGGGCAAATACCTGGTCATGGCCAAAGATAAGAAAACCAAATATGGTTAATAGTTAAAAAGCCAATTAAAATTATAAAAAAAAAAAAAAAAAAAACTAAGTAACAAAAAAAAAAGAGAAACTTTATTTCAGAACTTTATTACAGTAATCGTACGCTCGCTCAAAATAGACGTCAGCCGCGTATAGCATACGCGACGCTGCTTGCACTAATTAACTAACTATCAGCACGACAAAAAGCAGATATTAACAAAAATGTAAGCTAAAAGGGACACGAGAAATAAATGCACAATAAAAAAAATTAGAAAAGCACGAAGGGAGAATACGCAATAGAACGCGCAAGCAATCGCCCGGCACACACGTCGTACAAATAAAGCAATAAATTATGTTATTTTACGTAGCACTAGGGCACCCGCAACAATACGAGGCTTGATTTGAAATAAAATAAAAGAACTATAATTTATTGAAGCTACTTAGTCTCACTCTCACTAAATACGATGATTGTAACACATAACCAGACAAGTATTACGCAATATCGCAAGTCGCTCGCGAGTCGTAATGGCTCAATATTGGACGCCGGCGACAAAAGGAATAATGCAATGGCATTCCTTCTTGTCTCTGCTCAGCTTCATCTCTCGTGATGTACGCTGCGCGCGCCGCAAGAGAGAGAGACAAACGATCCTTAATGGACCCAAGCTCAGATACTCGAGTCAAGCTGCTTGCTATCTATATAAGTGCACAGTATACGTGCTTTACACATTCGTGCGTGTGTGCCAACGATTTTGGGTTATAGTTTTAACTGTTTGACCCGCGTGGTCTACTTTCCGTCTTGCCAGAAGTTGGATGCTCCCTTTTGTCGTCTATATGCGTTACAAATATTCATATAAGTAATATGGCCAATCTGCCATGTTCCAAATATAGCTAGTGTCAAAATTTGTCAAAATTTAAAGAACAAGCTGAAAAAAATAAAAAAAGTAATAAATATCTTTTTCAAATTTTTTAAATTGAATAAAATATATAAGAGATCCCATATGAGATCACATATGAGATCGCACACGAGATTGCATATGAGATGTCACATGAAATCGCCTATGAGATCGCATATGAAATCGAATGTATATTCGTTAAATTTTTAAAATAAAATAAATATATGTGCGATCTGACATGAGATCTCACATATATTTATTTTATTTTCAAAATTCAACGAATATATATCGACGGTGCTTACGAAGATACGACGAAAACTATCATTTTAATTTTTCTGTAAACGAAGACTATCACTTCTGAACTATTTGCGATGAAAAGAATTGGATTTCAATGTATGTAGACGAAAACTATCATTTTAATTTTTATGTAAACGAAGACTATCACTCCTGAAAAATTTGAAACGAAAAGAATCATATTTCAATGTATGCAGACGAAAACTATTATTTTAATTTTTATGTAAACGAAGACTATCACTTCGAGTGATTGTTTTCGTTTACATAAAAATTAAAATAATAGTTTTCGTCTACACCCTTGTAGAAAATTAAGGATAAGATATGCTCAGATAACTAACTGTTGGCTATATCTCGTCGCTACGCAGTCGCGATAAGTGACCGATAAATACACGATAAGATATTAAAGATTACAGAGTTGATATAAAATATAATCACTAAAATAATTAAAATTTTTTTCTTCTGATTCGAAATAAATTATAAATATTATAATATTAATTATAACAATTCATATGAGTTGTAAATAATTTTCAATTAAAATCGTTTATAGAAAGCGAATCTGTATATATACATGCTGCCCGCGATGGCGCCTGTTTGTACAATCGTACAATATATACTATAGTTGTGAATACTGAAGTTAGCTGCGCGCGCATCACTCGACGCTTCGTCTTCTATAAGCATCTATCTTCATCACTATATGTGCAGGTTAGATTGACTTGACTTAACTTTAAAATTATTAAAGATGCATATACTGTTAATGTAATAGTGTCAACATTTTCTGTTCTTTATTGTATAACTTAAATTTATTTGCGAACATATACAGTATGATTATGAATAAAATATCCATGTGAAATCAGTGAGTGCGAAGTGCGAGTGAGCAAGTGCATATGGAAACTTAGTGTGAGAGAATACACTGTAAAAGAAAATGGCGAGAAATCACGTCGTTGGTCGACGATTTCAATGCGACTATGCACCGTCGATGTTATTTAACATTGTTGAAGCGCGAAATCTAACTGATTTAATCTAAAAATCTTGTGTTTAGTTTACGTGAAATCACGCAAAGCACGTTAAAATGTCGCCGTTGAACGAAGTTAAATAACCTCGACGGTGCATGGTCGCATTGAAATCGTCGACCAACAATGTGATTTTCTGCTATTTTTTACAGTGTAAGACTGTCTATTTAGGAACTGAAAAGGAAACAAGGAGTGAACAGCCTTTCTCTTTCTCACTAACTGTGTTCCCATATGCGTGCTCACTCACACTTTGTAATATGCTGTTTATGAATATAGTATAATTCAACATTGACCATATTCTCCCGATACCATCGCGATAATTCGTTAAGAGTAATGAAGGTTTATCGCGATATCTAAAAGCATATGATCGCGACTGCCCATAAAATACGGGATGATATACTGAAAATATGCTCAACTTTCTACCAGGGCATACATTGAAAAATAATTCTTTTCGTTTCAAATTTTTCAAGAGTGATAGTCTTCGTTTACATAAGAATTAAAATAATAGTTTTCGTCTACATACTTTCGTTTTAAATTTTTCAGGAGTGATAGTCTTCGTTTACATAAAAATTGAAATAATAGTTTTCGTCTATATACATTGAAATATAATTTTTTTCGTTTAAAATTGTTCAGGAGTGATAGTCTTCGTACGGCACGTCGATATGAGGTATCATAGGCGATTTCATATGAGATCTCACATGAGAGTTCATACAATATTTACAGTAGGGATGATTTTCCTCGGCTTGTACTTGAAATTTATACATATTTACACTCTTCCGATTCTCATTTATTTAAAATAAGTTTATACCTAATAGTAGAATCGGTTATAGCGCAGGGACTGGCTTATGCTGTAGTAGACCGGAGTTTAATCCCCGAGAAAATTTTGGAAAAGTTTTTCTGAATTTTTCTCTGTGAAATAGAACTAGGAGACCAGGAGAAACATTGCCTTGCTTAGGAAATTACGTTCGCATACAAATGGCTGTTTTAAACACGCTTTTTGAAGTTGCGCACCAGTAATGCTTAGTATATTGCTGTGTCCGAAAATCTGCTGCACATACTGGGGGTTTCTTTGTAGATAAGCTGTATCGACCAATTAGAAAGCTTTTTTAGAGCTATTTAACGCGTGATTAATTTTGTGAATACGGCGTGCGCAGCCCTGAGAAGCATTTGGAACAAAGCCGATATATAAGAAGAGTACAAAAAAAGATACTCTTGTGTCTTTTGTGTAAGGCGATTGTGAGCGACTTTGATAATAACGGATTTCACTTCGTTAAAAATAATCACTGTCAACTTCACTGTAATCCTTCGACTCGCAAAGGCGAATATTCGAGAGCCAACATTTTATTTCTTGCAGGTGAGATAAAAATATTTAATCCTTTACAATGAATTTTATAAATTGAAATTATTTTCATTATTTGAATAAGATAAACTAAATAAATTAAAAGTATTATTTTGATTGTTAAAATATGTTAGAATGAATTGCTTCATTTTAAATAAAATTTATTATGATTGAAAATAGACTAGAAAATAAATAAGAGGAAATTTTTTTTCAATCAACTTATTATTTTTTAATGAAGAAAATATTATTTGTTATTTAATCTATTTTGGATATATATTCCAGCCATATAAATTTTCATTATCATAGACGATCTTAGACTCCTATTCATATACCTAACTCAAGTAACAGTTGTTACTTGAACCTAATTCTGTCTTTGTCGCTCCATGATGAGAGTAAATGATAGATGATAAAACTGTTACTTGAGATCTAATAGCTACACTAGAAAAAAAATTTCTTTATAACGAAAAAAATTTTATTGTATCGAATAGATTCTTTCTGGCAATAGGTGAAATACTTTTTGTATCAATATCATTTATTCTGTCAGTGAAAATAACATTTTTAAATATCAATAAAATATTGCTCAACATACATAACATATTTCTTAAACTTAAAAATATCACATACTGGAAATTATTAATTTTATTTTAAATCAATATTTCGTAATAAAAATAAAATTTTTTTCCTCCAATAAAATATTTTCATACATCTAAAAAATATTTCAAATTAATTAATTTCTTCGTACCAAATATTGGCCAGGGGGAATTTTTAATTGGTTTTTCCTGGTCTCCTAGTTCTATTTCACAGAGAAAAATTCAGAAAAATTTTTCTAAAATTTTTCCGGGGATGAAACTCCGGTCTAATACAGCATAAGCCAAGAGCGTTAGCTCCTGCACTACTACCGATTCTACTTATAGGTATGAACTTATTTTAAATAAATGAGAATCGAAAGAGTGTAAATATGTATAAATTTCAAATACAAGCCGAGGAAAATCATCCCTACTGTAAATATTGTATGAACTCTCATGTGAGATCTCATATGAAATCGCCTATGATATCTCATATATATTCGTTGAATTTTGACAATAAAATAAATATATGTGAGATCTCATGTCGCACATATATTTATTTTATTTTAAAAATTTAACGAATATACATTCGATTTCATATGCGATCTCATAGGCGATTTCATGTGACATCTCATATGCAATCTCGTGTGCGATTTCATATGTTATCTCACATGGGATCACTTATATATTTTATTCAATTTAAAAAATTTGAAAAAGATATTTATTACTTTTATATTTTTTTCGGCTTGTTCTATAAATTTTGACAAATTTTGAAATTACCTATAGTAATACCATTATTTTAGTTAAAATAAAAAATCCTTTAGAGCTGTTATTTTTTATGAATTTAGATCGCAAATTAAACATCAAAGTTGACAAGCCTAACCTTAAAATACTATAAATTGAAATCTTGGATATAACTTTTCAAATATAAGATTTTGGTAGATTTCTGTAGACGTCTGCACTCAAGTTGAATCCTACTACTTTTTTTCTTGAAGTGAAAAAACCCGAATAAATTCTCCATTTACTTATAAAGTTGGATAACAAATATTTACAGAAGGGGGAGCTTTATTATGTTCTCAATGTATTTAATTACATCAATATTATAAATACGTATTCAAATACAGAACATCATCATATTCGATAAAGAGTATAGCCGAATAAGCATGTAAAAATGGCCTTAACTTGGATTTCCATGAAACTTTGCTTATTTTTTTGTCTTTTCAAGAAACTAAAGTCCTGCAAGTTTCAGATCCCTATGGTCAAAATTGGCTTCATAACCTCAAAAAACGTGTTTTTCGGTTTTTTTGCTATAATTAGGTGAATTCTTAATGGATCTTTAAAATTCGAAATCGAGGTAAAAGAAGACGATAAAACGCATATATTTAGTGACTATATAAAACCTTACAAGTCTCAAACATAACCTAAAAATAAATTTGAAAATTTCAAAATGGCCTGTACATTAACGGTATAAATGCATACTTATTTTTGACTTTTAGGAACTTTACTTTTTATAAAATCTATCATTCATATTTTTTGCAGATTTTTGTAGGAATGGTGGAAAGTACCTGAAATATAAAAAAACTGAAAATTTTATGGATTTATAGCATTTTAGAGGCTCTATTGCATTCTGATCATAAAAATAACACCAAATACACGTTCAGCGATCAAAAAAATCTCCTAAATATCGATATTTAGTCGGATTTATATCATATGTATTCGTATAATACGGGAATAAGCTTTAAAAAAATCGTTTTTCGACCAAAAAGACTCCTGTAATCTTTTTATTACCATCTTAAGAGCAGGCCGGATTCGCTGTCCTTGTCTAATTGGCATTTTTGTTATTTACTCAAGTATCAATCGGTGTATCTGCAAATTGAAGGTTAAGCGCAATAGATATTATTATTACAAATATTTATGCATAAGAAAAAAAAAATCCATCGCTTTGTTTTTGAGAAAAGTAAGGAACGCGAAAATATTATAAACATAATCTTTTACTTCGGCGTTCCTTACTTTTCTCAAAAACAAATCGGTAGATTTTTTTTTTCTTGTGCATAGATATTCATAATAATAATATCTATTGCGATCAACCTTTATTTTGAAGATACACCGATTAATACTTGAGTAAATAACAAACAACTCAATTATTACTCGGTCGGTATCAGGTTCTACTCCGGCCTGCCGTTAAACTATAATTTCACCACGTCATCTTCAAAGTAACCTTAAAAATTTATTCACTGACCAATAGCTTTCTTGGTACTGATTTTTAATCTTATTCAGTACAATTTTTGGCCGAAAATGAAATTAACCTCAAAAATGCATATAGTGACTAAAAATGACCTCAACTATCATTTTTCTGACGTATTCAAGAAAATTATTTTTATGATTTCTTTGAAATAACCTTAAAAGCATATTGATGGATTCTAAGAGCGTCTTACTGAGATTGTTTATATTGTTCAGTGCCATGTTTTGTCGAGCACCACCAAAATATCGCCAAATAATGCGCCTAGTCAGCAAAAATGTTTCATGTTGTGACACAGCATGATTTAAAAGTAATTAACATCAAAATAGTAATGTAATATTACTAAAATATTTTACTATTTTAAAGATACATTAGCGAGCCGAGCTTGTGTTAGAGTACACCCTACTGAAAATAGTCACTTGAGAATCAAGTGAGATCTCAAGTGATAATCATGCCAAAATCTCAAGTGATTATCAAGCGATTATCAAGTGATCATCACATGATTGTCAAGTGATTATCACATGATTTTCTAATTTATACCCTCATTTAAATTCATTTTATAAATACTGAAATTATTATAGAACAAAACCAATATAAAATTATATAACTATTCTAATATTAAATAAATAGTACATGCAACGAAGGAGGATCCTGAAAGGAATAATGTAGGTAAAATTTAATAAATTCGTTTTTTAAATATTTTATTTTAAATATAAATATATTATCAATAATGCATTGAATTAGGTAAATAGACATAATTCTATATGTTTCCATAGAAGAGCCAGATGAATTGAATTTAAGTGATTACCTTCATGAGTTACTATTACGTGATGAAATAGAAAATAGTGAGCAATCATTTACACATCCTCAAAATTTGCAAGAAATGGTTCAAAATGAACTTTTTTCAAAAAATCATAACTCCTGTCAATGTCACAAAGGGAGAGTTATTTTTGTCGGTATTGAAATTTAGTATCGCTAACATCGTATCGACCATAGCCATAAGAAATTTACTTGACTTGTTTAATGTAATTTTTGGATCACAGATTATGCCTGGTTCTCGATATCTATTGGATAAAATGATTAATCCTAGCGATAATGCGGAATTCCGTGCAGTTTGTAATTGTTGCACAGCATATATAAAACAAACTGTCCGATTTGTGAAGTTGAATTAGATCTTAAGAATGAAAGTAATCCGAGTTATTTTATTATTCTCAATCCATCACAACAAATAAAATGAATTTAAATGAGGGTACCAATTAGAAAATCATGTGATAATCACTTGACAATCATGTGATGATCACTTAATAATCACTTGATAATCACTTGAGATTTTGGCATGATTATCACTTGAGATCTCACTTGATTCTCAAGTGACTATTTTCAGTAGGGCAAGCAAGTAGGTGAGCCCCACACAGTATAAAACGTTTGAAATATTTTCGAAATATTTCAAAACATTTCATGTTGTGCGCGACAGCTCTGTAGTTCATATTTGTTAGTGTTACCGTAGAAGATGTAGTTTCTGATTATATAAAAGAAATCATGCCCTGATAAGAATCCCGTTCTTTACGGTATTAACTGTTCGAATTAAAAAATAAAGACAATGATTACATAACACAAGAACGTAACAATAATTTACAAAAATATGCACATTTAGGCAATCTGGAACTGAAAATAAATTAGACTGCTATTTTAGTTGATAACAAAAAAAATATTATCTTTATTAAACTTGATACATGATTTAATTTAATTATTAAAAAAATTGTTCATTTTTAAATTACTAATTTTTTATTCGCTTCCTATTTGTTATTCATTATTTTCCTTTGTAATTCAGTTAAATTCAGTTTTTAATTTTAAAAATAATTGACTGATTCCATTCAGATTCATGCAGGCCATCACGGATCGAATTTTTTTTTTCTTCTAAGTAATAAAAATACCTTTTATTATGTATATGAAGATAAAATTTACCTCGCAGAACGCTCAAAATTTTTTTTCCTTTTACTGGAGCAATTTTAGTGTCTGATGTAAAAACGAAAATTCAAAAATTGAAAATGAACCTCTACTTTTAAATGACTATAGCTCCGTCAATTTTTAACCTTTTTGGGCGTCCTTTTAACAAAAGTGTGCGGAATTCTGTCTAGTTTTGAATGCAATCTCGATTTTTGTAATACAATTTAATCTCACTGAGTTATTTACAAAAAACCGAAAAAAGCGATTTTTTCAAACACGATTTTCTCAAAAACTATATTTTTTTTTGAAATTATTATATGATTTTATACATAAAAAATATTACCTTTTAGAGTAGGTGAGAATATGCGATTTTGCCTTCCCACACAGCATGTAAGCTTCCTGGAAGCTTTCTGGAAGCTTTCCGGAAGATGTGGAAGAAAGGTTGGAAGCTTTCAGGAAGTTTCCAGTGGAAACTTCCCGGAAGATGGATATGTCCTCGATCAGGAGTTTTTCGTAAGTCTTTCATGGAATATTTCAGTGGAAGCTCACTGGAAGCCTCCGTAAGTCCTCCATGGAATATTTCAGTGGAAGCTTACTGGAAGCTTCCGTAAATTATTCATGGAATATTTCAATGGAAGCTTACTGGAAGCTTCCGTAAATTATTCATGGAATATTTCAATGGAAGCTTACCGACAGCTTCCGTAAATTATTCATGAAACATTTCAGTAAAAACTTACTAGAAGCCTCCGTAATTCTTTCATGGAATATTTCAGTGGAAGCTTCCGTACATCATTCCTGAAATATTTTAGTGGAAGCTTCCAGGAAACTTCAGTAAGTTTTTCGTTGAATATTTCAGTGGAATATTACCGGAAGCTTCCTAGAAGAAAACGTGGAAGATTTAATTCACTGCAGGAAAAACATTGGAAGCTTCCAGAAATTTTAGTGAAAAGTTCCCGGAAGATGGATATGTCCTCGATCAGGAGTCTTCCGCAAGTCGTTCATGAAATATTTCAGTTAAAGCTTACTGGAAGCCTCCAGAAGTTTTTCATAAAATACTTCATTGTAAGGTTACCGGAAGCTACCGTAAATTTTTCATGAAATATTTTAGTGGAAGCTTACTGGAAGCCTCCGGAAGTTTTTCATGAAATACTTCATTGAAAGGTTACCGGAAGCTTCCATAAATTTTTCATGAAATATTCCAGTGGAAACGTACTGGAAGCTTCCGTAAATTATTCATGAAATATTTCAGTGAAAGCTTACTGGAAGCTTCTGTAAATTTTTCATAAAATATTTCATTGGAAGCTTACTGAAAGTTTTCTTAAATTATTCATGAAATATTTCAGTGAAAACGTACCGGAAGCTTCCGTAAATTATTCATGAAATATTTCAGTGAAAGCTTACTAGAAGTTTCTGTAAATTTTTCATAAAATACTTCATTGGAAGCTTACTGAAAGCTTCCTTAAATTATTCATGAAATATTTCAGTGAAATATTAAATAAGTGATGAACTAATATTTCTTTGAAATATTTCAGTTTATGAGTATTAAATAATTCATTGAAATATTTCTGTAATATTGCTGGAACATTTCATGTTTTATTTCAAAAAATTTTTGAATCCGACACTAAAATATTCGATTAAGTTATTACATTATTTCTTGAAATGTTTCAAATTAATATTTCTTAAATCTTTCAAGAAACATGTCATGAAATATTTCTGTTATGTTTAAAAAATATTCCATGAAGTATCTGAAAAAATGTTTGAACATAACACTGAAATATTGAAGAAATATTACTGCACCATTTCTTAAAATATTTTAAATCAATAATGCGCAAATTTTTCAAGAAATATTTCATAAAATATTTCTGTAATATTCCAGAAATATTTCGTGAAGTATTCCAAAAAATTTATGAATATAACAGTGAAATATTCGAACAATATTTGTAGTTATCTTGCGTGCGTAGCAATTCTTCCATCTTGCCAGCAGGTGGCTACTTAATTATATTTTCATGTGATTGTAAATGCGGTTGACAAACTCTCACAAGTGGTGGGACGTTCTCTCGTTTAGTATATAAGACCGAAAATTCTTGATACAAATAAATAAGCGCTTAAATTCTGAATAACAAATAAATGCATAGGTATCTAATATGGTTTGAGATGCAACCCTTACAAAATCAAAAATAATATCTGATAGAATCTTTCACCAATATTATAAATTAACACATTATGAAAGATTTTAGAAATATTTCAAAAACATTTCTTAAAAGATTCATAATCTTTTATGAATCCTTTAATAAAATATTTCTGCAATCTTTCAACAATGTTACGACTCAATATTTCATGAAAGATTTTAGAAATATTTCAGAAACATTTCTTGAAAGATTCATAATCTTCCATGAAGCTTTTGATCAAATGTTGCTGCAATCTTTCAACAATATTACGAATTAATATTTCACAAAATCATTAAAGAATGTTACAAAAACATTACATGAAATATTTCAAATCAATCTTCTAGGCGGACATATCAATATTTCAGAAACATTTCATATCAATATTTTTGTTGTATTCCGAATCTTTCAATGAAAAATTTCAGAAATATTTCAGAAATAGTTAAAGCTATGCGGAGAGTTATATAAAAAAAGACGTCATTGTTATTAAAAAATAACGTAATTTTTCGTTAACATTTAACATACTAAGCGACGTCATTTTTTGTCCTAATCCCTAACATACCAAATGACGTTATTGAAAACGCCTTTTAGTGTGTCAAGTAATGTATTGGAAAAACATCGTCATTAGATATAATAAAAAATTTAAATTAAAAAGGACTTGTTTTTTGTTATTGCAATAAAGTCATTTTCATTAAAAAAATTATCTAATTTTTATAACAATTATCTCATTTTTATAAAAATGTCTTTTTGGTGTAGCTATAGCGTCATTAACATTTTTTTTTATTAACTTACAAACGAGAATAAGTCATATTTATGAGTGCTAGTGTAGTGTCCATTTTACTTCCATTCAAAATAATAATTCCTGATTCATTAGTCGACTGATGGAATCTTCTATGGAATGTTTACGAAAGCTTCCTGAAGCCTTCGGCCCAAATGTTTCAGTCAAAAATTTCCAATATTTAGCTGCAAGGTAAATGCAGTCTTCCTTAGAGCTTCCTTGAGTCTTTCCTTGCAATGATTCATCAATCTTCCAACAGAATTTTCCTTGCAAGGTTTACGGAAGCTTCCAGGATACTCGAACCGGAATATTTCAGTGAAAATCTTCGATATTTCGCTGAAAGGTAAACGGAGTCTTCCATTCAAGTTTCCGTAGAATCATTCGGTGCAATGATTCATCAATTTTCCAAAGGAATCTTCCTTGGAAGGTTTACGGAAACTTTCAGGAGACTTAAGTCGGAATATTCCAGTAAAAATTCCCAACCTTTCCCCGAAAAAAACAGAGTCTTTTACTCAAGTTTCCATGAAATCTTTCTGTGCAATGATTCATCAATCTTCCAACGGAATCTTCCTTGGAAGGTTTACGGAAGCTTTCAGGGGCATTTCACTGAAATGTTTCAATGACAATTTTTAATATTCTGCTGAAAGGTAAACGGAGTCTTTCATTCAAGTTTCCATGAAATCTTTCCCTGCAATAATTCATCAATTTTTCAACGGAATCTTCCTTGGAAGGTTTACGGGATCTTCCAGGAGACTAAAGTCGGAATATTCCAGTGAAAAACTCCAACATTTCTCCGAAAGGCAAACGAAGTCCTCTATAAAGCTGCCATGAAATCTTTCGGTGCAATGATTCATCAATCATCCAACGGAATATTCTTTGGAAAGATCACGGAAGCTTTCAGAAGCCTTCCGCTGGAATGTTTCAATGACAATTTTCACTATTTCGCTGAAAGGTAAACGGAGACTTCCATTCAAGATTCCGTGAAATCTTTCGGTGCAATGATTCATCAATCTTCCAACGGAATCTTCCTTGAAAGGTTTACGGAATCTTCCAGGAGACTAAAGTCGGAATATTCCAGTAAAAAATTCAAACATTTCCCCGAAAGGAAAACGAAGTCCTCCATAAAGCTGCCATGAAATCTTTCCGTGCAATGATTCATTAATCTTCCAACGGAATATTCTTTGGAAGGTTGACGGAAGCTTTCAGGAGCCTTCCACTGGAATGTTTGAATGACAATTTTAATTTTTCGCTGAAAGGTAAACGAAGTCTTCCATTCAAGATTCCATGCAATCTTTTGGTGCAATGATTCATCAATCTTTCAACGGAATCTTCCTTGGAAGTTTTACGGAATCTTCCAGGAGACTTACGTCGGAATATTCCAGTGAAAATTTCCAACATTTACCCGAAAGGAAAACGGAGTCTTCTGGCTGATTCCATTTCAAATGGAATACTGACGAACAGTCAGTATACACTCAAGTCACCAATTACTGCGCTAATGGAGTATGTTATTCTACCCTAAAAATAAGGGTATACGTATTTTTTTATTTTGCTGAAATATCAAATTTGCATCAGATATGCACGTTTGAAAATTGCATACAAAAACTAAATGTTAAAACTGACAATGTTGAGAATAACTTTAGAGGGCTATCGTTTTACCAATTTTCAATGAATTTTGGTAAACCTTATTTTGTTTTATTATGTTTTAAGCCCTCTTTAATCCAGTGCAATAAATTTCAAAAAAGACTAAAAAATGACTAAGATTTGTGCTTTTTACCAAAAAATGCACTTTTTATGCACATGCATTTTTCTCGAAAAACCCATTTTTTTTTTTGCTGAAATTTTTTGTGCTCATAGAGGACCAAATTACCTATCTAATGGCACTTGGTTGATCCCGTACTTATTTGTTTGAAGCGAGAAAAAAAATTCACAAATTTTATTGGTGAAACATTTTTGTATATACGTTCGAAAGTCTTAAGCAATGTTCATTCCAACACTGTCGCATGCTTCGCTCATTATTTGTTTACCTTTGTATGTATGTATATATCATCAATAGTGATATATATATATATATATATATATATATATATATATAAAAATTCGTAATATAAAAATAAATATTAAAAAATGGAAAATAATAATTCTATTCGTGTATATCTATATTATATATGTTTCGATGTACAGACAATAGGAGGCTTATTCGCGGACAAATACCTCGCCTAACCAAAACAGCATATTAGAACTGTTATATACAAGCTAGTTATTCTTACCTCTGCTTTGAAAGGTACTTTTCGGACTTGTGAAAAAGTAAACAAAACTCTGCAATTACGATGTCCGAAATTCACTCTTCTACAAGAATTCGATGTCCCGATTTTTTTCAAATGCATAAGAAGGTAGTTTATAAAATCATAAATTTACGTTTTAGACCGTTGGAAGATTTGGCCATTAATTTGGCACAGATTGTCCAGATTTAAAGATACTGCCCTCTACTAATATATGCAAAAATTGCCATGAACGCATATCAAAAATGATTTTAAGAGCAGGCCGGATTCGCTGTCCTTGTCTAATTGGCATTTTTGTTATTTACTCAAGTATTAATCGGTGTATCTGCAAATTGAAGGTTATGCGCAATAGATATTATTATTACAAATATTTATGCACAAGAAAAAAAAAATCTATCGCTTTGTTTTTGAGAAAAGTAAGGAACGCGAAAATATTATAAACATAATCTTTTACTTCGGCGTTCCTTACTTTTCTCAAAAACAAATCAGTAGATTTTTTTTTTCTTGTGCATAGATATTCATAATGATAATATCTGTTGCGATCGACCATTATTTTGAAGATACACCGATTAATACTTGAGTAAATAACAAACAACTCAATTGTTACTCGGTCGGTATCAGGTTCTACTCCGGCCTGCCGTTAAGTGATTTTGAATCTACATCTGAAAATGAAATCACTGAACTTTTTAGCGGAAAACATGATGGTTTTATCCCCAAGACACCCGAACGAATACAGGAATTAAACGAGAGTATTAATACAATTTTACCTCAATGCGTCTCGCTGCTAAAAAGAAAAACTGCAATACCTAAAAATTTAACAGAAAATTACGTATCTAAAAAGAAAAAATTTTTAATTTCAGCTTTTTCTGCTACTGTCGGAAGTTAATTAGAAGATGCGTATGGCATTTCAGTTGAATCAATAGAATCGGACAAAAGTTCGACTGAAAACTATTGGAACGAATTTGTAGAAAATTTTAAATCGGCTTTAGAAAAATGTGCTTCTGTTTCGGAGAAAATAAAACTTCTAACTCTACTACCTTCAAAATTAAGCAAAATAAAAATTTGCTCACTATTCCCGAATATAAGCGAGTATATGATAAATAAATCAAGAAATCTCGTGAAAAATAAAGGAGTTTATTCGGAGCCAGATTCATATACTGGTCATCCTATTGATGAAAATACAAAAAATATCGCTATGGAATATTTTCTAAATGATGATTTTAATTGTAGTAGACAAAGTCCAAATAAATCTGATGTTGTTACTGTTAAAGTTAATAATACAAAAACTAAAAAAGTTAAACGGTTTCTTACTCGAAGCTTAAAAGAAACATATAGTCAATTAAGACAAGAAAATCCAAACTTACAAATAGGAAAATTGAAATTCTATAATCTAAGACCAAGTTTCGTCTTAACAAGCCCTGTGAAGGAAACTTGTCTTTGTGTACATTGCGAAAATTTTGAACTGTTTCTTACAAGTTGATTTCGTTTTAGAGGCGATAATAATTCTGAATTAGATTTCATTCGTTCAGAAATAACTAACGCAATGTTGTGTTCTGAACCATCTGATTCGTGTTTCTTGCAAGAATGCAATTATTGCCCCGGTAGTGAGGGTATCACATTAAAATTGTTGAAACTGAAAGAAAATTGTGAAGATGAAATTACGTTTGCTTTGTGGGATAATGGTAATCTTATCAAACAAACAGTAAGCTTATCAGTTTTTAAAGAAAAATTTTCAATCTGCGCACTAAAAGCAAGTACTCACGTATACATAAAAAATATTCAACGTGAAGCTATAAAAAAAGAAAAAGAAGAAGGTAAAGCTGATCCTACTAAGTTAATTATCCACGTTGATTTTGCAGAAAATTGGTCTGTAATAAATAATAAAGCGGTTCAGGAAAATCATTGGGTAAATAACCAAATTTCTATTTTTACTGCAGTCTGTTACCAAGGAGAGATAACGCAAAGCTTTGCGATCGTTCGTGACGACAAAAAGCATGATACTGCATATGCGCTATTAGCAATAAATAAAATTATCGATCTTATGAAAAATGATTTAGTTACTAAAGTCACTATTATATCAGATGGAGCTGCAAGCCAATTTGAAAATCGTTTTCAGCTACATGAATTCAAACATTTTTCTTATCAAATGAAATGGTTATTTTCTGCGACTGGTCATGGGAAAGGAGCCGTTGATGGAATAGGTGGGCTTCTAAAGCATTATGCTACTTTACATAACTTAAAAAGAGTTCATGAAGAATCGATACAAAATGCTGACGATTTTATAAATTGGGTTCAAAAGTACACCAGTGCAATCAAAATCATATTATTACCAATAAATGAGATTGAAAAATTTAGAAAAGAAAAAAATATTGAATGGAGTACAGTTCTTAAATATAATATGATCCAAAAAAGTCATATGTGGTTAAAACAACTTGGGGAATTGAAATCGCATATATTTGTTGGCAGAACAGCTATACATGCACTGACTAAAGTGAAAGACAAGAAAAAAAAAGTCAAACGTCGTAAGGCTACACTTGGAACTAAAAATAATAAGTGCAAAAATAAAAAAAAGTAATTATTTATAATTATATTTTTGACGCATCCCAACAGTGAGAGGCACTTTAAAAAAGCACCCATATATACAAAAATGTTTCACCAATAAAATTTGTGAATTTTTTTTCTCGCTTTAAACAAATAAGTACGGGATCAACCAAGTGCCATTAGATAGGTAATTTGGTCCTCTATGAGCACAAAAAATTTCAGCAAAAAAAAAAATGGGTTTTTCGAGAAAAATGCATGTGCATAAAAAGTACATTTTTTGGTAAAATGCACATATCTTAGTCATTTTTTAGTCTTTTTTGAAATTTTTTGCACTGGATTAAAGAGGGCTTAAAACATAATAAAACAAAATAAGGTTTACCAAAATTCATTGAAAATTGGTAAAACGATAGCCCTCTAAAGTTATTCTCAACATTTTCAGTTTTAACATTTAGTTTTTGTATGCAATTTTCAAAAGTGCATATCTGATGCAATTTTTATATTTCAGCAAAATAAAAAAATACGTATACCCTTATTTTTAGGGTAGAATAACATACTCCATTAGCGCAGTAATTGGTGACTTGAGTGTATACTGACTGTTCGTCAGTATTCCATTTGAAATGGAATCAGCCAGAAGACTCCGTTTTCCTTTCGGGGAAATGTTGGAAATTTTCACTGGAATATTCCGACGTAAGTCTCCTGGAAGATTCCGTAAAACTTCCAAGGAAGATTCCGTTGGAAGATTAATGAATCATTGCACCGAAAGATTTCATGGCAGCTTTATGGAGGACTTCGTTTCCCTTTCGGGGAAATGTTTGAATTTTTTACTGGAATATTCCGACTTTAGTCTCCTGGAAGATTCCGTAAACCTTCCAAGGAAGATTCCGTTACAAGATTGATGAATCATTGCACCGAAAGATTTCATAGAAACTTGAATGGAAGACTCCGTTTACCTTTCAGCGAAATATTGAAAATTGTCACTGAAACATTCCAGCGGAAGGCTCCTGAAAGCTTCCGTGAACTTTTCAAAGAATATACCGTTGGAAGATTAATGAATCATTGCACCGAAAGATTTCATGGCAGCTTTATAAAGGACTTCGTTTCCCTTTCGGGGAAATGTTGGAATTTTGCACTGGAATATGTTTTTATATTTCAGCAAAATAAAAAAATACGTATACCCTTATTTTTAGGGTAGAATAACATACTCCATTAGCGCAGTAATTGGTGACTTGAGTGTATACTGACTGTTCGATTTGAAATGGAATCAGCCTACTATAAAGTTTCCATGCAATCTTTCGGTGCAATGATTCATTAATCTTTCAACGGAATCTTCCTTGGAAGGTTTACGGAGGTTTCCAGGGGTTTTTCGTAGAAATTTTCCTCTGCAATTTTCCAGAAATATTTCTGTTTTCTCCCATAATGCTTCCATACATATTTTAATGAAATATTCCATTGGAATATTTCGAAATTTTCCAATGATATCTTTCATGCTGTGTGGGTTATTTTTTTAACAGATTTTTAAACGTTTTCTTTATATTTTCGATTTTAAAACATTGATACCATGGCGCATCGTACTATTTTTCCAACTTTAGGTGTTCTTACAACTATTTTTATGCTTTTATTTATTAATATATCAAAAATATTAACAATAATCTTTAAAATAAACCCCGGATCGAATATTTTGATCAATTAGAACCAAAGTTATGACAATTTAAAGTCTAAAAAAAAAATGCTGTAAGTTTAAATAAATCGACGTGCTGTACGAAGACTATCACTCCTGAACAATTTTAAACGAAAAAAATTATATTTCAATGTAGATAGACGAAAACTATTATTTCAATTTATATGTAAACGAAGACTATCACTCCTGAAAAATTTAAAACGAAAAGAATTATATTTTAATGTATGTAGACGAAAACTATTATTTTAATTCTTATGTAAACGAAGACTATCACTCTTGAAAAATTTGAAACGAAAAGAAGTATATTTCAATGTATGTAGACGAAAACTATTATTTTAATTTTTATGTAAACGAAAACAATCACTCCTCAACGAAAAAAAATATAAAAAATAACTTTTCTGCGCTCTTTGTTAGTCTTCGTTTACATAAAAATTAAAATGATAGTTTTCGTCTACATACATTGAAATCCAATTCTTTTCGTCGCAAATAGTTCCTTTCAATTTACTTCTTGCCACTCATGTCTCGAAGTTTTGGCAGTATAGATTTGGTTTCGTTCACTTTTCCAACAGCGAATCTATTGAGTACCTTTAATTTCTTTTGCATTTTCTAACCATTCAATTTTTTTTTGTCAGTTGAAAAACTTCTAACTCATCCTTGCGGATAACAAGAATGTTAATCGACGGAGTATATTTTGATACGTGATAAAATCTGCACTCTTCTTGGACAAATTATGCGTGGTAGCATAATGTTTAACTAAACCACCAATACCGTCACAAGCGCCTTTACCATGACCTGTTGCAGAAAAAAGCCATTTTCTGTTTACTTTTGAGTTTTGAAGCTCATAGAATTGATATCTATTTTTAAATGACTGGCAGCTCCATCGGAAATGGTTATGATTTCATCAAGATCTTGCGCAATATGTTTTTGTTTTTTAAGTTGTCGATAATTAAATTTATAGACATTAAGGTGAAATCAGATGGAGCGGAAAATAGACGACGGAACGTTACAAAACATTCATTCCGTCGCCTTGTTTTCCGTCAAATTTTTTCCCTATATTCACATGGCGCGGAATGTAGCTGAAAAATTATTAAAAATAGCATACAAATGTATCCGTGAATTTTAAATTAACAACAAAAATGTTAAAAAAGTTGGAAATAATCACCTATTGTTATTGTAATGAGATTCTTTTTTTCTAAAAATAAAATATAGTTTGTTATTATAACCAAATATTTCAATTAACATCATTTTTTTTTAATTATAAAATTGCTGATCAACGTCACAGAACTTCTATTCCGCTCCATGTGAATATAGGGAAACAAATTTGACGGGATAATAGAAGCGTCACAGACTTTTTGAAATTGTTTAAACAAATAGTTAACCAAAATAGAATTTAAAAGTTTGATTGAAATTAAAAGTACAGCTATGGAAAGCAAATTAAAAATATTACGTGAGGTTATTGAAGCACTAATAATTTTTTTAAACAAAATAAAAATTGATGTCGTCTATTCCCTGTTGAAAGCGAGAGCGCGGTGGTGTAATGGATAGAGCTCTTGCCTTCAACGCGGAGGGCATGGGTTCGAATCCTGACCAGGTACCTCTAAACTTTTTTTCAAAGAAAATTAGTGTATGTGCCATTTATATCGCGACTTTTCAAGAATCCGACCTCATTGGGTATCGGTTGATTGTTGGTCACAAAAGTGGCTGACTATCCATCGGTATAGTCAAAGTTTTCGGTATGGTGGTGTTTGACAGTCTAGTCTGATGTAATGTGTTAAACGGTTCCGGGCTGGACTCCGTCGACATCTCCATTGAAAAAGGTTAATTATATAGAGGATAACAATATCCTTTATATAATTAATCTTTTTTAAAAAAAAAAAAAAAAAAAAAAAAAAAAAAAAAAATTCCCTGTTGAAAAAAATCAGGTGATAAATCACCTGATTTATCAGGTGATTTATCATGCCAAAACATCATGTAACGATTTTTTTGGTTTTTACACGTTTCAAACAATGCTTAGTCGATTCAAAACATTTTTTGAAAATTTTTGACATTTTTGAACTTAGAAATTTTTTTGTAAAATTAGTCAAAATTTTTTCTAAGACCAAATTATCTAAAAAATTTTCTAAGTTCAAAATTTTCAAAAATTTTTAAAAACTGTTCTGAATTGAATAAGTATGGTTTGAAACGTGTAAAAACCAAAAAAATCGTTACATGATGTTTTGGCATGATAAATCACCTGATAAATCAGGTGATTTGTCACCTGATTTTTTTCACCAGGGTTACGTCGTCTTTACTCCGTTGGCGGAATACAAAGATGCGGAATTGAGGTTCTGTGACGTTCCGTCGCCTATTTTCCGCTCCATCTGATTTCACCCTAAGAAAGTTGTAGAATAGCTATTCTAAGTATTTATTCTGCTGCATCAGGGTTGGTTTAGCGTTAATGTACGATCACAGTTCATGACTGTAACAGCGCCACCGCGACTTGATTTTTAACTAACACACGAGTTCGAAATTAAAATTCGGATACTTTTATTGTAATTTAATATTGCAAAATAAAATATTTCTTTGATTTTTCCTAATACATATCTTTATTTGTTGAAAAAAATTTATTTTTCATTAATATAACGTTAAAATGATTTGGATTTAAATTTCGAACTCGAGTGTTAGTTAAAAATCAAGTCGCGGTAGCGCTGTTACTCGCTGTTACAGTCATGAACTGTGATCGTACATTAACGCTAAACCAACCCTGTGCTGCATGTGAACGCGGCTTCAGAGTTGTAAGACCTGTTTATATGACGGTAATCATAACAAACCATACCGATATTGATAGTTATATTGGAATGGTTTGAGAATAAAAATTAGTTCAAAAGTCCAATTGAATGTAGAAAAAGAACTATATTGGCAAATTAAAAAGCAACAAAAGTTATTGTCATGGATACAGAATATCGTGGAATTTATGATCAGTGTTATAAAGGATCTGATGTAATTAATATTATTTCTTATTTTAAAGAATACAAAAATTTTCTAAAAAAATCAAATTCTTCGAAATATTTTCGAAATGAAAAATTTGGATGTAGTCAAAATGCTATAGGTTTTGGCGTAGATAATAAAAAGTGCAACTTGTTAAGGGAATACTGTGATGTAGAAAATTTGACAGTAGAAGGTGAATTAGAAAAAATGAATAAATATACCTTTGAATGGTGTAAAGATCCAAGAGATGTAACTATCATAGAAAATATAAAATTACAAACCATTTTACATACAAAGCAAAGAAATCTACTCAAAAATCATCAAGTTCATTTAAAATATAGAAGTGAAAAACTTATTGTAAGTTTATTTATCCTATATTTTAATGATTTTTTTATGATTATAAATTTTTCATAAATTTATTTTTCTTATGAATTTATCCTAATTTTTATTTTTATCACTTATTTCTTACTAGGAGAGTGTCTGAGTTGCGGGTCACAGATCTTGATGGAACTTTGGGATAAGTATTAAGGTACCAAAATATGAGTAAAGCCACAGCAGTATGGTCTAACGCTTCGAAAAACTGAAGTTATGGACAATTATAGTCTTATTTTCGGAAAAATATGAAAAAAGAACTAATTGAAGTGTAAATAATTCTGTCTAGAAATGTCTTTAATAAATCTACAATAATTAAAATGAAAGCAGAGAAAGCAAGCTTTAATTTGCCAATTTTCGAATTAATAAATAATAATTAGAATTAAAGTTATGCTTATTTAAAGTTGAGCAGTAAGAGAGTACCAAAAATAGTCTAAATTTTGAAGAATGATGATTTTTAGTACTTTTTTGATGCTTAACTTTAAACAAGCATAACTTTAGTTCTAATTATTATTTTTTAATTCGAAAAGTGATAAATTAAAGCTTGCTTTCTCTGCTTTCATTTTAGTTATTGTGGATTTATTAAAGACATTTCTAGACAGAATTATTTACACTTGAATTAGGAGTTCTTTTTTCATATTTTTCTGAAAATAAGACTATAATCATCCATAACTCCAGTTTTTCGAAGCGTTAGACCGTACCGCTGTGGCTTTACTCATATTTTGGTACCTTAATACTCATCCCGAAGTTTCATCAAGATCTATGACCCGCAACTCAGACACTCTCCTGGTTAGTTTAGAATCAACATATAGACATATATATAATAGCAAATAAATTAGAATTTGTTAACAAGATATTTTATAATATTATTTTTAAATATTAAATAAGAAAAAATTTAGCAACTTAAAAAAATTGATTTCTTGTTATTGTTTAATATTTTATGAATTCAAGGTTTTAAGACAAGAATATATAATTTTACTTGATATGTTATGACTACGCAATATAATATCACAAAGAATCCAAAATAAGAATGAAATTCAAAGTAGGAAAATGAAGAAATTAAAGATTAATAAAAAGATTTTATTTATTAATTAACTTTTCAATTCAATTCCAGAAATAAATCAATTGCAATGGTGATAAAAAAATGGGTCTACATCATGATGATTTTCCTACTATTTCATTTAAGGAAAGTTTTTATATAAAACTTATTCCAATTTATTTTAGTAAAAATATTTAGAATAATTTTTAATTTCAATATAATATTTCTTATTAAAATCTCTCTTCTCCTCTTCCTCACAATTATTTTACAACAAATCGTATTATGTACAAAATAAAACATGTATGCAGTGCATTTGTTACAATTGAAATAAGAGTTTAAGAAAAGGTTAGACTTTGTTATGTTTGTAGCCTTATTGTTTATGTTTAATATTATGTTTTATTGTCACATTCAATAATTAGCAGTTACAGAAATGAAATTAAAATTAGTAACTTATTGACAACAGAAATCACAAAATAATATTTTTTATCTTTTTAACCTTTTGGCTGTCTAAAAATTAAAAAGAAAAGTGAGGGTTAAAATAGAGGTTAGATATGGCTTATATCTATGGTGCCATTTGACCCATGAGTGAGAAAGTTCAGTTTTTGAGATAGACTGTGATGACAGATGAGGAGCAGTTCTGTTAATCTAACCATGTCCATTTCACAAACTGAACTTTCTTACTCACGAGTTGAATAGTACGTCTAAGCCACATCTGACCTTCAATATTCCTCTAAACTTATCTAATGTTTACGTACATTTACTATATCTTTAAAAAATATCGATTTTAAAGGTAAAAATGTCTACAGTCTAACGGTTAAGAAATTTTTTTTTATTGAATTTCTTATACATTCATTGTGTGTATATTAAATCAAAATATTTTTTCAAGTGCTTTGTAAAATATTAAGAATTATTGTAGCATTGAGTCTTGCTGTTTAAGGAGATATAAATAGGACACTACACTTGTACTTATAAATATTGACTATCTTTCTATTTTATCATAAAATTTCCAGAAAAGAAATGCATTAGCTTGTTTAATGTTACACGAAGATTATTCAGTTGAATTTGGAAATAAATTCATTCATTAGTTTTTTTGAATTTTGGATTTCTGGTGCAAAATCCAAAAATTTTAATTTATAATAATTATTTATTTATTCGAAATCAGCATACATTTACATAGTTGTAAATCCTACAGAGATAAACAAAGTTACCTGTTATCAGGAATCGGTGAAAAAAAAAAAACTTACAAATTTATTTATTCATTAAAATAGTGATTAAAACATTGTAAGTTCTATGTATGAAATATAAAGTATACTTAAATAAATCTCCCCAGCATCACATATTTTTAACAATTTTTCATTTTTAATAATTAATCTATAAAATATAGAGACCAAAACATAATTATATCATTAACTTTTTTAATTTGATTTATTTAATTTACAATATACATTTAAAGTCCAAAAGAAAACAACAATAATTTCACATATAATCATACATTATTGATAACCTATTTGTCTTGATTTTATATTTAGTTATACTTTTAAGTTCTTCTGATAACCCATAAAGCATGAAAGGACTTTGAAAGGATTCTGAAAGGATTCATGAAAGGACTACGATCTTTCAGAAATATTTCACTGAAAGGATTCTGAAATAATTCTATGTCCGAGGTATTATTCTTTTAAAAATAATACAAAAAAATATTTCATAAAGAATTCACAAGACATTTCAAAATCCTTTCAATGAAAGAATTCTGTAAGGATCCATGAATTCTTAATTCGTAAATCTTTTCATACATCTTCCATTGAAAGGATTCTGTAAGAATGATAAGAAATATTTTAAAAATATTTCATTGTATTGTTTCTAAAAGGATTACACACTGAGAAAAAAATTTAGTTGAGTCAATGAAATAAATTTAGTTATTAAATATTTTGTTGATAAAAATTAATTTTGATTGAAGTAATATGCAAGGTTATTAAATCACTGAAATATTTAGTTGGGATAAAAAAAATTGATACCTAAGTTAAAAAAAATAAATATTTTTTTAAAATAAAGAAAAATTTATTGTTTCGGTTAAATTATTTGATTGATTTAATCAAATCAATTTCATTAAGGCAGCTGATAAAATTTTATAAAATATTTATTTGTAACAATAGAATATGTTTGTAAATTATCTATATATTTTGTTACAGTAATTAAATATTTATTTTAGTAAATCGTTTGTTAAATTTACAAAATCTTTTATAACAATAAAAAAATATTGGTCAATCATCAATGTAATATTTGCTTGAATTAACGGTCATCCGATTAAGTTAAAGAAGCTTATATTGTAAATAAATGCTTCACTAAGTTAATAACATTGTCATTTAATTAATAATATATGTGATTGTATAAAAAAAATATTTTGTTGTATATAACACATAAAATTTGATCAGCATTTCAATAAAAATTACAATTGATTGAAAGAAATAGGTTCCTTAAAATCAATAAATCCGATTTCAATGAATTTACAAAAAGAAAACCAATAAATTATTTTTTTAAAGTCAAGAAAGGTGCAACGTAAAATTAGATATTAAATTTTTTTTAAAGAAATATTTATTAAACCGAATATATTTATTCTATTATTTCTATCAAGTTGTTATTGAAACAAGAATATAGTTCACTGATTTAATTAAATATTATATTAACACTTCCATTAAATTACTTTAATGTTCAATAATGTATTAGATTATTTTAATGAAATATTTATTAAACCAAATATATTTATTTTATTATTTCTATCAAATTGTTATTGAATCAAGAATATATGTCACTGATTTAATTAAATATTGTATTAACACTTCTATTGAATTACTTTAATGTTTAATAATATATTTGATTATCTTAATGAAATATTTATTAAACCAAATATATTTATCCTATTATTTCTATCAAGTTATTATTGAAACAAGAATATATTTCATTGATTCAATTAAATATTATATTAACATTTCCATAAAATTACTATGTCCAATAATATATTTGATTATCTCAATGAAATATTTATTAAACCGAATATATTTATTCTATTAATTCTATCAAGTTTTGATTGGCATAAGAATATATTTCACTATTTCAATTAAATATTATAATACTTCTACTAAATTACTTTGATGTTTAATAATATATTTAATTATCTTAATAGAATGTTTACTAATTCTATCGTATTTATTCTATTATTTTTATCAAATTTTGATTAAAAGAAGAATATATTACATTGATTTAATTAATTATTATATCACCCCTAGTGGAAATCGAATCTGTGAATAGCTGGGAATAACTGGAAATAACTGGAAATAACTGGGAACAACTGTGAATAACTGGGAATAACTGTTATAAACTGTTCAGTTTGAGACAGGAATAACAGTTATTCCCATTTATTCCCAGTTATTCCCAGTTATTCCCAGTTATTCTCAGTTACTCCCAGTTATTCACAGTTTATAGCTTAAAAATAATTTGAAAAAACAGAGGTACGAATAACAGTTATTCCCAAATATATTTATAACAGAAAAAAAAATAAAAAAAAAATATATTTTTTTCATTTTTTCAAATTTATATTTTTTAAATTATTTTTAAACTAAACTGTAAATAACTGGGAATAACTGTGAATAACTGTGAATAACTGGGAATAACTGGGAATAACTGTTATTCCTGTCTCAAACTGAACAGTTTATAACAGTTATTCCCAGTTATTCACAGTTATTCCCAGTTATTCACAGATTCGATTTCCACTAGGGACCTTTATTAAATTACTTTACTGTTCAATAATATATTTAATTATATTAATGAAATATTTAAATAATGTCAAAATTATTGTTTTATTCTTTCAATAAATTTTGAATAATAACAAAAAAATATTTCATTGTTTTAAATAAATATTGTATGACTTATATTAAATTATTTCACTGGCCAATGAAATACCTAATCATTTTAATTCAATATTTAGTTGCTTTGATGAATGTATTTTTTCTCTTTATGAAATATATGATTGATTCTATGAAATATCTCATTGTCTTTTGGTCAAATAATTTCATTGCTATATTATAATTAATTGGATGCATTAAATTAATTAAATTTTTAATTGATTCAAATATTTGATTTATCTTGTTCTATAAAATTATTTTATTACTTTTATTATTTAATTATATTGCGTCTATGAAATCAGTGATTAATTGAATTAATTATTATTTTTAACAAATAAATATTTTATTATTTATGTCCCAATTAAATATTATGTTGTATGAATTAATTTCTTTATCAGATCGATTAAATAATTATTTGATTATCTTAATGAAATATTTATTGAAACAAGCAGTTATTATTTAATAACATATTTACTAAATCAAATGAAATATAATGTTAAAATTAATATTTAATATTCTTGAAAAATATTTTTTTGTATAAGTTATCATCCTTTATACTCAAACAAACTCATGTTTTAAATACGTGTCTTGCTAAGTGAATAACTTAGCAAAATATGTACTAAAGTTAATAAAAATTACAGAGAAACCTGATTAAATACTTGTTAAATTCAAGTAAATCCACTATTTGATTCATCTACATAATTTATTTCATTCAAATAACACATATTTGAACTAAAAGAAACATTTATTGTTTTAACAAAATCATTTAGTTCGATGGTTTGATGATACAACCGCTTGGTGGCGTCGTCAATTTTCGATCTCGCAAGCGGTAAGAGGGCTTCTAAGTTGATATATAAGGAAGTTAAAAATCGAAGATAATACGTAAATTGTAATGCGAGCGAAATTTATGTTAGATTTACTGCGTGTGCGATCACTGTATAAAGCATACTAATGTTAGTATGTTAATAATTGTTATTCTTTACCATTATAAATAAATGGAATCATATTCACCTGTCCTTTAATGAGTCATCAATTCATTGATGTTAATAAATAAATGTAAATTACTGAAAGCAAATACTGTTGATTAAAGACAGTATTTGTTCGATTAAAATATCTATAAATCGAATTAATTAAATATTTCTTTACTTTGAAGGAATATTTTATTTGAGATAACCGAATAATTAATCAATTTTTTGTTAAGACAATGAATTAATTTTATTAAATCTTAAAATTTTATTAAATTTAAAATATTCAATAAATTAAACTTTCATTTGAAAATATAAAATATTGAACTAATTTAATTTCAATATAGCATTAATATGATGAAATAATTAATTAGAAAAACAAATGACATTTTAATTGATAATTTTTTTTATTAAAACAATGAATTAATTTTATTGAATCAATCTTCGCGACATTTAATAAGTCAAATATTTAATTGAAAATACAAAATATTATTTGATTTAATTTCAATATGTATATTAATGTAATGAAATAATCAATTAGAAAAACAAATGGGCATTTTAATTGATAAAATTTTTTATAAAAACAATGAATTAATTCTATTAAATCAATCTTTGCGACATTAAGTAAGTCAAATATTTATTTGAAAATACAAAATATTATTTTTAAGAGGATATCGTAGTTCTGCTCCTCCTAATAATATTTTTATTCAAAGTTCATGAGTAAACAGTGCGTCAAATCAAATTCTTTCACTTCAGTAAGAAAATTCGTAAGATTAATCCTTAGCGCGGACAAGTCAAGAAATTTACCAAAATAATATACATAAAAAGTTATAAACAAACTTTCGATATATACTATTTTGAGGTTAGGTTCATCGAGCTTGATATCTAATTTTCATTCAAAGTTCATAAAAAAATATGAAGCTAAATTGAATTTTTAATTTAACAAAAATTATTGTATTAATATAGTTTTACCGCGGACAAGTCATTATATATGTCCAAATAGTAAATTTAAAAAGATATCAGTAAGATAAAAAAAGCAAAACTCGATTCCAACAACTACGACATCCCGTTAACCAATATTTGTGATATTCAGTAGAATCAAATATTTATTTAAAAAAATGAAATATTTATTTGACTCAATTAAAATATTTGTATTAATGTAACAAAATATTTTATGTGCCGCCCGCACCTAAGGGATTTCATTGATGCAATTAAGCCTTACTTAATCCAACTAAATTTTTTTCTCAGTGCACCCCGGACATAGAATTATTACAGAATCCTTTCAATGAAAGAATTCTGTAAGGATCCATGAATTCTTTTGGTAATAATTCGTAAATCTTTTCATACGTCTTCCATTGAAAGGATTCTGTAAGAATGATAAGAAATATTTTTAAAATATTTCATTGTATTATTTCTAAAAGGAATATACCCCGGACACAGAATCATTACAGAATCCTTTCAATGAAAGAATTCTGTAAGGATCCATGAATTCTTTTGGTAATAATTCGTAAATCTTTTCATACGTCTTCCATTGAAAGGATTCTGTAAGAATGATAAGAAATATTTTTAAAATATTTCATTGTATTATTTCTAAAAGGAATGTACCCCGGACATAGAATCATTACAGAATCCTTTCAATGAAAGAATTCTGTAAGGATCCATGAATTCTTTTAGTAATAATGCATTAATCTTTTCATATATCTTTAGTTGAGAGACGTGTAAAGTTGTAGAAACTTTATTCTTTCCTGTATTATTTAAGAATCAATTTAGAATTGATACACACATACACACACACACGCACGCGCGCGCGCGCACACACACACACACATATATATATATATATATATATATATATAACAGATATGATGATATAATTATTTATAGGATTACGAATAGTTTCACAGAGGTTAAAATCGAAGTTATCATGACACAGACATCGCACGCATAACAATTTATAGCTTCCATTTTAGATTCTTATTTTCCTTATATGTGAAACGGGAAATACTCTTACCGCTTGCGAGAGTAAGAGATACCGCCATCAAGCGGATAAATTATAAACTAATCCCGAAAATATTTCTGAATGATTCTGTTATATTTCACGTTTTCTTTCAAAAAGTCCTTTCAAAGTCCATTCAGTAAGGATTCATGTAATAACTTTTATTCTCGTCATGATAAGTTCTTTCATGAATTATTTAAAAAAGATTTCAAAATTATTTCATGTATGATTTCTTAAGACTTGACCAAAAAAATTGCATGAATTATTACATGAATGCTTTTTGGAAGAATCTTGAAATGATTCGGTGAAAGAATACCTTGGATCATTCCGAAAATCTTTCTAAATTATTTTATGATTAGAACCTTCGTAAGGATTCTGAGTTCTTTCTTGTTTCCTTTCAAGAAGTCTTTTCAAAGTACTTTCAGTAAGGATTCATGTAATAACTTTTATTCTCGTCATGATAAGTTCTTTCACGAATTATTTCAAAAAGATTTTAAAATTATTTCATGTAAGGATTTGTGAGATTTTACGAAAATCTTACATGGAATTATTACGTTAAAGCTTTTTGGAAGAATCTTGAAATGATTCGGTGAAAGAATACCTTGGATCATTCCGAAAATCTTTCTAAATTATTTTATGATTAGAACCTTCGTAAGGATTCTGAGTTCTTTCTTGTTTCCTTTCAAGAAGTCTTTTCAAAGTACTTTCAGTAAGGATTCATGTAATAACTTTTATTCTCGTCATGATAAGTTCTTTCACGAATTATTTCAAAAAGATTTTAAAATTATTTCATGTAAGGATTTGTGAGATTTTACGAAAATCTTATATGAAATTATTACGTTAAAGCTTTTTGGAAGAATATTGAAATTATTCGGTGAAAGAATAACTTAGATTATTCCGAAAATCTTTCTGAATTATTTTACGACTGGAAACTTCGAAAGAGTTCTGAGTTCTTTCTTTTTTCCTTTCAAGAAGTTCTTTCAAAGTACTTTCAGCAATGATTCATGTAATAACTTTTATCGTCATGGTAAGTGCTTTCATGAATTATTTCAAAAAGATTTCAAAATTATTTCATGTATGATTTCTTAAGACTTTACCAAAATATTGCATGAATTATTACATGAATGCTTTTTGAAAGAATCTCGAAATGATTCGGTGAAAAGATACCTTGGATCATTCCGAAAATCTTTCAAAATTATTTTCTGATTTTAATCGTTAGAAGATTTCTGAGTTGTTTCTTGTTTCCTTTCAAGTAGTCTTTTCAAAGTCCTTTCAGTAAGGATTCATGTAATAACTTTTATTCTCGTCATAAGTTATATCATGAAATATTTCAAAAAGACTTCAAAATTATTTCATGTATGATTTTTTAAGACTTTACCGAAATATTGCATGAATTATTACATGAATGCTTTTTGAAAGAATCTCGAAATGATTCGGTGAAAAGATACCTTGGATCATTCCGAAAATCTTTCTAAATTATTTTCTGATTTTAATCGTTAGAAGATTTCTGAGTTGTTTCTTGTTTCCTTTCAAGTAGTCTTTTCAAAGTCCTTTCAGTAAGGATTCATGTAATAACTTTTATTCTCGTCATAAGTTATATCATGAAATATTTCAAAAAGACTTCAAAATTATTTCATGTATGATTTTTTAAGACTTTACCGAAATATTGCATAAATTATTTCATGAAAGCTTTTTGAATGAATCTTGAAATGATTCGGTGAAAAAATACCTTGGATCATTCCGAAAATCTTTCTAAATTATTTTCTGATTTTAATTGTTAGAAGAATTCTGAGTTGTTTCTTGTTTCCTTTCAAGTAGTCTTTTCAAAGTCCTTTCAGTAAGGATTCATGTAATAATTTTTATTTTCATTATAAGTTATTTCATGAAATATTTCAAAAAGACTTCAAAATTATTTCATGTATGATTTTTTAAGACTTTACCGAAATATTGCATAAATTATTTCATGAAAGCTTTTTGAATGAATCTTGAAATGATTCGGTGAAAAAATACCTTGGATCATTCCGAAAATCTTTCTAAATTATTTTCTGATTTTAATTGTTAGAAGAATTCTGAGTTGTTTCTTGTTTCCTTTCAAGTAGTCTTTTCAAAGTCCTTTCAGTAAGGATTCATGTAATAATTTTTATTTTCATTATAAGTTATTTCATGAAATATTTCAAAAAGACTTCAAAATTATTTCATGTATGATTTTTTAAGACTTTACCGAAATATTGCATAAATTATTTCATGAAAGCTTTTTGAATGAATCTTGAAATGATTCGGTGAAAAAATACCTTGGATCATTCCGAAAATCTTTCTAAATTATTTTCTGATTTTAATTGTTAGAAGAATTCTGAGTTGTTTCTTGTTTCCTTTCAAGTAGTCTTTTCAAAGTCCTTTCAGTAAGGATTCATGAAATAATTTTTATTTTCATTATAAGTTATTTCATGAAATATTTCAAAAAGATTTCAAAATTATTTCATGTATGATTTTTTAAGACTTTACCGAAATATTGCATAAATTATTTCATGAAAGCTTTTTGAATGAATCTTGAAATGATTCGGTGAAAAAATACCTTGGATCATTCCGAAAATCTTTCTAAATTATTTTACGACTGGATTCTTCGGAAGATTTCTGAGTTCTTTCTTGTTTTCTTTCAAGAAGTCTTTTCAAAGTACTTTCAGCAAGGATTCATGTAATAACTTTTTCGTCATGATAAGTTCTTTCATGAATTATTTCAAAAAGATTTTAGAATTATTTCATGTAAGGATTCGTGAGATTTTACGAAAATCTTAGGTGGAATTATTACGTTAAAGCTTTTTGGAAGAATCTTGAAATGATTCGGTGAAAGAATACCTTGGATCATTCCGAAAATCTTTCTAAATTATTTTATGATTAAAACCTTTGTAAGGTTTCTGAGTTCTTTCTTGTTTCCTTTAAAGAAGTGTTTTCAAAGTACTTTCAGTAAGGATTCATGTAATAACTTTTTCGTCATGATAAGTTATTTCATGAAATATTTCAAAAAGATTTCAAAATTATTTCATGTATGATTTTTTAAGACTTTACCGAAATATTGCATAAATTATTTCATGAAAGCTTTTTGAATGAATCTTGAAATGATTCGGTGAAAAAATACCTTGGATCATTCCGAAAATCTTTCTAAATTATTTTACGACTGGATTCTTCGGAAGATTTCTGAGTTCTTTCTTGTTTTCTTTCAAGAAGTCTTTTTAAAGTACTTTCAGTAAGGATTCATGTAATAACTTTTTCGTCATGATAAGTTCTTTCATGAATTATTTCAAAAAGATTTTAGAATTATTTCATGTAAGGATTCGTGAGATTTTACGAAAATCTTAGGTGGAATTATTACGTTAAAGCTTTTTGGAAGAATCTTGAAATGATTCGGTGAAAGAATACCTTGGATCATTCCGAAAATCTTTTTAAATTATTTTATTATTAGAACCTTTGTAAGGTTTCTGAGTTCTTTCTTGTTTTCTTTCAAGAAGTCTTTTCAAAGTACTTTCAGTAAGGATTCATGTAATAACTTTTTCGTCATGATAAGTTCTTTCATGAATTATTTCAAAAAGATTTTAGAATTATTTCATGTAAGGATTCGTGAGATTTTACGAAAATCTTAGGTGGAATTATTACGTTAAAGCTTTTTGGAAGAATCTTGAAATGATTCGGTGAAAGAATACCTTGGATCATTCCGAAAATCTTTTTAAATTATTTTATTATTAGAACCTTTGTAAGGTTTCTGAGTTCTTTCTTGTTTTCTTTCAAGAAGTCTTTTCAAAGTACTTTCAGTAAGGATTCATGTAATAACTTTTTCGTCATAATAAGTTCTTTCATGAATTATTTCAAAAAAATTTTTAAATTATTTCTTGTAAGGATTCGTGAGATTTTACGAAAATCTTACATGGAATTATTACGTTAAAGCTTTTTGGAAGAATCTTGAAATGATTCGGTGAAAGAATACCTTGGATCATTCCGAAAATCTTTCTAAATTATTTTATGATTAAAACCTTTGTAAGGTTTCTGAGTTCTTTCTTGTTTCCTTTAAAGAAGTGTTTTCAAAGTACTTTCAGTAAGGATTCATGTAATAACTTTTTCGTCATGATAAGTTATTTCATGAAATATTTCAAAAAGATTTCAAAATTATTTCATGTATGATTTTTTAAGACTTTACCGAAATATTGCATAAATTATTTCATGAAAGCTTTTTGAATGAATCTTGAAATGATTCGGTGAAAAAATACCTTGGATCATTCCGAAAATCTTTCTAAATTATTTTACGACTGGATTCTTCGGAAGATTTCTGAGTTCTTTCTTGTTTTCTTTCAAGAAGTCTTTTCAAAGTACTTTCAGTAAGGATTCATGTAATAACTTTTTCGTCATAATAAGTTCTTTCATGAATTATTTCAAAAAAATTTTTAAATTATTTTTTGTAAGGATTCGTGAGATTTTACGAAAATCTTACATGGAATTATTACGTTAAAGCTTTTTGGAAGAATCTTGAAATGATTCGGTGAAAGAATACCTTGGATCATTCCGAAAATCTTTCTAAATTATTTTATGATTAAAACCTTTGTAAGGTTTCTGAGTTCTTTCTTGTTTCCTTTAAAGAAGTGTTTTCAAAGTACTTTCAGTAAGGATTCATGTAATAACTTTTTCGTCATGATAAGTTATTTCATGAAATATTTCAAAAAGATTTCAAAATTATTTCATGTATGATTTCTTGAGACTTTACCAAAATATTGCATGAATTATTTCATGAAAGCTTTTTGAATGAATCTTGAAATGATTCGGTGAAAAAATACCTTGGATCATTCCGAAAATCTTTCTAAATTATTTTACGACTGGATTCTTCGAAAGATTTCTGAGTTCTTTCTTGTTTTCTTTCAAGAAGTCTTTTCAAAGTACTTTCAGTAAGGATTCATGTAATAACTTTTTCGTCATGATAAGTTCTTTCATGAAATATTTCAAAAAGACTTCAAAATTATTTCATGTATGATTTTTTAAGACTTTACCGAAATATTGCATAAATTATTTCATGAAAGCTTTTTGAATGAATCTTGAAATGATTCGGTGAAAAAATACCTTGGATCATTCCGAAAATCTTTCTAAATTATTTTCTGATTTTAATCGTTAGAAGAATTCTGAGTTGTTTCTTGTTTCCTTTCAAGTAGTCTTTTCAAAGTCCTTTCAGTAAGGATTCATGTAATATTTCATGTCTTAACTTTCGTTTCCTTTTTGGTATTATTTTTGTAAAGACTTTTTAATCTTTCTGTGTATTATTTCATAAATTCTTTTCAAAAGAATATAGTTATCTTTTTAAGTTCTTTTCAAATGCTTTCAAGGTATTATTACTTGTAATATTTCATGAAATTATTTCAAAATTCTTTCATGCTGTGTGGGAACTTATTATATAATGTAATTGCATATATGTAGCTTTTTTATACTAATCGTTTTATGTCTTTGCGGTATGTGAATAGTCTTCTTTTTTGTCTCACTTGTGGATGTTTGATATTTATTTAGCATACACTCATAATGAAATAACAGAGATTCATTTGCAAAAATTTGTTTCGAGCTCAAAGGATCTTGAACTATAAATTTGTTTTTGTTTATTATTTTTAATATTCTGTTTTGTTGAGCTTGTAATAAACTTAGTACATTCTGGTATGCTCCACCCAACGATCTATTTCCATAGCGAATAATAGTGGAAAAATGCATAGTATATCATTCTTATAGTGTATCAGATTGTATGTACCTGCTCAGTTTATAGAATAAAGAGACTAAGTATCTTGTTTTATTTATAATATTATTAATATGCATATTCCATTTTATGTTACAAATCTTGTATGTGAATTAAATTTTATTATCACTGAAATAATTTCAATATCCTTCTTGAAAAAAGGTTAGACTCAAATTGAGATGATATTTTTTTCAGGAGGAATGATATTGGGAACCAGTCTTATATGCGCCCGATACACTCTCAAGTATGTACGTTGACTAAGTTCGAAACGTAATGAATAGCTTTTATATCCAGAGTTGATCGGGTTTTAGCTTCAACTCGAACTGTAAAAGCTACACAAAAAAACTGAAAAGAGTTTGACATCGGACTTGCTATATTTTTAGTTACTGAATCGAAAATTAATTGAAAACTAGAAAAACTGTTTGTGAATATATAACAAATTTTGTATTTAATTTGTACTTAAAAGAATTCGAAATTGATTGTGGTGCGTGTATAATCCACAAACATTTTCATTGATGACTTATTTTCATCCTCAAGATTATTGATGTAAACATATCATCTATTTGGATTATTTGGGTGTACGTGAAATATATTCGGAACAAATGAACCGCCGTCATATTCAGACTTGATTGGGTTTTAGCTTCGAAATGAAAAAGTTTAATTAAATAATTGAACAACGTTCATCATCAAACTTGTTTAAAATTTTTAAAATCTATTAAATAAAAAAAATTATTATTACTGTAGAATTACAATTTTCTAGAAAAACAAATCTAATTAGAATGAACTATATATGACATCTAAAACTTAAAAATCATTAATAACTAATTTTAATCTTAAAATCTAATTATTTTAAATAACCGGGGGGTAGTTGAGTATGTATTATTTCACGCCAGTCTTTGCTAGAAACAGTTTTGGTCTATTGCGTAGCGTACGCTCCTTTCCTTTTGGGTGCGCGGGTGCAACTCTCGGTCAGGACTACTTTTTTTTTTACTTTTTTTATTGTTTTAATATTTTTTATTCCTTTTTTATTTATACTTTTCATATTTTCTATTATTTTAATAATATTTAAATTAATTTCAATGAGTATATAATCTTTTTCCTAAATGAAAAGTTTTTTGAAATAAATTATTTTTTATACGTAGCAATTGAAAATAATTATAAATAAATAATAGTGACGATAATTTTATAATACTATAGTTTAATTTATTGATAACATATTATTTTATAAAATTTACATAATAAATAAATAAAATTATTCTATTAATTTATTTAAGTTACAATTTATTTTATGTTAATATATATATATATATATATATATATATATATATATATATATACATACAGTACCGCTCAAAGGTTCGGAAACATTTTTATTGAAACCAGTCGAACTTTAAAAGGTCATAGCTCCAAAACGGCTTGACCAATTAAAAAAATTAAAAGAGATTTTGAAAGAGCTTGATAAATACAATCGATTTATTTCAAATGTATTGCCTTTTTTTAAATTTTTTTTCAAATAATCATCTGTAACTTTTTGGCAAATTACTGGATCAAAAAAGTACGCAAAGCATTTTAAATAAGAGCAAATTTTCTAAATTTTTGATGTTCAGCAATTTGCTCCGACATTTGGTATGTGCGGAGTTATAAACGTTCGCAAAATGAACGTGGACTTTTTTTATAAGAGTAGTATAGTAAAGACAGTTTTGGATATCCCCACTCCTCCGCCATCAGCTCACCTGTGCAGGTGCAAAAGTAATGACCAATCCTGCGATATAAGAAATTCACTCCGCGCCTGCGCGCCGTGTTAGCGCTCATTGGTGCGCGAGCTCAGGCGCCGCGTCGATAGGCGAATCATCGCGCCGCGTAGATAAGCAAATTTCCACGATCCGCGTTAATAAGCGAATTCCCCCCGCGGTCCGCGCCCGCATGCCGTTGCAGATGAGAGTAAATGTTAAATCTTTAAAAATTTTAACATGATCATTGAAGAGAGTCTTATTTTATATTATTGGGTATTAACTGATCTCATTTTGAACGAGTAAAAGAAGGATGTAAAGAACTATAACGTAGGTCATGCATTATATATATATATATATATATATATATATATATATATATATATATATATATATATATTTTTTTTTTTTTCCTATACATGTTTCTTCTATAAGAGCCTAAAGATGATAAGGGGATAGAAATAAAGTTACTTGCTTATGAAAGCAAAAAAGAGACAGAAAGAAAATCAGTTGCTTCACAATAAGCGTTCAAATTCTTAAAATCATTCCAATTATTTTAATTCTAAATTCTCTTTTACACACTATTTGTTACATATAGAAATTAATTTTGTTATATAATAATGAAGTCCACTATTAAATCTAGAATATTTTTAGAGTTTAAATAAAATAGGATGATAAGGAAAAAACATTGTAGTTTACACTTGCCCATAATAAAATGTACGAATAATTTATAATAATAATAATATTTTAGAGTAAAAGATAGGAGATGAGAACATTGTAGCTCACATACTGAAATGTATAGAGTTGGGACTGGAGGGGAAGGTCAAGTACAAGATTGTTTGGACCCCTAAAATGCAACTTCGTCTTATCTCTGTATGACGTCACTAGCATTATACTTTGTCGCACGCATGTGCTCTTATAAGTATAAGCATTACAGATCAACTGTCTAGCTAAAATGCAGTTTCTTCTTATCTCAGTATGACGTAACACTGGAAAGTACATACATTACAGTTTCTATGCAGCTTGGTCTTATCTCTGGCATCACAGTGCTGGGTATCGAATATGTTATTATAAAAGCTGATTTTGAGATCAGTGAAATGAAATATTTTAATACGAAAGCCAAGACAATTCTAAAGACAACAGATTTGAAAGAATAATTTTTAATAATTTACAAGAACCTATACAAAGAGATATTGAAGAATTCCAACAAAAAGAATCAGGATGGTCATTACATGCTATTATTAATTTGTGTGTTCCTACACTGAAAAAAATTTTAGCGTTCTGCTGCCCTCTTGTGAATAGAACATCACTAATGAAAAACAAGACAGTAGTAAGTCTTGTCACGAGGCAAAATTTGCCCTAAGACGAAAGAGAGCATCACCCATCCTCAGTGTTTACCGCAAATATGTGCTTTTTTCTAAATACAGCGGCCCTCTCATCGCAAAGATAACAGCTGCTTCTAACTAAGCCGTGTTTTCGCTTTGATGAGGGCGAATTTTGCCCCGGCACACGAAGCTAGCAGTGCCCTTCCATTTTCGACCTAACAAAGGCAGCATGAGTCCTAGAATTTTTTCAGTGTATAAACTAATATAATCCACTACATAGTGGCTCATACATTTCTCTTCCAAAAGTGATAGAATTAAAACATGCATGTATATATATTATGTTTCAAATATCAAGGGGCAGCTCATGAATCATGTAACTAGGGTTCCAAACAATCTTGTACTTGACCTCCCCCTCCACTTCCAACTCTATACATTTCAGTATGTGAGCTACAATGTTCTCATCTCCTATCTCTTACTCTAAAATATTATTATTATTATTATAAATTATTCGTACATTTCATTATGGGCAAGTGTAAAAATGTAAACTAATGTAAGTGTAAACTACAATGTTTTTTCCTTATCATCCTATTTTATTCAAACTCTAAAAATATTCTAGATTTAATAGTGGACTTCATTATTATATAACAAAATTAATTTCTATATGTAACGAATAGTGTGTAAAAGAGAATTTAGAATTAAAATAGTCTGATCGATTTTAAAAATTTGAACGCTTATCGTAATAGTCTAGGCGCCCAGAGGGTTTCGTATGAAGTTAGAGGTCCCACCAAGCAAGTAGGTGATTCTTGTGTATTTTGAGCCGCTGAATCCAAATTTGCAACTTGCTTTTCGCGCAAGTGGTCGAGTAATTTGTTATAAACAAATTAATTGTTTAAATGGCTATAGTTTATAAACTACAATATATGCAGTAATTTTCTCTGCAAAAATTTGTTCTTTAATAGAAAAACAAAAAAAATCGTAGAACCAGAGATATGGCAGATATATTGCAAAAAAACGTAGAGACGTAGTGCAAGCGCGGAACGCCCTGGTAAAAAACCTTATAACTCGACTACTAATTAATATTTTTTGAAGTTTAACATGTATTTGGAAAATGTCAGAGTCTCAGTTTTAATGATGATTTGTTATATATTACTTTCAAATGTTGATAAATAAGCTAGAATGATTTAAAGCAGAAAAAATTTTAAATTTTTCAGAATTTTGTTTGTTTATAACGAAATAATATAGGTTAGCGAACAAAATATTTCTATATTTTTTATATAGAATGATAGGAAATTTGATCTAGTTTAAGAATCTGTCCGGTTTTTTAAATTTGAGCAAGTAAATCCTGAGATATCGCAAATTTAAGCTGTAGCACCAACTCCTAGCAATATGACATATGTGTGCAATATAGTGATCGCTTTCCTTATTAAAATTCTTTTATTATAAGGTAAGTAATCTCATTCTTTTCTAATAAAATTACTTTTGACTCTATTTTATATACTTTGTCATAATATTAATGATGTATAATACATTTAGATGAAATAAATTTAGGGTTTTAAATAATCATTGATTTTTCTACTATAATAGTAAACAATTTACTCAACTTATGGAGTATTTTTACATTTATTTTTTTTTTTTTGCAATTGCAAAAAGAACAACAATCTATTTTATTCAAAAAATTTGTTTTAACTTTCCGGTTGATTAGGGTCATCTATTTTTAGCTGAATCCTTTTTCATTAAATTTTTATTCAATTTCCTAATACAGAGTTGAAATTCATTTTATTACAAAAGAATGAAATTACCTTAGAGCATATACTACTGGAGGCAGCTTTAAATGCGCCGTGCGCGTGGTTAAGTTTAGAGAGAGCAAGGTATATTGAGGTTGACAGATATCTCTTTTTCTCCGGCACATGATTGGTTTGTTTCGTTCCCTACTCCCTTATTACATGACTGAGAGATACAGATAGCTATCAACCTTAGTATATTTTTCTCTTTCTCAACCTAACCACGCACACGGTGCAGTCAGACCTGCCTCCAATAGTATATGCTCTAAGGAAATTACTTATAATAAAAGAATTTTTAATAAGGAAAGCGATTGCCATGTTGCACATATATGTCGTATTGCAAGGAGTTGGCGCTGCAGCTTAAATTTGCGATATCTCAGGTTCTACTTACTTAAATTTGAAAAACTGGACAGATTCTTAAACTAGATCAAATTTTCTATCATTCTATATCAAAAATATAGAAATATTTTGTTCGCTAACCCATATTATTTCGTTATAAACAAACAAAATTCTGAAAAATTTAAAATTTTTTCTGCTTCAAATCATTCTAACTTATTTATCAACATTTGAAAGTAATATATAACAAATTATCATTAAAGCTGAGACTCTAACATTTTCCAAACACATGTTAAACTTCAAAAAATATTAATTGGTAGTCGAGTTATAAGGTTTTTCACCAGGGCGTACCGCGCTTGCGCTACGTCTCTACGTTTTTTTGCAATTTATTTGCTATATATCTGGTTCTAATTATCGAATCGACATGCAACAATAACGATTTTTCTTGTTTTTTTATTGAAGAACAAATTTTCGCAGAGAAAATTACTGTATCTATTGTAGTTTATAAACTATAGCGATTTAAACAATTAATTTGTTTATAACAAATTACTCGACCACTTGCGTGAAAAGCAAGTTGCAAATTCGGATTCAGCGGCTCAAAATACATATAAATCACCTAATTGCTTGGTTGGACCTTTAACTTCATACGAAACCCTCTGGCCGCCTAGACTATAAAGCAACTGATTTTCTCTCTATCTCTTCTTGCCTTCGTAAAGCAACTGACTTTCTCTCTATCTCTTTCTCGCCTTCATAAGCAAGTAACTTTCTTTTTATCCCCTTATCATCTTTAGGCTCTTATAGAAGAAACATATGTATATAGAAATAATATATATATATATATATATATATATATATATATATATATATATATATATATATATATACCACCTTCTTGTCGTATCCCGGCAAATGGGTCAGGGTTGCGACGACCTAGTTCGAGACCTATAGTTTATGGTTTTATCTAGGCTTACCTTCTATCCTTTTTCCTACCTTATCACCAAAAACATAATAATTCGAAACTTATAAAAGAGGTGGTTATTAGGTGAAAAACCCTACGGTTACCAAAAAAAACCTCAATCGACGCCAAATTATTTTTGCATGTGCGTCCCTCAGACGTCACACCTCTCTCTCTTATTCATTATGAAGGACAAAGAGCACCGTGAGTACCCTTCGTTCCATGGCGAACGAGATTCGAACCTGAGAACTGATCCGCGGCGGGCTTTCGATTTAAATTTGAATCGTGATTTATTTTGCAAAAATTTTTATGATCGCGAAAATTTCTTTCATAAAAAATTTTATTAATCATCCTTAGTGCGTTTAATGGGTAAATAAAGTTCCATCTATTATTTTTTTTTATATTAACAATAAATTGAAATCAATCTACTTTAGTATTCGAATTTTTTATATTTAATTTAAAAAAATTTTTATTTCATTTTATTTATAAAAATGCTGTTTTTGACTCGTTGCATTTTGTATTGATAAAAAAAATTTGAATGATGAAAAAAAATATTCAGATGATGGTATTTAGATTTCTCTTAAATTACAAACTGATTACAAACATGCAGATGGTATTTTTTGTACAAAGACGTAGCAAAAAGTATTTCTTTTCACCCCGATACACCCATCGAAATAAACAATTTCAAACTGTAAATTGTTCTATAGAAGAACAATTGAAGGCCCGGATGCAATAAGGGCATTTACGCTCGGAGCGCGCAAAACTGAAGTCACTTGGTAGTAAAAATTTCATTTTCTTCAAATAAATTTCAAAAAATTTGACGTTGTAAAACTCATCATGCCGCATCTTTTTTATATTAACAGTTTTTTTATAAAATTTTTATTTTTCAAGAAAAAAATTAAAAACAAGAAAATTTTTTACATTAAATTTCAATACTTTTTTAAACTTAAATCGTTGTAATTCGAGTAAATATTAACCGATTACGCTGAAATTTGAAATATATTTTCTAAATATCATAGCGAAACTTATGATGATTATAAAAAATGTTAATTCTCGAATTGTTAGTCGCAATTGTTTATTAATTAATACAAATTACAAATTGTGCGTTTATAATGTACTCGAGAAAAAAGTATCGAGGGAACTTTCGAGTACAAGAAACTTGTAGCGAGAAAGTTTTTGGTTTTTGTATAAAGAAGATTTGTGGAAAGTTTCAAATCGATTGATAAATAATTAAAAAAGATATACCGACATTTACAAGTAGAGCGCATGCGGTCGAGCGCTGCAGTTTTCTTATAAGTTAGATTCTCAGTGAATATTACGTCAACTGAATGACTCTTGGTAATATTATTTGGAAAAAGCAATAATACAAATATAACAATATGATATTTATTAAAAGTAAATAAACATATAAATAAACAAACAAATAAATACATAAACAAAAATCTGTAATGTAATTATTTAATAAAATAATTACATTACAGATTTTTGTTTAATACTGATTTTTTGATTGTTTCAAAGGATTTCTTTTTTATTTTGTCTGTTAAACCTTTTTTTCTTTCGCATTGGTAATATGAGTTTTCTAAAATACAAAATGTCATATTTTTAAACAATATAATGTTGGGATTTATATTTATAAAAGTAAACATATATGCGTGTGTACGTTCACTCTTCTTCTACATAAACATTATTATGAATTTTGTTCGTATATATATATATATATACACGATTTAGGCAAGTGCTGTGGTCTTAACATATAGGAATATTTTGCTACCAGTCTTCTTTTGTTTAACGTTTAGACTTGTGAAATTGTACACCATGGGGAATAATGGAATCAAACAACGATCAAAAAAGAACAAGAAATGATACATCGTTCTTTTCCGACCGTTTTTTGATTCCATTATAAGTATAAAATAATTTTCATTCCTCGTAATGAACAATTTTACAAGTCTAGTCGTTATACAAAAGAAGACTGGTAGCCAAATATTCCTAAAAGTGAACGTACATACGCATATATGTTTACTTTTATAAATATAAATCCCAACATTATATTGTTTAAAAATATGACATTTTGTATTTTAGAAAACTCATATTACCAATGCGAAAGAAAAAAAGGTTTAAGAGGAGGCCGTATAGCTCTATCCTTGTCTAATTTAATTTTTCGTTATTATTAATAAATTAAATATTGTTATACAAAAGTGAGGGTATAGCCCAATAGATTTCAGGACGAGCAAATGATCCTATTCTATGAAAAAATATGAAATTTTCATTAGTTTCCGAGTGAGGTCTGAAACGGAAAAACAATTGAATTCGATAGCTGTTATTCCGTTTCAGACCTCACTCGGAAACTAATGAAAATTTCATATTTTTTCATAGAATAGGATCATTTGCTCGTCCTGAAATCTATTGGGCTATACCCTTACTTTTGCATAACAATATTTAATTTATTAATAATAACGAAAATTTAGATTAGACAAGGACAGATCTATACGGCCTCCTCTTAACAGACAAAATAAAAAAGAAATCCTTTGAAACAATCAAAAAATCAGTATTAAACAAAAATCTGTAATGTAATTATTTTATTAAATAATTACATTACAGATTTTTGTTTATGTATTTATTTGTTTGTTTATTTATATGTTTATTTACTTTTAATAAATATCATATTGTTATATTTGTATTATTGCTTTTTCCAAATAGTATTACCAAGAGTCATTCAGTTGACGTAATATTCACTGAGAATCTAACTTATAAGAAAACTGCAGCGCTCGACCGCATGCGCTCTACTTGTAAATGTCGTTATATCTTTTTTAATTATTTATTAATCGATTTGAAACTTTCCACAAATCTTCTTTATACAAAAACCAAAAACTTTCTCGCTACAAGTTTCTTGTACTCGAAAGTTCCCTCGATACTTTTTTCTCGAGTAAATTATAAACGCACAATTTGTAATTTGTATTAATTAATAAACAATTGCGACTAACAATTTGAGAATTAACATTTTTTATAATCATCATAAGTTTCGCTATGATATTTAGAAAATATATTTCAAATTTCAGCGTAATCGGTTGATATTTACTCGAATTACAACGATTTAAGTTTAAAAAAGTATTGAAATTTAATGTAAAAAATTTTCTTGTTTTTAATTTTTTTCTTGAAAAATAAAAATTCTATAAAAAAACTGTTAATATAAAAAAGATGCGGCATGATGAGTTTTACAACGTCAAATCTTTGAAATTTATTTGAAGAAAATGAAATTTTTACTACCAAGTGACTTCAGTTTTGCGCGCTCCGAGCGTAAATGTCCTTATTGCATCCGGGCCTTCAATTTACAGTTCTGTACAAGAGAATGTATAGACAGAAACATGGAGATCTAAAGAACCAATTATTTTACCCAAATCTTTCTGGGATGAATATGGGTTCGAAAATAACCATTCTTTCTTAAGAGGAGGGACTGATTGTTTTAACAATTTTTTCAAAACAGTCTATCTATACTGTATTTTAAAATTTGTAAGACGCTCACTGAATTATGATTGTTCTAAAAATGGTAAATTGTTTAAAGCTGAAGCTGCATGTAAACATTCTTCGTGCACACCTTTATATATTTAGTTTTTTAGAAAAGATAGAAAAATTACATACAGATAAATCTATCAACGTGCACATTAAGAATGAGATTAATCACAAGAAAGTCATCGCCGTTTTATTAAAAGTGAAAATAGAGAGATTATGAAAGAAGAATTAAAAAATGTGACCCTTTAAAATTAGAGCAACGTATGAGAAGAAATAATTCGATTGATGTATTGCAAAATGGTAATTTCAATCATGCACCTTTAAAACAGCTATTACAAAACATGTACAATCAAAGTCGTGCCCAATATGATTTGGATAAAGATTTTATCATTTTTATGATGAAACTTATGAATGAACACGACTTTAAATTAAAAGGGAGATACATTGACGGTTACATACAGCACTACACTTTTAGACCTTTTTAATATTATTATGTTCTGTGAAAAGCAAATTAAATTATTGTAAATGCTATTTTTAAGATACGTTTTTTTCATCTAGATGCAACAGGCTCGGTAACAATAACACTAAATCTTTTAGACAAACATTCAACAATTTACTATTATGCCATTATTGTGGGTGGTGAAAAAATTGCTGTCTTTTTGAAGTCGCTGAGTTCATTTCATCTGGACATACTGCAAGTACAATTCAAATATTCATTCGAACTTTTAATAATGCAACTTTGAAAATTTCTGAAGTTAAACGAATTCATAAAGTGGAAACAGATTTTAGTTTAGCTCTCCTGCAAGCGTCTTATGGAAGTTTAAATAAAATGAGCTTGTATGACTACATGGATTCTATGTACAATGTGCATGAAAATGATAAGACAAATGATGAAGAATTAGTTATTTTACATATATGTTCACCGCATTTAATTAAAATTATAACAAAAAACTTAAATAAATGTTTTCCAAATAAGGATAAACAGCAAGAAGAGCGTTTTGTTGCAACAAAATTAATTAGTTCGATGATTCATAGTAATAATATTGCCACAGCTTAAAGTCACTATAAAAATTTAGTAATTATTCATGATTTAAAATTCGAATTAAAGAATTTTGAAATTGTAAAGGGAAAATGCAAAAATGACATTAAAAAAATTTTTGAGAGTGAAGATTTAGATGAAGATGAATTGTATAATGGTGATGAAGAACACACAGGTTTGAGAAAAAAATCATTGTATTACAAACGTTTTCAAGATATTGCAACTGATGTCAAAGACAATACTGAGTTAACCTCAAAACCAAATAAATTTTATTCATCAACATTCATGAATTATTTTAACGATTACCGTATTTCCGTTATGGTAAGCAGTAAGAATTCACATTCAGGCATCGAAGGGATAGTAATGCTGCTATCGAAAATAATTTTAAGATTAATAAGCATTCCCATCTTGAAAAAGAAAGTCTTCCTATTCCTCGATTCATCCAAATGAGTTTACAAAATTTAAAAGACCAATTATTGGAATGTGAGTTTCCTCTAGAAACTATTCGCATGAAAAAAAGGCAACTGCTAAACAATAAAGATACTTATGATGACAACGACCTAAGAAAAGTCGTCTTAAAAATAAAAAAATATGATGATCCAAACGTGGAAACATGGAAAAAATAAAAAGCGAATCGAAATGTTTCAAATAGATTTTTTAATATGTCCAAATATATAGATAACTCCAATGAAGAAAAATTATTAAAAAAAGAGGACATAAAAAATTGTTTTCGAAGAAAAATTATCCAAAAGTTCAAACATCGAAGAAATCAAAAACGAAAGGAAAAGTTTCAAATAGATATGGACAACTCTGATGGAGAAAAATGATTAAAAATGGTAAAAGATATTGAAAAATTAGAACAATTTAAAATTTGTGATGAAATGCAGAAAAATGAAGAAATTGAATTTGAAATTGATGACGTAACATTACCAACCATTACGGGTACATTAAATGAAGCTAATTCTTCTTTTAAGATAAATCAGATAACTTGTGATATAAATATTGATCTTTTTGACAAAAAAGCAACTGTTCAATAAATTTCCCGTTTTGGACGAAAGAAATTAACAGAATAATTGTTCAACATTACAATTTTTCAACTCTCGGTAAATATAAAAATAGAGCCCTGCATTTAAATGACAATTTTATAAATTAATTTTTTAGCCAGTTACCTCTTTTAGCAAAAAAGAACAACTTCTTACTTTCGACTTTTGATACGTTTTTTGTAGAAAAGATATTAAGAGGAGGACAAGTTTCGCCTGGTTATAAAAAGTGAGCAAAAATTAACCAAGCATGGGAAAAAGATGTATGGTCAACTCCCATCAATTATTAACCAGATATCCACTGGAATCTACTTGTAATGATTAAATCCACTAATGTAATTTTATTTCTTGATTCTATGCACGGATCACCAAATCATCATATATTACAAAAAAAATTGTCAATTTCTGGAATAAAAAAAATTTCAAAGTAGACATATAAAATGTACCAAAATTTGTAGTCGCTAATGACCAAAAGGTTGATGCGACCATAAATAATACAATAAATAAAAAAAAAATAATTATTAGAAAGCTATTTACTTTTACCTTTCTTTTTTACCTTTCTTGGTAGTTTGGATAGTAGAATATTTGTAACATGAACATATTTCGCAAACATCAATTAATTAAAATATTTGAAATAACAATTATTATATCTTAATTATTATATTATAATATAATTATTTATTATATTTATTATCATATAATAAAAAATATTATTTTTCCCCTCCTATTTAAAAGTTTTCAAATTTTATTGGAAAAAAGGTAATTCGCCAAATGTGGCGTTTTTCGAAAACATTTGTTTATATCTTATTTAAATATTTAGATATCATTATAAATTTTTAACATATTAATATTATTGTTATGGTTATTTATTTAAAGAAATGTAGCATAACGCTAGTTGTTTATTTAATAAATAAGAAAGATAAGCTTGCAACTCTGTGGTTAGAATTAATATTTATTAACAAAAACTTAAATTATAATCCTGTGAAATTTAGGCCCTTTAAGGGGAATCCTCATACCGACATAGGGTTCTACCTTATCTACACTTAAATTATGAATTTCAATAAAAATTTAATTATTCATGACTGAAATTCGTAGGAGAGGCACATTCTTAACATGCCAAAGAATTTATTGCTACGCTAAAAGACAATATAAAGGTGTTAAGTCCTGGCTTTACACCAGGACGGAGTTAATGGTTGATTATGTTATTGATATGAGGAAAGTATATTTTATTAAATGAAATAATAAAGTTTGATTTTAAAAATATTAAATTTGAAAGTTAAGTCTAGTGGTAGAAAAGCTCTATCAATTTTAATTGATATGAATCGTTCTCACGATTAAATATACTTGATTTGAAGTAATGTAGATCAAAATATAATTGTAAGAATCTTACCTTGATTGGCTAAGTAGATACAGGCAGACAGTAAATAAGTACACTTGATTTCAATATTTTAATCATAGAGTTTTATTTGTTACTTTTATAATAAACTGAAGATTGTGCGATTTAATTTGTTGCGCGAATAATTGTATAATTTTAAAGTGCGAGAAATATAGTTATGATAATTGTATCTTTGAAGTGCTTGTAAAAATTCTTTGATAAAGTGCTTTGGAAAAGTGTCTGCTTTAAAGTGCTGTTATTGAAGTGCTCCCATATATGATTTTTCGTTCGTATTTATAGTAATTATTCATATTTATTATTTATGAATGATTGTTTTATAATTTCTTTAAAGTTGATAAACAAAATTGATTATTAAGCATTTTTATGAAGTTTTATAATTTGAATTCTGAATTGATGTCAATCGATGGAGCAATGTTTATTATGCATTTTGATTCTTATTGAATGATATGGTTAACGTGGTAAATCTGGTTCATGTAGTCTTCGTAATTGTTCTTATTTTGTTGATTCTGTAAATCGCATTGCACTTCGTTTCTTAACAAATGACTTACTTTTACAATATGCTTTCTAAGGTTAATTAGCTGATTGATCAATAACTGTATATTTTTGGAATGATAAATTTTTAAATAAAAGATACGTCGTGACGTAACAAAGGTAAAAATAAAGGCGAAAACTGCTTAATACGATTAACTTTTCAATGTAGTTATGAATAATCGTATTGGGCAGTTTTTGTCCTCATTTTCACTTTTATTCTGTCTTTTGACGTTGCAATAAATTCTTTAGAATGTTAGGAATGTGCTTCTTCTATGAATTTTAGTAAAAAATAGTTAAATTTTTATTAAAATACATAATTCAAATGTAGATAAGGTAGATCTCTGTACCGGTATGAGGACACCCCTCAAGAGCAGGTCGTATATCTCTATCCTTTTTTAACCAAAAAATTAATTTTTTTGCAAAACCCAATAATTGTAGCAATAAATAAGAAGAAAGCCCCATCGCGTATAGAGTCAAAATTTCACAAATGGGCCACTAAAAATCGGCCGGTCGATTTTTGTAGATCCTTTTGGATATTTTTGAAGCTTTATATTGCAACGTACATTATATAGTACGTTAATATAGTCTATGTATAGAGTATATGATAAGAGAATAGTATAAAACTGGAAGTTCGGAGAATTGCGACTCCGAGCTTCCAAGCTAAAAGTCGCACGGTGCGCGAAGTGCTGAATTGGCACTTCGTCGCGGGTTACTTACATTGCCGTTTTTGACAACGACGAGCGTCAGACCATCGCCGTACGCACTAGAGTAAAGTCATAAGTAGTCTCTCTCTCACATTGTATTGGTTTATAATAAATATTGAGTCAACTTTATATTAACTCTCTCCAATTATTTTGCATCCTCATACTTCCCATAGGAGTGTGTATCATCTAAATCCCACGTAACATTTTTGGTGACCGTGGTGTGGGATACGCAACGAAGATTTTAGCAAAAAAATAAAATTTTTTCTAAAGAAATAAACTTAATAAAAGAAAGAAGCGCGTCAGATAAAGTAGAGATTTTTTTTTGTGTGTGTGAGAGAGAGAGAGAAAGAGAGAGAGAGAGAGAGAGATAATATAATTAATTGAATATCTTGATTAAATACATTTTTTTCGCGAATTTTTTTTATTTAATATTTTTGAAAAATCGCGTCGTGAGTTAGCAACGCAGAAGGTCTGAACGAGAGGAAGAAAGGAAGGAAGGACGTTCGAAAGTTTATTATCCGAAGAAATGAGAGTACTCTTTATCACGCTGCTTACTCTCTGCTGCAGCAAGTAAGTAAAAATTATATAAATTGTGACGTAGTACGTCATACTAATTAGTTGCCACAAATTAAAATTTTTTTTTGCTTCCATATGCACTTATTGCAACACGTTACAAGAAACATTAAAATTGTAAAATCACAGGGGCACTGAGACACACCTATCCGGGCGCATATTATTTAAATAAAATAAAATAATTAATTGAAGAAAACTCCTTTCTTTTTTTTTGTTTACCGGCACACGAGGAGAACGACGACGCTAGCAGAAGCATGCGGCAGTTATTACATACACACTCGTTGACCGTGTCTGTGAGTGCTAGTGCTGCTTACGTAGACCGTAGGTAGGACGCATCCACTATAACTACATAGCAACGACTACGCGTGCGCTAGGAGTTGACACACGATGAGGAAGATGTAGAAAGAGAGGGAGACTCAAGAGAGAAGAAGAAAAGAGAGACAGATCAGCATACGATAAGAGCGAATCGAAAGTGATGACGCGCCTATTTCTCGCGCAGTGAGAAAAGAGGGAGACGCTGTATGCGAAAGAGAGATGGATAGAGCATAGAGAAAGGGAGATTACCACTTCTTTCTCTTCGCTTGAATACATCTGCACTGTATAATCATGTATATCTATATATATACAGAAATATCTATACCTGCAAGTATTCTCTCTCTCTTTGACGAATAAAGGAAGAGAAAAAGAATAAGAATAAAAAGAGGAATATTTAGATTAAATTTCCCGCAGTAAAGGTGGCGCGCAGATTGCAGACTTGCGTTCGAGGACCGAAAAGCGAAATTCACTAATCAGAAGTAATTATTTGGACAACTGATTGACTATTGGAGGAAATAAAAATAGAAAGAGATAGAAGATAAGGAAGAGGGAAAGATAGACTCGAAGAAGAAGGATGTGGCCATTAGGGGATTTATTCGATAACTGTCTTCGTACCGCATCGGAGCTTTCTAATCGGTTAATAGAAAATCTTGAAAAGTATTTTCCGTACGTTCTTTGGGGAGCTGCGTAGAAGTTTTGACGTTCATTGGGTGGACAACGGAATAGACCGTGATGCGGAGAGAATTTCCTGAGGGAGATTTCGCCGACTAGATCCTCCAACAACTCCAATTTCCGCAGCCGGCGCCGACCAGTCGTTTTCGTGTAGAGAGAGAGAGAGAGAGAGAGAGAGAGAGAGAGAGAGAGAGAGAGAGAGAGAGAGAGAGAGAGAGAGAGAGAGAGAGAGAGAGAGAGAGAGAGAGAGAGAGAGAGAGAGAGAGAGAGAGAGAGAGAGAGAGAGAGAGAGAGAGAGAGAGAGAGAGAGAGAGAGAGAGAGAGAGAGAGAGAGAGAGAGAGAGAGAGAGAGAGAGAGAGAGAGAGAGAGAGAGAGAGAGAGAGAGGGAGGGAGAGGGAGAGGGAGAGGGAGAGGAGAGGGAGAGGGAGAGGGAGAGGGGAGAGGGAGAGGGAGAGGGAGAGAGAGAGAGAGAGAGAGAGAGAGAGAGAGAGAGAGAGAGAGAGAGAGAGAGAGATAGTACAACCCTGAGGCCCAACATCGCTATTCTTAGACCTGATTGTCGCCATCGCCGACCCGATTTTCCTGTGATCAACGAAATTTCAGCAACGGTAAGTGGACTGCGGTCCAGACAAATAACAAAATTGTAACTAACGGCTCTTGCCGACTAACAATTAATTATAAGGAGTGTGTGCGCGAAGTGAAAAAAAAGCAAAAGATATAAGTGACTTTGACAAAGTTAGAAAAAAATTCTTTAGTGAATTTAATAAAGAATTATTTTTTGTTTTTTATTTAATAAAGTGAAACTTGGAATTATTTTTATTGTAATTAGAAGCAATTGAAATCTTGAAATTTATGTAAAAGTAAAATAGTACCTTATGCACCAAGTACATTGCGCACGCGGTGCATATACTATTTTATAACACAAGGGGCATAAAATGACCATTTTACGCCCCGAGTGTTATAAAGAAAATTCTCGAGAGTGCGGGAGTGCGAGAAATCGGACCACGTGTTTAGTAAATTTATCGACCGGAAGTAAATTGACGAGATTCATTAAACAGTAAAATAAGCGAATTTGAATTTACATCATTAGATTAATTGACTGAAAATTTAAACTGAGAATTAATAGTTTTTTTTTCTTATTTAAAATTACTAGACGTGGCGGTGAAAGTGTGAGGAGTGAGGGAGCGTTGTGGCTACGTGTCTAACGATTTCGTCGACCATTAAATCAGATATTTAAAGTAAAATTTCTCAATCAAATTGTCTAATTAATATATATTTACTAGTGAATTTTTGCAACAGAATAATAGTTAATTTTCGGAAATTGATTGACACAGTGGCACGCAGTGTGCGCAGAGTGAGAGTAGGATAGCAATAGAAAACGACGCGGGCTCTTGGTAGCCATTTTGATTATAAATATTTCTGTGAATCTCAGCTAACGCTGACTAGTGAATTAACGTTTTTTTTTAATTACAATTATTAATTACGAGTAAAGACATAAATTAAATTAAACTTATTTCCAAGCTTCAAATTTGTTAGGAATTCTGTGAATGTGAATGGGTTATGAGAGTGCGCATTAATTAATAAATGATTAAATTGAAATAATAATTATTTGATTTGAACAATAAATAAAGTGTTAATTATTTAGCTTATATCGAAGTGTTACATTTGAAAATTAGTTTTTTTTGTGTTGTATATGAGTAAATCCTCCATAGTGTTAAAATTTCACCTACGATAAATTAGAGAAAAAAAATTACAGACACACGTATAAAATAAATTTTTTCTGAATTTTGACGTATTATAATGAAAGAAAAAAACTGTCTTACTCACTTTAGAGGGTAGTCTTTTTAAGGTACATCTAGGAAACTAGGTAATTAATGTAAATCCGGAAAATTTAATAGCCGGAAAAAATTCAATGATTTTCAGAATACTTGAAATAATACTTCAAAACCAACTTAAAAATTCCATTGAGTACTATAAAATAGTAAATTACAAAGTTCATAACAAAGAAAAGGTGCATAAAAGCTCAGGGTTTCATATTAGAAGATAAAAGCATATTTTCAAAGGTGAATTACGTTTTTTAATTATAATTTCAAAGTAACACAGAACTTTATCTACACTAGACACACGTTCCTAATGAAGAAATTTCTGTTTATGCTTCTTAATATTACCTTTTGATATAGTTTAAAACGTCATCGCTGAATAGTCTTTTTTACAGCATCATATTTTCCACAAAAAAGTAAATTATATAAATTTTTTGTAACATTTTTAATAACTATTTAAAAAGTACTTTTGTTAACAGACACACGTCCATGATCTTGATTTCCCAAAAAAATGTACACATATACAGCTTTAGTGTGAATTTTAGATTAAAAGAACAATAGTAATTTTTTTTATAGCGATAATTTATCATTTTACATGACCTGGTAACATTTAAAATTCAAGTAAAAAACCTCTTTTCCTCATTCGCCATAAAATGACATGTCTAATTATAATCCAAACTATAGCAAAATTACTTTCTGATATTTCAATAAATTAGTAAACATTTGCTGAAAAGATGTGCTATCTCATATTTACGAGTAATGACGAAGTAACATGAATTTTAAAAGTATGGAAGATTTACTCATATGTGTAAACCTCTCCAACTTTCAGCTTCGAAAATTCCCCGCTAGAGGTCGCCCACCTCCTGATCCAAGACAGCCCGAGGTTCATACTTACCGGGAGCTAGTTGGTGATTTGTCTAGCGCCCTTAACTAAACTAAAAATTCTTTGATAAATCGAAGTTTATATGCGGGGACGGGCAAGCTTATATTTTTATTAATTTCTTTCTTTCGATAATTTAAATATACGGTAAATGCTCACATCGCAAAATACATATTAAAGTGTCCCAAGGGGAAGTATAGCTTCTTAAAGTGAATAAAAATCGAAATTGTAATAGAACAAATAAAGTTAGGATATTAGTTTGAAAAAAAAAATCGTTAAATAAAAGTGATTAGTGCATGAATATAATTAATATACATAAACCAGCAGTGTCGGCCGGTAATAATTGAATATCTAAAATTATGAATAATGTTGTGAAAAAAAGGATAATTCAAACAAGTGCATACGTAAAAAGGAAAAATAAATATTTTTATTTTTATTCATTTTTATCAATTTTCTTAGTAAAATAAAATAAATTTTTGTCATTGTCAAAATATATTATCAATAGTAAGAATTGTAAATTCATTCGTAAACGGATATAATCAAAATTGAAAGTGCAATAAACAATTTAAATTTATATTTGATTGTTGCTACCGACATTTACGCTGCGAATTAATTAAACAAGTGCGTAAGCGTTCTACGTCGCGGAATAACCAAGTAGTAGAAAAAATAAAAGAATATAGTTGTAGGGTTGTGTGCTGAAAAAGAATAATAGTTATTGTCTTAGATAGATAAAAAAGGGAGCTTATAGTCTAAATTTTGGAAAATAATTAATAACAAATTTCATAATTAACGTGATTTGTAGAAACGTTTTTATGTCATAAATTTTGTCGTTATTTACTAACAAATCTCCGTGAATTAAAATTTAAAAATCGACGCGCATAATAGAACGTAAACGCTTCTCCTTCTCATGTGTAATTTGAAGAGTAAAGAGTAGAATTTTAAGAAAAAATTAAATTTAAAATCTCATTTTAAAAGTAAATAAATTGTCGAATATATCGCTCATTAACTTATTTTCGGAAAAGGACGGAAAAGCGAGACGTAGGGGACGCTCCTTATCTCCTGTAAGAAGTCCTCGCAGCGAGGACTATGGAAACAGAGTTGTAAACGAAAACAGCAATAATCCTATATCTTCGTGTCCGTGCGGGAAATTCATGCTGATTTACGATTCAGGAAACACACAAGTATGGGGCGCGCCGGAATTGCTATGTTGGTCGGAAGAAGCAATGAAAGTGATTAGGAGAAGATACGCAATAGCCGCATCGCAAGGACCCAAGTTGCCGCAAACTACATCAGATATTGTTAGAGGGATCGACGAAATTAGACGGGATATCAGTAGACAAATGTCAATCAGTGCAATGCAGCGGACGAATATAATAGAAACGAATAGTGAATTGGAAGCAAATATGCAGTTAAAAAGAGCGGAACAGTTTAGAGCGGCGAAAGTTCATAAGAGAGCAAGTACGTGGATGACACCAGGACTAAACGCAAACTTAAATTCAGAACAACTAATTCTTCCGTCAATGTCGTATAATGGCACTTCTCTCACAAGTACAAACTTTTAACAGAATAGTCCGCAAACGTGGAATAACATACCAGCGCAAACTAATTCAAATTTTAATTTTAACACACTAATGAATCCTAATTACGCCATAAACGCACAACAAATAAATTCAGCGCCGGAAATGCAGCGCGTGAACTTTCCAAGTACGTCTTATTTATCATTAAATAAAATTCAATCAGACAAATTCCAACCTTCGACGGCAGCTTAAATAAATTATTAATTAAATTACCCTTATTCTGTTCAATGCTGCGAAGCATAGTAAATAATTTGAAGCCAAGCTGTCAAATTTTCATTATGTACGAGTTAGCGACAAAACTCACTGGAAAAGCCGTGGATATTTTCACGGCGCGCTTGATACAATTCGAGTCGATAGAAGCTCTTATAGCAGACTTAGAGGCACAGTATAATGACGTAACAATATTAAAAGATTTATCTACACAATTAAAAGTGATAACACAGAAACAAGGCGAGTCAGCAACAGATTTTGGCGCGCGCGCACAAGCTCTATTGAATCGATTATTAACGGGATGTCGAAGCTGCAGCAATCCAGTTTTGCTTTTTTTATTTTATCAATATCTTTTCAAATTCATAAATTAAACAAATATAATGACTTGTCCGCACTAAAGCTATATTAATACATTAATTTTTGTTAAAATAAAAATCATTTGGACTTGTTATTTTTTTATGAAATTGGATTGGAAGTTAGATATCAAACTCGACAAACCTAACCTTAAAATACGATACATTGCAAGTTTTTATTATAACTATGTATGTATAATATTTTGCTGGATTTCTTGAATTGTCCGCACTAGAGTTTAATCTTACAAATTTTTTCTTTGTCGCAAAAAAACTCGATCAAACGCATCGTTTATTCATAAGTTAGGATTGGAAATATTATTAGAAGGCGGGCAGCTCCGTCATGCTTTTAACCTTAAGAGGACCGGAAAACCACTATAGTGGCGTGACCCCTGATCGACCTTTACCCCAAAGTCAATTAGTGATATCAGATACCTTTTTGGACCACTTTCTTAGAGCGATCACAAATCTCAAATACCGGTCCTCTAAAGGTTAACGATTTACGATACAATGCCGATATTAAATGCACAAGATTGATTAGCAAGGAAGCAATTAATAGAAAGAGACGCCTTACAGTATTATTTGTTCGGATTAATATTGCCCTTAGATATGCAAGTGCGTTGCAAGAAACCTCAAACGTTAAGAAAAGCTATACATCTTGCAGCCGATTTTGAAAATAAACAAAAAACGCGACTTTTTGCACAAATGCAAAACTTGTTCATAAGCGGCTTACAGACCAGAATGCGGTAGCACAAAATACACAATCGTTATCATTATGGACCCAACCAAATAAGATGGGACACGCGACGGCGGATTGTCAGATACTGAGAAATGATGCAGAAAATGGTATTATTTACGCGCAAAATAAAAGTAATTCACAGAATGCTAATAATGGTAAAAGAGATAAATCAAACGATAGCAAAAATTATACGAGTGGTCCACGAAATAATTATGACAAAAGTAATTTCAGTAATAATAATTACAATAGAAATTTTTATAATAATAATTATAACAAAAATAATTCCAATAATAATTATAACAATGGAAATGTTAATGATAATTACAAAAATAGTTATAGTAGATTCAACAGTGGGTTTAATAGAAACAGAAACTATGACTCACGTAATAATGAATATAATCATAATGCTCAAGGACCGCCGCGTCATAACAATAATGCACGTAATAATAATAGAAATGATATGGGTTTTAATAGAAATCGCAGTAGGGATAACAGTCGGGAGAGATATCAGTATAACAGAAACAAGAATCAAACGCGCGACCCGGATAGAAAACGGGACTCAAACGCAAGAGGAAATATAAATAAGCAAGGAAATAGAATGAGCGAGCCTTCAAACTTGCAGGATGTCCGCCGCAATCCTCGCCGGGCAGGAATTAATTAACAATGACCAACATATATTAATTAGTAATAATAAGCATGTAAAAATTAGGCGCACAATAAACATGAAACTCGCGTGCTCAGGGCGTAACCCGCCTATTATAAAACTGAAAAGTCGGAATTTAAAAGAAAATAGTGCAAGATTTTATGTTGATTCAGGAGCAGATATTTTCGTAATAAAGGCCAAATGTATAAACAAAAATACAAGTTTAGATAAGCAGCATATTTTAGAGATTACAGGCGTCGTATCAGGGGAAATGTATGCGTTAGGAAGAGCAGATATGACTTTACTCATTATGTATATCTTTAATCATTGTGTATATGCCTCAAAATGTCTAAAAAATAGTGAACTTAAATATTCTCTATATGACAAAGAATTATTGGCAGTAGTTTTCGGGAAAGAACAATTGAAGCCTTATTTATACAGTACAAAATTCACAGTAGTTACCTGTCATGAGCCATTAAAACATTTTCATACAAGCACAAAGCCTGATTTAAGATTTAATAGGTAAAAAGCAGCTTTACGAGGATATGCTTTTGATGTTGTATATAGACCGGGTAGAAAAAATAATGCAGCCGACGCACTCTTTAGAAATCCAGTAATTGCAGACGGTGAAGAGAATCCTGAATTACCACGCGCAGAAATGTATCAGTTGGCAGATGAACAAGAAAAGCAAGATCCAAGCACTAGCGGGTGTGAACCGCCAGCAAGAATTTTTATCACACGCGCAGTGCATGAAAAAGGTAAAGATAAAACAAAACAAATAGATTCAAGTTCAGAAGATTCGGAAAATCCGGGAAAGAAAATTTTCATTCAAAATACAAGAGATGAAGCAGAAATCGGGAGTAATGCTGAATCAGAGGAAAATTGGAATTATGGAAAAAGAAAGAAAGACCCTTGGAAAAGATCAGCGTATAGAAGGAAAATACGAAACAAGAAAGTATTAAAGACACGCAAAACTCAAGCAGATAGGAAGAAAGAATTAATTCAGGTCGAAAATATGATAAGTCAAGCACAAGACGACGGTAAGCTTGCATATTTGCGAAAAAGCAAAACATGCAAGAAGGAATTCTTGCAGCGAGTACACCAGTAGATAGACCGCATGCAGTGTCAGCAAGAAAAGAACAGAGAAATAATGTAAGTGAACCAGCAAACAAAACATCAAAAATTGGAAATAAAGGTACATTAAAAAATACTAATAACGGTTACGACACAGATTCATTAATAGAAATATTGGAATATAAATCTAAAACTGAAAAACAGGAAAACTTCGAAAATACAAATCAAAGTGAGGAAAGTAGCAAGAAAAGTATATTAGAAATGATGCCTGAAATTTTAACAAAAATGCGTGCTCGATTTTTAGTGGATGTGCAAGAACGAGCAATAAATGGTAGAGAAGGTGTACAAATAAATATTTGTGAACAGACACCAGGAGAGGTTGCGGAAGCAATGAAAAATAGTGCACCACAAAAGAAAGTTACGACGTAGATAGGAGCAAAAAGCAAGAAGTGATACGTTCACAAATACCAAAAGAATATTACAAACTAGTACAGAGCATAATCTCAGAAAGAGGAAAAGAGAAAAAATCGTTAAAAATAAACTCTGACGTTGAAGTTATAAGCAAGGAGACAGACGAAGAATCATATTTTGAGGACGAGTTTAAAGTAAAAGTCTCAAGTAAAAATCAAGAGAAAGAAATTATAAGTGAGAGCGAAAGCGAAAGAGATAAGCATGACTTCAGTGAATCTGAATCGCAAGACGAAAGCATGGAGCAAGAAGAGAATGCGAGTGACGTAGAGCTAGATAAAAATGATTTAAATAAAACTGAGTCGCAAGACCTTGAAGAAGAAAAAGCTGACGAAGAAAATAGGCATACGGATGTAATAGAAACAATAGAAAACAACTATAAAAATGGGCCGATAAGTTGGAGTACTTCTTTTAATGATGGTGCAGGCGTGTTCGAGGTATATGATGCAAGTAATGAATGTGCACAATACTGGTTAGATTTGATAAGGTATGACAATATACCGAAAGACAGTAATTGCTTTTTTCACTAGGTAATGAAAGAATGTAATTTACGAATGTTCGCAAATGAATTAAGAGATATATTGTTAGATGCAATATCATTAGGCACATGTGGAGACCGGCCAACAGCAGAAACTATCTTAACATCACGTACAAGACATGCTGATATAGATTGCGTATTTATATTTTCTTGCGAATTTAATCAAAACATATGCGTGCATTTTATAACAGATTATGATGAAACGCTATATTGTCATTTCAAGGCAAATAATTCAAACAATTTTATTCATTTACATTTAAAAAGGAGGCATTTTACGCCGTACTTTTATACGAGAAAAAATAATATAGTAAAAAGACATAAAAATAATAAAAAAAATGAAAGAAGTACAGCCTCGAGCAAAAACGACAACGAACAACGGGACAATAATATCAACGAGCCAGGTACTCCTATTACACCTACGACAGACTTACTGGCGCAAAGAAAAATATTAAAAATAAAAAAAAAACTTTTTAATGTACTACGTTTTTATAATGAACCAAAAAGTATAAAATAATGTGTAATGAAATGAAAAGTGAATAATGATTTGAAATAAAAAAACGTGGGGCGCATGTTTATTATTATGTATTGTATGCGCCCCACGTTTTTTTATTTCAAATCATTATTCACTTTTCATTTCATTACACATTATTTTATACTTTTTGGTTCATTATAAAAACGTAGTACATTAAAAAGTTTTTTTTTTATTTTTAATATTATTTTATACTTTTTAGTTCAATTAAAAAACGTGGTAGATTGAAAATTTTAACATTATGAGTATCCTAAATATATAATATTTTCAAAAATTTTAAAAAACTTAATTTCATGAGTATATCCCTCTAAATATATTAATATACATATATATATATATATAAATTTTATCGTGTTGTCCAACAGTGCATATTATATAGCATATATATTGTTATCAAGGGACTAAAACGTGTTTCATCTATTTTTTTAGAGAACACGTAATCGCATGCTGAGTTTCCCGCCATTTTGACGATAATGACGCTATTAGAAATTCAACCAAAATTTATTGTTTTATGCATTGATAGACCATAAAATGAATAAAATACAGTCTCAAATTTTATATGTACAATACAAAATGCTGTAATTTATGTCTAATTGCAATATGAGAAGTTAAAGAATTTTAAAAATTTTCGAAGATGGTTAGACACTAATGTTAAAAGTATATCTATATATAAAATCTTCAAAATTTCAATTTTTCCAATATCTCCGTATATAATTGTATTAATATATTTTTCGGTGGGAATATATATTTAATTATATTATCCAACAATGCATGCAAAAATATAATATTGAATATATAAATATATTAATATATTTGATATATTAATATATTAATATATTAATATATTTGATATATTAATATATTAATATATTAATATATTTGATATATTAATATATTAATATATTAATATATTTGATATATTAATATATTAATATATTTGATATATTAATATATTAATATATTACTATATTAATATATTACTATATTTGATATATTAATATATTAATATATTAATATATTAATATATCAAAAGAAGATTTTTAAAATTTTCGAAGATGTTTAGACACTAATGTTAAAAGTGTATCTATATATAAAATCTTCAAATCTTCAATTTTGCCAACATCTCCGTATATGATTGAATATATTAATATATTGTTCGATAGATATATATATTTTTTTTATAATATTGCATTGTCATCCAGTTCCGAGCTATATTTAAAATTTCAAGTCTCTAGCTCATCAGGAAGTTAGTTTACAATCGGTTGCAAAATTCGTACCGAACAGACAGACAGACAGACAGACAGACAGACACCAAAGCGAGTTAATAAAAACGTAGTAATAATAGTAAAAAGAGTCAATCACATAAGATAAGTGATGCGCTTGAGCGTTGCCTTGTAAAGAATGCAAGGCCGTCGCGCAAGAAACCGCCTTGGGCTCCATTAGATAACGAAATACTACAGCCATTTAGTAAATTAAAAATATTAAGAGATCATCCATTTAAATATAAAGAAAATTTAATATGTACAATTTCAACAGATTTTTACTTAAATACAGAAATAATTGAAGCGCTTATAGAGCGGTAATATATAAATCCAGAAGAAATATCAAGCAGAAAATTTGCAGTCGGCGAGGTACATGTATCTAATTACAAAGATAATTTGAAAAGGATAATTTTGCAATATGAAATTCTTTACGTTAGCGTGTTAAGAGATTTGGCAATGCTCTCAATTACCGACTGGACATATTTTATAGAAAGTTTTAACGAAATATTTACAAATACACCTTTGATGGCAGTATTTTATCAAAACAATATTCCAGTACCACCGGTAGAAGATAGATACAGGCTGCTAAAGGAATATCATGAAGCAGTTATAAGTGGTCATAGAGGTATAAATAAGACATACAAGAAAATAGCAGCTGACTATTATTGGAGAAATATGAGACCAGACGTTAGACAATTCGTCTTAGGTTGCGAAAATTGCCAGGCAAAGAAGCTAGTACGTGTCAAACGCGATTGCTCATGCTTATAACGGACACACCGTCGATAGCTTTTCGAAAATTATCAATGGACTTCTATGGGCCCTTAACACCCATGAAACAAGGGTACAGATATGTTCTTACAGTACAAGATTGGTTAACAAAGTATTGTATTTTAATACCAACAGTACATGCAGACGCAGAAGAAGTAGCACACGCTCTTACAAAGTAAGTACTAGCATATTTCAGGCCGCCATCTGATATAATCACAGACCAAGGCAGGCACTTTATAAATAAATTATTAAATAACAGGGCCAATCCTTGCAAAAAACCTTGTATTTTGTTTAAAAGTACTTGCTTGAATTTTTTCAGATATTTCCTGGAGGTGCGCCATATTTAAAAATGCAAAAAACTCATTTTCTGAACGTTTTTGGCTGATTTTATCTCATTTTCAGACTTAGTATTATTATTTATATTATAAAATTGTATTCTAGAACTTTATTTATGAATTTAATTATGCAATCAAGTCAGAAAAATAAGATTTACAAATATTCGCATCATATTTTTGCACGAATCCACATTTTAGATTAGGTATTTAACGGCATGTCGGAGCTGCAGCAATCGAGTTTTGCTTTTTTTTATTTTATCAATATCTTTTTAAATTCTTAAATTAAACAAATATAATGACTTGTCCGCACTAAAGCTATATTTATACAATAATTTTTGTTAAAATAAAAAATCATTTGGACTTGTTATTTTTTTATGAGCTTGGATTGGAAATTAGATATCAAACTCGACAAACCTAACCTTAAAATACGACATATTGAAAGTTTGTATTATAACTTTGTATGTATAATATTTTGGTGGATTTCTTGAGTTGTCCGCACTAGAGTTTAATCTTACAAATTTTTTCTTTGTAGCAAAGAAACTCGATTAAACGCATCGTTTATTCATAAGTTAAGATTGGAAATATTATTAGAAGGCGGACAGCTTCGTCATGCTCTTAAACACTTCTTTCATGATTTTGTTGATATTCCACTACTTTATATATGATAAAATCATTTAAATATTATAATACTTTAATAAAAGGAAATTTTCTTAAAAATAAGTCATTTCACAGGTACAGCTATATTAAGCACGGTCAAAATATCAACTTGAGATTACATATGAGTTAATGAATTTATATTTCGTAAGTAAAACTTATCAATACAAACATTAGAATCATGATTTAATAATATGAACCTTAACTTTGGCATTTCAACACTATGTAATCTAAATCTGCACTTAAGTCACACTTTTTCGAGAGCTATGTGGTCTATTTTTACACTGTGTAAAAAAATGTGTGTATGCGAGTACATTGAACTCTTCTTTACATGTCTCATATTAATATTACAATATCAAATATATTTTCGTTAAAAAGCGCATATTATTCGCAATTATTTTATGACATTTGCAATCGTTTTAAAGATTATAAATAAAGTTTGCACTAATGTCATGTATTGTATTATATTATCTCCATTGACATAGGTACGAATCCAGTAACGTAACTCAAGTAACAATCGTTAGGCTGGAAGTTATAGTCTTTACTCAGTTCTCAGATATTCTATCTATGTTCTTCTTACCCTTTTTCCATAAGAAGAACAAGGATAGAATATTTGAGAACTAAGTAACGACTATAACTTCTAGCTTTGGACTTGAGTTAGGTCTATGAATTCGAGCCATAAAAAAACATTATGTTAAACGTTATTTTATCACTAAAGAAAAGTAACATGTAAAATATTTTGTAAATAAAATAACGCATATTAGTATTGAAACAGTATTACGAATATTAGTATAAAGAATAAAATCCTATATTTATTAATTTTATATATAGTCCAGTAGAATTAGTCCAAATGCATAATGTAATTAGAAACAGGTGCAGACCACCAAAAATGGCTTTGTTGGATGATTAGAAATGAGACTCTGGAATTACCCTAAAAATTTGAGCCGTCAGGAATTAGTAAACAATGATTCACGGTGCAAAATTCGTAAAAATCACTGTTTTTTTGAGGTAGTTTGAAATCGTTTGCGATTTAGTATATGAAAATTATACTATTTGTAGGTTTCAAAGACGATTAATTTGAGACGTCATTGATGGAAATCGGTTAATAAATTTTATAAATAATGATAAACAAAAATCGAAAATCGCGAAATTTTAAAATATTTGTCATTTGATAAAAAAAGGATGTACATGTTTATAATTCAACAAAAATGTGCCTCTTATTATCCTTAAGTTACCATAAAAATTTCATAAAAAAATATTAATTATTTTAGGAGATATTTATTAAAAAGAGGTCAAATGTACATTAAAAAATTCACCCAAAAACGTCATCGTAGAGACTTTACGATAATCATATAAAATTTAGATATTAACGTAAATTTTATGAATTTGATGTGACATTGGGTCCATTTTAGTATTTTCAACCTGAATATGGCCAAAAAAAAGAAATAAATTTTTTTCTTAATGGTTTTTAAAATATTTTTACAACTAATGAAAATATCAATATAGAGATTTGATATTCTTATTACTGGCAATTTTACGCAAATTTAAAAAAAAAAAGAATGCTCTAGCTCAATTAGGAGCCAAAATAATTTTTTTTTTTTTTTAATTCGCCAATTGTTTATTTATAAATATTAAGGACTGAAATTTTTATCACAGCTAGAATGATACTTGAAGTTTATGATTCCATTATATCGGAGATGAAATAAACATTTAGCAATGTAAAAATTAATATTTAAGTAATCAAGAATGCTACTAGTTAAACAGAGTAATTTTTCCTGCCTTGCAAGAAAATTGATCTGGCGAGTTATAACTCATGTTCCGATTAAAAATTCCTTATATCTCCGTTAATTACGGACCATTTGACGTTTTTTTTCTAAATCGGGGTAGCGCGTGAAAATAATAACAACCATTGTATTTGTTTTTAAAAAATTATTTATTTAACAATAATTATTGAAAAAAAAAATTGTTTAAACATATTTTTTCAAATATTAATTTTAGCAAAAAGCTTTGAGAATAAAGTTTGTACGTCTTAAAAAAATAAACAATATTTTATTTTAGTGTTTTCATGATAAAATCAATATTAAGTCTGGTAATTTGGAAAACAAATTGGAAAAAATTTTTGGTTTGAAATTTCAACGTAAATTTATACTTTGTCATGAAAAATTCCTTATATCTCCGTTAAGAGGAGGTCGCGTATCTCTGTCTTTTTCTAATCAGAAAATTGAGTTTTTTACAGAAACTAATAACTTTAGCAAAAAATGAAGAGAAAGCCGCATCTTGTATCAAAAAAAGCAATATTTTCTTTGATAAGAAAGAATTAATTATATTGCTTTGTTTTCAAGAAAACCTTGAAAAACTTAAATCATAGAGGTTAGGGTGGATAATTTGGTTTTTCAAGGTTTTCTTGAGAACGAAGCAATAAAATTAATTTTTTCTCATCAAAGAAAACATTGTTTTTTTCGATACAAGGTGCGGCTTTCTCTTCATTTTTTGCTAAAGTTATTAGTTTTTGTGAAAAAGTCATTTCTTTGATTAGAAAAGGACAGAGATACGCGACCTCCTCTTAATTACGGACCAATTTTGACGTTTTTTTAAAATCGGGGTAGCGCGTGAAAATAATAACAACTGTTGTATTTATTTTTAAAAAATTATTTATTTAACAATAACTATTGCAAAAAAAAATTGATTTAAAACTTAAATCATAGAGGTTAGGGTGGACAATTTGGTTTTTCAAGGTTTTTTTGAAAACGAAGCAATAAAATTAAATCTTTCTTATCAAAGAAAATATTGCTTTTTTTATTACGAGATGCGGCTTTCTCATAATTTTTTGCTAAAGTTGTTAGTTCGTGTAAAAAACTCAATTTTTTGATTGGAAAAGGACAGAGATACGTGACCTCCTCTTAATATTGATTTTATCATGAAAACACTAAAATAAAATATTGTTTATTTTTTTAAGACGTACAAACTTTACTCTCAAAGCTTTTTGCTAAAATTAATATTTAAAAAAATATGTTTAAACAATTTTTTTTTTCAATAATTATTGTTAAATAAATAATTTTTTAAAAACAAATACAATAGTTGTTATTATTTTCACGCGCTACCCCGATTTAAAAAAAAAAACGTCAAAATTGGTCCGTAATTAACGGAGATATAAGGAATTTTTAATCGGAACATGAGTTATAACTCGCCAGATCAATTTTCTTGCAAGGCAGGAAAAATTACTCTGTTTAACTAGTAGCAATCTTGATTACTTAAATATTAATTTTTACATTGCTAAATGTTTATTTCATCTCCGATATAATGGAATCATAAACTTCAAGTATCATTCTAGCTGTGATAAAAATTTCAGTTCTTAATATTTATAAATAAACAATTGGCGAATTAAAAAAAAAAAATTATTTCGGCTCCTAATTGAGCTAGAGCATTCTTTTTTTTTTTAAATTTGCGTAAAATTGCTAGTAATAAGAATATCAAATCCCTATATTGATATTTTCATTAGTTGTAAAAATATTTTAAAAACCATTAAGAAAAAAATTTACTTCTTTTTTTTGGCCATATTCAGGTTGAAAATAATAAAATGGACGCGATTTCACATCAAATTCATAAAATTTATGTTAATATCTAAATTTTATATGATTATCGTAAAGTCTCTACAATGACGTTTTTGGGTGAATTTTTTAATGTACATTTGACCTCTTTTTAATAAATATCTCCTAAAATAATTAATATTTTTTGATGAAATTTTTATGGTAACTTAAGAATAATAAGAGGCACAGTTTTGTTGAATTATAAACATGTACATCCTTTTTTTATCAAATAACAAATATTTTAAAATTTCGCGATTTTCGATTTTTGTTTATCATTATTTATAAAATTTATTAACCGATTTCCATCAATGGCGTCTCAAATTAATCGTCTTTGAAATACCTATAAATAGTATAATTTTCATATACTAAATCGCAAACGATTTCAAGCTACCTAAAAAAACAGTGATTTTTACGAATTTTGCACCGTAAATCATTGTTTACTAATTCCTGATGGCTCAAATTATTAGGGTAATTCCAGAGCCTCATTTCTAATCATCTAACAAAGCCATTTTTGGTGGTCTGCACCTGTTTCTAATTACATTAAATTTTAGCTCTTTTTTCGCTAATTCTACTGGACTAATATTAGATTAGATGATTTACTTTTTATGAATATTCAATTTTTCTAATGGACTTACTTATTAATTAAATGATCCTAATAATCAGTGACAACACTTTTATATTCAAACTAATATATTAATGTTGGCTATAACAATTCCTACCAGTTACAAGTACGTAGTTTTATTAGTATATAATAGTAGATCTTTATTACTTTGATGAGTTAATTATCTGTACAATTATTTCTTTATATACACTAGATAGAAACTTACGTCTATAATAATTTATAAACCTATGTATTTGAAATGTACCTATATTTGTATACATATAATTAATATTTTCAAAAATCAGCGGTTTTCTCAACATTGAATTATTGATATAAATTCATCTTTAAGAGCAGGCCGGATTCGCTGTCCTTGTTTAATTGGCATTATTGTTATTTACTCAAGTTTTAATCGGTGTATCTTCAAATTAAAGGTCGAGCGCCATAGAATTTATTATCATGAACATCTATGCACATGAAAAAAAATATCTACCGGTTTGTTTTTGAGAAAAGTAAGTAACGCCAAAGTAAAAGTTTATGTTTATAATATTTTCGCGTTACTTACTTTTCTCAAAAACAAACCGGTAGATATTTTTTTTCTTGTGCATAGATGTTCATAATAATAATATCTTTTGCGCTCGACCTTTAATTTGAAGATACACCGATTAAAACTTGAGTAAATAACAAACAACTCAATTGTTACTCGGTCGGTATCAGGTTCTACTCCGGCCTACCGTTAATAGCTTAAGATGAATTTATAAAAGTATAAAACCTGATTAAAATTTTATTGGAAAAAGAGACCATAAGCGAATTTAAATTTTTAAAATTGATTATTTTATATAATTACATTTTTATTTTTACTTTAAAAGTATAATGATGTTAACCTTTTTATATTTGCACTAAAAAATTTAAACCTAAAAATGAATTTACCAAGATACCTCTGATAATAAACAATATGAACACTACATAAGATTTTGCCAACAGTGAGAAATAAACTCGTTTTAAGGTTATCGATGATATTAATGACTATATATTATCAAAGGTTTTAGATTTATTATCTAAACCTTATACAAATTATAATTCGAATATTTTGCCCTAATGTTTCACCGAAAGATCTTCTTAAACATCTACAATAATATTTATAACGAACTATTTAATATCGAATCAATTTTTATTATACAATTTTGTTCTAATATTGTAATATAGCACATAAAATAATATTATCGTCTTAAACTACAATTTCGTTATAAATAAATCCTTACCCAATATATAAAATTAATAAATATAGGATTTTATTCTTTATACTAATATTTGTAATACTATTTCAATACTAATATTCGTTATTTTATTTACAAAATATTTTACATGCTACTTTTCTTTAATGATAAAATAACGTTTAACATAATTGTTTAGTACGCTAACTTAAGTAGCGTATCCTTATAGAGATTAATCTATAAATATGATATTGCGTATATAATAATTTTAGATTGGTGAAATAAAATTCAAGACTTTATTTTAATTTTGAAACTAATTTATATTTTATATATATGTGAAGCTGGTCGGAGCGATGTGCACACGACCGATTACAAAGTGTAACTAACTTTATTTAGGTAAAAACAAAACGCTTGTTCTATACAGGTAAAAAGGTACAGTATGAAAATCTCCAACGCATCCCTTTTTTTATTAATTTCGGGGATTTCCAAACGGACGGAAAACTAACGGTATTCTGGACATTTTATATTGCTGAAACTGCTATAAGAGGATCAAAACACGTGTACGAATTTTCATAACTACGGTGCGAGTAAATACATTCATTTTAGACCCAGACAATTCGCCGTACAATAAAAATCGAACTTAACACATTTACAGATCAAGATTAATGTTATATAGAGAAAATACGAAAGGAAGTTATAAAACAAAAATATTACTGGAAAATATCAATTGTAAAACTTAATTACAAATATTAGTTTCGGTACAATCAACATTTGAAACCTGTAGAATAACACTACACAAAGGAAATATATAAACGTGTTCTTAGGTATATGTAATGTGTAATATGTAATATGTAATGTTTTTTATGGCTCGAATTCATAGACCCAACTCAAGTCCAAAGCTAGAAGTTGTAGTCGCTACTTAGTTCTCAAATATTCTATCCTTGTTCTTCTTACACTGAAAAAAAGCCGAATACACACGCTGCGAAGTCGATTATTGTGAATGATTCGTACAACACTTGCAGCTATTAATAACGGAAAATCGCAATATAAGAGTGCGTAACAATATCGCAGCTAATCATTCCAACTTTCTGTATGAAAGATAACATTGATCGGAGCAGAGCGCTGCGACTGAGCTGCGTTGTGGCTCTCTACGGCTCTCCGTAGTCTACGGCACAGAAAGTTGAATCCAAGCCCAGCGACTAAACTGCTTTGTCGCGCGCTACGGCTCTCCGTAGTCTAAGGCACAGAAAGCTGAATCCGAACACATCGTTTATTGCGTGGTCGCTCGCTTTGAATGCCGATCTCAAGCATTGCGACAACGCTTTGAACACGCTTGAACACGCAACATTGGAAAAATGATTATTTTTACTTCCTTTTATATTTTTTTTTAATGTTCATGTAATTATGTGAATTCATAATTTTGAACTATTTTTAAAAATTTATAATTTATAAGTACAGTTATTAATGCTTTAATATCTTTGATTATTTTTTTTTTATTTTTAGATTTATTAGGACATATTCAAAGTTAAATAATGAAAAAACTATACTAATAAATCTATTAAGAAGGGGCCGAACTATCTGTCTTTGTCTAATAGCGTTTTTCATCATTTATGTAAACACTATCCGGTATAACAAGAAAAAAATAGCAGCCCCCGCTACATATTAGTATAATTAGTAAATTTTGTAATAACAACCAAATTTTTTATTGCATAGTTTTTGACTAATTAGAGACCTACTAGAAATCTAGAATATAACCTATCTTTTTTTGGTAGGTCTCTTATTATTCAAAAACTACGCAGTGAAAAAATTTGGTTGTTATTACAAAATTTACTAATCATACTAATATCTAGCGGGGGCTGCTATTTTTTTCTTGTTATACCGAATAGTGTATACATAAATGATGAAAAACGCTATTAGACAAAGACAGATAGTTCGGCCTCTTCTTAACAAATCTAAAAATAAAATAAATAAAAAATTGAGAAAGAAAATAACTTTTTTTAAAAAACAATTTATGTGATTATGGATAGTAACATTCATGAAGTTATTATTAAACATTAGATTACCTTAATTATTTTGTTCTAAATTTCATACGCAAGTTGTATTCACTTGCCGTAAAAGGGAAAATATTTACAGATGATTTTTATGCCATTTTAAATCCTTAATTAATTTAGGTTCATAATAAATAATTAATAAATATTCCCAACTAAAAAATACTCAAAACCTGGTAGAACTAAGATTTAATGGTAATATCGTCACTACATATTTACACATGATATCTGATAAAAATGTATTTGTACGTTCTCTTTAAAACAAAGTGCGCTTGAAGAAAAAAAATCTTATGATTGATTAAAAATGACTATTTTAAATACTTTTCCGCAAATCCAGGTGTTTTTAGAAATTTTTTTCGTTATCGCTGAAATTTATTCGTTCTTTATAAAAAAAAATATAAAGTCAAGTCATTAAATATCAAATCAACTTAGGCAGTTTTTGTGTATATTTTTTCACCTAACAGGTAAGTTAAAAAGTCTACATTGCCATTTTAAAAAATTCAATTATATTGTACATGTTATTTTCAACAAAAATAGTTCTATTTAGTTTTTACAATAGTTTGATACTTTTTAATAGAAAATTTATTAAAACATTAATTTAAACAAAAAATTTGAGAAAATAAAAATATTCCATTACTTTGAATTTTTAACCACAAAAATTTTTATTTTTATTTTGGAAACCAAATGGAACATATTCCCAGACTTATTGATTTTTATTATTTAACCGTGTAAATTGATGTGAAATTTTTCGTATGTATATATATATATATATATCTCTATATTATATAGTTGTAAGGAAATTTTCTACGATCAATGTCCTCCCCTTCTCTTCTTTTCCTCATCCTCTTACCTAATTTTGATCCTCTTTTTTTTCCTTATTTTTCACGTTATTTTCCGTTATTTGTTCCTCTTCCTTTTCTTTTCCTTTTCCCTTCCTACCCTCTTCTTTTCCTCTTCTTTTGAGTTTTCTCATGCCTTCATTTTCTCTTCCTTTTCTCTTCCTCAAAAAATCCATCACTTTTTTCCGTTATTTTTACGTTATTTTAGGTCATTTTTGCTCCTCCTCAGGTAAATCCTTAAATTTTACCTTTTTTTTTGTGTTATTTTACGTTTTTGTTCCTCTTTCTTAGCTGCTCCTTAGCTCATCCTCTTTGATCCTCAATTTCATTCAAATTCCATCATTTGAAAAGCTTCTTGCTAATTTTTATTGTTTGCACCTAGTGCTTTTACTTTAAATATATAGAACAAACATATTAAGTTAATAATTTTTTAAATAATTTTTATGATAAATTTTATAAAATTTTATACAATTATTGTTTAAAAGAATAAATGACATCAAACATGGTAAAATGGAAATTTCGTAAGCCTCCTGTGCGTAAGCGCGCCAACCTCCACTACTAAGTAAAACATATTAATTTATTGAAATTATTTTAAATTTAAAATGTTCTTTTGACATTATAATTTTTATATTTTAAATTAGATCAATGTTTTTTAATATTTTGATTATTACTTTCAATTATTTTATAATAGGTATCTAATGAATCAAGTGTACCACTTGTAACGAGGATAAAAAATTACTCGTATACTATGATATAGTATACGCATATATCCATCTTCGTTGTGAGTCGCACAGCACAACGTAGATTTTTATGCTTGATGTGTTAGTATAAGAGTGAGACGGAGAGAGTCTGTGCTAATTTTTATTGTTTGCACCTACTGCTTTTACTTTAAATATATAGAACAAACATATTAAGTTTATAATTTTTATGATAAATTTTATAAAATGTACAATTATTGCTTAAAAGAATAAATGACATCAAACATGGTAAAATGGAAATTCCGCAAGCCCCCTGTGCGCAAGCGCGCCAACCTCCTCTACTAATTATTTTGTTGAAGATTTTAATGAAAATAAAGAAAATAATGCTTTATTTGAACTTAATAATATTTTTATTAATGAATATATATCTTGTAAAGATTTTGGTTTACCTGAACCAAAAATAAATTCAATTACTTTGAACAATAATCATCATGATGAAATAGAAAGGAAAAAAAACTTTTAATTAATGTAGAATAAATTAAACGATGAACAAAAATTAATTTTTGAAATTTTAACTGAAAAAGATAATAAAAAAATATATTTTATCGATGGTCCTGAAGGAACAGGAACAACTTTTTTATATAAGACTTTAATATTTTATTTTATATCAATTAATAAAAAAATTGTGTCTATGGCTTGGACTGGTATTGCATCTACTTTATTACCTAAAGGAATTACAAGTCATAAGACTTTTAGATCACCTTTAAATTCAAATACAATTAAAAATGCATTTTTAGAATTACAATCAGATAAAAAAAAAATTAAGAGAAGCTGATATAATAATATGGGATGAAGCATCAATGATTCCAAAAAAGCATTAGAAATAGTTAATAATACATTAAAAGATGTTTGTAATAGTAATTTTCTTTTTGGTGGAAAATTAATTATTTTAAGTGGTGATTTTCGACAAATTTTACCAGTTGTTAAGAGGCGGTCGGAACCAAATCGGTGACTTGCGGTATATATTAAGTCAGCATTTTTCGCTTTACGATAATATTTTGTATATTTTTATGGCTTAAACTATTTCAAATTATTCTTTATATACATGACTAGAGGAAATGACTATATTTTTACCATATGAATAAGTAAATTAATTATTATAAGCATTTATTACAAATATCAAACTGACTTGACATATACCGCATGCAAAAAACTGTCGTGTCGATTGTTAGGTGGCATTTTTCGTTTTATAACAATATTTTGTATATTTTTGTGGCTTTAACTATTTTAAATTATTCTTTATATACATGACTAGAGGAAATGACTATATTTTTACCATATTAATAAATGAATAAATTATTATAAGCATTTATTACAAGCACCGAACTAAGTCATCGATTTGGTTCCGACCGCCTCTTAAACATGAAAATAAAAATTTAATTATAGAAGAAACAATAAAAAGTCCATATTTATGGCAATTTTTTAGTATATTAAAATTAACAAAAAAATATTCGATCTAAAAATAAAAAATTTGCTTCGTTTCTATTACAAATTGGTGATGGCAAAATAAACCCTTTCATAATTCCAAACAAATTACAAACTAACGATATTTGTTCTAAAATTTATTCAAATATTAATAAAAATTGTTGCAAAGAAAAAATTATATTAGCTCCTCATAATGAAAATATTGATAATTTAAATAAAAAAGTATTAAATTTATTAAATGGAAAAACTGAAACATATTATAGTATTGATTACGCTACGCATAAAGGTGTTGATCAAACTGATGATAACATTTATTTGAATTACCAAATAGAATTTTTAAATAAAATTAAAGAAGGTTTACCACCTTATAAATTAATTTAAAAGTTAATGCTATAGTAATGTTGTTAAGAAATTTAAGTATATCGGAAGGATTATGTAATGGTACACGATTGAAAATTATAAATTTATATAAACATAATAGGGCAGTGACACCAGTTGCTACGAATGATCCACTTATTACGAAATCGAATTATATATTGCAATATATAATTTATTTTGATATGCAGATCTGTAATAAATAATTTCAATCAATTTAATTTATTAGTTATTATATTCCACCTACAAATAGCTTTATATTTAAATTATAAAATAAATAATCCAATTTAAAAATTGTCCCTATGATGGAATGAACGATTCGCGTAAAAAAATTTCATTTTCGCATATTTTTGTTATTTTGAAAATCATATTTTGATTTATATTTTATTAACAAATTTAATATAAATTATATCTATTAAAAAGGTCTCCACGTGCCGATTTTGAAAATACCTTTAAATTTGAAAAATAATAATTGAAAAAAAAGTAATTCAGAAAATAACGATTGGTACACTTGTACGCATCTAAATCTAGTTATTAAGAATCCTGAACGAGGTAATTTAACCTAAAAAATTACACATGTATCAGTGCTACCGGCGAAATTATTAAAGCAATAAGCGCTGCACATCCTGAAGTATATTTAAATATTTTTTAATTAGATATCAATTAAATTAAAATGAAGAAAAAAAGACAAGGTAAATTAAATACTAAAGGAAATGTTAAAGTTAAAAAAGCGAGATTGCAGTATTCAAAAGAAACGATGGAAATAGCGAAAGAAGAGGTTAGACGAGGATGCTCTGTTTTATCTGTTTCAACAAAATACAATATTCCTGAAGCAACACTGAGATCAAAAGTAAAAAACAAATATGCAGATATACCTCCAGGTCCTGCTTCTATTTTGAGTGTGGAAGAAGAAAGCTTATTAGAAAATTGGATAATTGAATGCGGTAGTAAAGGCTTTCCTGTATCAAAAAATCAGCTCCTTGACAGCGTCAGGAGTTACAAGCTCAAGAACAAAAGTTGCGACGAAAATATTGATATAAACTTTTTTTTCTTAATGTTATTTATTTCAATTAATTTAATTTGTATAAGTAAAATTGAAAATAAGCATTAAATGTTTTAAAAAATGTAACTATTGTTAGTGCAAAAATGTGATATACAATAAAGTTCATTTGTTCATTTAATGTATAAACATGTAATAATATTTAACATTTATTCTGATATAATTATAAGTTATTTCTTTATTTAATATCTAATCCATCTATTTGTAAATAATTATTAAAACATAACCTCGAAACTGTCAGCTAAATGCTCGTAATAGCTGGTGTGTTCGTAACAACCGGGTCTTATAAATTGGAGCAAATTCGTAATAAAAGGTTAAAAAAAGTATTATTTTAAATTTAATATTATTTAAATAATTTAGTATTTTAGTATACTTTATTGTCATACAATTTTTAATTATATTATAAATAATAAGTTTCAATCATTTTCTGATTGAAAATTGCACTTATATGTTATATTAAATCAATTAAACTGAGAAAGTCTACCGAGACCCGTCATAACTGGTGTCACTACCCTATTGAAGCTGAAATAATAACAGGCGATAAAAGTAGAAATAAAGTTTTTATTCCAAAAATTACTTTAAATACAGGAAATAATTCTTCATTACCATTTATTCTTTACAGAAAACAATTTCCAATTATATTAGCATTTGCAATAACTATAAATAAACCACAAGGTCAAAGTTTTGATAATGTAGGCTTATTTATAAGAAGACCATTGTTTTTACATTGTCAATTGTACGTTGCTTTGTCAAGATGTAAAACTTTTAATAATATTTATATTCAAAATGATTTAGATGATACATCAAAAATAGATAACATTGTTTGGACGGAAATTTTCAATAAATAATTTATTTAAATTCTTACCATCTTTATCAATTCATTTCATTTAATTTTAACGATTAATTGATTTTCAAATTTCATTTTGTTGTGTTAATTTGATTCACTTAAAGGGTATTTTATTTTTATTTCACTAAAATTAAAGATTTTTTTCTTTTGTAAAACTTGTTTTAAATTAAATTGAAAGCTAAAACAGTTTCTGCATAGCTGTCAGAAAGTAATTAGTCGAAAATATTGGAGTGGTAGCTGTTTCGTGAGCCGCGCTACTCATGATGCGATTTTTGTCGACAAAAGCTAACAAATTTTTCACTGTGAATATTAGTGCGTGCGTAGAGCAAGCGATCAGCAAAAGCCACTTCAGTGTCGGGTAGGCAGCTAAGTAAAGAGTTAGTAGACTCTTTCTCTTTCTCTCTCTTTCACATTAGAAAATTGCAATTAATGAAAATGTCAAATAAAGCGAAGGTGGACCCCAAAAGTCATTGATGTAAATTATTAAATGTGTTATGCTTATTCTATTTTATTTTTTTTAAATATAATAGAAACAGAATAAAATTGAACTTAAATAAAATTATAAATCCCCATCTATAAAATATAATTAAAATGTTTCCCAAGTTTTTTATAAAATTATTATTTAATGAAAATTAATGTTTAAACTTAATATTAATAGGAAAAATGGATGTATTTCAATGCCCGTTTTGAAAACATTCTCATTCTACATCTGAATTTTTAAAAATACATATAAATAGAATTCATATTAAAACTATAAGTTGTAGAACATGTGGCTTATTTATTAAAATTAAAAATATTAGAAGACATGAAAGAAGACACGTACAAAAAAAGGAATTATGTATTTATTGTAAGAAAAATTTTAGTACGAAATCTAATAGAAAACGAAAATTTACATGCTAAAAAATAATTTATTTTTATACAAAATATATGTATGAATTATGTATATATAATTAATATTACAAATAAAAATTCTAAGAAGTATTTTCCTGAAATATTATTTTTTATTTATAAAAGTAAGTAAAAAATTATATAAAATTTTATAAACAATTATATTAAATAATTTTACAATATTTACAAAAATTAGAACAAAAAGATGAAAAAAATTCTAAGTATATTGACAAAAAAAAGGATAATACATAAAAATTTTTTAAATTTCTGTTTTCAAAATTTTTAGTCATAGTAAAAATAGGTAAAATTTTTTTAATATTCTAAATTTATGAATTAAAAAAATTTTTGAATTTCTAAATACTGTTTAATAGTAAGTATAAGTAATATTTTTTTGTATATTTAAATATATTAAATTTAATATACATATAATTTTTAATATTTTATATTTCAGCGAACATATTTAAAAGATGTTATTTTTTATTTTTAATATATAAATAAAAAAATTATTTTATTCATTTATTAAAAAAAAAATATTTTTTAAAAATGTTAGTGGAAATAGGCCTCCTGGGGAAACCACTAAAAAAAACGCACCTACATATATACCTGGGTATTTAAAAATACTAGGTGGTGTGGAAAATATAAAAATATATTTATAATACAAATTTTATAAATTTCATGATTTAGGTAAAAAAACAAAAATTTATTAATGCTACGGACACTCATAAGATATTAGTATTTATGAAAATTGGTTCTATATAAACAATAAAAACTTTTATTATATAACATCATATAAATAAGGAAAACAAAAATAGGTTTGTAATAAATATTTAAATATATTTTTGAGTATAACTTAATACATTTTAATAATTATATTTTTTACAGTTAATAAAAATAAAAAAATAAAGATAATGTAACCTTAATAACAAATAGGGGGTTGGCGAGCGGAGCGAGCAGGGGGTACCCCCCTAGTATATATATATCTATATATACACATACGAAAAATTTCACATCAATTTACACGGCTAAATAATAAAAATCAATAAGTCTGGGAATATGTTCCATTTGGTTTCCAAAATAAAAATAAAAATTTTTGTGGTTAAAAATTCAAAGTAATGGAATATTTTTATTTTCTCAAATTTTAAGTATCTACGGATTTAATGTTATAACTAAAAGTATTATTTTATTAAAATTTCATAAAATTTCATAAAATAATATATGAACGAAAATAATTTTAAATAAATTTCAAAGATATATTGGTACATCTTTGAATGTTTATACTTTAAATATCACTTTTTTCAAACAGTTTTTAAACAGTGACTATTCTATTACATTAAAAAATACACAACTGTTTGCGAATAAATTATTCTTTTTTAAAACTATGAAACAAAATTCACTTTTTTAAAAGCTATATTGCACGGTACCTTGAAAATTTCATTAATAGTATCAAATCTCGCAAAATGATATAAATGATTTTTGCATAAATGGTATGATAAAAAGCAAATTTTCAAAGGTTCTTACATTAAATATAATTTAAACCACGCAAATAATTTTTAAGAAAACTAAAACAAAAAATATAAGAGCAGGTCGAGTATATTCGTCTTTTTCTAAACAAAGATATCTTTTTTTACAATAACTAATATAATCAAGAAAACGTTGAAAGATTTAAAATATATTTTATTTCTTATTTCTCATATTTGATTCATATAGTGAATGTTTAAATTTAAATAAATAAAAAATGTTTAAATATTGTGATTTTAACTGTTAAGACGTGCGCATTTCGCAGTATCGAAGTCAGTATAACTTAACAGTTAATTTATTTTCTCATTGTATAACATTGTGTAAAAATTCTTTCTTAATTTCAAATAAATATTTTATTAAAACTCTATTTTATGAATGCAATTACATTTATATTTAAAAATTTTAGATTAGGTTTTTTAATTAAAAGCTATGTCTTATAATTATTTGTATTATTAGTTCAAATAACATAAATATTTAGTACTGTGCAACAACATATATTTTTAATTAAATGCTTTATATATTTGATTCTGGCTCATCCTGGCCTTGGGTACGTGCATCTGCTTCCTTTAGCAATCGTTGTTGGAACCGTCTGCTATGACCATACCAATGCAGTGCATCTTGTTTGAACTGAGTCCATGTTTGCCACAAATGTCTGTTATTTCTGTACCAGACTGCAGCAACTTTAGTTAGCAGTTCGGGGAGCGAGGATAATAACGTTTTGCAAGTGCTCGACACTCCTCTACCCTTGTTAAGAAGAGGTCTATACTTTGTCCTCGTTCGCCTGAGAATGTGACATTCCAGCGTCGAACGATATGTCCCACGTCTGTGGTTTTATTTGTGTTAACCGGACGATCCGTCCTCCTGACCGGATTGACATTATCCGTCGCACTGTCTACAGTATGGGGGGTCCCCCTCCTCCCGACTGTACGTGGTCTGTAGCACCAGTTGACAAGTTATCATCGTATATTGTAGAACCTCTCTTTTCGAAGACTGTTCTCTCTATAAAATCCTTCTGGATCGTCAGACAACGTTGGCGTATCGCCAATTCGGCTTCCTTAGGATTTGCCTGTTCGAAGTCCGTTATTACAGCTCGCTCGTACGCTGTGTGTGTATGGTCGCACGCTTTTGTCGCAATAAAAAAATATATTTCTGATCGTATATGTATGGTTTTAAACCAACCGTAAAATACCGTGACAGTTTAAACATTCAAAGATATACCAATATATCTTTAAAATTTATTTAAAATTATTTTCGCTCATATATTATTTTATTCCATTTTATGAAATTTTAATAAAATTATACTTTTAGTTATAACATTAAATCCGTAGAACTTGTAGATATATATTTATATACATATATATATACACATACGAAAAAATTCACATCAATTTACACGGCTAAATAATAAAAATCAATAAGTCTGGGAATATGTTCCATTTGGTTTCCAATAAAAATAAAAATTTTTGTGGTTATAAAATCAAAGTAATGGAATATTTTTATTTTCTCAAATTTTTTGTTTAAATTAATGTTTTAATAAATTTTCTATTAAAAAGTATCAAACTCTTGTAAAAACTAAATAGAACTATTTTTGTTGAAAATAACATGTACAATATAATTGAATTTTTAAAAATGACAATGTAGACTTTTTAACTTACCTGTTAGGTGAAAAATCACTATTGAATATACACAAAAACTGCCTAAGTTGATTTGATATTTAATGACTTGACTTGATATTTTTTTCTATAGAGAACGAATAAATTTCAGCGATAACGAAGAAAATTTCTAAAAACACCTGGATTTGCGGAAAAGTATTTAAAACAGTCATTTTTAATCAATCATAAGATTTTCCTTCTTCAAACGCACTTTGTTTTGAAGAAAACGTACAAATACATTTTTATCAGATATCATGTGTAAATATGTAGTGACGATATTACCAATAAATCTTAGTTCTACCAGGTTTTAAGTATTTTTTACTTTGAAATATTTATTAATTATTTATTATGAACCTAAATTAATTAAGGATTTAAAATTGCATAAAAATCATCTGTAAATATTTTCCCTTTTATGGCAAGTGAATACAACTTGCGTCTGAAATTTAGTACAAAATAATTAAGGTAATCTAATGTTTAGTAATAACTTTATAAATGTTACTATCCATAATCACATAAATTGTTTGTTAAAAAAAGTTATTTTTTTTCTCAATTTTTTATTTGTTTTATTTTGAGATTTGTTAATAGATTTATTAGTATAGTTTTTTCATTATTTAACTTTGAATATGTCCTAATTAATCTAAAAATAAAAAAAAATAATTAAAGATATTAAAGCATTAATAACTGTACTTATAAATTATAAATTTTTAAAAATAGTTCAAAATTATGAATTCACATAATTACATGAACATTAAAAAAAAATATAAAAGGAAGTAAAAATAACACAGGCCAACAAAATTTGACTTATTTTTGGAAACTAAAACTCTAATATACATTTTCGAAGGTTTTTAGTGCGCTGAATCTGAATCTGGGCTTAACATTGCTCTATCACGTCCAGTTTTCGAGATATCCTAACCTAAAAGTTCAATAAACGCTGTTTTTCTACTTTTTTATGTTATGAAACGTGGTAATCAAAGGTATTTTCTAAAAATGTAATAGGTGCATCTAAAAGTAGTACTCGTACTATTTATAATCAATTTTTAACTGACCTAATATCTTTTTATTTCACTGAGATATCGTAATTTGTAATGTGTGTCTCGCCAATATTTCCAGATACCGAGCAAAAGCCTTCGTGCCATATGATTTATGCGTCGATGAATTTATTTTTATAATATTCTTTATCCCAAATAAATATTTAGGAATATATATTTAATATCCATTTGATCCAAACATGCAATATTTTTTATTGGTTTTAAATGACCATGATACATAATTCCAGAAGTTTAATGTAAATGGTGAATCATCGAGAGTTACAAATTTCAAGTTATGATATCTCAGTGAAAAAAAAAGATATTAGGACAATTAAAAATTGATTATAAATAGTATGAGTGCTACTTTTAGACGCATCTATTAAATTTTTGGAAAAACCTTTGATTATCACGTTTCATAACATCAAAAAAGTAGAAAAACAGCGTTTATCGAACTTTAAGGTTAGGATATCTCGAAAATTCGACGTGATAGAGCAATTATGAGCCCAGATTTTGATTGAACGCACCAAAAACCTTCAGGAAAATATATTAGAGTTTCAGTTTCCTGACCCGCGTTGACCTGTGTAATCATTTTTTCAATGTTATTTATTAATCAAGCAAGCGTGTTCAAAGCGTTGTCGCAATGCTTGAGATCGGCATTCAAAGCGAGCGACCACGCAGTCAATCGCTGTGTTCGGATTCAGCTTTCTGTGCCGTAGACTACGGAGAGCCGTAGCGAACCACAACGCAGCTCAGTCGCAGCGCCCTGTTCCGATCAATGTAATCTTTTATACAGAAAGTTGGAATGATTGGCTGCGATATTGTTACGCACTCTTATATTGCGATTTTTCGTTATTAATAGCTGCGAATGTTGTCCGAATCATTCACAACAATCGACTTCGCAGCGTGTGTATTCGGCTTTTTTTCAGTGTATGGAAAAAGAGTAAGAAGAACATAGATAGAATATCTGATAACTGAGTAGAGACTATAACTTCCAGCCTAACGATTATTACTTGAGTTACGTTACTGGATTCGTACCTATGTCAATGGAGATAATATAATACAATGCATGACATCAGTGCAAACTTTATTTATAATCTTTAAAACCATTGCAAATGTCATAAAATAATTGCGTATAATATGCGCTTTTTAACAAAAATCTATTTAATATTGTAATATTAATATGAGACATGTAAACAAGATTTTAATGTACTTGCATGCTCAAATTTTTTTACACAGTGTAAAAATAGACCTTATAGCTCTCGCAAAAGTGTGACTTAAGTGCAGATTTAGATTACATAGTGTTAAAATGCCAAAGTCAAGGTTCATATTATTAAATCATGATTCTAATGTTTGTATTGATAAGTTTTACTTACGAAATATAAATTCATTAACTCATGTATAATCTCAAGTTGATATTTTGACCGTACTTAATATAGCTGTACCCGTGAAATGACTTATTTTTAAAAAAATTTCCTTTTATTAAAGTATTATAATATTTAAATGATTTTATCATATATAAAGTAGTGGAATATCAACAAAATCATGAAAGAAGTGTTTAAATACCTAATCTAAAATGTAGATTCGTGCAAAAATATGTCTTATTTTTGCATATAAATAACGAAAAAAATGAGATAATAATATAAGCGTCAAATAAAAAACACATAGATTTAGTGAATAAATTTTGTAAGACGCAGCTTCGAGGATACACAGTAGAATATTGATCAGTGATTAGTTTAATAAAAAAAAAGGTTTATTATAAGGAAGAAGAAAATCAAAAATTAAAATAAATAGATAAATAACGGTTAATCGAATAAAAATATAGGGAAAGACCCTTTGCTACTAATTAGTTAGTTTTTTGTTTCAGATAAATCATACAATTTCATAAAATCATGCAAACATTTTATTATAATAGTTCAGCAGCAAAAAAAAAAAATAATATCCACTTTCGAACCCCGACTCAAACCTAAACAAAAAACAGTAAAGAAGAAGGAGAAGATTCTTTAAACGAGTTTAAAACCAAAATAAATATTATCCAATGAACTGTTGTAAACACTACTCTTATCTTATCGAGCGCAACATGATGCGCACGTGTATCTTCAAAAGACGAGAAAGAACCTTTGTAGTCAAGAATATTGTATAAAGCGTTACTTTTAAATTAATTAAAACTCGTAAATTTTTATAATATTTTTTACATTTTCTATCAAATTGTATATAAAATGAGAAAGAGAGAGAACGTAAATTCGTATTTAGAGTGAAAAATTATTTAAAAATAAAAAGTTAGAATAAGATAGAACAAAAACAACATACGAGCAGGATGAAGTAAAAATTAAAAAATTGTAAGCTAGGACAGTCAGCGGCTCGTGTAGGTACACAAAAACAGTACCAATTACACATTAAGGACTTAATCATAATAATTTTTGAATTGTATTTATGTGTGCATTCTTGGCTTCGGGGTCCGGCCTCGGACGTGCAACGTACATTATATAGTACGTTAATATAGTCTTTGCACAGAGTATATGATAAGAGAATAGTATAAAACTGGAAGTTCGGAGAATTGCGACTCCGAGCTTCCAAGCTAAAAGTTGCACGGTGCGCGAAGTGCTGAATCGGCTCTTCAGTACGGGCAGCTTACATCGTCGTTTTGGACAACGACGAGCGTCAGACCATCGCCGGACGCGTTAGGGTAAAGTCATAAGTAAGACTCTCTTTCACATTGTATTGGTTTATAATAAACATTAAGTCAACTTTATATTAACTCTCTCCAATTATTTTGCATCCTCACACATTTCATAGGAGTGCGTATCATCTAAATCCTACGTAACAATATATAAAAATTAATATCTCAAAACGATTTTCAAAATTACCATTTTTCAGAAAGTTATTAACAAATGAAATTTCCAGAACCTTTTTTTCATATTTCGATATCTTGGTAAATTATTAGTGAATCCTAACGAAATCTTTATCGTATGTTTAGAAATAATTAAAGAAGATAATAATATATAATTCGCGTAGAAAAAATGTAATTTGTTAATAACCCTAGTGGAAATCGGTTTTGCTAACAACTTAATAATTAAATATAACCGCAAATAACTGCTAAAAGCTGCTAATAACTGTTATAAATAGTTTAGTTTGAGACAGAAGTAGCGGTTATTTGCAGTTAATATCAGTTAATAGAAGTTATCATCAGTTATTAGCAATTATTAGCAATTATTAGCATTCATAAGCAGTTATTTGCTATTTCATTAACAGTTATTAGCAGTTATTTGCTTTTATTCACAGTTATTAACAATTATACGCTTTTTAAAAAATTTTTTATACATAGGAAAAAATTTCCAAGACAATAAATTTTTTATGAATAACTAATAACTATAAATAACTACAAGTTTCTGCAAATAACTACAAAAATCAGAAAATAATTGCAAATAGCGGCAAGAATCCGCAAATAACTGTAATGGACTGTAAAAATAAATAACTGCAAATAACTGTTACTATTATCTTAATTTTTAAAAATTGTATTGTACACAATTGTTGTGCTTATAAATGTTAATAACTATTAATAACTGCAAATAACCACGATAAACTGCAAATAACCGCTACTTCTGTCTCAAACCAAACTATTTATAACAGTTATTAGCAGTTGTTTGCAGTTATTAGCAAAACTGATTTCCACTAGGGAAATAATTAATTTTGCAATAAACAAATTGCTGAAATTTTTTTTTACATTTTTATTCCTGAATTAATTATCTAAACATCTGCACAATAAAATTTATGTGTTCTCTATTCATAAAAAAATTATAAATATTTTAATGTTACATAGCGGCTGTGGCAGACGCGCGGCGCTTACCGCTACGCCTGTCGCTGAACTTCCCGACACACTTATATTATCTATAATTTTCCACGCTGATTAATAAATCGTCAGAATAGTACATTACTCTACTAGTGAGCAAAATAGGTCATTCCTTCACGAGTCGTTTTGTCACTCGGACGTAGCGAGAGTGACAAAAAAGTCGAGTAGGTGACCCATTTTGCCACGAGTGGGGTATAGAATTTTTTCCAACAACACAACCTTTTACCTCAGCGGTACTTACTTTTACAAAATCAAAGCGGTAGAATTTTTTGTTCTTGTGCATAAATATTCATAATAATAATATCTATTGCGCTTAAGAGCATGACGAAGCTGTCCGCCTTCTAATAATATTTCCAATCCTAACTTATGAATAAACGATGCGTTTAATCGAGTTTTTTTGCTACAAAGAAAAAATTTGTAAGATGAAACTCTAGTGCGGACAACTCAAGAAATCCACCAAAATATTATACATACAAAGTTGTAATAAAAACTTTCAAAATATCGTATTTTAAGGTTAGGTTTGTCTAGTTTGATATCTAATTTCCAATCCAAGCTCATAAAAAAATAACAAGTCCAAATGATTTTTTATTTTAACAAAAATTATTGTATTAATATAGTTTTAGTGCAGACAAGTCATTATATTTGTTTAATTTAAGAATTTAAAAAGATATTGATAAAATAAAAAAAGCAAAACTCGATTGCTGCAGCTGCGACATGCCGTTAAACTTTAATTTGCAGATACACCGATTAATACTTAAGTAAATAAAAAAAAATTCAATTAGACAAAGACGGCGAATCTGGCCTGCTGTTTAATCGGCTTGGAAAATTATAGATAATATAAGTGTGTCGGGAAGCTCAGCGCCAGGTGTAGCGGTAGGCGCCGCACGTCTGCCGCAGCCGCTATGTAACATTAAAATATTTTATGTTCTTCAATTATTTCTAAATATACGATAAAAATTTTGTTAGGACTCACCAATTATTTGACAAGATTTCGCAATTTAAAAAAAAGGTTCTGGAAATTTCATTAATTAATAACTTTTTCAAAAAATTGAAAATTTTGGAAATCGTTTCAGGATAATAATTTTTATATATATAGCTTCTAAAGTATCCAAAAAGATCTTAAAAAATGGACCGGTCAATTTTCAGTGGTTCATTTAGGAAATTTTGACTCGTAATAAAAAAGCAATATTTTCTTTTATGAGGAAAAATTATTTTTATCGCTTCATTTTTAAGAAAACTTTGAAAAACTGAATTGTCCATCCTAACCTCTATTTTTTAAGTTTTTGAAGGTTTTCTTCAAAACAAATCGATAAAATAATTTTTATCATCAAATTATTATTTGAAAGAAATATAGCAAAATAATGATTGTGCATTTAATAAATAATAAAGAGAGACTCGCCACTCTGTATTTAGAATTAATAACTATTAAAAAAGACTTAAATAATAATCCACTTAGATTTAAACCCTTTAAAACCATGCGTTCGTCGTTTATAGCTATTTTTTAAAAGAAATATAGCAAAACACTAATTGCTCATTTAATAAGTATAATAAAGAAAGGCTTGCAACTCTCGGGTTAGAATCAATATTAACAATGTTCATGCCGTGAAGGAATTTCCTTTAAAAGAATTTCCGTAATTTTATCCCTTAATTAATTTAAAGATTTCTGAGAGTAAAGTGGACTGAATATTGTGAAATGAGGTACGAGTTTCACTATCACGGACGCAAACAGAACTTAAGGATAGATAGAAAAACTGAACACTGAAAAACTGTTAACTTTATGCTTTAATTTCACAGTAGTTTTATTTAATTACTAAAGTTCTTTTATTAACAATTAAAATTATTTTAACTTGGTCTAACTGAAACTAGCTATGCTTGTGTGCTTGTATGTGTGGCTTGCTATACTCGTGCGATTCGTAAGCGAGGTGTAGCTCGGGTCACTGCTCTGTGAGATCCGAGGTGAGATCTGAACACGTGGCTTATTAGAAGCAAAAACAAGCGTGAAAAAGAACGGGGTTCGTAACCGTTAATTAAAGGACCACCCAGGGTCTAGCATATACTATGCCTAATTAATACGGAAGCGAACTTGACCGGTAATTACCGGAGACGACCGAAGTTAATCGTCGACGGTTTTTGAATATAAAGGAAGGTATTGGCCTAAATAAATAAAAAAAGACAAAAATAATAATATTGTCAAATTTTAACTCTCTAAAACCATGCGTTCGTCGTACACAGTAATTTATTTATAAATATCTTACAAAACGCTAATGGTTTATCTAATAAATAATAAAAAAGACTCGCAAATCTATGGTTTGCATTTATCTTTATTAGAGAATGCTTATATAATACTCATGTCAAATTTCAACCGTCAAAAACCATGTGTTCGTCGTATACGGTAATTTATTCTTAAAACACTAATTATTTATTTAATAAATAATAAACAAAGGCTTGCAACTCTGTGGTTCGAAATTATATTTATTAAGGAAGACTTAAAAAATAAGCATGTCAATTTTAAACCCTCTGAAACCATACGCTTGTCGTTTATAATTATTTATTTTAAAAAATGTAGCAAAACGCTAATGGTTTATTCAATTAATAATAAACAGAGGTTTGTAACTCTATAGTTTAAAATTATATTTATTAAGAAAGACTTGAATAATAACTATGTCAATTTTTAACCCGTTAAAACCATGCGTTTGTCGTTCATCAAGAGGCGCGGTAGCGCCTCGACGGCGCGTTAAGGTACGAATACGAAAACGTCGAGGCGCTCCTCTTATACTTTGAATTAGAGTTTTTCAACAAAACACTAATTATTTATTTAATAAATAATAAACAAAGGCTTGCAACTCTGTGGTTCGAAATTATATTTATTAAGGAAGACTTAAAAAATAACCATGTCAATTTTAAACCCTCTGAAACCATACGCTTGTCGTTTATAATTATTTATTTTAAAAAATGTAGCAAAACGCTAATGGTTTATTCAAATAATAATAAACAGAGGTTTGTAACTCTATAGTTTAAAATTATATTTATTAAGAAAGACTTGAATAATAACTATGTCAATTTTTAACCCGTTAAAACCATGCGTTTGTCGTTCATCAAGAGGCGCGGTAGTGCCTCGACGGCGCGTTAAGGTACGAATACGAAAACGTCGAGGCGCTCCTCTTATACTTTAAATTAGAGTTTTTCAAAATTTTAAAATTGAATCTTATTAAAATAAAACCAAATATTTAAAAAATACAAATTGATATTTAAAGGTTTTTATTTTATCTTTAATTTTAAAAAAGTTTTATTACATTCCGTTCACTCGATCACAAGAAAACGTAATTTAAAATTTCAAAGTATCATACACTGAAAAAAGGTTGGTACTCTACTAGCGCCGCGTGTCGGTAAACAACAGCGCTCGAGTTTTGAATGTATGTTTTCCTTATTCCGTGCAGCATACGTCCTAATCCGTGCAACACACGTCCTAAACCGTCGTCCTAAATCGAAGGACGAGGCTTATACTCAACGTTTGCGTTACATATGAGCTAAAGTTGCGCGAGTGCTTTCCAAAAGCGGACAGCATACGTTCTAAATGGAAAGCGCACATGGCAGCCCGCCGTTAGAGCATTATATATCCGCAAGAGGGCATCTTTTGCGCCAACCTTTTTTCAGTGTATTCACCTTAAAAATTCTTCTCCGTTTCTAGTCCTCCAATTTTTGTTTTAGCCTATTACGTCACACTTTCATATTGTAGGAGAGCTATGAGCGTCTTTTTTGTCTGCTGGCATGGTATACAGTGATTCGTATAACATATGTCAGTATAGTGTGTGTACACACACACACACATATATATATATATATATATATATATATATACACGGTTTCTCTTATAAACACAATCTAATACTATTAGTAAGTGTTTCTTTAATTCACTTCCCAACCCTTCGAAATTGAAAGAGATAGAGCTTTAATATTTTGTATGCATTTATTTTGATCAATAAAATACAAGGAACATGGTTCTAAGTCTATGTAATTTTTTTCTTTATTCCCCTCATTAAATATTTAATTCAATAAATAATAAATCCCTGTATGTATACATTATGTATGTTCTATTTTAATGTACTGTTTGTACCAAATAATTTTTACAATAACAAAAACTATTTTTATGATAAAAGGAAAATGAAAATATTATGTGTAATACAAAAAATTATTTTTTGATATACTAACGCGTGAAGTCTGCGCGTGGAGTTAAAAAATCCGTGTGTGAAGGGTAGATTAATTTACTCTGTTCGTATAAAGTAAAAAAGCCGTGCATGAAGTAAAATCACTTCACACAGCAATTATAATAAAGCGAATATCCATGTACGTCGCGCGAATAATTTTGTTAATCCTTTAATTTTTAATCATTCTTCAAACTGATAAATACTATTTTATCACCATTATTACTTTTTAAAACAAGTATATTTTAGGCGAGTTTAGGTATTGAATAATATATTATATTCTTTTTTGTTTCAGCATTTGAAAGTACTGTAATCAATTGTTTAATCGTCAAGTTTATATTTAATTTATCTACAATTTTGGCTAAAGACAGTGTCGAAATTAATTAAGCAATCGTCGAGTACTTTCGTATTTAATTCATTTTTTTAATAATATAAAATTCATGAAATGCTCAATTTATATTTACTTTAATAGATGAATGTTTAGAAAAAACTTTGTACCGATGCAAATAATGCAGACTTGTGACCCATCAATTTATGAAAATCAAATTGATTATTGAGATGATAATAGTGATGATAACATACATCAAAATTACCATAAAAATGAAATAACAGATTAAATTTTTAGTTAATTTATAAGTATCGACATGCTTTTTCGTAATTTAGGAAAAGATATCATTTTTATTGTATTATTTTTAATAAAATTATGCATTCTCTATCTCATTACACTGTCTTTTTATTTTCAAGTTCTGTAAAATGTATTTTAAATTCTACTGAATATTTACAAAATAACTTGCCAGGCCCGTGGATGAATATTTTATGGTGTTGTTCAGAACTGCAATATAAACAAATTGTTCAGAACTACATACGACGAACGCATAGCTTAAGAAGGTTGAAATTCAACAGGATGATGATTTAGGTCTTTCTTAATGGATAAAAATTAAAACCATAGAGTTTCAAACCTTCGATTATTAATCAATGAATAAACAATCGTCTTGTTAGATTTCTATAAATAAATTACTGTGTGCGCAAACGCATGGCTTTAGGGAGTTGAAATTTGACATGATTATTATTTAAGTATTGCTTAAGGGAATGTAAAATACCGACATTGCATTTTTCCAAATTTTTAGTTCTTTTTCCAAAAGTTTAAAAAATATCTCTATATTATAGCTTTACATTTTTACCAATAAAAAGTCTAGTATAGAGATATTTCAGAAAATTTTTGAATAAAAATTACAAATTTGGAAAACTGCAATGTCGGTAACTATGTAGAAATCATATACCCTATTACATTCTCTTAATGAATATAAATTCGAACCATAGAGTGTCAAGCCTCTGTTAATTATTCATCATATAAACAATTAGCGTTTTGTTAGATTTCTTTAAATAAATAACTGTATTCGACGAACGCATGGCTTTAAAGGGCCAAAATCTGACAGGATTATTATTTAAGTCTTCTTTAATAAATATAAATTAGAACCATAGAGTTGCAAACCTTAAATATTATTTATTAAATAAACAATTAGCGTTTCGCTACATTTCTTTAAACAAATATCTATGAACGACAAACCCAAGGCTTTAAAGGGTTAAAATTTCACACAATCAGTAATCAAAGCTTGGCTAACAATAATCGAAATTAGTTATAGCGTTACAAGCCTTTTTTTATTAATTATTATAAAAACAATTTAAATTAATAGCTGTATCTTACGAGCGCAGGGCTTCAAAGAGCTCAATTTGAAGAAACTTATTTTTAGAAGATATCCTAACAATATTCAAGGCGGATAATAAAGTTACATGCTTTCGTTCATTCATTATTAAATAAATAGTTAGCGTTCGTTCATTTATTGTTATATTCTTATTTATATAGAATCATAAAATGCTTATTTTATAACATTCAGTTATTAACAGCTTCCTAAAATTATACAAGTCTTATATCTCAAAATGTGTCCCCCAATAAGATGGTCAAAAATGCCTCAGATTCGAAAATCATTCTCGCTAATATTAAAAAAAGAGTCTTTATCATATTTTGAACCCCCCTGCTCCCTCCACCCTCATCATACCTTAAAAAAATCGTTTTTTTAAATGATCATTATTTGACACCAAGTCACCTAAAAATTTTTTTTTTCTTTAAAATCTTTCTTATTTTTGTCCAGAGGGGTCTGCAGGGCTGAATTTCATAAATTTCATGTATTTTATTGAAAGACTTTTCCCTGAATTTTTTCAAAATATTTCCATTGGTGCCACATTTCTAAAAATGCAAAATTTGTTTTTTTAGCAATTTTCAATATTTTTCGGCAATTTTCAGGAATAATTAGCATTGGAAATACTTATGAGTAACGGTAATAATCTTTATTTATGCAATCTGGGATATACAAGTTCTAAACAAAGAGTATTTTAGCCTAAACAAATATATTTATAAGAGCAAAATTGAAAAAAGAAGGATATTCTGATTAGTATACAATGTTATAAAATGCAAAAAAAAGGGAGCGTAGTAGCGCTCCATGCGGCGAGGTTACAAAGCGCTACAGTGAACCTTATTTACTTTTATTATTTAATCAGTGTGTAACATTTTAAGTTAACCTTTAGACTGCCGGAAAATCAATGTTTTGACGCGGAAAATCTAAAGGTTAAACTCTTTTCATGATTCTTTTCATTTAGCTGTGATTCTCGCCCGAAAATTTTCCTCTAATTGCCTCACTAGCTAGTGGCACGCTCTGCCTACATCACTTATCTATGATGACCGTAAATTATTCATAATCAGCACCATAAAATGTGTTTCGTCTAAGATTCTAAAGTATATAAAAAGCCATAAGGCTCAGGTCAACCACTCACTCTAATAGTCATATTCGTCAACTGTACGTTGTCACGAGAAAAAAGGCCGATATTTTCTGGGAAGACCAGTAATTATTGAAAAGCCATTGAAGGCATATATTAAAGGCCTAACATTGTTAATAAAATAATAGACTTATATTTATACAGAATACCTTTGTTCTAAAAGTTGTTTCTAATCGTAACAGTTATTAAAAATAAAAAGCTATTGAAGCCCTATATTGAAAATCTAACATTTGTGAATAAAATAATATTCTTGTGTTTTAATACAAAATACCGTTCGTTCTAAAAATTGTTCTAAATCATAACCGTTGCTGCAATAAAAATACAAGGTAAGTAGAAAGGGGGCGAGAACTCCAGACAGTTGTGACGTCACAGAGGACCGCCATACTCGCCCCCCGGGGGGCGAGTATACCGGTTTTGGGGGACGCGTATGCCGATTCGGTCTGCTGAGAGCCTTATGGCTCGGCCTTATCTCGCTTCTCGATAATCGGGAATTTCGTGGAAAATAATAATAAATAATAAATGTTAATAATAAATAATAAATGTTAATAATAAATAATAAATGTTAATAATAAATAATAAATGTTAATAATAAATAATAAATGTTAATAATAAATAATAAATGTTAATAATAAATAATAAATGTTAATAATAAATAATAAATGTTAATAATAAATAATAAATGTTAATAATAAATAATAAATGTTAATAATAAATAATAAATGTTAATAATAAATAATAAATGTTAATAATAAATAATAAATGTTAATAATAAATAATAAATGTTAATAATAAATAATAAATGTTAATAATAAATAATAAATGTTAATAATAAATAATAAATGTTAATAATAAATAATAAATGTTAATAATAAATAATAAATGTTAATAATAAATAATAAATGTTAATAATAAATAATAAATGTTAATAATAAATAATAAATGTTAATAATAAATAATAAATGTTAATAATAATAAATGAAAAAATAAATGAAAAAATGAAAAATGTTAAAATCAGTAGATTATTGAAAAAAAAATTATTGAAAAAATTATTGAAAAAATTAGTAAAATTGAATTTTTTAAGAGATAAGGATTTTTTGAGAGTTTGTCACTTGGTATAATTTTAGAATATTTCAAGTTTTTAATATTATTGATATATTACCGATTTGTATATTTTTATTGTATATATTTACCGATTTTCAATATTTTCCTGCATTAATATATTTACGAATTTAAAGAGTGATATTTTACAAGTGGAAAAAAGAGAAAAACCCTGAAAATCAACACTACATTGTACAAGTGAATATATGCATATGTATATATGTATATATATATGTATATATATGTATATATATATATATATGTATATATGTATGTATATATGTATGTATATATGTATACATATGTGTATATATATGTATATATGTATGTATATATGTATATATATGTATATATATGAGCTTTACAACTGTGTGTATCTGTGTAACCAGCTAGTATTAACGTATAAGCGTGTGTACAACAACGAGTGGAGATGTACGAGTGGTGGGGGTAATAGCAGCGCCAGAAATAGAATGACCCCCGTTAGAGCGTACGCTACACTTGTGTGGGTGCATGCGTACTCTAAAACTTGGGATGTTTATATTATGACCTATATTATGCTGCACGACCAGTGCATTTGCTCTCCTCTCTCTCTCACTGCTCTCTCTCTCTCTCTCTCTCTCTCTCTCTCTCTCTCTCATCGTTTCTCCTCGTCGGAAAAGCCGAAGTACGTCGTACGGCGACGAAGACTATGCCCTATAGAATACCCAATGACCGTCTTGCCCGGTATCTCTGTCCTTTTATATCGACTTTAACATGCACCTTATGCTTAGATGGTGTATGCGTTACACTACTGTATGAAAATACTTTTCTCAATTGATTATTAAAAAAAAAATATATAGTAATATACAATTCATTTTACATAATATTCCTCTTTTTAGACGATAGAAAATTTTAATAACAAATGCTAATAATAAATATATATCGATGATAATAAATTATTAAAAATTATATTTAAAAATTAGTAAAAATTGAAGAAAAATTTTAATTATAAGAATGAAATATTAACTTTAGAGAAAAAATGATGGAAGGGGTATAGAAATAAATAGAGATATATTTGTTTGATACATTTATTTTTATAAAATTATTACAACGACGATACAAGTATATGTTTCGGAGTAATACGACTTTGCAAGTCTTACATGTATTTTTTATTTACATATATATTTAAAGTCAAAAAATATTGGAAGTTATTCACATACTCATACGTACACACGCACACACTGGCATACTCATTACATAATATTTTTTGCTTTAGACACTTGATTGCACTGGGCGCATATAATTTCTTTTTTATTTTTTGTTTCTTTTTTTACATTCATGATTCGGTTAAATAATATAAGGCTTAATCTATCATTATCCTTTGTATCGGTTGAAAATAACGTACAAAACATGTTAAGAGAATAATTATGATGTGATAAGACATATTCGAAAAGAATTTCCGTTACTATTAATTTATAGGCATGCGATAAAATAATTATCAAAGAGAGGGATGACTAAATTTTCAGTTTTCTTTTTAAAGATGTAATTTGAAAAGTGAGATAAGAAATGAAAAGATTAAAATTTAAAGAAAGTCGAGAAAAAGTTATTTTTCATATTTTTTAGGGTATGATAAAGTGATAAAAAATAAAAGTGTCTGGTAAGTGATTTTTTTTATTTAAAATAAGACAAAATGTATTTTACATTATTTGAGATTCAATTAGAAATTCATTAGAATTGATTTCGGTAAGTTCATCGTAAAATAATTCGTAGTGAAATACAGCTAATTCAAAATAAACAATATCAAAATAAAATTCTAGAAAAACATTGTGTATCGAAGCATCGAATTTGCTTTTTACAATATCTTTAATTTGATACATATTCTTGTATAATATATTTTTCACAATGAGATCGCCGTTTTTTTTTCGTAAATCTGAATCACTAACTAAAACTATTAATTCTTGAAGTATGTGATCCTTACAGTCATTAACTTGTTGCACAACACGTTGAATACGATTAAATCGTTCGTCGATGCACACAGTAGCGTCTCTCAATCCGTAAAATGTGCTTTTCTGCATAATTATGGCTGGTGAATAATTTTTTCTTTTCTTGCACTTATTTTCTGCATCATCCTCATCGTCTCTTTTTTTATCCAAAATAATTGATTTTGTTCCGTAAGATGTGGTGAATTTTAAATCTATTTCGTCGAGCTGAGTTTTGTTGGAGAGTTAAGACCTTCAGGTTTAAAATACATACCAATGTCTTCAAAATAATTTTGTAATTTGGACCATTTGGCCGAATCCAAAAGCAAACCATGTAAATTTTGGTTATTTCTTAATTGTATAGATGGTACAAAAGATTTATTTTCTTGATTGAAATGCAATCCAACCGTTGCTCTTTTAGTGGCTGAGTTATTGAGCGGATAAGTGGTTGCAAGTAAAGTAACGTTTGAATACGTTTTCGGCCTATCATTATAAGTTTCGGTCATTATAATTTTTGGTGCTTGCTTATTTTTTTCTACTTCTTGGGAAGTCTCGAGATTCATTTTTCTTTTCAGTATAGCTTGATTCATTTTAAACGAAGCAGCCACTATATTTTACTTGAAAATTTTTCACACACTTGTCTGTTAGACCACAAACCCGAAAAAGTCGTAAAATTCAGTATTTTATTATTCTACAGTCGAGTAAAGTATCGAGTAATGCCAAGATGATTCTTAGAGCGGTCAAGTTGCACGACTGTTGAGGCATCAGAAAAACTATGTGACTAGACCCTATAGGGTGTAGGCATACATCGATATGCGCTGCGGAAGTGATAGAATGTTCTCGATAATCTCTTATCTAGTTTATGTATATTTTTTTATCTCGCATTCGAGTAATGAAAAAAAAAGAAGCTGGATCGAAAATTAAAAATTTATTGATCGTAAATATTATGCACTGTCTTATTGCGTAAGTGAAATATTTATCTTATATTTTAAAATTAAAGCTAAATTCAATACTTTACGACTTAAACTTTTAAGCTACGGTTTCATATCTTTTGAAAATATATTTGAAAATATATTTGAAAACTCGGAAAAAGAGGGTCAGAGGTTATAAAAATAAGAGTGCCATAGAAAAGAGTATCAGTTCAACTCTAGACTTTACTACATTAGGAAGTGTTTTTCAAAGTTTTTTTCAAAAATTGAAAATTTTTAAAAATTTAAAAATAAAAATGGCATCTAACGATCACTCTGTCGACGATATTCTCGTGATGGACGATGATGAAAAAACGGAAAAATTGCGAAGTGTCGTTGCGCGGTGCGTTGCCTTTTTGTGTATAGGCCAAGAACATTTTAGGCGTGTGTACAATGACGAGTGGTGGGATACGCTAATGTTAATGAGTTTTACAACATTAGCCGGTGAATTAGCTAAAATTTTCGATCAGCGGACAAATCCGCTTGAGATAGCAATGATGTATGACCTAGCATTGCGTCATAGTGAAACAGCAGTTATTGTAGTCGGCGATATATTAGCTTACCGATCAAAAACGAAAAGGCACCCATTTTACTTAAATCGACTGCTTAAAAGATACCGTGAAATAAGTGAGTAATTTTTATTGTATTTATAAAAATATTATATTTATAAAAATATTTATTATTATTATATACTAATCTTTCTTTTATTTTTAGTGAGTAGATTTTTTGAAAACGATCCGAGGGATATACCAGATCACGCTAAAGATTTACACTTAGCGGGTGGTAAAGAAGAAGTGGTGCAGTTGTCACGCATGGTACGCCTGTTGAATGCTGTAGAAGCTGAAAATGGATTCACTTCACCGGATGAGACAGACGAGGAGACAGAAAAACAAGTAATTAAATGAAATAGCAAAAGGAAACTAGCATCTTTCCGTACGTCGTGGGACTGTGAGCCGTCTACTTCAGGGTATAAAAGAATGATTAGTAATGACAAAAAGATTGCCATGGCTGTACAAAAAGGTAATTAAAATAATTAAAAAAATGAATATTATAAATATAATATATTGACTTCATGCTTCTAGTTTTTCGGGATAGTCCTCGATTACCATCGGGAAATAGTTTAATAAGTACAGGCCGTGATGTAGCCGATTGGTTGATTATACAATATTATAGTCAACCTAGATTTTATCCTCCCACATCTGACGAAATAGAAAGATTATTTGAATGTTTTCGGGGAGAGCCAGAAGCTTGAAGTTAGATTTTATATTTCAATATTTTTCATTACATATACAAAATTTATATACAAATTAAATTTTAATTATTTTTTTGTTTTCAGAAAATATCCAGCAGCAACAACAGTCGCAACAACAGGCGTCACAACAACAGCAGCAGCAAGTCCAACAACAGCAGCAACAAGTCCAACAACAGCAGCAAGTCCAACAACAACAGCAAGTCCAACAACAGCAGCAGCAAGTCCAACAACAGCAGCAGCAAGTCCAACAACAGCAGCAAGTCCAACAGCAGCAGCAACAGCAACAAGAGATAGAAAACACGTGTCATGAAGAAGAAAGTGTAACAGTGTGTGAAAATAGTGGTTCTATGAAACAAAATTATAATAACTACGATAATGTGCCGTGTGTTGTGCAAGTAGGTGCAGGAAGAAATAACGAAGAGGAAGAAGAGGACGAAGAGGAAGAAGAGAACAGAATTGCTCATGGTAATGTACCAAAAATTTCTCTAATTAATGAATCTATGCGATACAATCGTAATTTTAGAATGACCTCTCGCGTTTTAGAATTAAAAATAAATGAACCTTTACACGGCGAAAATATAATTCAGTGGTTAGAGAGTGCTATGCGCGAAATTATAGTTAATGTTAAATCAAAGTGCGGTGAAAACTATAAAGTAGGAATTATAATTAGGTCGAAAGAATTTAATAAGGGCGATGCATATTTAAGTTTTCGACACATCACAGATTCAAATTTCGATAGCCTATGGAATTTATTTAGTAGCGTAATTCAAAGCAATAGTGATTTTAAATTAAACGAAACTTCATTATTGGATATCACGTATGTTGAGATACCGATCGGTAGAGGCGGTTCGGAAACGCATAATTTTCTAAGTAATGTTAAAAATGGGGTTTTAAAAATTTCTAATACTGATAATTTATGTTTACCACGCGCATTAGCATGTGGGGAAATTTTTATGAAACAAAATAGTAGCGAAGAATGGAGAAAATCGTGGAAAAATATAAAAACGTCAGCACAGCAAAAACTAAGAGCATTACAGTTACTCAAAATTTGTAATATATATTTAAGCGAAAATGAAGGATGTGGAATACGCGAAATTGCGCGTTTCCAACGTTACTTTTCTTGTCAAAATGTATGCATAAAAGTTTACGAATATGAAACGTTTGGAACAGGTGTTTCGCCGATTTATGACGGTAGCGTAGACATACAGCGCGATTATAAATATTTTATAAATATTTTGTATTATAAAACTAGTAAACATTATGATTTAATTTTAAATCTTTGGGGTATGAAGGCAAAAATGTATTACTGTAATCCTTGTAATGTAGCTTATAAAAAAATTTTAAGTCATAAGTGTAACAACGTCTGTTCTGCGTGTAATGGAACACCAAATTGTGCGAATAATAATAACATGGAAAACAAAATCCGATGCGATGATTGTGGGCGTGAGTTTTATTCCCAAAAGTGCTTTACAAATCATAAAAAGGTAGGATCACTTTCGCGAAATGAAAAGAAGAAAAGTAGATGTAAAAAATCAATTTGTGATAGCATAAAGATTTGTCAAACGTGTTTAAAATTCTGCGATGAAACAAAGGGTATCAAACACGAATGCGGGAAAAAATATTGTAAAACTTGTAAAATTACTCATGATATAAATTCATTTTGTTTTATGCCTGTTATTAATAAAAGTAAAAAAAAAATAGAAAGTCACCGGAAAATTGCTATATCTTTTACGACTTCGAAACGCGACAGGATGAACGATTGGGGGAATCTAACAATACATTTATACACATACCAAATTTATGTGTCGCACAGGTTTGTTGTGAAGTTTGTGCGGGAGAACCAGATATGCGCAGGTTGTGTAGTTTTTGTGGTGTTAGACAACACATTTTTACAGGGGACGAATGTTTAAAGAATTTTGTAAATTTTGCCGTCCGTACAACAAAAAGAAATTTTTCATCTTTTATTTGTATTGCGCATAACGCTAAAAGTTTTGATGTCCAATTTATTTTAAAATATATTATGGATCATGAGAAAGAGTTAGTTCCTCATGTAATATTAAACGGTAGGAATATAATTAAATTACAAGTAGGTTTAACTAAATTCATTGACAGTTTAAATTATATGCCAATGAAACTAGCTAATTTACCGAAAACATTCGGTCTCCCCGAAGGAGAAAAAAAAGGCTATTTTCCTTATTTATACAACACCAAAGAAAACGAAAATTATATAGGACCATACCCTCCCTCTTCTGCGTATTCGCCCGACAGCATGAGTACCGACGAGCGCATACAATTTTTCAAATGGTACGATAGCGTAGCACACGAAGAATTTGATTTGAAAAAAGAATTGATAGAATATTGTGTGCAGGACGTAAATATTTTACGACAAGCATGTATCATCTTTAGAAAAATATTTTTAGATATCGCTAACGTCGATCCATTTAGCGAAAGCGTCACTATTGCAAGCGCTTGTTCCACAGTTTTCCGTAAAAAGTTTTTAAATGCCAACGAAATCGGAATAATACCTCAGTCTGGATATTTAAGAGGGGGACAATATTCTCAAAAATGCGTAGAATGGATGCTATGGCAGGAGAATCTTTTCAAAAAAGAAATTATTTATGCCGGTAGAGCACGAGAATATTCTTTGATAGAAGGTCCGCGTGTTGATGGTTTTTTAAATGATGAAAACGGAAAAGGGACTGTGTTTCAGTACCATGGTTGTTTTTATCATGGATGCCCACGCTGTTTCAAAGAAAACAGAAACAATATATTGAATAGTGGGAAAACATTTGCTCAACGATACGAGGAAACGCGTACCATGTCAAATAAAATAAAATCTTACGGGTATAATCTTATAGAAGCGTGGGAATGTGATTTCGATGAAAATATAAAAATTAATCCTAATATCAAAAATTATATAAAAAATCACCCCAAGGCCGGTAATGTTACCCTAAACCCTCGCGATGCATTTTTCGGCGGGCGCACGGGTAATGTGGTTACCCATTATAATGTATGTAATAGCGAAAAAATAAATTACATAGACGTGTGCTCGCTATATCCGTTTATTTGTAAGACAGCTAGTTTCCCCATAGGACACCCGCAAATTTTTTCAACTACTCAATGTTTCGATCTTACTGGTGAAAACTTTGAAAACTTTTCACAAAATGTAGAAGGCCTAGTAAAATGCGATATTTTACCACCGCAGAATTTGTTTCATCCGGTTTTACCTGTAAAAATGCACAATAAATTACTTTTCCCGCTATGTAGATCCTGCTGTGAAAGTTTAAATCAAGATGATTGCTTTCACAGCGCTAAAGAGCGTATATTATCCGGAACTTGGGTTACCGCCGAAATAAAAAAAGCTCTAGAGTTGGGCTACGTATTGATAAAAATTTATGTTATTTGGCAATATCAAGTAACAAAATACAATCCTGACACTAGATCTGGCGGCCTATTTACTGAATATATTAATACATTTTTAAAAATAAAACAAGAATCGAGCGGTTGGCCTTCCGATATAAAAACAGAGGAAGAAAAAATTAACTATTTAAATAAATATAAACAAGAAGAGGGGGTAACTTTGGATTACGAAAAAATAAAAAATAATCCTGGTATGCGATCTGTCGCAAAATTATGCCTCAATTCATTTCGGGGAAAGTTTGGGCAGCGAGACAACCTGTCTCAAACTTCGATAGTTTGGACTTTTCAAGAGTTTGTAAACTATTTGACAGATCCGGAAAAAATAATTCAACATTGTTTGCCCATCAATGAGGAAGTAATGTACATATCGTGGAAATACAAAGAAGAATGTATTTCCTCATCGCCTTGTACTAACGTAGTTATAGCAGCCTATACTACGGCACAAGCGCGACTAGAATTATACAAATATTTGTATTGTTTGGACGACAGAGTGTTGTATTATGATACAGATTCAGTCATATACCTCAGTCGTAATGATGGTAGCGAAGAATATGAACCGCCGACAGGGCCATTGTTAGGTCAAATGACGAACGAACTTGAGTGTTACGGTGAAAACGCGTATATAGAAACTTTTGTTTCAGGGGGGCCAAAATTTTACGGGATGCGTATAAAAACGGCGAGCGGAGAAACTTTTGATACATGCAAAATCAAAGGAATTAGGTTGAATTATGAAAATACACTAAAAATAAATTTCGAGACTATGAAAGATTTAATTAAAAAATATCATGCGTCTAACGACAACGAGAACGTAATACGAATAACAAATAACGTAATTAGAAAAACTGCTATTCACGAAGTTGTATCGCGCACTGAAGAAAAAACTTGCTCGGTCGTTATTAAAAAAAGACGTTTTATTTCTAATGATAAATCGTACCCTTATGGTTTCAAAACTTAATTTTAACAAAGGTTTTATTTTTATAGGAACTATCGAATTTCTTCGACGATATGGCGATGAAGAATGCTGTGGCGATATAAATTGTCGCGTACCAAGATGTCGTTATAGGCCCCAATATAAACAATCATTAGAAGGTATAGCCTGGCATAGAGTTATACATAATTTAATTTTATTAAAAAAAAATAATCAAATGACCATGTATAAGCACATGATGAGAACCGTAGATTTATTAAAACACAATAATAATATTACTGTTTCTGTATTATTAAAAGGTTATTTTCGAAGACAAATTTGTGTAATGTGCGATAATGAAGTGTGTCGAGATCGATTTTGTTACAGACCGTTAATAACGAAATGGGACGAATGCAAAAGACTTTTTAAAGATGTTTATATATCGAAAATTGTTAACATAATCGACGAATATAAGATCGATAGCGCTGTATTTGCGATTAACAATATAAGACGACGAGATCGTTTACTATGTAAAGTGAAGGATACTCGATGTCATATACATTACTGTGTAACGCGTGATTGAATTGTTAAAGTTGCGTCTGTAAATTTACATTAAGAATATTTTGTAAAACTAATTGATGAATAATATGTAAGCCTATGTATTTTTTACATCAATGTATTTTTAAGGATAAAAAATAAATTTTTTAAATGTACCCAAATATTTTTTTATTTCTTTTATTGTTTAATATTTTATTTACAAGTTACCATCGTAATACAATTTTTCTTATAAAAATAATTCTAAATTTTCTAATAAAATTATTTAATATAAATAACATAGTCTTCATTTAAATTATTTAATATGAATATATTATTTTAATTTGAATCACTTTTTATATTTTATAAATATATTAATTATTGCACAAATATTCATTGATAAAAATTCAGCATTTTATATAATAAGTAGAAAAATAAACTTTATGTATCAATATTTACAACATGGATCGTTTGGCCATATAGGATGGTGAAATCCTACGACGTCCCTCACAGCTACATCGAAAGCACATAGTGCGATATTTAGATGGAGACTAGTGCCTGTATGTTTACTGGTACAAGTTAAAAAAATGTAGTAAGTATTTTCCAATATTCCTTTTTCCATAAAATACGCCTATAAATTCTGGTTTTTTGTTAAATTTTGAAACAATTCGCATGCTCTACTCGACCATTGATATCCCGTGGATGAAAGAGGTACAATTTTTCCCAATCCGCATAAAATTGCTCTCGGAGGTAATGTTAAAAATTGATGATCTAGTTCATAAATACCGTTCTCTTCATTTGTACGATACAAATTGAACGTGATTCCTGTATCGATCATTTTACAACGTTGAGGATTTTCTTCGCAAGTCAGACATCTTATCCATTTATTTCTACACTTGATTGTTATATTCATTCGAGACTAAAAGAAAAATACTGTTAGTAAATTTATTTAAAATTTATTTAAAATTTATTATAAAAAATTATTTACTTGAATGTACTTACTTTTAATTCCGATATTTTAAATTGTTTCAAACACACCGTGTCAGCAATTTCTGAAGTTTGAATTTCATCTGTATCAAAAAATTTACAATTTGCAGCACCATATAATAATACATTTCTCTTTCCAACGAATTATATTGAATATCTTCGTCACATAACTGCACGTAAATAGACGATGGAGATGAAAAATGCGAGATCCGTACATTTTTCACTTTATCTATTAAATTTGTATGATGGCGATTTTTAATGTTTAGTAATGAAATCATATTAAAAAAGAAAAACAGTTGTGTCGACAGCAGTTAATACGTATTTTTATTTCTACGGCTACTTATTTTGACAACTCGTGAACTATAAATTTTAACTTATCTCCCGCAGCTAGTAGGGTGTGATGTCTTTCAGAGTTTAGTGTAAACTACAAGCTATAAACTGGAGCTGTTAGTAACGCAATTTGACCCTTAGAGAGAGATAACGCGGGAGTCCCAAGCGAATCGGATAGCTTCAAGCAGCGCTGGTCGTGTGCCGTAGCTCGTACAGCTAGTAGGCGCACGCGCACGCTCGTTAGCCTTATCGTATCTAGCTCGCTGTTTGAGCCGTCCGCTTACTCGGCTGATACGCGCGCGGTTATCAGCCTTACGAACCCGTGACTAGCTTTCTTATTTCGCCGCTAGTAGTTTAAGCGCGCCCGGCCGTGAGCACCCTCCCCTATAAGGCTTACAGAGACGCTGTTTGATTATTATAATTGTATATATTATTTTATTAAAATATTTATCAGTAGCAACATGAACACTTTGCGGCGTCATCCCTTTACTTGTTTGCTGGCGGGTCCTACATGATGATTAGGGAGATATCCAGAACTGTCTTTACTTATCTAGTAAATAAATTTACTATTTTAAAACTGAAATAAGAAACAAAATTATAAAAAAAATTTAAAGTTACAATAATTTTACAATATTTACGAAAATATAAATTTTCTATTATAAAATTTATGAAAGATGTTTTCTTTAAATTAACGCAAGAAAAATTTTAAAATGAAAAACTGTGAAGAAATATTTTTATTCTTTAAATTAACGCAAAAAAAATTTTTAAATGAAAAACTATGAAGAAATATTTTTATTCTTTAAATTAATGAAAGAAAAATTTTAAAATGAATAACTGTGAAGAAATATTTTTATTCTTTAAATTAACGCAAAAAAAAAAATTTTTTTAATGAAAAAACTGAAGAAATATTTTTATTCTTTAAATTAACGCAAAAAAAATTTTTAAATGAAAAACTGTGTAAACAGATAAAATGTAATAAATACTATTATGATGTTAGTGGTTGTAAAAATTCTGACCTAAAAGAAGGTACGTGTCGCTTTATTAGCTTCTACACCGCTACCTTCGACTTCTCTAGCTACATATGTTTTTACCGATCGTTCGAGTGTTGAGAGAAAGTTTTCCCTGTACTTGATCGTTAAAAAAAGAAAATATATTTATATACCAAATTTTTAATTATATATATATATACTATTTAAAATAGCTAAGTTTCAAATAATGCGAGAAAAAACATTTTAAAAAATTAAAGAAAGAGGTTGTTGAAATAAATAACCACATTCGCTAAGTTTTTATTCATTTATTTAAAAAAAAAAATTTTTTAATACAAACGGATCTTAAAATTAACACACATACACACACAATTAAACTAAAATTAACATATATTTAAATTAAAACTAAAAATAAAAAGTTTTTAAAATACAGCCGGATCTTAAAATTAACACACATACACACACAATTAAACTAAAATTCTTAAAATTAACATATAATTAAATTAAAACTAAAAATAAAATGTTTTTAAAATACAACCGGATCTTAAAATTAACACACATACACACACACAATTAAACTAAAATTCTTAAAATTAACATATAATTAAATTGAAACTAAAAAATTAAAAAAGTTTTTAAAATACACACACACACAAAAGTTAAAATTAATACACACACTATCACCATTCACTTTCGTTGCTGGTATCCCACGTTTCCTCCATGGGATCCCACGTTTCCTCCATGCGATTCTCATACTGTATCTGTATGTTATTATATTTTTCTTCCTCTCGCGCTTCTTCTTCTTCTTCTTCTTCTTCTTCTTCTTCTGCAATCGCATCATATTGTGCCTCAAACCTGTTATAGATTGTGTAGTTACGATCTAAATCATACTCGTAACTTGCAGCTTTTAACGTTTTTCGTGTATAATTACGTAGTGGATCCTCTACGTAATTAAAAATTGATTTAAATTTATCGAGCATTTTTATTTCGACAAATGCCACAATACCTTCTTCGATACCATAGTCGGTATCCAGCATTTGCGTCGCGTTTAAGAATAATTCTTTCAAATTTTTGTGTTGGCTACAGATATTACCGTATCCGTAGACAGGTCTGCCGCATATTCTGAGCCTGGGGTGTTGCTCGAATCCTGTAATTTGACAGTCGCACCGGTTCACAAAACTGCAAGTTATGATTTTTTTAATCCCTTTACAGATAGCTGTAATTAAAGTGTTCCATTTAATCGCGAGCTTGAATGGTACCATTCTAAGCTCTGTTTTATGGTATCTCACCGATACTGCATAAAGCACTTTTTTTATCTGTAGCCACGACTTTTTAAATACGCTGGATTTTTCTGGCGTATTTTCATAGTAGCTACTGAGGTTTATAATACTGTGAGCGTATATTCCGTTTACATTTCTTTCCTCGTTTATATTGATTATACGGTTATTCACGTCTAACCGATAATCTTTACTAACGTAGTCCAGTCTCCTATTCCATTTGGCGTGATTTTCGTCGCACACTATGTTGAAATAACGTACATAGCATTCTCGTAGATATAACTCGACAAACGCTACTAACCCGACGTCCATACCGTGATTATATTCAGGATCAGGATGGTCCAAGTCCGTCAGGTGATATAATCCGTAGTATTGTCCCAGCATTTTCTTATGATGCGAACAATACTTTTCTTTAGCACTTATCACGATTCTCCCGCATTTTCTCGCTGGTTGCGATATACATGTAATTACACTCCCCGCACATTCTCTCACTCTTTGACACGTGAAAACTCTTATTACCCTGTTAGCTATCGTACTCACTATGTCGTTCCATAGCAAGACTATTCGCCCCGGGAGAAGACTCGCCTCCCACGCGTTATATTCTATGTACAACGCGAAAATTAAAGTTTTGAAAAAACAAAATAAATTCAAACTCATTTTGACGTTTTTTTTTATAAAAAAATATTTTAAACTTGATATCTAGGCAGGGTTGCGAAAAAAGTAATTAAAAATTATTTGAATCACGAATCATTTTTGAATTTGTAATTAAAGTTTTATTTAATTAACAATTCCTTTTAAATTAATAATTAAAAATATTTTAATTAACAAAAGGAATTCTCAATTAAATAAATTTCAATTAAGAAATCAAAATGTAATCGTGAATTGAAAGGGCTTTAATTACAAAATCAAAAGGAATTCTTAATTAAATAAATTTCAATTAAGAAATCAAAATTTAATCGTGAATTGAAAGGGCTTTAATTCCAAAATCAAAAGGAATCCTTAATTAAATAAATTTCAATTAAGAAATCAAAATGTAATCGTGAATTGAAAGGGCTTTAATTCCAAAATCAAAAGGAATTCTTAATTAAATAAATTTCAATTAAGAAATCAAAATTTAATCGTGAATTGAAAGGGCTTTAATTCCAAAATCAAAAGGAATCCTTAATTAAATAAATTTCAATTAAGAAATCAAAATGTAATCGTGAATTGAAAGAGCGTCAGTTATGATTATGATTTGTGGATTCGAGGGCTTTAATTAAAAATTCCACAATTCCTTTTTAATTAAACGTACTAAGGAATTTGTATCATATATATGTATATAGAAAAACATATGTGGACGCGCACATACATATGCACCTAGGCTCATATATATGCAACATTTCATGTCGACCCACACGCACACATACGGACAAGTTGATATATATATATATATATATATATATATATATATATATATATATATATATATATATATACATGGTCCGTTTCATGTCAACTTGCACCCGTTGACTCGTATATATTTTGGTTTATATATATGTATATATATATATATATACATACATACATACATACATACATACATGGATATTTCATGTCGGTTAGCACGTACTCATAAGTACAGGTTTTCTTTATATGTGGTACATTTCATGACAACACGCACACACCCATTCGTGTACCCTTAGATTTACATATATGGGACATTTCATGTCGATTCGCATGCATGCACACGCACGTTAATAAATATAGGATTTTTCACGTCAATTCGAAAGCACACACACAGGTTTATATATATGGGACATTTCATGTCTATTCGCATGCATGCACACAGACTTTAATAAACATGGGATTTTTCACGTCAATTGGAACGCACGCACTTACAGGTTTAGATATATGGGACATTTCATGCCAATGCGCACGCACACACACACACACACACACACAGGATTATATATGGGACATTTCATGTCAACTCGTACATACTCATTATGACAGGCTTTTTTATATATGTGGGACATTTTATGACAACACGCACACACCCATCCTAGTAACCTTAGGTTTATATATATATATATGGGACATTTCATGTCAATTCGCATGCATGCACACAAACTTTAATAAATATTGGATTTTTCACGTCAATTGGAACGTACGCATATACAGGTATATATATATGAGATATTTCATGTCGTTTACAGGTTTATATATATATATATATATATATATATATACACATATATATATATATGGGACAGTACATGTCGTTGCGCATGCATGCACACACACGTTAATATACATGGGATTTTTAATGTCAATTCAAACGCATACAAACACACAGGTTTATATATATTGGACATTTCATGTCGATTCGCATGCATGCACACGTACGTTAATATACATGGAATTTTCCATGTCAATTCGAACGCACGCACACACACACAGGTTTATACATATGGTACATTTCATATCGATTTGCATGCATGCACAGACGTTAATATACATAGGATTTTTCACGTCAATTATTACCCACGCCTATACAGGTTTATATATATGGGACATTTCATGACAACTCTAACACACCTATCCAAGCGCCCTTAGGTTCACATATATGGGACGTATCATGTCAACACGCACGCACCGGTTTTTATATATTTGACATATCTTGTCAACTCGAACACGCAAACACATCTAAACATGTATTTGAAATTTGTATTTATATATATGGGACCGTTTCTGTCAATTTGCATGTACGCACACACATGGGCTTATGAATATATATATATATATATATATATATATATATATATATATATAGTACATATATATGTGTGTATATCTGTGTACACATATACATGGGATATTTAATGTTAATTCACACGCGCGACATACACACAGGTTTATATACACGGACGTTTCATGTCAATTTACATGCATGACACACGTACTTGAGTTTGTATATATTTTTCTTTATATATATATATATATATATATATATATATATATGGGGCTGTTCATGTCAAGGCGCATGCACGCACACACATGGGCTTATGAATATATGTATATACATATACATGGGATATTTTATGTCAATTCACATGCGCGCACACACACACACACACAGGTATATATATATATATATATATATATATATATATATATATATATATATATATATATATATATATATATGCCACCAGATTTTTTTTTAAACAAGTGAGCAGTTTTAATCAGTTACACAAACAGGTTATTTTTTCTATGTTACTTAAAATAAAAAAAATTCTAATTTAGGAAAAATTGCTAATAATAATACTGATAAAAATCTTAAAGATTTTTAAGGAATGGTTTTACTTTTTGATGGATAATTTGATTATATGATTTTATTTTCAAAAAAGTTTTTCCCATAATAGTTATCTGTAATAAAAAAATTCTTTTACAATGTTAATTACTTTTTCCTGACATTCGTTTTGAAAGTTTATGCTTAGCAATTTTAAAATTTGGTTGTGACACTGATGATGCTGCTATAAATTATTTTGGATGTGTTATAATTAGTGTGCTGCCTCAATTTTCAACTGAAGGATTATAAATTAAGGATATTTTGGATTGAATTGCGGAAATAAAATAAATGATTAAAGAATTACAATCAACAAATCAATAAATTCAATTATTAATAGTTAAAAAAAAATGTTACCATGTCAGTGAGTTTTTTCAACAGGGTTATACATAAATTAAATTAATTAAAATTAATATTTTCAATCAATCATATACCTATTTTTTTTTATTAAAAAGATATATTTTTACAAAATATGTAACAGTAAAAGAGTAGTTCACAGAAAAAAATTGTACTTCGTTAAAAAATTTTATAAATTATAAAAACACAAGTTTTTTAAACTTCATAAAATAATGAATAGCGTACTGTACATATTGTTCTTGTAGCAAAAATTCTACATGTAAAAAATGTAATAAGATTAAAATACAAATAACGATTAATTAAACGTATTTATAAATTATAACATAAATTTAGGAAATGAAATAAAATTTTAGGAAATCCTATTCTAATCTCTGCTGCACTGTAACAATAGTCTCATTCTAATATGAAAAATTGAAAAAAATTATAAAACTTATTCTTTTTTATAACTTTGGCATGAAAATTGCATGAAATAAGCGACAAAATGTTTTTTATTTGAAAAATAGACTTTTCAAATTTTTGGAAATTATATCATACAAATTTTCCTGGACATTTTCGGACTTCACCCCTTTAAATTAATGTTTAGTGACAAAATATATAAAAAAATTTTTGGAACCGTGGACTTTAATGTTACCATAGCAATCTCCCTATTTTCCGACCTGACTTTTTTCACGTGAGCACCGTTGCGCGGTACTTTCTGAATAAGCGGTTCAATTATTCGTGAAAAATTAAAGGAAGACCGCAACCAGCCTAAACCATTCTTTTTTTATCAACAGTTGGTGGATTAAAGAATAATTTTAGCTAATTAAAATGTAAAAATTCTTAATTATATTGGTCACCAATGATTAGTGCAATAAAATAAAAAAAATCATTAAAAATGGCAAAATGAGTTTTTTTTATATTTATGATGTTTTTACAGAGAAATGGTGCAATGTACGGCAAAATTGATAAGAATATTTTCGACTTAATATTTGATGAAAAACACGAAAAATTATGTTTTTCTGCGAAGAATTAACAACCAGAAAATTTACTTTAGAGATTTTCCTAACTATTTTCCAGCTATCCACCCTCGAAATTCGTGTTCAAGGCACCAAAATACATAGGAAAAACTTTGGTGGAGCCGTGGATCTCCATCGGCTGCGGAAACTCTCCTAGCTACCTATATTAGTTATAAATGTCCTCCGTATTCAGGTGAAATACCCCAGTGAACATGTACATTAAGGTTTGGAAAGATTCTGATGTAAAAGAACCTTTCTAATTTTTTGCGGTTTTTTGTACCAGTCCATAATACAACTTTGTGAACTCTTATGAAAAAAATTGTCATGATTTTCGTTGATACCTTCTGAACTTTTTTGATTCATTAAGTTTTACTAAGGAATAGTAACCTTAATTTTATCGTATTCACAATTAATGAACAATTAAGATCGCTTTAGAATTGAACAGCACTGTAAAGTTTTCAGGAGAATCCTTCTAGATTGTATTTTAAAAAATTCTTCAGAAATATTTTTCACGTTTTATCATCGTATGAATATATTTATTAAATTATTGGTAAATAAATGATTATAAATCTATGAGATCATTTTTTTTTTTTTTAACGACGCTATATTTATGCTATGCTATTATTGCTATGCTAATCAGCGACGGAGCTCGTAAGTGTGTTTGTGAACAAAGCACATGTAACGTACAGTGGTGCTTGTATCAATCGGCCGAGAGCGGGATTCGAACTCGGAACCTCGAGATTACGAATCCAACGCTCTACCGAATGAGCCACAGACCGACTCCTATGAGATCATTTAAGAATACGGATGAATCTTTATATTTTCTGTATATTGATTGAAAGGTTAATGAAACTTCACGAACTCTGTGGAAGTAAATCGAGATGAATTATTACAATCTTGTAAAGAGTTTAATAGCTATTAAAGATCCTTAAGAGGAGGTCGAGTATATATGTCCTATTGTAATCAAAAAATTGATTTTTTTACAAAAACTAATAATTTTAGCAAAAAATAAAGAGAAAGCCCCATCTTGTATCATAAAAAGCAATATTTTCTTTGATTAGGAAAAAATTTTTTTATCGATTCCTTTTGAAAAAAACCTTGAAAAACATAAAATATCGAGGTTTGGATGGACAATTCAGTTTTTCAAAGTTTTCTTTGAAACGAAGCGATAAAAATAATTTTTTCTCATAAGAGAAAATATTGCTTTTAGTATACGAGATGGGGCTTTCTTCTTATTTTTTGCTACAATGATAAGGTTTTGCAGAAAATTGAATTTTTTTATTATAAAAGGATAGAGATGTACGACCTGCTATTAATAAAATACCGTGAAAATTATTTATGATTCTCAGTAACGATCTTGAAGTTATAAAAAAATATACATATTATTAAATTTTTTTAACTCTTGAAATAGTTAAGCATACCATGGAATTGTTTGATAGTGGAAATAAAGCCATTTTACACGACTAAGCTTATAAATTTTTTTTGTGAATAAATACAATAAATCGCACTAATTTATTAATACTAGGCAATTTTTCAGTTTATTAATAAGTTAATTTAATTAATACTATGATATGCCCTTCAAAAATCACTATTCAATATATTAGAAATTCATAAAGAATCTGAAGAAGTCATAATCATATTTTTTGATACATGGGGATATCCACAAAACTTTTAATTGTCTAGTAACAGGTCATATTACAGCTGTTACTGGGTTACCGCATGATGCACATTGTTTAAACTAGGTTCAAATCTTTTGTGCTATCCTGTAACTCTATTTCTGATGTATTTTGTAAATGTTTAACAAACGGCGCAGTAGATATTTCTATGAAACATTCATTTTTACACATAAAAAATTACCGTAATTTATCTTATGTGTAAATTTACTTTTTATAGAATTATCTGCTGCGCCGTTTGTGGGACATTTACAAAATACATCAGAAATAGAGTTACAGGATAGCATAAAAGATTATAACCTAGTTTAAATAATGACCTGTTACTAGAGAATTTAAAGTTGGATGGATATCCCTATATAATACCGTAGTGGTACACATGAAATTGGATAGGTTCTAGAAATATATAAATTACAATAACTTTTCTGATGAGGATATATTATTCAGATTAATATTATTTTTAAAATTAGATAACATTATTTTTATTTTTAAGAGCATGACGAAGCTTTCAGTCTTCTAATAATATTTCCAATCCCAAGTTATGAATAAACAATGCGTTTAATAACATTTTTTTGCGACAAAAAAAAAATTTGTAAGATTCAACTCGAGTGCGGACAACTCAAGAAACCCACGAAAATACTACATAAAAAGTAATAATACAAACTTTCAATGTAACGTATTTTAAGATTAGGTTTGTCGAGCTTGATATAATTTCCAATCCAAGTTCATAAAAAATTTACAAGTTTAAATGATTTTTTATTTTAACAAAAATTATTGTATTAACATAGCTTTAGTGCGGACAAGTCATTATATTTGTTTTCCTCATCCGTGCTGAGTAAGCGGCCTATAGCGCATGCGTTTTCGGGGTAGTAAGTAGCTAATAGCGCGCGCTGCGTGTGTTGTTTTTTGAGGGCGTGTGTTTCACAGCTATGTATAATATTATTTTGTATTAAATCACGTAAATACGTTACATTCTGTAAAATAATGTCACGCAAAAGCGTTAATTAATGTAAAATCGCAAAGGTTTATACAAGCGCAGCGCCTTCATACTGTATCTCATCGACCATATGATGAATTTTATACTCTATCTCGCTTTAACCTCTGACAAAGTAAATCGTATCATCTATTCTTGTATTATTTTTACATTAACGAAATCGTAATTATTCCGTATAAACGTGAAATTGGTGAACTAAAAGTATGTAATTTAATTACAAATAATAGTACCAAAAAGTATTGAAATATACTATTGCGAGTCAGTCGTACGGCAGATATGAGAGAGAGAGAGTCTCGGGCAATGGCGCTATTCGCTACGCTCGTGCGCCAACTTGCCCTCGTGCGCAATAGTCAACTAAACCTTACTCGTTACACAATATACTATTAATTTACGAATTTAAAATGATATTAATGAAATAGAAAAAGCAAAACTTGATTGCTGTAGCTCCAACATCAGATAAATATTACGGAAAGAAACATAATGAATCACCCAAATTCACAATTTTATAAATTACAACTGAATCATTGGAAAAATAGTTGCATACAATAGACTTTTCCAAATTTTATGAGTAACGGCTTATACTTGATATTTCAATGTCGGAACGATTCGGAAAACTTGAAACATTTATCAATTTTCATTTCATAATAGTTCTTAAACATTCTTTAAAGACCGGAAAAATATTTGTTCCGATTCTTTTAGAAATTTTCGGGTCATTTTAACGAGGATATAACTGATGATGATGTAACAAAATTCAACTGCAATAATCACAAATTTTCCAATCGAAAACGTTTCCATAAATAATTTCCATAACTTTATAATTTCCGCGAAAATAATCATAATCTTCATAATTCTGCAAAAATAACGATTTATATTGACTTTTTCATAAATTTAAGTAACTTATAGAAATTTTCTCAAATTCAATTTACTTGTTTTTGTCATAAAAAACGAAAGATAATTAGTCTCAAAGCAGACTTAACGTAGGTAAATATTATTTTTTTATATACGCTTTTCTTATATTCGCCTTCATGTCTGTTTGCATGTTTGTCTGTCTGTAATCAAATCTTGCGCGCTCGATTTCAGGCACTTTTTGACAGAATATTGACATAAATTCTGACAATTGGCATAGACTTTGGTCTTGGATGACAATACAATAATCAGTTGTCATTTTGGTACCTGGACATCCAGGTCGATGATAATGGGTGTGAAAAGTCATCTCCGAGGAAGTATAAATGGGGAGGCTTTCTTTGGGTCAAGGCGAGTTTCTCGGGGGTTTTCAGGGTTGCTAAAACTGAATTTGAGATCAAACAATTGCCACAAAGTGATGCACGTTGTCCAGAATACGCATGGACGTCGTCTCCGAGGAAGTACAAGTGGGGAGGCTTTCTCTGGGTCGAGGTAGGTTCCCCGGGGGATTTCGGGGCTGCTAAAACCTAATTCAAGGTTTGAAAGTGAATCTATAATGCATAATAATGATTTAGGATGATGAGGTCGAACTGGAGTACCAAGTCGCCGATAACGGATGTACCTGAGTGTAATCTTCGAAAAGTCTGGTTGCAATGTAACTCTAAATGATAATAAAAACAATTTTAACTTAAAAATAGAAAATACAAAATTTTAAAAACATGCTTTAAAAATAAAATACAATAATTGAATAAATAGACTAAAAAGTATAAAATATATGAATTAACTTTTTTTAAATTTTTTAAATAATAGCGCTTATTACCTGTATATCGGAATGATGTTTGATGAAAAAATGTTAAAATTATTCACTAATTACAATAGTCATATGCTTTCTCGAAGTTAAATTTCGCTGGCATTATTCGAACGAAAAATTCATAAATTAGTAGGGATACTACCGCAAATTTATATGCGAGATGATTTGTATGAATGATCTTTATATATGGGTATCGACTACGAGTAAATCAACATATTTCATGGAACTTGCATGAATCTTAAACAATTGTTCTTTTAAAATCTTTTTATTTCCGAGTATTCTCCGACCTAATCAAACAACCTTAGAATCGAAATCTAAAAGAATCTCCAAGTTTCATTTGACGTAGTCCCTGCAAATATCTGTAAACTTCATAATCGGTATGGAAAATTTCAAAATTCATTCATATAGACGATTTCCAGGTAGCCAGGATCACCTGGATATTGTGAGATGTCATCTCGAGAAACGTACATGTTATTAATAAATAATGGCTAAATTTCAAAAGATATTCTTGTAGACAATGTTTATCTTACTCGGAACATCCATGTTTGGCTAGATAACATTTGAAACAACTTCAAAGTAGTTATTCAACTATAAGTTGAATTTCAAAAGTTTAAGCTGTAGATGATGTTTAAGTTGTCATTAACACCTAGGTATCCAAAGACGGCGATCGTGGGTACCACAGCATAATAAATAACTATTTTTTAAATATTGTCTACATCGATAAGGTAAAGTATGTACATATATATATATATATATATATATAGTTAAATATGTGTTTGTATGTGTGAGCGTGTGCGTGTGCGTATGAGTTGAAATTAAATGTTCCATATAAACTTGAATAAACCTGTGTGTGTACGTGCGATTCTACATGAAATGTCCCTTATGTATATATATATATATATATATATATATATATATATGTTTATATTATGCTTGTAAGTCGACATGAAAAGTCCCACGTACATGAACGCGTGTGTGCATGCATGCGAATTGACATGAAACGTCTCATATATATAAACCTAAGGGTACTTAGATAGGTGTGTACAAGTTGTCATGAAATGTCCCATATATATATAGAAAAACCTGTGCTTGCGAGTACGTGCAAGTTGACATGAAATGTCCCATATATATATATATATATATAAACGTATGTACGCGGCATTATGCTGACTCATACAGTACAGCGTTTGTTTAGTGCCCTGCACACGTCGCGGGTGTGTGGCAGTCTCCTATGTTATCCCTTCCTTTGTTACTTACGCATATGTTAAATACGAATTTGTTAAAACTTTGATTGGTGGGCACATTTGTTCTCGAAATTTGATTGGTGGGCGCGTTTTTGTTTTGTAGAATTTTTTCGTAACTCAACTCAAGAAAAATCTACTGTATGGAATTGTCAGCACAAGTATCAATAAATAAATGAAAAACGGGTGGCATTATGCGAACGTCAGCATAAGTACGCTAATGTCTGCATAAGTCACGATTCATCTTTGATTTTGTCTGCATAATACCTCATTCATAAAAATATATATATATATATATATATATATATATATATATATATAAACAAAAAAATTGCGGGTGGACGTGAGCAATTTGATATGAAATGGACCATTCATACATATGCAAAAACCTGTCAGTAAGGTCGTACATGATTTGAAATGAAGAGTCGCATGTATATAAAAGCGTGTATGCATGAATGCAAATTGACATGAAACGTCGCATATATGTAAACCTGAAGGAACTCGGATAGGTGTGTGAGAGTTGTCATGAAATGTTCCATATATATAGAAAAGCCTGTGATTATGAGTACATACGAGTTGACATGAAATGTCCCACATATATATATATATATATATATATAATCCTGTGTGTGTGCATGCGCATTGGCATGAAATGTCCCATATATATAAACCTGTATGTGCGTGCGTTGAAATTTACAGAAAAAATCCCATGTATATCAACGTGTGTGTGCATGAATGAAAATTGACACGAAACGTCCCATGTATGAAAACCTGAGAACTCGGATAGGTGTGTGAGAGTTGTCATGAAATGTTCCATATATATAGATAAGCCTGTGATTATGAGTATGTACAAGTTGACATGAAATGTCCCATATATATATATATATATAATGCTGTGTGTGTGTGTGTATGTGTGCGTGCGCATTGGCATGAAATGTCCCATATATATAAACCTGTATGTGTGTGCGTTGAAATTACATAAAAAATCCCATGTATATTAACGTGTGTGTGCATGAATGAAAATTGACATGAAACGTCCCATATATGCGAACCTGAAGGAACTCGGATAGGTATGTGAGAGTTGTCATGAAATGTTCCATATATATAGAGAAGCCTGTGATCATGAGTACGTACGAGTTGACCCGAAATGTCCCATGTATATATATACATATATAATCCTGTGTGTGTGCATGCGCATTGGCATGAAATGTCCCATATATATAAACCTGTCTGTGGGTGCGTTCTAATTGACGTGGAATGTCCCACGTATGTATGTATGTATGTATATATACATATATATATATATATATATATATATATATATATATACTAGGGGTACCACTGCTCGCGCTGCTCACAACCCCCAGTTATGCTATAAATATAATTATATATTAAACATTTATTATTAATATTATATTATATAATGTAATATTATTTAATTTATTATATAATATAATTTTTATCTAAACTCTAAATAAATATTTTTACTATTTCTATTAATATTAATTATTTATGTTACTTTATATAAAAATACCTCAACACTATTTTGTTCATTATATTTCAAAAAGAAGAGATATATATAATTATTATTAATTCATTATTTTTTTATTTTATAAAAAAGAAGAGATATATAGTGTTGAGGTTCGGCTTTCCACACCACCTTACATTTCAAACCTTTATCAATATAACTTATAAATATTTATTTTTAAATCAATATTAATTTTGAATAAATTTGTAAAATTTTTTTGTTAATATAATTATATAATATATGAAGTTTTAAAAAAGGTGTGTAACATAGAGGTACCTTGATGGCGCGTTAGATTTTTTGATTAGTGGAAACCCTCGCCAGTAGCCCTAAAAACCACTTAGTCTTATAAAATATATTTTATTTTAAATATTTATAATATATTTAATTATATGTAGTATAACTTAAAAATAGTGTTATTATTGTTATGATATTAATGATCATTAGTTTAAAATATATTGAAAATTTTGTTGATAATTTAGTATATTATTTGATATATCGTAATGATTTTGAGTTTTATAAGATTTATAGGATTATTTTGTTATAATTCCTTTTTTATATCTTTTTTCTCATTTTAAACATTTTATGAGATATATAAAAAATTCATACTAAAATTTATAAATTTATTATGATATTGTAAATGAAATTATTACATGATCATTATATCATATTTTATTTAAAATTTAGTTATTTATATAACGAATAAATAAATAAAATAATTTTAAATTATTTTATACTTACTTATACTATATTTACCTGTATAAAAGTTATGAATATGAATTTTTTATTTATTGTTGTTATTAGTTAAATTATTTATTTATTAAAATTTCGTTTTATAAATTTTAAATAATCATAACTTTTAAATATTTTAGTTAATTTTTAAATATTCTAATTTTTTTTGTTTTTAATAATATTAATAATTTAAAAAATTTTTTTTAAAATATATTATTATATATTTAAATATTTATGATTTATTTTAATTTTTCATATTTTATTAATAATGTTAGCTAATCTTAATAAATAATTAGAATAAATTTCATGACTTTGATTAAAGTAATATTCTGCTATTGGTTCGCTTATATTTATTTTATATTTTATAATTTCATTCGCATAATATTTATAATACTCTGGTACTTCATTCCAATTTTTAAATTCAAATTGTTCATTATTTTCCTCTATATACGAATTAATAATATTATTTAATTAAGAAATTATTGTATTGCTTATTGAACTATTATTATCTAGACTTTCTAAATAATATTCATATTCTTCTTGGAAATTTAAATGTTCTTCAATTTGATCATTTAAATTTTCCATCAATTGTTGATCATTGACATTGTTAATTTCAACATAATGACCTTCTATTGGATCCCATTCAATCATTTGTTGATCATTAACATTGTCAATTTCAACATCATTAATTGAATTCCATTCCATTATGTTTTTTTATTTATATATTATTAAAAATTTTTAATGTTTATAATTAATATAAATATAACCTGAAAAAAATAAAGTTTAATTAATAAAATAATTTATAAAAAATTTATTTAAATAACATTAAATTTTTGTTAAATTATAATAAAATTATTTTTCTAATATTTCTTTCCAAACTATGTTAGGTATAATATCTTTGTTTTCCGATTCATTTTGAATATATATTTTATTTACATTTTTACAACGTGAAAGAGCAACATATAATTGCCCGTGAGAAAATAAAGGTTTTTGATGAATATTCCTATATTTTCGAAACTTTGGCCTTGAGATTTATTAATTGTTATAGCAAAAGCTAATATAACAGAAAATTGTTTTCTATATAAAATAAATGGTAAAGATGATGATTCATTAGTGTTTAATGTAATACGTGGTATAAAAACTTTATTTCCTTTATTTTCTCCAGTAATTATTTGTGCTTCTATGTTATATTTGAATAATTTAGTTATTTTTAATCGCGTTCCATTACATAATCCATTTTTTATACTTAAATTTCGAATTAACATAATTATGGTATTTACTTTTAATTTCAGTTCGTGTGGAGGTAATCCTTCTCTTATGTTATTTAACATTTCTATTGGATAATTCAAATGAATATTATCATCCGTTTGATCTACACCTTTGTATGTTGCATAGTCAATGCTATAATAAGTTTTTGTTTCATTCTTAATTAATTTTAAAATTCTGTTATTTAAAATATTTACATCTTCATTATGTGTGCTCAAAATGACATTTTTTGAAAAACAATAATTTTCGTTAATGTTTTTATAAATTTTGGCACAGACGTCATTAGTTTTCCATTTTTCTGGAATAATAAATGGATTAATGTTTCCTCCTCCTATATTTAATAAAAATGAAGAGAAACTGTCATTATTAGATCTTATGTTTTTTTTAAATTTAAAAATATGAAATAAGGGCCAAAGATTTGAATATTTTATAGTCTCTTCAATTATAGTATTTCTTCTTCCATATTTTAATACTGGTAGAATTTGTCGAAAATCTCCACCTAAAATAATTATTTTTCCACCAAAACTTTTATCATTATGACAAACATCTTTTAAAGTTTTGTCTACGATTTCTAAAGCTTTTTTAGGAATCATAGATGCTTCATCCCATATAATTATATCTGTTTCTCTTAATTTTTTTTTATCTGAATTAAATTTTAAAAATGCGCTTTCAATGTTATTTAAATCCAATGGTAATCTAAAAGTTCTGTGACTTGTTAAACCTTTAAGTAATAAAATTGAAGCTATTCCGGTCCAAGCCATCGATAAAAATTTTTTTTAATGCTTATATAATAATATATTAATGTTTTGTATAAGAAAGTTTTTCCGGAACCTCCTGGTCCATCTATGAAAAATATTTTTTGTTTATTATTTATTATTTTTTCAAAAATTTGTTTTTGATCATTATTTAATTGTTTATACATTTTATCAAATTTTTTTTACTAAAATTTATAATTTCATCATTAATTTCTTCATTTTCTTCAATGTATGTTTTATTTGGTTCTGGTAAACCAAAATTTTCACATGACATATCTTCTAAATTTAATATTTGATTAATATGTGATAAAGCTTTATTTTCTTTATTATCTTTAAAATCTTCTGTAAAAATTTTTATATTTGTTCCAAATAATTTTACCTTGAATATTTTCACATAGTAAAAAACATGCAAAAAATTTACGTAGTTGTATTGGTAACATAACTTGACATGCTTCTTCAAAAATATAATAAATTTCATTTTCGTGCTCAATTAAATTCATTGCTAAAGCTGTTTCTTTATAAGTATTATAAGTAATATTTTCGTGAGTTCGTAAATCTGTATAAGATGTTGCACCTTTTATTCTATTTAATATTAATTTTAGAAAAAAACGTTCACTATCTTTAGGAGATACTACATTTAATCTACCAATAGCTATGTTTTTTCTATTTTTTGATCGTTTTATCCAAGATTTTGTGTTAGAATTGAAAATATAATATTGTGGTATGTTAACATATTTAATTTTTTTAGCAAAATCATCTTTTTTATTCAAAGTAAACCATGCGGTTAACGTTGTTTCGTATTTATTTAATGCTGAATCTATATCATTTTCATTAAAAATTATTTTTTGTTGATTTTCTGTATGAATACTTAATCTTATTACAGAATGACTTCTGCCACATAATGGTAATTCTTGTAATCTCCATGCTGCTTCCATTGGACTTAAGTATCTACCATCTATATATTGTGTTATTTCATCATATACTTCTTCTTCATTTTCTTTTATTTTATTTTCTTTTATTTTGCAATATGCTTTATCTACTCCTTTATAAATATAGTCGTAAATATATTTAATACTTTGTATTGACATACAAAGTTCAGTATTAATATGAGCAGCATATTTTGCTAATAAAAAACTATTGTAAGGAATTACCATTGAATTATCAACTTTTATAATTTTTTTGTTATTTTTAAAATTGTAGATATAATTATCAGAAATATTATTTCGTCGTTTGTATTGTGGATATTTATTTTCTTCAATTTTAGTACATTCAGTAAATGGTTTTGGAAAATTTTTTTACATATATTTTTATTTTCATCATAACATGGAGATTTGCTAGTATGTGGTCCGTGTAACATATGTTTAATTACTAATTTTTGTAAATTTATATTTTCCGATGATGGTATTTCAGCTGAAATATACTTATCAATAGATTCTACAGTAAATATTTTATGATTATGGTGTAATGTGATAATGATATGTGCATGAGGTAATCCTCTTTTTTGAAATTCTATGGAAAATACATAAGCTATTACAGGACCAAAAATTTCATTTTTATTATATCATTTAATAGCATTTTAAATTTTGCATAAAATAATCTTACTGTAATATTTGGTATATCATTAGGAGTTGTTCCTTCAGGAAAATTTTTTAAAATTTCTTTAAGTTCTTTCCATATGTGGAACAGTAATAAAAAATAAAAAACATATTAAAAGACATTTACAATTACATAACCAAAATAATCAAAAATTTACATGTTACATTTGTAACAAAATCATTTTACGACATGATCATTTTTTGAGACATTTAAAAATTCATAATAATTCTTATAGTTACATATGTGAATGTGGAAAAGGTTTCCAACGATTGGATTCTTTAAATCGACATAAAAAATACATAATTAAGATATTTTAAAAATTGTTTATTAAAATTTTGATACATCTTAAATAATGTAAAAAGGGAATAAAATAATAAAAGGAATTATAAATAAATAATCCTAGAAATTTTAAAACTTAAACATTATGATGTATCTAATTTAATAATAAACTTATTAAAAAATTTTTAATATTATTTGAAATAGTTTATTTTTTAAATTTCTTATAATAATTTATATTATTTATTATTTTATTTTTCTTTAATATCAATATTTATATAATATAAAATAAAATATATTAAAAAAATATATAAAAGTGGTTTTTAGGGCTCCTGGCGAGGGTTTCCACTAATCAAAAAATCTAACGCGCCAATAATGGTACCGCTATATTATACACCTTTTTCTATTCAATAAATAAATATAAATAGTTATTAATCTTGAAAGTTATATAAATTTAAACATAAATATTAATATCAATTAATTTTAAAAGTTGTATAAATCAATACTATTAAAGGTTTATAATGTAAGGTGGTGTGGAAATCTGAATCCTCAACACTATATGCTTATTTTTATTTTAATACAATAAAATATTTATAATATGAATAAATTATTAAAAATCATTATGTTTTCAACAAATGAATTAATTATAGTGTTGAGGAATTGTAATAGAATTAATTTAAATTTATATTTATTAATTTCAGATAAACTATGTAAAAAATGGTAATAAGATATCTGATGAGGCACATGTTTTTCATTTTAAATATTATAAATTGTAATTTTATGCAACTACTTTCGAGTTTTCAACAAAAAAAAAATTAAAATTTTTATATTTTTATGTAATATTATACATAAATAAAATATAATAAAAAAATATAAAACTATATTATGCAGTATTTGATGGTTCTAAAAAGTTGTGGGGGGATTGTGGGGGGTTGTGGGGGGACTGTGGGGGGGGGGTAATGATCGATGTCATAAAATAACGTAAATTTACGTTATTTAATTAATAACAATCACGTGGGGGGGGGGGCGTGGGGAGGCACCGACTGAATTTTGGTTCATATAACTATATATATATATATATATATATATATATATATATATATATATATATATATATATATATCAACTTGTCTGTATGTGTGCGTTTGGGTCGACACGAAATGTTGCATATATATGAGCCCAGGTGCGTATGTATGTGCGCGTCCACATCTGTTTTTCTATATACATATATATGATAAAAATTCCTTTAAAACGTTTAATTAAAAATGAATTATGGAATTTTTAATTAAAGCCCTCGAATTCATAAATCATAATGATAACTGACGCTCTTTCAATTCACGATTACATTTTGATTTCTTAATTGAAATTTATTTAATTAAGGATTCCTTTTGATTTTGGAATTAAAGCCCTTTCAATTCACTATTAAATTTTGATTTCTTAATTGAAATTTATTCAATTAAGAATTCCTTTCGATTTTGGAATTAAAGCCCTTTCAATTCACGATTACATTTTGATTTCTTAATTGAAATTTATTTTATTAAGGATTCCTTTTGATTTTGGAATTAAAGCCCTTTCAATTCCCGATTAAATTTTGATTTCTTAATTGAAATTTATTTAATTAAGAATTCCTTTTGATTTTGTAATTAAAGCCCTTTCAATTCACGATTACATTTTGATTTCTTAATTGAAATTTATTTAATTAAGAATTCCTTTTGATTTTTTAATTAAAGCCTTTTCAATTCACGATTAGATTTTGATTTGTTAATTAAAATATTTTTAATCATTAATTTAAAAGGAATTGTTAATTAAATAAAACTCTAATTACGAATTCAAAAAGGATTTGTAAATTAAAATTTATTTAAAGCCCAAAATGATTTAAATATTTGCAACCCTGTATCTAGGATAGTGGACCCGAAAATCAGTCTGACGTCTAGTATTTTTGGAAAAATATTTAAGAGTGAAAATAGACAAAATCGAAAAAAATCCTTTACCCCTCTATTTTTCATTTTTTATAACTTACCAAAAAAAAGTTTATGTGAGGGTGGGATAGGTTAGCATATGGATTTTATTACACCTTAGAACATCCTTTAAAAATTTTCAATTCCGTCTTGTCGCATACTCTTACTTCTGAACGCTCAACATGCGAAGTATTGAACGACACATGGTTAAAATTTTTTGGCCATCTCAGTCAATATTTCACATGTTGAGTGTTTAAAAAGAAAAGTATTAAGTTTTCATTATCTGCGAAAATTTTCTATCATCTAAAAGAGGAATATTATGTAAAATGAATTGTATATTACTATAAATTTTTTTTAAAAATCAATTGAGAAAAGTATTTTCATACAGTGGTGTAACGCATACACCATCTAAGCATAAGGTGCATGTTAAAGTCGATATAAAAGGACAGAGATACCGGGCAAGACGGTCATTGGTTATTCTATAGGGCATAGTCTTCGGCGCCGTACGACATACTTCGGCTTTTCCGACAAGGAGAAACGTTGAGAGAGAGAGAGAGAGAGAGAGAGAGAGAGAGAGAGAGAGAGAGAGAGAGAGAGAGAGAGAGAGAGAGAGAGAGAGAGAGAGAGAGAGAGCGAGAGAGAGAGAGAGCGGGTAAGCAATGTAGTCGAGAGCGAATGCACTGGTCGTGCAGCATAATATAGGTCATAATATAAACATCCCAAGTTTTAGAGTACGCATGCACCCACATAAGTGTGGCGTACGCTCTAACGGGGGTCATTCTATTTCTGGCGCTGCTATTACCCCCACCACTCGTACATCTCCACTCGTTGTTGTACACACGCTTATACGTTAATACTAGCTGGTTACACAGACACACACAGTTGTAAAGCTTATATATATATACATATATACACATATATACATACATATATATACATATATACATCACTTGTACAATGTAGTGTTGATTTTCAGGGTTTTTCTCTTTTTTCCACTTGTAAAATATCACTCTTTAAATTCGTAAATGCAGGAAAATATACAAAATCGGTAAATATATACAATAAAAATATACAAATCGGTAATATATCAATAATATTAAAAACTTGAAATATTCTAAAATTATACCAAGTGACAAACTCTCAAAAAATCCGTATTTCTTAAAAAAAATTCAATTTTACTAATTTTTTCAATAATTCTTTTCAATAATTTTTTTTCAATAATCTACTGATTTTAACATTTTTCATTTTTTCATTTTTTTTTTCATTTATTATTATTAACATTTATTATTAACATTTATTATTTATTATTAACATTTATTATTTATTATTATTTTCCACGAAATTCCCGATTATCGAGAAGCGAGATAAGGCCGAGCGATAAGGCTCTCAGCAGACCGAATCGGCATACGCGTCCCCCAAAACTGGCATACTCGCCCCCCGGGGGCGAGTATGGCGGTCCTCTGTGACGTCACAACTGTCTGGAGTTCTCGCCCCCTTTCTACTAAGGTAAGCAAGTAATTATTACACAGGCTCACAAAAAAAAAAGTTGGTGCTTCTGGGATGGAGACTATACTTTTCTTTTGTATTTTTTCCCGCTGAATGCGAGTCCGGCGTCGAAAATAGGGGGTAGGCCGTATATTTTGAACATAACCTCAAAAAACTGTCAAAAAACCGTGTCTTTGTGGAAAAACATGAGGAGAAAAAACGAAAATTGTTTATTATAATGCATTTTGGCCTGCTGAATTCGAATTTGTTATAAAAAAAGAGAGTCGACCGCCTAATTTAGAACAAAACCTTAAAAACTGTCAAAAAACCGTTTTTCTGTGAAAAACATGAGAAGAAAAAATTAAAATTGTTTATTTTTATGCATTTTAGTTTGCTTAATCCGAATTCGTTACGGAAAAAGAGATTCGACCGCCTAATTTTGTACATAACCTCAAAAACTGTCAAAAAACCGTGTTTCTGTAGAAAAACATGAAAAAAAATAATGAAAATATTTCGAACACATCAAAAACACTTTATTTTTATGTATTTTAGCCTGCTGGATCCGAATTTGTTATGGAAAAAGAGAATCGATTGCCTAATTTTGGAGATAATCTTAAAATACTACTCAAACGTCAATTTGCACAAGAGCTAAATTGACTTACGCTTGCGTATACGCTTGTCTTCGAACGACTTATGCAAAGGATTCCTACGTCTCTTTTTCTTATTAGGTTGTATTTCTCTTTTTAGCATCCAACAATAGTCCGCCATTATGTTTACGCTACATTTTCTTTGCCATCTACGTTCAAATTCCTTTGTATCCTGATGAAATCTTTCACCATGCTCTTCACTGTAGTCACCTAGGACTGGTGGAAATTCATCAATGTGCGAACCGAGAAAGTGGAGTTTCAAATTCATTAAGCAACCTAATTTTTTGAAATTTCGTACCATATTTTCTATGATGCTCTTGTAGTTCTCATCTTTATTGTTACCAAGAAATTTTGTTGCAACATCTTGAAAACTCATCCAGGCTGCCTTCTCGGTATCATACATACTTGTGACGAATTCTTCGTCCCTGAACATTTTGCGAATTCAAGGTCCATCAAAGATACCTTCCTTCAATTTAACTAGAGTTATATTCGTAAAGATGGTTTCTAAGTATTTGAAGCATCGCCCTTCTTTATCGAGAGCTTTAACAAATTGTTTCATCAGCCTTAATATGTAAAGCCGGTAAAAGAATCTTGCTAGGATCGACAAGAGGACGATTGATGACATTCTGAAAACTGGAGTAAGTGATAGTCTCGCTGGCCACACTTTTGTATTATAATGTTTTGCTCTATCTCGACTGTCGAACATGCATAAATAGCATGGGTTCTTGGTCAAACCTGATTGTTGACCTAGTATCATTGACAATATTTTCATGTCTCTGCAAATTAACCATTTATGCTTACTATACTTTATTTTATTTGAAACGTTTTCGATGTTACAGTATTCTTCTTTGAATACAGTTGAAGGATGGTATCTTTGATGGACCTCCAATTCGCAAAATGTTCAGGGACGAAGAATTCGTCACAAGTATGTATGATACCGAGAAGGCAGCCTGGATGAGTTTTCAAGATGTTGCAACAAAATTTCTTGGTAACAATAAAGATGAGAACTACAAGAACATCGTAGAAAATATGGTACAAAATTTAAAAAAAAATGAGGTTGCTTAATGAATTTGAAACTCCATTTTCTCGATTCGCTCATCGATGAATTTCCACCAGTCCTAGGTGACTACAGTGAAGAGCTTGGTGTAAGATTTCATCAGGATATGAAGAAATTTGAACGTAGATGGCAAGGAAAATATAGCGTAAACATGATAGCGGACTATTGCTGGGTGCTAGAAAGAGAAGTGCAACCTAATAAGAAAAAGAGACATAGGAATCCTTTGCATAAGTCGTTCGAAGACAAGTGTATACGCAAGCGTAAGTCAATTTAGCTCTTGTGCCAATTGACTTTTGAGTAGCATTTTGAGTTTATCTTCCAAATTAGGCGGTCGACTCTCTTTTTCCATAACAAATTCGGATTCAGCAGGCCAAAATGCATAAAAATAAATAATTTTCTTTTTTTCTTCTCATGTTTTTCCACAGAAACACGGTTTTTTGACAGTTTTTTGAGGTTGTGTTCAAAATATGCGGTTAACCCCCTATTTTTGACGCCGGATTCGGATTCAGCGGGAAAAAATACAAAAGAAAAGTGTAGTCTCCATCCCAGAACCACCAACTTTTTTTTTGTGGGCCTGTGTTATCCTACATATTTTCCATTTCCTTAATTTCTAAAACAAATTCTTGAGTCTGCAAGTAAAAACCTTATCGTACGCTTTAGTTCTACCACGCAAAAATCTTCCTGTCTGTGTAACCGCTAGACGCAGCAGGGGCTGTAACGCAAGAATAGCATAAAATATAATAAATATTTAATTTTGACGTTACAGCTTCAGAACTGGTAACAATTCGGTGGGATTTCTTGCAATTTAAAATCGCGGAATATCGTTAAAAGCTATAAAGAAAGATGATAAATTTTTTTTACCAATATAATTTAATTATGAATTTCAGTGTGATAAAAAAAAATAAAAACTATAAAATGGAATTTCAAATAAAACTTTGAATAATATAAAATCTTATACTTAACAACTTTATACATACATAAAGTAATTACATGCTTAATCTCGTTGTTTTTTAACAATACTAAATAAACGCTCTTTTTCAAATCATTTTTGTTCTATATTTTATGTCGAAAAATAAAAGCAATATAAATTAATAAACAAAATAAAAGAAAATAAATGATTAACAAATATTGTTAATAATAAAATAATTAAACATTGATAAATAATAGAAATTTACAAATCTTAATTAATACTAAAAGATAGATATATCTTATCATAATATATACGCATAGAAACTTTTTATAATATATGATCTTTTTTATAATTAATCAACTATATAAAAATAAATTAATCAATTTTAAATCTACAAATAACAATAAACGTGTTCTATTTCCTTTAATTATATTATAAGATTTGTTCGATTAATAAGCAAACAATAAGGTATAGTACACGTAGATGCTAACCTTTTATCAATGTTTTATCTATACTAACAAGAAGAGCAATCCACCTCCGGGAAACGCATTCGGCTGAAACTGCAGGATATGATTTTTTGATGAAAAAAAATGAACCCGTGTTTTTTCTTTTCGTCGAATAGGCCCCCTAAACAAGGATGTAGACATTATTTTAAAAATACGGTGAATAGAAGCCTTTATAAGAACTTAAATAACCAAAGAACTAAGACTCTTACAAAAAAATGCATAAAATGAAACACGAATCGAATGCTTTAATTTAAGTTCTGTTGCATAAAAAAAGCTTTTGTTGTTCGAAAGTTATTCTTAATTAAATATTACCACGTATTTACTTAATATTTTTAGCATATAAAATATGATCAATTTTTCACGTTATTTTACGTTTTTTCACGTTATCAATCACCTCTAACTTTTGAACCACTAAAGATTTTTTAAGGATTTCTTCATGTCATCGGAGTAGACCAACTCAAGGAATGGTCGTCCCGACAGGTTAAGTTTTAAGACGACGACAACAAAACACCATGGAGAATACAATCACCTGCAAGAAGCGAACAAGGATATAGACCGTATAGTCACTCCGATTCACCTGGTCGAAATGGTAGAGGAAGATTCAGAAACGGATCTTACGAAAGGAGCATGTCGCGCGCAGGGGACGACAAAAATTACGGATCATACAACCGTTTGAATTTACCTGGACGTGACAATCGAGGGAGATTCGGGTACAACAATTATGGGAGAAACGACGTCAGACCACAAAACCCTATAGATTAATCCACTAGAAGATACCCCAATAATCATATGAGTAGAAACAATAACTACCACTCTGAACGACACGATAATAAATATTCCAACAAAAACGAATATAAAAGAGAACCTAGAAATCTTAATCCTAGAATCGCCACTAGTTATCTAGAGGTCAGAGCACGTTCACCCACCCCAACCAGACATATACCCCTGGCGCATTATCCATATATGCAACCGATGTGCCACCCCTAGCCCCAATGGCATATCCGTATCCGTACCCATACGGGTCGCCATACCAACCACAATACCCTCCTATGATATACCAACAAACAAGGCCTCAGGAGGTTTTAAACTCATTGCCTACTCGTCAAAAGGACGCCTCGACGAGCAAGCCAAATCAGGAGCGTCCACTTGCAATAAAATTTATAACTGCAACAGATTTACAAGAGAAAACAGTCACAGAGGAACGGGACCAGTAATCAAACTACAAGCTCCAGAATTAAAAGGACCAATAGAATTCTTGATAGATACTGAAGCAGAAATAAATCTCATCCATGTGAGAGCTATGCAGCCTAGAACTATCATAGCAGCTCATGACGCAATGACCAAACAGGAATAACTACAGATTCTTTTAATACTGCTGGTTCTATGGAAATAACCCTCTTCGATAAGCCCATTAGATTCCAAGTTATAACTGGACATCTCCCCATACCAGCAGCAGGCATACTAGAAGTCGACTTATTAAGGTCCGAATCAGCGGAAATCTCCTTCCATCATAACACTCTGGTAACATCGTTACAACCTATCCGCCCCGTAAAATTCGTAAACTATAAATATAGGGCACCGAAACCCACCAAATATATTTTCGTGCTCGATCCGAAACACCCATTACAATAAACCTACATACAACATATTTAAAAACCGGATATATCCCTAGACTGAAGACCCCCGACAGCATATTCATAGAAGAAGCCATAGTAAAGAACGGCAACCAAAAATGCGTCGTTATAGCAATCAACTCCTATGAAGAGAATGCCGAAATTGAAATTTCACCACAAGAATTACAAGCATACAATGTATTCGAGGAATTAGAAGATTTCTTTGACAGCGACGGTTCAGAAATCGACCTTTCTGCAGATCAATGACTCCTAGAAAAAGATCCTAGACAGCTTACGCTTGGAACATCTAAACTAAGAAGAAAGGCAACATGTTCTAAAAATAGTCGCCGATTTCCCACAGTTATTTCACCTGCCTGGAGACAAATTACCGGCTTTGCTCAGCTCCAACGATCTTCAAGAGCCTCGTGAACATAGTTTTGCTAGGTTTGCAGGACTCAGAACTATTAGTTTTACCTGGACGATGACATCTTTGCCTCAGACTTAGTAGAACATAAGAAAAATATGCGACGACTTTTTAATCAACTCCTTGACGCCAAACTTTAATTACAACCTGACAAGTGCGAATTTTCACGCACTGAAGTAGAATATTTAGGCTATATTATCTCGAATAAAGGAATTAAACCTGATCCAAAAAAGACGATGGCCGTTAGGAATTTTCCAAAGCCCAAAAATCAAACAAACATAAAGCAATTTTTGGGATTTGCTGGATATTACAGACGATTCATAAAAGAATTCTTGGCAAGGGCGAGACCCCTCTCGAACCTTCTAAAGAAAACTGTCCCTTTCGAATGGACCAAGAAACATGAAAAAAACTTCGAGGACCTGAAAAATGCATTATGCAGTGCATCAGTTCTCCAACACCCTGATTTTGAAAAACCTTTTACACTTAGCACTGACGCATTTGATTATGCCGTGGGTGCAGTATTGAGTCAGGGAGAAATTGGCCGAGATCGACCGATAGGATACATGTCACTAATGATGAAACCAGCAGAAAGGAATTATACAACAACCGAAAAGAAATGTTTGTCTATAATATACGCTGTTTACATTTTCGTCCATCTACGGACAAGAATTCACGCTCGTAAGCGACCATGAACCACTCAAGTGGACAGAACCGGTAAAACCACCAATTCAGCGGTTAATAAGATGAAGAACTCGATTGAGAGAGTACGAATACAATTTTTTCCACAAACCTGTAGGCCAGTCAATAGACCGAAAAAAAGTCTTATTTTGCCAAAATTTGTAACTGGCAATGACCTATGCGATCATTCAAAAGATAGTCCGTAGATGTTTACTTATATGTTTTGGACTAGCAACTATGATTTATTAATTAGTTATTAACAAATTAGTGCAAAAAAACGCGTTTTTTTTTGTTTTTGTTTTTTGCTAATAAAACGAAAATTATTTGACGAATTGTTATGGTGTCAATGAAAAAGTTGTAGAGAATTGAATTATCAACAAAACGAGAGGTCAAACGATCCGATCGAGAAAATTTTCATTTTTAAAAAAATTCATAGGTATGTTGTTTATTAATATTAAGAGCTGAAATTCAGCACAGAAGTAGATAATTATATCTATTTTTAACATGCCAAAGGCAGATACTATCGGACAATTAGATTATGTGCCATTGCAAATTTTTTTTTTTCGGTATTCCTCCCTTCTTTATATTACCGATTGAGAACGTCGTACATACATTTTTAAAAGGGATTTGAAAACTAGAAACAATATACTATCAAACGTATATTCTAAGTTTTCATTAAAATTGTGTAAAAAGGGTGAAATATGCACTCGAACATCGACGTAAACGGTCGAGCGCGCGGTACACAGCAAAAAGTGGGGATGGAGGAGAAACGATATATATAGATATACCGGCGCGCAGCGTGAAACGTTAAATTTCTCAACTGGCTTGTTTTTGGTGATGAATGCACTTATATTAAAGTGTTTTATTTATTAATTAGGGTATTTTTAACCGAAAAATCTGATTTCCTATTCAGATTTCACGAATAATGAAATCTAAAGGTATTCTACAGTTTCTCCTCCATCCCCACTTTTTGCTGTGTACCGCGCGCTCGACCGTTTACGTCGATGTTCGAGTGCATATTTCACCCTTTTTACACAATTTTAATGAAAACTTAGAATATACGTTTAATAGTATATTGTTTCTAGTTTTCAAAACCCTTTTAAAAATGTATGTGAGACGTTCTCAATCGGTAATATAAAGAAGGGAGGAATATCAAATAAAAAAAATAAATTTCGATTGCACAGAAACTAATTATCCAATAGTATCTGCCTTTGACATGTTAAAAGTAGATACAATTATCTACTTTTGTGCCAAATTTCAGCTCTTAATATTAATAAACAACATAGCTATAAATTTTTTAAAAAACGAAATTTTTTTCGGTTTTTCCGAATTTTCTTCAGTTCTAATAAATGGATCGGATTGTTTGACCTCTCGTTTTGTTGATAATTCAATTCTCTACAACTTTCCTATCAACACCATCATAATTCGTCGAATAGTTTTCGTTTTATTAGCAAAAAACAAAAAAAAAACGCGTTTTTTTGCACTAATTCGTTAATAACTAATTAATAAATCATAGTTGCTAGTCCAAAACATATAAGTAAACATCTACGCACTATCTTTCAAATTATTGCATAGGTCGTTTCCAGTTACTAATTTTGGCAGAACAAAACCTTATTTTGACTGGCCTACTGGTCAATTAAACATCAATGCTGATGCACTATCTAGGAACTCACTACCAGGAGATGCAATAGCATTACCCACGAGTTCATCTGCCAAGTTCAAGGCTTTAGCTCCCCCGGAACCTCTCGGACGACCTCCAGGTACTAAAAACAAACCGCTACCAGTATTATCAACATCCATGACCTCTGGCTCCACCATAGCTGATATAGTAAGGACTCGACATGCTAGTAAGGACCAAGTCCTCCCTTCACCTAACATAAAGGTGAAACGAAGTCAATCGGAACCACCACGGCTACGTAAACCAGCCTTGAAAACCTAAGTAACTACAAGAATGGAACCTAACAGCTCAAAGAAAAAGAATATTCGATCTCAGGAAGACATTCAAAACAAACCCACATCACTAACTTCTTCAAACAATGATTCAAAACCTATACGCCCAGCTAAGTTTACAAGAAAAGTGATATTTGAACCAATCGAGAATTCGAATTTAACAACCTTACCACCAATAGCTCGTAAGAGACACAGCAGCTTTTCAAGCCTTGTGCCCCAAAAACCACCAATAATTAGACAAACATTGTCACAAGATGAACAGACAAATCACGAGGAAGAAGAACCATCAACCAGACATACAATCACCGAATCAGCCCCTCGTAAGAGCTCGAATTCCGAAGACTCAGCATCAATCGACTAATATTGGTAGGACGAAACGACCCATAGAAATTAACTCATAACTCGTTCCACTCCTGTGGACCAAGAATTAACCAACTATAATAACCAACCACGTCCCAGGAACAGGTTAGTCCCTATTGAAGAAAATAACAGTTCTGACGATTCCTCGACAGAAGACAACGTAGAAATCCATTATCCTCTAACCAAGATATCTAACACCGTACCACCAGAATTATTTTATCCCAAATTCATGAAAATACCAAATAATGTTTTACGGATCAAATTAATAAATAAAAGCCTAACCCATAAATAGGATAATCTACTCCACTTCATGTCTGCTGACTGTGAATTCACAATTCCAATAGCAAAGTTATTAATAGACCTAAACCATTTAGATAAATATGAGATAAAGAAACTAAAACCAAAACAAGGACAAGTACTAATAACACCAAGAACCAAGACACATCTATTTAACGCAGTTTTTAATAACAGACACTTCGATGTGTTTGCAGAACAAGAGCTTCGAAATACGCTTAAAAATTTGACAGAATGCACAAAGGAATACAATATCAAAACTTTACGAATCTCTAAACAAAACAATTAAATTAACAAAATGACATTTACAACCTTTCTATAAGTACTAAAAGAATCACTAAATCACTGTTACTGTCAAATCTTTGTTTGCTATGAATCAACCACTATACCCCCAGACAACATGAGAAAACGAATTATTGAAGAATTCCACGCGAGTATGATAGGAGGTCACAAGGGAGTAACAAAAACGTACCGGAGGATTAGAGAAAAATTTTTCTGGAACGGAATGAAAGAGGACGTGACAGAGTACGTCCGGAACTACCGATAGTGCCAAGAACTCAAGCTAGTCTGAATCAAAAATAGGAAACCGATGATTATTACAGATACACCTATAGATCCATTCAACAAAATATCAATCGACACTGTTGGGCCACTCCTAATCACCCCTGAAGGTAACCGGCACCTATGAACTGAGCAGGATAATTTAACTAACAAGGAGAGTATCACATGTGCGGGTCACAGATTTGTCTGAAACTGCGGGAAATAGTTGATCTTACCTAAAAAACATGTTTCCTAAAAGTATAAAGTCTAACGCTCAATATTTCGCTAGTTACAGGTAATTAAAGAAAATCACTAAAAAAGTTACTAGATTTTCAAACACTTACAGTTCTTTAAAATTGATAGCTAGAAGCTTGAAACTTATTTTAAATGAAAGCTGAGCTCAAAGCCTTTCAAAAAAGCACCTGCAGTATGTCAAAATATTATTTTTTCCCAAAGTTATAGCGTAATAAAGATTTGACCTTAATTTTCCTGTTTGAACATTAATAAAAATGTAGCTTAAATAAAAGCTAAAATTCGGTCCAATATTTTTTACGCTATAACTTTGGGAAAAAATAATATTTTGACATACTGCAGGTGCTTTTTAGAAAGGATTTGAGCTCAGCTTTAATTTAAAAAAAGTTTCAAGCTTCTAGCTATCAATGCTAAAGAACTGTAAGTGTTTGAAAATCTAGTAACTTTTTTAGTGATTTTCTTTAATTACCTGTAACTAGCGAAATATTGAGCGTTAGACTCTATACTTTTAGGAAATATGTTTTTTAGGTAAGATCAACTATTTTTCGCAGTTTCAGACAAATCTGTGACCCGCACATGTGATACTCTCCTTGTAAGTACTGCATAGCCGTTCGTATTAAAAATACACAGGCGCAAACCATTGCAGACGCACTAGCAAGGCACGTCACATCCCTTTACGGCTCACCACGCGTCATATTATCCGATAAAGCACCAGCTCTTATCGAAAACATAATGAACCAACTGGCAAAAATCTTCAAAATTCAACAAGTTACGATTTCCAGGTACCATCCTCAACCAAATAGATCACTCGAAAGAAGCCGTATTGTACTTACCGAGTACATACGTCAATATATAGAAAAATATGAAAATTGGGACAAAATTGTACCATTTGCCATATTTTCCTATAACACTAGCATACACGAATCAACGGGTTTTGTACCCTTTGAGTTGGTTTTTGACAAACCGCGTGGACACCAAGCTCCTTGCCCATCGATATGATCGATACCTACACATCATATATGGCAGAATTAATTAACCGATTACAAGATATCAAAGAAATGGCAGCAAACTCTCTTATTGATTCAAAATTCCGGAATAAACTATACTATGACAAAAAGGTTAAAACGCACCCATACTCTACAGTTGATCTAGTCTACGTCTTAAAGGAACCCCGAAAAATAAGCTAGATAAAACTTATACAGGTCCGTATAAAATCATTGAAATTCTAGAAAAACACAATGTTATTTTAGAAGATAAAGACAGAAAATGTACTTTAAAACACTTAGACAAGATTAAGCCTGCTCGCTACCAATAAAAACGTTTTGTTTCAGATGTTAATACCTGTTTTAGCCTTAGCTTTAGTTGCATCAACTACGCTATACAACAATTACAAATAACTCAGAAATATATTATAAAAAGCTACAGGACATACGATATACCAAAGCAGATTGGAAAATAGTATTCTTTATAAACATGAAATCACTACATTATAATGTAACCTTTATAGAAGACACGCTTCAAGGACTTATACACTAATGTTTCCACGGAAAAAATACCCTGAATCTGTGGTCCGATGGTGAAGAGAATGTACGTTTTAAAAGAAGAAGACAAGCTAATAACCAAAATACATAAAGACCTAATTGATGCGATGAACGAAGTGGAACCCATGAAAATTGAGTCACCCAACAATCCTAGTATAAAGAAAAGGAGTGTCCTTTGGATTCATAGGCAGCATTAGCAGATCACTCTTCGGAACCCTTACCACGGATGACGGAGAAATATATGAAAAACAAATTAACGTATTATTTAATAGACAAAGGGAAATAGCCAAAATCGCAAAGGAAGGAACACATATAGTCCAACATAAGTTAACCTATAACAAGTCATTAGACAAATAACCGACTTACACCCAGAATACAAATTTCCTATCCCTGTCACTCACGCACGAATGAAAAAATTAACAGAAATAGCGACCGTTCAACTAAGATTTAGGAATACCAAATTCCTAATAGAAATCAGTGTATGTTAAATAAATTTCTTACCGAATTGTACACAATACATCCAGTACCAATCGCACAATAGCAAGATGACCACCTGGTCACAGCATTTATCACTTGTCAAGCTCAATATATCTCATTGAGTAATGATAAAAGATCTTAAAGTCTCTTATCCGACGCAGATCTAAAATCATGCAAACATGCACTACATTATAGAATATGCACTTATAACGCACCGATATTCGAAGCAAACAACGATCCAGCGTGTGAATACTTACGTCTGTAACAACTAAGTAACAAGGTCTTAGATAAATGTCCAGTAAGTGTGATGAATCAATACAAACCCCATTGGATACACCTTGAATCAATAGATGGATGGCTTCACTCAGTCCATGTCCCAAACATAGTACAAATACTATGTCAAGGACAAAGGCACGAGATCATAGAAATATCAGCAGTTGGAATAATACAGTGAAGACCCAGATGTTCAGCTAGGCACAACCACATAATACTCACAGGACTCAAAACATTAGGAACATCAGTAGAATTTCTATACCTACCACAAATCCATTTGAATATTACGAAAATAGCCGAAAATATCTTCAAAAAAATATCTACACTAAACGAGTCCCTACCATTTCTACCACTAAGGGGTGCCGTTGGATAACTAGAGCCAGATTTTAAATTGGACGAAATACAAAGCCGATACGATAAGATCATAACAGAGACGACCAATGAAAAATTCACCCACTATGTTTCGTACGGAATAATAGGAAGAAACATGTTAATAATAATTGTAATAATTGTAGGTTGTCTTAAATGTCGAAAAGGTCGCCCTCACGAAAGAAATCCACAAATAGATTCCGAAGATGATACACTCGACATTCTACGACCCATAAACGTAATAGAAAACCTTCACCACGAACACATCACAACTCACTACCTCCAAATGAAACAGAAACTTACACAGATGATATGAATTAACTGTAAGCCTCCCCTCACCCAAATGTCACAGGAAAGCAGGCATACAATGACCAACCTCTTAAAAACTTGGATAACAACAATTACGATACGTATGGTGTATACCCAGATTAACGAAGTGTCAATAACGCACTTAACAACAAACCCAGGTATATACTTCCAATATATTGGACCTATTTTACATCAAACCAACTAACAGACGGGTGTCATGAAAATTAACCTTCATGAGATCAGCCATGGAACCATCAAAACGCAAAAGACAATAGACGACTTAACAAATACGTGCAACAGAACCATTCTAATATATCAATTATATTACATGCAAACAAGAGGCATCGCAAGTTTTCTCGACCAGGTTAACACACTGCTACCGGCCATAAGTCAATAACCCTTACCAGTCACCACTGATAAACCCCCTACTACGATCACAAGTAACATAGATACGGAACTTATGATTTCCCGGAAAATAACAAAGGAACTCCAGGATATACAGAACTCTATCAATTTCCGGAGAAACGACACCCTTGCTTACACTATTGCCAACTATTTAGGATCGATCTAGCCAAAACTATCTAAGATAAGAATTTTTGATACTACACATCAATCTATATAAAATGATACTAGAGACAGTAAAATTAGCAGAAATAGGTAAATTGAGCCCTAAACTACTCACGACCGAAATGATCAACTAGTTCTTACAAACAAAATCTAACAACACGTTCACTATGCTTTAACTAACCTCAATCAGTTTCCAGGAAATAATATCAAGTGCGATAAAAAGGACAAGCAAACGTATTCATCGAAAAAAACATTTCACTCTACACAAAGGACAGCTTCATGCTCTATCGTATATACTCCATTCCCGTACCAGCCACCTCCACGGCAATAGTATTACAAAAAAACTTTATAGCAACATCAAGCAACCATGAAAAATATACTTTTTACTTAGAAGAAGACATTTTCAAATGTGCAAGAATCAAAGCAACGACGTTTTGCAATTCACCTAGAAAAATCACTTCAAGAACAATATGCGACACCCAACCACTCTCCAACACACCTGCAAAGGAATGTAATACAAAAACATCATAACAACTCATTAACACATGGACACATTTACAATGTACAAACGCTTAGATCTTTTCAATCCCAAGGGAAGAAGATATCCGTATCACTAGCAATAATGAAAAAGAAGGGAAGATCAAAATAATGGGAATAGGTATAATCGAACTTACGTTCGGATGTCAAGCCTCAACAAGAGATACATTACTAACACCATCACCAAGCACAAATAAAATCAAATAATATTTCCGCTATACCAAGGCCGTGACCATGGCGATAGAGAAGGACACTATAATAAACACAAATAAATGTGACAACCTAATATACAAAATCATCTCTACAATATCTCTTCTATTAACCACTAGCATTGGTATAACGTAGATCATCAAAAAGAACAAAAAGTACATACTACAAAAAAACAATGTGAAATCCAGCAAGAACTACTATCAGTAATCACCCAACCACAAGAAGAACTGTACATAATCTCGACTAATATTCACGACTAAGTTTCCCTTCCCAGAGAAATAGCACTAAACTAAATTAAAAAAAAAAATTGGTATAGAGAGGGAGTTACATAAGGACAATGGATTTCCCTTACTGCAGACCCCAGCCTTTATACTCTTACCATCATTACTTTTCCTTACACCAACCTATCACTAATATTTTTTACCCAAACTTTGTATTCTTTATTATTTTTTTTTTCCACAGATGCAAGTTCCGATACTGCTCGCTTTACTTACCTTCCCCTTAACCTACTGCATGAGAAGCAATTTGCCCTACTCCATCATGGATATAGAACATCCATCAGGGCTTTACTTCGAAGACATAGGAAAAATCACCTATAAAAACACAAACTGGATTCTAACGACAACTATGGACCAAGATCTCATTAATCTAGAGAAAAAAAGCGTTGAACAAAAATTCGAAGATATCTACGCCAAATGTCCAAAAATACTTAAAATATGCCAAGCAATGCTCGACTAACTAGGAGAGTGTCACACCTCCGGATCACAGATTTTGCTCAAACTTCGGGATAAGTTTTTAGATGATAAAATATGAAAAAAGCTAAAGTTATAGTCATAAATACTCAATATTTCCTTAGTTACAGACAATTAAAGAAAATCACTAAAAAAGTTACTAGATTTTTAAACGCATATAGTTCTTTAGCATTGATAGCTACAAGCTTGAAACTTTTTTAAATTAAAGCTGAGCTCAAATCCTTTCGAATTAGTAGTTATAGCATGTAAAAATATTATTTTTTCCCAAAGTTAGAGCGTGATAAACATTGGACCTGATTTTTCTTTTAAAAACATTAATTAATAATAAAAGCTGAAATTAGGTCCAATGTTTATCACGCTCTAACTTTGAGAAAAAATAATATTTTTACATGCTATAACTACTATTTCGAAAGGATTTGAGCTCAGCTTTAATTTAAAAAAAGTTTCAAGCTTGTAGCTATCAATGCTAAAGAACTGTGGGGATATATACGTGTGAAGGAGTGTGAGTAACCAATCATGTACTGTATGAACGACCCTACCCCCTAAAGACGAGTTAACGTGTGAGCATGAGAGCGTCAGCTCTCTCACTTGACTACCGACTGTATTCCTGGCTTCAGCAAATATAACGCTTAACCATATCTCTCGTGTATTCATTCGACTTAACCTCAAAACCTCTACCTTCTCTCATCTATACTGTGTGGCTTTTGGTTGGAGTCCCAGGCCCCACAATTGGTGACACCGAGTCTTCAGGACACGTTCTGCAGGATTCAAGCCGCGTCGTGAGGCATCATCTCTCATCGAGCATCATCGCCACCGACCGACAGGGTAAAGAGAGAAAGAGAAGCAGCACGCTGCCCCTTTTGGAAATATCAAAGGTGATATAACGAGGTTATTTTATTTTCTTTTTAAAGAAAAGGAAGCTATTTAGCGGCGCAGAGAAAGGCATCAATCTTTTCTTCTGCATAAGTCGCAAATAGTCTTGAACTCTGTGTACTGTCAGGCGCATTCTAAGTCGCGTACAGTGCACAGAAAGTTTAGAATACATAGAGTATATGATATCCTGTAACGTGCAATTAAGTCGCGTACAGGTGTCATAAGAGAGAATTGTACACAGCTCCGAAAGCAAGTGCGACATAAGTACTGCGCGCACGTTCTACGTAAAAATTGTATTGCGTGTGCGGGCGGAGCATGGTAAACGCGAAATAAGCGTAAAATATATTATAATAAGTTGAAGTAAATTCACCTTAGTGGTCAGTTCGTAGAGTTTTTTCTCTTTTCTCATTTAATTGATACACATATAAAATATATACATATATATATATATATATATATAATAAGTGGAAAGCATAAAATATTTAGTTTTTTTTTTCTTAAATATTCAATGCTGTTGTGCGACAAAGAGTCTTTGGGTACGTTGCCTACTGGCTTTTTGCCTCTTTTATAGGCACGTGCTTCTGGGGCATCTGAGTCTATCAGAGCAGCAAATTAATGCATATATGTTATCTTGCGCAGCTAAGGACGTCCTGGAGTTCTGTGCCTACTGGCTTTTCGCCTCTTTTATAGGTACAAGCTACTAGGGTTTACTTGGCCAAACAAGATATTTATTCTTAAAATATCAAAATTAATAGCAATTAATATCCTATTTTCCGCGTATTAATAAATAATAAGTAGGGAAGAAAATGTAAAAATTGTAAGCCATTGCACGCATGAAATATTACAAGTGCAAAATATAAGTAAATGCGAAAAATTGATGTAAGTGTATCGAGGAGAGAGAAAATTCGCGAGGTAAATTTTAATATTAAAATCGAAAATTCTAGAATATTGGAACGAACGCGAGGTGACCGTTCAAGGTTGATAGGTGACAAAAAGCCGTTAGAACGCGACCTTTTATGTTTTGAAAAGCATAGTAGTTAGTCGAGTAACATAAACAAGGCGCGTTTAGACCCAAAGTTATCTCGTAAACAAAGCGAGAATTTTGTACCGGGGGATAGAATTATTTTATTTTATAATATTATTCGTATTCTAGATTATTTATTGTAATAAATATTCAGTTGTATATGCGAGCGTGTCGTGATAATTTATTTATTCGTGTTGTTATTAATTTATTTATTCGTGTATCGTTGTTTATTTATTTATTTATTCAATTGTATATAATTTATGTAAATTCGTGTCGTATTAATTTATTATGTCATAAATTGTTTTCAAATTGTAAATAATTTATGTATTATTTTTTTTTTTCATATTGTATATAATTTTTGTTATATTGTTTAATTTATTAAAGTCGTGTAGCGTGAATTATTATTTTAACCGCTCGTACTGCAATTGTGTATTTAGTTAATTATTATTGGACCGATCAATTATTTTAGACAGACCGTTTTCGGAGCGCATTGCGTATCTTAATTAACGTATATTTTTCCTTTTTTAATTGTTAACACGCGCAAATGAGTATTAACATGGAAGTTGACAATAACAGCGCGTTTAATATCACGGAAATTGCTAGGGTGAATAAGGTTATAAATGATAATTTAGACCTTCAACAGACACCGAATTCTTACGATAAATTTAAAGAACAAGTAGATAGTCGAAGAATAGGGTTAAAAAATCCGCAAAGTAGTCCGCTGGAGGCTGCCGGGGGCATCGCGGAAAAAGGTGCAAATAAAGCACCAATAGGAAATAGGTTCGAGGAGTTTGTAAAAGCCCAAGAGAGAACGCACCGCGAGAGAACGCATCAGTTACGCGATAAATATACAGAAGATTATAAAGTTTGGCTCGCGAAGCTAGAAGAACGCGACAAATTAGTAGAAAAAATGCGTGAAGAGATCGATGCATTGAAAGCGAGTGTAGGTAAACCAGTAGCTATGGTCGGTAATAATAACGCGGTCGGTAATATACCGACAGGAGGCAATGTACCACCAGTAGGCCCCATACCGACGCTAGATAATCAAAGACGTATCGACGCCGCAAATACTAATCAGGAAGTTCCCATACCTACACCGGGCGTAGAGGGCGGCAGTTACCATTACGGTACCCGAAATGTTAACTTGCCATTTTGGCAGCACGACCAGGATACGTGGTTTAGCATTTTCGAGAGCCAGATTAACTTTCCTAGGCCGATGGACGATAACGCAAAATTTTACGCGTTGATAACTAATCTCGATAAAAGCGTAATTTATGAGGCGGCCGAGATTACTAAATTATTGCTGCCGGGACAAAGATACGAAGGATTAAAAAGTCACTTACTAGAAAAATACGGAAGATCCGCCGAAAGTGAATCTAAAATCCTTTTTGCTGGGTATAAAATGGGCGATAAAAAACCCTCGATGTTCCTAAACGAGATGCTGAATATAGCAAAAGGACGGATCCCTCGGCAGATGGTCCTCGAGGCATGGAGGCATAACCTCATCCCTAGTATTAAATATTATATGGCAGGATACGGTGCAGATGCGGATGAAGCGACACTCGTTAGACACGCGGATGAAGTATATAAAAATCTGCGCGAAAGTAAAAAGGAGATAAACGCGGTCGAAAAAAGTAGAGATAACGCGGAAGAAATAGCGAGAATAGAAGCAGTCGTACAAGATCAATTAAGTAAAAAACGCGACTATGCTAGTGAGAGACGAACAAGATCTCGTAGTCGCGATAATAAAGATAGAAATAGAAGTAGATCCGCGAATAAATTTTGTAAATATCATGCTAAATACGGAAATAAGGCTTATAGATGCATAAAACCCTGTGCGTGGAAAAATTCGGACGTTAAAAATATAAATTTCAGAAGAAGTAACAGTTTTAGACCGACTAATAGCGCGAGAAGTCCGAATAGGAGAGAAGACGTTATCAAGTCTTTAAACCCCCAAACCGACGCGTAGATGAGGCGTGCGCGTCTGGTATCGAGTCAATACGTCTCCATATTAACGGCAGGCCGGAGTAGAACCTGATACCGACCGAGTAACAATTGAGTTGTTTGTTATTTACTCAAGTGTTAATCGGTGTATCTTCAAAATAAAGTTTGATCGCAATAGATATTATTATTATGAATATCTATGCACAAGAAAAAAAAAATCTACCGATTTGTTTTTGAGAAAAGTAAGGAACGCCGAAGTAAAAGATTATGTTTATAATATTTTCGCGTTCCTTACTTTTCTCAAAAACAAAGCGATAGATTTTTTTTTTCTTGTGCATAAATATTTGTAATAATAATATCTATTGCGCTTAACCTTCAATTTGCAGATACACCGATTAATACTTGAGTAAATAACAAAAATGCCAATTAGACAAGGACAGCGAATCCGGCCTGCTCTTAAAGATAAAGTCTCGGGTAAAACATTTTTAATTGATTCGGGTGCAGAAGTTTCGCTTGTTCCAAAAAGCGAAGGTCAACGCGAGCAACCTGTCAAGTTCCAATTATATGCCGCTAATAACACGCGAATAAGCACATACGGTACAATCCATATGCAATTAGACCTAGGTTTTAAAAATAAACAATTCGGGTGGACATTTATCGTGGCAGACGTGCCATACGCGATTTTAGGCGGAGATATGCTGAAACAATACCATCTACTACCAGATCTTACGAGAAGAAGACTGGTGGATGGTGAGACGCAAGAGTCCGTCAAAGGATTCAACAAAACCGCCGCATTAGTTCAAATATCGATCGTTGACCCGGGTAATAAATACGCGAAGTTGTTAAGCCAGTATCCTTCAATAGTTGGTATAGAAGATCCCTTGCCGGCAAAACATAGGGGCGTATACCACTACATTAAAACAACGGGACCCCCCGTCGCACAAAGGCCACGTAGACTTCCACCAGAGAAGCTCAGAGCCGCCAAGAAGGCGTTTGAGAAATGGGTCGAGGAGGGTATTTGTAGACCTTCGAAAAGTCCGTGGGCTACACCCATCCATATGGTACCCAAAAAGGACGGAAGCTGGCGTATTTGCGGTGATTATCGTAAACTAAATAACGTTACGGTTCCTGACAGGTATCCCTTGCCGCATTTATACGATTTTACGAGTAACTTACACGACAAAAGTATATTCTCTGCTCTGGACCTCGAACAAGCGTTCTTGCAAATACCAATTTTTCCGGAAGACATACCCAAAACTGCGGTTGTCACGCCTTTCGGTCTCTTTGAGTATCTTGTAATGACGTTCGGGTTCAGAAATGCCGCTCAAACCTTCCAGCGGTACGTCAATCTAGCCCTGGGAGATTTAGACTTTGCATTCGCGTTCGTGGATGATATTCTCGTTGCATCTTCATCGCCAGAGGAGCACGAGGAACACCTTAAAATTGTATTTGAACGGCTCGCCAAGTTTCACTTACGTTTAAACGTGGATAAATGCAAGTTCGGCGTGTCGGAGTTAATATTCCTTGGACACCAGGTAAGCGGGGAAGGATTCCGCCCGGACCCAAGTAAAGTTAAAGCTATAGTAGAATTCCCCAAGCCAGAGACTAAAGATGATATGCGTAGATATTTAGGTATGATTAATTTTTATAGAAAATGTTTACCGCATGCAGCTGAAACGCAGCGCCATTTAAATGCATTAATTAGTGATATTAAGAAAAAAGATAAACGTCCTGTAGTATGGACAAAAGAAGCCGAAGACGCGTTCGAAAAAACTAAAAAAGAATTAGCAGAGGTAGCTTATTTGGCGTTCCCAGCAGAAAACGCGGAAATTAGAGTCGTAACGGACGCTTCGAACTTCGCGATGGGCGCGTCGTTGGAGCAATTGGTAGGTGACTCGTGGCAACCATTAGCATTTTTTTCTAAGAAATTCACGCCTGCGCAAAGGAATTATTGTGTTTTAGACAAAGAATTGTCAGCTATTTATGAAGCGCTTAAATATTTTAGATACTATCTTGAGGGTCGGGAGTTTAAAATTTATACCGATTATAAGCCGCTCATTTACGCACTTGCGCAGAACGTAGAGGATTGCCCAGCAATTCGTGGTAGAAGGCTATCGTATATAGCAGAATTTAATACGGAAATATGCTATCTTCCTGGACAAGATAATGCAGTAGCAGATTCCTTATCAAGGATCGAGGACGTAAGATTTCCTACGTTTTTTTCTTTAGAGGAGCTAGCAGAAAAGCAGCTAGAGGATGAGGAATTAACGGCGATTTTAGATAACCCCAGTCATCCCCTTAAATTAATCAAGCTGCAATGGGGAGCCGGTAAGACCTTCGTGTACGTAGAATTAGTAGATCAGGTTTTCCGCCCTTACGTCCCTAAAGAATTAAGACAGGATATTATTAACCTGTTTCACAATCAAAACTCGCATCCGTCGGGCAAAGTAACAGCTAAGCTGATTAGACAGCAATATGTATGGCCCAAGATGAACCAGGAGATAGCTGCATGGTGCAAGGCATGTATTAATTGCCAAAAATCCAAAATCTCTCGCGAGAATAAATTTTTACCATCGAAATTCGCCGAGCCAGATGCTCGTTTCACCCATGTTCATGTGGATCTCGTGGGCCCACTTCCATCATGTGAAGGGTACAGATATATCCTATCAATGATAGATAGATTTTTAAGGTGGCCAGAGGCAGTTCCGCTGCAAGATGTATCCGCTCCCACAGTTGCACGCGCTTTTTATGACAATTGGGTGGCGAGATTTGGCGCACCGGTGATTATTACGAGCGATCAAGGGAGGCAATTTGAGGCGCAGTTGTTCAAACAGCTGTTAAATTATATCGGGTGTAAGAAGGTCAGGACGACACCATATCATCCAGCCTCCAACGGTATTGTCGAGAGATGGCACCGTGTTCTTAAAGCCGCAATCGTGTGCCACACAGAGACCGCTGAATGGACCAGGGTCTTGCCTACCGTAATGCTTGGTCTGCGCACGCGCTTGAGACTGGACACGGGGGCAAGCCCAGCCGAATTTTTATACGGTACGACGCTGACTGTACCAGGTGATCTCTGTGAATTTCGTGAGATCAATGCGCATGATGCAGGCGAATTCCTTGTTGAATTCAAAGATTACATAAGGCAAATTAAGCCAGTACCTGCCACGCACAACTGTGCAATAAAACCTTTTGTTTTCAAAGAATTGAGTCACTGCACCCACGTTTTCGAAAGGGTGAAGGCGGTTAAACCGCCACTTACGCATCCATATACGGGACCGCACAAGGTTATAGCGAGGCATGACGGTGGTAGAAACTATACAATCGAGAAAAACGGCAGGAATGTGGTGGTAACGGCTGATAAATTAAAACCAGCTTTCTTCCTGAGAAGTGAGGAACAGCAGACACCAGTCGAACAACGAGTGCAGGAAGATGCTTTAGACGAAGAGCAACCACCCACGCCATCGTCACAAACCAACAACACCTCGCAAACCTCTGTACACAATCAAACGTCGGCTGAGGTGGAAGTCCACCGTAACGCAGAAGATGCGCGGAGCGCCGTCGAAGAGCGGTTAGAGGAAGTCTCTGACGAGATTGGTCCAGTGGACGAGGCAAACCCAGCTGAAGTTGGCCAGCAAGATTACGATCAACTGACAATGGTCAGTCAGCCGGATACTGCCAATAGTGTACAGAATGACGAAGGCAGGAGCATTGAAGATGCAAGTACGGTTCCCCAAAGGCAAAAAAAGGAAAGATTTGTGCCTAACATCTTGAAAAGGAGAAAAAGAACTGATAGCATCCTTAAAAGAGATTGTAAAGAAACCGCTATTTAAAAAACAGTTAGGTTTGACGTTAGCGTTAACGTAGGGAACCATGCTCCGCCCGCTTTTGTAAATAGTTTTAAGTATCGTAAGAAAATAAAGAATGATTGAAATATGAGTAAGGATGTTACACTGATTGTATTATATTAATTTATTATGTTTTTTATGTATATATGTTGTTTATTATGTGTATCAATAATTTTTTTTTCTTTTCTTTTCCTTTCATTTAGGTAGCTTTGGCTCGTTCCTACTGGACTGCGTTCCACTTTTATAGGAACACCACTGTGACCTTATTTCTAATAAACTTTAGTGTGCTTCCTTTCTCAGTGTTAGCGTACCTGTGTTCTGCAGCGATGGAAGAGGTGTCAAGAATCAAGACGGACCTCTCTCGCCGTATTATGCAAACAACAAAAACAATAGGCAGTTCGACCTAGACATCATCCAGAAGCTAATTTCGAATTACCCACAGGAGTTCTCCTTCATCACAAGGAAGTGTAAGGTTAGGATCACCGCGGATCTCCGCAGGTTTTTAAAAAATAAAGGAGCAAGGATCACTGAGGATGGGGACCTGCTCCACATCACCTACAGGTGGCCGTACTAGGCTGAAGATGCGCAGAACACAGGAGAAGACAAGACTGAACTCAGTGTAGTGATAGTGTGTATGTGTGTGAGAATGCTAGAGTAAATGTGACTTACGTCAAGAATGTATGATGTGCAAGCATATGTTATATATTATTATATATTTAATGTGAAATGACGTTTTTTTATGGTTGGCAATAATGCAAGTTCTTTATTATTCAGCGCGTTAAGCGCGAGTAACATATGGTTGCACAATGTATGATAATCATTGTAAAACTTAGCGTATTAAACGCATAAATGTGATAATTTTAAAGACTGAGCGTAGTCAACGCATAAATGTGATAGTTTTAAAGACTGAGCGTATTAAACGCATAAAATGTGATAAAAATTAGAATGTTTTATTGATTGTATGAAATCTTAAAAATATGTATTGTAAACATAAAAATTAACTTGTTTAGTTCCAAAAATAATTCAATACCGTCGTATGAAATAAGAGTATACAGATAATGTAAATATTGTTATAAAATTGTTAAAAATTAATTGGATATGTAAATTCAGTAAGTTTTGAGATGCAATATATAGCATAACAAGTGCATTCATGCACGAAATAATATATAAAACGCATAAGTGCAAGCGAGCACAAAGTAATGTGCGTGAGCAAGTACTATAAGTACAGTTATGTAATGTAAGTGCATTAAGCACAGCTGTATGAATAAGTGCAATTAAGCACGGAGTATAAATGAGTGCAAGTAAGCACGAGTAGTAAGCGTACAGAGAAATGACATTTACGTGCGTGCAGCATATTTCGTAATAATTTTATGGTTAAAATCAGCATTATTAAAATTTTTTTTTATTTTTTGTAAACAGTTACCTAGGTATTAAAGCAAATATGTAATGTAAAATGTAAAAATCGAACGTAAATGCATAATGTAAAATCCAGGGAGTCAGATAAAATGTCAATAGCTAATGTTACAAATATGGTTACGCATGGAATGAATGGAAGTACGTACGCACGGAATGAATTGGGTGCCAGAGCATGATTAATCATTATTGTAATGCAAGTAAATGCAATTGTTAATAAAAAAAAAGAGGGGGAGTATTGTGGGGATATATACGTGTGAAGGAGTGTGAGTAACCAATCATGTACTGTATGAACGACCCTACCCCCTAAAGACGAGTTAACGTGTGAGCATGAGAGCGTCAGCTCTCTCACTTGACTACCGACTGTATTCCTGGCTTCAGCAAATATAACGCTTAACCATATCTCTCGTGTATTCATTCGACTTAACCTCAAAACCTCTACCTTCTCTCATCTATACTGTGTGGCTTTTGGTTGGAGTCCCAGGCCCCACAGAACTATATGCGTTAAAAAATCTAGTAACTTTATTAGTGATTTTTTTTAATTGCCTGTAACTAGGGAAATATTGAGTATTTATGACTATAACTTTAGCTTTTTTCATATTTTATCATCTAAAAACTTATCCCGAAGTTTGAGCAAAATCCGTGATCTGGAGGTGTGACACTCTCCTAGTAAGCCAACCATTTTTATAGTGGTATATCTACAGTAAGAAGAATATTTAACGACATCAAAAGTATTATACCTCAAACTACAAGCCAACCACTAACACAACTTATTACAACAAATCTAATCCAAGAAGCAGCGTAAATATTAAACAACACCTTTAGACGGTTGAATCACGAGTACTCCATACATATTAGGCCCAATTCACAATGAATGAATATCTCTCAAAACTAGAATATTGGTCTGAAACAATGAAGGATAATATGAACAAATATATAAGATTATCTTACGATACTTTCAGCACCCTGAAGGCTATTCTCAATGGTACCCTCGGAACGTAGCTATTTAACCAAGGAACCATTACCAAAATAATTAAGGAAAAGAAAAATGGATCAACAAAATCTAGTTTTCCACAGATCGACCCATTTTTAACAAGATTACGAGACCTTCTTTACACCCAGCTCAGCAAAACAGACACAACCATACACCTCACGACGACCTTCACCACGTACACCCAAGGAAGATACAATATGTACCAGATGCATCCATTCTCTGTACCACAGGAATTAGGACTCTCTACTTATGTAGAACCTACATTCGTCTTCCTCATAACCAAAGAAAAGACAATGACGCATTCGTTCATGAACCCCAATCACCTGAGGAAATGCATGGAAATCGAAGGAACCTTTTACTGTCCTCAAACACAGAAATCATATGGTCGTAGCTGCGAAATGTCTTTACTAATGACTAATGACTCTAAAAATAAAGAACCAGTAGATTGCAGGATACGCACGACCAGACAAAACACCACAAAATGGGTTCCGCAATCAAGTGGTAATCAATGGATATACTCCGCCATTCATCAAGAATCCGTTACTATTTTATATCCGAACGACCAACACGAGGCAATAGAAATACATGGAGTAGGACTTTTTCAACTGGATAAATCATGCACGGGTAAAACGGAACATTACGACACCAAACCACGGCTTAAGACTGAAACTGATGCTCCATTGTATATCTACAATTATCAACCCAACACACTGGCTGTTGCATTTTTCAATCCCTTTGGATTTATCAGCATACTACAGAGCAAACATATTGTAATCAAAATAATATACGTAGTGATCAGCGAATATACAATCTTGATTATGATTATGATGACCGCACTTTTACTCACAAGGTGAAGAAACATCTCGTAATATATTGCCATTACCACCTCTAAATGTTATATCTCGAGACATGGCCATGGAACTTCGTGTAATTCCTCGAACATACAACCAGGAATAAGCATCCATATCAGAAGAAGACTATAAGCAGAACGCGCATTTTTCACCCGAGGAATGCAACTATGAGGAACCCTTACCACCACCACCACCAATTACTCAAAATCATTAAATTTCAGATATCATACAATATGTATAAAGACGGCCTTCCATAACTTAGCCGAAATAAAAACTGTGGGAGGAAAACAACTTTTCGAACCCTCACAAAAAACTAAATTAGAGCCGCTTATTTATCGCCATATGATTCCTTCGCCAATACACCAACAGAACCCTCAACCAAGGATAACACCGGACTACATTATAAGCAAACATATTGTACAACCAATAAGGCTCAAACACCTGTACATTACAGCGAGGCTAACCGCAGAGTCACGCGTGAATCATGCTATAACACCAAAGCCAAATACCAGGAATGTTATAAGTATTACACTCGTTTCCATCGCATTTCTCTGGCCGAAGCACAAAATCATCGCTGTATTTACTGTCAGTTGCTGTTACTACATATAAAGAGGGCCAACACTTGTGACTTCTGTAAAGAAACTGCGCATCATCATCGATTTCAAATTGAGGTCAAGAGTGGCACCTTTGTTAATCCCCAGAATACAACTTAGTTACATTTTCCCTCTCCGCTTCTATCTCCCCTCTTACTCACAAACCATAATTTCACACCTTTATAAAACCGTAGTTTCAAACCTTTGTAAACCCATTTCACGACCATCTATCTTTCTTTCTTTTTTTTCCTTTATATCATTTCACTAGCATATATATACTTACACTCTAACTGCGGCTATCTTATAAGTTTTTTTTTAGATGTACAACTTCGTGACCAAAATAAATCTGCTGCTAAGGTTTGGGTTCAGGACAAATACGGAACCTTGCCATCTTTTCATAGAACACGAGGATGGAAGACGGTCCGTACATTGTACCCAAAGCTACGACGAAAGACCCATTATACGCATCACATTTCACACCTCCAACACACATGTGTTCCTAAGCCTCAACCAGGAAGAACGTCTCCGGGAACTCTTTTTTGAAGAAGAGATAGATGAGCTGACTCAGTACTATCTAGTACCAACAGCACAACGTAGAACTAGCGACGACGACGGTTACAACAGCGAAGAAGACTATTCGTCGCAAGCATGAACTTACGCAGGACAAGGCCGACACAACCCCCTCTTTTTTCATGGCCAGCTTCAAAAGAAAGATTACTTTATTGATAATGTGCGGATTCCAACCAAATTTTAGTCCCTGCCACTGGTACCAAGAAAATGAAGACGGTGTAGATATTGCACCCTGAGCCTTACCATCAGGCCAATCCTCCGCTTAGATTTCCACACTCAGATCACTAATGTAATAATCACCATACAACAGGAGAATCAACTCCAGGCGATTTTCACGCCAGAAGAGATGGAAAAGTTAGAACAACACTACTTCATAGGAGTACCTCGACCTGTGATTGAGAACGATGACGGATACGATTCCTGATTTGAAGGATCATCTTCCTTCTAGTAATACTCCTGCGGCTTCTGCCTGAGGAAGACGACGATAGGTACCACTCCAGACCCAGTATTTAATCGCCATCATCATTTTATTTCTTTATGTAAAATCAACCACATACTCCCTTTTCATAATCTTAAGTAGAGAGTTAAAAGTTTTCGTTGCTCTAATCACAGCTCTATTTCATAGCGGTCGATGAACCTTTCTAACTAGGGAGGTGCAACATCTTGAGTTGAACTCTTTTTATAATTCTTTTCATTTAGCTGTGATTCTCGCCCGAAAATTTTCCTCTAATTGCCTCACTAGCAAGTGGCACGCTCTGTTTACATCACTTATTTATGATGACCGCCCGTGGCTTTTCGTGACCCTTGCTAGTGAAATACTTAGTATTTTGGACGATATATATAATTTATGGGTCGTAAATTATTCATAATCAGCACCGTAAAATGTGTTTCGTCCAAGATTCTAAAATATATAAAGACCCATAAGACTCAGGTCAACCACTCACTCAAATATTCATATTCGTCAACTATACGTTGCCACGAGAAAAAAAGCCGATATTTTCTGGAAAGACCAGTAATTATTGAAAAGCCATTGGAGGCATATATTAAAAACCTAACATTGTTAATAAAATAATATACTTATATTCATACAGAATACCTTCGTTCTAAAAGTTGTTCCGAATTGTAACAGTTATTCAAAATAAAAAGCTATTGGAGTCATATATTAAAGATCTAATATTTGTGGATAAAATAATATTCTTGTGTTTTAATACAAAATATCCTTCGTTCCAAAAATTGTTCATAACCGTTGTTGCAGTAAAAATACAAGGTAAGCAAGTAATTATTATCTTGTATATTTTTTACTTCCTCAATTTCTCAGTTCAATAGACTCTCCAGTCTGCAAGTAAAAACCTTATCGTACGCCTCAGCTCTACCACGTAAAAATCTTCCTATCTGTGCAATCGCTCGACGCAGCAGGAACTGTAACGTGAGAATAGCATGAAATATAATAAATATTTAATTTGGACATTACAAGTGACCCCTACTAAAAATTTTCAAGTTAGATCTCATCTGAGATCACTCTACAATATGATGTATTTTTAAACACAAAAAATTTTAAAATAAAGCAAATATCCATTGTTTAAATTCTGTAACATTAAGAAATATTAAGCAGAAAAAATTATTTTTTCATGTTTTTATAATTATTTCTGACAAAATTAGATATTACAATAGGAAATATTTCTTTCTGATGCTCCCGCAGAAAGTTCATGTCTTGCTCCTTGATTTTGCGATTGAAAGTATGCTATTGCTTCCTTGTAATATAAACTTTCTCGTTAGAAAGGCCCGAATTTATAGTCGTTGCTCAAACTCAAGCATTGAGTATGTTCCATTCTCAACCTCGTTTTGTTCTTGTCTCTCTAAAATCTCATTCCGTCTTTGTCTCAACATGAAGCATGTTCGATGCTTGAGTTTGAGCAACGACTATTCGCTCCGAAAGTTTACATAGTGGGAGTATGAAAGTCGACTGCCCTTCTCATGGTGGCAACATGTCGAAAAAAAAGAGGATGCTTTATATGTTAGGTAAATGAAAAGATTCTAAAATAATGCTATATAACAGCTGTTGATGTGTAATTGATTGTAAAAACACATTAAGGAATAATAAAATGAAGTTCTTTTCTTTTCCCAAATCAAAAAGTGAGTGGTATCAAAGAATTGAATTGATGAATGCAGTTGAAAGTATAAAGTGGATTAAGAGGTGTCCTCATACCGGTACAGAGATCTATCTTATCTACATTTGAATTATGCATTTAAATAAAAATTTAACTATTTTTAAATAAAATTCATAGAAGAGGCACATTCCTAACATTCTAAAGAATGTATTGCAACGTTAAAAGACAGAATAAAAGTGAAAATGAAGACAAAAACTGCATAATACGATTATTCATAACTATGTTGAAAAGTTAATCGTATTAAGCAGTTTTCGCCTTTATTTTTACCCTTATATTGTCTTTTAACGTTGCAATAAATTCTTTGGCATGTTAAAAATGTGCCTCTTCTACGAATTTCAGTCATGAATAGTTAAATTTTTATTAAAATTCATAATTTATATGTAGATAAGGTAGAACTCTATGTCGGTATGAGGATTCCCCTTAACGTCACTTTTACTTATTCATAAGTGCATATATGAATCTGATCATATGTTTCATGAAAACCTATTCATTCGAACGATAACATAATCCCAATACCTTATGATTATTTCAATTTAAATTGATTTAAGAACGTTAATAGCAGTTATAGCAAATAAAAAGAAACAAAATCAGGAATAACTTGTCATTCAAATTCTTTAACTAATATTGGTGAGCAGATTGTCAGATCTATGTTACTTGGTGCTGCAGTAAATTCGTTAAAGTGAGTTGCATCGGATGAATTAAGTAATACCAAATTTAGTTCATATATAATTTTTGCTATTATAACACCACGACTATCTGTTTTGTTTGAGCCCCATAGAGTGTTATGGATATTGAAGTCATCAATTGAGAAAAATATAAGGTGCATGGGTGGGTGCGTGCGTGCGTGCGTGTGTGTGAGAGTAGGCACATATTTAAAGTATACAAAAATGACACCCGAGAACTTTTAGCGCCTTAGTAGCGATATAAGATGTAATAAGCAGAAGGAGGATGGGATCTGTAAAGTCAACCAAACTATATAGTTAAGATGTTACTTCATTGAAGAGCCAATGCGACTAAGCGCAGTGGCTGGCGGAGTAAGACTGAAGTACAAGCGAGCAACATGAGTGCTGCTAGAGTAAGTCTTTTTTTTATACAATAATAATAATAATAATAATAATAATATATATATATATATATATATATATATATATATATATATATATATATATATATATATATAAGTTATTAATAGCAATAACAATAGATTAAAAGGATCGCAAAATTTAACTTTCTTATCTACTTCCATATTCTTTACTAAAATAGAATTAATTTTGTTTCTTTTTAGGATGTTGGGAATGAATTATTTCTTTTTAGGTATAGAAGGAGTTTGCTGTGGATGGACAACAGAGGAAGATGGGTTGTCTTGGTTGGAGGTGGGAATCTCTGAAGTTTCTACGCATTCCGGTGCATTAATAATTTGACTAGATTGAGTTACATCCGGAAGTGTGTTTTCGTTTAATGACCTATCGCTGGTCGCTTGAGTGTCGCTGCTAAGGCTGCGATCATCCCCCCGTGCGACAACTCGTCCATGTCATTACTTTTATGTATAAGAACCTCGTGTGTTATACTACAGCGCTCGGAAACAGAATCTGATTTACCGACATAAGATGGCTTTTGGCCATGTGTTTCACTTGCACAGGGTGCAGAGTCATTAGTCTGAGAGAGTAGGGGTCGCAAGGTCCTATCCTCTGTATTATCACAGTCTTCGTCTATAGACTGCTGTGTCAACAAATTACTTGACTTGCAGTTATTATTCTGTACGTTATTTTTAGCTACACTAGAAAGCGGATGTTGCGAAACCTTGTTCTCTGCGTTCTCAACAAGTTCGCGTACCGTGACGCTAGTAGGTAAGTTAAAATTTGGCAAAAGAAATTGTTGCAGGGATCTTCCATGTGCATTGCTGTTAATGTTAGAATTTATATTTGCATCTATATCATTGCATTTTTCAGTTAAAAAATACGCTGGTTTAAGACGTTCCACATTTACCACGACATGTTTACCGTTTTTTTCTAAAGTAAAAGTGCGCCCATCTTGATGTCGTGAAACAACTTTATACGGACCGGTGTATGGTTGTGTAAGTGGTGGTTTCACGGTCCTAACTCTTTCAAATATGTGTGTGCAGGAATTTAGATCTTTAAAGACGAAAGGCTTAGCGGAAGTTTCATGTACTACCGGGACGAGTTTCATCTGCGCGATGCAGTCTTGAAACTCCGCTGGACTAGCATCTATATCTAGGCGTATTCCTGTACGCAACCCTAATAAAACACTTAAAAGAACCTCAGTCCATTCGTGAGTTTATGCAATACACATTAATGCAGCTTTTAATTGCCTACACCATCTTTCGATCATGCCGTTTGCCTGCGGATGGTAAGCAGTCGCAAGTGTCCGGTTGCAAGCCATCAGCTCTAAGAGCGAGGTGAAGAGCTGAGATTCGAATTGCTGCCCCTGATCCATAGTTGTCGTTACGATTGCACCGGATCGCGCTACCCAAGTATCGAAGAACGCACACGCAACCGCCGGTGCTGTGACGTCGTGCAGAGGTACCGCCTCTGGCCAGCGCGAGAATCTATCAATAATCGTGAGCAGATACTTGTAGCCTTCACTCAGGGGCAAAGGCGTCCGGTTCGACGAAGTCCAATGGCAAGAACTTATTTTGACGAGAAACTAGCGCGTTGGCAGTCTCAGCAGTTTTTGCATTGCTCTTCAACTTCTTTGGTCATTTTAGGCCATACTTAATGTTGTCTAACGAGCTTATCAGCTACACAGTCTGGAGAGTGCGCGTTATTGATATGAACAATTTTTAATATTTCGCGTCTAAGAATCTTGGGTACATATAGTCTAAAAGTTCGCGCGTCAAAATTGCAATAAATGGCTGTTTGATTGGGTCCCCAGCGCAGCTTATTTAATTTTAGAGGGTGATTCAAATCCGCAATCATCTCTTTCAATTCATCATCGCGTTCCTGCTTTTGCGGAATCTCTTCAAGAATAAAAAATATTGGTGAATTAAATGTCGTAATACTTGCGATGATCTTTTTTACAAAGGATTCTCCAGTTGATGCCTCAGTCAAAAGTAGCTGGCGCAATAGAGAAATCAAAACGCGAAAGCGAGTCTGCGACCACATTGTCTTCGCCCCGCAAGTAACAAATTTTCGTGTTAAACTGCGATACATACGACAATTTACGTGCGCGCAATGGTGTACACGTGTCTAAGTTTTGCACAAGCGCGTAAATAAGCGATTTATGATCAGTAAAAACTTTAAAATTATGACCTTCTAGAAAATAGCTGAAATACTTTAAGGCTTCATATATTGCCATTAATTCGCGATCGTAAGCACTTTACTTCGATTGCGCAGGAGTAAACTTCCTGGAGAAAAATGCTAGTGGCTGCCAACTGCTCGTTTACACATTGCTCCAAGGGAGCACCCATGGCGAAATTTGAAGCATCCATTGTTACGCGTATCCCTACGTCTGCGCACGGATGAACTAAACTAGTTATATTAGTTATATCTATTTTTGTCTTTTTAAAAGCCTCTAGTGCGTCTGGGGTCCAAACTGTTGGTATTTTGTCTTTCTTTTTATTGCTTTTAATAAGCGCGCGCAGATGACGCTGCGTTTCTGCCGCTTGCGGTGTCACTTTTCTATAGAAGTTAACTAGAACGAGAAATCTACGTAATTCATCTACAGTTCGCGGCTGTGGAAAATTTTTAATTGAATCGACTAGCTTTGGATCAGGCTTAAGGCCTTCTTTATCGATTGTGTGCCCGAGAAAAACTAGACTTTCAGCCCCAAAGATGCATTTTTTAAGATTAAGGTGCAAATGGAAGTTCTACAATCTTTCAAGCACTATGTTTAAGTGATCCTTAAGTTCCTCGGATGAGAAGGATGCCACTAGGATATCGTCGATGTAGGCAAAGACGAAGTCCAAATCTCTTAGCGCTAGGTTAACATAGCTTTGAAATGTTTGCGACGTGTTTCTAAAACCAAAAGTCATGATGAGAAATTCATACAGATCGTACGGTATAATTACTGCCATTTTAAGGATGTCATCTGGAAAGATGGGTATCTGTAAAAACGCGCTGTCCAGGTCCAAGGCGGAGAAAATAGTCTTACCACGTGGATTACTCGAAAAATCGTATAAATTCGGTATGCAGCATCTATCCAGCACCGTTAACTCATTCAATTTTCGATAGTCCCTGCAAATTCTCCTTTCCCTGTTTTTTTAGGCACTATGTGAATGGGTGTAACCCAAGGATTTTTAGAGAGTCTACACACACCTAACCTACACCACTCTGCAAAAGCTGCTTTGGCTACTTTAAGCTTTTCAGGGTGTAGCGTCGCGGTTTCTGCGCACAGGGAGGACCCATGATTTTAATATAATGATATGTGCCTCTCTTTTTTAGAGATTTTTGCCTATCAACGCCTATCACCGTGGGAAACTTGTTTGAAATATGTGCATACTTGATTTTGGGGTCAATTAAAAAAATTTGTAAGGCAGGGACTGCTTTATTGAATCCATTAATTGTTTCATCAGTACTTGCATTAATCAATAATTCTTCTTAAGATCAGGTAAACGGTGAAAATGATTTAAAACATCCCCTCCCAATATGGGATTAGGGACATCCGCAATGATAAAAAAATTAATAATCACACAACTTGAATTTATTTTCTTTTAGTTTTGACTCCAAGCCTACGCTGCGCCAACCCCAAGAAGACTGACTTCGAATTTTCTTCGAACTCTCCCACCCTGTTAGGTATGCATATATATATATGTGTGTGTGTGTGTGTGTGAGTGTGAAAGTATATGAAAAATTTGTGGTTAATAATATTTGAACCTTGTATTGATAGTTTATCAAACGATTACATGTGATTACCCGTTAGAATAGAATCACCCATATAGGGAGCAATCCGAAAAAATCTTTCTTGAATTTTATAAAAGGTATGAATTTATACTAAAAAAAAAAGAGGCGTCTTGTGTAATCGGATCGACCTTCATGTGCTCAGCGTAAGGGATCTCTTGTAGTCGACGACTGATGCACCCAAAAGCTCTCCGATGCACAAGCGCACAAATTAATAATACGTGTACTCAATGTGCGAGTGAAAAATCAGAGAGAATCTCGCTCACGACTGATACCCTGACTATAAGCAACTGTGGGCCTTTCGTCTATTAAGTATACAATAAAATAGAAAAAATTTTTAGCACTCGTACTACTCTCAATAGTCCCCGTAAGAGATTCAGAGAAATCGACGAAAGATCTTTTCAAGCAATGCCGGCGCCTCGAAATAGAGTGCATTTTTCTCGCAATAATACAAAAAGAAAATGTGTAAGTAACTACATGATTCAATGTATTAAAGTTTCAGCCGAGAAGTCCTCAGTCGTGTACATTTTAGATTTATATATATGTATGTAGGTACAGTTGTAGAATAAAATGTAAAAATAAATGTTTTTGATAAAATAAGTAAAAAATTAAATACGACACAAACACATATGACTAGTTTTATATTGCACTATTATGTTATAAAAATACTAGAAAATTTCAGAGAATCTTAAAAAAAATTTCACCCTAACTTAACCTATGGTAATTCGTCTGGAATCGATTTTTTCGTTGTTTATAAAATCATGTAACTAAAAGTTCGATACACAAATATAAAATCAATGTTAGTTAGTTTAGAACGAAAAACCGATTTCTCGCACTCCGCACTCGCTTAAAATTAAAATAATGTTCTCCGTTAACCTTGAGGTAGTTGATTTGATTATGAATTTAGACCATTTAACTTATTAAAAGCACACGTTTACTAGACTTGGAACTAGCCGTTTTTTTATCTTTTAAGGAAATCTCGCGTAGCTACCGATCGAAAAGAATTTATATGCTAGACAAAATGCGCACGTAACCTATGCCGCGTGTCTTAGGGCATAAAATTTTTCTTAAAAAGGAATGATTTTGTATGTTTTAAATAAAGTAATATGCGCTAGAAGAAACTTTCCAACGTCAGACACAATGCGTGCATAACCTGCAACGCATGTCAGCGGCGTACTTTTCATAAGAGTAAATAAATTTCACTCGCTATTTACTTAATTTAACCTCTACAACACGCACTGCTGTAAAAAAAAAATTTACTTGACTAGGCGTGTTAATAATCAAATGGCGTTACGTGGCCGGAATTCTCTATAAGAAAATTTGTTAGCGCGAATTTGATTGCACATCGCACTTTCAGTAGTGCGATCGCGACTTTCTAATAGAGAGAAAAAGTATATAAAAGAGAGTGCACTTCAGCAACTCTCGCTACCTTTCACAAAGAAGAATTGCGATGCTCGGAATGAGGAAGTTGAGGCGAAGGCCTAAAAAAAAACGTCCTTTTGGTTGCCGCTGAATACTTGACTGGATCATCAGTTGTAGCGCCTTAGTGGCGATATAAGATGTATTAAGCAGAAGGAGGATGGGATCTGGAAAGTTAACCAAACTATATAAGTTAAGATGTTACTTTATTGAAGAGCCAATGCAACTAAGCGCAATGGCTGGCAGAGTAAGACTGAAGTACAAGCAAGCAGCTCGAGTGCTGCTTCTTCCTCGTCTGATTATGAGCCTGCGCAGAGGCGTTCACAAGTATACGCTGACATGTGTATAAGTGCGCTTGCAGCGCAGTACGTATAGACATGTGTGTGTCCCTTTTGGAGTTTTTATGTCAACTTTTTTCAATCATAGTTAACCAAAATTTTTAAATAATTTGCCATATAAAATAAAAGATTAATTATTTGCATTTCTTACTTCGAGAGCTTTGTCGCGAAGTTTCATTTGCAAAAGTCGGTCAATTTTTACATAAATTATGTCAAATAATTATTCCATGAAAAATCGTCCGATTTCTTTCATTCAAATTTGTTAAACTTCGTAGACAAGCTCTTATATTGGAATAAAAATTGCTAATCATGAAATTTTGATTATTGCAAATGAATAAGTTGGAAACATTTACTGAAATTAAAATAAGAAAAGTTATTCAAACAGACTCAGTGAGTGCATATATATATATATATATATATATATATATATATATATCATGTGATTATGTGTGTATGTACATCTCTTTCTCTTGCCAATATTCTTTGACACCACCGTGCGAGTACAGTAGCTGCACTGTACTCACTGAGTCTATTTGAATAACTTTTCTTTTTTCAATTCGAGTAAATGTTTTCAACTTATTTATTTACAATAATCAAAATTTCATGATTAGCAATTTTATATCATTTCTCATTAATGATATGAGCTCTGGTAGAGATTTTGTATAGCTTAAAGCTATTTTTTTTGCATTATTTGATCCATGTTGATTTTCCAGTAAACTTTCAAATTCCATGAAATTTAATATGTTCTTTGTAGTAGTGGTTTCAAAAAAAAACTTAGCTGGTTCTAGCAAAACATTAAAATTTTTTATTTTATTTCCTTCGAAATTATTTACTTGTTTATTAGCTGCCATTTTAGGAGGATTTTTAAATGTTTGGTCATTTCGTTGCTGAGAAGAAGATTCATCTTGACTTAGGGCTTGAAAAAGGTTGGAGCTTATATCTGAGTTAGTGCGTTTGATGCCAGTGGTTACAACTTGCTCCGTTATATCTTGATTGTTGCTTGTATCCATATCTATCTTATTTGTTGGTTGTCAAAATATCTTTTCATCAGGTGTAGGATCTTGTTCGTTTGTTTCTTGATTCTGAGAAACATAGATTATAATTCAATTTATGATCTTACGAAGGAATTTTTAGCACACGTTTTCAATAGATATCCAATGTAAACAATCTCACTATACTCGCAGCACTCGCGAAACACGTCTACATCTAGACACCTTAAGAACACCTAAGAAATCTTCACCTTATAACGTTTTAAATATTTTGCTTTTCTATTGTATTATTATGAACTTTACATCCCAAATTATTTAATCTAATTAGTCGTTCGTTATTGTTCCTTATCAATAATAATAAAGTACTTATAACTATTTTGTTATATTGTTATTTGAATACTCGAAGTTTTTTATAATCCTACAATAAAATAATTTCAAATACAATTTTTAACTTATTCTAAAGTTTTTGAAATAAAATTATACTGATTGCTCTAGCCAATAATTAAAATATCGAAAAAGGGAACTTCTCACGCGTTTTTAGTAGTTGTAAATTATAAATTTTTCATTTATTATTCTTCTATTCATAAAAAATTATTGGCTATAGTGAAGTTTGACTTTAGTTTAGGCATTAGCCAATTATGTACATTATAAGAAATAGAGTATAGTTTATTAATTTTCTTAACTTTTTAATTATTCTAGCGTCAAATTTTAAATGTATTGAGAGTAGGCCGGAGCAGTTTTGATTACCGACCGAGAAGTGGAAATGTTATTTTAACATAAATAAAATAATTATACTGTTTTCAAAAGAAATTGTTATCGTGCGCAATTTTTCATACATACACTCCCCTCCACATGCTTTTGCGCACCCAGAGAAAAAATTGTAAGAGCTAAAACATTTTATTACCCAGCAGCTAAAAGTCGTAACTCAAAAAATCCAACGGCGTTCGAAAGAGCAGGTGAAAAGCTTTCGAAAATACTATTGTGAACTTTAAAAAACTTATATTTAAGTCGTTTGGAAAAGTTAAAAAACAACTAAAAAAAAGCAAAAAAATTGGTCTTTTTTTAATTTGCTGCAGATTTAGATCCAATAATCGTAGCTTAAAAAAACAAACTGGGTTTAACAGCAGGCCGGAGTAGAACCTGATACCGACCGAGTAGCAATTGAGTTTTTTGTTATTTACTCAACTATTAATCAGTGTATCTTCAAATTAAAGGTTAAGCGCAATAGATATTATTATAATAAACATTTATGCACAAGAAGGAAAAATTCTACCGCTTTGTTTTTGAGAAAAGTAAGGAACGCCGAGGTGAAAGTTTATGTTTATAATATTTTCGCGTTCCTTACTTTTCTTAAAAACAAATCGGTAGATTTTTGTTTTCTTGTGCATACATATTTGTAATAATAATATCTATTGCGCTTAACCTTCAATTTGCAGATACACCGATTAATACTTGAGTAAATAACGAAAATCTCAATTAGACAAGGACAGCGAATCCGGCCTGCTCTTAAAAGGGTATTTATTCAGCTTTAAAATGAGGGGCCAAGCATTTGTTTTTGTCATTTTTTACCAGAGCTACAAGATTTTTTGTTAAAAAACACGTTTTTTTTCAAATGCCAATATTTTGAAAAGTAAGCGAGATAGAAAAATACTTTAGAGAAAAAAAAGTTACATTTTTACGTATAGAAAACAAACTTGCAGTTTAAAATAGAATTCAAATAAAAAAAAATTTTTCGACTTTTTTTTTATAAATTTTTTATAATTTTTTAGTAGATTTAAAAGTCGAAAAATTTTTTTTTATTTGAATTCTATTTTAAACTGCAAGTTTGTTTTCTATACGTAAAAATGTAACTTTTTTTTCTCTAAAGTTTTTTTCTATCTCGCTTACTTTTCAAAATATTGGAATTTGAAAAAAAACGTGTTTTTTAACAAAAAATCTTGTAGCTCTGGTAAAAAATGACAAAAACAAATGCTTGGCCCCTCATTTTAAAGCTGAATAAATACCCTTTTAAACCCAGTTTGTTTTTTTAAGCTACGATTATTGGATCTAAATCTGCAGCAAATTAAAAAAAGACCAATTTTTTTGCTTTTTTTTAGTTGTTTTTTAACTTTTCCAAACGACTTAAATTTAAGTTTTTTAAAATTCACAATAGTATTTTCAAAAGCTTTTCACCTGCTCTTTCGAACGCCGTTGGATTTTTTGAGTTACGACTTTTAGCTGCTGAGTAGTAAAATGTTTTAGCTCTTACAATTTTTTCTCTGGGTGCGCAAAAGCATGTGGAGGGGAGTGTACATGATTGTATAATAGATGTTTTTTTTCATAAAATTCACTATATTTTAAACGAAAAGTAAGTAACCGTTCCTAGAGTTTAATAAACAGCTGTAGTATAATATTTTTAATTTTTTTAAATTTTCTTCAATTATTTTTGGCGAGCGCAATAGAGAAATAAATTTCATAAATATATTCAAAATTTTAATGCATTCCATTACGTATAGTAGGATGTTACGTGGCAAATTCTTCGGACCTCCGAGTGAATCCCCGAAGCCACGAACTTACCTGGGTTCACAAATTTATAGTTAATTTTAATTAAGCGCCAGTGAACCCTGCTCAGTTAGCTGGGTAGAGCAACTGCAGAGGGGGTCAATACCTACTGGCCTGCCTCGGGTTGCAGGCTGGTTCTAACGATCAGAGTGGTCCAAATGAAATTTGTTATAATTTATGATTTAATTGCATAATAAAAAAAATGAGAAGTTACAGAAAACAACTTTTAGCATTTAAAAAGCAAAGTTAAGGCGACTACGGAAGTTCGGTTCGATTTAACCTATCTTCTACTCTTGAGTGTTGATGCTACGTATTCACGATCTTGTGTTGTTTTTAGGTCTTCTGTCTTTCTGGGCTTCTCCGAGGATGATTACGACTCTTGGTGTGTCTCTTCAGACGACCTATCCTTTATTTTTCGTTCATGGATCAATGTATGCTGTTGTTGATTTGAGTTTGTGTGCATTGTCGATGCAGGCTATTGAGCTCTACTTCTTATTGTCCTTGGTTTCCTTTTGTAAGCTTGCTTTAATTTCTTCCTTTTTTTCTTGTAAGTGATCCTCTTTTTAATTTCTTTTTTGAAATATTTCAACACATCTGACTTTTATCCTATCAATTCATCAATTACTTTTTTCAATCACTAATGCTTTATATCTTTTCTTTCAGGTTTTCCCCCTCGGCTTTCTCAACCCTCCATTTACATAATAATACGATCTTCTTAAATTATTTTTAAATTATTTCTTGTAAGGGTTTGTTAAAACAAACCACATAATAATAGTGCACGCGTCATTTTCAAAAATATAATAAAAAGTAGCTAATTAATAGTAATCTTCAAACTTTTTAAAGGACAGATTTAAATTCATAAATGTTTTTTTTTTATCTGGTTCGCCCTATTCGCCCGGTGCAGCCACTTGGCCAAGCTACCGACATCCTTGACCACCTCTGTGTCAGGATGTTTGCCTACCTTGTTTACCTTACCTATATGTTTCCTGTACCTTTTATTTTTCCTACCTAATTCCTTTACCTATTTTACTCTGACCCATCCCTGAAATCACAGACTGTCGCGTTCCTAGAACAGTCGGTAAGTAGATTTCTACGGTAGATTCCTGCATTTGCCCAGGCCTTAGCCTGTGACGTAGGGAAAACTCCCCCAGGAGAAAACCTACGCCAGGAATATTTACCCATCGCGCTCAGAGGTTCTTTTTCCGATGAAAAACGTCTGGAAAAAATTTCAGGTGATTTCACCGGGAATCGAACCTCTGACCACTCGGAATGAATGTGTAGAGACCGTATAAGGCGTATGCCTTAGCCGGTTACGCCACAGCCGCTCCTTCATAAATGTTAAATTAATAGCTTAAAGTTAAAAAAAAGGATCTTAAAAGTAAGAGTGTAGTGTTAATAAAAAAAAAACTAATCTTAAATTTGAAAGACTTAACCTTGCTTTTCATGCTTAAGCTTAACACGCGTAAACCAAGTTTTTATTTAATTATTATAATGACTCAAAGTTAAGCCTTTTGTAAACATAAAAAAAAAACAATTCAATTTCTTTCTCTTCATAAAAGAACTACAAAAATTAATCTTAAAGTTCTACTTAATTTTGATCATTTAAAATTTTAAAAATACGCATACTTGTGATGTTTTATACATCACAACATTTTTTTTAGAAAAATAAAAATTACAAAATCTATAAAGCTAAAGGTCATCGGTCAGTTTCTCTCTTTTGATTCAAAACATGATGTTAATTATAATACATCATCAAAAAAGCTTTACGTGGTAATAAGATAAATTAAGGTAATTATAATCCAGCTATATTATAAAAAAAGCATTGTTTTTGAACATTTTCAAATTGCATTTAAGTTTTAAAACCAACATACTTAATAAGTAGACAAAATTTCAAGATATTTCATTGCTTCTAAACCCAAATACAGATAAATTAAATTGCAGTATTAAATTTCTATACTTTGATTTACAAATGATGAATTATTTTAAAATTTTAATCATTTATTTATGATGTTGTTTTTGGGTTGTAATTAAAATTTAAGTCTAGCAATGCAATGAATTTCTTTGATCTAAAAAAAAATACGCATACTTGTGATGTTTTCTACATCACAAGGAGAAAATTAAACAACGGATTTTTGATTCTCGGTCGGTATCGAATCTGCTCCGACCTGCTCTTAAATAATTTTTTATAATTTATATATTGTGGGTTATATGCACGTAAAAAGTTCATCTTCATAAATTATAGTGCGTGACATAATTAGTTACATTCGTTATAACGTATGTTTTATCTTAAATTCGAAGAACCTATGTTTTTACAAATTAACAAGAATTCAAAATATAGATATTTATAAAAGAACTGTGTTATATTTATAATTTGTATACATAATTGGCTAATATATAGATGAAGTCAAACTTCACTACAGCCAATAATTTGTTATTAATAAAAGAAATATAAATGAAGAATTTATAATTTTCACATAACTCACATAATTTTACTGAAATTAAGAAGGTACAACGTATGAGGAAGCTAAAAAATTAAGTATATACAGGCTTTATATTTTTATAGTACTTTCTCCTACTTTCCCAGAAGTGCACCTCAATAAAAAATATAAAAGATATGTATTTTTTTATGATTCTCATAATCTCAAAAGTCCAGCGGGGTACAAAGCTGGGGACAGCTGAAACAAATTAAGTCTGTATGGATAGTTGTATTTTTAGCATTTTTATCACTTTCCCAGCGATTCATTTAACTAAAAAAATTACAAAAGAGTATTTTTGTAAGATTTTTGTGATATTGAAAGTTTAGCAGAGTAGGATGTTGTGAAGATCTAAGAAAAAATGTCTATTAAAATTCTATTTTTATTGATTTCCATTTCTTTCCCAGTAATGAACCCCGCTAATAGAAATTAGAGATATGTATTTCTACATAATCTTTAAGATTTTACCAAATTTAACAGGGTATAATGATGCTAGGAAAACCCAGAAAAAGAATAAAAACCTATTTAAGAGGCGGCCGTATCATTCTGTCCTTGTCTAATCTAAATTTTCGTTATTATAAATAAATAAAATATTTTTATAGAAAAGTAAGACAACCGCCCAATAGAGCAAAAGACAAGCCAACGATTCTTTTCTATGGAAAAATATGAAATTTTGATTATTTTTCAAGTTAAGTCTGAAACAAAAAAACAGTTCAATCAACTCAATCAAGTTCTATTGTTTTTCCGTTTCAGACTTCACTCGAAAAATAATAAAAATTTCATATATTTTCATAGAAAAGAATCGTTTGCTTGTCTTTTACTCTATTGGGCGGTTGTCTTACTTTTCTATAAAAATATTTTATTTATTTATAATAACGAAAATTTAGATTAGACAAGGACAGAATGATACGGCCTCCTTTTAAGAGGCGGCCGTACACTGAAAAAAAAGCCGATTGCTCACGCTGGGGAATCGAATGTTGTGAATGATTCAGACAACATTCGCAGCTATTAATAACGGAAAATCGCAATATAAGAGTGCGTAACAATATCGCAGCTAATCATTCCAACTTTCTGTATAAAAGATTACATTGATCGGAGCAGAGCGCTGCGACTAAGCTGCGTTGTGGCTCGCTACGGCTCTCCGTAGTCTACGGCGCAGAAAGCTGAATCCAAGCCCAGCGACTAAACTGCTTTGTCGCTCGCTACGGCTCTCCGTAGTCTACGGCACAGAAAGCTGAATCCGAATACAGCGATTTATTGCGTGATCGCTCGCTTTGAATGCCGATCTCAAGCATTGCGACAACGCTTTGAACACACTTGCTTGATTAATAAATAACATTGAAAAAATGATAATTTTTACTTCCTTTTATATTTTTTTTTAATGTTCATGTAATTATGTTAATTCATAATTTTGAACTATTTTTAAAAATTTATAATTTATAATATTAATGCTTTAATATCTTTGATTATTTTTTTTTATTTTTAGATTTATCAGGACATATTTAAAGTTAAATAATTGAAAAACTATACTGATAAATCTATGAACAAATCTAAAAATAGAACAAATAAAAAATTGAGAAAAAAAATAAATTTTTTTGACAAACAATTTATGTGATTATGGATAATAACATTTATGAAGTTATTACTAAAAATTAGATTACCTTAATTATATTGTTCAAAATTTCATACGCAAGTTGTATTCACTTGCCGTAAAAAGGAAAATATTTATGGATGATTTTTATGCTATTTTAAATTCTTAATTAATTTAGGTGCATAATAAATAATTGATAAATATTTCCAAGTAAAAAATACTCAAAGCCTGGTAGAACTAAGATTTATTGGTAATATCGTCACTACATATTTATGGATGATATCTGATAAAAACGTATTTGTACGTTTTCTTCAAAACAAAGTGCGTTTAAAGAAAGAAAATCTTGTGATCGATTAAAAATGACTGTTTTAAATACTTTTCCGCAAATCCAGGTGTTTTTAGAAATTTTATTCGTTATCGCTGAAATTTATTCGTTCTTTATAAAAAAATATTAAGTCAAGTCATTAAATATCAAATCAACTTAGGCAGTTTTTGTGTATATTCAATAGTGATTTTTCACCTAACAGGTAAGGTAAAAAGTCTAAATATTGTCATTTAAAAAAATTCAATCATATTGTACACGTTATTTTCAACAAAAATAGTTCTATTAAGTTTTTACAATGGTTTGATACGTTTTAATAGAAAATTTATTAAAACATTAATTTAACCAAAAAATTTGAGTAAATAAAAATATTCTATTACTTTGAATTTTTAACCACAAAATTTTTTATTTTTATTTTGGAAACCAAATGGAACATATTCCCAGACTCATTGATTTTTATTATTTAGCTGTGCAAATTGATGTGAAACTTTTCGTATTTATATATATATATATATATATATATATATATATATATATATATATATATATATCTACAAGTTCTATGGATTTAATGTTATAACTAAGAGTATTACTTTATTATAATTTCATAAAATGGAATAAAATAATATATGAACGAAAATTATTTTAAATAAATTTCAAAGATATATTGGTACATCTTAAACTTTAAATATCACTTTTTTCAAACAACTTTTAAACAGTAACTATTCTATTACATTAAAAAATACACAACTGTTTGCGAATAAATTATTCTTTTTTGAAACTATTAAATAAAACTCATTTTTTTAAAAGCTATATTGCACGGTACCTTGAAAATTTCATTAATAGTATCAAATATTTTCTAAAAATGATATGAATGGTTTTTGCATAAATGGTATGGAAAAGACAAATTTTCGAAGTTTCTTTCATTAAATATAATTTAAACTACGCAAATAATTTTTAAGAAAACAAAAACAAAAAATTTAAGAGTAGGTCGAGAATATTCGTCTTTTTCTAATCAAATAATTGTTTTTTTTACAATAACTAATATAATCAAGAAAACGTTAGAAGACTCAAAATATATTTTATTTCTTATTTCTCATATTTCATTTATATACTGAATGTTTAAATTTAAATAATTAAAAATTGTTTAATTATTGTGATTTTAACTGTTAAGACGTGCGCATTTCGCAGTATCGAAGTCAGTATAACTTAACAGTTAATTTATTTTCTGATTGTATAACATTATGTAAAAATTCTTTCTTAATTTCAAACAAATATTTTATTAAAACTTTATTTTCTGAATGCAATTACATTTATATTCAAAAATTTTAGATTAGATTTTTTAATTAAAACCTATGTCTTATAATTATTTATATTATTTGTTCAAACAACATAAATATTTAGTACTGTACAACAACATATATTTTTAATTAAATGCTTTATATATTTGGTTTAGCAAAAGATACGGTCGAATGACCAGTTACCGTTCCTTTAAGGTTCAGGCAGATACATTTCCTTCAATAAAACAAATCTCAAGGTGTCTCAAGGTCTCAAATCTCAACCTCTCTTGTGGTTTAAATTATATTTAATGAAAGAACCTTCGAAAATTTGTTTTTTTCCATACCATTTATGCAAAAACCATTCATATCATTTTTAGAAAATATTTGATACTATTAATGAAATTTTCAAGGTACCGTGCAATATAGCTTTTTGAAAAATGAATTTTGTTTAACAGTTTCAAAAAAGAATAATTTATTCGCAAACAGTTGTGTATTTTTTAATGTAATAGAATAGTTACTGTTTAAAAGTTGTTTGGAAAAAGTGATATTTAAAGTTTAAACTTTTAAAGATATACCAATATATCTTTGAAATTTATTTAAAATAATTTTTGTTCATATATTATTTTATTCTATTTTATGAAATTATAATAAAGTAATACTCTTAGTTATAACATTAAATCCATAGAACTTGTAGATATATATATATATATATATATATATATATATATATATATATATATATATATACATACGAAAAGTTTCACATCAATTTGCACAGCTAAATAATAAAAATGAATGAGTCTGGGAATATGTTCCATTTGGTTTCCAAAATAAAAATAAAAAATTTTGTGGTTAAAAATTCAAAGTAATAGAATATTTTTATTTACTCAAATTTTTTGGTTAAATTAATGTTTTAATAAATTTTCTATTAAAAAGTATCAAACTATTGTAAAAACTTAATAGAACTATTTTTGTTGAAAATAACGTGTACAATATGATTGAATTTTTTTAAATGACAATATTTAGACTTTTTACCTTACCTGTTAGGTGAAAAATCACTATTGAATATACACAAAAACTGCCTAAGTTGATTTGATATTTAATGACTTGACTTAATATTTTTTTATAAAGAACGAATAAATTTCAGCGATGACGAATAAAATTTCTAAAAACACCTGGATTTGCGGAAAAGTATTTAAAACAGTCATTTTTAATCAATCACAAGATTTTCTTTCTTCAAACGAACTTTGTTTTGAAGAAAACTTACAAATACATTTTTATCAGATATCATCCATAAATATGTAGTGACGATATTACCAATAAATCTTAGTTCTACCAGGCTTTGAGTATTTTTTACTTGGAAATATTTATCAATTATTTATTATGTACCTAAATTAATTAAGAATTTAAAATAGCATAAAAATCATCTGTAAATATTTTCCCTTTTACGGCAAGTGAATACAATTTGCGTATGAAATTTTGAACAATATAATTAAGGTAATCTAATGTTTAGTAATAACTTCATAAATGTTATTATCCATAATCACATAAATTGTTTGTCAAAAAAATTTATTTTTTTTCTCAATTTTTTATTTGTTCTATTTTTAGATTTGTTCATAGATTTATCAGTATAGTTTTTTAATTATTTAACTTTAAATATGTCCTGATAAATCTAAAAATAAAAAAAAATAATCAAAGATATTAAAGCATTAATATTATAAATTATAAATTTTTAAAAATAGTTCAAAATTATGAATGAACATAATTACATGAACATTAAAAAAAAATATAAAAGGAAGTAAAAATTATCATTTTTTCAGAATATTTATTAATCAAGCAAGTGTGTTCAAAGCGTTGTCGCAATGCTTGAGATCGGCATTCAAAGCGAGCGATTTCAAAAATTTATATAAAGTCTTGTAAACTACAAATATAAAATCACAATAGCATTTAAATATAATTTTTATTTTGTAGGTCTATAAGCCAATTGCATCTAAAAATAAGGATTCATCAGCTGTAACTAAACAAGATATTTTGGTTTTCATACGAATTTACGTACCTTTTACGAGCAGACATAAACAAAGTTCAGGTGCATTAGGAAAGTTATCAGTAAATTATGTTATAGCAATACTTGGATCTCAAACATTAGATCAATTGAAAGATAAAATAAATTGTGTATCGGATAGTTCTATTTCAACAGAAATTAGTAAAGCTCCAGTTAAGCACAAGACACGAAATGCGAAGGTTCACTAAAACAAAATTTATTAAGTAATTACCCAACAAGCATGTGTATTAAAAAAAATTAATACAGATTTCTTTATACATATTACTGGAAAAGAGTTTTTAATTATAATTTTTTTATTTACGTGTATTCATTTATTTTGATTTTCAAAGTATTAATAAAGAACTCTCTTTATTGGATTTTGTTTTATAAATATTTTTTCAAGGGGATGTAATAGAGTATATGATTGATACATAGTTACCGATATTGCAGCTTTCTAAATTATCTTTATTTAAAAATTATCGGAAATATCTCTATATTAGATTTTTTATTAGTAAAAATGGAAAACTGTAATATAGAGATATTTTTAAAACTTATGGATCAAAAATAAAAAATTTGGAAAACTGTAATGTCGGTATTGTACATTACCTTAAATCATAAAATTATAAATATTCTTGTTGTTTACAGGGTTTCAATAAATAAATCATTATATAAATTTAAAAATGTATTTATTTTAAAAAAATCATGATATGTTTGTTGAGAAAAAAGAATGTGTTATAAATGCTGTTAAAATTTTTTTGTACATTTTTAGAAATATACTTTGCAGAATTAAAACAAAAACTTGAACATGAATCTCTATGAACATTATGTGATTACTTTTTAAATACTACACGAGTCGCCCAAAACAGGTTTGCTTGTGATAACAAAAGATCCTGTGTTGATAATTCGATTTCAAATTACTGATATTTTGTGAAAGCCGAATGCGCTAATTTAAAAGTGCTATCTTTTACAAGTCCAATCTATGGACCGACAGGTGAATGCAAGTTGCCAGAGGTGAAGTTCTTTTCATCATTTTAGTAATTTCAATTAATAACCGGTAAACTTGTTTATAACTGATATCGTGTCGACCTGATGGTCACTCTGATGTAATCTAGAGAGAGTGTTACCCTTTTACAGTAATTTAAATCAATTCATGGTTCACTTTTTTGCAGATGATGTTGCGTTGACCTGGGGTTTATCATGGCACTTGGACTTCGTCTACAGGGAGTGTTCGGCTTTTTCGGTGATATACTAATATATAAAACGAAATGTAAATTGAACAAGTGTTAGCAAGTAAGGTCAATTTTGTTAAAAATGAATTCAAAATTATAAAAATAATTCTTGTCAACATTATCAAAATAAAAATTGTGTTTGATACTCAAGAGAGAAAGTAATTTTAACCATGTGTGACGTTTCATCCTCGCTTTGCTCAAGCGCAAACATCTACAAAAGGTTGAAATCACTTTCTCGCACGAGTATCGAAAATAACTATTTTAGCACATATATGGTTATAAATTAAAATAATATAGTTCACAATAGAAAAATATAATTTATTTAAAAGATTGTGCTCGTTCAGTTTTTGGATTATTAACTCTCTTTGTTGAATATTTTGTTCGACGATGAATATTTTTATAAACATCTGTTTCCATACAAATTACCAAAAAAGACCAAGACGTCATCCGGATATCAGGGTAACCCTCAGGTCAACGTGATATTTATATAATTATCAAGAAAGTTTACCAAGTTTATTGAATGAAATTATTTAAAAATTGAAAAGAACTTTACTTTCGGTCGATTTCTGGTCACCTTTCGGTCCATTTTCGGTCATTGCCGATTATTGCCAGCTACTTCCAGTCATATATATTATTTTTATTTTTTTAAAAAAAAGATTATTATATAAAGAATATTGTTATCCGCTATATAATTAACCTTTTTCTATGGAGATGTCGAGGGAGCCCAGCCCGGAACCGTTTAACACATTACATCAGGCTAGACTGTCAGACACCGCCATACCGAAAACTTTGACTACCGATGGATGGTCAGCCACTTTTGTGACCAACAATCAACCGATACTCAATGAGGTCAGATTTTTCAAGAGTCGCGATATGGGTAGCACATACACTAATTTTCTTTCGAAAAAAAGTCAGAGGTGCCTGGCCAGGATTCGAACCCGTGCCCACCGCGTTCAAAGCAAGAGCTCTATCCGTTACGCCACCGCGCTCCTATATCCAGTCATATATATAATAGACCATAAAAAATAATAAAGAAATTATTAAATGGAAGTAGCAGCAATTTTGATGGAACTCTTAAGAGCATGACGAAGCTGCGCGCCTCTTAATAATATTTCAAATCCTAACTTATGAATAAACGATGCATTTAATCAAGTTTTTTACTACAAAGAAAAAATTTGTGAGATTAAACTTTAGTGCAGACAACTCAAGAAATCGACCAAAATATTATACATAAAAAGTTATACTACAAACTTTCAATGTATCGTATTTTAAGGTTAGGTTTGTTGAGTTCGATATGTAATTTCCAATCCAAGATCATAAAAAAATAACAAGTCTAAATGATTTTTTATTTTAACAAAAATTGTAATAACATAGCTTGAGTGCGGACAAGTCATTATATTTGTTTAATTTATGAATTGGGAAAGATATTAATCAAATAAGAAAAGCCAAACTCGATTGTTGCAGCTCAGACATCCCGTTAATATGATATAAGCCTGATTCCATTCAGATTCATTCAGGTCGTCACTGATCAAATTTTTTTTCTCTTCTAAGTGATAAAAATATCATCTAATATGTATATGATGATAAAATTTACCTCGTAGAGCGCCCGAAAAATGTATTTCCTCGCCAAAGCGTAATTAGTGTTGGGTGTAAAAATGAAAATTAAAAAATTGAAAATGAATCTCAATTTTTAAATTGCTGTAGCTTTGCCAATTTTCGACCTTTTTGCACGTTTTTTTAATAAAAATGTGCGAGATTCCGTCTAGTTTTAAATACCGTTTCGATTTTTATGATACAAGTTGATTCTTTTGAGTTATTTATAAAAAACCAAAAGAAGCGATTTTCTTCAATACAATTTTCTCAAAAACTATATATTTCTTTTTAATTTTTATGTTTTTATTATAAAAAATACTAACTTTTAGGATAGGTGAGAATATGCATTTTACCTAATATTTTTTAAACAGATTTTTAAACGTTTTTTTATATTTTTCATTTTGAAGCATTGATACCATGGTGCATCGAATTTATGACGATTTTAAGTTTATAAAAATCGAAATTCTTTTTCGCTGAAAATTAAAATGTTTTATTTAGTTTGTAGGGAGTTGACATACAGTGGGGTCCAATAAAAAAGAGCCACCCTGGAGAAAAAAAGTACTAATTTAAAAATTTTGTATCTCAACAAATAAGGGTCGTACAAAACTCAACAACCACTCATTTTAAACGCATTCGTAAGGACTTTTTAATGGTGTATTGGCAATTTAGTTTTGAGTACTTGTCTAGGAAATATTACAAATTAAAAATAGAAGAAAAAAATTTTTTTATTCGACTGTGTTTAGATTTAAATCATTTTTCGGAAAATGATGGTAAAAAAATTTTACACGGCTAGTTTTAAAGGTATTTTGCTTAATTTGAAATTTATATTTTAGTTTTTTTTCCAGGTTCAAAATTAACCAAGATTTAGCAATTTTTGTTGAAAAAAAGGTCTTTTTTATTTTTCCAATATCTGCTTAATGAGAGGCGATATAGAAAAATGCCAATTAAAAAAAAGTGCATTTTTGTGTGTAGAATAACCTTAAATTTTTTCAACATTTTTTGTGCATTTTAATTTTTTTGATATTGTTGCGGTATTCTTATACATGGATACGATACTCTTATAAAAGTACCGCAACAATATCAAAAAAATCAAAATGCACAAAAAATTTTGAGAAAATTTAAGGTTATTCTACACACAAAAATACTCTTTTTTTTCATCTGGCATTTTTCTATATCGCCTCTCATTAAGCAGATATCGAAAAAATAAAAAAGACCCTTTTTTGAACAAAAATCGCTAAATCTCGGTCAATTTTGAACCTAGAAAAAAAACTAAAATATAAATTTTAAGTTAAGCAAAATACCTGTAAAACTAGCCGTGTAAAATTTTTCTACCATCATTTTCTGAAAAATGATTTGAATTTAAACACAGGCAGTCGAAAATTTTTTTTTTCTATTTTTAAGTCGTAATATTTCCTAGACAAGTACTTAAAATTAAATTGCCAATACACCATTAAAAAGTCCTTACAAATGCGCTTAAAATGAGTGGTAGTGGAGTTCTGTACGACACTTATTTGTTGAGATACAAAATTTTTTAATTAGTACTTTTTTTCTCAAGGGTGGCTCTTTTTTATTGGACCCCACTGTATATGTTTTTTATAAATAAAAATTTTTATCGATAATTTATGAGCTGAATTTCTAGAATGCCGTTTTCAAATATAATTATAAATTATTTATATATTTTAAGCGAATATCATTGTAAATATATTTAGGAAAATCTAAAGTTATGTAACAATCTAAGCGTAACGTTAAAATCAAGATTTTTTTCGTAAAACATTATAGTGATAAAAATTATGAGAAATAATACCTTTTTAAATTATTTAAAGACGTCATTTAAAGTAATTGTAATTAGAAAATAGTGTGTATTGATATTTTATAAGAACACGGCATCCCTGGTAGAAAATGAAACGCTTTTTCTACCATTTTATGGCCATTTCTTTAAAGTGAAGAGCAGAAAATGGGAATGTTTTATGGCCATTATTTGAACTAATATGAAACGTTTTTTTCAACCTTCATAGTGCTAAAAAATACTAATAAAATGTTGAGTCTGATCCACTATTATTTGAATATAGATAGTTAACAGTAGAGTCTATCAAATTGTGCTCTAATTGATTACTATTAAGAATCATTTAAGGTTTTTTCTTGAAAGTTATCATTAATCATTAATAGAATCACTTTTGTTAATATATTCGCGCGTATATTTTGAGTTGTGATCGGATTGTTAGAGGTTATTTTTAAACGATTAATAAAATTTTCCATTTATTATTTTAAAAAACGATATTTTTATACTCGTTTCGTACTGCGTTTCATATTTTTATTTTAATAAAATTTAATATTATTTTTATTTTTATAAATTCCAATAAAAATAAACATTGACGAAGGAATGTGAATAAATACTAATCTATATTTTCTCGCCACGTGGCAAAAGTGAGGTTATGATTTTACCTATGATCTGAAAAATTAAGGACTCATTACTAAAAAGTTATATAACTAGTCAAAAAAAGTTGTCCACAGTTTACCTAATTTTTAGATAACTGTTACTGATTTTTTCTCTCCGTTTACTTAAAATGCGTATTTTTTTGGCTAAATACAAAAATTTTGAACAACATTTTTATATTAGCATTTTTTGCCTATAAGATGCTAACCAATATACCAAAAAATTTGAGCTCTGCAGATCCAGCAAAAAATTGCCATTTATTCGCCAATATTGACATGACAAAATATTACTATTGAAAATGGTCATAAATTGTTGTTTACACCATTTTTAATGTTCAAATTTCTACCAGGGATGTACTTTTGGTATTTCAGTAAAACCAAAAGCACATTTTCCACATGTGGATTCAAAGCTTTCACGGTGAATATTATACATTGTTAGTGAATTTTTCCGATTTCAGCAGAGTAAGTTGTGGTTTTGAATACCAACCGTTGTAATATTCACAAAACGTTCATATCCTAAACCACAACTTACACGGCTGAAATCCGAAAAAAACCCTCTAACAATGTCTACATTTCCCATGTAAAAGATAGTATTGAAGAAAATCGAGACCTATATTTTTACAGCGAACAGGCTATGGAACCGATCCATTTTGATTTTTCTATAACATGGACTCATATAAAATATCGTGAAATGATTCTAATTATGCAGATAAATTATTAAGAGCAGTCTGCGAATATAACTCACTGTACGTAACTTAAGTAAAAAATATGTATATGTTATCTGTATACACTGACGCCAAGCTACTTTTGCCCTCCTTCATCTAAAATCGACTTATCTAAAAAGTTTTCTAACTCTGGAAAAATTGATCGTAGCGTAACAATTCCAACGGGATTCCAAAGATTATTAAAAAATTTTTTCAAAAACCGTTGGTTTGATATAAAAAAAAATATTTTTTTCGTATCTCTTATTCTTGTTTAAAAAGAAATTTTTTTTAACTTTGTTTTGACTTTGTAAAATAATGTTCAATTTTAGTACAAATCGTTACATTAATACAAAACTAAATAGATTTTAAGAGCAGGCCGGATTCGCTATCCTTGTCTAATTGAAATTTTTGTTATTTACTCAAGTATTAATTGGTGTATCTGCAAATTAAAGGTTAAGCGCAATAGATATTATTATTACAAATATTTATGCACAAGAAGAAAAAAATCTATGGCTTTGTTTTTGAGAAAAGTAAGTAACGCGAAAATATTATAAACATAAACTTTTACTTTGGCGTTACTCACTTTTCTCAAAAACAAAGCGGTAGATTTTTTTTTTCTTGTGCATAGATGTCCATAATAGTAATATCTATTGCGCTCAACCTTTAATTTGAAGATACACCGATTAATACTTGAGTAAATAACAAACAACTCAATTGTTACTCGGTCGGTATCAGGTTCTACTCCGGCCTGCCGTTAAAGCTTATATTCTGACGATGAAAATGCAATGTCGAACGTCTAGATTCGACCTTTTGAACCGGAGTTATAAGATTTTATATTAAAAATAAGGATTTTTTTCAATGTATGAATATTTCTGAATTTAAGAGGAATAGAAAAATTTGTCAGAGAAAAAAAATGTTCCTTCTTGGTCAAATAATAATAATATATAATAAAAAAAATTTTTTTTGCCTTTTTTACCCACGTTCTTCAATATTCTAAAGATATCAAAATCTCATTACATTCCAACACGTTTGGTCAATGGGGTATAACCCACTTAGGTCTTAAGGCATAGAATATTGATTTACCGATTTTTGTTTTAATTTCAGAATTTTTTTCTATAAATAATTGATATATTTCTTTTATGCTTCGCGTAAGAAAGCGTTGAACTTTTTTAGTTTTTATACCATTTCCTTCAACAGATATTATGTCACTTTTATCTGCACTGTGACAAAAACAATTGAAATTATCGATCAAATAATAATTTTTCACTCTCGTTATAATTTCACTATCCAAAGAATATCAACAATAGTTCTAAGGCTTTTTGTAAATATCTTTATTATTGACCAATGATCTTGCTTGATCAATCATATAAACATTTACATATGATAAAACTAATTATAAATAATTTTTGGAAATATTGCTTAATATAAGACAATAACTGCACTTTCTCAAAAAAATTTGAACAAGTATCTAAAGGAATTTTAATATTTTCGAGACATTTATCACATGTTTCACATTCGTTATTTTCATCTAATGTAGGCAAATCTGTTATATCGTAGACTTTTATAACTTTACTTGCTATTTGTAAATCAAATGCATCGTTTATTTGTTTTCTTTTTCGAAGAGCATAGGATTTTCGCATTTTTATATTGATACTCTGAGACATTTTGATTGGTGCAATTTTTAATTCCAAATTACTTGAAGTCTGATTGAACTGCTCTATCACAGCCTTACTATAAAAAACTTCTTACGAAGATTGTTGACTATTTGAGGTAGATAAAATAGGGGTATTTTCACTTCATCTAAAAATATTCTGTAACATGAAGGACATACTTTATCCTCTCTAGAAAAAGAAGTATTCTGATACAAGTGTTTCAACGACTCCATTAGATCACCTTATTCTCCAAACGGATTTTTGGAGCAATCGTAAATAACTTTTTTATACCTTTCTTTCAAATCCTTGCACTTACCAAAAATCACTGTCCTTCAGAATTTAGATGATTTTTGGTACTTTCTTGCTGCTTAACTTTGAACACACATATCTCTGGTTCTAATTATTATTTCTCAATTCTCAAAACGGCAAATTAAAGCTTTCTTTCTCTACTTTTATTTTAGTTTCTGTTGATTTATTAAAGATATTTCTAGACTGAATTATTTACACTTCAGTTAGGAGAATTTTTTTTACATTTTCCTTAAAATAAGACTAGAAACGTCTATAATTTCAGTTTTTCGAAGCATTAGATCGTACCGCTCTGGCTTTAATCATATTTTGGTACCTGAAAACATATCTCAAAGTTTCATCAAGATCTGTGACCCGAAGCTCATAGCCTCTCCTGGTTAGTCTTAACAACCAGTAATGCCATTATACGCTTGAATGCGTGAAGTCGTTAATGAGAATGCAGAAAGCGAATCGTCACCATCTAGCGGTGGCATATATCACTCCTTCTTCAAACTAAATTTAAATCGTAGGTGCAAAATTCTAACTGAATAAGAAATTTTAATTATAAACAAAAAAAAATCTATTTTTATAAACTTAAAATCATCATAACTTCGGTTCTAATTGATAAAAAAATTTGATCAAAGGTTTATTTTAAAGATTTTTGTTAATATTTTTTATAAATTAATAAATAAAAGCATAAACGAATTGTAAAAAGACGTAATAGTTGGAAAAATGGGATGATGCGCCATGTTATCAATGCTTTAAAATGGAAAATATAAAATAGTTTGTTTAAAAAAAAATAAGGCAAAATCGCATATTTTCACCTATCCTTAAAGTTAGTATTTTTTATGTATAAAAACATAAAAATTAAAAAAAAATATATAATTTTTGAGAAAATTGGCATTTAAAACTAGACAGAATTTTGCACATTTTTATTAAAAAAACGTCCAAAAAGGTTAAAAATTGGCAGAGTTAAAGCAATTTAAAAATTGAGGTTCATTTTTACATCCAACATTAAATACGCTGTAGCGAGAAAAAAACATTTTTTTGGGCGCTCTAAGAGGTAAATTTTATCATCAAATATATTAGAAGGAATTTTTATCACTTAGAAGAGAAAAAAAATTCGATCAGTGACGGCTTGCATGAATCTGAATGGAATCAGTCATAAGTTACCAGATTTTAAAAAAGTAGCAGTTTCGATTTTCGCAAAATATAAGTAATTTGAAATCGAATTATCGACGCAAAATCTCTTGTTATCATAAGCAAATTTTGTTTTGGTGAAGAGACCCATGACCATACATTAAATTTCTAAAATTTTTTTTTGTAAATGTACTTATTGGGTATATTTTTGATTGATAGGAGCATGATCATCATTTGATGTATTGTTTTATAGGATATTTATAAATCAAGTTTCTTCTTTATCGAGAACACGTTTTACAATGACTTTCGGAATTCAGAAAATAAAGATAACAGTCAAGTTATTAGAGAATGGGCAGAGACAAGAAATTTTGGTCCTTATAAATGTGCAAGGATGGAACAAACTAGAATAGACGGTCTTACTTTAAGATTTGGATTTCCTTGGGTTTATCAGCATCAAGGAGATTGTGAACATTTGATTTCTTTCAGTGATGCTAGGTAAAGTTTTTTTTTATAATAAGTTTAATTGGAATGTTGCATAAAAAATTTTTTTAAATCCATTATATCCGTCATTTAGAAAAAGAAAAATTAAAGGACACGTATTTTTTCTTTTATCATAAAAATGAAAACTCAAAGAGATAAAGGCAGTTGAAAATTGGTGTGACGTTACGAGTAGAGGTGAACTCGTGACGTCATATACATTGGCGCTATATCTATATATATATATATATATATCAAAATTGTATTAACTTATACTGGCTATAACTTTTGCAATTCATAATATTTTTGGAAACAAAAAATACGGGACTTTTATTTTTTCGTATTCCACCTAAAGGTTACAAAGCATTTTTTCGTGCAAGGTCCTAATTGCTTTCATTTTATTCATTTTAAGTTTTATTATATAGTATATACATTTTACACACTTCTTATTTTATTTGCTTTTTAAATATATGAAAAATTACTAATGAATAAATACTATCTTTCAATAGGTTTATAAATCCATCAGATGAATTAGATAAGAGTCGCTACCCCAGAATTTTAAGGATTAAGCCAAGGCCTAATCGATATTGTATGACTTGTGGATTGTACAGTGTTAATTGGGTAACAACAAATAACAGTAGATTGCCACACAGTCCTTGTTTATTCTGCAATTCTTGTTTTAAATCATACAATTATATCAAAGGTAAAAAAGTTGGAATCTTCAGAGCATATCCTTATCCTTATGATAGTGATCTATTACAGCCTCATGTTCTTGAAGTTATAAGAAACAAACGAGCTTTGATTTCATCATTTCCTGAACCTAAATCTGGAAAATCAGATTTAGAAAGTGTCGGAGAATTTGAATTTGGAACGTCTTACGCTCACAATCTTGTAAAAATGGAAGATACTAAATTAATAAATACACTTTAAATTCAAAAATTCTAAATTTAGTTTTTTTTTTTTAATTTTAGATTCTTCAGGTTATTTAAATATTTTTTAATAATATTTGATTGAGGATCTAGCTTCAGTGCTATTTTGTACATCATTTCTGCAATTTCATGTTTATTCCATCGATGATACAGTACTCCTGTAATAAACATGTGTATATAATTACATATTATCATAAAGAATTATTGAGTAAATGAATGATTATATATATATATTCAGAATGAAAAATTGTATAACGATCTTGAGACTTTTAATAAGGAAAGAAAAATTAATGATGGCTTGTTTCTACATTCGAATATTAAGTTTAAATGTTAATTTTGATAAGTTACAGATTTTTATTGAAAGACTCAAGATCAAGCCCTGCGTTATTGTATGTACAGAGGTATGGAAACTTCATCACTATCAATATTGTAAACTTAAGGATTATAAAATTCATTATAATTATAGAGATATTATTAAAAATGATAGAGTAGTGGTCTACGTAAGGAATGATATTTTTCACTCTGTTGTAACTGTAGAAATTGGAAGACTTAGAATACTAAATACTATTATAAAACTAAATAATGGAAGCCAACTTGAAGTATCATCCTTCTAAAGATTACATAGTAAAAGTTGTACTGAATTTAATATGAATTTGAAATCATTTTTACAATTAAAATACAAATCCATTAATCATATAATAATTGACGATTTTAATATAAATATACACGAACATAATTCATTAAGCATAGACTTCTTAAATAATTTATTTAAAAAAATCTACTTGCCGGGATTTGTTAATATAACTAGACCAAAAAATTTAAATACTGATAAAGGAACTAGTATAGACAATATGTTTATTAAAACTAAGACATTAACAAAAAAATCTCTCACATTATTGGTATGAATAACAGATCATTATCCAATATTTTTGGAATTGAAAAATAGTAAGAATATTAACAACAATAGAGATATAAATACAAATAATTACTTTTATAATTACAAAAAATTATCTAATATAGCTAAGCAAAACGATTGGCAGAAATACAGCGGCCTGGAGGATCCAAATAAAGCAGTTAATTTAATGATAAAAGAAATTCAATTTTGTATAGAAAATTCTAAATATATAAAAACAAAAAAACAAAAAGCAAAAAGAATATTCCAAGGAAAAACTAGATAACAAGCGCAATAATAAACTCATGTAATAAAAAGGAAATTCTATACAATAAATTAAAACAAAATCCGAATAACAGGCAACTCAAAGATGAATACAAAAGATTTAGATGAGGTTATCAAAGCAGCAAAAATAGAATATGAAAGAAAAATCATAGGAAAAAATAATAACAACCCACATTGGGACAAAAAGAGCTAAAACGCGCGCGTAAGTCGAAAAATTTTATTTTCTAGTTTTCTGTATTCAGTAATTTTTTTAATTTTGAAAGAGTTATTCATGGAGTAAACAAGTTTACATAGTCGAATAATAACTTTTTGTATTTTCATAATTTTATTAATTTTCTATTATATTCGTTTCATCAGCTACTATTTTTTTTTCTTCTATTTATCGCTCGGGCTGTTTGATTTATGTGTTTCTGATATATCAAAACTCAAAATATTTTAGTATAAAAATTAAATACACAATCATTGTAATAAAAGATGCATTATTAAACATTTCAGATTTTCGTTACCAGTTATTTTAAAATTTTTTATTAAAAACTGCAGACTTTTTGAGATTTACGAGATTTTACTTTAAAACTAAAAAAATTTTCAATTTAATATATTGAGAAAAAAAGTTGATATGAATGGTCTGCCCAGTTTTGCCTGTATGAAAATGGCGTTACTTTCAAGTTAATAAATGTTGGGTTTTAATGAATATTAGCATTTATGAGGACACTAACAACGAGCGCAGAAGCCTACTTTTTAAGTAAATAAGGGGATCAAGTTCTATGAAATATTTTAACACATGTATTTATATATATATGTGTGTGTGTCTGTATATATATATATATATATATATATATATATATATATATGTTTATTCTGTATATGTGTATTATTAAAAAAACTAAATATATGGAATAATTATCAATTAATAGTATATTATTCACCTAGGGAGTAAAAAAGAAAAATGTCTCAAATCGTATGTTAAATGTCACGCGAGCCGAAGGCGAGGGTGACAAACATACGATTTAAGAGGAGGTCACGTATCTCTGTCCTTTTCTAATCAAATAATTAATTTTTAGCTAAAAATAATAACTTTAGCAAAAAATAAAGAGAAAGCCGCATCTCGTATAAGGAAAAGCAAAATTTTCTTTAATAAGAAAAAATTCATTTTATTGCTTCGATTTCAAGAAAACCTTGAAAAACCAAATTGTATACCCTAACCTCTGTGTTTTAAGTTTTTCAAGGTTTTCTTGGAAACAAAGCGATGAAATTAATTTTTTCTCATCAATGAAGATATTGCTTTTTTTGATACAAAATGCGGCTTTCTCTTAATTTTTTACTAAAATTATTAGTTTTTGTAATAAAATTAATTCTTTGATTAGAAAAGGACAGATATACTCGACCTCCTCTTAAGGGATTTTTTATTTACTCCGGTGGAGAATATACGATTTTTTTACACAGGCAGCGTACAGTGGGTACCTTACTTTTCGCTAGGAGGGAGTAAAGTACCCATTGTACGCGCCCTGTGTAAAAAAAATATTAATTATTTTATATTGCATGTTATTTTATTTAAGAGGAAGTCACGTATCTCTGTCCTTTTCTAATCAAAGAAATGATTTTTTTACAAAAACTACTAACTTTAGCAAAAAATGAAGAGAAAGCCGCATCTTGTATCAAAAAAAGCAATATTTTCTTTGATGAGAAAGAATTAATTTTATTGCTTCGTTCTCAAGAAAACCTTGAAAAACGAAATTGTCCACCCTAACCTCTATGATTTAAGTTTTTCAAGGTTTTCTTGAGAACGAAGCAATAAAATTAATTCTTTCTCATCGAAGAAAATATTGCTTTTTTTGATACAAGATGCGGCTTTCTCTTCATTTTTTGCTAAAGCTATTAGTTTCTGTGAAAAACTCGATTCTTTAATTGGAAAAGGACAGAGATACGTGACCTCCTCTTCAGTGTAATGTGTACGTCGTATAAAGTTTTTTTGATTAGCCCATCAATTAGGCAATTTCATTCCTTGACAATTTATAAATTAATTTATAAGAACATTTAAAGATATAACTTTTATTGGTCAATATAAAATAGCGTTAAAATAAAAATTTATTGATTTGAATTTTTAAAAACGATCATAATTATTTTTTAGATCAAACATCAGTAATATATTACAATGTTAAGAGCAGATCGTATATCTCTATCCTTTTCTAACCAAAAAATTCATTTTGCTGCAAAATCTAATAATTGTAGCAAAAAATAAGAAGAAAGCCCCATCTCGTATAATAGAAAGCAATATTTTCTTTTATGAGAGAAAATTTTTTTCATCGCTTCGTTTCTAAGAAAACTTTGAAAAACTTAATTGTCCATTCTAACCTCTGTTTTTTAAGTTTTTCAAGGTTTTCTTCAAAATGAATCGATAAAAATAATTTTTTTGTCCTCAGGCCGCAAAATGAATTTTTGTGTCCTGTATACGGAGCACAAAATAGTGTATTCTTGTCCTAGGCCGCAAAAGAAGAATGTGTTTATCCAATATATTATTTTAATAAAAGTTCACAGAAAAACCTTCTCGACATCGCTGATTCTTAGAATTAAACTTAATGAACTGCTCGCTTTCCTTAATATCGCTATCCTTTTCTCACATATACTATACTGGGTATGCGTTAACGAATAACGCAGACTCAATATAAATGTGAAAGAAAAGGAAAGAGCAAGAGAAAGACATAGTAACAAGTTTCGTGTGTTAAAACTTTAATTTTCTTTTTTAAATAATATTTTTTAATTATAATTTTTATAGTTTAGCTTTGTTTTATCTTTTATTGTATTTTTGTTTAATTTTAATGTTGTATTTTAACAGTTATTAGTTGTTTTTATAATCGAACATTTTTTATTCTATTTTTTTAAAACTTTTTCTTTCTTTTTTTAAATGATGTTTTTTAATTATAATTTTTATAGTTTAGCTTTTTTTTATAATTTATTGTATTTTTGTATAATTTTAATTTTATATTTCAACAATTATTAGTGGTTTTTATAATCGAATTTTTTTTATTGTATTTTGAGAATTATTAGTTATTTATTATTTATAATTGATTTTTTTTATAAAATTCTTTTATATTTTAAGAATTATCAATTATTTTTTTGTAGGCGGGGGGGCTAAGACCCAGCTTTCGCTTAGCGGCCTTCGGATAAAAAAAAGTATATGCAGTCACGGCCACAAACGTATCATTCTTGCTCGTGCAGCTGGAGCGGCCTCGCTACGCTCGGCTCCTCAGCGTGCACTCGCCAAGAATGATACGTTTTGCGGCCTTGACGCATAATATACTATTTCCTCATCGAAGAAAATATTGCTTTTTACGATACAAGATGGGTCTATCTCCTTATTTTTTGCTACAGTTTTTAATTTTTGCAAAAAAATTAATTCTTTAATTAGAAAAGGACTGAGATATACGATCTGCTCTTAACGTTTAAATAATTTTTTGAACAATTTGAAAGTAATTACTTTCTGTTTAAATACAAATACCTATATAAATATATATGATCAAATTTGTATTTGTGTAAAGTGATTGTCAACAATTAAATCAATTACTATTTCATATACTAAATAAGAACAGTTTTGTTTATTTTAATTCAGACATTTTAAAAAATACATCATCCATTGTGATTAATAACCGCTTTCACATAATTCAATTTATTAACGTTACGTTCAAACATTATAATATTAAACGAAATTGAATTATAATTAGAGCGTGAATGTGTCATTGGTGTGTGCGCGTGTGTGTGTGTGTGTATGTGAGTGTCGGTGTTAATGAATGATCATGATGTATGTAGGTGGGTGAAATTCAAAAAATTGAAAATAGGTGTTTATACATAATAACTCTATATGTAAATAATATGTACGTGTCTAAACCCAACAGTTAGCTAGTAACAATCCTAATCAACTTGTTCAACCATTAAAACTTTGATTAAATAACTAATCCAAAGGAATAAATATGAAAAATTAACAAAAATGTCCTCGTGTCACGTGTCCAGAGCGTACAAGTATTTTGTTTTCAAAATAAAAAGTATCTAAATACATAGTTTCTAAAAATTTACTGCAATGATTTTTGAAGATTTTTAAATGAAGAATCTAATAGTGGGGTGTAGAAATACAATATCTTAATAAAATGTATTCAAAACTGACGTCAAAGTTACGACAATTTTTTTGTCCTCGTGTCACACTTTTAATAGTCAATCGTGAAAATCATTTAAGAAGTCAAATAATTAGAGCTAAATATCGTTAAATATAAAAATTAATATGTATTTTAGTAATTAAAAGAGTTATTAATGTAAAAGGTTTTATATATGGTGAGAAATTATATTTAAATCAAACCATAAAAAAACGTTCCTTTTCTAATGTCTTCGTGTAACGCTAATTTTCTTAACGAAAAAAAAATCTAATCAGGATTTGGACTACGGGAAAAGAAAGTAGTCTTTAAGAGCTTTAAATTAACTGTGAAATATATTTGTTATTATATATATTACTCGCCAAGTAATCACTTTTAATGTATATGAAAGAAAAAAAAATGTCCTTGTGTCACACTTGATAAGTTTATTTACATTTACACATGTTATATTTCCAAAATTGAAATACAGCTCGCCCATTATTGTTTTCTTCTTATTTATAGTATTGATAAACATATTAAAAAATATCAAGTAAAATTTAGGAATTTTTTTTAGTTTTTAAAAAACATGATTTTGACAACTTTTTGAATTTTACCCAGGTGTGTTATGCGCGTAATGTTTTGCCAGTTAATATGCGTATTGATACAAACTGGTGTACGTGTATGTTATGGTGTTTTTGTGTATTGGTATAAATTTGTATATTTGTGCTGTGCGCGCTGACGATCATTTATGTATAGGTGTGTGTGTGTGTACGTAAGTTTAAGCGCAGACGTGTTTTTGTATGTTCGTCTCAGCTAAAAAATGAGTCGTACTGTATTATTATCACGTATGTGTATGTTTCTGTGTGCGTATCCGGTTGAAAAAAAACACAGTTTTATTACATGATTTTATCATATGGTTTTATTATGTGGTTTTATCATATGGTTTTATTACATGGTTTTATCATATGGTTTTATTACATGTTTTTTGGTTTCAATTTATCATATGATGAAAGTATATGATAAAATCATATAATATAACTCTATGATAAAATCGTATAGTGAAACTATATGGTGAAGACAAAATAAAACCATACACATGGAGAGAAAAAGCAGTTAACAGCTACTCAAAAAATTTGGAATCATTACTAACTTTGTTCGACAATAATTAAAGGAATGGGAATAAATACTAATCTATATTTTTGCACCACGCGACAAAAGTAAGGTTACGATTTTACAAATAATCTGAGAAAACTAAGGACTGAGGGGATATTCAAGTATGTATCGCGACGATAGTTGTCGGCAAAAGAATAAAAAGTCTGCGCGCGCATAGAATTCGCGTAATACATACATGTGTATCACTACTTGAATAGCTCCTCTGATTACTAAAGAGTTAGGTAGATAGTCATAAAAAGTAAAATGAAGAGTCAAACTGAGAATTATTGTCTGTAGTTTGCCTATTGGCAGACTGCAGACAATAATTCTCAGTTTGACTCTTCATTTAACTTTTTATGACTAGCTATCTAACTCTTAGGTAGATAGTCATAAAAAGTTAAATGAAGAGTCAAACTGAGAATTATTGTTTGTTTTTATGACTAGCTATCTAACTCTTTAGTAATCAGTCCTTAGTTTTCTCAGATCATTTGTAAAATCATAACCTTACTTTTATCGCGTGGCGCTAAATTATAGATTTGTATTTATTCCTTTACTTTTAATTATTGCCGAACAATTAGTAATGATTCCAAATTTTTTGAGTAGCTGTTAACTGTTTCTTCTCTTCGTGAATATGATTTTATTTTGTCTTCACCATATAGTTTCACTATACGATTTCATCAAACCATAAAAAAACGTTCCTTTTTTTTCCCGAAACTTATTGATCACTAAATATATGTATTCTAGACTAAAAATGAAACATTTTTTCTTTGATACAAAATTTTCTATCTTTCTCAGTTTATGAGATAATCATGGTTGAAAAAATAGGTCTTTTTTCCGGAAAATCACCATAACTGTGGTTTAAAAAGTCATAGAGACATTTTACTTAGCTTATTTTAAAGAGGTCTATTAGAGCTTTAAAACCCATTTGATTTTTTTCCGATATCATAATTTCCATAAAAATGGCATTCATTTTTATGTGGGCAAAAAAATTAGTGAAAAAATTTTTTTTTTACATTGCTATAGGCAATTAGAAAATGACTTTTCTTATACCGAACTTACTTTATTTTAAAGATTTTCCATCAATCTTTCAAACGCTGTTTGGATTTTGAAGATGCGATCATTAGTTCCAGAGATATAAAACTTTTTATTTTAATTAATTTTACTCTAGGGTGGGCAAAAGCAACCGGACGGCAGTGTTGTGTGTTCATGAATGTGTTTTTAAATGTATGGTGTAGAAGTGTGTATCGATAAGGTATTCATCTCGGCTGAAAAGTGTCTTGTATAGTATTTGTAGCTCTAGGTGTATGTTTTTGTGTGTGTAAGTGGGTTTGACTATGTCAGTTAATATGTGTTCATAGCAGAGTAAAAGTTTATGTTTGTTAAGTGCCTGTTTACAAGTTAGTATGCATATATGTTCATTTAGGTTTCGATGGTAGCGTATATATTGATATTTGTGTGTGTTGATAAATATGTGAATTACGATAGGTGTGTAAATTTTATCATGAATCTTTTTTGTGTGTATGTGTGTGTGTGTGTGTGTGTGTGTGTGTGTGTGTGTGTGTGTGTGTGTGTGTGTGTGTGTGTGTGTGTGTGTGTGTGTGTGTGTGTGTGTGTGTGTGTGTGTGTGTGTGTGTGTGTGTGTGTGTGTGTATCAGTATCTTTCTCTGCGCTTCAGTGAGATTTTCATTGTAATTGTCGGTGTATGTATATTTATATATGTGTCCGTATATGCGCGTATGTATATTTGAGTGTTGTGCGTGTGTGCGCATGTGTGTTAGTGTGTCTGTGTGTTTGTTTGTGCATTTATGCGTGTATGTGTACGTGCGTGCGTGCGCATGTGTATATGTGTGCATTCATGTGTGTACGTATTATGTGTGTAAGTTTGTCATGTGTGTGTATGTCTGTACGTATGTATGGTGTGTATGTGTGTTAGTGAAAATGTTTACGTCAATTAAAGTGTGTCATATTATATTCGTGCCGCTGTGTATGTTTTAGTGTGCAGATTGGTTGGTTTCTCTGGGTCTATAAGTATATTTGTTGATTTAGAGTGTCTACATGTTATCTGCCTGTACGAGTTGGTTTCAGTGAAAATGTTCGTGTCAGCTAAAAAGTGAGTCGTATTTCATTATTGTTAGTTTGTGTATGTTTTTTGTGTGTTGGTGGATTTATAGATGTCCGTAAGTATATGTTCATTGCAGTGAAGAAGTTTATGTAAGTATATTGCGTAAAAGTTTGTGTGTGTGTGTGTATTTGTGCGGGTGTGTGCGCGTGTGAGTGTGTGTGCGTGTACGTGTGTGTAAAATAAAAAATATATATTTCGTTTATGGTTTTATTTCTGTTTTCTGAAACCTTTATAGTTCGCTTCAATTTTTTTTTCATATTCATACATTTACCTATAATTTTGCAGATCCTTATCGATAGAAATATGCATTTTAAATAATAAATGTAAAATCAATTTGAATGAGAACAATTATTATAAGTTATAATTTCATATCAGTTTTTAAAGTGTTAACACATAACAAAATTTCATATTAAATATAATATTTCATATTTATACATGCAATATGATTCGATAAAAGGAAACTTATTTTATATAAATATAGATAGTATCATTTTATCAGTGATTAACAAATAATTGTTAAATTTAGTACAACGAACATATTTATGATTTTAATTCTTAAAGTTCCAAAAAAAATTAAATACTAATAAATATTTTATATTGAAATACTATTGTCAATGAAATTAGCAAATTTATATATAATAATATAATATATAAAAATGCAACCGAGCAACGTAAGGAGCGAGGTTAATTTAGCTTGTTATTATTGATTTCAGTAACATCATTAATTTTAGGAGCCAAAATAACTTTCTCTGTTAGATTCGTATTGTTTATTTTTATTGCTTTTCCGAATATTTCTTCGACAAGATTTTCTTTAATGATAAAATTATCTGGTATAGCTTTTAGTTCATTATTATCTTCAAAAACATTGCGGCGTTTTCCTTCTCCGATATCTAATAGACATTGTTTAAAATTATTATCATTATTCGAAACTCGCAGATTTTCATTTAACTTCGTTTGCTTAAAATTCTGCTATGATAAACTAAATTTAACAGAATTTTCAATAATGTTCGTACGGTTTCCATGCCGAACAATTGGTAATGTTTGCCTGAAATCTCCTGATATAATTATAATTTTACCACTGAAGGGTTGGTTTACATCGCATAAATCTTGAAAAAGACGATCAACTACTTCAAAAACAAATTTTGAAGTCATGGATATTTCATCCCAAATAATTATTTGTGTTTTCTTTAATTGATGATTGAAATTTTTATTCTTTATTTAAAAATTATCGGAAATATCTTTATATAAGGCTTTTTATTAGTAAAAATGGAAGGCTGTTATATGGAGATATTTTTAAGACTTTTGGATTAAGTATAAAAAATTTGGAAAACTGTAATGTTGGTATTTTACATTCCCTTAACATTATTGTATGCACTGTTTTACCATCGGTTAATGAATTTGCTGCTATATCTGTCCAAGCTAAACATAGATAATGTATAGTGTGATATTTAATATAAGCTATTAAAACGTTAAGTGAATAACTTTTTCCACTTTCACCTGGTCCATCTATAAAAATATATTTTTCTTCACTTTGGTTGTTTAAACTATTTATAGTAGAGTTGAATATTTGCCTTTTTTTATCATTTAAAGAATTTATTTTCATTTCTCATCCATTAAGAATATTATTATTATGATTTAAAATTGTTTCATCATTATCTTCTTCTATAAATGTGCTTGCGTTATGTAAATTAAAATAGTTTAAAGAAAATCGATTGACTTGTAAATTATCTTTAATAATATTCAATGCAAAATTTTCACCTGTATTTTTTTCGTATTTAGGATGGTAAAACTTATCTTTATATTTTTCATATAAATCTCGTGCATTTGTAGGATTATGAAAAACGCAAATAAAAGCAAGTAATTCACAAAGAGCCTAAGGGAATTCTGATGAAGATGCTTCTTCCAAACATCTATTCCATTCTTCATCTTCATTAACTAATTGTTTTGCCTTAGCTGCCTCATAAAACGAATTGTATATCACATCATCAACAGTACGCAAAGCTCCAAAAGATGTGGCTCCTTTAACATGCAATAGTAATAACCTAATAAAATAACGTTCTCTATCTTTCGGACTTACCAAGTACATTCTACTAAGTATTGGTTTTCTTTTTTTTCTTTCATTCCACTTTTTCAGTTTTTAATCAAATGTATAAAAATTTGGTATTTCTGAATACAAGTAATTCCGTGCTTCAAAATCTTCTCTATTTAATTCAAAATATGCTGTTAATGTTGTTCCCACATTTCTTGCATGATCATTTCTTCTTTTCCTTCTTTGAAAAATACATTTTGTTGATTTTTTTTATGAACGCTTAGACGTTTTATAGTATGTGAATAACATGTAAATGATATTCTAATAATCTGTGCATTGCTTCAGGTGGACATAAATATTGTGTATTAATGTATTGTTGGATTTCGTCATATTCATATTCAACATTTTCACTATTGTCATTTTGTAAAGTGTCTTTATTTCCTAATTGAAAATCGACATTTACTTGATGTATTTTAATGTATGCACAATCATGACCTTTATAACAGTATTTAAATAAATATTTAATGCATTGTGCAGTGGAACATACTTCTACGTTTATGTGTGTATCAAATTTTAATAATAAGCAAGGATTACAAGGAACAACAAATCCATTATCTGCAACTTTTTTTGTAAATTTATTTTTGAAAATTATTCTGACGCCATCATTTTTACGTTTGTATAGTGGATATCCATTTGATTTAAATGTTGTTGTATTATTAAATTTTATTAGAAATTTTATCAACTTTTTCGGGAATGTCAAATTTATCATTTTTATCTAAGAATAATAGCATATTCATATGTGCATATCTCTAGAATTTTTAATATTAGTGTCGCAAACATATTATTCTGAATAAAACATATTTTTTAACAATTCCGGATAGCTAAATGAACTAATTAACTTGAAATATATATTTACAATAACAATTTATATTCAAATAAGTATATTTATTCTAAATATTGAGAAAATTATACGAAAAAAGGATAGAAATATAAAAAATTAGGCTGTCGCCATTGCATTTTGCAAATGAACATTTCACGATAACCATAGTACAATACCAAAAAATTAAAATAAGCTCAATTTTTTACATTATTTTAAAAGGAAGAAAAAGATTATTTGTCGTCACATTTTTCACAAAAATTTTTTTTTAATGATTTTTACTGTTTTTTAAGAACGAACTTTCAATATTTGATTTTTTAATTATTTGCATCAAATAATACTCTAAAGAAGAAAACAAACCCACTTTGAATCATAATTGTGCCTATCTTAATAACAAGATTACACGCTTACAAAACATTACTGTTCGCGCGTAAATTGTTAAGCAATTCTCGTTTTTTGTTTGGCACATGGTCAAATTGCATAATATCTTTTTGCAACTAATTGTAAACTAATATTCACTAAAAAAGCTATTAAATAATATTTAATTCATGAGTATATCGTGTTATTAATTCGTAAAACAAGTGTCTTGACATTTTCACAAAAATAATTGTTTATGATTTTTACTGTTTTTTTCTGTGTATGAACTTTTAAAATTCAATTATTTAAATATCCGCATCAAATTATACTTTAAAAAAGGAAGCAAACCCACTTTGAATTAGAATCGTGCCTACGATAATCACAAAATCGCACATTTACAAAGTTACTGGCACACAGTTGAATAGCATAATAATTTTTTGCGATTAATTGGTAATTTATATTTATTAAAAAGCAAATATAAATAATATTTTGTTTATTCTTATATCGTATTATTGATTCATAATATTCACATATAAAGACGGACTGCTCTAAAACCTAATGTTTTGGATTAGCATTTCACCTGTGTCCGTGTCTTTGTTTATAAATCTAAATTTAGTAAAAGCTAAGCTATCATTTGAATGTATTCAAAGTAAAAACAAATAATGGTAATTAGTACCAAAGTTTCCGTGAAGAAGATTGTGATCTTGTATAAAAATATATCGTGCATCCGTATAAAAATTCCTATTATTATTTTCTACTTGGAATACTATCGTATTATTTTATATAATGGATGAAACTAACATAAATCAATGATCTTTAATACTTAAAAAAAAACAAGATAAAATGAGAAATAAACGAAAAACAGAAAAAGAAAGATTTGAAGTGATTAGACAAAGAAATATTTTGAAAATGAAACAATATCATGTTAAACAAAAATCAATAAAAAAATCCCTCCAAAGGTAAATTTTATTTTTATTTATTATGTATCTACTTTATGATATATTTAATAATAATTTTATTTTAAATTTACAACATACGAATTCTACTAAGACAAGATCTAAAAACTTTAAAGATATTACTGACGACAAGTTTCACAAGGTTGTAATTCGTTCACAATCAATGAACAAAATTATTGAAGATAACGACAAAGTTAATGAAAATTGTAATATTTCCGAACAAATAAATGATCTAGTCGAGGGTAATGTCTATAAAAAAGAAATCAGATACTTTAGATCGACAAAATTCGAATCTACAACAAAAAAAATCAAAAAGATTTGAAAGTTTTGAAAATGTATCTGATAATTTGAATGATTTTTATAATTTAAATATTAATAATTTTAATAATTTCGATGATGACAATTTAGAGCCTAATATTCTTGATGATATCTGTTATTCTACTGACGCATATGATAATCAAAATTTACTTAATGAAAAACAAAAACAATTATTAAGTACAAATAAAAATTTATTTGAAAGGAACGTTAAACTTTCAGCAGCATTAAAATGTAGTAACAACAGAAAAGCTAAATTTCGAAGACAAATTGTGCAATCACAATCAACTTTTAAAAAAATCTATGAAAAAGCATGAAAAAATTATTAAACGGCTTAGAAAAAGAAATGAGAGATTGAGTAATAAAATAAAAACTGAAAAATCAGAGGCAGGTTCAATTCTTGAAAAAGTTTAAAAATTTGAAAAGTTGGGTAAATTTGCAATAAGAAATAGTTTGATTAAAAGACAAGCATTGGAACAACAACTAATTCTAAACAAAGAGAATTTAAAAACTAATATAAAAAAAAGTTATTTAGTCGTATCATTTCAGGAAAAATTATCAATAAATATAAATTGAAAAAAAAGTATCAAACTTAGTGAGTAAATATCGTCAAAACAGTATTAAAAATGATGAGTTAATTACAATTTTAGCATATAAAAAAAAGTAACGAAAAAATGTTAAAAATTAAACTGGATATTCAAAATTTTTTTGAAAATGATAATAACTTAGTTTTAGCACCAGGAGTTAGAGACACTATAACCAAGTTTAGTATTAAGAAAACAAAAAGGCATATGTCGAATACTATTCATAATTTGTATATTAAATATAAGCTACAAACTCAAACTCCTATACCTTTACATTTTATAGACTAAAGCTTTATTGGGTAGTTTCAAAAAAAATAACAGGCCGTGACATTCGCCTTTGTAAGATCCATGCCAATTTTGACTTTATAATTTCTAAATTATTTTCTCTAAAAATCTTATCTTCAAAGAGTTCATTAAATTATATTAATCTTGTAGTATGCGATTTAAATAATAAAGACTATGTATCGAACTTGTGCAAAGTGTAATAACAAGTCTATAGGATTAACAAAAAATACTGAGGCTGCTTCGTATTATAAATGGGTAATAAAAGCTGAAGATAGACTCGGAGCTAAAGGACTTATGTATCATGTAAAAATAACCACTAAAAGTAAAATAAATTGCAAGGTTAATGATTTAATTGAAGAATTAAATTTTGATACTAAAGCTTATTTAAAACACGTTTATGAATTTACACATCAATGTAATACTCTTGCAAATATGCGAAAAAATATTTCTACAAATGAAGTAATGTTAGTTTGCGATTTTTCTGAAAATTATAAATGCAAATATTCCTTGGAAGTTCAAAGTGTACATTTTGGAGCATCTGCAAGTCAAATAAGCTTACATGCAGGTGCCTTTTATTATAAACCTTCAGCTGATAGTCTTGTGAAATATACATCTTTTTGCACTGAACCCAAAGATTTACGGCATAATGCTGCGGCAATATGGGCCCATTTACATCCAATTTTAAAACAAATAAAATTGACTGTGCCAAATATAGACCCATTACATTATCAAAGTGATGGAACCACGACACAATACCGTAATAAAAGCAATATATTTTTTTTAAAAAATGTAATAACTTATTAAATTGAAAACATTATACGTGGAATTATACAACATCAGGTCACGGAAAGAGTGTTGCAGATGCTATGGAGGGGTGCTATAAAAGGCTTATGTGATCGAGTATTAGCCCAAGGTCAAGATATTGTTTCAGTAAGCGATATTATTTGAATAATTAATAACCACATAATAAAAATTTTTGAAAGTAAACCAGATGAAATTTATAAAATAGAAGGATTTTTAGAGTCAAAATTAAAAGCATTGCCTAATACACTAAAAATTTCACAAATGATTTGGTCGAAAGATACCGAGAATTTACTTTTTCTTAATTACTTATCATGTCCATCTTGTTATTCCAAGCCACCTTGTGTACACTTTGAACTTTCTTTCTTTCTTTCTTTATCTTTTATTGGCCTTTGGACTTTTCGTTATAGGCCATCATCAATTTTTTTTGTTCCGAGGAACTCTCTATTTTGTATTTTTTTTGCGTTCTTCGGGTTCTCTTCCCCACGGAAAACTACGAAAATTGTTTTTCCCAATTTTCCCAGGGAGTCAAACCCCGATCCGCTAGGACGCAAGCCAGCTGCCTTAAGCAACTGAGTTACTTTTCGTCCTTTAACGATGGAGCTCGAAAGTGTATTCATAAGAACAAAGCACATGTAACAGAGGTGCTTGCTTGAAAAACAGCCGCGAGTGGGATTCGATCCACGGTCCCCCGAGAATACGAATCCAATGCTTTTACCGACTGTACCACAGCCCGGCTCACACTTTGAACTTAGTCCTAATAAGTGTGATATTAATTATTTAAAAATCAAAGCAAAAACTGTGCAATAAAATCAAAATAGTGATAAAAAAATAAACTTAAGAGGACGCTGTATCTCTCTATCCTTTTCTAATTAAAAAATGTAAATTTTTGGGAAAACTAGTTATTATTGATAGAAATTAAGCGTTGTCCGCTACTTGTTTAGTAAAAATTAATATTTTCTCTGATGAGGACCAACTAATTTTGTTGCTTTTTTTTCAAGTAAAGTTTGACATACTTAAATAACGTATTCTCTAGCCTTACTTAGGATTTTGTAAGTATGTCAAACTTTACTTGAAAAAAAAGCAATAAAATTAATTGGTCCTCATCAGAGAAAATATTACTTTTTACTAAACAAGTAGCGGACAACCTTTAATTTCTATCAATAATCACTAGATTTTCAAAAAACTTACATTTTTCAATTAGAAAAGGATAGAGAGATACAGCGTCCCCTTAAAATCAAATACTATTTCTAATCCTAAAGTCACAACACTTAGTAGAAGTAATAGAAAAACAATTCGTAATTGTCAAGAAAGTTGTGATGTTACTGTTCAAACCAATTTCAAAAAGTTAAAGCTCTACTCAAAAAGAAAAACTTAAAATTATTTAATTTTGATAGCTTTAATTAAAAATTATGTAAATATTGATAACAATTTTTTCCAATGGTTGGTAATTATTGTTATTGTTAATTTCTATGTATTTTATAAGAGTGCTAATATTTAATGAAAAAAATTGCCAAAGTTACGTTTAGAAATTATGTATTTGTTAATAAAATATTTTTCATTTCAAATCATTATTTTATTCATTTAACCCATTACGGGTATTATAAATAAACCAAAAAATATACCACCAAAATAATTTTTATATCTGTAATATTAATTTTAAATTTTAAAGTTTTTAAGTATCGAATATCCAAAATTCCAGAGATTTGCACATGTTCATACGTGTATGAACATTGGAATAAACGAATTTACGCAAATGAATTTTTGTTAGAAAAAACAAAATAAACCACCAAAAAAAAATTTTCAGACCTATGCCTTCAATTTCAAATTTTTATATTGTGAAGTATCAAATATTAAAAAATTCAGAGATATGCACATATGCGGTTATCCTCGTTTTTGAAATTTGAATACATAACTATATGCAATATATTTTCCTAATATTCCCTTTTTAATTACTAATTTTTTGAATTCTTTTACTTTTTGATAAAATACTTTTGTTATAATATCTGGTCTCTCTATTGCATTTTCATAAATTTCCAAATGTTCAGTTATTTCTTTCCAATGAGGGTTACAGGTCATAGTTATAAAAAGGTCAGGTTCATCATTATATTTTACAAGTGACATTAGGTCAATGTGATTTTGTTTTAAAAATCGTGGACTTCTTGTAAAGTTTGATGGTAATATGACCATTTTTCCAATTTTTGAAGAATCAAATTCTTTTTTGTTATGTAAATAGTCCATAACACCTTTGTAACAATCACTTCTTAATACATTTTGGTTTGTTTGTATGAAATATAATCTGGAGGTTTCAAATTTTACAAACGCATCAACAATGAACTGTTGAGAAATTTTTCCCAAATTAAGGTATGGATGAAATTCATTTCTAACACTAAATCTATAATTATAAAATTGCAAATTTGAAATATTAGATTTTTCAAATTGACTTTTTATGTTTGGCATCCATCCAAAACCACCATTAGGATGAATAAGCGGATATGTCATATGATCTGTATGTTTGCTATTTGTCGGTATACTAATTGGTTTATCATACTTACCAGGAGAGTGTCTAAGTTGCGGGTCACAGATCTTGATGAAACTTTTGGATAAGTATTTAGGTACCAAAATATGAGTAAAGCCACAGCGGTACGGTCTAACGCTTTGAAAAATTGAAGTTATGGACGATTATAATCTTATTTTTGGAAAAATATGAAAAAAGAACTCCTAATTAAAGTGTAAATAATTTTGTCTAAAAATGTCTTTAATAAATCCACAATAACTAAAATGAAAGCAGAGAAAGCAAGCTTTAATTTGCTGGTTTCCGAATTAAAAAATAATAATTAAAACTAAAGTTATGCTTGTTTAAAGTTAAGCAGCAAAAGAGTACTAAAAATCACCATCCTTCAAAATTTAGACTATTTTTGGTATTTTCTTACTGCTCAACTTTAAACAAGCATAACTTTATTTCTAATTATTATTTTCTTTTTCGGAAACCAGCAAATTAAAGCTTGCTTTCTCTGCTTTCATTTTAGTTACTGTGGATTTATTAAAAACATTTCTAGACAGAATTATTTGTACTTTAATTAGAAGTTCTTTTTTTATATTTTTCTGAAAATAGGACTATAATTGTCCACAACATCAGTTTTTCGAAGCGTTAGACCGTACCGCTGTGGCTTCACTCATATTTTGGTACCTAAATACTTATCCCAAAGTTTCATCAAGATCTGTGACCCGTAACTTAGACACTTTCCTGGTTAGAGTAAATGACAATATCACGTTCAATAGGAGGAAGATCGTCTTCTTCATCATATTCTATTACAACATTACAGGTAGGTAGATTATATCTATTTTCACCCAAATTATTATTGCGGACAATAGACATGGTAACAGTTCTTGGAGGACAATTGATCCTTGCTTTTATAACTTTAAAAAAATATTCAAGAATTTGCAATTTTTTTGATAATTTTTATTTAAAATACTAAATAATATTAATAATTCAAAATTTTTCTTGAGGTAAATCTTCAATCATCTTTTAATGAATCTAATCATCTGTGAAGTCCTAGCTTTATACCAGGACAGAATTAATTATTAAATGTTGTGTGTTATGAGGGCTACGTGTGTATGTTTTATTATAATATTAAATAAAGAATAAAGTCAGTGATTGATTTATAAACGTTTTATCAAATGTCAGTCTAGTAGTAAAAATATTCTAAATTTAACGCTGTAATGTAAGTCCAAAAATGAGGGGCACATTTCTGACGATGACAGCGACGACAGCGGCGATATACTTTTAATAGTATAGAGAGAATATAATATAAATAGATCTAAAATGCAGCTGAAATTCAGCTGAAATCAAACCAAAATTTATTAAAATTGCTTAAAATTAATGTAAATTTTATCTAATTTCTAGTTAACTTTTAGGTAACTTTTAGCTAATTTTGAGCTAATTTCAAGCTTAATTTTAGCTAGATTCTAGCTAAATTTTAGCTAACCAAGGACAAATCAAATTCTTATACACAGCGACAGCGGCGGTGGCGAAATCTTTTTATAATATATACCCCCCTGCTCGCTTCGTTCGCCAACCCCCCTTTTGAATTTAATACATAGATTCTATAATGTATATAATCCTTTGTAATAATTTTACATTCATATACACTGAAAAACTTAGAGAGTTGCATTCACTCCCTATCGGCGTAAATCCAACTCTCAGTAGGGGAGTAGAGGGGTAGGAGTTACATTAACGCTGCCTTGGAGAGTAGAAGATACGCCCCAACTTTTAAAGTCTGATTCACTTGCGATTCATGATGTAAACACAAGTATTTTAGGTTAGAAAATTATGCAAAATGTAAGTTTACGAGCGAAATTTGTATCTAATGTATTTACAAAACTATATTGAGAAATAATTGTAAAAAGTAACCTACAAACAAGCAATATATTGATTGTTTATAGGTTGTTATTCTTAATATAAGCTCCTGAAATTTAAGGTTAGGATTTTTTAATCACGCAAAATTTTGTGTGGTATAATTTAATTAATAGTCTTAAATAAAGATTCTGTTACGTCATGTAAACTTTTATAAGCTAAAATAATTGAGCTCACATCGTTAATTTCAAGTAAATCACACTTTAAAAGTTGGGGAGTATCTCCTACTCTCCAAGGCAGCGTTACTCTGACTCCTACCCCTCTACTCCCCTACTGAGAGTTGGATTTACGCCGATAGGGAGTGAATGCAATTCTCCAAGTCTTTCAGTGTACTTATATACATTTATACATTTTTTATATTTCAATAATTAATGATGTACACATAATATAAAATATAACATATGATATAAATATTTATTTATGCAGCGCATATTAGACGCTGTTATGGTCACCATCTCCAACCGATCGTTCTTTCGCATTATGCTCCGAGAATCACCTCCTAACTACTAAAGGCTTAGTTCTTATTTCATTTATCTCGCATAAACAAATATTTTCTTTTTTGTAAATTTCTAAAATCTTTTATAATATAAAAAGGAAAATAAATCTTATGATAATTTAAATCAAATTGACCTGATATATCAGATTTTAAGAGAAAAAATTAAAATTTTAAATAAAATTCACAATAAATTAGCTAAACTTAGCTAAAAAATTACATTTTTAGCTAAAAGTCTCAATAAGTCAGCTAAAATTAACTAAAAAAAATCTTATAATAATTAAAATCAAATTAACCTGATTTATCAGATTTGAAGTGAAAAATTAAAATTTTAGCTAAAATTAATATAAATTAGCTAAAATTCTCAATAAATTAGCTAAACTTAACTAAAATATTAAATTTTTAGCTAAAATTTTCAATAAATCAGCTAAAATTAGCTAAAAAATGAAATTTTTAGCTAAAATTCACAATAAATTAGCTGAAATTTACGATAAATTAGGTAAAATTTACCATAAATTAGCTCAATTTATCAGTAATAAGGAGTAGTTGAGGAAGGATTTTGAGAAACTGACAGCAGCAGCGCCAGCGGCAGCGGCAAAAATCTTTTATAATATAGAAAGATATATATATATTAAGAAAATAATAATTTCATTTGATGAACAGTTATATACATATTATATATTTATAATTGTATAACTTAATTTATTAAATTAAAATTTTATTCAGTCATCATTTAGAGAATAAAGTATTTAAATTAGTTCTCATAAAAATATATTATTTGAAAAGTTACTTGTTCAATTTTTTATAAATAACATACATTTAACCTTAATTACATTTTCATTTGTACACGTGTTTGTATTTAAATGAATTGTCATTTATATAAAAATTGTTAACAATTAAATATATTAAAATATTTTAATATATTAAAATTATATTTACCTTAATTACATTTTCATTTGTACACGTGTTTGTATTTTAATCATTTATATAAAAATTGTTAACAACTAAATATATTAAAATTCATTTCATGAAAGCAATAATATTTTCATTAAGATAAATATATTAATTTTTAAAATATATTAAATTACCTCATTTGAAAAATTATCATTACATGATATAAGAATATGTTTTTTTAATATCGTTTTAACATAAATTTTATAAAATTATTTATTTAATATTAAATTTTTTTTAATAGTCAATTATAAAGATAGGAAAATATATGAAGTATGAATAATTTTTTCTGGTTATGTCTATAATTATGAATTTATATTTATGAACTGTCTAGATAGGAGTAAATTTCCCCTTAAAAAGTAAACATTTCATAAGAAAATTTACTTATTATTTGCGAAACACTTATTATAAATGCGGAAAAAAATAATATTCTGTAATATCACTCTAAAATTTGTATAAAATATGATCATTGAAAGTACACAGTAGTAGTATTTCATTATGTTGAATTTGTTGTCAAAGTTTGATTATGTTTCACTATAAGAAGATATAAAAATTAACTGTCATATTTAACTGTGTTTCCATTCTATTGCTGAATTTCCATAAAAGGAATGTACTAACTTGTAGTATGTACCATGATGATTATTCATTTAAATTTTTAAATTATTCCAATCATTAGTTTTCAAAATATTTAGATTTCTGATTTCAAATAAAAAATTTTTAGTAAATAATATTAGAACCCAAACTTCTCAATAACAAATGAATAGATTTATTTAAAAATTTAACGGAATAATCTTCATGATACATACTATATGTCAATGCATCTCTTTATTCAAAATTTTTAAATACAATGGAAATATAGTCAACATTTATGGATGCAAGTGTACTGTTCATTTTACATCTTCTTAAATAATTTATACTTATAAAATTTACATAATATTTTATAAAAACTAATAAAATGATAATCATATATTTAATATTATTTCAAACTATGAATAAAAAGTTTAAAAAATTATTATTAAGTGATAACTTATAAATAGTTATGTTATTTTATTAAATACATTTGCAACTTAAATAATTAACTTCTTGTTAAAACTAAATATAATTAGCATTCAATTCCACAAGTTATTTGGAAAATTGACCATTATTCAAAGTTATTAAAAAGTTATTTATAAAAGCTATTCCCATATTAAAATTTCAAAATTCTATTAATTTAATTTTTTATTCTTGACATTAGAGAATTAGTTTTGATGTTGAAATTTTTTTGTGATATGCAACATATATATATATATATATATATATATATATATATATATATATCTTATAGTACAATATTTTATCACCTTGTATGAAAATTATTTTGTAAAAGTAGAATAATACTGTGAATGTTGAAAGTCAGTTATTTTTTATTACCATAAATTTTTGTTATGCGCATGCGCGAATCAGCAACGTATAAAAGTTACGCACAAAGAAGAGAGTTTTCAGATGAGAGCAAACGGTGAAGCGATTAAGACGCGTGTAATAAAGAATTTTCATATATAACCTTTTATAATAAAGAATTGTTTTGTATCTTATATTAAATTCAGTGTTGTTTTAAAATTCATTTCTCACCACTCACCAGAATTATAATATTATTGGTGACCGTGACAGGACGGTGTGCAAGTGAGTAAATTGCATTGAACTTTATAAAACGTGACTTTTTTGTAAAAACCAAGTTCGAGATCGTCTGACGCAACTTCTATCATTCTCGGAACACGAAGTAGAAAATCAAGCATCGACATGGCTTTAGCTGGATTTAGCATGAATTCATCCGACGATTCGAAGAAATTAAAAGGTAAACAAATGCGCGAGACAAATGTAGCGACTGCGAGCGCGTTATTAGTTTCTAAAGATAATATAATTTTAAAATGTATATATTGTGAAATAGAGCATGCTAATGATAAATGTTTTTTTGCGTGTAAAATGGATATTAACGAACGTAAAAAGATTGTTGAACGTGAAATGTGTTGTTACAAATGTTTAAAAAATTCAAAGTACAATTAAAGTACGATTGGTATTCCGGACGACACGTTTTGCTTATGTGTGAGAGAGTAAACAATCATAACGATACAAATTTACACGTTACTTCATCGGGCGATGATGAGCGAACAAATAAAGAAAGACGTATATCAAATAAAAATAATTTGACGACGCTTCTTAGACAACCGGACGTTTATTTACAAACAGTTAAAGTCGTATTATATTCTGATCATAAAGAAAAAGTAATTTGCGTGCTTTTAGACGGCAGATCGCAGCGCTCGTACATTCGTAATAGTGTAGCAAAGCAACTTGGTTACGTAACTCGTGACAAACAAAACGTAGTACATTCACTTTTCGGAGGCGTTAATACAAATAGCGTTTCGCATCAAATATTTTTAATTCGTATGAAAAATTTAGAGGACACGTATGCGTGTAATTTTATCACATTAGGACAAGATCAAATATGCGATAGTAGTATTATACCTCATTTTAATAATAATACGTGGTATGACGAATTAAAGGGTATCCTGGGTTAAGATAGGCGAAATGCCCCTAATTTTTTTTTCGCTTCAAAATAGGATAAAAGCATTTGTTTAGGCACAAAATGAAGAATTAGGGTGGTCCGCGGATCTAAATAATTTTTCCCCTAGCTAGGGACCCTAAAACCCCATTTTTCACTTTTTATTTTATATCTCGCGTTCTAATTAACGAAACGACTTGAAAATTTATATGAGTATAGTTTATCTCACTACTTTTAAGTATATTTTTTTGCTAAGTAATCAGAGGTCAACATAACCTCAAAAAACATCATTCAATATTTAAAATGCAATTTTGACCATGTAGATAGATTGGAACAGCAATTATTTTTATTTTATCTTATAGAGCGGAAAAAAATACAAATTTTTTATATTTTCGTCGATTCGATTCTACTGGTGCGCCATGTTGAAAAATGAGAAAAACCATTTTTCGCTGATTTAAGCACTAAAATACAGCATTTTGTTTTTTGTTCTTGCGACCTAATAGCTGAAAACAACTCTTCACAACATATTATGTGATTATATTTTAGTGGAATTTTTTTCTTTTAATTCAGAGCCCAACGTAACCTAAAAAAAAATCACTCGCTCTTCAAAATGCGATTTTAATCACTTAGATGAGCCGGAGCACAAAATTCAATTTACTAATCTTGAAAATACAGAATTATCAATATTGGGTTATTGTTCAGAAGAGAAAAGCAGAGAATGATATATTTTATTGCAAAGTATCTGTGTGAATTTTTGCAGATTTTTCCGTGAGGTGCGCCACTTTCAAAAACTCGAATAACCCTATTTTTGGCCATTTTTAGCGATTTCGCGGTCATTCAAAGAGCGCCAAAAGCAAAAATCAGCCTAACTTTGATTTAAAATGATTTAATTATATCAGTCAGATTGGACAAGATTCACCGGTGCAACCTCTTAATATAAAAATTGTCGATTTTTTTTATAATAAAAAATTGATTGCTCTTGCTCATTGAATGCTCTTTGAATGACCGCAAAATCGCTAAAAATGGCCAAAAATAGGGTTTTTCGAGTTTTTGAAAGTGGCGCACCTCACGGAAAAATCTGCAAAAATTCACACAGATACTTTGCAATAAAATATATCATTCTCTGCTGTTCTCTTCTGAACAATAACCCAATATTGATAATTCTGTATTTTCAAGATTAGTAAATTGAATTTTGTGCTCCGGCTCATCTAAGTGATTAAAATCGCATTTTGAAGAGCGAGTAATTTTTTTTAGGTTACGTTCCCAACAAGCAAACGGTGTCAAAGAAAGAATTAAAAAAGAATTCTTTATGTATACTTTCGTAAACGGAAGTATCAATAAAGAGTTCTTAATGATTGCTTTGTTTATTCCCGAATGTCCGACCACTTTAGTTTTTAAAGTATTCACAAAGTATTCTTAAACAATTCTTTTGATTAAATCACATTCTCAAAATACTTTTTTTAATCATCAAATTATAAATAATCCTTCTATTTTACATGATTATGAAAAACAAAAACTGTTATAATTGATTAAAAATAAGCTATTAAATTAGAAAAAAAAAAAAATTATTTGTTCGAGATTCGAACCACGGTTCTTGAGGATGTCAAACAAAATAAAAAAAAACTGTTGCCCATGACTTAGCCTACTTGGCTACCAACTCATCTGTTAATAAATTCTCGAAACTTATACATGTTCATTGGTATAAGCATAAGCAATGTTAGTAAATTTGTTAATTAATTATTCATGGTTAATAATATTAGCCAAACTACATTTTTATTTGAATAATTTAAGTAAAAATTTATTAAATATTCAAGAGATACCTTAATTTAATAAAAGAAATTTTTTGTGAAATCATGGTTGATTTAATTTAAATTGAAGAATGTTTAGATTTAGATATTTGTTTAAATTCTCAAAATGAGAATTTATTTAAAACACACTTAAAATATTTATATATTTTGTTTCATAAAATGTTAACAATTTTTTCGTTTGAAATAGATAAAAAATATTTAAATTATTGAATGATTAATTAAATTGAATTTTTACAATTTATAAAATTATCAGGAATTTCAAGTTTTCAATTTTGAATTTCATGAAAATCAAAATTAAAAATGATTTTAAAACAATCTGAAAAGCGATAAAATATCCATTACATCTTTCGATTTTTGAAAGTGACTAAGTTACTAGGAAATCAGTGTTTCAAAAGTAAACTTTTTGACTACTTTATGAATACTTTGGATTATGATTACTTTTTCAAAAAAGAATTCTTTATGAATACTTTCTTAACCCTTTTAAAATATTTATAAAGATACGTTGAAGAGTTATTTTTTATTTAAATTTTGTGGAAGAATACTTTGTGAATATTTTATGAATACTTTATTAATATATTTTATTAACTTCAGAGCGAACATTCGTGAATTCTTAAAGAATTCTTTTTTTCAGATGTGTGCTTATTGGGTTGGGCTCTGAATTAAAAGAAAAAAATTCCACTAAAATATAATCACATAATATGTTGTGAAGAGTTGTTTTCAACTATTAGGTCGCAAGAACAAAAAACAAAATGCTGTATTTTAGTGCTTAAATCAGTAAAAAATGGTTTTTCTTATTTTTCAACATGGCACACCAGTAGAATCGAATCGACGAAAATATAAAAAATTTGTATTTTTTTCCGCTCTATAAGATAAAATAAAAATAATTGCTGTTCCAATCTATCTACATGGTCAAAATTGCATTTTAAATACTGAATGATGTTTTTTGAGGTTATATTGACCTCTGATTACTTAGCAAAAAAATATACTTAAAAGTAGTGAGATAAACTATACTCATATAAATTTTCAAGTCGTTTCGTTAATTAGAACGCGAGATATAAAATAAAAAGTGAAAAATGGGGTTTTTAGGGTCCCTAGCTAGGGGAAAAATTATTTAGATCAGCGGACCACCCTAATTCTTCATTTTGTGCCTAAACAAATGCTTTTATCCTATTTTGAAGCGAAAAAAAAATTGGGGGCATTTCGCCTATCTTAACCCAGGATACCCTTTGCATGGTATAAAGTTAAATGATGTAGATTCTGAAAACGCGCCTATTGATGTACTTATCGGAGCGGACGTTATAGAAAAATTTATCACAGGTAAAAAGCTTGACTTGAAAAATGGTTTAACAGTTTTCGAAACAGTTGTAGGTTTGACCGTAACTAGTAAAATGAGTAAAATAATAAAACGAGTAAAATAATTGAAACGAATGATGCAATTTTGTCAACCTTTATGTTTATAGAAACGTGTCAACCTGATGAATTATGGCGGCTTGATATTCTCGGTATTACTGACCCGATTGAAAAAATAGAAAAAAGCGTGCGTGAAGAACGAACGTTAAAATTTTTAATGAATACAGCTTCGCAAAATAATGACGGTGGTTATGAAATAAGATTACCATGGAAAGAGAATCAAGCTATATTACCTACAAATTATGAAATTGCATATGAAAGATTATTAAGTAATATTAAAAAACTTAAAAATCAGAATCTTTTTAATGATTATTCTAAAATTTTTGAAAATTGGTTAATTGATACAATTGAAAAAGTTCAAGAAACAGAGAGTGATGGTAACTGCCATTATCTACCGCATTGACCGGTAATCAAGCCAGAAAGTACAACGCTGATACGACCCGCGTTTGACGTTTCTGCGTGTAAAAAGGGATGTACCTCTTTAAATAGTTGTCTTGAGAAAGGTCCCAACTTGACAGAGCTTATTCCTGCTGTATTAAATAGATTTCGCGAGGGAAAGATTGGGGTTTTATCCGATTTCAAAGCAGCATTTTTACAGATTTGAGTACACGCAGAAGATAGAAATTTTTTACATTTTCTTTGGGAAGTCGATAATAAAGTAGTTATATATAGACATAAACGCATGGTATTCGGTTTGACATGTAGTTCATTCCTTTTATCGGCAATTGTAGAGTTACATTTAAACACTATGTTAGAAAAGAACGAGCAGAAAGTACTGTAAATAAATTAAAAAAATCGTTTTACGTTGACAATTGCATCGCCAGCGTAAATTCTATTGAAGAATTAAATAATTTTATAAAAGAATCTAATAAGATTTTAAGCGCCGGTGCTTTTGAACTTAGAAGCTGGGAAAATACAAACGATTTTTCATGTAATAATGTAACTAAAATTTTGGGTATGTGTTGGGACAAACAAAGAGATACTATTTTGATAAACCCTTCCTTTTTAGAGACCGATATACAAGATGTCGTAAATAAGCGAAAAATCTCGTCGATTACGCATAAGATATTTGATCCTTTAGGTATAACGAGTCCGGTTTCTTTACAACCAAAATTAATAATGAAAAAGCTATGGGAAAATGAAATCAAATAGGATGAGGAAATTGTTAGAGAGCAGAAAAAGGATTTCTTACAATGGATAAAAGAATTACCTCTCCTAGCAGACGTAGAAGTACCTCGAAGCATTGGCGAAGGTAACTTAACTTTACATGTGTTTGCCGACGCAATCGGTTAGGCTTACGTTACGGTTATATTCGCACGCGTACAGTTCGGCGATACAGTTAATATTACTCTTATGAGTGCTAAGTCAAGGGTTGCTTCTAAAAATGCAACTATACCAAGGATTGAGTTAATGGCTGCAACAATTGCTGTTCGCCTCACATCAGCTGTAAAAGACTCACTAACTCGCGAGATTTCTCAGATTACATACTAAACGGATTCTACTACCGTTCTCGCTTGGATTCAACGTGATATATCATGGAATGTTTTTGTGTACAATAGAGTCAAAGAAATCCGCGAGCACAGTGATGTATCAGCGTGGCGACATGTGCCTGGAAATAAAAATCCAGCTGATTTGCCTTCACGTGGCTTTAGCCCAGCGCCGTTGTTAGAGTCTCGCTGGTGGCTTGGGTCGAAATGGCTTTATAATAATGAAGAGGATTAATAATAGAGATTAATAATAGATTAGTAATAGAGGTCGCTGCTAAAGAAGCAGAAATTTTAAGCGAGGCCAAACAGTCTGTGTCAATTCAGATGACGAATATAGAAAGCGTATTACCGTCACAAGTAATAAAATATTTTTCATCATATACAAAAATACTTCGCTTTGCTGCTCTTACGCATCGATTTTTTGAAAATTGTAAAATTAAATGCAACAAAATTAAATGCTTTAACAGATAATAATATAAGCAGCAGCGGAAAACCTGTAATATTGACGCTTAAAGAAATAGAAGAGGCTGAAATACTTTGCTAAAATATTTACAGGAAAATATGTTTTCTAAACAAAATGAAAATAAATGGTCGTCTTTCAAGTTATTAAAAAATGCTCAAGGATTACTCGTAGTTAAAACTAAAATTTCAAATAGAGAAGACGCGCCATTATTTCTCTGCCCGATTTTACTAGATGCTAAAAGTGATATAGTTTATTTACTTGTGAAAGAAACTCACGAAAAACTTGGGCATGCTAATGCGACAACCGTCATGAGTCACTTACGTAAAAAATATTGAAATAGTTCTTTGCATTCATAGATTTATCTTTCAATAAGTACATTGGGATTCTGCCTTATTTTATACATATACATACATATATGTCTCAAAATAAAAATTAATATAAAAATAATCTATAAAAGACAATAAAAGGCAAGAAGAACTTTACAATGGCGATCCTGCCAGGATCCCAATAAGGAAGGTGAATTTAAAGAAAGGAATAAAATAAAGATTGTGAGCTGTGTGTAGGTGACTGAATTCATACCTACACGGACCTCAATCTAATATTCCTAGAAGGAGAACTCCAGGAAACAAACAGACAAAAAATAAATTTAAAGAAAAAATATATATAGATATAAAAAAAAGAAGAATGCAAAATAGAAAAACAAGGAAAAGTGTTGCTGACTTTATAAGAGAGTCAGTAACGAAATATAAAACGGTCGTGGAGGAACTCGAATTCCAGATAAAGAGAACCATAAACCTAGAGAAATGCCTTGTTGAAACCAAATGAGGAAGTAGACATCCTTAGATATCAACAAAAATCCTTTAAGGAGGAGGTAAAGAGTATATTGAAGGAAATCAAGACAAAAAGAAACGAAGACACTAAACAACAAATCCAGAAGGAGATTCAACGTTTCGAGAGAGTTATTGACGCTCTAGACGGACGAATTGATAGATGGACAAATCTCATCATCAAATTCATAAAAAATAGGAAGAGAGAAGAAGATGAAGAGAAGACCACAAAATAATAAAACAAATACATATACACATACAAAAAATTAAAAATTAATAAAAAAAGAAGCTAATCAAACAAAAGAAGCAAAAGAAAATGTATATATATATATATATATATATATATATATATATATATATATATATATATATATATATATTTTTTTATTAAATTTTTTTTATGTTAATAATTAAATTTTTCTTGAATACAACTGGTTGGTGACTTATATCAGAGCCAAACAGTTGTGATTATAACTTTAACATTTAGAATTCGTAAGTACCTCAATTGCATTTTATTTTGCCACTTAAAATAGAAAAAAATATAACTAGTGAAAAAAAAACAATAAAAAAGAAAAATATGCTTTTAATTTAACTAATTAAACAAAAAAATAAGGTATAAAAAAAAATACAACACCTCAGTAGTACGATAGGTGCAGTCATAGATTAATCTCTTTTAAATTTCAAAAAATTGTAAGTTCAACTAACTGGTGACTCATATCCAGCCAGCTAGTTGAAATAATTAATAATAATATTTAGATTCAAAATTTTTTTTAGTGTATAAACCTCCTCTTAGAAAAAAAAGAAAAGAAGGGAAATTCTCCTTTGACTGTACTAAATAACTAAATGACTAAGATAAAAAAAATTTCTTTTTACATAAAATTAAATATAAAACAGTAAAATAATGAAACTAAAACTTAATTAAACAAAAAAAATGTGCATACGAAATGATGCACCCAATGAATCATTAATTTATTTATACACTTTTTTTCAATATTTCCTTTATTAAATCAAAAAATTTTTTTTTTTGTAAATGAGTAATCAATAAAGTAAAAATAATCTTAACAAATACACTTTAAAATAAAAAAAAATTCTAATACGCATATATAACGTTAGAGAGATAGACGCACGAGGAACGAGCGAGGCTCCATCCTTCTCTAGTTACCAGAGTATACGTGCTGGCTACGAAGTTTAGGCCAAAGCGAGCATAGTTGCAGGCACAGAAATACAGAAAAATCCGGAAAAATCACACACTTCGCCAATGCGTGACGTAACTATCCATAGGCTTTCGCACAGGCAAACGGGAAAGCCCTGCGATAGCGGACTGCCTTACCGTGTATGCTAAGCACGGCTGTCTCTCTCTAACACATGCGAGTAAATGCGCTTAATCCAAAGTAGGATCAGTAAGTAAAGCAAGCAATAGCTTGTATATAGAACACACACACACACACACACATATATATATATATATATATATATATATATATATATATATATATATATATATCAATGCATATGCGCGCTACTATGCCTTATTTAAAAGGCTCTCTTACTAAATAAAAGAGTACAAGATTTTTATTTTCAAGATTCATTTTTATTCTTTATTTTAATCAAATTTTTATTTAGTTCATTTAAAAAAGTTATTGTACTCTTTTATTTAGTGAGAGAGCCTTTAAATAAGGCATAGTAGCGCGCATATGCATTGATATATATTAGTTATATATGTCCTTTGGCCGTATTCAGGTGGAATATGAATCGAGGACAATGTTTGTCGCTTGAGCTGAAATTGCCGAGGGCGCGCGAAGCGCGCCCGAGGTAGATTTCTGCTCAAGCGGCAAACATTGTTCGAGATTCAGATTCCACCTGAATAAACGGCCAAAGGACATAGATGATTTTATGTCCGAAGTAGGCCGTATGAGAAAATATAACTTATTAGTTCAAAATATTAATCTTTTTTTCAATACTTTTAAAATTAAATTTTAGTTCTATTGATTTTTTCTTTTGTTTCTTAGATTGACATTTTGTAATGAGTATAGCTGCTGTCGAAGCGCGAGTCATTTTTTTACACTAACCTACGTTCAATATGATTGCTCTTTGACATATTGAACGAAACATAGTAGGATCGGCGAGGCCATATTGATTTCTCCTGAGACATATTGAGTCTCAATATGTCTCAGGAAGACATATAATTCTTGCAATAAGTCGTGGAGCGCGTCTGAGACATATGGGATGCCAATACAAATTTAGCATGCTCTTTACATACTGACACGAATACGGCCTACGAGGACATAAATATATATATATATATATATATATATATATATATATATATATATATAGTGTGTGTGTGTGTGTTCTATATACAAGCTATTGCTTGCTTTACTTGCTGATCCTACTTTAGATTAAGCGCATTTACTCGCATGTGTTAGAGAGAGACAGCCGTGCTTAGCCATTCTTCTACTTTTTTAAAAAGCTGGGCGCAGGTAGGTCACCGATTTTGCTGCAGCTTGGATATATTACAGTACTATATAAATTAGGAACTTAGCCAAAATTTCAGCCCTCTAGACCAATTTTAAGCTGTGTTATGCTCTTTGAAAGACCTGAAATTCAGTGATTTCCTGCGGTTTTTTATATAAATTCAAATGCCTGCCAAATCTTCAATTTTAATCAGATTTTGACGTTTGACCTCGCATTATTTTTGTCTTTTCACCATCTTCAAAAATAATTAGTAGTGTCTATATTGAAAAATGTATAGTTTCGCAGCTAGTAGTTCAAAAGCAGAGGCATGTTTTTATCATTTTTGCCTGTCTTTAAACATGTGTAGAAATTCTAAATCTTAATGTTTTTCAATTCTACAAAAAGTTATGTCTCTATCTTAAAGAGAACATATAATTTTTTTTTTTGACGCTCAGAAAGACCAAAAATTGACGGAGATACGACACTTTAAAAATGTCAAAAAACTGGAAAATCGATTTTTTAGCCGTTTTCAAACTCTTATAATTTTTTTCTACCAACTTCGATTTGGACGTTCTTTGCTTTAAAAGTTTCCTTTAAACATATAGAAAACCATCAAATATATTTGCCCGTGTTTTTCGGATCGATACTACTATAACATGACGATTTTGCAACGGAAAATTCTTTAAATTTTCATTGTTTTCAAGTGTAGGTGTGTATTAGGCTCTCTTTTCTCTCTCTCTCTCTCTTCTCTCTCCCTCCCTCTCTCTCTCTCTGCATATATATATATATATACATGTAATCGTGGATTATCAGTGTTATAGACCACTATCAGGCTGACAGCACATTCTCGTGATGTGATTGTTTCGTGTCTTTAATAAATGATAAAAGAGAAAAAAATTCATTAATTTATGATACAATATGAAAAATTTAACTTTTTTGACAATATACAATTTAAGAAATATGAATTTAAAATATTATTAGATTTTATTTAGTATTTATAGGTTGAAATGACCGTCGAAGAAAGCATTACCGCTCAAGATTAATTTTTTTAATCTTAAAAAAGCAATAGAAACAGTGTTAAAAAATTAATTTTGCTATAGCGTCTTTGTTTGTTTGAATGTTTTAACATATTTTAATTTGACAGACGACATGTTTTAACTGATAGAAAGAGCTTCAAGGTGTAATTTATTAAATTAAATTTTATCAATTAGGAACCAGCCTACATTACTTTAAACTTAAGAGCAGGCCGGATTCGCTGTCCTTGTCTAATTGGCATTTTTGTTATTTACTCAAGTATTAATCGGTGTATCTGCAAATTGAAGGTTAAGCGCAATAGATATTATTATTACAAATATTTATGCACAAGAAAAAAAATCTATCGCTTTGTTTTTGAGAAAAGTAAGGAACGCGAAAATATTATAAACATAATCTTTTACTTCGGCGTTCCTTACTTTTCTCAAAAACAAATCGGTAGATTTTTTTTTTTGTGCTTAGATATTCATAATAATAATATCTATTGCGATCAACCTTTATTTTGAAGATACACCGATTAATACTTGAGTAAATAACAAACAACTCAATTGTTACTCGGTCGGTATCAGGTTCTACTCCGGCCTGCCGTTAAAAGATTAAATTTTGTCATGTTACGCACCTTTGAATGGTGACAATTTTCCAATTTTCCAAACAACTTGTGCTAATTTTGGAACATGGGTTTGATTTATCTTAAAAAAAAATGGTTTCCGTGTGCGTGCGCGCGCGCGTGTGTATGTCTGTGTCTTAATATGATTAATCTTCAGCTGTTATTGGTTGGCTCAGGTTAAAATGTTTTTTGAATGTATTTAGTTATTTGAATTATGAAAATCATATTTATGTCATCATCTGCTGCAAGTAAAAACCAGAATATTATCCTTAGTCGATTTAAAGTTGCATTACTGTAAAAGATTTATAATAATAAAAAAATTTAATGTAATAATATGATGTTACTTCAATTTTTCATTGAATGTTTTCTATTTCAATCTCTAACAATTTATTATATCTCTATAACTACAAACATATAAAATTATACATTGTATTGAAAACAATTTAAAGCAAACTATTCAAATAGGATTTATTAAAAATGAAAATGTATTTTGAAACATTTTCTTAAATAATTCCAACCAACGTAAATTCATCGTCATCCGAAAAACTTTTAACTTTTAATATTTCTCTACTAATCGGTTCAACATAATGTCTTAGCCTGGTATTTGGTATAGTTTTTGTTATTTTGAAGCGTACACTGAGCTTTTGTTTATTTGCTTCTACTATTTTTTTTCAATATAATAAAATCTGGAAAAATAACGTACTATGTAATAAATATAGTAGATTATGACTGTTTTAATAAAAATTATTTTGTTCTACTTAATACTAGTTATATGATCCCGACAATATTCAAACATTTGCCAAGGAGTTTGTATTAGATTGTCTATAGGACGTTGCAGCAATGCCTTTCTTACTAATCGTTTAACAGTAGCACCAATGGCAATGAGCTTTTACCGTGGCTTGTCGCAAAGAAATTGTGTGACTTTACTGTCAGTCCGAAATCTTCATAATGGTAACATAAATTAATAAAATGATTCTTAAAAAAACAATATTGTCATGAGTGAATAAAATAATTTATCAAATTTTAATATTTATGATTTAGAGAAATCTATGTTACTTGTTTTTGTATTGAGTTGGAGCTCCATCTGAATAATAAATTATGTTTTTGATCCATGGATACTGTTCTTTCAGAAAATTACAAACTTTTTTTTGAAATGTATGCACGGTGACTGCAATATGCACAAGCGAATCAGATATTATACAAATGCTTTGGACTTCAAGTTTATTATCTGGATGTTTGTAATAAATTACAAACGGATGCAAAGTTGCTTGCGTATTATTATAATAATAACCTTGTGTCGAGTCTTGGCACACGAAAGAATAATTTTCTGCAAAGTCCATCAATACTATACAAGTATCTTGATCTAAATTTTATTTACTTGTTTTCAAAAATAGTTTTTGACATTCACTTATATAATAATGAGGTAGCAAATTGTAAATATGTGTAACTAGTTCTTCTAAGAATTGCTCACGAGGTTCTTTTAAGTCATCTAAAGTGGTTCTAAAAACCTGTACTGTTTCTTCATTATTAATACGGGTTTTAGAAGACACCCATTGTTTAAATGAAATGATATTTGAATTATTGTCAGTCACGTGCATTTCAAGATATTTACGAATTCCTTGCTTTCCCGGGCAGAAATCACACGTGTGTAACATGCATGATTTATTATCTAATGAACAAACGGATTCATTAATAATGTACCTGTAATTGATACTTTTGTTCCAAGCAGCCAATCTCAATTTTACATTTTGATGCATTTCACACACGCAAACTGAGTGTGTACCAGGGTCACCAGCAAAAACACATTCTCTTGGCCTGAGCTTAGCAAAAAATGAGAAACATGGTTTTTTTTTCAGAATTTGATTCTTGGAACCAGATATTGTATAAATCTTTGAGGTCATACAGGAGAAGGCGCTTTCCCACTGAAATAGACTCAGCATTTAAAACTTTTTTCATTAAACATTCTCTCATGCCACTGCAAGGCCTACTGTTGTGATCATCATTATAGAAATCGATAATTTCCTTTTTCACATCTTCCGAAATATGACAATAAGTTTTTCTCAAATGAGCTTGAAGTGCTGAAAAATAATACGTGTATTCGCAAAAAGTTATTTTCTTTTCTGTACAACATATGTTTAAACATGCAAGGTTATTTTTACAAAGATGAGCCTATAATAATTATGCTTCAGAGTACCATAAAAACATATTAATTTTTGAAATTTGCAATATTTCAGACAAAAAAGTTACTACAGAATGAAAAATTTTTTATCATTTTAACATACAATTACATTTTAGAATAATAAAACATTTTTGTATTAAAAATACGAAAAAAACTTTTGGAAATTTTAAAACGAGAAATTTAACGTACAGATTTTTTAATATTACACAAAATTGTAAATAGTTTCTGTGTAATATTGAACACAATGACTGTTCAACAAATTGGCTTCAAAATTTCCAGATTTTAAATTTATATATCTTTACAGGTTAATCTTTTCAGTTTTTATAAAGTATGTTTTGCAGAATATTCTAAAAAAAAGACACGATTCACATAGTTATATCAACCTATGCTTCTGAAAATTTTTTTGTATATTTTGGGTATCAAATGGAACCTCTTGACAAATTTTTAACGAATCCTATTTTTTTTTCATTGCAATTCATATGAAATGTCCCACATGTATTAAGTCCCAAAAAGTTTTAGTTTTTCAGATAATGCTATATAATCTTTAGAACAGAGAGAAATTCTTTTAAATTAAAATGATTTTTTTACCTGGGTAAAATTAGTTGATATATAATCATATATAACTTATACACAATAATATATAAGTTTATATATCAATATATTGCTATTCATATATAAGGATATACATGCTTGTATATTGTAAGTTATATATGATTATAGATAAACTGTTATTTCTCGAGAACACTAACTTTTTCGAAGAAATTCATTTAAAAATTGATACAAATTTACATATGATCTAAAAGCTATTACGAATCTATTTAGTAAACAATGGAAGAAAATATATAGTTATTCCAAGCTATACAAGGAAGTAAATATTTATATACTTTTAAAGGCACGATTACATTCATGTAAATGCACAATATTACAAACAAAATAACATTCCTAATAAATAATAGTCAACATATAGTTAATTTTAATGCAATAATTTTTAATATTTTGTAGTGTTTTTTTCTTTATTTTTAAATTCTATATCAAATGAATGACTGACATGATTTATATGTGATGAATGAAGATTGATAAATGGATTTTGTACAAGAGAAAAAATTTAATTCAAAATTTTACTCTAACAGAGCTTTAAAAAATATATATCATGATTTATGTAAAAAAGGTATTAACGTACAAAAAGGAAAAAAGGCAAAAAATATGTCATAAATATCATTTTGAGTGAAATTAAATTCAATTTCACAATATGGCTGAAATATTGCAATAGTATTTTGAAAAAAGTATTTAAAAAATAATTAAAAGTATTTAAGAAGTAATTCTAAAAAATTTCTCAAAAGTCAAAATAAGACTCATTAAAATAATATAAAAACTTACTGTCAGATTTCCTGAATTTAAGAGCCTCATTAAAAATGTAACGAGAACAGTTGAAGTATTTTTGAACTTCTGAATATTTCCAATTAGTAGGGACTAATGATAAGATATCAATTTTCTGATTATTCTTTGATAGTTGTTTGTATCTTGATATTAAATTTTCAATAACATTTTTTAATGTTAATGAATCTTGATGAATTTGTGTTAAATTTGAAAAATTAGGCAATTCAATGTCATAAGCTTGACTGATTGCAGTTGAAGCTTCATGTACAATATTTTCTAATACATTTACAACCGTCTTGGTAAATTTTTCATCATTTATTTTTTGTTTTTTTATTGGTGGAATACCAAATAATTCAAGCATTGAATGAACATCTTGTATCTTCTGGCTGTTAGTTGTAAAAGAAGATTGACTAGATTCTACAGGAGTACAGGTTTTACTATTTTCTAATAAAGTTTCTAGATTGTCAAAATTCAAAGCATTAGAATTTAGCGTTTCAAATTCAACGATTTTTGTTTTCATCCTATTAAAACATAAAGAACATATAACATATTACAAGCTCTATTAATTTTATCTATTGTTGTTCTATCTAACATCTGTAGATCTTTATTGATCGGTCGTCTGTGTTTGTTAAAAGGGTCACAACAATAATTGCATTTATTTTCAAATTCAGTTACTGCACAATGTAATTTATTAAAACAGGTAGTATAAACTTTACAACCAGGAATTAATGTTGTATTACTAGCTTTCTCAAAATTTGTTGACATATCCACATTTATTACTCTTAAGTTTTTTTTAATACTTTTTTCATGCCTTTTTAAAAGGATCACAACATTTTTTAAATAAACTTGAATAACACTGTACATATTTCATAAAATGATGCATACATATAATACCTTCAGTATTTTTTTGAAAACCCGGTACACGATAACTCAGTAGAAGTAAATCATCATCTTTAATATCTCGCAATTTTAATATAGAATTATTTTCTGTGAATGTTTCACTATGACATTTACCGATTTCATTTGTCAATAAATTTTCGATACAACAATTCGCCATTATGGCAACACTAGTTGATTTATAAAAATCAACATAATAACAGAAAAAAATTACTAGAAAGTTCACAGCGTTAAAATCATAGTCTTTTACTCAGGTCTGGAAAGTGAGATAGGCCCGAATTTATAGTCGACACTTGGCACTCAGCACTCAGTTTACGTGTAAAAAACATCATTCTATCCTTGTTTTTCTTATGAAAGTAGAGTAAGATAGAATAATATTTGTTACATGTAAACTGAGTGCTGAGTGCCAAGTGTCGACCATAAATTCGGGCCATAGTGGTCGGTGTAATCATAATATTCGTACTCAAATTTTTATTTTGCTTACTGGTCACTGCGAGCGCTGTGTTATTTGCAAAATAGTAGTGATTCATAGCGCATATGCATATTTTAATAAGGCTAGAATTTATAGACGTGACTTAAATATTAAGGGTGCAGGCACATAAGTAGAATAGAGACTGCGCAATAGAAACAACCAATCAGCGCTATTCAAAAAGCATCTTCTTTCCATTCCACAGATTTCTTGCCCCCTACGGTCACATGGAGAGAAAAAACAGTAGAATAGACGGTAGGATAGAAAAAAAAAATTTAATTTACCAATAAAAAAACAAAAAAATATTTGTTTATTATTGAAATTATCTTTAAATAACTAATTAGGTTATCATGGCATATTTTTTCTGTGATTAAGAATATATCCATTTATTTAAAAAACTGCATAACCTTTATTAAAAGACATTTCGTCTATTCGATTCTATTCGAAGGGTCTCTATGACGCCCATGTGATCGTAGGAGCAGAAACATTTTGGAATAGAATTGATTGGCTGTTTCTATTACGCAGTCTTTATTCTACTCATATGCCTGCACCCTAACTATCGTTACTTGAGTATCAGCTGTTACATCAGTTGAGTGCAAACTACACAGATACTCGCTGAGAAAGATGTAATACTTAATTGAAGTAACAATTGATACTCAAGTAACGATACTTAAGTTCCAAGTTATACTCGATATTTAGGACACGTCTATAAATTCGAGCCTAAATAATATTTCAATATTTACAATTAAATTATTTGTCTTAAACAATTATTTCGAAAAGTGATATATTAGGCTTGAAAATTCATAAAAAATTCAAATAAACATAACGCTATAACAAAATTAATTTTTTAACACTGTTTCTATTGTTTTTTTAAGATTAAAAAAATTAATCTTGAGCGGTAATGCTTTCTTCGACGGTCATTTCAACCTATAAATACTAAATAAAATCTAATAATATTTTAAATTCATATTTCTTAAATTGTATATTGTCAAAAAAGTTCAATTATTCATATCATCTCATAAATTTATGAATTTTTTTCTTTTTTATCATTTATTAAAAACACGAAACAATCACATCACGAGAATGTGCTGTCAGCCTGATAGTGGTCTATAACACTGATAATCCATGATTACATGTATATATATATATATATATATATATATATATATATATATATATATATATATATATGCAGAGAGAGAGGGAGGGAGAGAGAAGAGAGAGAGAGAAAAGAGAGCATAATACACAGCTACACTTGAAAACAATGAAAATTTAAAGAATTTTCAGTTGCAAAATCGTCATGTTATAGTAGTATCGATCCGAAAAACACGGGTAAATATATTTAATGGTTTTCCATATGTCTAAAGGAAACTTTTAAAGCGAAGAACGTCCAAATCGAAGTTGGTAGAAAAAAATTATAAGAGTTTGAAAACGGCTAAAAAATCGATTTTCCAGTTTTTTTGACATTTTAAAGTGTCGTATCTCCGTCAATTTTTGGTCTTTCTGAGCGTCTAAAAAAAGAAATTATATGTCCTCTTCAAGATAAAGACATAACTTTTTGTAGAATTGAAAAACATTAAGATTTAGAATTTCTACACACGTTTAAAGACAGGCAAAAATGATAAAAACATGCCTCTGCTTTTGAACTACTAGCTGCGAAACTATACATTTTTCAATATAGACACTACTTATCATTTTTGAAGATGTCAAAAAGACAAAAAAAATGCGAGGTCAAACGTCAAAATCGGATTAAAATTGAAGATTCGGCAGGCATTTGAATTTATATAAAAAACCGCTGATAATCACTAAATTTCAGGTCTTTCAAAGAGCATAACACAGCTTAAAATTGGTCTGGAGGGCTGAAATTTTAGCTAAGTTCCTAATTTATATAGTACTTTAATATATCCAAGCTGCAGCGAAATCGGTGACCTACCTGCGCCCAACTTTTAAAAAAAAGTAGAAGAATGGCTTATATATATATATATATATATATATATATATATATATATATATAAATTCAAATAAGATAATAAATACTTTTAAAAAGAAAAAAAAATACCCAAAGTAAAATTCCTTTTAAAAAAAACCAACATTTAATTATTAAAAATCCTTTAAAAAGAAAAAATAAAAAAAAAAAGCTCTTTTTTTAAATAAATTTTCTTTTATGGTTATTATTATTATACTATAAATACATATTAATATAAAAATGCCTCCCAAAAGAAAAACGATCAAAGAAAAGCAGGACGACTTAGAAAAATCGTTCAATCAAAGACTGACTGACGATGACAGTCGAAGTGCTTGGGAACGAAGTATCCAAGAGAATATGCAGCAAATACTACAATATATGGATGCAAATGAAGCTAGGTTGAAAATCCTAGAGGAACAAATGGACAGCTATAATGTTGAAAACAAAAAATTAGAGGAAAATTTGAAAAAAATGCAAACATTAAGTTGTAATTCAGTTAAAGATAATACTAATAAAATAGATATCTTAACTGAAAATTACAATAAAACTAAATCAGAGTTTGAAGAACTCAAAACAGTGATGCAAGCGAACATTACAAATTATGAAGTTCTAAAAATAAAAATGAATGGTTTTGAGAAAAACCAAGATGAAAAAAGAGCAAAACACTTAGAACAAGTAAAAACGCTCATAACAAATGTTACTGCTTCTCGTAGTGATATAGAGACTGCAGAAAAAAAATCGAAGAAATAGCAAGCGGTCTAAAATACACGAATGATGAAGTTGAAGAGAGATTGTCAATCAGAATATTTGGAAATATAAAAGATCGGATTCTAAACTCAGTCTCCGAACAATTAGAATCTGAGGGTGAAATGTATATTGCCTAAATCTTAAAAGCTAAACAACATATAATAGATCTTGAAAATAAACTGCAAAAAAAATCTCGAGAAATAGAATTCCTTAAAACAAAAAATAATGAACTACAAGAAATGTGTATAAAAAATAGAGAGGATATGGATCAGATAGATATGGTTCTAACTGATCACTCTAAGGATCTAAAAGACCTGTCATCACAGGATAAAGAGCTAAAAGCTCTAGAAAACAGAATTGAAAACCTCCAAAGATATCTAAGAGCTCAGAGCGTAAATAGAGAGGTTAGATTCGAAGAAAACCGTCAGCTAAGAAGCTCAACGAGAAATAGATCAGCATCTCCAATCAAAGAGATCCCTGCTTTAGAAAACAAATGGAAGGAGACAACAGCAAATATCAGCTGGAACTCCAGGAAATCGAAATTGATACCACCAAAGTTCAGAGCAGAGGAATATGAATCTCCAATGAAATACTTGAGAGATATGAAAAGATATCTCGAGTTAACAGATGTAGATAGAACAGAGATTCTTTACACTGTGTCTAACTCGTTAGAGAAAAATGCTGCTACATGGTGGGACATAATTGAAGAGTCAATAAAATCTTATGATGATTTCGAAAAAAAATTCAAAGAACGATTTATAAATGACGTCATGCAAGATGACATAAAGAAGAAAATCGAGTCAGGAAAATATAATCCAAATGAAAAATCGTTAAGGATTGAATATACCACGAACCTAATAAGCAAGACCAAGTTAACAGGATTATATTCCGAGAAAGAGTTGATCAGAAAATTGGCCATCATGATATAAAATTGAATATAAGATTGAATATAAAATTTGCTATTAGGTCTCAAAAAATAACTGAAATTAACGAATTTCTAGATCTATTAGAAATGAAGGACTCTGAGAATCATAAAGCTCCCAGATGGCAACAAGAACCCAGAGTACCATATATGGAACAAAAAACATATAATAAATATAATCATGAACAGCAAATAAATAAAAACGAGCCTATAAATGATAAAAGAGCAAATGACCAGAGAAGTCATGCAAATAATTATAATAAAAATCAAAATAGAAACTTCAATCATAAATGGCAAAAAGAAAATATTAAAAACATCTCAGTAATGCAGAGGGAGGAAATGTTAAAAAACAAATTAACCTCAAACGAAGATGAGATTTTAGTTATAGAGCCAGAAGCAAATAAGCAGAAACAACTTCAGGAAAACTAAATAAAGTTGCATTATGCTTCTCGGATATAAAAGAAAAAACTAATCTGCATGATGCAACTGAAAGCTCAATAAATTCGCTAAAGGAATTTCTCACAAATGAAGAAGATTCCGAAATAAAAAATACACAAAAAATAGTTGAATTTCCAGAAATTAACATAAAATTAAATAAAATAAAAGTAAAAGCATTAGTAGATACAGGGAGTCAAGTCACCTGCATCTCTAAAGCATTTTTCAATGCACAGATAGAAAATCTAAAAAACTGCCCTATACTGCCAATAGTAGGCAAAATAATAAGAGGAGCCGTTGTTGAAAAATCAACGAGAATAAAAAAACAGCTCATGATAGAAGTAAACATCAACGGTATAAAAAAGAATATAGTATTCCTGATATTTCCTAAACTAATCAGGGACTGCATATTAGGCATAGATAGCCAAAAAGAATATGGGTTTACGATAGATGTGTTAAACGAAGAAACAAGATTCATAGAAGATAACAAAAAAGTCTTTTTGAAGTATAACAAATGGAAATTAAAAAAAGATGAAGCGTCTCACTATAAAATCGAAACTATAGATGAAGATGAAAATGTAGATCATGATCTAGAAGATCAAGAATTAGAAATAAATAGGGAAAAAACGAATGAAAAGTCAGAAGACTATAATCGTAACCCCTTAGAAAAATTTTAAAATTCAGAAGGACAAAATGATCCAAGTAAATTAAAAAATTATCAAATAAAATTAAATCTCGAGACGTGCAAAGCACAGAGAAAAAATATATTAAAATTAAATGACATAATCTACAAATATAAAAGCATCTTTTCTAAAAAGCCAGGATTATTACAAAATTTTGAATATGAATTTAAATTAAAGAGTACAAAACCTTTCTTCGTAAAAGCCTACCCTATTCCATTAAATAATAGAGAAAAAGTTAGAAATGAAATCAGTAATATGCTAAAACAAGGAATTATAAGAAAATCAAGCAGTATATACATAAGTCCCATCGTACCAGTAATAAAGAAAAATGGTACAATAAGATTATGTTTTAGACGCGAGAAAATTAAATGAGATGCTAGAGATGGACTATGAAAGTCCTAAGAAAATAGAGGAACTACTACAGGAATGCTATGAAATAAAGGTAATTTCTAGCCTAGATTTGACGAGCAGTTTCTGGCAAATACCCCTCAAAGGAAACTCAAAAAAATACACTGCTTTCATGCACGAAGGAAAGATATATGAATTCAACGTATGCCCTTCGGAACCAAAGTAAGCACAGCTGCTCTAATAAGAGGGTTAGATTTCGCTTTACAAGGTATGAATAAAAACATACTTAATTTTGAAGATGATATTCTCTGTATAACAAGTACAGAAGAAGAACATCTAGAAACACTAGAAAACTTATTTCGGAAGCTTAAACAAAGCAATATAACCTTAAGCTATGAAAAATGCAAATTCTTCAAAGAAGAAACAGAATTTCTTGGCTTTATCATATCTAAAGAAGGTATAAAGCCCCAACCTGAAAAGGTGGATATGATAAAAACCTTTCCTAGACCTAAAAACGTAAGACAATTAAAAGGATTCTTTGGATTGGTGAACTTTTATGCAAAATTTGCAAAAAACTTCTCCGATGCCACTATGCCTCTATTGAGGCTGTTAAAAAATAAAACAAAATGGGAGTGGTGGAGCAACGAACAGAAAGCATTTGAAAATATAAAAGATTTATTTACATCAAATGTTATACTGAAATATCCAGACCTCACAAGACCCGATTATCTTAGAACAGATGCTAGTGATTTAGCAAATGGTGCAGTGCTATCACAACTAAATGATGAAGGAGAAGAGATGGTTATCACATTTGTTGGCCGTACTCTAAGATTAAATGAAGTTTCCTTTTTTACTACAGAAAAAGAACTCTTGGCAATTGTATGGAGTCTAATAAAACTCGATACATATGTAAAAGGGGCAAAAATATACATAAAGACTGATCATCAAGCATTAGCTTTCTTATTTAAGAGCCGATTTACAAGCGCAAGAATCACAAGATGGATTTTAGCAATTCCAGATCTGGATATCGAAATAGAATATGTCAAAGGGAAAGATAATGTAGTTCCTGATCTGCTATCCAGACACCCTGACTTCTATTCTAATTCTCGAATCCAACCTTCAGAGTTGTTAATAGCAGCTTTAAAATCTAAAGGATTGAGCAAGGAAATGATGAAAAATCTAAAAGAGATAACTATGTTGCAAGAAGCAGATGAAAGAATAAAAGAAATAAAGAAGAAAATAAAAGAGAATAAGATCGAAGAAAATCAAAATTCTCACTATAGAACTATAAATGAAGTAGTCTATAAGAAAAATCATTTAAATAATTATAAAATAATGTTACCTGCCTCAATAGTAAAAAATTTTACAACAGAAATCTATGAAATATATGGGCACATAGGCCCAAAGAAATTACAAAAAATGATTGAGGAGGACTTTTATATAAGAGACTCAAGACATATTATCTATAAACAAATAGCAATATGTGATTCATGTCAGAGAAACAAAATAAGCAATAAAAAGAGTCTAGCTCCCATGGGGAACATAGTACCAGAAAAACCTAGTGAATTGTTATCAATAGATTTTTTGGTCCTCTTCCATCATGTATAGCAGGTATGAAATACATACTTGTCACAATAGATGCCTTCAGCAAATGGGTTATTCTATACCCTGTGCGAAAAGCAAATGCAAAAATAGTAATCAAGAAGCTGTTTAAGGACTACTTCCCAAAATACGGAAAACCCACAAAAATTCTGTGATCATGGATCACAATTTATTGCAAAAAACTATCTGAACACACTCGAGAAAGAAAAAATCCAAGCAATCTTCTCGTCAATAAGACACCCTCGAAGCAACATTGTCGAGAGAGTAAACAGAGAATCAGGTAGCTTTTTCCGAACATTTACAAACGAAAATCACTCTGGCTGGGTAAAATACGTCCCATTAATACAAAAAATCATAAATGAGACATATCATAGTACCACAGAGTTCACACCAATAGAACTTCACTTAAATGAAAAGCCAAAAAGAGAATAGAAAAGATAGCTACTAAACCAAGCAAAACAAACAGATTTTTCGCATGAAGAAAAGATCTTCTTAACCAAAGAAAGAATAAAAGAAAAAGGAAGAAAAGAGCAGACAAATTGAATGAAAAACATAAAAATCAATTTGTAAATTTTCAAATAGATGATAAAGTTCTGTTAAAGACAAACAGACTATCAAATCTAGAAAGTAAGAAAATATAAAAATTCTTTTCTCTGTATGAAGGCCCATATATAATTAAGAAAAGAATAGGTGATACATCTTATATATTATTCGATATAATAAATCAAACAGAAAAAGGACAATTTCATGCACAAGACTTAAAATTGTATATGAAAGAGAAATAAAACTCGTGAAAATGTAAACAAGAACATCTCACGGATTAACGACCACATGGAATGCTCGAACATCCTCAACTCAATAAAATAAAATAACATAAAATTTTCAAAACTATCTAACTAACTAGACTGGGTCTGAATCCATGTCCTCCATTCCAGAAGGTCACCACGATCACCATAGGCACCCAAACCGAATCTCTGGTGAGGAATATGAGGAGGAAGAAAGGGCCAAAGCCTATGCCAGGAAAGAATTTTGCAAGTTCTTAGCAAGATATGAGGAAAGAAATGAGGAAATAAGAAGACAGAAAAGAAAGAAAGAGGAAGAAGAGAACGAAAAGTATTACAAATACTATGATGGTTACATCGAGTTCTCTAAAAAGCAATTTTCATTAGACTGGGCAGAGCACCAGGTAAATAATTTAACTTTAAAACAAAACAAATAGTACTTAAAACATTAACATTAAAATTCTTTTTATAACAAAAAAAAAAAATACTACTTTAAATATTACATTTAATTTTCTATAATTAACACATAAGTATTCTCATAATTAACAACAAAAAAAAGAGAAAAACAAACACTACAGCACAAGCTTATAACATATAACATTTTATGTTTTCTTTCAAAGGTACTTGAGAAGATCGCCCACGACCAGTTGCAAGAGTACATTACTGCTAATAAAATACTTGACCCAATGCAGACTGCCTTCAAAAAGCACAACTCGAAACAAACAGCTATTCTTAAATTAACTGATGACATAAGATCGGGTCTAGACAAAAAACTCGTCACGTTACTTTTACTTTTTGACTTCAGTAAGGCATTCGACACGATCTCTCCCTTCAAGTTACTTACTAGGCTTAGATCGATGGGGCTTTCCAGGGCTGCTCTCTTGTGGATTAACTCCTATATATCAGGAAGGAAACAAATGGTTTCCACGCATTTAAACGAGGAATCGAGTTGGCTGACAACCAACCTTGGAGTTCCGCAGGGTTCAGTACTGGGGCCTCTGTTGTTTTGCCTTTACATTAATGACGTACGTGACGCTCTTGACTCTAGTTGCGTCGAGCACCTACTCTATGCAGACGATCTGCAAATTTACACGCAGGTACCTCGCGAGAATGTGGAAGAGGGTATTCTCACTCTACAGGGGGCGGCCAAAGCAGTGTCGGTGTGGGCTGCTGGTGTCTCTCTCACTTTGAATTCTAATAAAACCAAGGCAATCGTCTTTGGCAATAGTCATTTTATAAATTCTTTTTATGCTGATAGGTCACGTTACAGAGATTACAAAATTCATGTGTGAGATATGTAATGGGTTTGAGAATGGGTGATCATGTCTCTCCTTATAGAACCGTGTTGGGTTGGCTGCGCACTGATTCCAGGAGACAGTATTTTTTGGCTGTGCTTATGTACAAAATCGTGCGCATGAATACTCCGGAGCATCTAGTGAGTCTCTTCACTAGACGTGTACCTAGGGCGGCTACTAGGGGAGAGACTAAGGATCTTGCGGTGCCCTTTATGCGCACTGAGACTGGAAGCAATTCCTTCCAAGTTCAAGGTGCGCATTTTTGGAACTCCCTGCTTGTTGAGATTAAACATCTTCCATCTCTCAGCAGGTTCAAAGCAGCGGTGAGAGGGTACTTGCTCGACCTAGATTAATATTTTTTTACTATATATTTATGTTAATTAATTTAATTTATTTTTGTAACGTCCTGTATATAGGTTTAAGGTGCGAGTGTATTTATTGTATGAGTGTTGGCTGAATGGTTGGTGAGTGAGAATTTTTATTTGATTTTATTTTTGACTGCGTTTCATGCTATTGCGTACGCTTGTTATTTTTATTCTATTATGTATTAAATTTAACTTTTTTTAAAATTATTATTTAATACTATGACTGATAGATATTGTAAGACTGATTTTTATTTATATTTATATGATTATTTTTATTTATATTGCGAGTATTTTATGATTACTTTGTGATATCACTTTTATTTATTTTTGTTTGTGACTTACTTATTCAGTATTATTAGGTTTAGTGACTTACTGTGATATTAATTGTGCAATATTTACATTTATACTTTTTTATAGCATTTTGTGCAATATATATTGTTACAAAAGTATTTACAAATTGTATTATACGTTTTTGTACTTTTATACAAATAAAATAATATCTTTCTATCTATAAACAACATACATCAGCAATCTACACATAAAATAAATTTTTTTTGTACGCTCGACTGTAAAGCTCGTGCATAAATGGGAGAAAAGAAATTTTCTGAAAATGCAAGCTTTTCAGAAAATCTCTTTTGGGGAGCTATGTAACGTACATACTCGCCTCCCTATGTATATAATATATATAATTACTGTACACATGATTAAATAACTAATAATAAATAATCATAAATTATAATTTAAAAAATTATAAAAAAAAAGAAAAGATAAAAGAATAAAAGGATCTAAAATTCGCGAGTTTTGCAGCGCGCTAATCACTTACACAAATACATATACACAGAACAACATTAATAAAGAAGAGTCTCCCTCTCTCCATAGGATCAGCTACATATAAAAGAAAGAGAAGAGAAAGAGGAGGAGAAAAGAAAGCAGAGATGGAAGAACAAGAAGAAAGCTTTCTACAAGTATAATGAGACTGTGTAAGAGATCTGCGCGCGCCGTTCGCGGAGAGTGGGAAGGCTTCTCTTAGGAGAGTCGTGAGCGTGCAGTCGTGAGAAAAAGTAGTATCGTCTAAAGGCTCTTTTGAGCAAGACCTCACGCTCTCGCTTCTCCTATCATAAGCGCTAACCACGCAAGCACGGAGCGAGGCTATCCTTGTAACAACGACTGCAGTAGACTAATTTTATTACTGTAGTTGTTGTTACCTCGAGAACAAAATGAATGCTTTCTTTTACAGAATATATTTATTATTTTAACCTGAAATAGGTCTTTTCATTTATAGATTTACCTTCCAATAAGTACATTGGGATCCTGCCTTATTTTATACATATACATACATATATGTCTCAAAATGAAAATTAATATAAAAATAATCTATAAAAAACAATAAAAGGCAAGAAGAACTTTACAATCTGGTCGAGTAATTAAAAATCCTTTGCGTTATTGTATTGAATAATAATTGTTTTACAAAGCGTAGAGTATACTTACCTATATTTATGTACTATTATTAATAATAAATATTAAACGATTTAATTTAAAAAGAAATTTATATATAATAATCATATTGTCTGCGTTATGTAATAGCAATTTTTGTAAAATGCGTATAAAGCGTAAAAATTTGTAATCTCCTTGATTTACATTGTTTAAAACAAAAAAAATTCAATGTAATAAACAAAAAAGTTTTGTAAATCCTTTCCTTTTTTCATATAATAATTTTGGCATTTTTTATGTAAAGATTTGAGAACATATTGTTTGTATTTAATAGTTTTCACACAAAAAGGGGGGAGGATGTTGAAAGTCAGTTATTTTATATTATATTACATTTTTGTTATGCGCATGTGCGAATCAGTAACGTATAAAAGTTACGCACAAAGAAGAGAATTCTCAGATGAGAGCAAACGGTGAAGCGATTAAGACGCGTGTGATAAAGAATTTCCATATATAACCTTTTATAATAAAGAATTGGGATGTTGCATGAAATTTTTTTTTTAAATCCATTACATCCGTTATTAAGAATATTAAAAAATAAAGGACACGTATTTTTTCTTTTTTCATGAAAATGAAAACTTGAAGAGATAAAAGACAGTTGAAATTAATGTGACGTCACGATTGTCATTTTGCCAATAGCAATCGTGACGTCATTTATAATAGCGCTATATCTATACATATCAAAATTGTAATAACTTATATTGGCTGTAACTTTTGCAATTCATCATATTTTGAAAAACAAAAGAATACGGGTCTTTTATTTTTTCGTATTCTATCTGACAGATATAATACATTTTTTCATGCAAAATGCTAATTGTTTCGTATCTTATATTAAATTTAGTGTTGTTTTAAAATTTATTCCTCACCACTCACCCGAATTATAATAGTGAATAAACGAATGATTATAAAAAAATATTAAAAACTGTAAATAACAATAAAAAAGCGTTAGGCTGGAGATAAATAATGATTGTTTATTATCATTTATACATTTTTTGAATGCAAATATCCGTAAATAACTGTAAATAAATTGAAGAATACAATTATTAAAAATGACTCAAAATAATTTTAATTTTAGTTGTTTTCACAACAAACTTTTTTTAATGATTAAATATATATATATATATATATATATATATATATATGGACATCTTACACCAACTGAAAGAGCAAAGTATTAAATTTGCTGAAACTCTAAGAATCTATTTTTTTTGTTACCCAAAATATGTAAAAAAATTTTCAAGGATTTACATTGGAAGGATCAAGAGCTATAAATCCTTGAAATTTGGAAATTTTTCAAAATTTTTGGAAAAGAACCGACTTTATGATTTTTTTTCCTGAAAATGCTGATGTTTTAGAGAGAAATTCATGAGAATACTTCTTGTTGTAAATGAAGAGGAGCGTTAGCATAATTTTTTACAGACCTGAATTTTGAAGTTTTCTATTGGTTCTTACATGTATTACATGATAATTGAAATTACTCATTGCTCGCCACTTCCGAAATTGCTTTTCGCCGGCTTATTTTTTTCTATTTTACATGAACTTAAAATAAATTTTCGATCATGTAAGTCAGAGCCATCTATAAGAATTTATGACAATTTAAAATATATATTTTCATGTATGATTTATTTTCAATATGAAAAATAAATCATACATGAAAATATATATTTATATTCAATATGAAAAATAAATCATACATAAAAGTATATATTTTAAACTGTTATAACACTTTATTGATGGCTCTGACTTACATGATCGAAAATTTATTTTAAGTTTGTCTAAAAAAGAAAAAAATAAGCTCGCGAAAAGCAATTTCTGAAGTGGCGAGCAATGAGTAATTTCAATTACCATGTAATACATGTAAGAACCAATAGAAAACTTCAAAATTCAGGTTTGAAAAAAATCATGCTAATTCTGCTCTTCATTTACAACAAGAAGTGTTATTATGAATTTCTCTCTAAAACATCAGCATTTTCAGGAAAAAGAAAAGATTAAGTTTTCCAAAAATTTTGAAAAATTTCCAAATTTCAAGGATTTATAGATCTTGATCCTTCCAATGTAAATTCTTGGTAATTTTTTCACATATTTTAAGTAACAAACATAATATATTCTTAGAGTTTCAGCGATTTTTTTAATTTTACTCTTCCAGTTGGTGTGAAATGTTCCATATATATATATATATATATATATATATATATATATATATATATATATATATATATATAAATGCATAATTGTCGAAAATAACCATTTGTTATCGTTATTTATTTATCATATAACAATTAATTCATAGCATTTTTAATTATTTCTTTTATTTTCAGCTTTGAAAGTAAAAAGGCAGTAAATTAAATTAGTTAATATAAAAGCAATTCTTTTGTGAATATCTTTGAAAAAAGTTCATTTAAAATAAATTAAAATTTTTAAAAGAATTTTAATTTTTAATTATGGTTTTGACTGAGAAAGATAAATTGTTAAAGTACAGGGATCGTATAGTGGAATTGCTTCCATGTTAACTGATATTCATATATTAGAATTTAATAATATTTCCAACCGGTGCAACTTCATTGAACAGTTTAAATCTTAAATATCTACAAGATGAGCATAAGATTTATATGAATACATTATTTCTAAACAAATTAGAATTAAGGAAATGTAAAACGGATACTCTACCTGTACTCGTAAATATTAACTATTTTTTAATTTTATTGCAACATTTTAAGTAAAGAAATGCATTGGCTTGTAGTATGTATCGATTAAAAGAAGATTAATCGGTTAAATTTTCAAATGAATTCATTCATTAATTTATCAGAATATCAGATTTCTTGTAGAAAATCTAAAGATGTTAATGTTTAATATTGAACCCAAAATTCTAAAAAATGAATAAATGCATTTATTTAAAAATTAAACAAAATAATCTTCATGGTAAATACTATCATCTGAAGAATTTATTTTCCTCATGTTTTGTAATAAAATGAAAATAGAGACCAAATTCATAAGTACAGGTGTAGTATCCGTTTTACATCCCCTTAAGCATAGTATTCGAAACAGTACAATCACAAACAAATAATAATGATTGTAGCGTTTTTGCAATTGCTTTTGCTGTTGCAATACTGTATAATTTAGGTCCATGTTGTTTAAGATATGATGTTTTTCAAATGCGATTCCGTTTATCAAGAATTTTTTAAATGCAATAAATAAGAATGTTTCCAGTTCAACAAAATTATAATAATGCAAATAATAATTACGATAATCCACCGGACATGATAAGGAGAAGTTTTTGTCATGAACAACATCTAAATCAAATACCATTAAATTTAGATTTCGCCGAGCTTGAACTATTAGAAAAAAGCTCACAAATGCATTTATTGGTATGTTCAGTCCTGGCTTTCACCAGGACTAAATTAAAATGGATATATTTTATTTATTGATTCGATTTATGTGTAATTTGAATTAATATGTAGTATTTGAACAAATTATCAAGATTAATTATAATAATATTTGAAAGAATAAGAATGTATATGAAATCTAGTGGTGGTTTAACTCCACCAATATTTTAATTGAGTGAGATCGTTCTCACTATTAAATGTATTGAAGTTAATTTATAAAGATTTTTATATGAGAATAAAAGTATATTTAATATTCTTTCCTTTGTAGAATTAAATCGATAACGGCTGGCTATATTCAGACAGTTTATGAATAGGCTCGATTGAAATAAGACTCGAGTCAAATGTATAAGTAACTTTTAAGGAATTTATTAGACACTTGTAAAATATTGAATATTGAATATGACAATAACTTTGTTGGAGTTTGAATTTGAATTTGAATTAAAGTTGAAGTGCGAGAATTACAGGATGTATGACTTGGTACCAGCAATAATCCTGGGGTAGTGCCCCAAATGTTATTTGTTTCATTCGGCCTTTATACTCATATGTTTCGTAATGATTTTAGGATTTGCACTACTTAATTTTATAATTCTGCTAACTAAAGAGTTTTATTGACAAATATTTAACTTTGAGTTTCTTTACTGTTTCGCTTTTTCTGTTTAGCTTGACAAATTCCTTTATTGTTCAATAACTGTTTTAATTAGTTCATGACGTGAAAAGATACTTTAAAATTATAAATGAAAGAAATAAATAATACGTCGCGACGTAACACCTTGGGGCTCAAGATTTTGTTTATCGGCACGAAAAACAAAAATGAAAATAATACAGTTATTGAACAATTTACAAAAATATCTTAAAATCTATTTAAATATGGTATTCATTAAAATATTTTATTTGAATGTCTCCATACCATTATTCGATGTATGTTCCTATTATATAATTGTTAATGTATAAGTATTGGTATGGAAAAAGGAAGATGAAAAATTCTTAAATTATGTTGCTATTTAAAATTTATAATATTTTAAATATGATATGGTTTTTTTTCTAATAGAAGATTGCTTAAAATTATTCGTGATTTGCTTATAAATATTTTTTTAATTTGTTTATGAATCTTGTATTCTAGCTTATGAGATATTTCGTAACAAAGAAAAAAACAAAAAAAATGCTTTATAAAAATAACTACTAAAAAGTATAAAATAATATTCGATGTATCATGATAATTACAATTCTTCTAGTTTAAAAATAAGACATTTTTATTCTTTTTGTTTTTTTTCTTTTTTTTTTAATCGTATAAATAACAATCTGTTATAATTTATAGATTCTTATAATTGTTTAAAAATAAAGTGAATATATAAGTGAATATTCATTCACTTCCCTCCCGGCTCAAGATGATTGCATAGGCGACAATTACGCAATCTAAAAAAAAATAATTAATTTAGTAAACTTAAGTTTTAACATTTTAACTTAATACTATATATGTGGCAGTATTCTTAAAGTTATAAATAATTAGTGATATAATTAACATTTAATTTAGTTATAGTAATGGTCTACTTATGATTCGTATAGAATTGTGTTTTTTTTTTTTTTTTTTAATTTTCATGTATGTACAAGTTATTGAAAGTTATTTATACATTTTTTTAAAAGCTACAAGTATTATGAATGTAATTTGAGATCTAACGTGAGTAAAAGGTAACTTTATTAATAAGTAAGTTATTATTTCAATTTTTTAAAAATGTTCTGCTTTTGCCTGTAATTTGTATAGCACTTTAACATAAATCTGATTGAAACGTAAACTGATTAATTGTAATTTTTGTCTTTATTTTGACAAATATGTTCTCCAGATAATCTTAGAGTTTAGAATGAAAATTGAACTACGTTCTCTCATTCTATATAGAACTTATAATAAAGTTCATTATTTCTTTTTTGCTTTATAAAAAATTTTTTTTCAAGTCTCGATAAAAACTTTTTTATGATAGTTTTGTTTTTATTCTTGCAATATATTTTCTAAATAAATTTAGAAGTTCAAATATTCATTTCAATATTGATTTATGTTGCATTTGGATGAAAGTATGTAGCTTTCCCCCTTTTTTTTGTTTTTAAAGATTTTTTTTTGTGTGAAAAATGAAATCAGTTTTACGAATACATGTCAGACAATATATGTTTGCAAACCGTAAATTCAGAGACAAAAGTAATTGATTTATAAATAAAAATATAAGACAAAATATACATTTATAAGTTTAATGATAGTTATAACTAAATGTTAGATTTCTTTTACAAGATGTTTCTTTTGAATGAAAAAAGGTAAAAGTATAAGTAAAAATATGCATTGATATAAATAAAGTTTTAAAACAGTAAATCTTATTATACAATATACGTTTTATAAATAGATAATGTATCTAATGATTTTACATATTTTATTAAATTGTTAACTAACACTTGTTAACTATTGATTTAAATTAATTAATTTAAATTTCTTAATATAGATTCAATTCATTGTTGATCAAATCAATTGATTTAAATGTAAATATTTCTTATTATTTAAATTGATTGATTTAAGTTGATAGACATCTTAAATCGAAAATCTGTAAATTTACAAGCCACATTTTGAAAACTTACAGATTTTTCTTATTTTATAAAAAATTGTTTATGAATAAAACATAAATAATATAAATGAACTAGAATACAAAAAATGAAATTATAGAGATTCAAAAATTTATGAAATGTGTAAAAATTCCTGAAAAAGGGAAAAAAGATTAAATTTTTTTCTAAAATATTTATAATTTTTGTTCATGATATAATAGTAGAAATCATATGTGTTTCTGATTTGATTGATGTTCTTTAGAATTTTTAATGATAAATCAAAATATTTAAATATATCGTTATTAATTAGTTTTTTATTTGAACCTTGATTATGAGTTAATGTGATATTCTTATTTTTAGGAATAATTTTGTTTCTTAGACACGTCTTATTATTTAATTGTTTTGGTTTTATTTTGATAATATTAGTGTATTTGATATATTTATCAGACACCATTTTATTTTGATTTTTATTTAAATTATTGGAGCTATTTGTTGTAAGGCATTTTTGTATTTTCAAAAGTTTATTATTTTTTTGTAGAAAGTCATCTTTGTTATTAGTTGTGTTATTTTTAATGAGTTTGGATATATTATTTTTGCTGGCAAAATTTGTTTTATTTAAACATAATTGAATTAATTCATCAAGGTCTGGTCCATCATTGAATTGTAATACAGAATTATCGCTGTAAATAATTTGTGCTTCTTGTGCAAAATTAGTTTCTTGGATTATTTCAGAGTTGTTCAGTTCTGGTAACAAATGATCAATTATGTTTTCGTATTCTATAAAGTCATTCATTAATGGGTCAATATTGTCGAAAATTATTGACTCTTCTTTTGCATTTTTTAAATTATTTTCGCATTCTTTATTTTGTTTGAGATCATTTGTATACGATTTTTCTTTTTCTACACTATTTATTGTTTTTGTGTCATTTCTTATGGTCTGAACATATAAATGCACTGTTTCAAAATCTTCTAAAACTGGAACTTGATGTATTATAACTTGATTACTTAACAATTTTTCAGTTTGTTTAGATTCAATTGAAATACATTCAAATCCTTTTGTTTTTATATAATATATATAGTCAGTAAGTTCATCATTTGGATACAGAAAACATTTAATGTTAATATAAAATCATTTATGTTGTTGATTTTTAATCGATGAATAATAGAAAAGATGCTACCTCTAAGTTTCAACTTTGCAATAAAAAATAGTTTCCTTTGATCATTTGCTAAACTTCTTGCTAATTTTATTTCATTAATATATTCTCTGGGTAGCATGCTTTTACCATCAAATATTGGTAAAACTTCAAGTAATAAAAAATTATCATCATCATTCTCCTCCATTATGATCTTTATCTTTTAATTTTTCATCAGGAAAATTTAATATGTTTAATTAATGTTAGCATTTTATTAAATTAAGGTGGCTCAAGCGCTTGGTGCCGTATCAAGCGGGGCCCTGTCTGCGACATCAAAATGTTTTTATTGATAGAGCTATTATAACTAATTAAGGAGTCTCATATGTCAGCTATAGTTTGTTGTTCATAAAAATTAAAAGTTTACAGAACTCTTCAAAGTTTTGATAAAAATTAATTTATACCTAGAAAAAAATTTCTGCAAATTTTCAAGTAGTCTTATCAACTAATTTTTTTATATGTGCTCACTCGAAGTCCGCGTGTTTTGTACCTCATAGTAGTAAAAAGATAAACTTTATGTGAGCATAAATAATAAAATCAGTCGATAAAGCTAACTAAAAATTTGCAGAGATTTTTTTCCAGGTATAAATCAATGTTTTTCAAAATATTGAAGAATTTTTTAAACTTTTGATTTTTATGAACAATAAACTACATCAAACTATAGCTAGCATATGAGACTCCTTAAATAGTATTATTGATTATTTCTTATGATAAGAAAACAATTTTAAGTAATCAAAAGTAATAAAGAAGAAAAAAATATTTTTTGTTTTGTTTCTCATTACAAGTTTTACTTTGGTACGTCCCTGCTGTTTTGTTGGTTACGAGCACTCTGAACGCACGTTAGCCTAACGTATGGCTTCTGTATCTGACGCGCATGCGCAGAAACTGCCATTATGTGTAGCAAATTCTATTTTTCGCATTCTTTTAGATTTATTTTCTCTTGTATTTCTTCGTCGAGTCCTGATTTTCTTTTACAAATGTCATCTTCGTAAAATGAACTATAGATATGAGCCGGTCTGTGGCACAGTCGGTAGGAGCGTTGGATTCGTATTCTTGGGGAACCGAGATCGAATCCTGCTCTCGGCTGTTTTTCAAACGAGCACCTCTGTCACATGTGCTTTGTACACAGTACACACTTACGAGCTCCGTCGCTAAGGGATGAAAAAGTGCAGTTGTAAAAATCAACTGACCTTGCGTCCCAGTGGATCGGGGTTTGATTCCCTAGGAAAAATTAGAAAAAATAATTTTCGAAGTTTTTTCGAGGGAATAAACCCGAAAAACACAAAAACATACAAAAAGTCCCAATGGGCAAAATACAAAAATATAAAAAAGTCCCACTGGGCAAAAACTAAAAAATCAAAATAATAAAATTACCAGATGATGGCCTATCATATAGACAATAAAAAGTCTGGAAAAGGCCAATAAAAAGAGAGAAGAGAAGAACTATAGATATCTAACTTTTTTTTTCATTGTGTCTTTTTATAATAGAGTAAAATCGGATTTACGATGTAGTCCCATAAGAGCACGTACATTTGTTATCATTTTTATAATAACTTTTTCTCAAAAAATAGTTCGTCAACTCATATTTTTCAAAATATAGATCGAAAGATTAGAGTTTAAAGAATATTTTCACAGAAACGTATTTCACTTTCAAAATTATGTATTGAAAATTTTATTATTTTCACAATTTTAATGAATTGTTAATGTATCAGATTACTGATATTATAAAATCAATGCAAGAAACTTTTTAAGATAATTGATAAAAAATGAAAAAAGTTTTACAATTATTAAGAATAATTGATGTATGAACTTATTTATTTAATTATTTTAATTGAATATAATTTTTCATCGCGCACTCCACGATTGTATCTTTTGATTACGCACTATGCGTATGATATATGTATTTAAATTTTTGCACGTCATATAATATATATATTTTTATTAATTGACGCAATTCGCTAATAATGCACTTCGCGTATAAATAATCTATTTAATGAACGCTATTTTACGTAAAATTTTTATTAGATTTGTGCCGTTTTATACATAATATTTTTATTTTGACGCACTTTGCGTTTGATTAATGCTTTTTGAAACACTTTATTATAAGTCCCTTATATTTTTATGCACTTCACATAGATATGTATACAGATGAAGAATTATAAGTTTTCTCCGATTATTCTTCAATACATTCAATACGATCTCTCAATTGAAGAACGATTTGTACCAGAACCAGAATGTTAAGTCCTGGCTTTTATTAGGACTAAATTAAAATGGATATATTTTATTTATTGATTCGATTTATGTGTAATTTGAATTAATATGTAGTATTTGAACAAATTATCAAGATTAATTATAATAATATTTGAAAGAATAAGAATGTATATGAAATCTAGTGGTGGTTTAACTCCACCAATATTTTAATTGAGTGAGATCGTTCTCACTATTAAATGTATTGAAGTTAATTTATAAAGATTTTTATATGAGAATAAAAGTATATTTAATATTCTTTCCTTTGTAGAATTAAATCGATAACGGCTGGCTATATTCAGACAGTTTATGAATAGGCTCGATTGAAATAAGACTCGAGTCAAATGTATAAGTAACTTTTAAGGAATTTATTAGACACTTGTAAAATATTGAATATTGAATATGACAATAACTTTGTTGGAGTTTGAATTTGAATTTGAATTAAAGTTGAAGTGCGAGAATTACAGGATGTATGACTTGGTACCAGCAATAATCCTGGGGTAGTGCCCCAAATGTTATTTGTTTCATTCGGCATTTATACTCATATGTTTCGTAATGATTTTAGGATTTGCACTACTTAATTTTATAATTCTGCTAACTAAAGAGTTTTATTGACAAATATTTAACTTTGAGTTTCTTTACTGTTTCGCTTTTTCTGTTTAGCTTGACAAATTCCTTTATTGTTCAATAACTGTTTTAATTAGTTCATGACGTGAAAAAATACTTTAAAATTATAAGTGAAAGAAATTAAATATACGTCGTAACGTAACAGGTAGAACAAAAAAAGATCATGAAAATCTATCGTAAACGAAAGAATTCGAATCATGAAACAATTTTGATGGAAATTGACAATGACATTTCAGATACAAATTTTTTAAAACCAAATAATGATATAATGGAAATCGATGATATCCATTTAAATTATAACGATGATAAAATTAGGACTGTTAAGATTGAATTAGATAAAGAAAAAAAAAGAATCAAAAGAAATAGATGAAGAATAAACTTTATTTGTAACAGGACTTAATCAGAAAATTATAATAGAACAATCACATAAATATTAAAAAATTTCAGAAAAAGATATTATTATAAAAATGCAAGAAAAAAAAGTAATGATAAAATAGAACTAAGACATGTTCGAGAAACTTTATGTAAGAAAATAGCTTATATAAGAATGAAAAAAGGGCAACCAAATAAATATAAACAGAAAATAGAAGATACTAAAATAACAAAATGGCAATTTAAGGAAAAAATAAGTACTGATAAATTAAAACAAAGACGTGCGAATCAGGCTTCACACAAGAAAGAAGCTTATGTAAAAATTGAAAAAAACAACCGAAAAAATATGGAGGCAAATTATAAAATACTAAGATAACAAAATTGAAATTCAAGGAAACAATGTGTACTGATAAATTGGAACAAATACGTGCGAATGAAACTTTACGCAAGAAAGAAGCCTGTATAAAAATTAAAGAAAAAAAAACAGAAAAATATAAAGAAAAATTAAAAAATACTAAAATTCAAGGAAAAAATGAGTATTGATAAATTGGAACAAATACGTGCAAATGAGGCTTCACGTAAGAAAGAAGCCTATATGAAAAACAAAAAAAAATTCTAAATAAATATGAAGAGAAATTAGATAATCCTAAGATAACAAAATTGAAATTCAAGGAAAAAATGAGTACTGATAAATTGGAACAAATACATGCGAATGAAGCTTTACGTAAAAAAGAAGATTACATGAAAATTAAAGAAAAGCAACCTAATGAATATAAAGTTAAATTAAAAAATACTAAAATAACAAAAATGAAATCAAAGATAAAAAAGGGTACTGATAAAATGGAACAAATATGTACAAATGAAGCTATACGTAAGAAAAAAGCTTATATAAAAATGAAAGAAGAACAACCAAATAAATATAAAAAAAATTGAAAATATGAAGATATAAAAAATAAAATGAATTGAAAATAGAGATACTAATAAATTGAAAAAATTGCATGAAAAAGAAAAATTACGCAAAAAAGGGACTTATAGAAAAGTTATTAGTGAACAATATAATAAATATGAGAGAATAGTACAAATTAAAAATAAAAAATTGGAAAATGCCGATATTATTAAGAAAACACAAGTAAAAAATGATTGTTACCAATTGAAAGAATCACGCACAAGGTGTAAACAAATAGAAATTGATGACAATAAACATGTTAATAATGATACGACAATAAATAAACCAATAGATAAAAAAAAGCGAAAACATTAATATTTTTCTTATCAATTAAAGACATTATTTATGAAGTATAAACGATTGAAAATTGAAGACAATAATTATAATGAAAAACACAATTATAATAATTATAATAACAATCATAATATTGTATTGAACAAAGCTATTGATGAAACAATAAAGGGCAAAGTAGAAAAAAAATTAATTAGTCGATGGAAAAACCGCGCATACAACATTTAAACTACCGTTAAATATAACAGATTGTATGTTAAGCATAATTCTGCAAAAGGCAAACAATTAAAAGGGAACACAAATAATTATTTGGGATGGAATATCCATGACTTCAAAATTTGCTTTCGAAGCAGTTGATCAACTTTTTCAAAATTTATGCAATGTAAACCAACCCTTCGGTGGTAAAACTGTAATTGTATCATGAGTTTCAGGCAAACATTACCAATTGTACGACAAGGAAGCCGTATGAACATTATTAAAAATTCAGTTGAATTAAGTTTATTATTGCAGAATTTAGAGCCCAAAATAAAGAGCCAAAGTAAATATAAGCATAAAAAAATATTAGACCCGAAAAATATAAGTTTCAAAAAAATATTGGGCTCAAACAAATAGAGAGCCAAGAATACATAAGAATCAAAAAATATAAGATTCAAAAAAATATTGGGCCCAAAAATATAGAGTTCAAGAAAATATAAGAATCAAAAAAATATAGAGCTCAAGTAAAATAAGCCCTTATTATTTTCGGCCTCTTATTTCTTGGCTTCCATATCTGTTTTGGTCTTATATTTATCTAAGCCTTATATTTTTTTTGGACCTACTTTTTTTCGAGTCCTATTTTCTTTGGGCCTCATTTTTTTTGGCCTCTAATTTTTTTGGGCCATTTATTTTTCTGGGCCTTATTGTTTCTTTACCTTTTTTTCGGGTTATTTTTTTTTAATCTCATATTTTTTTAGGCGCAATATTTTTTTTATTATTATATTTTCTTGGTCTCTATATTTTTTGGGCCCAATATTTGTCTGATTCTTTTATTTTTTTCATCCCAATATTTTTTCGATTCCTATATTTTTTTAAGCTCTATATTTTTTTGGGCCCAATATTTATTTGAATCTTATATTTTTTTGATTCTTATGTATTCTTGGCTGTATATTTTTCTGAGCCCAATATTTTTTTAAAACATTTTTTTAGGCCTAATATTTTTTTTATCATTATATTTTTTTAGTCACTATATTTTTTGTAACCTAATATTTTTTTGATTCTTATATTTACTTTGGCTCTATATTTTAGGCTCTAGATTCTGCCATAATAAACTAAATTTAACTGAATTTTCAATAATATTCATACGGCTTTCATGTCGTACAATTGGTAATGTTTACCTGAAATCTCTTGATGCAGTTACAGTTTTGCCACCGAAAGGTTGGTTCACATCGCATGAATCTTGAAAAAGACGATCAACTGCTTCAAAAGCAAATTTGGAAGTCATGGATATTTTATCCCAAATAATTATTTGTGTTCCCTTTGTTTGCTTTCTGCAGAATTAGGCTTAACATTACAAGTTGTACGATCTGTTATATTTAAGAGAACGATGTATCTCTCTATCCTTTTCTAATCGAGAAATGTAGGTTTTTGGAGAAACTAGTAGTTATTACTAGAAATCAATAGTTGTCCGAAACTTGTACAGTAAAAAACAATTTTTTTTTAAATGAGAACAAATTAATTCTCTAGCCTCACTTATGATTTTGTAAGTATGTCAATCTTTTTTTGAAAACAAAGCAACAAAATTAATTTCATTATTAATTAATTAATTTAATCCAGTGACCTCTTAACGCCTCTCAGTTTAAATATTGTATGCACGGGTTTTCCATCGACTAATAAATTCGCGGCTATAGCTATCCAAGGTGCACATAAATAATGTATGGTATGATATTTAAAATAAGCTATTAAAACGTTAAGTAAATAACTTTTTCCACTTCCACCCGGTCCATCTATAAAAATATATTTTTCTTTACTTTGGTTGTTTAAACTTTTTAGTGTAGAGTCGAATATTTACCTTTGTTTATTATTTGAAGAATTTATTTTCATTTCTAATTCATTAAGAATATAATTATTATGATTTAGAATTGTTTCATTATTATCTTCTTCTATAAATGTGCTTACGTTAGGTAAACTAAAATCGTTTAATGAAAATCCATTGACTTGTAAATTATTTTTAGTAACATTAAATGCAAGATTTTCACCTACATTTTTTTCGTATTTAGGGTGGTAAAATTTATCTTTATATTTTTCATATAAATCTCGTGCACTCATAGGATTATGAAAAACGCAAATAATTCACAAAGAGCATAAGGGAATTCTGTTGAAAATGCTTCTTCCAAGCATCTATCCCATTCTTCATCTTCATTAATTAATTGTTTTGCCTTGGCTGCCTCATGAAACGAATTGTACATCGCATCGTCAATAGTAAGCAAAGCTCCAAAAGGTGTGGCTCCTTTAACATGGAATAGTAATGACCTAATAAAATAACGTTCTCTATATTTCGGACTTATTAAGTACATTCTACTAAGTATTGATTTTCTTTTTTTCTAATTTTTCGGTTTTTCAAAAATGTATAAAAATTTGGTATTTCTGAATACAAGTAATTTCGTGCTTCTAAATCTTCTCCATTCAATTCAAAATATGCTGCTAATGTTGTTTCCACATTTTTTTGCATGATCATTTCTTCTTTTCCTTCTTTAAAAAATACGTTTTGTTGATTTTCTTCATGAAAGCTTAGATGTTTTATAGTATGTGAAATAACATGTAAGGGATATTCTAATAATCTGTGCGCTGCTTCATGTGGACATGAATATCGTGTATTAATGTATTGTTGGATTTCGTCATATTCATATTCAACATTTTCACGATTGTTATTTTGAAAAGTGTCTTTATTTTCTGATTGAAAATCCACACTTTAATGTATTTTAATGTATGCACAATCACGACCTTTATAACAGTATTTAAATAAATATTTAATGCAGTGTACAGCGAAAAAAACTTCTACGTTTATGTGTGCATTAAATTTCAATAATAAGTAAGGATTATAAGCAACAAAAAATCCATTATCTGCGATTCTATCTGTAAATTTATTTTTAAGAATCATTTTGACGCTATCATTTTTACGTTTGTATAGTGGATATCCATTGGATTTAAATGTTGTTGTATTATTAAATTTTTTTGAAAAATTTTCAGTACATTGTTTGGTATTTTTATCCATACACGGACAATTTATATTTTGCATACCACAGGGACCGCGTATCATAAATTGTTTAATAATACTATACAATTTTGAATAAGTATCTCCATTTGGGATTTCTGCACTTATTATTTTATCAACTTTTTCGGGAATATCAAATTTATCATTTTTATCCAAGAGTAAGTTGTTACTAACATATGCATAAGCGGTAATTCTCGTTTTTGAAATTCAATTACATAACTATATGCAATATATTTTCCTAATATTCTCTTTTTTAATATTAAATTTTTAAATTCTTCTACTTTTTGATGAGATACTTTTGTTATAATATCTGGTCTATCTATTGCATTTTCATAAATTTTCAAGTTTTCAGTTATTTCTTTCGAATGTGGGTTACAGGTCATAGTTACGAAAAAGTCAGGTTTACCATGATAATTTGCAAGTGTCATTAAGTCAATGTAATTTTGTTTTAAAAATCGTGGACTTTCTGTGAAGTTTGACGGTAATATTATCATTTTTCCAATTTTTGAAGAATCTAGTTTTTTTTTGTTATGTAAATAGTCCATAACACCTTTGTAACAATCACTTCTTAATACGTTCTGGTTTTTGCGTATGAAATAAAATCTGCAGGTTTCAACTTTTTCAAACGCATCAACAACCAATTGTTGAGATAATTTTCACAAATTAAGGAATGGATTAAATTCATTTCTAACACTAAATCTATAATTATGAAATTTCAAATTTGAAATATTAGATTTCCCAAATTTACTTTTCACATTTGGCATCCATCCAAAACCACCATTAGGACGAATGAGCAGATATGTCATAGGATCTGTATGTTTGCTAATTTTCGGCATACTAATTAGTTTATCATACTTAGAGTAAATGACAATATCACGTTCAATAGCAGGAAGATCGTCTTCTCCAACATATACTATTGCAACTTCATTACAGGTAGGTAGATTATATCTATTTTTATCCAAATCGTTATTGCGGACAATAGGCATAGTAACAGTTCTTGGAGAACAATAGATTTTTGCACATCATTGTAGTTCTTCTTCTTCTACTTTATGCATTATTTTATAGGCTTATGCATTATTTTAGCATAAAGGTTAATGTCTCTCATCAAGATATCTAAATGTTTTAATAATTTTAAATTTATATTAAACTAATTCCGTTCAATCGTTGCCATTTAGTTATCTAAAATATATAATTGTCCATATTCACGTGCTTCATCTTTATTAGGATGTAACGCATATACATTATGGTAAATTTGTCCACATATTCTAATAACTTGTAGTCCTTTGCTCAGCAATGTATTAAAATTAGCACTAAAATTTGCTAATGCTGGAGCATCATTGTACAACCTAACATTTCGTCGAAAATCAATAATTTCTTCCGTTAATTCAGTTGCTAAAAACTTTAATTGTTCTGGGTAAGGAGGATTTTCTAACAATTCTACTTCACCTTTATGACAACAATTAGAGAAATCGTTACTTTTAGTAGATTCGAAAGCAAAATGTTTCGCATCACGATAAACACATGTATTTGTCATGGGACCAATGTTACTTTCAGATATGAGATTTTCATCGAAATATATATTTGCTATACAACCAATCAGTTCCGAATTAATTTTTTCAGTTAATATTTTTTCATTTAATTTCTTAAATTTTTTTACTACTTTGCCCTTTATTGTTTTATCAATAGCTTTGTTCAATACAATATTATGATTGTTCTTAGAATTAATATTATTGTAATTTTCATTATAATTATTGTCTTCAATTTTTAATCGTTTACACTTAATAAATAATATCTTTCATTGAAAAGAATCATATTTATGTTTTCGCTTTTTTCACCTATTGGTTTATTGATTGTAGTATCATTATTAACATGATTATTGTCATTAATTTCTATTTGTTTACACCTTGTGCGTGATTCTTTCAATTGGTAATAATCATTTTTTACTTGTATTTTCTTAATAATATCAGCATTTTCCAATTGTTTATTTTTAATTTGTACTATTCTCTCATATTCATTATATTGTTCACTAATAACTTTTCTATAAATCTCTTTTCTGCGTAATTTTTCTTTTTCATGCAATTTTTTCAATTTATTAGTATCCTTATTTTCTATTCATTTTATTTTTTATATCTTCATATTTTCAATTTTTTTTATATTCATTTGGTTGTTCTTCTTTCATTTTTATGTAAGCTTTTTTCTTACGTGTAGTTTCATTTGTACGTATTTGTTACATTTGATCAGTACCCTTTTTTATCTTTGATTTTATTTTTGTTATTTTAGTCTTTTTTAATTTTTCTTTATATTTATTAGGTTGCTTTTCTTTAATTTTCATGTAATCTTCTTTTTTACGTAAAGCTTCATTCGCATGTATTTGTTCCAATTTATCAGTACTCATTTTTTCCTTGAATTTCAATTTTATCTTAGTATTTTCTAATTTTTCTTCAAATTTTTTTGGTTTTTTTTTTAAATTTCTATAAAAGCTTCTTTCTTACGTACGCCTCATTCGCACGTATTTGTTCCCATTCATCAGTACTCATTGTTTCCTTGAATTGCCATTTTGTTATCTTAGTAATTTCTAATTTCTGTTTATATTTATTTGGTTGTTCTTGTTTATTTTTATATAAGTTTTTTTCTTACGTAAAGTTTTTTCAACACGTCTTAGTTCTAAATAATCATTACTTTTTTTTCTTGCATTTTTATAATGTCTTTTTCTGAAATCTTTTTATATTCATGCGATTGTTCTGTTACCATTTTCCTATTAACGGGATGTCGGAGCTGCAGCAATTAGGTTTTGCTTTTTTTATTTTATCAATATCTTTTTAAATTTATAAATTAAACAAATATAATGACTTGTCCGCACTAAAGCTATATTAATACAATCATTTTTGTTAAAATAAAAAATTATTTGGACTTGTTATTTTTTTATGAGCTTGGATTGGAAATTAGATATCAAACTCGATAAACCTAACCATAAAATACGATGCATTGAAAATTTTTATTATAACTCTATATGTATAATATTTTGGTGGATTTCTTGAGTTGTCCGCAATAGAGTTTAATCTTACAAATTTTTACTTGGTAGCAAAAAAACTCGATTAAACTGAAACATGAGACTTTTTAAATTAAAAAATAAGCGGACATCGGGTGCGAACCCCGTTCCTCGAGATCTCCAGACACGAGCTCTAACCATTGAGCCAGTGCCGCACTGCTATATAGAAGTTAAAATCATACTTATAAGGCTCTTCGCCGGTATAGTAGATATCTTTATGAAAATATAACGTGTGGATGAAAATCCACCATGTTACGAAACGCATCGTTTATTCATAAGTTAGGATTGGAAATATTATTAGAAGGCGGGCAGCTTTGTCATGCTCTTAAGTCCTGTTACAAATAGAGCTTCTTTTTCATCTATTTTTTTTACTTCTTTTTTTTCTTCATTTAATTTAATCTCAAATGAGCTAATTTTATTATCGTTATAATTTAAGTGGATATCATCGATTCCCATCATATCATCTGGTATTTAAAAATTTTTATCTGAAATGTCATTGTCAATTTCCATCAAAATTGTTTCATGATTCGAATTCTTTTGTTTACGATACGTTTCCATGATCTTTTTTTGTTCTGCCAATAAATGCATTTGTGAGTTTTTTTCTATTAGTTTAAGCTCGGTGAAATCTAAATTTAATGATATTTGATTTAGATGTTGCGTATGATAAAAACTCCTTCTTATCATGTCCGGTGGATTATCGTAATTAATATTTGCATTATTATTTTTGTAAAACTGCAAACATTCTTATTTGTTGCGTTCTAAAAATTCTTGATAAACGTAATCGCATTTGAGAAACATCATATCTTAAACCACATAGACCTAAATTGTAAAGTATTGCAATAGCAACAACAATTGCAAAAACGCTACAATCATAATTATCTGTTTGTGATTGTACTGTTTCGGAAACCATGCTCAATTATGATTTGTTTGGAAATAATCTGTTATATAAATCTTATGCCCATCATTATTATAATATACACAAATCCGGTGACCCTTTTCCAAATTTTCGGAAAATAATAACTGTATAAATTCTCCATCAACCGGTACTGATTTAATATGTTGTGGTCTTTGAATTAGTGAAATTAATTGCGTGTTAAATGAGGTGTGCCGGTTTGAAATATTATTCAATTCTAATATATGAATATCAGTTAACATGAAAGCAATTACACTATACAATCCCTGCCCTTTAACAATCAATTTATCTTTCTCAGTCAAAACCATTATTGAAAATTAAAATTCTTTTCAGAATTTTAATTCATTTGTAATGAATTTTTTTTAAAGATATTCACAAAAGAATTGCTTTTATATTAACTAATTCAATTTACTGCCTTTTTACTTTAAAAATTAAAGTAAAAAGGCAGTAAATTAAGTTAGTAAAAAATTTTACTTTAAAAAGCTGAAAAATAAAAAAAATTATGAAAAATGCTATGGATTAATTGTTATATGATTAATAAATAATAATAAAATTTGTAAAAATAATATAACGATAACAAATGGTTATTTTCGGCAATTATACATTTATATATATATGTGGGACATTTCACACCAACTGGAAGAGCAGATAAATAAAAATCGCTGGAACTCTGAGAATATATTCTGTTTGTTACACAAAATGTGTCAAAAAATTTTCAAGGATTGAGATTGGAAGGATCAAGAGCCATAGATCCTTGAAATTTGGAAATTTTTTAAAATTTTTGGAAAAGTACCAACTTTATGATTTTTTTTCTGAAAATCCTGATGTTTCAGAAAGAAATTTAAAAGGATACTTCTTGTTGTAAATGATGAGGAGAGTTAGCATGATTTTTACAGACCTAGATTTTGAAGTTTACTGTTGGTTCTTACATATATTACATGGTAGTTGAAATTACTCATTGCTCGCCACTTCAGAAATTGCTTTTGGAGGGCTTATTTTCTTCTATTTTTTATTAACTTCAAAATAAATCTTTGATTGTGTAAGAAAGAGCCTCCAATAAGGAGTTATGACAGTTTGAAATATATATTTTAATGTATGATTTATTTTTCATATTGAATATAAATGTATATTTTCATGTATGATAAATTTTTATATTGAAAATAACTTATACATAAAAATATATATATTTTATGTATAAGTTATATATATACTCCTTATTGATGGCTCTGACTTGCATGATCGAAAATTCATTTTAAAGATCATGTAAAATAGAAAAAAATAAGCCCTCGAAAAGCAATTTTTGAAGTAACAAACAATGAGTACTTTCAATTTCCATGTAATACATGTAAGAACCAATAGAAAATTTCAAAATTTAGGTCTGTAAAAAATTATGCTAACGCTCCTCTTCATTTATAACAAGAAGTATTCTTATGAATTTCTCTTTAAAACATCACGATTTTTAGAAAAAAAAGTCATAAAGTTCGTACTTTTCCAAAAATTTTGAAAAATTTCCAAATTTTAAGGATCTATGGCTCTTGATCCTTCCAATCTAAATACGTGAAAATATGTATATATATATATATATATTTATATATTTAATCATTAAAAAAAGTTTGTTGTAAAAATAACTAAAATGAAAATTATTTGGAGTTATTTCTTATAATTGTAGTCTTCGATTTATTTACAGTTATTTATGGATATTTGCAGTATCTACATTTAAAAAATGTATAAATGATAATAAACAATGTTTATTCATCTCCAGCCTAACGCTTTATTATTGTTATTTACAGTTTTCAATATTTTCTTATAATCATTTGTTTTTTCACAGTATTATTCTACTTTAAAAAACTGAATTTTTATACAAGGTGATAAAATATTTTACCATAAGATATATATATGTTGCATATCACAAGAAAATTTCAACATCAAAACTAATTCTCTGATGTGAAAAATAAAAAATTAATAGAATTTTAAAAATTTGATATGGGAATATTTTTTATAAATAACTTTTTAATAACTTTGAATAATGGTAAATTTTTTAAATAACTTGTGGAACTGAATGCTAATTAAATTAAGGGGATGTAAAATGGACACTACACCTGTACTCATAAATATTTACTACCTTTACATTTTATAGCAAAATTTTCAATAAAAAAATGCATCAAGTTCTAGTATGTACCGAGAAGATTATTCAGTTAAATTTTTAAATGAATTCATTCATTAGTTATTGAGAATTTTGGGTTCCAAAATTATTTATTAAAATTTTTCAATTTTGTACAGGAATCCAAATATCTTAAAAGCTAATGAATGAATTTATTTGAAAACTTATCAAAATAATCATCATGGTACATACTACAAGCTAATGCATTTCTTTTCTGGAAATTCAGCAATAAAATAGAAAGGAAGCTAATATCTATAAGTACAGGTGTAGTGTCCTGTACTTGTGTTTTACATCTCCTTAAGTTTTAACATGAAGATAATTATTTAAGATGGAAATGTATTTAATAAAATAATATAACTATTTATAAAATAATAATTTTTTGAACTTTTTATTCATAGTTTAAAATAATATTAAATATACCATAATCATTCTAATAGTTTTTATAAATTATTATGTAAATTTTATAAGTATATATTAGTAGTAGTACTGAAAGTTTTACGATTTTAACTCGCTTGGGGTTAATTTCTATTTTTTTTTTTTTTTGGGTGAATTTCAAGTTTTAATTAATATGGTTTTTCAATAATTCTTTTTTTCTAATAATTAAAAATATATTTTTTTATAAATTATATTTTTTTTCATTGTAGTATTATAGTTAATAAATGGTCAGAAATTACAAAAGTCAAGTGAGCAAGCGAGGTTATGCTAAATAAGATGGAGAAACCTTAAAAAAAGCACTTAAAAAGTTGAAAATCACAAACTCAGTAGCAAGTGTTGCTGATGAATTCAATTTGAAATATGACACATTACTTTATCATGTCAGGAAATCTATAAAAGAAAATTTTGTCCCTCGTAAAAATGGAAATCAAGTTTTTCCTGATGAATTGGAACAAGAATTACTCTTATATTTATTCAAAGCTTCTGATTGTTATATGGGAGTAAATTCAGAATCAACTCGACAACTTGCTTATGAATTAGCATTGGCAAATAAATTAGATATGCCACAAAATTGAATTGATAAAAAACAAGCTGGATTAGATCAGTTGTATTCTTTTAAGAATGGTCATCCAAGGTTATCTGTAAGAACATCAGAAGTCACTAGTCTGGCTCGAGTCAGTAATTTCAACAGAAGAAATGTTGAATTATTCTTTGACAATTATGAAAAAGTTTTAAAAAAATTTAATTTTATGGCTAAGAATATTTACAACGTTGATGAAACAGTCATTAAAACTGCACATGTACCTAATAGAATTATGAGTCGTAAAGGACAGAAGCAAGTAGGGACTTTAATTAGTCAAGAAAGAGGTATGATGTTTTGTTTTATTAATTTATCTTTTCTTTTATGAATTATTAAAGAATTGAATAATGTACAGGTCAACTTGTGACTTTTACTGCAACAGTCTCAGCAGCTGGTAGGTTCATACCACCTTGCTTTATATTTCTGAGGGTACACTTCTATGAAAAAAATATGCTTGGTAAAGCTCCAGAAGGTAGTGCAGGGGCTGCTAACAAAAGTGGTTAGATGACAAAAGAGATTTTTTTTAATTATTTGGAGCACTTTATTAAATACACAAGGTGTTCAATAGAACAGCCTTGTTTAATTTTATTAGACAATCATTTGTCACACGTATCGTTAGATAATGTAAAGTTTGCTAAAGCTAATGGAATCGTGCTTCTAACTTTTCCTCCACACTGTTCGCACAAACTGCAGCCAATGGACTTTTCTGTTTTTGGGCCTTTGAAAACAGCTTTTAACAAAGTAGCTTCTAATTGGATGACTTCTCATCCAGATAAATATATAAAAATCATAACGATTCCTGAATCAATTACAATGATTTACGATCAAGTATCCACTGCGAAAAACATACAAGCTGGCTTCAAGGTCTCTGGTATCTATCCTTTCAATAGCAATATATTTTCTAAACAAGATTTTGCTCCTTCATTAATTTTTTACTCTTCTACGTCCAATATGAACAACAATACCACTGAAATAATTAATTGTGAAGTTGAAAATTTAGATGTAGCTTCGACAAGTGTTCCTGGACCCTCTAATTATATTTCACCACATAATATTAGGCCTATTTTAAAGCCCTCACTAGAAATTGCTGGAATCAAGAAAACCAGATCTAGAGGACGAACTACTATCTTGACAAATACTCCGGAAATGGAAGATTTGGAAAATCAAGTTATGAAAAAAAAAATAAATCAAAAGTCTTCACATGAAAAAGTGTTAAAGTCAATTTCAAATAAAAATATATTCAATGTGAAAAAAATTGTATTAAAAAAAGATTTAAAAGAAGAAAAAATAAAGTTAATACCAAAATGTAAAGACAATATTAAAGAAAAAGGTAAAATTCCTATAAAAAGAGAGCGTTGACCAAATATATTGTTCTCAGAATACGTATGTGATTAACTTACCTGTTATAATTATTAATTGAAATGTTAAATATTATTTTGTATGAACCATTAATTTTTTAAATTAGTTACTAAAATTTTTTATTGTCAATTGAAAATAATTTAAACAAATGTTGCATTTGTATCTATATACTTTTGTAAAAACAAAAAATTAAATATCAACGTCATTCATGTTACATTATATTAATATCATTAATAATGTAATAATAATTAATGAAATTATTAAAAAATTAATAAAGATTCGATAGATCATTCATGTTATTGTATTTTTTTAATTTATAACACAATATGAAAGTTGCCCCAACGCTGACTAAAAGTTGCCCCATACATGGGGCAACGTTACAAAAAACAATTTTTTTTTCGACCCAAACTATTGTTATGTTAAATGAATAATAAGGGGTCTGGACCAATTTTTTTATTTAGTTAGAAGTCCAAACTTAATGTTAATATCTTGGTAGAGTTAATAACTTTACTACAAGAGAAGGGATTTTATTTCAAAAAAGTATCTGGAATTTAGCCCCACTTTCCCTTATAGGAATCGAAAAAATATAGGGCCCAAGAAAAATATAAGGCCCAGAAAAATATAAAGCCCAAAAAAATAGAGACCGAAAAAATATTGGGCATAAAAGAATATAAGGCCCAGAAAAATAAAGAGCTAAATAAAATATAGGAGCTAAATAAAAGAGCTAAATAAAATATAGGACCCAAAAAAATTATAAAGCTAAATAAAATATAGGACCCAAAAAAATTATAGAACCCAAGAAAATATAAATTAAAAAAAAATATTGGGCTCAAAAAAATATAAGATTCAAAAAAATGTTGGGCTAAAAAAAATATAAAGCTTAAGAATATATAAGAATCAAAAAAATATTGGGCTCAAAAAAATATAAGGCCCAAGAAAATATAAGGCTCAAAAAAATATAAAGTCCAAAAAAATATAAAACCCAAAAAAATATAGACCAAAAAAATATAAGATTAATAAAGAACGCTATGTTGTGGAACACGTACCTGAAACTTATAGAGAGATGGTACAATACATGAAACCCAATGAGTTCGAGAAAATACAGAGGGAATATACATAGATATATATGTGTATACGTATATATATACACCCATATATATCTATACGTATGATTGGATATTTCTACGCCACGCCATATAGCTGTACATACACATGTAAAATCGACCAATGAGAAACAGTTATGAGTAGAAATCTTCGATAATTATTGTTACTACTGCGTGAAGCAACATAGCGACCTCGAGTATAGTATAAAAATTTTACTAGAGTGATAGAGATAGAAGATCCGCGACCAAGAGTCGATCAAGCTGTCGATAGCGACTGAGGTCAAAGTAGAAACTAAGACGCGGCGAAAAATACGGATAGGAAATGGAGAGTAGCTACGAAAAAGAATGTAATTTCCTTCTTCTTGAAAGAGTATCATTCTTGTATCAGCAGCCTTCGAGTGCACTTGAGAGTAATAAAAAATTCTGTTTTCTATTTATTTTGGAGAGATCCGAGCAAAGAAGCCGTGGGACTGCAAAAAACAGATACAAAAAAAGAGACATAAAAGGGAGAAGAGAAACTACGGTGAGACATCTCCAGAGACGACGACTCGGCGAACGGGTGCGATCATCCACTGGGGCCATCATCGTTATCCTTTGACCACGCCATTTTTTATCGACCAGCTCCACGTTCTTCTTCGTTTTTTTTTTAATTGAGAGGAAATCTTCAGCAGAGTGACCGTAAGAATTCTACCAGCGGGTTAGCAAGTAAGAAATAGTAAGTTTTTTATTCTGTTGGTTTTCCCCGTCATCTTTCTCGGTTCTCCTTAAGAAATATATTTTTTTTTGTTATTACCTTAATATAATAGAGTTTTCTTGATTTCGATCGCAAGTAAATTAAACATAGAATCAGTGCGGGTTAGTGAAAATACGAACGAAGACATTAAAAATAAAAATAAGTGAAAATTAAAAGAGAAAAGAGAAAACCACGTGCGATGGTGGTCATGCTTAGCGACGCGACGCCATTTTGTTCTGTAAATTAAATGCGGAATTAGTAATTAATAAAGTTAAAGAAATCTGCTTTTGTTATATTCTGACTGCTAATCTTTGTATTACTGAAATTAGTTAAAGTGAAATAAATAGATGACGCGGCGGCCATTGTAAAATTGCGCGAGCGAGATAGCTATTCGTTAGTTATTAATTAAAATTCAAAGTTCTTTTCTTTTTTTTTGTACAGAGGAGCGAGTGATATTAAGATTATTTCTTTAAGAGGAGGTCACGTATCTCCGTCCTTTTCTAATCAAAGAATTGAGTTTTTTACAGAAACTAATAACTTTAGCAAAAAATGAAGAGAAAGCCGAATCTCGTATCAAAAAAAAGCAATATTTTCTTTGATAAGAAAGAATTAATTTTATTGCTTCGTTTTCAAGAAAACCTTGAAAAACTTAAATCATAGAGGCTAGGGTGGACAATTTGGTTTTTCAAGGTTTTCTTGAGAATGAAGCAATAGAATTAATTTTTTCATATCAAAGAAAATATTGCTTTTTTTGATACAAGATGCGGCTTTCTCTTCATTTTTTGCTAAAGTTATTAGTTTTTGTAAAAAAATAATTTCTTTGATTAGAAAAGGACAGAAATACGTGACCTGCTCTTAAGATTTATTTTAAGTGTGAATTATAAGTGTTGGGTTGTGCGACCGCGCAGTTAGGAGATAGAGCGTCGCGTGATTAAAATCTTAAATAATTATTATTTAAATCTAATAAGTGATTAACTAATTACACGTATAAAGGAATAAGTTCTTTTTTTCTGTCTTCTGCGCATGCGCATGGCCCAAGTACGAGAAATTAATTAAGCGGCGTTCTTTTTTTTATCATTGCGAATTGTGAGCAGAATTTCTTTTTTTGAATTGATAACATAAGAAGTTTGAAACTAAAGTTAAATAGAGAGTCAACTTCTTATTTTTCCTCTTCCTCTTTTCAGGACAAGAATTATAAATTAAAGAAAATTAATTATATCATTCATTTTCCTTGAATAATTAGTCATTCAATATCAATAGTATTTCTTCATAAATTTAAAATTTACTTTGCTTTTTATATATTAAACATTGTTCTTTTTAACTCCTTATTTTTTTTTACTAAATCATAAATTACATTGAATTTTCCTGGATCACTCCAATCATTAGAACCAGCCTGCAACCGGAGGCAGGCCAGGAAGTATTAACCCCCCTGCAGTTGCCCTATCCAGGTAGCTGAGCAGGGTTCACAGGCGCTCAATTAAAATAAACTATAAATTTGTGAACCCAGGTAAGTTCGTGGTTTTGGAGATTCACTCGAATGTCCGGTGAATTTGCCACGTAACAAACCCAAAAAATATATGATTGAAAAAAATATTGGGCCCAAAAAAATTTAAGATCCAAAAATATATAGAGCCCAAGTATGTATAGGAATCGGAAAAATATGGGGCCCAAGAAAATATAAAGCCCAAAAAAAATAGAGACCAGAAAAATATTGGACCAAAAAGAATATAAGGTGCAGAAAAATATAGAGCTAAATAAAATATAGGACCCAAAAAAATTATTGAGCTTAATGAAATATAAGACCCAAAAAAATTATAGAACTAAAGAAAATATAAATAAAAAAATATTGGGCCCAAAATAATATAGAGCTCAAGAATATATATAAAAATCAAAAAAATATTTGGCTCCAAAAAAATTGAGTTTAAAAAAAATATTGGGCCTAAAAAATATAAGATTCAAAAAAATATTCAGCCCAGAAAAATATAGAGCCCAAGTATCTATAAGAATCAAAAAAATATAGGGCCCAAGAAAATATAAGGCCCAGAAAAATATAAAGCCTCAGAAAATATAAAGACAAGAAAAATATTGGGCCAAAAAAATATAAGGCCCAAAAAATTATAGAGCTAAATAAAATATAGGACCCGAAAAATTATAGAGCTAAATAAAATATATAACCTAAAAAAATTATAGAACCCAAAAAAATTTGATTTAAAAAAAGGAATTGGACCCAAAAAAATATAAGATTCAAAAAAATGTTGGGCCCAAAAAAATATAAGATTCAAAAAAATGTTGGGCCCAAAAAAATATAGAGCTCAAGAATATATAGGAATCAAAAAAATATTGGGCCCAAAAAAATATAAGTTTCTAAAAAATATTGGGCCTAAAAAAATATAATGTTAAAAAAATATTCGACCCAAAAAATATAGAGTTCAAGTATAAACAAGAATCGAAAAAATATAGGGCCCAAGAAAATATAAGGCCCAAAAAATGTAGAGACCAAAGAAATGTTGGGCCCAAAAAAATATAAGGCCCAGAAAAATATAGAGCTAAATAAAATATAGGATCCCAAAAAATTATAGAGCTAAATAAAATATAAAACCTAAAAAAATTATAGAACCCAAGAAAATATAGATTAAAAAAAAATATTGGGCCCAAAAAATATAGGTCGCAAGAAAATACAAGGCACAAAGAAATATAAAACAAAAAAAATATAGAGACCAAAAGAATATTCTGCCCAAAAAATATAAGGCCCAGAAAAATAGAGAGCTAAATAAAATATAGGACCCAAAAAAATTAAAGAACCTAAGGAAATATAAATTTAAAAAAAATATTAGGCCCAGAAAAATATAGAGCTCAAGAATATATAAGAATCTAAAAAATATTGGGCCCAAAAAAATATAGAGCCCAAGAAAATATAAGGCCCAATAAAATATAGACCAAAAAAATGTAGGCCGCAAGAAAATATAAGGCCCAAAAAAATATAAAACTTAAAAAAATATAGAGACCAAAAAAATATGGGACCCAGAAAAATATAGAGCTAAATAAAATATAGGACGCAAAAAAATTATAGAACTCAATAAAATATAGGACCTAAAAAAAATTATAAAACCTAAGATAATATAAATTAAACAAAAATATTGAGCCCAAAAAAATATAAAGCTCAAGAATATATAAGAATCGAAAAAATATTGGGCCCAAAAAAATATAGGGCCCAAGAAAATATAAGGCCCAAAAAAATATTAGGCCCAGAAAAATATAGGTCGCAAGAAAATATAAGGCTAAAAAAAATATAAAATCCAAAAAAATATAGAGATTAAAAAAATATTGGACCTTAAAAAATATTGGACCCGAAAGAATATAAGACTCAAAAAAATAAGGTTAAAAAAAATAAAGAGCCTAAGAAAATATAAGGATAAAAAAAAAGTTCAAAAAAATGGGCATTGAATAAAAACATAGGGCTCAAAATAATATAAGGCCTAAAAAAATATGGCCCAAAAAGAAGCTTATGACTAACGAGTACTAATTATATAGGGCCCAATAAAAATTGCTACTCTTATTACCTTATTCCATTTAAAAAATGCAGAGAACTGCAGAAACGGAAAAAAAAGTGGTTTCACTTTCATATAATACTATTTTTACAATAGTATTTCAATATAAAATATGTATTTAATTTTTTTTCGAACTTTGAAAATTGAAATCCTAAATATATTGTTCGTTGTACTAAATTTTACAATCATTTGTTAATCACTGATAAAATGATACTATTTATATGTATATAAAATAAGTTTCATTTTATCGAATCATATTGTATGTATAAATATTGTAACGAGTATCGTTACTATACTCGTTAGATATACCGTGCCAGCTGATAGGCGAGGGCAGCATGTGGTGGACTAGGATAGCCACGTGTGAGGCGCCTTGTGCCGGCTTGCATGAAGTCTATGTAAATGAGACGCGCGCAGGTAAGAACGATAGAAAGGTGGAGGAAGATAGCTCACTCTTTCTATCTCATTATTACTTTGACTGCCATTGTAAGCCTCGATAGCTTTTTCCCGCGTGCTCGCTAATAAAAAGTTTGATTGCTCGAATTAAAAGATATAATTGGGCTACGCGTTTAAGAGTGTTGTGTAAGTGTGTGCATTAGTGGTGTCAAATACTTGTGTGTGTAGGCGGATTACTGCACACAATATTTGACACAAAATCTCTGTCTGATTTTAGAGAAGCCACCTACACAACGCCTCGGTGTATAGGGTAGCTGTGCATAACAGAGAGACAACGAGCCAGCTTTCTCCTCTTTATCTTTTCTTGATTAAAGATTGCGTGCGGCCGCCAAATAAAATAAGGTACGTTGGTTGCAACCCTGTATGCGTCTGCGTATAAAAATTTAATTGTATTTTTGCAGCGCTCTATTATTTAAATTACTACTTATTCAGTTACGTTTTATAAGCTCGGCCTGAGCGCTAAATTTAAATTTAATATCTTTTACCGTTGTTTCATTTTTTTACTCTCAATAAATCAAGTTATTTATTTTTCCTTTTAAATAAAGTTTTATTGTTATTTATTTTGATCTGGTGTAGTAAAAGTCTACCACGCCCGAGTACCCTATCTTACATATTTTACACTTGATTCATTTTATATACGACTGGCAATTTGCACGCTTTTGTATTAAGAAAAGCAATTGCCCAGTTGTTCATTACATTTAATTTTGTAATTGGAGTACGAGTTCTGAGCGGCTAGAGCAAGTGATCAGCTGATCACATTCTAACAGGTGAGATATTTGTAACAAAAAGTTACAAGTATATATAATATTTAAGCTAATTATCAACCTGTTACAATGGCGCCCACTTAACGGTGCTACACCAGACAATTAAAGTTTTTTTTTTGTGTATTGAGAGTTTTATTGGAAATTTTTGGAAGTATTTTGTGTGATTCCGGCAGAGATTTCGTCTCGGGACAAGAGGAAATTCTCTTAAAAATTGGAAATTTCGAAAAATAATTTTAGTATTTTTTGGGCATTTTAAGTAATTTTGGAACGATTTTTCTAGGAAAATTTTTTCGGGAAATTCGGAAAATTTTTTTTTGAAAAATTTTTTTGGGAAATTTGGAAAATTTTTTTTTTTTGTGTGAATGGACCTAATTTTGCGTAATTTAGTGTTATAAAGTATATACTTTTATTAGTAAAATTTTTTTTTCAGTTCAAAATTTTAATAAAACTTAAAAAATTTTCATGAAATTTTGAAAATTTTTTTAAGTCCGAAAATTTCTAAAGGCGAAAAATTTTTTTTTGTTTTCTCAAGTGAAGTTTAAAATTATTTGGGAAGAAAATTAAGCCATTTTAGAGCGAAAATTTTTTTTCTGTCATTTTTTTTTGGCAGACTCACTGAAAGTAATTCTGCTCCAAAAAGTGTGTTTCGATATCTGGGGTTGATAATAGTGTATAAACTTTTATTTAAGAAACATCCTAGCCGGAATCAAGCAAAGTATAAAATATTGGAGTGATGTATAAGTCCACAAAAGTGTGATATATACGTTAATACGTTACTCCAATAAGGTAGGACCTAGGCCGAGCGAGGTAGTTTTGCGCAAATTAGAAAAATTTAGGGAAGGAATAGGCCGGGGTTGAGCAGAGCTCCATAACGTGCGGATTTGTAGGGTGTGTACAAGTCAGTTCCGAGATTTTCGGTAGCCACACTAACTCTTTTAAAATAAAGTTCTTCCAATTTTCTGGACCTTAACCACCTGTTTAGAGTAGCGATTTATTAATTTGTATTAAATCATAAGTGCTCTCTGTAACAGGCCGAGCAGGGAAAATTTTAACCTCTCCATAATGATTTTTTTTTCTTATTTGATTCAATTGGTTTTTATCTTAAAATCCTAAATTACATTTAAATTTTGTTAATCAATTATAAGTTTAAAATTTCTTTTTGATTGAATATAGAGTAAATTCTTTTACTGTTTAAATTAGATATATATATAGATATATATATATATACATATATATATACATATTTTATAAAAAAATTTTTTTTTGTAATTAGTTTTTAGAGTAGGTAGGTAATTAGGGTAATACTAAAGTATTATTCCTATTGTTTTAATACCCCTACCCCTACATATATATATTTGATAAGGAATTGGAAGAATTTTTATATTGTTTTTTGTTGAGCACTGATTTGTTCACGAGTTTTATAATCCAGGTTGGACATAATTGTGTCAATTATTGATTTAGTATTGTATTAGGTTATTATTTTATTGAATCGTTAATATTTTCGTATAGTCGTGTTGACACAATTGCTGAGGTTCTCTCGATTATTTATTATTTTGTGCAAGAAATTTCAGCAATTGGATTAAATAGTAATCCAACCTGGTCAGTTTTAATTTTGATTTGGAGCGATTGCTGACCTGAGTGCCTGACCTTTAATTGTTCGGTCAACGGATCAGCGATTGAGTTTTTTTTACTCTATTAAAAGTAACAAAAAGCGTTTGTATCGCAAGCTCGTGACAAATCAGAGCCATTAATATAAAGTTTTTTCAATTAATATTATTATTAGTAATATTAAAGTAGGTTGATTTGAAGAGTTGGTGTTGGCAACATAATTATAGACAAAGAGAGTAAAGTTATTATCTCTCAAGATAACATTTAAGACAAGTTGCCTTAAAATATACATATATATATACATACATTGAAATATTTTATTACTTAACCGAAAATCTCGAGTAGTGCTCATAGCACTTATATCTTGCGTTGAATAAGATATAAGTAGCATAATAAAATTGAATTAAGCTCAATAAGAGCGATAAATAAAGAGCAGATTTGATAACGAAAACTTGTGCACACAAGAAGTGGTTGAGACTGTTTAAATAACATTTTAATATTATTTATTCGACTAAGCGATAAGAGCGTATAAACAGTCTCAACACTCACGAAAGCAAAATGTCTGACACAACGATTGATGCGATTGAGACGTGGTTGTGGTCAATTAACGAGGCAGAATTGACTGACGCAACCAAAAATTTAGAACTGGCAGCAGATTGCGTCGCGCTGACCGGATATTGAAGTGGTTTTCCGGTAATTATGATCCGGAAGATTTCACTCCGGACGTTAATACGCGGGAGGCGATGCATAGAAGGGCGGAGAATCGTGATCGTACGATAACCAGGATACTTCAGACTGAACATGATGAGTCTGAAGTACATCTACTCCAGGCGATAAGCGGAGAACAGGTGGTCAAAGAGAACCTGCAAAAGACATTGGTCATGATTGAGGGGGCGAACGTCACTCCAAAGGAAGACCAACAGCAACCTTCTATAGTCAACAAAGAGGCCACAGAGCATACGCAACCTCCCACGGTCAACAAGGAGAAGATAACAGATGCGCAATCTTCTTCGGCCAGCGCAGCAACCACGTCAGGAACACAAACTCCTGCGGCAAAGAATACTATCTCCATGGCGGATTCTACGGGTAAGATGTTTAAAATACCCTTAGAGTTCGCACAATGCATGTCAGAAATGAGGACATGCATTGCTGAAATGAGAGACAAGTATGTAGAGATGAGCAGAAAAGTGGATCAGCTCGAGATGCCAGGAAGAGCATCAAGCACCCACATCGAAAATAACGATGGACGGGCTGCTAGAACCGTACATTTCCCGGACGAAACGTTTACAGTTAAGGACAAACACAATCCGTTAACTGTGAATAGTCCTCCTCCACGAAGAACTAGAGACAGTTCTACACTGGGTAGGCAGTTCCCACTACCAACCAATCAGCGGGAGGAGGGATGAGGACGCCCGTCTGACCTACCCAGTACCCAGAATACAAAGGGAAATAATACTGGATGGTCCAATAGAGACGTAGGCAATATAGTCCGGAAATGGAACGTGAAATTTGCCGGTGACAAAAGCCAGAGCATAGACGTTTTTCTTGCTAGAGTAGAAGATTGTCGAGCTCTGGCAAATCTGACAGAAGAAGAAGTTCTCTCTTCTCTGTCAGAATTATTTACTAGAACTGCAGTGACATAGTATCGCAATGAAAAGGACAAATGGCAGTCCTGGGCTCAATTTGTCGCCTCGGCAAAATGATGGTATGGTACTAGTAGAAGGTACCAGCAAAGCCTCGTCTCTGAAGCCAATCAGAGAACACAGGGCAGAAACGAGGCAGTAAGAGACTATATTACGTGTCTAGAAGCCATCATAAGAAAGATGTCACCAATATCGAGTATTAGTAGACAATTAGACTGGCTTCACCGTAATATGTTACCAGACCTGCAGCGACAGGTAAAACGAGCAGAGGTGGCATCGATAGAGGAGCTTCTCGATCAAGCTCGAGAAGCAGAGCAGACTTTGGAATATGAGAGAAGCTATCAACCACCACCACCACCAGAGGCAAGTTTGTTGCCAGAGATGGCATATACATCACCAACTGATGCAAAAGTCAACAAACCAAAGGTGGCATCGGTCAACACAAAGCCGGAGAGTACAATACCTTCGGACTTTGTAAACTCTTTTGCTAAACTTTTAGGCGAGAAGTTCAAAGAGTTCAAAAAGAATCTGCCTCAAGATTCCGAATCCGAATCCTGATCCTCAGAAGACGACTAAGCAAGCCGCAAATATGCAGAAAGGGCAGACAAATGAACAGGATTCGAAACCCGGCAGCAGGGTTGCGAAAAAAGTAATTAAAAATTATTTGAATCACGAATCATTTTTGAATTTGTAATTAAAGTTTTATTTAATTAACAATTCCTTTTAAATTAATGATTAAAAATATTTTAATTAACAAATCAAAATCTAATCGTGAATTGAAAGGGCTTTAATTCCAAAATCAAAAGGAATCCTTAATTAAATAAATTTCAATTAAGAAATCAAAATGTAATCGTGAATTGAAAGGGCTTTAATTCCAAAATCAAAAGAAATTCTTAATTGAATAAATTTCAATTAAGAAATCAAAATTTAATCGTGAATTGAAAGGGCTTTAATTCCAAAATCAAAAGGAATCCTTAATTAAATAAATTTCAATTAAGAAATCAAAATGTAATCGTGAATTGAAAGGGCTTTAATTCCAAAATCAAAAGGAATTCTTAATTAAATAAATTTCAATTAAGAAATCAAAATTTAATCGTGAATTGAAAGGGCTTTAATTCCAAAATCAAAAGGAATCCTTAATTAAATAAATTTCAATTAAGAAATCAAAATGTAATCGTGAATTGAAAGAGCGTCAGTTATGATTATGATTTGTGGATTCGAGGGCTTTAATTAAAAATTCCACAATTCCTTTTTAATTAAACGTACTAAGGAATTTGTATCATATATATGTATATAGAAAAACATATGTGGACGCGCACATACATATGCACCTAGGCTCATATATATGCAACATTTCATGTCGACCCACACGCACACATACGGACAAGTTGATATATATATATATATATATATATATATATATATATATATATATATACATGGTCCGTTTCATGTCAACTTATATGTGGTACATTTCATGACAACACGCACACACCCATTCGTGTACCCTTAGATTTACATATATGGGACATTTTATGTCGATTCGCATGCATGCACACGCACGTTAATATATATAGGATTTTTCACGTCAATTCGAACGCACACACACACAGGTTTACATATATATGGGACATTTCATGTCAATTCGCATGCATGCACACAAACTTTAATAAATATTGGATTTTTCACGTCAATTGGAACGTACGCACATACAGGTATATATATATATGAGATATTTCATGTCGTTTACAGGTTTATATATATATATATATATGGGACAGTACATGTCGTTGCGCATGCATGCACACACACGTTAATATACATGGGATTTTTAATGTCAATTCAAACGCATACAAACACAGAGGTTTATATATATTGGACATTTCATGTCGATTCGCATGCATGCACACGTACGTTAATATACATGGGATTTCCCATGTCAATTCGAACGCACGCACACACACACAGGTTTATACATATGGTACATTTCATATCGATTTGCATGCATGCACACACGTTAATATACATAGGATTTTTCACGTCAATTATTACCCACGCCTATACAGGTTTATATATATGGGACATTTCATGACAACTCTAACACACCTATCCAAGCGCCCTTAGGTTCACATATATGGGACGTATCATGTCAACACGCACGCACCGGTTTTCATATATTTAACATATCTTGTCAACTCGAACACGCAAACACATCTAAACATGTATTTGAAATTTGTATTTATATATATGGGACCGTTTCTGTCAATTCGCATGTACGCACACACATGGGCTTATGAATATATATATATATATATATATATATATATATATATATATATATATATATATGTGGAATATCTGTGTACACATATACATGGGATATTTAATGTTAATTCACACGCGCACATACACACAGGTTTATATACACGGGACGTTTCATGTCAATTTACATGCATGACACACGTACTTGAGTTTGTATATATTTTTCTTTATATATATATATATATATATATATATATATATGGGGGGCTGTTCCTGTCAAGGCACATGCACGCACACACATGGGCTTATGAATATATGTATATACATATACATGCGATATTTTATGTCAATTCACATGCGCGCACACACACACACACACACACAGGTATATATATATATATATATATATATATATATATATATATATATATATATATATATATATATATATATATATATATATGAGTGCCACCAGATTTTTTTTTAAACAAGTGAGCAGTTTTTAATCAGTTACACAAACAGGTTATTTTTTCTATGTTACTTAAAATAAAAAAAATTCTAATTTAGGAAAAATTGCTAATATTAATACTGATAAAAATCTTAAAGATTTTTAAGGAATAGTTTTACTTTTTGATGGATAATTTGATTATATGATTTTATTTTCAAAAAAGTTTTTCCCATAATAGTTATCTGTAATAAAAAAATTCTTTTACAATGTTAATTACTTTTTCCTGACATTCGTTTTGAAAGTTTATGCTTAGCAATTTTAAAATTTGGTTGTGACACTGATGATGCTGCTATAAATTATTTTGGATGTGTTATAATTAGTGTGCTGCCTCAATTTTCAACTGAAGGATTATAAATTAAGGATATTTTGGATTGAATTGCGGAAATAAAATAAATGATTAAAGAATTACAATCAACAAATCAATAAATTCAATTATTAATAGTTAAAAAAAAATGTTACCATGTCAGTGAGTTTTTTCAACAGGGTTATACATAAATTAAATTAATTAAAATTAATATTTTCAATCAATCATATACCTATTTTTTTTATTAAAAAGATATATTTTTACAAAATATGTAACAGTAAAAGAGTAGTTCACAGAAAAAAATTGTACTTCGTTAAAAAATTTTATAAATTATAAAAACACAAGTTTTTTAAACTTCATAAAATAATGAATAGCGTACTGTACATATTGTTTTTGTAGCAAAAATTCTACATGTAAAAAATGTAATAAGATTAAAATACAAATAACGATTAATTAAACGTATTTATAAATTATAACATAAATTTAGCTAATAAAATAAAATTTTAGGAAATCCTATTCTAATCTCTGCTGCACTGTAACAATAGTCTCATTCTAATATGAAAAATTGAAAAAAATTATAAAACTTATTCTTTTTTATAACTTTGGCATGAAAATTGCATGAAATAAGCGACAAAATGTTTTTTATTTGAAAAATAGACTTTTCAAATTTTTGGAAATTATATCATACAAATTTTCCTGGACATTTTCCGACTTCACCCCCTTTAAATTAATGTTTAGTGACAAAATATATAAAAAAATTTTTGGAACCGTGGACTTTAATGTTACTATAGCAATCTCCCCTATTTTCCGACCTGACTTTTTCATGTGAGCACCGTTGCGCGGTACTTTCTGAATAAGCGGTTCAATTATTCGTGAAAAATTAAAGGAGACCGCAACCAGCCTAAACCATTCTTTTTTATCAACAGTTGGTGGATTAAAGAATAATTTTAGCTAATTAAAATGTAAAAATTCTTAATTATATTGGTCACCAATGATTAGTGTAATAAAATAAAAAAAATCATTAAAAATGGCAAAATGAGTTTTTTTTATATTTATGATGTTTTTACAGAGAAATGGTGCAATGTACGGCAAAATTGATAAGAATATTTTCGACTTAATATTTGATGAAAAACACGAAAAATTATGTTTTTCTGCGAAGAATTAACAACCAGAAAATTTACTTTAGAGATTTTCCTAACTATTTTCCAGCTATCCACCCTCGAAATTCGTGTTCAAGGCACCAAAATACATAGGAAAAACTTTGGTGGAGCCGTGGATCTCCATCGGCTACGGAAACTCTCCTAGCTACCTATATTAGTTATAAATGTCCTCCGTATTCAGGTGAAATACCCCGGTGAACATGTACATTAAGGTTTGGAAAGATTCTGATGTAAAAGAACCTTTCTAATTTTTTGCGGTTTTTGGTACCAGTCCATAATACAACTTTGTGAACTCTTATGAAAAAAATTGTCATGATTTTCGTTGATACCTTCTGAACTTTTTTGATTCATTAAGTTTTACTAAGGAATAGTAACCTTAATTTTATCGTATTCACAATTAATGAACAATTAAGATCGCTTTAGAATTGAACAGCACTGTAAAGTTTTCAGGAGAATCCTTCTAGATTGTATTTTAAGAAATTCTTCAGAAATATTTTTCACGTTTTATCATCGTATGAATATATTTATTAAATTATTAGTAAATAAATGATTATAAATCTATGAGATCATTTTTTTTTTTTTTAACGTCGCTATATTTATGCTATGCTATTATTGCTATGCTAATCAGCGACGGAGCTCGTAAGTGTGTTTGTGAACAAAGCACATGTAACGTACAGTGGTGCTTGTATCAATCGGCCGAGAGCGGGATTCGAACTCGGAACCTCGAGATTACGAATCCAACGCTCTACCGAATGAGCCACAGACCGACTCCTATGAGATCATTTAAGAATACGGATGAATCTTTATATTTTCTGTATATTGATTGAAAGGTTAATGAAACTTCACGAACTCTGTGGAAGTAAATCGAGATGAATTATTACAATCTTGTAAAGAGTTTAATAGCTATTAAAGATCCTTAAGAGGAGGTCGAGTATATATGTCCTATTGTAATCAAAAAATTGATTTTTTTACAAAAACTAATAATTTTAGCAAAAAATAAAGAGAAAGTCCCATCTTGTATCATAAAAAGCAATATTTTCTTTGATTAGGAAAAAATTTTTTATCGATTCCTTTTGAAAAAAACCTTGAAAAACATAAAATATCGAGGTTTGGATGGACAATTCAGTTTTTCAAAGTTTTCTTTGAAACGAAGCGATAAAAATAATTTTTTCTCATAAGAGAAAATATTGCTTTTTAGTATACGAGATGGGGCTTCCTTCTTATTTTTTGCTACAATCATAAGGGTTTGCAGAAAATTGAATTTTTTTATTATAAAAGGATAGAGATGTACGACCTGCTATTAATAAAATACCGTGAAAATTATTTATGATTCTCAGTAACGATCTTGAAGTTATAAAAAAATATACATATTATTAAATTTTTTTAACTCTTGAAATAGTTAAGCATAACATGGAATTGTTTGATAGTGGAAATAAAGCCATTTTACACGACTAAGCTATAAATTTTTTTTGTGAATAAATACAATAAATCGCACTAATTTATTAATACTAGGCAATTTTTCAGTTTATTAATAAGCTAATTTAATTAATACTATGATATGCCCTTCAAAAATCACTATTCAATATATTAGAAATTCATAAAGAATCTGAAGAAGTCATAATCATATTTTTTGATATATGGGGATATCCACAAAACTTTTAATTGTCTAGTAACAGGTCATATTACAGCTGTTACTGGGTTACCGCATGATGCACATTGTTTAAACTAGGTTCAAATCTTTTGTGCTATCCTGTAACTCTATTTCTGATGTATTTTGTAAATGTTTAAAAACGGCGCAGTAGATATTTCTATGAAACATTCATTTTTACACATAAAAAATTACCGTAATTTATCTTATGTGTAAATTTACTTTTTATAGAATTATCTGCTGCGCCGTTTGTGGCACATTTACAAAATACATCAGAAATAGAGTTACAGGATAGCACAAAAGATTATAACCTAGTTTAAATAATGACCTGTTACTAGAGAATTTAAAGTTGGATGGATATCCCCATATAATACCATAGTGGTACACATGAAATTGGAAAGGTTCTAAAAATATATAAATTACAATAACTTTTCTGATGAGGATATATTATTCAGATTAATATTATTTTTAAAATTAGATAACATTATTTTTATTTTTAAGAGCATGACGAAGCTTCCAGTCTTCTAATAATATTTCCAATCCCAAGTTATGAATAAACAATGCGTTTAATAACATTTTTTTGCGACAAAGAAAAAATTTGTAAGATTCAACTCGAGTGCGGACAACTCAAGAAACCCACGAAAATACTACATAAAAAGTAATAATACAAACTTTCAATGTAACGTATTTTAAGATTAGGTTTGTCGAGCTTGATATAATTTCAATCCAAGTTCATAAAAAATTTACAAGTTTAAGTGATTTTTTATTTTAACAAAAATTATTGTATTAACATAGCTTTAGTGCGCGCTATTAGTAAGTAGCTAATAGCGCGCGCTGCGTGTGTTGTTTTTTGAGGGCGTGTGTTTCACAGCTATGTATAATATTATTTTGTATTAAATCACGTAAATACGTTACATTCTGTAAAATAATGTCACGCAAAAGCGTTAATTAATGTAAAATCGCAAAGGTTTATACAAGCGCAGCGCCCTCATACTGTATCTCATCGACCATATGATGAATTTTATACTCTATCTCGCTTTAACCTCTGACAAAGTAAATCGTATCATCTATTCTTGTATTATTTTTACATTAACGAAATCGTAATTATTCCGTATAAACGTGAAATTGGTGAACTAAAAGTATGTAATTTAATTACAAATAATAGTACCAAAAAGTATTGAAATATACTATTGCGAGTCAGTCGTACGGCAGATATGAGAGAGAGAGAGAGAGTCTCGGGCAATGGCGCTATTCGCTACGCTCGTGCGCCAACTTGCCCTCGTGCGCAATAGTCAACTAAACCTTACTCGTTACACAATATACTATTAATTTACGAATTTAAAATGATATTAATGAAATAAAAAAAGCAAAACTTGATTGCTGTAGCTCCAACATCAGATAAATATTACGGAAAGAAACATAATGAATCACCCAAATTCACAATTTTATAAATTACAACTGAATCACTGGAAAAATAGTTGCATACAATAGACTTTTCCAAATTTTATGAGTAACGGCTTATAATTGAAATTTCAATGTCGGAACGATTCGGAAAACTTGAAACATTTATCAATTTTCATTTCATAATAGTTCTTAAACATTCTTTAAAGACCGGAAAAATATTTGTTCCGATTCTTTTAGAAATTTTCGGGTCATTTTAACGAGGATATAACTGATGATGATGTAACAAAATTCAACTGCAATAATCACAAATTTTCCAATCGAAAACGTTTCCATAAATAATTTCCATAACTTTATAATTTCCGCGAAAATAATCATAATCTTCATAATTCTGCAAAAATGACAATTTATATTGACTTTTTCATAAATTTAAGTAACTTATAGAAATTTTCTCAAATTCAATTTACTTGTTTTTGTCATAAAAAACGAAAGATAATTAGTCTCAAAGCAGACTTAACGTAGGTAAATATTATTTTTTTATATACGCTTTTCTTATATTCGCCTTCATGTCTGTTTGCATGTTTGTCTGTCTGTAATCAAATCTTGCGCGCTCGATTTCAGGCACTTTTTGACAGATATAAATTCTGACAATTGGCATAGACTTTGGTCTTGGATGACAATACAATAATCAGTTGTCATTTTGGTACCTGGACATCCAGGTTGATGATAATGGGTGTGAAAAGTCATCTCCGAGGAAGTATAAATGGGGAGGCTTTTTTTGGGTCAAGGCGAGTTTCTCGGGGTTTTCAGGGTTGCTAAAACCGAATTTGAGATCAAACAATTGCCACAAAGTGATGCACGTTGTCCAGAATACGCATGGACGTCGTCTCAGAGGAAGTACAAGTGGGGAGGCTTTCTCTGGGTCGAGGTGGGTTCCCCGGGGGATTTCGGGGCTGCTAAAACCTAATTCAAGGTTTGAAAGTGAATCTATAATGCATAATAATGATTTAGGATGAAGAGGTCGAACTGGAGTACCAAGTCGCCGATAACGGATGTACCTGAGTGTAATCTTCGAAAAGTCTGGTTGCAATGTAACTCTAAATGATAATAAAAACAATTTTAACTTAAAAATAGAAAATACAAAATTTTAAAAACATGCTTTAAAAATAAAATACAATAATTGAATAAATAGACTAAAAAGTATAAAATAAATAAATTGACTTTTTTTAAATTTTTTAAATAATAGCGCTTATTACCTGTATATCGGAATGATGTTTGATGAAAAAATGTTAAAATTATTCACTAATTACAATAGTAATATGCTTTCTCGAAGTTAAATTTCGCTGGCATTATTCGAACGAAAAATTCATAAATTAGTAGGGATACTGCCGCAAATTTATATGCGAGATGATTTGTATGAATGATCTTTATATATGGGTATCGACTACGAGTAAATCAACATATTTCATGGAACTTGCATGAATCTTAAACAATTGTTCTTTTAAAATCTTTTTATTTCCGAGTATTCTCCGACCTAATCAAACAACCTTAGAATCGAAATCTAAAAGAATCTCCAAGTTTCATTTGACATAGTCCCTGCAAATATCTGTAAACTTCATAATCGGTATGAAAAATTTTAAAATTCATTCATATAGACGATTTCCAGGTAGCCAGGATCACCTGGATATTGTGAGATGTCATCTCGGGAAACGTACATGTTATTAATAAATAATGGCTAAATTTCAAAAGATATTCTTGTAGACAATGTTTATCTTACTCGGAACATCCATGTTTGGCTAGATAACATTTGAAACAACTTCAAAGTAGTTATTAAACTATACGTTGAATTTCAAAAGTTTTAGCTGTAGATGATGTTTAAGTTGTCATTAACACCTAGGTATCCAAAGACGGCGATCGTGGGTACCACAGCATAATAAATAACTATTTTTTAAATATTGTCTACATCGATAAGGTAAAGATATAAAGTTAAATATGTGTTTGTATGTGTGAGCGTGTGCGTGTGCGTATGAGTTGAAATTAAATGTTCCATATAAACTTGAATAAACCTGTGTGTGTACGTGCGATTCTACATGAAATGTCCCTTAGGTATATATATATATATATGTTTATATCATGCTTGTAAGTCGACATGAAAAGTCCCACGTACATGAACGCGTGTGTGCATGCATGCGAATTGACATGAAACGTCTCATATATATAAACCTAAGGGTACTTTGATAGGTGTGTACAAGTTGTCATGAAATGTCCCATATATATATAGAAAAACCTGTGCTTGCGAGTACGTGCAAGTTGACATGAAATGTCCCATATATATATATATATATATATATATATATATAAACAAAAAAATTGCGGGTGAACGTGAGCAATTTGATATGAAATGGACCATATATACATATGCAAAAACCTGTCAGTAAGGTCGTACATGAGTTGACATGAAGAGTCGCATTTATATAAAAGCGTGTATGCATGAATGCAAATTGACATGAAACGTCGCATATATGTAAACCTGAAGGAACTCGGATAGGTTTGTGAGAGTTGTCATGAAATGTTCCATATATATAGAAAAGCCTGTGATTATGAGTACATACGAGTTGACATGAAATGTCCCATATATATATATATATATATATTTATATTATATATATATATATAATCCTGTGTGTGTGCATGCGCATTGGCATGAAATGTCCCATATATATAAACCTGTATGTGCGTGCGTTGAAATTTACAGAAAAAATCCCATGTATATCAACGTGTGTGTGCATGAATGAAAATTGACACGAAACGTCCCATGTATGAAAACCTGAGAACTCGGATAGGTGTGTGAGAGTTGTTATGAAATGTTCCATATATATAGATAAGCCTGTGATTATGAGTATGTACAAGTTGACATGAAATGTCCCATATATATATATATAATGCTGTGTGTGTGTATGTGTGCGTGTGCATTGGCATGAAATGTCCCATATATATAAACCCGTATGTGTGTGCGTTGAAATTTACATAAAAAATCCCATGTATATTAACGTGTGTGTGCATGAATGAAAATTGACATGAAACGTCCCATATATGCGAACCTGAAGGAACTCGGATAGGTATGTGAGAGTTGTCATGAAATGTTCCATATATATAGAGAAGCCTGTGATCATGAGTACGTAGGAGTTGACCCGAAATGTCCCATGTATATATATATATATATATATATATATATATATATATATATATATATATATCAACTTGTCTGTATGTGTGCGTTTGGGTCGACACGAAATGTTGCATATATATGAGCCCAGGTGCGTATGTATGTGCGCGTCCACATCTGTTTTTCTATATACATATATATGATGAAAATTCCTTTAAAACGTTTAATTAAAAAGGAATTATGGAATTTTCAATTAAAGCCCTCGAATTCACAAATCATAATCATAACTGACGCTCTTTCAATTCACGATTACATTTTGACTTCTTAATTGAAATTTATTTAATTAAGGATTCCTTTTGATTTTGGAATTAAAGCCCTTTCAATTCACGATTAAATTTTGATTTCTTAATTGAAATTTATTCAATTAAGAATTCCTTTTGATTTTGGAATTAAAGCCCTTTCAATTCACGATTACATTTTGATTTCTTAATTGAAATTTATTTAATTAAGGATTCCTTTTGATTTTGGAATTAAAGCCCTTTCAATTCACGATTAAATTTTGATTTCTTAATTGAAATTTATTTAATTAAGAATTCCTTTTGATTTTGTAATTAAAGCCCTTTCAATTCACGATTACATTTTGATTTCTTAATTGAAATTTATTTAATTAAGAATTCCTTTTGATTTTTTAATTAAAGCCTTTTCAATTCACGATTAGATTTTGATTTGTTAATTAAAATATTTTTAATTATTAATTTAAAAGGAATTGTTAATTAAATAAAACTCTAATTACGAATTCAAAAAGGATTTGTGAATTAAAATTTATTGAAAGCCCAAAATGATTTAAATATTTGCAACCCTGCCTGGCAGCCCTAACTCTAAAAAGAAGAGTTTCAATAATGGTGGAAGAAATGGTAGTCCCAGACGGAGAAATTTTGTACCGTCGGGACCATTAAAGTGTAGTAAATGCGGCATGCTTGGTTATTCGCTAAGATACTGTCCAACGTGTTCGAGAAACGAGAAAGGGAGCGGTTAAGCGGGATCTCAACTGCTTCCGGACCACCTAAGGTCCCAGAGCCGACGCAGGGGTCAGAAAAAGAACCTACGATTCAGGCTATAGATGTGAAGCAGCAAAGTGAATCGGCGTCGGCATGAGAACCGCAGAAGGAGCAAAATCAACGGCAAACAAGGGAAGTTACAGAGGAAACTCGTTAGTGGTTGAAGGTAACAGTCGGTGAATTCCGACTTAGGGCCTTATATGACCCTGGTGCCTCGTGCACAGTAAATGGTGCTGTGGGTTCACAGATAGCCTCAACAGACAACTCCTTCCTGCTGGTTCAGGTCAGGCTCGAGTAGCGGATGGCAGGAAATTGCCATTAGCTGGATATGTTATGCTACCATTTACAGCAGCTGACATTACTAAGGATGTAAAGGTCGTCATTATGTCAGATCTAGATGAAGACTGTTACGTTGGAGTAAACTTCACACGTATGTTCAGAACAGTTCTAGATCCTGACACTGACAGGCTATACATAAAGGATGCTAACACTTATATCGAATTAGAAGCTGCTAGCATATCCATGAATACGTCAGTAATGGCATCTGTAGGCATTGCTGACATAACTGATCAGGAGCGACAGGAGCTCGATCAGTTAATCAAAAAGAGCCTGACCAACAATAAGAAACTACCTGTTGGGTTAACAAATCTCGTGGAACACGAAATTTAATGTAGGATCAGCAAGGCCTATTAAGCAAAAATTTTACCCAGTATCGGATAAAATATTGGAAGAAATGCACCGGCAAGTAAAAGAAATGCTTGAACAGGGCATAATAGAGCCGTCAACAAGCGGGTGGCCGAGTTCAGTAGTAATGGTGCGTAAGAGCAATGGATCTTATCGCTTTTGCGTAGATTATAGAAAGGTCAACGGAGTGTCTTAGCCTGATGCATATCCTTTACCATATATGCAGGATATCTTACGTTATTTAAGAAAGGCTAAATATATATCTACGCTGGACCTGAATAGCGCTTACCACCAGATACCTTTGAAAAAGGAATCGAGACCGGTATCTGCATTAACAGTACCAGGATTGGGTCTATTTCAATTCATAAGGATGCCTTATGGCCTAGCCTACGCTGGCGCATCCTTTCAGCGATTAATTGATACTGTAATTGGACCAGATCTCGATCCTTACGCCTTCTCGTATCTTGACGACATAATAATCGTCACAGAGACGTTTGAAGAGCATAAGAAATATATCAAACTTGTATTGAAGCACATAAATGAGGCTGGTTTGACAATAAATAAACAGAAAAATGTATTTTGTCAACCAGAAGTCAAATACCTCGGCGTGTTAGTAAATAGAGATGGGATTAAACCGGACCCGGATAAGATTAAGCTGGTTACTAACTATCCAGCACCTAAGAATCTGAAACAACTCAGACGATTTCTAGGAATGGCTTCATGGTACCGTAAATTCATGAAAGATTTTGCTACGGTAGCCGAGCCTCTAACACGTCTGACAAAGAAAGGTCAGAGGTATGATTGGCAAGAGGAGCAGCAACAAGCTTTCACGAGCTTAAAAGCAATGATAGCTACTGCTCCTGTGCTTCAAAGACCAAACTATGTGATCCAAACGGATGCCAGTGACACTGGATTAGGCGCAGTATTGATACAGATAGTCAACAATGAGGAAAGAGTGTTAGAATTTGCAAGTCGAACGTTATCAACTGCCGAGAGAAATTACAGTGTCACTGAGAGAGAATGCCTTGCTGTGGTATGGGCCGTAAGAAAGTTTCGCCCATATATTGAAGGTTATTACTTCAAAATAATAACCGACCACAGCAGCTTAAGATGGTTGTGTTCAATGAAGAACCCCACTAGCAAACTTGCTAGATGGGCATTAGAACTTCAAGCTCATAGTTTCGAAGTTGAACACAGGAAAAGCAGCCTCAATCTCGTGCCAGATGCATTATCACGTATGTACGCGGATGATGAGACATCCGTAGGATCAATAACTTGGTCATTAGGGACAGAAGATTCTTGGTATAAAGGTATGTATCAAGAGGTGGTGGACAAACCAACTGAATATCCAAAATAAAAAATCGTAGGTGGCAATCTGTACTACTATCGTCCAGATCCAGAAATAGAAGAAGTACTGGATGATAAAGACGCCTGGAAGTTAGTAGTTCCAAACGACTGTAAAGTCGCCACCTTAGGAGAATGCCATGACGACCCAACAGATGGACACCTGGGACGCGAGAAAACATATGATAGAGCGACCAGATATTATTTTTGGCCACGTATGTATTCTGACATAAAAGAATATGTCAGATCGTGCGTCATATGCCAGCAATGCAAGGTGGAACAAAGAGTTCCAATGGGCTTCATGGGACGTAGAACCATTGAAGAACCTTGGCAAGTCGTGGCTGGAGATATCACCGGTCCACTACCTAGAAGTAAAAGCGGATTTGAATGCATTCTCATCTTTCAAGATCTATTGACAATATGGATAGAGTGTATTCCAATCCGACAAACAAACGCCAAAAACATAATCAGAGCGTTTAGAGACAGAGTCCTAACACGATTTGGATCACCGGAAGTATTCCTTTCAGACAATGGGTCTGAATTTAAGAACAAGTTCGTAGATGAGTTTTTAATAAACGCGGGAGTGTATCATTCGACTACACCGCCATATCATCCCCAGGCAAACCCTGTGGAGAGAATGAATAGGACAATAAAAACAATGATAATGTCCTACATCCACGAAAAACATAGTTCGTGGGATGAAAACTTGCCAGAGATCGTATTTGCGCTGAATACGGCGACACAAAACTCTACAGGAATAAGTCCCACGATGTTGAACTATGGCAGGCAGCCTAAGCCACCTGGCTCGGCTAAAAGACAACAAGAGCTGGCAGCAGCAGAAGAAATGACGAATGAAGCCAGACAAGCGTGGAAAGAAAGAATGGAAAATCTACCACGTTTGTTTGAACATGCTGCTGACCGCGCTAAAGCCCAGCAATCCAGACAAGCTCGGTATTACGATGCGAAAAGAAGATCTTGTACGTTCAAAGTAGGAGATTTAGTCTGGAAGAGAAATAAGGTCCTCTCTTCAGCAGCACAAGGGATTGCTGCAAAGTTATCACCAAAATACGCCGGACCATACGTAATTACCGAAGCTAAAGGCCCAAATGTTTACAACTTGTTGAATGTTGAGGGTGTGATTGATGAAAATATCCACTCTGAGCATTTGAAGGAATATGTTCCCGGTAAACAACCTGAAGATGACGAAAAAGATCCGTAACCAACGATGGAGAAACGGGTGACGTGCGACCCACCCAGCGCCAGCGAAGCGACTCCTAGCGTGGAGCGAGCGAGCGTGGGCACACCGTCAGTGTCACAAAGCGTGCGAGCGGAATTGCGCGATACTTCACGTGTAAAGAAGAAAAGGGGTGGACCAAAGAAGGTAGTCCATTTGGTAAAGAGACCAAATATAGGATTTAGACCTCAAACATCGCTCAATTTGACAGAGACCCCTGCGCGTCGTAAACGCGGGCGACCAAAAGGTTCAGACAACAAAGCACCGATTGACGATGATAGCGTTAATTCGCCGCGAAAAACGCGTAGTAAAACTAAGTCAGAGTAGTTTAGCACCCAGGTGACCCAAATCCCTTTGTTTGTTTCAGATGGAAAGGACTTCGACCGTGACTTTCTCATTGAAAGTCATTTTGAGATTGGAGGATATGTTCTTGCGCGATACCCCGTCCGATTATGCCGTCAGGACGTAGTCCATTATTACCAATGCCTTCCGCGCCATGGAGGCATATAGAAATAACGAGCGAGAGCTCGAACTGGCAGCGGAGGCAGAGCACATGAACGGACCTCAGCTGATCATCGAAGAGGTAGATATGGCCGACGCTAATGTGTTGAGTGGATTGGGTTACAAGAGACAAAAGGAGCCCCAAGAAGCACCAGGAGTTGACCCAATTCCGCTGCCAACAACAAGCGTACCTGATGATTAGCAGGTGCCTGGACTAGAAGCGACGCGACGGCCTGACCACAGCCAGGAAAAAGGTTCGCAGCCACAACCTCTTTTGCGAAGACCTGGCCAAAGTCAGAGCGCCGCTACTTCGTAACCACCATCTAAATCGCCGACCGAAGCATCATCAGAGGAAGAGTCGGTCGAAACGAAGTGGCAGAAAGTTGAGTCAGCCCTAATGCGAGCCCGTGAATCCAAGCTGAAAGAAAACGTGATGAGGCGTTTCTCATGTGGGAGCGTCTCCACCAACAACATCCTGACGCCACAAAATATTCTACAGGATTTACAGAGCGAGTGGCGTTGTGGAGACAAGAGGTGTTCCACAGAACTGAATGGAGGGCGGAACGAACGGCGCGCCGTGAACGTGAAGCTGAAGAAAGACTGAGGAGCTCCGACGAGAGTTAGAACGGGCTTGTCTGGAGAAAGAGGTAAAGGAGCGTGAAGCTCGAGAAGCGACAGCTCGCTTCGAAAATCTTCGAAAGCAAGCTGGGGCATCTAGAGATGCCTCGCCGCGATCTCGAGCGACACATAGTCCTCAGACACCTCCACCAACGTCTAGGGAGAGGTTCAGGCATCGGTCGAAGTCAAGGACTTCCAACGACAGCACCGGCAATACAGAAGAACCTCGACCAACAGAGCCGAGGCAAAGCAGATTCTGCTACTGGTGCGGCGAGCCTGGTGTCAGGGAACCGGCCAAGTGTCCAAACAAGGCGGCTCATAATAGGAGTAAGCGGCCTTGGAGAGACATCCACAAGGGCCCGAGAAGGGACTAATCGTCAGCAAAGACCCTTGTGACCCAAGCTGAACATATTGTACATAATGAATATTATAAATAGAATATATTTTTATAAGAACATACATCCCTTTTATTTTATTTGACATTCCCAGATCACAATTTCAGGTACAGAAGTTGCATCTCGAGGATATACAACGTCTGGGGAGGAGATGTAACGAATATCGTTACTATACTCGTTAGATATACCGTGCCAACTAATAGGCGAGGGCAGCACGCGGTGGACTAGGATACCCACGTGTGAGGCGCCTTGTGCCGGCTTGCATGAGGTCTATGTAAATGAGACGCGCGCAGGTAAGAACGATAGAAAGGGGGAGGAAGATAGCTCACTCTTTCTATCTTATTATTACTTTGACCGCCATTGTAAGCCTCGATAGCCTTTTCCCGCGTGCTCACTAATAAAAAGTTTGATTGCTCGAATTAAGAGATATAATTAGGCTACGCGTTTAAGAGTGAATTAAATTAGTGAAGTAAACTAAATTAAATTTTTATATTTTTATAAAAAACATTAATTAAAGTTACAATGTGCATAAAAATTGTTTAAATACAAATTATATCATGATGAATTAAGAATTGGTTCTACTAAATTGCATTTGAATCAATAAAAAAATAATATAGGAATGCATTCTTTTTAATCACGTGTTTCAATCACAAACCATGAAATAATCGAAAACAGTATTTGACGTTTACTAGAACTAACAACTGCACGGAGAAAGGAAAGTATTGTTAAAATAGGTTCTAAATCAAGTATATCCAGTGATGAATTTCGAAGATGCTTATATGATATCCAACAGCCAACTTCAGAGTATATACTACAGAATAATATATTCTGCTTATACTCTAATTCTACGGTATACTCTGAAGTTGGCTAAAGGATATCCTAATATATAGATATACATAAATGTATAAAGCATCCTCGAAATCCATCACTGAGTATATCTAATTTATGTACTAAGGTACTTAAAAAAAGAGTGACGATATAATTTCAATTAGTACTATAGCTTGAATTTCAGGGACCAATGTTGGTACTGTTATATTATGAAGTAAGAGCATAAATTTGCGATGCTTAGTGTCTTTTTTTGTACTAAGATTGATATTTCACCTACTCGATTCAAGGACAATATTTCGCAGAAAATGTAATAGTTAATCTCTTTTGAAGCAGCCCGTGGAGGTGTCTTTTTTTTCTATGACCATTTTTCAATGCACATAAACAATAAACTATACGGTATTTTTATTCGAAATAATTCGTAAAAGTAGTTAATAACATACTTAATAAGTACCAAAAAACTTGACTACTTTATTTATTTTCTTCCATGAGAAAAAAAATCGTAAATATCACGTAATTTTTAGGTTGCCAGATGAGAACCTCCCTTAAGTAAATACAAATTAATTAATTAAAGTTAATTTTGAGTACTGAATAAAATTGAAGATAATTTGATAAAACATAATATAAAAATATATGTACACATGTGCTTAAAGTAAAAAAGCGTATAATTTATTCCATCAAGTAACTATTTCTCACTCTACTTCCATAAGAAAAACCAAGGTCGTACGATATTTGATATAAATAAACTGGGAACTGAGTAACAACTATGATTTCCAAACCTTAATATATGACCATGAATTTGAGTTATGAAATTAATTTTTACCTGAAACATGCTTAAAAAAAATTTTGTGTTTATTTCTAATAAAAATATCTTCACAAATGTATTTTATATATCAAAAGTACGAAATTTAAATTAAAAAAACCATAAAATTAAAATACACATTTTTAGTTAATTCTAAATTTGAATATTTTAGAATAATAAAATAACTATTTGCAATTACTTAATGATCCTTTTTGCATCTAATATAAAATTTTAATGAAATACAAATATTAAAAAGTGTATGTATCACAAGTAAGGTTTGCATATCATAAATATTATAATTTTTAGAAAATTCTTGATATTAATAGATTATTAATAAAAAAAATTTAATATTTTTTCATTGAAGACAAGTAACCTTTCAAATATTGAATAATACTGTAAATGTCAATCAAATAACATTTTCATCAAAATAAATTTCAACGCTATAATTATTAAAATAAACATTTTTATTTAACTACAATCTATTGTAATAATTCTTTTTTTCATAAATATATAAAAAATAATAATTTTATTTGATGAATAATTATATAAATATTATATATTTGTAAATTATGACTAAAGTTTTTAAATTAAAATTTTATTTTGTAATCATTCAGAGAATAAAGTATTTAAATTAGTGTTCATGAAAATATATTATTTAAAAAGTTACTTGTTAGCAACTTTTTATAAATAAAATACATTTAACCTTAATTACATTCTTATTTGTACACGTGTTAGTATTTAAATGAATTGTCATTTATATAAAAATTGTCAACACCTAAATATATTAAAATTACATTTCAATATATTAAAATTATATTTACCTTAAGAGGAGGTCACGTATCTCTGTCCTTTTCTAATCAAAGAAATGATTTTTTCACAAAAACTAATAACTTTATTAAAAAATGAAGAGAAAGCCGCATCTTGTATCAAAAAAAGCAATATTTTCTTTGATAAGAAAAAATTAATTTTATTGCTTCGTTCTCAAGAAAACCTTGAAAAACCAAATTGTCCACCCTAACCTCTATGATTTAAGTTTTTCAAGGTTTTCTTGAAAACGAAGCAATAAAATTAATTCTTTCTTATCAGAGAAAACATTGCTTTTTTTATTACGAGATGCGGCTTTCTTTTTATTTTTTGCTAAAGTTATTAGTTTCTGTAAAAAACTCAATTCTTTGATTAGAAAAGGACAGAGATACGTGACCTCCTCTTAATTACATTTTCATTTGTACACGTGTTTGTATTTAAATGAGTTGTCATTTATATAAAAATTGTTAACAATTAATATATTCAAATTCATTTCATTAAAGCAATAATATTTTTAATAAGAGAAACATATTAATTTTTAAAATACGTCAAATTACCTCATTTTAGGAGGTTGGTCACCAGTTACATCATAAGAAATTTATTATGTTAAGAATGCTTTAAAATTTTTATCACAATTTAAAAACAACATCATAAATAAGTGGTAAAAAAATCAAAACGATTCACTGTTTCTAAATTAAGATACAGAATAATAAAATTAAAATTTTGAAAAAATTTACGTCATAATTGCAATTTTGAATTGTCCATCTCAATTTAGAAACAGTGAATCGTTTTGAAATTTTTACCACTTATTTATAATGTTGGTTTTAAATTGTGATAAAAATTTTAAAGCATTCTTAACATAATTAATTTCTTATAATGTAACTGGTGACCAACCTCCTTAAAAAATTATCATTACATGATATAAAATTATTTTTTTTAATATCATTTTAACATAAATTTTATAAAATACAATTTTGAAAAATTATTTATTTAATATTAAATGTTTTTAGTAGTCAATTATAAAGATAGGAAAATATATGAAGTATGAATAAATTTTTCTGATTATGTCTATAATTATGAATTTATATATATAAACTGCCTAGATAAAAGTAAAATCCCCCCTAAAAATGTAAATATTTCCAAAGAAAATTTACTTATTTTTTGCGAAACACTTATTATAAATGCGGAAAAAAATAATATTCTGTAATATTACTCTAAAATTTGTATTAAATATGATCATTGAAAGTACATTTATTTCATTATGTTGAATTTGTTATCAAAGTTCGATTATATTTCACTATAAGAAGATATAAAAATTAACTGTCATATATAACTGTCTTTCTATTCTATTGTTGAATTTCCATAAAAGGAATGTATTAACTTGTAGTATGTACCATGATGATTATTTATTTAAATTTTCAAATTATTCTAATCATTAGTTTTCAAAATATTTAGATTTCCGATTCCAAATAGAAAAATATTAGTAAATAATGTTGGAACCCAAACTCCACAATAACTAATGAATAGATTTATTTAAAAATTTAACTGAATAATCTTCGTGATACATACTATATGATGCATCTCTTCATTCAAAATTTTGAAATACAATGGAAATATAGTCAATATTTATGGGCGCAAGTGTCCTGTCCATTTTACATCTCCTTGAATAATTTATACTTATAAAATTTACATAATATTTTATAAAAACTATTGAAATGATAATCATATATTTAATATTATTGTAAACTATGAATAAAAAGTTTAAAAAATTATTATTAAGTGATAACTTATGAATAGTTATAGTATTTTATTAAATACAGTTCCAACTTAAATAATTATCTTCGTGTTAAAACTAAATTTAATTAGCATTTAATCATACAAGTTATTTAAAAAATTTACCATTATTCGAAGTTATTAAAAAGTTTATTATAAAAAGTATTCCTATATCAAAATTTCAAAATTCTATTAATTTAATTTTTTATTTTTTACATTAGAGAATTAGTTTTGATGTCGAAATTTTTTGTGATATATATAAATATATATCTTATAGTGAATTATTTTATCACTCTGAATGAAAATTATTTTTTGAAAGTAGAATAATACTGTGAATAAACAAATGATTATAAGAAAATATTGAAAACTGTAAATAGCAATGAAGAAGCGTTAGGCTGGAGATGAATAAACATTGTTTATTATCATTTATACATTTTTTAAATGTAGATACTGCAAATATCCATAAATAACTGTAAATAAATCGAAGACTACAATTATAAGAAATAACTCCAAATAATTTTCATTTTAGTTCTTTTTACAAATAACTTTTTTTAATGATAAAATATATATATATATATATATATATATATATATATATATATATATATATATATACAGGGTGTCCCATTTTAACTTGGACACGTCAATAACTCTGAAAATATAGACTTTTGAAAAAAATGTTTCAAATGAAAGTTGTAGGGTTTCAAGGGGGGCATCCAATGGTGACCTTGATCGTGACCTTGACCATGACCTTCAAGGTTATTTGAAGGTCAATTCGGTTTTCTTAAATGGAAAGTCATAATTTTGATACCGAAAATGGAAAGAGCGGAAAATTTTACGTCCAAATATGACCTTGGCCATAATCTTTATTATGACCTTCAAGGTCATTTCAAGGTCAAGTCGATTTTCTTAAATGGAAAGCCATAATTTTGATCCCGTAAATGGAAAGTGCGGAAAATTTTACATCCACATATGACGTTGACAATGACCTTGACCATGACCTTTAAGGTGACCTTGAGGTCAAGTCAAATTTTTAATGGAAACCTACACTTTGAACATCGGAACGGTAGAATAACTAAATAAAAATTATTATAAATGTGTCTAGAATAATTGTAAGGTTTTTTCAAAATATCTAACGGTAATTAACTGCAGCCTCAACCATGGCCGTAAGTTTTTGATTTTTTGAAAATCTTGTCCAAGCGAAACATTTCCAATTCTTAATAAGCAACCTCAAAAACCCATTAAATTAAATGTGTTACGGGTGATAGCTTCGCACGCATAGTCGAAGCACAAGAACGAAGCAGCGATAGCCGCAACTCAGCATTTTAGGCGAGATGTGCAGTAGTCGCGGCGACGTGCTAAATAAATAAAAAATAGTAATTAAAAAAAAGTCACATCGTTCATTTCTACAAATTTGAGCTTTCAGATATTATTATACATTTCAGATATTTTTCTGCGTCTCAGAATTGAGATACTTTGTCGCTGTAGATTTGCCTGTGATTCCAAAATTTATTCAATAATAAGACTACTAAATACTTATTAGTTTACAGCAGTAGATAGGCTATAGGCATACTGGCACACCCGGATTCTCGCACACCCCTTCTCCTTTTCCAAGTGTGTTAGAATCCGTGTCATTTAAAATACATGTGAATTCCTCCCCCCTGTTTAAAAATGAAAAAGGATAAAACACTTGTCTCCCTCCACTAAGTGTGTTACAATCCGGTCCATTTAAAATACCTATGAGTCTCCCCTTCCTTAAAAAATGTATTGGATACTTATTTTGGGATAGAGAGAAAGGGCTGTCCCTTCTTATTTTTAAAGAAAGGATAGAGCGCCGCCCACAATATGTTCTATTTTGGAGAGCGCAGGAAAATTTTTCCACGCTTAGAAGAGAGGGATAGGGCAGACCTTTTTCACTGCGCTGCCCACTGTGCGTTTTCTTTAACGTTGCATGAAAATTCACCTGCTTTTAGAAGAGGAGGAAAGAGATGTCCTTTATCTCAATGCAGTACACTACGTGTGTGTTCTCTTTTGAGTCGCAGGTGCATGAAAATGATGGATCATGTAACCTGTATAATAAATGAGCAAACTATAAATTTGCCTTCTATTATATATATATAAATATATTTATTTTTTTTAAGTCACTTTGTCATGCCCCGTCTTTTCTTTTTTTTAAAGAAAATCTTTTTTTTTTGGGGAAGAAGATTTATTGAAAGGGTCAGCTGCCTGTTCTCTTGTTTTTTTGAGATAAACAGATATTTATTAAGAGGGTCAGTCGTATTCTTTTTTCATGTTTTAAAAAAAGGAACAAATGCTCGAAAAATATATACGAGACCCCACCTTTGTAAAAAAGAAAATCTTTTTCTATTGAAAAATAATTTTTTGTCTGAGGTGTGTGTCAGTTTTCTTAAGGAAAAACAGCTTTTTGCAGGTGGTCGGAAATTTGAAGAACGAAATTTTTTTTTTGAGAGAAAAGTTATTTATTGAAAGAGTCTTTTCTTTAAAAACTATTTTTTCATAACAAGTGTGTGTGTGTGTGAGAAAAAAGTTATCTTGCAGGTGCATTTATTATAAGATTTACGAGAACCTTTTTGTAAAAAGGAGAATTCCTTTTCTTTAACCTTCAGACCGCCGGGATTTGGAAAAATGAAAAGTCGATTTTCCCTATAGAAAAGTACTTTAGGCCTACTAGGTTAAAAAATTATTTTTTCTCATATCAAGTGTGTGTGGGAAAAAGTTATCTTGCAGGTGCATTTATTATAAGATTTACGAGAACCTTTTTTGTAAAAAGGAGAATTCCTTTTCTTTAACCTTTAGACCGCCGGGATTTGGAAAAATGAAAAGTCGATTTTCCCTATAGAAAAGTGTTTTAGGCCTACTAGGTTAAAAATTATTTTTTCTCATATCAAGTGTGTGTGTGGGAAAAAGTTATCTTGCAGGTGCATTTATTTTTTCTTTGAATTTACTAAGAAAAAAATTAAGAAAGCTTGATCTATCTCAGGTTTTTAAAAGTATTCTTAAGAAAAAAGATATTTATTGAAGGGATCAATTATTTTCAAAGAAGGATTGCTTATTTCAGAAAATATATACATGACTTCGCTCTTAAAAATGCTCCCTCTTTTTTTAAATTTGTTAGTCACAGGTATATGTATGTTTTTGAGAAAAAACGATATTTATTGCAAGGGTCAGTTCCACGACGATAAAAATTAAAATCTTAGGCGTGTACAAAACTAATGAAGGATGGACTAAATTTTCTCTAAGGAGGTGACAAATTTTTTAAAAGGAAATTTTCACCAATCGTAGGATTTTCATGAAAAACATTGTAAAATAAGTATCCTAATTTTCTGTATAAATACCTCGTTCTAAGCTACATTTCGTCAGTTCGAGGATCATCTTCAACTTTTCCTAACTACAGAAAAAGATTTCGAAGATCAACTTAAAAGAAAATAGAAAAATGGCTCAAGACAAAATTGGAAATATTAAAGCAGTTCAAGATCGCATTAGATGGTTAATAGCAAATGGACCAACATTGCTTATGATGTTGGAACATGTGTCATGGGCGATGCATGCAGTGGATTCCCGTAAGTATGAAATAAAATATAAAAATATTAAAATGATTTTTTTTACATTAATTTTTTCTTTTTCAGTGCCATCACTGCCTCCGATGGCTGCTATGCAGCAGCTATATAATCATCATACACCAGGAACTTCATCAGAGAGTTCCGCTGAAAATAATCAGCAGTCGACACAGCAGTCGACATTACAAATAAATCGGCGGTCGAGGAATCGCAGCTCAAGCTCGAGTTCATCCTCAAGCTCTAGCTCGAGTTCATCCTCGAGCTCTAGCTCGAGTTCATCCTCATCAAGCAGAGGAGCAAAACAGAGCAACAAGGGACAAAGAAGATCAATTAATGATCTTGGACCGATCCCCATGAAGAAAAAGACGCTAAGTAAGTTTATTTTTTTTAATGATTTTTTTTTTAAATTTTACATATAATTTTATTTCTAATATTATTTTCTTATTTTTGTTTACAGATGATTCTGAAAACAGACATCGTCATGAAGAGAAATCGGTTCCCTCTACCTCTTCAGGATATAGAGCAACGGAACCAATACCATCAACCTCCTCGGCGGGCCAAGAATTTAAGCAACAAACACCGTCTACTTCAAAAGGTAATTTATTCAAAATAAATAAATAAATTAATAAAATAATCATATTATTTAATTTTTCAATTTTACTTTATAGGAAGCAAAAAAGTTCAGCAAGAAAAAAAACCAACTTCAGCACGGGAGTGGATGAAAAAAGTTGGCCGACAGCTTGCTGAAAAAATAAGAGTTCGGCTACTACCAGCGCGTCATCATCAGCAGACCGACATTCGGCTACAGCGTGCACGCCATCAGCAGCAGGCCGACATTCGACTACAGCGTGCACACCATCAGCAGCAGATCGACATTCGGCTACAGCGTGCATGCCATCAGCAGCAGGCCGACATTCGGCTACAGCGAGCACACCATCAACAGCAGACCGACATTCAGCTACAGCGTGCACACCATCAGCAGCAGTCCGACCTCGTATGCGCGAGGATATAATTATACGCGAGGATATAACTATAATAGAATAGTTATATTTAAAACTTTATATTTTAGTATTTTGTTGTAATACATATATTTATCTATTTTTAATGAATATCTATTAGGATTTAAAAAAAAATAAAATAAATAGAAATAATTTGATTCTTCTTTTTTTTCTTTATACTCATATTCCTCCTTTCCAATTCCTTTACAATAAGTAACTTACAACTCTTAATTTTATAGATAATTAAATACAATAATATCATTAATATGAAAACTAAACAGTCAAGTTAATAAAATAAAATAAAGTGTAAATAATACATACAAATTTAGTTAGTACATTAAAATTATGTAACGAAAAATTTATTATTATTGATTTGAATATTTATATCTTTAAGATTACTAACATTAGTTTACAAAGATCATGTAAATTATCTTGTTCGTATTTAATATTAATTAATTTTTTTTTTTTTTTTTTTTTTTAATGAGGATCATAAGAAGGGTTGAGAAAAAACCAGAATTCTGTTTTTTATTTAATTTAATTTATTTCCAATATAACTTTATACATTCATCATTATTAGAAATTTTATCGACTTCATCTTTGGAAAATTTCGCATCTAGGTAATCATGTAACCATGTGCGCATCGAAATAGCATTAATAACAGCGCACATAGGTTTTCGCCTTAAACAGAGGTCGTGGTTGAAACATGTATATCGTGTACAATTCATTATTCTTTCTAATGATGGGCATCCGAAGTCTTCAATGTTGCTGATTGTCCTGAAAATAAAGAGGAGAAGGTAATGTAACTTAAAGTATATACAACACGAAAAATAAAGTATTAATATGGTTAAATACAGTATGTTGAAGTATTAAAATAATTAAAAAGTATAAAAAAGTATCAAACAAGTATGGAAAAGTATAAAAAGTATGAAACAAGTATGAAAAAGTATTAAAACAGCAAGAAAAGTATGAAAGTTGAAACATAAATGTATTACTTACACATTTGGTAAAAGATCAGCTAACCATTGCGCTTTCTGCTCACCCTTGACAAATACTTTCTTGACTCCTTGCGAACAAATTTCAAAAATTTTTTGAAGACGATGGTAAGGTATATCTCCAGAGTTCCATTGTATTCCATGGTGATACTTTTCCAGCCATTGCGATGTACTTTTTTCTTCTTGACTCAATTCTCTCCATGTCATCGGAGGTTTAAAGAGATACGCAGTTGGAAAAGCAGTTTTTCTAAAATTCAGAAAACTGACTTCTTTAAAAATAAAAGAATCCCCAGACATGCCTTGAAATCCTTGTATGTCACAAATATAAACGTTCTCTTCAGAAAATTCTAATATTGCATTTTTAATCATTGCACCATAGTCACGGGTTCTAGCCATCGTACAACTCTGAATTTCTTTCAGCGCGAAGTGATTTGAGAGACTGAATAGGAAAATTCTTACAGTTTTTGGATAGTTTAAAAGAACAATTTATCCCTTCCTAAAAACTTTTCCTTCTTTATTTTCCAAATTTTTCTTTTTTACCATTGGTCAAATCTCGAAATTTGTATCCCTTCTTAAATTTTCTTTTTTACTATTGGTAGAATCTTGAAATTTGTATCCCTTCTTAAATTTTCTTTTTTACTATTGGTAGAATCTTGAAATTTGTATCCCTTCTTAAATTTTCTTTTTTACTATTGGTCGAATATCGAGATTTGTATTCCTTCTTAAATTTTCTTCTTTACTATTGGACGAATTTTCAAATTTTCACTAACTTTTCCTTTTACTATTGGATGAAATTTAAAATTTGTATCCCTTCTTACATTGTTTTTACCTATAAAAAGCGAAGATATTTCTTGGATGACTACACTTCGTATATAACAATCAGTGAGATTTATTCTTGAATATTGTGTGAGTTGAAACTGTTGCTCTAGTCATCTTTTAGTTAAAAAAGTAAAAATGACTTCAATCGATTTTTTTGAACGTCTTGTCCAATTACTTCGTGATACTTTACGAAGTATAAACGAATTGAGCAATGAAGATATTCATTATTGGTTAGATATGTGTAATTCTGCTGTCATTAAATTAAATGAAAAAATTGTTCGACCTAACCTCACAAGAGGGGAGAAACAGAAATGTCAAACTTGTATGACACATCTTTCGTGCATACAAGTTCAGTTGGAACAAAATCTTCATCAAGGAGGCAATCTACAATCTGAAGAAACAGAAGCTAGAGTCGAGTGGCGAGACGTAGAGTCAGCTTTCCAAAATCGAATCAGAACTGGTGTAGTGGTAAATATTAAACATGTGGACATTCTGAGTTTTTTAAGTGATGCACAAAAACTTTTTAAAGTTAAGGTTCAGGCTTGCTTAGAAGAATATAATGCGTTAAAAATAAATTCTGATTTCATCTCTGAATTTTCTGTGCAGAAAAATACTGAGGAATTAAATGATACTAAATATTTTACAAGTGAAAGTAATACAGTATACATGTCAACTGATTTAGAGGAATGGTTCAAAGATAATATCAAAGAGCCTATTCTTACTCAAATAGAGGAATTTCAAGAAAAGGATTCAGGGTGGACTTTGAAGAGTATAATAAGTTTGTGTATAAATATGAAAAAATATTCTCCTTTGAAGGGTAGTTCTTATATACCTCTTCCGAAGTTTATAGAAAATAAGAAAGCGTGTGTTAATGTTCGCAATAATGACAATCAGTGTTTCAAATATGCTGTACTTTCCGCATTATATCCTAGTAACCGTAATCCTCAAAGAGTGGATCATTATCTACCGCATAATAATAAGCTGAGGTTTGATAAAATTGAATTTCCTGTAAAAATTAAAGATATTCCGAAATTCGAAAAATTAAATAATAATATTTCAATAAACTTATACATGTTGAAAAAGTATGGTCCGAAGTTTGAAGTATCGCCGTGTCATATTACATCAGAAAAAAAGGTACAACATGTCAATTTGCTCATTATTCAAGATTTCTACATAGATGAGTATGAAGAAAATAATGATGCTGATGATGGAGACATGCCTCAATATCATTATGTTTGGATTAAAAACTTGTCTCGACTTCTGGCTTCTCAAGTGTCTAAAAGCCATATAAAATCTTACCATTGTGAGAGGTGTTTACAAATTTTTTATAGTGAAGAAAGATTTGTGATTCATGAAAATAATTGTAAAAATTTAAATAAATGTAGAATTAATTTGCCCGACTCAAAAAATAATATTCTCAAATTCGAAGATTACAGCAAGAGTGAAAAAGTTCCTTTTGTTATTTATGCAGATTTTGAATGTTTATTGAAACCTACAGACAGTGAGAAGGCTTTTCAACTTCATGAAGCATACAGTATTGGATACTACATGAAATGCAGTTTTGATGATAAATTATCTTATTATAAATCATACAGAAGGATTAACGAATGTGAAGAGACACCTGCAGAATGGTTTGTAAGAGAATTGAAATCAATCAGTGAGAAAATTGATGAACTCTACAAAAATCCAAAACCAATGAAACTTACAGATTTAGAAGAATTGTCTTTCCAGAGGTCAACTAATTGTCATATATGTAGAAAACCAATCCGTGCCGAAGAACTTGCAGTACGAGACCATTGTCATCTCACAGGACGGTAAGTTGTTCAATTGGTTATAATTAAATAAAGAAAATTAATCTGGTTATTTTACGTTTATTTCTTTTTAGTTTCAGAGGTGCAGCTCATAATTCATGTAATTTGAATTATAAGATTTCAAGATTCATTCCTGTTATTTTTCATAATCTCAATTATGACACTCATTTTATTCTGAAAGAAATCGGGACTTCTACATTGATGAAGGGACGAATGACTCTAATACCTCATAATAAAGAGAAATACATTTCTTTTACAAAATATATGGATAATAGTGACATCAATTTTAGATTTATAGATTCTTGGCGTTTTCTACCATCATCATTGGAGAAGCTTGCATCGTACCTCGAAAACGTGCCAATAGCAGTGAGAGAATTTCAAACAGATGGATTTACAGATGATAAGATAAATCTTCTTAGACGGAAAGGTGTATTCCCGTACGATTTTGTGGATGGATTCGATAAATTGATGTCTACAAAGCTGCCAGAAAAAAAGGACATCTACAATAAACTAACGGATTCTCATATAGCTGAAGAAGATTATAAGCACGCTGTTCAAGTTTGGAATGATTTCAATATAAAAACTTTAGGAGAGTACTCGGATTTATACTTAAAAACCGATGTTTTGCTATTGGCTGACGTCTTCGAAAGTTTCCGAGAGACCTCTCTTAAAGCCTACGATTTATGTCCTGCTCATTTCTACACAACTCCAGGCTTAACGTTTTCAGCAGCTCTTAAAATGACGAAGGTAGAATTGGAACTTTTGACAGACATTGACATGCTAATGTTTATCGAAGCAGGTATCCGTGGAGGAATAAGCCAGTGCTGTAACCGGTATGCAAAGGCAAACAATCCATACATGGGTCCTTCATATGACGAAAATCAGAAAAAGAAGACCCTTCTATATTTTGATATTAATAATCTTTATGGTTGGGCGATGATACAACATTTACCGATAGGAAAATTTAAATGGATTGATTATGAAACAATTCCAGATTTCTTCAATACATCGCCAGATTCGGATATAGGATATATTGCTGAAGTGGATTTGGAATATCCTGTGGAAATCCATGATGAACATCGGGATTTACCTTTTTGCGCAGAACATCGTCCACCACCAGGCTCGAAGCAAAAAAAACTGCTTACTACTTTGGACAACAAGGAAAGGTATGTCATACATTATCGGACGCTTAAACAAGCGTTAGATAATGGACTTGGATTAAAAAAAGTACATAGAATTTTAAGTTTTGAACAAAAGGCTTGGCTCAAACCTTATGTTGAATTAAATACTGAGAAGAGGAAGCAGGCGAAGAATGAGTTTGAAAAACTCTTCTATAAATTGCTTATTAACTCTGTATATGGAAAGTGCATCGAACGAGAGCGGTCACGTGTTGATGTGCGATTAATAAATAAATTCACAGGTAGATATGGAGCAGAAGCACGCATAGCTCAACCAAATTTTCACAGTTGTGCAATTTTCGATGAAAATTTGGTAGCTATTCAGCTGAAGAGAACGAGTATCACAATAAAAAAACCTATATACGTTGGTTTTTCCATCCTTGATTTATCAAAAACACTGCTATATGAGTTTCATTACTCATATATGAAACAGCGACTAGGACAAAAATGTAAACTTCTATATACAGATACGGATAGTTTAATATATGAAGTTGAAGACATTGATATGTATCAAACAATGAAGGAAGACATTCACAGATTTGATACTTCTGATTATGCTGAAAATAATCAGTTTAATATTCCACGTGTCAATAAGAAAGTTCCTGGATTAATGAAAGATGAATGCTGTGGCAAGATTATGTCTGAATTCATAGGTTTGCGGAGTAAAATGTACAGTATTTTGGTTGATGGAGGAGACACAGTGAAAAAAGCTAAAGGTATCAAATCTAACGTCGTGAAGAAAACAATCACTTTCGAGGATTACCGAAGTTGTCTTCAGGATCTTGTCATTATACACCGTGAACAGTGCAATATTCGATCAAAATTACACACAGTGCATACTGAAAAGCAAAGAAAAATTGCACTTAGTCCACACGATGATAAGAGATTTTTATTGCCTGATAGTACAGACACTTTACCATGGGGTCATTTTAGAATTGAAGAGATACAGATGGCGCAAGCTGCACTTGAAGTAGAGAGGGAATATGCAAGAAAAATGGCTGCTGAAAAGAGCAGGAGGTGGAAAAGAAGAGGGGACACAAAGTATCCAATAAAAATAGAGTAACGCGAGTGGGGATGGATGTTACAGAGCATAGCAGAGAGGGGGAAATTGAGAGAGGGGATGAACCATCCAATGAAAATAGTGCAGCACGAGTGGGGGTGACACTTCATGGCAACCAAGGTGAGCAAATCATTATTGAGTATGACGTATTAGAGGAGTTCATGCATGACTGGGATCCATCAATAGAGGGATAAGTTCCAAAGAAGGTGAGAGAAGGGATTTATTGCAAGTGGCGATGGAAAGGGCAGAAATCGAGGTGGGGTATGGGCTATATCAAGGGACGGAGCACGATGAGGAGCACATTCAAGTAATCGAAGAGCTTGAGAACGATCAACCTCCTACAAAGAAACCAAGAGTCAACTAACTAATCATGTAAGTTTACAGTATAATTTTTTTTTTTTTTTTTTTCTAATAAAATATCATCTTTAACAGAAATTTTAATTTTTACTTTTTTATTTTTGATTCCAGAATGGATTTATCAACACTTAATAAGATTGCTGGAAGCGACTTCTTGCCAAGGAAAAAAGTTACAGACTTGGAAAAAGATCACCAGTACATGGTGACAGCACTTAAAGAGGTGAAGACACGATATGGTGTCAAGATTGTAGCAGAATTCGAGCAAAGTTTTCAAGTATTTCTACCAGAGAAGATTTCATCAGCAATTCTAAAAGATGAAGAATTTTTTTACAAACTCTGCGATGAAGCAAACAAACTACGTTTGGTTGCAATGTATTTGGGAGGAACTTCTTTCAAATTCGATCGGGTATAAAATATATATCTACGAAATGATTTTTAAAACCATTTATTGTAACTTGTACATAATAATACATAAATAAATAAAAATATATTAACATTATACATTTGTTTTTTTATTTATCATCACCACCTATAGTTATAATTATATTACAATATTTTATTTAAATATATCTAAATAATATAACAAAATACAATTAAATTTTTTTATTTATTACATTATTATATTTAAAAATACATTTTAATTTTTTCAAACAATCTCATTTTTATCTATCCAACTATTATGCTTGTTACTTAGACCTAACCACTTAACATATACACGTTTACCACTTTTCTTTAAAACTTTTTCTACTAAATAAATTTCTGGATACATAGTCTTTTGAATTTCCGTTTCATAAAAGCCTCCGGAGACTGGTTCATCATAATAATCTTTGACGTGGTAAGTTATGGGATTGGTTTTTACAACTCTTGTTATTGTGAAAATTTCAGTAGACCAATTTGGTGTATAGCCTTTTTCAAAAACTTGTTTTATCTTACTTATTCGCACTTTATCTCCTACTTTGAATTTTGGTTTTTTACAGGTCTTTTTTCAGTTGGGTAATTTTTCTTGACTTCTTTTTCATTTATCTTCGTAACGTTTTCAGGCTCGATTCCTATTGTCCGATGTTTTCTTGAATTGTATGCTTTCACTAACTCAGGCAGAATATCCAACCATTTATAACTTCCTTGTTTGCTGAATTCTAACCACATTGCATTTTTTAAAGTTCTATTAAAGCGCTCACATATGCTTGCATGAAGAGTACTATGTGAAGAGTAGTGATTTATCTTGTACTTTTTCATAAGATTCTGAAAGTTTGAATTGTAGAATTCTTTTCCTTGGTCAGTTTGTAAATTCGATGGCACCCGTCCTTGTTTTAATATTGACTTCATAGCTAGAGTAACATCATTGCCACTCTTCGATTTGACTGGTACAGCCCATGCATACTTTGAAAATATATCTATGACAGTTAGTAAGTAGCGAAAACCTTTGTTTTCCTTAAAATAAGGTATCATTTCTACAAGGTCAGCTTGCCAAGTCTCATCTAATCCACGTATGTCATATTTTCTTCGCTTGTACCTTCGACGTGCTGGCTTGTGTAGCTCTTCAACTACTCTTTGACGTTCCATCTTAAACTTCAACTTTAGCAATATCCGATCGTCTATTCATTTCTTTAATTATATATTCAATACTTGCAAAATTTCGTTGAGTCATATCATAGACATAAGTTAATTTTTCGTCTATTTCTGCTTTATATATTTCAACTTTGTTCTCATATTCTTGTATAGCTTTAGCAACTTCTATAATTTTAGAAGATAAGTAATCAACTTCTTTCTGTAGGATATTATTTAGTGAATTAAAACTAATGGCATCATTTGAATCATTAGCCTCTCCAATATTGCAAAGCCGCTTATTTTCTAAATCAAAATGACCATCTGATGTAACATTGAATCCAATACCTCGAGGACCACGACTCACTTGCGAGCCCTCAAGTTTTCTTCCAAACACATCGAGACTCATGTTACTACTGTTGATTTGAAAATTGTGTACGTCAATATATATGCCCAGCTTCACGTAGTTCCTCTATGATTGATTGGATTTCATTGTTGTGATTATTATTTCCAGCAGATCGTTCGGCTATTAATAATCGCAGTCTTTCGACAAGCTCATTCGGATCATCCCAGTAGACTAGATCTATGGAAGTATTCTTTTTTGCTATTTTATATTTAGGTATGAGACCCCCTCCGCTGGTAGATATTCTACTGCGATCACTGCGGAACATTGGTGCTATGATTTTTGAATATTTTCTACTCTTCGAAGAGCGTATATTCTCACTTTTGCTATGTCTTTTCTATGGGCATTTGTTGCTTCCAGGATAATGCGATAGTTCTTGCGATCTGTTGTACTTAAAAGATTATCATCTGGTTCTTTTTTGAAAAGCAATTCCATTAGACCACTGCTTTTAGGAAAACTTAAATCTTTCACTTTTATTAGTTTATCATCAAATTGAATTTGTGAATCACCCATCATGTATACCCCACTGACTTTTCTCACTCCGTATATGTTATCGATTATGCTGCGGCTTCCATTTAGCATTGATAAAAAGTCTGTCGGTTCAGTTTCTTTATGCGCAGGTACAAATGGTGAATATATAGATTTGAATGATGAATTTGCAGAATTGAATGATGAATTCATCATTGTGCTATTTATCGGAGAAAAATCATCGCCATTAGAAGCATTATTATCAAACGCAGAACCCGAGTCATTAATATCGTTTAAAATATAACTTGATTCGTCGAATCTCAATCTTTTTTTTGCCGATTTTCTGTTACTGTCTATAGCTGAAATGTGATTAGAACGTGACACACTTTCAGTTGTCGAATCGACAAGCTTTTCAAGTGGTGTAATAACTGGTTTTAAAGTATCACCAATAACCTTTTCAAAATCATCTCTCTCCTTTTTTAATAAAGAGTATTTTTTTTTAATAGCCTCACGTGCTCGTAAGAGCTCGCTAAGAACATTTTTTTCTTTCTTAAAGTCAGGCATGCTGACAAGATGCTGTCTACAATCGAACTGCAAAGATTAAGATTTATACTTCCTTTTTAATGGCAAAACAGTCAAATCCTTTTCTATATCTACCATCATTCATTGCTCTATCTTTGTCAATAACAACAAATCCATACTTGTCATTCTTCCAGCATTCAGTACAAAGATTTCGAAATTCATTTAAAGTTAAGTCAGTATTCACATGGTCTTCATAGATATGTTTAAGATTAACATCATCTTGACGATAAATTACCATCAAATTAATATTGTCCCTGATGAGATGTTTCGGTATATGAGCATATGACTGACATAGATAAAAGCTATCTACACTTTTGTGTCTCCCCATACAGAAAAAAGCTCTGACGTTATCCTGCTTCTCACAAGCCACATCGTCAAAAATTATAATTGAATTTGGTAGGGCTTCATCTGGAGACACTACAGATGCATGTTCACTGAACGGTAGATATGATATACCTTCAATTGGCTCTAAAACTTTTTGAAGAAATTGATATTTCGGTTGATTTAAGGATTTAGAGTATACATACAAATTTTCAAATCTAAGACCATTAGGGTGTGTAATTAGAGCCAATAAACTATTAGTTTTTCCACAGTTTGATGGGCCACAGAATACTGCTCGTATATTATCTGGAAGTAACTCCCCATGTCGCTTTTTTCTTTTCGTTTTCTCAAAATCAAAGTTGGCGACGGGAAGTTTGACGTTCTGCTCAGTAAAATCCATGTTTACGTAACAAAGTCAAATCTAAGATTGACCTTTTCAAAATATAAACGCTTGTTTTATATTTTGATTATCAGTTGTAAATCAGCACTCGAAGAGAGATGCTCGTACACAAATCACAGAAGCACCCTAAGGGTAAAGGGTTACTTGATAAAGTAATCAATAACTTACCTATTGAAATGCATATTCCTGGATATCAATATTGTGGTCCCGGAACAAAACTGAAAAAGCGTCTAAAAAGAGGTGATGCAGGTATCAATCCACTTGATCAAGCATGTAAAGAACATGACATATCTTATTCTGATAAAAATGCTAATCGAAAAGTAGCTGACATGAAGCTCGCTGATAAAGCTTGGCAGCGTGTTAGAGCCAAAAATGCAAGTCTTAGCGAAAAAGCAACTGCTTTTGTTGTTGCAAATGCTATGAAATTAAAAGGAAAGACAGGAATGGGTGTAAAATTGAGTAAATTAGTAACTGCAAGTAAAAAATCATTAAAACCAAGTAAACATTCTCGCAAAGTTATACAGTCCGCTTTAAAAGGTGCACGTGAAGCTCTCAAGATTGTTGGCGGTAAGAAAAAAATTATCATTCCACGTATTCTACCTGTTCCATCAAAAATAGGTGGCGCTCTGCCTTTTCTCATACCATTGTTCGCAGCACTAAGTGCAACTGGTGCTCTGGCTGGAGGAGCTGCTGGAATAGCTAAAGCAGTAAATGAGGCTAAAGCTGCACAGAAAAATTATGAAGAAAGTAAGAGACATAATAAAACTATGGAAGCTATTGCTCTAGGAAAAGGTCTCTATCTTAAACCATATAAAACTGGAATGGGATTATTTATGAAACCTCATATCGGTAATGGTCAAGTTAAAAAAAAAAAACTTCGATTTAACTTTGCCAAATCGTGCACTGACTGACTATGATCTTATAAAGTATGCTCGTATGATGAAAATCCCATATTTTCGAGATGTTTTCATGAGAAATAATCTACCTTCTGATGGCCCATGGCATAACGAATCTGCTATAGTTAACTTAGATGATTTTCAAAACAAAGGCACTCACTGGGTATGTTATCGAAAACGAGGTTCTGAAGTGATTTATTTTGATAGTTTTGGTGATCTTAAACCCCCTATAGATCTCATGTTATATTTTAACGTGAAAGAAGTGAAATACAACTATAAAAGATATCAAAATTTTGACTCATTTATTTGTGGACATCTTTGTCTTCAATTCTTGTGTGAAAGACTATAAAAGAAGAGTTTTCAGACAAGCAGGATCATTCTTTTTCAAACAGTCATGGAAGATAGTTTCACTTTGAGTCTTTCAGGCAAATCTTCTATCTTAGAAGCGCAATATTTTCCTTCAATAGTACTACCACAGCATAAGAATTTTGTTTTGGGTTTAGTTGAACTTTTAACATTCAACTCGATTCCCAATGTTGACGATTCGAATAATAAACTTCATATAAACGGAGAGAAGATTATTATTATTCCTACTGGCAGTTATGAAATTGATGCTATTAATCAATTTTTGCAAAAAGATTTGAAATCTAAAGGAATCGAATTTTCCTTAAAAGCTAACAACAATACTCTCAGAAGTGAAATTTATTGCAGCCATGAGATAAATCTTAGACCTCGGGATTCAATAGGCAGTCTTCTCGGTTTCACTCGTCGCGTTCTTCATGAAGACACTCATCACAGCTCTGATTTACCTGTGAAGATATTGAAAATAAACGCACTCAGAGTAGAGTGTAATATTACTACAGGTGCTTACATCAACGACAAAAAAGTTCACACGATCCATGAGTTTTTCCCAAAAGTTCCTCCAGGATATAAAATCATAGAAGTTCCATCGCATGTCATATATTTACCACTCAATGTTAAAAGTATAGATCATCTTCAAATCCGAATTGTTGATCAAGACGGAAATTTAGTGAATTTCCGAGGAGAGGAAATTACTGTTAGACTTCACATAAAATCTGTATAATGGGAATCGTTTATAATTCAAGTGTGCATATAAGTCAGCCATCATGTCAACCCACCATCAGTCGTCCAAAGGTACTCAAACCGTTAACACGGAAGAGCATCCAGTTTCTCAAAAGCATAGGTCTCAAAGTACGTGGAAAAAGATAAATTGTATCATTCTCTGCTGCTTTCAGAAAAATGGACGAAATTCTAAGCATTCAATCAGGTGTCGCATTCGATGAGTCTATTGCTCATTATGAGGTTCACGCACATCAACCATACTCCACATTAAGTTTCAATAACAGTGATGAAATCCGTATTTCTATTCAGCATCAAGATTTATGCCTCTTACCATCATGTAGTTACATCCATGTATGTGGAAAATTACAAAAACCAGATGGACAAGCACTAACTAAAACTAATTTCGTTAACAATGGCATTTGTCATCTGTTTGATGAAATTCGATATGAACTTAATGCTGTAGAGATAGATAAAAGTAAAAATGTTGGTCTGAGTAGTCTCATGAAGGGATGCACTTCATTTAATCCAAATCAGACTCTAACATTAGAAAATGCAGGCTGGCTTGGTGTTGAAGAAGCAAACAAAACAATTGTAGATGATCATGGAAATTTTGACGTTTCTATCCCTCTAAGTATGATTTTAGGCTTCGCAGAAGATTACAAGAAAATTGTTGTTAATATGAAGCATGAACTCATTCTCACAAGATCAAGAAATAATCTAAATGCTATAATACAGAAAGGTACTGTAGCCAACAATGTAACCACATATGAAACTTATCAAATAAAAATATCAAAGATAGAGTGGTTAATGCCATATGTTATTGCATCAGATAAACAAAAAATCCAGCTGTTAAGTTTCATTGGCAAAGATAATCCTATTTCTATGAGTTTTCGTTCTTGGGAGTTATTTGAATATCCTCTTCTTCCAACAACAAATAAACACGTCTGGACGGTAAAAACTTCAAATCAATTGGAGAAACCACGTTTCGTGATTCTTGGATTACAATCGGGAAAAAAAGGATCAAAAACTAAAAATGCCAGTCGCTTTGACCACTGTAATATTAGTAATGTGAGACTTTTCTTGAATTCGCAATATTATCCGTACAACAATCTCAATCTTGACATATCTAAGAATCAGTTTGCTATTCTCTATGATATGTATGCTAATTTTCAGAAAAGCTATTACGGAAGAGATTCACAGCCATTGTTGACGAAGTCTCAGTTTATCAACTTTGAACCACTCATAGTTATTGACTGTTCACGACAAAACGAATCTCTAAAGAGCGCTCCTGTCGATGTACGTCTAGAATTTGAGTCTCAAACTGACTTTCCAGCTAATACTTCAGCTTATTGCATGATCTTACACGATCGCATCGTTCAGTACAATCCTATTAGTGGAGATGTTCGGAAGCTTGTCTGAATTATCTTCACTTTTACGTAAAAAATTAATATTTCGAAATGGAATATGCGGTAGACATGATTGGTTTTAAGCAAATGGGTGGTGAATATGTTCTAAAGGAAATAGCAATCATTTCTCTCAACGACAGTGGTGATCCCATCGTTCATCTATTCAAAAAACCTTTTTCATGGAAAAGGCTCTCTGACAAATTGCAAGAAGAAAACATTCGACTCAAACATAATCATGGAATAGCTTGGAACACTGATGGACTAGATTACTCTCAAATTGCAAACTTACTCCGTGAACATTTACATGATGCTACAAAAATTTTTGTTATTAATGAATTCAAACGAAAATGGTTGCTAAGATTCAAATTTCCCGTTTATAACATCAATGAATACGGATACCCATTAAATCCATCTTTCAAATGCGTTACTGTGTGTACAAACCATAATCAAATTCATAAGACTGTCTGTGCACTACACAATGTCAAACTCATGAAATTATTCTATCTCTCACAAAACCATTTATAAGAAGAAAAAAAAAAGTAGAAAAAGTAGAAAAAACGCTATAGGCATACCAGTTCACATTCGGATTCTAAAACACTTGGGCTGTGCTAGAATCCGTACGGGTTCTAACACACCATGGGCTGAGCTAGAATCCGTACGGGTTCTAGCACACCATGGGCTGTGCTAGAATCCGGGTGTGCCAGTATGCCTATAGCCTATCTACTTACAGCTTTACTTCTAAAATTATTTCTCTTAAAATTAGAAAATTATCGAAAGTTGTTTTAAAAGTTTCATAAAAAATGGCTAATTATTTAGCAAATGATGTGGTTGATATTCTTTTAGTTCTTGGGGAATGTCACAGAAATTACAGAAATGCTTCTCAGCTTTACCGTCAACGTTATCCTGATCGTCGACATCCAGGACCACAACAAATTATAAACATTGAAAGAAGATCGCGTTCAAATGCACTACATCGTCATAGGCGACAAAATCGAGTCCTGAACAATAACGACCCTCGTCTACTCGCTATATTGGGTATGATTCATATAAATCCCCATATCAGTCTCCGTCAGATTGAACGAGAATTGGGTATTTCTAGAGCAACAGCACATCGACTGCTCCAATTAGTCAGATATCATCCTTACCATATTACTCTTGTTCAAGAATTAAATGACAATGATTGTATATTAAGAGTAAACTTTTGCACATGGGCACTTAATGAATTAGATCAAGATCCAGATTTCTTCTGGTCTGTTTGTTTCTGTGATGAAGCCACATTTCATAGTAACGGCAGCCTTAATCGCCATAACAGTCACTATTGGTCGCCAGTTAATCCTCACTGGTATAGAGAGGTATTAAATCAGCATCGATGGAGTTTACATGTATGGGCAGTGATAGTTAATGGATCTATGATTGGACCACATTTCTTTGAAAGAACTATTAATGGTATGATGTATTTAGATTTTCTTCAAAATCATCTACCTGGTTATTTGGAAGACATCCCATTAGATGTTCGACAAAGAATGTGGTTTCAACAAGATGGCGCTCCTGCTCACCACGCTGGAATTGTGACAACATTTCTTCGGCAACAATATCATGAACGGCTTATCATCCGCAATGGTCCAGTGCCATGGCCTCCAAGATCTCCGGACTTGAATCCTCTTGACTCATACTTTTGGGGATTTGCTAAAGATGCTGTCTACCAGGAAGCTCCAACAACGAGAGAAAACATGATGCAGAGAATAATAGAAGCTTGTCAATCGGTAACGCAAGAAACTTTGCAACGTGTTATGTGTAACTTTAGGAGGAGACTAACATTATGTTTAGAAAATCAGGGTGGACACTTTGAACACCTCATACCAAGAGGTAACGCCAATGACGATTAAGTAAGATAAATATTTATTTTGTCAAATGTACATAAAAGCGTTGGGAACCTTTATTCCTGACCTTAACTGGTTGGGAACGCTTAGTCCTTACCTTAACTGGTTGGGAACCTTATTCCTGACCTTAACTGGTTGGGAACCTTTATTCCTTACCTTAACTGGTTGGGAACCTTATTCCTGACCTTAACTGGTTGGGAACGCTTAGTCCTTACCTTAACTGGTTGGGAACCTTATTCCTGACCTTAACTGGTTGGGAACCTTTATTCCTTACCTTAACTGGTTGGGAACCTTATTCCTGACCTTAACTGGTTGGGAACGCTTAGTCCTTACCTTAACTGGTTAGGAACCTTTATTTCTTACCTTAACTGGTTGAGAACCTTTATTCCTTACCTTAACTGGTTGGGAACCTTATTCCTGACCTTAACTGGTTGGGAACGCTTAGTCCTTACCTTAACTGGTTGGGAACCCTTATTCCTGACCTTAACTGGTTGGGAACCTTTATTCCTTACCTTAACTGGTTGGGAACCTTATTCCTGACCTTAACTGGTTGGGAACGCTTAGTCCTTACCTTAACTGGTTAGGAACCTTTATTTCTTACCTTAACTGGTTGGGAACCTTTATTCCTTACCTTAACTGGTTGGGAACCTTATTCCTGACCTTAACTGGTTGGGAACGCTTAGTCCTTACCTTAACTGGTTAGGAACCTTTATTTCTTACCTTAACTGGTTGGGAACCTTTATTCCTTACCTTAACTGGTTGGGAACCTTATTCCTGACCTTAACTGGTTGGGAACGCTTAGTCCTTACTCTTACTAGTTGGTATCGTGCTATTTCTTACCGAAATTAATTATCAAATTTAATAAGTTATTTAACGTCAATCATGACCTTAAAAGGTCAAATTTTGTAAATGGTCAAGGACTTATTCAGCTTTAATATTTTCAGTACCTTTCATAGCGGAGTCAAAAATCTAGGGTTCCACTTAAAAATTCGCCTTGAACTTAAGATGACCTTGAAGATCGTGGGTTTCCATTTAAAAAATCGACTCGACGTTCTAATGACCTTGAAGGTCATGGTCAAGGTCATATTTGGACGTAAAATTTTCCGCTCTTTCCATTTTCGGTATCAAAATTATGACTTTCCATCTAAGAAAACCGACTTGACCTTAAAATAACCTTGAAGGTCATGGTCAAGGTCACGATCAAGGTCACCATTGGATGCTCCCCTTGAAACCCTACAACTTTCATTTGAAACATTTTTTTCAAAAGTCTATATTTTCAGAGTTATTGACGTGTCCAAGTAAAAATGGGACACCCTGTATATATATATATATATATATATCGCCCATTCTCTGTGAAATTAGTCGACAAAAAATTTTTTTTTGCTAAAAATTTGTAAAATGCTTTTTTTTTGTATTCTGGACCACTCAGAATTTTTGTAGATATTTTTAGGGACTAGTTTCAGAGCTACAAAGCTTCAAAGTTGGGCTAAAATCATATTTTTGACATTTTTGACTATTTTCAGGCTTAAATCACTCATTTGGGTTGCATTTAAGGAATACATTACTAAGAAACTTTTTTCTTTAATGTATTCTAGATTTTCAGAAAAAAGTTATTCCAATGTGCTAATGTAGCTATCCGCTGAGCTAAAACTATTTAAATCATTGAAATACAAGTTTTGGGTTTTCGAACCAAGATATCTGGTCAGGGAAGATCATCAGAGTAGGTTATACATGTACAAATATACCTTAAAAATTTCAGACTGGTGCGGCTTCTTGTTTTTTTTTAAACAATGCAAATCCAACTAAAAAACATGAAAAATGTGATTTTTAGCTACAGTTACTCATTTAAATGTCAACTTGCACTTATCTGTTGCAGATGTCCCTTTGTAAGCATTCATAAAAATAGTTTTAAACTTAACAAATATTTTAAAATATGAAAAAATATCTTCTGAAAGGTTCAGAGTGGACCAAACCTTTGATGTATGCCTATAACCTTTTTCTAAGATGTATCAGTTACGCGATCAAAAACTAAAAATGCAGTTCTACCTATATGTCAGAACTTTTTGTGTTAATTCATGAGAATCTTGTAAATTATTAGGTAATTCAAGTCCAACTGATTTCATCCACTGTGATATTGATTTCAAAATTGCACTATACTGATCTTCAACGAACTGACCAAGAGAGGCTACAAGCTTTGGGTCTCAGATCCTGCTGGAACTTTATGATAAGTTTTGGTTTGATATAACTAAAAGAAAGCGATAGCCTTAGAGTTTAATGCTGAGCAGTTTCCAAGTTAGAGCACATCACTTATTTCATATTTTTTTAAATTTTCAAGCAACTCTTAAACAAAAATTTTTCACTATGATACTAAAAAGTCTTTAAATGTAATTTATTTTTTTGCTATTGTTCTTCTTATTAATTATTAAATAACTGTACATGATTGACACAATAATTCATATAATAGCTTACATGATTTTTACATTGTTTGTTGGCAAATTTTTGTAAAAAATTTGCCAACAGAATCATCATGTAAAAATCATGCAAGTTATTATATAAATCATTGTGTCATGTTTGTAAAGTTATTTAATAATTTGTCTAGAAAGTAAACTGTCAGGTAACTCGACCATTTTATTAAACTTTCTTGTTTAAAAATTTTGCATGAAATTGAATCTGTTCTTTTATTAATAAATGATGTTGATTTCAGATATAAGAAGAATAGCAAGAAAATAAATTCCATTTAAAGACTTTTAATATCAAAGTGAAAAATTTTTGTTCAAGAGTTTGTTAAAAATTTTAAAAAATATAAAATAAGTCAGCTGCTCTAACTAGGAAACTGCTCAGCGTTAGACTCTGAGGCTGGAGCTTTTTTTAGTTATAACGAACTAAAACTTATCATAAAGTTTCAGCCAGATCTAAGACCCAAAGCTTGTAGCCCCTCCCGGTAAGATACAAAGAGACACGAGTTCAGTTATATATCACTGACAATAAGAAAAATTAAATAATAATATATATCAATCTCTATTATATGTTGATTGTAAATATTTTTTAAAATTAATTCCAAGTTCTTATACACAATTAAATTTAATTATTGCTATCATATCATGAGATTCAATGACAAATTGTCTGAAAATGTAAATTATGATAATCAATTTTCATAGAATTTTGTTTGTTACTAATATAAAAATAATAAATTACATTAAAAAAATATAACAAGGATCAGAATTAATGATTTTCTGAGACTAAACTTAATAATATACATCAGCATAGATACTTTAATCTTAACGAATCTCATTGAATGGAATTTAAGTCAGTGTGTGTTATACACTGAATCTATAAAAGAATATTATCATTTACCTGTTATATAGATCCATATTATAATATTATTCACCTGCATTGTTATAAAAAGAATGCTCGTTCTTTCTGGACTTATACTAATTATTACCTGTAATTGAAAAAAAAATTATTTCAAAGCATCAGTTTTATTATTTAAAGAAATCTTTTTCAATTTGTGAACATGAAATAAAATAAAAACTTATCTGACTCATCGTCTCCATAGTCTGATATCCACAGGAACTACTTTGGTAAGGTAAGAATCATAAAATTGAAGATGAAAATGAAATTTTCAATAAACAATATAAGTATAATTATATTGAATAAATATTGTTTATATAATAAAAAATGAACTAAATTCACAAACTTAAACATTTTTCCTTAAGAGCATGACGGAGGTCCCCCTTCTCAAATAGTCTAGTAATATTTTAATTCCAAGTATACGTGCAAACAGTACCCTATTGAAAATGTATGCATTTTTCCAATACGTATTTTTACTATGTATCATAATTACATAACAGAATTACGTAACTCCATACGTAGCTAAGTGTTCGAATTTGTGACATAATTCTTATATGTATTTATTTAAAAAATACGTAACTTTGATACATTTTCATTGTAAAAGTACGTTATTTTTAGACTTATATATAGTTAAAATATGTATCCTCTATTAGCATATTTTAAGTGCATATAGGTCTAAAAATTACGTACTTTTACAAGAGTAACGTATCAAAGTTAAGTATTTTTTAAATAAATACGTATAAGAATCACGTCACAAATTGGAACACTTAGCTACGTATGGAGTTACGTAATTCTATTACGTAATTAAGATACGTAGTAAAAATACGTATTGGAAATACGTATATATTTTTAATAGGGTACGGTAAATCGAATTTTTTCATTACAGTAAGAAAATTTGTGAGTTTAAACTTGAGTGCGGAAAACTAAAGAAATTTACCAAAATACTAGGAATAAAAAGTTACTTGCAATCTTTTAATAAATAGTATTTTGAGGTGAAGTTTATCGAGTTTTATGTCTAATTTCCATTCGAATCTTATAAAAAAATAAAAAACACAATTGATTTCTTATTTCACTAAAATAATTCTCTTAATATACTCTAGTGCGTACAAGTCATTATATTTGTTTAAATAATAAAATTAAAAAGTTATCAATAAAAAGAGCAAAAATTGTTTCCAACAGCTCCGACGACCCGTTAAAGGTTTTAAATATGTTAAAAAAATTTGCATGTTATAATTAAAATATAGACAGGATTTTTATTTATAGTATATTTAAAAATTTAACATCGATATAAAAAAATGTAAAAACATAGATATAATAATTAATCAATTACTGTTACTTCAATTGAGTCTACTGAACTAGAAAATAATTTGCATTTTACTTTGCCATTTGCTATTGGACTAATAAAATGTTGCTTTTGTAAGTTTTTCACCCTGTTTCTATTTTTAAAACGATTCTGCAGTTTTTTTAAATTTTTATTGTAATCTGATTCTGGCGAGTAAGCAAAATCAACATTTGTATAGTTTCCTTTATTTTTCAACCACTCGTACAATGTAACTGCATCCAAAATTTGTTGCGTTGCTGGAAGTGTGAGACTTGCTTTAGCTGCAGCTCTTTTAACAGAACCACCTACTCCGTCACATGCACCTTTACCATGTGCAGTTGGAAAAAAATGCCACTCTGCAGATATCCTAAAATCATCACTATGATAATAAATATTTAAAATGTTTTTAAAATTCTTAAACTGCTGAGGGGCTCCGTCAGTAAAATAGTAAATATTTTTCAATCCTTTGAAATTTTCTTTTAAATATAGAATTAGTAGTTGCTGATAAGTATAAACTGCTACAGTATCGTGACTTAAATTATTTGAAATTAATACAAATGCTTTGCCTGATAATTGAGTATGTTCCACATAATAAATATATGTAACAAATACTGTCGCCTGGTCGTTATTCCAGTGAAACCCAGGTGGAGCGTTTTGAGCAACAAAAGCATAATTCTCTGAAAAATCTAGGCATACCATAAATTCATCCTCTTTGAATTCATTTTTTAATTTTTTAAAATATTCAGATTGTTCTATTGAAATAAAAGCATGTGGCTGTAAAGCTTTAATTTTATCACAAAATGATGGAATGAAATCATTTATTTATTTATTTATTGAAAACCAGTACAAAATCCTACAGAGGCAAAACAAAGTTTGCCTGTACATAGGGCTGGTGTAGAACTTACAAACTAAAATACAATTTTATAATATAAAAATAACATTGAAATGCAACAGTAATAAATTTTTACTATACGTAACTTAATTTATAATATTAAATTATAATATTATAATACTCTGATATAAGAACAATGTATAAATCACTTTTCTTTACATATTAGTTATCACCCAGTTCTTAAGTTTATACTTGCTTGATCCCTTCTTCATAGATAACACTTTGAGTTCCTTTGGTAGTACATTGAAAGTCTTGATTGCAACCATGTAACTATTCTTGTTACTTATAGCTTTGTTCATTTTTGGTAACGGGATACTCTTGTTTCTAGTACAGGTTGATCTAGTATTAAATATCACATTCAATTTTTCATAATGATAAATTAATGCCTCGCTAATATATGATTGTTCAATACTAGGAGGTCTGTTATCGATTAAAAATTTGTTTTTACTAATAATCTTCAATAATCTGTTTTGTAAACCCTGCAGCAGTTGTAAACAATTTTTATATGCACCACCCCAAGCGATGATGCCATATGTTGCCACACTATGGAAAAGTGCATAGTACAATGTTATTAATACTTCTCCAGTCATAAAACCAGAGAACTTGGCAAAAACATATGTCAAGTATTTTGTTTTGTTAATGATATAGTTAATGTGGCTGTCCCATTTCATATTATAATCCAGAAACAATCCAAGATATTTACTTTTATTTACTCTGTTTATGCTGCAGTTATTAATTTTTATACAAATTTCATCTGGTACACTATCGCAGTAATTTCCAAAACACATGTAGACTGTCTTGTTTATATTTAGAGAGAGCTTATTATAGTCCAGCCATTTAGCTACTTGCCTCAAATAATTATTCATCTTAGTTTCTGCCTGTTTTCATGTGCTATCCGATGAAATCACAGCCGTATCATCAGCATATGCAATCAAATTATCCATTGGCATATCTATAAGAAGATCATTCATGTACAACAAGAATAGCAATGGTCCCAGAATAGTCCCTTGCGGGACTCCAGTACTTAGTGATCTCGGGTCACTATTTATCTTATTGAGTTTAACAGTTTGTCTACGATTCGTTAGGTAACTCCTTAGTAGGTCCAATGCACTTCCTCTGATCCCATACTTGTACAACTTATCCAACAGTATACTGTGATCTACTGTATCAAACGCCTTAGCTAGGTCAAGAAATACAACTATTATTGGAATACTTTTATCTAGGTTATTATAAATTAAATTCGTTAAATGGTTCAAGGCGTCCTTAGTTCCTAAATTACTTCTGAATCCAAATTGGTTTTTTGCTAATATATTATGTTTTTTAATAAAATCACATATACGTCCATGTATAATCTTTTCAAATATTTTGGCGATGTTAGAGATTAATGAAATTGGTCTATAATTATTGACTTCACTTTTACCACCTGATTTATATATTGGAATTACCTCAGCCTGTTTCAGTGAATCAGGCCACATAGACCTTTCAATACACGTGTTAAATACATCAGACAATGGATCAGCTATATAATTTGACAATGCTTTTAAAACTTTCATATTTATTCCATCAACACCACCTGTTTTATCCTTCATTCCCATGATTATGTTTATGATTTCCAGTGCATTTACGTCCTCTACAATATTTTTTAAAATGGCTCTAGAAGTTAACACCCATCGTGCATAGATAACTTCTTCAATTTCTTTTTCATCAAAAATCATGGTCAAGTAAGACTCTAAGCGTTGAACACCAGAACATTTGTCGCAGTCACCAAAATAACATTTATATGCCATCGACATTTTATTTTTATTACAAATGATAAATTGCAAAATATCTTTATATGTCTTAAACTGGTGAGAATAGCCTTCTGTCATTTTTTCTAGATTACAACCTACAAAAGTGTTTTTTTTCTTTTAATTAATATTATAAAAATTTATCCGAGTAAAAAATGTTGAAAATAAATTGAAAATACCTGATATCATCAACTTGACATTTTGATGAATTGAACAAACACATACAGAATGTGTACCACTGCTACCAGCTAATACACAACATTTAGGTTTCAATTTGGCAAATGTAGAAAATCCTATTGGAATATCAGATGAAAATTGATTACAAAATAATCTGTACAACTCTTTCAATGTACAAAGCAGAAGACGTTTTTGATCATAAACAATATTGCTCTCCTCATCCTTGTACTTAACACAGTCTTTTTTTCCAGGTAATATACAGGTATTTTCTTCACTTGTATAAAAATTTATTACATTTTGCTTAGTTGTTTCAGAAACAAGATTTCCTAAAATTATTTTTCATTGATATTAATTTTTACCAGGATAATATTCAACCAATTATATTTTATTTTAATAATTATTGCCAAAATTTAATTGTACTTCATTTATATAACAAATTGAAATGTTCTATTAAATTTATTTAAATTATGTTTCATTTTTTCACCTATTATTTTTTTATGAATATTTTTAATTACCTTTTTTTATAGATGGTTTTGCTAGAGGACCTGCTTCAGTTTGCAATTTTTTTGACATGTTAATCAAATAATTTGTAGTACCAAAATGTTTTTTTATTTCATCATATGACCAAGTTAATGGTAGCAGGGTCAGTATTTGGACTTTTTCTATTTTATGTGTATCTGTACTGCGGTATTACATCTTTAAATTCTCTAATAAATCTACAAACATCTTAAAATCTTTTACAGAAACCTCTACTTCATCTTCGTTGTCATGTAAAAGTTGTTCTACAAGCATTGGAATATCTGATGTATCTTCTAGTGATTCTGTATTTTGGGTGCTATCTATAGAACAATTAAAAGATATAAAGAAGTATTTGAATAAAAATATTAAAATTGTAAAAATATTTTACATAAAGAACATTACATGGTGATGTTTCAGTTGAAACGCAGACAGTATACATTTTTATCCTACATTTATAACAAATTCTATCATCAGGTGTTCATGGAGGTTCACAAGAAAATTTTTTAGTGAATTTCTCCAAGACTTGTTCTGATATTTTACGCAATGACTTTGCTGAACAAATCTCTTCACTGGCGAATGGCTTTCTGCATCTATTATAAGCTATACGTCTTTTCTTTTCTACATGGACGATTTCGGTTTCGCCAAGTGACATTTCCTCGCTCGACATTGTTTTGTAACCAATAATTAAAATCAATTATAAAGAAGTGAATAAACGAAGTCGAATATCAGACAGATCTACATCAATTTAATTAACACGAGTATTTGTAAGATATGTAATATTCGACTATTTATAAAATTAAAAAGAATGCTCACTTAATTTTTAAATTAAAAAAGCATAGGGTAAGTGTGCTAGTTACCGTGGGTTTAACGTAACCTCATACAGATTTTATCAAATTAAACAAATTTTTATATTATTGCTCGATAACTATTGATATCAGTTATAAACGTTGAAGCATCTTTTATTTAATAAACATGATTGATTAATTATGTATAGAAAAATGTTTGAAATATTATTAAAAATATAAGAATTGATGCATGCGTGAAATACCGTGCTGCTCAATTTTCAGATTTCTATATACCGTGTGTCAGTTTCCGCGCCCCAACTCAATGCGGTTTGTCAGTAAGCAAGCCCTCGACCAAATATCGAGCGTCGAATACCGTGCATTTTTCGTCGATTTATCTTTTTTTGAGGTTATGTTTTCTTCGATGCTCACATGTTAGAGGGCACGATAACTAAGATTATACCAAAACATTGGTTTAGTTATCGTGCACGGTAATTGAATCATATGCTTAAATCTGTTCCAGTTACTATATTTTATAAATAAATAATAAAAAATAATTTAAAAACGCAAATTGTAAGTTTTTTCGAAATTTGTAAGTATTTTATTTTAGTAAAATGCATTTACATATTATTAAAATACATTTTTTAAAACTTTAAATGATTGAATTAAACATGCAATCCTTAAGCTTTTTGATAACGCGCGCACTAAAAACGCATAAATCACGTTACAAAAATTTCAAACATTATTTATACAATATAAAACGTCGATAAATTAAATTTTTATTCTTCTAATAGTTAAATTATACTTCAAAAATATTAAAAAATTTTTTTTGTATTATTGATTAAAGCTTAAACCTATCTTAATGTATTAAAATATCGAAGGAGCACGATAGTCGGGGGGGCAACGATAACTGGGACATTTACCCTAAATAAAATATTGATGATTACATTAACTTATATGAATTTAATTAAAAAAATAATACCGTTAATACTGTTTATATAAAAACTGTTTACAAACATTTATTTTAAATGATAACGGTGCGATCGTACCTACCAGTCTTAAAACTCCCGTGGGCTCGAATTTGTAATCAACATTCAGTAATCGAACAGCATTATAACTTACTCTCTTATAAGAGAAATAAAGACAAAATGATGTTTAATAACTGAGTATCAACTTGTATGCACCGTTATCATTTAAAATATACGTTTGTAAACAGTTTTTATATAATAGTATAAACAGGGGCCTAAGGCTCGAATTTATAGTCGACACTCAACACTCAACACTCCGATCTCAACCCTCAGATCTCAAACTTTCCTTGTTCCGTGTTCCCTATAAAACATGTCTACGTGTATAGGAAATACAAAACAAGGGAAGTTTGAGATCTGAGGGTTGATATCTGAGTGCTGAGTGTTGAGTGTCGACTATAAATTCGAGCCTTATTCTGAAACTTTTCTTCTCGAGCAATAGGTTCGTGTGTAAGTGGAACTGTATACTCATTAAAAGGAGAAAGAATACTACGAGACCCCTTGTCTATCTGTTTGTAATTACACTTGCGCATATGCAAGTAAAAAGAGATAGAGAAAGGTCCCATTGCATTCTTTCTCTTTCTAACGAGTATACGGTTTTTTACTAAATATTTAAGTGACAACAAATTTCTGTTAGTGATTGTGGATTATGTAAAATCCATGTTATTAACAGCCTGCTTTTTAATCTTGGTATTCGTTATTTACATCAATAATGTATAAAAAAATTCCCAAAATAAATATAATATGTAAATAAACAATAACAGCCAATTATCGTTTATTGTAAATATGTCTTTGTAAGTATTGCTTGTTATTTTTAATTTAAAATAATACAGTATCCAATAATTAAGTAATTATACTAATATAAATTTTCTCAGATATACTTTAAATCACCTAAAATGTTAAGAGAAGATTTATTTATGAGTTATTTTCAAGAAAATTATACATATTGACATAACTGTAAGTCATTTGAAGCGGGTTCTGGGAGTTTAAAAAAAACATAAAAAAAGGAAGTTACATAGAAAAAATTCGTGTAGCTATTACTAATGAAGTGAATGGAAGTAGTTCCTGTATTGGATATTAGACTATGAAGACGATGAGTCAGATAAGTTTTTATTTTATTTCATGTTCACAAATTGAAAAAGATTTATTTAAATAATAAAACTGATGCTTTGTAATAATTTTTTTTTCAATTACAGGTAATAATTAGTATAAGTCCAGGGTGAACGAGCATTCTTTTTATAACAACACAGGTGAATAATATTATAATATGGATGTATATAACAGGTAAATGATAATATTCTTTTATAGATTCAGTGTATAACACACACTGACTTAAATTCCATTCAATGAGATTCGTTAAGATTAAAGTATCTATACTGATGTATATTATTAAGTTTAGTTTCAGAAAATCATTAATTCTAATCCTTGTTATATTTTTTAAATGTGTTTTATTATTTTTATATTAGTAATAAACAAAATTCTATGAAAATTGATTATCATAATTTACATTTTCAGACGATTTGTCATTGAATCTCATGATATGATAGCAATAATTAAATGTAAATGTGTATAGAAACTTGGAATTAATTTTAAAAAATATTTACAATCAACATATAATAGAGATTGATATATATTATTATTTAATTTAATTTCTTATTGTCAGTGATATATAACTGAGCTCGTGTCTCTTTGTATCTCACCAGAATGGGCTACGAGCTTTGGGTCTCAGATCTGACTGGAACTTTATAATAAGTTTTAGTTTTCAAGTTAGAGCAGATGACTTATTTCATATTTTTTAAAATTTTCAACAAACCCTTGAACAAAAATTCTTCACTTTGATACTAAAAAGTCTTTAAATATAATTTATTTTCTTGCTATTCTTTTTATACCAGAAATTAACATAATTCATTAATAAAAGAACAGATTCAATTTCATGCAAAATTTTTAAACAAGAAAGTTTAATAAAATTGTCGAGTTACCTGACAGTTTACTTTCTAGACAAATTATTAAATAACTTTACAAATATGACACAATGATTTATATGATAACTTGCATGATTTTTACATGATGATTCTGTTGGCAAATTTTTTACAAAAATTTGCCAACAAATAATGTAAAAATCATAAGTGATGTGCTCTAACTTGGAAACTACTCAGCGTTAGACTCTGAGGCTATAGCTTACTTTTAGTTACATCAAACCAAAACTTATCATAAAGTTCCAGCAGGATCTGAGACCCAAAGCTTGTAGGCTCTCTTGGTCAGTTTGTTGAAGATCAGTATAGTGCAATTTTGAAATCAATATCACAGTGGATGAAATCAGTTGGACCTGAATTACCTAATAATCAACAAGATTCTCATGAATTAACACAAAAAGTTCTGACATATAGGTAGAACTGCATTTTTAGTTTTTGATCGTGTAACTGATACATCTTAGAAAAAAGTTATAGGCATATATCAAAAGTTTGGTCCACTCTGAACCTTTCAGAAGATATTTTTCCATATTTTTAAATATTTGTTAAGTTTAGAACTATTTCTATGAATGCTTACAAAGATATATGTGCAACAGATAAGTGCAAGTTGACATTTGAATGAGTAACTGTAGCTAAAAATCACATTTTTCATGATTTTTAGTTGGATTTGCATTGTTTAAAAAAAAACAAGAAGCCGCACCACTCTGAAATTTTTAAGGTATATTTGTACATGTATAACCTACTCCGATGATCTTCCCTGACCAGATATCTTGGTTCGAAAACCCAAAACTTGTATTTCAATGATTCAAATAGTTTTAGCTCAGCGGACAGCTACATTAGCACATTGGAATAACTTTTTTCTGAAAATCTAGAATACATTAAAGAAAAAAGTTTCTTAGTAATGTATTCCTTAAATCCAACCCAAATGAGTGATTTAAGCCTGAAAATAGTCAAAAATGTCAAAAATATGATTTTAGCCCAACTTGGAAGCTTTGTAGCTCTGAAACTAGTCCCTAAAAATATCTACAAAAATTCTGAGTGGTCCAGAATACAAAAAAGAAGCATTTTACAAATTTTTAGCGAAAAAAAATTTTTTGTCCACTAATTTCACAGAGAATGGGCTATATATATATGCGACATTTCACACTAACTGGAAAAACGTAAAAACATTCTGAAACTCTAAGAATATATTTTTCTTGTTACCCAAAATATAAAAAAAAATTTTCAGGGATTTAGATTAGAAGGATCAAGAGCTATAGATCCTTGAAATTTGGAAATTTTTCAAAATTTTTGGAAAAGTACCAACATAATCATTTTTTTTCTGAAAATCCTGATGTTTTAGAGAGAAATTCATAAGAATACTTCTTGTTGTAAATGCAGAGCAGAGTTAGCATGATTCTTTACAGACCTGAATTTTGAAGTTTTCCATTGGTTCTTATATGTATTACATGGTAATTGAAATTACTCATTGTTCGTCACTTCAGAAATTTCTTTGCGCGGGCTTATTTTTTTCTATTCTACATAAACTTTAAAATGAATTCTTGATCATGTAAGTCAGAGCCATCAATAAGGAGTTATGACAGTTTAAAATATATGTTTTCATGTATCATTTATTTTCAATGGAAAAATTAATCATACATGAGAATATACATTTATATTCAATATCAAAAATAAATCATACATTAAAATATATATTTCAAACTGTCAAAACTCCTTATTAGAGGCTCTTTCTTACAAAGCAATTTCTGAAGTGGCAAACAATGAGTAATTCCCACATAGCACCAAAGCTTCCAGTAAGCTTCCAAGAAGTTTCCATAAAAGGTTCGGAAACTTCCCGAGAGCTTCCATGTAAACTTCCTGGAAGCATAAAATGTCCCGCGCACTTTTCATTCGAAAAGATTCAATGAAAGCTTCCGTGGAAGAAATCAGTAAGCTTTCATGGAAGCTAGCATTAAGGTCTTTTTGAATCTCACAAAAAGTTTCCACGGAAGATTGCCGCAAGGTTCCAAAAGTACTTCATGGAAGCTTCCACGGAATAATGCAAAAAGCTTACATGCAAGCTTCCGTGAAAGCTTCAATTAAAGCTTTCTGGAAGCGTAAAATGTCCAGCACACTTTTTTTCAGAAAGATTCAATGGAAGATTCCAGGAAGCTTCCATGGAAGCTAGTATAAAAGCCTTTTGAATCTTACAAGAAGCTTTCAAGGAAGATTACCGTAACGTTCTAAAAATACTTAATGGAAGCTTCCATAAAAAAATGCTAGAAGCTCCCAGAATGATTCCAGTGTAAGGTTTCCGGAGGCTTTGGGGAAGTCAACAATTCAAATATGATTTGCTTAATTTTATCCTTTTTTACCGTTCGAAAGGTATTGTGTTACGATTCTGTTCAACATTCTATTTTTCATTTTATATTTTAAAATATTTGCTGTGCAAAACACATATTTACTTACAACATACTATTTTACATACTATTATATCATATTATACTTTAATACATATTCACATATATTAGGATTTACGTATAATTATAAAGACGCATTTACATTTTCAGGGCAGGCGCTGTGGGTACATACTCAAAACCGCCAACGTTCGACTTATATAGTAAGTGTGGTATCATCTCACCACTTAGGGACAAAACGCCCACTAAACGCGTATCCCCCTGTAGGCGTAAATGCGAATCGAAGGTGACGGACTTGTATGATATTTGTCGGTAGTTCAATTTCCGACTAAACATAATTTTTTTTTTTATAATTTATGTTGCACATGTATATATTTCACTATTTTTTTTAATTTAAATATTTTTTATGTATATAAATAAATGTATATGTACATGTACCTACGTATTATTCACATACAAACATTTTCATGCTATCTGAAGTCGAAAAATTCATTTTATATAGATTTTAAAATAAATTTATTTTAAAAAAATTGAATAAATAATACAATACTCTTTCTTAAAAGTTGAGTTCAATTAAAGACTTTTCTTTAAAAAAGCAACGAAATGTTTTGTGTGCTTATTTACCATCTTAAATTAATATTAAAAGAAATTTTTTATCCAAAGTTATACAATTATAGAAACTTCTAATCATTTAATTAATTTAATTTTATTTAATTTGTAATCTGTTTTATTCATATTCATATAATAATCCGATATTAATTTTTAATATTAAAAAGAATATCTTTATAATTTTTAATATTAAAAAGAATATCTTTATACATTAATTTAACAACAAAGACTATATTTTTAATTTATAAATGGGGAATTATTATATAAATACGGAAAAAGCAGATTACAAATTGAATGAATGAATTTTTATAATTATGTAACTTGGGGTAAAAATTTTTTATTACTATTAATTTTTAGTTAATAAAAGAACACAAAATATGCTTTTTGAGGAAAAATCTTTTATTTGATAAAAGTCATGTATTCAAAACATTGTAAAGATATTTAGACTTTGTAATTAATTTATTTAATTTATAAAATTCTATTAAATTAACGACTTTCTCTTTAAAAAAAAACATTTGTTTTTGTTCTTTTTTATTAAATAAAATCAATAATAATAAAAATTCTTCATCGAAAGTTCTACACAATTATAAAAAATTTTTAATCATTCAAAATGTAATATGTTTCACTTCATATTTAAATAATCTACCATAAATTTTGTAAATTAAACAGAATGTAAGACGATGATTACGCCTGTGCCGTTCTTGGTACCATTCTCCCGACAATCAAGCGTACGAATATAATTTCTGTTAAGAAAATTGCTAAACATGACAATGTAAACGAGGTGCCTACAGAGCGTGAGATCAGTGGCGGCCCGAGGGGTTCATTCTCATTGCTGGTTAGACTTTCTGAGGAGGACCTGGTGCAAAAGGTGATTGAAGCTAAACGACAATTCACAGGTTATTCGACGGCGGATCTTAATCCCTCCCTCCTTAGCAGTCTTTCTTCCATCAAACACCACAGCTTGATATTTATTAATGAATTTTTGCCTAGAGAGAAATATGCTAATTTTAAAAAATTGAAAAAGTATGCCAAAGAAAAAGGCTTTAAATTTGTTTGGCACAGACATGGCAGATTTCTGGTGAGGAGGGAGAGAGGGGAGAGAGCACACAACTTTTTTAATGAAAATCACTTAGATAATTTATTGATAGATAGCAAGAAACTAGATCACGGTGTAAATGCAAATAAAGACAATTCTGAAATTCTATCGAATATTAAGTGCAATAATAATAAATGTGATACTAATACTACTAAAGCCTCTGATCATCAACGAAATATACTGGCGAATAATGGAGTAACGTCAAGTGTGGCCTCTCCCCAATGACTGCGCCTGGCCTCCTCAGGGGGTCGTACAGGGAGGAGGGGTGAACTGCGAGCATGCTTTCTGAATGTGACCTCTTTGAGGGCTCACATTGGGCAGGTACGTGAATTTCTGAGTGATGGTCCCTCTTACGACATATTTGGAGTGGCTGAGACCTGGCTGGGTCCATCTGTTTCGGATGACGTCATTCGGGTCAAGGGGTATAAAGTATTCAGACAGGACAGAAACTTGCGTGGTGGAGGAGTTGCCTTGTATATTAAAGATAATTTAAAGTGCACTATTTTGGCTACTTCGGATACTCAAACTAATCATAGTGAAGGTAAACCGGAGGTACCTGAATATATTTTTTGTTCCGTGCAATTGGGCAGCTCCGAAGCTGTGCTAGTTTCTGTTATTTATCGACCTCCTGCAATTTCCTTTTTTAGAAATACTGATTTTTTGGATAACTTAAGAAATTTTTCCTCTGAATACTCTCATAAAATCATAATGGGAGACCTGAATGCCGATCTCCTGCGTGAGAGCAGTGATGCCAAATTTATTAATAAATTATCGGCTGAGCTTTCGTTACAGTTGGTTCAGCACGGTGCCACGCATCATACTCCGACGTCTTACACGTGGATTGACCTGATTCTTGTGGACGATAATGACACAGTACTTGACGCACGCAACTTACCGGCGAATTTTCACAGTCGGCACAATTTAATTGATGTATGCATTTCTTGTAATTTTATGAAGATAGATGAAAAGATAATTAAGTATAGGAATTATAAAGATATCTGTCCGAACTTATTGGTGCAGAGTTTGGCCGGCTGTGATTGGACGCCATTTACAGTTGACCCGGAATCTGCGCTTGGCTGCCTCTGCGACAACCTTACGGCAGCAATACAAAATCTGGTGCCACTAAAATCACTTAAAATTGGTAAAGATAAATTTCCTTGGATAGATAAAGAGTTGTCGCAGATGCGGCACAAGAGAGATGCCACGTATCGTAGGTTTAAACGGACGAAGGAGGAGCGTTATCTCTCCGAATTCTTGAAACTGCGTAAAACTATAGACGAACAGACAGAACATGCTAAGACAAATTATTATCATAATAGACTGTTTGATGCTCTTGCTAGAGGTAATGTCTGGAAGGAGTTAAAAGACCTGGGACTCCTCTCTGGACCTCAAGGGGACTTGAATGGATTCATTCCTGATGAGCTTAATGCACATTTTGCGGGAGTGTCAGTCTCGCCATACGATGATACTGCGGAACGTAAGAAGATTCTTTCGGAGTGTAGTGAAAGTGGCTTTGCCTTCAAGCCAATTAATATTAATGATGTAATCCTTGCGATTTCGCATTTTTCATCACAGGCTTGTGGCGAGGATGGCATTCCTTAGAGTGTGATACTTAAAGCACTACCGTTTATAGGAGAGCATCTTGTGACTCTTTTCAATTCCTCTTTTGCGCGGGGGATCTTCCCTTGCCTTTGGAAGCGTGCACGCATTGTGCCTTTAAAGAAGTGTCCTGCACCTTAGATGCCTAAAGATTTTAGGCCAATAGCAATATTATGTTTTCTTTCAAAGGTTCTGGAGAAGATTGCCCATGACCAACTGCAAGAGTACATGACGACACACAAAATACTTGACTCTTTGCAGACTGGCTTTAGAAAGCACCATTCTACGCAGACCGCCATACTTAAACTTACAGACGACATAAGATCAGGTCTTGACAAGAAACTTGCCACGTTACTACTTCTATTTGACTTTAGTAAGGCTTTCGACACGATCTGCCCCTCCAAATTGCTTGCGAGGCTTAGATCGATGGGGCTTTCCAGGGCTGCACTTGAATGGATTAGCTCCTATTTATCAGGTAGGAAACAAATGGTTTCTACACACTTAAAAGAGGATTCAGATTGGCTAACAACCAATCTAGAAGTTCCACAGGGTTCAGTGCTGGGGCCTCTGTTGTTTTGCCTTTACATTAATAACATACGTGACACACTCGACCTCTGTTTCGTCGAGCACATATTATATGCTGATGACCTCCAAATCTATACTCAGGTCCCTTATGAACATGTGAATGAAGGTATTCGTATTTTGCGGAGGGCGGCCAGGGCGGTGTCGGGGTGGGCTGTCGATGCTTCTCTCACATTAAATGCAAGCAAAACTAAAGCAATCGTTTTTGGCAGTAGTCGATTTATTAATGACTTCTATACTGGTGAGTCAAGAACGATTGAGCTTGAGGGTGGTGTCGACATATCTTTCTCTGATACCGTTGTGAGCCTTGGTGTTGTGCTTGACGCTAGGTTGTCATGGGAGCCGCACATTAATATGGTGACTAAAAAATTTAATAGGGTAATGTATAGTTTGCGGTTTTTCCGTCGGTACACCACTGAGGCCCTGCGTAAACAACTCGCAGCCGCCTTGTTGTTTCCGCACCTCGACTATTGCTCAGTAGTTTTGCTCGATGCTTCGCAGGGGTTGAGAAGACGTTTACAAAGACTACAAAATTCATGTGTGAGATATGTAATGGGTGTGAGAATGGGCGATCATATCTCTCCTTATAGAGCTGCTCTTGGTTGGCTGCGTACTGATTCAAGGAGACAGTATTTTATGGCTGTACTTATGTACAAAATCGTGCGCATGAATACTCCAGAGTATCTAGTGAGTCTCTTTACTAGATATGTACCTAGGGTAGCCACTAGGGGAGAGATTAAGGACTTCGCGGTGCCCTTCATGCGTACCGAGACTGGAAGAAATTCCTTTCAAGTTCAAGGTGCGCATTTTTGGAACTCCCTGCCTGCCGATATAAAAAATCTCCCATCGCTCGGCAGGTTCAAATCGGCTTTGAGGAGGTACTTACTCGACCTCGAGTGATCTTAATTTTAAGTATTTTAATTTTATGTTAATTTATTTTGTTTTGTCTTATATATAGATTTAAGGTGTGAATGTATTTATTAGCGCGAATGATGGTTGAATGAATGCAGAAAGAATGAGTGATTCTGTTTCTTTTTATTAATAGTTATGACATCTTCGGTATCAAGTTTTTATTCTTTGAATTTTATTATTATATTATTTTTTATTATTTATTGTTGCATTGTTTTGTCCAATTTTATTTTCATTTGATGTCATGACTATGCTTTATGCTTTATCTTTTAAATTGTGTTATTTGATTTTAATTTGATTTTAATTTCATGACTGATAGATATTTAAGACTGTTTTCATTGTAATTTATGTTTTCATGCTTTCTGCGTGTATTTAGAGTAGTCTGTGATATCGCTTTTACATAGTGACTTACTGATACAGTATTATATATTAATTTTAATATTTGACTGTGATATCTTATCATATTATGTGCAATACTTTATACAGAATTATTATTTATTGCTTGATGTATTACATGCCTTTTTGTACTCTTTTACAAAATAAATTGATATCTATCTATCTATCTAATACATTAATTTGATAGGAAAAAAGACAATATTTTTTATCTATAAAATTAAATTAACGTAAGGCAGACACTACACCTGTACTCATAAATATTGCCTAAATTTTCATTTTATTGTAAAATTTTAGAAAAAAAAAATGCATTAGCTTATAGTATGTACCATGAAGATTATTCTATGAATTTTCTAAATAAATTCATTCATCAGTTATTTAAAATCTTGAAGTCCAATGATATATATAAAAATTATTCGACTTTGTACCAGGAATACAAAATTTCTATAAATAAAGGAATAGATTTATTTAAAAATTCAACTGAATAATTTTCATGACATTTACTACAAACTAATGTATTTTTTTTTCTGAAACTTTGTAATAACTTTCCGTGAACATTAATATATCCTTCCTGTAATATTCTGTGAAAGGCTGCAAAAAGTTTGAATAGAATTTTCCGCAAAATGTTACTGCAAGCTTCCTGCAAAATGTAAAGTAATCTTTCAAATAACATTCGGATATAATTTTTCGGAAGCTTACTGGAAGCTATCTTGTAATATTCCATTTGGCACTCATGGAATATTACACGAAAGTTTCCCTTAACCTTCCGTAAGGCTTACATAAAAGATTCCCATGAAATCTTCCTGAAACTTTTATTTAGCTTCCAAAAAGCTTACAGAAAATCTTCCTGATAAGTTACTGGTAACCTTTCGTAAACAATAAAATGTTTTTCCTATAACATTCCACGGAAGGCTGCAGGAAGTTTGAATGGAGTCTTGCACAAAATATTACCGAAAGCTTCCTGCAAGATATAATATAATCTTCCGAATAACGTTTCTACAATATTGCATGTAATCTTTCAGAAAGCTTACTGGAAGCTATTTTGTAATGTTTCATTTAGCCCTCATGGAATATTACATGTTAACTTCTCTGAACCTTCCGTAAAGCTTATATGAAAGATTCCAATGGAAGCTTCCCGAAACTTTCATTTAGCTTCCGAAAAGCTTACAGGAAATCTTCCTGATAAGTTACTGGTAACCTTTCGTAAACAATAAAGTATTTTTCCTATAACATTCCACAGAAGGCTGCAGGAAGTTTGATTGGAATCTTGCACAAAATATTACCGGAAGCTTCCTGCGATATATAATGTAATCTTCCGAATAGCGTTTCTGTAATATTGCATGTAATCTTTCAGAAAGCTTTCTGGAAACTATTTTGTAATGTTTCATTTCGCCCTTACATGTTAGCTTCTCTGAACCTTTCGTAAAGCTTACATGAAACATTCCAATGGAAGCTTCCCGAAACTTTCATTTAGCTTTCGAGAAGCTTACAGGGAATCTTCCTGACAAGTTACTGGTAACCTTCTGTAAACATTGAAATATTTTTCTTGTAACATGCCGTGGAAGGCTGCAGGAAGTTTGAATGGAATCTTCCACAAAATATTACTAGAAGCTTCCTGCAAGATATAGTGCAATTTTCCAAATAACTTTTCTGTAATATTGCATGTAATCTTTTTGGAAGCTTACTGGAAGCTATTTTGTAATGTTACATTTAGCCCTCATGGAATATTACATGTTAACTTTCCTAAACCTTCCGTAAAACTTATATAAAAGATTCCAATGGAAGCTTCCCGAAAATTTTATTTAGCTTTTGGGAAGCTCACAAGGAATCTTCCTGACAAGTTACTGGTAACCTCCCGTGAACATTGAAATATTCTTCCTGTAACATTGCGTTGAAAGCTGCAGGAAGTTTGAATGGAATCTTCCACAAAATATTACTGGAAGCTTCCTGCAAGATATATTGCAATTTTCCAAATAACGTTTCTGTAATATTGCATGTAATCTTTTTGGAAGCTTACTGGAAGCTATTTTGTAATGTTCCATTTAGCCCTCATGGAATATTACATGTAAGCTTCCCTGAACCTTTCGTAAAGCTTACATGAAAGATTCCAATGGAAGCTTCTCGAAACTTTCATTTAGCAGAAGCTAAGCTTGTAGTAAGCTTCCCAGAAGGGAAGCTTACTAGAAGCTTACATTGGAATCTTTCTCGAATCTTTCTATGGAAGCTTCCTGAATCTTTCGTGCTATGTGGGTTTCAATTACCATGTAATACATGTAAGACCCAATAGAAAACTTCAAAATTTAGCTCTGTAAAAAATAATGCTAACTCTCCTCTTTATCTAGAACAAGAAGAATTCTCATAAATTTCTCTCTAAAACATCAAGATTTTCAGAAAAAAAATCATAAAGTTGGTACTTTTCCAAAAATTTTGAAAAATTTCCGAATTTCAAGAATCTATGGCTTTTGATCCTTCCAATCCAAATTCTTGAAATTTTTTTTTTCACATTTTGGATAATAAACAGAATATATTTTCAGAGTATCAGCGATTAAAATTTTTTTGCTCTTCCAGTTGGTGTGAAATGTCCCATATATATATATGTATAGTACCGGGCAATAATTCTGAGCAGGTTATCAAATTTTTGCTCCGACTTTGAAAAAGCGTATCTTGTTCAATTTTCATCCTACAAAAAATTTAGAAAAAGCATTTTAAAGTATTCTTTAAATGCTTTCTTTTTAGCTTACTTACATTTTTTTAACGATATTTAAATATAATTAAAAAATTTTTGTAAAAATAGCTGCACATAGCATTTTTTAAGCCCTTTCTAAATCTTTTTTCGAATTTTTTCTAGCTCAATTACTTAAAAAACTACAGCTGATTGAAAAAAAATGCAAAAATGAAAAAAATTTCAAAATTGCCAAAACGATTATTTTTTTTTAAAGTATTGTTAAAAAAATGTAAGTAATCTAAAAAGAAAGCATTTGAGGAATACTTTAAAATGCTTTTTATAAATTTTTTCTAGGATGAAAATTGAAGAAGATACGCTTTTTGCTAAGTCGGAGCAAAAATTTGATAACCTGCTTAGAATTATTGCCCGATACGGTATATATATATATATATATATATATATATATATGTATATATATATTTGCCGAAAATAACCATTTTTTATCGTTATATTATTGTTACAAATTTTATCATTATTTATTTATCATATAACAATTAATTCATAGCATTTTTTATAATTTCTTTTATTTTTCATCTTTTTAAGTAAAAAATCAGTAACTTAAATTAGTTAATATAAAAGTAATTCTGTTGTGAATATCTTTGAAAGAAGTTTATCAAAAATGAATCGAAATTCTTAGAAGAATTTTAATTTTTAATAATGGTCTTAACTGAGAAAGATAAATTGATTGTTAATGGACAGGGATTGTATAGTGGAATTGTTTTCATGTTAACTGATGTTCATATATAAGAATTTAATAATATCTCAAACCAGTGCACCTCATTCAAGATGCAATTAACTTCACTGATTCAAAGACCACAATATATTAATTTAGTACCGATTGATGGAGAATATGTACAATTATTATTTTCCGGAAATTTAGAAAAGGGTCACCGGATTTGTGTGTATTATAATAATAAGGTAATTCATATATATGACAGTTTAAATCTTAAATATCTACAAGATGAGCATAAGATTTATATAAACAGATTATTTCCAAACAAATCAGAATTGAGCATAGTATTCAAAACAGTACAATCACAAACAGATAATTATGATTGTGGTATTTTTGTAATTGTTTTTGCTGTTGGAATACCTCATAATTTAGATCCATGTTGTTTAAGATATGATGTTTTTCAAATGCGATCACGTTTATCAAGAATTTTCAAAACGCAACAAATAAGAATGTTTCCAGTTTTACAAAATTATAATGATGCTAATATTAATTACGATAATCCAACGGACATGATAAGGAGGAGTTTTTGTCATGAGCAACGTCTAAATCAAATACTATTAAATTTAGATTTCGCCGAGCTTGAACTATTAGAAAAAAAACTCACAAATGCATTTATTGGCAGAACAAAAAAAAGACCATGGAAATGTATCGTAAACAAAAGAATTCCAATCACGAAACAATTTTGATGGAAATTGACAATAACATTTTAGATACAAATTTTTTAAAACCAAATAATGATATAACTGGAATCGATGATATCCACTTAAATTATAACGATGATAAAATTAGGATGGTTGAGATTAAATTGAATAAAGAAAAAAAGAATCAAAGAAAATAGATGAAAAAGAAGCTTTATTTATAACAGGACTTAAGAGTATGACGAAGCTGCCTGCTTTCTAATAATATTTCCAATCCTAACTTATGAATGAACGATGCGCTTAATCGAATTTTTTTGCTACAAAGTAAAAATCTTATATTATATTAAAGTGAAACCATTTTTTTCTCCGTTTCTCCGGTTCTCCGGTTCTCCGCATTTTATAAATGTGTCTTTCTTGGGCCTTATATTTCCTTGGGCCTTTTATTTTTTTGGGCCCAATATTTTTTCGGTCTCTATATTTTTTGGGCCTTATAATTTTTTGGGCCTCATATTTTATTGAGCCTTATACTTTCTTGGGCCTTATATTTTTTGGACCTTATAATTTTTTGGACTCTATATTTTTTTGGGCCCAATATTTTTTCGGTCTCTATATTTTTTGGGCCTTATAATTTATTGAGCCTAATACTTTCTTATGCCTTATATTTTTTTGGGTCTTATAATGTTTTGGACTTAATATTTTTGTGGGCCCAATATTTTTTCGGTCTCTATATTTTTTGGGCTTATATTTTCTTGAGCCTTATATTTTCTTGTGCTTTATATTTTTTTGATTCCTACATTTTTTTGGTCAATATGTTTTCTAACGTAGCGTTTCATCCAAACCTGTATACTTTTACATTGGATTCTTCAGTGGAGCGTATTTTTATAATGTTTTATACAGGCTCCGCTCCAGACAGCTATAATATTTTTTTTTTATTTCAAATGCAATGTTTTAACGTCTCATTCTTACACTAGACATTGCAAATCTAATAGCGCATTTCCATATGCAGCTGACTTAACAGCATATCCTCATATGCAGCCGATTAAACAGCGCATCCCAATATGCAGCCGATTCAACAGCGCATCCCAATATGCAGCCGATTCAACAGCATATCCTCATATGCAGCCGATTAAACAGCGCATCCCCATATGCAGCCGATTCTACAGCGCATCCCTATTTACAGCCGATTCAACAGCGCATTCCCTAACATAGTCGATTTAATAGCGTGTCCTCGTATGCAGCCGATTCAACAGCACATTTCCTTATGCAGCCGATTTAACAGCGCATCCTTTATACAGCTAATTTAACATCATATTGAACTATTTTGAAAGCATCAGTTGATATTTTTTTTTTTTAAATATCATATATTTTATTATATTTCGAGTTCAACTATTAACACAATCTAAAACATAAATATAAAATACATATTGGCATATTCTTCATAATATCTCTTTATAAACAATGTTTTTTGTATATATTGCGTTCTGATCATTTTTATTTTCTCCGTTGACAATAGCGTAGTCACCTAAAAATAATTTTAAATTGTTTTTAAATTTCGCCCTTGAAAAAGCAACATATACTTGCCCATGACTGAAAACTGGTGACGACAAATAAACACCAATTTTTTCATAAGATTGTCCTTGTGATTTATTAATAGTCATTGCAAATCCTAATCTAATAGAAAACTGATTTCGTTGCATATTGAATGAAATTTCTTCCGTAGATGGAGATAAATTTATTCTTGGAATGAAAACCAATTTACCTTTGTTTTGACAAGTTGCTAATTCCGCTTGAATGGAATATTTAAATTTTTTTTACTATCAACCTTGTTCCATTACAAAGTCCCTTATTGACATTTAAATTTCTTAAAAGTATAATGATAGCCCCTACTTTTAAATGTAATTTATGTGGTAGAAGTCCAAAACATTATTATTGATTTCAGTAACATCATTATTTTTAGGAGCTAAAATAACTTTTTCCGTTATATTTGTATTGTCTATTTTTATTGTTTTTCCGAATATTTCTTCGACAAGATTTTCTTCAATGATAAAATTATCTGGTATAGCACTTACTTCAATATCATCTTCAAAAACATCGCGGCGTTTTCCTTCTCCGATGTCAAATAACCATTGTTTAAAATTATTATCATTATCCGAAACTCGCAGATTTTCATTTAACTTCATTTGCTTAAAATTTTGCCATAATAAACTAAATTTAACTGAATTTTCAATGATGTTCATACGGCTACCATGTCGTACAATTGGTAATGTTTGCCTGAAATCTCCTGATATAATTACAGTTTTACCACCGAAGGGTTGGTTTACATTGCATAAATCTTGAAAAAGACAATCAACCGCTTCAAAAGCAAATTTTGAAGTCATGGATATTTCATCCCAAATAATTATTTGTGTTTCCTTTAATGGTTTGCCTTCTGCAGAATTAGGCTTAACATTACAAGTTGTACAATCTGTTATATTTGACGGTAGTTTAAATGTTGTATGCACGGTTTTTCCATCGACTAATGAATTCGCTGCTATACCTGTCAAAGCTACACATAAATAATGTATGGTATGATATTTAAAATAAGCTATTAAAACGTTAAGTAAATAACTTTTTCCACTTCCACCCGGTCCATCTATAAAAATATATTTTTCTTTACTTTGGTTGTTTAAACTTTTTAGTGTAGAGTCGAATATTTACCTTTGTTTATTATTTGAAGAATTTATTTTCATTTCTAATTCATTAAGAATATAATTATTATGATTTAAAATTGTTTCATTATTATCTTCTTCTATAAATGTGCTTATGTTAGGTAAATTAAAATCGTTTAATGAAAATCCATTGACTTGTAAATTATTTTTAGTAACATTAAATGCAAGATTTTCACCTACATTTTTTTCGTATTTAGGGTGGTAAAATTTATCTTTATATTTTTCATATAAATCTCGTGCACTCATAGGATTATGAAAAACGCAAATAATTCACAAAGAGCATAAGGGAATTCTGTTGAAAATGCTTCTTCCAAGCATCTATCCCATTCTTTATCTTCATTAATTAATTGTTTTGCGTTAGCTGCCTCATAAAACGAATTGTATATCACATCATCAACAGTATGCAAAGTTTCAAAAGACGTGGCTCCTTTAACATGTAATAGTAATAACCTAATAAAATAACGTCCTCTATCTTTCGGACTTACTAAGTCCATTCTATTGAGTATTGGTTTCCTTTTTTTTTCTTTTATTCCACTTTTTCAGTTTTTCATCAAATGTATGAAAATTTTGTATTTCTGAATATAAGTAATTTCGTGCTACGAAATCTTCTCTATTTAATTCAAAATATGCTGTTAATGTTGTTCCAACATTTTTTTGCATGATCATTTCTTCTTTTCCTTCTTTAAAAAATACGTTTTGTTGATTCTCTTCATGAACGCTTAGACGTTTTATAGTATGTGAAATAACATGTAAAGCATATTCTAATAATCTGTGCATTGCTTCAGGTGGACATAAATATCGTGTATTGATGTATTGTTGGGTTTCGTCATGTTCATATTCAACATTTTCACGATTGACATTTTAAAAAGTGTCTTTATTTTCAGATTTAAAATCCACACTTACTTGATGTATTTTAATGTATGCACAATCATGACCTTTATAACAGTATTTAAATAAATATTTAGTGCAGTGTACAGTGGAACAAACTTCTTCGTTTATGTGTGCATTAAATTTCAATAATAAGTAAGGATTGTAAGGAACAAAAAATCCATTATCTTCAATTCTTTCTGTAAATTTATTTTTGAGAATTATTTTGACGCCATCATTTTTACGTTTGTATAGTGGATATCCATTGGATTTAAATGTTGTTGTATTATTAAATTTTCTTGAAAAATTTCCAGTACATTGTTTCGTATTTTTATCCATACACGGACGATTTATATTTTGCATACCACAAGGACCGCGTATCATAAATTGTTTAACAATACTATATGATTTTGGATAAATATCTCTATTTGGGATTTCTGCAATTATTATTTTATCAACTTTTTCGGAAATACCAAATTTATTATTCTTATCCAAGAGTAAGTTGTTACTAATAATGCATATGCGGTAATCCTCGTTTTTGAAATTCAATTACATAACTATATGCAATACATTTTCCTAATATTCCCTTTTTTATTACTAAACTTTTGAATTCTTCTACTTTTTGATAAAATACTTTTTTTATAATATCCGGTCTATCTATTGCATTTTCATTTGCAAGTTCCAAGTTTTCAGTTATTTCTTTCCAATGTGGGTTACAGGTTATAGTTACAAAAAGATCATGTTTACCATGATAATTTACAAGTGTTATTGAGTCAATGTAATTTTATTCTAAAAATTGTGGACTTCCTGTAAAGTTTAAAGGCAATATTACCATTTTTCCAATTTTTGAAGAATCTTATTCTTTTTTGTTATGTAAATAGTCCACAACACCTTTGTAACAATCACTTCTTTATACGATTTGGTTTTTCCGTATGAAATATAATATGGAGGTTTTAACTTTTTCAAACGCATCAACAATAAACTGTTGAGATAATTTTACCAAGTTAAGTAATGGATTAAATTCATTTCTAACACTAAATCTATAGTTATGAAATTTCAAATTTGAAATATTAGATTTTCCAAATTTACTCTTCATATTTGGCATCCATCCAAAACCGCCATTAGGATGAATAAGCGGATATGTCATAGGATCTGTATGTTTGCTAATTGTCGGTATACTAATTGGTTTATCATACTCAGAGTAAATGACAATATCACGTTCAATAGGAGGAAGATCGTCTTCTCTAACATATACTATTGCAACTTCATTACAGGTGAGTAGATTATATCTTTTTTTATCCAAATTATTATTGCGGACAATAGACATAGTAACAGTTCTTGAAGGACAATAGATTTTTGCACATTATTGTAGTTCTTCTTCTACTACTTTATGCATCATTTTATAGGCTTTAGCATAAGGGTTAATGTCTCTTATCAAGATATCTAAATGTTTTAATAATGTTAAATTTTTATAATCTTATTCCGTTCAATCGTTGCCATTTCATTATCTAAAATATATAATTGTCCATATTTACGTGCTTCATCTTTATTAGGATGTAACGCATATGCATTATGGTAAATTTGTCCACATATTCTAATAACTTGTAGTCCTTTACTCGGCAATGTATCAAAATTGGCACAAAAATTTGCGAATGCTTAAGCATCATTGCACAACCTAACATTTCGTCGAAAATCAATAATTTCTTCCGTTAATTCAGTTGCTAAAAACATTAATCGTTCTGGGTAAGGTGGATTTTCTAACAATTCTACTTTACCTTTATGATAACAATTGGAGAAATCGTTACTTTTAGTATATTAAAAAGCAAAATGTTGCGCATCACAATAAACACATGTATTTGTCATGGAACCAATGTAATTTTCAGATATGAGATTTTCATCGAAATATATATTTGCCATACAACCAATCAGTTTCAAATAAATTTTTTCAATTAATATTTTTTCATTTAATTTCTTTAATTTTTTTTCTACTTTGCCCTTTATTGTTTTATCAATAACTTCGTTTAATACAATATTATGATTGTTATTATGATTATTATTATTCTAATTTTCATTATAATTATTGTCTTCAATTTTTAATCGTTTACACTTAATGAATAATATCTTCAATTGATAAGAATCATATTTATGTTTTCGCTTTTTTTCATCTATTGGTTTAGTTATTGTAGTATCATTATTAACATGTTTATTGTCATCAATTTCTATTTGTTTACACCTTGTGCGTGCTTCTTTTAATTGGTAACAATAATTTTTTACTTGTGCTTTCTTAATAATATCGGCATTTTCCAATTTTTGATTCTTAATTTGTACCATTCTCTCATATTCATTATATTGTTCACTAATAACTTTTCTATAAGTCTCTTTTTTGCGTAATTTTTCTTTTTCATGCAATTTTTTCAATTTATTAGTATCTCTATTTCCAAATGTTTTAATTTTTTATATCTTAATATTTCGAATTTATTTTATAATTATTTGGTTGTTCTTCTTTCATTTTTATGTAAGCTTTTTTCTTATGTGTAGCTTAATTTGTACGTATTTGTTTCATTTTATCAGTACTCTTTTTTATCTTTAATTTCATTTTTGTTATTTTAGTATTTTTTAATTTTATTTTATATTTATTGGGTTGTTTTTCTTCAATTTTTATAAAAGCTTCTTTCTCACGTAAAGCCTACTTCGCACGTATTTGTTCCAATTTATCAGTTCTCATTCTTTTCTTGAATTGCCATTTTGTTATCTTTGTATTTTCTAATTTCTGTTTATATTTATTTGATTGTCCTTTTTTCATTTTCATATAGACTTTTTTTCGGTAAAGTTTCTTGAACACGTCTTAGTTCTAATTTATCATTACTTTTTTTTGCATTTTTATAATGATGTCTTTTTCTGAAATTTTTTTATATTTATGTGATTGTTTTGTTACCATTTTGCTATTAACGGGATGTCGGAGCTGCAGCAACTGAGTCTTGTTTTTTTTATTTTATCAATATCTTTTTAAATTCATAAATTAAACAAATCTAATGACTTGTCCGCACTAAAGCTATATTAATACAATCATTTTTGTTAAAATAAAAAATCATTTAAACTTCTTAATTTTTTTGAGCTTAGATTGGAAATTAGATATCAAACTCGATAGACCTAACCATAAAATACGATACATTAAAAGTTTTTATTATAACTTTATATGTATAATATTTTGGTGGATTTCTTGAGTTGTCCGCACTAGAGTTTAATCTTACAAATTTTTACTTTGTTGCAAAAAAACTCAATTAAACGCATCATTTATTCATAAGTTAGGATTGGAAATATTATTAGAAGGCGGGCAGCTTCATCATGCTTTTAAGTCCTGTTACAAATAAAGCTTCTTTTTCATCTATCTTGTGATTCTTTTTTTTCTTCATTTAATATAATTTCAACTGTGCTAATTTTATTATCGTTATAATTTAAGTGGATATCATCTATTCCTATTATATCATTGTCTGGTTTTTAAAAATTTGTATCTAAAATGTCATTGTCAATTTCCATCAAAATTGTTTCATGATTCGAATTCTTTCGTTTACGATACATTTCCATGATCTTTTTTGTTCTGCCAATAAATGCATTTGTGAGTTTTTTTCAAATAGTTCAAGCTCGGCAAATTCTAAATTTCATGGTATTTGATTCAGACGTTGCTCATGACAAAAACTCCTTCTTATCGTGTCCGGTGGATTATCGTAATTAATATTTGCATTATTATTATTTTGCGAAACTGAAAACATTCTTATTTGTTGCGTTTTAAAAATTCTTGATAAACGTAATTGCATCAGAGAAACATCATATCTTAAACAACATGTTCCTAAATTATAAATAATTGCAATAGCAAAAACAATTGCAAAAACGCCACCATCATAATTATCTGTTTGTGATTGTACTGTTTTGAATACTATGCTTAATTCTGATTTGTTTGGAAATAATCTGTTTATATAAATGTTATGCTCATCTCGTAGATATTTAAGATTTGAACTGCCATATATATGAATTACCTTATTATTATAATACACACAAATCCGGTGACCCTTTTCTAAATTTCCGGAAAATAATAACTGTATAAATTCTCCATCAATCGGTACTTATTTAATCTATTGTGGTCTTTGAATTTGATTGCATGTTGAATGAGGTATACCAGTTTGAATTATTATTAAATTCTAATATATGAATATCGGTTAACATAACTAAAAGAAAACTTCAAAATTAATTTCTGTAAAGAATCATGTTAACTCTGCTCTTCATTTACAACAAAAAGTATTCACATGAATCTCTCTCTAAAACATCAGGATTTTCAGGGAAAAAATGATTAAGCTGGGACTTTTCCAAAAATTTTGAAAAATTTCCAAATTTTAAGGATTTATAGCTCTTGAACCTTCTAAACTGAATCCTTGAAAATTTTTTTACATTTTTTGTGTAACAAAAAGAATATATTCTTAGGTTTTCAGAGATTTTTATTTTTCTGCTCTTCCAGTTGGTGTGAAATGTCCCATATATATATATATATATATATGATCATATCTCCACAACTTTTAATCTTTTGGTGATATGTCATTTTACAGCTGTCACTGGGTAGCGAATGATGCACACTATTCAAACTAGGTTTACACCTTTTGTACAATCTTGTTCCTCTATTTTTTATGTATATAGTGAATGTGCCACCAATGCTCCAGTAGATATTTCTATAAAACGTAAATTTTTACATGGATAAAAGTTCGGAAATTTTATCCATGTAAAAATTTTCGTTTTATAGAAATATCTACTGGAGCATTGGTGGCACATTCACCATATACATAAAAAATAGAGGAACAAGATTGTACAAAAGATGTAAACCTAGTTTGAATAGTGTGCATTATTCGCTACCCAGTAACAGCAGTAAAATGACTTTTCAAAAACATTATAAAAAAATTAAAAGTTGTGGAGATATGCTCATATATATATATATATATATATATATATATATATATATATATATATATATATATATATATATGTAAGCTTCGTGCACATACTCAATACTGCTGGTAAAAAACCGTCTCGTGTCGGTCACTGTAGGTAGACGATACGAGCTTTAGAAGAGAGAGAGACAAATAGAAGATGGAGCGTTGACTCTATAAGATAGAACTCTATACAAAATATTGTTAAGCTAAGTTAATCTAAGATAAGTGAATTAATTAAAGTTATCAGAATTGTTTATAACAATTCTGAAACTGGGAATTATTGTTAACCTTGTGAATGTTGAGAGATCCGTTAAGCAATAGGCTTGATTGTTGATTCTCTTATTTTTAGGTTAGTTAACACGTGCTCCTTGTAACATTGTATATAATATATGTACTAATAATAAAACTCTTATTTTTAGACGAATCTAATCGCATTGCTGGATTGAATCAATTTATTATCTCACAAATCAACAATCATTTATTCGGAAAAAAGAAAAATTAAAATTTGAATTTTCAATCATCCTAAAACTAGAGGATGCGAAAACAAACATCTATGGTTTAGTGTCAATTGTAGATACTGAACAAAATCAGTTTATAATGTCAAAAGAACCCCAACCAATGAGTTTACATGAAGAATCCTTAGAAGTCAAAGGGCTTTATGATCCTGGCTTAAGAATAACAGTTATAAATACAAAATTAATAAATAATAAATTTAAAGAAGAACAATCAAAATTTAATATAGAAACAATTAGTGGGCAAGGGCAAAGTGATGCCCTGATAAAATTAAACGCCGAAATACACGGAATAAAAAAGAATATACATGCCTTTGTGTATGAAAATGAAAATTTCGAATGTGACCTAATTTTAGGTCTAGATAGTATAAAAAAATTTGGGTTGACTCATGACGAGAATTCAAATATCTAATTTAATTATACAAAACCAATAGACAAAAAAGATAATATAATAATCGATGATAGATATGAAACCAATTTCAATGAATTTATTGACACAAATAAATTTGAAAAGATATAAATTACTTAGATAATGAAAAGATAAAGAAAATATATGATGTAATGAATAATTATAAAAACATTTTTGCTAAAGATAAATATGATGAAGGAAAAGTAAAAAATTATGAAGCTTTTATAGACCGACAAATAGATAAATATTGCTACAAAAAACCATATAGATGTTCAATAGAAGATAGAAAAGAAATTGAAAGTCAAATAGCACAACTTTTAAAACATGGCCTGATTGAAGACTCATATAGCCCCTTCGCGGCACCAGTAACACTAGCATTTAGAAAAGAAGAAAATAAAAAAAATAGACTGTGTGTGGACTTTCGAGAATTAAATAAAATAGTTATTCCATAAGCCCAACCTTTTCCACTAACAGAAGATATAATAGTAAAAACAGTGGGTTGCGAAAACTTTACAATACTGGACATAAACTCTGCTTTTTGGTCCATCCCCCTAAGAGTTGGAGACAGAAATAAAACTAGTTTTATCACCCAAGAAGGTCACTATCAACGGAAATGCCTTCCTTACGGACTAAAAACATCTCCAGCTATCTTCCAAAGAATTTTGGTAAATATTATAAAAAAATATAACCTAACTGAATTTTATACAAACTATATATGATATAATAATTTTTTCAAAAAATTTTGAAGAACATTTGAAACATATAGAACTACTGCTAGATGCAATAAAAAAAGAAGGCTTAAAATTGAAATTTACAAAACGCAAATTTGCAAAAAACGAGGTAAAATATTTAGGCCATTTAATAAAAAATAACACAATCACACCTCTAAAAGACAATATAAAATCTATAAAAGATTTCAACATACCGAAAAATAAAAAGAACATAAGACAATTTTTAGGAAAAATAAACTTTGAACGAAAATATGTACCAAAAATTACAGAAATACTTGAACCTCTACACGCCCAATTAAGAAAAACGGTAAAAAAATTCGTCTGGCCAACTGAATGTCAAAAAGCATTCGATGAAATAAAAAATATTTTAAGTTCAGAACCAGTTCTAGCAATATTTAGTCCAAAAGCACACACTTCTATATACACAGACGCAAGCATTAAAGGCATTGGAGTGGTACTGAAACAAACTCAAGCAAACGGTGAAATAAAACCAGTGGCGTATTTCTTAAAGAAACTAAATGAATCTCAAAAGAAAAAAAAGCAATATTTTTAGAATGTCTTGCTATCAAAGAAAATATAAAATTCTAGCAACACTGACTGATCGGACAATCTTTCACAATCTACACAGACCACAAACCACTGGAAAATTTAAATGTCAAAAATAGAACAGATGAAGAGTTAGGAGATATGGTACACTACATATCCCAATACAACTGCAATATCAAATACAACCCTGGAAAGAATAATGGAGAAGTGGACCTGTTAAGTCAAAATCCAGTCCTGGAACCAGAAGAAAATATAGAAGATGTACTAAAAACTGTAAATAATATAACAATATCCAATATAAGTCTACAAGAAATAATAGACGACCAAAAACAAAACGAACAAATAACAAAAAAAACTCATAAGTTCACACTAGAAAATGGAGTCTACTATAAAAAAATCAGATCGAAGAAAAAAATAATACTAAGTAAAAAATTTAGCAAAACTCTAATACAACGTGTACACGAAAACTACGGCCACATAGGTATGAACCAAGCGGCACATAAGATAAGTACAATTTATACCGCACCAAATTTAACAAAAAACATTGAACATCTACGAAATCGCGAAATATGCATGAAAAATAAAACAAGACTAAACAGAAATTATGGTCTTATGTTACACCTGGGACCAGCAGAAAGACCGTTCCAGATAATGTCACTAGATACTATCGATGGGTTTGGTGGACTAAGATCGACAAAAAGGTATCTACACTTACTAGAAGACCACTTCACCAGATTTGCATACATTCCATGCTCAAAAAGCCAAACCGCAAGAGATTTTATAAATCTACTAAAAAAAGTTCCACCAGAGGAAAAAATAGAAATGATTCTAGCAGACCAATACCCTGGAATAAGTTCAAAAGAACTTGAAAACTACATAAAAGAACGAGGTGCAGAACTAATCTTCACAGCCGTAGATGCACCATTTTCAAACGGTTTAAACGAAAGGTTGAACCAAACTCTGGTAAACAAAATACGCTGCAACTTAAACAAGAATACAAATAAACAATCATGGGCAACGGTGGCGGAAGAATGCAGAAAAAATTATAACGAAACAGACCACTCAGTTACAGGCTTTTCACCTGAATACTTACTAAAAGGAGAATCTACAGATGTGCTACCAACGGAACTAAAAATTGATCAAAAATACAAAAAAAAACTTAGAAGAAGATAGAAATCTTGCGTTGCTTCGAACCCGTAAGTCGCATAACTACAATAAATCATTGTACGATAAAAACAAAAAAAACCACACATTTGAAGAGGGTGACATGGTCTGCATAATGAATAAAAACAAATTAAATCGTAAAAAATTGGAAGAAATTAGAATTGGCCCCTTCAAAATAGAAAAAAAAATATCAGATTCTATATATAAAATCAATACGAAAAACTAGAAATCTACGAGAGGTCTATACCACATCACGAAGCTCATCCCTATGACGATATAAACCAACACCAAACCTCCAGAGAAGTATTGGCGTCTTAAGGGGGGGAGATGTAAGCTTCGTGCACATACTCAATACTGCTGGTAAAAAACCGTCTCGTGTCGGTCACTGTAGGTAGACGATACGAGCTTTAGAAGAGAGAGAGATAGATAGAAGATGGAGCGTTGACTCTATAAGATAGAACTTTATACAAAATATTGTTAAGCTAAATTAATCTAAGATAAGTGAATTAATTAAAGTTATCAGAATTGTTTATAACAATTCTGAAACTGTGAATTATTGTTAACCTTGTGATTGTCGAGAAATCCATTAAGCAACAGGCTTGATTGTTGATTCTCTTATTTTTAGGTTAGTTAACACGTGCTCCTTGTAACATTGTATATATTCATTCATTATATATATATATATATATATATATATATATATTTAATCATTAAAAAATGTTTGTTGTAAAAAGAACTAAAATGAAAATTATTTTGAGTTATTTCTAATAACTGTATTCTTCAATTTATTTACAGTTATTTACGGATATTTACAGTTATTTACGGATATTTGCAGTATTTATATTTAAAAAATGTATAAATAATAATAAACAATTATTATTTATCTCCAGCCTAACGCTTTTTTATTGTTATTTACAGTTTTCAGTATTTTCTTATAATCATTTGTTTTTTCACAGTATTATTCTACTTTAAAAAAATAATTTTCATACAAGGTGATGAAATATTTTACCATAAGATTATATATATATATATATGTTGCATATCACAAAAAAATTTTAACATCAAAACTAATTCTCTAATGTAAAGAATAAAAAACGCTGCCAAGTGCTTTAGCGGAATGCTTTCTCATAGAGCTCTTTGAGTTTCATTAATTTTTTTATATTTATTCAAATGTGATTTTAATATATAACTAGTGGGCATATATTTGCACTTGACTTATGTAATTCTTATCTAATTCTGGGGTAAAGTGCTGCTGCAAGGTTCTTACGGAAGACTGCTTCAATTCTGCTGCAAGTATGCGTGTTTATTCTCGTCATATAATTGCGCTCAACTTATGTCATACTTATGTAATTCTGGGGTAAAGTGCTGCTGCAACATTCTTACGGAAGACTGCTTCGATTCTGCTGCAAGTTTGCGTGTTTATGCTCGTCATATAATTGCACTTAACTTATGTCTTTCTTATGTAATTCTGTAGTAAATTGCTGCTGTAATATTCTTGCGGAAGACTGCTTCGATTTTGCTGCAAATTTGCGCGTTTATTCTTATCTTTGAATCGCACGTTTCGATTGGCAATCTGTTACAAATCTGTCGCACGTTTCAGTCGCAATTAAATTTCAGCAGATATGCATTAAAATGTGAAAACAGACTAAAATTTTCTAAAATGAAAACTACGCTAAAAAGATCGGTTTATAAAAGTTATCCTTCTTTTGGCAGATGCAATTTATTCCCATGGAAATCTCAAAGCAAATTCATCAATTAACTTACGTAAAATATAAAAAAAATTAAAAATCGAAAATTTTTTTAAATTCTTAAAATGGCTCTATAAAAAAAAATACACTATGAATACAAATTTTCTATAGCTTTCCGCCTAGTTATACAAAAACATAGATGGTATACAAAATTTGAAGCAAATCCATCGAGTAATTTTCGAGATCTAACTGGTTAAATAAATAACATTTTCTTTTCAAAATTTCTTTTTAAAAATTTTAAATATGCTCTAAAATTAAAACTACGCTATGAAAATCAATTTTTGAAAATTTTCCTTCTTTTGGCAGTCGCAAATAATTTCCCTGTAATTTTTAGAACAAATCTATCGAGTACTTTACGTAGAATAAAAAAAAATAAGAAAAGAAGAATCAAAATTTTTTTTTAAATCTTTAAAATTCTCTAAAATTGTAACCACACTAAGAAAATTAGTTTCCAAAAGCTTATTTTTTTCAGACAATAACGAATTAATTGTATGAAAATTTTGGAGAAAATTTATAGTATGGTTAACGCAAAAAAGAAAATAAATGAAAAATAAAAATTTTCTAGAAAATTTTCAAAGTGCTCTAAAATTAAAACTGCACTGAGAAAATTAGTATTCCAAAGCTTGTTTTCTTCAGATAGTAGCGAATTAATTGCATACAAATTTTGGAGCAAATCAATCGAACGGTTTTCGTAAAATAAAAAAAAATTAAAAATAAAAATTTTTTTAAAAATTTTAAAAATGCTCTAAAATTAAAAGTGCGCTAAGAAAATTAGTTTACAAAATTTTTAATAATTTTGGCAGTCGAAATAAAGTTCCATACAAATTTTCGAACAAATTCTTCGAGTAGTTTACGTAAAATACAAAAAAAATGAAAAATCGAAATTTTTTAAAAATTCTTAAAATGATTCTAAAAAAAAACTGCGCTAAGAAAACCAATTCCCAATAGCTTCCGCACCAGTTCATCAAAAAATTGAATTGTATGGAAAATTTGAAGTAAATCCATCGAGTAGTATTTAAGATTTTATTGGCTTAATAAATAGAAACATTTTTTTCAAAAATTTCAAAATGCTCTAAAATTAAAACTGAGCTAAGAAAATCAGTTTTTAAAAATTTATTTTATCCGGGCAATCAGAAATAAATTCCATGCAAATTTTGAAGCAAATTCATCGAGTAGTAAACAAAAAAAACCAAAAAACGAAAAATCGAATTTTTTTTTTTTTTTTAAAAACTTTAAAATAAAAACTACGCTGGAAGAACCAAATTATCAATAACTTCCCAGCAAGTTAGTCACAAAACTAAATTCCATGCAAAATTAGAAGCAAATCCATCGAGTAGTTCTCGAGATACAGTTTACTAACTGAATTCATACATCCACACACACACACACACACACACACACACACACACACACACACACACACACACACACACACACACACACACACACACACACACACACACACACACACACACACACACACACACACACACACACACACACACACACACACACACACACACACACACACACACACACACACACACACACACACACACACACACACACACACACACACACACACACACACACACACACACACACACACACACACACACACACACACACACACACACACACACACACACACACACACACACACACACACACACACACACACACACACACACACACACACACACACACACACACACACACACACACACACACACACACACACACACACACACACACACACACACACACACACACACACACACACACACACACACACACACACACACACACACACACACACACACACACACACACACACACACACACACACACACACACACACACACACACACACACACACACACACACACACACACACACACACACACACACACACACACACACACACACACACACACACACACACACACACACACACACACACACACACACACACACACACACACACACACACACACACACACACACACACACACACACACACACACACACACACACACACACACACACACACACACACACACACACACACACACACACACACACACACACACACACACACACACACACACACACACACACACACACACACACACACACACACACACACACACACACACACACACACACACACACACACACACACACACACACACACACACACACACACACACAGACACACACACACACACACACACACACACACACACATACATACAGACATTTTCTGGAAACCACTTTTTTCGACTCACCGAGTTCAAATATGTACAAATTAATGAAAAAATAGAAAAAAATTTTTTTTACCGCTATACAATGCTTTCTCTATGAGAAAGCAAAATTTAATTAATAGAATTTTGAAATTTTGATATGGGAATACATTTTATAAATAACTTTTTAATAACTTCGAATAATAGTGAATTTTTTAAATAACTTGTAGAATTAAATGCTAATTAAATTTAGTTTTAACATGAAGATAAGTATTCAAGTTGGAAATGTATTTATTAAAATAATATAACTATTTATAAGTTATCACTTAATAATAATTTTAAAACTTTTTATTCATAGTTTAAAATAATATTAAATATATGATTATCATTTTAATAGTTTTTATAAATTATTATGTAAATTTTATAAGTATATATTATTTAAGGAGATGTGAAATGGAGAGTTTACTTGCGCCGATAAATATTGGCTAAATTTCCATTGTATTTCAAAATTTTGAGAGATGCATTAACATATAATATGTATCACGAAGATTATTCAGTTAAATTTTTAAATAAATTCATTTATTAGTTATTGAGGAGTTTGAGTTCCAATATTATTTACTAATATTTTTCTATTTGGAATCAGAAATCTAAATATCTTGAAAACTAATGATTAGAATAATTTGAAAATTTAAATAAATAATCATCATGGTAGATACAACAAGTTAATACATTCCTTTTATGGGAATTTTGCAATAGAATGGAAAGAATGTTGAATATGATAGTTAATTTTTATATATTCTTATAGTGAAATATAATCAAACTTTGACAACAAATTCAATATAATGAAATAATTGTACTTTCAATGATCATATTTAATACAAATTTTAGAGTGATATTACAGAATATTATTTTTTTCCGCATTTATAATGAGTGTTTCGCAAATAATAACTAAATTTTCTTTTGAAATGTTTATTTTTTTAGGGAAAACTTTACTTCTATCTAGACAGTTCATAAATATAAATTCATAATTATAGACATAATCAGAAAAATTTATTCATATTTCATATATTTTCCTATCTTTATAATTGACTATCAAAAAAATTTAATATGAAACAAATGATTTTTTAAAATTGTATTTTATAAAATTTATGTTCAAACGATATTAAAAAAACTATTTTCATATTATATAATGATAATTTTTCAAATGAGGTAATTTGATGTATTTTAAAAATTAATATGTATCTCTTATTTAAAACATTATTGCTTTAGTGAAATGAATTTTAATATATTTATTTGTTAACAATTTTTATATAAATGACAATTCATTTGAGGAGGTTGTCAAGTACTGGTCGGAGACAAAAATTTATTGCTCAAAGTATCAAAATAAGCGTCTGCGCGCATGCGCTATAGTTTTAACTTTTGATTCCGACTGTGCTCACACACGCGGTATATATGTACACGCACACACTAGTCATCGTTACCCCACCACTACTTTCTGTCCGTTTCACGTATTTAGATTCATATATTTTCTATAGACATTTTCTATTTGTATATATGTTTGAGTTGTAATTTCTCGAAAACGGTACCGCTAGTATTTTTTAATTTGTGATCAATATATTCTTTATGAAATTCTAAATTACATATTAGTTTTTGGTTTAAATCTGACACAAAACAAATTCAGAATCATTGAAAACGTCCCTTTTACAGCACGTCAATATAGGAATTACGTGTTAAAAGTTGAAACTTTAGAAGTTTGTATCTCAAAAACGGTACCGCTAAAGCTTCTAAAAATTTAATGGCAAGTGCATAATGTTATTCTAAACATGTGATCAAAATTTCAAGGTAATCTGACACAGCTCGATTTACTTGATAACCCCCTTAAATACAAACACGTGTACAAATGAAAATGTAATTAAGGTAAATATAATTTTAATATATTAAAATGTAATTTTAATATATTCAATTGTTAACAATTTTTATATAAATGACAATTCATTTAAATACTAACGCGTATACAAATGAAAATGTAATTAAGGTTAAATGTATGTTATTTATAAAAAATTGTTAACAAGTAACTTTTAAAATAATATATTTTCATGAAAACTAATTTAAATACTTTGTTTTCTGAATGATGACTGAATAAAAATTAAATTTAATAAATTTAGTCATACAATTACAAATATATAATATTTATATAGCTGTTCATCAAATAAAATTATTATTTTTTTTAATATATACCCTGGTAAAAATTAGTCCAGGCTACTAGACAGTTTTAGCTAGAATAATCAAGTTCTAGACAGATCTGAACAGATAAACTAGACAGATCTGCACCGGTGTGTAACGCCTTTTCCTTCTAGATGCCCGTATAGTTTTCCTTTATAGAACTGTACAGTTCTATCGAGGCGTTAACGTATATTAAGGGTTAGGCGCAACATAATTTCATATAGACGCTTTAGTTCGTCATCGTATTTCATGGCGTCACCTTCACGAATGCATACTATGCTGAAATGTATAGTTGCGTGTATGTAAATATTCTGTCTTTGTCTCTCGCATGATAACAAAAAGAGATAGAGACGCGACTATAAATCCCAGCCTATGCGTGATACTAGCACTTTTACTTTCAATATGACTTTCTAATGATAGTTTTATTGTACTTTCCGTTGTTCAGTTGATAAATTTTTAAAATTTTTATTCATCGATGTTTTTGCACACGATATTTGAAGAAAAGGTGCAATGAAAGAACATTATTAGGTTAGGTTTGGCTTTACTTCGTCGCATGCTGCATGCTTTGTAAGTTGGTAGCGCGCGCATTCAAGGATTATATTAGTCTATATCCATCTAGTTTTTCTTATCCAGAATAATCAAGTTTTATTATAAAGGCCTAGAGAGCTTATAAGGGCGCCTAGATAGAATTTCTACCAGGGTATATTAAAAAAATAATTATCACAATAGATTTTAGTTAAATAAAAAATTTTATTTTAATAATTATAGCGTTGAAATTAATCTTGATGAAAATGTTATTTCATTGATATTTACAGTATTATTTTAACTATATTTGAAAGGTTACTTGTCATCAATGAAAAAATATTTAATTTTCCAAATTAATAATCTATTAATATCAAAAATTCTAAAATTTATAATATTTATGATATGCAAACCTTACTTGTGATACATACACTTTGTAATATTTGTATTTCATTAAAATTTTATATTAGATGTAAAAGAATTGTTAAGTGATTGCAAATAAATATTTTATTATTCTGAAATATTCAAATTTAAAATTAATCAAAAATGTGTATTTTAATCTTTTGGTTTTTTTATTCAAATTTCGTATTTCATATATATAAAATACATGTGTAAAGATATTTTTATTAGAAATGAAAACAAAATTTTTTTAAAGCAATTTTCACGTAAAAATTAATTTTATAATTCAAATTCATGGTCATATATTAAAGTCTGGAAATTACAGTTGTTACTCAGTTCTCAGTTTATTTATATCAAATATCGTACTATCTTTCTTTTTCTTATGGAAGTAGAGTGAGAAATAGTCACTTGATGGAATAAATTATACGCTTTTTTACTTTAAGCGCATGTGTACATATATTTTTATATTATGTTTCATCAAATTATTTTCAATTTTATTTGGTACTTAAAATTAACTTTAATTAATTAATTCTTATTTACTTAAAATTAGTCATTTATACATAATAATATAATAAATTCAAATTCATGGTCATATATTAAAGTCTGGAAATTACAGTTGTTACTCAGTTCTCAGTTTATTTATATCAAATATCGTACGATCTTTCTTTTTCTTATGGAAGTGGAGTGAGAAATAGTCACTTGATGGAATAAATTATACGCTTTTTTACTTTAACGGCATGTCGGAGCTGCAACAATCGAGTTTTGCTTTTTTTATTTTATCAATATCTTTTCAAATTCATAAACTAGACAAATATAATGACTTGTCCGCACTAAAGCTATGCTAAACCAATAATTTTTATTAAAATAAAAAATCATTTGGACTTGTTATTTTTTTATGAACTTGGAATGGAAAATAGATGTCAAGCTCGACAAACCTAACCTTAAAATACGATACATTGAAAGTTTTTATTATAACTTTTCATGTATAGTTTTCTGATGGATTTCTTGAGTTGTCCGCACTAGAGTTTAATCATACAAATTTTTTCTTTGTAGTAAAAAAACTCGATTAAACGCATCGTTTATTCATAAGTTAGGATTGGAAATATTATTAGAAGGCGGACAGCTTCGTCATGCTCTTAAGCACATGTGTACATATATTTTTATATTATGTTTCATCAAATTATTTTCAATTTTATTTGGTACTTAAAATTAACTTTAGTTAATTAATTCTTATTTACTTAAAATTAGTCATTTATACATAATAATATAATAAAAGAAAATTCAACCGAGCGACGTTAGGAGCGAAAAACGCAAAACCCATTAAATTGTGTAGCAATTTTCAACAGTTGATAAATATAATGTAAAGCATATAATATATATATATATATATATATATATATATATATATATATATTCTAAACTACTAATAATTAATTTAAAACTCAAAAGTAACTGGTCTGTTGAAAATAATGACGTCTTTCCAGTACGTCTTTGAAAGATGTCTTTGAAGACGTCTTTGAAGACGACTTTGGTCGTGTCTTAGATTGGAACAAAATAAGACTTCATTTTTATAAGTAAAATAACTTTGAAGACTTATTTTTCTAATAAATACTCATAATAAAAGACGTAAATTTTCAAAAACGAATGTTTCTTTTAAAACGACTGACGTCTTCCCTGTTGAAAATAATGACATCTTTCTAAGCCGTCTTTGAAAGACATCTGTGAAAGACGTCTTTGAAGACGTCTTTGGTCGTGTCTTAGATTTGAACCAAAAAAGACGTCATTTTTCCAATGTTTAGAAAAGTTATTTAACAAATGACGTCTTTTTATTATTTTAAAGACGTATTTTTCCATATAAATGACGTCTTTTCTTGCGTATTTTTATTTATAAAATACGTCTTTGAAATTATAAAAAGACGTTATTTGTTAACTAGCTTTTCCAAACATTGGAAAAATGACGTCTTTTTTGTTCCAATTTAAGGCACAACCAAAGACGTCTTCAAAGACGTCATTTTCTCCAAATTTAGGAAATAATAACGTAATTTTTCATGAATCATGTCATTGAAAAATGACTTTACATGATAATCATTTACCATTTAAAGGAATAAACAAAAACGAGGTTAACCTCGTAGTTTTAACTTTTCGAAAAACGAAGAGCATTTGCGATTGAACTGAAAGCGTTCCGGCCTTATATATCTGCGTCTTTGAAATTTGTATAAGGGATCGCAAAACTTGAAAATCGCCACCTGGCGAGTTGAAATTAAATTGAAGCAATCAACCATCAATTCGACTGTAAGTTACTAGGTGGCAATTTTCAAGTTTTCTGATCCTTGATGCAAATTTCGAAGACGCAGATATATAAGGCCAGAATGATCTCAGCTTAATCGCAATCGCTCTTCGTTTTTCGAAGAGTTGAAACTACGAGGTTTACTTCGTTTTTGATTTTTCCTTTAAATGGAAAATAATTATCACGTAAAGTCATTTTTCAATGACATAATTCATAAAAAATGACGTTTTTTTTTCCCAAATTTGGAGAAAATGACGTCTTTGAAAGACGTCTTTGATCGTGTCATGAATTGGAACAAAAAAGACGTCATTTTTCCAATGTTTAGAAAAGCTATTTAACGAATAACGTCTTTTTATGTTTGCAAAGACGTATTTTTTTATAAAAATACGTCTTTTTATAATTTCAAAGACGTATTTTTTAAATAAAAATTCGTAAGGGAAGGCTTTATTTTTATTAAAAAAAATACGTCTTTGAAATAATAAAAAGACGTCATTTGTTAAATAACTTTTCTAAACATTGGAAAAATGACGTCTTTTTGGTTCAAATCTAAGACACGACCAAAGACTTCTTCAATGACGTCTTTCACAGATGTCTTTCAAAGACGTCTTAGAAAGACGTCATTATTTTCAACAGGGAAGACGTCAGTCGTTTAAAAAGAAAAATTTGTTTTTGGAAATTTACGTCTTTTATTATGAGTATTTATTGGAAAAATACGTCTTTGAAATTATTTTACTTATAAAAAAGACGTAATTTGGTTACTATATTTCCGGAACATTGAAAAAATGACGTCTTATTTTGTTCCAATCTAAGACACGACCAAAGACGTCTTCAAAGACGTCTTCAAAGACGTCTTCAAAGACATCTTTCAAAGACGTACTGGAAAGACGTCATTATTTCTAACAGGGTATTTTAAAACGGAATATGGAAGATAAACATGTATTGTTTTATTCCTTAAATGTCACGAACTAAAATAATTATTATTAGTAATTTTAAAGTGTTATATATGATGTAAATAATTCTATATTTAATAATTTTTAATTTTAGTAACAGGAAATGCCGTCCAAAAAGATATTAATAATTACATTTTCTGCAAAATATTGCCCTTAAATTGAGTAGGTGAAATATCAGTCTTAGTACCAAAAAAAGACACTAGGCATCGCAAATTTATGCTTTTACTTCATAATATAATAGTACTAACATTGATCCCTAAAATTCAAGCTATAGTACTAATTGAAATCATATCGCCACTCTTTTTTTAAGTACCTTAGTACATAAATTAGATATATTTGATTTAGAACCTATTTTAACAATACTTTCCTCTCTCCGTACAGTTAGTTCTAGTAAATATCAAATACTGTTTACGATTATTTCATGGTTCGTGATTGAAACACGAATTAAAAAGAATAAATTCCTATTATATTTTTTCATTGATTCTAATGCAATTTAGTAGAAAAAATTCTTAATACATCATGATATAATTCGTATTTAAACAATTTTTATGCACATTGTAACTTTCATTAATCTTTTTTATAAAAATATAAAAATTTATTCTAGTAAAAAACTACAATAGTAAAATTCGAAAGTTGTAGCAATTTTTTTTTTTTTTTAAATTGGCTAATTTATACATAATAATATAATATATGAAAATTCAACCAAGCGACGTTAGGAGCGAGGTATTTTTTGCTAGTTTGTAAAATTAAACTCTAGTGTGGACAACTCAAGAAGTCCACCAAAATATTACACATATAAAATTATAATAAAAACTTTCAATATATCGTATTTTAGGGTTAGGTTTATCGAGTTTGATATCTAATTTCCAATTTAAGCTCATAAAAAAATTACAAGTCCAAACGATTTTTTATTTTAACAAAAATTACTGTATTAATATAGCTTCAGTGCGGACAAGTCATTATATTTGTCTAATTTATGAATTTAAAAAGGTATTCATAAAATAAAAAAAGCAAAACTAGAACTAAGACGTATTCAAAAAACTTTACGTAAGATAAAAGCTTATATGAAAATGAAAAATGGACAACCAAATAAGTATAAACAGAAATTAGAAAATACTAAGATAACAAAATTGAAATTCAAGGAAAAAATGAGTATTGATCAATTGGTACAAATACGTGCGAATAAAGCTTCACGTAAAAAAGAAGATTATATATAAATTAAAGAAAACCAACCCAATAAATATGAAGAAAAATTAAAAAATACTAAAATAATAAAAATGAAATCAAAGAAAAAGGGAAATAAAGTTATACAAACTCCGAAAGAAATATTGTCAGAGGGCAATCTAATTAATAAAATTGACGGGCATGATATAAATATTTAGAATTGTGACTATTATGAAAATATTATATTAGCACCAAAAAACGTAGGTGTAACAGAAATGAATAAAAAAATTTTATCAAAAATAAAAGAACTAGTAATAGTTTTTGAGCATTGACTCTGTGAAAAATGTATATGACGAAAATTTAGACGCAATTTTGCCAACAGAATTTTTAAATTCTTCAATTCTATTTTCATTTTTGTGCCATTAAAAAAACGCGATTGCTTATTTAAATACTGTGTGGTGAAAAAAAACGTGGCTGCTATTGTAAGTGCTGTGATGGGGAAAAACGCTAAAACTAATAAGCGCTAAGTAAGCGCTGTGTAATTAGAAATTCTCGACTGTTTTTCAGAGCACTACCTGGTTTAAAAAACGCAGCTGCTATTTTAAGAGCTAAAGATGAAAAACGCAACAATTATTGTAAGTGCTGTGTAGTTAAAAAATACAACACCTATTGTAAGCGCTGTGTAATAACAAATTCACGGCTGCTATTTTGAGCGCTGTGTGGTTAAAAAAACGCGGCTGCTAGTGTAAGCGCTGTGTAATTAAGAATTCACGGATGCTATTTTAAGCGCTGTGTAGTTGAGAATTCATGGTTGCCATTTTCAGCGCTGAGACAAAGACACAAAGACGGAAGAACGGAGACGAAGAGACGGAAGGACGGAGACGGAGACAGAGAGACAAAGAGACCGTTACGGACAGACGGAGACGAATGAAAGGAGACGGAGACAGACAGACGGAGAGACAAAGACGAAAAGACGAAGATGGAGAGATGGTAACGGAGAGACGGAGACGGGGATAGAGACGGAGAAACGGAGACGGAGAGATGGAAACGGAGACAGAGATGGAGAGACGCAGACAGAGTCAATGAGACGAAGAGACGAAGAGACGAAGACGGAAAGACTGAGACAGACAGACGGAGACGGAGACGAAAAGACGGAGATGAAGAGACGGAAACGAAGGAAAGAAAACGGAAAAATGGAGGCGGAGAGATGCAGATGGAGAGACAGAGACGAAAAGAAGGAGACGAAAAGACGGAGTTGAAGGGACGAAGACGGAGACGGAGAAGGAGAGATAGAGACGGAGAGACGTATATTGTGTATGTGTGTATGTATATGAGTAAGTGTATGTGTATGGATATGTGTGTATGTGTATGTGTGTACGTGTGTACGTGTATTGAAAGATGCATGTGTGTATGTGTATGTATGCATGTGACAATAATGCAAAAGATATTCACGTAAGAAAAAAAAGTCTTAATTTTTCACTTTAATATAATAAAATAATATATAGTAGTAATTTTTCTGTTATTACATACACATATGTGTGGGTAAAAATGAGAGTGGCATAATTCACGTTTAAAAAAAAATTAAGTTAGTGGTATATTTCATTGCTTTAACATTAAAACAACTCATTTTTCAAAATAGTGTGGCTTTTTTGTTTCTTTTTCTTTAATATTATAAGCACTGGAAAATGGCACTTAAGAGGCGGTCGTATAATTCTGTCCTTGTCTAATCTAAATTTTCGTTATTATAAATAAATAAAATATTTTCATAGAAAAGTAAGACAACCGCCCAATAGAGCAAAAGACAAGCAAACGATTCTTTTCTATGAAAAAATATGAAATTTTTATTATTTTTCGAGTGAAGTCTGAAACGAAAAAACAGTCAAATCAACTCAATCAAGTTCGATTGTTTTTCCGTTTTAGACTTCACTCGAAAAATAATAAAAATTTCATATTTTTTCATAGAAAAGAATCGTTTGCTTGTCTTTTGCTCTATTGGGCGGTTGTCTTACTTTTCTATGAAAATATTTTATTTATTTATCATAACGAAAATTTAGATTAGACAAGGACAGAATGATACGGCCTCCTCTTAATAGAAATGTATATTAATTTAAAACTTTAATATCGAAAATCTCGAAATTAGAAGTATGTGATTTATGTCACTCCCATTGTAACCCACACATATGACAAAACGTTTTTTTGTTCTTATTCTTTCATTTTTTTTTGTTTACCCCTAATACATATTTGTTTTTTTTATGAAATAAAAAAATTTCTTATAGTAAAAAAATGAAAAAAAAAATTAATTTTTATTATATTTTAAAACTTTATACATTGATAGTTTTCACAAAATACAACATTTCTTCATATTACAATTTTTCTGTGAACTCAAAACCTGCAGAGCTAGAACTACTTTCACAAAAACCATTATCTTTGTGTAAAACCGCATATAGCTCTTAAAATAAATGTTTAAAAAAATTTGTTGACCATGGATTTTGTAATTTTTTGAAAGAGCTTTCAAATGGTAGTTGTAGTTTTTTAATACAACAATCACACATAAAACGAAATCGTATCAAAGTTCTGAAAAGAAAATTGAAAAAATTTTTTTTTATTATGACGTCATAAAACCCATAAAAATCGAAAAATGTAATGTTACTTTTTTTATTTTAAAGGTTTCTACAAAACTTTTAAAATGAGACTTTATAGAGCTCCGTACGATAATTTTTTATCGAGATACGAAACTTTAAAATTTTCATAAATTTAGTCTAGGGTGGGCAAAAGTACCTGGACTGCAGTGTGCATGTAAGTCTGATATTACATTACAATAATGAAAAAATAATATCTTCATTAATATTTTATTAATATGATTACAATCACGATTAATTGATAATATTCAGCTTCCTCTCTTCATTTACTTTACTAATATAAATATAGTGATATTCATATCTCTTACATTAACATTTGTCTTAACATTTATCTTATTTACATTTATATAATTTATTTGCATTTGATTCGCATAAAGTTAAATTTTTAGCAAAATGTTGACTAAATTGTTGTTCTCTGATATACAAGTATGCTATTGTGCTAAAAATTACTATTCCAATGAATTTATGGTTGGTTACCAGAGGCAACGAATTCATTATTGTACGAGATGAATTATTTTTTTTATCACAACTTAATCATCTTTTATTTATTAGAAATAAGAAACAACAATCCATTTTTTAATAAACGCTCTAGCTCTTAGAAAAATATCGTCAAGATATTAATTGACAACAATTAAACCTAGCAAAGTCTATAATCAAGAAACTACATAATTATTTACGGCATAATTAAGAAACTTTTATAATATGTTGTTAAAATTAGCTTGACCGTAGTTTCAAAGAATAAATAAAAAAAAATAATTACTACTATTATATTAAATGAAAAAATTCAGAATTTTTTTCACTACGTAAATATCTTTTGCGTTATTGTCACATACATACATATACATACACATATACACGTATCCATATACATAAACTTACTCATATACACATACACAATATCCGTCACTCCATCCGCGTCTCTCCATCTCCATATTTCCTTCCCGTCTCTACGTTTCTTTCCCTCCGCCTCCCTCTCTCTGTCTCCACCTCTCCGTCTCCGTCTTCGTGTCTTCGCCTCTGTATCTCCGTCTTTCCATGTTTGTAATTACTTTATTATATAAGTTATATATCATCTTATATCATATTACTATCATCATATTAATGTAAAGAATAAAGCCTTTTTTTCTCCCGGAAATATCGTTTGTATAATTGTCCCATATATATATATATATATATATATATATATATATATATATATATATATATAGATCTATATATCTTTCTATATTATATAGTTATATTGAAAAATTTAGCCTCAGCAACCCCCCAGAGTCCCCCTTCCCCCACTCCTCCAGGTTCCCCTACAGCCCCCCTACAATGTTTTTTCAAGGATCCCCAGAAAATAACGTAAAATTGTTTAAAATTTTACGATATTTTATAACTACCCACCCCTCTATATTTTCACACGCCCCCCCGTATTTCCCCACGCCCCCCGTATGCCCCCGCATCACCCCCACTGGCTTCCCACTTATATAATGATATAACAGTTTATAACTTTTATGCGTTATTATATGCTAATTAATATAATGTAGTATATCTAATAAAAAACGAAATTATATTTTTTATACTAAAATTTTATTGTACAATACTTTAATATTTATACATTAATATTATATAAAATTATTATTAGATTTAAAAAAAATTTGTTATGTATCTTTATATTACTAATCAATAAATTAAAACTTATTGTTAAAACATTTATAGGCAATTATGAGAACTGTAGGAAAACCTGATTTATTTATAACAATGACGGGTAACCCAAAATGGAAAGAACTCAAAGAAATTCTAAAAAATTTTCCTGAAGGAACAACTCCCAATGATATACCAAATATTACAGTGAGATTATTCTATACGAAATTTTAAATGATATAGTAAAAAATGAAATTTTTGGTCCTGTTCTAGCTTATGTATTTTCCATAGAATTTCAAAAAAGAGGATTACCTCATGCTGATATCATTATTACATTACACCATAAAATATTCACTCCAGAATCTATTGATGAATTTATTTCAGCTGAAATACCTTCATCAGAAAATACATATTTACAAAAATTAGTACTTAAACATATACTACACGGACCACATACTGTTAAATCTCGCTGTTATAATAAAAATGAAAATATATGTAAAAAAAATTTTCCTAAACCATTTATTGAATGTGCCAAAGTTGAAGAAAATAAATATCCACAGTATAAACGAAAAAATAATATTTGTGAAAATCATTCTATAATCTTAAAAATACAAAGAATATTATACAAGTTGATAATTCAATGGTAATTCCTTACAACAGTTTTTTATCAGCAAAATATACTGCTCATATTAATACTGAATTTTGTGTATCAATACAAAGTATCAAATATATTTATGATTATATTTATAAAGGAGTAGATAAAGCATATTGTAAAATAAAGCAAAGTCAAATTGAAGAAAATAATAAAGATGATGTCTATGATGAAATAACTCAATATATAGATGGTAGATATTTAAGCCCAATGGAAGCAGCATGGAGATTACAAGAATTACCATTATGCGGTAGAAGTCATTCCGTAATAAGATTAAGTATTCACACAGAAAATTAACAGAGAATAATTTTCGATGAAAATGATATACATTCAGCATTAAATGAATACCAAACAACATTAACTGCATAGTTCAATTTAAAAAAAAAAGATGATTTTAAAAAAATTAGATATGTTAATATACCACAATATTATATTTTCAATAATAATACAAAATCTTGGATGAAACGATCAAAGAATAGAAAAAACATAGCTATTGGTAGATTAAATGTAGTATCTCCAAAAGATAGTGAGAGTTTTTTTTAAAATTAATACTAAACAGAATAAAAGGTTCATCTTATATCGATTTACGAACTCATGAAAATATAACTTATAATACTTATAAAGAAACAGTTTAGCAATGAATTTAATTGAACATCAAAATCAAATCTATTATATTTTTGAAGAAGCACGTCAAGTTATGTTACCAATTCAATTACGTAAATTTTTTGCATGTTTTTTATTATGTGAAAATATTCAAGGTAAAATTATTTGGGACGAATATAAAAAAATTTTTACAAAAGATTTTAAACAAAACAAAGAAAATAAAGCTTTATCACATATTAATGAAATATTAAATTTAGAAGATATGTCATGTGAAAATTTTGGTTTACCAGAACCAAGTAAAACGTATGTTGAAGAAAATGAAGAAATTAATAATGAAACTATAGATTTTAGTAGAGAAAAATTTAATAAAATGTATAAACAATTAAATGATGATCAAAAAAATATTTTTGAACAAATAATAAATAATAAACAAAAAATATTTTTCATAGATGGACCGGGAGATTCTGGAAAAACCTTTTTATACAAAACATTAATATATTATTATATAAGTGTAAAAAAAAAATTTTTATCCATGGCTTAGACAGGTATAGCTTCAATTTTATTACCTAAAGGTTTAACGAGTCATAGAACTTTCAGATCACCATTAGATTTGAATAACATTCAAAGTGCATTTTTAAAATTTGATTCAGATAAAAAAAAAATTAAGATAAACAGATATAATGATATGGGACGAAGCATCAATGATTCCCAAAAAAGCTTTAGAAATAGTAGACAAAACATTAAAGGATGTTTGTCGTAATGATAAAAGTTTTGGTGGAAAAATAATGATTTTAGGTGGAGATTTTAGAAAAATTCTACCAGTATTAAAATATGGAAGAAGAAATACTATTATTGAAGAGACTATAAGTATTCAAATCTTTGGTCTTTATTTCATATTTTTAAATTTAAAAAAAAAACGTAAGATCTAATGATGACAATTTCTCTTCATTTTTATTAAATATTGGAGAAGGAAAAGTTGATCCATTCATTATTCCAAAAGAATGAAAAGCTAATAACGTTTATAATAAAATTTATAAAAACATTAATAAAATTTCTTGTTTTTCTAAAAATGTTATTTTAAGTACACATAATGAAGAAGTAAACATTTTAAATAATAAAATATTAAAATTAATTAACAATCAAACAATAACTTATCATAGTATTGATTATGCAACGTATAAAGGGGTAGATCAAACAGATGATAATATTCATTTAAATTATCCAATAGAAAATTTAAATAATATAAGAGAAGGATTACCTCCACATTAATTAAATTTAAAAGTAAACGCAATTATAATGCTAATTCGAAATTTAAGTATTAAAGATTGATTATGTAATGGAACACGATTAAAAATAACTAAATTATTTAAATATAATATAGAAGCTGAAATTATTTCAGGAGAAAATGAAGGAAATAAAGTGTTTATATCAAGAATAACATTAAATTAGTATTTGATTCGTTAGTACGAATCATCATTATTACCGTTTATTTTATATAGAAAACAATTTCCTATTGTTTTAGCGTTTGCAATAACTATAAATAAATCTCAAGGACAAAGTTTTGAAAATGTTGGTATATATATTAAAAAAACCTTTATTTTCTCATGGTCAATTATACGTTGCTCTTTCGCGATGTAAAAATGCAAATAAAATATTTATTCAAAATGAATCAGAAAATAATGATACTATACCAAATATAGTGTGGAAAGAAATATTAGAAAAATAATTTTATTATAATTTAACGTAAAATTTTGAAAATTTATCAATATTAAATTTTATATTTCTACATTAATTATTTTTAACAAATTATATAATAATTTAATTTTTATTTTTTACAGGTTATATTTATATTAATTATTAAACTAATAATAAAATTAATAAATATTAAAATTACGATATTACTATAAAAGTTAATAATAAAAATTTAAATATATAAATAAATAATATAAACGAAAATGATGGAATGGCATCCAATTGAAGGAAATCATGTTGAAGTAAATGATGTTATCGATCAACAAACAATGGATTATTAAATAATCAAATTGAAAACCATTTAAATTATGAAGAAGAATATGAATATTATTTAGAAAGCCTAAATGATAATATTTCAGAAGATACAGAAATTTCTCGATTGAATAATATTATTAATTCATCTATTGGCGAGTATGAAGAAAAAGTTAAATACAATAATTGGAATAAAGTACCAAAATATTATAAATGTTACGTTAGTAAAATTATAGAGTATAAAATCCAAATATCTGAAACAATAACAGAATATTATATTATTCAAAATTATCAAATTTATTCTAGATATTTATTACGATTAGCTAATATTATTAAGAAAATATTAAATTAAAAAATTATAAAAATAAGTATTGTACAAAGTAAGTTTAATATTTCAAAATTATTTTATTTTATATATATACAAATTAAAATCAAATAATATAATGATTTAATGATCTCATGAATATTAAGAGGAGGTCACGTATCTCTGACGTTTTCTAATCAAAGAAATGATTTTTTGACAAAAACTAATAACTTTATCAAAAAAACAAGAGAAAGCCGCATCTTGTATCAAAAAAAGCAATATTTCCTTTGATAAGAAAAAATTAATTTTATTGCTTCGTTTTCAAGAAAACCTTGAAAAATTGTCCACCCTAGCCTCTATGATTTAAGTCTTTCAAGGTTTTCTTGAAAACGAAGCAATAAAATTAATTCTTTCTTATCAAAGAAAAGTTTGCTTTTTTTATTACGAGATGCGGCTTTCTCTTCATTTTTTGCTAAAGTTATTAGTTTCTGTAAAAAACTCAATTCTTTGATTAGAAAAGGACAGAGATACGTGACCTTCTCTTAATAATGATTACGTAACTTATTTTTGAATATTAAAGTGAACAAATTTTTAAATTTTAGCATAAAATATTGATATATCTTGAAAAATGTAAAAATAAGTCAAAAAGATATCAAAAAGAAATTATATCGAAATAATCCTATAAATCTTAAGACATAAATAAACATTATGATATATCAAATATAATACTAACAAATTTGTATAAAAAATAATTTAATTTAATTTAAAACTATAAAAAAAATTTTTGAATAAACATTATGATATATCAAATATAATACTAACAAAATTTTTATAAAAAATAATTATTCAAAAATTTTTTTATAGTTTTAAATTTATTGTAACTTTGATCATTAATATCATTTAATTAACAATAAGTTATTTTTTCACTTATATATTGTACAATATCACTATTTTTTTATTCATATTCAATACATAAAATAAATTATATTATAAATATATAACTAATCTATGTAATATGATCTATAAAATAAAGTGGTTTTTAGGGCTCCTAGCGAGGGTTTCCACTAATCAAAAAATCTAACGCGCCGTAACGTTACCTCTATATTTCACACAGTTAAAATATATTAGTTGAATTGAAATCTATATTTAAATATTAAAAAATTTATACAATCAAATTAAATATATGAATGCAATTCATCATAATAACTAGTTTGAAATGTAAGGTGGTGTAGAAAGTCGTTACTCAAGACTATATGTCTTGACTTCTATAACGATAAACAATTAAATATAAAATAACATTTTTAAAAATAAAATTAAATATAAGGTCAATCATCCAACTATGGATAGCATCCCAACTGTGATAATTTTGTATTCTTTGCATTACAAAAAAGGCAATATTTATAATATATAGAAAAAAAATCACTTTATTAATTAAAATATTTTCACGCGTTTCCGCATTATTGCTGAGCACAAAAAAAAACAAGATAAAAAAAAATATTAAAACAGCAGTCTTGTCTCAACTCACAAAATTCAAAATGGCGTTCTTATACACGTGAAAGATTGAACAATTTAGAGTAGGAAAATTTTTAATGTGGTATATAATTAATGAAAATTAATGATTAATTGATTAAAATGATATAATATTATAATTATTTGATAATTTGAATGTTTAATTACAATATTAATCTATTTTTTTAAATTGTATGTGATAAAGTGTATTTTTTTATTATCTTATTATTCACGCAACCTTAAATTATCCGCAGTTGGAACATTGATATTAAAAAAAAATTTGTATTATGTAACATAGTATTTTTAATTAATGTATAATATATAAGCTTTACGTATTTATTTAAAACATTTATAATAAAATAATTCAAAATTAAAAAAAAAATCATCAATTTTTTTTGTTATATATCGAACAAAATATAGCTTAAGCTAATATAAAGTTTTTTTTATAATTGTTAAGATATATATGTATATGCAACATGATAACTGGGGGTTGGCGAGCAGAGCGAGCAGGGGGTACCCCTAGTATATATATATATATATATATATATATATATATATATATATATATATATATATACACTCACACACTTGCACCTAAACCTATGCACACATACACATACGCATATTCACATGCATACATACAAACATACACTTACACACATATATACACACATACACATATATATATTCCCATGTACATTTTCACATATACATGTCACATACGCTCATACACATAAACACATACACGCATACACATACAATTATACAAGAATGCACATACACATACAGAATATTTTCCTCTCCATATCCATCGTTTTGTCTCCGTCTCCCCATCTCCGTCACTCCGTCTCTGTTTCTTTCTCTTCGTCTCCGCTTTTTCATCTCCGTTTCTTCGTCCCCGACTCTCTATCTCCATCCCTATGTCAATGTCTCTCCGTCTCTGCCTTTCCGTTTCCGCCCCTCCATCTATGTCTTTCTGTCTCCGTTCCTACGACTCCTTATTTTCGTCTTTGTTTCTCTGTCTCTGTCTCTTCATTTTCGTCCCTTCGTCCCTCTGTCTATGTCTTTTCGTCTCCGTCTCTTCGTTTTCGTTTTTTCGTCCATGTTTCTCTGTTTTCGTCCCTCTGTCTTTTTCTCTTTGTTTCTCCGTCTCCGTCTCTACTTCTCCGTTCCTACGTCTCCGTTTTTTTATCTCCGTCCCTCTTTTTGAAACATATGATAAAAAAAAATGAATTCCTATCATATTTTTTAATTAATTTTAATTTTTATGTTTATTTTATGTTAATGTATTCAATAAGTGGTAATTTATTCAAATTTTAAGAATAATTATCTATTAAAATTTTTCATTATCTATATAAATAATACTAAAAATTTTTATTTCAGGATTTTTCATAGTTTTTCAGAAGTATTTAGAATTCTTATATTAAATAATTTTAATTCAGTAATTGTAATAAAATTAAATACTATAACATTGAAGAATCTAAAAATGATATTGAACAAGAACCAATTCTGACATTTAAAAATAAATTTAATGATAAAAAATTATTAAAATTAACAAAAGTTTCGATTGAGAAATTGAAAAATTTAAATATTTAACGCAATATGAAAATCAAATTAATGTAAAAAGTAATTTCAAGAGGGTTCAAAAATTAAAAAAAATTATTAAAGCTGCTATTAAAAAATTAAAAATTGTTAATATATTGCAACAAAAAGTCAAATTTCCGAGGGGCTACGCACTTCATGTCCTCTCAAAAAATCCTCAGAATTGAAAGTGTGTACTCTCATGTCCTCTCATGTCCTCCGATGTCCTCTGAATTTTTTTTCAATATACTCGCGATTATTTTGAAAAGTAAAAAAATTGCAGAAGACAGCAAGAGTACAGAAGAGAATGAAGAGAACAATGTGAGTACATAAGAGAATGAAGAGGACAATGTGAGTACATAAGAGAACTATGGAGGACAGTAAGAGTACAAAAGAGGACTCCTCAGTTCTCTTGAGTTCTCTTTTATGTCCTTTTATATCCTCTTAAGTTTTCTATCTGTCCTCTCAAGTTCTCCCGAGTCCTCTCAAGTCCTCCCGAGTCCTCTCAACTTCGCCCATGTACTCTAAAAAATTAAAGAGTTTATTTGTGATCTTGTCCTCTTTAAAGTCCTCTTTAGTCTCTCAATGTACTCTTTTTTGTCCTCCCGAGAGGACAAGAAGTGCGTAGCCCCTCGCAAATTTCTATCCAAAATAAATTTTTAAAAAACAATTAAGAATCTTCAAACAGAAATAAGAATTTAACATTCCAACAAAATCACAACTATGATAGTCGCATTCATGACAAATCGTATTATAAATATAATAAAGATAAAGTTTTTGAAAATAGAAAACAATATTAATTGAAAAACAAACAAAATATATTGAAACGTTTAAATGAATCTTATGAAAAAACATTTAAAAAAAAGATGATAATTGAATTTCTTCAGTAAAAAATAAAAATTATTGTAAAAGAAATAAAGACGAATTAAAAACAAAAGAAAATCAAAATGATATAAATTATTACCAAAAAGCTAAATATACATTGAACAATAATAATGAAAATTATATCTTGGAAAATAATATTGGTGATTTGAAATTTATTTGTGATTTTTGTGGTGCTAGACATTTTGCATTCGAAATGTCAAGCAATAAGCAATTTTCATCATGTTGCAAACAAGGAAATATAATATTAGAAGAAGACCTAGAATATCCCAAAGAGATTAAGAAATTACTTACGCAAAATTCTATGATAAGTAATAATTTTAAAAAATGCATAAGATCATATAATAACACCTTTGCATTTGCTAGTTTTGGTGCAACATTTTGTTGTACCCAAGTGGGTAATAGTCACTTTAAAAAAAAAAGAATTATGGTCCAAATTCGATGCTGGATTAATTTGCGTATAATATAAACGTGATAGATTTTTAATTTTATGTACGCCACTTGTATAATTTTCTTTAATGTATTTAATAAACTACGCAAGCTCCGTTCGGGCAGTGGGCCAGATTGGAGGGTAGCTATTAAATACTTTAATAGCTAACTACAAAAAGCTCCGTTCGGGCAGTAGGCCGGATTGGAGTGTAGCTGCTAGGTCCCTTTTTAACAAACTACACAAGCTCCGTTCGTGCAATAGGCCAGATTGGAGGGTAGCTGTTAAATATTTTATTAGTAAAACGCCAGCTTATTTATAAAGCTGGACGTTTCCTTGGTTAGTATATAAAATATTTATTGTTAGTAATAAAAAGAAAGATAAATATATAAATTATATTAAATGACTTTTTATTTTGAATAAATATATATATATATATATATATATATATATATATATATATATATATATATAATTACAAAAAAATAACTCTACGGTGAAATAAAAAGAGAAGCTCTTTAAAGACGTAAGCTCAATTTGTTTTATTTTATTTGATAGCTCTTACTATTAACCTGGGGGGTTAAGCCTAGAGTGCTTGTATGTCCCCAGAGTCAATGGAGCTCAATTTGAATTTCTTTTTTAATAAAAACCTTAGATAACAAAGGGCGTTAAGCTTAGGCGCTTATATGTCCCGATTGTTATCGATTTATTAAATTAAATTTATTTTAATTTTTGGCTTTAAAAAGCAAAGAGCGTTAAGCTTAAGCGCTTGTATGTCCCAATTGCTAAGCCAAAAATATTCTACGGCCAAGAAATTAATATTAGATTCTTAACTTAATGCCAACTTAGGTAAACGAAGGGCGTTAAGCCTAAGCGCTTGTACATCCCAATTGTTACCTGACTAAGTTGATTTAAGAATAAGGCGCGCGAGTCAGCAAGACTCGTGCTTTTATACGCGCATAGCTTCTCTCCATCTCTCTTACAATGGTGGGGAGCTTTTAAAGTTGCGCGCGCTTACAGGCTTTACAAAGTTTCGGAGTTTTATTTCACCGTCTCGCTCGCTCTTATACGCTTAAATGTTAAGACATAGTAAGTGCGCTGTGAGGTTGCCTCGCGCGCTGTAAGCCAGCTGTGCTTTGACCTATATACAACCTTGTATATAGGTCACGCGCTTACTATGCCTTTATGCGCTTATAACTTAAAATTTATTAATAAAAGAATAAAATATATTTTATAAAAAAATTAAAATATAAATAACTAATAATTTAATAAATAAAAATATATTATTCAAAAGAAAATAAGAAATTGGAAAATAATAATTAAGAAAATAAATTATTTTAAAATAATGAAAAATAAATTAAAATTTAAATGACAAAAAAGCTAATAGTAAAATTTTTGAGTAATTAAATAATAAAAAATATAACAATTTATATTGAAAAATAAAATTATATAAAAATACAAATAATATACAAAAAAAATAAAAAAGTAGAAAATAGGGCGCTTTGAGGCGTCAGAATTTGATAAATTATTTAATAAAGGTCCTTAAGTTACGTTTTTGTGAACAAATATACCATAATACATATGCATAACATGCAACTGAAAATGAATCAAGAATATATGCACAATTATACATATTTAATAACGAAGAAGGAAATAAATGCCGCATAGAAAACGATCTGAATTTTTCCATTAAAATATTAAATACATTAGATTCTATAATTAGGAGAAATAATCCTTACGCAGCAGCTTATAAAATGATGCACGAAGTAGAAATTAAAGAAAATAATCGTCTTATTAAAAATGGAACTATACCTAGGGATGTTAAAATGTTTATAAGATGAAACGATAAATTTGATAAGCATCGATATAATGAAGCTAAATGTAATAAAGTAACAGTAGTTTTTGTAGGAAATGAATCACCTATTGAAAGAGACATATGTATTTATCCAAAAGCAGAAGAACCAATAAGAATCTTAGATATAAGTATAAAATTTTCTTGATTTCATGACATTAGTACAAAGAATTGAAAAACCAAATTTTTTTATTACCATGACATGCAATCCGTAATGGGAAGAAATCACAAATAATATAAGACAAAGTAAAGAAGTAATAGATGTTTCATGATAAAATTAAACAATATATAAACACAAGATACGTTTGCCTGCCAGAAGCTATGCATCGCATATTGGAATATAATATTAGTAAACTTTCTCATACAATTTATAGATAGTCTGTTCATAATGAAAATGAACAATATGTGTATTTTCAAGAAGGATCCGAACACGAAATTGATAAGAAAAATGTACATATAGCGTGGTTTGAACTTAATGAAAGTGACCCAGAGACACATAATTACTTTTATTCTGAAATACCGCAACATTATGTTTTGAATCAAATACATAAAACATGGACGAAAATAATAAAAACCGTAAAACCTATTCTAACCAGAATGTACTGAGTTAATCCAAAACAAAGAGAAAATTCCTTTTTAAGATTACTTCTGCTTCACGTTAAAGCTGCAAGATCTTTTGAAAGCTTAGAAACTTTTAATGGAATTACATACCCAACATTCTTTGAAGCAGCAACAGCAAAAAATTGAATTGAAATCGATGATGAATGGGATAAGTGTTTAGAAGAATAATGTAAATCTCGATTTCCAAAAGCTCTTAGTCAATTATTTAGTTACAATTGTACATTTCACAATCCAATCAATGCTCGTGAATCATATGAAAAATATAAAATCTATTTTTATCATATTACCAAAAATGAATCAACAAAAAGGTGAAGAATATGCATTCAGCATAATTAATGATATTTCAACTAATAATGGATTTCAATTAAGTGACTCTAATTTACTTATTATAGAATACTATATTGAAAATAACGAAATTGAATATAATACAGTAAATAATGTTAATAATATTCAGTCAATTATTGATAGTCTAACAAATGCTCAAACGGCTATGTTTAAGCATTATACAGTAATAAATTCATTAAATACAAATTGCACTAAAAAGTGTGTGTGTGTGTGTATATATATATATAGACGGTCCAGGTGGATGTGGTAAAAGCGACTTATTAAATACAATTATAGCTTATCTAAAAATTCATGAAATCAACTATTTAGTTGTATTATGGACAGGTATAGCGGCTAATTTATTACAAGTCAGTGTGACAGTATGTACAGCATTTAAATTACTGTTGAATATATCTGAAAGCACGATATATAATATTAGTGTAAACAGCGAAATAGGTGAAAAAATTAAAAATGTATTAATTGTTATCTGGGATGAAATCACAATTACATCAAAATACGCTTTTGAAACCGTCGATCGCATGTTTAAAGATGTATGTGATATCAGGTGATTCAGACTAACATCAGCAATAGTAAAACATGGAAATAGAACACAGATTGTAGAAAATTGTGTCAAAAAAGCTATTTATGGAAACATTTTCGATGTATGTCTTTGAAAGAAAATGAACGTTTATCGGAATCAGATGATAAATTTAAAAATTGGTTACTAAATATAGGAAAAGGTAATTTCCATTCAAAGTATGAAAAAGGGAAATGAAGTTATACAAATTCCAAAAGAAATGTCAAAGGGCAATCTAATTGATGAAATTTACGGGCATAATATAAATATTGAAAATTGTGGCTACTACGAAAATATTATATAAGCACCGAAAAACGTAGATGTAACAGAAATGAATGAAAAAATTTTATCAAAAATAAATGTACTGGTAACAGAGTACTTCAGCATTGACTCTGTAAAAGATGTAAATGACGAAAGTTTAGATGCAATTATTCCAACAATTTTTAAATTCCTTAACGCCCAACGGTTTACCTCTACATAGATTTTTACAGTTAAAAAGAAGCTATAGTAATGCTTCTAAGAAATGTTAATTTGAATGAAGGACTTCGTATCGCAACCCGCTTAACGAAAATAAAACAATTTACTATGATTGTACAAATATCAACAGGAAGTAAAAAAGGGAGCACTATATTCTTACCACGTATGACCTTATCAGCAAATGATGAACTGCCATTCCAGATAACCAGAAAACAATTTCCTGTAGAATTTGTTTATGCGATGACTATTAATAAGTCGCAAGGACAATCATTTAAAAAAGTCGAAGTGTATTTAGCAACACCAATTTTCAGTCATGGGCAGTTATGCGTGGCACTTTCAAGGACAACTAATAAAAAAGAATTGAAAATATTATTAACAGAAAAATCAAGAAAAGTTAAAGATGAAATGGTCTATACTAAGAACATCGTTTATAAAGAAATAATATAAAACTATAATATAAAGGTTAAATATAATGAATAAAAAAATAAAATCAAACATATTTGGAACTGTAATATAAAGTCAAATATAAAAAAATTCAAAATTATGAAGAAGAGTTTAGCGATGTGTGGTTAAAAATCACGGCTGCTATTTTTGGTTCTGTGCCATTGGAAAAATGCGACTGCTTTTCTACATACTGTGTAGTTGAAAAAAACATGGCTGCTATTGTAAGTGCTGTGATGGGGAAAAACACTAAGACTACTGTAAGCGCTGTGTAATTTGAAATTCGCGACTGCTTTTCAGAGTACTATCTGGTTTAAAAAACACGACTGCTATTTTAAGAGCAGGCTGGTGCAGATTCGATACCGGCCGAGAATCGAAAATCCGTTGTTAAATTTTCTCCTTACATACGTAATGAAATGCATTAAAATTTTAAATACATTCACGAAATTTATTTCTCTATAGCTCTCGTCAAGAATAATTGAAGAAAATTTGAAAAAATTAAAAATTTTATACTACAGCTGTTTATCAAACTCTAATTATTATATTAAAGTGAAGAATCAAGACTTTTTTTTTACGTGAATATCTTTTGCATTATTGTCATATACATACATACACATAAACACGCGAACCTTTGACATATACACATACACATACATACACATACACGCATACTCATATACACATATCCATACACATAAACTTACTTATATACATATACACACATACACAATATCCGTCACTCTGTCTCCGTCTCCCTAATCGTCTCTTTGTCTCCGTCTCTCCATCTCTGTCTGCGTCTCTCCGTCTCTATTTCTCCATCTCCGTCTTCCCGTTTCCATCTCTCCGTCTCCGTTACTCCGACTCCGTCTTTCTGTCTCCGTCTCTCTATCACCGTCTCTCCGTCTTCGTTTCTCCATCACCATCTCTCCATCACCGTCTCTCCATCTCCGTTTTTCCGTCATCGTTTTCTTGCCTCCGTTTCTTCGTCACCGTCTCTCCGTAATTAAATTACTACTTATAGTAAAGAATTAAGACTTTTATTATCTTACGTGAATATCTTTTCATTATTGTCACATACATACATACATATACTCACGCGCACCTTTAACATAAACATACACACATATACATATATCCATACACATACACTTACTCATATACACATACAGACATACACAAAATCTGTCACTCTGTCTCTGTCTCAATCTCCGCCTCTTTGTTTATATGTCTGCGTTTTTCCGTCTTTCTGTCTCCGTCCCCGTCTCTCCGACTCTATCTATTCGTCTCCGTTTCTCCATCATCGTCTCTCTGTCTCTGTTCCTCCGTCATCGTTTCCTTGTTTCCGTTTCTCCATTTCCGTCCCTCCGTAATTAAATTACTACTTATATATATTATATTTTTTTATTATATTAAAGTAAAGAATTAAGACTTTTTTTCTTGTGTGAATAAATTTTGCATTATTGTATTATAAATACATAAACATACACTACCCTCTAGCCACATTTGCCCACCCTACATGAAAATCGATAAACCTTTAAAGTTTTATGGCTCAGTGAAAAATAGTCATAATTAAAAAATTTCGACAGGGTTTTAAAAAGGGCTTAAAAACCTTTGATTTAAGCCGAGTTGAGCAAAAAAAAATAAAAAATACATGCCTTATCCGAAAAAAACTAACTAAAAAATATTCAATTTTTTTTGCCCCTATTCAAATGCCTGCCATTTTTGCGGAAATTATCGAATCATAGAAAAACAAAATGGACGTAAAAGCCAAAGGAGTCACCTTCAAAATGAGCTATAGAAAGCTCATTTATGATCGATTTTACGGTAGTTATGGTCATTTTTTATGAAAAAAACGATTTTTTTAAATAGCTATCATCTCAAAAAATACGCATGATATAAGAAAATTTTTAATGAAAAAATTGTTTATTTTTGAGTCAAAAATATAAATATTCAGATTTAACTGAAATCCGAAAGAAAAAATTTTTTTTGAAATTCATTAAAATATAAATATTGAATAAATGGATTTTTTTTCAATGGGATCAAAAATGAATAAAATCTTTTTTTACTGATTCTCAGTTTAACCTGAATATTTATTTTTTGACTCGAAAATAAACAACTTTTTTATAAAAAATTTTTTTATATCATGCGTATTTTTTGAGATATTAGCTATTTAAAAAAATCGTTTTTTTTCATAAAAAATGACCATAACTACCGTAAAATCGATCATAAATGAGCTCTCTATAGCTCATTTCGAAGGTGACTCCTTTAGCTTTTACCTCCATTTTGTTTTTCTATAATTCGATAATTTCCGCAAAAATGGCAGGCATTTGAATAGGGGCAAAAAAAATTGAATATTCTTTAGTTAGTTTTTTTCGGATAAGGCATGTATTTTTTATTTTTTTTTGCTCAACTCGGCTTAAAGTAAAGGTTTTTAAACCCTTTTTAAAACCCCGTCGGAATTTTTTACTTACGACTATTTTTCACGGAGCCACAAAACTTTAAAGTTTTATCGATTTTCATGTAGGGTGGTGGCCAAGTGTGGCTGGAGGGTAGTGTACATAAATACACATACACACACGCACCTTTAACATACACATACACTCATATACATACATCCATACACATACACATACACACATATACATACATCCATACACATACACATACACACATATACATACATCCATACACATACACATACACACATATACATACATCCATACACATATACATACTCATATACACATAAAGGCATACACAAAATCTGTCACTCTATCTCTGTCTCGATCTCCGCCTCTCCAGTTCTATGTCTGCGTCTTTTCGTCTTTCTGTCTCTGTCATCGTCTCTCCGACTTCGTCTCCGTCTCTCCGTCTGTCTGTCGCCGTCTGTCCCACTCCGTTTCTCTGTCTCCGTTTCTCCGTCTCTTCGTCTTCGTTTCTCTGTCTCCGTCGGTCTATCTCCGTCTCTACGACTCCGTTTCTTCGTCTCCGTCTCTGTTTTTCCGACTCCGTTTCTCCGTCTCCGTTTTTCTGTCTCAATCTATCTGTCTCTCCGTCTCCGTTTCTTTGTCTTTTCTTCTCCGTCTCCGTTTCTCCGTCCCTCCATCTCCGTTTCTCCGTCTCCGTTCCTCCATCACCGTCTCTCCGTTTTTGTTTCTTCGTCTCCGTTTCTCTGTCCCCTTCTCCGTTCCTCTGTTTCCGTCTCGACGTAATTATAAAACTACTTATATATATATATATTTTTTTTTATTATATTAAAGTCAAGAATTAAGACTTTTTTCTTCTTACGTGAATATCTTTTGCATTATTGTCACATACATACATACACATACATACGTGCACCTCTAACATACACATACGCACATTCTCAAATATACACATTACTACTGTGAAGAATTAAGACTTTTTATCTTACGTGAATATTGTTTGCATTATTTTCACATACATAAAAACACATACACACGTACATCTTTAAAATACACATACACATACATACACACATATACACATATCTATACACACAAAAATACAGATATCCATACACATACAAACATATATACATATCCATACACATACACACATAAACACATATCCATACATATACACATATCCATACACATACACTTACTCATACACACATAAACACATAGATAATATCCGTCACTTTGTCTCCGTCTCCGTCTCTACGACTCCGTTTCTTCGTCTCCGTCTCTGTTTTTCCGACTCCGTTTCTCCGTCTCCGTTTTTCTGTCTCAATCTATCTGTCTCTCCGTCTCCGTTTCTTTGTCTTTTCTTCTCCGTCTCCGTTTCTCCGTCCCTCCATCTCCGTTTCTCCGTCTCCGTTCCTCCATCACCGTCTCTCCGTTTTTGTTTCTTCGTCTCCGTTTCTCTGTCCCCTTCTCCGTTCCTCTGTTTCCGTCTCGACGTAATTATAAAACTACTTATATATATATATATATTTTTTTTATTATATTAAAGTCAAGAATTAAGACTTTTTTCTTCTTACGTGAATATCTTTTGCATTATTGTCACATACATACATACACATACATACGTGCACCTCTAACATACACATACGCACATTCTCAAATATACACATTACTACTGTGAAGAATTAAGACTTTTTATCTTACGTGAATATTGTTTGCATTATTTTCACATACATAAAAACACATACACACGTACATCTTTAAAATACACATACACATACATACACACATATACACATATCTATACACACAAAAATACAGATATCCATACACATACAAACATATATACATATCCATACACATACACACATAAACACATATCCATACATATACACATATCCATACACATACACTTACTCATACACACATAAACACATAGATAATATCCGTCACTTTGTCTCCGTCTCCGTCTCTATGTCTCCATTTTTCCGACTCCGTCTTTCAGTCTCCGTCACCGTATCTCCGTCTTCATCTCTCTGTCTCCGTATCTGTCTCCGTCTGTCTGTCTTCGTCTCTCCGACTCCGTTTCTCCATCTCCGCTTCTCTGTCTTGGTCTCTCCTTCTCCATCTCTCCAACTCTCTTTCTCCATCACCGTCTCTCCGTCTTTGTTCTTTCGTCTCCGTTTGTCCATCTTCGTTTCTCCGTCTTCATTTCTCCGTTTCCGTTTCTCCGTAATGACATTACTACTTACATATTTATATTATTATATTTATTTATTATATAAAAGTGAAGAATCATAACTTTTTTTTGTATTAAGTGGATATCTTTTGCATTATTGCTACATATATACATACACATACATACGTGCACCTTTAAGGTGATGTAAGACGGATACTACACCGGTTCTCTTGAATATTGACAATATTCTTATTTTATTGCAAAATTTTAAGAAAAAAAATGCATTATCTTGTAGTATTTACTACGAAAATCATTCAGTTAAATATTCAAATAAATTCATTCATTAGTTTTTTAAAACATTGGGTTTGTTGTACAAAACCTAAAAATTCTAACATATCATATTGAAACCCAAAATTCCGAGAAACTAATGAATGGATTTATTTGAAAATTTAACTGAATAATCTTCGTGGCAATTAGAGCAAGCTAAAGCATTTCTTTTACTCAAGTTTAGCAATTGAATGAAAAAATAGGTAAGATTCATGAGTACAGGTGTAGCGTCCGTTTTACATCCCTTTAACAAACACATACATACATTCACACATACACAATATCCGTCTCTCCGTCTCCGTTTCTCCGACTCCGTCTTTTAGTCTCTATCTCTCCGTCTCTGTTTCTCTGACTCCATCTTCGTCTCTGTCTCTGTCTCTCCGTCATTACAATTATATTAAAATAAAGAATTAAGACATTTATATATTATATATATATATATATCTATATTATATAGTTTTAAGGAAAATTTCTACGACCAAGGTCCTTCCCTTCTCTTTTTTTCCTCGTCCTCTTACCTAATTTTGATCCTCTTTTTTCCCCTTTTTTTACGTTATTTTAGGCTATTTGTTCATCTTCCTTCTCTTTTCCTTTTCTCTTTCTCCCCTCTTTTTTTCCTCGTCCTCTTACCTAATTTTGATCCTCTTTTTTCCCCTTTTTTTACGTTATTTTAGGCTATTTGTTCATCTTCCTTCTCTTTTCCTTTTCTCTTTCTCCCCTCTTTTTTTCTCTTCTTTTGAGTTTCCTCATGCCTTTATTTTCTCTTTCCCCTCTCTTTCTAAAAAAATCCATCACTTTTTTCCGTTATTTTTATGTTATTTTAGGTCATTTTTACTCTTTCTCAGGTAAATCCTCAAATTTTACCTTTTTTTTGTGTTATTTTACGTTATTTTACGTTTTTGTTGCTCTTCCTTTGCTGCTCCTTAGCTCATCCTCTTTGATCCTCAATTTCATTCAAATCCCATCATTCAAAAAGCTTCTTGCTAATTTTTATTGTTTGCACCTACTGCTTTTACTTTAAATATATAGAACAAACATATTAAATTTATAATTTTTATGATAAATTTTATAAAATGTACAATTATTGTTCAAAAGAATAAATGACATCAAACATGGTAAAATGGAAATTCCGCAAGCCCCCTGCGTGCAAGCCCGCCAACCTCCACTACTAATTATTTTGTTGAAGATTTTAATGAAAATAAAGAAAATAATGCTTTATTTGAACTTAATAATATTTTTATTAATGATTATATTTCTTGTAAAGATTTTGGTTTACCTGAACCAGAAATAAATTTAATTACTTTGAACAATAATCATCATGATGAAATAGAAAGCAAAAAAAATTTTAAATTAATGTATAATAAATTAAACGATGAACAAAAATTAATTTTTGAAATTTTAACTGAAAAAGATAATAACAAAATATATTTTATTGATGGTCCTGGAGGAACAAGAAAAACTTTTTTATATAAGACTTTAATATTTTATTTTATATCAATTAATATAAAAATTTTGTCTATGGCTTGGACTGGTATTGCATCTACTTTATTACCTAAAGGAATGACAAGTCATAAGACTTTTAGATTACCTTTAAATTTAAATACAATTAAAAATGCATTTTTAGAATTAGAATCAGATAAAAAAAAATTAAGAGAAACCGATATAATAATATGATACGAAGCATCAATGATTCCAAAAAAAGCATTAAAAATAGTTAATAATACATTAAAAGATAATTGTAATAATAATTTTCTTTTTGGTGGAAAATTAATTATTTTAGGTGGTGATTTTCGACAAATTTTACCAGTTGTTAAGAGCATGACAGAGCTGTCTGCCTTCTAATAATATTTGCATTCCTAACTTATTAATAAACGATGCGTTTAATGGAGTTTTTTTGCTACAAAGAAAAAATTGGTAAGATAAAACTCTAGTGTGGACAACTCAAGAAATCCATCAGAAAACTATACATGAAAAGTTATAATAAAAACTTTCAATGTATCGTATTTTAAGGTTAGGTTTGTCGAGCTTGACATCTATTTTCCATTCCAAGTTCATAAAAAAATAACAAGTCCAAATGATTTTTTATTTTAATAAAAATTATTGGTTTAGCATAGCTCTAGTGCGGACAAGTCATTATATTTGTCTAGTTTATGAATTTGAAAAGATATTGATAAAATAAAAAAAGCAAAACTCGATTGCTGCAGCTCCGACATCCCGTTAAACATGGAAATAGAAATTCAATTATAGAAGAAACAATAAAAAATTGATATTTATGGCAATTTTTTAGTATATTAAAATTAACAAAAAATATTCGATCTAAAAATGAAAAATTTGCTTCATTTCTATTACAAATTGGTGATGGCAAAATAAACCCTTTCATAATTCCAAACAAATTACAAACTAACGATATTTGTTCTTAAATTTATTCTAATATTAATAAAAATTGTTGCAAAGAAAAAATTATATCAGCTCCTCATAATGAAGATATTAATAATTTAAATAAAAAAGTATTAAATTTATCAAATGGAAAAACTGAAACATATTATAGTATTGATTACGCTACGCAAAAAGGTGTTGATCAAACTTATGATGACATTTATTTGAATTACCAAATAGAATTTTTAAATAAAATTAAAGAAGGTTTACCACCTCATAAATTAACTTTAAAAGTTAATGCTATCGTAATGTTGTCAAGAAATTTAAGTATATCGGAAGGATTATGTAATGGTACACGATTGAAAATTATAAATTTATATGAACATAATATTGAAGCCGAAATAATAACAGGCGATAAAAGTGGAAATAAAGTTTTTATTCCAGAAATTACTTTAAATACAGGAAATAATTCTTCATTACTATTTATTCTTTACAGAAAACAATTTCCAATTATATTAGCATTTGAAATAACTATAAATAAATCACAAGGTCAAAGTTTCGATAATGTAGGCTTATTTATAAGAAGACCATTGTTTTCACGTGGTTAATTATACGTTGCTTTGTCAAGATGTAAAACTTTTAATAATATTTATATTCAAAATAATTTAGATGATACATAAAAAATAGATAACATTGTTTAAACGGAAATTTTCAATAAATAATTTATTTAAATTTATACCATTTTTATGAATTCATTTCATTTAATTTTAACGATTAATTGATTTTTAAATTTCATTTTGTTGTGTAAATTTGATTCACCTAAAGGGTATTTTATTTTTATTTTACTAAAATTAAAGATTTTTTTCTTTTGTAAATCTGGTTTTAAATTAAACTGGAAGCTAAAACAGTTTCTGCATAGCTGTCAGAAAGTAGTTAGTCGAAAATATCGGAGTGGTAGCTGTTTCGTGAGCCGCGTAACTCATGATGCGATTTTTGTCGACAAAAGCTAACAAATTTTTCACTGTGAAGATAAGTGCGTGCGTAGGACAAGCGATCAGCAAAAGTCACTCCAGTGTCGGGTAGGCAGCTAAGTAAAGAGTAAGTAGACTCTTTCTCTTTCTCTCTCTTTCACATTAGAAAATTGCAATCAATGAAAATGTCAAATAAAGCAAAGGCGGACCCCTAAAAAGTCATTGATGTAAATTATTAAATGTGTTATGCTTATTATATTTTATTTTTTTTAAATATAATAGAAACAGAATAAAATTGAACTTAAATAAAATTATAAATCCCCATAATATAGAATATAATTAAAATGTTTCCCAAGTTTTTTATAAAATTATTATTTAATGAAAATTAATGTTTAAACTTAATATTAATAGGAAAAATGGATGTATTTCAATGCCCGTTTTGCAAAAATTCTTATTCTACATCTGAATTTTTAAAAATACATATAAATATAATTCATATTAAAACTATAACTTGTAGAACATGTGGCTTATTTATTAAAATTAAAAATATTAGAAGACATGAAAGAACTCACGAACAAAAAAAGGAATTATGTATCTATTGTAAAAAAAGTTTTAGTACGAAATCTAATTTAATAAGACATATATTAGCTAAGCATAGGAAACAAAAATTTACATGCTTTATTTGTAATAAAAAATTTTCAAGAAATGATCATTTAAAAAGGCATATAAAAATCACGTAAATAATATTTTACTTGAAAATTCATAATCAAAAAATTTTTTTTAACAATAAAATATTTATTTGCAGTAAAAAAAAATTTGGTTCATAAATTAAAAATTATGGTCAGTTTATATAATATAAAAACATTAAAAAAGGTATTATATTTTTTATAATATAATTTTATATAAAAAAATTTTTTTTATTATATTTTTAAAAATTTAAATATATAATATTTTCAATTTTTAAATGTTATACACTATTAACTACAAATATAAATAATTAAAAAATAATTTATTTCTATACAAAATATATGTATGAATTATGTATATATAATTAATATTACATATAAAAATTCCAAGAAGTATTTTCCAGAAATATTATTTTTTATTCATAAAAGTAAGTAAAAAATTATATAAAATTTTATAGGCAATTATATTAAATAATTTTACAATATTTACAAAAATTAGAACAAAAAGATGAAAAAAATTCTAAGTATATTGATAAAAAAAAAGGATAATACATAAAAATTTTTTAAATTTCTGTTTTCAAAATTTTTAGTCATAATAAAAACAGGTACAATTTTTTTAATATTCTAAATTTATAAATTAAAAAAATTTTTGAATTTCTAAATACTATTTAATAGTAAGTATAAGTAATATTTTTTGTATATTTAAATATATTAAATTTAATATACATATTACTTCTAATATTTTATATTTCAGCGAACAAAATTAAAAGATGTTATTTTTTATTTTTAATATATAAATGAAAAAATTATTTTTTTTATTTATTTATTAAAAAAAAAAACATTTTTTAAAAATGTGAGTAGAAATAGGCCTCCTGGGGAAACCACTAAAAAAAACGCGCCTACATATATACCTCGGTATTTAAAAATACTAGGTTGTGTGGAAAATATAGAAATATATTTATAATACAAACTTTATAAATTTAATAATTTGGATAAAAAACAAAAATTTATCAATGCTATGGACATTTATAAGATATTAGTATTTATGAAAATTTGTTTTTTATAAACAATAAAAACTTTTATTATATAACGTCATATAAATAAGGAAAACAAAAATAGGTTTGTAATAAATATTTAAATATATTTTTGAGTATAACTTAATATATTTTGATAATTATATTTTTTACAGTTAATAAAAATAAAAAAAAAGTAAATGTAACTTAAATAACAAATAGGGGGTTGGCGAGCGGAGCGAGCAGGGGGGTACCCTTCTTAATATATATATATATATATATACACACACACACGTGCACCTCTAGATATACACACATACACATACATATACACACACTTACACACATACATATACACACATACACACATGCATATATATATTCACATATACATGTCACACCCACACATACACATAACCTCATACACTTATTCACATAAACACATACACACATACACTCATGCACATAAAAACATATACATACACAATATTTGCTTCTTCATCTCCGTCTTTTTGTCTCCGTCACTCCGTCTCTCCGTCTCTGTTTCTTTCTCTCCGTCTCCGTTTCTCCGTCTTCGTCCCTCTATTTATTTCTCTCCGTCTCCATTCCTACTACTCCGTTTCTTCGTCTTTGTCTCTGTCTCTTCGTTTTCGTCTTTCCGTCTATGTCTCTCTGTTTCCGTCTTTCTGTCTTCTTTTCTCCATCTCCATCTCTGTGTCTTTGTCTCTCCGTCTCCGTTCCTATGTCTCCGATTTTTCATCTCCATCCCTCTGTCTGAAACACATGATTAAGAAAAATGAATTCCTATCATATTTTTTTATTAATTCAAATGGAATTCAGTAAAACAAATTTTTAATTTTTCATGATGATAAGATTTATATTTAAACATTTTTATACATATTAGAACTTGAATTCATTTTTTTTCAAATATATAAAAACTAAATTTTAAACAGAACTGCAATATAGAAATTTATAATATGATATATGAAAATTTAACCGAGGGACGTTAGAAGCGAGGTAAATTAAGCTCGTATATATTTAATATAAGAATTTGATCCATTAATAATTTTAAATAACCTCATCCCATGTTTTAAATTCGTCTCAGTTGTCGAAAACTTGATTTTTGAAAGTTTTGCTACTTGCCGTAGACTTTCTCAACCAATTCTCAACTAATTAACTTCAAAATTTTCAGAGATCTTGAGTATTTATATCTTCACGAAATAAAGGTTCTGGAATCTTGATAAGATAAGTTGAAGTAAATGTTGAATTAAATTACTTATATAAAATTCACAAAAATATGTATTTTTATCAACTTTTTAAACTAAACTTTTAAATTTTCTTTTTTTTAAAAGTTAAACTGTTATTTTGTAAAAATACATAAACTGAAGATCCCTGGAAATTTCGAGGTGAATTGGTTGAAAATTGGCTGAGAAAGTTTGTTGCAAGTACCAAAATTTAGAGAATTAAGTTTTTGACTACTCAAAAGAATTTAAAATATTGGTTGAGATTTTAAAAATTATTCATGGATCAAAGTTTTATATTCAATATCTATTTCATGTTAATAATTATATATATATATATATATATATATATATATATATATATATATATATTTTACATATATTTAATAATAATCATATATATTTTAATAATATACATTATTATTATTATTATAACAATTTATAAGTTATTAATTATAATAATTATGTAAACTTTTTATTCATAAGATAAAATAATATTAAATATGTGATTATCATTTCTATAGTTTATTTAAAACATCATGTCAATTTTATAAGTATAAATTATTTAGAGTGAAATATAATGTAACTTCGACAATGAATCCAATCTAATTGAATAATTATAATTTTCAATCATTATATTTTATAACCTCCCTTACCCTTATCACCTGAAAAAGGATAGCACGAAGTGCTCATGTACAAGGAAAAGGATAAAGGGAAAAGGTTATTTTTAAGCTAGACCCGTTTTTGGTGTAAACGCCATGCTACAACCAGTCCGGGGTCTCTATGCTTGTATGTTTTTACTAAATAAATGCCTCTTATAAGCCACGCGACTCTAGCTTTGGTTTGTTAAGATCAACTACTTATTAATGGCCGATAACACCACATACAAGTAAATTCCAATAAGTAACTCGTGATTTGACTTTAAGTACTTCACGTACATTCACCAAAAGACACTTAATTGAAAGTATTATTTATCAAATTCTTACTAATCGTAAGACAAGTTAATGTTAATTAAGATTTTACACACTTAATAAATTCACAAAGTAAATACACGTGAATTTAATATTTAATCAATTTTACTAAATTAAGCTTTGATTTTTAGTTTAAATAGTATTTCGTTATTGCTGCTACCGGTACGGAGCTGGTATTTATCCAGCCCCTCGCGGACCTGCAGCAATAACGAAAATAAGAACAATTGAAACAAGTATTTATTTTAAGTTTTACTTTATTAGAAGAGAGCTGGCCAAAGAGTGCCGTACAAAGATTCGGCTTCGATCTGCTTAAGCGTCGATCAAGCCGCCGCGGCCGCAATCCTCTCCTACTACTAAGTAGAAGGGATACATTTACATATCTTACATTATACTATTACAGGTGCGCTTAGATGTGTGCTAGCGTACGTCACTTTATAGGCGTGGATCGGCGCACATCTAAGCGCGTACATATATTCTTCTTAATATCCATCTCGCGCGCTGATATACTTTCTAATTGTTACGTCGTGCCGACGCACAAGATAGAGATAGACTTTTAACGCGATGATTCGAATTCAAGAGAGAATAAGATTATTGCTAGTTATCTTTTATTTCATTCTTTTTTCTCACTTATTCTCTCTCAAATTCTCTTTAAATTCTTTATATTATAAATATAATATAAGTGAGGTCACAATTTGCCCCCCGAAAAAAAACTTTTGACTACTTTCTTATATAATTATTAAATATCTTAATTTAATTTCAGTTTTCGGAAAAGGAAATGGTTTTTAGTTGCATTCATGCGCGCGATTTTTGAATTTACATTATTTTTCTTTTCTTTTCTATTTAAACGTTTTAATTCATTTTTATATTTCCTTTTCACTTTAGACTTATAAATGTATCTCGTTGTACTCGTATTTGCCCCCCAAAATAAAATAATTTGCACTGTATCATAATACTTAAATTGATAATTACATTTCTCTTTTAGTTACAAATAATTACTGTGCAATTTATTTTATTTTTTAAATCAGTGTGCAATGAGTATCCCTCTTAATGACAATTAACTTTATAATATTTATATATTTTACGCTGCCTTAAAATTTCTTAAAACTACATTACTATTAAAAAAAAATTAAATTTATAATTAAACTAATGATCAGTTGATCTACTTTGATTCAGGTTCTTCTTTCACCTATACGTATTTATCCCATATATTAAGGGGTCCTTCTTCATTTTTGAGTATGCAGCTTCTATGATGCTTTCCCAATTTTTTATAATTAATGCATGTAAGCATTTCCATGTTTCTTTTGAACTGGAGTTCTTTATTGATGATTTCTTTTTTGGTCCTTTGTGGCCATAATCTTTTGTTAATGTTTCATTTAGATTTTCATTTATTTGTTTTTGAGGTTTTATAATTTCATTTTTTATTTTAATTTTATTTTCATTTATGCACAACCTAGGTTTATTGAAATTGTTTCTTAATTTATATTTTAATATTCTCTTAAATGAGTTTATATCAATATTTTTTATCCAATGTTTATGTGCTGGTAAGTAGACAGATGCATTACTAGATACTTTATTCTCTTTAGAAATCAAATCTATTTGTTTGATTTCTAGTGTTTGTGATATATTATCACTTTTATTAATTTTTCCATGATCCTTGTCTTTTGCGAGTTCATGTGTTTTATAATTTTCTTTTTTAATGAATGCACATGTATTTGAGTCTTTGCTCTCATGTGATTCTTTTGTTTGTTTATGAGTATACTCATTTAGTTTGAGCTTTTGCTCATTAAATTTTATTTTGACATATTCGTCATTTATATTATTTTTCAATAGTATTTTTTCATGCATTGCCCCCCCAATCATCACATTCAACATTTTTTGGATGTTATATTTTGATATATAATCTCTTATATTAAGAGCTATTAAATATGTTTTTATTTTTATTTTTTCTACCTTAAATAATTCTTGATTATTTATAATTTTACCTTTTAGAGGTTTTAATTGGCCTTTTTTAAGCTTTCCTAGGTTGGCGTATTTACTTTTTGAATTTATAGTTTTATATATTTTTGGGGTGCTAAAGTTCGTTGCGTCTCTAGCCCCATATTTTTTAATATGAGAGGCAACTTTATCTAGTTTTCCTGATTTTCATCGTTATTCTTTTCTTCAAAATTTATATTTAATATATCCATTTGCTCATGAGCTTTCTTTATTGTTTTATTGTCCACTGGTGGCTTAAATTTTTCATATCTCGTTTTTTCTTTATTATTTCTATTTGCTATTTCTGCTACATTTATAGCTGGTGAATAGAATTGTCTCTTTTGATTTTGTTCTTGTGAACTTGGTCCTGGTTTATTCCAATGTGAATCATTTGTTGTCCTATTTGCATAATTTTGTCTTTGATTATGATTTATATTTTCACTTTGTTTATAACTGTTGTAGTTACTTGTGTTATTTCTCTTTCCTTCATTGTTATTAATTCTTTGTTGTGTTTGTTGCTGTTGGTAACATGATGTCTTGTTTTGCTCTTTCTTCTCGTGAATTTTGTCGTCGCTATCGAAATCTGCGAGTATTTTTAGGAGTGACATTTTATCTTTGTTTTGTGAAAACTGTATAGCCTGTCTTACGCTTCTATTGAAATGTCTATCTATTTTCTCTGTTAATTCCTCATCTGTGTCATTTAAATTCAATTCTTTTGCGTAGCCGAATAACTGTGTAGCATATGAGACTCTTGACAATTTTCCTTGTTCATAAAACTGGCCAAATTCAATTTTGCGTCTTGAAGTTCTTTGTATATCATGACTCCAAAATCTCTCTTTAAATATTTCTTTAAATTCATTGTATGTAGTGACGTTATCTTGATGGATATACCACCATTCGTTTGCTTCCTTCTGTAATACTATTTCTAATATTTGAAGTTTTTGTTCTTCATTTATGTTTTTTAGGGCAATATATTTGTCCAGTTCGTTTAGAAATTTTATTGGCCTCTCAGTTTCATTACCTTCAAATTTTGGGACCGGGATTTTTATTTTGTTTGCGTTTTCTTTACTATTTGTAGCTACTTGTTCTGTTGTTTTGTTTGCTATATTTTCTTGAAAATGATTTATTTTTTCATCCTGTTCAAATGCTAATTCATCTATCTTTCTATTCAAGCTGCTATGTACCATTTTTATGGCTTCGTCTTCGTTTATTGCTGTTTTTAATCCTTGTAATTCTTCAATTAATTTGTCATTTCGTTCTGACAATAAGGCTTTTTGTCTTTTATACTTGTTGAGTAGATTTCTCATTACAATGTTATCTTCTGATAATCTTTTTATTTTGTCAGATATTGCGTTTACTTGTTCTTTTACATTTTCTGTTTCTGCGTGTGCTGTTTTTTCTAAATTTAAGTGTATCGATTTTTCTGAATCAGTAAATGTGTTCATTTTTGTTTCTAATTCTTCCTGTTTTGCAAATAATTCCTGTAACTCATCTGATACTACTCTCATCCATTCATTTTGTTTTGATTGATTGTTTGCGTCAAAGGATTGATCAGCATCTTCAATTTCTTTCATTAATAACGTTGAGCGTCTTTTGTTCGCCATTTTGATATATATATTTTTTCTTCTTTACTTTTATTCTTCTTCTTTTTGAATCTTCTTTCTTGAATTTGTTTTGCTTTCGCAATGAAATTTAATTTATAATTTAAATAAAAGAGAAAAAAAAATATATTTGTCTGTGCGTTTATTGCGCGACGCTACTGTACAATTTATTTGATGTTATCTTTGTGCCTAAGTGTGACACCGAACCTGCAAAATGTCTATTTGATTTGATTTTACTTTATTTGATTTAATATATTTTCTTTATTATTTAATTTTTAATTTATTTACTTAAATTCTAATGTTCATGAAAATTAATATCTAATAAATGAATGAAATCTAATAAATGAATATTAGTAAAGAACAAATTGAGCACCACTGTGCTGGTTGAGTGTCACTGTTTACAATATATTAATTTTGAAATATTATTTAATTTCCTATGTTAAATTTTATTTGAGTTTATCGATGCTTAATTTCATCAATACACGCTTTCTATCGCTTTGTTTACATTTGCGGATTAGCGGTGTTAACTATATTACCTTTTGTGATCTTGGAAATAATTCGAAAATTTGCGACTTTTATGTCGTTTAAAATTTTAACGTTATCGCGAATAATATTTAAATTCAAAATTATTTGAAATTTTCTTTATTTTCGAAGTATTTCCAATTTCTTTTTAGTTTTCTTTTCGCAATTTTCTTTTTCTTTTAGTTCATTCAATTTTTTGTATTTTTATTCCTTTAATTTTTTATTTTTTATTTTATTTTTTCAATTTCCACTTCTATTTCATGCAAATTTTCTGCCATTTGTGGCATATTATAATTAAATTTAAATCTAACTTCGTTTACTTTGATCGTGTTCTCATTTATTTTATTTGCTATTTCTGTTACTTTTTGTTCTAAATATTGTAAATATGTTTTTATTTTCTCTACTTTTATTTGCATGAAATTTAAGTTTTCATTTTGTTTTTCGATTTTAGCTGCTACCGCGTTTACAATTTTCTCGAATTCTATATTACTTAATGTTACAGACTCTGTTTTCTTATAATTTTTGTTTCTTTTTTGTAACGAAAACTCTACTTTTTTGCATAGTTCGTAACATTTTTCATTTTGATTATTTTGTTTTTGTGTTGATTTTATTATAAAATCACATACTTTTATTTTGACCATTACGCTATTGGTCTTTTAATTTTGTATGTGTCTTGTTATAAATTCTTAGCTCTGAAAAGAGAAGAAAATTACTTTATGATTTTATATATATCTAATTACAATTTTTTGATTTTTGAATACGGTAATATATCCCTAATTACGATTTTTTGATTGATTTTTTTTTTTTTTAAACAAAATGAAAAAAAGGAAATTTCTTTACAAATTTTTTTTTTAACTATTTTTTCTCAGTCGTGGGTTTAAACAATACCCGTGGGCGCCAGTTATAACCTCCCTTACCCTTATCACCTGAAAAAGGATAGCACGAAGTGCTCATGTACAAGGAAAAGGATAAAGGGAAAAGGTTATTTTTAAGCTAGACCCGTTTTTGATGTAAACGCCATGCTACAACCAGTCCGGGGTCTCTATGCTTGTATGTTTTTACTAAATAAATGCCTCTTATAAGCCACGCGACTCTAGCTTTGGTTTGTTAAGATCAACTACTTATTAATGGCCGATAACACCACATACAAGTAAATTCCAATAAGTAACTCGTGATTTGACTTTAAGTACTTCACGTACATTCACCAAAAGACACTTAATTGAAAGTATTATTTATCAAATTCTTACTAATCGTAAGACAAGTTAATGTTAATTAAGATTTTACACACTTAATAAATTCACAAAGTAAATACACGTGAATTTAATATTTAATCAATTTTACTAAATTAAGCTTTGATTTTTAGTTTAAATAGTATTTCGTTATTGCTGCTACCGGTACGGAGCTGGTATTTATCCAGCCCCTCGCGGACCTGCAGCAATAACGAAAATAAGAACAATTGAAACAAGTATTTATTTTAAGTTTTACTTTATTAGAAGAGAGCTGGCCAAAGAGTGCCGTACAAAGATTCGGCTTCGATCTGCTTAAGCCTCGATCAAGCCGCCGCGGCCGCAATCCTCTCCTACTACTAAGTAGAAGGGATACATTTACATATCTTACATTATACTATTACAGGTGCGCTTAGATGTGTGCTAGCGTACGTCACTTTATAGGCGTGGATCGGCGCACATCTAAGCGCGTACATATATTCTTCTTAATATCCATCTCGCGCGCTGATATACTTTCTAATTGTTACGTCGTGCCGACGCACAAGATAGAGATAGACTTTTAACGCGATGATTCGAATTCAAGAGAGAATAAGATTATTGCTAGTTATCTTTTATTTCATTCTTTTTTCTCACTTATTCTCTCTCAAATTCTCTTTAAATTCTTTATATTATAAATATAATATAAGTGAGGTCACAATTTAATACAAATTGTAGAGTGCTATTTAAGAATATTATTTATTTCCTGCATTCTTAATAAATATCTTGCAAATCATAAGTAAATTTTCTTTGAAATGTTTACTGTTTTATGGGAAATTTTCCCTCCATCTAGACAGATCATAAATATGAATTCATAATTATAGACATAATCAGGAAAATTTATCCATATTCCATATATTTTTCTATCTTTATAATCGACTATAAAAAAAATTCAATATTAAAAAAATAACTTTTAAAGATTGTATTTTATAAAATGTATGTTAAAAATATACTAAGAAGAATATTTTTATATTGTGTTATGATAATTTTTCAAATGAGGTCATTAGATATATTCTAAAAATTAATATATTTTTCTTAATGAAAATATTATTGCTTTAATGATCTTTGTAATCGTACTCTCAACTCCTATGAGGCATCAAGCAGAACTACTAAGCAGTAGTCAAGATGTGGAAACAGCACAGCGGTTGTGATTTGTTTGCGCAGAGCCTCAGTGATATACCGATGAAAAAAAACGTAAGCCGTACATAGTCCCGTTGAATTTTTTAGTAAATTATTATCAATTAATCAATTAATGTGTGGCTTCCACGATAGCTTAGAGTCAAGCACAGCACCAAGGTTCGTAACGGCATCAAAGAGAGATATGCCGACACCACCCTTAAGTTCAATCTTTCTTGGCTCACCAGCATAAAAGTCGTTAATAAATCGACCTTTGCCAAAAACGATAGGCTTAGTTTTGCTTGCATTTAATGTGAGAGAAACATCGACAGTCTACTCCGACACCGCCTTGGCCGCCCTCTGTAGAATAATTGTTCATCAAATGGAATGATCATTCATTCAATATATAATTCTTATATATATATATTACACAAATAATAATTATAATAAATGATAGTTAAATAAACATTTTTATTTTAATAATCATAGCGTTGAAATTTATTTTGATGAAAATGTTATTCGATTGACATTTTTAGTTGTGTATTAATACTTAATAATTTTTTTTTGTGTTTTATTAATTCTTTATTAATATTAAGGATTTATTCATAAATTATAATATCAATGATATAGAAATAAAAAAACAAATACAAAATTGAATATGATGTAAGCTTACTTGATGTATACACTTCGTAATATTTATATTTCATTAAGAATTAACATTCGATGCAAATAAAATTGCTAAGTGATTGCAAATAGTCGATTTATTGTTTTGAAATATTCGAATTTAGAAATAACAAAAATATTTTATTTTAATCTTATAATCGTATTTAAATTCAGTATTTTGTATGTATTAAATACATATGTTAAGATATTATAATTAGAAATAAACACGAAATTTGGTTCTTAAGCATGTTTAACGTAAAAAGGTTATTTTTAATTTTATCGTTCAAATTCATAGTCATATATTAAGGTCAAGAATCTAAACATAAGAGCCGTTCTTGAATGATATCACACATTAAACGTAACTCGTTACACGTTTTAAAATTTTGTTGTCAAATGTCAACTGAATTCAATATCCAAACGATACACAAGTTCGAAATAATACGTGATACTCTCGGTCACTTATGAAGTCGAGCTTAACTTTTGACTTTTGTGAATCGTGGCTTACAATTTATATACGATTCAGGACATTCTTTACTTTTTTTTCTAGGTGAAAAATATACTATTTAAAGTGAAATATTCTTAGAAATAAAGCTTAACTTTCTATTTTTTTTAATGTTCCTGGTTCTATTCCATTACTTTATATTATTTAGTTTCACGGATTTTTAGTATAGAGTAAATCTATGTTCGAAATTTATTTTTTGTGGTTGTTTTTGCAACTTTTATTTCAAATATTAAACTACATATATTTGCTCTTTATTGAAAATTGGTGAAGTTAATTATATACATGTAATCTCAAACAGAACTACATGACATTTTATATAAGACATATTTAAACTTAGCCTTATATTGTAAGTGTAATAAACTTAAGCTTTTCTTTAATGTTTGTTAACATATACAATAACGTATATTTGAATTCAATATTCTAAAGTTGATTTCCTCTTCAATGAATTTTAAATATTATTGTAATCAAAATATTTACCACCTTTTTCTACGAATCTCCGGTTTTTCGGATTTGTGCATTTTTTAGGTATGTGCTTCGAGCATATATACATGGAGGCAGCATGTTATATGGAAAAGTGGTAACTATCTTAACGATGATGTGAAAGAGAAAGAAAATAACCACTTACATACTTTCTCTCTGGTGCAGCGCTTACGGAAGAGTTACACGAGAGAGATAAGATGTAAGTTAATATTTTCTTTCTCTGTACCTAAAGTTGTCACCACTTTTTAACTCGGCATGCTTCCTCCATAGTATATATGCTATAAGGGTATGTGTGATTTTTCTTGTAATAAGATTTACCTATTCTATTGGTTCCTATATAATTAGTAGTTATTATATATTAGAGTGAAACTATCTATTCTACAATTCTTGGCTCCTACACAGTGAAAAAAAATTTGTAATTTTAACACACATAAGAGTTAGAGATGAAATACAATTTTTTTTGTGTTAAAATTAATAAGTACACACATGTTTGTAAAATTTACAAACTCCGTGTGTTAATTCTATAAAAAGTACACATATATTTTTTAATTACAAAATTTTTTGTGTTGATTTTACAAACATGTTTGTAAAATTTTAATACAAAAATATTTGTACAAAATAAAATTTCACGAATTACACAAAATTTTTTACAGTGTACGGATCTGCGCATTTTTCCATAGTAAAAATAGCAATTCCTATTGAGTCCTATATAATGGATAGTTATCATATACAAGCTCTTATTTTTGGATCTTATTTGGGCTTTAGTACATGTATTTCTCTCTTCATCTATGTTTCACTATATTTTCGTTTATTATCTTTTTTCTACTCTTTATTCTTTCTTCCTTCATTTTTCTTTCACCCCCTCCATCTTCAGCTACCCTTTCTAATTTTCTCTTTCCTTTAAAGTATAGACTTCAATTATGACATAATATTAGAATCCACACTTCACTAGCTTCTAGACAAAAGAGAACATTTTTAGTTGTCAGCGCATCTCTAAATGCAGCTAATTTTTAACTGACATTTTGTCAATTTTTATCTAAATTTTGTAGAATCGAACTAACTTTATGAATAAATTCAGCTAATTTTCAGGTAAATTTATCCTACTTCTGCTTAGTTTTAACTAACTTTTAGCTAACTTTTATACAACTTTCAGCTATTTTTTAGCCAACTTTTAGCTAACCTGTAGCTTCTATTTTTACGAAATTTCAGCTAAATTTCAGCTATATTATAGATAACTAGGGCCACAATTGATTGTTATACGCGGCGATAGCGTTGATAACGGTGGCGAAACCTTTTTCTAATATAAAGAGGTATAGATCTTTTTATATAATATAGTTTTTAAAAAAATTTAGTCGTTGACCCTCCATATTTTACCCATAGAACTCTTATTTTCCATCTTTTATTCAATAATACCAATTTTCTACTTATTTTAAAACCATTTTCCAACTTTTTTCAACTCTGCATCCCACCCAACAAAAATAACTGCTGATACTTAAGTAAAGATACTCGAGTTCCAAGTTATACTCAATACTGAAATTACGTTCATGAATTCGAACCTTATAGACGAATCTCAATCTTGTAAATACTGAAGATCATCAAGTTCCAACCTTAATTTTGAATTTGCTCTTGCGCACACAGACAAAGGAAAATACATAAAAAAAATGTAATAACTTGAGTCAGAAGCAAAAAAAAACTCAATACATAAATTAAGACAACCTATATTAGTATATCTTCCAACGCGTCTAATCCCAAAAATTATTTAGTATAGTACCGAATTTTTCCGTACTACGGAACTAAGTTATCTTATACTAACGTATTACCTATATAATACGCACTGCGGCGCTGTCAAGTATGAAACTTCAATATAATTAACCGATTCACTGGTATTGTATCATATATGTACAAAATATTTTCGTCCCAATACTGATAATGTATCATATATGTACAAATTAGATTTTTGTCTGATTTTGACAGCGGTTTGAATCCAAACTTTGTATAATAGGCCAAATATTGTGCATTTTCGTCAAAAAAAATGGTCTACCAGTATTGGGACGAAAGCTAAATGAAGCCGTACCAGTGAATCGGTTAATACTTAATAACGTAAAAACCATTAAATTGTAAAACAATTTTTAATAGTTGAAAAATATAATGTAAATCATATAATCCTTCCTTAAAAAAAAGATACATTTGGCGAGTCCTAGTTTTATAATTGATTTGATTGGATGTCTCTGATCACGTAATGTATAAATGTTGTGTAGAACCTAGGATTGTGTTTTAATTTAAAACAAGAAAATCTCAACACACATATTCATCGTAGTTCATGACTGATGCGCGTAACTATGTTTAAAGCGCTACCGCGCGCGCCTAACCTATTCGTCCCGAAATTATTTACGTGTGTCATTGCCTAAAGAAAAAAACACATCGTACGCCATTGCAGAGATTAAAATCCTTTTTATTTGGCTATTAATATAATAATTTTAAATAATTTTGGTGTTGTCAATGTTTGTTGCAAACTGCGAGCAAGAAGAGAGAAGTAGATAAGCGCGCCGCGCGCTAATCGTCGTGTTCTCTCGACCGATTGATTTTCAAGCGTGACAACTTTTCTGCAAAGGATTTAAACGATTTTGTGCAACAGTTTTTTTAGACTAATCAAAGTAAATGTAAGTTAATATTTCAAGTTAATAACCTAGAATCAAATTTATTTGTTAATTAAAACCTTCATTGTGATAATGTAATTTTCTATTGCACATTTTTGTTTATTTTAAATTAAAAAACTATTTTTTCAAATATTTAAATTATTGAGTAACACTTAATGAAAAGCATCATTGTTTTGTAGGAAAGTGTTTTGCAAAAATATGGAATTAATAAAACTAGGTGGGATTCTATATTTCCTGGACCATCACCTGATTTCACGACAAACCAGACCCTTTGAAAAAAGTTAATCGAAGTGGAATAGTCGATAAAAAATATAAAAAATCTAGGTATGTACTTTAAAAATTTTTTATATAGTAAATTTTTTTTATTTAATCATAGCCTGATGTTGAGATTAACAATAATGTGTGCATTAATTGGCATTTGTATTATTAATAATAATTATAATAAATTATAAAATCTTAAAATATTTTTTATTTTTATTTGACTACTAATATTGAATTTGATAATTTTATATGATCATTTTGTTAGAGTTAATGGTAAATTTAAAGAAGAATTAAAAGCAAAAGCTTTGGAAGAAAAAGCAAAACGAAAAGAAGAGCTCTAAGAAATAAAAGAACGCAAAAAAGAATAGCTTTTCTTAAAAAGTGGAATAAGCCTCGTGAAGATTTAGAATGTGAAGATCTTAAACCTCTGCCAGCAATAGTTCTATTCAAATCTACTTTCCTCAATGAAAACTTTGGCGAATTTGCAATGATTTTAGAATTTTTACAATTTTTCCATGATGAAATCGAAGTTAAAACTTGGTTTTCAAATAGTTTGTCTTGAATCTTTGAAAAAAGCTATGACACAAAAGGAGTTTACAGGTCTATTAAATGATTTAATTTAACTACTTCTCGCCAATATTTTCAAATATCAAGCTGAAAAAGAAGATGAAATTCACGCAGGTGCATCTGAAACAGCTTGTGATAATATTGCTGATCAAAAAGCATCATCTATGGCAGAAGCTGTAAAGTTAGCAACAATGGCAACAACTTGGTGTCAAACTCATCAAAGATGTCAATTATCAGAACTTACATTAGATTACTATTCAATGAGTGAAATATTGCGGCAACATCTTTTAAGTTTTGGAGGACGTATAAAGTGAAGTAGCTTCTAAGTGGAGATATTCTGAAAGAGGTAAACCCTTTTTAAATAAACATTAAAATTAATAGCTTTTCATTTACTATGATAAATAAAAAAATAATTTTTTACAGGTGGATATACAAATTAAGATGATCCTGCTCTTTTACTTAGGGTGAAATCAGATGGAGCGGAAAATAGGCGACGGAACGTCACAGAACCTCAATTCCGCATCTTTGTATTCCGCCAACGGAGTAAAGACGACGTAATCGACGACATCAATTTTTATTTTGTTAAAAAAAATTATTAGTGCTTCAATAACCTCACGTAATATTTTTAATTTGCTTTCCATAGCTGTACTTTTAATTTCAATCAAACTTTTAAATTCTATTTTGGTTAACTATTTGTTTAAACAATTTCAAAAAGTCTGTGACGCTTCTATTATCCCGTCAAATTTGTTTCCCTATATTCACATGGAGCGGAATAGAAGTTCTGTGACGTTGATTAGTAATTTTATAATTAAAAAATAATGATATTAATTGAAATATTTGGTTATAATAACAAACTATATTTTATTTTTATAAAAAAAGAATCTCATTACAATAACAATAGGTGATTATTTCCAACTTTTTTAACATTTTTGTTGTTAATTTAAAATTCGCGGATACATTTGTATGATATTTTTAACAATTTTTCAGCTACATTCCGTGCCATGTGAATATAGGGAAAAAATTTGACGGAAAACAAGGCGACGGAATGAATGTTTTGTGACGTTCCGTCGTCTATTTTCCGCTCCATCTGATTTCACCCTTAGGATAGAAAAACCACGTAATTCACGAGCACTTAGTCATCGTAATATGTGTGAATTTGACCTTGAAGATCGATTAACTGTAATAATTTGTTTGATGAACCAATTACTAACATTTGCTTTTATTCGTGATATTACTGATGAAAGATATGAAAAACTTTTCCAATTATATGATTATTATATTATAATTTTTAGTTTTTTACTGCTTAAAATAATTTTAATTATTGTTGAAGACTTACCTATTTATTATGTATTATTTATAGTAAAAAAAGTCATTATAAAATCTAATATATAATATGATTGAGTAAAAAACATGATATTGAAATTTGCATCATTAAGATGCAACGAAATTGACATTTACTGCATTTTATATTTTATGTGTAACAATAAATTGAATTTTCACATTTACGAAATTATAGAATGACCTTACACAAACACTTCGACAATTCCAGCTAAATATAAAAATTCAGAAAATGTTTTCGTTGCATCGCAACAATGCACATTTCAACATTGTTAAGAAACATGTAATATGGAAATTATATTTTTGTAATTGATGAAAGAAAATAAAATTTATTGGAAATAAGTAAAAATTATATGAAAAGATATTTATTGTAATATATATAATAAATTGTAATAATTACATTGTCACATTGAAATAATTAATTTCTTATTCACAAATATCATGTGAATTAGAATAATTCAAAAAGTGTTTTAGTAATAAAAGTTTGTTAATAGTGCTGAGTTTTAAAATTATGTGTAATATAGAGGCATAACTGATATTTACCAAAAATTCACAATGCTGTATTTATATTTTTAAGGGGCAATTAAGAAGTTTGTAAAATTTTATTTACAAAGTAAATTTCTTTGTGAATCGTTTACAAATTGTCATTCAAAATTATGGCATTATTTTTATGTAAACACTATCCGGTATAACAAGAAAAAAATAGCAGCCCCCGCTAGATATTAGTATAATAAGAAAATTTTGTAATAATAACCAAATTTTTTCACTGCGTAGTTTTTGAATAATTAGAGACCTACCAAAAGAAGATAGGTTATATTCTAGATTGCTAGTAAGTCTCTAATTAGTCAAAAACTATGCAGTAAGAAATTTGGTTGTTATTACAAAATTTACTAATTATACTAATATCTAGCGGGGGCTGCTATTTTTTTCTTGTTATACCGGATAGTGTTTACATAAATGATGAAAAACGCTATTAGACAAAGACAGATAGTTCGGCCCCTTCTTAAGGGATTGACGGTTCAGAAAAATCTGAAATCGGGTATATAAGTACATTCAAGTTCAAATAAGATGTAGTTAAATTTTGGTAAACTTTTGGAGCATGAGAAAAAAATGACAAACATTTTAATTTTCACACTTTTAACACGCGCTCTCATGGTAACCACACCGATTCTTTTTCAACTTTTGATTATAAGCTACTGATAGTTCAAAATTTCATCAAATTTAACACGTAATTAATTAAAGAACTAAAGAATAAATTTTTAAGTATCGAGTTTGAAACGATATAAACATCTTAGACTCAATGCACGCCCGTGTATAACTATATATACACTATATACAGATATAAAGCGTGTGTTAAAAGATGAAAATTAAATTGCTTATAATTTTTTTCTCATGCTCTGAAAGTTAACCAAAATTTAACTGTACTTTATTTTAATTAAAATCTACTTATGTGCCCAATCTCAGATTTTTCTGAATCGTCAATCCCTTAACGATAGTATCCCCTGTTGAAAATAATGACGTCTTTCCAGTACGTCTTTGAAAGATGTCTTCGAATACGTCTTTGAATACGTCTTTGAAGACGTCTTTGGTCGTGTCTTAGATTGGAACAAAATAAGACCTCATTTTTTTAATGTTCTGGAAATATAGTAACCAAATGACGTCTTTTTTATAAGTGAAATAATTTCAAAGACGTATTTTTCCAATAAATACTCATAGTAAAAGACATAAATTTTCAAAAAAAAATTCTTTTTATAAAACGAATGACGTCCTTCCTGTTGAAAATAATGACGTCTTTCTAAGACGTCTTTGAAAGACATCTTTGAAAGACGTCTTTGAAGACGTCTTTGGTCGTGTCTTAGATTGGAACCAAAAAAGACGTCATTTTTCCAATGTTTAGAAAATTCAACAAATGACGTCTTTTTATTATTTCAAAGACGTATTTTTTTTAATAAAAATGACGTCTTTTCTTACGAATTTTTATTGAAAAAATACGTCTTTGAAATTATAAAAAGACGTATTTTTATTAAAAAAAATACGTCTTTGAAAATGTAAAATGACGTTATTCGTTAAATAGCTTTTCGAAACATTGGAAAAATGACATCTTTTTTGTTCCAATTTCAGACACAACTAAAGACGTCTTTCAAAGACGTCATTTTCTCCGAATTTAGGAAAAAAAAACGTCATTTTTCATGAATTATGTCATTGAAAAATGACTTTACATGATAATCATTTTCCATTCGAAGGAAAAAACAACAAAAACGAGGTAAACCTCGTAGTTTCAACTCCTCGAAAAACGAAGAGCATTTGCGATTAAGCTGAGATCATTCTGGCCTTATATATCTGCGTCTTTGAAATTTGTATAAGGGATCGCAAAACTTGAAAATCGCCACCTGGTGAGTTAAAATAAAATTGACGCAAGCGCAACCATCAATTCGACTGTAAGTCACTAGGTGGCGATTTTCAAGTTTTGCGATCCCTTATACAAATTTCAAAGACGCAGATATATAAGGCCAGAATGATCTCAGCTTAATCGCAAATGCTCTTCGTTTTTCGAGGAGTTGAAACTACGAGGTTTACCTCGTTTTTGTTGTTTTTTCCTTCGAATGGAAAATGATTATCATGTAAAGTCATTTTTCAATGACATAATTCATGAAAAATGACGTTTTTTTTTCCTAAATTCGGAGAAAATGACGTCTTTGAAAGACGTCTTTAGTTGTGTCTGAAATTGGAACAAAAAAGATGTCATTTTTCCAATGTTTCGAAAAGCTATTTAACGAATAACGTCATTTTACATTTTCAAAGACGTATTTTTTTTAATAAAAATACGTCTTTTTATAATTTCAAAGACGTATTTTTTCAATAAAAATTCGTAAGAAAAGACGTCATTTTTATTAAAAAAATACGTCTTTGAAATAATAAAAGACGTCATTTGTTGAATTTTCTAAACATTGGAAAAATGACGTCTTTTTTGGTTCCAATCTAAGACACGACCAAAGACGTCTTCAAAGACGTCTTTCAAAGATGTCTTTCAAAGACGTCTTAGAAAGACGTCATTATTTTCAACAGGAAGGACGTCATTCGTTTTATAAAAAGAATTTTTTTTTGAAAATTTATGTCTTTTACTATGAGTATTTATTGGAAAAATACGTCTTTGAAATTATTTCACTTATAAAAAAGACGTCATTTGGTTACTATATTTCCGGAACATTAAAAAAATGAGGTCTTATTTTGTTCCAATCTAAGACACGACCAAAGACGTCTTCAAAGACGTATTCAAAGACGTATTCAAAGACATCTTTCAAAGACGTACTGGAAAGACGTCATTATTTTCAACAGGGATCACCTTAAATATTTATTGATTTTTTTCTTAAATTGCTTTTTAAATTTTTATTTATATCTACTAATAAAGATAAAAATATAGGAAATCAATCTTTATACAATACATAAATAATCTATACGTTCACTGAGAGAAAATTCATGCTAATAGAGCATGCGAACTGCCATCTATGCGAGCATATAAAACATTGATACAAATATGACAGGCCGTGAGAAGCTCTATTAGTATTGGATTACCTTATACTAAAAAAGATGGTATGGAGAGTAACTAAAGCATGAACGGCATTGACTGATGACTCGCGTGGTATACTTCGATGACTCCCCACTCTCATATCCTTTGTTTGCTTAAGTCGCCTCCTCTTTTGGGTGGCGACGCGAGCAAACACGGCTGGTCTATCCCCAAAATTATGTTGCAAATTTCTTTAACGTATTTTCGTAGCGTTAATCTTTTATTTCTTTTCTTTTTTTATGAAGGGAGATACGTTATAAATATAACCTGTTAAACTTTTTAACTTTAAATAATTAATGTATAACTTAAAATTTAATTATTTTAAACCGCTGGGGGGCAGATGAGCATGTACGATTTTACGCCAGAGATATTTCGGAGTAGCGTTGGTCTAGTGCGTAACGTTCACGCTTTTCCTTTTGAGTACGCGAGTTCAACTCTCGGCTAGGGTCACTTTTTTTTAAATTTTTTTTTTATTGTTTTAATATTTTTTATTCCTTTTTATATTTATTTTTTTTTAGATTTTGTATTTTTTTAATAATTTTAAAATTTAATTTTTCACAAGTACGCTTGTTTTTTTCAATGAAAATTTTTTAAAAATAAATTATTCTTTATAGGTAGTAATTACAAATATTGATAAAAAAATAATAGTGATGTTTATTTTATAATAGTATAGTTTAATTTATAATAGTATAGTTTAATTTATTTATAATTTAGTTTATAAAATTTACAATAAATTACAATAAATAAATAAAACTGAGTTATTATTATTTATGTTATAATATATATTGTATATTGAAATATGTTTATAAAGACAAAATTGAACTATAGTATTGTAAATATCACTATTATTTATTTATTAATATTTTAAATTATTTTCTATATGAAATGATTTATTTAAAAATATTAATAAAAAAAACGAGCATATTTTAAGTAACTTGTGAATAAATAGATTTTAAAATTAATAAAAAAATAGAAAATGAAAAAAATATAAATAAAAAAAGCAATAAAAACTATTGAAATAATAAAAAAAATTAAAAAAAGACAGCTAGCGAGTTGAACTCGCCTACTCAAAAGGAAAAGCGTGAACGTTACGCACTAGACCAACGTTACTTCGAAACATCTCTGGCGTAAAATCGTACATGCTCATCTGCCCCCCAGCGGTTAAAAATAATTAAATTTTAAGTTAAAAATTAATTATTTAAAGTTAAAAAGTTTAACAGGTTATATTTATAACGTATCTCCCTCCATAAAAAAAGAAAAGAAAAGAAATAAAAGATTCACGCTACGAAAATACGTTAACGAAATTTGCAACATGATTTTGGATATAGACCAGCCGTGTTTGCTCGCGTCGCCACCCAAAAGAGGAGGCGACTTGAGCAATAGAAGAATGCCATAGTTAGCAGTAAAGAAAGAATAGTGGACAAGCCACGTTTACTTCCTTAACGTCCCATGAGAGGATACAGCGCTAGCTATCGAAGGATATTAGAGTGGGGAGCTACTAAAGCATGTAAACAAACAGTTTTTGGATAGCACAAACCTCGTAAGAGTAGATGGCGCTGTTATTAAAGCATAGGATATTACTTACTAACTTTGGATACGTAGACTACATGCTCTATTGGCATGAATTTTCTCTCAGTGTTATAATCAATAATAAAATAATAATATTGAAATAACCAATATCATTTCTGCAAATATAAATATTGACTTGGTTGTTTATATACGGTCATTACAAATAATATTGATGATTTCTTTCAAAAAAGTATATGTGAAAGAAGGATGGGGCTTAAACATTAGAATGTTTTTTATTGAATGAATATTTATTTAGATTGCCACAATTACGAATAGCGTATTCCATAATTTAGAATAAAGTTATAATGAATTTTCATGATTTCAAAAAGCAGTAGTGATAATCTCAAATTATTCGATTAAAATATTTAGAATTCTTTCGAAATCTTGATATAATTTATTCTAAATTTAGGAGTACAATTATTTTGCTACTTCTTATTTCGATAAAGTGAATATTCTAAAATGCTTTACTCGCATTAGTTATTTTCGTTACTTTAGTCGCTGAAAAAATGAAAATTCTAAAATGAATAAATGAACAGTCTCGATATGCACATAATTTATATGAACTTCTAAATAAATGTTAATTAAATAAAAAACATTCTAATGTTCAAGCCCCACCCTGAAAGAAATGTAAGAAAAGATATGTGCGCGCTATTGGGATCTGACATAGACCAGACGCTCTCTGGTGGATAAAATCTGAACGAATAGTAGCATACAAGCAGAAAGCGTTCGTTGATGCGACTTGTATGTTCTTGTATGTCTTGTGTGAAAAAGTTATTATATCACCAATATTTTTGTTATTTTTAACGTATTTTATTATATGTCCTGCTCTGAAAACTTGTTCATCTTTTATAAAATAACGTTTGGTAGGATTAGTATCTGCCCAATAGTACAGAAATATTCATAATTAACAAAAACAGGTACTTGCTCCATATATGACAATGTAAATTGTATACTATGGTACGCCATCTTAGCTTAGACCACGCCCCCATGTCAGATCCCAATAGCGCGCCAGATAATTCTAGTATATAACAATTTTAAATTACTAATTATTAATTTTAAATTCAATAGCTAACTATTTTAAAACGAAGTATGGTAGATAAACATGGATCGTCTTATTCCTTAGATATCACGAATTAGAAAATTAATTATTAGTAATTTAAAAGAGTTATATATATTTTCTAAATAATTCTATATTTATTGATTTTCAATTTTAGTAACAGAAAAAACCACAGCAAAAGAGAATAACAATCACATTTTCTGCGAAATATTGCTTTTAAATCAAATAGGTGAAATGTCAGTTTTACAACCAAAAAAAAAGACACTAACAAGTATCGAAAATTTATGCTCTCGCTTTATAATATGATAGTACCAACATTTGTCCCTAAAATTTAAGCTATGTACTAATTGAAATTATATCATCATTTTTTTTCAAAAACTTAAGTACATAAATTAGATAGACTAGATTTAGTTTGTATTTTAACAGTACTTTCCTTTCTTCGTGTAGTTATTAGTTCTAATAAACGTCAAATACTGTTTTCGATTATTTCATGGTTCGTGATTGAAACACGTGGAATTCCTATCATATTTTTTCATTGATCTAAATGTAATTTAGTAAAATAATTGTAACTTTAATTAATCCATTTTTATAAAAATATAAAATTTTAATTTAGTACAAAACTTTAATATCAAAATTCATAAGTTGAGGCAATTCTTTTTCATTTATACATAATAATATAAGATATGAAAATTCAACCGAGCGACGTTAAAAGCGAGGGAAATTGAGCTAGTTCATATATTAAACAAAACACATTTTTATTTATTTAAGCACCTCACTCTTTGTCATACTTTTTTTCTTAAAATTTATGTATACAATTTAGAAATTCAAATTTTTTCTTTAAAATTTAATTTATTTAAAAAAAAAAAATATTTTCTTTAATTAATTTAATTTGTTGTTAATTTTTCAAATAGAAAATTATTTTTTCAACTTTCGGAAAAATTTATTAGCTTGTAGTATATACCATGATTGATTCTATTCAGATTCATGCAGGCCGTCACTGATCAAACTTTTTTTTTCTTCTAAGTGATAAAAATACTTTCCAATACGTATATGAAGATAAAATATATATATATATATATATATATATATATATATATATATATATATATATATATATATATATATATATATATATATATATATATATAAAATAACTTTATAGAACGCGCGAAAATACGTTTTTCCCTCGCTGCAGCGTATTTAGTTTTGGATGTAAAAATTATAAATATTGAAAAATTGAAAATGAACCTCAATTTTCAAATTGCCGTAGCTCTGTCAAGTTTTTATCTTTTTGAACGTTATTTTAATAAAAATGTGCGAAATTCAGTCTATTTTTAAATGCCTTTTCGATTTTTCCGATACGAGTTAATGTCTCTGAGTTATTTATGAAAAACCGAAAAAACCGTTTTTTTCAAACGTAATTTTCTCAAAAACTATATTTTTTTCATTTTAAATTTTTATATGTTTTTATACATAAAAAATACTAACTTTTAGGATCGGTGAGAATATGCGATTTTGCCTTATTATTTTGTAACATGGCAATTTGACCATGTTACTTAGACATATAGCAATACGCATAAAGACGACAGAAAGAAGCCTACGACTGTCGGCAAGAAAGAAAGCAGACCACGCGAGTCAAACTCGTAACACCATACACGAGTTCGTTGGCACACACGCGCGAGTTTATAAGGCTTGTATAATGTGCACAGACAGGGCTAGCAAGCCGCTTGACTTGAGTAGCTAAGTTGTGGTCCGTTAAGGATCGTTTGTCTCTCTCTCTGGCGGCGCGCGCAGCGTACCGTAAGAGCAACGAGCTTGGTCGACAGAAAGAACGCACCATTGCTTCAATCTTTCTGTCGTCACCATAGAGCAAAGAGCGTTACGACCTACTGTACTACACAGTACCTTTTTCTTGTGCGCAATAATATAATAATTTTTAGTGTGAGTGAGACGGATTAGCTTTATATTTTTTTTTGTATTTGAAATCAAGTCTTGAGGCTTGATTTTCCGAGTGCCAAAGTGCTAAGCAAAACAGCATAATTTATTTGCTTTATTTGTGCGACCTGTGTGCCGGGCGACCTCGTGCGCGTTCTAGATCTATTTTCCCTTCGTGCTACTAAAATCATATTTTTTTTCTGTGTGCTCGTGCCCTTTTTGCGTGCGTTTTTGTTGGAAACTATCTGCTTCACTCTTGCCGATAGTTTCTCTACTATTCAAAACGGCGTCGCGTACGTTATACGCGGCTGGCGTCCATCTTAAGCGCGCGTGCTATAATAGTGTATTTGTCATAATAAAGTACTTTTCTTTAATCATTATTTTAACTGGAAATCCACGTATTATTTAAATTATATATACCTTAGTGCAACCTCCTAATCCCCAAGGTTGTCACAATTTTTAAACAGATTTTTAAACGGTTTTTTTTATATTTTCTATTTTAAAGCATTGATACCGTGGCGCATCGTGCCATCTTCCCAACTATGACGTATTTTTACAATTCGTTTATGCTTTTATTTATCAATTTATCAAAAATATTTACAAAAATCTTTAAAATAAACCCTCGATCAAATTTTTTATTAATTAACACCAAAGTTATGACGATTTTAGGTTTTTAAAATTTGTATTTTTTTTGTTGAAAATTATAATTTTTTATTCAGTTTAAATTTTGCCTCTTCGATTTAGATTCAGTTTGTAGGGAGTTGACATATGCCACCACTAGGTGGTGACGATTCGCTTTTTGCATTCCCACTAACGACTTAAAGCATTCAAGTATATAAGACAAGTAAGATCAAAAATGAAATTGTCTAACAAAAAATTTGTTTCCTCTCTGTCAAAGAATTAATTAATAATAATAGCATCACTGGTTGAATCATCAACTGTTCAATCAGACTTCAAATAATTTGGAATTAAAAATTTCACCAATCAAAATACCTCAGAGTATTAATATAAAGATGCAGAAATCCTGTGATAAATGGCTCAAAAATATTAAAATTGCTTTAGATAATTGTTTTTCGGATAGTGATATCATAACAAAAGTAAAAAATGATTATTTAAACGATGATTTCAATTGTTCTCGTCAAAATACAAGTGAAAGTGACACAATATCTGTTAAATAAAATGGTATGAAAACTAAAAAAGTTAAACGCTTTCTTACACGAAGCATAAAAGAAATATATCAATTATTTATAGAAGAAAATCCTGAAATTAAAAAAAAAATCGTTAAATCAATATTTTATGCCTTAAGAGGAGGTCACGTATCTCTGTCCTTTTCTAATCAAAGGAATGATTTTTTTACAAAAACTAATAACTTTATCAAAAAATGAAGAGAAAGCCGCATCTTGTATCAAAAAAGCAATATTTTCTTTGATAAGAAAAAATTAATTTTATTGCTTCGTTTTCAAGAAAACCTTGAAAAACCAAATTGTCTTCCCTAACCTCTATGATTTAAGTTTTTCAAGGTTTTCTTGAAAATGAAGCAATTGAATTAATTCTTTCTTATAAAAGAAAATATTGCTTTTTTATTACGAGATGCGGCTTTCTCTTCATTTTTTGATAAAGTTATTAGTTTCTGTAAAAAATTCAATTCTTTGATTAGAAAAGGACAGAGATACGTGACCTCCTCTTAAGACTAAAGTGTGTTATAACCCCATCCACCCAACGATTCGTGTTCTTGCGTTTATTGCGAGAACCTGAAACTTGTGTTGGATGCTTTGAATAAATATAAAAAAGAGAATAAACATGACATTGCGGATTCGGAATTGAAAATATATTCTTCACTTTTTTGTTCAAAAGATGATATGAAATGTGTACTTTAAGAATGTAAAGAATGCCCAATTGGAGATAGTATTGATTTAAGAGTGATTTCTTTGACAGAAGAAGATTTATATGAAGAAATAACTAACGGTGTTTGGAAAAAAATCAGATTTACTGAATAAAATTAGCACAATTGAAGATTTCTTAATTGAGTTGAGAGGGCAGGCTCTTACTTTAAGTACTCATAATATGGTTAACCTTCAGGCGGCCGGCGTGGCCCTTTTCGGGGTCATCTGATGTTGGCCACTTATCACTAGATATTTTTGAAAGTTTAGTATGGAAATTTTTCACAAAGTATGACTTGATAAGTGGCCAACATCAGATGACCCCGAAAGGGGTCATGCCGGCCGCCTGAAGGTTAAAGAAATTCAACGTGATGTTATTCAAGAGGTTAAACTTTTAGCTAAAAGATGTCAATTTCAATTAGTTATTCATGTTAATTTTGCAGAAAATTGGACAGTCTTACTTTAAAATTGAATTTAAAGCTACCATTGGAGTAAACACTAATTATAAATATTCACATCAGTATGTTATTTTGGAAATAATAAAACAGTCAGTTATGTCAACGTCTTTGACGATATTAAACATGATTCGTCTCATGCTCTAATGGCTATAAATTTAATTATCATCAGCTTAAAAGAAAAACACATTTCGCAAGAGCTTGATGAAATCATAACCATTTCGGATGGAGCTGTCATTTCAAAAACAGATACCAATTTTATGAACTTCAAAACTCAAAAATAAGTAGAAAATGGCTTTTTTCTGCAACAGGTCATGGTAAAGGCGCTTGTGACGGCATCTGGGCCTTAGTCAAATATTATGCTACTACACATAATCTGTCCAAAAAAGTGCTGATTTTTTTAGAAATGCTGGAGTTTTTACCACTCATTTATCAAAGTATACTTCGTCGATGAACATTCTTGTTATCCGCAAGTATAAACTAAAAGAGTTTCGACAAACAAAAAAAATGGAATAGTTAGATGCAAAAGAAATTAAAAGTATCAAAAAAATTTACTGTTGGAAGCGTTAACAAAACCAAACCTTCACTGCTAGAACTTCGAGACACAAGTGGCAAGAAGTAAATTAAAACGTTTTATTTAAATTTGGACTATTTTTGTTCAAATTGGTTGTAAATTCATTAGTTTTCGTTCGTTAATTTTTTTGTAAAATTGTTGTTCATTTAAAATGTTTTTATTTAAAAATTTACCTTTTTACAAATTAAAAATTCTGATAAATAACAAAAATAAAATTTTTATTTCAACAAAATTCAAAAAAAAAAGAATAACTCATGTATCCCTTAAAAGGAGGTTAAGAATATCTGTCCTTTTCTAATAAAAAAATTGATTTTATTTCAAAAACTAATAATTTTAGCAAAAAATGAAGAGAAAGCCGCATTTCGTATCAAAAAAAGCAATATCTTCATTGATGAGAAAGAATAAATTTTATCGCTTGGTTTCCAAGAGAACCTTGGAAATCTTAAAACACAGAGGTTATGGTAAACAATTTGATTTTTTAAGGTTTTCTTGAAATCGAAGCAATAAAATCAATTTTTTCTTATTAAAGAAAATGTAGCTTTTCCTGATACGAGATGCGGCTTTCTCTTTATTTTTTGCTAAAGCTATTAGTTTTCGTTAAAAATTAATTATTTGATTAGAAAAGGACAGAGATACATGACCTCCTCTTAATCTAAATATCAGTTTTTATTTAATTTTAACATTTTTATAAACTTAAAATCGTCATAACTTCGGTTCTGATTGATAAAAAAATTTGATCGAGGGTTCATTTTAAAGATTTTTGATAATATTTTTTATGAATTGATAAATAAAAGCATACACGAATTGTGAAGACGTAATAGTTGAAAAGATGGCACGATGCGCCATGGTATCAATGCTTTAAAATGGAAAATGTAAAATAAAAAACGTTTTAAAATCTGTTTTAAAAAAATGAGGCAAATCGCATATTTTCACCTACCTTAAAAGTTAGTATTTTTTATGTTTAAAAACATAAAAATTTGAAATAAAAAAAAAAGTTTTTGAGAAAATCGCGTTTGAAAAAAATCGCTTTTTTCGGTTTTTCATGAATAACTCAGAGACATCAACTCGCATCGCAAAAATCCAAACAACATTAAAACTAGACTGAATTCCGCACATTTTTATTAAAATCACGTCCAAAAAAGTCAAAAATTGACGGAGCTACGGCAATTTGAAAATTGAGGTTCATTTTCAATTTTTCAATTTTCATTTTTACATCCAACACTAAATACGCTGTAGCGAGGAAAAAACGTATTTTATCTTCATATACGTATCAGAAGGTATTTTTATCACTTAAAAGAGAAAAAAAAATTCGATCAGTGACGGCCTGCACAAATCTGAATGGAACCAGTCTCATGAAGATTATTTATCTAAATATTTGAATAAATACATCCATTAGTTATAAAAAATTTTGTAGTTCTAATAGTTACCTCTAACAAAGAGTAACACATTTGAAATGCTTCCGTGAAAACTACCACATTTTCTCGTTTAGTTATCGTATGGTACCATTAAACATGCATTATTGCTCAAGGGGTAGAGCTGAGATATGCTACTCTTCGCGGAAAAAAATACATCGTGCTACTCTTTGTCGTAAAAAATTTGATGTGCTAGTCTTCGTGGCAAAACTGAATCATGCTAATCTTCGTCATTAAAAGAGAGCGTGATCGATTCACATAATTCTAACAAGCATCAATTTTTGTTAAAAAAATATTAATATTTCGTAAACAAATGATTGACGCTAACTTCAATCGGATTTTATTTTATTATATAGAGTGGCAAGATGGTTATAAAAGCGAGAGAAAGAGAGAGATATAGAGACGGAGTAAGTGCAACAAGCAACAAGTATATCAAGTAAAGTCTTGTCGCTTTTCAATAATTTTACTAGCTAGCACAATCGAAGTTCGCTATGTAATATTTAGTAAAATTCTTATAGTTTTCAGCAACTCCGCATATAGTTAAATTCTATAACCAAGTTAAATTCATATTTAATTAAAGTAAATTCTTTTTTTGTATCAAAAGTAAAATAACCGTTACAACACATTATTCTCGTTAATAGTAAAAAAAAATAATGGATAGAGCAAAGAAAATGATACTTTCATCAAAAGACCGACTTAAACATTTACAGAGGGAGAATGTTAAAGTTGGCGAGGGTAAAAGAGAGTTTACCGCTGCAATACCAACAGTAATGAAATCTATTCAAACGCTAGGCAATACATTATCGCGTTTAGATAATAGAATAAAAAAAATTTTTGACTCTACGACTTATGAAAATGATCAAGAAAAACTTGAAGATTATTTAAAAACCTTACACAGATATTTATTTTTCATCGAAGACAAAAAACAAAAACATGCACCGAAAACAAACGAAAATAAACTCATGCTTTAGACAGTTTTACGATGTTAGAGAGTGTACCGAATTTATATAAAAAGAAAGCCGAATCATTATTAAATTATCTGAAATTTAACAAAGATCGTATTACTTGGAACGAGAAAGATGTTATATATATAGATAGAGAAAAAATTCAAGATTCAAATATCCTTAATTTAATAAACCATACTTCACGATGTAGAAAAAAAGTAAAAGCTTCAGGCAGAGAATAGTTTGCAAAAGTGCTTCAAGATATCGACACACCGCATGAATTTGTCGGCAACGAAGAATTGTGGGAATTGAACAGTCTTAAACAAACTCGAAATAAAAAAGTTAAATTTCAGGTTAGCATAACAACTGCTGAAGAAAACGATACTGCGTTTGATGATTCGTCAACATCACATAACGATAGTATTTTATCATTTACGGATACCACTGTTTTATTGAAAAAAAGCCCCAACAGTAGCTCTGAAAAGAAGAAAAAGAAAGAACGTTTTCTTATTTCTTAGATACCAAAGTCCAGTAAAAATTGGTTGACAAAACTTATTTAACATGGATATTTTAGAAAAACAATATTTTGATCCTCAACACGAGGCTAGCTTTTCGGGCACAAAAAATTTAATCAGAGTAAATAAAAATAATATTTATTTGGAAGAAATTAAAAAATGACTAATGAATCAGGATACCTACACTCTACTTAAATAATCTATACGTCGAAAATTTCCTCGTTTATATTACAATGTTGACTCTCTAGATCAAGTTTGTTTACAATGATGGTATCGGTTATTTACTCGACGTGATAGATGTTTTAAGTAAATTCGTATGGGTACAACCTTTACGAGACAAAACTTGCGAGTAGGTTACTAAAGCTTTAAAAAAAATAATCGACATGAGCAAAGATCCTCCTTCCAAAAGATCCAAAGATTTTTCTTCCATCTTCAAACGGATCGTGGAAAAGAATTTGGATAGGCATTGCAAAAATTGATCAAAGAAAATAGAAAAAGATTCCGTGTAATTTCAAACCCTGATGTTGAAGCTGCTGTTGTAGAACGTTTCAACAGAACTTTGAAAGATCAAACGTATAGATATTTTACATTTAAAAATACAAAATGTTACATAGATGTATTAAAACAGATAGTTGATGCATTCAATAAAACGCCTCACACGACTATAAAAATGCCACCAGCTTCAGTGACAATTTATAACACGCGCATAGCAAGAAAAAATTTAGTTGAACGTGCGTTGCAGAGACAACCTTTTCGTAAAAAATCGAGATATGAAACCGGACAGTATGTGCGTATAAGTCGAGAAAAAAACGTTTTCGAAAAAGGTGCTGTTAAATCTTGGAGCGAAGAAATATTTAAAATATCTCGCATTTTAAAAAGACAAAATTTATTCATTTACGAGCTACAAGGATATCCTGATAAGTTTAATTCTTGGATTCCCGCTTCTTATTTAAAGAAGTTGTAATAATGAATCGAAATGATTTTTTTCATTATACTATCTAGTAATAGTAGTTTAAAATATTTTTCAAATAATACAAAAACAAATTATTCTACTTGATTACCGTAGGAGGTAGAATTGTTAGGAAGATGGGTAGTTGGAATCTCCGAAATTCATATACCATGCACAACTCTTTATTTACGAAGTAAAAATACCATAATAACCAATAACAAAGGTAATAAAGGAATACAATCGTTTCAACACAGTACGTACAAGACTCTGAATAATCATATTCAAGCTGTAAACGATGGACTGCTTAAATTTTACGGTAACGAGCAGCGTGGAAAGCAAATATACGATGAAGAGGATGGTTTTGTGTACTTGAAACAGTTAAAAAATAAAAAAAAAACCGAATTCACCGATATAGTCAAAAGGATCCTTGGTTTCGAGAATGGTGTTTACACGATTTACCATGCAGAGAAACAAAAAGAGACAAGCACTGACGAGGTTACAGTAGTAGGTGACCGGCGAGCCTATCAAGGGCGATTTCTGATCAACTTTTTGTTTATTTTAATCTTTGTGAACCGATCATAGTGGGAGATACTCGTGCGCCTTTATTACGGATAGTTAATATTCAAGAAAATAAATTCAATTTTGGATCAATGATAATTAAAAGCTTTACCCGTACTAATTAGGCCCCGCCTCTAAACAATAGATTTTAAATTACCGATATAGATATAAGAAATCACTTTGGCAAATCTATAATATTCGAGTTTGAGGCAGTGACAGTAGCACTACATTTTAAAAGGGAGTATTGAAAAATTAATCATGAGTATTCATGATATATACTATCAACATCAAGTGGATGATGGAAGAGGAGTGAGGAACGTCTTTGTTAGTGCACCATGGATGCTAGGCCATGGGTTAGGGTCTTGGTTTTCGGAACTATTTCGGAGCGCGTTACCGCTTTCAGCTAAGGGGGCACAAGCTGTCGGAAAGGAAGCTCTGCGCGCAGGGGCAAATATTCTTGGCGATATTGGTGAATATAATATGAGTTTTAAAGAATTGTTTCAAAATCGAATGACCGAGTCGAAAAAAATCTTAAGCGTAAAGCTGTGAATAAAATAAATAAAATGATGGATGTATCGGGGTATAAAGCATCAACGTAAAAACGCTCTCAACAGCCCTCATCCACTCGCAGTACACGTTGCATCGGATCGATAGCGCAAGTAAAACGTTTGAAACGTGAGTAAAGGTGCAAGTAAAAAGAAAAATAAAGTAAATAAAAAGACTCGAAATATTGAAAAGGAAGTAAAAAAATAACAAATCAAAAATAAAAAAAGTTGGTAATATATTTGATTTTAAAAAAAATGTCTTTTTTACACAGTTATTCGGAAGCTTGTCTCAAGACTTAGCTTGACCTTTTCTCATTACCGCCTACACAAAAAGCTATAGAATCGAGCAGATGGGTATCTTACAAACCTATATCGTCTTTGAGCGACGAGAGCTCGATCAAATTCTGTGTGAATTCTCAAAATGACAACTATTTAGATTTAGTTTACACTATGCTCAAAGTAAGTGTAAAATTAACCACTTTCAACAAGGATAAAGACAAACTTATAGCATGAGTCAACAATTTTTTACATTCGCTATTTAATCAAGTTGATGTGTATTTTAATAATAAACTAGTTTCACCACTAAATAAGGCATACCCTTATAGAGCTTATCACGAAACTCTCTTAAATTATGGACCGGCAGCTAAACAATCTCATTTGTCATCGGTTTTATGGGCCAGTGATACCGCAGAAGAAATGGATGAACCTCCCGGTTCAGACAAAAATACAGGGTTAAAAGTAAGACAGGGCTTTTTTTTAAATGATGAAACAGTCGATTTAAGAGGGCATTTACACTGCGACATTTTCGTTCTAAAGACGTATTTTGTTTAATGGACATATCAGATAATAATTATAAAGTTGACATTACAAAAGCAACTTTACATATACGTAATGTAAAAGTAAGCCCTACTGTCATGATTGGTCACGCAAAAGCTCTAAGTTCGAGTACAGTTAAATATCCTCTTACACGCGTAGAAGTCAAAACCTTTGCTATGCATAGTGGTATCATGGGAGATTCTTCAGAAAATGTTATTCTTGGACAGTTACCGAAAAGAATCATAATAGGATTTGTTGATAATAAAGCCTTTAACGGAGACAAAAAACTTAACTCGTTTAGTTTTAAAAATCATTCCATAAACTTTTTGTCTCTTTACGTTGACGGACAACAAACATCAAGTAAAGCTTTGCAACCACAATTCAATAAAAAATCTCCACAATACATGGAATACTGATACATGAATGAAGGAAACGATATCGATAAACATGATTATGCTGTAACAAGGCAACTAAGCTGCCTGTTACGAATTAGCATAACGTAAAATAAAACATATTTATAATATAATTAATCATTGGGCCATGCTGAAGCTATATGCCTGCGTCATATAGCATCAACACACACCCACCTTAGATATGAGCTAACGTTGCAAACTGTTAAGGCACAAGGCAAAGGAACAGATCGACTTTAGATAGATTTGCGTAAGCCTGGCTACAACCGATACGCACTATAAACGCAAAACCTTTTTATGTTAAAGTCTGAATTGTCTATTCCTCGCGAGCACTTACAGGCAGTAGGATTTTGATATATTTTTATTAAAGATTCTCTTTTAATATAAAATGAATTATGTGATTGTTGCATCTGCCACTAGCAGTAAGCAGCATCACAGCATTTTGATTTATGTAGTATAGCATAACATGACGTATATCCGTCTATGTTAGGCAAGTCTCACGCTTCAGCGTGTATTACAGCTGGCAGCTATTGCGGGCATATAGGATGCGCGTGCAGGTCATTTTCTTATATTGTTCGTTACTGCTAGGGTGTTTCCTAGTGATTTTAAATTTAAGATATAGAACAATTTTTTTTTTGGAGTAGCGTTGATACAGAACATAAAATTGTTTTTTGCTACGAACTTTACATATATCACTCATTCATTTTTCTTGTCATATGCTTTATTTGAATTTCGCGTGGTTACCGCGCGCAACCTTGTTACTAGTTTTTCTTTCTTATTTCTTCTTTTATTGCATATGCAACTAACGTGCATTAGAAACAATTATTAAATTTTTTTTTGTTTTTTTCGCGCGAGTGGTGATACTAATTTTGTGTTTTAAATTTTATGCTCTCTTTTATTATAGCTCGCACAAATTTAGTGAAGCTATCATTACCGCTTGCCAATAAAGCAACCTCGTGATTGATCGACTGGCGCATAGAGTTTAAAATACTAATATATATATCACTGTGTGAATAAGTGTGTGCATACGCATCCTTCATTAAAAATTTTTTTTTCGTATATATCTTATTTAACAATACAAATAGTATTGTATATCATAAATATAATTTTTTTTTTCATTTAAATATATTCAACAATACAAATAGTAATGTATATAATAAAATATTTTGTGTGTAAAATATTATCATATTATTGTCGCGTATACACTACAGCCATATTTCAAGTCCCTGCCTACAGCCGCACGCCAACTTAGATAACCATACCTTCTTTAGCTTGATCCTGTTGCACGTTCTTTGCTCACACTATCGTTGAGCCATAGTTTACAAGAAAGCTGATAAGAAAAGAGCTATTAAAAATTTTTTTTTAATTAAAAATTTTTTTTTGTCTTTTTTTTTGTTTTGTAAAAAAATTTTTTTTTACATTATTTAATTTTTCCTTTTGTCGAACCTCCTGAGAACAAAGCAACACTTTAACTGATTAAAAGTGCATCCTCATAATTAGTAATAAATTCGTCCTTATGAAAATTTTTTTTTTCTTCTCCTTCGCTTAAACAAAATAAAAATGAATTTGCGACAGTCGGAAGTTCTGTCCTAACTAATGAGGACTTAATCTCCCTTGACCTGGTAAGAGGAATGTATGACATTAGGAGGAAGTTGAATTACCTCAACGATCATCAGATTTTTCTTATGGCACAGAGAGCCGGTATAAATGCTGATGCAGATGCAATGATAGTTAAGGATGGAATTGCAAGGCAGCAAACAAGAATGACTTTTGGTCCTTCCACGGCTTATTGGGACCCTAGTAGGGATGAACCGCGTGGAATCTCGTTTGATGATTCGTTAGTAGCAGGCAACCCCTTGTACCAAACCCCTATCGCTCAAAGCTTAGGCATACGGAATCGAAATGTATGTCCACCGGTACGCCCAAGTAATAGTAACTCTGTAGATGATAACCGTCCTCCTTTATTACCGACCGGTCAGTCAAGAGGGATCCAATCACAATGGATGAACCATTGAAGTCTCTACCTGTTCATGAGAGTTTCGATGAGTCAAATGCGAACGCAACCGGAATTCCATCTTGCACGTCGGATAGGATTAACCCTTCTATTATAGATAATAATCTCAGAAGTACCAGCAATCTGAACCATGCACGCCCTCAAGCCCAATCAACACAATTTCCTACAGTAACAACTTCACAACACTTCCATAACGCCACATGTCTCACTAACTCCCAGATGGACTTCACAAATCCTATAGATTCAAGACAACAGCTACCCAATACTACTTCATACTCCAGACCTCCGTTTTGGGATCAAACCTCTTATTATCCGATTTGTACGACAAATACACAACCAAATCAACCACCACCACACGTAACATTTAACACAACTTCAATAGGACCTACGTGTAGCCACAGTCACACTATTCCTCCAATCACCTCAGTCGTCACCAGTACAGCAAATAACCACTGTTACTCCACTGCACACCTCACTCAAGTTACACATGTACCCCACACTAGCTGCTCACACATACCAAATCCAACGCTACCGCCTAACCTCAACTACAGAACAGGAAATTCGTAAGCTTATGCACCCTTCATGCCCGCATACCACTTACAAAACCCTTCAATGATGGGACCAACGTATGCACCGTTAATGTCTGTATTCAATCCAGCTATGTCCCAGCAATTCTGCTCACTTAACGACCCTAGCTTCTATAGAGAAAAACAAGTTGGTCAAATTTTCTCAAAAGGGCACATTACCTTTGATGGATCAAGCAAAAAAGATCCCAAAGGATTTTTAACAAATTTAACAAAATGTCGCCAACACTATAGATTAACGCTAGAAGATCTAATCAGATCATTGCCAGCCGTATTAGATGAAGAATCTTGGCATTGGTTCAGGCGTGAACATGTATTTTGGCAAACATACGAAGATTTTATAGCCGCCCTTAGATTACAGTACTGTTGGGACGATGTCAAAAATTGAGTAAAAGAGAGAAAACCAGACGAGCGCAGGATAAAGCGTATAAACCACCACTCTCCCCAACTGAATCATTGTTTCCGCATTCAGCTTACATGACGCCTAAAAACACGCATTTTAACAAAATAACCGCGATAACAAACACCTCAGACACATTAATAGAAACTAATTCAGAATTAGCTATGGTTAATGAAAATAGAATATTTACGAACAAACATTCCCAAAGGCAATCACACACTAACCATCTTCCTACCGCAAACACCAACTTACCACCTTATAAAAAGAATGAGCAGCAAACCAGTACACGTAAAGAAGAAACAACTCAAGGCAATTCGAATGCACAGGTAAAGGTAGATCCTCCTAAACAAGATAATAAACAACCCTATAGCCCAAAAAGCACTATTATCAGAAATAATGCTCAAAAAGCTCCAGCTAAGAATGCAAGTGAAGCAAGATCTAGTGAGCCATGCGTATGCTGCAAGAAATTCGGTCATCAAGCGCGTACCTGCCCCATGCCAGTGATATGCTATGGATGCGAAGCACCAAACACCTACCGTAACAAATGCCCGAGGTGCCAAATCCATTAACAGGGAAACGGGTATGGGAGAAAACAATATGGGTCGATGTTTTCTCCCCAACGACCCAAAAATCAGAAATTAGTACGCCTCAAATGATATTGGAATCCACTAATTCAGAAAGTAAATCATTGATTTAAGGAAACCTATCGGAAGCAGGAGAAGGAAGACACTTTATAAATATATAACTTGATGGACGATGGCTGATCGCTATGTTGGATAGCGGTTCAGTTCACTCCTACATAGGTATGGAACTGGGATTAGAACTTAAAAATAAATACATCCCTCAAAATACTTATATGAACGTAGCAAATGGCAGTGCAATTAATATTCAAGGTTTATTAGATGTAGAAATTGCCATAGATGGCGATAAACACACTCTTCCTTTTAGAATTTCCGGAGGTATCTTATATGAATGTATATTGGGAATAGATTTTCAAAGATTATTTAAGCTTAAAGTAGATTACGAATACGATGAATGGTGGACTCCAAGAAATATTAAACATCAATTTCATCCAAATGGAAATGACCCAGTCTCTTATCCCGCTCTAGCAAGTGTTGAAGGCTTAGCTAAAGCTACAGAAAATGAAAAGAAACAGATGGATAATTTACTTAACTATCTAATTCCGCTAATTCCAAGTGTTCTAGGAGCTATACAAAGTATCATAAAATGATTCTCATTATGCAGAGGTATATACAGATAACGTATACATAGTTTTTACCAAAGTACGTACAGTAAATATTCGCAGACTAATCTTGATAATTTATTTGCATAATTAAGATCATTTTACAATACTTCAAATGAGCCCATGTTGCAGAAAAATCAAAATGGACCGCTTCCATAGCCTGTTCGCTATAAAAACCTAGGCCTCGATTTTCTTTAAGAGGCGGCCGTATAACTCTGTCCTTGTCTAATCTAAATTTTGGTTAATATTAATAAATTAAATATTATTATACAAAAGTAAGGGCATAGCCCAATAGATTTCAGGACGAGCAAATGATCCTATTCTTTAAAAAAATATAAAATTTTCATTTGTTTTCGAGTGAGGTCTGAAACGGAAAAACAATCGAACTTGATAACTAATGGAAATTTCATACTTTTTTTATAGAATTGGATCGTTTGCTCGTTCTGAAATCTATTGAGCTATGCCCTTACTTTTATATAACCATATTTAATTTATTTATAATAAATAAAATTTGGATTAAACAAGGATAGATAGATAGATAGATATTGATTTATTTTGAAAAAGAGCACAAAAAGGCGTGTAATACATGAAACAATAAGTAATAATTCTATATAAAGTATTGCGCATAGTAAGATAAGATAAGATATCACAGTCAAATATTAAAATTAATATATAATACTGTATCAGTAAGTCACTATATGAAAGCGATATCACAGACTATTCTAAATACACGCAGAAAACAAGAAAACATAAATTACAATAAAAAACAGTCTTAAATATCTATTAGTCATAGAATTAAAATCAAATAACATAATATAAAAAATAAATCACTGTCATGACATCAAATAAAAATAAAATTGGACAATACTATAAAAATAAAATTGGACAATATAACAACAAAGCAATAATAAATAATTAAAAATTAAAAAAATTAAATAATAAAAACATTCAAAGAATAAAAACTTGATAACGAAGATGTCATGACTTCTAATAAAAACAGAACCACTCATTCTTTCTGCATTCATTCATCCATCATTCACGCTAATAAATATATTCACACCTAAAATCTATATATTAGACAAAACAAAATGAATTAACATAAAAATTAAAATACTTAAAATTAAGTTCATTCGAGGTCGAGTAAGTACCTCCTCAAAGCCGACTTAAACCTGCCCAACGATGGAAGATTTTTTATATCAGCAGGCAGGGAGTTCCAAAAATGCGCACCTTGAACCTGAAAGGAATTTCTTCCAGTCTCTGTACGCATAGAGGGCACTCCAAAATCCTTACCCTCTCCCCTAGTAGCTACCCTAGGTACATATCTAGTAAAGAGACTCACTAGATACTCAGGAGTATTCATGCACACGATTTTGCACGCAGCCAACCAAGCGCAGCTCTATGAGGAGAGACATGATCGCCCATTCCTACGCCTAATACATATCTCACACATGAATTTTGTAGTCTTTGTAATCGTCTTCTCAACCCCTGTGAAGCATCGAGCAGAACTACTGAGCAGTAGTCGAGGTGCGGAAACAGCAGGGTGGTTGCGAGTTGTTTACCCAGAGCCTCAGTGGTGTACCGGCGTTAAAACTACAGGCTATAAATCACTCTATTGAATTTTTCAGTCACCATATTAATGTGCGGCTCCCATGACAACTTAGCATCAAGCACAACACCAAGGCTCGTAACAGTATCAGAGAAATATATTTTGACACCTCCCTCAATCTCAATCGTTCTTGGCTCAAGCCTCGCCACAAGCCTGTAATAAAAAATGCGAAATTGCAAGGATTACATCATTAATATTAATTAGCTTAAAAGCGAAGCCATTTTCACTACACCCAGAAACAATTCTTTTACGTTCCACAGTATTATCGTGTAGCGAGACTGACACCCATGCAAAATGTGCATTAAGCTCATCTGGAGTAAATCCATTCAAGTCCTCTTGAGGTCCGGACAGGAGTCCCAGGTCTTTTCACTCCTTCCAGACATTACCTCTAGCAAGAGCATCGAACAGTCTATTATGATAATAATTTGTTTGAGCTTGTTCCGTTTGTTCGTCTATTGTTTTACGCAGTTGCAAAAATTTGGATAGATGTCGCTCCTCCGTCCATTTAAATCTGCGATACGTGGCATCTCTCTCGTGCCGCATCTGCGACAACCCTTTATCTATCCAAGGAAATTTATCCTTACCAATTTTAAGTGTTTTTAGTGGCGCCAAATTTTGTATTGCTGCCGTAAGGTTATCACAGAGGCAGTCAAGTGCAAATTCCGGGTCAACTGTACCAACTGTAAATGGCGTCTAATCACAGCTAGCCAAACTCTGTACCAATAAGTATGGACAGATATCTTTATAATTCCAATACTTAATTATTTTATTATCTGTCTCGATATGATTACAAGAAATACATACATCAATTAAGTTGTGCCGACTGTGAAAATTCGCTGGTAAGTTGTGTGCGTCAAATACTGTGTCATTATCGTCCACAAGAATCAGGTCAATCTACGTGTGAGACGTTGGAGTGTGATGCATGGCACCGTGCTGAACCAACTGTAACAAAAACTCAGCCGACAATTTATTAATAAATTTGGCATCACTGCTCTCACGCAGGAGATCGGCATTCAGGTCTCCCATTATAATTTTATGAGAGTATTCAGAGAATTTCTTAAGTTATCCAAAAAAATCGGTATTTCTCAAAAAGGAAATTGCAGGAGGTCGATGAATAACAGAAACCAACACGGCTTCGGAGCTGCCCAATCGCACGGAGAAAAAAATATACTCAGGTACCTCCAGCTTACCTTCACTATGATTAGTTTAAGTATCTGAAGTAGACAAAATAGTGCACTTTAAATTGTCTTTAAGAGGAGGTCACGTATCTCTGTCTTTTTCTAATCAGAGAATTGAGTTTTTTATAAAAACTAATAACTTTAGCAAAAAATGAAGAGAAAGCCGCATCTCGTATCAAAAAAAGCAATATTTTCTTTGATAAGAAAGAATTAATCTTATTGCTTCGTTTTCAAGAAAACCTTGAAAAACTTAAATAATAGAGGTTAGGGTGGACAATTTGGTTTTTCAAGGTTTCCTTGAGAACGGAGCAATAAAATTAATTTTTTCTTATCAAAGAAAATATTCCTCTTTTTGATACAAGATGCGGCTTTCTCTTCATTTTTGCTAAAATTATTAGTTTTTGTAAAAAAATCCTGTACGACTCTCAGAGGAGGCTCGGCGCAGTCATCAGGGAGAGGCCACATTCAACATTACTCCATTATTTGTACTTAATAATTGATTTTTGACATATTTCTTTGATGATCAAAGGCTTCATTATTATCACATATGTTATTATTGCACTTAAGAGCAGGCCAGATTCGCTGTCCTTGTCTAATTGGCATTTTTGTTATTTACTCAAGTTTTAATCGGTGTATCTTCAAATTAAAGGTCGAGTGCAATAGATATTATTATTGTGAACATCTATGCACAAGAAAAAAAATATCTACCGGTTTGTTTTTGAGAAAAGTAAGTAACGCCAAAGTAAAAGTTTATGTTTATAATATTTTCGCGTTACTTACTTTTCTCAAAAACAAACCGGTAGATATTTTTTTTCTTGTGCATAGATGTTCATAATAATAATATCTATTGCGCTCGACCTTTAATTTGAAGATACACCGATTAAAACTTGAGTAAATAACAAACAACTCAATTGTTACTCGATCGGTATCAGGTTCTACTCTGGCCTACCGTTAATATTCAATGAAGACTCAGAATTTTCATTAGTTACATTTACACCGTTTTCTAATTTCTTACTATCTGTTAATAAATTATCTAAATCATTTTCATTAAAAAAATTGTGAGATCTCTCCCCTTTCTCCCTCCTCATCAGAAATTTGCCATGTCTGTGCCAAACAAATTTAAAGCATTTATCTTTGGCATACTTTTTTAATTTTTTAAAATTAACATATTTTTCTTTAGGCAAAAATTCATCAATAAATATCAAACCGTGGCGTTTGATGGCTGGAAGACTGCCAAGGAGGGAGGGATTAAGAATCGCTGTCATAAAACCTATGAATGACAACCAAACGACAGTTTAGCTTCAAACACCCTTTGCACCAGGTCTTCCTAAGAAGGTCTAACCAGCAATGAGAACGGACGCCTCTGGCCGCCACTGATCCCACGATCTGTAGACACCCCGTTTACATCATCATGTTTAGCGATTTTCTTAACTGAAATTACATTTGTACGCTTGATTGTCGGGAGAATGGTACCAAGAACGGCACAGGTGTAATCATCCGGCCCAACATTAACTTTTATTTATAATTACTACTTTTTTGAGCGCTAAGTTGAATTAGAACCTTTTCGTGAACAAATCCAAGTTGTTACGTTTTTAAGAGTTTAGCTGAGTTATGATGTTTTTCCGCCAACCCGACGATATGTTTAGTGGTTCTAGCCTACTGCATATGACTGAAAATTAAATATTCTCATTATTTTATTTTCAGAACAAGAAAATAACTATATCGACATAAGTGTTTTTCAAATTTTTAAATGATTTTATATTTTATAATAAACTAATTAATTGTCATTAAATAATTTTTATAAGTAAAGAATTAAAATAATTTTGATTTTTTGTCCTTTTTTTTATTTTACGTGAAGTACTCGATGGATATGTTCCAAAATTTGCACGATCTATTGATTTGCTTTTTCATTTATCAAATAAGCTTTTTTTTCATTATATTATTATTTTTTTTTAATGCCAAATTTAATTATGAAACTTTATTAAGATGAGCTTTATAAAAATATTGGGAAATATTACTGGTAAATCATTTTTTATATTAGAATTACATTTTAATAAATAAAGTCTAATTACTTGAACTTAAAGAACTCTAAAGCACTGCGCTAAGGCAGTTGACAGCGTTTTTTATTTTATTTTTTTCGCGTATATACTCTCACTTATTCAACAGAAACGTGACTTACCATTATATCTAAACGAATTTGTTGGTAGATAACTTATTTTGAATGTTAGTCTTTAGCTTAATATCAAAAGCACTGTGTCAAATATGGAAAATGTGAGTTTTTATGTCATTGATAATATAGCATTTTTGAAGAAAAAATTATGTTTTCAATAAACATTAAGTCAACACCTTGGATGATTACCGAGATAACGTGAGTTTTTACGTCGTACGCAATATCAAAACGCGTTTTTGAGGTTATTTTTCGACATTCAAGCAATATATTGTGGAAAAATGTAACCAAAAACTCATATTAAGGCGACTTCGGATTTTAGGTTAGGTTTTATTTTTGAGTTTACAAATTACTCTTTCAATATGTAAAATTTTTCAGATTTTTTAGGAACTGAAAGAGTAATTTCTAAACTACAAAATGAAATCCAACCGAACTTTCGTAGTCGCCTTAAGAGTCGGCCGTATCGCTCTGTCCTTGTCTAATCTAAATTTTCGTTATAATAAATAAATTAAATATTTATATACAAATTCAAGGGGTGAGCGCAATAGCGCAAAAGACGAGCAAACGATTCTATTTTATGAAAAAATATCAAATTTTTATTATCGTTCAAGTAAAGTACGAAACGAAAAACACAGTCAAACACAACCTCATATTTTCCGTTTCGTACTTTACTTGAAAGATAATAAAAATTTGATATTTTTTCATAAAATAGAATCGTTTGCTCGTCTTTTGCGCTATTGCGCTCACCCCTTAAATTTGTATATAAATATTTAATTTATTTATAATAACGAAAATTTAGATTAGACAAGGACAGAGCGATACGGCCGACTCTCAAAGAGTATTTTAGGTCGCTGAACTCATTTTTTATCATAAATTGTACTTTGGAATTGTTTAAATACTCTAAAAATCCCTAAAATGAGTGGAAATTTGAGTTCTTTATCATTTTAACTACTTTTCACCCTTTTAAAAAATCTGAAAAAATTTATGGTACTAAATTCAAATAAAAAGAAGACTTTGAGGTGAACTAAAAGAAAATCCAAACAATAGTTTTTTTTCTACGGAACTTAGAAATTTTGAAACCCATTTTACGTTATGTTTTGGTTTCAAAAACCTCTAAAAATAATAAACTCATGTTCGCATTATGATTCCCTTTAATCTCGATTTCGAATCACCCAAATCGGTTAAAAATTCGCAGAGATATGCTTAAAAAACCGAAAATCACATTTTTCGAGGTTAGGAAGCCAATTTTGAGTCTAGCGAGCTGTAACTTTCAGGATCAGAGTTTTTTAACATGATAAATAAATAGGTCAAATTCTAAAAAAATCGAAGGGCAGGCCATTTCAACGTACTTATCCAGCTATACTCTTTAGATGTGTGCATTATATGCTCATTCATTTCCGGGAGATCCGCGACGGCTTGCGCCACGCCAGCTACCCCGGTTGTAAGGTCGAAGAAACCCTTGTGCACTCCGTGAAATTCGTTGTTAAGAAAAGTTTGGATATTATCAAATTTACTACTAATTGTTTTATTGTACGTTTCAATTTTATTATTTAAAGCGGACAAGAAATTCCTTTCCGAAGTGACTATTATTTCTCCAAGTTTGCGATTTTCCTCTAACAGCTGCATCTGCTCACTTTCTAATTTTTTAATAAATTAATTTTGTGTTTCAATTTTGGACACAATATCCCGCAGGCCTTTGTCAAAATTTTTAAATTGGCTCTCAAAAGCCAAAAGTCGATCAAAAGAATTAGAGATTATGTAAAGCCTGCCAGATAGTGCGCTCTCTAAAGCAGATACAGCTGCCTGCAATGAGGTAGAATCTAAGTTACCTCGGTCTACATCAAAATTATTTTTCTTAAAATTATTAATATTATTATTATTTGGGGCAGCGAATGCAGTGCCACCTCCCAATTGCTTATCTGATAAATGTATACTTATTCTACTTCTCTCTCCATCCGCCGTGGCACCGCTGTTGCTGGTCAAAGTTTGCGATGGCAAAGTAGTTTTTACTCTTTCAGGCTGCTTCAGAGAGGTGTTGATAGGTGTCACTTTTGAGTTAGTTCTTGATGGTGTAGAGGCATTGATGGGCTGATTGAAAACAGCTTTGCGTGCAGCATGTGAAATTCCATTGGCCTTGATGCTTCCACCGGCAGACGACGATGAATTATTTTTTTTTTCTCATGCACCTTTTACATTCATATTTTGTGTCATTTTCCATTTTTTAACGAGTTATGCATTTCGCATGACAGCGCTGCCGGCACGTGAAACACAAATAGAGCTTTGCCATGCCCCATTTATCATTAGTGGATAGCTTACAGATCGCACAACTGTCCATAATTTCGACCTCTTGTGTACATTACAGCAACTAAAACTAACCTCCTCATAGGGTAAGATAGACTTCTGTCTTATTGGTCGGAGAGTAGATTGAAAAATTAGCCACCAGGATCTCTGCCTGCAGATGAAATTTGCCTCTCGACTAACCTTAAAAATGTAATAATTCTAACCTCCAAAGTTCAGCTTCTTGATGTAAATTAGAAGACAAAATGCAAGGACCGCTAATAAAATCGATGATTTATAGCTGAAACGGTGCCTTGCAAATTGAGCGTGCAAGAATCTGTAAGAAAAACGCCCTAGGACACAAAAATGCAGTACCAAACAAAAATAACAAGAGTGGAAAATAAAACGTGTTTAACTACTTACAGATGGAGGGAGAGAAGAAGAAAGGGTGGCGCTGCGGTCAGGTGAAAGTAATACAGAAAATATTTTTTATCCAGTCATTTATAATTTACCGAGACAATAATATACTTCTAACGTTGTTAAAGACACTAACCATATATATGTAGAATTATTATTGATGCTAATATTGTTTGAAAAGTCTAAAATATTATCATGAAACGAAAAATGCGGCGCGTGGTAAAACCGATGTAAACATATGGGTATTTTTCCTAAGTGCGACAGAGAAAGTAATATTAAAGAACGACGTATACACATGCTCACGCCGGTTCTACTTCACACTAAGGTTGCCAGATGTACTGATTTTTCAGAAATTATTTTGTTTATATATTTGCAAATATACACGTATGTACAAATGAACATAATATTCTTTTAAAAAATAGTAAAAGTTTAAAAGGAATTATGCTTATATGTATATACTTTTATATCTGCAAGTATATAAACAAAATAATTTCTGAAAAATCAGTACATCTGGCAACCTTACTTCACACTGCATTTTTCGTTTTATAACAATAGTTTAGACTTTTCAAACAAGATTATCGTCAATAATTATTCTACATATATATGGCTAGTGCCTTTGATAATATTAGAAGTATATTACTGTTTCGGTAAAATGTAAATCGCTGTGTAAAAAATATTTTATACTTTTCTCTCACCTGACCGCAGCGCCGCCAAGCGGCAAATGGTTCCTACCTCTTCTTAATAATATCTTTTATATGGAAAATGTAGACATTGTTAAAGGGTTTTTTCGAATTTTAACCGTGTAAGTTATGGTTTAGGATATCAACGTTTTGTGAACATTACAACGGTTGACATCCTAAATCACAATTTACACGGTCGAAATCCGAAAAAACTTCTCTAAGAATATCTAACATTCACCGTAAAAGCTTTGAATCCCAACAAGGAGAATGTACTTTTGGTTATATGGGAAAGATTTATTATTCATCCTATTTATTAAAATCAAAAAATGGATCAACAATAAAAAATGTTAAAAATAAAGTGGAAAAAAACTATGAAAGGAAAAAAAAAGTTAGCGAGATGTTGGAGCTGCCGGACACAATTTTTGCTTTTATTATTTCATCGATATCTTTTTAAATTCGAAATTGAAACAATTGTAATGACTTGTCCGCACTAAGTATTACAATAATTTTTGTTAAAATAAAAAATCATTTTAATTTGTTATTTTTTATAAGCTCGGAATTCTGTAAGTTGTCCGCACTCAAGTTTAATATTACAAATTTTCTTACTGAAATGAAAGAACTCGATCTAACGTTCCGTTTCCTCGTGAACTTGGAATTAAAATATTAATGAATTATTTAAGAAGCTAGCGAGCTCCGTCATGCCCTTAAGACTTTTTTATACAAAAAAAATGTGGTATTACCTTTGAAGGAGCTTTGGCAAGGAAAATAAGTTGCTGAAATTTCTCGCAAGTATAATATTTGTGCATCGACTTTGTGAGTTAAATTAGAGAGAAAATATGCAAAAATGGCGTGCAGCAAATATTTGTGTCAATAAATTTAATAAAATATTTTTTTATGACCTTCAGAAGGTTAAATTAAAGTTAAATACTGAAAATTTACCCAAAAAACGTTTTTTTCAAACTTTTGAGGATTGTGGGCAAGAAAATGTTTAAGTGAGTCAATGACCTTGAATTCAGTTTTCAAGGTTATTTGAAGGTTAAAGTGATTTTTTATGGAAACTCCTACTTTTATACCGGATCCTGAAAGAGCAGGATATTGTACGTCAAAAACGATACTTTTCAATTTTTTTAAATGACCTCTAGTAGGTCAAACTAAAGTAAAATACTGAAAATATACTCAAAACCCATTTTTTTTAATTTTAAAGATAAAGGTCAATTATAAATGATATTTAATGGTCAAAATATTTTTTTTACTCGAAAAGTCTCAGTTTTATCCTTAATCTTACTTTTAGCGTTATCCAGAAACAATGACGTGAACGTCGTAAATTCTTTTTCCTTTGAAGTGCTAGTTTAACTTGAGTCTCCTTGTTTCTATCTAGCGTGCTTGTTTAACGTGATTCCCTTTGCCTCTTACTGTGGTGCTTGTTAAACGTGAGTCCTCTTGCCTCTCACTGGGGTGTTTATTTAACGTGAGTCCCCTTACCTCTCACTGACACTTAATTTTGAATGAATTGCCCACGAAGTAATTGTTTAAAATTACCTCCGTTGGCTTCGAGGTATAACTGTAATTTCTTTTGAAAATTATCCACAGTCCTAAGCAGGGTAGTTCTAGAAATGGCTGAACAAGCTCTACAAATGCGAACCATAAAATCATTTTTCGTGGTTGTTTGTTCAGCAAAAACAGTATTTTTCAGGTATCCCCATAAAAAGGAATTAGGTAAAGTCATATCTGGTGAGCAAGAAGGCCATTCAACTGGACCCCTTTGTCCAATCCATCTGTTATTGTAATTGGCCTTTAAAAAGGCATGTACAATGAGGGCATAATGCGGTGCAGCACCATCTTGTTGAATCCACATTCTTGCTTTTGATGCTAAGTCAACATCTTCTAATAAGCCTGGTAAGTGATCTCTTAGCAATGATAGGTAACTGTGTCTATCAACGTTCTGTTAAAAAAAGTAAGGACCAATCAAATAACTATTCACAATGTCGCACCACACTATAAGAATCAATCGATTTTGATAATCTATTGGCTTGTACCAGTGGGGATTTACATCTGATTAATAATGGCAGTTGTGTCTATTAAGTTGTCCGTCACTATAAAATTTAGCCTCATCTAAGAAAAGCACATACCTAAAAAAATTAGGATTATCGTGTCTCATATGCAAAGCCTATTGGCAAAAAGCAATACGATGATGATTAGGTTGTAAAGCCTGCGTAAGAGTGATGTGGTATGGGTGATATTTTTCAGGAAAACGTTGAGCATAAAGCCTTGATGCTGCAGCGTAATTGCCAAGACACTCACCTAAAAGTAATATAATATCGACGATCTCATTAGGACTATAATCAGCCATTCTGTAAAGGTAGTTTGTGAATGTAATTACATATGTATGATTGCAATTTTAAAATTTAAGCAAGTTTAAATAGTGAATTTTTGAATTATACAGAAGTGAGTCGTAAAGAAAAAGAATAAAACTCTATTATAACAATAATTATAAAACTTAAATCAAACATTATTGTTTATTTTTTTAATCGTTAGCAAAGTGCACATTAAGAATTTCCAAGTTGTATTCATTGCGTAAAATTTATGTGCAAAGATTATTACATTAAGTAAAGTAGGAGGGATGAACTAGTAAACACTGAATAAGCGAGAAAAAATGCATAGAACTAATGAATTTTGATATGGTAGGTTTGCTTTTACGGGTTTGATGGTTAAACTTAATAGATTTTGATTTATTCGTTTATGTTGTTGAGCATGAGATTGTGGATTTTATCGTGATGAATTTTCTTCATTGGTTTGAAGTGAAAAGTTTTGTATTGCTAAATATACTTTTTAGAATTGGGATTCGTAAGATTCTAATAAAGTTAAAAATGACGAGGGAGAAGGGAAGAAGATAAGATAAAGTATTTGAACTTTTCGTTTTTTATTTGTTTTTTATTTTTGTTTTTGAATGTTCAACATCTAATGATTATAAATATCAAAAGTATAAGGTGAACAAAGCAACATTATTGAAGATGATTGACCTCTATCTTTAAGATTTAAAAAAAACGGATTTTGACTGTATTTTCAATATGTTACCTTAGTTTAACTTACTAAAGGTCATTAAAAAAAATGAAAAGTACCGTTTTGGGCGTTCAATTTTCTGCACTTTCAGGATCCGGTATAAAAATAGGGGTTCCCATTAAAAAATCACCTTGAGGAGATGTAATAAGGTATATGATTTCTACATAGTTACCGAAATTTCAGTTTTCCAAATTTTTTATCTTTATTTACAAATTTTCAGAAATATCTCTATATTAGTATTCATTAGTAGAAATGAAAGACTGTAATATAGAGAAATTTATAAAAATCTTGGATTAAGAACCAATAATTCGGAAAAATGTAATGTCAATATTTTACATTCCCTTAAACTTCTAATAACCTTGAAAACTGAAGTCAAGGTCATTGGCTCACAAGCTCACTTAAACATTTTTTTGCCCACAATCCTCAAAAGTTTGAAGAAAACGTTTTTTGGGCCAAATTTCAGCATTTAACATTAATTTGACCTTATGAAGGTCATGAAAAAAATTTTGAAACACCCTTTCGAATGCCAAATTTCCCGCTCTTTCCAAATCCGGTGTCGAAAATATGGGTTCCCATTGGAAAAAACACCCAGACCTCGAATATCCATGAAAATATGGGTTTTTCTGGAATTCGACCTTAATTTGACTTTTTGAAGGTCATGAAATAAAATTTTTAAATACCATTTCGGACGTAAAATTTTCCGCTATTTCCGAATCTGGTGTCAAAAATTTGAGTTCCCATTTAAAAAAATTACCTTGACCTTCAAATGACCTGAAGGTGAAATCAAATGGTACCTGAATGTGACTCCCATCGCCATGAACAACTTCTATCTAAACGATTTTTTTGTAGGTTCAGTATTTTGGGATAAATCGGGATCCATAGATTAAAATAGGTCACCCCGTATAACTACGCGATAGCAAAAAAGAATTTATTTCTATACGTTATATTTAAATAATATGCGCTACACTGGTACTTAAAATCAATTACATTATAAGTACATTAACGGGTACATAGACCGAACAGGTGTTGATCTATTTCGCACTATCTTAATATGCACTTATAATAATCAGACACATTTTTACTTTATTTTTAATTTGAACTATTTATTAGAGAACAGTATGCACAAGAGTAAACTCTCTACATTCTTTGCCTTAACACATAGGCTCGCATTAAAGCCGCCGACGCTCATTTCGCCTCTCTTACGCTACAGAGAAGGGGTATTATATGTATTAATTGTACAGCGCGTAAGTAACAGTAGGAAGCATGAGTGTAGCTGCGCGCACGTGAACGCGCGTTCGGTTCTCGGTCGAGTAGCTGTTAAAGCGAAGCGTCACAATGTATATGCGCGATTCTCTGTCAAAAAGTTTTTTTCTGCTGAAAAGTTTTTTACACATTTTTTTATGTTTTGGATTACACAGAATTTTTTCAAATCCTTTCTGGATTTATTTCCGGAATTATTAAACATCAAAATTGGACTTTTTACTGATTTTTGCGATTTTTGAGAATATTAGGCTCTGATTGCTCAGCTGGATTGCATTTTAGAAAAAAACAATAAGAAGACTTTTTTCTTGAAAAAAAGAGCATATTTTCAGAAAATTATAGTTTAAATGTAATAACGCACGTTCCCGATGAGTAGGAGTCGTTTGCAACATTAAAATACAGATATTAAGATTTTGTTTACCGATCCTAGTTAACAAAAAATCATGGGAGTAGCATTTATGTGTAAAAATGTTCCCAAAGAATTTCAAAGTAGGGGAAGCAACTATTTCCTCAAAAAAGTTATGATGCGTCTTCATGTCATGGAAAAGCTTATATAGCTCATAAATGATTCATTTTCTACGTATATAGAGACAATTTTCATGCATCTATACTACGTTTAATTTATATTGTGCTCCATATCAATATGTCCAAGCATGCGCAATACTCTCATTCCAAAAAACTTATCAGGAGAGTTTCTGAGTTGCGGGTCACAGATCTTGATGAAACTTTGGGATAAGTATTCAGGTACCAAAATATAAGTAAAGCCACAGCGGTACGGCTAACGCTTCGAAAAATTGAAATTATGGACGATAATAGTCTTATTTTTAGAAAAATATGAAAAAAGAATTCCTAATTAAAGTGTAAATAATTCTGTCTGAAAATGTCTTTAATAAATCCACGATAACTAAAATGAAAGAAGAGAAAGCAAGCTTTAATTTGCTAGTTTCCGAATTGAAAAATAATAATCAGAACTAAAGTTATGCTTGTTTAAAGTTTAACAGTAAGAGTACCAAAAATAGTCTAAATTTTGAAGGATGGTAATTTTTAGTACTCTTTGGTGCTTAACTTTAAACAAGCATAACTTTAGTTCTATAAAATTACCAGATGATGGCCTATCATATAGACAATAAAAAGTCTGGAAAAGGCCAATAAAAAGAGAGAAGAAGAAGAAGTGATCGTGGATTTATTAAAGACATTTTTAGACAGAATTATTTACACTTTAATTAGGAATTCTTTTTCATATTTTTCTAAAAATAAGACTATTATCGTCCATAACTTCAATTTTTCGAAGTGCTTAACCGTACCGCTGTGGCTTTACTCATATTTTGGTACCTAAATACTTATCCCAAAGTTTCATCAAGATCTGTGACCCGCAACTCAGACACTCTCCTGGTAAGAATCTAAAATAAATTCTTTATTATTTTGAATTATTTCTTGCACTTATTAAAATTATTCAAATATCAATTGAATATTTGTAAAATTTAGGAAACGAAACAAACTGTTATTTCTAGTAGACAACTTACTTTCAAAATTCTGTTGAATATTTATTTAAGATAAATTTTGAACCATTGAAGCTTTTAACTTTCGAAACCTTGCAAATCAAAGCTAGTCCTCTATACTTTTATTTTCTTTTTTCGTTATCTTTCTAAGCCTCACAGTTACTGAATAATGAGAATTTAAACTTATCCATATACAAAATTTGATATAAATCTCTAAAATTATAATGAAAAGGGTTAAAAGGGCCTATGAAATTAAATTATGAGCATCTTTATTCATTATTATACATCAAAATACTCCTCGAAGTTTCATTCAAATCGGTGACCCAGAATTTGTCAGCTCCTTTTGTTAATATACCCTATATAAGAATAATTTCTCTGAACTACTGTAAATAAATATAAGTAACTGCAAATAAGTGAATGTGACTGATAATGACTGTGAATAATTAGAAACAACTGTAAATAATTATTATTTACATCTCAATTCACACACTTCTATTCGCAGTTACTTATAATTATTCACCGTTATTAATTATTATTTACAGTTGTTTACAAAAATTATTTCCATGTGGGACATTGTTAAATTTCTTTCATGCATACACTGAACAAAAAATTTACTACTGGCAAGTAAACGTTAAGAGCGGGTCGAGTATATCTGTCCTTTTCTAATCAAAGAATTGATTTTTTTACAAAAACTAATAATTTCAGCAAAAAATGAAGAGAAAGCCCCATCTCGTATCAGAAAAAGCAAAATTTTCTTTGATAAGAAAAAATTAATTTTATTGTATCGTTTTCAAGAAAACCTTGAAAAATCAAATTGTTTACCCTAAACTCTATCTTTTAAGTTTTTCAAGGTTTTCTTAAAAACAAAGCAATAAAATTAGTTCTTTCTCATCGAAGAAAATTTTGCTTTTTCTGATACGAGATGGGGCTTTCTCTTCATTTTTTGCTAAAATTATTAGTTTTTGTTAAAAAATCAATTCTTTGATTAGAAAAGGACAGATATACTCGACCTGCTCTTGACTTGAATAATGGCAAGTAAATATTTTTTTTAAATAACACAGGCCCACAAAAAAAAGTTGTCTGTGCTGATGATGAGACTAAATTTTTTATGCGTATATTTCCCGCTGAGTAAGAATATGCAATAAAAATAGTCATTTTTGGTTGGTTTCCGAGAAATCCCGGAAATACTTGGAAAATTTACGGTTTTCTCAGATGAATTAATAGAGAAACATAAATTTGGTCTGAAAGTAGAGTCAGACTACATTTTTTTTGTATTTTTTTCCGCTGTGTAAGAATATGCAATAAAAAATGGTGATTTCTTGGTTTCCGGGAAATCCCGGAAAAACTTGGGGAATTTACGGTTTTCTCAGACTAATTCATCGAGAAACATAAATTTTTTGTGATATAGTTGAAATTATGTATTGTAGTAATGTAATTCAATTCTGAAATTGAATGTATCGATGAGCTACTAGAGCTATTGTTTAATAGCTGTAAAGTAACCAGTTGTAAGTTAGTGCAAGCAACAATATGTATGAAGAAAAAACAGTCAATTGTAGATTGGTATAGGTATATTTAAGTATCTTTAGAAACCTGCTACAAAGAAAATGACCACGATGACAACTGTTCTGAAAATAAGATGTGTAGAATGATTCATTTGGCTCAGTTCTTCTTGGTAACGAAGCCAGCGAAGGCGCGCTATCCTGCAGGGGAGCGCTAGGATGTGAGAATTATGCCGTAGTGTGACCGATGACGAGTTGACATGGTCCTTGTCAAAATCGGAAAGCTCTCATACTTATACCTGGAGAGGTATGAGGGTTATCACCTCCAGGACGGCCGACTCTACTACGATCGGAACAATAATCCTAGTGTGCGGGGTTAACTTAATTCTATAGACACTGAGAATTCTAATTTAAATCTTCCTGGAACTTTTTATGGTCATAAATGTTCCAAAAACCCAAATAAATTTTTTTTTCATTTGTGCAAATTATATAGGGAAAAGTACAACTAGAAATATAACAGATCGCATAACGGTTTTATATAAAGAATGTTTTGATAAGGAACTTTCATAAAAAAGCCAAAATTGGGCTGCAAATGTAATTTGTGGTTCCTGCTACAATATGATCACTCGTTTTAAAATACATAAGGACAGACACAAATTAAAATTCAAAATACCAGCAGAATGGAATAAACAACTGAATGAAAGTGATTGCTATTTCTGCAATACAAACGTCAAAAATTTGAATCTTATAAGACAAAATAAAATTGTCTATGTTTCTGTAAAAAGTGTTCAACGACTGAAAAGAAGATTAATAGAAAATTTACAAGATGAAGACTCTCAGGATAGTTTTACACGGGGACTAGATGCCATGGAAGTTTTTACAAGTTTAGAAGATGAAAGAGAAACAGATAAGGATCGAAGAAAATTGAATGGTAGAAATGCTGATGATTGTAGTAGAGAGGAGAAGGAAGATGCAGCTGACAAAGCATCAGATGACAGTATTTTTAGCGAATCTGATGAGACTGAAGGGGAAGATTATACGGAAAGTGAAGAGAAACACGTTCCTGCCAGTCATGATCGTACCCCCAAAAAATTTGATCGAAAACATTTAAGTGATCTATTCAGGAGAGGACGTTTATCAAAAGAGGTATCTGAATTATTTGCTTCTAAAAGCAAGAAATATGTTAACGAAGGGTACTAAAGTCTCGGTGTATCGCAACCGAGAGGAAAGTTTTCGAAAGTATTTCACAAAAAAAGACAACCTGCTATTCTGTACAGATGTCAAGAGTCTTATCGAAGAGTTCAAATCAAACCTGTATAAATCGAGCGACTGGAGGTTATTTATCGATTCATCGCAGCGCAGTCTGAAGGCAATCCTTCTTCATAATACAAACAAGTATGACCCAATACCAGTGGCTCTTTCAACGAAGTATTAAAAAAAAAGTACTCCAACCTTTAAATGGTTCTAATCTTAATAAAGTAAAAAGAACATGAATGGCTAATTTGTGGGGACTTCAAGATTTTGTCTATGTTGCTAGGTCAGCAATCTGGATTTACAAAATACCGATGTTACTTATGCATGTTTAATAGAAGGGATAGACGAAATCACTGTACACAGAAAGAATGGCTACCAAGAACGTCTTTCAATCCTGGAGAAAAGAATATAGTAAAAATACCGCTTGTCGATTCTTCTAAAATTCTCATTCCTCCTTTGCATATCAAGGTTAGCTTAGTAAAATAATTTGTGAAAGCTTTGGATCAAGACGAGCCATGCTTTATATATTTAAATCAGAAATTCAGGAATAAATCTGATGTTTAAATGAAGGAAGGTATATTTGATGGACCTGAAATAAGGAGCTTGTTCAGGGATGCTGAATTCGTCGAACACATGAACGATGAAGAGAAAGCAGCTTGGTTGAGCTTCACAAATGTATCAACAAAATTCTTAGGAAACACGAAGAATGCAGAATATAAGAGTATTGTAGTAAATATGGTAGAAAACTACAAAACTTTAGGATGTCTCATGAATTTCAAGCTACATTTTCTCGATTCTCACATTGATGAGTTCCCAGAAAATAATGGAGATTTAACTGAGGAGCAAGGAGAACGATCCCATCAGGATATAAAGGAATTTGAACGGCGTTTTCAAGAGCGATGGGGTGTGAATATGTTTGCAGATTACTGTTGGATGATAAAGAGAGATACTAAAACGAAGGGTAAGAAAATATACAGAAATCCGTTACACAGATCATTTGATGACAAACGTGTACGCAAGCAACAAAATTGTAAGTCTCTGTAAAAAAAGAGTATGTATAACAATATATAAAAGCAGAATGAATTTTGAGTTGGTTATTGCTGATTTCTTTATTGAAAATAACGGCCAACCAGCTATTTGAATAAAAAATTCGTGATAATTCAGGAAAAAAAAAACATAAGAAAAGTATAGTTAGATCATGATCTCAGACAAACATGTATTTTTTCCAACCTAACTATGAAACAATCGTGATTTTTTAGATGTACCCGACTTTTCTCGGTATAGAACCTAAAATATTTTAATCTAAATAGCAAACTTGCAACGAACAAGATAAAGTACGCAAGAAAATATAGTCTGCCAACTATGTCATATAAAATTAATGTTTCTCGATGAATTAATCTGAGAAAACCGTGGATTTTCCGGAAACCAACCGAGACAAATCGCCATTTTTTATTGCATATTCTTACTCAGTGGGAAAAATACGCAAGAAAAATGTAATCTCATCCCCAGCACAGGCAACTTTTTTTTGTGGGCCTGTGTAATTAATAATTTACTTAATTCAAATACCATTTACTAAATTGGGGTAATAATTTAGTAAATATTACTTTAATTTAGAAAATGGTATTTGAATCAAGTATATATTTAATTATTTTTAAAATATATTCATTTGCCTTTATTCAAGTTAACGTTTACTTATTAGTAATAATTTTTTTTAGTGTATGCCAACTCTGTTGAAAAAATTCATAAGAATTTTTATATAAATTTTTTATATGTTCAATATACATTTTTGTTTCATTTTCATATGAAAAATTTATATAAAAAATTCATATGATAAATTCATATAAGAAATTCATATGAAAAATTAAACATTATAAATAAATCTTGTAATAGTGGGTTTTAATTGAGAGGTTTTAAAATAATTAAATTGAATACAAAGTAAAAGCTTGCTTATAACTTCCAATTTCTGAGATTCCCCAACTTACAAAAATAATAATAATTACAAAATAAGGGAATCAGATAATCCGAATCTAAAACGTAAATGTATTTTTACATATATATGAACCAATCCTTTATGAGAAATTAAATTATTTCAATGAATAAGCAATAAAACTTCTGAATTCACCATGAAAAAGAAGTTTTTGACACTCCATGCGAGAAGCTCGATTTCACGCACGCTGTACAAAGTGACACGTGCGAAAATGGAGCTTCTCACACGTCGTGTCAAAACATAGTGTTCGATACTCGTGCGAGAAAGTGATTTCTTACTCGTGTGACCTTTTCACCCTCGCTTCGCTCGGGCGCAAACCGCCACACGAGTAAAAATTCACTTTATCGCACTAGTACCGAAATATACTATAATAAACATTAAATGGACTGATCAAATAATTTAATATTCAACTATGTTTCTCTAAATCTCAATCAATGTTCTAAATAGCAAAGTATTATTTCATTAAATAAAACAATAAAACTATTTAAGTATTTGAATTTAAAGATAAAAATTACTAGATTCTGTTAAATTGCTAAATTCAATAAAAAAAAAGAATTTTAAATAGACTTTTCTAAATATAATAATAATAATAATTTCAGGAATTATGCAATTGAAAGAAAATAAACTATATGCCTATAATTATAATCAGGGGACATCAAGCAACGATGTGCTCAAGATTTATAGGTCAGTAGTCTAGGGTTTATAGGTCAGTGCGTATCTCAGTTTACGCAAGTCTTCAGTTGGTGGCGCTAGTGTCAGATATCTTCTTATAATCACTCTGGGCCTCACTGAATATCTCGTCCTAATGAATTTTAGACAAAAGAGATAGAACTTATGAGGCTTTTATCACTAACTTTAACTTTTCTTATCAATTAATGGGTTTATAAAAGATCAAACTATAACCTCTTTAATTATTTAACAAATAAGTTTGCTCTATCTTTAGAATGATTTCTGTTGACTATTCTAATAATTTATTAAATCACAAAATCTAGAAGTAGTAATCCAGAGAAATCTTTACATAAATAGTTAAATGAGAACAAAATAGATGATTAAAAATTTTCTAATAATAAAAAAAAAGCTTTATAGTTAGAACAATTAAATCAATAACTTTAACTTGAAATCTAGGTTAGGTAAAAAAGAAAAATAAAATCTCTTATTAAATTTTACCTTTTTCACTTTAATGACAAAAAAAAATTTAATGTTATCTTTATAAACTTCACACAGTTATCACTATAAAAAAAGAAAATGTTATTTTTGCCATTCTAGCCTCAAAATCGCAACTTCGTTGCTCTTTTTTGATTCTCGTGGCAAAAAATACGGTTCGCAACTGGTATAAAAAGGCTTTTTTATGAAACTCAATACGACCCTTGCCTTCGGCTCGGGTTATAAACTTTTTATTTCGTAAATAAAGCCTTTTCATACCCGTTACGAAATGTACTATTTTTAACCATATGACCAATTTTTTCTAAAAATTCAGAACAATTCCGATTTTTCATGTACTTATCATTTTAACGAACGGCTTGATCTTCTGGGAATAAAATGGACCTGAAGAACGTATAAAATTGCAAAAAAATGAGAAAAATCGTAACTTCGAGGTCCTTTAACTCTCTGAGTTCACTTCCTAATGGTCTAAAAAATTTTAAAAGCTCTAATGACATCATTTGGAACTTATTCCTTGAGTTTGAGAAAAATTAATTTTTTTGCGCATGATTTAGTAGAAAATCACCCATATATACACTCGGCACAACAATTAGCGGGTCACCTAAAATTTTCTAAAAAATTTGCATTTTTCAAACAGTCATAACTTTGTCAATTTGTATCGAAATTATTCCTTTTTTTTTAAATTCAACGTCAAAAGTTCAACTTTTTGACTATTGCATTGAAAATATTTTTGGATCAGAACAGATGGTGCTGTTGTCAATTGTTTAAACTTATCAAATTTTGCGAAAAAAAATTCAACTTTAAGCCATTGAATTGGCTTTACAATTGTTCAAGATGTTTTTGCAACAAAATTTGAAAAATTGGAATCTCTTGAAAAATTAAAAAAAAACATCGAAATGCAATGATTTTTCACAAGGTTATGGGCATTTAAAAAAAAAAATTTTTTTTTTAGTTATTCGATCATAATTCTGTTTGTATTCGTCGAAATTGGTTTTTTTTTTTAAATTAAAGCTGAAAACTTAAGTTTTCTGTTATTTAGAACTCTTTTTAGCAAGATTAATAGAAATAAACGCATGAATAAACAACACGAATAAAAGTGGAAAACTGCTATACATTGAACAAGCATACGCACTCACACATAAAAGTGTTATTGTATTGTTTGACACTTGTCAACGTATAGCAGATTTTAAACGAAATTATTATGAAAATTTATCTGAGTTTTAACAAAATTAAACATTAGATTCATACTGATTGCATCACCGCCGGCATCAGCATTACCCAGGATGTACCGAGTGGAGGCTGCCCAGTCGGAATTACATCCCTTAATTTTTTGTTTTTTTTTTTTTTTTTGCTAAAAAAGGTTTTAAATAACAGATTCAAAAAGCTCAGCTTTAATTTAAAAAAAAAAGAACCATAGTCAGAGTTAATAACTAAAAAAAGTTATCGAATAACTAAAAAAACCTCCTTTTTTTAATGCCCATAACCTAGTGAAAAATCATTGCATTTCGATGTTTTTTTCTAATTTTTCAGGAGGTTCTAAATTTTCAAATTCTGTTGTAAAAACATCCTGAACTAACAATTTTAAAGCCGATTCAATGGTTTAAAGTTGAATTTTTTTTGCAAAATTTGATCAGTTTAAACAATTGACAACAGCGCCATCCATTCTGATTGAAAAATATTCTCAATTCAATAATCAAAAAGTTAAACTTTTGACTATTTTGACTTGAATTTAAAAAAAAAGGAATAATTTCGATACAAATTGACGAAGTTATAACTGTTTCAAAAATGCAAATTTTTTAGAAAATTTTAGGTGACCCGCCAATTGTTGTGCCGAGTGTACTACATAACCTTAAAGTTTCAAAATCAGTTATTTTTTGTATCGCTAAAATTCAAATACTCAACCAAATTTGATCCAACGTAGCTCATTTTTTTCGTTTTTATCTATACTTCATTTCAATCATTTAGCACTTTAAGTTTCATGGACAGGGTGCTATACGACGACACAAAATATAAATTAAAATATAAATGATTTTTTTAAATCTGCTCAAATTTGAGCTTTTAATATTCTTTAACGTGCAACCTTATAAATTAAAGGTCTCTCTGTGACCTCAAATTCGTGAGATAAACGTCTCAAATTATTAGAAAACCGCGGAGACATGTTATTTCAAAGTAATCCTCTTTTTCGAAAACGATCAACTATGAAGTAGGATAATAAAAAACCTTAGTTTTTTTTATGAAACTCTTCAAAAAGTTGGTGTTAATATAGAAAAAAGTTCCCTTGCTGAAAAAAATACTCTTGTGCATTTACGCTATCCAATAGCGATTAGTTGACATGCTTTGTTAAAAGGAGGCCGTACAGCTCTATCCTTGTCTAATCTAAATTTTCGTTATTATTAATAAATTAAATACTATTATGCAAAAGTAAGGGTATAGCCCAATAGATTTCAGGACGAGCAAACGATCCTATTCTATAAAAAAATAGAAAATTTTCGTTAGTTTCCGATGAGGTCTTAAACGTAAAAACAATTGAATTTGATAGCAGTTATTCCGTTTCAGACCTCATTTGAAAACTAATGAAAATTTTCTATTTTTTCATAAAAAAGGATCGTTTGCTCATCCTGAAATCTACTGGGCTATACCCTTACTTTTGTATAACAATATTTAATTTATTAATAATAACGAAAATTTAGATTAGACAAGGACAGAGCTATAAGGCCTCCTCTTAACTTTAATATTCTTTGATAGCTCGCGCTATTTTCTGCTATGGTACGCGACAGAAGTAAACGAAGATTGTCAACTGTTCTTTGTTTACTGCTAATTATGACATTCTTTCATCTCTTTTCGGATGTGATGCGAGTAAACACGGCTAGTCTACTATCCAAATTAATGCCGTAAGTTTCGTTAAAATATTTACGTTGCGTCAATGTCTTTATTTATTTTTTTTTTTTAAGAAGAAACAGGCATTATGCATGTAACCTGTTAAATTTTGAAACAATTAATAATTACTTTTGTACTTAAAATTTAATTATTTTAAACGACCGGGGGCAGATGAGCATGTATCATGTTACATCGTAATTGTCTCGATGTAGCTTTAGTCTAGTGCGTAACGTTTGCGCTTTTCTTTTTGGGTACACAAGTTCAACTCTCAGTCAGGATCCCTTTTAAAAAAATTTTGAAATGATAACTTCTTATAGGACGGCGAGTTGCCTAGGAATTAAGACAAAAATTTCAGCTTGTCAAAATTCAAGTTTAAGCTCGTAAAAATTAAATATGTAAGCGAAAAAAACTAAGGCCTGAATATAAGTGTGGTCAAAAAAAAAATACATATCGCATGAGTGCAAGCGAGAGTTCATGCGAGTTTCAGTAGTGAAAGAGAGAAAGATTATAGTGTTTTTTTCTTTCTATTTCACTTATATATATGTGAGAATAGTGTGTGTATGTGTGGGTGTGGGTGTGGGTGTGTGTGTGTGTGTGTGTGTGTGTGTGTGTGTGTGTGTGTGTGTGTGTGTGTGTGTGTGTGTGTGTGTGTGTGTGTGTGTGTGTGTGTGTGAATTTTTCATATAAATTTTTTATATGAATTTTTAATTTGAATTATATTAAATTTAGAACAATCACAAGGAGGAAAGGCCACCAATAAAACTCAAATGTCTAGAGTCGACGTTTCGACAGCTAACCGCTGTCCTCTTCAGGATTTATTAACTGCAAACAACACAACAAAAGCAATCTTTATATACAAAAAATAATATATATAACCGAGAATTTTCTCTTCTTTATACAACAAAAAACGCGCAACATACCAAAAACTGATGAGCTTAACGCGCACTTTGCTGGGGTGTTGGTCTGATGATGATGATGATGAGCTTCGCGAGAGGGTTCTTACTGAATGTAGTGAAGATGGTTTTGCTTTTAAACCAATTAATATCAATGATGTTGTTCTTGCGATTTCCCATTTCTCATCGCAGGCTCGTGGCGAGGATGGCATTTCTCAAAGCGTGATACTTAAAGCCTTACCATTTATTGGTGAACATCTTGTGACTCTGTTCAACTCATCTTTTGCGCGGGGGGTCTTCCCTGGCCTTTGGAAGCAGGCACGTATTGTGCCATTAAAAAAGTGTTCTGCACCTAAGTCGCCTAAAGATTTTAGGCCAATTGCGATTTTGTGTTTTCTTTCGAAGGTACTGGAGAAGATCGCCCACGACCAATTGCAGGAATATATTACTACAAATAACATACTTGATCCCATGCAGACTGGTTACAGAAAAATCACTCTAGGCAGACAGCTTTACTTAAATTAACAGACGATTTAAGGTCAGGTCTTGACAAAAAACTCGTCACGTTACTTTTACTTTTTGACTTTAGTAAGGCATTGGACACGATCTCTCCCTTTAAATTACTTGCGAGGCTTAGATCGATGGGGTTTTCTAGGGCCGCTCTCGTGTGGATTAACTCTTATATTTCAGGAAGGAAACAAATGGGTTTAACACACTTACAAGAAGAATCAAGTTGGCTAACAACCAACCTAGCAGTTCCACAGAGATCGGTACTGGGGCCTTTGTTGTTTCGCCTTTACATTAATAACGTACGTGACGCTCTTGGCTCTGGTTGTGTTGAGCACCTACTGTATGCAGATGACCTGCAGATTTATACGCAAGTTCCTCGTGAGAATGTGGATGCAGGTATTCTAATCTTACAGAGGGTGGCCAATGCGGTGTCGGAGTGGGCGGCTGGTGCCTCACTCACTTCAAATGCTAGCAAGACTAAGGCAATCGTCTTTGGCAGTAATCGTTTTATTAATTCATTTTATGCTGAGGTGCCACAGACGATTGACCTTGAGGGAGGTGTCAGTATTCCTTTCTCTGACATTGTAACGAGCCTTGGTGTTGTGCTTGACTCTAAGCTTTCTTGGGAGCCTCACATTAATATGGTTACAAAAAAATTCAACAGAGTGTTGTATGCTTTGCGGATTTTTCGTCGGTACACCACGAAGGCTCTGCGTAAACAATTTGTAACCGCCCTGCTGTTTCCGCATCTCGATTACTGTTCGGTGGTTCTGCTCAATGCTTCTCAGGGCTTGAAGAGAAGAATACAAAGACTGCAGAATTCGTGTGTAAGATATATATTAGGTATAAGAATGGGAGCTCATATTTCTCCTTATAGAGCCGCGTTGAGTTGGCTGCGTACTGATTCGAGGAGACAGTATTTTTTGGCTGTACTTATGTACAAGATCGTGCGCATGAATACTCCAGAGCATCTAATGGGTCTCTACATTAGATATGTACCCAGGGTGGCTACTAGGGGAGAAATCAGGGATCTAGCGGTGCCCTTTATGCGTACTACGGTTAGCAGGAATTCCTTCCAAGTTAAAGGTGCGCATTTTTGGAACTTCCTGCCTGCTGAGATTAAAAATCTTTCATCTCTTAGCAGGTTCAAAGCAGCGGTGAGAGGGTACTTGCTCGACCTAAATTTATATTTTTTACTATTAATTTATGTTAATTTATTTAATTTATTTTTGTAATTTCCTGTATATAGGCTTAAGGTGTGAGTGTATTTATTGTATGAGTGTTGGCTGAATGGTTGGTGAGTGAGAGTTTTTATTTGATTTTATTTTTGACTGCGTTTTATGCTATTGCGTACGCTTGTTATTTTATTTTATTGTGTATTAAATTGAATTCTTTTAAATTTTAATATTGTGACTGATAGATATTGTATGACTGATTTTCATTTATGTGATTATTTTTATTTATTTTTGTTTGTGACTTACTTATTCAGTATTATTAGATTTAGTGACTGACTGTGATATTAATTGTGCAATATTTACATTTATATATATATATATATATATATATATATATATATATATATATATATATATTTATACTTTTTTATAACATTTTGTGCAATATTTATTGTTTTTATATTTACAAATTGTATTACACGTTTTTGTACTCTTATACAAAATAAAATAATATCTATCTATCTATCTACCTTTTTTTATACTAAATAGTTAATATTTTTTGTCTCCAAGTTTTCTATAGCAAAAATGTTTATATTAAATATTTTATTCCTGGTAGAAAAAAGCCTGGATTGACTTTGTCAATATGGTGTATTTTATGATTTGTAACCATAATATGGACCATATTATGACCACGAATCCCGTCTTATTTTAACGAAATATGGCCAGCTTATGGACATAACAAGAAATACAAAGTTACAATTTTGAAACTATATTTAAAATTTTGGAACAATAATAAAAGAAATTATTATTTAGGATTATTAGAAATTGATTCATTTTAATGAATAATCATCACATATTAATTTTTATAAATTATTCATTTTATAATCTATTTTTTATCAACTATTTATTATAAACTATTTATTTTTATAATTAACAGTAACGTATTGAAGTTCCATTTATAAAGTTATAGTTAATCTTCTGACATTATTTACAATTAGTAACGATTACTTGTTAGTACATCTTTTGGGTTATAATGAACAATACAAATTATATAGGTTATGACTTATTTTAAAAAATAAAGTTTGTACTAATATAAAACAATGAGACATTAGTATTGTTTAATATTAACTGTAGTTACACATATAAAAAATATCAATTAATTAAGAACTTTAGATATCAGGCCTGAGTTAAAGCTTGAACAAAAATCAAATTTAAATTTCATAATTATTTTTTTTCACTATAATATTAATTAATAAAACTTTTTTCACCTTAAATATATAAAATACAAGACTTTGGCCCATGAATAATTTTAAGGAATCTCATCTGATGATTGAAATCATTTCCTTTATTAGAACAATTTATTTTGGTAGTTATCACAAGCTTTCTCAGCCAATTCTCAGCAAATTGACTTCAAAATTTTTAGAGATCATCAATTTATATATCTTCACAAAATAACAGTTTTAGTTAAAAAAAAAAGAATTTAAAATTTTGGTTTAGAAAAAGTTAAAAATTTTAAATAAAATTTATATTTTTGTGGATTTTATATGTGTAATTTAGTTTAACATTCACTTAAACTTATTTTATCGAAATTCAAGTACTTTTATTTTATAAAGATGTATAAATAGAAGATCTCTGGAAATGGTGAAGTCACTTTGTTGAAAATTAATTAAGAAAGCTTACAAAAACCATCAAAATCGAAAAAATCAAGTCTTTGACTAATCGAAAGGATTTTAAGTATTGGAAGAGATATTTTAAAATTATTCATGGGCCAAAGTCTTGTATTAAATTTTTATTTAAGACAAAACAAAGTTTTATTACTTGATATTATAAGGAAAGATATTTATCATTACCCTGGTAGAAATGTGAGCATAAACAATTTATGGATGGTATTAATAGTAATTTTTTTTTATGTCAATATTGGCTAATAAATAGTCAATCTTTGCCATATTTGCAGAGCCAAAATTTTTTGGATAGACAAAAAATGCTATTAGAAATATGTTGTCCTTAAAATGGACATTTTAAGTACCTAGAAATATTTTAACCTATCAATTCAATACATCTTTTTGTTTACGTTCAAATTATAAAATGTTTAATGAATAAAAAAAAATGAAAAAATAAATCGTTTCAAACACATAATTATAGACATTTAATTATGCATATTTTTTCTGTTTTTAAGATTCACATTTTAACTCTCGAAAATGTGCGTAATATGTTAGCGATATACAAATAAAAAAAATCGTTTCATAATGGTTAAAATAATAGCCATGGAAAATTCCCATTTTCAGCTCTTCATTTCAAAGTAATGGTCATAAAATGGTAAAAAATCGTTTCAATTTCTACAAGGGTATATTTAAATATTATTTGTTTTCCAAGCTTAAACTCAATCCTGATACCCTAAGAAATAGAACTAGCTACCAGAACTTAAGAACTTCATTCGCGCGTCTATTTTCAAAGTTTATGGTTAGGCTAAGATGTTGAATATAAAGTCATACTAGAAAATTAGGTTATAATAAATAAATTTTATTTTCAATTAAAATCTAGTGGATAAAAAAAATAATAAAAAAGAGTAGAGAAGATTCACAATTAAAGTTGCACGCACATTTTTTAACATACATGCGTTATCATAACCAACACTTGGTAATATTTCTGAAAAAATTGTTTAGTATAATTAACTATGATTCGATTTGATTATCTTCGAATAGCTATTTACATCTAAAATATATATTACATAAATAATTTAATTTATATACAAACATAAATACGATTAATAATATTTATTTCAGAATACTTTATTTTAAATTATTAGAATAAGTCAATATTATGGCTAACTTATAGTGAAATCTTTCAATGTAATTACACTGTCCAAATATGGCCATATGTTGGTGGGCTGGTCATATTTTATGCTAAATTTTCTACCAAGGATCATTTTATTATAATGCCCTTACTTCATTCTTTGGAACTCTCATAACTCATATTTTCGTTTTTATTCTGCACTATATTAACAGGGACTACGAAACCTTAAGGAACAGAAAGTTGTGAAATAGCCCCATTAGCTCTTTCCGTCTCGTAACCTCTATTCCGCATGTATATTCTGGCTGAGTTGGTTGAAGAAAAAGTCTACGCGCATAGTTTATGACTGAAGCTTGAATAAAAAATAAGTTGATTCAGAATTCTTTACGATAAAACTTATGTAATTCATTTCAAGAATGACAGAGATATAAAAAAATTATTAAATCTTCAATTTATTCTGGAATAAAATTATTTAAGCCTTATCAGAAAGAATTTTAAATTTTAAATTCATTCCCAATTCGCATTTCAATTCTTTTATTGAGCCATTGTGCGTCACCACCCGCTTTTCAGGCATGAATTATTCGCGTAGACTTTTTTTTTATTCTGCACTATAAAATACCTCTGCGAAGTTAGCAATCAGCCTATATATTTGCGAAATTTAAAACACATAAATCGATAGGGGATTCAATGTTTATTACGAATATGTTTATTGAAAAATTGCTAGTTACTTAGTTTTTCAGATATTTAAAAAAACCATGATTGCTAATTTGCATTTTGAATTTTTTTTTTCCAACAAATGAAAATTTTTGGAAATTAAAAACGCCACTTTATTGCTCATTTTATGCTTATTCAAAATATATTTTTAGTTGTTAACAATAACGAAATAATATTATTATAACAAATTAATAAATGAATTGATAATTTATTCATATCTAAATGGTCCACGTGCTGTTAATTCCCAAAAACCCTAGTACCCCATGCAGGGGTATTTGGGTCTTTCGGTTATTGGTTTTAAATAAAACTAAAGAAATAATTTAAAATATTATATTTTTCACTGAGGGAGAGAAGTTGACTATTAAATGTTAGCGTGTAGATAGCGTCTCGAGCGATGCAAGGAATGGAGTTTTTCGTGTTAATGCATTGACTACGTTGTGCATTGTAAATTTTTAGAAAATTCGATTCTTATGAATTGAAATAGTTATAGCTCTTGAGATGAAAAAAAAAACTTTTTGAAAAAATTTTTCTACAATAACATTAACTTTTGGGAGAGTTTCATAAAAAAAACTAAAGATTTTTCTTATTCAACTTTAAAGTTGATCATTTTTTTAAAAACAGGGTAACTTTGAAATAAGATACCTCTGCGGTTTTCTAATATCTTGAGACGTTTTACCTCACAAATTTAAGGTCACCTTTAATAGATATTTTAGAGATACCTTTAATTTACAATGTTGCACGTTAAAGAATATTAAAAACTCAAATTTTGACTAATATATTAAAAATTATAAAATTGATAAAAATTACTATTTATTTTCTACGTTGTGTTACAGCACCCTCTCCATGAAACTTTAAGTGCTAAATGATTAAGTTGAAGTATAGATAAAAACGAAAAGAATTAGCTGCTTTGGATCAAATTTGGTTGAGTATTTGAATTTCGGTGATGCCTCGAAAAATAGCTGATTTTTAAACTTCGAGGTTATATAACTCAGGCGCCTGGCGGCCAATTGAGCTTTAACTTTTCATGAGTTATTCTTTTTCAATATTCTTTCATATGTCAAAGTTTTAGCGAAATCGGTGATTTAAGTGCTCGCTAGATTTGTCGAATTCCAGCATTTGGTCCCATATATATGTATATATATATAAAAATAATTACCTAAATTAGTATAATAAATGGCATTTTTTGAATTCTCAAATACTGCTATTTTGAAATGATATTCTGCTTCTTCAAAATTTTTATTTTTTCCCAATATATTTCCTAAATTAAAATGTATAATTGGATCCTTTGGAATAAAAGATAGAGCTTGTTTTGATATTTTTAAGGCTTTCTTCTTCTTTCTTAAATTATCGAACAATAAAATCATATTGGTCCATGATTGATGATGAATTGGTTTTTGTTTGATTGCTTTTTTCCAAGCATGTAAAGCTTTCTCATAATTTTTGTTTGCTAAGTACTATAAGATTGAACATATAATTGACTTTTAAATATTATTCAAAAAATTAATTTAAAGTTAATGTAAAATTATTTTCTATTGTGATGCGTGACTTAAATCCGTGCTTAAATTTCGCTTAGCCAGGACTTGAAAAGTTAATTCTTATACTTTCCCTAAATAAATCTGCCCGTATGAAAGATATTAAAAATGCCAAGAAAAGGTACCTTTCAATGAGCCTTAGCACTTAATTAACTAAAAATAAATTCCAAAAGAGTTATTACAAGAAAACAATAAAAAAATCTGTCTGATTAAGGTAAAAGACCGTATAGTAAGACACACGTTCCGGTTAATGAGAAATTTCAAAAATGTCTCGTCGTTACGTAAATTGGCATTTTTAGTGATTGCTCCGGAAGATGAGACAGTAAAAGCTATCAATATTGTTCTACTAATTAATTTTTTTAATACTTTTTCATTTCTAAAACATTAAAATAACTTATTCAGGCTCTACGCAACAAAAATTTAACTTAACGGTAAGTTGAATAAAAAATTAAATTCATGACCTCAACATAAACTTAAAATTTTAAGGTCGAACCCTGCTCTTGGTGGCTGATTGATACAACCATCACTGTGTACGAAGTATGTGCTCTGTTCACAAATACACTAAAATGATCACCGTTGCTAATTAATATCATAATTATAGTATAAATACAGTGAAATTAAATAAAACTAGGGGACAAGTCTCCTGCGCGCAAGCGCGCCAACCCCCATCTTGCTTTTATAATTTTAAAAAAATATCTAAGAATTTGCAATTTTAAAAGAAATATGTAGAAATATAATTGTAATAATCTTACTATGATTCACTCAAAATGAAAGGCAGTAATAAAGAGATATTCGAAACATTTTTGGATTAAGAATAAAAAATTTGGGAAACTGTAATGTCGGTATTTTTCTACAAAATTAAATAAAAATTTAATTAAATTTATAAAGATTATACTTAAGTGTTTGATTTTAACAAAACAAAATTTAAATGTAATCATTTAATTATTAAACTTCAATTTAGCTTTTTCAAAATGATATTTTCAACCCTATACTTTAAATAAAATCATAAAATTAATAATCATTCATATGATTGAACTTTAAAAAAAATATTGTTACCTATTTTTCATCTATAAATCTTAAACTTATATGTTATCATAAATCGTTATATACTGAGAAAAAAACATAGTTGACTCTATTCTGTTCTCTAGTAACTACAACCATTTTATTCTAGTAGTCAATATATAGTCAGGTTAACCTTTTACATTAGTAGCATTTATCAGATGCAACATAGTAGGAATTACTAAAGTCTTCATAAGTATTTTAACTATTTTTGTAAACTATACTAACCAAAGTTTTAAGACTTTTAAGTCTTTCCGAGTCTCGTTGATTTTTGTTATTTTATCTATTTATCTTATTTTATCTATTTACGTTCGTAAATTCTAAATAATAAGTAAATTAGAAGTATTATTTACTGTGTAGCTTTTGAGAAGAGGATCTATTCACCATGTGCTACTAAATGCCTACTCGAGAATCTAGTTGTATTTACTATGTTGTTGTAGTAAAAGAGAGAAACAGTACATTGGTAAATCTCATCCTTCTAAACGTAGTAAAGCTAACTATGTTTTTTTCTCAGTGTATATAAAACTTAAAATTAACTATTGCCAAGTAGACTACAAGCTTGAAATCAGCTAATTTTCAGTTATTTCAAAGCTCAAATATAGCTTAATTTAATTATTTCCTAGATAATTACAAGCTTAAATCCAGCTAAATTTAACGCTGTAATGTAGGCCCAAAAATGAGGGGCACATTTAGCGGCGATATACTTTTAATAGTATAGAGAGAATATAATATAAATAGATAAAAACTGCAGCTAAAATTCAGTTGAAAACAAATCAATATTTACCTAAAATTGCTTAAAATTACTATAAATTTTAGTTAACTGTTAGCTGAATTTCAGCTAAATTTTGCATGAATTTAGCTAATTTTCACTTTAAATTTAGCTAACTTTTGATTTAATGTAGCTAACTTTTATGTAATTTTATCTGACTTCAGCTAACTTTAAGCTAACTGTTAGCTACCTTTCAGCCCTGTTGAAAATAACCAGCTGGATATCACTCTGATGAAGTTGGATATCACTCTGATTGAGTTGGATATCACTCTGATCTTCATTCACCTAGATACCGCTAAAATCCATTTGGATATTTTTCTACGGAAACTAATCATTAGGGATTACAAGCATTTGTATAACAATAATATTACAACTAAAAGAAAATTGAAAATTTTACTCAAAGTAAAATTATCCAGGAGGATTATCCTCTTGGATATCCAGTTGAATTAATAAAATCGAAAAATTATAAAGTATGCTTTTCAGTAAATTATTTGATAAAATTACTTCCTAATTTTTCGATTTTATTAATCCAACTGGATATCCAAGAAGATAATCCTCCTAGATAATTTTAATTTTGGTAAAATTATCAATTTTTTTATTGGTAGTATTATTATGTTATTCAGATGCTTATAATGCCTAATCACAAGTTTTCGTAAAAATATCCAAATGGATTTTAGCTGCATCCAGGTGAATGAAGATCAGAGTGATATCCAACTCGATCAGAGTGATATCCAACTCAATCAGAGTGATATCCACCTGGATATCCAAGTAGATAAACCACCTGGATATCCAGCTGGTCATTTTTAACAGGGATCTAATTTTTAGCTAACTTTTAGCGAAATTTCAGTTAGATTCTAGCTAAATTCTAGCTAACCAAGGACAAATCGAATTCTTACACACAGCGGTAACGGCGGTGGCGGAATCTTTTTATAATATAGAGATATAGCTAGCTTTTAGCTAAATTACAGCTAAATAAATCTAAATTGAGCTAACTTTTAGCTGATTTTTAGCTAACTTTTAGCTGATTTTTAGCTAACTTATAACTAACTTATAGGTAACTTTTTGCTGACTTTTAGCTTGCTTTTAGCTAAATTATAGCTAAATTTATCTAAATTTTTGCTGACTTTTAGCTGAATTTCAGCTGAATTTTAGCTAAATTTTGAATAAAAATTAGGAGCCAAAAATGAGCGGCGTATTTCAAACGGCGACAGCGTTGACAGCGCCGATATATTTTTAATAATATAGAGAGATAAAAAAAATATTAACTTTGAACTTTTTAATGACATTTTACATTTGACGCAAATATAACTCATACTCGCAAATTACTGAATTATGCAATTTTTTATGTCTCATTTATCGGGATAAACTGTGTGAGACAAAAGGGTCATACGATTTTGTGCTGTTTCATTATTCAGGACACCTATATTTAATACAATTTTTTAAACCAATATAATTTTTCACTATGTGAAGAAAAACCCATTAGAATATATTAATATACTCTAATAGGTTTTTTTTTTAAAGTCTGAAGCATCTAAATGTAAAATGTAAAGTAAGAATCAAATTTACAAACTCATTTTTAAGTTCAAAAACACGCTTTTTACTGGCTGTAATTCGTGACAGTGTCTCACTATGCGGCCTTTTACCTTACTCGATTTTGAAAAAAAATTTACATTTGACGATTTGTGAAACGCGCTAATTCACAGCACACACTGTACTTTACGTCTGTAGTAAAGACTAATTTATATTGAATACTACATGTTCCTTGACTATCTTACGTACATAAAGTTATATTATTAAAATGAAATATTGAGGGCATGCATACGCTCTACTATACCGGTCGGTATAGCAGAGCGTAGGCCGGATTTCTAGAATCGAAGAATTAACTTTGTAAAAAAACTAATCATCAGAATGAATTTTCCTTGTACAGTTCACTCTATTGTGAGATAATAAATAGCGGAAAATAATAGTGAATTTTTCGAAAATAGAGATAATAGTATAACAGAGCGTAGGCCGAATTTCTAGAATCGAAGAATTATAAAAAAACTAATCATCAGAATTAATTTTCCTTTTGTAGGTCACTATTTTGTGATAATAAAGGGCGGAAAATAGAAAAACCTTAGGAATTTGGAAAAAAAATTATTTTTCTCAAAATAATATGAAAGTAATTATTATACTACAAAGTGTAATGTTGTCAGGTTGGCAACACCTGACTCTGAAGAGATACATGTTGACGTTTTTCTTACACTGTGACGCAAACTTTGAAATTTGAAATATATTGAATATTATCATTTTAAAATAAAATATTTTTGTTGTATATGTGTGAGGTATAGCAAACAAAATAGAAAGGAAAAGACAATACAAACGTGTGCGTACGGGTAATATATAAGACAGGCACACACATGAAGTCGCATTTTCAGCTATTCTGTTGCTTTTTTTTTTTCTTTTTCTAACATTATTCTTGTGTGTGCGTGTTAGTGATGATATATTCAAAAATGAATTAGCTATTATTGTATGCATTGCAAATGTTTATAATACATTATTTCTGTATGTAGGAAATTTTTATGATTTTTCATTAGAAAAAAAATAATATAAAATACTCTACTTTCTGTCTTACATGTGTGAGATACAGTAAACAATGTAAGAAAGCCCTTCTTACATTGTTTACTGTAAGAAGGGCCTTACTGTAAAAAGAAAGCAACAGAATAGCACAGACTTCATGTGTATGCGTGTCTTATACTCGTACGCATACGTTTGTATTGTCTTTTCCTTTCTACTTTGTTCGGTATACCTCACACATATACAACAAAAATATTATTTATGCCGAAAAAAATTAAACATCATTGCTTTCATCACCCCATAGAAGAATAAAGAATGATTGAGTTATTATTTGCATAAAATGACAATATTTAATATATTTCAAATTTCGAAGTTCGCGTCACAGCGTAAGAAAAACGCCAACATCTCATCAGAGTCAGGAATTGCCAACCTGACAACATTAAACTTTCTACTATAATAATTATTTTCATATTATTTTGAGAAAAATAATTTTTTTTCCGTATTCCTGTGGTTTTTCTATTTTCCGCCCTTTATTATCACAAAATAGTGACCTACAAAATGAAAATTAATTCTGATGATTAGTTTTTTTATAATTCTTCGATTCTAGAAATTCGGCCTACGCTCTGTTATACTATTATCTCTATTTTCGAAAAATTCACTATCTTTCTGAGGTTTTTCTATTTTCCGCTATTTATTATCTCACAATAGAGTGAACTGTACAAGGAAAATTCATTCTGATGATTAGTTTTTTTACAAAGTTAATTCTTCAATTCTAGAAATTCAGCCTACGCTCTGTTATACCGGCCGGTATAGTAGAGCGTATGCATACCCTTAAGAGCAAGCCGAATTCGTTGTCCTTGTCTAATTGAGTTTTTTGTTATTTACTCAAGTTTTAATCGTTATATTTGCAAAATGAAGGAAGAGGGCAATAGACATTATTATTATAAATATTTATGGATAAAAAAAAATTCTATTGCATTGTTTTTAGGAAAAGTAAGGTACGCTGAAATAGAAGGTTATGTTCCTTACTTTTTCCCAAAACAATGCGATAGAATTTTTTTTTCTTGTGCATAAATATTTATAATAATAATGTCTATTGCGCTCTTCCTTCATTTTGCAAATATAACGATTAAAACTTGAATAAATAACAAAAAACTCAATTAGACAAGGACAGCGAATCCGGCCTGCTCTTAATGATATTTTTTTAATTATAGTTTTTTTTTATTCATTATTCGAAAAAGTGCCTAGATTTTTCTTATTTATAATTTTTGCTTTTCTTTTCCGATTCATTATTCGTAGAGTAACTATAATCTTTGTTCATTATAAATTTTCACGAGCGCAAATGCGTCGGATTTATGTCACACGAGTTATGAAATCGTATGCGATACTCACGACTTTAATAAATCCATTACTGCACGGCGTATATGCCACACGCAAAGGCTAACTTCGCCGTGCAATAATGGGCAATTTAAATCGCCCGTATCATAATATACTATTTTCTAGTTACAACTTATTAGTAAAATATTTAAAATAAATTTTACCATGAGACCTAAATTGTAATAACAATCCGAATACATAATTCTATGCAAAATAGCAGTGAAATAACATTTTTCAGATTCCTCATGTTTATTAGTCTCAGAAAATACAATTCCTAAATTCATCCATGCTGTTGCAAAATCGTTTCTATAAAAAAAAATTATAATTAAATATCTTTATCAAGACAAAATAATTATTTATTAAAATGAAAATATAGGTATTAAATTTCATAAAATTAATAAACAGTAACGTACTGAATTTCCACAGCTTTTTTCAAAAATTTTTCAGCTTCGGAATATAAATGTTCATCTTTGTAGATATTTGCCAAATTATTTAGAGCTTGAGCGTAAGCAGGATATAATCTAGGGAGAAATTCTGTCAGTTAAGTAAATAAAATTTATAAAAACAAAGAATAAAGATTTACTTCAAAGCTTCTTTATATTCTAGTTTGGCATAATTAGTAAAGCCTTTATCAGCAGCATTTTTTGCAACATTGTAATGAACTTTTGCATTCAAAGGACATACTTTTAGTCCAGATTGAAATAATGATTTCCCTGTTTTCCATTGATCACTGCGAAGCCAGGAACGTACAAAAAAGATAAGTAATGTACAGTAAAATACTGATATTAATTTTGGGTGCATCACAATTTTAGAAAGCTTTTTGAATCCTATTGCTATCAATAAACAATGGCCAGCAGATGGAATGTATAAAGTTCTTTCTGCCAGTACAAAACCTACAGTAAAAAATAAATTGCTGGCCGGTAAAAATGTAATAATTAATACCGTTATTGCCATTGTAATATGACTGTAAGAAAAACAATAAAAATTTTAATACTTTTTATATTTTAAATAAATAAAGAAAACATAAAATGTATTTTTTACAACAAAATAAAATCTTATTTAATAAATGAAAAAGTTTAATGAATATAATAAATTTAAAAAATCAATAATATACCTTGTTAATTGATCATTTTTTTTAGAAAATATAATTGTTAGAAATATTCCAAAAATTGTCCACATCAGTATTACAAAACTAATTCGTGATTCCAGTCCATAAATAAGTGGTACACAGCCCATAGACCAGTCAAAACACAACCAGTCAGGACAAAATAATAACCATAAATTCAAACAGTAGATGTAATTATAATTAATGATTCGAAGAAAAAAATTGTCTAAGAATGGAATAGGATTATCAATAGGTTTAAATGTTGGTTTTGTGAATCCCATAATTTTTAGTCGCAGCAACACAAGTAATATTCCTATAAGCGCTAATGTTGTACACCGAATAAGAATTAATAAATGAAACTTCACAAATTTCTGTGCATCCTTAAATGAGTATTTCAATCTTATAATTTTTATCAAATCAAATGGTAGTATTTTATTAACAATAACTATATCGTAAATAATGCATATGACCTGCAAAACATTAAATTCCGTATAAAATAATTTGAATCTAAATTTGTGCAGAAGTAACAGATAAGATTTGTAATAATTTTTGTCAAAAGGTAATATAGTAATAAAATAGCAACAAACAATAAAACTAATAAAAAATGAAATGGTTTCTTTCCCATTTTGATAAAACCTCGTATATGAGTGTTACTTTGCTAGGTACGTATTTTATATTATAGGCTAATCGATACACAATTTTACTAATTTAAATAAATATGAGAGTAATTAAATATTCATGGATTATAATTCTTTATTAATTGAGCACATGGTGTGTCTCTTGTAAGCAACGAATATAAACATGAATAAAAGCGCAGAACGTATGTAAAGAGTGAGTAAACTTTAGAAATCTATCCCCAGCATAGTCTGTATATCTATATAATACTAATATATAGATATACTAACAACATAAAAACTGAGGAGATAGCATGTCTCGAAATTTTGTGTGCGTCTGCTCTTCTACTTACGTCTATATTCTTTGTTACAAGTATGTGAGCGCTAACGACGCACTATAGGCCCAAACGATTTTTTATTGGATAAAATTAAGTAGCGCCTAATAGGATAGGGTTACGTGGGCCTACCAGGGCCTATTTTGAAGGCCTTGTGATGTACTTTTATGGAAAAATATTTATGAAAAGCTTTCTGTGACAGAGACATCTTAAACAACCCACCAAGACCATGGATTTTCAAATTTTTCGCTTATTTCTTCTTAAACGTTAGTACGAACGAAGCGAGGACGAAAATACATCACAAATTATTAAAGTAGAGTGAAAAACCTTTAATTCGCTTTTTTGAAAACGTTTCTAGGTGCTATAGAACTCAATTTACAATGATTTTAAGTTAAAAGTCTCCTTAAAAATAAGATTATTCAACATATTCCGCTTGTTTCTCTTAAGGATTTATTGAAAAGAAAATCAGGATGATAATACATTATAGACCATTAAAGTAAAGGAAAAGAATTATTTTCTTGATTTTTAAGTGCTATAAAATCGTTTTCACAGCTATTTCAAATGGAAGTAGTGAGTATATTCAACCATTTCCACTTGGCTTTAAGTATAATAACCCGTGTCAGCCCAAATGAGCATAATTTTTTTATGTTATTCGACTGAATATTTTTCTACGTAATCATAAGTAGAAAAATTTGCAAATTAATTTTTTTTAAGTATTTTTCTCCGTACTTTTCAAATCTACTCTTAATTTTTGCCTATAATATTCTATTTTTTCAAAATGGCAACTTTCTTGCAAAAAACACAATTTAAAAAATTTTTTCATCTTTTTATCGTACTGGCTTGTAATGTTCCTTCTATATAATCATTGCGAACAATAGAATTCCATGGAATAATTATCATACCTAAAATTTAAGGCGCATAGGATATTAAAATTCTAAATGGCTGATTTAATATGATGATGTTTACAAGAGTTTTTTTATTTATTTTTTTTTTATGTTATAAGGTCATCACTTTCACTTTCTAAATAAATTAATTATATTTTGATTTTTTTAATAATTATTATCTAAGAAAATAGTGATATATGAATATACAGAGTTCCAAATAGCGAAAAATGTCATAATTTTCTTAAATTTATTGATTTTTTTTTAAATTTACAAGTTTTGCATACAATATATTGTTATTCCTTAATTTGTTAGTTCTTACATTCATTTTCCAAATTTGTTATTTATTTGTTTGATTGTAAAAATTATAATCATTCAATAATTTAATATTCTAAACCGACCGTTGGCCGTAAATTTCACGTTGCCCGACTTTTGTCAGAACATTTTTCTACCTCACTGAAAAAAATGACATGAGATGTCATGTGAGAGAAAGAGCAGATTTGAAAAGTTCGGACGAAAATACTTAAAAAAAATTAATTTACAAATTTTTCTACTTAGAATTCATAGAAAAATATTCAGTCGAATAACATAAAAAATTCATGCTCATTTGGGCTAACACGGGTTATTATACTTAAAGCCAAGTGGAAATGGTTGAATATACTCACTACTTCCATTTGAAATAGCTGTGAAAACGATTTTATAGCACTTAAAAATCAAGAAAATAATTCTTTTCCTTTACTTTAGTGGTCTATAATGTATTATCATCCTGATTTTCTTTTCAATAAATCCTCAAGAGAAACAAGCGGAATATGTTGAATAATCTTATTTTTAAGGAGACTTTTAATTTAAAATCATTGTAAATTGAGTTCTATTCGCGATTGCAAGGAAATGCAGGAGGCGCTGCAAGCAATCCAATATGGAAGGCGTAAAGCAAGTTGATTTAAATTTGTACGTAGGTAGAGATAGGAAAAAGATTTTCTCACACATTTTTTTAAACAATGGAGGAAAATTTAGCTATAGAAGTTTCATTATCCGATATATTATGTTTGTTAGGAGATACAAAACGTCCTTTGATAGAAGGTGAAAAAGTTTTAGATGCCAAACATATCGTTATTTGTGGTGTCACGAAACGTTTACAAGATTCAATTAAAGTGTTTTGCGCGTGCTTACTAAAGCTCACATATTCGTGAAAATCCGCATGAAATAACAATAAGCATTGCTATTAATAGTAATCAAAAAAAATATAATTGCTTGTGCACCTGTCCAGCTGGGGAAGGTGGTCTATGCAAGCACATCTTTGCAACTTTGTTATACGTAAATCGGTATTGTTTCTTACTTTTATTTATTTTTTTAACATATTCGTGTAATGTGTAATATTTATGTAAATTTTAGAATTGGTATCGACAACTTAGAACAATTAAGTTGCACAGATTTGAAACAGCGATGGGGAAAATTAAGGTGGCTCAAGCGCTTGGTGCCGTATCAAGGGGGGCCCTGTCTGCGACATCAAAATGTTTTTATTGATAGAGCTATTATAACTAATTAAATAGTATTATTGATTATTTCTTATGATAAGAAAACAATTTTAAGTAATCAAAAGTAATAAAAAAAAAAAAAATTTTTTGTTTTGTTTCTCATTACAAGTTTTACTATGGTACGTCCCTGCTGTTTTGTTGGTTCGAGCACTCTGAACGCACGTTAGCTTTACGTATGGCGTCTGTATCTGACGCGCATGCGCAGAAGCTGCCATTATGTGTAGCAAATTCTATTTCGCATTCTTTTAGATTTATTTTCTCTTGTATTTCTTCGTCAAGTCCTTTTTTTCTTCTTGAAAAATGATCTCCGTGAAACAAACTATAAGTGTATAATTTTTATTTTAACTTGTACTTTTTTATATTAGCGTAAAACCTAATTTATGATTCAGTCCCATAAGAGCACATGTATTAATTACAATTATTAAAACATCTTTTTCTTTAAAAATAGTTCGTCAACCTCTATTTTTCAAAATAAATATCGAAATATTACGATATAAAGAATATTTTAATACAAATTTTGGATAGTTTCACTTTTTTAGAAAAAATCGCTTAAGCCACCTTAACCTCTAAAGTTTTACAACAATTATATGATAAACCAAAAAAAATTAGTGATCTTTGTCATTATGAAAAAGTGATCGATAAAAATAAAGACGATTATTCTCATTTAAACAATTTCTTTTTAGATACTTTGTTAAAAGGTTTGTATAGTAAAGAAAAGATATTTGTATATAGTATTGTTTTTTCTTATTTTTGTTTGTTATTATTTTTTTTGTTATTGTTGTTTGTCATTGTTATTTTTTAATTTTTTTTGTTATTATGGTTGTTTATTTATATTAATTAGAAAAATATTATATTTATGTGGGTATTTATATTTATATAAATATTATGGGCAAATACAACTGGGGATGGCCCTCTTAAATTTACAAAAATGTCATTTTGTTATTTATTCATCTTTTTATGATAGTATATATATTCAAGAAATTGTTCCTGATATGCTATTTATCACTAACATGATATGCTCATTAAGTAATGTATATAAAAATATTCTTTTACCGTGCTTTGCTTCTAACCAATCTCAAAATTAATTTTTTCTGTATTTATTATTAATTTATTAAAACTTATATGATACAAAAAATGTGTTTTTCTTAAAAAAATATAACTATTTTACATGAAAAAATATTTATTTTATTTTATAAATATCAATTTTTTACTACATGAAAATATAATAAACAAAATACTGTGATTGCTTTAAAAAAGATTTTTAATTCAGATATTTATCTTCTCCTAAAATTGGACTACTTAAATTAATTAGGCCACAAATTGTAATAATGATGGAATCTATATACTTCACAAGATAATATAAAATCGGCCCTTGTAATATTTTGAATTGTTTAATTCTCTGTATCACTCTCTCTACATGAACCCTTGCTGCAGCAATGCTAGCTGTTTTTTTAGCGTCACTGGCAGATAATTTCCTGTTTTTATTTAAGAATGGTGGTCTGAATAATTTTACTCCTGCCAAAGCACATTCTGCTTCAATTAGGAATCCTTTGTCAACCATAATGCTGTCAATATTAGGAATAGTTTTATTCAAAATATCACTTTCTAAAAAAATCTGCTTGTCTGATGCTCTGCCTCCATATGCTGGACTTACATAAGATATTAAGCCAGAAGGAGTTACACAAAGTAATATTTTAACTGTGTTTGCTCCTTTATAATGAGAATATGTTGCTATTTTGCAATTCAAACACTTTGTATTCTCAATTTTTATCTCAGTACAATCCAGAACGGCAACAGTGCTACTAAACTTTTTAAAACATTTAGGAATATTTTTTAAGATTTCATCCTTATCAGGCCAACGAATCATACTTTGAAAAATAGTTTGTAAATTACTGATCACTTGTAGGAAAGTATTCTTGCAAGTATTTACTGAAACTCCAAATTGAACTGCCAAGCATACGTAGGACATATTTAACTTTAGCCTCACAAAAGTTAAAATAATGCTTTCTCGAATAGACAAAACATTATTCATTTTTGAACCTTGTTCAGTCTTCAGTTTTATCATACACTGTACAATAGCATCAAGAAGTTTAAATGAATGAATACCAGTATAAGAATTCAATTCTGCATCTGTTTTTAATAATTTTTCAAGAGAAAACTTCTGCTCTGATGACAAATCTACTTGACTTGCAAAATCTTTCTGTTGAAACGAACCAGCTTGAACTCCTACATCTTTTTGTTGAAACAAGCTTTCTTGAATTTCAGCATCTTTATTTGATGATCCAACAGCCTCATCGGTACTGATTTCATTGAATAAATTCTCAGTTGTATCTGCATTACTATCCATAACCTTCATTCTAAAAAGTAATATTATGTTTAGTTTTTATTATAAACAATAATATACATATTAAAAGATAAGACATTAAGGTTACATTTTCTTTTCTTCTCTTTTTTTCACTCTTTCAAATCTCTGCTGAACCAATTTCATATTTTTTTTTCTTTGCAAGATAGATGTAACTGGTAGATTACGGCTTGGAATAGCAAGTGGTTTTAATTTTCTCTTCAGCACATAAGCATCTGCATTTAAATAAATATCTTTAAATTTGAATGTTTCTCTATTATAAAAATATAGCTTGAAAAATGTACTTACGGCTAGAAAAATAATCATTTGGTGTAAAATGTTCACTGCACACTTTTGAACTCAGAGAATTGGGAATGTGCATTTTTAATATTTGTAACCATTTCTTTTTCAATGTTACATCTTTAGGAAAATAATGATATGTAGAATTTTCATTTTCATGATTCTTACATTGCGGTACACTACAAAACTTTAATTTATTTTTAGTTTTATTCATTTTTACTGATTAAAAATAAAGTCTGATTATCAGCTGTCAAAGTCAAAATCGAACTTGCTTTACGTAGCTTCAGTAAGCGACTACCAGAGCGCTGCCGTCAACTTTGCGATCGCGAATAGCACCTAGAAACGTTTTCAAAAAAGCAAATTAAAGGTTTTTCACTCTACTTTAATAATTTGTGATGTGTTTTCGTCCTCACTTCGTTCGTACTAACGTTTAAAGAGAAATAAGCGAAAAATTTGAAAAACCATGGTCTTGGTGGGTTGTTTAAGATGTCTCTGTCACAGAAAGCTTTTCATAAGTATTTTTCCATAAAAGTACATCACAAAACCTTCAAAATGAGCCCTGGTAGACCCCCGGAACCCTATCCTATTAGGTGCTACTTAATTTTGTCCAATAAAAAGTCGTTTGAAAACATGCTCTTTCCTCAATGCATGCTTACATTCTTTGCATATACCTTATTTATTGAATTTGATTTACGTAATTTAATAATATTATTAATGCAAGAATAATGCTTAATTTTTGGAAAAGGTTTTATCATTATAATGTTTGCAATCACTTCATTAGACAATAAATATTTTAAGTAAAAAATTTCTAATGGAATAATATCATCGATATGCTTTGATCGCGCATGAAACATATTATTATCCACACGCAAAGTCACGCTTCGATTATTGTTATATGATACAAACTTCGATTTAACGTTTTGTTAACAGTAAGGACCCTCGAAAATCCGGTGTTTATATTTGTTTAAATAACGTTTTTAGGTAAAAAATTGTCAAAAATCTCTGTTTTTTTATCTAGTTTATTTCGTTTTTTAATAGGGTATATGAGATTTGTATTACTTATAAGGACAAGACGAATAATTTAAGCCTTATCACATCAAATATGGTTAATAATTTATTTAAATAATTGCAAAAATATAGTCTTATTTTGTTAAATATTCAATTATATTTTATCTAATAAAAACAAGCTACATCCTGACATGGTCATTTTAGAATAACATTCCAAGGTAATTTAGGTTCTTTGAGACTTACCGTAAAACGGGGTAAAGCAATCAGGTGTGGGGTAAGGCGAGCATTTTTGGATAAATGTGTGACGTGGTATTTTCATGCCACAATAATTTTTTTTGTTTTTATTAATTTAAAATAATTCCTCGTTAAAAACCTGTTAAATAAAAAACATACATAATTCCCAGAGCATGTTAATTCATAAAAATCATAATCACCACACTCGTGACAGCAGCCAAGGCCACCGTAAGAAACCAACAGAGAAATAATTCTGTTGTGTTCTTGTTTTCGGTGCTGAGCCCTGGGTGTACACAGCTGATCATATGGCCTATTGCTAAGTAGCCATGTATGTTGGACGAAGAAACAACTACGCGCACACACACACACACACACACACACACACACACACACACACACACACACACACACACACACACACACACACACACACACACACACACACACACACACACACACACACACACACCCACTCACACACACACGCACATGCACATGCACACGCACACACACACACACACACAATCAGCAAGCAGCGCGACCGACATCTGCTAGCAGAAGACGGTCATGCCACGTCTAGGAAGTAGCAGAGCGGTTTCAACGGCGTAAAATAAACACGTGCTCGCGCGAATATGTTATTGTGGCGCTCGCGTAGAGTATAGTTAAAAGAAAGAAAGAGAGAGAGATAGACAGAAAAAGAATGATGTAATAAGCGAAGTAAAGTCGATAAAGTAGGATAGATACGCATATGGTAAAAAGATATTAGCTAGATAAAAAACTGAATTATATTATAAAAAGGGAGAAATTAATTGCATATAGAATAGTGTAGGCATATACATATGTAGAGGGCGCTCGCGTACTAAGTAGATTCGAACACAAAGTCAAATAATAAATTTCTTTCTAAATCGGTTTTCTTTTAATTTTAAAAATGGCGCTACTGTCCCTTAAAGAATATTTTTTTAAATTTATAATAAAGATCAGTGATAGCGTGAATTAATTAACTAATAATGAGTAAAAATAATTTAAATAATCTGATGAAATAATTAATTAAAAATTAAAGTCAATTAGAAATAATAATTTTGATACTTAGAGAATTAATTAATACTCAACACTTCATTTATATTTAATTAAATCATGCACGCAAAGGGCGTAATAAGCGAAACTTGAAAATACTACTCGAGTAAAGGAAATAAAATGTAAATTTGACTAGCGAGTAGTAAAACTACACTAGTGTAAATAGAATAAAATGATGAAAAGAACTTGATTTGATTAGAGAGTCGCGAGATAGAAAAAGATAATAGATAAGATGTAACAAGAGTAACAAAGAGAACAATAGGGAAGGAGAAGCAACCGACGCTCATCGTTCACTTTCTTCTTCTTCATGCCTCATTGTCGTTCCAGTCACCATACTATATAGAGTCATTTTGTTTTATACTGCACTTAGCTTAAAATTTATATTTTATATTTATGAGAAGTATTTAATTTTTTTTTATTAAAGAGAAAAGAAAAAAAAGTGAAAAGTTAATAGTAGTTCGTTTTCTTTTGTTGTTCTTTATTACCCAATCTAAAACTAAATCTATTAAGATTAAATTCCAAAGTTAATTACAGAATTTTCTTCTATTGAAATGTTTAAGTAAAAATTTTTTTTTATCAACAATCGAATAATACATAACATTCTTTGTGCAAAACTACATATTAAAATTCAGAGGTGAGATAATTGGTGAGACTCAACGTGCTTATACGAGGAAACCCGATACTAGCGCCACCAACTAGGCTCTGATCCAATCTAATTTATAAATTGCTAACAGAAAATTAGCGTTAATTACGTTATTCATTATTGATTTATTAATAAGATCCTAGAATTATTAAAAACTTTGTTATTACAAATTCTATCCTAGTAAAGAATTAATAATTAATAGCTTATTTGAAATATTCTTTGAAACTGTTTTTCTCGAATCACTTTTCTTTGATCTACTTGCTTTTAATTAGAATTGTGAAGGTAAGCAGTATTTAAAACTAACTATTTGAAAAATAAAGTAGTTTAAAATATCTAATTACCTGATTATAAAAAACATAGTATCTGAATTTTTGATAAAGAGAAAGAATAAATTAAATTACCACAAAGCGTATAACTTCACCTCCACGTAACACCTATTGAAGATAAGAGAGAAAGAATAAGAGGATATTCGACACTAGCGCCACCAACGGGAAGATTGCGTAATCTGAGATACGCACTGCTGTTCGAGCCCCCTAACCCTACATAACCTAAAACCTCCTGTTGCATTCGTTGCTCAATTACATTATTGACTTATAGTTGAATTATTATGATTGCTTAATAGTTTAAAATTGAGGGCCTGGAAACGAAAAGGACTTATAGCCCATTTAAATAACATTGGCTATAAGCCCTTTTCGTTTCCACGTCCTCAATTAATAGTCTTCTTTTTTAGTTTAATATATTACAATTAAATTCAATAGTTTTTTTAACTTAACCTATAATTACCCAAAGAACTTGCTTTATAAAGAAACTTGTATATGGTTTAAACTTAATTCTTTTAATTAATTTATTTAAAGTTTATTTAGTGGATTTTAACCTTTACATCTATACGTTTGTTAATTTATTTCTTGAATTGATCTTATGATTGGTTGTTATATTAGCGTTAGAGTATTCGATTCCTTTATTATATTATTATTATTTTTTTTGTAGGTTGAGGAATCTCAGGATTTGGGGGTTATAAGCAAACTATTATTTCTTATTTAATTTATATATTTATAATCTCCCAAATAAAACCCACGCTTACAAATGGTTTTCTAATATTTTATGTTCTTTTAAGTATGTATAATAATAATTTTATGAACTTCTCTTAATAATTTACAAAATATTATTGTTACATAAACAAGAGTATATAAAAAATGAGAAAATCATATATGAAAATATGCTCACTTCACCCCACACCTAACCGATTTACCCCGGTTTAACAATATATTTAGTGAAACTTAAAGATTTGATCGGCATTATTATTATTTTCGCTGTTTAAATCACTATAGAAATTTAACAAAATTTTTTAAGAGCCAGCCATATAGCTTTGTCCTTGTCTAATCTAAATTTTTGTTATAATTAATAAATTAAATGTTTTTATACAAAAGTAAGAGTTGAGTCAAATAGATTTAACAACAAGTAAACGATTCTATTCTATGAAAAAATATAAAATTTTCATTTTTTTCCGAGTGCAGTACGAAATAAAAAAACTGTTAAACTTAACTTTAAAATATAAGTTATTCTTCAGAAAAGAAAATATTTATTAACAAGGACCACGGAGGCATGGTAGGTAAGCAAAGGAACATAAAAATATTTTATGCTAAATAATGAAAAGAAGCATTCAAGTTTTAATGTTAAAACTGACAAGAATTTATTCTAACAAAAGTTAATGCTACAACGAAGGTCTAATGAAAATATATTTAATTTAATATGCAAAACTAAGTAGATATGGGTTTTTCAAAAGGTAGTGAACGCTAACAAAAATACGTTGATTGAACAAAGACAAATAATATAAGGGGGAAACGCAACGCGAACTAAATTGCACAAAGACGAAAGTATTATAACGCACAAATTCAATCGCTCAAACTTTTCTCAAGGTAGGAGGCTTTGATTTTAAAAAACTTACAAACTATTTACGATAAGCCGGAGAAGCTTCTCTTAAAGTAGTAGATTTTAAGAGACGATAATCTCGCTCGCACGTTGGCCAATGCACGGATGCCTTGGAAGTATGCCTAGTCATTGGAGCACGTCTACGGCAGCCAAAACCAGTTCATTCTCGATTAAACGAGGAAAATCATTTATAGAGAAATGCAGCAAAGCAACTTCCTTTTTCTTTGCAACAGCAGCGACTTTTTAATCATACTTGTGCTTAACTGTACACAAAAAGAATTTTAAGCAGCAATCTACACGACGGTTTATTAAATTTGGAGAAGCAAGACCAGGTGTGCACATACGTCGACTGACAGAAAATATCTTCCACGCCTCCCAGGTAAAGTATTTCTGAAAAAGATCTAGGTAAATTATTACATAACCTTCTACGAGGAATTCAATGATGACCTCCAATTTGAATTTTTTTCTAATGGAAACACCAATTTTTACTCTGGTAATCTATAAAGCAGGAAATTTTACATTTAGATACATGCTTGAGTCAGAGGTAGTGTTTGATTTTGAGGGTTACTCCAAGGTTATTTAAACTTCATAAAGGTACTTGGATAACTTTTAATATTTTTTCACGGAGGTACAGCTATTTTTAAGTATCTTTAAATCAGGAATCCAATGATGACCTCCAACTTAACCTTGAAGGTTTTTTCAAAGCTAACTTTTTTTAGTGAAAACACTTATTTTCCACACCAGCAATCGATAGAGCAAGAAATTTTACATTTAGATATATACTTGAGTCAGAGGTAGTATTTGCCCTTAAGGGTTACTCCAAGGTCATTCAAACTTCATTAAGAGCAGGCCGGAGCAGATTCGATACCGACCGGGAATCGAAAATCCGTTGTTTAATTTTCTCCTACTATACTTAATGGAATGCATTAAAATTTTAAATACATTCTCGAAATTTTTTTTTCTATTGCGCTCGCCAAAAACAATTGAAGAAAATTAAAAAAAATTAAAAATGTTATGCTATAGCTGTTTATTAAACTCTAAGTACGGTAACTTACTTTTCGTTTGAAATATGGTGAATTTTATTAAAAGAACTTTTATTATACAATCATGTATGTATAAAAAATTGCATTTGATAACAATTTCTTTTGAAAATAGTATAATTAAATTATTTATGATGAAATAACATTTTTTTTCTCGGTCGGTAATTGAAACTGCTCCGGCCTACTCTTAAGAGCAGGCCAGATTCGCTGTCCTTTTCTAATTGAGATTTTTGTTATTTACTCAAGTATTAACCAGTGTATCTGCAAATCAAAGGTTAAACGCAATAAAAATTATTATTACAAATATTTATGCACAAGAAGAAAAAAATCTATCGCTTTGTTTTTGAGAAAAGTAAGTAACGCGAAAATATTATAAACATAAACTTTTACTTTGGCGTTACTTACTTTTCTTAAAAACAAAGCTGGAGATTTTTTTATTTCTTGTGCATAGATGTTCATAATAATAATATCTATTGCGCTCAACCTTTAATTTAAAGATACACCGATTAATATTTGAGTAAATAACAAACAACTCAATTTTTACTCGGCCGCTATCAGGTTCTACTCCGGCCTGCCGTTGAGGTACTTGGATACCTTTTAATATTTTTTTATGGAGGTAAAGCTATTCTTTAGGAGTAGGCCGGAGCGAATTTGATTACCAACTGAGAAGTGAAAATGTTATTTTATCATGAATAAAATAATTATACTCTTTTCAAAATAAATTGTTATCAAGCGCAATTTTTTATACATACATGCTTGTATGATAGATATTTTTTTCATGAAATTCACCATATTTTGAACGAAAAGTAGATTAGATTAGATATTATTTATTTCGTATTATATTTACAAAAAGAGCATGTAATGCAATAAAATTACAAATAAAATTGAAATACATAAAATACTTGAAATAGCTTTGCTTGTATAAAATTAAAATAGTACACTATGATATCACAGTCATAAAACATAATAGAGATAATATTGTAATAGTAAGTCAATTAATTAAATAAAAGTGATTTCACAAATAGAAAATAGAACACGAATAAATACACGCAAAGAGTATAAATAATAGAATTAAAAATCAGTCTCAAATATCTGTCAGTCAAAATAATTACATAAAATCAAGCGTGTAAAGAGCACAGTCAAAATATCAGCAGTATATAGGAAATTTAAATCACAGAACAAGGTAAAATGTACAGTAATATACAAGTCAAGCTGATAAAAATATAATCATTCACTCTATACACACACATCCTACAATCACGCTAATAAATACAATCATGCCTTAAATCTATAAAAGGTACATCACATAATAAATTAACATACGATATAGTCCGAAAATAATACTGTTTATTCGAGGTCGAGTAAATACCTCCTCAGAGCGGTTTTAAACCTGCTGATTGATATATCTAGTGAAGAGACCCACTAGATGTTCGGGAGTATTCATACATACGATTTTGTACATAAGTACAGCCATAAAATACTATCTCCTCGAATCAGTACGTAGCCAACCCAAAGCATGTCTATGGGAAGAGATATGATCACCCATCCTCACGCCTAATACATATCATACATGAACTTTGCATTGTCTGTTGCCATCTTCGTAACTCCTGTGAAGCATCGAGCAAAACCACTAAGCAGTAATCGAGATATGGGAACAGCAGGGCGGTTGCGAGTTGTTTACGCAGAGCCTCAGTTGTGTAACGGCGGAAAAACCACAGGCTGTAAATCACTCTATTGAATTTTTTAGTCATCATATTAATGTGTGGTTTCCACGATAGTTTAGAGTCGAGTACAACACTAAGGCTTGTAATGGTGTCAAAGAGAGGAATACCGATACCACTCCCCAGGTAAACCGTTTTTGGTTCACCCAAATAGAAATTTTTAATAAAACGATTACTTCCAAAGACAATCGCCTTTGTTTTACTAGCATTCAAAGTGAGAGGAATACCAGCAGCCCACCCTGACACTGCCCTAAGGGCCCTCTGTAAAATACGAATCCCCTCATCCACATCATCATAAGGGACCTGTGTATAAATTTGAAGATCATCCGCATACAGCAGACGCCCGACGCGACCAGAGTCCAGTGCGTCACGTACGTCATTTATGTAAAGGCAAAACAACAGAGGCCCCAGCACTGAACCCTGACGTACTCCTAAATTGTTTGTTAGCCAATTCGATTCCTCCTTTAAATGCGTGGAAACCATTTGTTTCTTACCTGATAAATAGGAGTTAATCCATCCATATGCGGCCCTGAAGAACCTCATCGATCTAAGCCTCGCAAGTAGTTTGGAGGAAGTGTCGAATGCCTTACTAAAGTCAAAAAGTAGTAGTAATGTGACAAGTTTTCCGTCTAGACCTGACCTTATATCGTCTATAAGTTTAAGTACAGCAGTCTGCGTAGAATGGTTTTTCCTGAAGCCCGTCTGCATAGGATAGAGCAATTTTTTGGATTTAATGTACTCCTGCAGTTGGTCATGGGCAATCTTATCAAGAACCTTCAAAAGAAAACATAAGATGGCTATAGGCCTAAAATCTTTTGGCTGCTTAGGTGCAGGACACTTTTCCAATGGTATAATACGTGATTGCTTCCAACGGCAAGGGAAGACCCTCCGTGCAAAAAAGGAATTGAACAGAGTCACAAGATGTTCACCAATAAATGGTAAAGCTTCAACTATCACGCTTTGCGGAATGCCATCCTCACCACGAGCCTGTAAGGAAAAATGTGAAATTGCAAGAACAACTTCATTAAAACTAATTGGTTTAAAGGTAAATCCACTTTCATTGCATTAAGAAAGAATTCTCAATGGCTCTGCACTATCTTCTTGCGGCGAGACTGACACCCTAGCAAAGTGCGGATTAAGCTCATCCAGAGTGAATGCATTCAAATTCCCTTGAGGTCCGGATAGCAGTCCTAGGTCCCTCAACTTCATTCAGACATTACCACCTACAATAGCACCGAACAGTCTATTGTGAATATAAGCAGTCTTTGCATGGTCCATCTGTTCGTCTACCACCCTACGCAACCGCAGAAACTCAAGGAGACACTGCTCGTCCTCTGTCCGTTTGTATCTACGGTATGTAGCATCTCTCTTACGCCGCATCTGCGACAATTCTTTATCTATCCATGGAAACTTATTCTTATTAGGCTTGAACGCTTTCAACGGCGCCAAATTCTCGATTGCAGTAGTGAGATTGTCACAGAGGCAACCAAGTGCAGATTCAAGGTCAACTGTGTCAGTCATAAGCGGCGACCAATCACAGCCGGCAAGTTTCTCTCCCAATGCATTTGGACAAATATTTTTATAGTTTCTATACATGGTAGGTTTTCGATCTCAAGTTATAATGTTGCAAGGCAAACATATGTCAATCAAATTATGTTGACTGTGAAAACTCGTCGGTAGGTTCCGTGCATCAAGCACCACGTCGTTGTCATCGACAAAGATCAGGTCAATCCACGTGTCAGACGTCGGAGTATGATGCGTAGCACCGTGCTGGACCAACTGTAACAAAAGCTCAGTCGACAGCTTACTAAGAAACTTGGCATCACTGCTCTCTTGAAAGAAGATCGGCATTCAAGTCCCTCATCATAATTTTATACGAATAGTCCGGACAAAAATGTCTTAAATCATTTATTAAGTTAGAGTTTCTAATAAACGAAACAGCAGGAGGACGATAAATAACAGAAACTAGCACGGGTTCGGAGCTACCAACTTGCACAGAACAGAAAATATATTCAGGCACCTCCAGCTTACCGCTACTATTATTAGTTTGCGTCTCCGAAGTGGCCAAAATAGTGCATTTTAGATTATCCTCATAATACGAGGCAACTCCTCCACCACGCAAGTTTCTGTCTTGTTCAAACACTTTACACTCTTGTCTAACCCCTGACCTGAATGACTTCATCCGATACAGATGGACCCAGCAAGGTCTCAGCAACTCGCAGCAGTATGATGACCACTTAGAAGTTCATGCACTTGCCCAACATGAACTCTCAAAGAGGTCAAATTCAGGAAGCACGCGCGCAGTTCACCCCTCCTTCCTGTTCGAACCTCCGAAGATGACCAGCGCAGTCATTGATGAGAGGATTTATCTAAGGATATTGCATGATTTTTAATTAATTCATGATTTGAGCTCATCCCACTATTCTGAGGTTCAAATTTATCATTATCAATAGAACCATTATTTATTAGAACTTTATCGTGTTTCTCAATATTAGTTACGTTAACATTACCCGGTTGAAAAAAAACACATAGTTTTATCACATGATTTTATCATATGGTTTTATTATGTGGTTTTATCATATGGTTTTATTACATGTTTTTTGGTTTCAATTTATCATATGATGAAAGTATATGATAAAATCATATAATATAACCCTATGATGAAATCGTATAGTGAAACTGTATGGTGAAGACAAAATAAAACCATACACACGGAGAGAAAAAGCAGTTAACAGCTACTCAAAAAATTTGTAATCATTACTAACTTTGTTCGACAGTAATTAAAGGAATGGGAATAAATACTAATCTATATTTTTGCGCCACGCGACAAAAGTAAGGTTACGATTTTACAAATGATCTGTCTGCGCGCGCATAGAATTCGCGTAATGCATCCATGTGTATAGTGATACACATGGATGTATTACGCGAATTCTATGCGCGCGCAGACTTTTTATTCTCTTGTCGACAACTATCGCACTACTTGAATAGCCCCTCTGATTACTAAAGAGTTAGGTAGCTAGTCATAAAAAGTTAAATGAAGAGTCAAACTGAGAATTATTGTCTGTAGTTTGCCTATGGGCAGACTGCAGACAATAATTCTCAGTTTGACTCTTTATTTAACTTTTTATGACTAGCTATCTAACTCTTTAGTAATCAGTCCTTAGTTTTCTCAGATCATTTGTAAAATCATAACCTTACTTTTATTGCGTGGCGCTAAATTATAGATTTGTATTTTGTCCTTTACCTTTAATTATTGCCAAACAAAGTTAGTAATGATTCCAAATTTTTTGAGTAGCTGTTAACTGTTTCTTCTCTCCGTGAATATGGTTTTATTTTGTCTTCACCATATAGTTTTACTATACGATTTCATCATAGGGTTATATTATATGATTTTATCATATACTTTCATCATATGATAAATTGAAACCAAAAAACATGTAATAAAACCATATGATAAAACCACATAATAAAACCATATGATAAAATCATGTAATAAAACTATGTGTTTATTTTCAACCGTGTAGTCTGTACATTACATTTAGATTTATCTAATATTTCATTTAAATCATGTTCATTCTCATATCTGTGTACTCTCTCCCCTCTCTCCCTCCTCACCATAAATTTACCACCTCTATGCAAAAAAAACTTGAAACCTTTTCCTTTAGCATACTTTTTAAGATTTTTAAATTTATTATATTTAATTTTTTCAAGATACTCATTTATATATATTTGAGAATGGCGCTTGGTGGCAGAAAAACTGCTGAGGAGGGAGGGATCTAGATCCGCTGTAAAAAAAACCCGCTAATCTACGCCTAGCCATAAACATCTTCTGCGCCAAGTCATCTCCAGAAAGTCTAACCAACAATGAGAATGCAACACTCGGACCGCCAAAAATCTTACGCCCTGCAGACATCCTATCCTTATTTTTATTTTCAGAATTAGATATTTCAGTAGCACATACAATATTTGAACGTTCAAAAGTCGGAAGTATGATTCCCAGATCAGCGCAAGAATAATCCTCCAGCCCGACATTAGCCACAGAGCAGTCCAGTTCGCTGGACATCACCAAGACACTATTCCCAGAACCACACCTCTTCACAGCATGATAGGATACATCTCTGCTAATATCTGTATGTATTTTTACTATTTGTATATCGTTCGAATCAACAGGTGCTTCAGTGTTTGTGTTATGAGAGCTACTATCTGTACGTTTAAATGATTGTGTTATATTCGAATTTACAGGGATTTCAGTCTTAGTGTTAGTGTTAAGTGAGTGTTCGTCCTGGGCCGTGAGATCATCAACAGTCTGCACTACCTCAGCAACCCCGTAATAAGTTGAGAAAAGTTTTTGTCCACTTCATTGAACTCATTACCTAAAAATGCCTGCATATTATTAAAATTAGTCGTGAGAGATTTGAAAAACTTTTCATGCATGCCATTTAGAGCAGGCAACAACAACCTCCTCTCAAAAACTTGAACTCATTACCTAAAAATGCCTGCATATTATTAAAATTAGTCGTGAGGGATTTGAAAAACTTTTCATGCATGCCATTTAGAGCAGGCAATAACAACTCCCTCTCTAAGGTACCTATCATTCCCCTGAGTTTACGATTCTTCTCAGCAGCTGTTTCTGCCCAGCATGTAAATTCTTAATAATTTTATTTTGACTCTCCATTTTAGTCACGATATCCTGCAGACCCTTATCAGTATTTATAATATGGCCCTCAAGAGCCGGAAGTCGAGTAAGATCATTTTGAATCAGCTCGAGCCTGCAGGATAGCGCACTCTCCTAAGCAGACGCAGCTGCCTGTACTGAGAAAAAATTAGCACCATCATTACTCTGCTTTAGACCACTATCCTTATCTTTATTAATATTACTGTCCGGGGTGACCAATGCAGCACCACCTCTAAATTTTTCATTAACCAAATTAATATTTATGCTATGTTCTCCTCCAACCATCACAGAACAGCGCAAATTGGTCTTCTTCTTAATCACAGAATGTCCTTGTGCTTTTTTAATCGGTGCGACAGATGAGCATCCTCGTGATGGAGTAGAAGCAACGATAGGCCGGGTTATAGAAGCTTCGCGCATAATGGCATTGCGTAGTCCAGCGCCAGTGCCAGTGAGTGGGGCAGCAGGAGAAGTGATAGGTCGGCCAGCTGTACATCTTTAACAATCATATTTCGGATTACCATCTTTGTCATGAGGCTCGTGCTTCATACATTTTACATGGCAGCGCTGCCGGCATTTAAGACACTGCATTAATTTTTTCGACCCTCTTATATTATCAGCGGGAAAACCGCAGATGGCGCAGCAGTCCTTGATGATATTTTGTGACACGGTTGAAACTGTTTAAAATGTCAAGAGAAGTGAGAGGACCAAGCGTGAAGCAGAATTTATGATATGATAAAAAAGGAATAAAAGATAGTAGCAAAAGCAGCGTCAGAGAAATAAATATAATAATAAAAGTTAAACAAAAATAAAGATAAAAACTGGTTTGTAAAACTCTTCGTCCAAGTATATCACATTTAGAAATAAATGTAAAAGAAATAAGGAATATAGTGAAAAAGCAGCATATAAGCTGTTTAAAATTCGCGCGTCAAATATATAAAATCAAAAGGCCAGGTGAAAACGCGCCTTAAGTATGGTGATTACCTGTCACTTATCCATAGAGTAGATAAGATAGTAGACAAGGTAACCCATAGATGGAGCTACTAATGACTCACTTGAAAGGTTCGCCTAAAAGATAGTCAATTAAGCGCCAAAACTATTGTAGTTTACGTAGCATATGCATAACCTATATGTAACACATGCATAAACCATGAAGATGCAAATTCATCCTCTCACTGCACCACCACTCAACACTTCATAGTCAAAACAGCAACCAGCAATGCTCCAACCATTCTTCAACCATCAGCAACAGCAGCACAAACAAAAAAAAATAACAATGCTGGATAGAGCGATGCACAGAAACAGAAAAACGTCCAGGGTTCGAGAGATGCAGATGCATAAGTACCAGCAAGTTAAGCCAAGCCTTGAGGACCCCTAGCTGGACGATTCTCTGTAAAAAATTCATTAGGCACAGTGAAATAAAAAATATTAGAGTAAAAAAAGACAGAGCCGAAGCAGCGTGTCAGTGAATACTTACGGGCGGAGAGGGGAGGAGTGAGTGAGAATAGGGAATAGGGGATGAGTAAGTAAGAGTAGGGAAAAGGAAGTGACCGTACTTAGAGTTTAATAAACAACAGTAGTAAAAAATTTTTAATTATTTTTGGCAAGCACAATAGAGAAATAAATTTTGTAAATGTATTAAAAATTTTAATGCATTTCATTACGTATAGTAGCAGAAAATTAAACAACGCATTTTCGATTCTCGGTCGGCATCGAATCTGCTCCGGCCTGCTCTTAACGGTAGGCCGGAGTAGAACCTGATACCGACCGAGTAACAATTGAGTTGTTTGCAATTTACTCAAGTTTTAATCGGTGTATCTTTAAATTAAAGATCGAGCGCAATAGATATTATTATTATGAACATCTATGCACAAGAAAAAAAATATCTACCGGTTTGTTTTTGAGAAAAGTAAGTAACGCGAAAATATTATAAACATAAACTTTTACTTTGGCGTTACTTACTTTTCTCAAAAACAAACCGGTAGATATTTTTTTTCTTGTGCATAGATGTTCACAATAATAATATCTATTGCGCTCGACCTTTAATTTGAAGATACACCGATTAAAACTTGAGTAAATAACAAAAATGCCAATTAGACAAGGACAGCGAATTCGGCCTGCTCTTAAGTTGCTGTTAACGAATAATCCATGGTGGATTTTAATTTGACTTTAGACTTAACCTCTGAGGTTATTTCAAGAGCAACTTTTTTTTTTAAAGAATATTCCTGTCAGACATCAGCAATCGATAGAGCGATGAATTTGTCCAGGCTTATAAAATCACTTTCCTGCAATATTAGATTCGATCTTCAGATAGATTTTCAAGGTCATTTGAAAGTTAGGATGATTTTTTTTAATTGGGACCCTCACCTTTGACACCGAATTTGAAAAGAACAGGAAATTGTAGATTGAAAATGATGTTCCGAGTGGTCACTTGAAGGTTAAATGAAGGTGAAATGTAAAAAATTTGCTTAAACTCTGTCGCCTTTAAACTTTAGAGGATTTATGAACCAACAAATGTTTTAAGAAGTTCGAAAGTAAAAGTAACTTTTTAAAATGTTAACCTCACTATCATCCTCATTCTTACTTTTAGCATTACTCAGAAACAAAGACGTGTACGTAGTAAGTTTTGTTCCTTTTGGGGTGTTTGATTAGCGTAAGTCCCCTTGTCTCTCGCGATCGGGGTGTTAGATTAGCACAATCCCCCTCGCTCTCACTTGAAGATTCAAGGTTTAAAGGCGGTATTAAAATTGGAAACCTTGAACTTCTTGACGAAAAGCCAGATGATTGAAAAAATGTGTCACAGCATCAAGAATCATTCCTCTATCAATTCTTTCAGTCTCTTAAATAATTCGATTACGCAGGTCATCGAAATTGTCTGGTTTAGTGACATAAACTTTATTTTAAAGGTGACCCCAAAGAAAGTAATCGAATAATGTTAGATCAGAAGATCTAGTAGGCCCCTCAATTTCACCCTTTCTTCCAATCTATCTATGAAGGAACTGAGCATCCAAATATGTTCAATCGTTTCTTCTGAAATGAAGGGCTGCTCTATCGTGCTGAAACTATGTATCATCATAATCATTACCGGCTATATCTTGAATACGTGGTATAATTTGATTTCTAAGCAGCTGTACATATGTACACGCACTACGATTACCCTCGATGAAAAAAGGATCTATAATTATATCGTTTAAAATACCTGCCCAAATATTTCATTTTTATGGATATTGTGTTATTCTCCAACATCCACGCAGGATTTATATCAGATCAATATCTGCAATAGTTTTACCATTTAAAATAAAAGTAGCCTCATCCGAAAAAACTATACTGTATAAAAAATTAGGAATTTCATCTATTCTATTCATTATCGTCTTGCAAAATTCGATTCGACAATCAAGATTAACCCCATTGAGCTCCTGTACTGAATGTATTTTATAAGGATGAAAATTAATACTTTTCAGAATTTTGGTACAGTCTCATGAGAAACGTCTTGCTTATAATCAATTCAACGTGTTTTCAGTAAATGCTTGAGCAATGTCAATCTGTTTTTCCTCAGTCGCTACGAGCGACCAGTTCTCTTAAGATCCTTTTTATACGGAAGCAAGTAACTTTTAACTTATAGCTATTTAGGCTTGTGTTAACTTATTGTTAGATACAAAATTCAAATTATCCTTTTTACTAGCTTGGATTAGGTCTAAGGCTAAGGATCCTTCTACTGACAAGGATATTACCCGACCTTCGGGAAACGGATTTAGCTAAAACTGCAAAATATAATTTTTTTATTAAAAAAAATGAACCCATGATTTTTTTTCTTTGAATAGGCCCCATTAACGGAGATATAGACATTTTTTTCGAAAATATAATAAATAGGAGCATTTATAAGATCTTGAATAACCAAACAACTATGACTCTTACAAAAAATGTATAAACAATTAAATAAAGTACAGATTGAATGCTTTAATTTAAACTTTGTTGCATTAAAAAAGTTTATGTGGTTCAAAAGTTACAGGCGAAAATATATTAATGAAATAGCGTGAAAAATTGATGATGAAAAAATGATTTGTCACACGCTAAAAATATTAACAAATATGAAGTAATGTTCAATTAGGAAAAACTTTTGCTCCTTTTTATTATATTTTTGAAAAAATATCTATATCTTCGTCTATGGGGCCTATTCAAAGGAAACAAAAAATACGAGTTCATATTTTCCATCAAAAAATGATATCTGGCAGTTCCAGCCAAATCCGTTTCCCGAAAGACGGGTACTCTCTTTGTGAGTGAAGTTTTCTATTCTTGGCAGTTTCTAAAAACTCAGAGTCAAATACTGTATTATTTAGGCTTTTTTTTGGAGTATATTTTACGATCTTATCATCATTATCTGTTGTACGTTTATTCTCAATAGCAGTGCTATTTTTCTTGTTTCTAAGTAAATGTAAACATATGCGGATTTTTAATAAATGACTGAGCAATGTCAATCTGCTTTTCCTAAATTGCTACAGATTTGGGGAGATCAATTCTCTCAAGATCCTTGATAGTCCCATGATTTTCGAAATCCCACACAGTCCTTTCAACTGTAGATTTTGAGATAGGACTCAGTCTATCTTCATTACGGAAAGTCTTATTAAAGAGTGTACGATTTTCAGTTTATTATACGCCATTATCGTTTACTTAGATAAAAATAATACGTTAACCAAATATTTATGTTCTTCAATTTGGTTTTAATTTGCTAGTACGTAAAAAAATAATGTCAGGAATTCATCCGCAAAAAGTAAAGTAAATACTTATCAATTGCTAATAAGTATTTACTTATTAATTGCAACGTACATTATATAGTACGTTAGTATAATCTTTGTATAGAGGATATGATAAGGGAATAGCATAAAACTGGAAGTCGGAGAATAGCGACTCCGAGCTTCCAAGCCAAAAGTTGCACGGTGCGCGAAGTGCTGAGTCGGCACTTCGTCGCGGGTAACTTACATCGTCGTTTTAGACAACGACGAGCGTCAAACCATCGCCGGACGCGCGCTAGAACAAAGTCGTATCTAGTCTCTCTCTCATACTGTATTCGCTTTATAATAAATATTAGTCACTTATTACTAATTCTCTCGTTAATTTATTTGCATCCTCACACTCCCCATAGGAGTGCGTATCAAGTAAATCCCACGTAACATATTATTTTTTGGTGGCAGCGGTGTGGGATACGCAACGAGGATTATAGCAAAAATTTTTTTAATTTTTTTTTAGATAAATTTAACACAAAGGCGCGTCAGATAAAATAGAGAATTTTTTTTTGAGGAAGAGAGAGAGAGAGAAATAATTTGTTAATCGAATATACCGAGTAAAAACATTTTTTGGCGAATTTTTTTTTATTAAACATTTTTGAAAAATCGCATCGCGAGTTAGCAACGCAGAAGATCTGAACGAGAGGAAGGAAGGAAGGACGTCCGAAAATATTATCCGAAGAAATGAGAGTGCTTTTTATCACGCTGCTCACTCTCTGCTGTAACAAGTAAGTAAAAGTTATATAATACATATTAAAGTGTCCCAAAGGGTAGTATAGCTTCTTAAAGTGAAGATAAATCGAACTCGTAACAGAACAAATAAAGTTAGAATATTGATTGTGAAAAAAAATCGTTAGATAAAAGTGATTAGTGCGTGAATATAATTACGAAAACTAGCAGTGTCGACCGGTAATAAGTAAATATTTAAAAATTATAAGTAATTTTGTGAAAAAAAGGGATAATTCAAACAAGTGCATACGTGAAAAGGAAAAATAAATATTTTTGTTTTTATCAATTTTCATCAGGTTTCTTAGTAAAATAAAATAAATTTTCATCATTCGTGTGCTGAAAAAAAATAATAGATATTGCCGTAGTTAGAGAAAAAAAGGAGTTTATAGTCTAAATATTGGAAAATAATTTTAATAACAATTTCATAATTAACATGATTTGTAGAAACGTTTTTATGTCATAAATTTTGTCATTATTTACTAATAAATCTTCGTAAATCAGAATCAAAAATTAGCGCGCATAAGAAAACGTAAACGCTTCGCCTTCTCACGCGTAAATTAAAGAGTAAAAAGGAAAAATTAAATCTTAAGGAATAAGTTAAGTTGTGAAACCTTAGCTGTCGAATATGTCGCTCATCAACTTATTTTCGTAAAAGGGCGGAAAAGCGAGACGTAGGGGACGCTCCTTATCTCCTATAAGAAGTCCTTGCAGCGAAGAGTATGGAAAGAGAGTGGTTAGCGAAAACAGCGATAATCCTATAACTTCGTGCCCGTGCGGGAAATCCATGCCGATTTACGATTCAGGAAACACGCAAGTATGGGGCGCGCCGGAATCGCTAGGCGGGTCGGAGGAAGGAATGAAAGAAATGAGGAAAAGATATGCAATGTCCGCATCGCAAGGACCCAATTTGCCGAAAACTACATCAGAAATTGTGAGAGGAATTGACGAAATAAGACGGGATATCGGTAGGGAACTGTCAGTGGGTACAATGCAGCGGACAAATATAATAGAGACGAATAGTGAATCGGAAGCAAACATGCAGTTAAAAATAGCGGAACAGGTTGGAGCTGCGGAAGCACATGAAAGAGCAAGTGCATGGATAACACCGGGACTAAACGCAAACTTAAATCCAGAATAACTCACGCGTCCGTCAATACCGTATAATGGCACTTTTCTAACAAATACGAATTTTTCACAAAATAGCCCGCAAACGTGGAATAACATACCAGCGCAAACTACTTCAAATTTTAACTTCATTACGCCAATGAACTCTAATTACGCAATGAACGCACAACAAATAAATTCAGCGCCGGGAATGCAGCTCGCAAATTTTCAAAATACGCCTTATTTATCGTTACACCAAACGATCAGACAAATTCCAACCTTTGACGGCAGCGTAGATAAATTACCTTTATTCTGTTCAGTACTACGAAGCATAGTAAATAATTTCGGGCCAGGCTGTCAAATTTTCATTATGTATGAGTTAGCTACAAAACTCACTGGAAAAGCAGCGGATATTTTTACGGCGCGCTTGATGCAATACGAGTCGATAGAAGCTCTTATAACAGACTTAAAGGCACAGTATAATAACGTAACAATATTAGAAGAGTTATCTACACAATTAAAAGTGATGACACCGCAACAAGGCGAGTCAGCAACAGATTTTGGCGCACGAGCACAAGCTCTATTGAATCGATTATTAACGATTTATGATACAATGCCGATATTAAATGTTCAAAATCAATTAGCAAGGAAGCAATTAATAAAAAGAGACGCCTTACAATATTATTTGTTCGGATTAATATCACCCTTAGATATGCAAGTACGTTGCGAAAAAGCTCAAACATTAAGAAAAGCTATACAACTTGCAGCTGAGTTTGAAAATAAACAAAAGACTTGACTTTTTGCACAGATGCAAAACTCATTTATAAACAGCCTGCAACCCGTAAATTCGGTAGCACAAAATACGCAATCGTTGTCATTATGGTCTCAACCGAATATTAATAACATGATGCAAATGACGCAAAATCAACATCAGTTATTAAATACAAATAAAGTGTATGAAGCACAAATAAAAGCAATGCAAGCTACGCCTGTAAAAATAGAAACAGGTACAAGTGCAGTTAAATGTAGCTATTGTGACAATGAAGGCCATAAAGAAAGCGCATGCATTAAGAAGAGATATGATAAAATACAATGCGCTTATTGCAATAAGATGGGACACGCGACGGCAGAGTGTCAAATACTAAGAAATGATGCCGAAAATGGTATTATTCATGCGCAAAATAAAAATAATTCACAAAATGTTAATAATAGTAAAAGAAAACAGTCAAATGATAACAAAAATTATACGAGCGATCCACGAAACAATTATAATAGAAGTAATTTTAGTAATAATAATTACAATAGAAATTTTGATAATAATAATTATAGCAGAAACAACCCTAATAATAATTATAATAACGGAAATGCGGATAATAATTACAGAAATAGTTATAGTAGATTCAACAGTGGGTTCAATAGGAACAGAAACTGTGACTCAAGTAATACTGAATATAATTATAATGCTCAAGGGCCACCGCGTTATAATAATAATGCACGTAATGATAACAGAAATGATATAGGTTTTAATAGTAGTCGTAGTAGAGACAATAGTCGCGAGAGATATCAGTACAACAGGAACGAGAATCAATCGCGCGGCCCGGACAGAGAACGGGATTTAAACGCAAAGATAAATGAAAATAATCAAAGCAATAAAATGAACGAGCCTTTGAACTCGCAGGATGTCCGCCACAATTCCAGGCGCCGGGCAGGAATTAATTAATAATAATCAGAATATATTAAATAATAGTGAAAAGCATGTAAAAATTAGGCGCACAATAAATATGAAACTCGCGTGCGCAAGGCGTAATCCGGCTATTGTTAGACTGGAAAATCGGAATTTAAAAGAAAAAAGTGCAAGATTTTAAGTTGATTCAGGAGCAGATATTTCCGTAATAAAGGCCAAATGTATAAATGATAATGACTACAGTGTGAGGTCCATATTGTCCCAGATAGCTTTCCTGTAAGAACAGATGGGCTACTAGGCTGGGAAACTATTAGTGAGCACAACGGACATATAAATGCCGAACATAAGTGCATTGATTTTATAAAATTATCGATTCCCTTTGAGCGGGTGGGAATAGTGGAAATTTCCGCAAGAATGAGACGCGTTATTGCTGCAAAAGTTATAAATAATGATGTAGAAGTAGGCTGGGTGCCACTTCAAAATTTAGGGCCTGGAATATTATTTGGAAATTTTATTACAGAAAATAAAAATGGTAGAGCGTATGCAGTATGTATTAAAACGAATCATAAGAATATTGAAATTCTGACTCCAGAAATAGAAATTTTTCCATGCGAGGTTATTAAAGAAGATAATAATTTTTATGCCGGTGAGGACGGCAACCGCGGAGGAAACGAAGTTTTCGATTGCAAAAAAATTAGACGCGCAATGTCGGAGTACGCGCAACAAAATTCAGAGAAAGAAAGTGCTGATGCTGAAATAAAATATGTAGACAGATGCATGGCAAATAAAACTCCTTGTGAAATAAAAGAAAGAGTTGGAAAAATAATGGAAGTGTTAGACTTGGAAGAATTAAATAAAGAAGAAAAAGAGCATGTTCGAAGCTTGATATCCGAGAATCCCTTTGTCTTCGGGTTAGATAATGAATTATTGCCAGCAACAAATATTTCAACACACAGAATAAAAACGACACATGAAGAACCAGTTCGTGTGAAACCTTACTGTTATCCGATAGCCTTAAAAAATATTATGCAGCAAGAAATAGAGAAGTTACTGGAAAAAGTTATTAGAGAACCATCTATGTCGAGTTATACCAGCCCAGCATGGATAGTTAACAAGGAACCTGATCCTCAGGGCAGGAAACGCTAGCGTTTGGTGACAGATTTTCGCTAACTAAATGAAATCACTGTGGGAAGTTGCTATCCACTGCCATTAACTTGTGACATCTTAGAAAATTTAGCGTCAGCAAATTATATCACCGCCGTAGACCTTAAGGACGGCTATTATCAGGTAAAGATTGATTCAAAAGACGCACGTAAAACTGCGTTTTCAGGACCATCGGGCACATACCAATACAAACGTATGGCTATGGGGTTATGTGAAGCACCTATGACCTTTAGTAGGGCCATGGCTCTAGCTTTGCAAGGCTTGCAAGGTACAGAATTAGAGATTTATCTAGACGATGTAATAATTCATGCAGAAAATTTAGAACAGCATGCAGTAAGATTTAAAAGATTTTCAAAACGCATTGAGAAAGCTAATCTAACAATAGTACCAAAGAAATGTCAATTTTTAAGACGCGAGGCGAAGGTGTTAGGACATATAGTAGGCAAAGGGCAAATTAAAACAGATACTAAAAAGATAGAAGCAGTGCGTGATTATCCTATACCAACAAATAAAAAGAAAGTAAAGCAATTTTTAGGCTCTGTTGGTTATTATCGTCGATTTATAAAAGATTTTGCAAGCATAGCAAGACCGTTACATAAATTAAGTTTAAAGAAAGAGAAATGTCTGTGGCTAGAAGAACATCAAATAGCATTTGACACGTTACGTAAGAAGCTATGCGAGGAGCCTGTGCTGGCCGCGCCTAACTTAAGTGAGCCATTTATAGTAACAACAGATGCATCTGATTATGCAATAGGCGCAATATTGAGTCAAGGAAAAATCGGCGAAGATCGACCTTGTGTAAATGCCTCACGATCTTTAAAAGGAAGCGAACTTAGATATACTGTATATGACGAAGAATTGTTGGTAGTAGTTTTTGGAAAAGAACAATTTAGGCCTTATTTATTCGGTACAAAATTCACGGTAGTCATAGATCATGAACCGTTAAAGCATTTTCATACGAGCACAAAGCCTGATTTAAGATTTAATAGATTAAAAGCAGCTTTACGAGGATATACGTTTGATGTAGTGTATAGACCAGGAAGGAAAAATAATGCAGCTGATGCATTGTCTAGAAATCCGGTAATTGCAGACGGCGAAGAAAATCCTGAATTACCACGTGCAGAAATGTATCAATTAGCAGAGAAGCAAGAAAATCAGAATTCAAACGCAAACGAATGCGGTTCGCCAGCAAGAATTTTTATTACACGCGGAATAAATAAAAATGCAAATAAAACTAAAGAAGAAGATTCAAGTTCAGAAAATTCTGAAAATCCTAAAATGAAAATGCTTATTAAAGAAACAAGTGACGAGTCAGAAATTAATAGTATAACCGGATCTGAAGAAAATTGGAATTATGCAAAAAGAAAGAAAGACCCTTGGAAAAGATCGGCGTACAAAAGGAAAAGGCGAAATAAGAAAGCGTTAAAAATACGTAAAAGTCAAGCAGATAGAAAGAAAAAATTAATTCAAGCTGAAAATATAATAAGTCAAGCACAAGACGACGGTAAGCTCGCATATATGCGAAAAAGCACAAACATGCGAGAAGGAATTCTTGCAGCGAGTACACCAGTAGATAAGCCACATGCAGTGTCATCAAGAAAAGAAAAGAACACGTATGAACCAGCGAGCGAAATATAAAAAAATAAAAGTATATTGAAAAATAATAAAAACAGCTGTGACGTAGAATCGCCATTAGAGACAATAAATGTAAAATCGAAAGCATCTCAGTACAACGGCACCAAAATAGAAAAAGAGAAGGAGATACAGGATGATTCAAAACACACTTTGTAAAGTAAAGAAAGTAGCCGAGGAAGTATATTAAATCTGATTCCAGAAATGATAACAAAAATGCGTGCTCGATTTTTAGTCGATGTGCAAGAACAAGAGATAAATGGTAGAGAAGGTGTACAAATAAATATATGGGAGGAAACACCAGGAGAAGTAGCAGAAGTGCCAAGAGGCAATGTACCTCAAGAAATAATAAATCAAACAGATTTTAATGAGCGAGAAAAAGTTCGACCTCAAATGCCAAAAGAATACTACAAATTAATACCAAACATAAGCTCAGAAAAAGATGAAGAGAAAAACTCATTAAGAATAAGTTCTGAAGTCGAAATTATTGACAGTGAAACAGACAAAGACTCATATTTCGAGGACGAGTTTGAGGTACAAGATACAAATAAAAATCAAGAGAAAGAAATTATAAGTGAGAGCGAAAGCGAGAGAGATAAGCATGATGTCAGTGAATCCGAGTCGCAAGACGAAAGCATGGAGAAGGAAGAGAACGTGAGTGACGTAGAGCTAGATAAAAATGATTTGAATGTAATAGAAACGATAGAGAACAACGACGAAAATAGACCAATAAGTTGGAGTAATTCGTTTAATGATGGTGCAGGTGTATTCGAAGTATATGATGCAAGTGACGAATGTGCACAACTCTGGTTGGATTTAATAAGGGATGACAATATACCGAAAGACGGTAATTGTTTTTTTTCACTCAGTAATTAAAGTATGTAATTTAGGAATGTCCGCAAATGAATTAAGAGACATTTTATTAGACGCAATATCATTAGGTGCATGCGGAGACCCGCAAACAGCAGAAGCTATTTTGAAGTCACGCACAAGACACGCAGATGTTGATTGTGTATTTATATTTTCTTGTGAATTCAATCAAATCATATGCGTGCATTTTATAACAGATTATGATGAAACACTATATTGTCATTTCATGGCAAATAGTTCAAATAATTTTATTCATTTACATTTAAAAGGAAGGCATTTTACGCCGTACCTTTATACAAGGAAAAATAATATAGTAAAAGGACATCAAAATAATAAAGAAAACGAAGGAAGTACATCGTTGAGCGAAAACGACTACGAACAACGGGATAATAACTCCTATTACACCTACAACAGACGTACTGGCGCAAGGAGAAAAGAGTCAATCACATAAGATAAGTGATGCGCTCGAGCGTTGCCTTGTAAAGCATGCAAGGCTGCCGCGCGAAAAACCACCTTGGAAGCTACTATATAACGAGTCTTTGGAACGATTGCAGCATTATGTTAAATTAAATACCAAAAATTTTCGGAAAGGAGAAAACGTATATTTATTGAAGCAAGAGCGAAAAGAGAAACACAATGTTCAATACGGAGGGCCTTTTAAAATCGAAAAAATAAACTACGCAAAACATAATATAATGCTAAACACGCGAATAGAACCAAACAGATAAAAAAAAACGAGTAACTATTATAAAATAAAACCTCTTTCTTTTTGAAGGAATACAATTAAAATTATTAAGATATAGCAAAATGCTTTATTTTTTTTCTTTTTCCGCGGCCTTCAGACGAGGTGTATAAGTGAAAAAAAAAGAATCAAATATCTTTTGAATACAAGCAAAAAATAAATAAGAAAAATAATTAGTAGATAACATTCAGTTGTACAGCAAAGCGTCAAAAAAATTGGCCGCAAGAGAAAAGGAACGTTTTTTACTGATAAATAAAAATAATAGATCAGCTAATTGTTTTGAGGATAATTGTGATAAAAATATTTTTAATATCAACAAAATTGTAAAATTAGCAAAAGTTAGGCAACTTAAATAATAATAACAACTATAAAAGGAATGCAGGATATTGCCTAAGATTCCCTATGAGTATCCTTTTACCCCTTACTCCTTACGGAAAATAAAAGTCCAATGAATAAAAAAAAAGGTAATAACATGCATGAGTTCAAAGAAAAAGAATAAATAAAATGTTCATAAAAACTATAACGAGAAGAAAAACTTCTCTCTGTTGTAAATAAAGCAACATTTCATTCAATAGTTTAATCAAATAAAACATGCAAAAAAAATTAGAAATAACAGTTAAGAAAAAAAGCAAAAAAAAGACTGTTAAATACAGTGAACTATTATAGGCATGTGTTATCAAACTTCGTAGTAAAAGTAGTTGAATGCTAATAATAATTATAAATCATTAAGAACTCAGCTAAAGGACTAAGATCTAAAAAAAATATATCACCCTAACAACCGAACATATCTCAAAAACCCATGGGGATCGAACGCAAGTATCCTTTATAAATTTGTTCAAAAGAGAAGTAAAATGAAAATACAATGAGTTTTTTTCGAGTTGAATAACATTGCTTATAAAATTAAAATAAGAACACATAGAAAATACTGGAAGCAAAGTAAAATTTTAGAAAAAAGGCGATTATCAAGCCAATCGTAGTCGAAACGGTGGCCATATTCTAGTTGACGCAGCGCTTCTTAAACGATAATGTTAACACAAAAAAAAGATAAACAAAAGTGTCAAAGAGAACACATAGAGTTAATAAATAAATTTTTTTGTAAGACGCAGCTTTGAGGATACATAATAGAATATTAATCAGTGATCAATTTAATAAAAAGTATTTTATAAGGAAGGAGGAATCAAAAAATAAATAGATAACTGACGGTTAAACAGTTAGGAATAGAGGGGGGACCCTTTTCTACTAATAAGTTAGTTTTTGTTTCAGATAAATCATACAATTACTGAAAAATCATGTACAAATTTTATCATAAAAGTTCAACAAAAAAAAAGGAGTTCGAATCTACGTTCGAATCCCGCTTCAAACCCACACAAAAACAATTAGAAGGCTCTTTAAATCACTTTAGAATAAAATTAAATATCATCCGAGGAAGAATGCATTTCGTGATGTGAAAGACTTCTTATCTTATCAAGAGTGCAACATGATGCGCACGTGTATCTTCAAAAGAAACATCTTTCAACATTAGAAAAAATGATAATGAATTTTGTATTTAAAGCTATATTATTTAATAATTTTAAATTCATTTTAATTTTTGTACAATTTTGTAAAATATCTTATTATAAATGTCATATATCTTTTTGGAAAAAAAAAAGAGAGAGAGACCATAAATTCGTAGTTAAAATGAAAAAGTATTTAAAAATAAAACAGTAGAATAAATTAGAACGCAAACAACACAACACCAACACAAAACCAATAGAAAAGGCTAGAAATTTTTATAAGATAGGACGGGCATCGGCTCATGTAGGTACACAACAAAGTACCAATTACACTTTAGGGACTTAATTTTAATAAATTTTTTTATTGTATTCATGTGTACGTTCTTGGCTTCGGGGGCCGAAGCCTCGCGGCCTCGGACGTGCAACGTACATTATATAGTACGTTAGTATAATCTTTGTATAGAGGATATGATAAGGGAATAGCATAAAACTGGAAGTCGGAGAATAGCGACTCCGAGCTTCCAAGCCAAAAGCCGCACGGTGCGCGAAGTGCTGAGTCGGCACTTCGTCGTGGGCAACTTATATCGTCGTTTTAGACAACGACGAGCGTCAGACCATCGCCGGACACGCGCTAGAACAAAGTCGTATCTAGTCTCTCTCTCATACTGTATTTGCTTTATAATAAATATTAGTCACTTATTACTAATTCTCTCGTTAATTTATTTGCATCCTCAGTAGAGAGACCTGTGCCATAGCGCACCCAGACGGCGCCAAAAAAATTTTCGGTCTCTCTCGACGCCTTTCCCTCGCGCGTTATAGACATGAAGGTTCCCCCTCCCCCCGGGCAAGATGGACATAAGTTTCCTCTCCCTGGGCAAGATGGACATGGGTTTCGGGACTTAGGAGAGCGACGAAGAGATTTCTTTCCCCTCTCGGCGCTATAGCTCACATCGAGCTGTAGACGCCCCCTCTCTAACTTACCGTACAGGGGGCTGTGAGTTTTGAAGAGAGCAAGGGAGAGAAGTATACTTACCCCTCTTGGCGCTATAGCATCCATCAGCGTATAGACATCGCTCTCTTACTTACCGTACAGCCCGTAAGCGTTGGGGCTTTGTGGACAGCAGCGAAGAGTGTTGGTTACCCCCTCTTGGCGTTATAGCTTACATCGAATTATATGAATTTACTTTAGAAAAAATTTAGTTAAAAGTTTTAAATATTAATAAAAAGTTTTAGAAAAAGATAAAATATGAAAAATATTTAAGAAAATTTGAGAAAATTATGTTAAAAATTTTAAAAAATTTTAAATAATATAAAAGAATGTATATGAAAAAATTTTAATATAAAAAGGTTAGGACGGGTATGATACAGGAGATGGGTAAAAATACAATTTATTATATGTAATAAAAATAAATTTTCAAATTTATTAACAAATATATAATATTATATTATATTACAAATTTTACAAAAAATAGAATATACAATATTTTACAAATTAATAAATAAAGTAGGTGGTATATAAAATATTTTAAAGAGCTTTTTATACATGTTTAACAATAATAAATATATATACAATACGCATACGATCTTACAATTTTTACGAAAATATACAACATTTTTTTTTTACAAAATTAATCGAGAAATATACATTATATACAATATTTAAAAGTCGCACACGCTATTATTCTTTATAACCGAATGGTAAAGACGTACCATTTTGAAAAAAGCGCCGTTTAGTTAGAACGACAGAGCATGTTTTTTGTTCGTCCTTTGTAATTATTTTAAAATTTTCCGTACGCTTGATACTACGAAATGATAATTTGATTGTGTTAATTTCTTTATTTATTAATTTTTTAACACTATCAAAATTAATATGTGTAGTATTTTGGAAATTCAATCGAATGCCTTTAATTTTACAGCATTCGAAAGTATTTCCAGATGGTGAAATCCCTTTAAAGGCATAAAACTTTGGGCCACCGCTCAGGTATTCTGAGATATAAGAACCATCTTCATAAGAAGACAGTTCATCGGTCATTTGCCCTAAGAAATTACCTGTTTCGGGTGTATATTCACCTTGCGTGCCGGTTGTGACGAAAATACACGAATCTGTGTCGCAATACAATAAACGCTTCCCTAGTTTTTCTAAGTACGAGTATAAAACAAGGCGCGCTTGAGCAGTGGTATAAGCAGCGATTACTACATTAGTATGGCTTGAACTTTTTATAGCATCATCTTTAAATACCCAATTGACGCATAAAACATTTTCATTAATAAGAAGTAATCCTGTTACTTCTTTATCTTTAGCCATAATAATATTTAAAAGTTCTTGTCTGCTTTTGACAAATTCGGTGTGAGGTAAATTATTGCGTTGACCAAATTTACCCCAAAACGAATTTAAGCAGAGCTTTGCCACTGCTCGCAGCCCTGAATTTTTCTCGATTTTATTGTAATCGAGAGAAATTCCTTCCTTTGTTTTATATTCATTTATGTAATTAGTTTTTGATTGGTCGTCTTTACATTCAGACGGCCAACCACTCGCTTCCTGTTTAATTTTAAGAAAACAGTTGATGTAGTCTTTAAAAAGACCGCCATCGCCGTTTTCATCTATTTGTGTAATTTGGTATTGCCAAATTACAAAAATATTTAAAATTTTGTACCCTTTTTCTAAGGCGACCTTTATTTCGTCTGAAACCCAGGTACCTAAAAGAGCACGCTCTTTAACATTTTTATGTTTGCAAGATCTAAAATTTTGCTCTTCGCAACACGTTTTACAAAAAGGAAATAATAATTTTTTTCCTGATTTGACCGGTAGAACAGGTATATATAAATTTTGAGGAGGTAAAATTAGACATTTGACAAGTCCATTTACCTCAGCAAATTTTTCATAATTGTTCCCTGTCAGCTGTAAACATTCACCACCAACATAAATTTGTGGATGGCCTGTAGGGAATTTACCTGTTTTACAGATATACGGATATAATGAACATATATCCGTATACCTGATTTTTTCATCATTTTTTACGGTGTACGAAGTTACAAAATTTTCTGTACGTCCACCAAAGAATGCGTCTCTAGGGTCCAACTTAACGTTGGTTAAAAGTGAATGGTTTTTTAAATATAGTGATATTTCGGGTTGCGCTATTTTCATTTTATTGAAATCGCATTCCCAAATCCATTCTACTTTATACCCGCTAGCACGTATTTTTTGTATTTTTTCCAGTGTTTTTTTATAGCATTCGTGCATCGGTCGCCCGAATGAATCTCTTGACTCATAGTTGTGAGCAAAACACTTTTTACACCCGTGAGTATAACATCCTTGAAATTCAAATACTGTTCCTTTGAATTTCGAGGATGAAGCTTCGTTTATATCCACTGGTAAAAAACCATCGACTTTATAGCCCTCTGGTAAAACATGTTCCCGCGCTCTTGCCGCGTGAATGATTTTTTTCCCTAATACGTGTTCACGCCATAATAACCATTCGTTTGATTTTTTCGAATGGTTATCGGCAAGTCTGTAGCCCTTTGTGGGTATAAGGCCGATCGTTTTTTCCTGTAAAAAGTTTTGCCTGTATAGGACAGAGCATGCGGAAGCTATAGTCGTAGCCTGTGAAAAAGGGCATAAATTTCCTTTTTCTAGAAATATATTCCTAAATACAACGCACGCTCGCCGTAGAATATTTACATCCAGGGTACAATATTTTATGATTTCTTTTTGGAAATCGAATTCGTTACATGTTTTTAAATTTTCGTCGTACCACTGATAAAATTTCTCTCTCTCACCAACACTCATTGTATCGGGCGAGTAATATTTTGCTGGTGGTAACGGGCCTTTATATTTTTCATTTTCTTTCGTATTAAATAAATGTGGGAAATACCCTTTAACATTACCTTCAGGCAAGCCGAATGCCTTTGGTAAATCACTTAATCTCATGTTAAAATAATTTATCGAATCAATAAATCGCGTTTTATGGACAGACATTAAAATAATATTTCTACCGTTTAATATTATTTTAGGTTTGATATTATAATTTTCTTTTAAAATAGTGTTTAAAATAAAATGCGCATCAAATGCTTTGGCATTATGTGCGATGCATATTGTATTTTTAAAAATAGAATTTGGGCGAACAGCTAATTCTATTAAATTTTTAACGAGGTTCTCTTTAAATATAAATTCACGTATACCACAAAAACCGCAATGAGTTGTGAGAGATTCAATATTAATACAATTATCGCACACTTGTTGTGCTACACATAAATTTACAACATGTAAATTTACGTTAGCACTGTATAGATCGTCTTGCCTCGTCTCGAAATCATAGAATATAAATCTATTTTCCGGCATATTTTCATTATGCGTGCTTTTTTTAATAGCGAGCGGTTTAATGTAGCACATTTCATTGTAATTATGTATAATTTTACATCGATTACAATAAAATGTACCACATTTGTGCTCTGGCTTATTTCTTTTTCTATTAATGTTTTTAACCACACATTTATCGCAATTGTATATGACAGCACACACACTACTGTTCCGATCGTAACTTCAGTTTTGTAAATGTCTCGCGTAACACGCTTGACTCACAAAACTTCTGTTACAAGCGGAACAGATTATATTTTAATCTCCACACACACATGCTGGTTTGGAAAAACAACAAGAACAAATATCGCTACATTTATGCATATCTTTTCGCTCGTATGCTTTGTTACATTTTTCGCAAAACTTTGGGAGTCCACCAGCTTGCTGTAAAGATTTTATAAAAGCAAAATGTCCTGGTGGACCCTCAAAGTATAATAAATTGATTTCTTGTGGTGTTGGTATATTATTATCGTTATTATTTATAAAAAATTCCGAAATACGTCCATCGTAGGATATTTGTGACATATTATTCGCAAATTCGTTATTGCTTTCTCATAGAGAAAGCATTGTATCGGTAAAAAAAATTTTTTCCTATTTTTTCATTAATTTGTACATATTTGAACTCAGTGAGTCGAAAAAAGTGGTTTCCAGAAAATGTCTGTATGTATGTGTGTGTGTGTGTGTGTGTGTGTGTGTGTGTGTGTGTGTGTGTGTGGATGTATGAATTCAGTTAGTAAGCTGTATCTCGAGAACTACTCGATGGATTTGCTTCTAATTTTGCATGGAATTTAGTTTCGTGATTAACTTGCTGGGAAGCTATTGATAATTTGGTTTTTCCACCGTAGTTTTCATTTTAAAGTTTTTTTAAAAAATAAAAAAAAAATTCGATTTTTCGTTTTTTGGTTTTTTTTTTGTTTACTACTCGATGAATTTGCTTCAAAATTTGCATGGAATTTATTTCTGATTGCCCGGATAAAATAAATTTTTAAAAACTGATTTTCTTAGCTCAGTTTTAATTTTAGAGCATTTTGAAATTTTTGAAAAAAATGTTTCTATTTATTAAGCCAATAAAATCTTAAAAACTACTCGATGGATTTACTTCAAATTTTTCATACAATTCAATTTTTTGATGAACTGGTGCGGAAGCTATTGGGAATTGGTTTTCTTAGCGCAGTTTTTTTTTTAGAATCATTTTAAGAATTTTTAAAAAATTTCGATTTTTCATTTTTTTTGTATTTTACGTAAACTACTCAAAGAATTTGTTCGAAAATTTGTATGGAACTTTATTTCGACTGCCAAAATTATTAAAAATTTTGTAAACTAATTTTCTTAGCGCACTTTTAATTTTAGAGCATTTTTAAAATTTTTTAAAAAATTTTTATTTTTAATTTTTTTTTATTTTACGAAAACCATTCGATTGATTTGCTCCAAAATTTGTATGCAATTAATTCGCTACTATCTGAAGAAAACAAGCTTTGGAATACTAATTTTCTCAGCGCAGTTTTAATTTTAGAACACTTTGAAAATTTTCAAAAAAATTTTTATTTTTCATTTATTTTCTTTTTTGCGTTAACCATACTATAAATTTTCTCCAAAATTTTCATACAATTAATTCGCTATTGTCTGAAAAAAATTAGCTTTTGGAAACTAATTTTCTTAGCGTGGTTACAATTTTAGAGAATTTTAAAGATTTAAAAAAAAATTTTGATTCTTCTTTTCTTATTTTTTTTTATTCTTCGTAAAGTACTCGATAGATTTGTTCTAAAAATTACAGGGAAATTATTTGCGACTGCCAAAAGAAGGGAAATTTTCAAAAATTGATTTTCATAGCGTAGTTTTAATTTTAGAGCATTTTTAAAATTTTTAAAAAGAAATTTTGAAAAGAAAATGTTATTTATTTAACCAGTTAGATCTCGAAAATTACTCTATAGATTTGCTTCAAATTTTGTATACCATCTATGTTTCTGTATAACTAGGCGGGAAGCTATAGAAAATTTGTATTCATTGTGTATTTTTTTTATTATAGAGCCATTTTAAGAATTTGAAAAAATTTTCGATTTTTAATTTTTTTTTTTGTATTTTACGTAAGTTAATTGATGAGTTTGCTTTGAGATTTCCATGGGAATAATTTGCATCTGCCAAAAGAAGGATAACTTTTATAAACCGATCTTTTTAGCGTAGTTTTCTTTTTAGAAAATTTTAAAAATTTTCTTAAAAAATTTTCATATTTCAGTATTTTTTCATTTTACGTAAAGTACTTGATAGAATTACTCTAAAATTTGTATACAAGTTATTTGCTACTGTCTTTATAAACCAAGTTTTAAATAAATAATTTTATTAGTGTAGCTTTTTGATCACTTCTTTTCTTTTCTGAGTTACTCTTGAAAATTTATAATAGTACTACTGAATTTAATTACCGTTACTAAAATTGACTACTTGGATTTACCAAGCTTAGTCGTGATAAAAAGATATCCACAAGATAACAAAAATAATAAATTCGAACCTATGTATAAGGCTAGCTAAAGTCAACAAAATTAAACACTTTAAAAGCTAATATTTAACCCAAACAAAATGTTGAAAAGGCAATCAACTAGCATATATATTCAAAATTTATAAAGTACAAAATGAATAAATATTAATGATGGACAATTTTTTTATATTAAAATCAGATTTAAATAAATATAAAAAAATAATGAAACTCAAAGAGCTCTATGAGAAAACATTCCGCCAAAGCACTTGGCAGCGTTTTTTTTCTTATAATTAAAGCGATATTTTTTTATCGCGAGATATTTTTGAAAAATTTGAATCTGTTCCATATGACACCCATTTTCAGGTATATCATTTAGGTCAATTCCAACTTCTTTTAAAATATCAAGTGCACATTTTTTTTGAAAAGCACGTCGTGAATCGATCGTGCTTTTCCAATGTTTTAGAAAATTAGTATTTTTTGGGTCGGATTGCAACAATAAATATGCCAATCCGACCGCTATTGCTCGTGGCAAACAAAGATTATCATCATTTTCTATTGTAATGATAGAGCGCTTTCTTTTAGCGGCTTCTTTGTTTAAGGGTTTACCTGAATTTCTAGCCCCACCTTGAATTCCTTTTACTAAGGTAATATCAAGAATTAAATTATTATTGATGTTAAATTCCGCATTGCTTTGAGCAATTTAAAAAATAACATCAAATAATTTTTCGGGGCGAAAATCTCTTACGTATTTTAAACGCATCCAACCGGGTCCACGAGTAAATTCATCGCTCGTGATATACGCCGTAATATAATCGAAGGGATTTTCGGTTATATCTATAATAAATGCGTGTATTTCTGCAATCGCTTCTTGCAGCTACACTAAAGGGTTGGTATTTGGTGGGGGCGTTTCAATACGTATAGTTAGGCGCTCGCCACGCACGCCGTAACGTTGCGAATTCCCACCTGGTTGTCGAGAAATTAAAGCAAACTTTTGCGCGTTTCTACCACCACCTACCTGATTATATAAATTATCCTCATTTTCTCTATCATTTACACATGAACAATATTCAAATTCAATATCACTGTCATTCATCACACTATCACCCAATATCGCTTCGTTACTTAAAAACGGTGATTCTTCGTTACCATCATTCATACTCTCATCACTTTCCGATATAATTATATTATTTTCGGAATTTAAACATTCACTCTCGCTACTTGTATCGCTAATACTATCATCGCTCTCCGGTATTATTATGTTATTTATAATTATTTTTTTATTATTTATATATATATTATCACTATCGCTATCGTTAATACTCTCATCGGTCTCGGGTATTATTATATTTTTTCTAATTATATTATTATCAATATATCTATCGCTATCGCTACCGCTATCGCTTATATAATTAACATCTGCTTCGCTGTTGTTGCCATCATCGTCGCTTTGACTCGAATACACTTGTCTCAGCAATTCTAGGGCGTTAACTATGTAAAAATAAAAAGAGACAAAAATAAATATTTTCATGTCAACTTATTTTTATTATTTTTAATTTGTAAAATAACGCCTTTTCTTAAAATAAAGCTAAAAATTAATAAAAGAAAAAAGAATTTACGTAGAAAAGTTAATATACAAACGTAAATTTTTGCGTTGAATATACTACTTTTGATACGTTTAAGAGTCGCCCGTATCGTTCTGTCCTTGTCTAATCTAAATTTCCGTTATAATAAATTAAATATTTATATACAAATGTAAGAGGTGAGGGCTGTAGAGTAAAAAACGAGCAAACGATTCTATTTTATGAAAAAATATGAAATTTCCATCACTTTTCAAGTAAAGTATGAAACGAAAAATTAAGTTGAATTTGACGGTTTTTCGTTTCATATCTTATTTAAAAATATTGGAAATTTCATATTTTTTCATGAAATAGAATTGTTTGCTCGTTTTTTACTCTACAGCCCTCACCTCTTACATTTGTATATAAATATTTAATTTATTATAACGGAAATTTAGATTAGACAAGGACAGAACGATACGGGCGATTCTTAAGAAGATGTAAAATGGATACTACACATTTACTCATAAATATCGACTATCTCTTCATCTTATTGCAAAATTTTCAGCAAAGAAATTAGCTTGTAGTTTGTACCAGAAAGATTATTTAGTTGAATTTTTTTTCATAGAAAATTACGGTCCCAATATTGTTTATTCAAAGTTTTCGATTTTGTACCAGAAATCTGAATATCTTAAAAATAATGAATGAATTCATTTTAACATTTAATTAAATAATCATCATAGAACATACCACGAGCTAATGCATTTCTTTTTGAAAATTCAATAATAAATGGAAAGAAAGTTAATATTTATAGGTACGGGTGTAGTGTCCGTTCTACATCTCCTTAAAGTATATACATATCTCTCTCTCTTTCATTCAGTTATATCCCGTACTTTTTCTCTCATACCCCTACTCCGTTTATGAATGTAAATTTAAGTAGATGTACGCTACCGCTGTTTTTTTATTCTATCATACGCTTAAGAAGGGCCGAACTATCTGTCTTTGTCTAATAGCGTTTTTCATCATTTATATAAATATTATCCGGTATAACAAGAAAAAAATAGCAGCCCCCGCTAGATATTAGTATAATAAGTAAATTTTGTAATAAAAATCAAATTTGTTACCGCATAGTTTTTGACTAATTAGAGACCTACTAGCAATCTAGAATATAACCTATCTTTTTTGATAGGTCTCTAATTATTCAAAAACTACGCAGTGAAAAAATTTGTTTTTTATTACAAAATTTACTAATTATACTAATATCTAGCGGGGGCTGCTATTTTTTTCTTGTTATAAAGGATAGTGTTTATATAAATAATGAAAAACGCTATTAGACAGAGACAGATAGTTCGGCCCCTTCTTAATAACCATAATCTATACACTAAATGAATTTTAAATTATTACTATAAAATCTTCAATTTTTTTTTTTACATAAAACATACTATTTATAAAAATTATACAAAGATTTTATATAAAATACGTCATATAAAATTTTAAATATATTACAATAAAAATAATATTTAAAATGTTTAAATTATATTAAAAGAAATTTAAAAAATGTATTTTAAATTTACATGACCGTATACATTTATATAAAATCTTTGTGTTAATTTTTAGGGTTCAGACACCCCACGAAAACATTCGGAAACCCGTAGCAATAAAGCTCGTAATTCGTGTAAAGGGAGTTGAAGCACGTGGTTTTCGTCGTTATTTTTTAGAGTTTCTAATAACCATCTACGTTCGCGCGCACGTGGTGCCCATTGAATGCTTTTCCAATGTTCAGGAATTGCAACACCTAGTTCCTCGTTATTGCTTATATCTTAAAAAATATTTTTTTTTTTGTTATTTAAAAAAAAAAAACTAAATATTATAAATAAAATGATTTTTAAAAAAACTTACGATTGTTGACATCGTTGTCCGCACAGCTGTTTTGGTTGAAGCGAGTGGGTACCAGGTTGCCTTGCTCGTTCACGTAGTTAGTCTGGTCGAATGAATTGTGGTGCGGTCGATAAAAGAAATCGTTGAGTACTTGCGATCTATCCACAGCTGAATATGATTCATCGTTTGGCACTATAAACTGATGATCACGAATTGGCGAAGGATCATGTGGTAGTGGTGCAACATCAAATGGTACGTTGAATCGAATTTCATCTTGTTGTTGTTGTTGTTGTTGGTTTTCTTCTTCTTCTTCTAACACATTTTCTGCTATATCTACGTGCGATCTTGTTGATTGATCGTGTATATCCAGGAAGCCTCCGGCTATAAGGGCCGGGGTTATCCTCTGACCCTCATAGTTAATAGAGTCGTCCGAATCGGGTATCGGACTACTCGCTGCAAACCGTTTACCATTCGCGAAAATGTTCGCGACTTCCTCATCATCTTCGTTCAAACTTTGGTCTACATTATTCACGTTATGGTCACTACCAGCACCACTACCACTCAGCATACTTTCCTCCGAGCTGCTCTGTTCCACACTTTCTCCACTACGTTCCTCCGCACTATCTTCTTCAGAATCTCCCCGCAGAAGGGCGAAAAAAGCTAAAAAAAATCACAAATTTATTAAATAACTTTTAAAAACACAAACACTTATATCACTTTTTTTTTTTTTTAATCACTTTTTATCACATACCGTTGGCTTCATTCAGGCCTGTTATTACTTCTGCGAACAGGGGTGAATCACGTAACCCACGATTCACAATAACCGTCCCCGCTATTAAAGATGCGTGCATCGAAGAATAAAATCTGCTCCGATACAAAGATCTAATGTCACGCGCCGTGAGATTGGTAAGAAGTCGTCGTAATTCACGACGCAAACCGTTAATCGGCATCGCGCGCAATGTCAACCGTCTTCTCGTTAATTGCTCGCCCACGAGCGGTGTACGGTTACAATTATTTACAAACGAATCTGTAGCAACTACACTGCTACGTAAATTACACCACTCTTGACGCGACGACATTTTTAAATGATTGAAATTTTAAGGAATACTTAAAGAGAAAAAAACTTAAAAAATTTCTCGAAGATGAGAAGGAACCTTTCAATACGAGAATTGAAACGTAAATGAAAATCTTTCTGTTTCATTTTCTACAGAATACCCACGTTTGTTTTTTAATAAAAAAAATACGTTGGTGGGGTCAAAAAAGGAAATGTGACATTTTCACATGGATGAAAATTTAGCACGTTTTTTAAAACATCTGTGCTCTGTATGGGTTAATTTTTATATACACCAAACTCCTAAAGAGCCTAAGTGCAATAAAAAACGGGTTCGGCCCCGAAGTAAAAACTAATAAATACAATGCGAAACGTGGGTGAAAATAGTTGTAAAATGCAATAGAAAGAAGGTTATAGAAGAGAAAGATCTTCTCAGTGGGGCAAATCCTAATAGTTATTATATCTATGACATTTACAATACTCAATACTTTCCTAAAAATAGAAAATGAAGTCCCTACTTTTTTATTTTTAAAGAGCGTTTTCTTGAGTGGACCTATGAGTGTGTAGAAAAATTTTGGTATCCCCTTCTTCTTTTCTTATTTACATAAATTTTGTGTATGTGTGCGTATAGTAGTAGGCGGGGCTATGCATTTAAAAAGCCTGGATAAATAAATTTTTTACAGATTAGTTGACAAAACACTTGCGGTGAAACATAGTCATTTACATAATAGTGTTAAAGTTAGAATGGCTCAAATGCAAGTAGAGTTACAATCCGCGGCACGTTGTCGAGTTTATGAGGGTAAACAGGTAGATGGGACATTAAGACTACCCAACATTATTTTAGCTACCTGTTACGCTTTAAATGTCTCCAATACAAAAAGGATCATTGTGGGATTTGATCGGACACAAGAGTCAAACGACAGTGGTGTATTCAAATACGATATTGTGTTGAAATTTGTCAATGCTGATAGCGGTATAAAAGGAACTCAACGTGAATTAGTTATGGATGTCAATGCATGGAACGACTTGCAGGAAAAATTTGATTTAATATCCACCTACTTCAACGATGATTATCAATATTACGAAAAATATAATGGACAGCGTGTTGTTACTATGGGTAATTATGAACTTTTCTTCACAACATCGTATGGTTCAAAGTCTGTGACGATTGAGCAGCGACCATCTTTCGGAGAAATTTTAGACCTCTCATCTCAGAGCACGGATATTAACCAGCAAAATAAAAAAGGAAAAATGTACTTACCTACTATTGTAATGCAGCTCGCTACTTTTGAAGGCGTTAAAACTGTAAGTAAATGTATCAATGCACAAATAGCTCGTCTCGAGGAACATACAAAAAATATAGATTCGTGTGCAACATTTTTAAAGGAATACACGCGTGATATTATTTATCAACGAGTATCATAAGAGACAGCACGAAGAAATATGTTGGATAATTTAAGTGAATTTAAAAATTTTTTAAATGATAGCTCTGTTATAGAATTGTTATATCGTAAATTAAAAGAAGATTTACCTAGTGATTTTACAGCAAAATATTATAATATAGTTTTTGAAGAAATGTTAGCATTTTTGATAATACCTATTGCTGAACAAATTCGAAAAGAAATGTTTCCAAATATTGAGATGTAAGTATTTAAAAAAATTTTTTCAATCCATATAAATTTTTCTAAAAATTATAAAAAAAAAACTTATTCTAACATTAAAATTTGAAAAAAAATTGTAAAAATTAAAAAATAAAAATTTAAAAACATTTATTGTAATGATGCGCCGTTATAAAAATGTAATTATATATAATTTTATATACATACGTATGTGTGTGTATTATTACCGAATCAGTATACTGTAAAATACATTGCGTACAAATATAAATGTAAATAATTATGTTAGTAGTTTATTGCGTTTACGCGCTAGTACACGATTTAAATTCAAGCATTTTTAATGCACTCCAATTTATAAATTGGCTGAAATTACAGTAGAATTGATATCTGCAATATTTTTAAAAGATGCGTAAATGAAAGTATAATGGTACTTTCAAATAAGCGTTTTTAAAAGTATTGCAGTTATCAAAACTGCAGTAATTTTCTCCAATTTGCAAAATGGCGGGTGTTAAAAATGCTTGATTATAAATCACGTACTAGCGGGTCGACGGAGCATATGAAGACATTATCTGTAAAAACAAATGTTATAAAATTTTTTAAATGATTGTGTCAATAAATTCTGTAAAAAACATGTCTTTTTTTTCTTTAATATACCTGCACTTATACCTTTTCCCTCTTTATCATAATTATTAATTTTAATTTAAAATTAATTTATATAAATAATTTTTATTACATCATTTTTAAATTAATTATTTTTAAAATTTTGACATAATTTCATAATATTGCATGCAACAATTACAGCTAATACATAGCGGTATTAGCGCCGCGGAGCACGCGCATCAGCTGATGTAGGGCGCGTGCTCCCGCGTGCTTATTAGCGGTCATAACATAGCTAGTAGCTAATTTAGCGTTAGATCGAGCGATACATGCTTATCAGCGGTGAAAGTACACACGCGCTCAAATCAGCTGACACAGCGCGTGTGTATTTACAGCGGCCGCGCGCGTCCCGGGGCCCTCCCGCGCGGTGAATAGCTAGCATAGCTTAAAAATTGTTATTGTGGATACATATTTTCTTTTTTAAAATCGTCATCAACTTAGTAAGAATACATCGATTATAGCGTACACACGCAAATGATATATTATCGACAAATACTATGGACGTTAGATTTCACCATTCTTTTACAGCTTTATGTGCCGGTCCGACCGGAGCTGGTAAAACTAATTTTATAAAAAGATTTATAAATTATCTCGATAGAATGTGTGACGTAAAATTCGATAGATTAATGTTTTATTACGGTGAATGGCAAGAAACTTATAAGCAATTTAAGCCACCATATGGACGAATAGAATTTTTCGAAGGGTTGCCAGATCCTGTAGATTATTCGAGCGATACTACGTGTAAAAAACTTATGATTATTGACGATTTTATGCGTGAAGGCTCAAACGATACAATCACCGATCTATTCACAAAGGGCAGTCATCATAAAAACATAAGCGTCATTTTTATAACGCAGAATCTTTTTCACAAGGGTCAAAGAGATATATCGTTAAATGCTAGCTACCTGATACTCTTTAAAAATCCTCGTGACCGTGCACAAATCTTGTATTTAGCTAGACAAATTTATCCTGAAGATTCGAAATTTATTCAAGAGATATACTTTGACGCCACTAAAAAAGGATTTTCGTATTTGTTAATAGATTTAAAACAAGATACGCCCGATGATTTTCGTTTCCGCGCATGTATTTTTCCAGATGATTCACACTATTATGTGTACATACCTAAGAAAAAGCGTCGTTAGTTTTATAAATACTTCAGTTTATAAATCGAGATGGCTGCGATAACATCATCGAATCAAGCGAGCCCCACTAACACTTCAAAAAAGACAAATAGTTGTGGGTGCTTTGGAAATATAAAATTACCCAATCATTTTACAAAAAAGTGCATTGCATTTTTACACGCACTTTGTCACACAGCGTCAAAGGAACGAGACACTCTTGTACGCGCTGCAGATAAAAATCTCATAAGGTGCATATGTGAGTGTGCTCTAAATACATTAAAGGGTAGTATTATTTTAAAAAATAAAAATAAAAAACAACTTTCGAAACATAAAAATATTTTAAGAAAACTCGCTGACAAAGCCGTGACAAGTGTAAAGGATAAAAAAATAAAAAATAACAGTGCGCGAAAGAATAAACAAACTTCTTTTTGGAAAAAGAAAAAGCGTCTAATATTACAAAACGGAGGTGGTTTTTTACCGTTATTGATCACTCCCCTACTGGATTTGCTTACGTCTGCTATTTTTAAAAAATAATATAAACACCCGCTTTTTCACTACTTTTAAAAAAAAACTGAAATAAATCAGAAAAGAAACAGATTCATAAACATAAGTGTTTTAAGTGCTTTAAGTGGCTGTATGTTAAGACAGAATGTGAACTAAAAATCATAAGTGTATACAGGATACATAAAAACTTTTTAACGTTAACCATTTCCTGTACTTTTATAGTATAATATAAACATCTGGTCGTTTAAAAATGAAACATCTTGAAAAATAATACATTAAAATAAATATAACAGAAACAGATTAAAAAACATAAGTGTTTTAAGTGTTTTAAGTTTTTCAAGTGTTTTAAGTGGATGGACATAATGTGAACGAAAAATCATAAGTGTATACATGAAACGTAACGTCTTTTTTTATCGTTACCCATTTCCTGTACTTTTATAGTATAATACGAACATCTGTTTGTTTAAAAATAAAAACATCTTGAAAGAATAGTAAATTTATTTAAATAAAAACTAAAATAAACTTAATTGAAACAGATTAAAAAACATATGTGTTTTAAGTGTTTCAAGTGTTTAAAGTGGGTGGCTGTTGAGAAGGAATGTGAACGAAAAAAACATAAGTGCATACAGGAAACATAAAAACTTTTAACGTCCCCCATTTCCTGTACTTTTACAGTATAATATATACATCTTTTCGTTTAAAAACATCTTGAAACATCACTAAATTTTTAAATAAAAACTAAAATAAATATAAAAGAAATAGATTGAAAAAAAACATGTGTTTTAAGTGTTTTAAGTGTATTTGAAGTGGAAGGCTTTTAAGACAGAATGTGAACGAAAAAGTAGACACACACAGGAAACATAATTTTTGAAAGACACAAGATATTGTAAATCAGTAGAAACGTTTTTTACTTTTATTTATTATATATGACAAATTTCCGCTTGCTGTGAAATAACCTTTTTTTCTCTAAACAGTGACGCTATTTCACATAATGGAACGTGCTCGGAAAATGGTTATAGTTCCACAAGACAGTTTGGATTATGTTGACGGAGCGCAGACTAACGCACAAGATGGTCAAGGAAGTAAAAAAGGCTTAAAACATTTGGAAACACTTAAAGCATCCAGACACCGGGAGATGAATTTTCACGTCTCGATGAAGAAATGAGCAATGTTTTAACATCTGACGATTTTCCAGACGACCGTGAAAAATGGAAAAACTTTTTACAATTGTTACAGAGATATTTATTTTTCATAAAAAATACTAGAGTGAAAGCAGATGATTTCCCGAACACAACTTTCACGAAAAACGATGCTCAAATGTCTGATTCGTCTATTTTAGCTCACGTCCCAAAAACATATGTAGATAAAGCAACTCAATTGATAAGTTATTTAAAAACTCACTTATCCGATCGTTTATCTTGGAATAAAAACGGAATCGTTACTGTAGATGGTAATGTCATAAATAATTCAAGTATCATAGATCTGGTTAATGATGCATTAAGAAATAGAAAAAGTTTTAACGCTATCGGTAGAGCACATTTTGCAAATATTTTACGCGCATCTAACGCGCCACGCGCAATCATAGGAAATAAATATTACTGGAAAGTCGAATCAGTTGAATCTGTTTCGAGAGATAACGTGACACCACAAACAGCGCCTTTACCAAGCAGCTCCGATAGCGAAATAGAAAGTTCGAATGATCGTAAAGCAAAAAAACGTAAAATATCATCTCGCGCAAAGGAAAAAGTGAAAGAAAAAAGTAAAATATTACAAAACAATTTAATTACCCCGCAGCAACAACAGCAAAAGGGTTGGTTTTCTATGAATTTATAACAAAGCAATGAGTAAAAAGTATGAAAAACAATATTTTAACCCAGCTCACGAAGCTGGCTTTTCTGGTGCACGAAAACTTTTGCGTTTAAATAAAAGTGACTCGCCTAAACGTATTTTAGAATGGTGGAGTAATCAAGATGCATATACCCTTCATAAACCAATAAAAAAAAAATTTTCTCGCCTACATTATAATGTACACATGATAGATGCAGTTTGGGAATTAGACCTAGTCGATATACAAACTTTAAAAAATTATAATGATGGGTACTCGTACTTATTAGTAGCTATAGATGTATTTAGTAAATTTGCTTTTGTTCAACCCATGAAGGATAAAACCGCTCAGGCGGTCGTAAAAGCTTTCATTGAAATTTTGTCCCGAGCAAAGGGTCGAATACCCGTATTCTTACAAACTGACCGTGGTAAAGAATTTATAGGTAGTGCTTTTCAAAAATTTTTAAAAACCAAAGGTATCCTATTCGGTATTGCTCCTTCTCCAGATGTTAAGGCTGCTGTTGTTGAGCGCTTTAACAGAACTTTAAAAGAACGTTTATGGCGACATTTTACATACAGAAATTCATACAGATATATAGATATATTACAGGACCTTGTACGAAGTTATAATCATACACCTCATAGTAGTATAAAAATGATACCGGCTTCTGTCACTATATACAATGCAATACAAGTGCGTGAAAATTTGGAACATTCATGGAAACGCAATGATGGAAAAAACCGAAAAGCACGTGGATTAAAACCTGCTAAATACAAGGTTGGTGACTTTGTGCGTATCAGTCGCGCGAAGCATGTTTTTGAAAAAGGTTATGTTCACGGTTGGAGTGAAGAAATTTTCAAAATTTCACGAGTTTCTAAACGTCAAGATATTTACACATACGAATTAATTGATCTAGCAGAAGAAAAAAATTCAAGGGTTTTTTATACCGAAGAATTGGCTTTAGTAGGTAAAAATCGTATGAAAACAAAAACTTATAAAATTGAACGTGTTATACGTTCTAGGGGTCGAGGTCAGAAAAAGAAGTTCTTGTAAAGTGGATAGGATACCCCGAGAAATTTAATTCGTGGATTCTCGAATCCGAGCTCGTTGCAATATGAGTACTTACGAATTTTATCTTGTGCTACCCAGTAACAGTAGCATGAGATATTTTCCCGATAATACAACTACTTGTTTTACCACGCAACTACCTCATGAAATGCGGCTTCACGGTGACTGGTGTGTTGGTCTTGCAGAGATTCATATACCCTGTACTATTCCACATTTTTCACATAAAACTAAAGAAACAAAATTGAATTTTTTCTATACTGAAAATGATTTAAAAAAAAACAAAAAAAGAACAACTACCAAACTATATGCAATCGATCTACACGAAATACCGTACGGTAATTATGAAAATGTAGAACAATTAGTTGAAAGTATAAATAATATTGGCTCTAACATGAGTAATCATTTAAATTTTACACGCTCTTCCAAAGCTTTTGGATATTATGAACTTAAAACTGTGTGTGATACGAACTGTGGGTCAACGCATTATTTAACAATAAGTGAAAAAATTGGTCAAATATTAGGATACGATCCAGGTATAATGAGCACCATAAAATCAGAAACGAAAACAACAACAACAGTAACACCAGGATTCTCTTATATGCGATTTATAATAGATAATAATGGAGGGTCTATAACAGGTAGCAGACCGGCATGCTTGGCGCGTGCTATACCTGAGCAGTTATTTGTCTACTCGGACGTTTGCGAACCTTTTACTGTAGGGGACACACAAGCCTCATTACTTAGAATTGTTTCTTTAGACAATGCTAATTACAAATTCGGAACTACAATAGTAAAAAATTTTGCACCTATTAAATATATACCACTGATGAAAAATGCATTTAACAATATCGTTATTGATATAAGAGACGCACACGGTAGTCCTATAGCATTCGAGTATGGAACTCTCACATTGACACTTCATTTTAAGCGTATTCTTTAAATGTAAGTGTAAAATGAGTCATTAGATAGCATACTACGAAAATCAAATCGGTAGCGGAAACGGTGTACGCAACGTTTTCGCCGGTTCGCGCTGGCAGCGCGGTTCGGGTCTTGGAAGTTTTTTTTCAGGTCTGGCCAGAACTATTTTACCTTTTGTATCGAAAGGGTTAAGAGCAGTTGGTAAAGAAGCTCTGCGTGGTGGAATAAGAGTACTTGAAGATATAGGCGATAATATTAGTTTCAAAGAATCTATAAAAAATCGATTTACAGAATCAAAAGATAATTTAAAAGAAAAAGCAAAAAATAAAATTAACGAAATGTTAATGAGCAGGTCAGGATATAAAAATCCTGTTTTCAATTCAGCAATACAGTCTTTGAAGCGACGTTCGATTGAAAGCATCGCAAACTCATTAGCAAAAAAGAGAAAGAAAAGAAGAAAAAGAAAAAGCGGCAAAAGGAGAAAAAAAACTTCAGCAGGTAATAGAAAAAAGAGACGTCGCTCGAGCGGTGTAATTAAGAGAAAAAAGAAAACCACTGTTCACCGTCGTAAGAAAAAAATTTCACGCAGACAAAAGTCAAACGATATTTTTAACTAAAAAACATCATGGCTTTTTTACACAGTCATAGTAATGAGTGTCTTAAATCAGAGCTGTCATTATTTACTCTCCCACACACTCAAACATCTATTGAATCAAATGAAATAGTACATTATAAGCCCGTATCATCGTTAAACGACAATGCACCTTTAGAATTTGTAATATCCAGCAGTGGAGAGAGTTACATTGATCTTGCTCATACTATGTTAAGCTTACGCATTTAAATACTACCGAAAGATGCAGAGAATAATGAAAAAGTCGGGCCTGTAAATTATATATTACATAGTTTATTTCAACAAGTAGATGTATTATGTAATAATAAATTAGTATCGCCACCTAATAATGCCTATCCATATCGTGCATATATAGAATCTCTTTTAAATTACGGGCGTGCAGCTAAAGATACTCATTTAACTACCTCTCTGTGGTATACAAACACTGCAGGTAAAATGAATGCAAAACCAGATGCTTTGCAGGCTGAATGTAATAAGGGTCCAGTAGAACGTTGTAAACATACTTACGCTGGTAAAATAGTTGATCTACTCGGTCGCCTGCATTGTGATTTATTTAACCAAGATCGTCATCTTTTAAATGGCGTAGAAATAAGATTACGATTCGTAAGATCGAAAGACGCTTTTTGTCTTATGGACTCTACGAATGACGCAAATTTCAGTATTCACATCGTTGAGGCTACGCTTCTCGTAAGACGTGTAAAAATAAGCCCCAATATTCTATTAGCCCATGCTAATGCACTTTCAAAAACAACGGCTAAATATCCCTTGACAAGAGTAGAAGTAAAATCTATAACCATGCCTGCTGGTATTTTAGTTGATACACTTGACAATGTTATATTAGGACAAATACCTAAACGAATAATTTTAGGTTTTGTAGATAATCGAGCATTTAACGGGGATCGTACATTAAACCCATTTAATTTTGAACATTTTAACATAAATTTTTTGTCTTTATATATAGACGGTGTAACCGTTCCGAGTAGACCGTTACAACCTATTTTTACTGGTAATAATAAGCTTTACGTTGACGCTTATCATACGATTTTCTCTGGAACTGGCATACACTTTGCGAATGAAGGTAACGAGATTACACGTACAAATTATCCCGACGGATACTGCCTTTTCGCTTTTGATTTGACACCCGATTTATCAGCAAATTTTTGCGATCATTGGAATCTCGTTCGTCACGGCTCTATACGCATAGAAGTGCATTTCGAAACAGCTCTCACCAAAACGATAAACTGTATAATTTACTCGGAATACGATAATGTATTAGAAATCGACTCTTCAAGACAAGTTATAGTTGACTTTAACTCATAAATTTAAAAATAGAATCTCTATAAATAAATGTTTTTAAAAAGAGGGGAAAAAGGGCGGAGCTTAGAGAATAAAAAGACGAGTAGCGACTTAATTTTTTCAAAAGTCAATTTTGTCTGATTAAACGCAGTAGTTTGAAAAAAATTAGTTTACTTACGTGTGCTATACATTTTTAAAACAAAAATGGAGTTAATTATAGATATTCAACCTATTTTCGATAAAGAGTACAAAATTATACCTAAAGAAGTTGCCGTAATGTCTCTTCAAGGAGACGCGTATTCACATTGGATTATAAAGCCACCTCACGAATTCTCACAGCTTAATAGTTATTTACAACGGGCAAATAACTCGTTAACGAAGTTTGTGCACGATATAGAATGGTTTGAAGGTGATACAACGCTTAAACATGTGCAGGAAAATTTAAAAGCCTTTATGAAAAGTGCTTCTCATATATACGTTTCCGGTCGACCCAAAGTCGATTTTTTAACGGACATTTTAGGACGAAAAGTAATTAATTTAGATGATTATGAAGTGCCCAGTTTCGCAATGATGAATTCTAAATATAAAGATGAAATTTTAACCTCGTGCGTTTATCATAAAACAAAATCGTGTTTCTGCGTAAACTGTGCAGTGCATAAAGCAGCTTTGTTAAAAAAATGGCTCAACGATCTGAAAATAAAATTCAGAGATTCCATTACAAAAGAAGTTAAAGAAAATAATAAACCACGCACTTTGAACTTTGACAAAGATGAGGATGAAGGTGAAATTCTTGAAATTTTGGAAATATATGCGTGTGAATATCGTAAAAATAATCCAGTATGCGATGACAGCGATGAGGAAAACAATTCAACATCATCTTCATCGACAATATTAAGGTGGTTCGTGCGACTAACGTGTTTTTTCAAGATATTCTTGAAATTGTAGGTATAGTTCAATGAAGGCAATGTGAATATCATATTAAAATTTCAGAACATTTCATCGTTTCGTTTTTGATTAATCGATGTTCAAAGTTTTACAAATTACATTGGAAGTATATCTATATATATTGGAATTTTTACATTTCGTAGCGGTTAATCGCAATATCTCATAAACTACATTCAAATTGTAATTGAAAATTTAAACATATATAAAGGAACTAATAATAAACATTTTCCAACAAGATTCACGTAAATTCATCGTTTTATTAAAGAGATAAAGTGTTTTGAAAATGTAATTATTAGATAAACGATGCATGTTTCGTTCACATTTACGTTGCTGCGCATGCGCAACTGGATCATGTTAGCGCTATCTCTTTCTCTCACAGCTAGCTTTCTCTCTCTTACCGCACGAACCACCTTAAGTACGTTATCGAATTATCTTGCTAAAGATCCCGAAGAAAACAAAGAAAATGAACCATCAAATATAAAAGATAAAGAAGAAGATAGTCAAAATAATACAACTGTTGGATTGAGCCCTATCAAAGAATCACCAAATAAGAAAGATGAATACATGTCAAATATTACAGGCGATTCAACACCTTCCAACACTAACAGTAGGGGTAGTACCAGCAGATCGAATCCCGCGAATATTGACGAGACCGACAGCATTAGTAATTAATACAGATGAAAGTTATCGGTCTGGGACTCATTGGGTAGCATTATACATAGACAAAGAAGGTATAGGAACCTTTTTTGACAGTTACGGCCAACCACCTCAATCACCGTATTTTCGAAGCGCTTTAAAGAGGAATTGCAGAAAATATACCTGGAATACCAAATGTTTACAACAACCAGAGTCTACAGTTTGCGGTAATTACTGTGTTGTGTTTTTACATTATATGTGTCAATTCAATTCATTACAGAGTTTTTGTATATTGTTTACTAATAATTTACAAGAAAACGACACAATAATTTTATACTATTTTAATCAATTAGTTAAAAAAAATAAAAAAAACATTATTCGATGTAACAAATTAACTCATGTTTTAAATAAAAATATCATAGGCGGTAGTTACTGTATTCAATCTTGTACGACGGAACTGTATTGTTTAAAATAAATTCAAAATTTTTAAAATCTTGTGACTTTTTATTTGTATTTCTTACCCTCTACCCTAATAATAATAAAAAATTTCTTTTAGGATAAACCCAAATTCATAAAAATATATATTTTGAAAAGTTACTTTCAAACATAACCAGTAAATTGTATACAATAAATACCAGATGTAAGCATAAACTTTTTTCTCCCACCATCTTTTTACCATTATTATATATTTTTCAATGTTCGAATCTTTCTTAAAAAATTTTCTTCTCATTATACTTTCATCTGTAGCCGAGTCAACATCTTAGTAATTTTAAATTTCTTCTTCAAATTTTTCTAAAAAATCATCAAAAATGGAAAATTTCAGACAAACAATGGTAAGTTATTTTTCTTTTTTTTTTGTAAATAAAATTTATAATTAAAATTTAATTTTTGTTTTCTTTTTTTTTCAGGTACGAAGACGCGTAATGCGCTTACAACGTAGGAAGCTACAGTCAAAAAATTTAGTCGAAGAAATTAAGGACATTAATAATGCTTTCTGGGTATGTATGTTTTACTTTAAAATATTTTTAAATTTTAAATCATTTTAAAATATTTATTTTTTTCAGAAAACACATTCTAACCAAGATCATCAGCCTAGGCTTCGGGTAAAAACACCCGGAGAAATCAACGCGACATATGACCTAGAGGTATGATTTTATTTTTATTAATTATATTAATATCTTTTTTAATTATTATATTCCTTTTTTCTTTTTTCAGCCAATCACACCAGGCATACGTATACATACAATTATACCGGTGACACCGTTGATAGAGACTGTGAGTATTTTGATATACATGTTATGAAATAATATTTTAAAATCATTTCTTAAATATATTTTTCTTTTCTTTGATTTCAGATCACAGCAAACTGTTTATTAAAATTTTATAAAGAAGTCCTTGACAACATCGACGACGAGATCAACAAGCCCTCTTCTGTAAGTTTCGTTTTTTTTAATTGCCTATCATCATCATCATAAAATAATTAAATATTAAAATTTTTTTTTCATTTTAGGCTGAAGCTCTGGATGAGGAGAAATCCAGGTTTAATAACTTAAAAAAATTCAGCAGAAGATTTATTCAAAGACTAAATGCATAAAACATGTAATATTTTGTTTTCAATATATGTATTAAAATTATTTATTCTGTTTTTATTTTACCCTTTGTATCATACCCATCCTAACCTTTTTTCATCCACTTCACACTACGACCCACCAAAATTCATTCAATTTAATTTTATATTAAAATTTTTTCATATACATTCTTTTATATTTAAAATTTTTTTAAAATTTTTTAACATAATTTTCTTATAAATTTTCTTAAATCTTTTTTCATATTTTATCTTTTTCTAAAACTTTTAAAACTTTTAACTAAATTTTTCTAAAGTAAATTTATATAATTCGATGTAAGCTATAACGCCAAGAGGGGGTAACCAGTACTCTTCGCAGCTGTCCACAAAGCCCAACGCTTACGGTAAGTAAGAGAGCGATGTCTACACGTCGATGGATGCTATAGCGCCAGGAGGGGTAAGTATACATCTCTCCGTTGCTCTCTTCAACACTCACAGGCCCCTGTACGGTAAGTTAGAGAGGGGGCGTCTACAGCTCGATGCGAGCTATAGCGCCGAGAGGGGAAAGATATCTCTTCGTCGCTCTCCTAAGTCCCGAAATCCATGTCCATCTTGCCCGAGGGAGGGGGAACCTTCATGTCTATAACGCGCGAGGGAAAGGCGTCGAGAGAGACCGAAAAATTTTTTGGCGCCGTCTGGGTGCGCTATGGCACAGGTCTCTCTACTATCCTCACACTTCCTATAGGAGTGCATATCAAGTAAATCCCATGTAACACTTATTAATATATAATATAGATAAGTGTTATTAATAAAGAGAAATAATTGTGTGGGTGAGAATAAGAGTGGCATAAGTCACATTTTCAAAAAATTTATTTAGTGATACATTTCTTTTTTTTAGTATTAAAACAAGTTATTTTCCGAAATAAAAAGTCTTTTTTGTATTTTTTCTTTTATATTATGAGCACTGTAAGAATGGCACTTAACAAAAATGTGAAAGGGTTAATTATGAAAATGCCATAAGTTATATTTTAATGGAATTTTAATGTTGAATCACATTTATTGTTTGAAGGTGGTCAAAATAAATTTTAAGTTTTTCTATACATTATTTCATAGCCTTTAATAGAGAACACATAAAATAAATATGCCATTCGGCATTCCTGGACAGAACAAACATTTTCATATTTATAAATAAGATTGCTATATATAGTACAGTTAGTAGTAATCAATTCACAGTTACTCGTTGTATTTGATAGAAAGCAGTACGTTTAAAGTATTTCTTAAATGGCATAAATATTTAAATAAATTACATTGTTGGATAATAGCTCTGATTATATTCCAAGTAGTGATTCAGAATCACAAAATAATAAAGCGAATAATGGTTTTAAAAAACGACAAGTTGCTAAAAAAAACTAGAAAAAGACATAGGAATTCCGAAAATTATAGTCTACAAAAAAGATATGTTAGACTTACTTTAATTCATTCCACTGGTACATCATAATTTTTTTTAAATCTTACTACTAATGAAAATAATAATAATATCTTAATTTCTAATGAATCTAATATGGAATAAAATTTTTTGTTATAACTGTGTTATAATGAAATTGTCTCATTTTAATATAGTTAATCGATTGATGTTAATTATTTAGAACATTTGTGAAATAATATTTGTTCAAATAAAATATATGATTATAAATTGACAATTTTGTTGTTTATTTATTTATTTAAATATTTGTGATTTTGTGATTATTTATTTGATTGTTCATGCACCGTAATTTATTTATTTATTAACTTTGGTGTTGTATTAATTTATTTATATTATGTATTTATTTATTTAATTGTTTCGTTTATTTATTTATACAATTTAGTCAATATAAGACTTATTTATATCGATCAAGGTCAGTTAGGATTTACAGTGCAGACTTACCGTTACTATTAATTGTAGATAACCTCTAATCACAAAATGGCAAAAGGCGGCGTGCCCACGAATAGCATGTTGGGTAAGGAATCAGGTAAAATCTTATCGACTGTAAAGACCGAAAAGTAAGCCGAGAAAAAATGAAAAAAAAAAAATAAACGTGGTGCGCATAAGAAACAGATAACAATAGAATGCTCGTGGGCCAAGAAGTTAGTATGAATTTAAGTAATCATAGTAATGCATTAAGAATTAGCAAAGCTCAAAGAAAAGAAGACTTATTATAAAAATCAAATAAATCAAATGAAAAAAAGTTATGAAACCAATTTAGGAATCCCAATTAAAAGAATAAAGTCGTTAGAAATGAATTGCAACAATCCAGATGCAAGAGCAGGAGCACAAGTTGTGCGCGATCGCGAACAAATACCGGCACGCGTGAATAATACTAATTTTAATAATGCGCAATGGCAGAATCATAACAAACGACCGAATAACGTTAGAGTAGGTGAACAACAGGGTAACATGATAGTACAAATTAATCTTGTACAGACCTGATAGATTAATTTTCCCTTCTGGAAGCACGACCCGGAATCATGATTCGATTTATTCGAAATGCAAACTAAGTTGCAAAATATCACGGAAGAGAGCATGGCGTTCGTGTTGCTTATAAATAATTTAGATAGAGATGTAGTTAACGAAACATCGAATTCAATAAAAACGTTGAAGCCGGGAACTAGATGAAATAATTTGAGAAAATATCTCATAGACACGTACGATTAATTTCAGAAGGAGAGATTTAATAATTTATTCAGAAAGTGCCGGGCAAAGAAAGGAAATTCGTCTAATTTTTTAAGATAAATGCCTGGCGTGGCTAGTAGGAATATAAAAAGAGAAATTATATCGAAGGCGTGGAAATATAACCTTAAACCAAGAATAAAATCGCATCTTATTGGAAAAATAAATTTAGCGAACAAAGAAACCGTGCTAAAAAACGCGGACGAAGTTCATAAGAATAAATGCAAAGAAGATGTCGTCAAACAGTGAGCATTCGTATGATAAACCATGATATAGTAAATAGAGCATGATAAACCATGATATGGTAATAGACCATGATAACTCACACAACATGGAATATTTATGGAAGCTTCCTGGAATATTGGTACGGAAGATTTGGAATATTTTAGGAATCTTCCGTGAAATATTCCTGTAATATTCGTATGTTCATAATTCTTCTTACATTGGAATATTCCATGGAATATTGTTGGAAGATTCCGAAAATATTTGATTGGGAGATTTGGGTCATGTCAGATCTTTTATTGAAACATTTCACGAATCTTGCAGGAATTTTTCATGAAATATTCCGTTGGAACATTCATGGAAGATTTCCAGAATATTGGAACGGAAGATTTGGAACATTTCATAAACCTTTCATGGAATATGCATGGAAGATTTAAGGAATCTTCCATGAAATATTCCATAAAATATTTCGTGTCAGATCTGAAACTTTGAATCTTTCATCGAAATCTTCCAAAAATCTTCCAGGAGCATTTCATGAAAGATAAGAAATTACCCAAACCTTTTATTAACGTATTCTTGAAATTTTTCCATGGAATATCCCAATGTAAGAAGAATCAAGGACATACAAATATTGAAGGAATATTTCATGGAAGATTTCAGAAATATTTCAAATCTTCTGTGCCAATATTCTACGAATCTTCCATAAATATTCCATGGAATATTTTACAATGGATTTCTGAAATTAAATTTTAGTTATAAAATCGCATTTACCTATTCGCTTCGACTGTACACAACAAAGTGCCGACCCTTTGGCTCATATAGTAAGTTAGGTATCGTCCAACTGCTTGGGGATAAAACTCCCATTTGCCGAAGATCTCCCTATCGGCGTCACTGGATATCTCCCGAAACATTCCACGCAACCCTCCAACGAAAGCTTCATGGATTCCTTCTAGAATCTTTCATGCAATATTCCGCTTGAAGATTACTTAAATCTACCTTAATCTTTCTTTGAAATATTTCGTGGAATATTTCTGGAAGATATATGTAATATTTCGCTGTACGATTTTAAAGTTTTTCGGAATCTTCAAGCGAAATATTTATGGAATCTTCCTGAAATCTTTCATGAAATATTATATTGAAAGATTATTTAAATATTTCTGTGAAATATCCGTGGAATATTTCTGGAAGATTTGTGTAATATTCAGCTGTACGATTTTAAAGTTTTTCGTAATCTTTCAGCGAAATATTTATGAAATCTTCCTGAAATCTTATATGCAACATTCCACTGGAAGATTACTTAAATCTTTTATGGAATATTTCGAAAAAGTTTTTGAACATTCTTTTGAAATATTCCATAAATATTTCTGGAAGCTTTCAATGGAAGATTCCAGGGGAATATTTCGAAATATTTGGTAGAGACTTCCTAGAATATGCATGGAAGGTTCTACTGAAATATTCCAGCGGAAGATTTCAAAATATTTCAATGAAATCTTCTATAATGTGTGGGAAACCACATATAGGTAATGTAGATATCGACGCACACGTCGAGGCTATTATTAACAAGACGCTCGGTAAAGTAAGAAATGGATCTAGAAGTGGAAGATGATCTCTATATAGTGAACATGAAAACGGTTATCAAAGCAATGTCAATAATAATAAACGTATTGTGCATAACGCACAAAATATGGAACGAGCGCGTATCGATGTCTTAAATCATGCGATTGGATTAATTAAAAAAAAAAGACACGAATCAGTCTCACCTACGTAAAAAGAGAATGGACAGAAATCGAAATCGCCTACTCGAGGCGTAGAAGATAGAAAAGAAGTAGCAGTGTTAGGAAAGAAAATAAGCAATCACAAAATAATAGAAATCATAGCAAGAACACAGTGTATTTAAACTGCCGATTCGACAAGTAGAGGAGGTAACCTGGTCAGATACAGAAAGCATATGCCTTTATGTTACTGATAAAGTATCTGAAGAAGCATTTTTAGTAGATACGTATGTGGAAGTATCATTAGTGCTGAATAGAAAAAATAGTCAAAAAAAGCAAAATGCGTGAAGTTATATGCTGCAAATAATATGCAATTAGGTACGTATAAAATTATTTATAGGTAATCAGAATTTGGGATTGAAAATGAAATTAAATGAACATTCATTACTGCAGATGTACCATATCCAATGTTAGGTGGTGACGTCATTAAGCATTACCACTTGCTTCCAGATCTGACCCGACGGAGACTGGTGAGTCCGTCGTAGGTATCACTAAAGAAATAGCATACGTTCAGGTATCATTAATGAACTCAGAGAATAGATACGTTGATATAATTGAAAAATTTCCATCTGTCATAGGACTGAAAAGCCTAAGACAAAGAGAAAGATAGACGTATGTATGGTTATGTGTATGGTTATGTGATGCTGATAAAGACCAAATACAGAACCCTGGGATGAAATTAATCTGACTCCGAATAAATTTATCCCCAAGATTTCCAGGAAGATTCAACAACTACAACAAAAGAATTACTTTATAAGTATTTATTTAATTCTTTTCGCCAGCCAACCACTAGTACGCTGTGCACTGTTCTACAAACAGTACACCACTGATCATGATGACTCGTTGCGTAGTCTACACAATCTAGACTAGATTTGCGCTTGCGCATTAACTTGTAACTTTAGCTACGCTGACGCCGCCTAATAGCTATGCTAACACCACATAACTCTCCCTCGAATGTTGACTAGGGAAATTTTGATTATTTTGAACATTTTTATAAAAAAAAAAATACATAAAAATTTGACTAGGAGAAATTGACATGTCTTACATAAGATAATACAGATAAATTTTATATCACAGTGTGATAGCTTTGAGTATTTGTTGGCTTTGAATTTTTTATATCTTAATTAAGAATACAATATTTCATTTTTCGCAATAACATCTTTCAACGCACGCAAATTACAATTTTAAGTATGAAAATCTTACGCTATACTTTAAATTAAAAAAATATTAATGATACAAAGGTTCGATTTTACTTTTTTACATTTTTTTTACATGTATGAATACGCTTACTTTTTAAATACAAGTATATTTACCTTTTGACTGTACAAAAAATTGTTTTCCATTAATTATATGAGGTTTAATTTATTTTAACATTGTAAGAAAGTCAATAACATTGTAATGAAAGGTTTTACTTGTAAATAAAGATTTACTTCTTTAATAAAGGTTTAATTTGTCAGAAAGATTGATTTTTTTTTGTTTTTCTTTTTTTCGTGAGAAAGATTTTTATTTACGTACGCGAAAGAAAACTTTGTTTTTAAGCCTTGTATACTATTTCCAACTGCTCAGGTGTTTGAATCCACCTTATTTTCTTTGAGGAAAAAATTTTGTCTTGTTTGTTTCTTTGTAAAACATTGCATTTATTCAATTTGACATAAACTTTATTATTTAAAGCAAAAATTCTAGTCAAGAAGTCTAAACGTAAGACTTTTGTTTTCTTTTTTCTAAGCAAATTATTTACAGCCAATTTTGTTAATTTTTCTGATTACAATGATTCAAATGTTGGGTTTGAAGAAATGTTATAATTAATATGAAGTGTTTCTAAATCTTTGCAATTATGTAAGTTAATAAAATCTCTGGTAACTACATTTGTTAAATCAAGTTGTTTTACATTCGGTAAACATGCTACCGACGCATTTACGATGTCATCTATGTTACCATTATTTTTTAAACTAACTTTCTCTAATGTATTGGCTAAAAATTCTACATTTTTCTGTACGCATGGTATAATAAAAATTAAATTCTTTCAGTGCGTTTTCACCGTTAAAGACAATCTCTAAAATCCAAGCGTCTTGACCAATGCAATTACAATCTCTTAAAGTTAAACTAGCTAGTGTTTTGTTCTTATTTATATAACTGCGCAGTTCTTCTAATAGGATTTTTTAAATTTAACAATACTTAAAGAGGTAATATTTATAAAGTACTCCAATCTTGATGCTTTCAATCTAATAAAATTATTATTTTGTGCATGAAATCGCACGAGACCCCTGATCCAGAGATCATCGTCGATCCAATCTACAGTTTTGCCTAACCTAAGTTCGTTGACATCGAACCTTTTGGCGACCATCCAGCGTCCATCTACCGGTTACGACGTCGGCTAAATCTAATTTATCCAACTGAATCTTCTTACTGTCCAGCCAGACATTACTCTGAATATAGATGACTTTATTCACTATGGGTGGACTGACCTTAGGGAATCTCATGTTTTTAAACTTGAAATTCCTTGCGTCTGTGCGCATCAGCTGCATACTATTACTAACTTGGTACCTGGATATATGTGAATCAAACTCAGTTATGAGACCATAAAAACAGGTGTTGAAATGAGTTGCTTTGTAAAAATTAAAGAAATCGAGGTCTAGATGTTGGCAAATCATTTCATTCAATAAGTCGTTGGTGGTCGTCCTATAAACGTTTTCTTCAAAAAGTTCTGACTTTGGCTTTTCGTCCATTATTACTGACCCATCCATCCGACCTGTTTCTTCTGACTTAACTTTAATTCTACTGACCGATCTACCTTCATATTTCCAGATCAGCTGATTTTTTGCTGATTTTACTTGGAATTTACATGAGCTAGCTAGTGTCTGGCATTTAATTATGGCAAACCATTGATCTTTCCTTTTTAAAATCTTTTCTATATAAAAATTGTCGAGTCCATTTTTCTCAAAAAAACTTTTCAGTTGATCAATTTTTGGCTCACAGTATAAATTATAAATAAATAGTCTTAAAACTGGAGTTTTATCTTTAAATAAAACAGGAAGTTGTGGTTTGTACGTGTGTGCTTCACGATTAAATATGTTGCTCATACGCATAGATAGCTTGAGCTTTTTAGCTTTTTGAGAATTCTGCAATTCAGTCTTAAATTCTTCCAGCATTACATCTGCCATAAAACAGAAGTGCTTAGCTGATTCACAGCACACATTATACTTGAAATTCACTAGCTGTTTTCGCACTTGCTGAATTTTTTTCATCATCCTAAAAGAATATTTACAACAATTTACAATTGTAAAAGCTATTAGATTCCAAGTCTAATTAACTACGTTTATTTACATGGGCCCCTTAAAACTAATTTTTATTTACTTTTTATCTACTGTACAGCTTTATTATTACTTGCTTTGACCAATCTCAAAAGTATATGTTTTCATCACTCCTTCTGCCAGAGATGGCATGGACTAGCTGATTCCTGCTCAAAGAGGGTGGTGGTCTAATCTGCCTCAAGCCTGATTCGACCCAGCGTTACGAGTCTCCTCACAAGTTCGAGTGAAGTCAAAGTCCATTACAAGCAAATGGTTAGTTTCTGCTCCTGTTACGTAAAAGACATTCCTTAATTCATGATACTGGAGTGTATCATCAATTTTGATCATCCTCATGCACTCCATGAAATATTTAAGGAATTGTGGTACATCGCTGTCTTTAAAACAGCTTGTCAAGAACGTCTTATGATTATCGAACGCTCGTAATTTGCTTGCCAAAACTGCGATTTCGCGATCTCGATTTTCTCCAAGAAGTGTACCACCCAGACATGTTATAAGTACATATAATAAGCTTTCTATGTCACTTTGTGGTGACGTAACATGAACGTGTCTATCACGACTTGGATACATGAGTCTCTCATTATTATTGTCTATTTGCTCGACTTGTTTCCCTTTAATCGGAGAAATTAAGTCTAGACCTACCAAATAGATTTGATTCTTCGTCCTGTTGTCCAAAACCATCTTACTGAGTCTGATATCTGTGTGTACAAATCATGTATGTATTCGATATTACATAATTGTTCAAAAATGGCGAATTTATACTTGTTCTTATTAAATTGATACGATCCAGAGTCTATTAATGCAGGCAATTCTTTAAAGAGCACTCCCTTGTCTCTGATATATCGATCACGATGCTTGGTGGTAGTATAACGTAACATGAATTTTGCCTCATTAGACAATGTGCTGTCTGCTTCGGGTTTTACCTTAATAATCGCAATATGGTCTTATACTATATCTAAGTGACTTAATATAGCCTTGTAAACTCGATGTAGGTCATGTCTATGGATTTCTTTTCCTATATACCACTTTTGACCATCATGAGCCGTGACAAGTTTATTTAGTGGAACAGGTATTAGCTCTTTATGATTAATTTGATCGGGTGTAGGTATGTGATAGGTTGGCACCTCGACCTCCTCACAAAACCTGATCCTTCTTTGACTACTGGTCATTGGTTGTGTTTCCTGGACTTGTGAATCATCATCAGTGTGATGTATTTCGACTACAGCCTGGCTTTTGTCGTTAATATCGACATTAGCGTCGATCTCGTCAGCTACGTAGTGAGCTGGTTTCAACAATTCAATGTTTACTAATTTTTGTTGACCATTAATGTATATTACGACGTCTTTTGCATTTTGTTTCCTTTCTATAATTTTATGTGGACCAGTATATGGTCTATCTAGGCCTGTTTTAATAGCAGTCCATCATTGTTAAAATATATTTAAATTTCCTGCTTTCAGGCAGTGGACCGACTATATCATTGTGCTCATGAGTAAATTTACCCTCTACCGCCTTAAAGTAGTCCAGTATAAGTTTGTTAAGCCGAGTGATTTTCGTTTGCTGACATGATTTGCACCATTTTGAAATGTCTCTTCTCATATTGGGCCAAACGAATTTCCTTCTGACTAAACTTTCCGTGATTTTTGCACTAGGGTGTGCTGATTGATGGAATAAATTAAAAATCTCTTGCCTTAGCTTTCTTGGTACATATGATCTAATAATTTGACCTTGATTTTGAAAGAAATTCATTTTTTGTAGGCGCAATGGGTAATATAAATCTTTGATGATATCCTCCAATTGATCATCATCCCTCTGAGCTTGTGCCAGAATTTGTGAATCTATCACAGGTGGTACACTGAATGTATCCATTTTAGTTAACACCTGAGCAAAGTCAGGGTGATACATTAATTCTGGATTATTCCAGTCAGATACTGTTGGCGAACAGATGCTGTCTATGCGTGACGATGCGCCTGCCACAGGATTTTCGACAACTGCTACATGACAGATTTCACAATCGGATTCCGAGATGTATGCCAGTTGTCTAACTCTCCTTAAGCAATCTCCAACGCATCAACCAGCGGTTTGTGATCTTTGTAGACTTTGAACTTCCTAACGTCTAGGTAATAGTGGAAGTACCTTATCGCTTCATATATTGCTGTCAGCTCTTGGTTGTTAGTATGGTAATTCAACTGTGCTGGTGAAAACTTTCTAGAAAAGAATGCCAGCGGCTGCCATTCACCGTTCTTGAATTGTTCCAAGGCTGCACCCATCGCGACATCTGAGGCGTCCGTACTGATTTGAATCTTAGCTGTTTCATCTGGGAAGGCTAAATAAGACGCATCAACTAATTCTTTCCTGGAGCTTTCGAATGCCTTCTCCAACTTTAGACGTCCATTCAATAAGACGTTTATCCTTTTTTTTCGCATCTCTTATATAGGCATTTAACAGTCTATGATTCTTTGCGGCCTTGGGCAAACTTTTACGATAAAAGTTAATCATTCCCAAAAACCTGCGCATCTCGTCGATGTTTTTAGGTTTTGGGTATTTTTTAATGGCTTCAACTTTTTCCGGTGTTAGCTTATCCCTTTTCATTTATTAAATATCCCAGAAATGTAAGCTCTCTAACATCGAACACACATTTATCTATATCAAGGTGTAGATTGAATTTCTTTAATCTTTTTAAAATCTGCTTAAGGTGTATCTCGTGCTCTTCCTCATTGGCAGAAGCTATTAAAATATCATCTATGTAACACAAAACATTCTTGAGATTTCCCAGAGCTCCGTTCATATAGCGTTGAAAAGATTGTGCAGACGCGCGCCGCCTCACCAAACGTTTCCTACAGATTTACGAAAATCAATTCACTGTGCATTCTACACACATTTTTATACAATAACGCTATGGTAAGATGGCACGCGTAACAAATTTCAAGAATAAAATTTTCACAAAAAAATTATGTTAATAATCATTAATGTTTACGCGTAAAAAAATTTTTTTATTTAATCTCAATCAATCGCAACCGAAAATCTGCATCATTAAAATTCAACGGTTTCTATTCAGAAAAGTTCTTTTCAACCAACGCGTTTCTGAAAAAGATTTTTGGGATGACGTCACATCCTTATTGTGTCATATTAAATTTTATGTTTTTCTGAGCAATTAGAAATTTTACCATTATTATTTACGTGGTGTACCGCACTTAATTTAATTTCAAAATTTAATTTATAAAAAGATATTTTACTTCAATATTTAAAAAGAATTGGTGAATTTCGACTTCGTGTGGTTTTGAGTTAGCGTCCTAAAATGGCGGACTTTTTTAATGCGTCGCAATAATGGCGTCGTTATACAACAACATGAATTCATTAACGATTCTTCACTTCCGGTCTTAGATTTTAACGTTTTTTTTGTATCAAACACTTACGCGCTCGCTCGCACTTCACTATTTAGTTTTATATTTATCTTGATGCTTAATGTCTTGGTTTTTTTTATTCTATATCTTTTTGAAAACGCAATATATTTTCTACTTTTGCTATGCTCGTATATTTTTCTTATTTAATATGTTAAAACGTTTCTCTTTCAAATCAATCTTTCTTTAGTATTTTTTTTCTTTTCGTAAATTTTAACTTTTAAAATATTTTCGCTTAACTTTGACTTTTTGCTTTTAATTCTTTTATTCAAAATATTAATTCAATATTCCCAAGACGTATTTCCAGGAAGGTTCAACAACTAAAACAAAAGAATTACTTTATAAGTATTTATTTAATATTTTTCGCCAGCCAACCGCTAGCACGTTGTGCACTGTTCTACAATCAGTACACCTCTGATTGTGATGACTTATTGCTTAGTCTACACAATCTCTTCGAGCATATATACATAGAGGCAGCATCGTATATGGAAAAGTAGTGGCTATTTCAATGATGATGTGAGCGAGAAAGAAAATAACTACTTACATACTGTCTCTCTGGTGCAGCACTTACGGAAGCGTTACGCGAGATAGATAAGATGTAAGTTAATATTTTCTTTCTCTCTACCTAAAGTTGCCACCACTTTTTTAACACGGCATGCTTCCTCCATAGTATATATGCTCTAAGACACAATCTAGACTAGATTTGCGCTTGCACATTAACTTGTAACTTTAGCTACACAGATGCCGCCTAATAGCTATGCTAACGCCACATGTATATAACACTGTTAAAAATATTCTTAAATTTGACACACATTTGAGATGAAAACGTATCTTAAATTTTAGAAAAAAGTTACTTGAACAGCTTTAATATAAAAAAATATTGAAATCGATGAATAATTATTAAAATTAATAGAGAAATTTTTAAGTTTAAGATAATATCCTGTTGAAAATAATGACGTTTTTCCAGTGCGTCTTTGAAATACGACTTTGAAGACGTCTTTAAAGACGTCTTTGGTCGTGTCTTAGATTGAAACCAAATAAGACGTCATTTTTTTAGTATTCGGGAAAAATAGTAACCAAATTACGTCTTTTTTATAAGTAATAGTACCTTATGCACCAAGTGCGAAAGTACATTGCGCACGCGGTGCATGTACTGTTTGATAACACTCGGGGCGTAAAATAGTCATTTCATGCCCGCAAAGCAGTGCGTAAAATGACCATTTTACGCCTTAAGTGTTATAAAATAATTACAAAGACGTATTTTTCCAATAAATACGCATAGCAAAAGACGTAAATTTTCGAAAAAAATTCTTTATTTAAAACTAATGACGTCTTCGCTGTTGAAAATAATGACATCTTCCTAAGACGTCTTAGAAAGACATTTTTAAATGACGTCTTTGAAGACGTATTAAGAAGACGCTATTATTTTCTACAGGGTTTTCTAAACATTGAAAAAATGACGTCTTTTTTGTTCCACTGTAAGACAAACCAAAGACGTCTTTGAAAGACGTCATTTTCTCCAAATTTAAGAAAAAAACGTCGTTTTTCATGAATTATGTCATTCAAAAATGACTTTATATGATAAACGTTTTCCATTTTAAGGAAAAATCAAAACCGAGGTAAACCTCGTAGTTTAAACTCTTTGAAAAACGAAGAGCATTTGCGTGTTACATCACAACGTATCTTTTATATTACTTTTTAATTTATAATTTCTAAATATCTTTTTCTTAACATGATATTGATGAACTAATTAAACAGTCATCGAACAATAAAAGAATGTGTTAACCTAAGCAGTAAAGAAACTTTAAGTTGATATTAAGCAATGAAATTCGTTGACTTCGAAATTATTAAATCATAAAACAAGCAAGATCCACTTATTACTTAATGAAATTATGTCAAGATAAATCTTATAAAAGCCGACTGAAATTAACGACAGTGGGCACTACCCCAGGATCATCGTTGGTACAAAGTCGTAAATCCTGTAACTCGAATTTAAAATTCAAATTCAAATTCAAATTCAAATAAAGTTATTGTATTCAATATTAATTATTTTTACAAGTGTCAATAAATATCTTAAAAGTTTCTTATATTTTACTCGAGTCTTATTTCAAATCGTGCCTATATCTATTCTTTGTCTGTCTGTATCCAGCCTTCATCTACTTGAATCAATCAAGGTAAGAATATTCAATTTATATATTCTCTATTCAAGTACTCTAAATAAATATTATTCAATATATTTCAATTGTGAGAAAGGTTTACTCAATTAAATATTGGTGGAGTTCATTTCACCACTAGATTATACATATATTTATCTTTCATAATTATAATTTAATTATTAATTTAATTATTCCGAATTAATTCAAATTCATATTTAAAATAATACAAAAATATTCAACATAATAAAATTATACACTTTTATTTAGTCCTGGTGAAAGCCAGGACTTAACATTTTGGTTCCGGTACAAATTAGTTTGACCGTAACATTTTGGTTCCGGTACAAACTTTTTAATTGAGGAATCGTATTGAATATATTGAGGGATCATTAGAGAAAATTATATATATATATATATATATATATATATATATATATATATACAAAGTGCATAAAAATATATATGAAGGACCAATCATAAATACAGTGTTTAAAAGTGAATTAAGAAAACGCACAAGTGCGTCAAATAAAATATTATATTTCCAAGGGCACAATAAATATTATACGCAAAATAGCGTCCATTGAATAAATTATTTATACGCGAAGTGCAATATTTAAAGCGAAAAGCGTCATTAAAAATAAACACAAAGTGTGTCATTAAATATTAATAGTGTTATCTAAAACAAATAAATATATATACGCGAAGTGCATTATTAGCGAATTGCGTCAATTAATAAAAATATATATATTGTATTTAAATACATATATCATACGCATAGTGCGTAATTAAAATATACAATCGTGAAGTGCGTGATTAAACATTATATTCAATTAAAATAATTGAATAAATAAGTTCAAACATTCTTAAAAATTGTAAAACATTTTTCATTTTTTAACAATTATCTTAAAAAGTTTCTTGCATCGATTTTATAATATCAGCAATCTGATACATTAACGATTCATTAAAATCGTAAAAATAACATAATTTTCAATACATAGTTTTGAAAGTGAAATACGTTTCGGTGAATAAAAGAAAACCTGACTCAACATTAAATATTGGAAGTCAGAACAAAACAGCATTTAAAAAAATAGACGCTGGTAATCAAATAACTCTAAAGAGTATCGAACTCATAAAAATTTTGACCCAGCAAAATTACCGTGTGACATACTCGCGGATATTTTCAACAACAGTAGGTCAAAGAAAGAAAAGAATTTAAAGCAAAAGTCAGCATTTTTATCTATTTTTAAAGTAGGTTAGTGTCAAAGAAATTTTAAATGCATTATTTTTGGTTAACAAACGATATTTAAAAATATAATTATTAATATTTATAAAATAATATTTCTTATTTTTTTATTTTCGTGTTATGTGATCTTTATTGGAAAATAAATAATGAATATTACCAATGAGTAGAATAAATTTTAAAGAGCTATCGGATAATTTAAAAGAAGAGAAAACACAGCGTTTATTATCATACTCTAAATTAGAATTATTTGAAATTTGTCGAAAATTTGAAATATCTACTAAAGAGAACGAAAATATTAATGCTATTCGCGATAGAATCAGAAAATATAGGAAACAAGCAGTTTCAAGAGAGCAAGAAAAAAAGGAAAAACGTATCTACGAAAATATCAATCCATTTCGCAAAAGTACAAAAGTTGCACGTTCTCCAAATAAAACGTTAGACACAACAGTTGAAAATAATACCTCAAATTTAACGAATATTTCACAAGAAACAATCGAAAATAATACCGCAGATCTAACAGAGGACATAAATATTCCACAAGAAACAAGTGAAAATAATAGTCCAAATACAAGCTGTACAGATATTTTAAACAAACAGAATACACCATTAAGTAAATCTACAGGAACAATTCCAAAAATAATTTGCAAAAGTACTAAAACAACACAAAAAAATAATCTACAAGACAGTTTTTTAGACAAATATACTTTAACGAGAGACGTGACGCTTTATTCTGAAAATAATACAACAGCAGACGGAATATTTAACGATACGGGAAATTTATCTATCAAACAAGAAAGTTATCAATATATAGACGAAGAGAATATTCTTGTGGGAAATAATAACAATTTGATTGTCGAAATTAGAAACTTACAGGATAATACAAACATGGCAAATACATTAGGATACTCACTGAAAGAAATTTCAAGATCAGTACCTGAATTTGATGGAAAAAATATACCTTTAGAAGATTATATAAAAAAATTAGAAATTGCAAAAGATATGTTAAGTGAAGAAGAACAATCGAAATTTATGAACTATTTAAGATTTAAGGTATCAGGAACAATTCGTACTGCTATAAAGGGTAGTAGAATTGAAACTATAGAAGAATTTATTAAATTCATAAAAAGATTATATCCAGAGATTGATAATTTACACTCCTTATATGCAAAATGAGAACGAATTCAACAAGCAAAGCATGAATCAGTGGTCGATTACATAGAAAAAATAACAAAATTAAGTTCAAAAATAACAGATAAAAAGAAAAAAGAAAACAGCATAACAAGAGATGCTTTACAACGTTTTAATGATGAACTGGATGCAAATACATTAAAATATTTTAAATAAGGTTTAAATAGTGAAATTAGATATGCATTAGGAGAAGTCCAGGATTTTTCACAAGCAACTAAAAAAGCAATAAAAATAGAAAAAAATTTGGAAAAATATAAAGATATTAGAACACAATCGGATCAAAATACAAAAAAAATTATGGTTAGTGATATCTTTGAAAAATCACCGAAACAAGTAACATGCTGCCAAATATGTAAAGATATAGGTCATGAGGCGTTATGTTGCAATATTGCAAGTTGTGTATATTGTAAAGAACCAACGCACTCGATATATCAGTGCACTAATACAAAAGATAAAATAAAATTAATATGCAAATTTTGTAATCAACTAGGACATTCAAGAGGTATGTGACATCCCATGGAACTAAACCCTTATAAATTGTTAAATGAATTATATTAAAGATTGGAATTATTCATTAATCTATTTTTTTATTACATTTATTACATATATGGAAAAGTAGTTCTATGCGATGTCCCGAGTCAGCATTCTTAAAAATTGCGAAAAATTCAAAAGTAAAGAAGAGACGGAGAAGAAAGTACAAGAATTCATTGGTAAGCAAGCCAATGAACTCTAAAACAATCGGACAATTTTCTGTTCTAGAAATCTCAGCTGCATGTCAGGTTTTGATTGGATTTTGCATCTCTCGATCGCCCGGCGCAAGGCAATAAAAACAGCCTCCTACGTCACTCTTGGCCTTTTGTCATAATACGATAGCAACCGCCAAAGTCGGCTCTGCTGGTCCGCTGAGATAAAGTCAGTGTTAGTTTTTTTTAAATCAGTTTATTTATCATAAAATTCATTAGGAAGTAGCTTAGAAACCTACTTCGCTAATAGAAAAAATTATAATATAGAAAATATAAAACTAAAATTTTTGCATTTAAATAAATAAATATTTTGCAAAATTTAAATAAATAAATATTTAGTGAAAAGGACAAGCAAGTGCAAGTGACGACATAAACGCATAAATTAGCTGAGCGCTAGACGACCGAGAGTTGAAGAATCTAACCTAATCTGGCCACGGATAACTTAACCGTGTAGGAATAAGTTAATTTAAGCGGAGATTAAAGGACGGAACTTCAAGGGATACATTTATATATCTTCTCCCTCTCTTCTTGGAATATTTAATCGTAAGAAAATTTATTATATTTAATAAATGACAACGTGTGTATTAATTATTAAATAAAAATAAAAGAATACACAAAAAGAGAAATTTATTTAAGTAATTAAAACTTGATATTAACTTTCATAAAAATTTGGTTATTCTAAAACTAAATTAGAATTCAATTTTAATAAATATATAGTTGAAAGATGAGAGGTAAGTCCTGGGACTACAAACTGGTTCCCAGTAAAAAGAAATTTATTTCTTTTTGTGAACTCAACGACCGAACCAAATCGTATAGGACGTAACAAATGGCATCCCTTGTGGGGAACCAGTAAGACCTTTCGCCTGTTAAAGAAATTTTATAAATTATAACTTAATTATAATAAATAATACTTATTTAAAATAAATAGAAAATTTACAATTTTGCCATATATAACTGGTATATAAAGAAATAACAAGTTATATATATTTAAAAAAAATATATACATTATTATTTTATTTGAGATAAAAATTTTTCTTTTTATGAATCAATCTGAATTTTTGGCTAAATTCATAAATTATATAGCTGAAAGGCTACATTTATGAAATACTTGGAGCGCTGCAAGGCATGAAAAGTTTATTAGCATCCAAAAATCTGGATTTCCTTTCTTTTGAGTCAACATTTATAAGATTTCTAGCTGCAAGGCTGAACTTATAAATGCCTTAATTGCCGAAAGGTAAGAAAAAGGTATTGACGATAAAGAAAGGTTTCATAAAATAAAGAAATTCAATATTAAAATATATAAAATAATAATAAAACATTTTTGTTTCAATTGTACGGTCAACGACCATCTACAAGTCAAAAGTTAAGAGTCAGCATAATCTCACAACTTGTGTGTTTCTATCGTTTACCTTTAAATTAATAAAGTAAATTTTCGTTTCCTTTTTAATAAAACTTTAAAATCTTTTAAAACATTTTATTTAATAAACTTGATATTTTAATAATTAATAACTAACTCTAATGTGTTTTTTTTTATTATTATAACTCGAAATTTATAACAGATACTACAAATAAAAAAATTACATACGTACGACTTCGCGACGTTAAAAGTCAAACAGCAAAACGCTAAGTCAGCGTTTCACTGACCCAGATTCATAAAGTAACTTGAATAAAAATTCTTTTGACGGAATTTATATTAAACTTTAATAAAATATAACCTTTATGACAACCAAATAAAAATTACAATATAATAATTAATATAAATTTAAAGTTTAATACAGATAAAGCGAGCAAATAATTATATTATATTACAACAGTTATTATTCGACACATATTATTATATTGAGTTATATGATTATATACATATAATATAACATATTATTATCAAGTTAATCTCTGTGGTAACAAAAATTTTAAATATCAAATAAAAATTTAATTTTTTTTTTTGCATCCCATCTTAAGATATCTAATAATATACAATAATCAAAATTTTCATCATGACAAATAAGCAAGAGATAATGGAAATTCAAGCCTCTGGAGAAAGATATTTAATCATTTCAATTAACTACTTCCAAATTCTACGAATGGGAAAATAGGGTAAAAGAATCAACGAAATGCATGAATAGAAATTATTCAGAATCGAAACATGGCCTTTTACCAAGATTTGAATGACATCAATTTTCTATCTCAGACTCACAAAGGCCGTACCCATTCGGACATCAACAATTTCTATCACCTCAACCTTATTTCTATCCTCCTAGGTTTCCTTATTACCCTCCTTATCCTCATTATCCTCCTTATCCAATAAGTCCTAAAATTCTATCCGAAGTATCGAATACCTATCAATCACAAACTTGCGACTCTGAAGATTTACTTACAACCCAACAATCGTACCATCACGAGAGTAACCTAAGTTATAAATGCTCGCAAAGAGAACGTATCGATGAAAAATATCTAATCGATTCAACGAACAAAAGTTCTATGTACGGAAACAAAAGCGCACACCGTATACAGAAATCTAAACGTCCTGTAATATGTTCAAAAGTCTCAGCTCTAAAGAACGAAGAAGAAACCTTCGCACTATACTCGGCTGCTAGTATCAACGCCGTAAAAGGTAGTGCCCTTAAGGATAACATTATCATCAACTCTAAAAAGGCAACAACAGTATCAGATATATCTTCAACACCTATAGAAACACTAGGCACTGTAGAATTAGAAATACTCGGATTTATCCATGTATTTCACGTCTTACCACCTACAACATCATTCTCACAACATGCCATACTGGGCTTACCATATTTCGAAAAGGAACGTCCCGCGATTTGCTACAGATCTAGAACTCTCATAATAAATAGCAGTCCGATTGATCTAATACCTTTCCTCAAAGGAACCCAATTACAGTTTAATAACAAGCGCATGGGAGAAATTATAAACCGAAATTCTTGTGTAACACAAACTAACACCGATACCAAACGAAGAAAGGTAAAGATAATGAAACCACAAATAAATTTTACGCACGAATCCCAATTGAATTATGAAGACATAGAAACTTTCTGCAATTGTTCTGATTCAAAAGAACAGAAAGCCCTGACATATTATTTAGAAAAATTAAAGAATTATAAGGTAATCAACAAAAAATCAGCTAATTTATTAAACGATGCATTTATAGTAAAGTCTGCACAAGAATCTCAGATACAGTATGAAACAATGGAAATATTTTATGTATCTGATCGTGATTTTGAACGTATAGAAAACATTACTGAAACAGAAGATCTGAAGAGCGCAGAAGTACATTACGGGAATGTTGTCGATGATACTACTACCCAATTCATGCAACCTCAAACATTAGAAAAATTAAAAATTTCAACTAATTCAAAATTTAGCGCATGCTTAAAAGTTGGCCTGAAAACTCATAATAAATTAAAAAAATTTTTTAAATACAAAGATGTCAACCAAAAATTTCCGACCAGAATTAAAAAATCTTTTACTATTAAAAGAATAATTAAAACTAAAAATAAACTTAATAAAATTAAAATTATATCAAAAAACGTTCATAAGCGCAATATAATTAATTGTCGGTTAAATTTACTAAAATTATAGAGTTTACTCAAGGACCGAAGAACCAATTACGTGAGTTCAAAACCAGTCTATAAGGAAAAATGTACCAGGTCCGGTCAAGCCGAACCCACGGCCTCTGAAAGACTATCAGACTCCTTGGAAACATCAAACTCAGGCCACGAAATATCAAAATTTTCTTATATGAGTCAAAAAAATGATTTCAAAACCTATTTAGAATTTTACCGAAAACCTGAGGGGGAAGGCAGAGAATACGAAATTGAACACTCCGAATGGAATAACTATCAACTCGCCTTCATCGATTAAACAGACAACAAGATAAAATACAAGCTTTACCTGACGCCGAAAGAAACAAATAGTACTATACATTTGGAAAACCCTCAAGAAAATACTTCTCTCTTTTTAAAAAAAAATGTCAACGAAGTAGAGTCTCTTGAGATGCAAGATAAGGAAAAATACAGAAGGGTATTAAAAACTTGCCCAACACTAACGGGATTAACAAAAATACTACCATACATCTCATTTGTAAAATACAACATCAATCGTATGGCCTGTGATTGGAGAATAGCCATCTCACTCATTTATTAACCTTTTATTAATACGTTGAACCTCAAATTGCATAATTTCATTTTTTTTCCATTTTTTTTTATTTTAAATTTATTATTTATTCGTAATTTTGAAACGTCTAATTTTATTTTATATTATGTTTTGAGAATATACAAAAATCACTTTAGCATAGATTTTATTCTGAATAACGTGAAGTTTTTTATAATCTCTATTATTTTTACTAAAATAATTCTTTTATATTTTTGATGGTGTATTTAACAAGGATTTTATGCATATAAATATAAAATTATATATATAAAGTCTTTGTATGTGAGATATGCATAATTACTTATGGGTATAAACAAAGGGTTAAACATAGATTACAAATAATTTTTCCCTCTCCTATGATTAAAATATTAAACTCTTAAGACTAACGCTTCATCATCAACACTACTATTTTATACTAAAGTTATGGTCATATATTTTAAATTTAATTTTAATCTACTTATTAAATTATTTGAGAAATCAATGTTTTTCTTAATATAATAAGAGTATATTCATCAATTTTTTTTTCTCCTCTTGGACGTAAACAAAAGCAGACAATAGATTGCAGTCAAGGAGTTCGATTTTTAATAGCACAACCTACTGCATCGACAATTAATTTCTTAATAAAAATAATTCATTTGAAATCCTTTATTTTTTTTTCATAAAATTTAACACTGTACATATACGTATATACCTTCACTTATACATACATGAGATAGTTATATAAAATAGATATTCATTTAATATGATTGTTGCAAAATATAATACATTTAAATAAAATTTTTAAATTCAAAAATTATTAAATCTAATATAATGAAAGTTAGATTTAATTATTTATTTGCAAATTTTAATAAAAATTAATTGTGTAAAATTTATGATTTTCTTTTCCAGAACTCTTTTTGTTTTGAAATTCTTTATTTTGGGTTGTTCTTGGACATAAGTAGAAATGAAATTTAATAAAATAGAATTTTTAATCATAAATCGTGAACTTGTTTTATCATGCTAAAGAGTAATCTCTTGATGCAAAACTCATATCTTTGTATTATCCTCACTATTAATCATCAATATACAGATTTTAACAAATTATTGGTTTGATATAAAATATATGAATATTTGCATGATTCATTAACTAACAATAGTAAGTAATTATTTACTCAATGACATCCTAAATTTTCTTTTCTTTATTCTACAATAGTACTAGTATGACTTTAATTTTACTTAATTTCAAGTAATTTGTTGAGTAGTTGACAAGTTAATTTTACAAAAATTAACTTGTCAAAATCAATCTGATACTTAGCTCAAAACACAATTTTATTATATAAATATATATAGTAGAAAAGCATTTTGTAATTTTAATAGTTACTTTTAAAGTAAATATGCTAAATTTTTATTATTTATTATTTTCATTCTAGTAAATAATAAATTATTATTCTAAGATTTTTATTTTTAAAGTCAAAATAAATTGAAACATTAGGACAATAATTTTCCTTCGATTAAAACAAATACTGAACTAAATCCTTTGTGTATTGATTAAACTAAATTTACTCATAACTCAAGTTGAGATTAACCAGATGATCATCAAACTTAACAAATTTAATTGTTTTAATAAAACAATAATTTTTTTTTATTATTATTGCTGAAGAAATGCATACAATATATATGCGTATACATTTAAACGCACATATATGTATATGTTTATATATACGAGTAAACTTGTACAATTAACAACATTTTAGAACGAGTCTTTATAATAATAAACTAATTATTATCATAAGGATTAAACAAATAGTAATTCGAATAAGAAAACACTCCTATGCTTTCCTGATATCTTCACCTTCAAACACCCCAACTTGTGAATACCTTCTTCACACTATCCAAGGAATTAGATTCAGAAACCACTATTGAATTGAAGAAATTAACACAAAATAACGACATAATTTCACTAAAGGAAATAGAAACAAAATTTAAAGAAATAGCCACACGCCACCACGAACGGAACCGTACTTACACATACATAGCCACAGGATTTTTTTTACAAACTCAATAATAGGAACATCAATATTCATTCTCATCTGGAAATGTAAATCCTTGAAATGTAAACAACGAACACAACACAATCGAAAAATAAATAGTATATATAGAATTGCAAGAATATTCTTTAAAACAACCAGAATCAAATCGCCATACTACTTACGTGACCTTACAACCTCTTCAACAAAACCACTCCAACCATCAGATACTGGAAATCTCCGAACTTTCTAACCTGTGCAATCAAAACACAGAGGTCACACCTCATGAAAATCGAACTCTAGAACGATCTTTCTCTGCAGCCTCCCTGGATGCTGATTTACCACTGCAAAACATCACCTACGCCTGACCTTAATAGAAGCAACCACGTAACGATTCAATCATCACTTTTTAAAGAAGATTTCAAATAAACATTCAAGAACTTGAATCATTAACTTGAAACATTAAATTTAATATTTTATATACTATAACAATATTTTTTTTTTTTTTTTAATTTAACTCACATGAAGTTTTGTAATATTATAAGCACCGATACTATATACATTCCAAAACCTTACAAATTAACGACAATCTAAAATCAAAATAATTATAAAATAATTGAATGGTATATTTTCTTGTAATTGATACTGTATTTCTTTCAGTGACCTTTACAAACAAAAAAAAGAAAAAAATTTTTTTTGCAATTATTACATTTATTTGAAAATTTTCTCATCTTCAATTTACTTTTTCTTTTCTACTGAAACAAATACAATATTAAAATTGTTCCCAGCCGTTGTATATAATTTTAATTTAACGATTACAAACCAAAAAAAAAAAAAAAATATAAATACTACTACCTATACATCCATATTTAACCAATGTGTTTTTTTTATTATAGAAACTATAGTTATAGGGTAACCAAAATAAAACAGCTAAATTATGACTCAATTCCCAAATATCTCGAAAATCTTTTTTTGTTTATATATACTACATCTGTAAAATTCGGTCCGTTCTACAACTCTCACGCTGATTGTCGGGACGACAATCGACCTGAGGGGCAAGGTGTGACATCCCATGGAACTAAACCCTTATAAATTGTTAAATGAATTATTATTCATTAATCTATTTTTTTATTACATTTATTACATATATGGAAAAGTAGTTCTATGCGATGTCCCGAGTCAGCATTCTTAAAAATTGCGAAAACTTCAAAAGTAAAGAAGAGACGGAGAAGAAAGTACAAGAATTCATTGGTAAGCAAGCCAATGAACTCTAAAACAATCGGACGATTTTCTGTTCTGGAAATCTCAGCTGCATGTCAGGTTTTGATTGGATTTTCCATCTCTCGATCGCCCGGCGCAAGGAAATAAAAACAGCCTCCTACGTCACTCTTGGCCCTTTGTCATAATACGATAGCAACCGCCAAAGTCGGCTCTGCTGGTCCGCTGAGATAAAGTCAGTGTTAGTTTTTTTTAAATCAGTTTATTTATCATAAAATTCATTAGGAAGTAGCTTAGAAACCTACTTCGCTAATAGAAAAAATTATAACATAGAAAATATAAAACTAAAATTTTTGCATTTAAATAAATAAATATTTTGCAAAATTTAAATAAATAAATATTTAGTGAAAAGGACAAGCAAGTGCAAGTGACGACATAAACGTATAAATTAGCTGAGCGCTAGACGACCAAGAGTTGAAGAATCTAACCTAATCTGGCCACGGATAACTTAACCGTGTAGGAATAAGTTAATTTAAGCGGAGATTAAAGGACGGAACTTCAAGGGATACATTTATATATCTTCTCCCTCACTTCTTGGAATATTTAATCGTAAGAAAAATTATTATATTTAATAAATGACAACATGTGTATTAATTATTAAATAAAAATAAAAGAAAACACAAAAAGAGAAATTTATTTAAGTAATTAAAACTTGATATTAACTTTCATAAAAATTTGGTTATTCTAAAACTAAATTAGAATTCAATTTTAATAAATATATAGTTAAAAGGTGAGAGGTAAGTCCTGGGACTAAAAACTGGTTCCCAATAAAAAGAAATTTATTTCTTTTTGTAAACTCAACGACCGAACCAAATCCGGTCGAAACAGGTATGTGTACACTTTTAGATAACAATGAACAATATTGTCAATACTGCCAAGAAAATACTCATCAAGTAAGTCGTTATCCGATTATAAAAAAATATGAATTATGCTGGAAATGCAAAAAGAACGGACACAATGCTGAATCATGTAATCAAATTGAAGAAAAGATTAATATACCCACACAAACTTGTGACATTTGTAATCAGAATCACAGCACTACAAATTGCGAAAAATTCAAGATATTTGTAAATCAAATTAAATCAGATGATCAAATAAGATGCCAATTATGTGACAGATGGGATCACTCGGTAAGAGACTGCAGGAATAATTATAATGGAAATAATCGATATAATAATGAATATGGACAAAGAGGTCAACATAAATTTTGTAGATACTGTAAAACTAAAGGACATAATATAGAGCAATGCAAGGAACGAGATTATCAAAATAAAAAACCTCAAAACAATAATCAAAATATACAATGTCCATATTGTAAAAAATTAGGACACTCACTTGATACATGTTTCACAATTAAAAATTTAGAAAGAAAGCAAGAAAAATTTTGCACATTATGCAAAAAAACCAATCATACAAATGAACAATGTCAATCAAAAATAACTGAATCAAATAATGCACAGGGAAACGCTTAGACTCATCTTGGAGAGAGCGAACAAGAGGAGTTACAATACAAAAGTCGCTCAATAATTATGAAGACATTCAATATTTTTCAAGAGAACACAAAATTGATTATGAATTGGAAACATGTGACACATTTGAGAATATCGATATAAATAATTTAAGTGTTACATTAAACTGTAGTATAGAGAAAGAAATGCTATACGATCCTATAGAATTCAAACCACAGGTGAAAAATGACTCAAAATTAGTAATAATACATGAAAACAAATCCAAAAATATAAACAATATAAATAAAGAAACTGAAATAAGTAATTCTGAAAATGATGTAGATAAAAATATACCAATTTACGTATTTATACTAGGGGATACACTACAATTTATTGAAATAAAAAATCCATTTAAAGACGATGTATGTAAATTATTAATACACGGAGAGAAAAATCATGTTATTTTCCTATGATAAATTTAACACGTTAAAATTAAATGATTCTTCATGTAAGATTCTCATGAAATCAACTTAATTTAACCAGAATAGATCCTAACTGAAAACGCTATAGGCGCCATGATATTATCCTTTGGACAGCAGCTATAATTACTAAGAGCGCTAAGTGAATATAACCAGTTAGTCGATCCTGTGATATTCACTTACCGCTCACGGGATTTTTACGTGGCACTCAAGTAAATTCAATGGTGGCGTGACCAACCAAGTAGCGCGTGCTTTGCAGGTAGTGGGGAGAGAGAGCGAGAGTAACCAAAATACAATCTTGTTATGATGGTAAAATAGCAATTTTTTAAATAAATTAATGAGTGTTAAATAATTAATATTACCTTCGAAACTATTAGAAATAAATTTTAAACTCAAAATTTAATTATTTTAAACAACTGGGGGACAGATAAGCATGTATCATTTCGCACCAGACATATCTCAAAGCAGGTTTAGCCTAGTGCGTAACGTTCGTGCTTTTCTTTTTGGGTGCGCGAGTTCAACTCTCGGTCAAGACCACTTTTTTCATTATTTTAATATTTTTTATTAATTATTTTATTTATATTTTCTTTTTTCTAATATTAAAATCTAATTAAATATGCTCATTTTTTTAATTAATATTTTTTTAAAATAAATTATTTCTTATACGTAATAATTAAAAATATTAATAAATGAATAACAATTATATTTATAATACTTCAGTTAAACTTTGTCTTCATAAATATATATGTGTGTGTATTAATGTATAATATAAACTATAACATAAATGAATTAATACTATAGACTAATTTATTTATTATGTCAATTTTATAAATTACATTATGAATAAATTAAATTATAGTATTATAAATCACTATTATTTATTTATTAACTATTTGAATTATTACGTATAAGAAATAATTTATTTAAAAAAAATATTAATTAAAAAAATGAGCATACTTAATTTAATTTTAATATTAGAATAAAGAAAGTATAAATTAAATAATTAATAAAAAATATTAATATAATAAAAAAAGTGGTCTTGACCGAGAGTTGAACTCGCACACCCAAAAAGAAAAGCACGAACGTTATGCACTAGGCTAAACCTGCTTTGAGATACGTTTGGTGCGAAATGATACATGCTTATCTGCCCCCCAGTTGTTTAAAATAATTAAATTTTGAGTTTAAAATTTATTCCTAATAGTTTCAAAGGTAATATTGATAATTTAGTATTTATTAATTTTTTAAAAATATATATATTGCTGTTTTACCATCATAATAAGATTGTATTTTGGTTACTCTCTCTCTCCCCACTACCTGCAAAGCACGCGCTACTCGGTTGGTCACGCCACCATTGAATTCACTTGAGTGCCACGTGAAAATCCCGTGAGTCGCAAGTAATTTTAACATGATGCATCGCCACGTTCATTCTCCTGGCAGCTCACGTAATTTTAAGTTGACCATCAAGAAAAAATAACATCTTTTGTATCTGATTTTAAGATGGATACCAATCATCTATTAAAAACATGAGTATCATCAAAAAATCACTTGTTTCTTCGATAATATTCAGTGAAGAAATATCATGTAATAATCACTTGAAATTTCATGGAATAATAACATGATTTTTCTCTCAGTGTAGATACAGGTGCTCAACTTAATATAATAAAAGAAAAATTAGTACCACCTAATTCTATTAATAAAAATATTAAAATATTGAAGCGGGCTTGACATTTTTCACGGTCGCCAGGTAACATTCTAATTACCGAATTTAAATTTACTTCATTAATTAAATCTATTACATGCATATACAAGGTGCATACAACAATATTATCAAAGAAAATTATATTTATCGACGATCTCCTTCAGTGCAATACTCTTGGAGATGCGATAGTTTATAATTTTCTTTACGTGTGGAGAGGGTAATATTGTTAATAGGAGGTCACGTATCTCTGTCCTTTTCTACCCAAAAAAATGATTTTTTTATAAAAACTAATAACTTTATCAAAAAATGAAGAGAAAGCCGCATCTTGTATCAAAAAAAGCAATATTTTCTTTGATGAGAAAAAATTAATTTTATTACTTCGTTCTCAAGAAAACCTTGAAAAACCAAATTGTCCACCCTAACCTCTATGTTTTAAGTTTTTCAAGGTATTCTTGAGAACGAAGCAATAAAATTAATTTTTTCTTATCAAAGAAAATATTGCTTTTTTTATTACGAGATGCGGCTTTCTCTTCATTTTTTGCTAAAGTTGTTAGTTTGTGTAAAAAATTCAATTCTTTGATTAGAAAAGGACAGAGATACGTGACCTCCTCTTAAAAGTTATTATCGACGACTCCGTTGAGTGCAATACTCTAAAAGTGCGATAATGAACGTTTTTATTATATGAAAAATGCAGAAAAGTGTTTAAATCGACGACATCTTTGAGTGCAATACTCTTAAATGTACGATAAATAACACTTTTATTTAATGACATATGACTAAATAAATTATTATCGACGACATATCCAAGTGCAATACTTTTCAATGTGCGATAATTAATTTATTTACTTATTCTATGACAAATAATGTATGAAATGAGATGAGTTGTACTATTCTAAATGAACTGTAACATAGTCTCATTTAAACTTGAATCTTTTGTCTTTTATTGATTAAAGAAATTTATATTTTATACATTTAACAACATGATGTAAATTTTAACACAGAGTGCTAAGGTCTTATGCCTTTGACGGTATAAGATCGAATGAATATAGAATCCATGTTAGATGTTACATGGTCGAACATCTAAAAGATAATGAGAAAGCTTGCTTGGATTCACGCTCTTTTATATTATTTCATAAACCTTCTATGAGGTTCTATTTCTTATTGGAGAATTATATTTTAGGAAATAGAATGTTCCATAACATTTATTTTATATATTTACAAAAGAAACATTTAATTAAGATAAATATATTAGTAAAAGAAACATTCTATTTCCTTTACATTTCAAAAGGCTATTTTTTATAGTTAATTTTATTATTTATTAATTAAAAAAACTAATTTTTTAATTTATATCTTTAAACTTTAAATAGAGTAATCATTTTTATACATATTATATAAATATAATGTTCTATTTATATATACACAATTATTTTAGAAAGTTATATTTTATTATTAACAATTAAATATTGATAATACTTCTTGTTAAAAGAAACAGAACATTCTATTTCTATAATCATTTTACTATATCTATATATATACATTTTGAGTTATCTTATCGGCCTCAGTAGGTAACTAAGAAGTCCTACTTATACTTTATATGTAATTTAAATTTATTATTACAGAAAATCATTCTATTTTATAGATAATGACAAATTATTTATGAAATATTTATATTAAGTTAAATAATTCTATTCAAAATTAATATGAGCCGTTACAATATATTTATCAGGAATTTCAAATGCACCTATGAAAACATGTGGTATAGTTAATTTTCCTATAAACAAATCACAAACAAATTTTCATGTAGCGTCGGAAAATTTTTCGATACCCTATGACGGAATATTAGGTATAAATGTTTTAAAAGAAAATAAATTAATTAGATTCTACTGATAAATAAAATAAATTAAGATTGGATGAAGGATATTTAGAAATAAATGGAAAAAAATATTACATTCAAACAGACTATAAAGATGAGCAAAATTCAAGTTTAAATTTATGTATACAAAACAATGAAAAAAATGACGCAGCAGTTACTAACACATTTCAATTATTGAATTATATCACGCTTATGCAAGATACTAAACACATATCTTCGATTTCGCAATTTTTACAAAATAAAAATGAAAACATTAAAAATCTTATGAAAGATATTAATTGTATTTTAGAAAAAAATCAATTTAAAGATGAACAAGATATAAATTATTATAAATTCCTCTTAAAACTACAAGATAATACAAATTTTAATATTGAAAATAAAGATAAACAATTTCTTACTTATTTTATTGAAGAAGATATAGTAATATCAAATATGCAGAAAAAGGAACTAGAAGAGACTATAACACATGAAAATATAAATCATATGTGTGAAGAAAATATCGATCGTAAAGAAAAATCATCAAATAAAATAATTTTGAATCATTTAAACGAAGAAAATAAACAAAGTATAAATGATCTAATTATACAAAATGAAGATATATTTTGGCTTGAAGGAGAAAAAATGAGAAAATTTAATTTAGAATATCATGAAATAAATTTAACAGATAATAGACCAATATACGTTAAACAATTTCCGTTGCCATACAAACACAGAAATTAATCGACAATGATTTAATAAGACCTTCTAAAAGTGCTTATAATGCACCAGCATTTGTAGTAAAAAAGAAGCCTGGTAATGATGGAAAACCAAGATGGCGTTTAGTCATAGATTATAGAAAATTAAATGAAAAAACTATACCCGAATCATACATAATACCATCTATAACAGAAATTTTCGATGATTTAGGTGGAAATAAATATTTTACAACTGTAGATATGGTTTCGGCCTTTCATTGGGTACCAATGAGAGAATCTGATATTCATAAAATAGCTTTTAGCGTAAATCCCTTAGGAAGATTTGAATTTAAAGTTTTACCTTTTGGTTTAACTAATTCTCCACGAACATTTATGAGAGTTGCCAATAATGCTCTTGGCGAAGTTATAAGTAAAAGAATATGTCATGTGTACATTGATGACATAATAATAGCTGCTAAATCAAAAAAAGAACATAATATCAAATTTAATTTAGTAGCCTCAAAATTAAGAGAAGCAGGACTAAAGTTAGAACCTAAAAAGTGTGAATTTATGAAAGAAGAAGTTATATTTTTAGGACATATAATCAGTGAAAATGGTATAAAAGCCGATCCTAAAAAAGTTGAAGCGGTAAAATTATTCCCAATTCCAAAAACAGTTAAGAATATAAGAGAATTTTTGGGATTAGCAGGATGTTATAGCAGATTTATCAATGATTTTGCAAAAATCACAAAACCATTAACACAGTTATTACAAAAAGAAGTAAAATTTATATGGGATCCTGGAAAGCAAGAAGCTTTCGATAAACTTCAAGAAACATGCTCTGCCCCATTATCACAATTTCCTCAACTAGATAAACCTTTTATAATAACAACTGATGCATCAGAATATGCATTAGGGGCTATATTATCACAGGGAGTAATTGGAGAAGATAAGCCGATAGCATATGCATCAAGGGTCTTGAAAGGACCAGAATTAAAATATCACATATATGAAAAAGAAGCACTAGGTATATTATTTGGCATAGAAACATTCAAAAATTATATCTATGGAAATAAATTTACAATAGTAACGGACCATAAGCCATTACTTTCATTTAGATCAGCAGATAAAAATAATAGAGTTCAAAGATGGCGACTCAAATTAGCAGAATATGATTTTAACATAATATATAAAAAAGGAAAAATGAATGTAAATAGTGATGCTTTATCAAGAAATCCCATAGATACAGTAGAAATAAACGTCGTAACAAGGGCACAAAAAGCTAAAGAAAACAAAAGCAATAATAAAGCAACACCTTTACCAACAAATGAAATGAAAATACAGAAATTAAATGAAGAACGTACACGTATAAAAAAGAAACGAGGTCGCCCCAAAAAAATAATTAAAACAATAACAAATCAAGACGTCAAGACTGACGAAAATATTATACAACAAGATACGTGTACAAACAAATCGAATACAATGATATATTCGTTTAATTATAATTACAACAGAAAAAAAGCCATTAGACGAATTAACAGATAGATATCTCGTACAAAATAATATAAAAATAAATAATGAATTAAAAGACAATGAAATCGAAATAATAAATTTTAAAAAAAGAAAAATTTTTATTATGTGCCTAAATATTAAAGAATCATTTATTTTAGTAAAAGAAAAATCAATAAATAATTTTAATACATTAAAAAATCTGTTAATTAAAAATAAATGTAATATGTTCAGCATTTCAAAGAATATTAAAATTTTAAATGGAACGAAATCGAAGAAATTTTATATGATATTTTTAAAGATACAGATATTAAAATTATTATTTGTTTAAATAATACAGAATATGTAAAAATTGATAACAGAGAAAAAATTTTTGATTTATATTATTCTTCAAGTATAGGGGGTCATTCAGGAGTTAATATAACTTATAATAGAATTAAAAATAAATACTTTTGGGAAAATTTAAAAACTGATATACAAAACCGAATAAAAAATTCCGAAACATGTCAAAAAAATAAATTAAAAAGAATTAAAACTAAACAACCAATGATCATAACAGATACTCTAGAAAAAACATTCGATAAGATTTCTTTAGATATAGTAGGACCTTTAAATATAACTAAAAATAATAATAAATATATATTAACAATGCAAGATCATTTATCAAAATTTGTAATAGCTATTGCACTTAAAGATCAAACAGCAGAGTCTATAGCTGAAGCATTTATAAAAAAATTCATTTGCATTTTCGGTTCACCAAAAATAGTTCTTACCGACATGGGTGCAAATTTTACAGGTAAATTAATAAAAGCGAATTCAATAAGATTTAAATTAAAAAAATTGAGACAACCGCATTTCACCCATAATCAAACGGCGCGTTAGAAAGGGCTCATCATCCCTTATGCGAATATTTAAAAAATTTTGCAGATAAGAAAATCGAATGGGATAATTGGCTTGAACTTGCACAATTTAACTATAATACAAGTGTTCATTCAAGTCATAAATTCACACCACATGAATTAGTTTTCGCCTACCCAACTAGATTACCATCTAGCGAACCTTTGAAACAATCAGAAAAATTACCAACTTTCAATGATTATATAGAAAAGTTATTAACAAACATGAAAGATATTGCAAAAATAGCTCGAGAAAATTAAATATCATCAAAGGAAAAATCTAAACTATACTATGACAGATCTATAAATCCTGTAAATTTCAATACTGGCGATGAAGTATGGTTTATAAGAGAACCAAAGCCAGGAAAATTAGAGGAAAATCATAATTTGGGACCCTTTGAGATATTAAAAATTCACGAAAATAGCAATATCACTATAAATTCACTATAATATCACTATAAATTATAAGGGTGGTCCAAAACTAGTTCATGCTAATAAATTAATTTTGCATAAACGTAAAAATTAATATTATTTTCTATTTTCAGAACTCTTCATCCTCTATATAAACATAAAAAAAAATGCTGTCTATCATATTTATCTTCTTATCTCTTATCAAGAGTAATTCTGCAATCATCGGTTTCAACTGTGAATCTACAGATCCAATCATTAATACGTACTCTTTACTAGATACGGGCGAATGTGATTTTCAATAAGAAAATGTTACTATAAGTAATACAACAATAGAATTACTACAAATTGCAGAATTTAAATCTATAAAAATCATGCAGTGTAAAATAGAAATACAGAGAACAGTATTTCACTGTGGAATGTTCAGCCATCTGGGTACTACAGCTCATGCCTTACAAGAGTATCTTTACGAAATCAACCATGGAAAATGCAAATTTATACATGAAACAGGAATATTTAAATATGATAATATTCACACAATAGCGGATTAAAAAATAAATTAAACAAAATCTGTAGGAATAGATTTCGCTGGTTCAGTTAAGGATAAAACATGCAAAGGAGCATCTTACACGGATAATTTTGGTTTCTGGGATAACGTACTCGTCCAAGGTTTCATAAGAATAACTCTACTAGAAGAATACGCTCAAGTAAGTTTAAAAAACAATAAATTACGATTAAACTCAGGAACCATATGTAAATTTATGGATGAACACTGCATCGATTCACAAGCAGGCTATACTTTTTGGGAACATTTACCTGCAGAGGAGGGTTTTAAAACAGAATACGAAACCTTATATAGAGGCCTCGCAAAAATAATAAATTCAGCCAATCAAAATCGTATTTATACTGTAAATTCTATTGAGACAACATTTTCATTGTCAGCGTTAAATACTATTAACATTTGTAATAGGATATTAACAAAAACCGAACATCCTAAATTATTCATTTTAGACCTTTCATATAATAAATTATTATTTGACAATAATGAAATGAGGAAAGAAGTAACGAACTTAAATATATTTACTTACGTAAATTCTAAATTTGCATATATCGAAAAACATTTTAGGGCTGATCTTAAAGATTTATACTTTAATATCTTAGAAGGAAAATGTTAAATTGTGAAAAAAATAATACGCGAATCTCTATCGCTTGCATCCGTAGCTCCCGATGAATTTGCCTATAATATCATGCAAAAACCTGGATATAGCTAAACTTGCTGGAGAAGTAGTACATGTAATAAAATGTACACCAGTAGAAGTACAATTAAAACACACAAATAAGCGTTATATTTAACTTCCTGTAACAACAAAGAATGAGACATGGTTTTTAACACCGAAAACACATATTTTATTGGAATCAGGTACTGAAATAAATTGTCATTCAATCATTCCACAATATTATAAAATTGGGGAGGATTGGATAAATCTTTTACCAAAACCAAGGACAACAAAAAATATTGTAAAAATTTTAAGACCAAAAACTCAAATTTCATGGATGCCTAAAAAAATAACATAACTGGCAACGAGTGGCATTTATTCTCAAGAAGATTTACAGGAACTAAAACAACATATAATGTTCCCTTTCGAAAAAGCAGCTTTATTAAATGCTATAGCGAGAGGAATTTAGGGTGAAGAAAATTCAAGAGGAGATTTATTAAGTAATTTACTAACAGAAAATATTTTATCAAATATAGCAGAAAACACCTGGAAAAAATTCATAAATAAACTGACAACATTTGGGTCAATAAGTTCAGCTATAATAATGATTTTAATTATTCTTCATATAATTAAATTAATTATGGATACTATTATAAGAGGATATACTCTTCATACAATATATGGCTGGCCCATACATTTATTAGGAGCCACTTTTAGCTCCATTACGCATTTAATAATTATATTAAATAATAATCAAATGAAAAAAATACCAAGATATGAAGAAATAGAATTGAAGGAAGTGAAAATAGAAAAGCCAGTCATATCAAAACCCATGATTTTACAATCTCCTTTGCCTCGACCAACGCCTCCACCTTTACCAAATAAATCACCCTATATAACACTACCTTCCACAAGTACATCTACTCCTTCTAAACCAACATCTCAAGAACAAAAAGAAATTCGATTATTCAGTATTAGTCGTAATTAGTTTAAAAAAAAATATATATAGTAATAAATTTCATAATTTAAAAAATATAAAATCAGCCCATAATTGTCGTTCTATTAAATAAGCATTATCATATATATATAATCAAATACATATAAATATAGCTGATAATAATTATTTGCTAGTTATAGAAACAATTATAAAACTTTTTAATTGTGATTTGAAATAAATCACCATATACATAATATTCAAATATAAAAAAAATTATACATATTTCGTTGTTTTGTGTTACATAAAAGAATGAATGACACTATGCGCGTGTGTCATTCACCTAAACGTGTGAATATCAAATGACATCGTAAGCATATTTGATCTAACAAAAAAAAAACAACACATGATGGATGTACGATACACATCTATAGTAAAGCGATTATAAATTTTATTTTATTTATTTTTCTGCGTGTCATCGATTTATATACTTTAGTAAGCACATATTTCATTTGGATTTTTAAATATTATCCATCGAAATCTTAACTTTCTATGAATACATATAAGAAAGATAAGGTGGAAACTAAGATAATAAAAATTTTTTTTATGTTAATTATTCTTCAAGTTGCATTATTTAGCATATTATTCTTTAAGAAGTAATCTAACAAAAATATGTAGGGTAAAGTTATAATTCTATAAGAGATGACTATTTTATGAAACTAAAATTTAAAAATTTGATACTTTAAGTTTATTAAGCAGTTAATTTTGCGTTCATATTAAAATAATCCTTTTGTTTTATTTACTGAATCGATTTCGATTCAACTTTGTGCAGGAAGGGGTGAATGACACTAATCATATGTCATTCATATATATTCAAGCATTATAAAAACATAGCATGTAAAAAACAAAGAAATGTAAAAAAAAGAAAAAAAAACAAACAAGAAATTTATATCTATATATATGTAATGATTTATGTAACGAGTCAAAAGAAAAATCTAAATCGCACACCTACATGTCATTCACCTATATTTTGTAAGACATATCGAATATTGTCATTTTCTTTTGCTGAATTGCATTAGCAATATGTTATTCGCCTTTTGTAAAACACACCAAAATCATTGCAAAATACATTTTACTACTTATTGCGATTGTTTATATACAATCTTTGAGCCCCAAGGTGTACGAGATAAAATGTACCCATGTGCATTAGTATCTATTTAAATAGAAAAATATGTATATTTATCAATTAAGCTTCTAATAATTATCTGTAAATTGTTCGATAACTGTTTTGTTTTTACGATTGCCTACCCTTCTGATATGCAATCTTTTGAGCCCCAAGGTGTTACGTCACAACGTATCTTTTATATTACTTTTTAATTTATAATTTCTAAATATCTTTTTCTTAACATGATATTGATGAATTAATTGAACAGTCCTCGAACAATAAAACAATGTGTTAGCCTAAGCAATAAAAAAAACTTTAAGTTGATATTAACGGTAGGACGGAGTAGAACCTGATACCGATCGAGTAACAATTGAGTTGTTTGTTGTTTACTCAAGACCGATTCCATCTCAAATCATGCAGACCGACTGCACCTATCTCTCCGAACTGCTTAAAAATTTTTTATATTATTCTACTTTGAAAATAAGCGTATACGTATTTTTTTATTTTTTAATATCATCAAAAATGCAGTTTTTATGCACTTTTTAAAAATGACTTATAAATTTTCAATTCTCAAAAATCGAAATTTTTTTTTTTTTTTTAATCGTTTTTATCCCCGTAGTGATCTTTATAAATAAATTTAGGCTCGTTCAATGCTACAGAGGATGCTCTTTCAATTCCACCGTCTTTTATTTTTTTAACAAAAAAACGGAAGTGCAATTGCACTTTTTGTAAAAAATGAAAAATGCATTTTTCTCAAAAAAGCCATTTTTTTTTGTCTCAAATTTTTTTTATGGATAGGTGGCCTTAAGACCTATATTTTCATCGGTGTGGAATTTGGAATATTTTGGTTTAGTAAGAGATATAAAAAAAATTGAGAAAAAAATTTTCATATTTACATAACAGATGTATATATACGTAGATATCTAGATATACCGCTAGGTGGCTAAATATCGCATAGATAATTTAAGTGCCTTAGGTTTACTTAAGAAAGCAGCTATTCACGGTAGTTATCTTACATCTTTTATACCGTTTAATTTGTAGATATTGAGACTCATTTTGAAATATGTCTGAAACTTATTCCGAGAAGAGACGGAAGTGTCCAAATTTTTTTGGATCACACAAAAAAATTGTTTATAATACCGGTACCAAATTTAGAATGTTGGAAAATTTAGCAGAACATCTGCAGCAACATTTGCCTGACAAGGCGGTACATAGTTCTGATTATGTATGTTTCAACTGTTATAAACGCATCAAGAAAATTGAATCAGCGAAAATTATTGATGCGATCGATTCAGATAATGATGCTTACTTGGTCCATACTGAAGACCACGATTTTCGTGCAAGCACTCCAGAGCGGATTGAGTATTTGAACGAGACTTTAATTTCAAGTTCCTTCGGTAATGTTTCACCGCTGAAAAGGAAGAGAGCTGTTGATGACTCTTCTTTAGAAACATACGTCACGAGAAAGAAATCAGAATTAATTTCTTCATTTTCCTCTGCAACTAGCTGCAAATTATCGGAAGCATACAATGTTTCAATTGATGCATCCAATGATGGTTTTTCTCAATGCTTCTGCGATGAATGGTTTAACAATTTGGGAGTAGCGCTTAAAATTTGTGGCAGTATCAATGAAAAAATTAAAATTCTTACGCTGATTCCTTTGTCGGTATCAAAATCTGAAATTTTATCTATCTTTCCCGAAGTGACTGTTTACATGATTGATAAAGCACGAATGCTTGTAAAAACTAAGGGAATATATTCTCAAAAATCATTGATTTCATGAAAAATGATTCAACTGATTCAATAGAACAAATATCGATTATAACAGATGGAGCCGCAAGTCATTTCAAAAATCGTTTCAATTACATGAAATGAAAAAAGCTTCTAACAATCAAAAATGGTTGTTTTCAGCTACGGGGCATGGGAAAGGTGCGGTCGATGGCGTCGGTGGATTAGTAAAACACTATGCAACCAGACATAATCTTCAAAATTGTCATGTTGAATCAATACAAGATGCAAATGCTTTTGTAAAAAAAGTTCAACCTAACACTGACGCTATTAAATTAATCTTACTGCCAAAAGAAGATATTGAAGTTTTTAGGCAAAGCAAAATAAAAGAGTAGCTTAAGACCCCTAAATTGGCCGGCATTCAAAAAACCCACGTATGGAAAGTAAAAGTAGGGACAAAGAAAAAATTGTATATGGCTCGAACTGCTGCTCATCCTTTCACAAAATTATTAAATAAAGAGAAAAAAAAGAAAAGAAAAATTACGTTAAAGAAGAATGTGCGCAATAAGAAAAAGTCCAAAACTCATAAGAAAGGAAAAAAAAAAATAGAACTTTTTTTTTACATAATTTCTTATACTTAACGCAAAATTTATGCACTATATATATATATATATATATATATATATATATATATATATATATGTACAGCACAATACCTATGAGTTGCATAAAAGCTATGTACGTACAAATATATATATATCTGAAATGCGCTTACTCCTGAAATATTTGTTGTATCTATGACGTATTTACATTTATGTAAACATGAAAATTTTTTTCTCAATTTTTTTTATATCTCTTAATAAACCAAAATATTCCAAATTCCACACCGATAAAAATATAGGTCTTAAGGGCACCTATCCATAAAAAAAATTTGAGACACAAAACAAATGGCTTTTTTGAGAAAAATGCATTCTTCATTTTTTACAAAAAGTGTAATTGCACTTCCGTTTTTTTGTTAAAAAAAATAAAAGACGGTGGAATTAAAAGAGCATCCTCTGTAGCATTGAACGAGCCTAAATTTATTTATAAAGATCACTACAGGGATAAAAACGATTAAAAAAAAAAAAAAAATTTCGATTTTTGAGAATTGAAAATTTATAAGTCATTTTTAAAAAGTGCATAAAAACTGCATTTTTGATGATATTGAAAAATAAAAAAATACGTGTACGCTTATTTTCAAAGTAGAATAATATAAAAAATTTTTAAGCAGTTCGGAGAGATAGGTGCAGTCAGTCTGCATGATTTGAGATGGAATCGGTCTCAAGTTTTAATTGGTGTATCTTCAAATTAAAGGTCGAGCGCAATAGATATTATTATTATGAACATCTATGCACAAAAAAAAAAAATATCCACCGGTTTGTTTTTGAGAAAAGTAAGTAACGCTAAAATATTATAAACATAAACTTTTACTTTGGCGTTACTTACTTTTCTCAAAAACAAACCGGTAGATATTTTTTTCTTGTGTATAGATGTTCATAATAATAATATCTATTGCGCTCGACCTGTAATTTGAAGATACACCGATTAAAACTTGAGACCGATTCCATCTCAAATCATGCAGACCGACTGCACCTATCTCTCCGAACTGCTTAAAAATTTTTTATATTATTCTACTTTGAAAATAAGCGTATACGTATTTTTTTATTTTTCAATATCATCAAAAATGCAGTTTTTATGCACTTTTTAAAAATGACTTATAAATTTTCAATTCTCAGAAATCGAAAATTTTTTTTTTTTTTTTTTAATCGTTTTTATCCCTGTAGTGATCTTTATAAATAAATTTAGGCTCGTTCAATGCTACAGAGGATGCTCTTTCAATTCCACCGTCTTTTATTTTTTTTAACAAAAAAACGGAAGTGCAATTACACTTTTTGTAAAAAATGAGAAATGCATTTTTCTCAAAAAAGCCATTTTTTTTTGTCTCAAATTTTTTTTATGAATAGGTGACCTTAAGACCTATATTTTCATCGGTGTGGAATTTGGAATATTTTGGTTTAGTAAGAGATAAAAAAAATTGAGAAAAAAATTTTCATGTTTACATAAATGTAAATACGTTATAGATACAACAAATATTTCAGGAGTAAGGGCATTTCAGATATATATATATATATTTGTACGTACATAGCTTTTATGCAACTCATAGGTGTTGTGTTGTACATATATATATATATATATATATATATATATATATATATATATATATATATATATATATATATATATTTATGTCCTCGTAGGCCGTATTCGTGTCAGTATGTAAAGAGCATGCTAAATTTGTATTGGCATCGCATATGTCTCAGACACGCTCCTCGACTCTTTACAAGCTTTATATGTTCTCCTGAGACATATTGAGACTCAATATGTCTCAGGAGAAATTAATATGACATCGCCGATCCTACTATGTTTTGTTCAATATGTCAAAGAGCAATCATATTGAACGTAGGTTAGTGAAAAAAAATGACTCGCGCTTCGACAGCAGCTATACTCATTACAAAATGTCAATCTAAGAAACAAAAGAAAAAATCAATAGAATTAAAATTTAATTTTCAACTAATAAATTATAGTTCCTCATACGGCCTACTTCGGACATAAAATCATCTATGTCCTTTGGCCGTTTATTCAGTGTGGAATCTGAATCTCGAACAATGTTTGCCGCTTGAGCAGAAATCTACCTCAGGCGCGCTTCGCGCGCCCTCGGCAATTTCAGCTCAAGCGACAAGCATTGTCCTCGATTCATATTCCACCTGAATACGGCCAAAGGACATATATAACTAATATATATATATATATATATATATATATATATATATATATATATATATAGTGCATAAATTTTGCGTTAAGTATAAGAAATTATGTAAAAAAAAGTTCTATTTTTTTTTCCCTTTCTTATGAGTTTTGGACTTTTTCTTATTGCGCACATTCTTCTTTAACGTAATTTTTCTTTTCTTTTTTTTCTCTTTATTTAATAATTTTGTGAAAGGATGAGCAGCAGTTCGAGCTGTATACAATTTTTTCTTTGTCCCTACTTTTACTTTCCATACGTGGGTTTTTTGAATGCCGGCCAATTTAGGGGTCTTAAGCCACTCTTTTATTTTGCTTTGCCTAAAAACTTCAATATCTTCTTTTGGCAGTAAGATTAATTTAATAGCGTCAGTGTTAGGTTGAACTTTTTTTACAAAAGCATTTGCATCTTGTATTGATTCAACATGACAATTTTGAAGATTATGTCTGGTTGCATAGTGTTTTACTAATCCACCGACGCCATCGACCGCACCTTTCCCATGCCCCGTAGCTGAAAACAACCATTTTTGATTGTTAGAAGCTTTTTTCATTTCATGTAATTGAAATCGATTTTTGAAATGACTTGCGGCTCCATCTGTTATAATCGATATTATTATTATGAACATCTATGCACAAGAAAAAAAATATCTACCGGTTTGTTTTTGAGAAAAGTAAGTAACGCGAAAATATTATAAACATAAACTTTTACTTTGGCGTTACTTACTTTTCTCAAAAACAAACCGGTAGATATTTTTTTCTTGTGTATAGATGTTCATAATAATAATATCTATTGCGCTCGACCTGTAGAAGATACACCGATTAAAACTTGAGTAAATAACAAAAATGCCAATTAGATAAGGACAGCGAATCCGGCCTGCTTTTAAGCAACGAAATTCGTTGACTTCGAAATTATTAAATTATAAAACAAGCAAGATCCACTTATTACTTAATGAAATTATGTCAAGATAAATCTTATAAAAGCCGACTGAAATTAACGACAGTGGGCACTACCCCAGGATCATCGTTGGTACCAAGTCGTAAATCCTGTAATTCAAATTAAAATTCAAATAAAGTTATTGTTTTCAATATTAATTATTTTTACAAGTGTCAATAAATATATCTTAAAAGTTTCTTATATTTGACTCAAGTCTTATTTCAAATCGTGCCTATATCTATTCTTTGTCTGTCTGTATCCAGCCTTCATCTACCTCAATCAATCAAGGTAAGAGTATTCAATTTATATATTCAAGTACTCTAAATAAATATTCTTCAATATATTTTAATTGTAAGAACGGTTTACTCAATTAACTATTGGTGGAGTTCATTTCACCACTAGATTATACATATATTTATCTTTCATAATTATAATTTAATTATTAATTCAATTATTCCAAATTAATTCAAATTCATATTTAAAATAATACGAAAATATTCAACATAATAAAATTATACACTTTTATTTAGTCCTGGTGAAAGCCAGGACTTGACGTGCGATTAAGCTGAGATCATTCTGGCCTTATATATCTGCGTCTTTGAAATTTGTATAAAGGATCGCAAAACTTAAAAATCGCCACCTAGTGACTCACAGTCGAATTGATGGTTGATTGAGTCAATTTAATTTCAACTTACAGGTGGTGATTTTTAAGTTTTGTGTTCCCTTATACAAATTTCAAAGACGCAGATATATAAGGCCAGAATGATCTCAACTTAATCGCAAATGCTCTTCGTTTTTCAAAGAGTTGAAACTACGAGGTTTACCTCGTTTTTGATTTTTCCTTAAAATGGAAAATGATTATCATGTAAAGTCATTTTTCAATGACATAATTTATGAAAAATGACGTTTTTTCCCTAAATTTGGAGAAAATAACGTCTTTAAAAGACATTCTTGGTCGTGTCTTAGAGTGGAACAAAAAAGACGTCATTTTTCCAATGTTTAGAAAACCCTGTTAAAAATAATGACGTCTTCCTAAGATATCTTTGAAGACTTCTTTGGTCGTGTCTTAGATTGGAACAAAAAAAGACGTCATTTTTCCAATGTTCAGAAATGCTATTTAACAAATGACATCTTTATATAATTTCAAAGACATATTTTTTTAATAAAAGACGTCATTTTTATAAAAAAAGATACGTTTTTGAAATAATAAAAAGACGTCATTTGTTAAATAACTTTTCTAAACATTGGAAAAATTACGTCTTTTTTTGTTCCAATCTAAGACACGACCAAAGACGTCTTTAAAGACGTCATTCAAAGATGTCTTTCAAAGACGTCTTAAAAAGACGTCATTATTTTCAACAGGGAAGACGTCATGCGTTTTAAAAGAAGAATTTTTTTTTGAAAATATACGTCTTTTACTATGAGTATTTATTAGAAAAATACGTCTTTGAAATTATTTTACTCATAAAAAAGACGTAATTTGGTTACTATATTTCCTGAACATTATGAATGACGTCTTATTTTGTTCCAATCTAAGACACGACCAAAGACGTCTTCAAAGACGTACTGGAAAGACGTCATTATTTTCAACAGGGTACCCACGCAAAAAAAATTACCATCGCCGAGGCATCGCAAATACTTTCGCCGAAGCATCGCCGATGCCTTAGCCGAACTATCGCCGATACATCGCAGATACTTCGTGCGAAATATCGCAAATACTTTCGGCGAACCATCGCCGATAAATCGCAGATACTTTGTACGAAATATCGCAAATACTTTCGGCGAACCATCGCGTATCCATCGCCGAGCTATGTCCATATCTCCGCGAAATATTATATTATTTCGCCGATATTTCTCCACGGGGCTAATCCCAGATATCGCCCATATATTGCGCATACATCGCAAAATTTTTAAATTTTATATTTTTTTACTAATTTCCCCGATGTATCGGCGATGGTTCGCCGATGGATTAGCGATGGTTCGCCGATGTATTGGCAATGGTTCGCCGATGTATATATTAAGTTTCAAAAATAATTTTAACATTTTCCTAAATATGATAAATAATAATAAGGAAATTATATATTTATTTCTAATTCAATGTATATTGTGGAAACATTGTTTTCGAAGCAAAATTTTTTAAACAAAGTTTCTTCGATTTTACCTGATTATATTGAGCGTAAAATGTACATTTTTAAAAAACTGTTAAAAAACAATGTACTTTTTTCATCCATATTATGCAAGGAAATAAAAAGTAAATCTTCTTGCGTTAAATATACATTGGATGAAGAAAATTGTATAGGAGAGATTCAATTCTTTACTAAAGTTTATTGTGATTGTATTGGTGATTGTAACTGTCAACCAAAGTATTGTGCAGTAATAAAAAAATTTGTAACTTTTAATCCTTATGCAATAACTATTGGTTAAAGTGTCTTAGACTTTGTGTATCAAATTCGAGGTGAAGAAGACATTAATCTAATTCAAATAAATTTATTACAATTCGTTTGTTTTTATGTAAAAAATATTCATACTAATATTATTTATGTCATAGAACCTGTAAATACAGTAGAAAAAGAGTAAATATTCTATAAAAAAATGTGAAAATATTTTTATTTATTTCTTCCTTTATGTTTATAAACAATAGAGAAACATTTATTTAAGAAAAGACACATTTATGGAAATATACTGAAAATATGATTTTTTTTTTTTTTTTTTTTTTTTTTTAAAGGAAAAAGATTAATATATAAAGAATATTGTCCTCTATATGATTAACCTTTTATATATGGTGAAGTCGAGGAAGTCCCCCGCCCGGCATCTGTTTAACACATTACATCAGGCTAGGACTGTCAGACCCACCATACCGAAAACTTTGACTACCGATGGATGGTCAGCCACTTTTGTAACCAACAATCAACCGATACCCAATGAGGTCGGATTTTTTTAAAGAGTCGCGATATAAATGGCACATACACTTATTTTCTTTCGAAAAAGAAGTTAGAGGTACCTGGCCAGGATTCGAACCCATGCCCTCTGCGTTGAAGACAAGAGCTCTATCCATTACGCCACCGCGCTCGTGAAAATATGATTTTGGGAACTTTAAATATATATATATATATATATATATATATATATATATATCGGCGAACCATCGCCGATAAATCGAGAAATTCAATCTGAATTCCATAAATAAAATTATTATTTATCATATTTAGGAAAATGTTAAAATTATTTTTGAAACTTAATATATACATCGGCGAACCATTGCCAATACATCGGCGAACCATTTCTAATCTATCGGCGAAGCATCGCCAATCCATCGGCGAACCATCGCCAATGCATCGGCGAACCATCGCCGATACATCGGGGAAATTAGTAAAAAAATGTAAAATTTAAAAAATTTTGCGATGTATGCGCAATATATGGGCGATATCTGGGATTAGCCCCGTGGAGAAATATCGGCGAAATAATATAATATTTCGCGGAGATATGGACATAGCTCGGCGATGGATACGCGATGGTTCGCCGAAAGTATTTGCGATATTTCGCACAAAGTATCTGCGATTTATCGGCGATGGTTCGCCGAAAGTATTTGCGATATTTCGCACTAAGTATCTGCGATGTATCGGCGATAGTTCGGCCAAAGCATCGGCGATAGTTCGGCTAAAGCATCGGCGATGCTTCGGCGAAAGTATTTGCGATGCCTCGGCGATGGTAATTTTTTTTGCGCGGGTAGTTACTGAATTTTAGCAATACGCTTATTAAAATTCTATATTTTAATTGAAAACGTATTAATATACCATGTTACTGGAAATGTTATTAAACTTAATCAATTCTTAAGTTATTTGTATTAAATCTAATGTAATAATTAAGATTCATGTAACTAAAATTTATCAAAACCTTAATAAACTATTCTGAAATTTAATATAGAATCTTAAAATGTTTTGATGTCTTGGAAATCAATAAAAATTAATAAACTTGAGTTAAAATTTAAGATTCAAAATACCTAGATTTAAGATAACGGTTATTGAAGTTTAGCAATACGCTTATTAAAATTTAATATTATAATTGAAAATATATTAATATTCCATGTTAATGAAATTATTATTAAACTTAACAAATCCTTAAGTTACTTGTATTAAATCTAATGTTCTGATTAAGATACATGTAACTGAATCTTATCAAGACCTTAATAAATTATTTTAAAATTTTATATAAATTCTCAAAATGTTTTCATGTATTAAAATTTTATAATAATTAATAAACTGAAGTCGAACCTTGAGATTCAAAATACTTAAGATAAAGGTTACTAAAGTTTAGCTATTTAATTATTTAATTGAATATTGTAATTGAAGATGTATTAGTATTGCATGTTATAATAAAATTATCATTAAACTTAATAAATACTACTATTAAGCGTGGTGGTATCGAGCTCGAAGCGCGCATCGCCATGTAGCAGGAAAAGGGGAACTTACAGCATATAAAGAGCTCGCTCTTCAAGCTTTGAAGAGCCGTGCTTATTCTCTCTCGCATTAAAGAATATGCCTAGTGAGCACACTGACTTACTCTCTCTGTGCGTACGCTGGATACAGTAGTTGTTATGCTAGTATGCACTTTATCTTAATTTTAATCATTTATTTTAAAAATATATGTATAGTGAAATTTCTTAATCTTAATTATAGTATATTAAATTTAATAAACTTATAATAAAATTTTTAATTATTGCTCTGAAAGGAACCCGCACGAAATGCTAGGAAATTGGTTCCCAGTAAAAATGGCTGAAATTAAAGTATGTTGTAGTTTTGACGATTCTGAACAAAAGTTCTCATTTCACCAACTCTCTAAATTGATTCTGAATCAGTCCAAATGGCACCTAAAGATGCACACTTGCCCTAGAAATCCAGGACCTTTTTGCTATCCAGGTTTACTTTATTCATGATATATGTGTGTGCGTGTGTATGTGTGTGTGTGTGTGTGTGCACGTTATACATATTCCTGAACGTTTCTATATGTAGTTAAGTAATCATTCTTAAACTTAGAAGAGGGAGGGTAGGGAAATATATTGATACATAGGGTAATAGTGAGGAAAAAAATCGAACTTCCTTGAGATTATCTAACATTTATTGTGATTATAATTATATGGTATCATAACATTTTTAAATATAACAAACAAATCTTACATATATAAGAGTAATAAAAAAAATAACACTGATATTTAGTAAATAGAAACAATTTGATATGATCACAAACAATATATTGTAAACAGTTGGTGTTATCATTTACACCATTTTCATCGATTTCCTGCATCGTCTACGATTTCGATCAATGCTGTTGAAGAGTAGTGAACATTTTCTTCATGCCGCACATAACCAAGCTATCATAACACACTGGACACATGAACACATGAACCAACTGTACGAGCACCTGATTTACAAGTACAATAGTGTCCAAGTATAGGTTCTTTATGCGCTTCTTGTTCTCTTTGCTCATTTGAAATGTATGCTATTCATAGATGATATCTCCCAGCATTCCGAAATCGTGAATATACTCTTACTCGTATAAACCCAGGTTCTGGTATTCTGTTTTCGTTTAGTAATACTTTGATTTAAAAAACTTAATCATTTTCTCTTTGAACTTTATCTTGATATAACAAGGAGATAATTGAATTTGATATGTACCGACAGTAAAGTTTCGTAAGTACTCAAGGTCCAAAATAGGAAAATCGTTTAGATCTAGAGCATTTAATCGGAGCCATTGTTGGGCGTTCCTGTTTTGAAGATTTTCAAGCTCAACTATTGCTTGAACAACATTAGGTTTTTTAGCATTTTAAAGTAATCTTCTTGCTAAAACAATGTCAGCATCGGCCATGGTTATTAGAGGATGATACCTATTAATAATTGCTCCTGCAATTCTATCAAAGTCGCCTAGTTGGTTAACTTGCTGAATTTGCATCATATTATTCAGGAACTTAAAAATCGATTGGATGTGACCATTTCTGGCTTCAACTATCCATATTAATTTTGTTACTAGTCGAGATTTGTTAGCTTCTTCAGTGTTTAACTGATGCTGTCCGCGTTGTAATGAAACAGTCATTTTACAAACTAATCCTTCATTTTCAAGAAACCCTCTAACGTCTCTATAACCTGAATCAACAATTGCAATATCATTGTTAACAAACCAATTCCTCATCCATTGGTCATCTCCTTCAAATTCATTATGTAAGATAGAAGCATCGTTGTTTCGACTATCGGAAAAATATGGTCCTTGAATATCAAGAATGTATCCATCCAGTGAGGTTTAACTAAGTGGCGACCTTTGTGTACACAATACGACTGACGTGGAGCTCTGAAATTAGTACTTTTTGGAATAAATATATAGGTACCATCTATAGCTACAATCGCTCGAGGAACTTCTAGTTGTGGATTATTAATTGCATTCGCGAATGGAGTAACGTGTCTAGCTATGTAATCCTCTCTTGGTATAGCTACAAAACCTATATTGTGAGGTACGAATTGTTCCATTAAACTTCTTCTAACAATTAAAATAAGCATACTGACATTCTGTCTACTTCCATATTGAAACAGAACATTGAGAAATGAATCGGAAAGAGCTTGCCGCATTTTGCACAAAAACATCAGTAAGTCCTTTCTACTGATGTATTTATATCCATCTGGAACTTGAACCCTGTTACAAAATGTGAATAAATTACGAAACTGTTCCTTTGTTATAGATGATAAACATTCAAATTCTTCATCAGAAAAACTTTCCTCGTCTTCTAATCTTATTGTCAAATTAGCTACATTACGTACAGCCTGCAAAAGATTATTCAGATCTCCTCCTCTTATAATGTACGGTCTATTAAGAAAGCATATCTGGTGAGAAGTGTGCTAAAATGAATCCTTGTTCGTCTAAATGATTTAAACAAGATCTCGTATTCGTAGGTATATAAATATTTTGCCTAATGAAAACTCGAGCTTTACAATGTATTGAAAGTCTTGTTAAATTATTTTCTGCGACAAAGAAAGCAAGTACTATTACGAGTCTGAGTTAATACATTTAGACGTAAACACTGTGGATTATTTTTAATAATATTAATTTCTTCTATTATAGATTGATTGCGATTAATGCATAATCAAGTAAGATTTCTCATCTCTAAAGGAGATCTATTGAAAACATCTCTTCGTCCTATATCTATTTGAGACTTTACAATATCCTCTTCTCTATCTATGCGAATTAAGTTTTGTAAACGAAATCTTCTGTCGCAAATGTAACATCTACGATATACATTAGCCATATTGGACATGAATAACTTAATGAAAATTATGAACTAATAGCTATTGAAAAACGAATTATAAACAAAATTATATTCATAAAGAATTAATTATTTTTCTTGAATGTTGAATAATATATGTAACTATACCGTTACCTACCTTTGGTTGGCGCAGTTTTCCAACGAATTATATCGCACGACACAGCACATAATTAGATTCGCGAAACTTATTGCGATACACATGCAATACTTAATGAACTAACACTTTGTTATTAAATATTTACTAACTAATTAAATATTTACTTAAACAACGTCTCTTCATCAAATCAGTAAATCGAGTTGAAACTACTAACATATTATGACACTTTCATATTTGGAATAATTCCTTTATGAATAAATATGATGATATGTATATTGTGATTGTTTCGAGTTGATTGTCCGAATGATAAAAAGGTACTGATTATAACAAAATTGCTTGTTATATTTTATAATGTACGCACGCATACATACACGCACGCACGCACCCACACGCACCCACACGCGCGCAAGCGCACACGCACACACGCGCACACACACACACGCACACACACACACACACATATCATAAATAAAGTAAATCTGGATAGCAAAAGAGGTCCTGGATTTCTAGGGCAAGCGTGCATCTTTAGGTGCCATTTGGATTGATTCAGAATCATTTTAGAGAGTTGGTGAAATGAGAACTTTTGTTCAGAATCGTTAAAACTACAACATACTTCAATTTTAGCCATTTCCACTGGGAACTAATTTCCTATCATTTCGTGCGGGGTCCTTGTAACGTTCCCTTCTCTTATAACCCTAATTTAATTTAAAATTAATTTATTTAATATTTAAAATATTTATTAATAATCGAACACGACCCTTTGCATTTGTAGAATCGTTGTCAGCTAGGTCACTATGCTTAGCTAACGTAAATTCTTTATCTTTTTCTATTATCTTTTATGTTTAAAAATCTTTAATAGCTAGGGCGTCTTGCTTATCAACCAAAAAAAATTTCTTTACTTTTATTTAACTTAAATGAAAAAAATACACTACACTTTAGCTTTTCTTTTATATTTAAAATTAACTTAAAAACACTGTTTTTTACGTTTTGTTTCTTATTTTAAATTTTTTCTTTTTATAATATTAACTTAAACTTAAAATTTATTCTTTCTTTTATTTCATCTAAAAATTAAACTCGAAAATCTTTTTCTTCTTTTTTTTTTTAAATTAAACCTAAATACACTTTTTTATTTTCTTTTTAAATTAAATCTTTTTTGTTTCTATTCTTTCTTTTGTTGTTTTGTTTTATTATTTTTTTTATTGTTTCGTATCCACTGATTTACATCTTCTTCACTATCTTCTCAGTCGTCTCTACAGGTGTTATTCCTTTTTCTTCTTTTTTCGTACCAGCGTAGTAAATCTATATCTTACATTATGATTTTTCTAGATAACTTTCTTTTATAAATACTCCTTCTTCACTTTCTTTGTTTTTTATTCTTCTCTTGTTTGTTTCTTTTTTTGCTTTTTGGTTCCAATTTTTTGCTGTTGGAGTATTTACTTTTTTATTGATTTTGTCGTTGATTGTATAGTAATAGTGCCCAGGCTCTGCGAAGTCCATGGGATGAGGTTGCACGAAGTGTGAGGTGCTGGGATAAATCACAGTGCCCCAATTCCCGCTCATTATTTCCGGATCATTATCCCATTCGAAATTAATAATTTTTTCTTTATTTTTTCTTCTTAAACTGATGTGGTGGCGTGTCTTACGTTCAAATAACGCATCGTTTGCGCGCTATTCTCCCTTAAATGCTTTGCCATCTCAAACTCTTTTTTTTTTAAACTAGATGATGTAGCTGGTGCAGTGGTTCAGCTTAAACTAATTTGACTATGTCAAATTGTCTATACCTTTTTTTAAAATTTTGAAGTACTTTATGTGTATGTGTGTATATGTATATGTGTTCCACTTGTCGTAATACATATTTGGTCGTTGCCTTTGACCTTTGTGTACTACAAGTGCCAGTACGCATACTACAGTATACACACTTTGCCTTATAGCTATTATACACATGTTACTTTTCTATCTTTTTCGCATTCTTTGTTTTGTGACGTGGTACGTCCCAATAAAAAAAAATTGTTAATTAAAATTTTTTAACGTTGTTTATTTACGTTCACGTTTTTTTTTCACGACGTCAAAACTATTATTAATTTATAAATCACCAGGGCACTAAAACACACCACCGGCTTACTCACTGACCCGGGCGTATATTATAAAAAAAGAATAAATAATTGATCAAACGAAACTCTTTCTTTTCGTTTACTGGTACACGAGGAGCACGACTAGCAGAAGCGCGCGGCGGCCATTACATATACAGTCATAGACCATGTGTATGAGCGCTAGTGCTGCTTACGCAGACCATAGGTAGGGTATCTCTACTACCACTACATAGCAGCGACCGCGCGTGCGCTAGGAGTGGCGCACGACGAAGAAGATGTAGAAAAAGAGAGAAACACAAGAGAGAAGAAAGAAAGAGATGGAAAGATTAACATACGATGGGAGCAAATCAAAAGTGATGGCGCGCCTCTTTCTCGCGCAGTGAAGAAAGAGGGAGAAGCTAAATGATAAAGAGAGACCGAGAGAGCATGGAGAAGGGAGAGTACCACTCTTGCTCCTGCTTAAGTACAGCTGCACTGAGTAGCCTATATGTGTGCATATATATATGTATATATATATATATATATATATATATATATATATATATATATATATATATATAGATAGAGATATCTATACTAGCAGTGACTCTCTCTCTAATGAATAAAGACGGATAAAAAGAGAGCGTAGATAAAAAGCGTAGATGAAAAGAAGAATAAAAAGAAGAAATTAGATTAAAATTACTACAGAAAAGGTGGCGCGCAGGTTGCAGACTTGCGTTTGAGGACCGGAAGGCAAATTACACGAATAGAAAGCAAATACTTGGACAATTGATCAGTCATTGGAGGAATTAAAAATTAAAAAGAGATAGACGATGAGGAAGAGGGAGAAATAGACCGGAGAAGAAGGAAGTGAGCGTCAAAGAATTCTTTCGATTACTGTCCTCGTGCCTTATCGGAACTATAACTTGAAAAACCTCATTTTTTTCTTGCAAGTAGCTACTTGGAAATTTATGTGCGCTTTTACAGCTGTGTAGAGATTGCAGATTTGGATAGACCAGGAAGCAGTTGAGCAGCCAGATTTCCAGAAGGAGGTTTTTGCTGCCCTGATCCGTCAACCAACTCATTTTCCGCAGCCGGCGCCGACCAGTTGCTTGTGCAGAGAGAGAAAGAGAAAGAGATATATACGACCTGAGGCCATCACCGCCATCATCGACCAATTCGTCGACATCGCCGACCAAATTACTGTGTCAACGAGAACTTCTACAACGGTGAGTGGACTGTAGTCCGAATCGATAAAGATATTTTTTTGTAAACTGACGGCTCTCGCCGATTTAAGTGTAAATTCAGTGCGGGCGAAAAATTAAGATTCAAAGTGATTGTGACAACGTGAATGAGTGCAAATTAGAAATTTTAGTTGTAGCGAGGCGTAGTTAAAAGTGCGAAAAATTTGATTGTAAAGATTAATTCGTAGTTCGATAAAGCGAAATTAAAATTAGACTACGTGTTCAACGATTTCGTTGACCGGTAAATTTCTCGTTAAGTTAATTCTATTAAATAAGATTTAATAATAATTTCTATTTGATTGACCGGAATAATAAAAATTGAGATCAGTGGACATCGTGGCGTGTATTACGTAATGTATTTCATGACTAGGGCCTTAGCGGACATTTCGAAAATTAGATTTTCTTGTCTAGTCTGCGTTGACTAAGAAATTAAAAGAAACTGAAAATTACTTTGTAAACCGGAAGAGATAGTAATTAAATATTAAATTTTCTTTCTTTAGATATATTAAAATTTCGAGAGTGCGGGAGTGAAAATCCGACCACGTGTCTAACGGTTTCGTAGACCGTGCAATTAAATTGAAATTAATTTGGTAATTCGAGTGGAAAGTTGAATAATTATTAATGGTTTTTTTTTATTGACCGGTAATTAAAACAAATCGATAGACACGTAGGATCAGTGTGTGTGTGAGAGAGAGAGAGAGAGATAAGTGCGCGGGCTCTTGGTAGCCATATTGTTGAAAGAAAGAAGAGCGAGGTCGCTTACGTCGACCATACAGTAAAATTCATTTTTTTTTGTTCATACCATTAGATTATTATTTTAGTAAAAGCGTTGCATAAGAAATAAATTAAATTAACTTTCTGTAATTTACATTGGCCGGGATGTATGGGTGATGAGTGTGCGCGAGTTAAACAAATAAAGTTATAGATTAAATCAATAGAGAGCCAAGACCGCCCGAGATTCATGCGTCCGACGAGTAAGCCGGAGGCCTGTCTGGCGTTCTCAATAAATTAAAGATTCTTTTTTTTCGACAGGCCGAATTTCGCATGCGGGGACGGGCAAAGTTATATTAACTTATTTAATAAACTTACTTATTGAAATTTTAATTTATAACTAAATTTTCACATCGCTAATGGCACCAGAACGTGTGGCTTGGTTCGGGAAAATTTCTAGTGAAAAATTTTAGACGGAAGTTGAGAGAGAAAAGTGAAAAAGGAGAAGGAACTAAATTCAAAATTTTTGACCGGAGTAAAACGCGAGAAAAGTAAAATATATTAGTGCATAGTGTTAACTAAGACGTGTTAAATTTTTTTTTGTATAAGTAAATCAGATTAATTTCCTTTTTCGTTGGCTAGGAGCGGAGTGTCACAATCACTTAACAAATTAAAGCGAGCGTGATAGTGTAATAGTATTCCCAGAAATTGCGTCATTTACATAATTTAAAAATTCTATATATTTCTACATATATACATATATATATCATTGACATAAAATAATTTCCCCTTCCCACATTACCTCCTCCCACACCCAACTACGAACAATAATTTATTAACGTAAGAGTTATTGTAATTTTTGGAAATTTATTCAAATTAGTAATTAAAATTTTTTTTTCTTTCGATAAGTTGGTAAAGAATTTTTATGGTGTTAAAGTAAAAGATAACAGAGAAATAAATTAAAGTAAAAGTTTCTTGTATTTCAAATTCAGTAAAATTAAATCTTTGCATTACGTAATTAAATACATTATTAGTGCACCAAAAATATCACTTGACCCCACTCTTGCCTTAGACCACTGTGCTATAGGAAGCTGACCAAATAAATCTCCCGCATATATTTATATTATAATAATTTATATACATATTAGTATACATATATTTATTTCTACCTGTTTCCCCACACACATATATTTATTGATATTAGAAGATAAAGAATAAAGATACCAGAAGATAAAGAAGAATTAATTATTAATCAAATTGAAACGAAAGAAGAAAAATTCTCAAACAGAGAATAAAATTAGTAAACAGAAAATTATAATAAACCAAGAGGAAAAGTTGGGAATAAGAAGATTTATTGAACAAAATAAGAAATCTGCGAAGATAAAAATTAAAGAAGAGTAAAAGTATAAAAGAAATAAGAATATCAAGAAAAAAAAAATTTACTACGACTTAAAACCTTTTTATTTCCAGTATTATTATTGTAATCTATAATATATATACATATATATTTATTATTTCGTCCCAGTTTAGAAACTTACCCCAGGCACAGGGGTAACCTTAACCTTACTAGTATCAAACCGAGAAGCGTGTACCTAGCAATACGTGACCTCTGTTTGAAGACTCCAGAGAGATAGACTCGCGAAATCTCTTTGGTTTAGGAATATAGTTAGAATTTATAGAGATTAGGTAAAAGAGATTATGGAAATGGCACAACCAACGAAAAGTACAAGAGGTCGTCGTACGACCAACCCACTACACCACTATCACCCAACTCTAGTAGTAGGAATAAAGAAAATGGACCCGTAGGAAGTGTCACAGAGATTGGATAGTATGGCATGTAGCACCGTGGGATCATTACCAGTCCTACGAAGCAGGCTAATCAGGGCAAGCACCCGTGAGATAGAACCACACAAGAGAGTACCGTGGAACCCAATAATCGACGAAAGACAAAGCTACATCCCAGCCACAACGAAGAATTTCTTAAGGGGACGCTGTATCTCTCTATCCTTTTCTAATTGAAAAATGTAAATTTTCGGGAAAACTAGTTATTATTGATAGAAATTAAGGGTTGTCCGCAACTTCTATAGTGAAAAACAATATTTTGTCTGATGAGAGCAAATTAATTTTGTGGCTTTTTTTTCAAGTAAAGTTTGACATACTTAAATAACGTATTCTCTAGCCTAATTTAGGATTTTGTAAGTATGTCAAACTTTACTTGAAAAAAAAGCCACAAAATTAATTTGCTCTCATCAGACAAAATATTGTTTTTCGCTATAGAAGTTGCGGACAACCCTTAATTTCTATCAATAATAACTAGTTTTCCCAAAAATTTACATTTTTTAATTAGAAAAGGATAGAGAGATCCAGCGTCCTCTTAATGGCGCCGTCAGAAGATGAAGATGATCCAGAAGCTAATCAGGGGGCTCAGTTCGACAGGCGAGGAACAAGGCGGACCGACCAAAGTGGAAATGGGTTAGAAGCAACCCCAGCTTCGACAGCAGGATCGAATGCACCGCCAGTGAAGACCCGTGTAGTACAGACTACCGCTTGCATGGCAGCAGTAACGACCACCACTTCCACGACTCCTACTACTACCATGGCCGGTACTATTAATAGTGCTTCATTACAAACGGTAGCTAGTGCAAGAACCGCAATGTCAGCGACTGGAGTGGCCGCCCGGTATATCACCATGTCCAACCATGCACCTCTAGGTTACTTGCATGATGTGACGTCCATCTTAGGCTCAGTAGGATGGAACTCCAGGAACACACAGATCCCACGATGGACATTAAACACCACCAATACCTGGAGACCGGAGACGCCATCAACTACCCCGGCTATACGAAGCCAACAACTACCAGTAGTATCACAGACCCCCGGCGAAGTTCCTATTGACGAATTGATAGCCATGGATGACCTCTGTATGCCAGAAGAAGAAGAGCTCGATGAGGAAGAGATTGAAGATGCCTACGCTACTTTCTTCAACCAATCAAACTTAGAAATCCCTGGACAAAGGGTACGCAGTGAAACTCAAGATGAGGCACTGAATCAACAGGCAGATATACGCATAGATGCTGGCAGAGACCAATATCAGCGAACTACTATTGGCATGACCAGGGAAACGCCAAGATGTGGCAACAGTGACAATAGAGGTTGCAGAGGCGCAAGAGACCATGGAGTTAACTAGTTAAGAGACAACCATGATCGAAGACGAGATGCACCAAGGGAAAATCTCCGAGAAAATAACGAGCGAAACGAAAGAAGAGACCGAAGAGATAGCGGAGATCGAAGGGATAGAAGAGATAGAAGAGATAGAGAAGATAAAGGAAACAGACGAAATAGAAGAGATAGAGAGCCCAGAGGTCACAGAAGAAATCGACGAGATGATGATTACAGTGACTATTCAGATAGTTCCAGCGACACAGAAGATTACAGCAGTGATGAGGATTATCGAAGACCTAGAAACAACCCGGTGGATATGACCAACCGAGACAACACTGTCAACAAAACACTAAAAAATTGGAAGATTCCCTTCAGCGGAGATGACAGAGAAGGACCGGAGGAGTTTCTCGCCAGGCTGAACAACTGCCGGAGAAACACTGAAATTCCAGATGAAGATCTTCTAAGGTCTATACCCTGTGTGTTTACCGGTGCAGCAAGCGTCTGGTATAGGACCGCGGAATTAGAAGTACACGATTGGAAGAGCTTCAAACGGACCTCCAGACGTCAATACGTTGGCGATGTCAAGCGAGTCGACCTTCTTGACGAGCTGAAAAGGCGAACTCAGGCAAAGGGTGAGAGCATAGCTCACTTCATATCTTGCTTCAGATGCATCGTGGGATACTTTAAAAACCCACCGTCGATGAGAACCCAGGTAGACACGGCGTATCGAGATCTACTACCAGAGTACCGCAAATTTATGGCAGGTAGACGAGTAGACACGTACGAAGACATAAGGAAGTTAGGTCGACGGTGGGAAAAACAGAAGGACCTCGATAATCAATATCAACCCCCACCACCACGCGAGAAAATGTTAATTCAAGGCGCAGCGTTTGAAACGCCTAAAAGGACAGATAGACCCCGAATAGCGAATGCAGAAGAATTCGAAGAGACTGACAGCGAAAGTAAGAGCGAAACAGAAGAAACTCCTAAACCAACCCAGCGAAAACAACGGCGATGACGCAAGAAAAATAATAAACAGCAAGAACCTAAGATTGCCGGAGTACAAGAAGTAAAACAGATCCAAACTAACGCGAAAACCCCACCAGAGACCCCGACCACAGTGACACAGAGTACATCTGCAGTGATACCTGAGCAGATTTCTATAACAGTATGGCCGCAAAATGTAATGCCGCCGGTTAACTGGTGGAGTACACCAGCCGGACCACAATATGATGTCAGCAGGCGATATCAACAGCCAACAAACATAGCTAGTGGAGCCAATGGAGCAGCCAGAGGCCAACCGCAGTACTCAGCGTGCTATACATGTCAAACCTTTGGACACAGAGCAAAGGACTGCCCACGAAGAATCTGTCGCTCCTGCGGAGGTATGGGTCATTCGGTGAATATTTGCCCCACCCAGTCGACCCCAGCGAATAGACCTAATCAAAATTACACATCAAGAAATGCGAATTGGACCCCAAACCAAGTCAATCAGGCACAAAGACCTGATCAACAAAGGACAGCGAACCTGCAACAATCACCAGGAAACGGAGCAGCGGGGGGGCAGAACCCAGCTCAACCCCCCCCTCTGATGCAAAACCCTTTAATGCCTCCGACTTGGCCACCGACTGCAAACAATTAAATCAAGAACAGCGGAAAGAGTACCTAAACCCAAACTTAAAGATAGAGACCCCTACCGTAGAGAAAATACCCCAAACAAACGAAAAACAAGAGCCCATGAAGATACTCTCCCCACTCGAGTTTGCAGAGAAATACTCAAGAGAAGGGATTCTGAGGACCATGGAGCACTTGCAAGAGAGAAAGAAAAAACTAGCATTATTAGAGCAAGAAACATTACAATTAAGTGAAGAGTCTGACAACGAAGAGAGAGATGGATTTAGAAAACTAGCAGAGTTGAATAAAGTATTAAGTATACTAGATAAAGAAGAAGAAAAACACCCATCTATATCAAGGACCAAGGCTCGTGCAGAAGAGAGTAAGTCTAGTCGAGGGGGGGAGAAATATCCACCTGCGACGACCGAAATCAGATCTGAACCTGAAGACGATAACAATGCTATAGCAGGCATGTGTAATGAAAATCGGAATTTCCTGGATGTAGTGCTCGGAGGGAGACAATACCAGGCCTTATTCGACACTGGAGCAATGGTGTCGTTGATAGGACCAAGAGTAGCCCAGAGATTCCAAGATAGATTAATACCAGCCCGCAAAGTGATCAGAAGCGTCATAGGAGGATATGCTCGAATAATTGGGAAATTACCAGTAGATTTGGAAGTAGATGGATGTGTGCGATGACTAGAAATGAAAGCTATTTCTGCCTTAGACCATGATGTCATTCTAGGAATAGATTTCTGTTGACTCTGGGAAATAGAAACGAAGTTTAGTGAAAATTTATGGAGAATGAGAGATGGTGAGTGGAGAGAATTTAATAACGGAGACCATACCCACACCCTCGTTTTCGGAGAATGTGCTGGAATTGTAGAATTAGATGATGAGCAAAGAGTAAGAATCGAAAACCTAGTAAATAAGATCATACCTCAACCAACAGACATACTAGGTACCACTGACTTGTCGGAGCATCACATAGACGTAATGGGAGCAGCACCGATAAAACAGAGACCTAGGAGGATGTCGCCGATGATGTTGCAGATCGCTCATGGAGAAATAGAGACGATGTTGCAAAACAACGTAATTGTAAGGTCAGCAAGTGAATGGAGCAGTCCACCAGTGATACTTAGGAAACCTGACGGGGAGTACCGATTCTGTCTTGACTATAGGGAATTGAATAAGGTCACTAGGAAGGACGCATATCCAATACCTAGTACGGACTCAATCCTAGATAAGCTAAGAAAGGCCAGATACCTCACCAAAATTGACCTGAAGCAAGCATACTTCCAAAGTCCCATGGAGGAAAATAGTAGAAAGTATACTGCTTTCTCAGTACCTGGCTCAGGTCTCTGGCAATTCAAGAAAATGCCTTTCGGATTGACCAACGCACCAATGACCTTCCAAAGGCTCATCGACGCCCTCTTTGGACCTGAATGTGAACCTAAACGATGGTTACCTAGACGATATCATAATTGCTACTGAGAACTTCGATGATCATATAAAATGGCTAGAAAAAGTACTTGTGAGACTGGTAAACGCTGGATTGACTGTGAACAAGAAAAAGTGTGAGATTTGCTGCTCACAGATCACCTACCTTGGATTCATATTAGACAATGAGGGGCTAAGACCGGATCCAGACAAGGTAGCACCAGTCGTCAACTATCCAGCACCTCGGAATATGAAACAACTGCAACGATTTCTTGGGATGGTAGAATGGTACTCCAGATTTATTGAACATGATTCGGAAAAGAAAGTTCCACTAGTGAAGTTGTTAAGGAAAAGCAGAGAATGGAGTTGGGAAGACGAGCAACAGAGGGCGTTCGAAGACCTGAAAAGAGCCTTAACAACTGCTCCTGTACTCGCCAGACCTGACTTTAATAAACCATTCACTGTACAATGTGATGCCAGCGACTTTGCAATAGGAGCAGTATTGACCCAAGAACGCGAAGACGGTGAACATCCAATTGTTTACGTAAGCAGAGTACTGACAGCCGCAGAAAGGAACTATACTACCACAGAGAAGGAGTTACTAGCAGTAATCTGGGCAATCGAGAAACTTAGACCTTATCTTGAAGGTTATACCTTCAAGATTGTCACAGACCATAGTGCGTTGAAATGGCTACAAAAGCTAAAAGACCCAACAGGACGACTAGCAAGATGGGCATTAAAAATGCAACAATGGTCATTTGAGATCGTACACCGACGTGGAGCATTACATAACGTACCTGATGCCCTCTCGAGAATGTACGAAGGTCAAGATGAAGAAGAACATGTGTGCGCTTTCGAAGAGACCAAGGATGAAAAATACAACGAGAGAGTTAAAGAAATAGAGACCAACCCTTATAAATACCCTGGATGGAAACTAGAAGATGGATTACTATATCGATTTAGAAAAGAACCATTACTCGACCCAGTGACCCATGGAGAAGAAGGATGGCGACTAGTAGTGCCAGCAGAACACCGTGAGAGAATACTGCAAGATGCTCATTGTCATCCTTCCTCAGGGCATCTAGGACTAGAAAAGACCTATGATAAAGTTATCAGGGAGTATTATTGGCCAGGAGTATACTATGACACCACTCTATTTGTGAAGGAGTGCGATGACTGTCAACGATATAAGACCAAGCAAACCGGACCTCAAGGATTGATGGGAAACCGTGTCGTTGAGAGACCATGGCTGGTAGTATCAGCTGACATGATGGAATTTCCTCCTAGTAAAGGCCAAAATAAATACTTACTAGTCTTCCAGGACCTTTTCACCAAATGGATCGAGTTGAAACCACTAAGAACAGCTGATGGAAAAGCAGTGGCTAAAGCTTTCGAAGAGCTGATTTTATTCAGGTGGGAGACTCCTAAGTACTTGCTGACGGATAACGGAAAGGAGTTTGATAACAAACACCTAGACCAAGTGCTACAAGAATACGGAGTATCTAGAGTTACGACACCGCCATATCACCCGCAGGCTAACCCAGTTGAACGTGCGAATAGGACCTTGAAGGCCATGATAGCGACCTTTGTAAAAGAGGATCATAGGACTTGGGACCAGCATCTTCATGAATTTAGACATGCAGTGAACACAGCGACGCAGTTGACACTTAAGACCTCTCCAGCGTTTTTGAATTATGATAGACATCCCAGCCCGGTAAAAAGCTTACGAAGAGAGGTGGAACAAACTAAACCAATAATCAGAATAAATCCTGAAGACTGGGCAGATAGGGTAAAACGGTTGGACGCACTAAGGGACTTAGTAATCAAACATATCGAAAAAGCGAAAGGAAAACAAGCAAGGGAATATAATAAAGGTAGGAAGGATATTAGGTTTAATGTAGGGGATATAGTCATGCGACGTTCTCACCCGCTTTCGAACGCAGCTAACCGATTCTCCGCGAAACTCGCACCGAAATACGACGGTCCGTTTAGAATTTTAGAAGTCAAATCACCATTAGTTTACATAGTCGAAACAGAGGGCGGTAAGCGCAATGCGAAGGTACACGTTTCAGAACTCAAAAGATATATACCCCCTAGAAATAAACCTGACATGAAACCCTAAACCTAAACAAATTAATACTGACCCGTGATAGATTTATTTACTTATTTACAGATACCAACAATGAGACGTGCTGTAGGTCCACGCCGCGATATTAATCGTGTAGCTCACCGCATGGTGCGCAATATTATGGGTGAGCTACCTTCCATCTCACCTCTCCGTGAATTGGAAGAATTAGAGTCGGTAGACGACCGACCCCGCCAGCTATTGCTCGATAGTGAGCCCTCCCACACAATGGAGGAGCTAACTCTAGCAGCTGAAGCGGAGAGCCAACGAGACGAGGAGAATAGAGAGTACTGGGAGAGTGTGACAAAGGGCTTGGGCACCCCAAACCCCAGTACTCCTATAATAGGAGAAGAAGAAGAAAAAGAAAAAGAAGGAGCGAGTGAGGAAGCACCTTAATCCTCGCCGGCGATGACCCTGGCAGAGCGAATGAAATTGGAAGAAGAAAGATTAGAAAGAAGACAAAGAAGAGAGCAGGCGGAAGAAGAACAGAAAGTGGAAGAGAGGAGAAAGAAAGAGGAATTAGAACGAAAGGAGGCTGAGTGGGCTAGTGCACAGGTGGAGAAAATAGAGAAAGAACGAAAAGAGGGGGAAGATAGATTGAAAGAAAGGTTAGATATAGAAAGAGCAATAATAGAGCGAAAAAGAAGACAAGAAGAAGAAAGAAGAACAATTAGGATGGAAAAAGAAATGGAGGAAGAAAGAATGAAATTGCATAGAAAGTGGGAAGAAGAAGAAAAAGCAGGAGCAAATAAGTCGTGGGCAGACCAGGTGGAGGAGGATGAAGAGCTCAACCAACTCCTACTAACCACTACCATATCAGACCCTTGGGTCGGCGATCGTCGACCAGTGGAGCATAGGCCCACAAGCGCAGTGACTCCCATTAATCCACGGGTAGGATTACCCGTGAGTAGAGGATTGGCCTGGGAGCCACTTGCCTGGGATCTAGGAGTGGAAGAAGGAGAAGAAGAGTTGAGGATCGGAGGGCTGGATGCGCGAGGAGCTCATGATCGCCCAGCACGGGCAGACCCCTCTCCACCAAAGAAAAAGGCAAAGGGGCCCCGTCAGCTGCAATTGGACGGCTATGAGCCCGCCCAATCTCCAGCACACTCCAGGTCATGAACACCGCCACCAGGTCCTATCGGAAAAGATGCGGCAGGGAAATGGGTCAGAGAGGCTCCTGGACCCAAGTACCCAATGAAGACATCCAGGGCCATGTTTAACGATGTCTTACGGATCCCCACCCAAGGAAGAATAGATCCCCCTCCCGGTGCCTGCTTCAATTGTTGGCAACGTGGACACCGTTCCAAGGACTGCCCCCAATCTTGACGCCACGTTTACTGTGCCAACTGCGGTCGTCGAGAGGTGGATTTGGCAGATTGTCCACGTTGTAGCGAGCCGCACCGGAGACATCTCATCACTTCCTATGGAGAGGAAGTCGTGGCCCGGATGTATTATTTCCATCGAAGTGGCGGGGTACCAGGACCTCAATGCCTCCCACCAGGCACCGCCATCCCTGTTGCTCCACGGTCACCAGCTGCTAGACCAGCCGCGACCAGAGACCAACGGACGGCCACAACCACCACGCAACGCACCACTATCAGCACCACTGCATCAAGAAGGCCCATCTACACACCACCGCCTCCATTAATAGCCCCGACAACTCCAGAGCCAGTGCCACCACTCCGTCGACCCAAAGGCGCAACATCTGAGTCTAGGACACCAGCACCACCAGAACCCACACCGGTCGAGCCGATTGAACAGATGTGCCAGCTCGCAGAAGCCCTCTCTGATCTCCCGGCCATGACCAGGGACGAAATCCTGCAGGATGTGCTCGAGGAGGGCTTAGTCGACCGGATGTTGCGTCTAGTCGATACCTTAAGAGGACTTACGGTTGCTACCCGGATTAAGATTATCCAAAGGGTAATCTGGGAACAACGAGCCCTTAGGAGGAAGAATGAGGAGCATTAAGGAAGGAATTGGACCAGGGAAGAGATAGAGGAGATTGACCAGAGAGTAATGGAGGAGTAGACCTGACTAGGCACTAATAATTTTTTCTGATAGTGAGTTGATATCCAAGCTAAAAGTTATTATTGTGTTGTTATCTTATTCTAACCCGTGAGATTTTATTTCTGTTAATAAGAATCGTGTTGTCCGTAGTTAAATCCAAAAGCGATCCTAACCTAACCTAACTCAAACCACCCCAACCTAACCTAACCTAACCTAACCTAACCTAGCGAAACCAAACATAACCAAACCTAACCTAATCTAACCTAACCTTGCAAAACCCATCATAACCTAACCTAACTAAACGCGTTAACTAAATACAAAGTACATAAAGCATGAGTGAATTATAAGAATGTGTAATTTCTGGGAATAATAATGGTGATATTAAATGTGTATTAGTTATAAGTAATTGATATATAACATATATAATGCGAGCGGCTCGGTGGCGAGAGTCATTGGTGTGCAGTGCTACGTGCATAATTATTTGTAAGCAGTCCACTCTGTCGAATGTCCAGCTTAGGGGGGGAGTGTTTGTGACGTGGTACGTCCCAATAAAAAAAAATTGTTAATTAAAATTTTTTAACGTTGTTTATTTACGTGCACGTTTTTTTTTACGACACGTCACAACGATTATTAATTTATAAATCACCAGGGCACTAAAACACACCACCGGCTTACTCACCGACCCGGGCGTATATTATAAAAAAAGAATAAATAATTGATCAAACGAAACTCTTTCTTTTTGTTTACCGGTACACGAGGAGCACGACTAGTAGAAGCGCGCGGCGGCCATTACATACACAGTCATAGACCATGTGTATGAGCGCTAGTGCTGCTTACGCAGACCGTAGGTAGGGTATCTCTACTACCACTACATAGCAGCGACCGCGCGTGCGCTAGGAGTGGCGCACGATGAAGAAGATGTAGAAAAAGAGAGAAACACAAGAAAGAAGAAAGAAAGAGATGGAAAGATTAACATACGATAGGAGCAAACCAAAAGTGATGGCGCGCCTCTTTCTCGCGCAGTGAAGAAAGAGGGAGAAGCTAAATGATAAAGAGAGACTGAGAAAGCATGGAGAAGGGAGAGTACCACTCTCTTGCTTCTGCTTAAGTACAGCTGCACTGAGTAGCCTATATGTGTGCATATATATATATATATATATATATATATATATATATATATATATATATATATATATATAGATATCTATACTAGCAGTGACTCTCTCTCTCTCTAATGAATAAAGACGGATAAAAAGAGAGCGTAGATAAAAAGCGTAGATGAAAAGAAGAATAAAAAGAAGAAATTAGATTAAAATTACTACAGAAAAGGTGGCGCGCAGGTTGCAGACTTGCGTTCGAGGACCGGAAGGCAAATTACACGAATAGAAAGTAAATACTTGGACAATTGATCAGTCGTTGGAGGAATTAAAAATTAAAAAGAGATAGACGATGAGGAAGAGGGAGAAATAGACCGAAGAAGAAGGAAGTGAGCGTCAAAGAATTCATTCGATTACTGTCCTCATGCCTTATCGGAACTATAACTCGAAAAACCTCATTTTTTTCTTGCAAGTAGCTACTTGGAAATTTTCGTGCGCTTTTACAGCTGTGTAGAGATTGCAGATTTGGATAGACCAGGAAGCAGTTGAGCAGCCAGATTTCCAGAAGGAGGTTTTTGCTGCCCTGATCCGTCAACCAACTCATTTTCCGCAGCCGGCGCCGACCAGTTGCTTGTGCAGAGAGAGAAAGAGAAAGAGATATATACGACCTGAGGCTATCACCGCCATCATCGACCAATTCGTCGCCATCGCCGACCAAATTACTGTGTCAACGAGAACTTCTACAACGGTGAGTGGACTGTAGTCCGAATCGATAAAGATATTTTTTTGTAAACTGACGGCTCTCGCCGATTTAAGTGTAAATTCAGTGCGGGCGAAAAATTAAGATTCAAAGTGATTGTGACAACGTGAATGAGTGCAAATTAGAAATTTTAGTTGTAGCGAGGCATAGTTAAAAGTGCGAAAAATTTGATTGTAAAGATTAATTCGTAGTTCGATAAAGCGAAATTAAAATTAGACTACGTGTTCAACGATTTCGTTGACCGGTAAATTTCTCGTTAAGTTAATTCTATTAAATAAGATTTAATAATAATTTCTATTTGATTGACCGGAATAATAAAAATTGAGATCGGTGGACATCGTGGCGTGTATTACGTAATGTATTTCATGACTAGGGCCTTAGCGGACATTTCGAAAATTAGATTTTCTTGTCTAGTCTGCGTTGACTAAGAAATTAAAAGAAACTGAAAATTACTTTGTAAACCGGAAGAGATAGTAATTAAATATTAAATTTTCTTTCTTTAGATATATTAAAATTTCGAGAGTGCGGGAGTGAAAATCCGACCACGTGTCTAACGGTTTCGTAGACCGTGCAATTAAATTGAAGTTTATTTGGTAATTCGAGTAAAAAGTTGAATAATTATTCATGGTTTTTTTTTATTGACCGGTAGTTAAAACAAATCGATAGACACGTAGGATCAGTGTGTGTGAGAGAGAGAGATAGAGAGATAAGTGCGCGGGCTCTTGGTAGCCATATTGTTGAAAGAAAGAAGAGCGAGGTCGCTTACGTCGACCATACAGTAAAATTTATTTATTTTTTGTTAATACCATTAGATTATTATTTTAGTAAAAGCGTTGCATAAGAAATAAATTAAATTAACTTTCTGTAATTTACATTGACCCGGATGTATGGGTGATGAGTGTGCGCGAGTTAAATGAATAAAGTTATAGATTAAATCAATAGAGAGTTTCATAGCAAATTTATATTTTCTTTTGTTGTAATAAGTTAAACCTAAGTTAAAAATTAAAGTGTTACAATTTGAACCAGTAATATTCATTTTTTTTGTGTGTGCAATACCTCTCCTAACTTAAATAAATAAAGTTTAACACTAGAGGTCGCCCATATCCCAACCAAGACTGCCCGAGATTCATACTGCCGACGAGTAAGCCGGAGGCCTGTTTGGCGCTCTCAATAAATCAAAGATTCTTTCTTTTCGACAGGCCGAACTTTGCATGCGGGGACGGGCAAAGTTATATTAACTTATTTAATAATTTATTTATTGAAATTTTAAGTATAACTAAATTCTCACATCGCAGTTTTTAAAATTTTATTTTATTTAAAAATAATATTTGACTATATTATTTTTAACTTAAAGGCTCATAGAACGGTTTAAGATGTTCTACATGGAACTTTCCACATTCTACGCCTTTTTCGTCAATTAATAGATACGTATCTGGTGCAATGATTTTTCTGATAATATATGGACCTTCATCTATTTTAAAAAAATTTGGCAATTTTATTATCATCTGCACTAGATACGTTTAATGATTTTAATAGTACTTTATCATTTAAATTAAATTAATAATAAGTACTTTTAGCGTTTTTTGCTTTTACTCTATTTTTTAATTTTCTCATGCATTTTCTGTTATGCATAGAAAATTTTTCTTTCGTATGGTATGTCTGTATTTTTTAATTTGAAATACATTTCCCATACTTTGGTTGGTTTTTCGCCCATGTGTAATTCAATTGGCGTAAAATCTTTTGTTTCATGGGTAGTTTCATTCATTATGCTTTGAATTTTCTGCATATATGAAGCTAATGATTTATGTGAATTATTCACATACGTTCTAAAGCATTCTCGGTGAATTCTTTCCACAATGTTGCTTTGTGGATGTCTAATTAATGAATTAATTATTTTTACTTTTTTATCTTTTAATTTCTTTATCCATTTTTTGGGCGTGAATTGCGTACCGTGGTCTGTCATTATTGACTGAGGTTTTTCATAATTCGGTACATGATTATCAAATATTTTTCTAATTGTTGTTAATGTATTCGCCTTTTTAATAGGGTACATTACAATATATTTAGAGAATACGTCTATAGTTGTTAGTATATACTTAACACCTTCTATAAGCGTTGGTAATGGGCCATAAAAATCAATCGATAGTATTTCGTTTTTGTTATTTACTACGATTAGATGTATTTCTGCATTATATTTCACGGTTAAGTCTTTTATCTTTTGACACGTGATGCATGATTTTAAAAATTTATTTACGTGCTTTTTTAATTTGGGAGCTGTAAAGCTTTTCATTAACAATTTATGTCTTTTTAGGACCAATGTGTCCATAATGATTATGTATTTCAATTATAACATTTTTTAATAGTAAATCAAGTATTACTATTTGAGATCCTGATTCATTTAATTTATATAATAAATTATTTTCATATTTATAATGATTTTTTATTTTATCATTTTTTAAATCAGTTAATTTTTCCTTTACTTTGATGCAATATTCATCGTTTTTTGAGCTTTTTTAAAGCTTTTTAATAGTTTTTCTAATTGTTTATTTATTTTTAATTTGTTTTTAATACTAGCTATTAATATTTCATGTTCATCATATTCTGATTTATCAGATGCTTGTCTGCTTAGAAAACCTGCAGCTGCATTTATCTTCCCAGGTATATGTTCTGGTGTTATATTGAAGTCTTGGATTGATAAAGCCCATCTTCTTAACCTATAATTATTAAATTTACATTTATTTAGAAATGTAATGGCTTCATGATCTGTCCTTACTATAATTTCTTTGGCACCTCTAAGATATGTGTTCAATTTATGTAAGGACTATACCGCAGCTAACAACTCTTTTTCAGTAGTAAAGAAATTTAAGGGGATGTAAAACGAACACTACACCTGTATTTATGAATTTGGTCTATCATTTCATTTTATTACAAAACTTAAGGAAAATAAATGCTTTAGATTGTAGTATTTACCATGAAGATTATTCAGTTAAATTTTCAAATAAATTCATTCATTCATTTTTCAGAAGTTTGGGTTTTAATTATTATACATTAAAATATTTAAATTTTATACAAAAAATCTAAAATTCTGAAAAACTAATGAATTAATTTAGTTGAAAATTTAACTGAATAATCTTCATGGTACATACGACAAGTTGATGCATTTCTTTTCTTGAAATGTTGCAATGAAAAGAAAAGATAGTCAATATTTATGAGTACAGGTGCAGTATCCGTTTCACATCTCCTTAATTCACTACCTTTCAGAGTTCTGCTTATGAAGCAGACTATATTTTCACGATTATATTCATCTAATTATGACAAGATTGCAGCTATTGCATAATCGCTTGCATCTGTCGTTAGTATGAAAGGTTTTTCCATATCAATAAATTTTAAGATTATATTTTCGGTAAAAAGATTTTTTATGTATTCGAAGGCTTTTTGCTGCCTTGCCCCCTATTCATAAGGCACATTTCTTCTTAAGAGGCGGCCGTATAGTTCTGTCCTTGTCTAATCTAAATTTTCTTTATTATTAATAAATTAAATATTTTCATAGAAAAGTAAGACAACCGCCCAATAGAGCAAAAGACAAGCAAACGATTCTTTTTTATGAAAAAATACGAAATTTTGATTATTTTTCGAGTGAAGTCTGAAACGGAAAAACAGTTGAATCAACTCAATCAAGTTTGATTGTTTTTCCGTTTCAGACTTCACTCGAAAAATAATCAAAATTTCATATTTTTCCATAAAAAAGAATCGTTTGCTTGTCTTTTGCTCTATTGGGCGGTTGTCTTACTTTTCTATGAAAATATTTAATTTATTAATAATAAAGAAAATTTAGATTAGACAAGGACAGAATGATACGGCCTCCTCTTAATGAGCCAATTAAAGGTAAAATTTCGTTTGCATAACCTTTGGCGAATTTAGTGTAAAAACTTACAAATCCCAAGAATGCTTGGAGTTCTTTTACACTCTTTGGTGTTTTAAAATGTTTAACTGATTTAATTTCCTCTGGATCAGGTGTTATTCCTGTTGAAGTTATAAAATGTCCAAGAAATTCAATTTTTTGTTTTAAGAAATTTGATTTTTTTAAATTAAATGTTAGATTGTATTTTATAGCTTTTTGAAATAATTTCTCTAAATGATTTAAGTGTTCTTCGAATGTAGATGATCTCATATGCAAGTCATCTACAAATGTCAGTACGAATTCTTGCATATCTTTTATTACGTTATCTCGCCCTCTTAATAACGCGGCGCTACTTGTTTTAATGGCAAATGCAGCTAAATTCCTATACTTTATTGTCAATTTTAAACGCTGTGTATTTTTCACTTGATTCAGTTGATTCTATTCGTCAATATAAGCTTGTTAAATCTAAACTGGACATAAAGTTTATTTCTTTACATCTAAGAAGTATTTCTTCTATTGAAGGTGGCGCTTCGTAATCATCGATTATTTTCTTATTCGATTTACGTGCGTCTAAACAGAGCCTTACAGAACCATCTTTTTTAATTACAGTAACTATTGAATTAATATAAGGACTTTTAGATCTTCTCATAATTCCTAATTCTTTCATTTTTTCTACCTCTTTTATCTCTATGATTAATTAGGATAGGATATGGTTTAGAATAAAATGGATGATCATCTTTTAATTTGGAGCTTTTCTAAACACTTTACTGTACTTTTTTATTAATAACATTAATTCATTTTTTTGTGTGATTGTTATATCATCACAATTATTTATTTTTTCCTGAATCTCATCATTGGTGAGTTCAGTAATATTATAATAATTTTCAGAATTGAGAAGTCGATGATTCTCGTTCTCTGTTATGAAGTCGTATGAATTAAGGTCATTTTTGCCTTCATACACTTCGGTTGTTCGCATAGCAAAGTATGCTAAAGAATTTATTTGTTTTTCAGTATAAGATAAATTTATATCTTTACTGTTAACTGTTATTAATATTTCTCCTAGCATTGTGTTTATGATCATGCTCAAAGCTTTTTGAGTATCATATCCAATGATGACATCTTTTACTAATTTAGGAATTATTAAATAGATTATTTTTATTTCCTCATTTTTAAACTTTGTTTCTATTAATATTTGCTTTTTTATCTTTGTTATTTTTGTTCCAGTTACAGTTTTTATACATTACCCGTTATTGGCAATAGAGGGCAGTTTTTAAGCGTATCAGAATTTTCAAAGTAGGATTACTCAGAAATGCAAGTAACTTCGCTACCTGAATCAATTAAAGCTTTAACCTTAATATTTTCCAATTAAATATCTATTTCTGGACAACATATAATTTTATTTTCGGAATCTTCTGTTAATTAATTTTATTTAATTTCATTCTTATTAAAAGAACGTATATTATTTGATTACAATATTTGTTCTCACTCGCGTTGAAAACCTACACTGCAGTCCAGGAACTTTTGCCCACCCTGGACTAATATTATAAAAAATTTAAAGTTTTGTATCTCGATAAAAAATTATCGTACGGAGCTTTACAAGGTCTCATTTTGAAGGTTTTGTAGAAACCTATAAATAGAAGAGGTGACATTAACATTGTTCCATTTCTTATGGGTTTGACGACGACATAATAAAAAAAAAATTTTTAATTTTTCATGGGTGATTGTTGTATTTAAAAACTAAAACTAACATTTGAAAGCTCTTTCAAAAAACTACAAAATCCCTGGTCGATAAATTTTTTTAAATATTTATTTTAAGAGCTATATACGGGTTTACACAAAAATAATGGTTTTTGTGAAAGTAGTTCTAGCTCTGCAGGTTTTGAGTTTACAGAAAAATTGTACAAAGAAAAAATGTTGCATTTTGTGAATACTATCAGTGTATTAGTTCTAAAATATAATTTAGAAAATTTTTTTTTTTCATTTTTTTAGTATAAAAAATGTTTTTATTTCATAAAAAAACAAATATGTATTCAGGCAAAATAAAAAAAAAATGAAAAAATAAGAACAAAAAAAACGTTTTCTCATATGTATATGTTATAATAGAAAAAATTTTTTTATAAAAAAATAATGAGAAAAAAAATTTTCTTTTAATTTTATTTTAGAACCTGATACATTGATTGTTTTTACAAAATGCAACATTTTTTCTCATTACAATTTTTCTGTAAACTCAAAAGCTATAGAACTACAACTACTTTTACAAAAACCATTATTTTTGTGTGAAACCGCATATAGCTCTTAAAATAAATAGGATGATAAATATTTCCATCGGTCTTACAGTCAATTTAAAATCTATATAATAAAATAATTAAATAAATATGGACAGTCAGACTGCCCTTGTTTATAATCACCCCCGTAGAATAACCTGAAATAAAAACTTAAAAATTAACTGGAAAGAAACCTGAAAATAAATAAAATTAGTAAAGCACAATTTGACTGTCCCCCACCACCAAAAAAACCTTTCTTCGATTGTGATCTTGTATAATGTCCAACGTTTCGAGCACGCTACTGCTCATCCTCAAGGACTGAACTCCTCTCGCCGCACGACTCCCAATTTATACCTAAAAAATTATTTGAATATCCCTCCACTATCAAAAACACCAATATAAGTTAATATACCTCCACCACTTTAATTCTATATTATGTTAGAAAAGGATGATAAATACTATTTAATTTACTTGATTCTAACATTAAATTTACATTATTTTCATTCTGAAAAATGTGAATACTCTCAAAACTCTCCCTTTTAAATTTATTTTTAATATTATTTTCTAAAATTTCAACATTCACAAAATCAAAAGAATGAACGGAATTCAAACAATGTTGCTTCAAACCCGACACAACATTTGGACTTCTCAAACTATATTTGTGTTCATAAATTCGTTTCTTTAAATATCTACTTGTCTGTCCAATATAATATTTATCACAATCATTACAATTGATTTTGTAAACAACTCCCGATTTTTCATCCTTTTCATCCTTATCATTACAATTATTAAAAAATCTACCTAAATTATTATTATTTCTAAAGAAAACTTGAATTTTATGTTTTTTGAATTCATTTCTAATTCTTTCTGACAAACCTCTAACATACGGCAAAACAAAATACAAGCTTCTAGTTTCTACATCAATTTTCTTTTTTAAATTACTATTATAAATTTCATTCACCCTCTCCTCAATCATTCTATTAACAAATTCGATTGGATAACTATTACTAACAAAAGCCTTTCTAACAATGTTCAAATTTTCTTTTCTGAAATCTATATGTGATAACTTAATCGCGCGATCAATCACACCCTTCAAAGTACCAATTTTATTTCCGAACTGGTGATGTGAATTAAAATTTAAAAATCTACTAGACCAAGTTGGCTTTCTATACCAATTTAGTTTAACTTTATTATTACTGTCTCTAATTACTTTAATATCCAAAAAACTCAACTGATTATCTGACTCTATTTCTTTAGTAATAGTTATCCAACCAAATATTTATTATTCAGTCGACATAAGTAGTGTTTTTATCTTAAAATAAATGTTTAAAAAAATTAATCTAATTTTACTTGGAACCTTATTTCCAAGGTAATTTCAAGATCAATCTCATTTTTTTAAATTGAAACCCCTACTTTTTATACCGTAATCGAAAAGAGCGGAAAATTTTACGTCCGGATATGTGTTTAAGTATGAGGTTAACTTAACCTCTAGAGGTTAAATAGAGGTCAAAGTATGACTTCTTAAAAATCTCTCTAGTTTAGTGGTAAAACAAAACAAACAAAAGGCATACCCTAGGTAACTTTCAATGAGGAACCCAACGTTGACCTCTACTTTCACTTGTAACCTTATTTCCAAGGTTATTTCAAGGTCAACCTCATTTTTTCAAATGGAAACCCCTACGTTTTATACCGTAATCGAAAAGAGCGGGAAACTTTACGTTTGGATATATGTTTGAGTATGAGGTTAACGTAACCTCTAGTAGTCAAATAGAGGTCAAAGTATGACTTCTCAAAAATCTCTCTAGTTTAGTGGTAAAACAAAACAAACAAAAGGCATACCCTAGGTAACTTTCAATGAGGAACCCAACGGTGACCTCTAATTTCACTTGGAACCTCAGTCCCAAGGTTATTTCAAGGTCAATTTCATTTTTGATGCTGTATCCGATAAGAGTGAGAAATGTACGTGTTTCCCTTGCCCCTCACCTGAATAAATTTATAAGAGATGTTTAAATTGTTTTCCATTTGCTTCCTGACAGTAACCAATCCTATTGTAAAATGATTCAATTGCATCTTGGATTATCTGTCGGCATTAATTTCTTGAACTATTCTACGTTTTAATTCTTCAAGGTTCTCTGGATTATTTCTGTATACCCGATCTTTTAAATACCCCCACAAAAAATAGTCCAAAGGTGTTAAGTCTGAAGATCTTGGAGCCCACTTTACTGTACCTCTTCTTCCTATCCATCTTTCAAAAAATGTCTCATTCAGGTATTGTCTGACATTGACACTGTAATGAGCTGGAGCGCCATCTTGCTGAAATTATGTATTTTCAAAATCATCTCCTATTAAGAAATAACACCACTCAAGAGGCCGAAAAAGGTGTAATTTTGCGGATTTTTCATGGGATTATGGGAAAAGGGATTGTATTGAAATTTACAGGGGTTATTCAACATATATTAAAGTATAAAAAAAAATTTTTTTACTATCGATTTCGTGCAAATTGGTGGCGCCACAGGGGATCTGCGATACAAGGTTTTTTTGAAGACGCTCCGCGGGCGCACCCATTCCTCGGCAACCGTGAGAGCTGTAACAAAAGTCCAAAATTTTTTTGAAACTACATACCAATAGCTATCGAAGTACGTAGGATTTTTTTTTTTTCAATTTTTGTAGAAACTGTGCATATCTGAACAAAAAGTATGAATTTTTGACTAAAAAAAGAGCAGTAAATTGTTAATAAAACAAATAATTTTCAAAACATCAAAAAACGGCTACGTACTTCGGAGGAGAATATATATATGAAGCTACTGTAAAAATTTGAAGTCGATCCATGTAATAGTTTTGAAGCTACGAGTACGCCCGATTTGAAAGAAGCAGTTTCGAGAAAAACGCGTCAGCCGTCGGCGCGCGCTCCGAGACGTTGCGGCAGATTTAAGAATTAGACCCCTTCCACATTGAATTTCAATATAAAACCAATTGGATATGTTTTTTAAAGTCCTTAAGTATACTTTAAGTAAAAAAAAAAATAGAATTTTTGAAAATCCTAGAGTGGTGTTACCCCTTAAGGCCTGGATAGCTGGAATAATCTGATTTCGCAAAAGTTGTTCATAATTTTCAGCGTTCAGAATTTCTTTCGATAAAAAAGGGACTTATTATTTTATCACTTACCATTCCTGCCCACACGTTCAATTTTTGAGGATATTGTGTGTGACTTTCTCTCATCCAATGGGGATTTGTATCGGACCAATATCTAAAGTTATGTCGATTGACTTCGCTATTCAATTAAAATGTCGCTTCGTCTGGAAAAACAATATTTTTTTTTTTTTTTTTTTTAAATTATCTACGGTGCAAAGCTCCATCAAGCCCTAACAAATTTTTAAAGTGGTATGTATGCCCACTATATGCACGCTTTAAATTTTTTGACATATTTTGTAAAAATATTGGATTTTTAGTTATCATTTCCATCATCGTCTCACAAAATTCAATCAGGCGATCAGGATCATCCTCATTCAATTCCTGCACAAGTTTCATTTTGTAAGAATAAAATTTGTTTACCTTAAAAATTCTAAGAACAGATTTTTTATCGATATCCTGTTGCAAAGATGATTCATGTGGATTTTCCACAAAAGACAGCAAAACATCTAAAGATTTTTCTTTATTTGTTGCTGTTCGTGGTCTTCCAGTAACAGCACGATTTTTAATAAACCCCGTTTCTTCAAAACGTCTTAAGGCGACTACGGAAGTTCGGTTGGATTTTATTTTGTAGTTTACAAATTACTCTTTCAGTTTCTAAAATTTCTTGAATTTTTTAATTTTCCACCATTTATTATAATCCATAGAATGGTGAAAAATTAAAAAATCTGAAAAATTTCACATATTGAAAGAGTAATTTGTAAATTCGAAAATAAAACCTAACCTAAAATCCGAAGTCGCCAAGGTCTTCGAAACTGTGGATTTAGACAAAGGAGTCATCGCTGTTTCAAAATGTTGCATTAAAGAGATTAACAACATTAGTATACGACCTTTGCAGATCACCCCAACCCCTCATCATTAGAAGAGATATTCGCTCTCTTTTAGACAAATAAAACATTTCTAAAGTTTTGAACAAAAATGTAATGTAGCTATTGCAACCAACAAGAAAAAGAAGAATTTGGAAAGATTTGTCAAATTTCTCGAATCATTTCAACCCCAAAACACTATTTGTTCTTTTTTATTGGTCAAGTAATTTTTTATTCCAAGAGTCTGTTAAATGACAAAACTATGACAGCAAAAAAATATGGTTTCAACTTACGATTAGTACAAATCAAGAGCAAATAGAATTTTAAAATTCAAATGATAAAAATTTTTTATTTTACATTTGTACAAGCACTTCTATTTTATTTCTAAATTTACACTTCTTTCAGATGCCTTTCAAATAATTTAGGATTTTCAATAAACAATTAGCTTTACAGCTCATGAAAGAGGAGAAAACGTGATTTTTAAGGGTTGCCTCCTTTAAAAAAAAATAAATTAATGACTTATCTTCAAATTGCTTTTTATTCGTTTTGTAACAAAAATTAACCTTATTTTCGTACTTTTGAAAATTTTTTTTCGAAAATTTTGAACATTTATTACTCAGAAAGAATTTAAAATTTTCCATTTGTAGGCCAGGAGACTACCCCGAAAATAGTCGTTTGAAATAATTCGCTTGATCTTGAAATAACCTTGAAAACAAAGTTGAAGGTCAAATCCAAGGTCATCATCGGATTCCTTGTTCAAAGTTACCTATAGTGTGCCTGTTACATCCGCATAATCACGCATGTACGAAAAAATCATTTTTCATTTTTATTTTTTTTTATGCACGCATATACATTATGCATGCATATAAATATGCAATATTTGCAGTTCATTCTCCCGATAACATATATTTTTTTAAACATGTATTAATAAAAATAAAATAAAATAAATTTTATATTGGATAGTTAGTATTAAGGAATAATTTTAAGTCTCTTTATATTCGTAAAACCAAGTCAGTTAGCGAGGCGCGAATGCTATTCAGCATTTTTAGGCGCGATAAGAAGATATCCTCTGTCAAAAAATCTGAGACTTTGGAGAGCTTCTCACGGCCGAATTGGCCAATGGGACTCTTTTAAAATTTTAGCATGTTATATTTTTTGTCTTATTTCTTCTTCGAAATTCGCATCTACCTTGCAACAAAAAAGATTTATTGTCAGTCAGTCCGCAGTTAGACCTCGCAAGGGTAACACCTTTTTCGACTTGCACATAAATCAAGTGTAAAATCGTAACAATAAAAACTTGTAACTCGCGCTTTATTTCCTTCTTAAATTTAATTACAAGCGAAATAACTTAATTTAGTCGCGCGCTTATTTTAACAAGTCGGTCCAATAAAAACGCGATTTTTATACAACTTACTGCTAGGGGAAAAAGTGTGTTAATAAAAAGAATATTTCCTATTTTATTTTCAAAATAAAAATAAATAAAAATACTAACGAGGTTTCTTCCGATTTATTATTGTAAATCTGCGTGATTCACTTAACAATAGCTTGTATAACATTTGTAATAAAATTAAATAAATATCATTTACAAAAATAATCTCTGCGAACATAAGTGCCATTAATCCAGTTCCTAAATAATTAACAAGCGGGCAACCAGAGAGGAGCACTGCGCCCTTCAGTGTAAAGTTATTAAGTAGATAAACTCTTTTGCTTTCGACCACGCAGCCAGCAGTTAAGACAAGGTAAGTGATTAAGCTCCTCTATCCCGCAGTCTTTTAAAAATAAAAAATATTTAACAATACCAACAAGAAATATCCCAAACAAACACATGTCCGAGTGAACCTATTTAAGGTGACCGGACATAACAGTGCCATTTGTTTGTTTTGTTTTACCAGTAAACTAGAAAGATTTTTAAGAATTTCACCTCTAGAGGTTACGTTAACCTCATACCTAAACACATATCCGGACGTAAAATTTTTCGCTCTTTTCGATTACGATATAAAAAGTAGGGGTTCCCGTTTAAAAAAATGAGGTTGACATTGAAATAACCTTGGGAATGAGGTTCCAAGTGAAATTAGAGGTCACCATTGGGTTCCTCATTGAAAGTTACCTAGGGTATGCCTTTTGTTTGTTTTGTTTTACCACTAAACTAGAGAAATTTTTAAGAAGTCATACTTTGATCTCTATTTGACCTCTAAAGGTTACGTTTACCTCACACCTAAACACATATCCGGACGTAAAATTTTCCGCTCTTTTCGATTACGGTATAAGAAGTAGGGGTTCCCATTTAAAAAAATGAGGTTAACCTTGAAATAACCTTGGAAATGAGGTTCAAGGTCAAATCCAAGATCACCATCGGATTTCTTGTTCAAAATTACCTAGGGTGAGCTTTTTCTTTGTTTCTTTTCACTATAAAAGTTGAAAAATTTTCAGGGGTTTCCATACTTTTTCCTCATACTGTATGTTATTTGAATAGCGAAAAATCGGATGACATCATGAAATTTTTTATTTTTCTGAAATTCGTGAATTTTGAAATTTGTAATTTGTGTATGAATTATCAGATAAGATAAGCATGTTCGTGTGCTTTTAGTAGCGCGTATAATGACTAATACCGTAATTACAATTTTTAAAATCGATCAATTAATAATATATATGATTTTCTATGATGTCATTTAATTTTTTATGCCCTGAATAGTATATGTTTAAAAAATCACCTCCCTAGGATTAATAGATCAAGAGTCGATACATGATCGATTATCTATTGATCTAATAAAGATATCAAAGTGATTTTTGATACATATACGTGTCCTTGAAGATAACACCAAAATGTTGATATAGTTCTTTCAATTGCATGCGGATTGCAACTTTGCAATTTCTACGAAATTTTTGAATGTATTATTGTAATTTTTCATAAAACAAGCACAGCTGCATTGTAATAATGTTGATTTAAAACGCTGACATAAATGTTTTATAGAGTTATGATTGTCTATTGCAGCTGTGTATTTCGTTTTGGTTTTTTTCAGCAGAAAACTGCACGTGTGAAAGAAACTTTCTTTCACACGTAAAATTTTAATGTTACTAGATCATCGGTACATGATTAAATAGGAGGATTACACAAAGATCAAGACCATGATTTTAGTGCCCGAGATGTTGCCGGACGATGAAGAACCACGCGAGGAGAGGATCCTAATCTTCTTCTCGTGATAGAGCCGGCAACTGGACCACTGGTACCGGGTGTCCACTGGGTGGACATAAGTACTTGATCATGATTAGACGGATGCGAATGTACCCGCAATTTAATAATTTCAATTTCACGGGTTTCGGTGAAAATACGGTGGTCGTTCTCCCATTATGGGAAGACCACAGGCGTTTTTATTCCTACGAACACCCGGTGTTGGTTGCGGATTTTTGTCGGCGACAAAGTCGAGAGTAAAGCTCACTGAAGTGGCTGGCAAGGCCTCACATTAACGTCGTGATACATACCGATGTTACGTTAGAGCCTGTATATCAGGAAATATTTCTGATCACCACACATTGGGCGCGGGTATTTTGCTGTTGGTATGAAACGGCCATGCGACTTCGTCGTCGCCGCTCCTAGAATTAAATTGTGTGCAATCAAAAATCTGATGAAAAAAATTTTGAAAAATTGTGTTTAAAAAATTAAAAAAAAAATGTTTTCTGACAAATAGTGTTTAAAAATAAAACTGTTGAAGTAGAAAAATAATTAAAAAAATAGTGTAGAAAATGGTGAGTATCTTTTTTTTAATTTATATTTTAAAAATGTATAATTTTTAAAAAATAAAAATTTTTTTTAAATGAAAAATGTGTGTGTGCTGTGTGTTTAAAAAAAAATCTAGTTATCACTATGGAATGTAATAAAAAACTGTTTCCGGCTCCGCTCCGAGGTCATTCACCTCTGGGAGGAGTCTGGGGATGGTTTGTTGTGAAGCGACACAGTAATACCTATACTACTTACTAGGAGAGTGCATTGCATTTGGGTCTCGAATTTTCTTCTCACTTTGAGATATTTTTTATCACATAAAATCATTAAAAAAATCGCGTCCATTCGGTCCAACAATATTTTAAAACTAAATGAAAAATAAAAAACAGAATAATGTTAAAACTTTAGTGCATTGGATAAGATTAATAAGTAATTGAGATTTATAATTATGAATTGACATTTTCGAAATCCTTTACGTTATTACTAATACTAAATAAATTCTGCCTAAAATTGCAATAATATCTCATTCGATTTTTGGCCTTGATCACTTTTCCGATTCGTCCTTTGAATTTATAAAATGACTAAGCCTGGATAGCTCAGTGAAATCGTTTTAACTTCATTTAAGATTTTCTCATTAGATTTATAAATCTTTTCTTTATTTGAGTTCCTCCACACAAATTATTCACACGCGATTGAAGTAGAAACCGGTGAAGTGATGCAACCAGTCGAAAAATTTCATTTTTTTTTCTCCTTCTTTATAAATAGTAAGGAATCAATTTAGCGTTATTAACTCGAAAATGTAGTAGTATAAAAGTAATTTCAGAAACTCTCAACCGTAAAATGCTAAATCGCACAACTTTAAAATATTAAATTTTAGTTATAGGATAAAATATTACGTGCCTCCGTTTTGGCAACGAGGGAGCACGTTACACCGTTTTTAAATAGTCGCCCTTTAAATGGTCAAAAAAATTAATTTTTGGTAATAACTTAAATGATATGATATTTTTTTCAAAATATATTAAATAAAAGTTATAGGATATAAAAAAATAATTTTTTTTTATATAATACATATTTTTCAAATTGTTTATGAAAAATGTTGAAATCGAAGACTTTATAGTGATAGTTTAATAAATATTATTTTTAGAAAAAAATTTATGATATTAAAAAGATGTTTCTTATTTCTTTCTATAAATTTTATGCTATATATTTTTTTTCGAAATTTGTTTTTTTCCATTTATTACCAAAAAATCATTTTTTTAACTTCTAAAAGAATTACTGTATTAAAATGGCTCGAACAATTTTTTTTAAACTACTAACATTTATTTGTATTATTATTTTAAATCATCCCCCATTGGAATTATTGAAATCTAATGAAAACTTTATACAAAACTTTACTTTCAAGCTACTGAACTATAAAAAGCTTTTATTTCTTATTACGTTCGATGGATTCCCAACAAGCAAAGGGTGTCAAAGAGAGAATTAAAAAAGAATTCTTTATGTATACTTTCGTAAACGAAAGTATCAATAAAGAGTTCTTAATGATTGCTTTGTTTATTCGCGAATGTCCGACCACTTTAGTTTTTAAAGTATTCACAAAGTATTCTTAAACAATTCTTTTGATTGAATCACATTCTCAAAATACTTTTTTTAATCATCAAATTATAAATAATCCTTCTATTTTACATAATTATGAAAAACAAAAAATGTTATAATTGATTAAAAATAAGCTATTAAATTTAAAAAAAAAAAAAATTATTTGTTCGAGATTCGAACCACGGTTCTTGAGGATGTCAAACAAAATAAAAAAAAATGTTGCCCATGACTTAGCCTATTTGGCTACCAACTCATCTGTTAATAAATTCTCGAAACTTGTACATGTTAATTGGTATAAGCATAAGAAATGTTAGTAAATTTGTTAATTAATTATTCATAGTTAATAATATTAGCCAAACTACATTTTTATTTGAATAATTCAAGTAAAAATTTATTAAATATTCAAGAGATACCTTAATTTAATAAAAGAAATTTTTTGTGAAGTCATGGTTAATTTTATTTAAATTGAAGAATGTTTAGATATTTGTTTAAATTCTCAAAATGAGAATTTATTTAAAACACACTTAAAATATTTATATATTTTGTTTCATAAAATGTTAACAATTTTTTCGTTTAAAATAGATAAAAAATATTTAAATTATTAAATGATTAATTAAATTGAATTTTTACAATTTATAAAATTATCAGGAATTTCAAGTTTTCAATTTAGAATTTCATGAAAATCAAAATTAAAAATGATTTTAAAACAATCTGAAAAGCGATAAAATATCCATTACATCTTTCGATTTTTTAAAGTGACTAAGTTACTAGAAAATCAGTGTTTCAAAAGTAAACTTTTTGGCTACTTTATGAATACTTTGGATTATGATTACTTTTTCAAAAAAGAATTCTTTATGAATACTTTCTTAACCCTTTTAAAATATTTATAAAGATACGTTGAAGAGTTATTTTTTATTTAAATTTTGTGGAAGAATACTTTGTGAATATTTTATGAATACTTTATTAATATATTTTATTAACTTCAGAGCGGACATTCGTGAATTCTTGAAGAATTCTTTTTTCCAGATGTGTGCTTATTGGGTTATCTTATCCGAAACTTTAAAAAGTATAAATTAATAAAAAAACATCTTTTTCACATAACATTAATTTCTTTGAAATTAATCAACTTAAGAGGCAGTTGGAACCATTCGCCGCTTGGTGGCGCTGCGGTCAGGTGAGAGAAAAATATAAAATATTTTTTATACAGAAATTTAAAATTTACTGAAACAATAATATACTTTTAATCTTGTCGTTTCCTCTAGCCATATATATGTAGAATAATTATTAATATTAATCTTGTTTGAAAAGTTTAAAATATTGTTATAAAGCGAAAAATGCGACGCGGGGTATAGCCGACGTAAACATTAGCGTACATCAGTCTTTAGTATTGCTCTCTCTGTCGCACTAAGGGAAGGTGCACGCATGTTTACATCGGTCCTACGTTGCATCGCATTTTTCGCTTTTTAACAATATTTTAGACTTTTCAAACAAGATAAGTATTAATAATTATTCTACATATAGATGGCTAGAGGAAATGACAACATTAAAAGTATATTGTCGTCTCAGAAAATTGTAAATAGCTGTATAAAAAATATTTAATAGATTTCTCTCACCTGACCGTGCGGTACTTTTTACAAAATTACATTACATAATTATGCACTAAAAATTTGCTATTAATGCATAATGCGCAACCTCCTAATTCATCAAACACTAACATTGAGTTATGTCGTTCTGTTACGAAAAAATGATTTAGTGATAAGTTAAGAGTTTTTTATCATTTGAATTAAAACACCGTTATCAAGATCCAAAATACTGAAATTGTTATAAAAAATTTAAAAAAATAGTTTTTTATTTTTACATATAAAATTATCGAAAGTTTAGAATATAAAAAAATTGCCGTTATATTACACGATATGTAACTTCTGAAAATTTTATATTATAATTTCTTCCAGTTAACACTTAATATAGGCTTCAATCTTCTGACAGCCAGCATTTTTCCTACTGAAGAAGTGTAATTTTCTCGAAATTTTCCATATAAATATTTCTTAAGTGGGCTGATCATGGAATGACGCCATATGACGTCATACCGGCTGTCAAAAGGTTAATAAACAGTTTTTTTAGTTGTTATATATACCTTGAAAAAAAAATACCTTCGCTTAAAAAAGTGAATGTAAATTTAGATTTGTACGCAAGCAATGTGAATTATTAATCTATTTTTTTATTTTTTATTTTTGATCGTCATTTAAATCAATTCATATTTTTCCTTGTACTTTGTGTTTATACATACTCAAATAAATATTTCAACAAATTTTCAAATCATGCCATCATGATTTCTTAGAAAAATAGCGAGTTTAAGATAACAGAATTTTATGTTTTACATATAAGCAGCATTCACTAATTTTTGAATAAGGTAAGGAGTTTCCTACTTTTTCTTAACATTAAGAAAAAAATCTTTCTTTTTCTCTCATTCTCGTTACAACAATAAAAGTACTGCTGTTCATCAACTTTCCCAGAGTTCTATTACTCTTTTTTAGGTATGCTGCTTTTTTGCTATTAGTGCAATAAATAGAAAAAAATTTTTAACTTGTAAAAAAACGGGAAACCAAGAGGTAAAATTTTTCCATGTTCTTAATTTAAAATTGATTTTTATTAATTTTTTAATAACATATGAAGGCAAAAAATTGTTTATTTTCCAGTTTTTTCACCCTTAGTAAAAAATATTTCAACCATGTTGAAGGTGTTGAAAAAAAATTTTAGAAGATTAAAATACAAATCAAACAGATCTACGTAAATTATTTATTCTCTGAGTAATACTACTCTTCGCCAACTCTCTGTGAGTCGTCATACTTTACCAGCGTTATGCTGGTCGTGCTACTCTTCGTTATACAGTGCGAATGATACTAGTTTTTGCCAGACGTTTTGAACTGTGTTAGTTTTCGTCAGACGTTTTGAACAAAGTTACTTTTCATCCGTGGTGTCATTTATATGACGATGCTAACGAAGGCTATTACCTCCAGACGTTCGGCGAAGATTATAATTTCTACGATATACGACGAAAACTATTATTTTAATTTGCGACGGAAAGAATTAAACTTCAATCTAATAGATTAATAAAATTCATCTAATAAAGTTTAATTCTTTTCGTCACAAACCGTTCAAGAGTGATGGTTTTCGTACGGCACGTTGATATATGTTAATATCAGCATGTGCGAAATTGTCGTTCACGTTGCAATAGTATAGCTTAGGAGCATGCGTCAAATAATTTTATTTGTAAATTAATGAAATTTTTTTCACCTTTCTGTAGCGATTTTTCATACTCGGTATTGCAAACAAGTTAAAATCTTCTTGCGGTCATCTCAAGCTTAAGAGTCTACTGGACTTCGCCGTGGGTTACGTCGATCCAGACGTCACGGATGCAAAACTTGCAGAAAGTTTTGTTCTATATTAAAATTATTTAAGTTTAAACAATTTTATAAAGACTGATTTTTATAATCGATTTAACTATATATAAGTGAATATAACGATATAACGATACATATAACGATATAACGATACATATAACAATATATATATATATATATATATACAGTACCGGGCAATAATTCTGAGCAGGTTATCAAATTTTAGCTCCGCCTTTGAAAAAGCGTATCTTCTTCAATTTTCATCCCAAAAAAAATTTAAAAAAAAGCATTTCAAAGTATTTTTTAATGCTTTTTTTTAGCGTACTTACATTTTTTTAACGATATTTAAAAAAAAAATAATCGCTTTGGCAATTTCGAAATTTTTTTCATTTTTGCATTTTTCTTCAATCAACTGCAGTTTTTTAAATAATTGAGCTAGAAAAAATTTGAAAAAAGATTTGGGAAGGGCTTAAAAAATGCTATTTGCAGCTATTTTTACAAAAAATTTTGAAGCTATGCTTCTTACTCGACGTTACGGCAGGGGTACTAAATGTATAAAAATCGACAGTCCCAAATGTCACCCAGCGTGAATGGCACACGGTGCCATTATTGCTATCAACATACAAACACTAAAATTTTTTTTTCTCTTTCTTTCTTTCCCTCTCTCCCATTCAAGAATATGCATGTATATACACAAGTGGATGTGTGCGTTGAATGTACTACAATTGATGCTTGCAGTGTGTATATATATATATATATATATATCCAGTAAAATTTTGAGGACAGTATCTATATATACTAGAACGTTATAGGTAAACACAAAGTGGGTACTGTTTCTCTTTTTCTAATTGTTTTCATGTTAACGAGGTTTCCCTATGCCCTCTCACTTGCACCTACTGATTTCGTATAAGAACTTTCTTCGTAATCTTGCAGTATATATATATATTACTTGCTCAGTTAAAAAAATATAATTCTAATAAAAAAAATATTTATTGTCCCTAGTCTCCTTAAATATCTTCATTTCTTAAATAGTTATAAGTAATTGAAGAAAGTGAAAAAATTCCAAGAATCTAAAAACTATTTAATATGATAAAAAAAAAATAGAAAAAAATGGCTAAAGAAAATTTTACAGCACAAAACAAAATTGGTATTTTATCTTTACTTTAATTTCTTTTTTAATTTTTTATTCTGTTTCTATTAAAAAAATTATTTTTTACGAAAATTTTGATACTAAACATTTCTGTAAATTTTATTTGAGAAACTATAAAGTTTTACTGCTTCGTTTTTTTATATCAATGAACCTTTATAAGCTACGTATAAACATTTCTTTCTTAATTTTTTAATAATTGTTATTAATAAACTATAGTATTAATATATTTTAAATACATAATACATTGAATGAAAAATAACAAATTTTCATTAAAAAATTAATTATAATTTTTGCAAATGTCACACTTCCTAGTTTCTATATATTTACTGGAAGCATAGCTTCTGTCGGCCAGTCCCTACGACTGCCACTCCTGTTTTTTTAATTATTTTTTGTCAAGTTTTAGGCATATAAAGTTATCGATCTAATACTTTTGTAGTTGTAAAAAACACTTCAATAGCAAGTAGAAAATAATCGCTGGTGAAGTAGTGATTTAATTTTAGTTGAAAATTATAACTATTCATTATTAATAATAAAACATAATAAAGTATAAAACAACAAAAAGATTTATTTTGCAAAAAGTATATCATAGAAATAAAAAGTTTTGACCCGCTATTATTTTCTACTTTCTATTGAAGTGTTTTTTACAACTGCAAAAGTATTAGATCGATAACTTTATATGCTTAAAACTTGACAAAAAATAATTAAGAAATTTCTGTAAAAATAGCTGTAAATAGTATTTTTTAAGCCCTTTCCAAATCTTTTTTCAAATTTTTTCTAGCTTAATTATTTAAAAAACTACAACTGATTGAAGAAAAATGCAAAAATGAAAAAAATTTCAAAATTGCCAAAGCGATTATTTTTTTTAAATATCGTTAAAAAAATGTAAGTTAGCTAAAAAGAAAGCATTTAAAGAATACTTTAAAATGCTTTTTTTAAATGTTTTCTAGGATGAAAATTGAAAAAGATCCCACACAGCATGAAAGAATTTTGAAATAATTTCATGAAATATTACAAGTGATAATACGTTGAAAGCATTTAAAAAGAACTTAAAAAGATAACTATATTCTTTTGAAAAGAATTTATGAAATAATACATAGGAAGATTACAAAGTTTTTACAAAAATAATACCAAAAAGGAGACGAAAGTTAAGACATAAAATATTACACGAATCCTTACTGGAAGGACTTTGAAAGGACTTTTTGAAAGGAAACAAGAAAAAACTCAGAAATCCTCCAACGATTCAAGTCATAAAATAATTTAGAAAGATTTTCGGAATGATCTAAGGTATTCTTTCACCAAATCATTTCAAGATTCAGTCGAAAAGCTTTCATGAAATAATTCATGCAATATTTTGGTAAAGTCTCAAGAAATCATACATGAAATAATTTTGAAATCTTTTTGAAATATTTCATGAAATAACTTATGATGAGAATAAAAGTTATTACATGAATCCTTACTAAATGGACTTTGAAAGGACTTTTTGAAAGAAAACGTGAAATATAATAGAATCATTTAGAAATATTTCCGGGATTAGTTTATAATTTATCCGCTTCATGGCGGTAACGGTGTGCGTGTGCATGTGCGTGTCTGTGTGCGTGTGTGTGTGTGTGTGTGTGCGCGCGTGTGTGTGTGTGTGTTAATTCTAAATTGATTCTTAAATAATACAGGAAAGAATAAAGTTTCTACAACTTTACACGTCTCTCAACTAAAGATATATGAAAAGATTAAAGCATTATTACTAAAAGAATTCATGGATCCTTACAGAATTCTTTCATTGAAAGGATTCTGTAATGAATCTATGTCCGGGGTATATTCCTTTTAGAAATAATACAATGAAATATTTTAAAAATATTTCATATCATTCTTACAGAATCCTTTCAATGGAAGATGTATGAAAAGATTTACGAATTGTTTCACATGTGTGGCTGAATTCATTCGTCGTAGACAATGAAGAAATCATTCTTTTTGTTCAAAATCTATTTTGCCTTTCATAACTAATTGCGATTTAATAGAAATCAATTATAAATCCAGATCTAGAAGATTTTTTACTGCGAGACTTAACCAATAATGATACTCCAAAAATCTCCATAATTAATTCATTTAATGTTTGTGTAGATCTTTTATATGATGACCACACTAATGCGATTTTAGAGATATTTTAGAAACAAAAATTCTAATTAGACTTTGTAACGTGGTACGCCACGATAAAAATTGTTTTTTCAATTCATCCCATAAGAATTATCCCATGCACGCACAGCACAAACACACCACCGATGCACTTACCGATTCGGGCACATGTTAATTTAATCAAATAATTAATTCATATAGAAAATATTTTTTTTATTTACCGGTACCACGAGGCGAACGACGTTGCTAGCACACGCGCGCGGCAGCCATTACGTACACACTCGCAGGCTGAATGTGTGAGCGCCAGTACTGCTGTCGTCGACTGTATATAGGATACACCTACTACCACTACAAAGCAACGACCACGCGTGCGCTAGGAGTCAGCGTATGACGAAGAAAGTGTAAAATGAGAGGAAGAATCAAGATATGATAAGAAGAGAGACAGCGAGATTTGTACACTGTGAGAGTAAATTCTAAATGATGGCGCGCCTATTCCTCGCGCAGTGATAAAAGAGGGAGACGCAGTACGAAAAATAAAGACAGATACAGCGTAAAGAAAGGGAGATAGCCATTTTTTCTTTTCGCTTGAGTACGTATGCACTGCATGTACATGCGTACATATATATATATATATATTAGTGGCTTAGAGTTGGCTTTAGCTTGACCAGCGTTGTCTCTCTCTTAACCGTGCGCGAATTTAACGTCTTCTTTCTGCCGCATATATTATCGTATTATAAAAGTAAGGTTTAAGTAACTTATCCAATTTGCTATGTTACACTTTAAATTGTTAGAATATTCAAATTCATCTTTTTTCTAATCAAAATATTAAGATGTGTGCTTATACAAAAATTATAGTTCATTGAATTATGAATTTGCAATTTTTATTTGTCTGATAAAAATTAAAAATAGTGTTATAGCTATGTACGCAATAAAACATAAGATTAATATTATTTTTCCAACTAATTTTACATATATCTTGAGAATTACAAATATAATAAAAAGTAAATAAACCATTTTACAAAACATGTATGTTTCAAGTTTATGCTTCATTTGATTATACAAAAGTTATAGTTCATCATATTATGAATTTATAACTATTATTTGTCTAATAAAAATTAAAAATTATATTATGTCTGTACACCTAAATAAGAAAAAAAATTCACAAATGACTTTTAACATTGTGAGTAGTTTATATTATAGTACTGTTGGCTGTCAACATTTAATATAATAATCTTAATCACCATATACAGTGATTTATTTTCTAGAATTTTGTGATTGCTCTTTATTTCATAATGATTACTGAAAAAGAATGAGTTGTAAGAAGAAATAAACATAAATACTGTATACAATAAATACTGTACATAGTCGTAAAAATAAAAGTACTTATAGTAGTATCTTAATTTCTAGTACTAGTGTCATAAAATCCCGAACTTAGTTGAATAAAAATTAGTACTAAAATGAGTCGCTTAAATATCACTATTAGTATCTATTTAAAGCAGCCTACTCCATATCTTTCTGGTTATTGACAATAGAAATTTACCGTACTACACTGAGTAGGTGTTTTTACGGTACTCCGGTTTCTCCGTGTAGAGGCAGTGATTTGGGATAGTAATTAGCAATTAGAGCAAATAATAATAGAAAGAGATAAAAGATAGTCAAGAAGGAGATATAGACTTGAAGAAGAAGGAAGTGGCCATTATAGTTCATTCGATTGCTGTTCTCGTGCCACATCGGACTCCTTCACTCGCTTCAGATATATTTAAGATAAAGAGTTTTTTTCCGAGTGTTTGTTGAGGAGATTTTGGAGAGATTTTTCCTGAGGAGACAATAAGCTGCTGTCCAGGTGTTATAGTGGAGCAAGAGTCAGGACTGTTTTCCAGAAGGAGATTTCGCCAACTCATCTTAAGCTTCAGCAGCCAGCGTCGACTAGTTGTCTCAGCATAGAGAAAGAGAGAGAGAAAAGCGACTAATTCTGGCCTTAATCGTCGCTATCATCGACCAGAGTTTTTCAAAGAGAAATTCAACAACGGTGAGTGGACTGTGGTCTAGTTAAATTGTAATTTGTGAACTGACGACTCTCACTGACTAACAATTAGCTTTAGAAAAAAAGTGCGTGGATGAAGTAAAGAAAAATTTTCAAGTGGCTGTCACTTAGTTTAATTTAATTTAATTAGTAAATCAATAATGATTTTTTTTATATTGATTTGATTTAAGTGAGAAAGAAATATCATTGTTAAAAATAAAACCCAAGCGTCATAACGTAAAATTTATCAATATTTTTGTATTCTTGCGATTTCGTGAGTGCGGGAGTGATAGAGCGTCGTGACCACGTGTCCAACGATTTCGTCGACTGGAAATCTGATCAGATTTAAATTAATAAATTACTTAAAATTTAGTTCTTTTAATCGGAATTGGGGACACGACGGCACGCAGTGTGCGTAGAGTGAGAGAGAAAGCGATATAAAGCGACGCGGGCCTGTGGCGGCCATTCTGATTACATAATATAAATTTATATAAATTGGAGCTAACGCTGACTAGTTAATTCACATTTAAGAAATTTGTTTTCTTGTAATTAAAATTTTTTTGATTATAAATAATTTTTTTTATATTTTATTAACTTAAGTTAAGATTTCTTTTGATCGTGTGTGTGTACAGAGTGGGTAATGAGAGTGGGCGTTAAGTCAAATTTAATAAATACCTACATTTACCTTGATCGTTAAGTAACAATAAATTTGTGAAATTTAAAGTCTAAATTGAGGTGTTAAAAATAGAAATTCTTTTGTGTTGCGTTCGTGTACACCCTTCCAACTTTCAGCTTTGAAAATTTCCCGCTAGAGGTCACCCACCTCTTGATCCAAGACCGTCCGAGATTCGTGCTTACCGTGAGTTAGCTAGTGGTTTATCTGGCGCCTTAATAAAATTAAATTTTTGGCAAACCGAAGATTGCATACAGGGACGGACAGAGTTATATTTTTATTAATTGATTTTTTTTATTGTTTAAATATAAGTTAATTTCCACATTGCAGCCTGGCTAAAGTGCTCACGTCGCCTATATACAAACAAACGTGCTCAGATCTTGGCTCGGATTTGTAAGATAAAATCTCGAACGGATTGCACCGCTGTATAATTTACTGAAATTAAGGTCGCTTGAAAGGTCACTGTAATATTGACTGCGATTGGAAGAAAAAATTAGTCACATGTCATATAATATAAAGCAATACTTTCTCTAATACAGCTAAATTGATTTCATAGTTTGCCCTTATAAAAATTAGAGAGACTTAATGAAATAAAAATAAAGACAGAGAATAAAATCTCCAAGTTATTTAAGTTTTTCTCGAAAACAGAGGAATACAAATACTTACAACTTTTGTTAAAAATTTAGAGATGAAGTTGATTCATCATCAGTATGGAGAATATCGCTTTTGCTTATATGAATAACTACTACATCATTATTTCTGACTGCGCTTACAAGCTTTGGTTAGAAAATTTTGTAAATATTATTTTTAATAAATCGTTCTTCACTTTGGTAGTCTCTAAAAGATTATGTATAAATGTTCATAAATAATAAAATGATGAATTTCGTTTTAAAAGTTTGCTTTTAGAATTTTGAATCTTATGAATTCAATAATTTTTATGAGAAAATATGATCCCAAAGTTGTCAGAAATGTTTTTTATTAAAATCTATAATCTAAATAAGTTATAAGAAATTTGTTTGTTAAAAAAATAATTTAAAAAGTGTATGCAAGTATTAAAAAATATTTTTGTGTAATATCAAATAAAGAAAATAGCAAACGGTTATAAAATACCAAAGTTACACTTTTTGAATCTTTTCCACGTACATATGCAAAAGCTATATTTATTGCATGTAATTTAAATGTTTTAAATAAATTATATAATAGACATATTGACGACAAGCGCTAATTTTTTCATACAGAATAAAAGATTGATTTTCTGATTGTATAAGTACTTAACCTCGTATGCAAAAATTGTGAGAACAAACTTAATAAGTGGAGCTATTTACTATACTCTGAATGCACTATACAGTTATGCACATGTATAACGTAAACACCTTACAGGTTAGGTTAGCTTGTTTTTGTTTAGCTTATTTTGTTTTGCTTTTTTTAAAGTTACTCTGCTATAATTTAACGAGTTTGCTTTTGAAAAATGTTTAATAGAAAAGAAGAGTATCGTTGTAGGAAAAAAATGAAAAAATTAGAAATTTGACTAAGGGTTTTTAAACTAAAAAAAAAATCAGAAGAAAGTGATTTTAGTAATTCTAACCAACAAACTAAATCTGAAAATAATAATTTAAATTGTGAAGGTTGTGAGAGAAGTGATGAAGGAGGTACAGGTAAAAATCTCAGAATGTAATGAAATCCAACAATTACAAGAATGGATAGTGAAAAAAAATATTTTACATGAACACGTTGACGATTTTATAAAAATCGTGAAGCCAAGACTTCTGCCTGGTTCACCGATAAGTGCACCAAAACTCATGAAATAAGAATAAATCATATTTCGATTTTAAATTGATGTTAAATTAGTTTGCATTTAATAAATTTTAAACCAGTATTTAATAACTGTAACTTTAAATCTGTATTTTTAATAAATTTTGACTAGAATAAATAAAAGATTAATATTTTTTTCCTTTTATATATTGCTACACCAAAGCCTAATAGTTATTTAATCTAGTTTAATATTCATTAATCAAATATAATCTGTAAAACTGTAACGAGAGCGTAGACAAGTGTAAATGCTATGCTCTGTCTCTCTCACACGTTGCAAACACAACATTAAATCACAGCTTTTAAAATCATATTTCAAAAATGATTTTAGATGTTCTTTTTCATGTACCATTGAAATTTCATGAATAATTATACTTTAATGCTTAATGGGATGTCGGAGCTGCAGCAATCGAGTTTTGCTTTTTTTATTTTATTAATGTTTTTTTAAATTCATAAATTAAACAAATATAATGACTTTTCCGCACTAAAGCTATATTAATACAATAATTTTTATCGAAATAAAAAATCATTTGGACTTGTTATTTTTTATGAGCTTGGATTGGAAATTAGACATCAAACTTGACAAACCTAACCTAAGACTTCATTTGTTAATAACTTTTTAAAAAATTTAAATTTTTCGAAAATTTTTTAGGACGTTGTTTTTTATCAATACATCTTCGTAATAAAATAATAAAATGATTGGAAAGTGCAATTTCATTTTTAGTGTGCCCAGTTGAGACAGCTTGACTCCTTGCAATTTTTACGTGATTGACCTGTAGTTTCACAATATATACAATAATTGTTTTGTTCATAGTCAGTAAGTTCATCATTTAGATACAGAATATTTAATGCTATTATAAAATCATCTATGTTATCGATTTTTGCACGATGTATAAGAGAAAAGATGTTACTTCCAATAAGTTTCAATCTTGCAATTAAAAACAGTTTCCTTTGATCATTTGCTAAACTTCTTGCTAATTTTATTTCATTAATATATTCTCTGAGTGGCATGTTTTTACCATCAAATATTGGTAAAACTTCAAAAATATCATCATCATTCTCCTCCATTATGATTTTTATCTTTTAATTTTTCATCAGCCCTACTAAAAAATCTCAAGTGAGAAATCACCTGATTTCTCAGGTGATTAATCATGCCAAAATCTCATGTGATGATTTTTTTAGTTTTTACACGTTTTCAACCATGCCTAATCAATTGCGAACTATTTTTGAAAATTTTTCAAAAATTGAACTTAGAAAATTTTTTGTAAAATAAGTCAAAATTTTTTTTAAGACCAAATTTTTAAAAAATTTTCTAAGTTCAAATTTTTCAAAAATTTTCAAAAATTGTTCGCAATTGACTAACAAGGAGAGTGTTTCACCTTCGGGTCACTGTTTTTGCTCAAATTTTAAGAATGTTTTCCGGATGCAGAAATATGAAGAAAGCCAAAATTTTAGAGACCAACGCTCAATATTTCCCTAGTTACAGGCCATTGAAGAAAATCACTAAAAAAGTCACTAGATTTTCAAAAGCCTATGGTATCTCAGCATTTTTAGCTAGAAGCATAAACCTTTTTTTAAATGAAAGCTGAGCTCGAATCCTTTCGAAATCGTAGTTATAGCATATCAAAATATTATTTTTTCGCAAAGTTATGGCGTAATAAAGATTGAACTCAATTTTAGCTTTTATTATTAATTAATGTTTCTAACAAAAAATTCAGATCCAATCTTTATTACGCTCTAACTTTGGGAAAAAATAATATTTTGAGATGCTATAGGTGCTATTTTGAAAGGATTTGAGCTCAGCTTTAATTTAAAAAAAGTTTCAAGCTTCTAGCTATCGACGCTAAAGAACTATATGCGTTTAAAAATCTAGTAACTTTTTTAGTGATTTTCTTTAACTGCCTGTAACTAGGGAAATATTGAGTATTTATGACTATAACTTTGGCTTTTTCCATATTTTATCATCTGAAAACTTATCCCGAAGTTTCAGCAAAATCCGTGATCCGGAGGTGTGACACTCTCCTAGTAAGTAATAAACGCATCGTTTATTCATAAGTTAGGATTGGAAATATTATTAGAAGGAGCAGCTTCGTGATGCTCTTAAGGCTTCCTTTTATATTTAAAATAAATAAATATATATATATATATATATATATATATATATAGCGTCAGTAATAAATAATGATGATATGCCGTCGTCTACTAACGTATGAAATACGCTCAAAAAAATCTTTAATTTATGGTCAACTCAAAAAAAAAATCACTATTAATTGACGATTCTGTGGCAAAAATTTCTACCAGGGATCATTTATTATTTGTTGCTATGAAATATTTTGCAAATCTTCTCCATTCAAAGATTATTATAAATAGTTATTTACAAGTATGGTGATTCCAGTTTCCTTGCAGAACATTGCTAAAATACTGTTAGCTACACATAATAGCATGAAGTTGTATTGGGCGAACATTGATGTCGAATGAATACTTTTGTAATAAGAAAGCAACGATAAACACATGAATAAACTACTTAAAATATCTGCTCTACCTACTATACCAGAAACCTACAAGGTAATAATTTAAACTTATTATTTAGATCTTCGATGATATGACCAATCAATATATTGACCGTAGATAAAAAATCTAATTATATCTTTTTATAAAGATAATTATTGTGGTATCCATTAAATTTATATACATATAATAATAAATAAATGAACTAAATATACATCTCTATATTATATAGATCATATAGATACATTAACCTTTGGGGGACGGGAAAGCCACTATAGTGGCTCGACCATGGATAGACACTTTACATATGAGTATTTCTTAATATTAGAGACACATATTGTGTGTTTTTTATAGAAAATACTGAGGAATTAAAAATTCCAAATTCCCCGTCCTCTAAAGGTTGGAAAATCTAGTCAAACACTTCCCATATCCCACCCATTTCCCACCCTTTTATTCAATAACGTAAATTTACGTTTTTTAATGCGTGTTTATATAAATAGTTGTTACTTCCTACCTCTTAATCATTTTTCACTTCACATCTCACCCATTTTCCTCCTCATATCCCAAATATACCCCACCCATTATAATATATTATTTATGTTAACTGAAATTAATTATTGTCGATTAAAATTCCTTTTATTAGGATTTCTCAACAATATGATTGTACTATTTCTTAAAATGAAATTATAATATTTATTGATTCTATTAATATTATGTACATTGTATTATATAAAAAAAAGAATATGCATATAGTGTTGAGGGTACGGATTTTCACACCAACTTATATTTCAAACCTTTATAAACAATTAGTATCAATATTTATTTATTTATTTAAGTTTATATATAGTCAATGAATTTTCAAATTATTTTTACTTAAGGATATGTAAAACGGACATACACTACACTTTTACTCATGGATTTGGCCTATCTTTTTATTTTATTGCAAAACTTGCGAAAAAGAAATGCTTTAGCTTGTAGTATTTACCATGAAGATTATTCAGTTAAATTTTTAAATGAATTCATTCGTTAGCTTTACAGAATTTTGAGTTCTAATATTATATATTAACTAGCTTAATTTACCTCGCTCCTAACGTCGCTCAGTTGAAATTTCATATATTATATTATTATGTATAAATTAGCCAATTTTAAAATGAAAAAGAATTGCCTCAACTTATGAATTTTAATATTAAACTTTCGTATTAAATTAAATTTTTATATTCTTATAAAAAAGGATTAATCAAAGTTACAATATGCATAAAAATTGTTTAAATACAAATTATATCATGATGAATTAAGAATTTATTTTATTAAATTGCATTTAAATCAATGAAAAAATATGATAGAAATTCATTCTTTTTAATCGCGTGTTTTAATCATGAACAATGAAATAATCGAAAACAGTATTTGACGTTTACTAGAACTAATAACTGCACGGAGAAAGGAAAGTACTGTTAAAATAAGTACTAAATCTAGTATATCTAATTTATGTACTAAGGTATTTGAAAAAAAGTGACAATATGATTTCAATTAGTACTATAGCTTGAATTTTAGGTACTAATGTTGGTACTATTATATTATAAAGCGAGAGCATAAATTTTCGATGCTTAGTGTCTTTTTCTTTATACTAAGACTGACATTTCATCTACTCAATTCAAGAGCAATATTTCGCTGAAAATGTGATAGTTAATCTCTTTTGATGCGGCTTTTTCTGTTACTAAAATTAAAAATTGATAAATATAGAATTATTTATATAATATATAACACTTTTGAATTACTTGATATTTAAGAAATAAAACGATACATGTTTATCTGACATACTTAGTTTTAAAATAGTTAGCTTTTGAGTTTGAAATTAATTATTAATAATTTAAAATTGTTATATATTATATGATTTACATTATATTTATGTGCTGTTAAAAATTGTTTCACAATTTAATGGTTTTTACGTTATTAAGTATTAATTATATTGAAGTTTCATACTTGACAGCGCCGCAGTTAGTATGAGATAATTTAGTTCCGCAATACGGAAAAATTCGGTACTATACCAAATAATTTTTGGGATAAGAAGCGTTAAAAATGTACTTATATAGGTTGTCTTAATTTATGTACTAAGTATCAATTAAAAAACGACTGGTAATTTTTTTTTGACTACACTGAAAAAAAGAAATGTTAAATTCAAAGAAATATATTTTGTAAAAATGAAAATGTTTGAATCAAACAACTGATTGCTTGAAACAAACAAGACATATTTGAAATCGGTGAATATTTTTTTGAAAACAAAAAATAATTTATTTGAAAGATAAATTTATTGTTTCAAAGAAAGTTTATTTAATTCTAAAAATGCATTTTTTAAAATTAAAAAATATTTTAAAACAATTCAAAAATATCTTTAAATAAATATTTATTTAAATTAAAAAAATTATCTATTGAATTTAAAAAATTTTTTATTAATTCATTAGAAAACTTATTTAATTAATCGTTTGCTTGATCTAAATAAATATTTACTTAAATCAAGCATACTAAATTTAATTTTAAAAAATCTTTAATTAAATTAAAAAAATGATTTATTCAAAGCTATAACTTAGTATGCTAAAAATTTAAAAAAATAGTTATTCAAAAGAAAAAAGGTGTGTTCCAAACAAACAAATACTTTTTTAAATCAATGTTTCTCTAATTCAAAAAAAATAATTTTATTATCTTAAAGAAATAATTTTTTGTTTCAAAGATTTTGGTGATTTAATGAAGTATTCAATTCTTTGGCTTAGTAGTAAAAAAGTAAAGATATGAAGTCTTTAAATTGATCAAATAAATCTTTGTTTGAAACATATAAATCATTGTTTTATACAATCATAATTGACTGTTAAAGAAATTATTTGCTTGATTAAAAGAAATTATAAAGGCGGATTTCGAGACAGTATTTTTTCAAAACAAAACATTGATTGACAAAGTTAATCAAATGATTTTTTTGTTTTAAAGAATTCGGTAATATCATCAAGCATTCAATTCTTTGATTTAAGACTAAGAGAGTAGACATACGAATTTTTTAAATTTATAAAATGAATCTTTATTTCAAATTAATAATTATTTGTTCTATACAATCATACTTTACTGTAAAAGAAATTATTTGTTTGATCCAAAGAAATCATTGGAAAATTTGAAAAAACTATTTTTTAAAAACAAAACATCGATTAACAGAATTAAAAAAAATGGTGTTTGTTTTAAAGAATTTGGTATTATAATCAAGCATTCGATTCTTTGATTTAGGAGTAAGAGAGTAAACATGCGAATTCATTGAATTGATCAAATGAATCTTTGTTTCAAATAAATAATTATTTGTTTTATGCAATCATATTTGACTGTAAAAGAAATCGTTTGATTGATTCCAAGAAATAATTAAGGAGAATATGAAAACAGTATTTTTTCAAAACAAAACATTGATTTACAGATATAAAAAAATGGTTTTTTTGTTTTAAAGAATTTAATTATATAATCAAGCATTCGATTCATTGATTCAGTAGAAAGAAAGTAAACGTACGGATTCTTTAAATTAATCAAATGAATCTTTGTTTCAAATAAATAATTAATGGTTTTATACAACTATACTTGACCGTTAAAAAAATTATTTGTTTCATTTAGAGAAATTATTAAAGAGAATTTAAAAACAGTATTTTTTTAAAACAAAATATTGATTGATAGTATCAAAATAATGATTTTTTTGTTTTAAAAAATTTAGTTATATAATCAAGCATTCGACTTTTTAATTCAGTAGTAAGAAAGTAAACATACGAATTCTTTGAATCAATCAAATGAACCTTTGTTTCAAACAAATAATTATTTGTTTTTACAACTTTATTTGACCGTTAATAAAATTATTTGTTTGATTCAAAGAAATCATTAAGAAGAATTTGGAAACAGTATTTTTTTAAAGCGAAATATTGTTTGACAGATAAAAAAAAATGTTTTTTTTTGTTTTAATGAATGTGATAATATAATCAAGCATTCGATTCTTTGATTTAGAAATTAGAGAGTAGACATACAAATTTGTTGAATTCATAAAATAAATCTTTGTTTTAAGTTAATAATTATTTGTTTCATACAACTACACTTGACCGTTGAAGAAATTATTTGTTTGATTTTTAATGAAATCATTAAGGAAAATTTGAAAACAGTATTTTTTTGAAACCAAATATTGATTGACATATTTAAAAAAATGGTTTTGTAGTTTCAAAGAATTTGGTTATATAATTAAGCTTTCGATCCTCTGATTCAGTAGTAGAAGAGTAAACATACGAATTCTCTGAATAGATCAAATGAATCTTTGTTTTGAATAAACAATTATTTGTTTTATACAGTCATACTTGCCTGTACAAGAAATTATTTGTTTGATACGAAGAAATTTGTAAGAAGAATTTTAAAACAGTATTGTTTCAAAACAAAACATTGAGAGATACAAAAAAATGTTTTTTTTTTTAATTTCAAAGAATATGGTAATATAATTAAGCACTTAAATACTAGTAAAATAGTAAAGATACTAATATTTTAAATTAATTAAATAAATCTTGGTTTCAAATAAATGATTTTTCGTTTTATACAATCGTACCCGTCTGTTGAAGAAATTATTTGTTTCATTCAAAAAAATTATTTCAGCATAAAGCTTTAAATTTCGTCTGCTTGGTGGAAACCCTTTTTTTTCTAAACTCGCAAGTGCAGAGAAGCCTCCTCAGTTCATATATAAGAAAATTGTAAAGTCAAACCTATTAACGTAACGCACTGCGAGCGATTGCGATACTTGAAACGTCGATAGGGAAACATTGATAAGTTAAGATTAGCGAGCGATAACTTTAATTATATGTATTATTTGTATTTAAAATAAAAAATATATGCTGTAAAAGAATAAGCGAATATATATGAAATTATAAAGTTTCTTCTGAATATATATATATATATTCATACTCTGAAAATAATTTGTATTATAAATAATACAGGTTAAAAAAAATGACAAATCCACAATCATCAATTATTTAAAACAAACAAATTTTTGAAAAATTTATTATAGTTTCAAAGAAATATTTTTTTGAAGCAAAAATATATTTATTAAAAACAAACATTTGTGTGTTTCTTGTTAGGTTAAAACAATGAGCAGATACGATTTATACAGAAACACTTTATTTAACATACAAAGAGATTCTAATTTACTTAATACAGAATAAAGCTCTTTTACAATATTACAGAGATCTTTACTCTTCAAGTATCGCAACGGAAGTGAGCGCGCACATGCCACGAGGCAGGAGCAATAATATAGCGCGTTAACAAAACTTACATGAGTATAATACATCAGGAGTATAATACAGAAGCGCTAAATACGAATATTGATTATCCTATTACTAACACTCCCCCTCAATATGAGTATGTATACAACTTAAACTAATTATGTCTCTCCTTGCTTGAAAACTATGAATCCCAAATTTGATAGGCAAAAATAATGTTTCTCTTTTGTCAACGCTTTCGTTAAGATATCAGCAATCATTTTATCAGTTGGTAAATGACATAAACTTAAGCGTTTTTCCTTAATAGCTTCGCGAACAAAATGATATCGAAGATCTATGTGTTTACTTCGACTGTGATGCATCGGATTCTGTGGTAAAATGACAAGAAACTTCTAACGGTGTATGTACTGGATTTGCTGATTGCATATCGAATCGATGTAAGATTTCATGTATATATCCACTCTGGGAAATCATTATTTTACACTTGTTTTGTTCAATCTCAAAACCTAGACAGTAACGTGCGAGACCCAAATCTTTAATCTTGAAGTCTTTAGCCAAACTTTCTTTTATTTTATTAATTATTAACTGATTTTTGCTACAGATAAGGAAATCGTCGACATATAACAATACTAATACCATGTTGTTCTCTTCTTGTAACCAATAGACGCATGGATCAGCTGCCGTAGGCTGCAAACTCATTTCTCTCAGTTTGAGGTCTATCGTTTTATTCCATTCTCGACCTGCTTGTCGTAAACCATAGAGTGCTCGTTTTAATCTACAAACGGGGTCGTTAATTTTTAAATCCATTAACATCTTCCGAGCACGTACGACAAGGTGATTATTTTCCTGACCTTCTTCTATTATACGTTTTAACATTTCTTTTAGTAACTTAGGTAGTTCCATGTATAGCTCTTCCTGAATGTTACCATTTAGATAGGCAGCTTCTATATCAATTTGATGAATGCGCAAATCAAACCTTGCAGATATGGCCATAACCATTCTTAAAGAACTTAATCGGGCAACAGGTGCAAAAGTCTCTTTATAGTCTATATTTGGTCTCTGAGAGAATCCTTGAGCGACAACGCGTGCCTTTCTTTTAATCAATTCTCCATTTGGACCGAATTTATTTGTTAATACTGTTCGACAACCAATAACGTTGTGGCTCTTGGGCCTTTCAACAACATCCCAAACATCATTTTCAATTAAGCCTGATATTTCTACAAGAATAGCATCCTTCCACTCGAGACCGGTTGATCCATTAATTGCAAGATTGAATGGGATTTCCGCTACATTGGCTATAAGAGGCATAATACGCTCTACTGTACAAGCGTGATTCATATCTTCAACATCTTCAAAAACATCTTCGTATTCTTCTTCACCTGAATCAACCTTATCATTTTCTTCATCTTTGTTAGTAGGAACCATTGAATATACCTTACGAGGCCTTCCTCGTTTGCCGGTAGATTCTAAACGTGGTCTCCCTGGTCCCTTTTTCATATTAGAAGTACCTGGAGGTAGAACATCAAGTTCCATAGCATTTGGTGGTCTTGCCTCTTCAGTTAATTCGGTACCAACGATCAGCTGACTTGGAGCAACATCAGTCATCGTATCAGTGTCTTGTAGAAGGGTATCATTTGTATTCAAATCTCTTGCATGCTTTCGATCTGAGCATATGTGCTCCCCCTTGTCGTCAAATTTACTTAAGAATTTGACATCCCGAGCAACTACTATCTTGTGCTCATTTTTTAACCATATTCTGTAGGCTTTCGACGTTTCAGAGTAACCTACAAACTTTCCTTGAAGTCCTCTCGGTGAAAATTTATCTTTGTTTGGAGTTTTGTCCAAGATGACAACATCAGTGCCGAACACACTTAAATGTTTTAAGTTAACCTTCCTGCCAGTCCACTCTTCAAAAGGAATTTTTAAATTTAATGCCTTGGTAGGGCATCGATTACGTATATAATTTGCAGTTGATACTGCTTCAGCCCAAAACGATGCAGGCAAGTCAGATCCTAATAGCATACAGCGTGCCATGTCAACAAGTGTTCGATGACGTCGCTCGGCAACTCCATCCTGCTGGGGACTGTAAGGTACCGTTAATCGCCTTCTTATACCATTAGATTCCAGAAAAGAATTAAACTCATTATTGCAAAATTCCCTGCCGTTATCAGACTGTAGATATTTAATCTTCGAATCAGTTAACCTTTCAACATAGCTTTTATAAATTTTGAAATTTTGAAATACATAATTTTTATTTGACATAAAATAGATTTCACCCCAACGAGTACAGTCATCTGTAAATACAACGAAGTATTTAGCTCCTCCTTGAGATGCAGCCCTGCTTGGTCCCCATACGTCAGCATGAACAATTTCAAGCTTGTTGTTTGACAGCTGTTCTCTCTTAGGAAAGGGTTGTACCGTAATTTTTCCTTGCAGACACGTTGAGCAGCTTGTTGAAGATGGGGTTTGAATAGGCTTATCTACGTGTATCAGTCCACGTTGAATCAGAGTGTACATATCCTTATAGTTGAGATGGCCTAACCTATAATGCCACAAAACTAAATCAGAATACTTATTCGTTAATACGTTATTACATTGTTCAGTGATTGGGCATATGTAATATAAATCACCCATTCTCTTTGCTAATAACTTCACATTACCACCTTTGTCAATAACAGACGCTTTAGTCTTACTAAAAACAACATCATGATCGGTGTCAGTGATTTTTGAAACAGACATTAAATTATATCGCAAATCAGGTACATATAACGTATTATTCAAACTAATTTGTCTATTTTCAGATCCGTTCGAACTTACAAACTTTACTGTACCTTTAGCATTAACTTTTGTAGATACATCATTTGCTAAATTTACTCTATCATTATAAGTATCAAAAATCTCAACAAATTGATTTTTATCTTTACATAAATGAGTGGTACAACCACTATCAAGACACCACATATCAGTATTTACCTGTTCAGTATGCATTGCATATGAATTTTGATCGTATATTACCAAGAATACATCCTCAGACATCAAACCATGATATTTCTGCTCATTTATTTTTGTTGGACATTGAGCTCCTTTGTGGCCTGACTTCTTGCATCGGTAACACTTAAATTTAAAAGGTTTATTGTTATTGCTTTGAGAATTTCCAGCACCTAAGTTGTAACGTTGATTCCAATTTCCAGTATTACTTAACCCTTTGAGGGGCACATTTTTCTGTAAAAAACGGGTTTTTTTGAGATTAATTGTTTATAACAAATACTTCAATTAATGAATATTTGCAATTTCTCTATAAAATCTAATAAATCAGGTATTCAAGAGTTCAAAAAGTCTTATAGATGTCTTAAAAAGGCATATACGGTTTAGAAATACGGAAAAATCCAAAACCAAATAGGTGGGACAAATACGTACCACTGCCCCTCAAAGGGTTAAACTTGGTCCTCCTTTATACATGCCTTGAATGTTGCTTCTGTATTTGGCCGCTAATGCGCCAGACGTATTTACACTTTCTCGACTTTGCTGACGTGATTCACTTTCTTCAATTATTTTAATTTTCAAAGTCTCGGGTTCTGGCAACTCGTCGCGCGTTTCTATAGCACAGCGAAAATTTTCGTATGACGGCGGTAAACTATATAACAACATGATAGCTAATAGGTCCTTGTTAATACTTATATTCATCGACGTGAGTTTATCAACAGCTTCAAAGAATTTCATTATGTGTTGTCGTACATCGCCATCTTCTTTTAACTTATGCAGCATTAAATGCTTAAGAAGCGTAGCTTTACGGGCAGGGCCCTTTGATGCATACTCTTTTTTCAGCTTTTCCCAGACTTCCTGCGATGTATCACAGCCTCGCACATTTTGCAGTTCGGAGGGACTTATCGATAAAATTAAATCTGACTTGGCCTTTAGGTCGTTTTGTACCCAAATCAATTGCGCAGCAGTCGGTTCAGTCTCTCCTGACTTTGCGCTCGGCTTAACAATCGTACCTGCTACGTAACCCCATTCATCATGCTTTATTAACAAAGCCTGCACTTGAATACACCACGTGTCGTAGTTGTCTTTAGTTAATAGTTCTATTCTTGTAGAATTTACAATGTTCGTCATTTTACTTAGCTAAATACAAGAAACAAAAAAAAAACTTTTTCTTCTTTCACTTGTACACAAGTTAACCTCAAAAAAAAAATTTGAGCACGTGGTCTGTGCGACAATTATTTTATTATTTTTTTTTTTTTTTATTTTACGACAGCACCTGGGCCCATAACCCTTGTTAGGTTAAAACAATGAGCAGATACGATTTATACAGAAACACTTTATTTAACATACAAAGAGATTCTAATTTACTTAATACAGAATAAAGCTCTTTTACAATATTACAGAGATCTTTACTCTTCAAGTATCGCAACGGAAGTGAGCGCGCACATGCCACGAGGCAGGAGCAATAATATAGCGCGTTAACAAAACTTACATGAGTATAATACATCAGGAGTATAATACAGAAGCGCTAAATACGAATATTGATTATCCTATTACTAACATTTCTTATAAACAATTGAAAAAAAAATTTGTGAATTACAAAGAAATATTTTTTTTTTTTGAGTAAATGAGTTATTCAAAGAAAAAAATATTTCTTACAAATAAACACATATTTATTAAAAATAATTATCTATTTATTTCTTTCCTACAGATTTTTTAAGAAATGAGTCTTTTTTTTAAAAAAATATATATTTCTTTTAAGTAAATAATTTTTTAAAGTAAAAAAATATTTCTTACAAGCAATCAAGTATTTATTAAAAAGAAACATCTATTTGTTTCTTTCCGACAGATTTTTGAAAAAATGAGTCTTATTTAAAAAAAATATATGTTTCTTTTAAGTAAATGTTTTTCGTAAGTAAACAAATATTTGTTACAAACAAACAAGTATTTATTAAAAAGAAACAACTATTTGTTTCTTTCCGACAGATTTTTAAAGAAATGAGTCTTAGATTCGAAAAAATATTTTTGTTCTTAAATAAATGTTTTTTTTAAAGGAATAAATATTTCTTACAAACAAACACATATTTATTAAAAACAACATCAATTTGTTTGTATCCGACAGAATTATAAACAAATTATTTTAGATTTAAAGAAATGTTTTTTCTAATTAAAAATTTAGATTTTTTAAATTAAATATTTCGTTTTTTACATCTAAGAAATATGTTTTTAATTTTAAAAAATTCACTTCTTTGTTTTAAAGAAATCGTGTGTTTGGCACTATTGAAACACACCATTTCTTTGAAACAAAGAAATTTTCTTTCATTCTATCAAATTTTTTTTTCAGTGTATTGACTGAAGTTAATACATTTTTTTAGGTATTTTCCTTTCTCTGTGTGCGCAAGTGCAAATTGAAGACTAATAATCTTCAGTATTCACGAAATTGAGATTCGGCTATAAGGTTCGAATTCATGAACGTGATTTCGTATAACTTGAAACTCAAGTATCTTTACTTAGGTATCAGCAGTTATCTTTGTTGGGTGGGATGTAGAGTTGAAAAAAGGTGGAAAATGGGTGAAAAATGAGTAGAAAATGGGTGTTATTAAATAAAAGGATGAAAAATAAGAGTTCTATGGTATATAATTAACTTCACCAATTTTCAATGAAGAGTAAATATATATAGTTTGATATTTGAAATAAAAAAAGCAAAAACAACACAAAAACATAGATTTACTGTATACTAAAAATAAGTAAAACTAATGATTATAAAGTAAAGGAAAAGAACCAGGAACATTAAAAAAATAGAAAACATAAGGTTTATTTTCAAAAATATTTCACTTAAAATAGTATATTTATAACCTAGGGAAAAGAAATAAAGAATGCTCTAAATCGTATGTAAATTGTAAGGCACAATTCACAAAAGTCGAAAATTAAGCTCGACTTCATAGGTGACCGTGAGTATTACGTATAATCTCGAACTTGAGTATCGTTTAGATATTGAATTCAGTAGACATCAGACAGCAAAATTTTATAACGTGTAACGTGTAATATCATTGAAGAACGGTTCTTATGTTTAGATTCTTGACCAATATATGACTATGAATTTGAACGATGACATTAAAAATAACCTTTTTACGTGAATATGCTTAAAAACAAATTTCGTGTTTATTTCTTATTAAAATATCTTCACATATGTATTTTATACATACGAAACACTGAATTTAAATACACAATTATAAGATTAAAATAAAATATTTTGGTCAATTCAAAATTCAAATATTTCATAATAATAAATAGACTATTTGCAATTACTTGACAATTCTATTTGTATCAAATGTAAATTCTTAATGAAATATCAATATTACGAAGTCTATCACAAGTAAGATTATATTATATTCAATTTCATATTTGTTTTTTTCTTTTTCATATTATTGATATTATAACTTATGAATGAATTCTTAATATTAATAAAGAATGAACAAAATTTACCTCGCTCCTGACGTCGCTCGGTTGCATTTTCATATATTATATTATTATATATGAAGATCAGAATAAAAACTCACCTTGTACGGATAAAGAATCAGGAAAGTGTCCAAAAAATTTTCTGAAACGATTTAATAAAACTACAATAATGACAAATGGTTATCCTATTTATCGACGAAAAAATAATAAAAATGAGATATTATACACAAAAAACAAATGGGCAGACAATAGATTTGTGGTTTCTGATAACCCGTATTTATTACTAAAGTTTAACTGTCATATTAATATTGAATTATGTTTAACAATAGGAGTTAGAAAATACTTATTTAAATACTGCTTCAAAAGACACGATTGTGCATTTATCGAAATAGAAGCAAGTGATATAAATACTGAAAGTAATACTAATGATGAAACGGATGAAACAAATGATTTGGATATATTTTATGATGAAATCAAACAATATATAAACACAAAATACGTTTGCTTGCCAGAAGCTATGCATTGCATATGGGAATATAATAATATAAGTGAACTTTTTCATACAATTTATTGATTAGCCGTTCATAATGGAAATGAGCAATATGTGTATTTTAAAGTAGGATCCGAACACGAAATTGATAAGAAATATGTAAATACAACACTAACAGCGTAGTTTGAACTTAATAAAAGTGACCTAAAGGCACATAATTACTTTTGTTCTGACATACCGCAAAATTATGTTTTTAATCGAATTCATAAAACATGGACTAAAAGAATAAAACCTATGAAACCCATTCTAACCAGAATGTACTTAGTTAATCAAAAACGAAGAGAAACATTCTGTTTAAGATTACTTCTGCTTCACGTTAAAACTGCAACATCTTTTGAAAGCTGAAGAACTTTTGATGGAATTACATACCCAACATTCTTTGAAGCAGCAACAGCGAGAAATCTAATTAAAATCGATGATGAATAGGATAAATGTTTAGACGAATCTTGTAAATCTCAATTTCCAGAAGCTCTTTGTTAATCATTTGGTTACATTTGTACATTTCACAATCCAATTAAAGCTCAAGAATTATATGAAAAATATAAAATCTATTTTTATTCTCCAAAAATGAATGAAGAAAAAGGTGAAGAATATGCATTAAGAGGAGGCCGCATAGCTCTATCCTTGTCTAATTTAAATTTTCGTTATCATTAATAAATTAAATATTGTTATACAAAATTAAGGGTATAGCCCAAAAGATTTCAGGACGAGCAAACGATCCCATTCTATGAAAAAATATAAAATTTTCATTACTTTCCGAGTGAGGTCTGAAACCGAAAAACAATTGAATTTGATAGCTGTTACTACGTTTCAGACCTCACTTGAATACTAATGAAAATTTTATATTTTTTCATAGAATTGGATCGTTTGCCCGTCCTGAAATCTATTGGGCTATACCCTTACTTTTGTATAACAATATTTAATTTATTAATAATAACGAAAATTTAGATGAGACAAGGACAGAGCTATACGGCCTTCTCTTAAGCATAATCAATGATATTCTAACTAATAATGGATTCCAATTAAGTGACTTTAATTTACCTGCTTCAGAATACTATATTGAAAATAACGAAATTGAATATAGTACAGTAAATACTGCTAAAAATATTCGGTGAATTATCGATACTATAACATATGCTCAAACGACTATTTGTAATACAGTTTTAAATTCATTAAATACAAAGTGCACAAAAAAGTATATATATCTAGACGGTCCAGGTGGAATTAGTGAAAGCTACTGATTAAATATAATTATAACTTATCTAAAAATTCATGGAATCAACTATTTAGTTGTATCATGGACAGGTCTAGCGGCTAATTTATTACAAGACGGTGTGACAGTACACATACAGCATTTAAGTTACCGTTAAACATATCTGAAGACACAATATGTGATATTAGTGCAAACAGCAAAATAGATAAAAAAATGAAAATGTATCAATTTTTATCTGGGACAAAATCACAATGACTTCAAAATACGCTTTTGAAGCCGTCGATCGCATATTTAAAGATGTATGTGATAATAATTATCCGTTTGGAGGGAAAATATTTATAACATCAGGTAACTTTAGACAAACATTGCCAATAGTAAATCATGAAAATAGAACACAGATAGTAGAAAATTGTGTAAAAAAGCTATTTATGGGAACATTTTTAATGTACGTCTTCATAAGAAAATAAACGTTTATCGGAATCATATAATAAATTCAAAAATTGGTTACTTGTTGCTGTGTAATAACAAATTTGCGCGGCTGCTATTTTGAGCGCTGTGTGGTTAAAAACGCGGCTGCTATTGTAAGCGCTGTGTAATTAAAAATTCACAGTTGCTATTTTGAACGCTGTGTAGTTAAAGGAACTCGTCCGCCAATGTGAGCACGGTGTTATTAATAAAACGCGACTTTTATTGTAAACGTTGTATAATAAAAATAACACGACTGCTATTATAAGCGTTGAGTAATTAAAGGAACGCAGACATTAATATTAGTGCTAAGCAAAAAAAATCTGAAATTATTATTAAAAGTAACGTCCAAAGCAGGATCTGTTATAATAAAGAAGACAATCTGAATAAATCAAATAATACAAGAAAATATAATTAAAAATAATGACTATAGAATCAAGCCTTGATACGTCCTGAATAAAAGCTGTAGTTGATGATTTCTCGAAATGCTTCTAATTAATTACAAATATAAGTTCAGAAGTGAAAATATTTATCTGGAAATTTTTTTTTTAATCAGAATAAACTATAATAATGGCTATTTATTTAGATTGTCTTCTCTCATAAAGCTTTACTGATGAGTTCTATAAACAGATTTGGGACGAAAAGTAAAATTTGAAATTCATTAAACAATAAACATATCATGATCATGATCATCATGATCATCATCAACACTATCAACACCATCATCATCATCATCAACTCAAACATCAGTATTAATGTGTAGACGTACGTGTGTATGAACAGAAGCAAAGAAACAAAGTCAAAGGGCGGCATCGCAGTCACGGAACGATTTTATAAAAAGAAAGACAGGAAGACGGACACGCAGACAAAAAGAGAGAGACAAAAAAAATGAGACACAGAAGAGAGGAACGAAGATGAAGAAACGGAGACAGAGAGATGTAAAGGTGGAGACGGAGAGACGTAGACGGAAGGATGGAGATATAAACAAAGAGACAAAGATAGATAAACAGAGACAACGAGACGAAGGCAGAGAAATAGAGACAAACAGACAAACACGAAAAAACGGAGACGAAGAGACAAAAATGGAAGAACGGAGACGAAGACGGAGAGGGAGACGGAGAAACGGAGAAAGAGAAATGGAGACGGAGAGACGGAGATGGAGTGACGGGAACGGAGATACTGAGACGAAGAAACGGAGACGGAGCTATGGAGACGAAAAAACGGAGACGGGGAGATCGAGACGGCGACGGAGAGACGGAGACGGAGAAATGGAGATAGAGAGAGGGATACAGAAAGATGGAGTAACGGATATTGTGTATGTGTGTGTATGTATATGAGTAAGTGTATGTGTTTGGATATGTGTATATGTGTGAACGTGTATGTGTATGTTAATGCTGCACGTGTGTATGTGTATGTATGCATGTGACAATCCCAATAAGCACACATCTGAAAAAAAGAATTCTTTAAGAACTCACGAATGTCCACCTTGAAGTTAATATAAAATATTAAAAAAGTAGTCATAAAATATTCACAAAGTATTCTTTTACGAAAATTTATATAGAAAACAACTCTTTAACGTATCTTTATAAATATTTTAAAAGGATTAAAAAAGTATTCATAAAGAATTATTGTTTTGAAATGGCGAATCCAAAAGTATTCATAAAGTAGTCAGAAAGTATACTTTTTAAACACTAATTTTCTACTAACTTAATCACTTTCAAAAATTGAAAGATGTAATGGATATTTTATTGCTATTCAGATTATTTTAAAATTATTTTAAATTTTGATTTTCATGAAATTCCAAATTAAAAATTTGGAATTTCTGATAATTTATAAATTTTAAAAATTCCATTTGATTCATCAATTTTCTATTTAATAATTTCAATAATTTTTATCTATTTTAAGCAAAATTTTTTTATAAAACAGAATATATGAATATTTTAAGTGTATTTGAAATAAATTCTCATTTTTAAAATTCACAAAAATATTTAAACATTTTTTTCAATTTAAATTAAATTAACCATGAGTTTATGAAAAATTTCTTCTTCACTATTATTATTAAATTAAGGTACTTTTTGAATATTTAATAAATTTTTACTTAAATTATTTAAATAAAAATGAAGTTTGACTAATATCATTAGCAATGAATAATTAACAAACAAATTTATTAATATTTGTTATGCTTATACCGATGAACATATACAAGTTTCGAAAATTTTCCAAGATGATAAGTTCGTAGCCGAGTGGGCTAAGTCATGAACGATAATTATTATATGTTTCGTTAGACATCCTAGGAGACCAGGGTTCGAATTACAATTTTTTTTTTTTTTTAATTTTATAGCTTATTTTCAATTATCGCACGCTTTTCTTAAGCTTGCTTTAACGTCTGTCTGTCTGTCTATCTGTCTGTCTGTCTGTAATCAAATCTTGCACGCTCGATTTGAGACACTTTTTGTCGATGGAAATTTCTGAAATTTGGCACAGACCTTGGTCTCCGATGACAATACAATAATCTGTTGTCTAGGTCAGCGATGACGGGTGTACAAACTCATTTCCGAGGAAGTACAAGCGGGGAGGCTTTCTCTGGGTCAAAACGAGTTAATAGGTTCTTATTCAGTTGTACAACTTACTTGTACAAAATGCACACACACACACACACACGCACACACACACGCACGCACGCACACACGCACGCACGCACACACGCACACACACACACACACACGCACACACACACACACACACACACACACACACACAAGCACACACCCACACACACACACACACACACACACACACACACGCACGCACGCACGCACGCACACACACACGCACACACACACACATGCTCGCACACACGTACGTACGCACGCACGCAGACACACTTACACGCACACACACTGTTGGATAATACAATTAAATTTTTATATTTGTACCGATTCATATATACTTTCAGATTTCAGATATACTTTTAACATTAATATCTAATGATCTTCAAAAATTTTTGAAATTCTTTAACTTGTCATGTACCGTAATTAGACATAAATTATAGCATTTTGCATTGCACATGCTAAATTTAAGACCATATTTTATCGATTTTGTGGTACAACAATGCAGAAAACAATAAATCTTGGTGAAATTTCCAATGGTGTCATTATCGTCAAAATGGCGGGAAACTCAGCATACGATCACGTGTTCTCTAAAATAATTAATTCTAGTTCGATTTAATAACGTGGGTATATTTGGTGTACAAAATCTAACAATCATTTTAATACTATCTTAAATAAAAATTAAAAATTAGTTTTAACTAAAAAGTGGAAAATAAAAATTAAAAAAAAAACATTTTAAAAACACGCTTCTCAAGAATCACAAATGGAAAAAAAAGCGTGTAAAAATACACTAAAAAGTATTAAATAAATTAATTTACTTCCTTGAAATTACTTTTATACAGTTCATTGCAATAGAGAAAATTTTACAACAATTTAAAAAGAAAAGTGTGGGTGCTAATTTTAGTAAATCCAATTTAGCACCCACACTTTTCTTTTTAAATTGTTGTAAAATTTTCTCTTAATTATTACAATGAACTGTATAAAAGTAATTTCAAGGAAGTAAATTAATTTATTTAATACTTTTTAGTGTATTTTTACACGCTTTTTCTCCATTTGTGATTCTTGAAAAGCGTGTTTTTAAAATGTTTTTTTTTTTAATTTTTATTTATAATATTTTTTTTTTTCATAATCATGTAAAATGAAAGGGTTATTTATAATTTGATGATTAAATAAAGTATTTTGAGAATTTAATTAAATCAAAAGAATTCTTTATGAATACTTTGTTAATACTTTAAAAATTAAAGTTGTCGGAAATTCGTTAACAAATAAAACAATCATTAAGAACTCTTCATCGATACTTTCGTTTACGAAAGTATACATAAACAATTCTTTTTCAATTCTCACTTTGACATTGTATGCTTGTTGGGAATAATGCAAAAGATATTCACATAAGAAAAAAAGTCTTAATTTTTCACTTTAATATAATAGTAGTAATTATTGTTTAAAAGATTTAAATATTTTTTATTGGTGACAGGTAACTTTTTAAACATAGTTATATTTGTATTAAAATGCAACAGAAAATGTCAATCAAACAACATTTTTATAATCAAATAACATTCATCAAAATAAATTTCAACGCCATGATTATTAAAATGAAATCTTTGAAAAATTTTGTGGAATGTTTCTAGATTTTAGGAATCTTCCATGAAATATTCCTGTAATATTCGTATGTCCTTGATTCTTCCTACATTGGAATATTCCATGGAATATTGTTGGAAGATTCCAAGAATATTTTATTGGAAGATTTAGGATATCTCAGATCTTTCATTGAAATATTTCAGGAATTTTGCAGAAATATTTCATGAAATATTCCGTTGGAACATTCATGGAAGATTTCCGGAATATTGGAACGGAAGATTTGGAACATTTAATGAACCTTTCATGGAATATGCATGAAAGATTTAAGGGATCATTCGTAAAATAATCCGTGGAATATTTATAGAAGATTCGCAGAATATTGGCATGGAAGATTTAAAATATTTCAGGAATCTTCCATGAACTATTCCTTTAATATTCGTATGTCATTGATTCTTTCCACATTGGAATATTCCATGAAATATTCTTGAGAGATTTCAAAAATATTTCAATGGGAGGTTTGGGTAATCTCTCATCTTTTACGAAATGTTCCTGGAAGATTTTTGGAAGATGTGAAATGCTGTGAGGGGATAGTATATATATATATATATATATATATATATATATATTATATAATAACACATTAAACTTATACATCGATATATATACGCATACATAAACATTTAGTTATAAAATCGTATTTACATATTGGCTCCGACTGTACACATCAAAGCGCCGATACCGTTTCGCTTATATGGTAAGTGAGATATCTTCCAACCGCTTCGGGATGAAACTTCCATTTAACAAACATCCCCCTATCGGCGTCACTGGAAACATCCCGTAATGTTCCGCGCAACCTTCCAACGAAAACTTCATGGAATCATTCTAGAATCTTTCATGCAATATTCCACTGGAAGATTACTTAAATCTTTTTGTGAAATATTTCGTGGAATATTTCTGGAAGATTTATGTGATATTCCGCTGAACGATTTAAAAGTTTTTCGAAATCTTCCAATAAAACGTTTATGGAATCTTTCTGAAATCTTTCATGAAATATTCTAGTGGAAGATTAGTCAAATCTTTATATAAAATATTTCGTGAAACATTACAGGGAGATTTATGTAATATTCCGCTGTACGATATTAAAGTTTTTCGGAATCTTTCTATAATCTTTTATGAAATATTCCACTGGGAGATCACTTAAATCTTTCTGTTAAATATTTCGTGGAATATTACTGGAAGATTTTTGTAAAATTTCGCTGTATGGTTTTAAATTTCTTTGGGATTTTCCAGCGAACTATTCATAGAATCTTCCTAAAATTTTTCATGCAATGTACCGCTGGAAGATTATTAAAATCTTTCTGTGAAATATTCTATGAAATATTTTTGGAAGATTTATGTTATAGTCCGCTGTACGATTTTAAAGTTTTTCGGAATCTTCTAGCGAAACATTTATGGAATCTTCCTAAAATCTTTCATGAAATATTTCACTGGGAGATCACTTAAATCTTTCTGTGAAATATTTTTTGTAATATTACTGGAAGATTTTTGTAATGTTCCGATGTACGGTTTTAAAGTTTTTTGGAATCATCCAGCGAACTATTCAGAGAATCTTCCTGAAATCTTTCATGCAATGTACCACTGAAAGATCACTTAAATCTTTTTGTGAAATATTTTTTGTAATATTACTGGAAGATTTTTGTAATATTCCGCTGTACGGTTTTAAAGTTTTTTGGAATCTTCCAGCGAAATGTTTATAGAATCTTCCTGAAATCTTTCATGCAATGTGCCACTGGAAGATTACTTCAATCTTTGTGTGAAATATTCCGTGGAATATTTTTGCAAGATTTATGTTATAGTCCGCTGTGTGGTTTTAAAGTTTTCCGTAATCTTCCAGCGAAATGTTTATAGACTCTTTCTGAAATCTTTCATGAAATATTTTAGTGGAACATTACTCAAATCTTTCTGTAAAAGATTAAGTGGAATATTTCACTAGAAGACTACATCAATCTTTCTGTGAAATATTCCCTGGAATTTTTCTGGAAGATTTATGTAATATATTCTGCTGAACGATTTTAAAGTTTTTTGGAATCTTCTAGCGTAATATTTATGGAATCTTTCTAAAATCTTGCATGAAACATTCCACTGGAGGATTACTTAAGATCATGACGAAGCTGCACGCCTCCTAATAATATTTCCAATCCTAACTTATGAATAAACGATGCGTTTAATCAAGTTTTTTTACTACAAAGAAAAAATTTGTAAGATTAAACTCTAATGCGGACAGCTCAAGAAATCCACCAAAATATTATACATAAAAAGTTATGCTACAAACTTTCAACGTATCGTATTTTAAGGTTAGGTTTGTTGAGTTCGATATCTAATTTCCAATCTAAGCTCATAAAAAAATAACAAGTTCAAATGATTTTTTATTTTAACAAAAATTATTGTATTAACATAGCTTAAGTGCAGGCAAGTCATTATATTTTTTAAATTTATGAATCGGCAAAGATATTAATAAAATAAGAAAAGCAAAACTCGATTGTTGCAGCTCCGACATCCCGTTAAATCTTTGTGTGGAATATTTGGTGAAATATTTCTGAAAGATTCAAGTAATAGTCCGCTGTACGATATTAAATTTTATTGAAATCTTCCAGCGAAATTTTTATGAAATATTCTTGAAATCTTTTATGAAATATTTTAATGAAAAATATCTCAAGTCTTTTTGTGAAATATTTCGTGAAATATTTCTGGAAGATTTATGTAATATTTCGCTGTACGATTATAAAGTTTTTCGGAATATTCCAGCGAAATATTTATGGAATCTTCCTGAAATCTTTCATGCAACATTTCACTGCAAGATTACTTAAATCTTTCTGTGAAATATTTCATCGAATATTTCTGGATGATTTATGCAATATTTCACTTTACAATTTTGAAATTTTTCGAAATCTTCCAGCGAAATGTTTATGTAACCTTCCTGGAATTTTCCATGAAATATTCAACTGGAATATTTAATAAACATTGTATGTAATATTTCATGAAATATTCCATACTGTGTGAGCTGTAACTTTTGAACTGGGCGAGACTTTCTGATGCAATAAAGCTAAAATCAAAATATTAAACTTATACTTTCTATTATCTTTATTATATTTTTCGGTGAGAGTTTTAGTTTTTTGGTTAATCAAGTTTTTCGAAGCGCTTCTTTTTCTGTTTTTGAAAAATGGCTTTATCTTAGTCTCTGGGTTCATTCGACAAAAAAAAGAACCTGGGTTAATTTTTTCATCAAAGAATCATAACCTGCAGTATTAGCCAAATCTGCTTCTTAGAGGTGAGGACCTCTCCTTGTTAGTTTAGCAAGTTTTAAAGTATAATTAAATTGCTCAAAATCTGACATATGATATGAACTTCAGCCAATTGAAGAATATATTAAAAGATGGCATCGATGTAAATGTTTGCATTCTGTGAATACTATGTATCAATACGTAAGTAGCTATAGAATTACTTCATGAGAATATTTTTAATATTTGACCCCAATGGCTCCATAACATAAGGTTAATATTCTTTAATTTTGTTATATTTTTCACTAATATACCTAAGTTCCGACCACGTTTGAGCATTTTTTTTATAAAAAAAATTAAGGAGTCTCATATGCCAGCTATAGTTTGCTATAGTTTGTTGTTCATAAAAATCAAAAGTTTAAAAAATTCTTCAATATTTTGAAAAACATTAATTTATAACTGGAATAAGATCTCTGAAAATTTTTAGTTAGCTTTATTGATTGATTTTATTATTTTTGCTCACTTAAAGTTAATCTTTTTACTACTATGAGATACAAAACACGCGGACTTCGAGTGAGCACGTATAAAAAAATTAGTTGATAAGACTACTTGAAAATTTGCAGAAATTTTTTTCTAGGTATAAATTAATTTTTATCAAAATTTTGAAGAGTTCTTTAAACTTTTAATTTTTATGAACAACAAACTATAGCTGACATATGAGACTCCTTAAATTGTTCAGTTTTGAATAATTCTTTTCATTCTTATCTATTTTTTTTCCAAAACGGCCATGTAAACCGATTTTTAAAATGATACCTGAATGTTCGTGATAGGCCTATAAATTATTCTCAAAAGGAATTTTGTGGTGACATTAAATTTTCATTTGAATTCACTCTGAAGCACCGTGATCGCGAAAATTGAACTTCTTGAAACAAACTGAAAAATCCATTGATAAGCATAACAAAAAAATATCATGAAAATCTATCGTGAACAAAAGAATTCAAATTTGAAATGATCCAGATTAAAATTGACAATGACATTTTAGATGGAATTTTTTTTAAACGAAATGATTATTTAATAGATTTCGATGATATCCAACCAAATTATAACGATATCAAGACCAGGCCGAAGTAGAACTTGATACCGACCGAGTAACAATTGAGTTGTTTGTTATTTACTCAAGTATTAATCGGTGTATCTTCAAATTAAAGGTTGAGCGCAATAGATATTATTATTATTATTATTATAAACATCAATGCACAAGAAAAAAAAATTTTACCGCTTCGTTTTTCAGAAAAGTAAGGAACGCCAAAGTTTATGTTTAGAATATTTTCGCGTACCTTACTATTCTCAAAAACAAAGCAGTAGATTTTTTGGTACTTGTGCACACATATCTGTAATAATAATATCTATTGCGCTTGACCTTCGATTTTCAGATACACCGATTAATACTTGAGTAAATAACAAAAATCTCAATTAGACAAGGACAGCGAATCCGGCCTGCTCTTAAAATTAAAACTGATGAAATTAAATTAAATAAAAAAAAAAGAATTAAAAGAAAAAGACGACAAAGGAGCTTTATGTATAACAGGATTTAATATGAAAATGGTAACAAAACAATCGAATTAATATAATGAATATTCAGAAAAAGATATGATTATGAAAATGCAGACTGATAAATTAGAACTAAGGCGTTTTCGTAATATTTATGTAAAAGAAAATTATTTTTCCTGTAATATTCGCATGTCCTTGATTCTTCCTACATTGGAATATTCCATGAAGTATTCTTGAGAGATTTCAAAAATATTTGAATGGAAGGTTTGGGTAATCTCTCATCTTTCAAGAAATGTTTATGGAATCTTTCTGAAATCTTTCATGAAATATTCCACCGAAAGATTACTAAAATCTTTCTGTGAAATATTTCGTGGAATATTTATGAAAAATTTATGTAATATTCCGCTGTACGATTTTAAAGTTTATCGGAATCTTTCAGCGAAATGTTTATGGAATCTTTCTGAAATCTTTCATGAAATATTTCACTGGAAGATTACTTAAATATTTATGTGAAATATTTCATGGAATATTTAGGGAAGATTTATGTAATATTCCGCTGTACGATTTCAAAGTTTTTTGGATTCTTCCAGTGAAATGTTTATGGAATCTTTCTGAAATCTTTCATGGAATATTTATGAAAGATTTATGTAATATTCCGCTGTACTATTTCAAAGTTTTTTGGAATCTTCCAGTGAAATGTTTATGGAATCTTTCTGAAATTTTTCATGGAATATTTATGGAAGATTTATGTAATATTCCGCTGTACGATTTTAAAGTTTATCGGAATCTTTCAGCGAAATGTTTATGGAATCTTTCTGAAATCTTTTATCGGAAGATTACTGAAATATTTCGTGGAATATTTATGGAAGATTCATGTAATATTCCGCTGTACGATTTAAAAGCTTTTTGGAATATTCCAGCGAAACGTTTATGAAGTCTGCCTGGAATCTTCCAGGAAATATTTCACTGGAATATTTCTTAAACATTCCATAGAATATTTCATGAAATATCTCAAAAATCTTCCGTGAATATTTCATGGAATATTTCGAAAAAGTTTTTGAACATTCCTCTGAAATATTCCTGAAACATTCTTGGAAGCTTTCAATGGAAGATTTCAGTGGAATATTTTGAAATATTCCTTGAAGTTTTTCAATAATCTATATGGAAGGCTCCATTGAAATATTCCAGTGGAATAATTCGAAATATTTCAGTGAAATCTTTCATGCTGTGTGGGTAAGAAGATAATAAAAATGAATTTGAAAAACAGTTACAGATAAATTAGAACAAAATTTGTGTGAATGAGGCTTTACATAATAAAGAAGTTATATGAAAATGAAAAAAGAACAACCAAATAAATATAAAGCGAAATTATAAAATACTAAGATAAGAAAAATGGAACTCAAGAAAAAAAAGAGTACTGATGAATTGGAACAAATGCGTGCAAATGAGGCTTTACAGAAAGAAGGAAAGGAAGAAGAAGCTTATATTTAAATGACAAAAAACAACCAATAGATATGAAAAAGTGAGAAAATACAAAAATGACGAAATTAAAATTGGAGAAAGAAAAGAGTACTGATGAGTTGGAACAAATGCGTGTAAATGAAGCTTTACGTTAGATAGAAGCTTGTATAAAAATTAAAAAAGAACAATTAAATAAATATAAAGATGAATTAGAAAATATTAAGATAGCGATAATGAAATTCAAAAAAAAAATGAGTACTGATAAATTGGAACAAAAACATGCGAATGAGACGTAAAAAAGAAGCTCATATAAAAATTAAAGAAAAACAGCTAAATAAATGTAAAAAAAATTAAATAGTACTAGGATAGCAAAAATGAAATTAAAGAAATAAAGGGTACTGGTGAATTGGAAAAGAAGAGAGGGCGAGAGAGGATGAGAGACAGCAAAAGAGGGTGATAGACATAGACATAAACATTCTTTATTCGGCCTAAGGGTATATACCCTGTTTGGCACTATTAGGTAAGATACAACGAAGTATGAAATTATTTATAAATATTTGGCCCAAAAAAATAAGATGCCCGAAAAAATATGAGGCCTAAAGAAAATAGGACTCAGAAAAATGTAGGGTCCGAAAAATATAAGGCCCAGCAAAATATGAAGCCCAAAAAATAAAGGACACGAAAATTTCAGGCCCAAAAATATATAGGGCTCAAAAGATAAGGCCCGGATAAATATAAAGCCCAAGAAAATATGAAAATCAAAAAAACATCGGGTTAAAATAAAAAAAGAGGCCCAAAAAAAGAATCCCGAAAAAAATATGGCCCAGACAAATATAGAGCTAAAAAAGTATAAAGCCCAAGTGAATATAAAACTCAAAAAAATATTAGGCACAAAAAAATAAGAGGCCATAAAAGTATGAGGCCTAAAGAAAATAGGACTCAGAAAATTGTAGGGTCCGAAAAATATAAGGCCCAGAAAAATATAGAGCCCAAAAAAATACAGGACTGAAAAAATAAGGCCCAGAAAAATATAAGAATTAAAACATAATTGGGCCCAAAATAATAAGAGGCCCGAAAAATGTAGGGCCCAAAAACATATGAAGTCCAAAAATATATAGACACCAAAAAAATATTAGGCCCAAAAAAATAAGAAGCCAAGAAAGTATGAGGCCTAAAGAAAATAGGACTCAGAAAAATGTATGGTCCGAAAAATATAGAGTCCAAAAAAATATATAGACACCAAAAAAATATTAGGCCCAAAAAAATAAGGCTTGGAAACATATAGAGCCCAAGAAAATATAAGAATAAAAAAAAGGAGGGCCCAAGAAAATGGACAATAAATAAAAATATAAGGCCCAAAATAATATAAGGCCTAAAAAAAGCTTTTGACTAATGAATACTAATTATATAAGACCCAATAAAAAATTGCTACTCTTATTACTAAAAGATTAGACAAATTTAAAAAATGCGGAGAATCGGAGAACCAGAGAACCAGAGGAACGGAAATAAAGTGGTTTCACATTAATATAATACTAGCAAAAAATACCTCGCTCCTAACGTCGCTCAGTTGAATTTTCATATATTATATTATTATGTATAAATTAGTCAATTTTAAAATAAAAAAGAATTGCCGCAACTTATGAATTTTAATATTGTAGTTTTGTACTAAATTAAATTTTTATATTTTTATAAAAAAGATTAATGAAAGTTACAATGTGCATGAAAATTGTTTAAATACAAATTATATCATGATGAATTAAGAATTTGTTTTACTAAATTGCATTAGAATCAATGAAAAAATATGATAGGAATTCATTCTTTTTAATCACGTGTTTCAATCACGAACCATAAAATAATCGAGAACAGTATTTGACGTTTACTAGATCTAATAACTGCACGGAGAAAGGAAAGTACTGTTAAAATAGGTTCTAAATCGAATATATCTAATTTATGTACCAAGGTACTTAAAAAAAATGGCGATATAATTTCAATTAGTACTATAGCTTGAATTTTAGGGACCAATGTTGGTAATATTACATTATGAAGTAAGAGCATAAATTTGCGATGCTTGGTATCTTTTTTTTGGTACTAAGACTGATATTTCACCTACTCGATTCAAGGGCAATATTTCGCAGAAAATATAATTATTAATCTCTTTTCAAGCGGCTTTTCATGTTACAAAAATTAAAAATTATTAAATATAGAATTATTTACATAATATATAACAACACTTTAAAATCACTAATAATTAATATTTTAATTCGTGATATTTAAGGAATAAAACGATTCATGTTTATCTTCCACATTCTGTTTTAAAATAGTTACTTTTGAGTTTTGAATTAATTATTAGTAATTTAAAATTGATATATATATATATATATATATATATATATATATATATATATATATATATATATATATATATATATATATATATATATATATATATATATATATATATATTGTATAATTTACATTATATTTATCAACTGTTGAAAATTGTTACACAATTTAATGGGTTTTACGTAATAGGTATTAATTATATTGAATTTTTTCGCTCCCAACGTCGATCGCTTGGATTTTCTTTCATTATATTATTATGTATAAATGACTAATTTTAAATAAATAAGAATTAATTAATTTAAGTTGATTTTGAGTATTAAATAAAATTAAAAATAATTTAATGAAACATAATATAAAAATATATATACACATGTGCTTTAAGTAAAAAAGCGTATAATTTATGCCATCAAGTGACTATTTCTCACTCTACTTCCATACGAAAAACAAAGACAGTACGATATTTGATACAAATAAACTGAGAGCTGGGAACTGAGTAACAACTATAATTTCCAGACCTTAATATATGACCATGAATTTGAATAATGAAATTAATTTTTACGTGAAACATGCTTAAAAAAAATTTTGTGTTTATTTCTAATAAAAATATCTTCACAAATGTATTTTATATATGGGCAATTTTCAAAAACTTTTTCATTTTGGTCACTCGATTTTTAACAATTCAAAAGTCTATAATACAAGTTTCTGGAGTGGCACACACTTCAGTAAAGGCTTAAATTACTAGTTTCTTAAAGTAGGACATGTAATTAAATTTTGGTATCGATTGGAATATTGCACTTCACGGTATATAATTTTATACGTCAAAAATTATACTTTTTTTATATTTTTCTACGTGTGTTTCTTGAGCTATAAATAAAGGTGCATGCTTTTGATCATTCTCAAATTTTCAGAGCATAATAAATACGGTAAAAACAAAAGTTTAAGCCTATCCTGGTACATGTGCCCTTCTTTATAAAGCTGTTTGACTATTTTTAATTTAAGTGTAATTTTTAGGTAAAAATTTATTTACACCATAATTTAATTACATATTCTACTTTAAGAAACTAGTAATTTAAGCCTTTACTAAAGTGTGGGCCACCCCAGAAACTTGTATTACAGACTTTTAAATTGTTAAAAATCAAGTGACGAAAATGAAAAAGTTCTTCAAAATTGCCCATTTATGAAATACGAAATTTAAATTTAAAAAAACCATAAGATTAAAATACACATTTTTGGTTAATTTTAAATTTGAATATTTCAGAATAATAAAATAACTATTTGCAATTACTTAACAATCCTTTTTGCATCTAATAAAAAATTTTAATGAAATACAAATATTAGAAAGTGTATGTAGCACAAGTAAGGTTTGCATATCATGAATATTATAACTAATAAAAATTCCGAAACTCCATCGAATATTAAGTGCAATAATAATATATGTGATAATGATGAAGCCTCTGATCTTCTACGAAATATGTTGACAAATCAATTATCAAGTACAAATAATGGAGTAACGTCAAATGTGGCCTCTCCCCAATGACTGCGTCGGGCCTCCTCTGAGAGTCGTAAAGGGAGCAGGGCTGAACTGCGTGCGTGCTTTCTGAATGTGACTTCGTTGTGGGCTCATATTGGGCAGGTACGTGAGTTTCTAAGTGATGGTCCTTCTTGCGACATATTTGGAGTGGCTGAGACCTGGCTGGGTCCATCTGTTTCGGATGACGTCATTCGGGTCAAGGGATATAAAGTATTCAGACAGGATAGAAACTTACGTGGTGGAGGAGTTGCTTTGTATAATAAAGACAATTTAAAGTGCACTATTTTGGCTACTTCGGATACTCAAACTAATCATAGAGAAGGTAAACCGGAGGTAACTGAGTATATTTTTTGTTCCGTGCAATTGGGCAGCTCCAAAGCCGTGTTGGTTTCTGTTATTTATCGACCTCCTGCTATTTCCTTTTTAAGAAATACCGATTTTTTGGATAACTTAAGAAATTTCGCCTCTGAATACTCTCACAAAATTATAATGGGAGACCTGAATGCCGATCTCCTGCGCGGGAGCAGTGATGCCAAATTTATTAATAAATTGTCGTATGAGCTTTCGTTACAGTTGGTTCAGCACGGTGCCTCGCATCACACTCCAACGTCTTACACGTGGATTGACCTGATTCTTGTGAATGATAATGACACAATACTTGACGCACTCATTTACGGTTGGTACAGTTGACCCGGAATCTGTACTTGGCTGACTCTGTGACAATCTTACGGTAGCAATACAAAATCTGACGCCACTAAAAACACTTAAAATTGGTAAAGATAAATTTTCTTGGATAGATAAAGAGTTGTCGCAGATGCGGCACAAGAGAGATGCCACATATCGTAGATTTAAACGGACGAAGGAGGAGCGATATCTCTCTGAATTTTTGCAACTGCGTAAAAGAATGGACAAACGGACGGAACAAGCTAAAACAAATTATTATCATAATAGACTGTTCGATGCTCTTACTAGAGGTAATGTCTGGAAGGAGTTAAAAGACCTGGGACTCCTGTCCGGACCTCAAAGGGACTTAAATGGATTCACTCCAGACGAGCTTAATGCACATTTCGCAGGGGTGTTAGTCTTGCCACACGATGATACTGCGGAACGTAAAAGGATTCTTTCTGAGTGTAATGAAAGTGGCTTTGCTTGTAAGCCAATTAATATTAATGATGTAATCTTTGCGATTTCGCACTTTTAATCACAGGCTTTTGGCGAGGATGGCATCCCGCAGAGTGTGATACTTAAAGCACTACCGGTTATTGGAAAGCATTTTGTGACTCTATTCAATTCCTCTTTTGCACGAGGGGTTTTCCCTTGCCTTTGGAAGCGTGCACGCATTGTGTCTTTAATGAAGTGCCCTGCACCTAAAATGCTTAAAGATTTTAGGCCCATAGCAATATTATGTTTTCTTTCAAAGGTTCTCAAGAAGATTGCCCATGACCAACTGCAAGAGTATATTATGACATACAAAATACTTGACTTTTTTCAGACTGGCTTCAGAAAGCATCACTCTACGCAGACTGCCATACTTAAACTTACAGACGACATAAGATCAGGTCTTGACAAAAAACTTGCCACGATATTACTTCTATTTGACTTCAGTAAGGCATTCGACACGATCTCCCCCTCCAAATTGCTTGCGAGGCTTAGATAGATGGGGTTTTCCAGGGCTGCACTCTAGTGGATTAGATCCTATTTATCAGGTAGGAAACAAATGGTTTCCATACATTTAAAGGAGGATTGGGATTGGCTAACAACCAATCTAGGAGTTCTACAGGGTTCAGTGCTGGGGCCTCTGTTGTTTTGCCTTTACATTAATAACATCCGTGACACGCTCGACCCCTGTTTTGTCGAGCACATATTATGTGCTGATGACCTCCAAATCTATACTCAGATCCCTCATGAACATCTGAATGAAGGTATTCGTATTATGCAGAGGGCGGCCAGAGCGGTGTCGGGGTGGGCATTCGATGCTTCTCTCACATTAAATGCAAGCAAAACTAAGGCGATCGTTTTTGGCAGTAGTTGATTTATTAATGACTTTTATGTTGGTGAGCCAAAAACGATTGAGCTTGAGGAAGGTGTCGAAAAATCTTTCTCTGATACCGTTACGAGCTTGGTGTTGTGCTTAACGCTAAGTTGTCATGGGAGCCGCATATTAATATGGTGACTAAATAATTCAATAGGATAATGTATAGTTTGCAATTATTTCGTCGGTACATCACTAAGACCCTGCGTAAACAGCTCGCAGCAGCCTTGCTGTTTCCGCACCTCGACTACTGCTCAGTAATTCTGCTCGATGCTTCGCAAAGGTTGAGAAGACGATTACAAAGACTACAAAATTCATGTGTGAGATATGTGTTAGGCGTAGGAATGGGCGATCATATCTCTTCTTATAGAGCTGCGCTTGGTTGGCTGCGTACTGATTCAAGGAGACAGTATTTTATGGCTGTACTTATGTACAAAATCGTGTGCATGAATACTCCTGAGTATCTAGTGAGTCTCTTCACTAGATATGTACCTAGGGTAGCCACTAGGGGAGGGATTAAGGATTTCACGGTGCCCTTCATGCGTACTGAGACTGGAAAAATTCCTTTCAAGTTCAAGGTGCGCATTTTTGGAACTCCCGGCCTGCTGATATAAAAAATCTTTCATCAATCAGCAGGTTTAAAGTCGCTCTGAGAAGGTATTTACTCGACCTCGATTAAACAGTATTATTTTCGGACTATATACTATGTGTTAATTTATTATGTATTGTACTTTTTATAGATTTAAGGCATGATTGTATTTATTGGCGTGATTGTAGGATGTGTGTGCATAGAGTGAATGATTATATTTTTATCAGCTTGACTTGTACTGTATACTGCTGATATTTCGACTGCGCAATTTACACGCTTGATTTTATGTAATTCTTTTGACTGATAGATGTTTGAGAATGATTTTTAATCATATCATTTATACTCTTAACGTGTATTTATTCGTGTTATCTGTGATATCACTCTTATTTAATTTATTGACTTACTATTACAGTATTATTATCTCTATTATGTTTTATGACTGTGATATCATACTGTACTATTTTAATTTTATATATGCGAGGCTATTTCAAGTATTTTATGTATTTTAGCTTCATTTGTAATTTTACACGCTCTTTTTGTAATTATAATACAAAATAAAACAATATCTTTATATCTATCTATCTATATTATAATTTTTAGAAAATTCTTGATATTAGCAGATTATTAATTCAAAAAATTAAATATTTTTTTATTGATGACAAGTAACTTTTCAAATATAGTTAAAATAATACTGTAAATGTCAATCAAATAATATTTTCATCAAAATAAATTTCAACACTATAATTATTAATATAAACATTTTTATTTAACTACAATCTACTGTAATAATTATTTTTTTAATATATATATATATATATATATTAAAAAAATAATAATTTTATTTGATGAACAGTTATATAAATATTATATATTTATAATTGTATAACTAAATTTATTAAATTAAAATTTTATTTAGTCATCATTCAGAGAATAAAGTATTTAAATTAATTTTCATGAAAATATATTATTTAAAAAGTTACTTGTTAACAATTTTTTATAAATAACATACATTTAACCTTAATTACATTTTCATTTGTACACGTGTTAGTATTTAAATAAATTGTCATTTATATAAAAATTATTAACAATCGAATACATTCAAATTCATTTCATTAAAGCAATAATTTTTTTAATAAGAGAAACATTAATTTTTAAAATACATCAAATTACCTCATTTGAAAAATTATCATCACATGATATAAAAATATTTTTTTTAATAACGTTTAAACATAAATTTTATGAAATACAATTTAAAAAAATTACTTATTTGATATTAAATGTTTCCTAATAGTCAATTATAAAGATAGGAAAATATATGAAATATGAATACATTTTTCTGATTATGTCTATAATTATGAATTCATATTTATGAACTGTCTAGATAAAAGTAAAATAATATTCTGTAATATCACTCTAAAATTTGTATTAAATATGATACAAATCATTGGAAGTACAATTACTGTATTATGTTTAATTTGTTGTCAAAGTTCGATTATATTTTACTATAAGAAGATATAAAAATTAACTGTCTTTTCATCCTATTGCTGAATTTCTATAAAAGGAATGTATCAACTTGTAGTATGTACCGTGATGATTATTCATTTAAATTTTCAAATTATTCTAATTATTAGTTTTCAAGATATTTAGATTCCTGATTCCAAATAGAAAAATATTCGTAAATAATTTCGGAACCCAAACTCCTCAATAACTAATGAATAGATTTATTTTAAAACTTAACTGAATAATCTTCGTGATAAATATTATATGTTAATGCATATCTTTTTTTTTTTTTTTTTTTTTAATTATATCTACGGGCATTACTGCCCTTTTTAACACATAGGAATTCATTTTTAAAACAACACAATTTGACGTATTATTTAACGTGGTGTCAGCCCACGGCAGAGACAGCGAAAAAAGCGACCAGACGGGGAATCGATCCCGCGCCAACGGGAATACGAGTCACGCGCCTTAGCCACTACTCCACTGAACTCTACAATCTTTATTCGAAATTTTGAAATGCAATGGAGATATAGTCAATATTTATGGGTGCAAGTGTACTGTCCATTTTACATCTCCTTAAATAATATATACTTATAAAATTTACATGATATTTTATTATTTCAAACTATGAATAAAAAGTTTAAAAAATTATTATTAAATGATAACTTATAAATAGTTAGATAGATAGATAGATAGATATTCATTTATTTTGTAGTAAGATACAAAAAAGGCGTGTAAAACACATAATATATCACATAAAGCTTATTACTAATATAAATAAAAATATTGCACTTACAGTTGATATCACAGTCATTAAAACTTAAAAATAATAATACTGAATTCGTAAGTCAACAATTTAAAAGTGATATCACAGATTAATAATAGTAAAATAATACACGCAACAAAAATAATATAAATTCAAAACAGGCGGTCAATATCTATCAGTCATAATTTCATTAAAGTAAACTATCCATTACAAAGTCAAATCAATAAAACAAATACAATACAATAAAAATAAAATAATACTAAAATAGTTATATTATTTTATAAAATACATTTCTAACTTGAATAATTATCTTCGTGTTAAAACTAAATTTAATTAGCATTCAATTCCACAAGTTATTTAAAAAATTTACCATTATTCAAAGTTATTAAAAAGTTATTTATAAAAAGTATCCCCACATCAAATTTTCAAAATTCTATTAATTTAATTTTTTATTCTTTACATTAGAAAATTAGTTTTGATGTTGAAATTTTCTTGTGATATGCAACATATATATATATATATATATATATATATATATATATATATATATATATATATATATATATATATTATTTTATGGTAAAATATTTTATTACCTTGTATGAAAATTATTTTTAAAAGTAGAATAATACTGTGAATAAACAAATGATTATAAGAAAATATTGAAAACTGTAAATAACAATAAAAAAGCGTTAGGCTGGAGATAAATAATAATAATTGTTTATTATCATTTATACATTTTTTAAATGTAGATACTGCAAATATCCGTAAATAACTGTGAATAAATTGAAGAATACAATTATTAGAAATAACTCAAAGTAATTTTCATTTTAGTTCTTTTTACAACAAACCTTTTTTAATGATTAAATAAATAAATATATATATAAATATATATATATATATATACTAGGGGGGGTACCCCCCTGCTCGCCCTGCTCGCCAGCCCCCCAATTTGTGATGTACTTATTCTTGTGTATACATACGTATAAATGCCTCATCTCTGAGGCGTATCCTAAGGCGTTGTAAGAGGAGGAGATGAGGAAACATTGAGGCGTCTCTAAGGCGATGTATAAGGCGGGACAAGAGGCATACAAAAAAATGCCTCATCTTTGAGGCGTACCCTGAGGCGTTGTAAGAGGAGGGGATGAGGAAGCACTGAGGCGTCGTTAACTATTTTTACGTTATTTTTTAAAATTTAAAAAAAAATATCACTCTCACAAACTTGAGGCGTTTCGAGGAATTCCGAAGGCTTACCTGAGGCGTCTCTGAGGAGTCTTTGAGGAGACCTATGAGGTAATATAAGGCGACAAACGTTGAGGCGATGTCAGAGGCGGATCGAGGAGGGGGGAGGAGGGGGGAGGCATCTCATAGAGGCTGAAAAAAAACCTATATTCACGTTAAAAAAATTTAAAAATGTGAGGCTGGGGGAGGAGGGGGGAGGACGCAAGAATGCTATTTTTTGAGGCTTACGTCTATATAATGTAGGAAGATATATATATGACATTTCACGCCAACTAGAAGAGCAGAAAAATAAAAATCTCTGGAATTCTAAGAATATATTCTTTTTGTTACCCAAAATATGTGAAAAAATTTTCAAGGATTTAGATTAGAAGGATCAAGAGCTATGGATCCTTTAAATTTAGAAATTTTTCAAAATTTTTGGAAAAGTCCCAACTTAATCATTATTTTTCCTAAAAATCCTGATGTTTTAGAGAGAAATTCATAAGAATACTTCTTGTTGTAAATGAAGAGCAGAGTTAGCATGATTCTTTACAGACCTAAATTTTGAAGTTTTCTATTGGTTCTTATATGTATTACATGGCAATTGAAATTACTCATTATTCGCCACTTCAGAAATTTCTTTTCGCGGGCTTATTTTCCTTTATTTCACATGAACTTTAAAATGAATTTCGTATTATGTAAGTCAGAGCCATCAATAAGGAGTTAAAACAGTTTAAAATATATTTTATCATGTATGATTAATTTTTATATTGAAAATAAATTAGACATGAAAATATATATTTTAAACTGTTATAACTTCTTATTGGTGGCTCTTTCTTACACATTCAAAAATATATTTCTAAGTTGATGAAAAATAGAAGGAAATAAGCCCTCGAAAAGCAATTTCTGAAGTAGCAGACAATGAGTAATTTCAATCACCATGTAATATATGTAAAAACCAATAGAAAACTTTAAAATTTAGCTCTGTAAAAAATAATGCTAACTCTCCTCTTTATTTAGAACGAGAAGAATTCTTATGAATTTCTCTCTAAAACATCAAGATTTTCAGAAAAGAAATCATAAAGTTGGTACTTTTCCAAAAATTTTGAAAAATTTCTAAATTTCAAGGATCTATGGCTCTTGATCCTTTCAATCTAAAGCCTTAAAAATTTTTTTACACATTTTGAGTAACAGACAGAATATATTCTGAGAGTTTCAGCGATTTTTTTTTTTTGCTCTTCCAGTTGGTGTGAAATGTCCTATATATATATATATATATATATATATATATATATATATATATATATATATATATATATGGTCAATACACGTCAAACGGATAATGGCTCTGTCCAAAATTGTTGATCACTAAAAAAATCGTGTATGGGCTCAAAATTTTCGTTTTACACTCTACTTTCTTTTGCAATGTGGCGATTTTGAAAAATCCAAAATGGCGGCCTTAATATGGTGACTTATAATATGGAAACCTAGAAATTTCAAAAAAAAATTTTTTTAATTGATTTTAATCCCTTCAAATCTGATTCCACATATTTTTTATATTAGAAATCAATTTAGCGTTCGATTTTATATGGGAATATAGTATTGCACTTGAGGTAAAAAAATTTTACAATATCATCTGAAGGTCATATCGCGATACAATAGTTATTTCTCGAATTAATCATTGATAAACGTTGATTAGTAAGAATATGAAGATACTGATAGGTAACTCGAGTCTCCATCAAGGTCACTTGAAGGTCAAATTTCGAATATCTTTTATTTTTTGATAAGATTAAGATACCCATGAGTTTTACGTGATGCTGGATCTGAATCCGAGGCCTGTTGGAGTGTCAAACGACGTAATTACAGAAAAATTCGTTTTAAACTGTGGTTTCTTGGAGAACAAAAATTTTCTGTCAGTCAATATTAAATTAATTTTTACGTAATTACGTCGTTTGACACTCCAACAGACCCCGGATTTGGATTCAGCGACACGTAAAACTTGAAGGTGTCCTAATCTTATCAAATAATAAAAGATATTCCCGATATGACCTTCCGATGACATTGTAAATTTTTTTTACCTCGAGTGCAATACTATATTCCTATGTAAAATTGAATGCTGAATTGATTTCTGATGTAAAAAAATATGTAGGATCTGATTTGAATAAATTAAAATCAATTTTCGAAAATTTTTTATGAAATCTCTAGGTTTAAGCCGCCATATTTGAGCCGCCATTTTGGATTTTTTTAAATCGCCACATTGCAAAAGAAAGTAAAGTGTAAGACGAAAATTTTAAGCTCATATACGATTTTTTTGGTGATCTACAATTTTGGACAGAGCCATTATCCGTTTGACGTAGATTGACCCATATATAATGGGACGTTTCACGTCAACTCACCTAACAAAAAAATAGAATTCGTCGAAAATCTGTGAAAATTTTCTATTTGATACCCAAAACATACAAAAAAAATTTTAGAGGTTCAGGTCAAAGGGGTCAGGATTTAAACGCGATGGAATTTTTCGAATTTTCCAAATTTTTTGCTAAATAAATGTTTTATGAATTTTTTCCTCAAAAACTATCAATTTTTCGTTAAAACTTAATAGAATACTTTTTCTTGGAAATTAGATGTAAAATTCACCTGAATTTTTGCAAATTATAATATTCTGACTTTTATGCTTACTTGATCGATTTAAACATACTATTTAGTATATCTAAAAATCGAGCAGGTTAAATTGGTTTTTTAAAGTCTTATTTTTTTTGTTTTTATATGAGGAAAAAATATAGGAAGCCTCCAGTTGGGCAGCCTTCTCAAAGTTACTTAATTGTGCAAAAATGTCTAAAAAAATCGTTATTTTGGATCAATGATGAGATTTGTGATTTTTTTTTTTTCTGAAAAAGTATTGATTTTTGGGACAAATGTATGAAAATGTTTTTTATTGGAAATCATGTGTAGAATATGAACATATTTTTACAAATTGTAATTTAAGACTTTTTTTTTTTTTTTTTTTTTTTTTTTTTTTTTTTTTTTTTTTCGTATGCTGCCCTAGTGGCCCCTGGTATTCCCAGCCTGTCAGCTATATACCGGCATCCCGCACCACCTCTGTGTGAGGATGTTCCTTACCTAACCTCTTTTTATCTTAAAACTAGTTTCAGAACCTCGTATTTTAGCTAAGCTAAATTACCCAATCCCCGAGAAATCATGGACTGCCGCGTTCCAAGAGCAGTCGGTAAGCAGATTTCTACGGTCGGTTCCCGCATTTACCCAGGCTTTTTAGACCTGTGACGTAGGGAAAACTCCCCCAGGAGAAAACCCACGCCAGGAACATTAACCCATCGCACTCAGAGATTCTTTTTCCGATGAAAAAAGCCTGAAAAAAATTTCAGGTGTTTTCACCGGGAATCGAACCCCCGACCGCTTGGAGCGAAAGTGTAGAGACCGTATAAGGCGTGCGCCTTAGCCGGTTACGCCACTGACGCTCCAATTTAAGACATTATGAACCATATATACTAAAAATTTAACATAAAATAAATTTTAAAATTTCAAAATTTCATTTATAATTTGTGATGTTTAGCGAATAATGGTTTACAAAAATTTACATACATTTTACATACGATTTCCAATAAAAAACATTTTCATACATTTGTCCCAAAAATCAATACTTTTTCAGAAAAAAAAAAATCACAAATCTCATCATTGATCCAAAATAACGATTTTTTTAGACATTTTTGCACAGTTAAGTAACTTTGAGAAGGCTGCCCAACTGGAAGCTTCCTATATTTTTTCCTCATATAAAAACAAAAAAAATAAGACTTTAAAAAGCCAATTTAACCTGCTCGATTTTTAGATATACTAAATAGTATGTTTAAATCGATCAAGTAAGCATAAAAGTCAGAATATTATAATTTGCAAAAATTCAGGTGAATTCCAAGAAAAAGTATTTAATTAAGTTTTAACGAAAAATTGATAGTTTTTGAGGAAAAAATTCATTAAAATATTTATTTAGCAAAAAATTTGGAAAATTCGAAAAATTCCATCACGTTTAAATCCTGACCCCTTTGACCTGGACCTCTAAAATTTTTTTTGTATATTTTGGGTATCAAATAGAACATTTTCACAGATTTTCGACAAATTCTATTTTTTTGTTAGGTGAGTTGACGTGAAACGGCCCATATATATATATATATATATATATATATATATATATATATATATATATGTAAATAATTGCCGAAAATAATCATTTTTCATCGTTATATTATTTTTACAAATTTTATTATTATTTATTTATCATATAACAATTAATTCATAGCATTTTTCATAATTTCTTTAATTTTTCAGCTTTTAACCCTTTCGTGCATATAAGGAACTGACAATCATAACGTTTCTGGAACTAGAAAATTTCGATGTCCGGCATCGAGCTGAATCCAAATCTGGAGTCAGATTTTCGAAATTATAATAATTGGTCCCAATACCGAGGAGGCCCACTCTTAAAATGCAAAGTTTTGAAAAATAAAAAATACCATCGTATTCTACACAAAATTTTAAGGAGAAATCATTTTTGTCATTTTTTTGATAAGACACACCAATTTCGAGTAAAAAATTATTGAATTTCTAGGATATTGGACCCCTGAGTAAAAGCAGACCCAATATCCTACACGTTCAATAATTTTTTACTCGAAATTGGTGTGTCTGATCAGAAAAATGATAAAAACAATTTCATCTTGGAATTTTACGCAGAATACGTTGGTATTTGGGCCCAATTATTATAATTTCGAAAATCTGATTGCAGATTTGGATTCAGCTCGATGCCGGACATCGAAATTTTCTAGTTTCAGAAACGTTATGATTGTCAGTTCCTTATATGCACGAAAGGGTTAAAGTAAAAAGGCAGTAAATTAAATCAGTTAATATAAAAGCAATTCTTTTGTGAATATCTTTGGAAAAAGTTCATTAAAAATGAATTTTCATTCATTTTTAATGAACTGATATTCATATATTAGAATTTAATAACATTTCAAACCAGTGCACCTCATTTAACATGCAATTTACTTCACTAATTCAGAGACCACAATATGTTAATTCAGTACTGATTGATGGAGAATTTATACAGTTATTATTTACCGGAAATTTAGAAAAGGGTCACTGGAATCGTGGGTATTGTAATAATAAGGTAATTCATATATATGACAGTTTCAATCTTATGTATTTACAAGATGAGTATAAGATTTATATAAACAGATTATTTCCAAACAAATCAGAATTAAGCATAGTATTCGAAACAGTACAATCACAAACAAATAATTATGATTGTAGCGTTTTTGCAATTGTTTTTGCAGTACTTTATAATTTAGGTCCATGTTGTTTAAGATATAATGTTTCTCAAATGCGATTACGTTTATACAGAATTTTTAAAACGCAACAAATAAAAATGTTTCCAGTTTTACAAAATTATAATAATGCAAAAATTAATTACGATAATCCACCGGATATGATAAAAAGGAATTTTTGTCATGAGCAAGGTCTTAATCAAATACCATTTAAGAAGGGGCCGAACTATCTGTCTTTGTCTAATAGCGTTTTTCATCATTTATGTAAACACTATCCGGTATAACAAGAAAAAAATAGCAGCCCCCGCTAGATATTAGTATAATAAGTAAATTTTGTAATAACAACCAAATTTTTTACCGCATAGTTTTTGACTAATTAGAGACCTACTAGCAATCTAGAATATAACCTATCTTTTTTTGGTAGGTCTCTAATTATTCAAAAACTACACAGTGAAAAAATTTGGTTGTTATTACAAAATTTACTTATTATACTAATATCTAGCGGGGGCTGCTATTTTTTTCTTGTTATACCGGATCGTGTTTACAAAAATAATGAAAAACGCTATTAGACAAAGACAGATAGTTCGGCCCCTTCTTAAGTTAGATTTCGTCGAGCTTGAAATATTATAAAAAAAACTCACAAATGCATTTATCGGCAGAACAAAAAAAGATCATGGAAATGTATTGTAAACAAAAGAATTTGAATCATGAAACAATTTTGGTGGAAATTGACAATGACATTCCAGGTACAAATTTTTAAAAACCAGATAATGATAAAATGGAAATCGATGATATCCACTTGAATTATAACGATAATAAAATTAGGACGGTTGAGATTGAATTAAATAAAGAAAAAAAAATCAAAAGAAATAGATGAAAAAGAAACTTTATTTGTAACAGGACTTAAGAGCATGACGAAGCTGCCCGCCTTCTAATAATATTTCCAATCCTAACTTATGAATAAACGATGCGTTTAATCAAGTTTTTTTACTACAAAGAAAAAATTTGTAAGATTTAACTCTAGTGCGGACAGCTCAAGAAATCCACCAAAATATTATACATAAAAAGTTATGCTACAAACTTTCAACGTATCGTATTTTAAGGTTAGGTTTATCAAGTTTGATATCTAATTTCCAATCCAAGCTCGTAAAAAAATAACGAGTCCAAATAATTTTTTATTTTGACAAAAATTATTGTATTAATATAGCTTTGGTACGGACAAGTCATTATATTTGTTTAATTTATTAATTTAAAAAGATACTGATACAGTAAAAAAAGCAAAACTCAAGTGATGCAGCTCCAACATCCCGTTAATAGAAAAATGGTAACAGAAGAATCACATAAATATAAAAAAATTTCAGAAAAAGACATTATTATGGAAATGCGAGAAACAAAAAAGTAATGATAAACTAGAACTAAGACGTGTTCAAGAAATTTTACGTAAGAAAAAAGCTTATATGGAAATTAAAAAAGGACAACCAAATAAATATAAACAGAAATTAGAAAATACTAAGATAACGAAATGGCAATTCAAGGAAACAATAAGTACTGATAAATTGGAATAAGTACGTGCGAATGAGGCTTTACGCAAGAAAGAAGCTTATATAAAAATTTAAGAAAAACAACCGAAAAAATATGAAGAAAAATTAGAAAATATTAAGTGTAAACGATTAAAAATTGAAGACAATAATTATAATGAAAATTAGAATAATAATAATCAGAATAACAATCATAATATTGTATTGGACGAAGTTATTCATGAAACAATTAAGGGCAAAGTAGAAAAAAAATTAAAGAAATTAAATGAAAAAATATGAACTGAAAAAATTAATTCGAAACTGATTGGTCGTATAGCAAATATATATTTCGATGAAAATCTCATATCTGAAAATTACATTGGTTCCATGACGAATACATGTGTTTATTGTGATGCGCAACATTTTGCTTTCGAATATACTAAAAGTAACGATTTCTCCAATTGTTGTCATAAAGGTAAAGTAGAATTGTTAGAAAATCCGCCTTACCCAGAACGATTAATGTTTTAAGCAACTGAATTAACGGAAGAAAGTATTGATTTTCGACGAAATGTTAGGTTGTACAATAATGCTTTAGCATTCGCAAGTTTTGGTGCCAATTTTGATACATTGCCGGGTAAAGGACCACAATTATTAGAATATGTGGACAAATTTACCATAATGTATACGCGTTACATCCTAATGAAGATGAAGCACGTAAATATGGACAATTATATATTTTAGATAATGAAATGGCAACGATTGAACGACATAAGTTTAATACAAATTTAACATTATTAAAGCATTTAGATAACTTAATAAGAGATATTAATTTTCATGCTGAAGCCTATAAAATGATGCATGAAGTAGGAGAAGATGAACTACAACGATGTGCAAAAATCTATTGTCCTCTGAAAACTGTTACTATGCCTATTGTCCGCAATAATAATTTGGATAAAAATAGATATAATCTACCTACCTGTAATGAAGTAGCAATAGTATACGTTGGAGAAGACGGTATGCCTCCTATTGAACGTGATATTGTCATTTACTCTAAGTCTGATAAACCAATTAGTATACTAACAATTAGCAAACACACAGACCCTATGACATATTCGCATATTCATCCTAATGATGGTTTTGGATGGATGTCAAATATGAAAAATAAATTTGAAAAATCTAATATTAAAAATTTGCAATTTTATAATTATAGATTTAGTGTTAGAAATGAATTTAATCCATTTCTTAATTTAGGAAAATTATCTCAACAGTTCATTGTTGATGCGTTTGTAAAAGTTGAAACCTCCAGATTATATTTCATACGGAAGAACCAAAACGTATTAAAAAGTGATTTGCAGAAAGGTGTTATGGACTATTTACATAACAAAAAAGAACAATATTCTTCAAAAATTGGAAAAATGGTAATATTACCATTAAACTTTTCAGGAAGTCCACGATTTTTAAAACAAAATTACATTGATTCAATGACACTTGTAAATTATCATGATAAACCTGACCTTTTTTAACTATGACCTGTAACCCACATTGGAAAAATATAACCGAAAACTTGGAAATTTATAAAAATGCAATAGATAGACCAGATATTATAACATAAGTATTTTATCGAAAATTAAAAGAATTCAAAAATTTAGTAATAAAAAATGGAATATTAGGAAAATGTATTGCATATAGTTAAGTAATGGAATTTCAAAAATAAGGATTATCGCATATGCATATGTTGTTATTCTTACCAGGAGAGTGTCTGAGTTGCGGGTCACAGAACTTGATAAAACTTTAGGATAAGTTTTTAGGTACCAAAATATGAGTAAAGCCATAGCGGTACGGTCTAACGCTTCGAAAAACTGAAGTTATAGAAGATTGTAGTCTTATTTTCAGAAAAATATGAAAAAAGAACTCCTAATTGAAGTGTAAAGCATAACTTTAGTTCTAATTATTATGTTTCAATTCAGAAACTCGCAAATTAAAGCTGGCTTTCTCTACTTTTATTTTAGTTATTGTGCATTTATTAGAGATATTTTTAAACAGAGTTATTTTTACTTTAATTGGGAGTTCTTTTTTCATATTTTTCTAAAAATAAGACTATAATCTTCCATAACTTTAGTTTTTTGAAGCGTTAGACCGTACCGCTATGGCTTTACTTATATTTTAGTACCTAAAAACTTATCTTAAAGTTTCATCAAGATCTGTGACCCGCAACTCAGACACTCTCCTGGTTAGATAAAAATGATAAATTTGACATCCCCGAAAAAAATAATAAAATAATAAGTGCAGAAATCCCAAAAAGAGATATTTATTCAAAATTGTACAGTATTGTTAAACAATTTATGATACATGGTCCCTGTAGTATGCAAAATATAGATTGTCTGTGTATGGATAAAAATACGAAACAATGTACGAAAAATTTCCCAAAAAATTTAATAATACAACAACATTTAAATCAAATGGGTACACTATACAAACGCAAAAATGATGGCGTCAAAATGATTTTTAAAAATAAATTTACAGAAAGGATTGCAGATAATGGATTTGTTGTTCCTTATAATTCTTACTTATTATTGAAATTTAATGCATACATAAACGTAAAATTTTGTTCCACTGTACAATGCATTAAATATTTATTTAAATACTGTTATAAAGGTCATGGTTGTGCATAAATTAAAATACATCAAGTAAATGTAGATTTTCAATCAGAAAATAAAGACACTTTTCAAAATGACAATAGTGAAAATATTGAATATGAATATGACGAAATCCAACAATACATTAATATATGATATTTATGTCCACCTGAAGCAATGCACAGATTATTAGAATATTCTTTACATGTTATTACACATACTATAAAACGTCTAAGCGTTCATAAAGAAAATCAACGAAACGTATTTTTTAAAGAAGGAAAAGAAGAAATGATCATGCAAAAAAATGTGGGAACAACATCAACAGTATATTTTGAATTGAATAGAGAAGATTTTGAAGCACGAAATTACTTGTATTCAGAAATACCAAATTTTTATACATTTGATGAAAAACTGAAAAAGTGGAATAAAAGAAAAAAAAAGAAAACCAATATTCATAAGAATGTACTTAGTAAATCCGAAAGATAGAGAACGTTATTTAATTAGGTTATTACTATTACACGTTAAAGGAGCCACGTCTTTTGAAGCTTTGCGTACTGTTGATGATGTGATGTACAATTCATTTTATGAGGCAATTAAGGCATAACAATTAATTAATGAAGATAAAGAATGGGATAGATGTTTGAAAGAAGCATCTTTAACAGAATTCCTTTATGCTCTTTGTGAATTATTTGCTTTTATTTGCGTTTTCCATAATTCTATAAATGCACAAGATTTATATAAAAAATATAAAGATAAATTTTACCACCCCAAATACGGAAAAAATGTAGGTGAAAATCTTGCATTGAATGTTATTAAAAATAATTTAAAAGTCAATGGATTTTCATTAAACGACTTTAATTTACCTAACATAAGCACATTCATAGAAGAAGATAATGATGAAATAATTTTAAATCATAATAATTATATTCTTAATGAATTAGAAATAAAAATAAATTCTTTAAATAACAAATAAAGTCAAATATTCAACTCTACACTAAAAAGTTACAGTAAAAACCAGAGTAAAGAAAAATATATTTTTATAGATGGACCAGATGGAAGTGGAAAAAGTTATTTACCTAATTTAATAGTTTTAATAGCTTATTTTAAATATCATACCATACATTATTTATGTGTAGCTTTGACACGTATAGCAGCGAATTCATTAGTCGATGGAAGTACCGTGCATACAACATTTAAACTACCGTTGAATATAACAGATCGTACAACTTGTAATGTTAAGCCTAATTCTGCAGAAGGCAAACAATTAAAGAAAACACAAATAATTATTCGGGATAAAATATCCATGACTTCAAAATTTGCTTTTGAAGCGGTTGATCGTCTTTTTCAAGATTTATGTGATGTAAACCAACCCTTTGGTGGTAAAACTGTAATTATATCAGGAGATTTCAGGCAAACATTACCAATTGTACGACATGGTAACCGTATGAACATTATTGAAAATTCAGTTAAATTTAGTTTATTATGGAAAAATTTTAAGCAAATGAAGTTAAGTGAAAATCTGCGAATTTCGGATAATAATAGTAATTTTAAACAATGGTTATTAGATATCGGAGAAGGCAAACGTCACAATGTTGTTGAAGATCATAATAAAGTAAGTGCTATATCAGATAATTTTATAATTAAAGAAAATCTTGTCGAAGAAAAATATTCGGAAAAACAATATAAAAAGACAATACGAATATAACGGAAAAAGTTATTTTGGCTCCGAAAAATAATGATGTTACTAAAATCGATAATAATGTTTTGAATTGAATGGAAGGAAACCATGTTGAATATTTAAGTATTGATACAGCTGAAGATGATAACAAAGAAAATTTAGATATTACATTACCTACAGAATTATTAAATAAGTTAACTCCTAATGGACTTCCACCACATAAATTACATTTGAAAGTAGGGGGCTATCATAATACTTATAAGAAATTTAAATGTCGATAAGGGACTTTGTAGTGGGACAAGGTTGATAGTAAAAAAATTGCTTAAATATTCCATTCAAGCGGAATTAGCAATTGGTCAAATCAAAGGTAAATTAGTATTTATTCCAAGAATAAGCTTATCTTCATCTACGGAAGAAATTCCATTCAATATGCAACGAAAACAGTTTCCTATTAGATTAGGAATTGCAATGACTATTAATAAATCACAAAGACAATCTTATGAAAAAGTTGGTGTTTATTTGCCGTCACCAGTTTTCAGTCATGGGCAATTATATGTTGCTCTTTCAAGGACGAAATTTAAAAATAATTTAAAATTATTTTCAGGTGACTACGCTATTGTCAACGGAGAAAATAAGAATGATCAGAACACAATATATACAAAAAACATTGTTTATAAAGAGATATTGTAAAGAATATGTCAAGAGATGTTGTTTATATTTATGTTTTAGATTGTGTAATAGTTGAGCTCGAAATATTATAAAAAATATGATATTAACTAAAATATATATATATATATATATATATATATATATCAACTGACGCTTTCAAAATAGTTTGATATGATGTTGAATCAGCTGTATAATGCCCCGAGCGCAATAGTCCGCAATTTGTACGGCGTACACGCCAATTTACTAAATCGTGCCTAGGGAATTTTTAGGGCCAACCTTAGGAAAATACATTTTTGTTATTGATGTGTGAGCATGAATTACTTAAAATTTAATTTATTTTCTTAAGGTTGGCTTCAGAAATTTTCTAGGCACGATCTAGTGAATTGGCGTGTCCGCCGAACAAATTGCGGACTATTGTGCTTGGGGCATTAAGGACGCGCTGTTAAATCGGCTGCATAAGGGAATGCGCTGTTAAATCGGCTGCCTATGGGGATGCGCTGTAGAATCGGCTGCATATGGGGATGCGCTGTTGAATCAGCTACATATTGAGATGCGCTGTTAAATCGGCTGCATATGGGGATGCGCTGTTTAATCGGCTGCACATGAGGATGTGATGTTATAGCTATTAAATCAGCTGCATATGGAGATGCGCTGTATCATAGACTGCATATGAGAATACGCTATTAGATTTGCAATGTCTAGTGTAAGAATAAGATGTTAAAACATTGCATTTGAAATAAAAAAAATATTAAAGCATCAGGAGCAGAGCCTGTATGAAAAATACGCTCAACTGAAGAATCCAATGTAAAAGTATACAGGCTTGGATGGAACGCTACGTTAGAAAACATATAGACCAAAAAAATGTAGTAATCAAAAAAATATTGGGCCAAAAAAAATATTTTTCAAAAAGATATTAGACTTGAAAAATATAAAGCCCAAGAAAATATAAGGTCCAAGAAAATATAAGGCCCAAGAAAATGTAGGGCCCAAAATAATATAAGGCTCAAGAAAATATACGTCCCAAAAAAAAATAAGGCCCAAGAAAATATAAAACCCAAATAAAATAAGGTCCAAATAAAATAAGGCCCAAAAATTATAAGGCCCAAATAAAATAAGGTCCAAATAAAATAAGGCCCAAGAAAATATAAGGCTAAAAAATAGGCTCGAAAAAATAAAAAGCCCAAAAAATATAGAGACCAAAAAAATATTGGGCCCAAAAAAATATTGAGTCCAAAAAATTACTAGGCCCAAGAAAATTATAAGGTCCAAGAAAATATAAGGCCCACAAAAAATAAGGCTCAAGAAAATATGAGGCTAAAAACAAATAAGGCCCAAGAAAATATAGGGCCCAAAATAATATGAGACCCAAGAAAATATTAGGCTTGAAAAAATGAAAAGCCCAAAAAATATAGAGGTCAAAAAATATTGGGCCTGAAATAATATAAGGCACAAGAAAATATAGGGCCCAAAATAATATGAGACCCAAAAAAATATAGAGACGAAAAAAATATTCGGTCCAAAAAAATATTAAGTCCAAAAAATTATAAGGCCCAAGAAAATTATAAGGCCCAAGAAAATATAAGGCCCAAGAGAATATAAGACCCAAGAAAATATAAAGCCCAAAAAATATAGAGACCAAAAAAATATTAAGCCCAAAAAAATATTGAATCTAAATAAATATAGGTCGCAAGAAAATATAAGGCCCAAAAAATATAGAAACCAAAAAAATATTGGACCCAAAAAAATATAAGACCCAAAAAAATATTGGACCCAAAAAAATATAAGACCCAAAAAAATAAGGCTCGAAAAAATAAAGATCCCAAGAAAATATAAGAATGAAAAAAAGGGCCCAAAAAATAGGCATTGAATAAAAAAATAAGGCCCAAAATAATATAAGACCCAAAATAATATGGCTCAAAAAGAAGCTTATGACTAATGAGTACTAATTATATAAGGCCCAATAAAAAATTGCTACATTTATTACCAAAACATTAGACACATTTAAAAAATGCGGGGAACCGGAGAACCGGAGAAACGGAGTAAAAGTGGTTTCACTTTAATATAATATAAGATGATATACATATATAAATATACAAATTAAAATAATTAGAATAATGTAATGATTTAATGATCTTATAAATATTAATAATGGTTACGTCACTTATTTTTTAATACTAAAGTAAAAAAATTTCTAATTTTAGTAAAAAATTTTTTATATATCTTACAAAATATAAAAATAAGTCGAAAAGATATCAAAAAGGAGTTATACCAAAATAATCCTATAAATCTTAAGACATAAATAAATATTATGATATATCAAATATAATATTAACAAAATTTTTATCAAAAGTAATTATTTAAAAATTTTTTTATGATTTTAAATTTATCATAACTTTGATCATTAATATCATTTAATTAATAATAAGTTATTTTTTCATTCATATTTTGTACAATATCAATATTTTTATTTATATACAATACATGAAATGAATTATATTATAAATATATAACATGATATCATATGGTCTATAAAACAAAGTGGTTTGGCGAGGGTTTCCACTAATCAAAAAATTCACCGCGCCGTAACGGTACCTCCATATTTGACACAATTAATTAAATTAAAAATTATATTTAAAAATTAAGTGAATTTATAAAATTAGTTTGAATACATAAATTAAATTCATCATAATACTAACCACAGTTTGAAATGTAAGGTGGTGTGGAAAGTCGCTCAAGACTATATGTCTTGTATTTTGTATAGATAAACAATTAAATGAAAAATTACATTTCTAACAATAAAATTAAGTATAAAATGTTAGAAATATATAACATAATATTTTCAGTTAATGTATAACATATAAGCAATGTATAACATATATATTTAAAAAATATTTATAATAAAATAATTTAAAATATTAAAAAAATTAATTCTCAATTTTTTTTGTTATTTTTAAAAAAAAGTGTGGTTTAAAATAATATAATGCGACCTATGATTAGTAAGATATATATGAAATATAAAGACAGGGGGTTGGCGAGCTGTGCGAGCAGGGGGTAACCCTTCCTAGTGTATATATATATACAGTACTTATATATACTAGGGGGGGTACCCCCCTGCTCGCTTCACTCGCCAACCCTCTTTTTGTATCTATTGTGAATCGTATATTATAAATAATAAAAACATTTTTAGTGACTTTTATAAATTTTTATTAGTATGTAAATTCAAAATGCAAACATATTTATTTTTTTTATGTTTTATTATAATATTGAAAATAATATTGAGAATTTTAAAAAATGATTTTTTATTATTTTTTTCTATAATACTTCTTCCTTACAATATTTTTTATAAAATTTTCATTTTCTTGGTTAACAAATTGAAAATTGCCCACGGTATAATATAAATGGTAATGATCTTTGTTCACTTGTATCTAAAATTATTCTTGATATAAATACAATTGAACCTTTTTTATTACCAGTAATATTTTCAGCTTTCATATTAAATTTAAATAAATCAATAATTTTTAACCGCGTACCATTACATAGTCCGTCACTTACACTTAAATTTCTTATTAACATTAAAATCGCATTTTTTTTAAGAATTAATTTATGTACTGGAAACCCTGGAAGTCGTAATGAATTTAAATATTCAATTGGAAACTAATTCAACATCTATTTCAGTTCGATCAATACCTTTGTGTTTTGCCTAATCAATACTATAATATTCTACTGCATTTAAGTTAATTTTATTTAAAATTTTATCATTGATATTATATACGTCTTCATTATGTGATGAAAGTATTATTTTATCAGATAAATCTTCTTTCAAATCTATATTATTACCATATATTTTTGTACATATATCTTTTGTTTTCCAATTTTCAGGAATTTTCAATGATGTAATTAAACCACTTCGAATTTTTAATAAAAAATTTGCACAATTATCATCATTATTTCTCATATTTTTTGTTAATTTAAATATTTTAAAATTTTTCCAAAATTCTGAAAATTTTAAAGTTTTATTCATAATTATTTGTTTTGTTCCATATTTAATGACTGCAAGTGTTTGCATATAATCACCTCCGAAAATAAGTATTTTATTTCCAAAAAAGTAATTTTCCAATCTAAAAATATCTCGGATAAGTTTATCAACAAGTTCTAATGCTTTTTTTGGAACCATAGAAGATTCATCCCATAAAATAACATCACATTCTCTAATTTTTTCTTATCTGAATCTAATTTAACACTCAAATTTTCTGTATTTTTTAAATCTAAAGGTAATTTGATTTTCTTATGACTCGCTGTACCACCAGGTAATAAAATAGATGCAATACCTGTCCAAGCCATTGCTAAAATTTTTTTGTTTTTACTTAAAAAGTAGTATATTAAAAGATTGTATAATAATGTTTTTCCAGTACCTCTAGGTCCAGATGTTAGCTGAAACTCACAATAAATCAGCTAAAATATTAAAATTTTAGCTAAAATTCTTAATAAATGAGCTAAAATTAGCTAAAACATTAAATTTTCAGCTGAAAATTTCAATAAATCATCTGAAATTATCTAAAAAAATTAAATTTTTAGCTGGAATTTACAATGATTCAGCTAAACTTAGTTGAAAAAACTTAGCTGAATTAATATTTTAGCTGGAATTTATAATAATTCAGCTAAAATTATCTAAAAAATTAAATTCTTAGCAAAAATTCTTCTTAGCAAAGAGAGGCTGACAGCGGCAGCGACGAAAATCTTTTATAATATAGATAGATATAGTACTCATATATAGTATCGTTTTACTAGGTTTAGTTAAGTCCAAATAGTTATTCTAATTAGAGTTAAATACAGATAATCCTGGCCTACAACCCAGGAACGTGTTCTGGAAGCAATGGCAAAAATAACTGCAACAAAAATAAGGTTGAGTTAAATTTATTGAATATAAATGGCCACTACTACGGCGTACAGCTAGACACTATTACAGTGAGGTCTGAAGCTCAACTTGCTTGCTCGAGAGCTCGCGAGCAACGCTCTCTAGCAACACGAACGACTGAAGCCACGCCTATATCAAGTTAGTGCCTGCGTGGTTCCAAACGTACCCACATACTCCCCCCCTAAATGCCAGCGCGGTACACAAAAACCGCAATGCATTTAAGCTACACGGAAAAACCGGAGTACCATGAAACCTTATACTAAAATCAAAAATTCAGTCAAATTACTCTACTAGTAGTGTTTTTAACGGTCTTAGTATGTATATTACATCTAATCATCTGAGTATGTTTAAAACAAGGGATAGGTAGTAAATTTACAAATAACGTCCCTTGTTTAAATCGTCCCACACAGCATGTAAGCTTCCTGGAAGCTTCCCGAAAGATGTGGAAGAAAGGTTGGAAGCTTTCAGAAAGTTTCCAGTGGAAACTTCCCGGAAGATGGATATGTCCTCGACCAGGAGTCTTCCGTAAGTTTTTCATGGAATATTTCAGTGGAAGCTCACTAGAAGCCTCCGTAAGTCCTTCATGGAATATTTCAGTGGAAGCTTACTGGAAGCTTCCGTAAATTATTGATGGAATATTTCAATGGAAGCTTACCGACAGCTTCCGTAAATTATTCATGAAACATTTCAGTGAAAACTTACTGGAAGCCTCCGTAAATCTTTCATGGAATATTTCAGTGGAAGCTTACTCGAAGCTTCCGTACATCATTCCTGAAATATTTTAGTTAAGCTTCCAGGAAGCTTCAGTAAGTTTTTCATTGAATATTTCAGTGGAATATTACCGGAAGCTTCCTAGAAGAAAACGTGGAAGATTTAATTCACTGCAGAAAAAACATTGGAAGCTTCCAGGAAGATTCCAATAAAAAGTTCCCGGAAGATAGATATGTCCTCGATCAGGAGTCTTCCGCAAGTTGTTCATGAAATATTTCAGCGGAAGTTTACCGAAAGCTTCCGTAAACTTTTCATGGAATATTTCAGTGGAAGCTTACCGGAAGCCTCCAAAAATTATTAATGAAATATTTCAGTGGAAGCTTACTGGAAACCTCCGTAAGTTTCTCATGAAATACTTCATTGTAAGGTTACCGGAAGCTTCCGTAAATTTTTCATGAAATATTCCAGTGGAAACGTACTGGAAGCTTCCGTAAATTATTCATGAAATATTTCAGTGAAATATTAAATAAGTAATGACTCAATATTTCTTTGAAATATTTCAGTTTATGAATATTAAATAATTCATTGAAATATTTCTGTAATATTGCTGGAACATTTCATGTTTTATTTCAAAAAATTTTCGAATCCGACACTGAAATATTCAAGTAAGTTGTTACATTATTTCTTGAAATGTTTCAAATTAATATTTCTCAAATCTTTCAAGAAACATGTCATGAAATAATCCTGTTATATTTGAAAAATATTTCATGAAGTATTCGAAAAAATGTTTGAACATAACACTGAAATATTGAAGAAATATTACTGCACCATTTCTTAAAAATGTTGGGAATAGAGGTTTTATGTTCCGGGATCGGAAAGGAAACACTTTTATTTAATAATATTAAACTGGTTAATATATATTCTAATTATATTTAAGTACAGTAATTATTAATCTAGTGCGTTATAAATGGCTGAGCTTTACTTTACATATGCTATTGTAAAGAGCTTGTCTTTATCGCTACATGGCGCTCGCTAGACTCTGTTCCACAGACTGCTTGAGCTCGACTAGAGCCTCTCTTTCTCAGCTGATTTGCTGATTCATATGTATAGTCGAGTACGCATTAACCGACGGAAGGTGATACGCTTACAAATATAAGACACAACATTTTCATATTACAACACGCCTCCTTAAATTTGCGGCTTTTATTTCTTTTGTTTTACATTCAATTTCGCTTTTACATGTTTTTAAATTATTCTTAATTCTTTTCTGTTTTTAATAAATTTTTCTTTACATAAACCTTTGGTTAATATATCAGCTATATTTTTATCAGTTTCAATTTTTAAAATATCTATTACACCATTTTCATAATTTTCATTAATATAATGATATTGCACTTCAATGTGCTTCGAATTTTTGTTAGATTACCAAATTTACCTATAGCTATCGCACCAGAATTATCTTCATAAATTTTAATTGGTCTATCTATATTAAATTTAAATGCATCATTTAACAAATCTTTTATAAATAATATTTCTGTCACTGCTTCTGACATAGCAATATATTCAGCGAAAGTAGAATTTTTTGTAACAGTTTTCTGTTTATGTGTTTTCCAATAAACTACATTACCATATACTTTAATTACGAATCCTGTTGTGGATTTCCTATCAATATGATCACCAGCGTAATCTGAATCGACCATACAATCTAATTTTTCTTTGTTTATGTTATTATAGTAAGTTAATTTTAAATCTTTAGTTTTGTATAAATATTTTAACACTCTCAAAGCATACTTAAAATGGGTTTCGTTGTAACAACTTTGGTATCTACTCAAATAATTAACACTGTATGATATGTCAGGTCTTGTCCCTGTACTAATGTATAAAAGTTCGCCTATTAAATTTCTATAACTAATTCTTTCATCGATTTCAGTTGCTTGTTCAAGTTTTAAACTTGTCTCTATCGGAGTTTCATAGAGCTTTGCATTTTCTAAATGATATTTCACAGCCAATGATTCAATATATTTTTGTTGACTTAAAGTCATTACACCTTTTTCTTTATCATGATTAATATCAATTCCAATATATCCTGTTATTTTACCTACATCTTTCATTGCAAATCTTTGCATTAATTTTGTCTTTATATCCTTGATCTTATTTTTATATTTACAGCAAATTAAAATATCATCTACAAATACTAACATATATATAGGATCATTGCTTGTGTTATTTACATATAAACAATAGTCATGATTGCTTCTAACAAAATTTAATTTTTCAACAGAGTTATTAAATGTTTCATACCATGCTCGTGGACTTTCTCTAAGACCATAGAGTGCCTTTTGGAGTTTAAATACTTTATTTTCTCCAGTTTCATAGCCTTTTGGTTCATAAATATAAACTTCTGATTTTACCGTACCATTGAGAAATGCTGTCTCTACGTCCATTTGTTCTATATTTAAATTATTTACACAACAATAGCTTAACAAAATTTTTAAAGTTTGCATTTTTCCTACTGGAGAGTATACATTTTCTAAATATTCTTTTTGTTGAAAGCCTTTTACTACTAATCTAGCTTTATAAGAATTATCTCCTTTCTTTTTAAATATCTATTTAACATCAATTATTTTCTTATCTTTAGGTTTATCTACAATAGTCCATGTTTTATTTTTGTTTAAACTATTAATTTCAGAATTCATAGCATTTTGCCATTCTTTACTTTCTGTGGAGTTTATCGCCTCCTCGAATGTATTCGGTATATTAGCGTTCACATAATTTACATATATATAATGTGTTATTGGGTTACCATATCTTTCTATAGGACTTTTCTTTCTCGTTGAGGTTCTTTCAACTTTTAAATTATCTTTTCGTTTTTTAAATCTTTTATTTACATTACTAGAATCATTATTTATTTTACTATTAGAATTTTCACTATCATAATTTTCATTATCATTAATTTCATTTTCATTTTCATTTTCAGAATCGATTTTACTTTGACTATTCTTATTTTCTAAATTTAATTCAATGTAATTTTTATCATTTTGTTCAGTACAAATTAATTCTGTATCTTCTTCAACTACTTTAACATGTCTGGCATTTATAACTTTATTATCAATTAAAACTCTATAACCATTATGTGTATAACCTATAAGTATACCTAATTTAGCTTTATCGTCCCATTTACTTTTTCTTAATACTTCTGGTACCCTTACAAAAACTTTGCTTCCATATATTTTCAAATGTTTTACATCTGGTTTTGATTTTAAAAGTATTTCGTATGGAGTTTTATTTTCATGTGTGTTGGCTATTGTACGGTTTTTTAAATAAGAAACTGTTTTTATTACTTCTGGCCAATACCTTATAGGTATCTTGGCTTCTCTTACTAAACATCTGCCTATATCCATAGCTGATCTATTAAATCTTTCCGCTACTCCATTTAATTCATGGACGTAGGGTGGACAAAGTAATAATTCAATTCCTTTATATTTAATAAATTTATAAATTTCTTGATTTAAATACTCTTTACCATTATCACATTGCAACTTTTTTACTCTTTTATTAAATTGATTTTCAACTAAATTTACGTATTCTATAAAACATCCTGCTGTTTCAGATTTACTTTTAATACAATAAACTCTACTGCATTTACTATAATCGTCTATAAACGTTAAAAAATATCTTTCTCCACCAAAACCAGCTGTGCTGTGTGGACCATTTAAATCTGTATGAATTAATTCTAAAGTCTCAGTAGATCTAGTTTTCTTATTTTCAAACGGTACATTAGCCATTTTACTTTGAATACAGTTTGCACATTTCATATTATTATTTTCTAATTTATCTGGTAAACCATTCAATAATTTTTCATTAACTAATTTGTTTAAATATTGAAAATTTACATGACCTAATGCTCTGTGCCATTTTTCTTTTTCTGTTAATTTTACCGTATTTGCATAAATATTTTTACCTTTATAGTCATCAATAAAACTTTTCATTAAAAACAAATTATTTATTTTTTCTGCTACAGCTACTAATTCTCTATTTTTATTATAAATTTTTGCTGTTTGATTTCTCGATACAATTGTGTTATTTACAGTTATTTTAGAAAAACTTAACAAATTTCTACTTAATTCTTTTACATAATAAACATTTTTAAGATCAACTTTCTTTTCATAATAATAAGTTTTAATATACGTTATGTTACCTATTTTAGTAGCTTTTAATATTTTTCCATCTGGCAATTTCACATTAACTGGTTCTTTTAATACAATAAATTTTTCAAAATAACTATCATTATTAACTATATGGTCAGTACAACCACTATCTAAAAGCCAGTTTATTTCATTTTTACTTTCATTCATTTCTGTTTCTTTTACCTCATTATGGTTTACCATTGTTACCCATGATTCTGCATTGCGGTTGTCGTTACGTTGACTAGAAGATTCTTCTCTTGGCTGACTTGTTCTGTTCTGTCCATGGCCTTGTTGTGAATACCCCCTTGAATTTGATCGTGGAAATCCTCGTTGGAATCCTCGTTGACCATGACCTCTGTTGTAATAGGCTCCTCTACCTTGATTGGTATACGTTCCTCTACCTTGGCTGAATTGTGGTGCTCTCCAACAATCTTTCTTGTTGTGGCCTTCTTTCCCACAATTAAAACATTGTCCTTTTGTTTTTATGCTGAAAGTGCTGACATTTCTTTTATTTTCACATTCAGATCTTGTCATATTTTTCTCTTGAATTTTGGACTTTACATATTCTACTGTCCTTTGCTCTTCTGGTATGACATCTATGAAGTCACCAATAAAGCTGTAACTGGGTGGCAGTGCTTTTATTATATATCTTATCTTTTCTTGCTCGTTCAAAGTTCCACCAGCTGCTTTAAACTTATTATAGGCTTGTTCAAAATCTACAAAAAAATCTTCAACTTTGTCATAATTCTCCAATTTTACATCTTCTAATTTACTTCTACATATTATCTGTAGAGCTGTAGATTTTGTTGAGTACATGCTGTCTAGCTTTCTCATCATTTTATATGTTGTTTTACATTCTTTAATGTACTCTAACTGCTTATCTGATATTGAGCTTATCAGTATATTTTTAGCTTTTAAATCTGCTTTCTTCCAAACATCTTGGTTATCTGCTTCAGTTAATACTCTTATTGCTTGCTCTTTACATTCTTTATATTCTAAAATATTCAGTAATCTGAATTCCCAGCTTGAATAATTGCATCCATCAAAAATGGGAATATAAACATCATCAATTTTTACTTGCTTAGCCATTTCTCTTTCTTTTTCTAATTTTATATTTTTATCAATTTCTTTTACTGCACTTAACACTTTTTTCAATTCTTTGAGGAAAACTTTTCTTAAACGATTTCTTTCTTCTTTAATGAGCACTATATTTTCAGCTTTTGTCTGTTTCATTAACGGCATGTCGGAGCTGCAGCAATCAAGTTTTGCTTTTTTTATTTTATCAATATCTTCTTAAATTCTTAAATTAAACAAATATAATGACTTGTCCGCACTAAAGCTATATTTATACAATAATTTTTGTTAAAATAAAAAATCATTTGGACTTGTTATTTTTTTATGAGCTTGGATTGGAAATTAGATATCAAACTCGACAAACCTAACCTTAAAATACGACATATTCAAAGTTTTTATTATAACTTTGTATGTATAATATTTTGGTGGATTTCTTGAGTTGTCCGCACTAAAGTTTAATCTTATAAATTTTTTCTTTGTAGCAAAGAAACTCGATTAAATGCATCGTTTATTCATAAGTTAAGATTGGAAATATTATTAGAAGGCGGACAGCTTCGTCATGCTCTTAAACTTTCTTTTAATTATCTTATTAAATTCACTTATTAATTTCTTTAGTGAATTCACGTTTTTAATCTTTTTTATTTTGTCACCTTTTTTAATTTTCTCGTACAGTCTATTTTTTCAAAATTATTATTCACTTTCTGCTTCTTATTATTTATTATTTTTTACCTTTTATTCACTTGTTTTCTTTTTCTTTTCTTTTATCTTTCAGACACGTGCTCTGTTTTAACCTCAAAATAATTTTCTTCTAACCTGACTTTTTGCGACCACGTGGCTTTAATTTTTAATCCGTTAGCATCGAACGTATTTCCTGCTTAATTTTCTTCTTTTTTCTTTTTATTGATTAACACTAATTTTTCCTTTTAACTTTTCTATATATTTTTCACTTTACTTTTGCCTTTTAGTTATCTTTTCGACTTAAATAGTCTACCACGTTTTTGCTTCAATAACCACGTTTCTTCTATTTTATCAACCACGTTTTCTTGTTTTTTTGTTTTAACCACGTTTTCTTATTTTTTTTTTCTTTTCAACCACGTTTTCTTCTTTTTTCTTTTAAAACACGTTATCTTATTTGCATACCTTCAACCACGGACTGCTGCCATGTTGGGAATAGAGGTTTTGTGTTCCGGGATCGGAAAGGAAACACTTTTATTTAATAATATTAAACTGGTTGATATATATTCTAATTATATTTAAGTACAGTAATTATTAATCTAGTGCGTTATAAATGGCTGAGCTTTACTTTACATATGCTATTGTAAAGAGCTTGTCTTTATCGCTACATGGCGCTCGCTAGACTCTGTTCCACAGGCTGCTTGAGCTCGACTAGAGCCTCTCTTTCTCAGCTGATTTGCTAATTCATATGTATGGTCGAGTACGCATTTACCGACGGAAGGTGATACGCTTACAAATATGAGACACAACATTTACATATTACAACAAAAATATTTTAGATTAATAGAGCGCAAATTTTTCAAGAAATATTTCATGAAATATTTCTGTAATATTTCAGAAATATTTCATGAAGTATTCCAAAAAATTTATGAATAAAACAGTGAAATATTAGAGAAATATTGTCTAAATATTTGTAGTTATCTTGCATGCGTAGCAATTCTTCCATCTTGCCAGCAGGTGGCTACTTGATTATATTTTCATGTGATCGTAAATGCGGTTGACAAACGCTCGCAAGTGGTAGGACGTTCTCTCAAGAGAAGATTTAATATATAAGATTTAGTATATAAGACCGAAAATTCTTGAACCAAATGAATAAGCGCTTAAATTCTGAATAACAAATAAATGTATAGGTATCTAATATGGTTTGAGATGCAACTCTTACAAAATCAAAAATAATATCTGATAAAATCTTTCACCAATATTACAAATCAATATTTCATGAAAAATTTTAGAAATATTTCAGAAACATTTCTTGAAAGATTCATAATCTTTTATGAATCCTTTAATAATATATTTCTTGAAAGATTCATAATTCCATTAATCTTTCTATTAAATGTTGTTGCAATCTTTCAACAATATTACGAATTAATATTTCACAAAATCATGAAAGAATGTTACAGAAACATTAATTGAAACATTTCATATATATATTTCAGAAACATTTCATATCAATATTTCTGTTTTATTCCGAATCTTTCAATAAAATATTTCAGAAATATTTCAGAAATATTTCATGCTATGTGGGAAGTTATATAAAAAAGGACGTCAATGTTATTAAAAAATGACGTCATTTTCCGTTAACATTTAACATACTAAACGACGTCATTTTTTGTTCTAATCCCTAGTAGAGTAAGTGACGTTATTTAAAACGCCTTTTGGTGTGTCAAGTAATGTATTGGGAAAATATCGTCATTAGATATGATAAAAAATTTAAATGGAAAAGGACTTGTTTTTTGTTATTGCAATAAAGTCATTTTCGTTAAAAAAATTACCTAATTTTCATAACAATTATCTCATTTTTATAAAAATGTCTTTTTAGTGTAGCTATAGCGTCATTAACATTGTTTTTTAATAACTTACAAACGAGAATAAGCCATATTTCTAAGTACTAGTGTAATGTCCGTTTTTTATCCATTCCAAATAATAATTCCTGATTCATAAGTTTACTGATGTAATCTTCCATGGAATATTTACGAAAGCTTCCTGAAGCCTTCAGCCCGAACGTTTCAATCCAAAATTTCCAATATTTTTCTGCAAGGTAAATGCAGTCTTCCTCAGAGCTACCTTGGGTCTTTCTCTGCAATAATTCATCAATCTTCCAACAGAATCTTCTTTACGAGGTTTACGAAAGCTTCCAGGATACTTGAACCGGAATACTTCAGTGAAAATCTTCGATATTTCGCTGAAAGGTGAACGGAGTCTTCCATTCAAGTTTCCATAAAATCTTTCGGTGCAATGATTCATTATTCTTCCAACGGAATCTTCCTTGGAAGGTTTACGGAACGTTTAGGAGACTTAAGTCGAAATATTCCAGTAAAAATCCCTAACATTTCCCAGAAGGAAAACGAAGTCTTCTATAAAGCTTCCACAAAATCTTTCGGTGCAATGATTCATCAATCTTCCAACGGAATCTTCCTTCGAAAGTTTACGGAAGCTTAAGGAGCCTTCCACTGGAATGTTTCAATGACAATTATCAATATTTCGCTGAAAGGTAAACAGAGTCTTCCGTTCAAGTTTCCATGAAATCTTTCGGTGCAATGATTCATCAATCTTCCAACGGAACCTTCCTTGGAAGGTTTACGGAATCTTCCAGGAGACTTAGGTCGGAATATTCCAATGGGAATTCCCATCATTTCCCCGAAAGAAAAACGAAGTCTTCTATAAAGCTTCCATAAAATCTTTCGGTGCAATGATTCATCAATTTTCCAAATAAATCTTCCTTCGAAAGTTTACGGAAGCTTAAGGAGCCTTCCACTGGAATGTTTCAATGACAATTATCAATATTTCGCTAAAAGGTAAACGGAGTCTTCCGTTCTAGTTTCCATGAAATCTTTCGGTGCAATGATTTATCTATTTCCCAACGGAACCTTCCTTGGAAGGTTTACGGAATCTTTCAGGAGCCTTCCACTGGAATGTTTCAATGACAATCTCCAATATTTCACTGAAAGGTAAACGGAGTCTTCCATTCAAGCTTCCATGAAATCTTTCGGTGCAATGATTCATTAATCTTCCAACGGAACCTTCCTTGGAAGGTTTACGGAATCTTCCAGGAGACTTAGGTGGGAATATTTCAGTGAAAATGACCAACATTTCCCCGAAAGGAAAACGGAGTCTTATATAAAACTTCCATGAAATCTTTCGGTGCAATGATTCATCAATCTTTCAACGGAATCTTCCTTGGACGGTTTACGGAGGCTTTTAGGGTATCTTGGTAGAAAGTTTCCTTTGCAATATTCCAGAAATATTTCTGTTTTCTTCCATAAAGCTTCTATACATATTCCAATGAAATATTCCATTGGAATATTTCGGAATATTGTAATGATATCTTTCATGCTGTGTGGGGTACTATAGTACCTGTTTTTCGTATATTATCTGAAATACCCTAAAAACGCGGGATATAGTCACAGTTAAGCATTCCTGTTTTGTAAACTAAAAATTTAGTTTAAATAAACTTTCGACATGACTGATTTTGTGAATAAAATTTTAGAAAATTAGGTGTTAAGAGTCCGCTGTATCTCTGTCCTTTTCTAATTAAAAAATTGACTTTTTTCCCAAAAATAGCAACAAGAGGCAAAAATAAAGAGATGGTTTCGATGTGTTTAATAAAATGTAATATTTTCTTTGATTAGTATGGATTAATTTTATTGCTTCGTTTTTAAGAAAAGTTGGAATAACTTAAAAAATTAGAAATTAGTGTCAAATGATGGGATTTTCAAGTTATTCCAACTTTTCTTGAAAATAAAGCGGTGGAATTAAATTATTCTTATCAGAGAAAATATTGCTTTCTATTACACGAATCGAAACCATCTCTTTATTTCTGCCTGAAGCTATTAGTTTTTATAAAAAATAAATTTTAAATAGATTCGGTAAAACAGGTAACTGTGTCGGTATACAGCTGACTCTTAAGTCAATTAAACAGTTTATTCAAGTGTATCTATATATTATTATACAGCGTGTCCAAAAAGTAACGATACACCTAAGAAATTTCTAAAGTTAATAATTTTTTCAATCAGGTGAAGGTCGTTTTTGGAGTAACTTTTTACAAGGTATCCGATGGTGACCTTGGATTTGATCTTAAACCTCATTTTCAAGGTTATTTCGAGGTCAACCTCATTTTTTTAAATGGGGACCCCTACTTTTAATAGCGAAATCGAAAAGAGCGCATTCCTCGTAAAAAGTTACTCCAAGAACGACCTTCACCTAATTGAAAAAATTATCATCTTTGGAAATATCGTAGGTGTATCGTTACTTTTAGGACACGCTGTATATGATTACATTAATTTTATTTCTTGCAGTAAAAAAAGAGATTATATTAGAATCGAAAAAAGAAAAAAAGCTAATTTAATCTTAGCCGATCTTAGATTACCATGTACAGTGATTTAGTTTCTAAAATTTTGTGATTGTTGTTTATGATATTTGTGACTAACAAAATATAAGAATAATCAGTAGATATTATCTAAAAACTAATTTATTTTATAGTTTTGTACATAAGTGGTTACGTTACATTTTTATTGGTTAAACGAAAACTTTAAATTATTAGAATATTTAAATGTATCTCTTTTCTAATCAAAATATTAAGATGTGCGCTTATACAAAAGTTATAGTCCATTGAATTATGAATTATAATTTTTATTTGTCTGATAAAAATTAAAAATAGTGTTATAGCTATCTACGCAATAAAACATAAAATTAATCTTATTTTTTTAACTAATTCTACATACATCTTGAGAGTAACAAATATAATAAAAAATAAATAAACCATTTTACAAAACATGTATATTTCAAGTTTATGCTCCATCTAGTTACACAAAAGTTATACACTCATCATATTATGAATTTATAACTATTATTTACCTAATAAAAATTAAAAATTATATTATGTCTGTACACTTGAATGAAAAAAAAAAATTCACAAATAAATTTTTAACATTGTGAGTAGTTTATATTATAGTAATATTGACTGTCAACATTTAATATAATAATCTCGACTGTTGAAATTATTATATCACCATATACAGTGATTTCTTTTTTAGAATTTTGTGATTGCTCTTTATTTTATATTGATTACTGAAGAAGAATGAGTTGTAAGAATAAATCCCCAAAAAACCTTTAAAAAGGTAAAATTACGGCAAGTTAGCTTTAAAAAAAATCTTTTTCACTATCTCAAAAATAAAAAATATTTTGTCAAAAATTTTAACTAATTTAATACAATCAACTATAAAAAAAATCTATTACATCTCTAAAAAAAGGTTTTAACATTATAGATACTAAAAAAGTTGGAATTCAATTATAACAAAAATGCACTTGAAAAAATACTGAAATCAATAATGTGTGGTCAAGTTTTAATATGATTCGAAATAATACTTACAAATGATATTGTACCTATATTTTGATGATAATGAAGAATCAATAAAAAATTCCTTTGTTAAAAATAAAGTGTAAAAAAAGCCATATAAAATGTTATTAAAAATATAAAACTATCTTCAACAAAATTTAAAAAACTAATAAGTAATTAACGTAAAAGTAAGAATAAAAGTAATGTTACAACTATAAACTTGCCAGGCCCACCCTTCAAAAGTTCTATTTCTTGGTGAACACACATCCATTTAAAACCTTTTTTAGAATTGACTTTTTAGAATCTCGTAAGGAAATTCAATAAATATATTAATTTTTACAATTTAGTATTCAATGAACAAATAATCTAATTTTATAACATTAATGATATATTTAACTTTTGTAGAGTGGACCTGGCAAGTTTATAGCTGTAATATTACTTTTATTCTAACTTTTACGTTAATTACTTATTATTTTTTTAAATTTTGTTGAAGATAGTTTTATATTTTCAATAAAATTTTATATGGCTTTTTTTATACTTTATTTTTAACAAAGGAATTTTTTATTGATTCTTTATTATCATCAAAAATAGGTACAATATCATTTGTAAGTATTATTTTGAATCATATTAAAACTTGACCACACATCATTGATTTCAGTATTTTTTCAAGTACATTTTTGTTATAATTAAATTCCAACTTTTTTATTATCTATAATGTTAAAACCTTTTTTTAGAGATATAATAGATTTTTTTCATAGTTAATTGTATTAAATTAGTTTAAATTTTTGACAAAATATTTTTTATTTTTGAGATAGTGAAAAAGATTTTTTTTAAAGCTAACTTGCCGTAATTTTATCTTTTTAATGGTTTTTGGGGAGATATCACAATTTTTTTAAAATCGAAAATTCTTATCTCAATAAATTTATTAACTTTACCGATAATCTGATACTTTAACATAATAACACTAATTTTATAGCTAATTCTATCAACCTAATTTTTATAAATTAATTATTATTATAAAATATTTGTTCTCGAAAAAATTTTAATCTTATTTTCTTTCACACTTTCAAGTTAATCAACTATTATAAAACTTATTTTGTCTAAATATCGTATGAAAAGCTAATTAATTAATTAAGAATGTTTTAAATTATGCAAATATTATTTTTTCATTTGTTGTTTTCATTTTTGAATACTAAATCGGTATTACTGACCTTTGAATTTCGCCACTTTCAACTGTTGAATTTTATGTACGGGACGTTTTACTGCGCATGCGCGAACTGATCACATGAACGCCCGTGATTTTGCGGCAGCTCGTCAGCTATATAGAACGAGACACTAAATTCTTATATCGTTTATTTACGCGATGTCTTTATACATTTAGCATGTTCTGAAAGCATTCGCCTAAATACATGCGTTCATTATTAAAAGATATAACTCGTACTTTCTTTCTTTTTCTCACTCTCTATACTCGTTTTCTCTCTCGAACTTATTAGCAATCGCACAACTCGTATTCTGTCTCTTACTCTTACATCAGACGAAAAGCTCTTCGTTGTTCTCTAAAATCCGCCGGAAATCTGAAACAACCCGATATAGAAAAGAAATCAACAGCCTAACCTGTAATAATATAAAAAAATCATGAAAACTTGACTTTTGACCATGTGTTTTTGTTGTCAGATAAAACACTAGATTATTTTATGTATACTTGTAATTAAATAATATGTAAATATTGAAACATAATCATTTACTCAAAGTTTTAATCTTTGACTATCACAAATTCAAAGTAAATAGGGAAAGCCGTAGCGCTAACTTGCCGTAAGGAGCGCTACCGCGCTCCCTGATAAATATAAATACTGTATAAAATAAATACTGTACATAGTCGTAAAAATAAAAGTACTTATATTAGTATATGAATTTATAGTACTAGTCTGGTAAAATCCCGAGCTTAGGTGTATAAAAATTAGTACTAATATGATTCGCTTGAATATCACTACTAGTATCTATTTAAATCAGCCTACCTCATGTCTTTCTGATGACTGAGTATATAAATTTACCCTACTACGCTGAGTAGGTGTTTTACGGTGCTCCGGTTTTATCGTGTACTACATTGCAAGCTAGTAAATTCTAGCAATAATTATTACTTTCTTTTTATTAATTACAAGTAGATAATTTAACCTCAGAAATTATAAAAGTTTTTTTACTATAAAACGTGCTTAATGCAGCACTCATACCTGCAAACTTTACAAAAATAACGTGCGTAACACTCATTCCGCTACATCAATACATGCATTCCATAGTAGGTAAACAAGGGGGATTCTGGCCCACTACATTTGTAGCCCACTACTTGTCGCGACAGATTAGAATTTTAATAATTCAAGTTTGTAGCAACTTTAATAACCCAAGTTTATAATTTTTAAACAGTTTATTACGTTTAAATTTTTTGTGGCTCTGAAAAGAGCCGATTTAAAGTTTTTTATATTTGATATTTGGGGGTGGTATTTGTGATTTATATTTTTCGTAATGCTCCTTCCATGACATCTTCTCTTTTTTAGAAGAATCGATAAGAGGAATATACTCGTTAGGTTTAGCGGTGGTGCTCGGACTTTGTCCCATGATGAAATAATACAAGTCATGACACGCTTCTACTTTTATAGTGATGAGAGCTCTATGTAATCATTTACTTACACTCCATAGGTATTTCCAATGGCAAACGACTCTCAGTAAAATATTTTTTCATGAGTCTGACGTTATGTAGAGCACAACAAGCTTTATACATTCCATCGTGATGAGGGCAAACAGTCACTAGCTTTATCTTATCCAGCGGTGGATAACCCATCTCTGTGACATCGGTAACGTTGAACTTGAAGCGCTCTAACCATCTTTTCTTTATACTTCCCATCACTAAAATTTTGCTAGCGTCTTGTAGAGCTTCTTTAAGAATGTTTCGTATTTCGGTGTAGGGAATCGTACCAGAACGCCAAGACAAACCATGATAATATTGTTCAAACCATTTGTTTTGCGTCTTATATTTCTCTGTGAGTCTTCGCCAAGGAAACGGTTCTTTAAAAAGTAGCACGATAGGTTCAGAATCATCGTTCAACGGAACTATAGCCAATTCTTTTAAAACATAGTCATGACCAGGCTGCTTGAAGCCTTGCATATCGACCAAGTACTCCATCGTGAATGACTCTTTTGACGGTAAACATCCAATTTATAACTATTCCCCCACCATTTAGACAAGTTTTCGTACATTACCATCGACAGGATTGTACTCGACTACGCGATCGTGTATGATCAAACAGTAAGCTGATGTTCCAGCAAGAATATTATTTCTTGATTCAACTTCCAAGCGAACATCCACAGGAGCGCTTTTCAGAGACTCGTTTTGTTTCGAGCAATCGATTACAATCAACGGCACATAGTCAATGAAATCTTGCTTTTTTAAGATTGGTTCGGCATCTTTCTCATAGTACGCAGGTTGAAAATTAGCATACATATCGTATAACATAGCAAATTGATTACGTTCAATATTTGAATTTAGATTTCCATATGGATAGTATTGCGAATTAAGGAAAAGCTTTACATTACTTATGTTGCAGTGATCAAAGCGACTCGCATTGGCTGTTTTTAGATTTTTTCGATTCGTTTGAAAAGCTAGAATAACAAAACGTGGCTTTTCCAATTGATTAGAAGTTTTAACAGTCCAAACGTGTTTTGACGTGGTTGGAAGTAGCGGATACTCGTACAAGTCCCAACTGCGGAAACTTATTGCAATCGGTTTATCTTTTTCAATATCATTGAGTAAGCGAAGTTTGTAGGCATTCGATAATATTACATAGGGCATAAGCCATTCTATTCTTTGCAAATTGATCTGAAAATCTTCGTATCTATTTTCATAATGCGTCTGAACTACCGCATTCAAATAATTCCTAGATCTTGTCAGTATAAGTTTATGTTTTACATTAACTACAATTTTACGATAGTCTTCAGCAAAACCGAAAATCATACTCAGAGGAATAGATAAGTCAAAGTAACCTGCCTCGTCGTTTACTTTTAGATTCTCCTCATCATCAACCCGACCAGCGTTCTCAAGAATTGACTCTTGACTAGAACAAAAGCAAAGCCATCCTTTCATAAGTGTAGTTAAACCAACATATTTACATTTGTCAATCTCCACAGAATTGATTTCATATCGGATTTCTTCAAACATGTGACAGATGGCGTTATTGACTAGGACCGTATTAGCTACCGCGGTTCCGTCAGCTTTCACGATTCTACCACAAATATGGAGTGAACTACGGGATGGTAGAAGACATAAGTCTTGATGTTGAATAGATATACAAATCTCATCACTATTATTAAATGAAGATGCGGAATAAGGTTGATGCGCATGTACCTCATAATGTTCAACAGATTCATCGAACTTTACTCCCGACTGTATGCTCAGAATTTCTTCCATGTTTTTGAAAACAACAGAAGAATATACAAGTTACTTTCCACCACGGATTCTTAGTCCGAGACTTCTTAGGAACTGAATGTTTTGCCGTGTCAGCGCTTTCTTTGTCGTTCGACGACTGATGACTGGTCGACACGTTGACTTACTTATATAGCCTCTACCAACTTTAGTGTTGTAAACGATACCCATTACGTTTGTTTAAGATGTAATCTTATTGTAATAATTTCTCCTTGAAAATTAATCAAGTGTCCGTCTTGATCGACTATCCGTACTTGAATGTGATCTATGCTCTTGACGCTGATCGGAAGATAAATGACTGGAGATGGAACTTCGATGATCTTATATCCCGGTGGGACTGCAGGAAAGAACTCGTGTATGGTATGCACTCGTTGATTGTTTATATAGGCGCCAGCGGTTATGTTGCACTCAACTCGGAGTGCGTTAACTTTCAAAATAGCTGCTGGTCAATCAGAATCGTGAGCGATTTTTTCTGTAAGAACACGTTGAGTAAAACCCAACAATGAACCTATGGAATCTTGCGGTCAAAAATCAATAGGATGACTGCAGGTTATGACACAACGTAGTGTGCTGTTATTGGGTTTCATATCGATTGAAATTCCTTTTGATGCTAGTGCCTCGCGAAGATAATTTTTTATATCTTTAATTTCGTAACTTCCAGTCGGTAATAAAATTTCTTCCTCACCAACGTAGAACTTATTATTTCCACTATCGATTTTAGGTATTGAGTTGAAGGTCGAAAGACCAATTAATCCAAGAACATAGTTCTTATCGGGTGAAAGTTCGATCGGAGGAAAATACTGAGCTTCGAGCACTTATGATGTACTAGAAAAACTTAGCTTTAATGAATCTTCTATGATTGTTCAATAAATAATGAGAGATAGCTAATTTGACTTTCCTTTTATAAGTTTTTTACTCAAAAACTTCAAGCATAAATGACCACAATTAAATGTATGATAGTCTTGATACCTCTCATAGTTATATTTGACCTCATCTACTCCCAAGTATAGCATTAAATCTAATGGTGGTTAAAGGTCTCCGAAAGAATCGAAATAAACAATGTTTTTGCCTTGTTTTCGATAAGCTACCCAATGTGTACCTGGACCATCTACATCATCGAGATTAACGATCGCTGTTTCGTGATAATGAAGTCCACTCTTTGGTAAAACATTTCGCATGAAAACTTGTAATAGACCTTTTTTATATAATAATAAATATTTGAATTTCGTGCTTTATTGGTATACGACATTACGTGGCGCTTCTCGCTGGCCGCGCATTTTGGCGGTTAGCAAAAAGGAAACGACGCCATTGAGCGTCAGACGTTGTGGAGACGTGCAACGAGACGGAGGTCAACGCTGACTCTGAGCTCGCGCAACTAGACTGTAACACCAGGAGGTCAACGCTGACTCCTGCATAGTTTTAATTTTAAACAATTTTGTTAGAAGATCTCACGACGGCTCCTTGGATCTCGTATATGGGCAAAACACCATCGGCGTCCCCGGAATCGATTAGCGTCATCAATTACACGAGGTAAAGTGAGACTTCGCACGAGAGCGCATATTTACGTATAAACGCCCTCCACAGGGTTATATCATCTAATAAAAAAGCGTCTTCGCCTAATTAACAAATAATGATAGTTGTATCTATAAAAAAAATAGTTAGACGCATGTGACACGTTCACATAAGAATAATACAGATATACACTTCGTAAATCTCATAAAATTGTTAGGCTGCGCACGACAGGCTCGCTAGCGAACATTATATTATGTATTTGGACTAGTTTTTCCACCTGTATAAATAAAACCATCATTTCCATTTAATAGATTGATAGTTTATTATTATCATTGGATGTTTGCTAAAATAAAAGAATCTAAAATACAGACATATATATATATATATATATAAACAAGTAAATTCATTACAAACTCCTCAAAAATTTCGAATTTTTAGTATTTTAGCATACTTTATGAGATCATAATCTGTCAAAGCTCTTTGCGGTAACCTTACTTTGAGGATCTTTTTTTTTTAAACCAGACTTTATATGAAGACCAAGTCCTGTCTTGTAAGGTTTCAAATAAAGACTTTTACCCAAAGCTATTTCTTCCATCTTTTTATTGTGTCTTTGTTTTTCTTCTAATTGTTTTTGAGCAGCTTTTGAATCATTAACTGCTTTAGTTATACCAGCTGCACCACCTGCTAAACTACCGATTGCACCTAGACCTGCAAAGACAGGTATGAGAAACGGTAAGAATCCTCCTACTTTAATTGGAATTGATAGTCTGCGGGGTACTCTGACTTCATGTTTACCACCTGCTTCTCTCACAGCACTTCGAGCACCCTCTAAAGTAGAGAATATAGCTTTACGAGCACACTTACTAGGTTTCATAGATTTGGAAGCGGCTCTAATTATTTTATTAAGAGTAACAGAGGGAGTCTTCTTCTTTTTTGCTCCCATTCCAAGTTTAGATTTTACTTTCATAGCGTTTGCAATAGCGAATGCAGCTGCTTTCTCACCAATACTAGCGTCTTTCGATGAAACTCTTTCCCAAGCCTTTTTTCCTAAAACCTTATCAGCGGTATTTCTAACCTCAATATTTTCACGATTCTGTGAATAAGCTATATCGTGCTCCTTGCAGGCTTTGTCGAGTGGATTGATTCCTGGATCATCTCTTGCTAAACGTTTAGCTAATTTTGTCCCTGGTCCACAATATTGATATCCCGGTAGATAAAGTTCCAGTGGAAGATTATTAATGATTTTATTAAGCAAACCACGACCGCGTCGTCGTCAATATATGATCATAACACTTTGAAGTTTAAAGGATAATTAACCCATTGGGTATATAAGCAGCGTATTTATCGTTAATCGAACAGTCGCAGTTTGTGTCTGTCGAGATGAATTTCAAAGAGCACTCTGTAAAACTTCTGATAGCAAATTTCAATGCCATTTCGGAGCAAGAAAATAAATCAAAGAAACATGGAAATTTACTCCCAGATAGTATAGGAGGTGTATTTTGCGGACCATCTAATTGCGGTAAAACTAATAGCCTACTCGCACTCATAACACATCCTAATAGTCTGAGATTTGAGAATGTCTACGTATATTCGAAATCTCTTAATTAAGCAAAATATAAGTTTTTGAAAGAGCTCTTAGAACCACTGGAAGGTATGCAATACTTTCCATTTAGTGAACACGAATCAGTAATATCTCCGGATAACGCTCTTCCAAATTCTATAATGATTTTCGACGATGTAGCTTGTGAAAAACAAGAACACATCAGGACATACTTCTGTATGGGTAGACACAAGAACGTTGATTGTTTCTACCTCTGCCAGTCTTATGCTCGAATTCTGAAACATCTCATAAGAGATAATGTTAATCTCTTAGTTATCTTTCGTCAAGATGATGTCAATCTGAGATATTTATACGACGATCATGTTAACTCTGACATGATTTTTTTACGTTTCAAAGAATTGTGTTCTAAATGTTGGATAGATGATAAATATGGATTTCTAATAATTGACAAAGATAGTCCACTAAATGCTGGTAGATATCGAGAGGGTTATGATTGTTTTGCTATAAATATAACTCATACTTAGCAGAGATTCATCAATCTATCTTTGAAACTCAAAGAGATAACATGGCAGACCTTAAGCAAAAGAAAGTCTTACTCCAGCAATTTATTCAAGCGCGTAATGCTGTGAAACGCAAGTATGACATGTTAAAATATGGAAAAGAAATTACGGAAAGAGTTGTTCAACAAACTCTTATACCCATCATTGACCCACTTAAAGAGATTGCTTTTGAAAGCAAGAGAAAAAGAAGAAGACTCATTCCTGAAGAAGAAGAAATTATTCAACCTGAAATTAAAAAATCTGAATCCGATGAAGAATTGGAGCATACTCTACAAAATGATTCCTCGCATTCTCTTGAGACCTCGTTTGAATCTGCTAGCGAAGATTTTACAGAAGATTTGCAATATAGAGAATTAGATAAAGTTTATGGTATACGTGGGGAGGGTGATAAACTTTTTCTCGGTAATACACCAATACATATTAAAAAAACTTATGTGCAATTAGGAACTGAAAAGTTCCCAAAAACTCGAGGATTGTACGAATTGCTTGTTGAGAAGCATCCATCTAAAAAATTAGTAACTCAAAACGATTTCGATAACTATCAAAAGATCCTGGAACTGACAAATGCTCATAAAAAACGTTTCAGAAACGATGAAGGAATTCGTTCGCAAACTAGTAAAAAGTTCGCCAGCATTATTGCTCCTCTGTTCGGTAAAAAAGTTGGTTCGCTACCTAGATATAAAATTGCAAGAAAAAATACCAAGTTTGATTATGTCTACTGGGATGATCCAAACGAGCTAATTGATTGACTGCGTTTATTGGTTTCTGAAAAAGCAGCTGGTAATCCTAGTCATACTAACGAGATTCATTTCATCATCGAAGAGTTACGTGAAGCTGGCTATATATATTAAGCTGCAAGTTAAAACTTGTTACATTATCAAAATGAGCGTTGATGTATTCGGACGTAATCTTAAACGAAGCGAGGGTAATCGAGGATCTCCCGGAATTGGCTATAAATTGACAAAAGATGGACATTTCGATGTAGAAAATAAGAGGTTATGCAATGTTGCCGCTCCTCAGCAATCGAATGATGCCGTTAATTTTAATACACTGCAAGGTTTGATTACATCTGAAGTCCATAGTATATACATAGTCACTGCTAGATTAAGAGATGATCTTAGCACATCAGAATTAGAGCTGCAAAAGTTAAAGGATGAGTGTGATGAGAAGATAAAAAAAGTTAATGTAAGCATTGAAAATCTATACAACTTAATTAAAAGTTGGATGCAAGATGCTAAAATTAAATCAAATAGTATAAAAGCCAATTTGATGTAATTAAGCAATCATTAACTCTGTGACCATGGAACACCAAAGAGTTGTAGAACAGCTTCATAAACCTGCCAGACGTCGCTATCCCCGTCGAACATTTGATGTGCGAGGTTTAGATAAAATTTGGCAAGCTGATCTTGTAGAGATGCAACCTTATTCTCGAGATAACAAAGGCTACAAATACATGCTTACAGTTATAGATATTTTTTCCAAATACGCATGGGCCGTTCCTGTGAAACAAGAAACCGGAGCAGAAGTCTCTGCTGCGATGAAATCTATATTACGTCAAGGACGAGTTCCAAAAAATTTACAAACAGATAAAGGCAAAGAGTTTTATAATACTAATTTTAAAAATCTTATGCAAAAATACAAGATTAACTTATACTCAACGTTTAGTAATCTCAAAGCATCCATTTGCGAACGCTTCAATCGTTCAATTTAATCGTTAAGAGTACTTAAACACAAAATGTGGATGAAGTTCAGCTTACGTGGTAGCTATAAATGGATCGATATTTTACCTGATCTGATAAAATCTTACAACAATACAAAACATCGAACGATTGGTGCTAAACCAAAAGATGTTACAGTTGCAAATGCATCTCAGTTTCGCGCACGATTTGGTCAAAAAGTTGTGAGAATAAAGGAAAATTCAAGGTTAGTGATAAAGTACGAGTAAGCAAGTTGAAACAAGTATTCGAAAAAGGTTACACACCTAATTGGTCTGCTGAAATATTCACGATTGAACAAGTTAAAGCAACGCAGCCGACAACGTACCGCCTCAAAGACTATCAAGATCAATTAATCGCTGGTGGCTTCTACGAGGAAGAACTTCAGAAAGTCAAGTATCCAGACGTTTATCTTGTAGAAAAAGTTCTAAAGAGACGTGGGAATCAAGTATACGTAAAGTGGCTCGGCTTTGATAGTACTCATAATAGTTGGATCGACAAAACATCAGTCCAATAAGTACTCATGTATCATACGGAGCAAAGTCGTCTTGACAGTTTTAAAAACTGGCCTTTGACTTTTTTAAAATCCAAAGATCTGGCCACCGCAGGATTGTATTATACAGGTGAAATTGACAAAGTACGTTGTTTTGAATGCTCTACAGAGATCTGTAGGTGGGAAATTGGTAAGGATCCATTATCAGAACATAAGAAATAGAATAGTCGCTGCCGTTTCCTTCGAAATATAATTCCTAAAGATAATTCTTTACAAAATAAATGTAAAGTTTGCTTCGATAAAGGAATAGAGATAGCATTTTTACCATGCGGTCATTGTTGCTGTTGTTACCAATGCTCAAGTTAAGTTGAAAAATGCGTTATCTGTAAAAGAAACATTAACTTTAGAGCAAGGGTATTTATATCTTAAGCGCTTCAAAAAAAAACATTTTTTTGTTTAGGAAGTGATGGGAGCCCCAACCTTCGCTCTCATCTGTGAGGTACAACCAAGAATCGCCACTCGTGAACCCCTTACTCCGAGTAAACTCGAAGTAGGAGGTGCACCCGTGACTCGTATACCTCTTCGTTAACTTCCATGCGCCTAAGCAAAGGAGAACTCGAGATCACTCTTAGTCTCGCCCAAATACTTCACAAACAACTTGTAGTGTTGAATGGCATCCAATAACTTATAATGGAAGTTCTCATCCTTCTCTAAGGCCAAGGAAACTCAAGTTGGCATAAAAATGCGGCATTTACCATCAAAATCCGCAACAAAACGGTCACCATACCGTGTTTTGACTGATTTTAGTTCAGTCACTAGGTAATCTTGATTTTTCTCCAACTCAGCTACCTGCTTAGTGGGCAAAAAGCCTCCACGAGCAATTTCATTTAATTTGGCAAGATCCATCCAAAATGAAATAAGTTTTTCAAAGTTCTTTAGAGTATGAAATTTTAAAGTATAAAAATTATAACTTACCTTAAATTTTTCTCTTGATCAAATTTCAAAGTTCTTTATATCTAGTCTATCTTGTTCTTTGCTTCTTTGCAGGCGGTTCGTCAGATGAAGGAATGACTTCTTCGGCTTCGTCACCTTCTATAAGTAGTGGTCTCCCTTTTACTCGAGCCGCCGCTATCCCCTCTTCTTGACTTGCCACCACAATCTCCTCTTCTTGATTCGCCGTCTGAATCCCCAATTTTTGACTCTCCCCTTCTATGGGTACTAGATAATGCCCCCACGGTAAGGTATCTGTTGCCCCCTCCAAGAGATAACGTTGATCGCCATTGGATCTGAGTGCAACCTTATTTTGTTTCTCCGTCCTGACGACATGTTCTCTTGATCGAATGTTGCACTGTTGACATGTTATCGTTTCCTGTTCAAACAAGCAACGTTGATAGTCGTCGAACTGAATGATGTTTTTTACAACCGTGGCTTTAACTCCTTTGGCCTTCTTGATGGGGTTCTCATCCTGAATCTTGACGCAATACATCTTGCTTCTCAATCCGATAAATTCGGTCATGATTTTGCCGTTGCATTCGTCTTTCATTACACCGATGACCTTTTTGTTGATACGAGGCATACCAAACTGATTGTCTTCAGGGTAATCTGACGTATCAAACCTCACGATTTCCTCTTTCATCATTTCGTACATGTTCTGACCTCTCACCTCGTATATTAAACTATCGGTATCAGTGTAGAGGAGTTTACACTTGTTACCGAGTCGTTCCAACATGTATGAATAATGGAAATCATACACACATGTTTTTGAAAGATCCAGAACGCTGAGGCCCACGTACAACGGCTTCCTGATACTGATTTCTGTTCTAGCAAGTTGTATTGCGACGAGATTTTCAGCAAAGATGCTGCGACTATGCAAATTTGGCTTAGCTATCAAAGCTTCAGCTCCGTAGCGTCCTTCCCACTTGTTCACAAGCTAAACATCTACACGCTTGCACTCGTTTTCCATAGTCTTTCCGTAGACTGCATTGATGAGAAGCTTGAAGAAGAGTTTCTCGAACTCATTCTTAGCTTGCTTCCTCTTTTCTGTATTTAAGGCTACGTATGATTTGAGCCACGGTTTTTGCTCGAAACATAAGACTCTATGGATTTTTGTAAGCATCAACCCATTATCGAGTGCTTGCTTTAGAGCACGGAAATGAATAATGTATCGCTCTTTTCCATAGAGAGCAGTCATTAATTTCTTCTGTTTCGAATCTGGAGCAGTTTGATGTTCTGGGCAGAGCGGTAGTCCTTGTGCGCGTCATGTAGAGACTCAGGGTACTCAAGATCCACCTCTAGAATGTAGCCAATAGGATTGTCATCATCAACAGTCATAACATTCAATTTTTCGGGCTCTTCCTCCCATTTAAAACCTCCATAAGGTAATGACTGTGTCATGGCCCATCCATAGAGGTTATTGACGTCAAAGTACATCAAGTACTTTGACTCCTCATCTAGAATCCACTCCTCTCCCATGTACTCGTTGTTCACTTTAGCATAGCGATTACAACATTGACTCACACCACCTCTGATTCCTCTCTCTACAAACATGAGCATGTCAATGTCTGTGAAGAGTTCAAGCTGTACTCCTGTATGCATGAGCATAGCATCCCAGGTGAGACCAGGCGTGGTATAATAATGAGCAGGATCTAGACCGTAGGCTTCGATGCAAGTCGAGCGAAAATTCTCGAATACATCTGCCAAGAGGAGAACGTCGGTCATGAGATAAAGATCTGAGTACTCACCTAGCGTCTGGATGTTAAATGTATTCCAAACATTTTGCGCGTGCTCGTACTCACTATCACTAATTTCACCATCCATCAGCTGACTGTAGAAAGCCTCTTTGAATGGGAGATACGCATCTTTTAGCTTGTCGAATTCACTAACGTAATCGTAGGGAAAAACTCCTTTCCGCTTTAGTAATTCCATTTGCTCGCTTGTGTATCCATCAGCTTGGAATTCCTTTGTAGCGATATTTAACTTACTCAAGTAAGATGCAAGCTTCTCGAGAGAGCAGGCCATAAAGCGGAACGAATCGATGAACCTGAAGTTGATTTCGCTTTCCTCGATATACTTTACGAATGAGATGTAACGTTCTTTATTTTCTGCAATGAGACTCACTCGTCCTTTAAAATCGACAGCTGTTGCAATCTCCTTAACAATGAAGTGCGAGTCATATCCTGTTAGATTGTGAAATACGACGGGAATAAATCTTGAATCTTGATATTTAATATTACAAGATTGATGTGCTGCTCCACAAAATTTGAAGAAAAAAAATAAAGTTGATTTTAAAGAATTTTAAATTTACATAAGAATAAAGATAAAACTTACCTTCCAGTGAGATGGCAGTGATCACGAACCTTGACGTCTTTATCTGTGAAAGACTTACTACAGATATGACAAAAAGTAGCTCTTTCGAATAAAAGATGCTCTCTATCTGTGAGGTTTAGAAGCTTGGGATTTCTATATAATTGTTCCAATTTACTTCTGAGTTGATCTAATTCTCCCACAAACCACTGAGCAGGAGTTAAGTCGTTTTCTTCCATTTGTCTATAGCTTTTATATTCGGAATATGCATCGTTGAAGCTACACTTGATATAGTATCCGATACTGTATGCCTGATGTTCTTGAAAAGCACGCACATCATTATCTACTGGTTTTAGGAGACACTCGAAATCGGCGTATATGACGAATGGTACTCTTTCACAATTCTTATGATTTTCAAATTTTAAAATATTGTCTTTTTCAGAAGGAAGTTTAACTTTACACTTGTTAACTTTAACACAATCAACTTCGTGTTCTTTTAACTTTGCTTCTGTTCTAAAGAAATGAAGACAACGTTCACAGAGGTCTTTGCTCTATGATTTGTTAATTGTGAACGCACCAATCTTGATAAATTTTTTATCCAAACGTAGTGATATTTAATTACTACGTCAAAATCATCATCATCGATTTCGTCTTCTTCTTCCTTGTCGAAATATTTATTTTGTATTAGAAGAAGATTGACGTGCTTTGCCTTCTTATTCATCGTAAGGTGACATGGTGATACATCAAATTTTTCTCCTGCGAAAATTTATTATTATAAATATCTTTACAAAGTTGAAGAAAAAAATTTATTTACTTACCACTCTTTTTCAGGATGAAAAGATTGATGGATACATCGTTTTGACGCTCAAATTTAGGAATTTGTTTTGGTGTCACAGGGAAGTCAATTCCAGTGAAGTCAAGTTCTTGTTCATACTGTCTATATTTAGATACGCGTTGTAAATGACGCTCAGCGGAATGTAATCCAGAGAGAATTGCCCATTTAAAACATTGATCATCGGTATTTTGTACGTTAATACATGCTTTCTTCTTTTCAATCACTTCTGGTAAATCAATGTGAGAACCACCTCGCATCGGATTAAGTTTATTTATATTCACACTTAAACTCAATATCTGGCGAAGAGACCAACCAGAATCACTTTCTTGAAATTCTGCCATCGCAGTCTGAATATATTCCATAGCATTCAATTGGAACCACTTCTTTATGTCGTTAGTATTAAAAATAGAGGTATTCTTCGTATTAAAGTATTTAACCTCAATTATTTCTGTCTCACTCTTCTGTAGAACATATTCGGCTGCAAGTTCGAGGTTAACAGAGATGGCGTTGTGTAGAGCGAGAGCATCTTTCACTTTTTTCTCGAAAATAGGAAGAGCATCTTCCATGAATGTTTCTAGTCCTAAATGTCCTAGATTGGTAATCACACCCAACAACATTCGAGAAGCGAAGGCTGATTGAAAATCTTTCCATTCTACACTTGGCGTTTGAATATCAGCCTGAAGCTGACCACCCCTCTTAACAAACTCTAATAGTCTTTCTCTAATGGTTATAAGATGTCTCAGTGACGTTTCATTTTTTTGTTTTTCTGCTCGTGTCAACGTTGATTCACTTAACACAACTTGTAAGTCTTCGATCACTTTATCTACCAACTCTAACCACCTTTTAATGTCCTCACTATCAGCTGTACCACTTGCCGCGTAATGCAAAGATTTCCACAAATTCTTCACTGTATTTATATAGTACTCTGACATGATAAACTCAGTTTTTTTTTTTTATAATTAACTAAAAATTCTCTTTATTGTTTACTATAAAATCTTTAAAGTCCACTTCAAATATTTCCAAGTCCACTTTCACTTTTTTTCTAAGTCCACTTTTACTTTTAATTTTTCTAAGTCCACTTTTAATTTTTACTTGTAGATTTTAATGTTACTTGATGATGTTTGATGAATAATGATCCATCCGCGAGTCCGCAGCTGCTTATATGCACTCTTAGTTGAGTGTGGAAGGAGGCGGAATGGGAGTATTGGGGTGGGGGGAATCAGAGCTACGTAGTGGGGGGTAAAGTGTCGTGATTGGTTCATCGTGATTCAGAGATATTAGTGCTAACATAAAAGCGTGAACGATATTATAAAAGTATCATTCATTACCGAGATAGAGATCGTACTGGACGTCCAAGGCTTCAAAAGGTCTTTGAATAAATTTGTATTCAAAGAAGTTGCTATAATTACTGTCGAAGATGATTCGATACCAATGGTCTTCAATTTCCAATCCCCATATCTTTGGAAATATCTTCTAAGCGAATACAAAAGTGTTAACAAATGGTTGGGAAAATATTGGCATGGTATACCTTTGAATTCTGAAGACATTCCTTACGAAAGACTTACAGATACTTTAAATGAATGTTGTAAAGATGCGACGAGAATTTGGGTGAAAGGAGAAGAGAAGAGAAAATGGGTAGCCGAAATATTACGTGACAAGTAAGTAAATTATTCAAAACTAAAAATATTTCTTACTAATAAATTGTTTTTTCAGATTAATCTGTAACATTGAGCATAGTGGCTGTCCATCTTTCTCAACACTAGCAGAGAATGATGAAACTCCGACATGCGATATCCATCAGTGTTCAAACCCCGCTTGTGCATTTAAGAATGTTCAAATGCTGAAAAAATGTCTTTTGGGAGTGGAAAAGGTGTTGATGAAGTAGATGGCAACTGTAGTTTTACCTCGTTCAATTCTTTGATGGTATCAGAAGAAGAAGAAGAAGAAGAATGTCCATGTAATAAAAATTATTGTATGATAAATAAAGATTTATTACATTCTATGTATACTTAAAAAAAAAAAAAAAAAAATAATTCTTAAATGGAGAGATCATAAGTTTATGATAAATTTATTGATACAATAATTTATCATGAACGGGTAGGGTCTCACAGGTAAAGAGCGAAGGAGGGGCTCTTACCACATTAAAAAAAAAAATACTTTTAAAATTTAATAAATAAATTATTTTAAAAATTATTACTTTAAAAGTAAGTTCACAGAGAACATACTTCTAAAACAGTTTTCTCCACGTTCAAATAATTGATGGCCCTGAAAAGGGCCGATTGTATAAAAAAATTTTTATAAAATGTCGACGCCGAACAAACGAGGCTTCCATTTTCCGGTTGGTACCTTCTTTGGTCGAGTGGGTTTTCTAACCCATGGTCCATCTTCTTCTTTTTCTTCTTCTACTTCCATTATCTTTTTCCTCTTTTCCAGAAAGGCCGTGATGTGGGGTGTAAAATATAATGGCTCCATTGCTAAAGCTATTAACTCCTCGCCCAAGGCCTCAGCGATTGATGGAAACGGTGATGGTGGTGGTTGTAGAAGTGGTCTTGGCCACGAAAATTTTCTGAGCGAAGATGGCGAAGGTGGTGTAAGTGGTGGCGTTGGCGGTAGACCTTCCCACAGCACTGGTAAGGATGGAGCTGGTAAAACCGGAAGATGCCTTTGACTTTCCATCGCGAAGAATGAGATAACTCGTTGCGTAACGGGTTATATGTATACTCAATCCCCACCCTCACACTGTGGTGGGGATGTATACTTCAATAACTCTTTGAAAAATTTTAAATCTTTTTCAAAGAGCAAAATTAATGCGCACTAATCACTTTATTTCAAATTAATTTTAAATAATATTTTTTTTTAATTTCAGAATATTCTCAAATATTCTGAACTTATATTTTTTTTTCATAGATTTTTCAAAATTTTTTATCTTTTAGATTTTTTTAAAATTTGACAGCTAAGCAACTTATAAATCGAATTAAATTTTATAAGTAAAAATCAAATATTTCTAATTTTAGATTTAGACGACACAATTCACTTTATTTAAAAAAAAATTTTTTTTCATTTTTCTTCTATAATTTTATTTAATTTTTTTTAGAACTTGTTAATTTTATTTAGCTTACACTTTTAACAATTAGGATGTTGCATGAAATTTTTTTTTAAAATCCATTACATCCGTTATTAATTAAGAAAATAAAAAATTAAGGACACGTATTTTTTCTTTTTTCATGAAAATGAAAACTTGAAGAGATAGAGGCAGTTGAAATTGATGTGACGTCACGGTTGTCATTTTGCCAATAGCAATCGTGACGTCATTTATCATAGCGCTATATACATCAAAATTGTAATAACTTATATCGGCTGTAACTTTGCAATTCATCATATTTTGAAAAACAAAAAATATGGGTCTTTTATTTTTCGTATTCTATCTGACGGATATAATACATATTTTTCATGCAAAATGCTAATTCAATTTTCACATCACTTTTTTACAACACTTTTCACGTGGAATTTTTCACAACACTTTTCACATAGATTTTTTTTACAAACACTTTTCACATGCACTTTTACATAAAATTATTTTAAAATTATTTACTAATTTTATAGCTTAAATATTGTAAAGAGTTAATAAAATTTAACTCATGTTTCTAAACCTGGAAAAAAAAATATTTTTATCCTTAAAAGGACAATTGAATAAATTTTTTTAAGTCCTAAAAAGGACTATTAAAATGAATATTTGTTCCGATATTGATAATTTATGTTCTTAAAAGAACAGATTGTAATTTTTTTTATAGGCTGTATTTTTTCTTCAGTCCTTTGATCAACTTGTATCTTCTTCTTCTTTAACTTCTCCGATGATCCTTCCTTCGAATTGATGTTATAATAAGTGTTGATTGCTTGGCTTGTATCTTCTTCTTTGACTTCTCCGATGATGCTTCCTTCCTTCCTTCGAATTGATTGACGTGATAATAAGTGCTAATCGCTCGCACGCCCATATTTATAACCTTCATTTGACTTAAACCCCCTCCCGCGCCCCCACCTTAAACATTGCGAAGAGGTCCGCGCGATCTTATTTAGATAATATAAATTAGCTAGCGTTTAGCGAATTCAATTATTCTTTTCCAATCAGACATTCAAAATAGACTTCGGATTGAATGAAGACGAAGTGCAAAGAATTCTCGAAATAATCGAGGAGCACATGGCTGAGATTAATTGGGAGGATTTTCACTTCAACATAATGGAGACTCCTCCACCGTCACCTTCGCCACCTTCGCCACCTTCACCACCGCCACCACCACCACCGTCGCCAGCTTTACCGCCACCTTCATCAGCCTTACCTCCTTTGCCACCAACATGGTTGTACGACCCAGTCGTACAACAGTACGTTGAGGTACCGGGAGAGTTACTGGAAGTGCGTGTCAGCCCGTGGGATGTGGCTATGGACATTTCGTCTCCGGTTCATGAACCGGAGATGATTGATTTAGTATCTCCGACTCATGAACAGGAGATTATAGATAATTCTAATACACCATCACCATCACCACAGGTGGTATGTGAAATAAGGTATAATAGGCCGAGAGATGATGATGACGATGATGAAAAAAAAATCAGAAATGTGCGGCGGCGCTTATTCTAATCGGCTCTTTTCAGAGCCACTACTAATCGGCCCTTTTTAGAGCCACCAATCGGCCCTTTTCAAGGCCATCAATTATTTTTAACGCTGAAAATTATTTCAAATTTTAATCTTATATATATAAAAATTCAATAATTTTATTTTAAATCGGCTCTTTTCAGGGCCACAAATATTTTTAACGTAGAGTAAACTGCTTTGAAATTTTAATAGTCCTTTTCAGAGCCACATATTTTTAACATAGAATATGTTCTTACGCTTTTACAAAAATTATTGTCCTTAAAAGGACAGATTACTTTACCATACGGGTTTTAGTATTTTAAGAAATGCGTAATTTACGTTTCCTTACTTACCACTTACGTTTTCTCAAATAAGCCTATGTTGAAAAAATGTCTAGTCTCTCTCTTTGGTCCGCGTTCACTCATTTTTCCCATAACTTTGCCACTCGCGTTTTAGTATTTTAAGAAATGCGTAGTTTTCCTTTTCTTACTTGCCACTCGCGTTTTCTCAAATAAGCCTATGTTGAAAAATGTCTAGTCTCTCTCTTTGGTCCGCGTTCACTCATTTTTCCCATAACTTTGCCACTCGCGTTCTAGTATTTTAAGAAATGCGTAGTTTTAATTTCCTTACTTGCCACTCGCGTTTTCTCAAATAAGCCTATGTTGAAAAATGTCTAGTCTCTCTCTTTGGTCCGCGTTCACTCATTTTTCCCATAACTTTGCCACTCGCGTTTTAGTATTTTAAGAAATGCGTAGTTTTCATTTCCTTACTTGCCACTCGCGTTTTCTCAAATAAGCCTATGTTGAAAAATGTCTAGTCTCTCTCTTTGGTCCGCGTTCACTCATTTTTCCCATAACTTTGCCACTCACGTTAAAACGCACGTCGCAAAGTCTTGGGAAAGTTAGCGAACCAAAGAAAGAGACTACGTTTCAAAATGGAGTCATTTGAGAAAACGCGAGTGGAAAAGTCTTGAGAAAGTTAGCGAACTAAGAGAGAGATTAGACATTTTTTTAACATAGGCTTATTTGAGAAAACGTGAGTGGTAAGTAAGGAAAAGAAAGCGAACCAAAGAGAGAGACTAGGCATTTTTCAAAATAGGGTTGTTTGAAAAACGTAAGTGGTAAGTAAGGAAAAGAAAGCGAACGCGAACCTAAGAGAGGGACTAGGCATTTTTCAACATAGGCTTATTTAAGAAAACGTGAGTGGTAAGTAAGGAAAAGTAAACTAGGCATTTTTTAAAATACTAAAACGCGTATGGTAAAGTAATCTGTTCTTTTAAGAACAATAATTTTTTTAAAGCGTAAGAACATATTATAAGTTAATAATATGTGGCTCTGAAAAGGACTGATAACATTTCAAAGCAGTTTGCTCTACATTAAATAAATTTTGGCTCTTAAAGGGCCGATTTAATACTTATTATAAGTATAGAAATTATTTTCGTAAGTAATGTTGCAAATTATTAAGTTTATAGCAACATTACAAGAGAAAGTTCTTCAGACTTCTCTGTATTTGTTGTTAAGAGGCGGTCGGAACCATTTGCCGCTTGGTGGCGCTGCGGTCAGGTGAGAGAAAAATATAAAATATTTTTTATATAGCAATTTAAAATTTACTGAAACAATAATATACTTTTAATCTTGTCATTTCCTCTAGCCATATATATGTAGAATAATTATTAATATTAATTTTGTTTGAAAAGTCTAAAATATTGTTATAAAGCGAAAAATGCGGCGCGAGGTAGAGCCGACGTAAACATTAGCATACATCATTCTTTAGTATTGCTCTCTCTGTCGCACTAAGGGAAGGTGCACGCATGTTTACATCGGTCCTACGTTGCATCACATTTTTCGCTTTATAACAATATTTCAGACTTTTCAAACAAGATAAGTATTAATAATTATTCTACATATAGATGGCTAGAGGAAATGACAACATTAAAAGTATATTGTCGTCTCAGAAAATTGTAAATAGCTGTATAAAAAATATTTAATAGATTTCTCTCACCTGACCGCAGCGCCACCCTATATGTAGCGGCGAATAGATCCGACCGCCTCTTAAGACGATAATGGCTTCATTGGTGTGGCATAGCTCTTTGCAAAGAACTTGCATTTATAGCGCTGCGCGCTCATTGGTGCGGCATAGCTGCTTGCAATTCACTTCGGATTATTCTGTATTCAGTCTTGAGACGGTAATGGCCGAGTATATCCGATTATGAGTGCTTCGCGCTCATTGGTGCGGCGTAGCTGCTTGCAGAGAATTTCGATTCAATGCGCTGCGCTCTCAATGGTGCGGGATAGCTGTTTGCTATTCACGCGCACTCTCATAACACCTCTGAGTTGACGCGTGGCTTTCAAAGTTTATTACTGATATTTAAAAATCTTTTTATGATTACATATTTTGTAAACCAGTTCTTCTCAGAACTAAAATATTTTAAACGTAGAAAACTATTTGTTTTCTAATTATATATGTATGCGAAGTTAAACATAAAATTTTAAAGTATGACTTCGAGGTCTAGAGGAATAAGCGAAAGTTTCGCGTCCAAAAGATCGTGAATTCGATCCCACGTTAAGTCAATTTTTTTTCGATAAAAAATATTTTAAAACAGTTTGCTCTACATTAAAAAAATTTGTGGCTCTTAAAAGGGCCGATTTATCATAAGGGTAGAAATAATTTTTATATTTTAGAATATTTTGCTATACGTTAAAAAATTTGTGGTCCTGAAAAGGACCGATAAGAATTTCATTAATGCATGCATCAGATCGTGATGCTCTGGTGGTTGCATAAAAGAAAATTTGTGCTCAATATCATGCAAGGTCGGAATAAAAATATGTTAATCCTCGTGTTTGATACTCCCTCTCCTTTTCTCATATAAGAGAAATATTGCGTACAGAAATGTGCGCGCGCAATGTTCTCTCATGAGAGGTCGGAGCAAGAATACATCAAACATTGACTTTAATATCCCCTCTCCTTTTCTCATATAAGAGAAATATTGCGTACAGCAATGTGTGCGCGCAATGTGCCTTCGTGAGAGGTCAGAGCAAGAATGCATCAAACATTGACTTTAATATCCCCTCTCCTTTTCTCATGCAAGAGAAATATTGCGTACAACAATGTGCGCGCGGTGTGCTCTCGTGAGAGGATGGAATAAAAATGAGTCAATCTACACGTTTAATATCATTTCTCCAGAAGTAGTGGGCTACGAATGCGGTGATAAACTTGAGTTATTAAAGTAGTGGGCCAGAATCTCCCCTGGGCTAGAATCCCCCTTGTTTACCTACTTTCCATAAATATATCAGCTTTATTTGCGTTGCATAAAATATGAGCACTTTGTGCATTACAGTCAATCTTTAATATATGCTTGGAAATCTTTTTTGAACCCATTATGACGCTCACTGTCTTAATAACAATATAAATTTTATAAAAATACAGTCTTTACATAAAAAAAAACAGTTTCTTACATGAACAATAAACTTCCAAAAATATAGCCTTTACATACCAAAAAATATGTCGCTTTTACACAAAAGTATATATCTTATAAAAAAATATATCGCTTTTACGCAAAAGTACAAGTTTTATTACAACTAATTTTACACTACGCATAATGCGTGACCGGCCCGATTACGCTTTTTTTGTGATGGTATTTCTCCCACTACATTAGCATGAATTTTATACCCACGTTAACGCGTCGAAATCTCTATGATGCTATTAGTTTTACATTTAATAAGTATCACAGTGAGATTATCTGTGCTGCTACATAACGCTGCGAGAAAGTCTAATTTTAAGAATTTAGTTTTCTTCTAAAATACTACTTTAACATACTTCATTTTCAAATTTATAATAGACCATAAGGTATCAGTTACAGTAGGACTATAATCTATACTTAGCTTAACTTCAATAATTTTGAAAGATCGAGAGTATAATTTATTTTTTAACTCGTTGATATAATCAACTTATCTAAACAAGGGGTCACGCTTATAATATTGGCGATTTGCTTTTCCAGATCGCAGTTATTGGTTACATTAATACTTTTGAGGGTTGATGACATTATTAAATTAGGGCTATGAACCCATTCGATCAGCGGATATCTCTCGTTAGTAAAACTAAGTTCCCACTTCTCTAACTAATTCTGTCCATTAAAGACATGTTTAAGGAGCATGAAATCGTGAACTTCCTTGTCAAAATCACGCGAATCATGCAGCGATAATACTTTTAATGACGAATTGATCCTGATAAAATGTATAATTTGATGTATTTGTATCCTTTTACGATTCGTTATGACTAACACTTTTATTTCATCGTTATTGCTAATGTTCAACTCTTCTACATCTAACTGGATCTAACTGGACCTGTCTACCTTTAACAGATTTTGTCTTTCCTAAAATCAATTTCTTAATACTAGGCCAGTTACCGAGTGTTTCCAGGATCTTATCTGTGACGTCAACGCCAGACACTAAATGTCGTCAATTTCCCCGCTTAGACTAAAAATTTTTACTTAACAAACTACTATTTACATTAGTTGTATCACGACCAACCAGAATAATCTTAAATCTGAAATTTGCTGCATCATGGAGCATCAAACGAAGCGGGTTGTGGTGTTGATACCTCCTAATCGACGGAGAAAAATCAACTCTAAGGTCAAGGAGAAGTTCGGAGGAATAACAAGTCTTGAAGAAAGTGAAGAACTCATCAGCGTTAAGATAAGCAGCAGTGATGTCTAGCAGGGCCTTGTTGCTCAATAATACGAGCATTTCTTTACTAAACAGCCGGCTATACATAACAGGCTACCTCACAGAGACACCCTGTGCACTTGAGTGCTCCTCGTGCTGCCTTACCCTTATCTTATATAACCTGTCGCACTTCCAACATAGATAACCCATGCCAGCCATGCACTGTATTTCTGCTGAAACTGCGATGTTATTACAAAATATAGTGGCTGAAGTTTGGCCTGCGTGATGAGATGCATTCACAATCTCGTAACCATTGCAATCCGCCTCCCTTGAGGTTGTATGGGCTATACAGTCTGTGTTAAAAGTTAGTTTTTTTTAGAAAATCGTCTATATTTTTCGGTAGAAAGTAATTATTCAATTTTTAGCTTAGTAACTTATTAGATAATATTAAAACAATCATTTTAAACTTTGTTTCATTTAAATATAATGAATTATTAAAGAGTTATAACATTTTAAAGTTTATAAATTTTACACAAATCTAATGCAATTATAAATAATAATGCCAAGCTTTCAAAAATGATTTTATTTGACTGCAACAAAGTTTATTTTGCTCAGTTTAAAATTTAGAATCTATTGACGAGGATGTAATTTTAATTTTGATTTTTTATTAAAATTTATTGCTAATTTTCTGCGAAAAAATGTATATGTCTCAGACGGTACTTACTGTTTTATCATAGAAAATTAGCAATAAATTATAATAAAAAATCAAAATTTGAAAGTTTGGCATTATTATTTATAATTGCATTAGATTTGTGTAAAATTTATAAACTTTAAAATGTTATAACTCTTTAATAATTCATTATATTTAAATGAAACAAAATTTAAAATGATTGTTTTAATATTATCTAATAAGTTACTAAGCTAAAAAAAAGCTTATTAAAATTTATTGCTAATTTTCTGCGAAAAAATGTATATGTCTCAGACGGTACTTACTGTTTTATCATAGAAAATTAGCAATAAATTATAATAAAAAATCAAAATCAAAATTCCATCCTCATCAATAGATTCTAAATTTTAAACTGAACAAAATAAACTTTGTTGCAGTCAAATAAAATCATTTTTGAAAGTTTGGCATTATTATTTATAATTGCATTAGATTTGTGTAAAATTTATAGACTTTAAAATGTTACAACTCTTTAATAATTCATTATATTTAAATGAAACAAAGTTTAAAATGATTGTTTTAATATTATCTAATAAGTTACTAAGCTAAAAAAAAGCTTATTAAAATTTATTGCTAATTTTCTGCGAAAAAATGTATATGTCTCAGACGGTACTTACTGTTTTATCATAGAAAATTAGCAATAAATTATAATAAAAAATCAAAATCAAAATTCCATCCTCATCAATAGATTCTAAATTTTAAACTGAACAAAATAAACTTTGTTGCAGTCAAATAAAATCATTTTTGAAAGTTTGGCATTATTATTTATAATTGCATTAGATTTGTGTAAAATTTATAGACTTTAAAATGTTACAACTCTTTAATAATTCATTATATTTAAATGAAACAAAGTTTAAAATGATTGTTTTAATATTATCTAATAAGTTACTAAGCTAAAAAAAGCTTATTAAAATTTATTGCTAATTTTCTGCGAAAAATGTATATGTCTCAGACGGTACTTACTGTTTTATCATAGAAAATTAGCAATAAATTATAATAAAAAATCAAAATCAAAATTCCATCCTCATCAATAGATTCTAAATTTTAAACTGAACAAAATAAACTTTGTTGCAGTCAAATAAAATCATTTTTGAAAGTTTGGCATTATTATTTATAATTGCATTAGATTTGTGTAAAATTTATAAACTTTAAAATGTTATAACTCTTTAATAATTCATTATATTTAAATGAAACAAAGTTTAAAATGATTGTTTTAATATTATCTAATAAGTTACTAAGCTAAAAATTGAATAATTACTTTCTACCGAAAAATATAGACGATTTTCTAAAAAAACCAACTTTTAACACAGACTGTATAGCCCATACAACCTTAATATTCCGTCTATATCTTCTCTAGATATAGTGACGAAGATGTCAAACATGAACAGCTTGGTAACCAACTGTCCATTAACCAAAAGGTCTGGGTGCAAGGTCGTATTCTCTATGTATTCCTGAGCCACATTTAAGCCAATATGGCGATTATTACGTCTCCTCCTCTCATCATCCGTAATCCTGAAAAACTCTTTGTACTCTTCCATATGCAGAAGAGCCAAGAAGCAGTCTGCCTTGATGATATGGCATTGCTGGCTGTCCTTGAACTGCACAAAGTTTGCAATGGTCCGCTGGAGCGCCTGCATGCTATCTGTTAATCTTTATAGTGTCTTAAATTACTATGCGCATTACTATTTACAGATATTACAATACTACCTAGCTATGCCATCATAATTTAAAATCCATCTTATACAATACTTGAGTCAAATTTTAAGCCAATATTTGGTTGCACTCCAACATACTGTCGGAAAGTCTGCTACCAAACTTGTCATAATCTACCGGCTTATTATGTCCGACATATGCTAAATTTGTCATATGATTGCTAAATGTTTTAGGAATGTAAGTTTTGTCAAAGAAAGTCTGCAAAAATGCTGGAATGTCGTAAAATGCATAGTTTTACGACATTTGAAACTCTTTGCTCGCAATAGTTGAACATTATTAAATAGCTTCGCCCATGGCAAAGAACCTGTTGCTCAAAATATCATCTTAAATAAAAGTGACTCCAGGTCACCGCGTCGGCTACATGAACTATCGTGAGCATCTCTGCTCCTAAAGAGTCCATATCACCCCTTTGTGCACCGAGTGTGGCGGGTTCGTCAGATCCAGTGTATATTGGTGCAACCTGGTTAAGAGCATGACGAAGTTGTCCGCCATCTAATAATATTTCCAATCTTAACTTATGAATAAACGATGCGTTTAAGAGTCAGCTGTATACCGACACAGTTACCTGTTTTACCGAATCTATTTAAAATTTATTTTTTATAAAAACTAATAGCTTCAGGCAGAAATAAAGAGATGGTTTCAATTCGTGTAATAAAAAGCAATATTTTCTCTGATAAGAATAATTTAATTCCACCGCTTTATTTTCAAGAAAAGTTGGAATAACTTGAAAATCCCATTATTTGACACTAATTTCCAATTTTTTAAGTTATTCCAACTTTTCTTAAAAACTAAGCAATAAAATTAATTCATACTAATCAAAGAAAATATTACATTTTATTAAACACATCGAAACCATCTCTTTATTTTTGCCTCTTGTTGTTAATTTTGGGAAAAAAGTCAATTTTTTAATTAGAAAAGGGCAGAGATACAGCGGACTCTTAATCGAGTTTCTTTGCTACAAAGAAAAAATTTGTGAGATTAAACTTTAGTGCAGACAACTCAAGAAATCGACCAAAATATTATACATATAAAGTTATAATAAAAACTTTCAATATGTCGTATTTTAAGGTTAGGTTTGTCGAGTTTGATATCTAATTTCCAATCCAAGCTCATAAAAAAATAACAAGTCCAAATGATTTTTTATTTTAGCAAAAATTATTGTATAAATATAGCTTTAGTGCGGACAAGTCATTATATTTGTTTAATTTAAGAATTTTAAAAGATATTGATAAAATAAAAAAAGCAAAACTCGATTGCTGCAGCTCCGACATGCTGTTAAAAGCTGACAGATAAACCTGTTCTTGATTATTCCTGTTGAGGAAAATCTTGTTGGGTTCAATGTGGTTATATGACTGACCTGAGCTATGCACGAACTCTAGTGCGAGGACCAATTGCCAAGCTACCAAGTGAACCTGTTTTAAAGGTAATATTGTCCAAGGCCATTATTGTCAGTCAGTATTCCACCCAAACTCTTTCCGTATAGTCCCATGGTCTAAAATCTATGATGATGAGAGCCCACCACGAACTCGCCGTGTGCAAAAAATCTAACAATGGATAATGAGGACAGTTGTCGTTCCTTTATCAACTTGTTCAGCTTGTTAATTATAGCACTTTGCACGAAGAAGTTAATTTCAGCGTCTACATATTTTTTATGAATTAGTTCGATTTTAGCGATCTTTGGTGGTAAGCCGAGTGCTAATTCGCCACAAGTTTCTGTAACAAACGTGCAACCCCAAAAGCCTTCGAATAACATCTTTTCCAGTAACCATCTCTGGCCAGTAGTATCGGAGATAATGGTTTCCTCAGGAATTACCTAACTGACTTGTTGGTTATTATGCTCACCAACGGCCGATGTATTTTGATCGATGTCATGATCATCAGAACTTTTATTAACGTCTAAATATGCAATATCTTCATCAGAGTTTACACTTGCAGGATTCAGCATATCATTTATTTCAGAATCAGCAACAGAATCACTAGGTGCATTTCTTGCTTCATCTGCCTTAAGAGTGTCCGCCATTACTTTGTTCGGATCTATGTGTACCTATACTCTAACTATGGCTTTACAGCTGCTTTTATTCTGTGTTTTTGCAACCTCTTGTTGGTTTTCCTCTGGCTAATTGTTCATAAGCTGGTTTAAGTAATTCAGCTGCCACGGTTTTATAATTTCCTTTAACCTTAGTTACAAAGTTTTTACCATTATCTGAGCGGGAAATCACTTCATATGGGCCAGCGTAAGATCTATCCAAGGCGGGTTTAATTGGCTTTACTCTCCTTAATGCATGTGAGCATCTATCTAGGTTTTTAAAAACGAATGTTTTGATGGAATTGTTATGCTTGGTCGGAACGGGTTCCAGCTTTTTCATGTATGCTCTAAACTTGTCCAAAAATGAGGACTTACAAGATTCTCGGTCTGATAAAGTCATAGACATAGTAAATGATGAGACTGGGCCTTTATGAGAAAGAGATGGAGATATTCAACGAAAGCTGTTTTCTCTCTCTAGCATGGCCAATCAGTACGCGCTAGAGAGAGAAAACAGCTCTCGTTAGTATGTCTCTGTCTCTATTGCATAGAAACCCATTTTCAGCACATGGGATCCGCAGTCTATCCTACTATGCCTATGGATAAAGCAGGGAATTCCCCTGGAACTCGCAGACCGGTACCGTACACAAAATCAGCAACACGCATTGCATAATCATATGCATCGGCAACGATTCTAGTGTCAGCATCGTCGCAAGGATAAGCTAAATGCGTTACGTTAGTCAAATCCCTCTTACTTTGCTCAAATGCTTCCTCACTTTTTGCATCCCAGATAACAGGACGCTTATCCTTCTTCTTATAGTCTTTAAGGTATTGATTCAACAATCTTTGGGTTTCAGCAGCATTTGAAATACAACATCTATAGAAGTTAATCATTCCGATATATCTGCAGAGCAGGTCAATACTCTGTGGCTTTGAGAAGTCCAAAATGGTCTGGACTTTGCTCTGAGAAGGCTTAAATCCATCTTTACTGATATGATGTCCTAGAAATTCTAATTCATTAATACCAAATACACATTTATCAAGATATAATAATAAGTGCGATTGTTTTAAACGTTTCAGGACGATGTTAAGATGCATCTCATGCTCTTCTTTACTAGACAAGGCGATGAGTGTGCCATCAATATAAACAAATACACAGTCCAAGCCGCCTAAAACTTGGTTGGCGTAGCGCTGAAAGGTCTGAGCAGCATTACGTAGGCCAAAGGCCATGACCTTATACTCAAATAAACCGAAGGGACTGATAACGGCTGTTTTAGACCTATCACATTCTGCGACTAGTATTTGATAATACGCTTTCTGGAAGCCCAAAGAGGAAAAATAGTTTTCCTGCTTAAAAATGTTGTGAAATCGTGAAGGTGCGGCACTGGGTACCTATCTGGTACTGTAACCTGGTTAAGCGCTCTATAATCTCCAAAAATGGGCACCATGTGGATAGGACTTGCCCAGGGGCTGCTAGAAGGTTGACACAGGCCCATTTTGCACAACCGCTTAAACTCAGCTTTCACCGCTTGGAGTTTATCAGGACCCAATCTTCTTGCTCTTTGCACAATAGAAGGGCCTGTAGTCTTAATATAATGCTCTACACTACGGTCTTGTAGTGATGCAGTTTGTTCCACTCCAAATACCTGAGGGTATTTGTTAAGTAGATGAGAGTAATGAGTATTTGGTTCTAAAACCGACACTTTACAATAATTAACCTTCTTCTCTATAGCATCAACTGATCTAAGTGTCGTACCATCTATAAGCTACCTTTCATTCAAGTCAGGCAAAATATGGTGATATTTCAGTACATCACCTTCAATAATAGGGTACGGCTTATCAGCCACAATAAAATTCCAGTTTATAGATCTGGAGATGCCAAGATCAAGTTTAAGAAGTTCAGTGCTGTAAGTTTGTATTACGGTATTGTTTGTAGCATATAACTTTATATTAGGGGTTTTATCTAGTTTACGAGGTTCTCTAGAAACTAAAGAGACCTCAGCAACGGTATCGTTTTCCTGAGCTTTTTTTTGCTAGGGTTGCTGAATTGAAAACTGCCATAATGCTTGCAGAATTCAAAGCATTTAATGGCTTTATTACCAAAATTGAAATGATACCAGCAAATTTCTTTTTTATTGCTCTTCTTAATTGACTCATTCCTCTTATTTTCCTCGTAAACTTTATTTTCTTTACCTTTACTATTTACGCTTATTTTATTTTTAAAACTACCGCGCCTATGCATCCTTTTTTCAAGAGCTTCAATTCTTGCTTCTGTATCTGAAGCTGTGTCTAAATTGGTAGATGCTTGCGTAGAAACTGCGTTTACTATATCCTTTTTATTCGACATGGTTTCCTATGTTTTCTCAGCTGTTTCTATTTTAACGTTTTCAGCGCAGGTATGTGAATTCAGACCCATGTTTAATAATAATTTGCTTGGAAGCTTTACTCTCCAAACCTTTCATATTGTTGACTTTGGGATACTGTTCCCTGCTAGGTCTAATAATTTATGGAAGAAGAATTATGGACCTTCCTTACACATTTGTTGTATCGTAAATATCTATTCTAACTTTTTTTCAGGGGACTGACAATACTTTTTCAGGATAGCTTTTTTTAACGCATGATATCTAACTCCCTGAGCTGCGGTTTTAATAACGAGCGTCAGTCGTTGTACTCCGTCCTTACCTAAGTTCTGCACGAAGTCCCAAAATTTATCCTCATCTGAGATTATGCTTTCTTTAGACATTTGGTTTTCAAACAAAGAAAACCATATTTCCACCTCTTTTTTCGAACGTAGAACCTAAATTCGAACCTTCTCCAATAATGATGGTAGGTCTGCTCTGCAATGAGGCAGGAGCGACAACCGACGGCGCAGGATCATTATCAGGAGTTACCGGTTGTTCGTATGTTTGCGCATCTACCGTTATGGTGTTATTATTATTAGACACACTCTGAGAAGCATTACTAGAAGAAGTTGCTGCATCCATCATTTGACCGTTATAACTCTCGGTACCAGAAGTGTTAATATCTTTTTCACTTTATGTAAACGTACTGCTTTATATCAAATACAACGAATAACTGTGACTGAATTGATTACTATTGACCGTACTATACATAGCAACCTTATTTATGAATATAAACAAGTTTGTCCTATTTAAGAATACAAAACGGCATATTTATTTCATGAGTCCTCTATTAAAGGCTATGAAATAATGTATACGAAAACTTAAGATATATTTAGAACAGCTTCAAACAATAAATGTGATTTAACATTAAAATACCACTAGCAAATCACTGGCGCACATCGCGCGCCCTCAATTTTTGTTAATTAAAATATTTAAAAAAAAATACAATAAAACATATTCGTAAAGTGTCGAACAAAAAAGCACAGACAATTTCGTTTAATGAAAAAATCCGTGGTGTTAATTTAAATGGGATCAATATGTTATATTTTCCGAAAGAAAATTGTTATGATTTTTTATTTCGAAAATTTAACAATAAAATAATTAACAAATGATATAATAAATTCATTGCATTAATGGAAAAAAAACATTAATTTAACGAATAAAACTTTTACACGTCATACTAAATAACATAATTAAATTACAATTAAGTACATCAAACATTATTTTAAAATAAAATAAGTTTATGTAACGTTTCTCAAGCGACTCGTAAAATTCAACCACATCAGATTAAATGAATTATTGATATAAAAAATTGTTGATTGTCCATCAAAGATTTAAGTTTTCGGTGTAATATATCAAACAATTCGAACTAAAAATATAATAAACAAATACCCTTTTTAAATTGGTAAATAATATCAACATATTTTGAAAATAAATGTACAAAGAACGATATAGTCTCGATATTAATTCTAAAATGAAAAAAATAAAAATGCACATAGAATAGAACCAACAAACAAATAAACTATACATGCACACAATAAAAAACTTCAATTATGTCGACGAAATAACGTAACTTTTTTCGTAAAAACATAATACCAATGCGTTAAAGTAAAAATATGCGCAAATTTGAATGTAAACGGAATGATGTTAAACCATTATAAAATAGCCCAATGACACATAATTTTCTTAAAAAAAACACGCGAAAACACTTAAAAACTGTAACAAATATACAAAAACGTGTTAACGAAATATAAACATACCCATAAAGACGTATCAACTAACACAAATAAAAATTAAATATTTTACCCATACAATAACTTTATAATTCAATCATTCAAGAATTAGTATTAAACTATTAAATTATTAATAATAAAAATGAATCATCCAACGATACTTAATAATAGGACACATAAATGAAATATCATAATAATGTAAGAATGAATATCAATAATGATAAAATAAAATATAAATGAATAATAAAAAAATGCATTAGGAGCGTCTGTGGCGTAACCGGCTAAGGCATACACTTTATACAATCTTTACACATTAGCTCCGAGTGGTCGGGGGTTCGATTCCCGGTGAAAACACCTGAAATTTTTTTCAGACATTTTTCATCGGAAAAAGAACTTCTGAGCTCGATAGGTAAATATTCCTGGCGTAGGTTTTCTTCTGAGGGAGTTTTCCCTACGTCACAGGCTTAGGCCTGGGCAAATGCAGGAATCTACCGTAGAAATCTACTTACCGACTGTTCTAGGAACGCGGCAGTCTGTGATTTCTCGGGGATGGGTTGATTAAAAATAGGTAGGAAGATGGGTATGGTAAAAAAGGTAGGCAAACATCCTGACACAGAGATGGTCAAGGATGTCGGTAGCTTGGCCAAGAGGCTGCATCGGGCCAATAGGGCAAACCAGATAAAAAAAAAACACAAATGCATTAAAAATATATTTAAATTAATATCATAATAATTAATAATAAAAAACTAACATAAAAATATAACAATATTGCAAAAATATAATAAGTTTTGACAAATTACTATTTAATAAAAATTACAAATAGAAAAAAAGTAATTAAAAATCAGTCCATATAATTCAATTAATATTCCAAATATTAATAAAACAGAATACCTAAATGCAACGAAATTACAATTTAATAAAAATTTATAAATAAACCAAAAATAAAATGTAATTTATCTGAAAGAATAAATAAAATTATATAAAACATACAAAGTTATTTTTTCAATCGCATGCTTTATTGTTAAATCAATTGCTCAAACACACTTACTCATTAAATAATTAAATAAATATACACTCAATTGATTTAAATTGTTTTATTAAATTAACAATTTTATAAATTGTTATACAATTGGAACCGTTAAAAGCCGTTTAAAAAACATTTCAAACAAAATACAATTATTAAAAAAAAATTATATATTAATAGCAGGCCGGATTCGCTGTCCTTATCTAATTGAGATTTTTGTTATTTACTCAAGTATTAATCGGTGTATCTGCAAATTGATGATTAAGCGCAATAGATATTATTATTACAAATATGTATGTACAAGACAAAATCGAAAGATTTTTAATTTTTAATAAATCTACCGATTTTTTTTTTCTTGTACATACATATTTGTAATAATAATATCTATTGCGCTTAACCATCAATTTGCAGATACACCGATTAATACTTGAGTAAATAACAAAAATCTCAATTAGATAAGGACATTTTCTCAAAAACAAAGCCGTAGAATTTTTTATTATTGTGCATAGATGTTCGTAATGATAATATCTATTGCGCTCAACCTTTAATTTGAAGATACACCGATTATTACTTGAGTAAATAACAAAAAACTCAATTTTTACACGGTCTGTATCAGATTCTACTCCGGTCTGCTCTTAAATACAATATCAATTGTACAATAAAAAAAAATTGAAATGAAAATAAATTACCCTATATCACAGGCCTGTAAAAACATAATATATAACAATAATTTATAAATGGTGATAAATTATAAATAATAATTAAATTTATAATTAAAATTATAAAATTATATGTTTAGCATGTATTATAATATATTACAAAAACGATTGTAACAATTACAAAATGGAACTAGAATTACAACTTTATTTATAATTAAATTTAATACGTTTAGAAATCTAACCTCGTCACCGATAATAAAAATAAAAATTTAATAATTCACAATAGAATTTCTTTAAAAACATCATTTTTTACTTTATTGTTAATCCGATTACGATCGAAAAATATTTTCAAACCATTCCATTTTCGAACACGCGTAATAGCCACATATAACTCCTGGTAGAATTTTAAAATAGTTTGCAGCTAGATATTAGCTAATATTAAACAAAATAACTTGATATTAGCTAACCCCTTAGCTAGAAACCTCGCCAATGTTCTCACCCTCTTAGCTATCTTCTATCTAGAAATTAACTAATAACATATATTTATATATATTAAATAAAAATTGTAGAAAGTGAAATATAGCGAGAACGGAAAATATACGGGCAGCGATAGTCCGATTTTCTCCCGAGGAGAATATACGACTTTTTTTCATACCAAACAGCAAATTCATTATGAAAAACAAATAATAAATCGTTCAATTAATAATAATTTAAAAAGTAGTACTAGTACGCTCTCGCGTAGGACCACGTGCATCTTTTTTTTAGATTATGCACGTGCGCGAGTGACACTTTTGTTCTACTACGTATATGACACTAAATTCTTGTGATGATAATTCATAAATAAAAAATCTACACCCTGTTCTTTTATATACACAACATAATATATTCTCGTGATTATAATTCATAAATAAAAAATCTACACCCTGTTCTTTTATATACACAACATAATATATTCTCGTGATTATAATTCATAAATAAAAAATCTACACCCTGTTCTTTTATATACACAACATAATATATTCTCGTGATTATAATTCATATAAAAAAAATAAGCAATAATTAAATAAGTGTTGAACACAAGAATAAAATCCAATCTCAACCAGAACGCGTTTATAAAGTATTAAAGTCGTTTTGATCATCTCTCTCTTTCTATTTCTCAAAGACTATATAAGAAAAAGAGAGAGAGGGAGAGATAGAAGTTTTACTATATTAAAGAATTGCTCGCTTTTACTATCTCTTTCTCTCTTAACGATTATATAGAAAAAGGAGAGTGATAGCATAATAGTTACTATAATCGTTTACGCGCATGCTCAAAGCTTCAAAGTATATTACCATAACATTTTACTTTCAGTTAACGAGTTGTCAGCTATAAGTTAACGATAAACTATTTATTTTCTTAGTTAGTGAATCTAGCTAACTGTTAATAAGCTAACCAGCCGAGCTGGTTAATTTTCTACCAAGGACTTTCCATGAATAAAAGTATCTTTTCGAAAATCTACACCAATATTATTAAATGTTTGTCCTTGAGCTTTATTAATTGTCATAGCAAAAGCTAATTTAATAGGAAATTGCCGCCGTTTAAACGTAAAAGGATAATTTTTTTCACAATACAAAGTAATTCGATTTGAAAATACTACTTCGCCAACTTTATCACCAGTTAATATTTTACATTTAAGAACAGGTCGAGTATATCTGTCCTTTTCTAATGGAAGAATTGATTTTTTTACAAAAAGTAATAATTTTAAGAAAGAATAAAGAGAAAACCGCATCTCGTATCAAAAAAGGCAATATTTTTATTGATAAGAAAGATTGATTTTATGGCTTCATTTTCAAGAAAACCTTGAAAAACTTAAAACATAAAGGTTAGGATAAACAATTTGGTTTTTCAAGGTTTTCTTGGAAACAAAGCCACAAAATTAATTTTTTCTTATCAAAGAAAATGTTGCTTTTTCTGATACGAGATGCGGCTTTCTCTTTATTTTTTGCTTAAGTTATTAGTTTTTGCAAAAAATTAATTTTTTGTTTGGAAAAGGACGGAAATACGTGACCTCCTCTTAAGAGGCGGTCGGAACCAAATCGGTGACTTGCGGTATATATCAAGTCAGCATTTTTCGCTTTACGATAATATTTTGTATATTTTAATGGCTTAAACTATTTCAAATTATTCTTTATATACATGACTAGAGGAAATGATTATATTTTTACCATATGAATAAGTAAATAAATTATTATAAGCATTTATTACAAATATCAAACTGACTTGGCATATACCGCATGCAAAAAACTGTCGTGTCGATTGTTAGGTGGCATTTTTCGCTTTATAACAATATTTTGTATATTTTTGTGGCTTTAACTGTTTTTAATTATTCTTTATATACATGACTAGAGGAAATGACTATATTTTTACCATATTAATAAATGAATAAATTATTATAAGCATTTATTATAAGCGCCGAACTAAGTCACCGATTTGGTTCCGACCGCCTCTTAAGTAAATTATTTGCTAAATCTAATGTACGTAATCGAGTACCGTTACATAAATCTTCATTAATACAAATGTTTCGTATAAGCATTACAATAACATTTATTTTTAAATGTAATTTATGAAGTGGTAAAGATTGCGGAGTTAAGATATTAAGATACTCGAGTAATAGTACTTCAGTGATTGAACCATTATCATCACAATTGCTAGCTGAATCAATACTTGCATACAAACGTTAACCATTACAATCCAACATCGAAACGATTTCATTATCAATGTCGTCGACATCAATATTTCGAGGAGATAATATGGCAGTCGAACACATTTTATCAAATAATTGATTTCTAATTGAATCACTGTTCATAAAATTAACAATATTGAAATTTTGTATAATAGAACAATCAGGAATTTCTACGTAATCATTATTATCATTCATAGATCCATTGCCAACATTTAAAACAAATTGGGCAAAATCCATTTCATCGTTTAAAACTCTCATATTTTGAGTTAACTGATATTTATAAAATGAATTCCAGAGATAGCTATAATATAAGAGTCTGCTTTATACCGACACAGCGACCTGTTTTACCGACTCTATTTGAAATTTATTTTTTATAAAAACTAGTTACTGGAGGCAAAAATTAAGAGATGGTTTCGATGCGTTGAATAAGTAGCAATATTTTCTCTGATAAGAATAAATTAATTTTATCGCTTTGTTTTCTAGAAAAGTTGGAATAACTTGAAAATCGTATTTTCTGTCTCTAATCTCTGATTTTATAAATTATTCCAACTTTTCTCGAAAATGAAACGATAAAATTAACCTATCTTTATAAAAGAAAGTATCAATTTCCATTATACAAATCGAAACTATCTCTTCGTTTCTGCCTTTAGCTGCTAATTTTTGGAGAAAAAATAGTTTTGCAATTAGATAAAGACAGAGAATACGGCGGCCTCTTAATCGATAAACTTACTATTTTACTTCGGGTTCCTTTTGGTAAAACAGGTAATAATTGTCAAAAATCACCACCTAATAAAACAATTTTTTCACCAAATGATAAATCATTATTTATCATATCTTTTAATGTCTGATCCATAATTTCTATTTCAGCGGATATGTATTTATCAACTATTTTAGGAGTCGTAAATTTATAACCACTTGCTAATGTTATCAATATATGAACATGAGGCAATCCACGTTTCTGAAATTCAACAACAAAAACATAAGCAACAACGAATCCAATATAATTTTCTTTTGTGGTTAATCGAATTAAATGTTCCTAACAACACGTGTACATAACTCTGGACGATCAGAAGCCTGTTGTCCTGGAAATAAATTTTCATGAATTTAACGCCATTGAGGGTTACAGGTCATCGTAATGAAAATATCGAGTTTACCTGTAACTCGTACGATTGACATTGTATCTTGATAATTTTGCATCATATACCGAGGAGAACCCAGGAACGTAGATGGTAATACAACCATTTTACCAACTTGACAATTCAAATCATCTGCCGATTTATTTATATAATCAATCAATCCTTGATAAGAATCAGCTCACAATTTTTTTTGATTATTTTTACACCACTGAATTCTAGCTTTCTCAACTTTAACGTAATTATCAACTAATTATTGTTGACACAATCTGCGCCCATGTAAGATTGGATTAAATTCTTTGGCTCGAATACCAATATTATATTTAATAGATGCATTACAAATTATTCGAGAATTTTTTTTTTCATAATTTTCTAAATTGTCATTATCATTATTACCATTATTGCAGTCAACAGAATATCGATTAACACTTTTTTTCTTCAAATTTAAATTCCAACCGCCCTTGCCATACGGATAAAACAATGGATATATCATAGGTCCTACATTAACATCTAAAGAACTTAAAACTTGTAACGATTTTGAAATTTTATTACGAACAGTTATAGCTTCATTAGTTCGCTGAAAATTATACCGTCTTTTATCGTATCCAGGTTTTTAAGTAAATAATGACCGTAATTCAGGTTTAACACCGTTCTCTGCAATATAAGAAAAATTCTCGTTCCGAGATAAGAAAAATTTCGATAGTCAATTGCCTCGTGTGGATCGACAATAAATAATTGACCATAAGTTGGATAATCGTTGCCCGATGGATACAATGCTTTATTAATTTGATGATAAATCCATCCATAAATTATAAAACAATAAGGATCTCGTCCAACAGATGGTAAGTTCACTAAATTGGCATTAAATGAGGCAAAAGAAAATAAACTGTTATAATCCCTAATTCTTTCAAATAACACAGAAGATTTTTGTAGAGAATTGCAATTCATTAGGAAAATTATTAAAATTATTAGATGTAACAGAACCATGACTGCAACAATCGTTGAAAGAATTAACTTTAGTTCAAATATTTAAAGAAAAAATTTAAATTAGTTTAAATCGTATTATATCATATTTAATAAAAAAAATTATGCATTGAATACGATTGTAATATAACAATTATATTATTTATTCATATAAATTCATATTACTTTAAATTCTATTTATTTAAAATGTTGTCAATTTTGGATTAAATTTCTTCTAATTTCATAAATATGAATAGTATAAAAAATTTTATATATAATAATTTGTATCATTTACTATGAATTATTTATAGATTACAATTTAAATGAAATTCAGTAACATATTTTTTCAATTTTAAACGTTGCATTTGATACAAATTCCAAAAGTTCTAGAGTCATTAATGTCCAATTTCTTAAATTTCATGTACTAATCACCATATAAAATCATAAGAATCCTAATAAATCATAAAAATTCCATTTATTTAATTCCATTCAATCAGGTTTCTTTGTGCTAATTTTCTTATATCTAATATTCCTTCAATCTAAACTTTTTTGGTTCAAACTTAATTTTTTAACAATTACTTTTGATGAAAATTAAATACAACAAATTTTTCTTAATTATAATTATATTTAAACTTCAATATTTAATAATTATTCTAATTTAACTTTACATATAGACATAAATAAATCAAAATTCAATCAAATTAAAATGAAAAAATAATTTTTATGAAATTGTTCCAATTCGAATATAGGCCAGTCAATAGACCGAAAAAAAGTCTTATTTTGCCAAAATTAGTAACTGGCAACGACTTATGCGATCATTTAAAAGATAGTCCGTAGATGTTTACTTATATGTTTTGGACTAGCAACTATGATTTATTAATTAGTTATTAACAAATTACTGCAAAAAAACGTGTTTTTTTTTGTTTTTTGCTAATAAAACGAAAACCATTTGACAACTTATTATGGTGTCAATAAGAAAGTTGTAGAGAATTGAATTATCAACAAAACGAGAGGTCAAACGATCCGATCGGTTTATTAAAACCGAAGACGATTCGGAAAAGCCGGAAAGCTTTTCATTTTTTTTTTTAAATTCATAACTCTGTTGTTTATTAATAATATTAAGAGCTGAGCTTTGGCACAGAAGTAGATAATTATATTTACTTTTAACATGCCATAGGCAGATACTATCGAATAATTAGTTTCTGTGCAATTACAATTTTTTTTTCGGTATTCCTCCCTTCTTTATATTACCGATTGAGAACGTCATACATACATTTTTAAAAGGGTTTTGAAAACTAGAAACAATATACTACTAAACGTATATTCTAAGTTTTCATTAAAATTGTGTAAAAAGGGTGAAATATGCACTCTAACATCGACGTAAACGGTCGAGCGTGCGGTACGCAGCAAAAAGTGGGGATGAAACCTTTGGCATGTTAAAAGTAGATATGATTATCTACTTCTGTGCCAAAGCTCAGCTCTTAATATTAATAAACAACAAAGTTGTAAATTTAAAAAAAAAATGAAAATTTTTTCGGTTTTTCCGAATTTTCAGTTTTAATAAACCGATCGGATCGTTTGACCTCTCGTTTTGTTGATAATTCAATTCTCTACAACTTTCTTATTGACACCATAATATTTTGCCAAATGGTTTTCGTTTAATTAGCAAAAAACTTTTAAAAAACGCATTTTTTTGCACTAATTTGTTAATAACTAATTAATAAATCATAGTTGTTAGTCCAAAACATATAAGTAAACATCTATGGACTATCTTTTAAATGATCGCATAGGTCGTTTTCAGTTACTAATTTTGGCAAAACAAAACCTTATTTTGACTGGCCTAATATTATTTCGACATTGTATTCGATATAAAGAAAAAAAACGAAAATGAAATACAATAAACTTTTAATAAAAATTTATGAATAACTAGAGTACCGAAATAGTTAAATAATAAATCGCAATCCTTAAATAAACAATAAACTAACTATAAACAATAAACAATACACTGATAACAAAAAACGAAATACTTAATACAACTCGACTCCAATCGAAATTCAAATCTAACGGCTCGCGTCGTAGCGTCTACTACATCAGAGCGTCGCATAAAGAATGAAAAGATGTACCCTCCCTCTTTTATTCTCTCGCTCGCAATCTCCCACTCTTAGACTCTCTCTCTCTCTCCCTCTCTCTCTCTCTCTCTCTCACTCTCTATTGATGGTTTCATCTATTAGTCCTGCTCTGATTAATGCTGACATTGAACGTATTCTCTCCACGCCTCTCAGATCAGATATTCCAGTCTTTGATTTTACTGTAACTAGTTCTAATACTATAGTAAATATTCTGCGTTCGGCCGGCTCTAAAGCTGTTGGTCCTGATTTTATTTCTGCTGAAATGCTTAAGCTTGTGGACAATTTCATAGCTGATGGTTCAACTTCTATTATAAATGACTCTCTTGTACACTTGGCGGAAAGGATATTTTTCCGAATGCGTACCTCAAATGGCAGCGCTGCATATTTTACCACAGACATAAGAAAACTTCGAATTATGCATCGAGTTCTGCATCACGATTATTTTGTTTTTTCTTATAGGTTATTCATGCAAAATTCATATGATAACGACTTAAATTTTATTGCTTATATAATTTAAATTCACAATATTAGATTCTATATGATTATTGAAGAAAGAAATAAAAATTTTATTTAATAAAATTATCATTCGGATTATGAAAAAAGAAAGTGATATTGTTTATTTACTAAAATTATGTCATTAAGTAATAAGTAACGATGATGCGAAATTTGCTCTATAATTTGAAATTGTCTTATGCCTGTGGTAAAATATGCGATGTTGCCATTTGAGGTACACATTCGGAAAAATATCCTTTCCGCCAAGTGTACATGGGTATTTCCCGGCAGTTTGGAAAAGAGCATTCCTATTACGATTGTCTAGGCTGATTAAGATAGACAGCCCAACTCAGACTCGTCCTATTGCCAAACTATGCGAGATCTCGAAAGTTTTGGAAAGGGTGGTCCACACCCAGCTCTCGGCTCATCTCGAGTCAAATCTCTTGCTTGACACTTATCAGACTGGGTTTGGAAAGGGTCATAGTACTCAAACAGCCCTGTTTGAGTACTATGGTATACACCCCACGGCTGAATAAAGTTTGTCTATGTCTATGTCTCTCTCTCGCCCTCTCTCTCTCTCACTCACTCACTCACTCGCATCGCTATATTAATATACATACTATGTATTATATTTATTATAAACTATACTATCCATATACATAAACGAATAAATTTAACCGCGAACGCGAGTTCAACTGTAGCGTCCCGTGACATAGGCATCTTATGACGTCAGAGCTTGTCTCTTAGTATAAAGGAATTAAAATGTGACATGCTATTTTCATAATTAGCCTTTTAACATTTCTGTTAACAGGAGGTCACGTATCTCTGTCCTTTTCGAGTCAAAGAAATTATTTTTTTACAAAAATTAATAACTTTAGCAAAAAATGAAGAGAAAGCCGCATCTTGTATCAAAAAAAGCAATATTTTCTTTGATAAGAAAAAATTAATTTTATTGCTTCATTCTCAAGAAAACCTTGAAAAACCAAATTGCTCAACCTAACCTCTATGATTTAAGTTTTTCAAGGTTTTCTTGAAAACAAAGCAATAAAATTAATTCTTTTTCATCAAAGAAAATATTGCTTTTTTTGATACGAGGTGCGGCTTTCTCTTCATTTTTTGCTAAAGTTATTAGTTTTTGTAAAAAACTCAATGCTTTGATTAGAAAAGGACAGAGATACGTGACCTCCTCTTAAGTGCCATGCTTACAGTGCTCATAATATTAAAGAAAAAATACAAAAAATACACTTTATTTCAGAAATTAAGTTGTTTTAAAACAAACAAAAAAATACACTTCATTTTAGAAAATTAATTAATGGCACTTAAAAAAAATGTAAAAAGATTAATTATGAAAATGACATGTCACATTTTAATGGAATTTTAATGTTAAATCACATTTATTGTTTGAAGCTGTTCTAAATATATTTTAAATTTTCGTATACATTATTTCATAGCTTTTAATAGAAGACACATGAAATAAAATGTCATTTCGCATTCTTAACCTTTAGAGGACGAGGAATTTGGAATTTTCAATTTCTCAGTATTTTCTATAAGAAACACTTAATATGTGTCTCTAATATTGGGAAATACTCACATGTAAAGTGTCTATCCATGGTCGAGCCACTATAGTGGCTTTCCCGTCCGCTAAAGGTTGAACAGGACAAACATGTTTATATTCATAAATAAGGTTGCTATGTATTGTAACATGGCAGATTGGCCATATTATTTATATGTATATTTGTGGCGCATATAGGCGACAGAAGGGAGCATCTAACTTCGGGCAAGACGGAAAGCAGACTACGCGAGTCAAATGTTTAAAGCATTACCCAAAATCGTTGGCATACACGTGCAAATCTCTAAAGCACGTATAATGTGCACTAATATAGCTAGCGAGCAGCTTGACTCGAGTAGCTGAGCTTTAGGATCGTTTGTCTCTCTTTTGCGGCGCGCGCAGCGTACAGCAAGAGAGATGAAGCTGAGCATAGACAAGAAGGAATGCATTGATTATTCCTTCTGTCTCCGGCGTCCGATAAAGAGCGTGTTGACTTGCGATATTGCGTAATACTTTTCTGGTTGTGTGTTACAATTATCGTAGTTAGTGTGAGCGAGAATATATAAATTCAATATTCTCTAAATTATTTTATTGTGCTTAAAATTATTGCGAGTGCACGATCGCTAAATGGAAATAATATAATTTTTTTCTGCCTATTACGACGTGTGTGCCGGGCGATCGCGTGCGCGTTCTATTGCATATATTCCCTTCGTGCTTTTCTAATTCTTTCTTTTATATGTGTTTATTGCTCGTGTCCCTTTTAGCTTACGTTTTTGTTAATATTTGCTTTTCGTCGTGCCAATAGTTATTTAATTGGTGCAAGCGGCGTCGCGTACGCTATACGCGGCTGGCGTCCATTTTGAGCGAGCGTACTATTACTGTATAAAATTCTTAAATAAAGTTTCTCTTTTTTTTGTTACTTAATTAATTACAGCTTATATATTTTCATAAAATTAGTGCAACCTCCTGATCCCCAAGGTTGTCACAGTATAGTACGGTTAATAGTAATCAATTCAGTCACAGTTATTTGTTGTATTTGATATAAAGCGTACGTTTGAAGTATTTCCAAATGACATAAGTATATAAATAAATATTTTCGTTGGATAATAGCTCTGATTATGTTCCAAGTAGCGATTCAGAATCACAAAGTGATAAAGTGAATATGATTTAAAAAAACAAGTTACTAAAATGACTAGAATGACTTGACTAAAAAGACAAATGAATCCCGAAAATTATAGTCCACAAAAAACATATGTTGCACTTACTTCACTGGTACATCATAATTTTTTTAAAATCTTTAAAAAAAACAAAATGTATTACTAACTACATTTTTTTGAAAATGTGACTTATGCCACTCTTATTCTCATCCACACATATGGGGATATCTCTGGAACTTTTTAATTTTGAGATGTCGACCTGACAACAATTGAAAAGTCTATAATACAAATTTCTGGAGCGGCACACGCTTCAATAAGGGCTTAAATTACTCTTTTCTTGTAGTAGAATATGTAATTAAATTTTGGTATCGATTGGAAAATTGGTACTTATGGTACATAATTTTATACGTCAAAAATGATACTTTTTTTATATTTTTCTACGTGTGTTTCTTAAGCTATAAAAAAAAGTACCATTTTTTCGATCATTCTCAAATTTTCTGAGCATAATGAATATGGTGAGAACAACAGTTAGAGCCTACCCTGGTACATGTACCCCTCTTTAGGTAGCTGTTATCTTGAGGTGAAAATTACACTTACATTAAAAATAGTCAAACAGCTACCTAAAGAGGGGCACATAAACCAGTGTAGGCTTAAACTGTTGGTTTTACCATATTCATTAAGCTCAGAAAATTTGAGAATGATCGAAAGAATGGTACTTTTTTTATAGCTCAGGAAACACACGTAGAAAAATATAAAAAAAAGCATCAGTTTTGACGTATAAAATTATGTACCGTAAGTACCAATTTTTCAATCGATACCAAAATTTAATTACATATTCTACTACAAGAAACGAGTAATTTAAGCCCTTATTGAAGTGTGTGCCACTCCAGAAACTCGTATAATAGACTTTTCAATTGTTGTAAGGTCGAGATCTCAAAATTAAAAAGTTCCAGAGATACCCCTATATATGAATGTAATTGCGAGTGTATTAATGTAGTAAAAGTAAAATTTATAGTGCAAATATATATCCCTTTCTTTACTGCGAAAGCGAATAGTGGGACTACGAGCGGTGGGAAAGGATCCCGGCTACAAGCAAAGAAGAGCTCATTCATGTACGTCAAATAGCATGAAATAAAACAGTGAAATATTCCAAAATCTCTCAGTGAAAGATTCCTTGAAAATATTTCATAAATATCGTTGAAATATTTCGTAGCAAGATATAACGGACGAATGAAAAATCTTTCGATGAAATCTTTCAGCAATATTGCAGTAATATTATATTGAAATATTTCATGAAATCTCGATGAAATATTACAAACAATATTTCATAAATCTTTCATGAAAGATTTTTGTAACTCTGATAATCTTGCAATAAAAGATTGCAGAAATATTTCATAAATATTTTCTTGAAATATTACTGTAAATATTGCTAAAATCTTTCATAAATCTTTCATGAAAGATTTTTGTAACTCTGATAATCTTGCTATGAAAGATTGTAGAAATATTTCAGAAATATTTTCCCGAAATATTACTGTTGATATTGCTGAAATCTTTCATAAATTTTTCAAGAAAGATTTTTAAAACTTTGATAATCTTGCAATGAAAGATTGTAGAAATATTTTAGAAATATTTTCCCGAAATATTACTGTTGATATTGCTGAATTCTTTCATAAATCTTTCATGAAAGATTTCTATGATAGTTACAATATATGCAATGAAAGATTTATTTGATTGCTTAAATCTGGCCTTAAAATATTGTGTAAATATTTATTCGAAATGTTTTTGGAAATCTTGTTAAAATATCTCAGAAATCTTTCAATGAAATATTTTTAGAAGTTAGTTTTCTGCAAAGATTGAGTTTTCTGATCATGCCGATAGGAGGACGCGCGTTCAATGCGCGTTTTGTCCCAAAGTGGTAAGAGGATACCTCACTCACTATATAAGGTAAAAGCTCTGATTAGTGCATACATGTGCAGTGCTTATCTTATCGAATATAATTGCGACTTTATAAGTGAATGTAAAATTATGTATGCGGATATTTATTTCATGTAGAAATATATAATGTGTTAAAATATAATAAAGTATTATGTAAATAAAAATTATAATTATTGTGACTACATGTGTGTGTGTGTGTGTGTGTGTGTGTGTGTGTGTGTGTGTGTGTGTGTGTGTGTGTGTGTGTGTGTGTGTGTGTGTGTGTGTGTGTGTGTGTGTGTGTGTGTGCGTGCACGTGTGTGTGTGTGTGTGTGTGTGTGATATATCGATATCACCGAAAGATTGTAAAAATCCTTCAGAAATATTTTTTTGAAATATTTTATCGTAAATATTGCTGAAATCATTCATAAATCTTTTATGAAAGATTTCTATGACGTTAATAATTTTGGAATGAAAGATTGTAGAAATCTTTCAAAAAGATTTTCTTGAAATATTACTATAAATATTGCTGAAATCTTTCAGAAAACTTTCATTGAAATATTTATTTGCAGTCTCTCAGGTGGACATAGCGGGCTTTCAACAACATTTCCGTTTAAAACTTTTCACAAAAGGCTAATGGAAGATTTCATCGATGTGTACAGTAAATATATTTCTAAAAGAAAGGACAAATATTTCATAAATCTTTCATGCAAGATTTCTATACTGGCGATTATCTTGCAATGAAATATTGCATCAATCTTTCAGAAATATTTCATAAATCTTTCATGAAAGATTTTTAAAACTGTGATAATCTTGCAATGAAAGATTGTAGAAATCTTTCATAAATATTTTCTTGAAATATTAACGTAAATATTGCTGAAATCTTTCATAAATCTTTCATGAAAGATTTATTTGATTGTTTAAATCTTGCTTCGAAATATTGCATAAATATTTCCTAAATATTTACAAAGAAGATAGACGCTTATAGAAGGATACTTCTGGGTTAAATTTTTCGTCCGAAACGCTGGGTAACACTTTAACATTGTTTGTATATCCATACATATGGAAAATTTGATATATATAGATATAAAAATACATGGGATCTAGTGGCGTTCTCAGTAGCTGGGTAACTCATTTTTGGCAGAAATTTCCCATTTAAGAGTACGCTTCTATATGCGTCTATATTCGTTGATATTTATTTGAAATATTTTAGAAAATCTTGTTGAAATCTTTTATAAAACTTTCATTGAAATATTTATTTGCGGTCCCTCAGGCGGGAATAGAGGGCTTTCAACATCGAAAGATGTTTGAAATCTTTCATTCTTTCCTTGCAAATATTTCTGAAAGCTTTTATAAATATTTCATGCTATGTGGGTGAGCTGGCTGTATAAAGTCCAATTAAAAATAAAATCAAAGTTAACTAAGAGTTTTATTCGGCTAAACGCATAATAAAATGCTGCTACGTAGATGTACGAGAGTCCCGTCATTGATTTCTTTATAAGTTGGTGTGCAAGAATTAATTTAATTATATTATTTGGCTATATAATTCGATTAATTATTTTAAACTGAACTTAAGCATTCTGTTACTACAATAAAATAACTTGAAACATAAGTAAATAGAATTGTAAAATCTTATGTATAACAAGAAAATCCAAATAATATTTGTGTATTTAAGAATATAATTTTGATTCTTAAATTTAATTCTCACGTTTTATTGTATAAAGTATTTTTTTTTTAACATAGAAATAATTATTTTAAAATCTAACTAATGAAAGTATTCGAATTAATTGTTTAATCATCAAGTATTTTTTATTTTATTTATTAATTTTAATTGAATATAAAAGTAACTTGTAATACATAAATATATAACCATTTTTGTTTAAAACATTTCAAATACTTGAAATTTATCTTTTAAAAAAATTGTTTATAGGAATTATTATAATACTAGAACTAATCGTAAAGTATATACCATTGATTTTACTATCCGAAAAATAAGGTTTGAATTTAAGTTCTTAAATTAAATAAATAAACTTTTTTAAAAACTATATTTGAGTCGTTTGGGTATCAAATATTTTTGTTTGTTTTTGACACATTCTAAATATTATAACTTATTTGCATATTAATTTTAATTTCAGCTCTTACAAATATTGAAATAAATTAAATAATCATCAAGTGTACACTTTTAATTTGATTTATTTGCAATTTTGGTTCATGAAAGTTCTAAAATCAATTAAACAATCGTTAAATACTTGAAAAAATTTATAATTTTTTTAGCAACATAACGTTTTTCAAAGTACATATAAATAAAATTGTGTATATTCTTACAGATATATATTGTCCCTGTCTTTTATCTTGTACAAATAAAAATGAAAATTCTTCTTATTCGTACTTTCTTAATTATGGTATCATACGATATTTTAGGACAAAAGATTTTAAAAAATAACTATTTCCATAAAAATAAATTTTTTTTTCATTTCGCATTTCGGTTTTCGGAAAAAAAATAATGCAAGAGTGTTTTCTTTTCTTAAAAATGAATGATAATGTTATTAAATTAGAGTGCAACTTAACTAGAAAAAGTTGTGAAATTTTAAAAAACATTAATGTTTGCGCCCAAAGTGATAAATATTTCTTTTGGCCGGTACATGATGAATACTGTTTTGAAATTTATAAAACCTATTGATCATATTTGTTTGCTATGTTTTTAAGTTTATGGTTCGAAATATAACAAACAAAACTGAGCAATAAGTTTTATAAATTATCAAATAGAATGTTGGGTGCCGGCAAAATTTGAAATGATTTTCATGGATAATTGATCGTGATTGATTTTAGGGAAATGTAGATAATATGAATAAGATGTATTTATATTTTATAATTTTTATTTAACACTACAGCATAGAATGATTGGTCTAATGTTGGAAAAGAAAAAGGAATCCGTCTAAATTAAATGAAGTAGAGATGAAATGTATTCAAAAAGTTTTTATCCGGTTTGTATTGTTTCAATGAAAAAAATTTTTCAATTATTATATTAAATTTTATAAATAAATCTTTCTTATATTTTTAGAACAATATAAAAAATGATTTATTGCAAAAAAGATATGGTTAATTAGGTAATAAATTACATAATATATATATTACATATGCACGGAAAAAAGTTTTCACCGGTAAAACTAATGCTAAATTCGATTAGATGTTTAAATTCCAATGCTAGTGTGTTCTAAAGTAATGAATGGCATTAATTTTTTTCGCTCTATTGACAGCACAAATAAAATTCATACCAGTGTAGTATTTTTTAGTGCTATAAATATTTATTTTCGATAACTGACGCGTGAATTTACAGTGCCACCTTTGGCACGGTTTTTTCGGGTGCCAAGCACGTTAAATAACAGCGCTGGTGTATATTTGTGTATACGAATTTTCGATTGTAGCAGTGTGCACGATTGTGAAGTTTTACACAAAAGTTTTTCTATTTATTGCATAGGAAATAAGGGCCAAATGGATAATTTTATACGAAAAATATTAAATGAGTGGAATCTCACTGAATTAACAAATCTTTTCAAGTGTAAGTATAAATTACCATAAATAAATGATACTTTATTTTCGTTGATATATATACATAAAAAGTTTCTAACCTAAAAATATTAGGCTACTGGAATTTATTATTAAAAAAACCGTGCTAGTCGTTAGAGTTTCTCTGCTGATGCGCAGAACTTAAATTTTGATGTTGGCACTGGAAAAAACCGTGCTAGTCATTGAAAATCAATGTGCTGGACCTTAGAAGGTAAAATAGTAAAACTAGCATTGATTAAAATGATACTGTCATGGTTTTTTTCATTATAAATCACGCAATTTTAACCTTCTATTATCTAGCACTAGTTTTTAAGGTGAAAACTTTTTTCTGTGTGTGTAAATCACATACATGGCAAGAAGTATTGTAGTTTATTTTATGAAAATATAACATTTGAAACATAACGCCTCATTTAAATAATCAGTTTTTCTATTTTTAAGAAAAATGTCGCATTTGTTTTTTAATTGTTCGATAAACATTCTTGAGTTGATCATAAATAATTAAAAACGAAATTAAAAGTATTTAATATAATTTCCTATCATGCGAGACCAAATTATATATAAAGATCTAATGACGAGACTCTAGCGCGTCTACATAATAGCATTTCCGAACGCGTCGAGTACGGAACAAATAGAAAACCATTCATGGAACACAATGTGGCCGGTGAGCAAGACTAAGTCAGTATATCATGCGATGAGACTAGAGGGAGATTTAGGTTTGTTAATACCCAGTTCTTCGCATGAGTCGGAATAGGTTTTGTGACTGGCGGGGGTATTAATATGCACCGTATGAGACTTGCACAAGACACAAGTTGGTTTACTTAAGTCCTTTATTTTATCATTCTCAAAACAAACGATATGTAAAACTTATTTTGGCTGTGCATTATACAATTTCCATACTAAAAGTCGATAGACTTTATATTGATATTTTTTAGGACTATGCGACGCCAATATTTTTTTCCGTGTAAGGAAGTGCCAGTTACTGTTTTTTCATATAAAATTTGTAAAAATAATTTTTTTTGAGTCCATAAATAATATTTGAATGCATAATCAAATAATATATAGTATTATTTAATATTTTAAAAAATACGTCTCACAGAAAAAGTCTAAAAATATTTAACATTGGTTATTTGAAATTGAACTGTTCTAAAATCTTGATAAATTTAGTAAAATCGCGATCACGTATGCATCCTAAATTTGACAATATTATCTGTTTTTATTTTTTTTTATGTAAAATAAGATCATTATTAACCTTGAGACCGCCGGGACTTTGAAAAAATCAAAAGTCGATTTTCCCTATAAAAAAGTGTTCTGAGGCCTACTAGGTAGAACCCTATCAAGGGTGCACGAAGAGACCGGAGTATCATAAAAACACCTACTTAGTGTAGTACGGTAAATTTCTATACTCAGTCACCAGAAAGACACGGGGTATGCTGATTTAAACATATACTAGTAGTGATATTTAAGCTACTCACATTAGTACTAATTTTTATACACCCAAGCTCGGGATTTTACCAGACTAGTACTAGAAATTCAGATACTACTATAAGTACTTTTATTTTTATGACTATGTGCACTCGGCGGAAAGGATATTTTTCCGAATGTTGACCTCAATTGGCAACATCGCATATTTTACCACAGACATAAGACAATTCTAAATTATGGAACTAATTTTTCATCATCGTTACTTATTACTTAATCACATAACTAAACAAGCAATTATTTCCTTTTTTCTTTATCTGAATTATAATTTTATAAAATAAAATTTTTATTTCTCAGTTCAATAATCATATAGAATCTAATATATTTAATTTAAATTATATTTGTAATAAAATTTTACTTATCATTATATATATATATATATATATACATATCTATATTATATAGTTGTAAGGAAAATTTCTACGACTAAGGTCCTCCCCTTCTCTTTTTTTCCTCGTCCTCTTACCTAATTTCGATCCTCTTTTTTTCCCTTTTTTTTACATTATTTTACGTTATTTGTTTATCTTCCTTTTCTTTTCCTTTTCCCTTCCTCCCCTCTTCTTTTTCTCTTCTTTTGAGTTTCCTCATGCCTTCATTTTCTCTTCCCTCTCTCTTCCTCAAAAAATCCATCACTTTTTTCCGTTATTTTTACGTTGTTTTAGGTCATTTTTACTCCTTCTCAGGTAAATCCTCAAATTTTATCTTTTTTTGTGTTATTTTACGTTATTTTACGTTTTTGTTGCTCTTTCTTAGCTGCTCCTTAGCTCATCCTCTTTGATCCTCAATTTCATTCAAATCCCATCATTTAAAAAGCTTCTTGCTAATTTTTATTGTTTGCACCTACTGCTTTTACTTCAAATATATAGAACAAACATATTAAGTTAATAATTTTTATGATAGATTTTATAAAATGTACAATTATTGTTTAAAAGAATAAATTACATCGAACATGGTAAAATGTAAATTTCGCAAGCCCCCTGCGCGCAAGCGCGCCAATCTCCACTACTAAGTAAAACTGTAAAACATATTAATACATTAAAATTATTTGAAATTTAAAATGTTCTTTTAACATTATAATTTTTATATTTTAAATTAGATCAATGTTTTTTAATATTTTGATTATTACTTTGAATTATTTCATAATGGGTATCTAATGAATCAAGTGTACCACTTGTAACGAGGATAAAAAATTACTCGTATACTATGATATAGTATACGCATATATCCATCTTCGTTGTGAGTCGCACAGCACAACGTAGATTTTTATGCTTCATGTGCGAGTATAAGAGTGAGACGAAGAGAGTCTGTGCTAATTTTTTTTGTTTACACCTACCGCTTTTACTTTAAATATATAGAACAAACATATCAAGTTAATAATTTTTATGATAAATTTTATAAAATGTACAATTATTGCTTAAAAGAATAAATGACATCAAACATGGTAAAATGGAAATTCCGCAAGCCCCCTGTGCGCAATCGCGCCAACCTCAACTACTAATTATTTTGTTGAAGATTTTAATGAAAATAAAGAAAATAATGCTTTATTTGAACTTAATAATATTTTTATTAATGAATATATGTCTTGTAAAGATTTTGGTTTACCTGAACCAAAAATAAATTTAATTACTTTGAACAATAATCATCATGATGAAATAGAAAGCAAAAAAAATTTTAAATTAATGTATAATAAATTAAACGATAAACAAAAATTAATTTTTGAAATTTTAACTGAAAAAGATAATAAGAAAATATATTTTATTGATGGTCCTGGAGGAACAGGAAAAACTTTTTCATATAAGACTTTTATATTTTATTTTATATCAATTAATGAAAAAATTTTGTCTATGGCTTGGACTGGTATTGCATCTACTTTGTTATCTAAAGGAATGACAAGTCATAAGACTTTTAGATTACCTTTAAATTTAAATACGATTGAAAATGCATTTTTAGAATTACAATCAGATAAAAAAAAATTAAGAGAAGCTGATATAATAATATGGGATGAAGCATCAATGATTCCAAAAAAAGCATTAGAAATAGTTAATAATACATTAAAAGATGTTTGTAATGGTAATTTTCTTTTTGGTGGAAAATTAATTATTTTAGGTGGTGATTTTCGTCAAATTTTACCAGTTGTTAAACATGGAAATAGAAATTTAATTATAGAAGAAACAATAAAAAGTTCATATTTATGGCAATTTTTTAGTATATTAAAATTAATAAAAAGTATCCGATCTAAAAATAAAAAATTTGCTTCATTTCCATTACAAATTGGTGATGGCAAAATAAACCCTTTCATAATTCCAAACAAATTACAAACTAACGATATTTGTTCTAAAATTTATTCAAATATTATTAAAAACTGTTGCGAAGAAAAAATTATACTAGCTCCTCATAATGAAGATATTAATAATTTAAATAAAAAAGTATTAAATTTATTAAATGGAAAAACTGAAACATATTATAGTATTGATTACGCTACGCATAAAGGTGTTGATCAAACTGATGATAACATTTATTTGAATTACCAAATAGAATTTTTAAATAAAATTAAAGAAGGTTTACCACCTCATAAATTAATTTAAAAGTTAATGCTATAGTAATATTGTTAAGAAATTCAAGTATATCGGAAGGATTATGTAATGGTACACGATTGAAAATTATAAATTTATGTAAACATAATATTGAAGCTGAAATAATAACAGGCGATAAAAGTAGAAATAAAGTTTTTATTCTAAAAATTACTCTAAATACAGGAAATAATTCTTCATTACCATTTATTCTTTACAGAAAACAATTTCGAATTATATTAGCATTTGCAATAACTATAAATAAATCGCAAGGTCAAAGTTTCAATAATGTAGGCTTATTTATAAGAAGACCATTGTTTTCACATGGTCAATTATACGTTGCTTTGTCAAGATGTAAAACTTTTAATAATATTTATATTAAAAATAATTTAGATGATACATCAAAAATAGATAACATTGTTTGGACGGAAATTTTCAATAAATAATTTATTTAAATTTTTACCATTTTTATTAATTTATTTCATTTCATTTTAACGATTAATTGATTTTTAAATTTCATTTTGTTGTGTAAATTTGATTCACTTAAAGGGTATTTTATTTTTATTTTACTAAAATTAAAGATTTTTTTCTTTTGTAAAACTTGTTTTAAATTAAATTGAAAGCTAAAACAGTTTCTGCATAGCTGTCAGAAAGTAATTAGTCGAAAATATCGGAGTGGTAGCTGTTTCGTGAGCCGCGCCATTCATGATGCGATTTTTGTCGACAAAAGCTAACAAATTTTTCACTGTGAAGATAAGTGCGTGCGTAGGGCAAGCGATCAGCAAAAGCCACTTCAGTGTCGGGTAGGCAGCTAAGTAAAGAGTAAGTAGACTCTTTCTCTTTCTCTCTCTTCCACATTAGAAAATTGCATCAATTACTTTTTAGGTGGACCCCTAAAAAGTCATTGATGTAAATTATTAAATGTGTTATGCTTATTATATTTTATTTTTTTAAATATAATAGAAACAGAATAAAATTAAACTTAAATAAAATTATAAATCCCCATGTATAAAATATAATTAAAATGTTTCCCAAGTTTTTTATAAAATTATTATTTAATGAAAATTAATGTTTAAACTTAATATTAATAGGGAAAATGGATGTATTTCAATGCCCGTTTTGCAAAAATTCTTATTTTTACACAGGGCACGTACAGTAGGTATTTTACTCCCTCCTAGCGAAAAGTAAGGTACCCACTGTACGCTGCCTGTGTAAAAAAATCGTATATTCTCCACGGGAGTAAATGAAAAATCCCTTAAATCGTATGTTTGTCACCCTCGCCTTCGGCTCGGGTGACATTTAACATATGATTTAAGACATTTTTCGTTTTTACTCCCTAGGTGAATAATATACTATTCTACATCTGAATTTTTAAAAATACATATAAATAGAATTCATATTAAAACTATAAGTTATAGAACATGTGGCTTATTTACTAAAATTAAAAATATTAGAAGACATGAAAGAACTCACGAACAAAAAAAGGAATTAGATAGATAGATAGATAGATAGATATTCATTTATTTTGTAGTAAGATACAAAAAAGGCTTGTAAAACACATAATATATCACATAAAGCTTATTACTAATATAAATAAAAATATTGCACTTACAGTTGATATGACAGTAATTCAAACTTAAAAATAATAATACTGAATACTTAAGTCAACAATTTAAAAGTGATATCACAGATTAATAATAGTAAAATAATACACGCAACAGAAATAATATAAATTCAAAACAGGCGGTCAATATCTATCAGTCATAATTTCATTAAAGTAAACTATACATTACGAAGTCAAATCAATAAAACAAATACAATACAATAAAAGTAAAATAATACTAAAATAGAATAATACATTAAAATAATTTAACTTCGTTAAAAAATAAAATAAAATTTAATACAATAAAAACCAGCAAAGCGTTTGATATAATGATAAACGCAGTCAATTTCATAAAAAGTACATTCACTCGAAAACCATCCAACTAGCATTCATACAATAAATACAGACATACCTTAAACCTATATACGGGACTACACAAAAATAAATTAACAATAAATTCTATTTTTTAAATATTAATCGAGGTCGATCAAATACCTCCTTACTGCGGTCTTAAACCTACACAGAGAAAAAAAAACCGTTGCGTTTACTGTGCTCAGTTTAGTAACCTTCAGAGGGCGCTTCTTCAGTTACAGCTACTCAAGATTTCAGTTAATTTAACTTAAATAGGTTCTACTGAACTGTCACTTCAGTTGGGACAACATAATTACTTAGGTTAGATTTACTGAACTCCTTCTTACTGATGTACTTAGGTTAAATTTACTGAAGTCTTCAGTAAGCGCAACTGTTTTTTTTCTCCGTGTACTGAGAGATGGTAGATGTTTAATCTCAGCAGGTAGGGAATTCCAGAAATGCGCACCTTGAACTTAAAAGGAATTTCTGACAGTCTCAGTGCGCATATAGGGCACCGCCAAATCCTTAATCTCTGCCCTAGTAGCCGCCCTAGGTACACATCTAGTGAAGAGACCCACTAGATGCTCCAGTGAATTCATGCGCACGATTTTGTACATAAGTACAGCCAAAAAATACTGTCTCCTCGAGTCAGTACGCAGCCAACCTAGTGCAACTCTATAAGGAGAGACGTGATCGCTCATTCTCACACCCATCACGTATCTCACACATGCATTCTGCAGTCTTTGTATCCATCTTCTCAACTCCTGAGAAGCATCGAGCAGAACCACTGAGCAGTAATCGAGATGTGGGAACAGTAGAGCGGTTGCGAGCTGTTTACGCAACACCTCCGTGGTGTACTGACGGAAAAACCGTAGAGCATACAGTACTCTATTAAACTTCTTAATAATCATATCAACGTGTGGTTCCGAACAAAGTTTGGACTCAAGCACAACACAAAGACTTACTACGGAGCCACAGAAAGGTATGCCGACGCCTCCCCCAAGGTCGATCGTCCTGGTCTCTCCAGCATAATGAGTTAACAAAACGACTACTACCGAAGACGATCGCCTTAGTTTTATTAGCATTTAAAGTGAGAGAAGCGTCCGCAGCCCACTCCGACACTGCTTTTGCCGCTCTCTGCAGGATAATAATATCCTCGTCCACATTCTCGCGGGGAACTTGCGTATAAATTTGCAGATCATCAGCATACAGTAGGTGCTCAACACTACCAGAGTCAAGAGCGTCACGTATGTCATTAATGTAAAGGCAAAACAACAGAGGCCCCAGCACCGAACCCTGTGGAACCCCTAAGTTGGTAGTTGACCAACTTGATTCCTCCTTTAATTGTGTAGAAACCATTTGTTCCATCCCTGAAATGTAGGAGCTGATCCACTTGAGTGCGGCCCCGGAGAACCCCATCGATCTAAGCTTCGAAAGTAGCCTCGAAGGTAAGATCGTGTCGAATGCTTTACTAAAGTCAAAAAGCAGAAGCAATGTTACTAATTTCTTGTCTAGACCCCTTCTCATATCGTCTGTTAGCTTAATTACAGCTGTCTGCGTCGAGTGATGTTTTCTAAAACCAGTCTGCATAGGATCAAGTATTTTATTTGTCATAATATACTTCGCAATTGGTCATGGGCGATCTTCTCAAGGACCTTTGAAAGAAAACACAAAATAGCTATAGGCCTAAAATCTTTAGGTGACTTAGGTGCAGAGCACTTTTTCAACGGCAAGATACGTGCCCGCTTCCAAAGGCAAGGAAAGATCCCCTGCGCAAAAAAGGAATTGAACAGAGCCACAAGATGTTCACCAATAAATAGCAAGGCTTTAAGTATTACACTTTGCGGAATGCCATCCTCGCTACGAGCCTGCGATGAAAAATGTAAAATTGCGAGAATGACATCGTTAATATTAACTTTTTTTAAAGTGAAACCATTTTTACTACAGTCAGCAAGAATTTTCTCGCATTCTTTCACATCATCGTGTGGCGAGACTGACACCCCAGCAAAGTGCTCATTAAGCTCATCAGGCGTAAATCCATTCAAGTCCCCTTGAGGTCCGGATAAGAGTCCCAGGTCTCTTAACTCCTTCCAGACATTACCACCTGCAAGAGCTTCGAACAGTCTGTTATGGTAATAAGTAGTTCTAGCTTGTTCAGTCTGTTCGTCCACTGTTTTCCGGAGTTGTAAAAATTCAGTGAGGTACTGATCCTCTTTTGTCCTTTTGTATCTGCGATACGTGGCGTCTCTTTTGCGCCGCAGCTGTGACAATTCTCCATCAATCCATGGAGATCTATTTTTCGAAAATTTTAACATACGTTCAGGTGCTAAATCCACTATTGCAGTGGTAAGATTGTCACAAATGCAGCTAAGTGCAGTCACTGGGCCAACTGTATCAACCGTAAATGGCGTCCAATCATAGCCGGCCAACTTCGATAACAATAAATTTGGACAAATTTTTTTATAATTTCTATACCTAATATGTTTATGGTCCGCAATGCAAGCATTATAAGCAATACGCACATCAATTAAATTGTGCCGACTTTGAAAATTTGCTGGTAAGTTACGTGCGTCAAGTACAGTATCGTTCTCGTCAACAAGAATCAGGTCAATTCATGTGTGAGAAATCTGTGTGTGATGTGTCGCACCGTGCTGGACCAACTGAAACGAAAGCTCTGCTATCAGCTTACTAAGAAACTTGGCGTCACTGCTTTCTCGTAGGAGATCGGCATTCAGATCTCCCATTATAATTTTATGTGAGAAATCAGGAGTAAGTTTTCTCAAAGAATCTAATAAATCACTATCTTTGGTAAATGAAATTGCTGGAGGACGATAAATGACAGATACCAACACAGGTTCAGAGCTGCTAGCCTGAAGAGAGCAAAAAATAAATTCTGGTACCTCCGGCTTACCACTGCTTTCATTCGTTGTGGTATTTGAACATGATAATATGTTACATTTTAAATTCTCTTTAACGAAGAGGGCAACTCCTCCACCATGAAGATTTCTGTCCTGTCTAAAAACTTTGTACCCCTTGATCCGAATGACGTCATCCGAGACAGTCGGACCCAGCCAGGTCTCAGCCACACCAAATAAATCGTAAGAAGAGACACACAAGAGTTCACGAACCTGCTCAACATGAGCCCTCAAGGAGGTCACATTAAGAAAGCCCGCCCACAGTTCACCCCTTTTCCCTAAACGACCCCTCAAGAAGTCCTGGCCTAGTCATTGGGGAGGGCCTTTTTCAGAAGATGCATTACTCTTTTTAGTATCGTCAACATTACAATTTTTTGTGGCTACCGGAATTGTGTATTTATTGTAAAAAAAATTTTAGTACGAAATCTAAAAGGAAACAAAAATTTACATGCTTTATTTGTAATAAAAAATTTTCAAGAAATGATCATTTCAAAAGGCATATAAAAAATCACGTAAATAATATTTTACTTAAAAATTCATAATTATAAAATTATTTTTTATAACAATAAAATATTTATTTGCAGTAAAAAAAAATTTGGTTCATAAATTGAAAATTATGATCAGTTTATATAATATAAAAACATTAAAAAAGGTATTATATTTTTTATAATATAAATTTATATTAAAAAATTTTTTTTATTATATTTTTAAAAATTTAAATTTAATATTTTCAATTTTTAAATGTTATTCACTATTAACTGCAAATATAAATATTTAAAAAATAATTTATTTTTATACAAAATATATGTATGAATTATGTATATATAATTAATATTACATATAAAAATTCCAAGAAGTATTTTCCAGAAATATTATTTTTTATTTATAGAAGTAAGTAAAAAATTATATAAAATTTTATAAACAATTATATTAAATAATTTTACAATATTTACAAAAATTAGAATAAAAAAATGAAAAAAATTCTAAGTATATTGACAAAAAAAAGGATAATACAGGAAAATTTTTTAAATTTCTGTTTTCAAAATTTTTAGTCATAATAAAAACAGATACAATTTTTTTAATATTCTAAATTTACGAATTAAAAAAATTTTTGAATTTCTAAATACTGTTTAATAGTAAGTATAAGTAATATTTTTTTGTATATTTAAATATATTAAATTTAATATACATATTATTTTTAATATTTTATATTTCAGCGAACATATTTAAAAGATGTTATTTATTAAAAAAAAACATTTTTTTAAATGTGAGTGGAAATAGGCCTCCTGGGGAAACCACTAAAAAAACGCGCCTACATATATACCTCGGTATTTAAAAATACTAGGTGGTGTGGAAAATATAGAAATATATTTATAATACAAACTTTATAAATTTAATAATTAAGGTGAAAAAACAAAAATTTATCAATGCTATGGACATTCATAAGATATAAGTATTTATGAAAGTTGGTTCTATATAAACAATAAAAACTTTTATTATATAACATCATATAAATAAGGAAAACAAAAATGGGTTCGTAATAAATATTTAAATATATTTTTGAGTATAACTTAATATATTTTAATAATTATATTTTTTACAGTTGATAAAAATAAAAAATAAAGATAATGTAACTTAAATAACAAATAGGGGGTTGGCGAGCGGAGCGAGCAGGGGGGTACCTCCCCTAGTATATATATATATATATATATATATATATATGCATAAATAACCTATGTGGAAAAAAAAACAATTATGATGCGAAACTCAATGCATGATTTGAAGTTTTCTAACGTCTGTGGTAAAATATTACTTAACGGCAGGCTGGAGTAGAACCTGATACCGACCGAGTAACAATTGAGTTTTTTGTTATTCACTCAAGTATTTATCGGTGTATCTTCAAATTGAAGGTTGAGCGCAATAGATATTATTATGAACATCTATGCACGAGAAAAAAAATTCTACCGCTTTGTTTTTAAGAAAAGTAAGGAACGCCAGGGTAAAAGTTTACGTTTATAATATTTTCACGTTACTTACTTTTCTCAAAAACAAAGCGATAGATTTTTTTCTTCTTGAGCATAAATATTTGTAATAATAATATCTATTGCGCTTAACCTTCAATTTGCAGATACACCGTTTAATACTTGAGTAAATAACAAAAATCTCAATTAGACAAAAACAGCGAATCTGGCCTGCTCTTAATTAAAAATTCTTTAACTTGTATAATGTTTCTAATACTCATATTGAATTTGCCATCTTGAATTTGAAAAATCTGATAGTAAATTTTTTATCAACGATCCAGAAAAACTTTGATATAAATATTAGTGTGAAATTAAAAAAATTTTTCAATTTCCGGTAACCATACCGCATTAATTATTTTTATTTAAAAAGTTCTAAATTAGAGCCAAGCAACGCAAGACATGTCAAAATATGATAAAAATATTGAAAACTTTTTATTCCGAGCGTAACATTAGATTGCTTATTTGAAAAATCTTTTATTGGATTCGTACACAAAAACATGAATTATATTCATTTTTCGTCATTTTTTATAAACAATTATAATGTTTTAAAATCATGTTATAAGCTTTATAACTAATGCCAGTGCCGGATTTAGATTTGTTGGACCCTGGGGCACAATTGATGTGGGGCCCTATGTAAGAAATTCAAAATTACGTAAATTTGCTGAAATATTTTAACTATGATAAAAAATCAGTATAAGGTGAAACATATTCTTACAAGGTACAAGTTATACATATAAATTTTTATATAGATATTCTCATTTTTAGTAATTTTTTAGTGTAGCATATGCTATTCTCAAAAGTTTTAATCTTTAAATTCAATAAGTAAAGAAAAAATCAGATATTTATTAAAGATTTTACGAACAAATCTCGAAGAAAAATTATTTTTAAAGAATCTCCTGATATAATGACTATTCTGTTTTTTTACAGAACTGAATCAAAACCAGAGAAGAAAAAAACTGACTTCGGAAAGTATATGTTTCGAGCACGAGACTGTCTGTTAGCTCATCATCAGTAAGATATAGACAGCTCTATCTTAAACACATTAGATGTTATAATCGAAATATACTAGTACCAAACGGTACATTTTAGTCAAGGAAATAGTTATACAGTCGACGATCTGAGTCCCGCCGCCTTCTCCTCCATCGACTAGCTCATGCGTTACCCCCACTCGCTGACTGAAAGAATTTGTTTCCAAACATTCTGAGTCCCGCCGCTGCTCTATGATTTATCTCTAGGATTTATTAATTTAATTTTTTGTTTAGAATACAATAAGCGTTTATTGAAATAAAAGGTAACAAAAAATAATGTAATATTGCATAATTCTCATTAATATTTCCTATATTAAAAGGGAGATGAGCTATAGAGCGCAGCCATATTGCTGAGCAAAAAATGTGATTGGTCGATAGTGGTCGCCATATTGCTTAGTTCAGCGATGCCGAAAGTGGCAGAGTTAGAGCGGGAAATTCAAAAATGTTTTTAAAAAAAGTATTAAAAAATAGTTTTTACAATTTTATAATTAATAAATAATTCTAGAAAACAAAGTGACTATAGCAAAATTAATTTTTTTTTCATTATTTACATTTTTTTTGAGTTTCAAAAATTTTTTGAAACTCAAAAAAATATAAATAATAAAAAAATTAATTTTGTTTTAGTGACTTTGTTTTTTAGAATTATTTATTAATTATCAAATTGTAAAAACTATTTTTTAAATACTTTTTTATAAAACATTTTTGAATTTCTCGCTCTAACTCTGCTACTTTCGGCATTGCTGGCTTAGTTGCTTAGCATTAGAAATTGTAATATAAAGTGGAGTACAATCTCTTAAAGTTCTTAGACTTAAGAGGCGGTCGGAACCATTTGCCGCTTGGTGGCGCTGCGGTCAGGTGAGAGAAAAATATAAAATATTTTTTATATAGCAATTTAAAATTTACTGAAACAATAATATACTTTTAATCTTGTCATTTCCTCTAGCCATATATATGTAGAATAATTATTAATATTAATTTTGTTTGAAAAGTCTAAAATATTGTTATAAAGCGAAAAATGCGGCGCGAGGTAGAGCCGACGTAAACATTAGCATACATCATTCTTTAGTATTGCTCTCTCTGTCGCACTAAGGGAAGGTGCACGCATGTTTATATTGGTCCTACGTTGCATCGCATTTTTCGCTTTATAACAATATTTTAGACTTTTCAAACAAGATAAGTATTAATAATTATTCTACATATAGATGGCTGGAGGAAATGACAACATTAAAAGTATATTGTCGTCTCAGAAAATTGTAAATAGCTGTATAAAAAATATTTAATAGATTTCTCTCACCTGACCGCAGCGCCACCCTATATGTAGCGGCGAATAGACCCGACCGCCTCTTAAGAAGGGGCCGAACTATCTGTCTTTGTCTAATAGCGTTTTTCATCATTTATGTAAACACTATCCGGTATAACAAGAAAAAAATAGCAGCCCCCGCTAGATATTAGTATAATTAGTAAATTTTGTAATAACAACAAAATTTTTTACCGCATAGTTTTTGTCTAATTAGAGACCTACTAGCAATCTAGAATATAACCTATCTTCTTTTGGTAGGTCTCTAATTATTCAAAAACTACGCAGTGAAAAAATTTGGCTATTATTACAAAATTTACTTATTATACTAATATCTAGCGGGGGCTGCTATTTTTTTCTTGTTATACCGGATAGTGTTTACATTAATGATGAAAAACGCTATTAGACAAAGACAGATAGTTCGGCCCCTTCTTAAGAGAAAGATGATACAGAGTACAATTTCTTAAAGTTCTTAGAAAATAGAAATTAGAGTACTTTTTTTTAAAGAATTAAATCAAAATAAGTTTAGATCAATTTGCTATTTGGACCAATTCATCTAAAAAGTTTTGTTTTATCAAACTGCCCAATGTTTTATCACAAGGATAGATTGATATAAAATTAATGAATTGAACAAAGATAGTACTATATTTTATCACTCTGAAGCAAGGGGTCTGAAAGAAAATAGAGTACAGTTCATTTGGAAAAATTTGTTATTATTAAAATCAACAAAAATATAAATTTAAAAATAAAAATGAAATGAAATAAGAGATTGATTGTGAAAAAGTAAGAATATTTAATATAAATATTTAAAAGTTCTATTGATTTTACTATATTTATACTAAAATAAATTTTTAATCCGCTACATCAGTTACCACTAATTTTGCAATTTGAATATCTGGTAAAAATTTATATATCATAGCAGCTAGAGAAAATTTTGTATGATATGTGCCTATTCCATTAACATGCATAAATGCATGGAATATGCTTCACTGATTTTTCCTTTATTAATCTGTTTTTAAAGGATATATGAACAATTTAGGATCAACTTTTAATGATAATAAATCTAATCTATGTGCAAGTACTTTATTTAGATTAATGGTTGTATAAAATGTTCAACTTTGTCGATAATCATCTATATTTTTTTCATTTAATAAAATAGTAAATATTAGAAGAATGTTATTAAGTGAAGTACTATAAATAGTTATGAAAAAAGTAAACATTTTATATATGAATATTATTCAAGATAAAGTACTTATACATAGATTATAATTATTATCATTAAAAACAAATTGTTGTCGATTGATTGAAACTTTACCATTTTCAGTGACAGTTATCGATGCTGCCAAAGTGTTCAAATAATTCAAATAAAATGTAAATTTTTAGTAGATACTTCAAGAGTATTGGTTAGAATGTAGATAATAGATTATTTAGATTAAAATTAGCAAACATAAATTTATTTCAGTTATTAATAAAAGATGGGTTATTTTAACTTTGGTCATATTATCATTTAATTAAATATATTTTTATAGAAGATAACAAATTTGAATTGGAATTTAGAATAAATGCAAGTTTTTTTTATGAATATAATAAAAAAATTTGAATTTATATAATAAAAAGGTTCTTCTGTCATATTCATCTATTAATACTTTTTAACATTTCATCTTATCTAATGGAATGTGTATAATTTTCAATTTTATTTTCATGGTATTATATATCAAATGTTTGAAATTATAATTATTTATCACGTATATTTGACCAAAAATGAAAATTTTCTGCAAAATCTCAATCACACAAGATCAACTAGAATTGTATGAAGAAAAAATTTCATAGAAATGCTAAAAAACCAGAAAAGTATAATAATCAAGTTGATCTTTGCTCTATTATAATTACTTTACAACATATGGTAAAAGTTGATATTAGAAATTGTATAACATCTAAGGAACATACATCAGCATTTAATAATAAATTTATTATTATTATAAAAATAAGTTTTGAATTTTAAAAATAAAAAAATTACATTTATTTAGATTATCTTTTTATTTAAATTTTTAAATCAAGTCCATTTTTTACTTTTGTACTTACATTTATTTTTTATTATAAACAATTTATTTAATAATATAATTTTTAAACACAAAATTAATTTTATATCAGTCAAGTTTATTTTTATTTTGTATTTTATTACAAAATTATATATTGAATATTAGAAAATTATTTTATTAAACATTATTACAAAATAATACTAAGATAATTATTTAACATCAAGATTTCTAAGTAATTACACATAATTAAAAATGTATGTTTTTTAAATTAAAATTATTGACTGAATTGTAATTATTTTCAAATGATTTGTAATATCCTTATATAAATTTATGCTTTTTTCGTTTTTATATACTTCTTTACTTCAATTTAAAAAAAAAAACATACATTAGAAGCTAATAGAATATGTATAAAATTTCCAATAAAAGAAATACACCCAAAGTATAAAAGTACACAGAGATAAAAAAATATTTTTAATGAAAGAAATTTGTATTTCTTTTTCCTAATTGAAAATTGACCTTTCCCGATTTTAACGATTGTTTTAAGTATACACGTGCGTTTTTTGTTATAATAGAGTAGAATGAAGAACTTTGTAAATTTCTCGAATGATAATAAGATTAAATTTTTCTCGAATATAGAGCCTTACAAATTCATCAGAGGCACTATTGCACTATAGGGGTAGGATAGGTAGGAATGAGGTAAATTCCAATTTTAATATTATGATTAAATTGTTTGAAATCTCTTATTATTCAATTAGATTACAGTAAATAGATTATGAAATTCTAATCAATCAAATTTTTATACCTATATTACAGTAGTGCCTTTGACGGAAGAATTATCCTGCGTTTTATATTTGTGTTACAAGGAACACGAACAAACTAAACATCAATGCTTGATCACAGCTTATATATTTTTCGAATATCAGTCAATAAATTTTTAAATTTAAATATTTTTTATATTTACATTGTTTTAATTCATTTATTTTTACCACAGCACTTAATCCCACACGCGCGGTACGCGCGTTAATGAACTTCTAGTACTATAAAAAATATAAAAATTAAATTTTTTTATTTATAGGTAACATGAATTTAAAAATTAAAGAATATATTATTTATTGATGAACTAAATACTCATTGTTATTATGAAAATGAAATGAAATAAGATTTATTTTATCTTTTATTTATAAAGCAATCACTTTAATTTTCAAATAAATAACATTTTAGTGATTGATTAATTATATCTAGTTTAATTTTCATATTTTTTTCAATAGATATAAATGAGAATTATGCAATATTGTATTATTTCTTTGTTACTTTTTATTTCAATAAACATTTGTTGTATCCTAAACAAAAAAATGAAATTAATAAACCCATTTTTACAAGTGAAAAAGTCGCATAGAGCAGCGGCGGGACTCAGAATGTTTGGAAACAAATTCTTTTAGTCAGCGAGTGGGGCTAATGCACGAGCGAGTCGATGGAGGAGAAGGCGGCGAGACTCAGATCGTCGACTGTATTTATCATTATAGATTGTAAATGTTGCTTGCAAGATGCGATACTTTCTCTAGTTGACAAGGCAACAATTAATAATTTTAAAATAATTTTTCTTCGAGATTTGTTCGAAAAACCAGTAAAATCTTTAATAAACATATAAAATAATTCACGAATAGTAGATTCAAAGTATTAAAAAAACAGATATATTTTGTGGGGGCCCTTGACTGGTGGAGGCCCTGGGGCCTGTGCCCCAAGTGCCCATAGGTAAATCCAGCACTGACTAATGCTGTATTGAGAAATGCAACTGCTGTAACAACTGATAATGTATCTGATAGGACTATGTACATTAATAATAATTTAATGGATCATGCAAATCTTGTTAATTTAGATTCTGAATCAAATAAAAAAAATCATGGGAAGTAGATCAAATCGTTTTAAAACGATTAATTAATAAGGAATATAAAAAGTATTATTCAAAAAGTAAATATTTTGTTTCTTTGATTCAATCGACCTAAAATTTTTTAACATAATATTTTTTAGATGATTTATATATTTTTTTATAATAGTAATTTTTTAATTTTCTTATATTTTAGTACAAAAGAATAAATTACTGTATAAACAGTTAGTCGCAGATAATCGAGAATATAATTCTTTTACGGGCCGATTAGCTTTACTTCAATATGCAGATGATCAAGACATTACATTATTTAGAAAATGAATTAGTGATATTATAATTAAAAATGAATTAACAATGTCACTGAAGTCTATTTTCCCACTATCGTAAGGCTTTTTCGAAATGAAATATATACAAATAAATGTTTACACTATAAATTATGATTTGTTGATTTGTTGTTGTTTGAAAATATTCATACTTTTTACAAATGCGCACAAAAAAATAAAAGAGTTTAGAACTTATAAGCTGGTAGTCTGGTAGTTTCATTTGGTCTAAAACGACGATCATTCGGCCTGCTTTCTCACGTTCTATTTTACTCAATGAACAGAGATATTTTTATAAGTCGCAATGAAAACATAAATAAAATTTTATATAAAAAAATATTTTAATCGCTTAAAAATGTCTATAAATTTACGTTGGATTTCTAAAATTCTCATTGGAATTCCATTATGAATTTCCAATTGGAATTGATTGGAATTCCAACATGGATTTCCAACAAAATCCAATTGGAATTTCCAAATGGAAATTCAACAATTTCAACAAAATGCGTTAAAATTGTTTTGGAAATACGTGGCTTTTCAGTTCCTAATCAGTGTTAAATCAGTACTGAATTCGTAAAAAACAATTCGTACGAATTATGTTAAGGAGATGTAAAATTGACACTACACCCTTACTCATAAATATTGATTATCTTTTCATTTTATGGCTAAATTGTCAGTAAAGAAATGCATGAGCTTGTAGAATGTAACATGAAGATTATTCAGTTAAATTTTTTAATGAATTCATTCATTAGTTATTGAGAATTTTGGATTCTAATATTATTTATAAAAATTTTTTGATTTTGTACCAGAAATCCAAATATCTTAAAAACTAATGAATAAATTCATTTGAAAACTTAATTGAATAATCATTATGGTACGTATTACAAGCTAATGCATTTCTTTTCTGGAAATTCAGCATTAAAATGGAAAGGTAGTTAATATTTATGGGTACGGGTGTAGTATCCGTCTTACATCTCCTTAAAATTGTGTACTGATTACGTCCTGATTTCGTACTGAGTCGATTCTGCCATTTCGTATAAGAATATTCTTTTTCGAATTCAGTACTGATTTAACACTGATTAGGAACTGAAAAGCCACGTATTTCCAAAACAATTCGTATGAATTTTGTTAAAATTGTGTACTGATTACGTACTGATTTCGCACAGAGTCGATTCTCTCATTTCGTATACGAATATTATTTCCCAAATTCAGTACTGATTTGGCACTGATTAGGAACTGAAAGGTCACGTATTTCGAAAATAATTTGTACGAATTTTGTTAAAATTGTGTACTGATTACGTACTGATTTAGTACTGAGTTGATTCTTTCATTTCGTATACGAATATTTTTTCCCGAATTCAGTACTGATCTCACACTGATTTAATATTGATTAGGCACGAATTTTGTACATTATTTGTGTTGCGTTATGGAACCATTTTCAGGACATGCGCAGTACTGATTTTGTGTAAATTTTATGTTGATTTTACACCGATTCAATGTTAACCAAGTCCTGATTTCAATGTGAAATCAGTACTGAATCAGTACGAACTTTTTTAACAGGGCGATACATTAAAATAGTGTACACGCTGCATAAGCTTACTACTATAAACAGTAGTACCTGCGCCTGCTCACGACGCAACGCGCACACAGTTTTAACGTACCGGTAACATGAATAAAGAAGTCTATATTATATAACTTAAGAGGAGGTCACGTATCTCCATCTTTTTCTAATCGAAGAAGTAAGTTTTTGCAAAAACTAATGACTTTATCGAAAAATGAAGAGAAAGCCCCATCGCGAATTAAAAAAAGCTATTTTTTCTTTGATGAAAAAGAATTAATTTTATTGCTTCGTTCTCAAGAAAACTTTGAAAAACCAAATTGTCCAACCTAACCTCTATGTTTTAAGTTTTTCAAGGTTTTCTTGAAAACGAAACGAGAAAATCAATTGTTTCTTATTTAAAAAAATATAGCTTTTTTTAATACGCGATGGGGCTTTCTCTTTATTTTTCGCTAAAATTATTAGTTTTCGTGAAAAAATCAGTTCGTCGATTAGAAAAGGACAGAAAAAGTCGACCTGCTCTTAGGCTCGCGTTACTACCGTCACTTTTCGATAGACTGATCTACTCTCTTTGTAAAGAGAATTTTTATAATCTTTTCGGCTTTTGAGTAACAGTACTCCATTATTTATAAGTTGGAATCACTGATATAAAAATTTTAATTTAACAAATAATATTTTATCTGATTTTATACATATTTTTTTTTAAAGAAATGTATAAAAGTGGCCCTCATTGTTTTAATAAGCTAAAAGTCGGTTATGCTAGAAAAAATCAACAGAGAAATCAATTGAGAAATAGAGCTAAAATCTTTTCTAGTATCTCATTTGATTTCTTATATGATTTATCGCCTAATTTCTCAGTTAATTTTTTCTAGCAGGGCACACCCTATTAGAAATAATCATGTGATTTTTTTATGTGAAATTTTCACCTAAAATTTTTATATAATTTTTGTTTCATTTTGTCACATGATTTTTCTAGGTGATTTTTTCAAGTGACTTTTTAGCTAATTTTTTAAGATGTTTTTTATTGACTTTTTAAATTTATCTTGAATTTTAAAATTATTATAAAATATAAAATTCTATATAAAGTTTTTCAAAAATTAGAAAATAAAGAATATGATATTCTGTTTCAAATATTTAATTTGTACTTTAAATAAATTTATTATTTAAAACTATTATTACTATTATATTATTTATCTTAAACCATTATTTATTTACCATTTCCTAAAATTATTATGAAACATTACCTAAAAAGAAATGCAAACATTTTAAACAAGTCACGTGAAAAATTACCTAAAAACATCATTTGGAAATATCATCTAAAAAATCATGAGACAAAATAAAATAAAAATCATATGAAAATTTTCAGTGAAAATTTCAAATAAAAAATCAGGCACACACAACGCGTAAAATCAGACGTAGATTCTAATGGGTTTGGTCTTTTCGAATATATATATAGACATTTATTTATATTTAAAATCAACATTGAAGATTTTATTTTCACTATCAGATTACCTTTTGAAATTATTTTATGATGTATAAAAATTTAAAAAAAGCAGTATAAAGAAATGAATATTCTCTATCATAGGTCAATATATCAACCAGCCCAAAATTAAAAAAATTTATAGATTAATAAAATTATTATACATACAGCTTCTGTATGAATTGGATGAACTGCAAACAACATAGCAGCAAGAAATGCTGTTTGTGGTTCTTTCCAATCCAAAAAGATTTGGAATATAAATAATATTATGTTACTGACAATCATGTGTAATATTATATTCATCGCATGAAAATCTGCTGGATCTAAATATCCTTTAAACCAATAATGAAACCTAAAATGTAAAATATAAATAATTAATTTTTTTCAACTTTCAAATAATCATTAATATACATTTGTAAATAGTTCACCAAAGAATTAAAAATGCCAATACCTAAAAGTTAAAACAGTCAATGGTCTATATGATTTGTGGCTTGATTCATGAGATAAAGGAATTCCCCAAAAATCATTTTTAAAAATTTGTAAAAGTGGTGTTTCTTGAGCATCTTTATTATTAATAATTGCTTCAGAATCATCAAACACAAATGTCCCATTATAAGAATTTAAAAAACATAAAGATATTGAAGTAATCAACACAGCTGAAGAACACAAATTGACTACTGTAACATTAAAATTTACAAATTAATTACAAAATATTGTGGTTTTAAAAAATTAATTTTTATATCAAATTACCTGACAATGCTAGCTTAGATTGAAAACAAATAAGTTTAAACATTTTTAAAAAGATTTCTTTCGATAAAAGCTTACTTTATATTATTTGAAATTAAATATATTAAAATTTTTTTTTGACTTATATTTGGTTATTTTAGAATTAACTAAGCCCAATTTACAATTCTTAGTTTTAGTACTCTTTTACAATTATTATGTACTCAAGTACAATTATAATTTTAATTACAGGAAATAAGACACATTGTGCTAAATCTTGTTGTTTATTATAAATCTAGTTTATATACTTCAAAATATTATCTGAGAATAACTTTTAAATCACCTTCAACATTTGAAATAATTTATTAAAAGTAAATTTACAAGAAAAATGTATGGATATTAAATTCTATATATTCTTCAAAGAATTTTTTCTTCGACTAAGAAAATACATAGAAACAATATCTCATTATATAGTATAATGATACATAAAGATTAATTTATTAACATTTTTATACATAAAATTATGAAATAAGATGTTTTTGTACTACAAAATTTCAGACCAAAATATGCAGTAGAACATTTTTGACAGCGGTTTAAAAAGGTGGTACTCTGGCAGTACCACTGTGACTCAAAGGGTTAAGGTGTTTTTAATAAATAGAGTTTCAAAATGTTGGTCAATAAGTCATAAAATAATAAAAATTGGAGTAAAAGCTAGCATGAGATTCAACATCAAAGTACGTTTAACGTCTAATCTCAACACCTATTTTATTTTGTCACACTTTAGTAAGAATGAAGTTATTCTTTTGAAAATTCTACACATTTCATATTTTGTTTTATATTTGAAGATATTGTGATTCAAACTATATAGTCAATAACTTTTGAAGAATTAAAAATTAGAACTAACGAAAGAATATTTTTATAATCTCATATATTATCGTATGTATGTCAAAATATTCTAGTGTTACTAATACCCTCACATTTTTCTTGTTAAATAATAAATATTTTTCATCAAGTATAAAACTATTTTTTAAATTGGCTTTTAATTTTTCCTTTATTTAAGTTTGAATTTATCGAAGTAACTCACATTAGGACCATTACACACTAAAAAAGAACAGGAAACAGATATAAGAATAAGGGTGAAATCAGATGGAGCGAAAAATAGGCGACGGAACGTCACAGAACCTCAATTCCGCATCTTTGTATTCCGCAACCGGAGTAAAGACGACGTAATAGACGACATCAATTTTTATTTTCTTTAAAAAAATTATTAGTGCTTCAATAACCTCACGTAATATTTTTAATTTGCTTTCCACAGCTGTACTTTTAATTTCAATCAAACTTTTAAATTCTATTTTGGTTAACTATTTGTTTAAACAATTTCAAAAAGTCTGTGACGCTTCTATTATCCCGTCAAATTTGTTTCCCTATATTCACATGGAGCGGAATAGAAGTTCTGTGACGTTGATTAGCAATTTTGTAATTAAAAAATAATGATGTTAATTGAAATATTTGGTTATAATAACAAACTATATTTTATTTTTATAAAAAAAGAATCTCATTACAATAACAATAGGTAATTATTTCCAACTTTTTTAACATTTTTGTTGTTAATTTAAAATTCGCGGATACATTTGTATGCTATTTTTTACAATTTTTCAGGTACATTCCGCGCCATGTGAACATAGGGAAAAAATTTGACGGAAAACAAGGCGACGGAATGAATGTTTTGTGACGTTCCGTCGTCTATTTTCCGTTCCATCTGATTTCACCCTTAACCTTAGCATAATTCTTGAGATCTTTGAAATTTTTATATGTATCTTTTTGAAGGTATTCATTAATAAAAACCTTATAATGATTTTTTATGACAGACAGACTGGCAAAACGAGAAAGATCAATGTCTGCCGTTGAGAAACTAGTGATTTTTCATCATATACACTGAGAAAAAAATTTAGTTGAGTCAATGAAATAAATTTAGTTATTAAATATTTTGTTGATAAAAATTAATTTTGATTAAAGTAATATGCAAGGTTATTAAATCACTGAAATATTTAGTTGGGATAAAAAAAATTAATACCTAAGTTAAAAAAAAATAAATATTTTTTTAAAATAAAGAAAAATTTATTGTTTTGGTTAAATTATTCGATTGATTTAATCAAATCAATTTCATTAAGGCAGCTGATAAAATTTTATAAAATATTTATTTGTAACAATAGAATATGTTTGTAAATTATCTATATATTTTGTTACAGTAATTAAATATTTATTTTAGTAAATCGTTTGTAAAATTAACAAAATCTTTAATAACAGTAAAAAAATATTGATCAATCATCAATATAATATTTGCTTGAATTAACGGTCGTCCGATTAAGTTAAAGAAGCTTATATTGTAAATAAATGCTTCACTAAGTTAATAACATTGTCATTTAATTAATAATATATGTGATTGTATAAAAAAAATATTTTGTTGTATATAACACATAAAATTTGATCAGTATTTCAATAAAAATTACAATTAATTTAAAGAAATAGGTTCCTTAAAATCGACAAATCCAATTTCAATGAATTTACAAAAAGAAAACCAATAAATTATTTTTTTAAAGTCAAGAAAGGTGCAACATAAAATCAGATATTAAATTTTTTTTTAAAGATATATTTATTAAACCGAATATATTTATTCTATTATTTCTATCAAGTTGTTATTGAAACAAGAATATATTTCACTGATTTAATTATATTTTATATTAACACTTCCATTAAATTACTTTAATGTACAATAATATATTTGATTATCTTAATGAAATATTTATTAAACCAAATATATTTATTTTATTATTTCTATCAAATTGTTATTGAATCAAGAATATACCCATATGGAAAAAATTTTTGGATATAATTGTAAATAACTGTTAATAACTGTAAATAAATGTAAATAAATGTAAATAACTGTAAATAACTGTAGAAAAGTGTTAAAAAATGTGGGAATTGAGACATAAATAATAGTTATTTACAATTATTTAGAATTATTTACTGTTATTTACACTTATTTACAATTATTAACTTTTATTTACACTTATTAACTGTTATTTACACTTATTTGCAGTTATTTATATTTATTTACAGTTATTTACATTTATTCACTTTTTTCACAATTATTTACAGTTATTTACGATTATTTATAGTTTTTTACAATCACGAATTTATTATTTATTCAATAATTTTATATATAGGCGAAAATTTTTAAAAATGTGAATAACTGTAAATAATTGTAAAAAACTATGAAAAATTGTAAATAGTTGTAAATAATTATAAATAACTGTAAACAACTGTAAAAAACTGTAAATAACTGTAAATAACTATAAATAATTGTAAATAATTATTAATAACATTAAATTATTCACTAATAATTCAAAAATTTTTGAAAATGTAAATAACTGTAAATAATTATGAATAACTGTAAATAATTATGAATAATTGTAAATAATTATAAAAAACTGTAAATAATTGTAAATAATTGTAAATAACTGTAAATAACCGTTAATAACAGTTAATAACTGTAAATAACTGTAAATAATAGTAATTAATAATAAATAATAGTAAATAACTGTAAATAACTATTATTTATGTCTCAATTCCTACATTTTTTAACAGTTATTTACAATTATTTACTATTATTTACAGTTTTTCACATAAATTATTTCCATATGGGTATTTCACTGATTTAATTATATTTTATATTAACACTTCCATTAAATTACTTTAATGTTTAATAATATATTTGATTGTCTTAAAGAAATATTTATTAAACCAAATATATTTATTTTATTATTTCTATCAAGTAGTTATTGAAACAAGAATAAATTTCACTGATTTAATTAAATATTATATTAACACTTCCATTGAATTACTTTAATGTTTAATAATATATTTGATTATCTTAATGAAATATTTATTGAACCAAATATATTTATTTTATTATTTCTATCAAGTAGTTATTGAAACAAGAATATATTTCACTGATTTAATTATATTTTATATTAACACTTCCATTAAATTACTTTAATGTTTAATAATATATTTGATTATCTTAATGAAATATTTATTAAACCAAATATATTTATTTTATTATTATTCTAACGTATTTATTCTATTATTTTTATCAAATTTTGATTAAAAGAAAAATATATTACATTGATTCAATTAATTATTATATCACCTCTATTAAATTACTTTACTGTTCAATAATATATTTAATTATATTAATGAAATATTTAATAATTTCAAGATTATTGTTTTATTCTTTCAATAAATTTTGAATAGTAACAAAAAGATATTTCATTGTTTCAATTAAATATTGTATGACTTATATTAAATTATTTCACTGGTCAATGAAATATCTAATCATTTTAATTCAATATTTAGTTGCTTTGATGAATGCGTTTTTTCTCTTTATGAAATATATGATTGATTCTATGAAATATCTCATTGTCTTTTAATCAAATTATTTCATTGCTATATTATAATTAATTGGATGCATTAAATTAATTAAATTTTTAATTGATTCAAATATTTGATTTATTTTGTTCTATAAAATTATTTTATTACTTTTATTATTTAATTATATTACGTCTATGAAATCGGTGATTAATTGAATTAATTATTATTTTTAACAATTAAATATTTTATTATTTATGTTCCAACTAAATATTTTGTTGTATTAATTAATTTCTTTATCAGGTCGATTAAATAATTATTTGATTATCTTAATGAAATATTTATTAAAACAATCAATTATTATTTAATAACATATTTACTAAATCGAATGAAATATAATGTCAAAATTAATATTTAATATTATTGAAAAATATTTTTTTGTATAAGTTATCATCCTTTATACTCAAACAAACTCATGTTTTAAATACGTGTCTTGCTAAGTGAATAACTTAGCAAAATATATACTAAAGTTAATAAAAATTACAGAGAAATCTGATTAAATACTTGTCAAAATCAAGTGAATCCACTATTTGATTCAACTACATAATTTATTTCATTCAAATAACACATATTTGATCTAAAAGAAACATTTATTGTTTTAACAAAAACATTTAGTTCGATGGTTTGATGATACTACCGCTTGGTGGCGTCATTAATTTTCGATCTCGCAAGCGGTAAGAGGGCCTCCAAGTTGATATATAAGGAAGTTAAAAATCCAAGATAATACGTAAATTGTAATGCGAACGAAATTTATGTTAGATTTACTGCACGTGCGATCACTGTATAAAGCATACTAATGTTAGTATGTTAATAATTGTTATTCTTTACCATATAAATAAATGTAATTATATTCACCTGTCCTTTAATGAGAGTCATCAATTCATTGATGTTAATAAATAAATATAAATCACTGAAAGCAAATACTGTTGATTAAAGACAGTATTTGTTCGATTAAAATATCTATAAATCGAATTAATTAAATATTTCTTTACTTTGAAGAAATATTTTATTTGTGAAACCGAATAATCTATTAATGTCTTTATATTAATAAAATTTTTTGTTAAGACAATGAATTAATTTTATTGAATCAATCTTCGCGACATTTAGTAAATCAAATATTTATTTGAAAATACAAAATATTATTTGATTCAGTTACTATATGCATATTGATGTAATGAAATAAGCAATTAGAAAAACAAATATGCATTTGAATTAATAACAATTTTTTTTAAAACAATAAATTAATTTTATTCAACCAATATTTGTGATGTTTAGTAGAATCAAATATTTATTTTAAAAAATGAAATATTTATTTGACTCAATTAAAATATTTGTATTAATGTAACAAAATATTTTATGTGCCGCCCGCACCTAAGGGATTTCATTGATTCAATTAAGAGGAGGCCGTATAGTTCTGTCCTTGTCTAATATAATTTTCGTTATTATGGCTAAATTAAATATTTTTATACAAAAGTAAGGGCAGAGCCCAATAGATTTAAGGATGAGCAGACGATTCTATTCTATGAAAAAATATAAAATTTTCATTAGTTTTCGAGTGAAGTCTGAAACGGAAAAAGAGTTAAATTTGATTGAAGTGTTCAACTCTTTTTCCGTTTCAGACTTCACTCGAAAACTAATGAAAATTTTATATTTTTTAATAGAATAGAATCGTCTATTCATCCTTAAATCTATTGGGCTCTGCCCTTACTTTTGTATAAAAATATTTAGTTTACTAATTATAACGAAAATTAAGATTAGACAAGGACAGAACTATACGGCCGCCTCTTAAGCCTTACTTAATCCAACTAAATTTTTTTCTCAGTGTACATTTTGTTAATAGTCAGATAGCTCCTCCAACAGCTATAATTTGTTGTTTATTGAAAAGGCCGATAATCTTTTGAAACTTTAAACGAGTTACTATTTCATATGTTATTACTGTAAATTTTCAAATAGCCTCGCCGATCATTTCTTTAAGATAATCTCATCTAAAGAATGACCACTTTGGGTCTCAATAAACTGTTAATTAATAAAATCAGTATTTTGTGTTTATTTAGAATTCATATAATTTCAGCTCGAAGAACCGTTCAGCTCCCCTACTAAAAAATGTCAGGTGAAAAATCACCTGATTTTTCACTTGATTTCTCACCTGATTTCTCATGCCAAAATCTCATGTGACTATTAGCGTAAAAAAACTAAGTTCCAAACCTATCGAAAAATTCTAAGTTTTTATCACGGAAAACAACATTGAGAAGTATGATTCTTTTTTCATTTTTCATAATTTGAAATTGATTTTTTATACGTAGAATTTCAATTTTTTAATTTCATTTTTCTGGTCATGGAAATAAATTTCAAACCACTCTAAAAATTATAAGTCCCGATCTTATAATTTTTAACACAAGCCTCTTTTATTTACGTGAGAGAGAGAGAAAGAGAGAGAAAAACATCAAAAACACATGCACAAGAAGCCTCTTTTATTCTTTTATACACTATGAGTTGAATTAAAATGGAAAAAAAGTGTGTACATACTTTTGATAAAACTACACTATTTTAAAGTTTTTATTGTCGTGACCATGTGCGTTCGTTGTTCCTTTACACTAGAAAAAGCAACACATTTAGTAAAATGTTCCTGAGCATTGTCTCAATATAATACATCTCTCATCGTACTTTTTAAAATACAATTCGCTCAAATTTATATAAACGTAACGTGCACAGTATCGCTTGTCTTTTCTTTCTTGTTATGAGAGAAACATAGACAGAATACAATAGTTCATAAATACGAGCGTATATTTCTTTTAGCAATAGTTTGCGTTAGGCCAAGTCTGTTGTCGAGAGATATTTTCGCTTGAGGCACGAGAGGTGCCGACAGGAGGCGCATGAGTCGTTTCAGCTATAGCTAAATGTGTTGCTTTTTCTAGTGTAAAGGAACAACGGACGCACGTGGTTACGATATTAAAAACTTTAAAATCTTAACTTATAAATAGTGTAGTTTTATCAATAGTATGTACACACTTTTTTTCCATTTTAATTCAACTCATAAATAGTGTTTAAAAGAATAAAAGAGGCTTCTTGTGCATGTGTTTTTGATGTTTTTCTCTCTCTTTCTCTCTCTCTCATTTTTTGCATCCTCCTTTCTTTATAAGATGTTCTCTACTAAAGTTCCTTCTTATCTTTATTCTAGATTTATTTGGAATCAATCTGTTAGAACATTGAGGGGTGCTGTGAGGCCATTGACTGTACCACCTGCAACTACTGAATTTTACAATGGATCGTTCTTGGTCACTTCATCCTTCCTATGGAATGAGCTCCCTGAGTCAATTCGAAATTCACCATCACTTCATTCATTTAAATCTTCAGCATTTACTCATTACCTCTCCTTAGAAAATGGACCTATGCCATCACAATAAAAATAAAAATAAACTGTAACTTAATTATGATCTTTAATTCAAATTATTAAGTTTTTATTATTTTCTTCTGTTTCTGTTTTAAATACTGCTTTTACTCAATATTATATTTTATTATTACTTGTATATAACTGTATAAAAATTGTACAATATAATGTACATACAATAAACATATATCTATCTATATATCTCACGTAAATAAAAGAGGCTTGTGTTAAAAATTATAAGATCGGGACTTATAATTTTTAGAGTGGTTTGAAATTTATTTCTATGACCAGAAAAATGAAATTAAAAAATTGAAATTCTACGTATAAAAAATCAATTTCAAATTATGAAAAATGAAAAAAGAATCATACTTCTCAATGTTGTTTTCCGTGATAAAAACTTAGAATTTTTCGATAGGTTTGGAACTTAGTTTTTTTACGCTAATAGTCACATGAGATTTTGGCATGAGAAATCAGATGAGAAATCAAGTGAAAAATCAGGTGATTTTTCACCTGACATTTTTTAGTAGGGTCTTTATTATTAAAATACTAATTTGCATGACATCTTCAATTTTTAAAGTAATTTTATTACAAAATAGTAATTAACAGAACGAGCAGTCAGATAAGATGCAAAATAGTTATTTTTCTGAAAGAATTTTCAATTTTTCTTAAATAATTAATCTCTGTGTAACATAAATTTAAAAAGCGTTTATGTATTTTTTGAAAAAATTAGATTTATCGTCTTTTAAATTTTGTAACTATTGAAATAAAATGTTATTTTTTAAAAATTAATTAAAAAGAATGTTATCATGCCCCTATATAACTTTAGAAAATGTCACTTTTTAACGGACAAAAATAATTCAACTATTCAAAGTTTAGTCAAAATTTTGTTTAGTAAGAACTGAAAATTATTACCTTCGTTAAAGATAATCATCAATTTTTTTGCTATGGAAATAAACATCAATGATATAAAAATATGATATTTAATAAAAGAAAGAAGAAAAAGTCCAATTTTTAAAATATTAATGATATTCAATGTAATTTTTATTTAAAATGCGCTTTAATAAAGTTTACATTCGTAAAATTATTTATTTTTTCAGATTCATTTATTATTTTACTTTTCTCAAATGAAATTAGATTTATTCATATTCATTTTCTATTTTATTAAATAAATTAAAAATGTCATACATTTAAATAAATTTAGAAAAGGACCTTTTTTTAAAGAACAAAAGAGGTTTTATTATTCGCAATTGAGTGAAAATAAAAAACAACTATAATTTATAATCATTTTTTTTAAATCTTTAATATTTTTTATTTAGCAAGAAAAAATTACAGAACTAGCTACGTTTTTATTTCATAATGATATGAGTTATATATCCATGTAATATTGATATTAAAACTTTTTTCTTTTCCTATCTGTAAATATATTTTTTTATATTTTTGAAATAAAATAGAATTTAAGGTATTAAATAAATTTTTAATTTAACTTTTTCCGCTATAAAAATTGATTAATAATATTTAAAAATAAAACATAAAAAAAAAAATAGGTGGAACATCGGGGTTGAACTAGGCAAAATTAGAATAACAGCGAGGTGCGTAAAAACTTAGTGACCACAGCCACCGCATACATTAGTTATGTAAAAAGTTACATATGTTCATCGCCCTCCAAAAGATTTTATTTATTATAATTTGTTTGATTATACCTTAAGGATTTTTAGTATTAAAAAATATATTTATGTTTCAAATAAAAATTTGTGATCATTCAACGAATTTTCGGGACGGCTAGTCACATTCAAATAAAGCTATAACGTACCGTGGCGAAAACGAGCTAGAGCGAGTTTACCGTAGGATTACCTACGCCACTGGAAGTCGCGTGTTTCGTATGTTTGTCTCCTCCCCTCTCGCTTGCTTCTCTACGCGCGTGTAGACGTGGAGGGGCTTTGCGCGTATAGTTCCGGAATCACCGCAAGGATCGTCATGATCGAATTCGGCACGTTTTATTAACACAGCATTGGCAATCTCTACTTATCTCTGTTTTTTTTTAGATTAGATATTGTTTATTTTGTATTATAATTACAAAAAAGCGTGAAAAATTACATATAAAGTTGAAAAAATACATAAAAATACTTTAAATAGCCTTGTACATATAAAATCAAAATAGTACAGTATGATATCACAGTCATAAAACATAATAGAGATAGTAATACTGTAATAATAAGTCAATAAATTAAATAAAAGCGATATCACAGATAACACGAATAAATACACGCAAAAAGTATAAATAATATAGTTAAAAATCAGTCTCAATATCTATCAGTCAAAATAATTACATAAAATCAAGCGTGTAAAGAGCGCAGTCGAAATATCAGCAGTATACAGTAAGTTAAAATCACAGCAAGTTGAATGTACAGTAATATACAAGTCAATCTGATAAAAATATAATCATTCACTCTATGCACACACATCCTACATACACGCCAATAAATACAATCATGCCTTAAATCTATAAAGGGTACATCACATAATAAATTAACACATATGATATAGTCCGAAAATAATACTGTTTAATCGAGGTCGAGTAAAAACCCCCTCAGAGCGGCTTTAAACCTGCCGATTGATGGAAGATTTTTAATATCAGCAGGTAGGAGTTCCAAAAATGCGCACCTTGAACTTGAAAGGAATTTCTTCCAGTCTCAGTGCGCATGAAGGGCACCGCAAGATCTTTAATCTCACCCCTAGTGGTCGCTCTGGGTATATATCTAGTGAAGAGACCCACTAGATATTCGGGAGTATTCATACGTGCGATTTTGTACATAAGTACAGCCATAAAATACTGTCTCCTCGAATCAGTACGTAGCCAACCCAAAGCATGTCTATGGGGGAGAGATGTGATCACCCATTCTCACGCCCAATACATATCTCACACATGAATTTTGCATTGTCTGTAGCCGTCTTCGTAACTCCTGCGAAGCATCGAGCAAAACCACTGAGCAATAATCAAGATGTGGAAACAGCAGGGCGGTTGCGAGCTGCTTACGCAGAGCCTCAGTGGTGTACCGACGGAAAAACCGCAGGCTATAAATCACTCTATTGAATTTTTTAGTCAGCATATTAATATGCGGTTCCCACGACAGTTTAGAGTCGAGTACAACACCAAGGCTCGTAACGGTGTCAGAGAAAGGAATACCGATACCGCTCCCTAGGTCAATCGTCCTTGGCTCACCCGAATAAAAATTTTTAATAAAACGATTACTTCCAAAGACGATCGCCTTTGTTTTACTAGCATTCAAAGTGAGAGAAACACCAGCAGCCCACCCCGACACCGCCCTGGCCGCCCTCTGTAAAATACGAATCCCCTCGTCCACATCATCATAAGGGACCTGTGTATAAATTTGAAGATCATCCGCATACAGCAGATGCCCGACGCAACCAGAGTCCAGTGCGTCACGTACGTCATTTATGTAAAGGCAAAACAACAGAGGCCCCAGCACCGAACCCTGAGGTACTCCTAGATTGGTTGTTAGCCAATTCGATTCCTCCTTCAAATGTGTGGAAACCATTTGTTTCCTACCTGATAAATAGAAGTTAATCCATCCGAGTGCGGCCCTGGAGAACCCCATCGATCTAAGCCTCGCAAGAAGTTTGGAGGGAGAGATCGTGTCGAATGCCTTACTAAAGTCAAAAAGTAGCAGTAACGTGACAAGTTTCCTGTCTAGACCTGACCTTATATCGTCCGTAAGCTTAAGTACAGCAGTCTGCGTAGAATGGTTTTTCCTGAAGCCCGTCTGCATAAGATCGAGCAATTTTTTGGATGAAATGTACTCCTGCAGTTGGTCATGGGCGATCTTCTCAAGAACCTTTGAAAGAAAACATAAAATGGCTATAGGCCTAAAATCTTTTGGTTGCTTAGGTGCAGCACACTTTTTCAATGGTATAATACGTGCTTGCTTCCAACGGCAAGGGAAGACCCCCCGTGCAAAAGAGGAGTTGAACAGAGTCACAAGATGTTCACCAATAAATGGTAAAGCTTTAACTATCACGCTTTGCGGAATGCCATCCTCACCACAAGCCTGTGAGGAAAAATGTGAAATTGCAAGAACAACATCATTAAAACTAATTGGTTTAAAGGTAAACCCACTTTCATTGCATTGAGAAAGAATTCTCAATCGCTCTTCACTATCCTCCTGCGGCGAGACTGACACCCCAGCAAAGTGCGCATTAAGCTCATCCGGAGGGAATCCATTCAAATCCCCTTGAGGTCCGGATAGCAGTCCCAGGTCTCTCAACTCCTTCCAGACATTACCACCCGCAAGAGCATCAAACAGTCTATTGTGAATATAAGCAGTCTTAGCATGGTCCGTGCGTTCGTCTACCACCCTACGCAACCGCAGAAATTCAAGGAGATACTGCTTGTCCTCTGTCCGTTTGTATCTACGATATGTAGCATCTCTCTTACGCCGCATCCGTGACAATTCTTCATCTACCCATGGAAACTTATTCTTATTAGGCTTGAGCGCTTTCAACGGCGCCAAATTCTCGATTGCAGCAGTGAGATTGTCACAGAGGCAACCAAGTGCAGATTCAGGGTCAACCGCGTCAGTCATAAGCGGCGACCAATCACAGCCGGCAAGTTTCTCTCCCAATGCAGTTGGACAAATATTTTTATAGTTCCTATACATGATAGGTTTTTGATCAAAAGTTATAGTGTTGCAAGGCAAACAGACGTCAATTAAATTATGCCGACTGTGAAAGCTCGCCGGTAGGTTTCGTGCATCAAGCACCACGTCGTTGTCATCAACAAAGATCAGGTCAATCCACGTGTAAGACGTAGGAGTATGATGCGTAGCACCGTGCTGGACCAACTGTAACGAAAGCTCAGCCGACAGCTTACTAAGAAACTTAGCATCACTGCTCTCTTTAAGGAGATCGGCATTCAAGTCCCCCATTATAATTTTATGGGAATAGTCCGAACAAAAATTTCTCAAATCAATCAACAAATTAGAGTTTCTAGTAAACGAAACAGCAGGAAGACGATAAATGACAGAAACCAGCACGGGCTCGGAGCCGCCAACTTGCACAGAACAGAAAATATATTCAGGCACCTCCGGCTTACCGCTACTATTACTAGTTTGCGTCTCCGAAGTGGCCAAAATAGTGCATTTTAGATTATCCTTAATATACAAGGCAACTCCTCCACCACGCAAGTTTCTGTCCTGTCTGTTATGATCTTTCTGTTATCTCTGTTATGACACTATAGAATTTGAAAACATTATTTAATAACTTTATTTTAAACATTAAGAGGAGGTCGAATATATCTGTCCTTTTCTAATCAAAGAATTGATTTTTCTACAAAAATTAATAATTGTAGCAAAAAATAAGAAGAAAGCCCCATCTCGTATAATAAAAAGCTAGATTTTCTTTTATAAAGAAAAATTATTTTTATCGCTTCGTTTTTAAGAAAACCTTGAAAAACTGAATTGTCCATTCTAACCTATATTTGTTAAGTTTTTCAAGGTTCTCTTCAAAACCAATCGATAAAAATAATTTTTCCTCATCAAAGAAAATATTTCTTTTTATAATACAAAATGGGGCTATCTCCTTATTTTTTGCTATAATTATTAGTTCTTGCAAAAAAATAAATTCTTTGATTAGAAAAGGACAGAGATATACGACCTGCTCTTAATTAATATAAGAATGAAATATTTCTTTCTGTTGTCGCGAAAGTTCACGCATGTCATGAATTTTTATTTTAAATACTGCAGTTTTATGTGTTGACGTTTCTGGTTCATTAACAGATGTATTATCACAGTAATCTTTATTTATCATACGATAGATCAAAAAGTCGTAAATCACCTATCTTCTAGAGTCAAGCTGTCTCAACTGGGCACACTAAAAATGAAATTGCACTTTCCAATCATTTTATTATTTTATTACGAAGATGTATTGATAAAAAACAACGTCCTAAAAAATTTTCGAAAAATTAAAGTTTTTTAAAAAGTTATTAACAAATGAAGTCTAAAGCCGTTTTTTTTTCAAAATTCAATTTCTCCGCAAATATTAAATGAAAGTTGATGAAATTTTAAGGGTAAGTACAAAACTATCTTCTATTTAAGATGAAATTTAAATTTTATAAAAATGTTTCACTTGTTGTTATAAAATTAATTTTTTAATAAACAATTGAAAATTTAACAAACTTCTCGGGTAGGTAGGAAAAAAATTTTTTTTAAGGAATATTCTATAAAGTCTAAAGTATCTTTTCCTGAAAGAAAATTTTGGTAATATTCATAAACAAAAAAGTTACGAATTTTTTAATGCGGCGGGATGAGCTTGCGGCGCGCTACCGCGAGAGATACTTACGCGCGTTCAAGCGCTCAGCTTTTTGTACCTGATTATTTATGCATTTGCTCATAATAAATAACATTAATAATAACTAAAACTCGTAATAAATAAAATTCATGAGAAAATAATTTGATATATAATATATTTTAATAATTATAACATTTTATTTACAATATCTAAGTAGAGACTTTCTGAACAGTACTCTTAGAATCATCAGAAAAAATCTTGCATGTTATATTTTTTGAATCGTGTGGCTTATAGCTATGGTATTGACGTGTTCCTTTGACTATTTTTGCTTGTGAAAAGCGAGATTCCAAACCTTGTTTATGTTCGTCATACTCATTCGATGAACAGAAATCAAAATAAATTTTAGGAAAGGATTTTTGCGCCCATTCAAATAATTTTCGTGTATCCGTTATCTGAGCACCTTGCAAACTGGCTCGATAAGCTTGTCTTTTAACACATCCACCAATCCCATCGCAAGCTCCTTTCCATGTGCGGTTGCGAAGAAGTGCCATTCTGCTTTAAAGCCAAAATCTTCTTCGTGAAATAGTAAATTCATAAAATTAAATCTATTTTTATATTGTGAACCAGCTCCGTCGGAAAAATAGTAGATTTTTTTAATATTTTCAGCACCAAATCTATTTTTCAAGAATCCAATCATTTTCGAATTATAAAGGTGAACTCCAGTGGCATCATGGTTTATATACTCGGAAAAAACTACAAAATTCGTATGCTCAAGAACATTGTTTTTCTTGTGATATATAACATAAACGTGAAGAGTTGCTTGATCTTTTGACCAATGTTGCGACTGAATAGCATCTTGCACATGAAAAGAATAATTTTCAGAGTAATCAAGAGTTACGAGATATTCACCATATTCCAGTAAATTTTTCAATTTTTCTAGATATTCTGCTTGCGACTTGGCAATAAAATCATGTTTTAAAACTTTTGGCAACTCTTTACCAAGATTTTTAATAAAAATATGTGAACTTTCAGTTTGTGTGAGTAGTTGACATCTAATAGAAAATTATATATTTTAGAAAATTAATTACTGTCTAAAAAAATTGAGACACAAATATTTAACAAATACCTGTCAGTTGTGAGCCACTGATTGAATGTAATACTTGTGATGCCATTATTTTCAAAAGTTGATTTCAAATCATCGAGAATTTTCTTTGTCCCAGGACAGTTTTCACAATTTCCCAGATAACAAGCTGCAGTTTGACTTGGACAAATTATTTCAATAAAAAGTTCTCGATAACTTGTTTGAAAATTGATGTTTTTTCGAGCGAGTTCTTGTTTGAGGCCTCTTAATTTTAGACGGATATTGCCATGATCTTTACAAACGCAAACATTATGCGTACCCTTAGGACCAGCTAAAATACACTGAGGTGGCCTCAAAGTTTTAAAACTGACAACGAAACTTTTACTTCCGGAAATTTCTTTACAAAATCTGTATGTAAATCGGCAAGATTTCCCAATAATAAGCGTTTCTAAAAAAATATTAAGATGAAATTGAAACATCCCTACTAACTATTTTATCTCATATCATTACAGATTTTAATTTATCAAAGAGGAAATATTTTATAATAAATCTACATTTTCGAGCTTTTATGTACTTAGATATATAATTATTTGAACTATATTACAAACTCGTAAAGCGTAAAAACGAAGCGCAATAAATAAAACAACTGACGATATTTTCATTTTCATACCTGTTCGTGTTGGCGTTTTCCACTAACAACAACAGATTTGTAGTCTTTCGATCCTGGCATGACCCTACTCACATCGTCATGAAGATAAAAATCTTTAACTTTGTCAATATCTGTAGTACTCATTGCTCGACCTTTTTTCTTATCTGGATGAGCAAGATAACCCTTTTCCTCTTTCAACTTTTTAGCAGTGCTAAGCATACGTTTACTTACTCCGAATTCTTTTACTGCTGTACGTATCGACAATTTATAAGGAATCGTAGTAAGAAGAACTATCTTTTCTTGACGACTTGATGCACAAAATAGGGCTAGTTTGAAATCACTGACCCATTTGTTATAATTTTCGTCATTAATAAATTTGGAAACAATTTTTTTATCTACTTTAACGACTGAAAGCGATTGCTTTTTTGGAGAAGATTGTCCCATAATAATATTTTCGATGGCGCTTACAAGTTTTCGTTTTTTTATTTTATTATCTACACTCGGACACACATAATCTTTATCTTTTTCTTCATTCAAATTTTCTTCTTCAGACTCTTCGGCATTTTGTTCAATAATTTTATTTTCTTTATCAACACTTAGAAATTGAAATGTTTTATTACGATATAATTCAACTTTACATACAGCACAAACATACAATCCAAATAAACCAGTAAGCCTTTTGTCACATTTATTCGATAAAAACTTAAGATTCTTTGTACAGCAATCATGCTTTATTTTTTTGAAAGGATTGCAACATTTAGGTGGTGGCGTCATAATAAAAACAATACGACTGACAGATTTGCATATATTTAACAAATGCATCTAAGTCACGATTCGAATTTGTTTTCATCGTTATATACCGCTTTTCCAAGAAAATGTCGATGGTTACAATTTCATAGAATTTCAACGTTCGTTGAAAAAAATATTTTGGCATGCTACACGTGAGTAAGTATACTCGAGTTAATGATATTAAACAATAAAATAGAATCTAAACAATATTTGAATGCAATAATAATCCATGTACACGATTTTTTCTGATGATTCGAAGAGTACTATTCAGAAATTCTCTCTTTAAATATTATAAATAAAATGTCATAATTATTAAAATATAATCTATATTTAATTATTTAATCATGAATTTTTTATTTATTATGAATTGTAAATGCATAAATAAGCAGGTACAAAAAGCTGAGCGCTTGAACGCGCGTAAGTATCTCTCGCGGTAGCGCGCCGCAAGCTCATCCCGCCGCATTAAAAAATTCGTAACTTTTTTGTTTATGAATATTACCAAAATTTTTTTTCAAGAAAAGATACTTTAGACTTTATAGAATATTCCTTAAAAAAAATTTTTTCCCTACCTACCCGAGAAGTTTGTTAAATTTTCAATTGTTTATTAAAAAATTAATTTTATAACAACAATTGTAAACATTTTTATAAAATTTAAATTTCATCTTAAATAGAAGATAGTTTTGTACTTACCCTGAAAATTTCATCAACTTTCATTCAATATTTGCGGAGAAATTGAATTTTGAAAAAAAACCGGCTTTAGACTTCATTTGTTAATAACTTTTTAAAAAATTTAAATTTTTCGAAAATTTTTTAGGACGTTGTTTTTTATCAATACATCTTCGTAATAAAATAATAAAATGATTGGAAAGTGCAATTTCATTTTTAGTGTGCCCAGTTGAGACAGCTTGACTCCTTGCAATTTTTACGTGATTGACCTGTAGTTTCACAATATATACAATAATTGTTTTGTTCATAGTCAGTAAGTTCATCATTTAGATACAGAATATTTAATGCTATTATAAAATCATCTATGTTATCGATTTTTGCACGATGTATAAGAGAAAAGATGTTACTTCCAATAAGTTTCAATCTTGCAATTAAAAACAGTTTCCTTTGATCATTTGCTAAACTTCTTGCTAATTTTATTTCATTAATATATTCTCTGAGTGGCATGTTTTTACCATCAAATATTGGTAAAACTTCAAAAATATCATCATCATTCTCCTCCATTATGATTTTTATCTTTTAATTTTTCATCAGCCCTACTAAAAAATCTCAAGTGAGAAATCACCTGATTTCTCAGGTGATTAATCATGCCAAAATCTCATGTGATGATTTTTTTAGTTTTTACACGTTTTCAACCATGCCTAATCAATTGCGAACTATTTTTGAAAATTTTTCAAAAATTGAACTTAGAAAATTTTTTGTAAAATAAGTCAAAATTTTTTCTAAGACCAAATTTTTAAAAAATTTTCCAAGTTCAAATTTTTCAAAAATTTTCAAAAATTGTTCGCAATTGACTAACAAGGAGAGTGTTTCACCTTCGGGTCACTGTTTTTGCTCAAATTTTAAGAATGTTTTCCGGATGCAGAAATATGAAGAAAGCCAAAATTTTAGAGACCAACGCTCAATATTTCCCTAGTTACAGGCCATTGAAGAAAATCACTAAAAAAGTCACTAGATTTTCAAAAGCCTATGGTATCTCAGCATTTTTAGCTAGAAGCATAAACCTTTTTTTAAATGAAAGCTGAGCTCGAATCCTTTCGAAATCGTAGTTATAGCATATCAAAATATTATTTTTTCGCAAAGTTATGGCGTAATAAAGATTGAACTCAATTTTAGCTTTTATTATTAATTAATGTTTCTAACAAAAAATTCAGATCCAATCTTTATTACGCTCTAACTTTGGGAAAAAATAATATTTTGAGATGCTATAGGTGCTATTTTGAAAGGATTTGAGCTCAGCTTTCATTTAAAAAAAAGTACAAGCTTCTAGCTAACAATGCTGAGATACCACAAGCTTTTGACTTTTTTAGTAATTTTCTTTAATGGCCTGTAACTAGAGAAATATTGAGTGTTGGCCTCTAAAATTTTGGCTCTCTTCATGTTTCTGAATCCAGAAAACATTCCCAAAATTTGAGCAAAATTGGTGACCCGAAGGTGAAACACTCTCCTTGTAAGTATGCTTTGAAACGTGTAAAAACCAAAAAAATCGTCACATGAGATTTTGGCATGATTAATCACCTGAGAAATCAGGTATCATGCCAAAATCTCATGTGATTATTTTTTTTTACACGTTTCAAATCATACTTAGTCGATTAAGAACTATTTTTGAAAATTCTGAACTTGGAAAATTTTTTAAAGAATTTGGTTTCAGAAAAAATATTGACTAATTTTACAAAAAATTTTCTAAGTTCAAATTTTCAAAAATTTTTAAAAATAGTTCTCAATTGAGTAAGTATGGTTTGAAACGTGTAAAAACATAAAAAATAATCACATGAGATTTTGGCATGATAAATCACCTGAGAAATCAGGTGATTTCTCACCTGATTTTTTTTAAGAGCAGGCTGGATTCGCTGTCCTTGTCTAATTGGCATTTTTGTTATTTACTCGAGTATTAATCGGTGTATCTGCAAATTGAAGGTTAAGCGCAATAGATATTATTATTACAAATATTTATGCACAAGAAAAAAAAAATCTATCGCTTTGTTTTTGAGAAAAGTAAGGAACGCGAAAATATTGTAAACATAATCTTTTACTTCGGCGTTCCTTACTTTTCTCAAAAACAAATCAGTAGATTTTTTTTTCTTGTGCATAGATATTCATAATAATAATATCTATTGCGATCAACCTTTATTTTGAAGATACACCGATTAATACTTGAGTAAATAACAAACAACTCAATTGTTACTCGGTCGGTATCAGGTTCTACTCCGGCCTGCCGTTAACAGAGCAGATCACATTTTTGGCTCTTCACCGACATACAGATTTAATAATGTAATTTTAATGTACAGGTATTGTTTTAAAATTAATTTCCTTTGTCACTGAAATTTCCATTAACATTAGAATTTTCTAAATTTTATTTTGAAAACTTTAACTTTATTTTATGTATCTTAGGCCGGAGTAGAACCTGATACCGACCGGGTAACAATTGAGTTGTTTGTTATTTACTGAAGTATTAATCGCTGTATCTTCAAATTAAAGGTTGAGCACAATAGATATTATTATGAACATCTATGCACAAGAAAAAAAAATCTACCGCTTTGTTTTTGAGAAAAGTAAGTAACACCAAAGTGAAAGTTTATGTTTATAATATTTTCGCGTTACTTACTTTTCGCAAAAACAAAGCGATCGATTTTTTTTTCTTGTGCATAATTACTTGCAATAATAAATATCTATCGCGCTTAGCCTTCAATTTGCCGATACACCGTTTAATACTTGAGTAAATAACAAAAATCTCAATTAGACAAAGACAGCGAATCCGGTCTGCTCTTAAGGGTAATTTTTTTTTAGTCAGTCAGTATCAGGTAAACTTGCACTAGTAGAATTTCTGTAATTTAATAAAATCTTAATCGTTATATTCATGCTAATACAAAATAACGCTAATTAATACTGAAACTAAAATTAATTCTTATATTATAGGAAAAATGAATTTGGAGAAACAGCTGAGCAGCCAAAATTATAATAAGAAAAAAACAACAATAACAAAAAAACTGCAATAAGTACATATCAAATGAAAAAAATTTAGTGGATGTATATAATGTCGTTAAAAGTATTGAATAGTGCATTAATTTTGTGAGATTTATACCAGGGTGCTGTATAGTACAAGTTTCGTATCTTCGAGAGTAAATAAATCAAATAAATTAATTTACAATGCAATTTAATTTTTGAATGATATCAAATTATAAACGAATTTCATTTAATTATGAATACATAGTTTAGACTAGTAAAAAAATCATTTGCATGTATATATTATGTAATATTATAATTTATATAAAAACCATTGTTGAAGAATGTTGAAATAAAAAGAGATATGTTAAATTCTATTTAAAATTAATAATGAATAGTAAAATTCTTTTAGAATAAGCTTCTTCATCAGTATTTACAATAGCAAATTATATTATACATTACTATCTAATTGTTTGTCACTTTAAAAAGCATTTAACGTTGTATTTGTAATAAAGTCTTTGTCAGAAGTTAATTTTTCCGAGAATCATTTGTATTTATCTTTAGGAACTGTTTATTTGATTTTCAGTTAGAAGCTATATAACTTATTACATGGAGAGAAAAACCATGTTATTAATCCATGAAATTTCAAGTGATTATTACGTGATATTTCTTGCAAACGAATCATTTTAAAAGTAAGATAAAAAAGAAAATTTATAAGCTTATATCTAAACTAGTATTTTGTCATATAGTAATAAATACTGAATGAAAAATAAATACTTTTTTATATAACACGTAGGCAATATATTCGTACAAACTGTAATGTGAGTTGATAATATCTATTTCTTTATTTTATCTAAAAAAAAAGTTAACGTATACAAATCCACATTGGTTCTTTACAAGAATTCCAAGTTTTAAAATATCAATCTTTTTGTGTCCTATGCACTAAGAAACGGCAGTTAAGATGAATTTGAAAAGATAGGATTAAAGAACTTCTTTAACATATTTCTTCATGTTCTGAATCATTTTAAGGGGATGTAAAACGGACACTACACCTGTACTCATGAATTTGGCCTATCTTTTAATTTTATTGCAAAACTTGAGAAAAAGAAATGCTTTAGCTTGTAGTATTTATCATGAAGATTATTCAGTTAAATTTTTAAATAAATTCATTCTTTAGTTTTTCAGAATTTTGGGTTCCAATATTATATATTAAAATTTTTAGATTTTGTACAAAAAATCTGAAATTTTGAAAATTTAATTAATAAATTTATTTAAAAATTTAACTGTATAATCTTCATGGTACATACTACAAGCTAATGCATTTCTTTTCTTAAAATTTTGCAATGAAACAAAAAGATAGTCCAGATTTATAAATACAGGTGTAGTATCCGTTTCACATCTCCTATAATATAGTAGAATTTCGTTTTTAAGGAGTCTCATATGCTAGCTATAGTTTGCTATAGTTTGTTGTTCATAAAAATCAAAAGATTCAAAAATTCTTCAATATTTTGAAAAACCTTAATTTATACCTGGAAAAAAATCTCTGCAAATTTTTAGTTAGCCTCCCATATGGAAATAATTTATGTGAAAAACTGTAAATAATAGTAAATAATTGTAAATAACTGTTAAAAAATGTAGGAATTGAGACATAAATAATAGTTATTTACAATTATTTACTATTATTTATTATTAATTACTATTATTTACAGTTATTTACAGTTATTAACTGTTATTAACTGTTATTAAGAGGCGGTCGGGTCTATTCGCCGCTACATATAGGGTGGCGCTGCGGTCAGGTGAGAGAAATCTATTAAATATTTTTTATACAGCTATTTACAATTTTCTGAGACGACAATATACTTTTAATGTTGTCATTTCCTCTAGCCATCTATATGTAGAATAATTATTAATACTTATCTTGTTTGAAAAGTCTGAAATATTGTTATAAAGCGAAAAATGCGATGCAACGTAGGACCGATGTAAACATGCGGGCACCTTCCCTTAGTGCGACAGAGAGAGCAATACTAAAGAATGATGTATGCTAATGTTTACGTCGGCTCTACCTCGCGCCGCATTTTTCGCTTTATAACAATATTTTAGACTTTTCAAACAAAATTAATATTAATAATTATTCTACATATATATGGCTAGAGGAAATGACAAGATTAAAAGTATATTATTGTTTCAGTAAATTTTAAATTGCTATATAAAAAATATTTTATATTTTTCTCTCACCTGACCGCAGCGCCACCAAGCGGCAAATGGTTCCGACCGCCTCTTAACTGTTATTTACAGTTATTTACAATTATTTACAATTATTTACAGTTTTTTATAATTATTTACAATTATTCATAATTATTTACAGTTATTTACATTTTCAAAAATTTTTGAATTAGTGGATAATTTAATGTTATTAATAATTATTTACAATTATTTATAGTTATTTACAGTTATTTACAGTTTTTTACAGTTATTTACAGTTATTTATAATTATTTACAACTATTTACAATTTTCCATAGTTTTTTACAATTATTTACAGTTATTCACATTTTTTAAAATTTTCGCCTATATATAAAATTATTGAATAAATTTGTGATAATTTTCGAAAATGTAAATAATTGCAAATGATTGTAAAAAACTATAAATAATCGTAAATAACTGTAAATAATTGTGAAAAAAGTGAATAAATGTAAATAACTGTAAATAAATATAAATAACTGCAAATAAGTGTATATAACAGTTAATAAGTGTAAATAACAGTTAATAACTGTAAATAAGTGTAAATAACAGTAAATAATTGTAAATAATTGTAAATAACTGTTATTTATGTCTCAATTCCCACATTTTTTAACACTTTTCTACAGTTATTTACAGTTATTTACATTTATTTACATTTATTTACAGTTATTAACAGTTATTTACAATTATATCCAAAAATTTTTTCCATATGGGCTTATCGACTAATTTAATTATTTATGCTCACTTAAAAGGACGCTGGATCTCTCTATCCTTTTCTAATTAAAAAATGAAAATTTTTGGGAAAACTAGTTATTATTGATAGAAATTAAGGGCTGTCCGCAACTTCTATAGTGAAAAACAATATTTTGTCTGATGAGAGCAAATTAATTTTATTGCTTTTTTTTAAAGTAAAGTTTGACATACTTAAATAACGTATTCTCTAGCTTAATTTAGGATTTTGTAAGTATGTCAAACTTTACTTGAAAAAAAAGCAACAAAATTAATTTGCTCTCATCAGACAAAATATTGTTTTTCACTATAGAAGTTGCGGACAACCCTTAATTTCTATCAATAATAACTAGTTTTCCCAAAAATTTACATTTTTCAATTAGAAAAGGATAGAGAGATACAGCGTCCCCTTAAAGTTTATCTTTTTACTACTATGAGATACAAAACACGCGGACTTCGAGTGAGCACATATAAAAAAATTAGTTGATAAGACTACTTGAAAATTTGCAGAAATTTTTTTCTAGGTATGAATTAATTTTTATCAAAATTTTGAAGAGTTTCTTTAAACTTTTAATTTTTATGAACAACAAACTATAGCTGACATATGAGACTCCTTTAAGACAAAATTAAACTCTTATTTCGTATAATCTATTCGTGTAAAATAAATGAACAGCTTTCAATATTATTTGTAGGATTTTCACATCTTCAAAATAATCCTGGTAACATGGTCAACGCAATTTTGCTGCAATTTTCTTGAAAATCAAAAAATTGCAGCAGAACATGTGCTGTCTGTTTCCGCATTTCATAGGGTTTTTTATGAAAAGAAATTACAGCATATAAGTGCAACAGAATTGCACGTTTCTGGCAGAGAGAAAGTGCAATCTACGGAACGGAAAGAATGCACAGAATCTTGAAGATATTTTGCAGTAAACTTGCGGAAAAAACTTATTACAGACACTAGCAACAAAATTGAGTAAATAATTCCCGACAAAGTTTTGCAGCACAATTACGTAAGAATTGCAAATTGTCAAGTGCTGTTCTGCGAATCGTAATAGGTACACAAGCATATAACAGAATCGAAACAGTCTTGCATCAGAAACTTGCAGCAGCACTTCACCTCAGATTTACATAAGAATGACAAAAGTTAAGTGCAATTATATGACGAGAATAAACATGCAAACTTGCAGCAGAATCGAAGCAGTCTTCCGAAAAAATCTTGCAGCAACACTTTACCCCAGAATTACATAAGAATGACACAAGCTAAGTGCAATTATGTTACAAAAATAAACACGTAAACTTGCAGCAGAATCGAAGCAGTCTTCCGTAAGAATCTTGCAGCAGTACTTTACTCCAGAATTACATAAATATGACAAAAGTTAAGTGTAATTTAATGATGAGAATAAACACGCGAATGTACAGCAGAACCAAAGCAGTTTTATGTGAGAATCTTGCAGCAGATTTGCGCTAAAATTACATCAAAAGAACAAAAGTTAAATGCAATTTTATCATAAGAATAATCACGCGAGCATGCAGCATACTTGAAGCTATCTCGCATAAGAATCTTGCGACAAAACTTTACTACAGAATTACGTATGCATGTAGAACCAAAATATTTATCATCTTTTACTGATAGAAATTTATTTAAAACTTTTCTTAGATATTATAAAAATTTTTCATCTACGTTTTTTATGTTTGACAGTTGGCTGCAATGGTCTTCTCTCTTCTCCCCAATGTCTACAATTTATATAATTTCCCCAATGTATATAATTTTATATTATAACATCAGCGCCCACCCCTTTGTGTACATGTTGATTGTTTTTTGCGTTCCTTCTTTTTTTCTTTTAGCCAATATGTGCCTATAGATGTAGGCATCGGTAGTAAGAACATGTAAAGTTTAAAGGAATGCATTAAATGTATCGCAATTATAAATTATTATATTTTCATTAAATTATAAATTATGATTTTTCAATTCAACATTTGCTTTTTTAAAATCTGTCAACAACTCTTATGAACATGTTCTCGTTAGTTAAATGTTAATAATATTTACAATGAAAATTTTTTATCAAAATACAATGTATTATCTTTATTCTATAAAGTAACTTCAGTTTTTGGAACTATTAATTAACTTTGAAATTCTATAAACTGTGCTGCTGCAAGATTCTTACGGAAGACTGCTTCGATTCTGCTGCAAGTTTACGTATTTACCCCGTTGAAAAAATCTAATTGGATTTCTAATTGGAATTTGCAATTAGAATCGCAATTGGATTTCGTTGGAAATCCATGTTGGAATTCCAATCAATTCCAATTGGAATTCCAATTGAAAATTCCAATTGGAAATTGGATTTTTTTAACAGGGTATTCTCGTCATATAATTGCACTTAACTTATGTCATTTTTATCTAATTCTGGACTGAAAAAAGTACGGGAACTCTCCGTTACCGCAGCGTAGTGTCGCTGTACGAAACGTACATTCGTCTGTACGTTTTAAAATTTAGGACCGTTGATATACCTTTTTAAGCGAGTATATGTATAAACAAGTGAAACGCGACGACGTACCGGCCTTTGAGAAGTCTGCTGTTAGAATTTAGGAAAGCAGACGACCTACGGCGGATAGTTGTCATCTTAACAGTGTATATTAGATTTCCCTCTTAAGCGTACGCGCTCTAGCTTTAATTTTTGAGATAGCAGATTTCCCAAAAACGTAGCAAGGATCTCTGTTATGCGTAAGACGGTTGCGCATTGGCATTTAGTACAACTGTTATCCCCAACTTTTTTCAGTGTGTGGTAAAGTGCTGCTGCAAGATTCTTACGGAAGACTGCTTCGATTCTGCTGCAAGTTTGCGTGTTTATTCTCGTCATATGATTGCACTTAACTTATGTCAATCTTATGTAATTCTGGAGTAAAGTGCTGCAGTAAGATTCTTACGGAAGACTGCTTCGATTCTGCTGCAAGTTTACGTGTTTATTCTTATCTTAGAAGCTTTTATTAACCTTTCTCAGAAGATTCCCGAAAGCTTTCGACGTAACCTTACTAATGAATATTTCAGTAAACTTGCAGTTATCTTCCATGAAAGATTCTATTTAGAGTGAGCGAAATATTCCATGAAAGAAGGCATGAATCTTTTTAGAAAGCTTCCTGAAAGCTTCCACGATCACCTAACTGATAAATTTTTCGAGAAGCTTACAGTAATTTTTTTCAATATCTTCCATGTAACCTTTGCGTATTCATCTATGGAAGGTTTTCTGAAAGGTCACTGTAAGATTTCATAAAGATTTTAGGGAATATTGCACATTAGCATTCAGTAAACTTCTTTTTAGATTACATTTAGCTTACTGTAAGCTTTTATGGAATCTTTCAGTTGAGTTTTTCCGTAACATTTATTGAAAAAATTTTTATTCACAGTTGTTAAATATCTTTCAGAAATCTTCCATCGATTCTTACATTAATTTTCAATGAAAGGTTCCATTAATGTTTCATGAAAGATTATGTGAAAGCATTTATTAACCTTTCTTGTAAGATGCCCGAAAGCTTTCGACGTAACCTTACTAATGAATCTTTCAGTAAGCTTGCAATTATCTTTTATGAAATATTGGTAAGCGGAATATTCTATCAAAGAAAGCATAAATCTTTTTAGAAAGCTTTCTGTAGGCTTCCACGATTACCTAACTGATGAATCTTTCAGGAAGCTTACAGTAATCTTTCACAATATCTTCCATGTAACCTTTGCGTATTTATCCATGGAAGCTTCTCTGTAAGGTTACTATAAGGTTGCAAAAAGATTTAAGGAAACATTGCACGTAAGCTTTTATTATTTACTTATGCTAACTTTTAGTTTACTTTTAGATTACATGAAATATTACAATGAAATATCAATGAAAGATTCAGTAAGCTTTCAGAAAGGTTAATGAAAGCTTCCTCTGGAGTATTACGTGAACGCTTCACGGAAAGCTTCCTTGGAAGCTTTCGTGCTATGTGGGCGATAAAATCAGTTCTTTTGTTTGTCAAAATTAATAGTGTAAAAAAAATCAATCCTTTGATTACAAAAGAACAGATAATACGACTTGTTTTTAACAGTTGTAGAAATTCTTCAAGTAATCTTCCATCGTTACATACATTAATTTTCTATGAAAGTTTTTTTTATGTTCCGTAAAAGATTACGTGAAAGATTTTATTAATCTCTTTTGAAAAATTTTCGAAGGCTTCTGTCGAAAGCTTACTAATGAAACTTTCGGGAAGCTTGCAGTTATTTTTCATGAAAGATTGTATTAAACGTTAGCGGAATATTCTATGAAAGATGACACGAATCTTTTCAGTAAACTTCCCGTAAGCCTTCACGATTACCTAACCAATGAATCTTTCGGGAAGCTTACAGTAATCTTTTTTACTATCTTACATGTAACCTTTCTGAATACATTCATGGAAGATTTGCTGAAAGGTTACTGTAAGATTGTAAAAATATTTCAAGGAATCTTGCACGTAATTATTTAGTAACCTTTTTTTTAGATTGCATTTAGCTAACTGTAAACTTTCATGAAATCTTCCAGTGGAATCTTCCTGTAAGGCTTTCTAGAAAGCTTACATTTACGGTGGTGAAGATTCTTTCTGTAATCTTTCATCTTTATTTACATTAATCTTTCATTAAATCTTCCATTTATGTTTCGTGAAAGATTATGTGAAAGTTTTTATTAACCTTTTTTGAAAGATTTAGGAAAGCTTCTGGCGAAAGCTTACAAATGAATCTTTCGGAAAGCTTGCAGTTATCTTCCATGAAAGATTATATTAAACGTTAGCGAAATATTCTATGCAAGATGACATGAATCTTTTCAGTAAGCTTCCTGTAAGCTTTCACGATTACCTAACCGATGAATCTTTCGGGAAGCTTACAGTAATCTTTCTCAGTATCTTACATGTAACTTTTCTGGATCCATTCATGGAAGCTTGGCTGAAAGGTTACTGTAAGATTTTAAAAAGATTTTGTGGAATATTTCACGCAAGCTTTCATTAGCCATTTATTCATGCTTACGTTTAGCTTACTTTTAGATTACATGAAATATTACAATGCAATATTAATGAAAGATTCAGTAAGCTGACAGAAAGGCTAATGGAAGTTTCTGCGGGAATATTACGTGAAAGTTTCATGAGAAGCTTCCTTGGAAGCTTTTATGCTATGTGGGTTACAGTGACATTTTATTATTAATATTTTATTTTCTCTATCTTTTCAATAAGAAATTTTTTGAAGCATATTGCATGCAACAAACTGCAAAAGTCAACTCACAGCTGACTTTCGATTAAACATACTTAGATGCTTTTTTACGTATGTGCAAACAATTAAATAGTAACGTGTAATATAATTTGCTATTGCAAATACTGATGAAGAAGCTTATTCGAAAAGAATTTTACTATTCATTATTAATTTTAAATAGAATTTAACATATCTCTTTTTATTTCAACATTCTTCAACAATAGTTTTTATATAAATTATAATATTACATAATATATACATGTAAATGATTTTTTTACGAGTCTAAACTATGTATTCATACCCTGGTAGAAATTTAACCATCCGTTGGCCAACGGTTGGTTAATCTTTAATAAATTAACTGACGGTTGGTTAAAGTTGGTTAAATTTCTACCAGGGTAATTAAAAGAAATTCGTTTATAATTTGATATCATTCAAAAATTAAATTGCACTGTAAATTAATTTGTTTGAATTATTTACTCTCCAAGATACGAAACTTGTACTATTAGGCAGTTTGCTATGCAAGCTCGAAGCAGGTGGCGTTCTGAGCTCTAGCGCTGTCATGGCGGTCACACTACGACAATCTTGCGATGTTAATATGTATGAGTGTATTCATGAGAAAAGCTTGAGCGAACAAACTGGAAATGTTATAACCTTATATACCCGCGTCACTAAAATTTTCGTAGGAGTTCGCGTATTAAGAAAAACACCACCTAACAGTCAAAGACAGAATTAATAGTCGATTCGAATAATTTTTTCAATAGTTATATTTTTAACTGTAAGATGCCGTTTTTCTTAACTTTGCAATCCCTTATCCAAATTTCAGAGATGCAGGTATATAAGGTTATAATTTTGCGGATTTATTCACAGTTGAAAATCAGTATACATACTTCAATTACGTAGTTCAAGTATATATACTTTAGCTTAAGTACGTTCTTTTTTGAAACATTTTAGTAGGTATTATTTTTAAAATCTTGATAAAAAAGTCGTCTTTTAAAGACGTCTTTTTTTGTTCCAAATCCAGACACGTAAAAAGACGTCATTATTTTCAATAGGGGAGCCTATTTGGTGGCGCTAGTATCGAGTTTAATCACATAACCTCACTGAATCTCACCTCTGAATGTTAATATGTAACTTTATACTAACTAGGAGAGTATCACAACTCCAGATCACGGATTTTGCTCAAACTTTGTGATAAGTTTCCAAATGTCAAAATATGAAAGGAAACAGAATTTTAGACATCAACGTCCAATATTTCCCTAGTTATAGGCAATTAAATAAAATCACTAAAAAAGTTACTAGATTTTTAAACGCATATAGTTCCTTAGCATTGATAGCTAGAAGCTTTAAACTTTTTTCAAATGAAAGCTGAGCTCAAATCCTTTCGAAATAATAGTTATAGCATGTCAAAATATTATTTTTTCCTAAAGTTATAGCGTAATAAACATTAGACCCAATTTCAGCTTTTGTTATTAATTAATGTTTTAAAAAGAAAAATCAGGTCCAATGTTTATTACGCTATAACTTTGGGAAAAAATAATATTTTGACATGCTATAACTACTATTTCGAAAGGATTTGAACTCAGCTTTCATTTAAAAAAAGTTTCAAGCTTCTAGCTATCAATGCTAATGAATTATATGCGTTTAAAAATCTAGTAACTTTTTTAGTGATTTTCTTTAATTGCCTATAACTAGGGAAATATTGAGCGTTGGTGTCTAAAATTCTGTTCCCATTCATATTTTGACATTTGAAAACTTATTCTAAAGTTTGAGCAAAATCCTTGATCCGGAGTTGTGATACTCTCCTAGTAAGAAAGATTTATATCACTATATATTCTTTAGTTATCAATATGAATAATTTTATTTTAAATATTTAAATAAGAGAAAATCCAGTAATTAACTGTTACATTTAATTTTACTAGTTTTAGGATTTGGTCATATAGCAAAGAATAACACAAAAAAAACAAACCACTATTAACTTTTCACTAATCTTTTCACTTTAATAAAATAAGAAGTATTAAACTCTATTCATCATTATACAATCTCATTTAAATTACACAATTTTCTTTAGTTCAGAGGTTAAGTAACCACGTGGCTATTATTATAGTTGGCCGTGGTTCTTCGCTACTCTCCTCCTTTCACTTTTCACAAAAAAAAATATTTTTATTATTATTACTTTTCCGCCAAATTTCTTTTCTTTTTAGATTAAAAATAAAACACTATAATTCTTTTTGTTTTTGCGGGAGAGAGATTTTCTTTTAATTTGTTTGTTAAAAAAACTCACCAACACAAAAATAATTGTTTATTCAATTAAATTATACCTTAGATGGTTCGCTATTGTGTACTTCAGCCAAATCCATTTCCATATCCAAAAATAAGAACAAATAGTTATTCGGTAAAAGAAGTGTAACAATCCCTTCAAAAATGGCCGGCAAATGCTAACACGTTCTCAGGAAAATGGCTATTCACTAGGCGGTGATGGCACACGTGAACCAGGAAGGAAATTCTCGCGAGAAAGAATTTATAATTTAACAATAATCAATAAACAAACAATAATTTTTAACGAAAATCCAACTTTTAAGTCCGATAACTAAAGATAACAATTTAACAAATTTAAAGAAGATAAAACGAATTTAATGAGTTTAACAAGATATAAGTATAACGAAAAGACAAAAGGATAACCGTACAATACTAAGACTGGAACGACAATGAGGCAAGAAGAAGAAGAAAGCGAGTGCTGAGCGTCGGTTGCTCCTCCTTCCCTATTGCTCTCTTTATTACTCTTGTTATATACTATCTACTATTTTTTTTTTGTTTCGCGACTCTCTATTCAAATTAAGTTCTTTTCATCGTTTTATTCTATCTACACTAGTGTAGTTTTACTACTTGCTAGTCAAATTCACATTTTATTTCCTTTACTAGTGTAGTATTTTTACAATTTACCTGTCACGCCATCTGCACGCGTGATTTAATTGAATGTTAATGATATGTTAGATGTTAATAATTATTGAAATTTCTACTTCTTATAAACATTAAATTTTTAATTAGTTACTTTATTAATTTGTCCAAATAATTTTTATGTCATCAATATTCAACTAATTTACGCTATTACAAATCTTTATTATAAATAGAAAAAAAAATATTTTTTAACCCTTTCAGTCATGCAATTCAATTCACTCTTTTCGTATGTATTTGTTTATAATAATAATTAATAGTTATAAATTTATAAAATATTATCAGCATTATAAATAGTAAGGCTATGTGTATCTGAAAATACAAAAAATCCAAAAATCAAGCATGATATTGCAAAAATATTGAGGTAAAAAAAAGAAAATTAGGTAGCCGATATATCGGCTCCTGTGACTGTAAGGGTTAAAGTACAGTAGCGCCACTTGTAAAATTAAAAGAAAACAATGCAAAAAGAAATTTATGTAACTTTATGTTCGAATCTTTTTAGTACGCGAGCGCCCTCTATATATATATATATACGCCAACGCTATGCTAAGCATTATTCATTTCCCTTTTTATAATATAATTCAATTTTTTATTTAACTAATCTCTTTTCACCATACGCGTTCATACTACGTTACCGACTTCGCTTCGCTTATTACATCATTCTATTTCTACTTATCTCTCTCTCTTTCTTTCTTTTAACTGTACTACGCGAGCGCCACATTAGTATATTCGCGCACGTGTTTATTATTTCTACATCGTTGAAACCGCTCTGCTACTTCCTGGACGCAGTATAACCGTCTTCTGCTAGCAGATGTCGGTCGTGCTACTTGCTGATTGTGTGTTCATAGTGAGTGTGTGTGTGCATAGTTGTTTCTTCGCCAGTGCCGTCGGTAGTCCAACATATATGGCTACTTAGCAATAGGCCATATGATCAGCTGTGTACATCCAGGGCTCAACGAAAACAAGAACTGTCACGAGTGTGGTGATTATGATTATAGGAATTCACACACTCGAGGAATTATGTATGCTTTTTGTTTAACAGGTTTTTAACGACGAATTATTTTCAATCAATAAAAACAAAAAAAAATTTTATTGTGGCGTGAAAATACCACGTTACAACATTTAAACAGTGCCGCATTTAAATACACGTGCGAGTTTACAGGTCTACTCGCAATTTATCACTAGTCTTGATCTAGTTATTTCAAATTTAAAAATTGCGCTATTCAAACTTAGTTATATTGTGGGGACACTCACACTTGTATGTATGCGTATGGCGTCTTTTGAAGACGTCTTTTTTATCAATATTTTAAAAATAATACCCACTAAAATGTTTCAAAAAAGAACGTACTTAAGCTAAAGTGTATATACTTGAAGTACGTAATTGAAGTATGTATATTGATTTTCAACTGTGAATAAACACGCAAAATTATAACCTCATATACCTGCATCTCTGAAATTTGGATAAGGGATTGCAAAGTTAAGAAAAACGGCACCTCACAGTTAAAAATGTAACTACTGAAAAAATTATTCGAATCGACTATTAATTCTGTCTTTGACTGTTAGGTGGCGTTTTTCTTAATACGCGAACTCCTACGAAAATTTTAGTGACTCGGGTATATAAGGTTATAACATTTCCAGTTTGTTCGCTCAAGCTTTTCGGTCTGCAGAGAGCTGATGCTTATTTTGTTTCTATATTCCTAAAGAAAGATACCCTATTAAAAATAATTACGTAATAAAATAATACTTTTTTGGAACATTTTAATAAGTACTTTTTTAAAAATTTTAATAAAAAAGACGTTTTGATTTAAAAGACGTCTTCAAAAGACGTCTTTTTTTGTTCCAAATCCAGACACGTCCAAAGACGTCATTATTTTCAATAGGGTAATCTATTTTTCATCCTAAATCAAATTTTTGATTGAATTAAAATTAACGAAGTTTTTTAACACCTTTATTTTATGATTAAATTTATTCAAAGTTGAAATTTCACAAACATTTATCAGCAAATTAAATGTTATTTTACGTAAATATTTTATTATGTTATTATATGTGCAAACATAAATCATAATGATTCGATAATGCATTATTACAAATGCATTTTAGAATAAAAAGTTATTTGCAGTGACACATGTCAATTTGGTTCTGACCTTCATCGAGATTTTGCATTAGTGGTTTACTATTGGTAAAAAAAATAATTCTTTGCTGGTTAATCGACCGTTGAAAAAAAAGAGAGAGAAAGAAAGTGAGAGAAATACCAATTTAGAAAATAACTTTGATGTAAAAATCCTTATAATTTAACTTTGGTAAGTATGCTTTAAATATTTTAATAATTAAATATTAGCTAATGTATACTTTTTCTATTGAATTCTTTTTATCGGTCTTAATCTATTTTTCATCCTAAATCCAATTTTTGAAAGAATTAAAATTAACGACATGTTTTTTAATACGTTTATTTTAATGATTAAATTTTTTCTTACAAGGAGAGTACCCGATCTTCGGGAAACGGATTTGTCTAAAACTGCAGGATATGATTTTTTGATGAAAAAAAATGAACCCGTGTTTTTTCTTTTCTTTGAATAGGGCCCATAAACGGAGATATAGACATTTTTTTGAAAATATAATGAAAAGGAGCTTTTATAAGATCTTGAATAACCAAACAACTAAGACTCTTACAAAAAAATGTATGAAGAATAAAATAAAGTACAGATTAAATGCCTTAATTTAAGCTTTGTTACATTAAAAAAGCTTGTGTCGTTAAAAAGTTACAGGCGATTAAAATATGCTAATGAAATAGCGTAAAAAATTGATACACGCTAAAAATATTAATAAATATGTAGTAATTTTCAATTAGGCACAACTTTCGAACCATACAAGCTTTTTTAATGCAACAAAGCTCAAATTAAAGCATTTAATCTGTACTTTATTTTATTTTCCATACATTTTTTTGTAAGAGTCTTAGTTGTTTGGTTATTCAAGATCTTATAAATGCTCCTTTTTATTGTATTTTCGAAAAAATGCCTATATCTCCGTCTATGGGGCCTATTCAAAGAAAAGAAAAAACACGGGTTCATTTTTTTTCATCAAAAAATCATATCCCGCAGTTTCAGCCAAATCCGTTTCCCGAAGGTCGGGTACTTTCCTTGTTAGTTAAAATTTCACAAAAATTTATCAGCAAATTAAATTTTATTTTACGCAAATATTTTTTTATAACGTGCATAGATAAATCATAATGATTCAATAATGGTTTGGTTTTACCTTTTTAGCTCATTTGACATTTAAGGGAATAAAAAGATTTTGTTCTGACCTTTGTTAACAAGAAATTTCGCTATAATGGTTCCCTATTGGTAATAAAAATAAATCTTTGTTTGTTCATCTACCGTTCAGCAAAAAAGAGAGAGAGAGAGAGTGAAAGAAATACCACCTACGGAAATAACTTTTATGTAAAATTCCTTATAATTTCACTTTAGTAAATATGCTTTAACTATTTTAATAATTAATTATCATCTAATTTATACTTTTTTATTGCATTGTTTTTATCGGCTTTTTAATCTATTTTTTATCCTAAATCGAATTTTTGAATGAATTAAAATGAACAAAGTTTTTTAATACCTTTATTTTATGTTTAAATTTATTCAAAGTTAAAATTTTACAAACATTTATCTGCGATCCTAGCGGTAAATTTCCACAACAATTTTCAAAATGTTTTAGTTTGTTTCAGTTTATTTCGTTTTTTTCTGATTATAGCAATAACTTTTAGAATGATTTAAAATGTTTTATTTAAGAATTTGGTCAAAACACTCAGAGTGTTTCAGTTTGTCTCATTTTCTTTAATTTCTTTTCGAAAAAAAACGAAAGAAACTGAAAGAAGCTGAAACAACCTGAAATAATCTGAACAAAAATGAAAGAAAACGAAGCAAATGGAAACTTAATGAAAAAAAAGTGGAAAAAATTGAAACAATTTGAGAGAAATCAAAATAGATGAAGACAAACTGAATCAAACTAAAACTTTCATTATATTTATTATATTTATTTACTTTCATAATTTTTTTCCGCTAGAAATTAAATCTCATTTTACGTAAATATTTTTTTATGTTGTTATATGTGCAAACATAAATCATAATGATTCGATAATGCATCATTACAAATGCATTTTAGAATAAAAAGTTATTTGCAGTGCCACATGTCAATTATTTGTGTCAATCAATCATGTGATTTGTGTTTTTTTTTCTTTTTATGAGCTAGTTATAACCTCGAACAAGCACATATTGGAAACTTGTATTTTGGTTATATTTTTTGACATTTAAAAGAATAAAACGATTAAAAAAAGTAATACTTCTTATAATTTCGCATTGGTAAATATGCTTTCATTATTTTAAAAATTAATATTATCTAATGTATACCTATTTTTATTGCATACATTTTATCAGCCTTTTTTGATGATGTTAAATAATCTATTTTCCATGCTAAATCAATTTTTTGAATAAAGCCAAATTAATTACTTGTTTTTTAATACGGGGATGTTATTTTAACATTTAAATTTTTTCAATGTTAAAATTATAGAAAAATCTATTCGTAAATTTAATATTATTTTAGGCAAATATTTTTTATGACCTAAACGTATCATTTATATTTGTTTTTTATATTTTAAAAAATTTATTAAATAATATAAGTATTCTTTAATTATTATTGCTCTAATTATTCAAACAATAAAGTTCAAAAATTCGTTTAAAAAAGTTTTATTTACATTATTGTAATATTTTAATTATGATATTTTAATTAACCATTTTTGGCTCAAAAGCATTTTTAATATTAGATCTTTTGAAAGAATTTTGTTAATATTTGAAATATAATCTTTTCTAGATAACTTAAAATTGGAAATCTACTATATCTACTATATATGTGGTCTTGTTATGACCCAACCCTGGGTCGTAGAATATGAAAATTATGTAGATGGTCCTTTCGATGTCACTGGATCTTGGCGTTGAATGCTCGCGTATTTCAAATATAATTTAAAATAACTTTTTTAATTAAAATAACTTTTAATTGAACTTTCAATTAAGAAAATTGAATTTAATGAGTCCGTTGCTCGATAAAGGATAAAAATCCAAGGAATCAAGGATTTAAATAAAAAGAAATCTTTATTAACTTTGAAATAATACTTTTATTAAACTTTGAAATTACGATGTGTACACGTTTGAAGCTGAGGCAAGACTAAGCTGCTGGCTCTTGAATCTCATGGCTTTTATACTATTTCTATTCTATAAGGCTCTGTATTAAGTCCCAGCTGCAAGGATTTTCCAAGAATTTTCTACCCTGGGTAATTTGATAAACCCGCACGTGCAAGGCCAACTTCCTCGGAATTCTTAAAGTTGTTTTTGAAATTTGATACTCAGCACTTGTTTTCCTTACAGGATTAAGCCATCGAAATTTGAGATATCTTATACTTGTTTTTGAAACTTGATACCCATTAGCTGTAGAAGTTTGAGCCTTTGAAACTCGAGAAGATGTGCAAGTGTTTGAAACTTGAGAAGGCACACAAATATTTGCTGTTTATATCCTTTTAATTCTCAGAAATGTTTACTGAGTATGCTGCACGTGCGTCTTGCAGGTGTTTGTCTTTTTTTAATCCTTTTTCTGAAAATACTATAATATTATTCTTGCATTTGGTTGTGAAATCTGAGCTTTTCACTTGAGCGAGATGAAATCATTTATATTTATTATTATCAATATTTACTTAATACGTATTAATAATAGTAATTAATATTAGTATAAATATTAATTATCCATTTGTGCAATTAATATTTACCGTTAACAATTCATATTTACTGTTAATGTTGCTATTAAATATAACGGAAAATTGATTTAAACAAAAGGCCAATCATATATGTACATATACATATATATACATGCACATATAATCACTATAATTATTACTATCATTGTTAAATTAAATTTTAATTATTAAAAATCGAAAGCTATCAGTTTCGATAAACGCGCTTGCGCAATATCGTTGCGTTTGTGGCATGGAGTTTCCCATCTATGTATTGCGTAAAGGCCGAGTTCCTAGCAGTCTTATGGAAAAAAGGAATAAGTCCAATTTTCATGTAAATTAATTTAAGATTATTTTTCATTGATTTTAACCTAAATAAACTTTGTTACAAAAGTTGGACATAAAAAAGTTGTCATTCTGCAGTTGTGACGTAAATGAAAAAAAAACAAGTCCTTTTTAAAATCTTAAATTTATAGCATAAGTTTATATAACGATATCTCGAAAACTTTATTAAGTGAATTGTTCCTTCTTCCTTAACACCATAGACATAAGTTTAATTTTACGAAGCGTACTGAAGCTCATTTTTTCAACCATAATATTTAATATTCTTTAAAAACAAAATCGGAATTAAAAGTAAAACTTTTTAAAATGGTGACTCAAATTGTAAATCTACGTATTTTTTAATATCTTGTCTATCGAACATATTAGTGATTAATATCATTATGATTTAATGTGAAATTTTTTTTATACAATCGATAAATTTTTTAAAGTATTTATTAAACACGTTTCCGTATTAATATTTGCCTCGCGTTCGTAGTAAGTATTTATATAACATTTCTTTTTTGAAAAATAAAATTTTAAAATAATCAATAGTATTTAAGAGCATCACGGAGCTGCAAGTCTTCTAATAATATTTCAGATCCCAAATTATGAATAAATAATGCGATTAATCGAGTTTTTCACATACAATAAAAAAATTTGTAAGATTAAACTCTAGTGCGGACAACTCAAGAAATCCACCAAAATACTATAGATAAAAAGTTATAATACAAACTTTAAATGTATCGTATTTTAAGGTTAGGTTTGTCGAGCTTGATATCTAATTCGATCTAAGATCATGAAAAAATAACAAGTCTGAATTTAGTGCCAACAAGTCATTATATTTAGATAATTTATGGATTTAAAAAAATATTATCAAGATAATAAAAGCCAAGCTCAATTACTCCAACATCCCATTAACTCGTGTAAACAAGAATACTATACTTCTAATGAACATTCAATTGATGAATTGACTAAAATGACCAAGATTTTAATGAAAAATAAAAAAACTATTCAACATATTAAAAATAAAAATTCGATCAATAAAGAAAATATCAATATTACGGATATTTTACATTTTTTATTTTTTAACAGGAAGACAAAGCCAGTGACAGATACAGAGACTCAGGGACAGAGAGATAGGGAGACAAAGAAACAGAGAAACAGAGACAGAAATACAAAGACAGAGACAGGAAGACAGAGATAAAGAGACAGAGAGACAAAGACAGAGTCAGAAAGACAGAGAAAAAGAGACAGATATAGAAAGACAGAAACAGAAAGACATAGACAGAGAGACAGAGGCAGAAAGACAGAGATAGAGGGATAGAAAGACAGAGACAGAGAGACAGAAAGACAGAGAGATAAATAGATATTTAGATAGATATTTTGTTTATTTTATGTACAGTATGTTGTACAATTTACATAATACAGTATATACATTAGATTATAATTTTATATATAATAATGAGCAAAAATAAAAAACTTTAAAACAGTGATAAATTTTAAATACATTTAACAAAATTAATATAAACATGCTTTTAAAATTAGCGTAATGGCAGAGGTCCATCCTCTAAGGAAAGGTAGTATGCCAATGTAGATGATTTGAATGTAAGGAGCGATGGAGAGTTACGGATTGGATCAGGAAGTTCATTCCATAGGAATAATGAAGTGACTGAGAAAGATTCATTATAATATTCAGTGAGAGCCGGTGCAACAGTCAATGGCTTCACAGTACCCCTCAATATCCTCACAGATTGGTTCCAATTATACCTAAAGTAAAGATAAGAAGGTGCTGTAGTCGAAAACATTTTGTAGAGGAAGGATGAGGTAAAATATTTCCTTCTACCAGAGGTAGCTAACCAGCCAAGCTTAGAACGATAAGAGGAAACATGCTCACGTCTGCCAATACCATACACATAACGATTACCAGAGTTGATGATTCTCTGAAGCCTCAAATCAAGTTCAGCCGACAAATCACAATAAACGAGACAGCAGTAGTCTATGAGCGGAAAAAGCAAAGTTTGAATAAGATGTTTGCGTAATGCAATATTAGTGCTTTTTTTAAAGAAATTTAGCCTATAAAGCAATGAAAATGATTTATTACAAACCTGAGCAATGTGCTCCTTCCAATTCAGTTTACTGTCCAATACAGATCCTTGAGGAACTCCTGTGTTAAGAGTAAGATAATTAGACGTGTTACCATCCTCATCAATAACAGCCTGTCGTCGACCTGAGAGATAAGAGGCAAACCATCTGATAACTGTGATCGAGACATCAAGTGAAGACTTTTTTAAAGAAGAATAGAATAGCTCACAGTATCCAATGCCTTACTGAAATCAAATAGTAAGAGCATGGTGACATAGCGTCTATCCATATTAAGCCTGATATCATACGTTAACCTCAACAAGGCTGTCTGAGTACTATTCCCAGTCCTAAAACCAGCCTGCCGCGGATCCAACAGCTGTCTAGTAGCCAAGTATTCATACAATTGCTGATGAACAAGACGCTCAAGTCATCAAGCTTTAATAAAAATAACAATAGAGAAATAGGGCAAATATCACTCATAGATTGTGGAGAAGTAATCTTATTGATAGTCTTAACTAGAGACATCTTCCAACATGTTGGAAAAAGACCCTCCCTTAGTGAATCATTAAAGATTCGACGTAAGAATTGTCCAATTACAGGGAACGTGGAATTTATTAATGATTGAGGAATGACATCCGGACCTCTAACCTGAAACAAAGATACCTCAGAAAACTTAAACATCGGTTTATACGGTTCATCTTCAGTTAAAGAGTTTAAATAATCAAAGATTGATGTAACCGATTGATCAGATGCTACACTGGAAAAGTAACGATTAAGTTCGTCCACAGAGAAGGAGTGACGAAAAGTATTAGCACTAGAGCAAATACCGAGATTCCTCAGCTCCTTCCAGATTTGTTTAGAATCAGTGAGCCCAGAGAGTCTATCATGATAATAAAGGAGTTTAGAAGACTCAATGCTCTCATGGGCACGATCACGTGCAGCTCTATAGCTGAGTAAGTCGAAGAAAAGTCGTGAGCGTTTGTAGCGCCTATAAAGCCTATCTCTCTCGTGAACCAAGCCATGATGCTCTGCAGTAATCCATGGACGACGTTTTACACCCTGTCGAACCTTTTTGATAGGCACGAATGGGGCAATAGCTTCATTTAAATGACCACAAAGGCAATCAAGTCAAGTCTCAAGAGAGGAATCACCGCCACAGATAGAGCAATTTAGTGACCTTAAATAGTCGAGCAATCTGGCATCATCAACATCCTTATAGTCTCAATAGAAGAAATCATTAAGTACAGGCTTAGAGAGAGAGGACTTAACAGTGGCTGCAATAAGATCATGCCCATCTATAAATGGTACATTGGTCTTCCAATAGTCAAGCAAGGAATCATTTGCATCTACAAGGCATAAATCAAGCCAAGTATCAGATGTGGCAGTATGATGGGTTGCACCGTAAGGCACAGAGAAGAGTGCATTTTCCCTAGATAGACCATTCAGAAACACAGAGTTGTCAGAATCAACAGAAAGGTTAGTATTGAAATTGCCTAAGATGATTTTTGTACTATAATCGTGCATATGAGATGTCAAATCTGGTATAAAATCAGTTCCAGCTAGAAATGGTGCATGAGGTGGCCTGTAGACTACGCCAACAAAAATAGGAGAAACCAAATCAGGAGATTTAACCTCACAATAGAGATATTCAGGTAAACCTAGCTTGCTACACCAGCTGCCATTCGAAGAACACAGGCGTATGGAATCTAAAGAGCAATGAACATATGGAGGAACACCACCACCTCTAGTATTACGATCTTGCCTGAAGAGCACATAGTCATCCAGAGCAATTAGAGAGTCACAGACAATCTGGCCCAGTTTTGTCTCTGTTACAGCTATTATATAAAAACAGGAGCGACAAGCCAAGAATAGTCTTACCATTTCAATATGGGCACGAATAGAGTTAGCATTAAAATGACAAACTCCAAGACCGTTATCAGTGGTGAAGTGTTTTGGAATGGCAGATGAAACAGAATTGTTAGTAGATAATAAAGAGTTAGTCAGGAAGGAAGAAGAGTATGGAATTACCACAGTATCGCTAATCAATCTATCTTCTTGTTGTCGGCGGATGTTATCCTTGCTAAAGGAGATTCAAGGTCAGCATTGGTAGCAATGCGTAGAGGCACATTATCCTTCCTCCTTCTTGCGTATATCAGAGACGAAGGGACAGAGAGGAAAAGGCAGAAAAACAGAGAGAGAGAGAGAGAGAGAGAGAGAGATAGAGAGAGAGACAGGGAAACATGGACAGAGAGACAGAGAGACAAAAAAAGGAAGACAGAGAGACGAAAACAGAGATACAGAAACAGAGTGAGAGAGACAGAGAGACAGAGACAGAGACAGAGGCAAAGACAGTAAGACAGAGACAGAGACAGAGGGATAGAGACACAGAGAGACAAAGACAGAAAGACAAAAATAACAGAAAAGAGAGACAGAGACAGAGAGACAGTGACAGAGAAAGTGAGACAGGGACAGTAAGACAAAAAGACAGAGACCAAGAGACAGAGATACGAAGACAGAGAAACAGAGACATTGACACAGAGAGATAGAGACAGAGACAGAGAGATAGAGACAGAGAAACAGAGACTAAAAGACAGAAGCAAAGGCAAACAGACAGAGAGACAGAGACAGAGAGACAGTGGCAGAAAGACAGTGACAAAGAGACAGAGACAGAGAGACAGAGAGACAGTGACAGCAAGACAGAGAAACAGAAAGACATACAAAGAGACAGAGACAAAGAGACAGTGACAGAGAGACAAAGGCAAAAAGACAAAAACAACAGAAAAGAGAGACAGAGACCGGGAGACAGAGACAGAGAGACAAAGGCAAAAAGACAAAAGCAACAGAAAAGAGAGACAGAGACCGGGAGACAGAGACATAGATTAAGAGAGACGGATACAGAGAAAGAGAGACAGATACAGAGAGACAGAAAGATAGAGAAGAAGACAGAAAGACAGAGACAGAGAGACGGAGACAGAGAGACAGAAACAGAGAAATAGAGACGACGATAGAAGAGAGTAGAGTGTTAGGTGCGATTGGAAAAGAGAATGGACTTACCTCAGCATCATCACAAGCTAAGACGTTGTCAGATTGATGGTAGGAGTCTGAGAAATCTTCGCTAAAAAAGCATCCAGATCCGCATCAGTGGTAATGCGGATAGGAACACCACTCTTCTTCTTGCGGACAAACAGCTTACCATCTCTCACATAAGTAATGGAATCAGAATGCTCATCCTTGGACTTGATTAGCGCCCAGAGTTATAATTGGTACAGAGCAGAGGGCAAGAACTCATTTATATTGATGAATCCAGAGGTAAGAGTATCCACCAGGTCACCCCATGGAGAAGGTGCTCCTTGATTTTAGTAGTGTGCAGATTACCCATCCTGATTTTAGCAGCGATGATAGACCTGGCGAGCGAAGGTTGTTGTTCAGATACAATCTCCACAGAAGCATCATCAACAGCAGCATCAGTTGTGACCCTGGATCGCCGAAGCGGACGGACAGAAGTAATATCTGTTAGAGAGAGACCAGAATTCAGAGTGGCCAGTACAGCGAAAGCTCCAGACTTGAGGTCTTTGAGTTCTTCGGGCATCAGCCCCCCGAGCACCAGATCAGAAGCACGCTCAAGGCGTGATTGCTGCGCCGACAATGCCTCGCATCGCTGCAAAAGAGACCTATTCAAGGTCTCCAACTCCTGAAGCTTACCAGACACAGGCTCAAGGACAGATTAATTAGGTGTCTCCACAGGCGCGCTCTCCAGCCTCTTCAAAAGGTCATGATGATCGGCAGAGACTCGATCAACTCTAGCATCACAGGCAGTGAAGCGCTCCTCAATAGAGGAAGACAATGTATCTACACGATCCTCAAGTGCAACAAGCCTGGCATCAAAAGCAGAAAACTTCGCGCCGATGGCAGTAATCTTCTCATCCATGGCATCCAGCTTGTTCACCTTCACCTCCAGGACATCAAGTTTATCAAGTTTCTCCATCTTAGAAAGAATTGACGCCAAAGCGTCAGGAGCAGCAGGAGCAGGTGACTAAGCAGCAGGAGCACGTGACTTAGCAGCAGAAGAGGAAGTGGAAGGTGAAAAAGAAAGTCCAGAAACCGAGCTTACAGAACTGGAGCGAGTGCGCGAGCAATCCAGATTAGAAGCAGCAATACAACCTTTACACACCTTTACAGTATGGTCAAGGTGACGGACATGATTAAGCTTATCACATGTACTGTGGAAGGAATTTTTACATCGCGCACAGACTTGAGGTTTGGATATGTGAGTGAAAGCTTTGCAACAAAGAAAGCACTGATTAGGCATTATGAACTGTGGTGCAGAAGCAAGTGGAGAACAACCTTTACTTCAGTAGAGCAATTACAAGAGAAAGTATTAAGAGTAGAGTAAAGAGAAAAGAGTAAAGTGGAAACCAACCTTAATATCGGATTTCACAAAGAACAAGCGTTAATAATGTATAAGCAGCAGAGAAGTGAAAAAGCAGTGGAGAAAAACCTTAATACTGGATTACACAGTGATATAAATGTAAATAAGATAGAGAGATAAAAATGTATGTAGTACAGTACGTTGAGCAAACAAGATATGGCGGCTAAGATACTAATTAGAGAGCAATATAACAGCTGACGACGCTCAGGGGCAAATAGAAGGAAATTAGACAAGGTACGATGGCAGCACCAAAGCGTGCGTGAGAGAAGGATAGATTAAAATAAAAATGACACGACGACAATGCGTGGAAAAGAGACGGAAGTATTTTTGGCACCACAACAGAGATAGCAGGCAAGAGAGAAAAAGATGCACAATGCGATGCACTCAATAAGGAACGCCCCCACTAACTAACACAAAAAGCACTACACCACTAATGCACTTCATTAAGTCTGCACCACAGATGAAACAAAGGAGCGAGAAATAAAGCCAAGCAGCAGGATAGGCAGTCAGTGCAGCAGCAGAGACAAAAATGGCTGTGGAATAATGCAAAAAAAGAAAGTCGTCCTGAGTCCCAAAATGCGGCAGAAATGCAGCAAAATTGCAGCCAGAGCTTGCAGGACTCGTTCCTGGACGGCTTTCTGCAAAAAAATGCACTCTTAAGAGTGCAAAAAAATGGTTAAAACAGCGTATTAAGAAGGGGCCGAACTATCTGTCTCTGTCTAATAGCGTTTTTCATTATTTATATAAACACTATCCTTTATAACAAGAAAAAAATAGCAGCCTCCGCTAGATATTAGTATAATTAGTAAATTTTGTAATAACAATAAAATTTTTTACCGCATAGTTTTTCACTAATTAGAGACCTACTAGAAATCTAGAATATAACCTATCTTTTTTTGGTAGGTCTCTAATTATTCAAAAACTACGCGGTAAAAAAATTTGTTTGTTATTACAAAATTTACTTATTATACTAATATCTAGCGGGGGCTGCTATTTTTTTTTTGTTATACCGGATAGTGTTTACATAAATGATAAATACGCTATTAGACAAAGAGAGATAGTTCGGCCCCTTCTTAAGCAGGAGCAGAAAATCGTGCGTGGCACTACATACGCTGATGGAGAGAGATTCGACAGAGACAGAGAGACAGAGACAGGAAGACAGAGGCAGAGAGACAGAGACAGAGAGACAGAGGCAGGAAGACAGAGACAAAGAGACAGGGAGGCAGAGACAGAGAGACAGAAAAACAGGGACGGAGACATAGAGAAAGAGACAAAGAGACAAAAAAGCAGACAGACAGAGAGACGGGGACAGAGAGACGGAGACATAGAGACAGAAACAGAGAGATAGAGACGACGACAGAGACACAGAAAGTCAGAGACCAAGAGACAGAGATAGAGACAGACAAACAGAGACAGAGACAGATAGACAGTGACAGAGATACACAGACAAGGACAGAAGGACAGAGACAAAGAGACAGAGACCGAAAGACAGAGACAGAGAGATAGCGACGAGGACAGAAAGACAGCGAAACAGAGGCAGGGAGACAGAGACTGAAAGGCAATACAGAGAGACAGAAACAGAGAGATAGAGACGACGACAGAGAGACAGAGTCAGAGAGACAGAGACGAAGATATCGGGACAGAAATGGACAGAGAGACAGAGACAAAGGGACACGGAGAGAGATACAGAGACACGGAGCTAAATAGGTAAAGACAGAGACAGAGAGACAGGAACAGAGAGACAGAGACAGGAAGACGGAGAGATAAAGAGACAGGGAGGCAGAGACGTAGGGACAGAAAAATAGGGACGGAGACACAGAGAAAGAGACAGAGAGACAAAAAAGCAGACATACAGAGACAGAGAGAATGGGATAGGGAGACAAAGACAGAGAGACATAGACAGAGAGACAGAAAAATAGAGACAGAGAGACGAAGACAGAGAGACGGATACAGAGAGACAGAGACAGGGAGAGAGAGACAGAGAGACAGTGGAGCAGAGACAGAGAGAAAGAGACAGAGAGACAGATACAGAGACAGATAGAGAGAGACAGATTGACAGCGACAGAGAGACAAAGAGAGAGAGACAGAAAAACAGAAACAAAGAGACAGATACAGAGACATAGAGACAGGGAGATAGTTTCAGAACGACAGAGATAGTGAGATCAAACTTTAATGTTTCTATTTTTCTTTTCTTATGGACTTTGAATTATGAAGAATTCTAAACGAATCAAGCAAAAATCTTATTTACCAAGAAAACCATATTGTGAATTGTCTCATCGTCAAAAAAGAAGAATCGCATTACGTTATTTACTTTATAAAAAAAAAGTACTAGAAAATTTGAAAAAACCTTTACTTTTGAAAACATTTCCGTTGATCAAGGCAGTACTAAAAGTTTTAATACTGTAAAAGAGTCATCATTTAATGAAATTATCGACACTTGTCAAATAACAAATAAAGAAAATATGATTGAATATGATAGAGAAATGAATGACTTTACTGAAACTTTCATTGTTCCCCATGTAATAAGACCAGATAACTTAGCTTACATGAATACTAGTCAAATAGAAAGTTACAATTATCAGACTATTTATAGTCCATTAGATCCAAATTGTACATATGACCCAAGTGTAGTTGAACAATGTAATAATTACTTTGAAGAATCAATGAATATTCTTGATTTAAATGAAACTGCAAAATCAGTTTCTAATGTAATTATGTTAACAGATAACACAGCCACACAAAAAAAAATGTCAAAACCCACGGACCAGACCATATATACCTTATGTTTTTGAGGTCGCTGATTCCGAATCCGTGGTCCATTTGACCCCATCACCTCAGGGTCAAGGTCAGGTCGAGGTCAAATTTACAAAATTAACGGCAACCAAGGTTGACCAGTATATATATATGTTTTTGAGGTCGCTGATTCCGAATCCGTGGTCCATTTGACCCCATCACCTCAGGGTCTAGGTCAGGTCAAGGTCAAATTTACAAAATTAACGGCAACCAAGGTTTAACAGTATACATATATGTTTTTGGGGTCGCCGAATCCGAATCCGTGGTCCGTTTGACTCCATCACCTCATAGTGAAGGGTATTTGAAGGTAAAATCGACAAAATTCTTGTAAAACAAACCAAACTTCATGCCATTTATTTTTTCTTACTATACCTTACACGTTTCTCATCAAATGATCGGTGCAAAGGTTTCCTTTTACGTTTTTTCCCAGTAGTTTTACAATCTCTTTTCAACATCCAGCAGTAGTCGGCCAGCATACTAGCATCCCATCTACCTTGATAACGCTTCTCCATTACTTTAATGTCTTGGTGAAAACGCTCTCCCTGTTCTTCGCTATAATCGCCACAGTTTTCAGGAAAACTATCCAAGTGATTGTGCAGAAAATGTAGTTTGTAATTCATTAGGCAACCCATATTCCCATAGTTCTCAACCATTTTAGATACAATTACTTTGTAATTTGGGCTTCTGCGATTACCCTAAAAGTTTTCAGTAACTTCCTTAAAGCTAAGCCATGCAGCTTTCTCAATGTTTGTCATGGAACTAATGAACTGGTCATCAGCCATCATTTTCCTAATTTCAGGACCGTCAAAAATACCTTCCTTCAATTTTGCATCTGATTTACTTGGAAATTTACTTTCCAAGTATTTGAAGCACTGGCTATCTTTATCTAAAGCTTTAACGAATTGTTTCATCACACCAAGTTTTATGTGTAATGGAGGAATGAGAACTCTTTTCGGATCAACCAATGGAGTAGCTATAACGTTACTCTTTCCGACTTCGAGAGATTTTCTTTCAGGCCATTTATGATTTGTATAGTGCTTTGCACGGTCTCGACTATCCCATAAGCATAAGAAACATGGCGTCTTTGTAAATCCAGACTGCTGTCCTAACAATATTCCAGAAACTTTCAAATCACCACATATCCGCCATTTATGCTTATCATACTGAATTTTTTGTATTATAATTTTGAGATTATCGTATGTTTCCTTCATTGTAGTGGAGTGCGCTATAGGAACTGAGGCATAGTGGTTGCTATTGTGTAGTAATACGGCTTTTAAACTTCTTTTTGATGAATCTATGAATAATCTCCATTCTTCGTCTTTATACACATTAGGTTTAATTTCATTCATTAAACCTTTTACGTCTTTACAATATACTATTTTATCACCATTATGATTCATTTCTTCAAAGTATGGTTCGAAACTTTTGCTTCTTGTTCTGTAAAAAGATACTTTAGTAGATTTTGCCAACTGATTCATGCCTTTTAAAGCTGAAGCTAAATGTTCTGCTCCATCTTTAGGTAAGTTAAGCTCTCTAACTAGGTCGTTTAGTTTATCTTGAGTCCATAACTTTACGCTTTTGTCTTTCTGGCCCGCTGGAAGGAAAATATCGTCATCGTCATCATCATCATCATCTGCAGTTTCTTCATTACTATCACTTTCATAGGACTCGCTACATTGAGTAAAGGTAATTTCAAGGTGAAATGTACTAGATTCATGCAAAACAAACCTAAACCACGGTATCTGCGAATTTTAGTACAATATTGATTAATTTCATTTTAATACAAGGCTACTTTGAAGAACAAAAGATCATATTTAATTTTCTCTTATTTGTGAGATCGTACATTATACAATTTCAAATTGCATAAGAGTGTTCTGTGATATACGTGAAGAATTGTGTAGAAAGTAAGCATGGATTTTCTAATTGTACAAATGTACGGTTAAATGAATAAGAAAAAATTAAACATGGATTTTTTTTGTCAACGTAGCCTTCACCTGCTTCCTCGACAAAAACTGTGACGGTGACACTGCCCCAAACGGGGATGTGTGGAATGATCCGCTCATAAGTTTGTCGGGGTAACGATGCCAGTGGAAGCGCACTGCCTCGCAGGGGGACGTTAGGGTGTGAGGATGAAGCTGTAGTGTGTCCGACGACGAGTTGACACTGTCCTCGTCAAAGTCGGAAAGCTCTTATACTTAGCCCCGGAGAGGTATAAGAGTTATCACCTCCGGGACAGTGGACTCACCTGCGATCGGACCAGGATCCCTAACGTGCGGGGTTATACTGAAAATCATGGAAAATTTACCTTCTACATCTCAAGGGCATATTTGCACAAAAAATTCTAATCTTTTTTGTTTTGTCTGCGGAGTATTCACTCCGCAAAAATCTCGAAGACATTTCAATGATAATCTCAGAAAAAATTTACAAAACTTGCTTCAAATTAGAAACTGATGTAGTTATAGAAAAGTGGACTCCATGTAGTATCTGCGAACAATGTCGTCAAATGCTTTGTAAGTGGAATAAAACAAAAGAAGATGACAAAGTTAAATTTAATAGCCCAATGGAATGGTATCAACCACATAGAAGAGAGGATTGTTACTTCTGTAATACCGAAATTATTGGAATTAATAGTAAAATTAAAGCAACAGTGAATTATGCTGATGTTATTTCTGTAAAAAGACCTATCGAAAAATCGGGAAGCGATGAAGAGCTCGATCTTCTTGAGAGGCTATCTATTGAATCAGATACCAACGATGAAAAAAATGATGAAGAAGATAACGAAGTCAGTGGCGAGATTGATGGGGGTAGAATTGATAATAATGACTCAAAAGATGAATCGTATGAAAGCTATAGTGATGAAGAAATTGAAAATGATGATGATGATGATGACGATGACGATATTTTCCTTCCAGCGGGCCAAAAAGACAAAAGCGTAAAGTTATGGACTCAAGATAAACTAAACGACCTAGTTAGAGAGCTTAACTTACCTAAAGATGGAGCAGAACATTTAGCTTCAGCTTTAAAAGGCATGAATCAGTTGGCAAAATCTACTAAAGTATCTTTTTACAGAACAAGAAGCAAAAGTTTCGAACCATACTTTGAAGAAATGAATCATAATGGTGATAAAATAGTATATTGTAAAGACGTAAAAGGTTTAATGAATGAAATTAAACCTAATGTGTATAAAGACGAAGAATGGAGATTATTCATAGATTCATCAAAAAGAAGTTTAAAAGCCGTATTACTACACAATAGCAACCACTATGCCTCAGTTCCTATAGCGCACTCCACTACAATGAAGGAAACATACGATAATCTCAAAATTATAATACAAAAAATTCAGTATGATAAGCATAAATGGCGGATATGTGGTGATTTGAAAGTTTCTGGAATATTGTTAGAACAGCAGTCTGGATTTACAAAGACGCCATGTTTCTTGTGCTTATGGGATAGTCGAGACCGTGCAAAGCACTATACAAATCATAAATGGCCTGAAAGAAAATCTCTCGAAGTCGGAAAGAGTAACGTTATAGCTACTCCATTGGTTGATCCGAAAAGAGTTCTCATTCCTCCATTACACATAAAACTTGGTGTGATGAAACAATTCGTTAAAGCTTTAGATAAAGATAGCCAGTAGCTTCAAATACTTGGAAAGTAAATTTCCAAGTAAATCAGATGCAAAATTGAAGGAAGGTATTTTTGACGGTCCTGAAATTAGAAAAATGATGGCTGATGACCAGTTCATTAGTTCCATGACAAACATTGAGAAAGCTGCATGGCTTAGCTTTAAGGAAGTTACTGAAAACTTTTAGGGTAATCGCAGAAGCCCAAATTACAAAGTAATTGTATCTAAAATGGTTGAGAACTATGGGAATATGGGTTGCCTAATGAATTACAAACTACATTTTCTGCACAATCACTTGGATAGTTTTCCTGAAAACTGTGGCGATTATAGCGAAGAACAGGGAGAGCGTTTTCACCAAGACATTAAAGTAATGGAGAAGCGTTATCAAGGTAGATGGGATGCTAGTATGCTGGCCGACTACTGCTGGATGTTGAAAAGAGATTGTAAAACTACTGGGAAAAAACGTAAAAGGAAACCTTTGCACCGATCATTTGATGAGAAACGTGTAAGGTATAGTAAGAAAAAATAAATGGCATGAAGTTTGGTTTGTTTTACAAGAATTTTGTCGATTTTACCTTCAAATACCCTTCACTATGAGGTGATGGAGTCAAACGAACCACGGATTCGGATTCGGCTACCCCAAAAACATATATGTATACTGTTAAACCTTGGTTGCCGTTTATTTTGGAAATTTGACCTTGATCTGACCTTGACCCTGAGGTGATGGGGTCAAATGGACTACGGATTCGGAATCAGCGACCTCAAAAACATATATGTATACTGTTAAACCTTGGTTGCCGTTAATTTTGTAAATTTGACCTTGACCTGACCTTGACCCTGAGGTGATGGGGTCAAATGGACCACGGATTCGGAATCAGCGACCTCAAAAACATATATGTATACTGTTAAACCTTGGTTGCCGTTAATTTTGTAAATTTGACCTTGACCTGACCTTGACCCTGAGGTGATGGGGTTAAATGGACCACGGATTCGGAATCAGCGACCTCAAAAACATATATGTATACTGTTAAACCTTGGTTGCCGTTAATTTTGTAAATTTGACCTTGACCTGACCTTGACCCTGAGGTGATGGGGTCAAATGGACCACGGATTCGGAATCAGCGACCTCAAAAACATAAGGTATATATTGTCTGGTCCGTGGGTTTTGACATTTTTTTTTTGTGTGGCTGTGTAATTTAACGAATGTAGATAGTGAATTTAACGTTTCTGATCCACAAGAATATCAATCAAAACGTTATAAAAAAAAACTGGACAATACTCTTGAAAATTTTGTAAATAATTTAAATGAAGGTTTAATGGAAACCAACATGAATTTTGTTTAAAGAAAAAAGATGCTAACTGTTATAAGAACTAATCCATATCTTCGTTTAATTCCTAAAGATCCAAGAACGTTAGCAGAAACACCTCGAGTATTTACAGAAAAAGTAACAAATGTATTACCCGGCGAATATTCACATTTAGGAGTAGAAAAGGGATTGATAAAAATCTTATGTTGATTTACTTCCGATCATATTTTCCCGGATACCCTGTTAATCGATTGCAATATTGATGGTGGTGAACTGAATAAAAAGTACCAAATTATTCCGATTCAAATAAAAGTATCTAATGTACCTCATAGTGATATAGCTGTGGTAGGAATTTATAAAGTTCGTAAAAAACCTAATGATGTTACGTTATTTTCGGATGCTTTCATAACCGAAGTGATCGATTTACATAATAATGGATTCAAGTTGAATAATAGAATATATCATGTACAGATGAGATTGTTTTGTTTCGACTTGGTTGCTCGTGTTTATTTTTTGCGGCACAAAAGCCATATATCTCAACAACCATGTTCCAAATGTAATGTAGCAGGGATTTCTTATAAAAGAACAAGTATTTACTTGGGCATAAATCACGAGCAACGCAATAATGAAGATTATGTAAATATTTTAGATAAAAAACATCACATAGAAAAAAGTCCTTTTTTAAGATTAGGAATAGGATTAGTTACACAAGTTCCTATAGATACTATGCACTGTATTTTTCTAGGTATGCATAAAAAAATTTTGTTTGCGTGGACAAAGGGTATGTACGGAAAGCAAGTCAAATTGCATCGTGATGATATTTCAAAAATCTCTAAAAGAATTTCTACAATTGCTAAATTTTGTCCGCGAGAATTTGCGAGATTACCGGAGACGTTGGATTATTTAAAAGACTTCAAAGGAACTCAGCATCGTCAATTTCTATTACATTTTGGTGCTTCAGTAATATGCGGTATTGTAGATGAAAATATCTACAATCATTATCTTTTATTGAGTACAGCAGTACGTTGTATTTTATCTGATCTACCAACTTCACTTCAGTTATCTTTTGCAAAATTAGCTCTTGATCAATTTATATTAGATGCAGAATTAATTTATGACTTGAACTTCATGTCTGTTAACATTCATAATTTATGTCATATTACTGATGATGTAGAAAAATATGGGCCTATAAATAGTTATGCTGCTTGGCCATATGAAAATAACATGAGATTTTTTAGAAAATATTATAATAAACCTGGAACACCTCTACAACAGATTTATAACAGAATTAAAGAAAAAGAAAAATATGAGATGAAAAAACTAACAGTAATAAAAACTGACTCTTTCAAAAGACTGTTCAATCCTAGATATGAAGGCCCATTTCGTTCCAAGATTCAAAATGACATATTAAAATCTTGGAAAATATTTTCAAATGTTGAATTAAAAAGTTTTACATTAGGTATTAATTTAAAAGATTATACATGCATGTTGAACGATTTATCAATATGTATTGTAAAAACTGTCTTTCAAACAACTGATGATTAATTTATATATTAATAAATAAATTTTGTTTAGTCGTAGATTTATACGATCTAGGGATACCTTCTTCATCTGTAAGGGTATACAAATGCTCATTATTAAGTAATGAAACAGGATTAGTAGAACATAGTTATATAAAAAAAAATGTTATCGAATGCCTTATTGGGACAGTAATACTGATAACGATTATTCGGATTCTTTAACTGACGATGATAACCCAATTGATGACGTTTTTGTCATTTTTGTACTCATTTAAGATAATGTAAATACGTAATTTTTCTATTATTTAAAGTTAGTTATGAAAAAAGTTAAAAACAAGGAAAAACAGTTAAAAATAACAATTACGTTTTTCAGGTTTATTTTCAAAATGTCATCTCATACTGGAAAGAGAATAATAAAAAAACCACCACGATATAAATCATCATCGGAAAATGAAAAAAATAAAAAAGAAAAAAAATTTAGAAAATTGATGCAAGAAAGAAAAAGGAAAATAGAAAAATTTTCAATGAAAAACAGTATTGATAAGATAAAAAAAGTTATTCATAAAGGTATCCAAAGAATGTTTTTCATGTTACAAAATACCTTATATTTTAAATTATAATTTAGGATGGAATCTTTTATTACAAAAATGTATTATATCCGTCAAATAGAATACGAATAAATAATAAACCAGTATTCTTTCATTTTTCAAAATAAGATGAATTGTAAAAGTCACAGCCAGTATAAATTAATATAACATATATAAATATAGTAATGTTATACTTGACGTGACGATTGTCGGACAATTGTGATGTCACAATTTAAACTACTTCTATCTCTTTGAGTTTTTATATTCACGATAAAAGAAAAAATACGTATCCTTTATTTTTTCTTTTTATAAATGACGAATGTAATAGATTTAGAAAAAATTTTTCATGCAATATCTCAATTAATTTAACAGAAATTACTTTTATAAAATGAGTAATAAAATAGTATATTATGTAACGAGTAAGGTTTAGTGACTATTGCGCACGAGGGCAAGTTGGCGCACGAGCGTAGCGAGTAGCACCATTGCCCGAGAGGCGCAATAGTCAACTAAACCGAACGAGATTCACATACTATTTTTTATCATAAGCGCTGGGTGTAAGAGAGAGAGAGGGTGACATGTTGGGGCGCGGAAAGGAAGGGTTTGGGGGGCGAAGCCCCCCCATTTAAAAAAATTAATATGTAAATCAAAAAAAGCATTTCATAAAAATATTATTTTTTTGCATCGTCAACAACTTTCATCAAGAAGCTAGCACACAACTGACTTCTACATAGAAACTCGTGCACGTTCCTGCGTGTTTTGTTTTCTTTCGATATAGCATTCTCTTACTCTCTCTCTCTCTCTCTCTCTCTCTCTCTCTCTCTCTCTCTCTCTCTCTCTCTCTCTCTCTCTCTCTCTCTCTCTCTCTCTCTCTCTCTCTCTCTCTCTCTCTCTCTCTCTCTCTCTCTCTCTCTCTCTCATATCTACCGTACGACTGACTCGCAATAGTATATTTCAATACTTTTTGGTACTATTCTTTGTAATTAAATTACATACTTTTAATTCACCAATTTCACGTATATAATGAATAATTACGATTTCGTTAATGGAAAAATAATACAAGAATAGATGATGCGATTTACTTTGTCAGAGGTTAAAGCGAAATAGAGTATAAAATTCATCATATGGTCGATGTTTCTTCAGATACAGTATCAGGTCGCTGCGCTTGTATAAACCTTTGCGATTTTACATTAATGAACGCTTTTGCGTGACATTATTTTACAGAATGTAACGTATTTACGTGATTTAATATAAAATAATATTATACATAGCTGTGAAACACACGCCTTTAAAACACAACACACGCGGCGCACGGTATTAGCTACTTACCACCCCGAAAACGCATGCGCTATAGGCCACTTACCCAGCACGTATGAGAAAAAATTTTTTATTTTTGTAAAAGATCTGAAAAATTAAGAATTTAAAAAATTTATTTTTTTTCTTTTTTTATTTTGTACTACAATATGTTTACATTTTTAAAGTTAGATTCATAAAATACGATAAAGAACTTATGATTCTTCTTCTTTTCTCAAAAAAGCTGTCTATAAATATTAATTATAATTAGTTTATAAAATTAGTAGGCACGAAGTAAATTTTTATTATTCAAAACAAAAGTTCGTTAACGGTAGGCCGGAGTAGAACCTGATACCGACCGAGTAACAATTGAGTTGTTTGTTATTTACTCAAGTTTTAATCGGTGTATCTTCAAACTAAAGGTCGAGCGCAATAGATATTATTATTATGAACATCTATGCACAAGAAAAAAAATATCTACCGATTTGTTTTTGAGAAAAGTAAGTAACGCGAAAATATTATAAACATAAACTTTTACTTTGGCGTTACTTACTTTTCTCAAAAACAAACCGGTAGATATTTTTTTTCTTGTGCATTGATGTTCATAATAATAATATCTATTGCGCTCGACCTTTAATTTGAAGATACACCGATTAAAACTTGAGTAAAAAACAAAAATGCCAATTAGACAAGGACTGCGAATCCGGCCTGCTCTTAAAATGATTTTAGAAGGTATCACTAACCCATATGGAAACAATTTATGTGAAAAACTGTGAATAATAGTAAATAATTGTAAATAACTGTTAAAAAATGTCAGGATTGAGACATAAATAATAGTTATTTACAGTTATTTACTATTATTTACTATTAATTACTATTATTTACAGTTATTTACAGTTATTAACTGTTATTTACAGTTACTAGAAGTTCATTAACGCGCGTACCGCGCGTGTGGAATTAAGTGCTGTGGTAAAAATAAATGAATTTAAACAATGTAAATATAAAAAATATTTAAATTTAAAAATTTATCGACCGATATTCGAAAAATATAATAATAGAAAAATATAATAATATAAGCTGTAATCAAGCATTGATGTTTAGTTTGTTCGTGTTCCTTGTAACACAAATATAAAACGCAGGATAATTCTTCCGTCAAAGGCACTACTGTAATATAGGTATAAAAATTTGATTGATTAGAATTTCATAATCTATTTACTGTAATCTAATTGAATAATAAGAGATTTCAAACAATTTAATCATAATATTAAAATTGGAATTTACCTCATTCCTACCTATCATACCCCTATAGTGCAATAGTGCCTCTGATGAATTTGTAAGGCTCTATATTCGAGAAAAATTTAATCTTATTATCATTCGAGAAATTTACAAAGTTCTTCATTCTACTCTATTATAACAAAAAACGCACGTGTATACTTAAAACAATCGTTAAAATCGGGAAAGGTCAATTTTCAACTAGGAAAAAAAAATACAAATTTCTTTCATTGAAAATATTTTTTTATCTCTGTGTACTTTTATACTTTTGGTGTATTTCTTTTATTGGAAATTTTATACATATTCTATTAGCTTCTATTGTATGTTTTTTTTTTAAATTGAAGTGAAGAAGTATATAAAAACGAAAAAAGCATAAATTTATATAAGGATATTAAAAATCATTTGAAAATAATTACAATTCAGTCAATAATTTTAATTTAAAAAACATACATTCTTAATTATGTGTAATTACTTAGAAATCTTGATGTTAAATAATTATCTTAGTATTATTTTGTAATAATGTTTAATAAAATAATTTTCTAATATTCAATATATAATTTTGTAATAAAATATAAAATAAAAATAAACTTGACTGATATAAAATTAATTTTGTGTTTAAAAATTATATTATTAAATAAATTGTTTATAGTAAAAAATAAATGTAAGCACAAAAGTAAAAAATGGACTTGATTTAAAAATTTAAATAAAAAGACAATCTAAATAAATGTCATTTTTTTATTTTTAAAATTTAAAACTTATTTTTATAATAATAATAATCAATTTATTATTAAATGCTGATGTATATTCCTTAGATGTTATACGATTTCTAATATCAACTTTTACCATATGTTGTAAAGTAATTATAATAGAGCAAAGATCAACTCGATTATTATACTTTTCTGGTTGTTTAGCATTTCTATAAAATTTTTTCTTCATACAATTCTAGTTGATCTTGTGTGATTGAGATTTTGCAGATAATTTTCATTTTTGGTCAAATATACGTGATAAATAATTATAATTTCAAACATTTGATATGCAATATCATGAAAATAAAATTGAAAATCATACACATTCCATTAGATAAGATGAAATGTTAAAAAGTATTAATAAATCAATATAACAAAAGAACCTTTTTATTATATAAATTCAAATTTTTTTATTATGTTCATAAAAAAAACTTGCATTCATTTTAAATTCCAATTCACATTTGTTATCTTCTATAAACATATATCTAATTAAATGATAATATTACCAAAGTTAAAATAACCCATCTTTTATTTATAACTGAAATAAATTTATGTTTGCTAATTTTAATCTAAATAATCTATTATCTACATTCTAACCAATACTCTTGAAGTATCTACTAAAAATTTACATTTTATTTGATTTATTTGAACACTTTGGCAGCATCGATAACTGTCACTGAAAATGGTAAAGTTTCAATCAATCGACAACAATTTGTTTTTAATGATAATAATTATAATCTATGTGTAAGTACTTTATCTTGAATAATATTCATATATAAGATGTTTACTTTTTCTATAACCATTTATAGTACTTCACTTAATAACATTCTTCTAATATTCATTATTACTATTTTATTAAATGAAAAAATATAGATGATTATCGACAAAGTTGAACATTTTATACAAACATTAATCTAAATAAAGTACTTGCACATAGATTAGATTCGTTATCATTAAAAGTTGATCCTAAATTGTTCATATATCCTTTAAAAACAGATTAATAAAGGAAAAATCAGTGAAGCATATTCCATGCATTTATCCATGTTAATGGAATAGGTACATATCATACAAAATTTTCTCTAGCTGCTATGATATATAAATTTTTACCAGATATTCAAATTGCAGAATTAGTGGTAACAGATATAGCTTATTAAAAATTTATTTTAGTATAAATATAGTAAAATCAATAGAACTTTTAAGTATGACAATTGCTCAAAAAATGTATAATAACATGATGACCAAGGAAGTTATCTTTTGAGTAAACTTTGGCAATATTAATTTTATTATTTAACGTTAGTTAAAGTTAAAAGTATAATTTATTTCAACCTTATTTAACGGCAGGCCGGAGTAGAACCTGATACCGACCGAGTAACAATTGAGTTGTTTGTTATTTACTCAAGTGTTAATCGGTGTATCTTCAAAATAAAGGTTGATCGCAATAGATATTATTATTATGAATATCTATGCACAAGAAAAAAAAAATCTACCGATTTGTTTTTGAGAAAAGTAAGGAACGCCGAAGTAAAAGATTATGTTTATAATATTTTCGCGTTCCTTACTTTTCTCAAAAACAAAGCGATAGATTTTTTTTTTCTTGTGCATAAATATTTGTAATAATAATATCTATTGCGCTTAACCTTCAATTTGCAGATACACCGATTAATACTTGAGTAAATAACAAAAATGCCAATTAGACAAGGACAGCGAATCCGGCCTGCTCTTAAATTTGAATTTATAAATAATAAATATCAATACATAATACATTTATGATCTTACAAATTAAAATTAAAAATATAAAAATACAATATGATTGAAAATAAAAAATACAATATGAAAATTAAATATTCTTACTTTTTCACAATCAATCTATTTCATTTCATTTTTATTTTTAAATTTATATTTTTGTTGATTTTAATAATAACAAATTTTTCCAAATGAACTGTACTCTATTTTCTTTCAGACCCCTTGCTTCAGAGTGATAAAATATAGTACTATCTTTGTTCACTTCATTAATTTTATATCAATCTATCCTTGTGATAAAACATTGGGCAATTTGATAAAACAAAACTTTTTAGATGAATTGGTTCAAATAGCAAATTGATCTAAACTTATTTTGATTTAATTCTTAAAAAAAAGTACTCTAATTTCTATTTTCTAAGAACTCTAAGAAATTGTACTCTGTATAATCTTTCTCTTAAGTCTAAGAACTTTAAGAGATTGTACTCCACTTTATATTACAATTTCTAATGCTAAGCAACTAAGCCAGCAATGCCGAAAGTGGCAGAGTTAGAGCGAGAAATTCAAAAATGTTTCATAAAAAAGTATTTAAAACATAGTTTTTACAATTTGATAATTAATAAATAATTCTAAAAAACAAAGTCACTAAAACAAAATTAATTTTTTTATTATTTATATTTTTTTGAGTTTCAAAAAATTTTTGAAACTCAAAAATATGTAAATAATGAAAAAATATTAATTTTGCTATAGTAACTTTGTTTTCTAGAATTATTTATTAATTATCAAATTGTAAAAACTATTTTTTAATACTTTTTTTAAAAACATTTTTGAATTTCCCGCTCTAACTCTGCCACTTTCGGCATCGCAGAACTAAGGAATATGGCGACCATTATTGACCAATCACATTTTTTGCTCAGCAATATGGCTGCGCTCTATAGCTCATCTCCCTTTTAATATAGGAATGATTTACAATTATTTACAATTATTTACAGTTTTTTATAATTATTTACAATTATTCATAATTATTTACAGTTATTTACATTTCCAAAAATTTTTGAATTAGTGAATAATTTAATGTTATGTAACGAGGATAGCAAATTATACATATACTGCATTTCAGTATACTTCTGTCTCTCTCCTCGTTGTTAGTCGCACAGTACAACGTATGTTTCGATGCTTCATGTGCGAGTATAAGAGTGAAACAGAGAGAGTCTGTGTCAGCGGCTTGGATGGATGACTGTAGAAGGAAGCGTGCGCAATGCATGACGGGTAAACTTAGGCAAGAGAAGGAAACGAACGGGTCGGTTAGAAAGGGTTTAGCAGCCATATTGTGCGTTGTGCGAGCTCGTGCTTTGGATAGTTTTCCGTTCTTTAGATAGAAGCATTTGGGCTAATGTAATTAATTCGTGTGACTCTGCTTCAAATATTGGCTTGTTGAGAGACATTGAAAAGCAGATCTTCTTGCTAATATAATCGTCGTGTCGTGTACAAGAACCAAGTGGGTTCGCCGTAATTCTGCAGAGAGATCGGAGCGTCATTGTAACGAGAGCTACGATAGCCTTGAGCTGCACCGCATATCTTCGGTGCCGCTTTTGATGAATCATCGATTCGTCTGTGTTAGAGAGGATCGTCGGAAAATCTTCGTGTTCAACGACCGATAGAAAAATGTAAGTCTGCAGACTATCGTATTGCGTTTTATTATTGAATACGTGTATGCGATATATGTAAAAATATCGAGACCGTCGTGTGCGCCGCGACATATAGAATAGGATAGCTTAAATTAACTTTTATTTCTTTTCGTGAGATTTACTAAATTTTGTATCTAATAACTATCATTATAAACTTATTTTGGTGTACTGAATTTGTTTGTCATTTTGAATAAATTAAAGTAAAATTGAAGTTATTTTGAATTGTTACATAATATTATTTCTCACTGATTAAAATCGTGTTTTGTCTTTATATGTTAAACTTAATACACTTGCTTTCTTTTGATCTACGATATTTAACAGAGTCTTAAGGTACACGCCGTGGGTTTCGTCGTACCAGACGTCCGGGAGGCAGAACTTCTAAGCGAAGTTCTGCAATAGTATTAAATATTGCTTAACTGATTTCCATTGTATGAAAAAGACAGTCATAGTTGATCAGTGACGATGTACGAGGCTGATCGTCTCTAAATCGAAAATCGGTTATTTAACGGTGAGTGCGTATGTACTTGAAGTAAGTACATATGAAACCCACAAATATATTTGATTTGTTTAGTTAAATATATTCCCCGTTACAGTTATTAATAATTATTTACAATTATTTATAGTTATTTACAGTTATTTACAGTTTTTTACAGTTATTTACAGTTATTTACAGTTATTTATAAGTATTTACAATTATTTACAATTTTCCATAGTTTTTTACAATTATTTACAGTTATTCACATTTTTAAAAATTTTCGCCTATATATAAAATTATTGAATAAATTCGTGAAAATTTTCGAAAATGTAAATAACTGCAAATAATTGTAAAAAACTATAAGTAATCGTAAATAACTGTAAATAATTGTGAAAAAAGTGAATAAATGTAAATAACTGTAAATAAATATAAATAACTGTAAATAAGTGTAAATAACAGTTAATAAGTGTAAATAACAGTTAATAACTGTAAATAAGTGTAAATAACAGTAAATAATTGTAAATAATTGTAAATAACTGTTATTTATGTCTCAATTCCCACATTTTTTAACACTTTTTTACAGTTATTTACAATTATTTACATATATTTACATTTATTTACAGTTATTAACAGTTATTTACAATTATATCCAAAAATTTTTTTTATATGGGAAATTAATTTTTTTACCACCTCTTAGTGCTTTTAAATAGTATGAGATTTTATTAGTTAAGCAATAAAAATTCAATTTGAAAACTACGTTAATTAATTTATAAAATAAAATTATCAGGTTCAGAATTATCAAGAATTTCACATAATAGTGATAAACAGATTTTAGAAAATAGTCATGGAAACAATGGATCACATTTAAACAAATCTCAAGGTAAAATTTTTCTTTTTTAAATTTACGTTTAAAAAAATACTATTTCATTTGTATCATGGTATTATTAATATATAAAAAAATGTATAACTTCTGATTTTTCTATAATTAATATAAATATTAATAATGTTTGTAGTAAATTTTTATCATTCAAAATCAAAGTTTATATGTAACAAATTTGTAGGAGATATTACATTTTTTTGTACCGTCCCTTAGCTCTCCTTAATAATATGACATTTTATTGATTAAGCAATACAAATTTAAATTCAGAAACGACATAATCTATTTCATAAAACAAAATTTTTAGACTCAGAATCAAGAATTGTAAATACTAATGATAATAATCAGACTTCGGAAAATAATCGTGGAAACAATGGATTTTATCTACATACATTACAAGGTAAAATTTTTCGTTTGTCCTTTAAACGTATTTTAAATTATTTAAAAAAAATAAACAATTTAATAATGTCAATAAATAATTTAAATCTAATGTCTAAAAAGCAACTTATAAAAGCATTCATACTCATAATTTAGATATTTTTAGTTTCAAAAACCATTCCTTTTTACAAAGCCACAATTATTTTTAACTCTAAGCATTAAAAAAGTACCCTGGTAGAAAATTTCACTATTATTTGGTCATATTTTGACCAGTTTCAGAAAAAATGACCAAGAAATGACCAATATTAATCAGAGAATGACCAATTTATCCGCTTATTGACGACGGTTTATAGTCAAAAACTGTTATAAATATGATCAATCATTTTATTATATTATTATAATAGATAATACATTAATTTATTTTTATTATTAAATATTATACTAGACAATGAAACAATATTAATATTAAATAAAATTTGTAACCACAATATAACTTTTCTCAATTATTTTTAATGAGAAACGAGTTTAATAAAAAAATTAAATTTATGCATCCCATTCACGATATTACATCAGTTAGTGTGGTTAACAAATTTTTTCTAAATCACAGTCTTGAGAACTATATTACAGCTTTCTTCAACAGTTAATTCATTTTCACTGCAGCCATTGTTTACACTGTTTTTAATAACCTCAAATTTTACACTTTCCTACTCTTCTCCAATAGACTTGTTAAACTTATTGACTTGATCATACATTAGTCTATTTTCTTCCCTTTTTTTTAAATTTTCTTTTCTTATTTGAAAACTCCGTACTTTTCAAAAAATGAACTACTTTATTAATTTGTGTCTGTTTTGCAGTTCTCTCAAGTTTTGGAAACTCTAACGCTTTTTCTCTTTTCCTCGTTTTCTCTTTCTCTCTCATTCTCTTTTAGCGTACTTGTAAGGTAAGGTTAAAACAGAGTCATGGCAGCCTGAGGACTAACCTTAAATCTCTAAAATATTTATTTGAAGTCTCTGTCATTTTTATTATGCTGTAACATAATTCTTAGGCTTTTTGTGATCCGTTTTAACTTTACCGTATTAGCAAGTTAATTTTTGTAAAGAAAATCTCTTCGTTGAAGAAAATAAATATATTTATAAATTTATTTGCATAAAGTATATATCTATATATATTAGCAATTTCGCCATATTTTGGTCATTTTGTGATTAAAAAATTAGTCATAAAAAAATGACTAATAAATGACTAATGGCCATTTTTGAATGGTCTATTTTCTACCAGGGTACACAAAAAAATTGATTAATGTTGAGATTTTTAATAGCATATTTATAATATGGAATTTGATCGTGTTATTTTATGATAATTTTTGTATGATAATATTATGAATCATTTTAAGTATAATTATTACACCCAGTAGTTTAGTAGGACATACATCTAATTACACAAATACAACTTATACGCCGATACCATTATTAACACCTAACCAAATCCCTATTACTACTTCTCAAAGTAAATAAAAAAGTCTTTAAAAATTTTCTTTTAAAATTCATGGAATTTGTATTAGAATATAATGAATGTATTTTAAATGTCAACTTTCATTAACTCTCATTTTTAGACTTAGAATCATCAAGAATTTTAAATAATAACGATAATAATCAGACTTCGGAAAACAATCGTGGAAACAATGGATCTTATCTAAATGCATCACAAGGTAAAATTTTTCGTTTGTTCTTTGAATTTATTTTTAAATTATTTTATTGAAGAAGTTTCAGCGAATTAAAAAAAAATTTAATGTTAATAATAATTTAAATTTAATGTCTAAAAACATAGTATTCATCCTTATAATTTAGATATTTTGAAGTTTAAAAATCGTTCCTTTTTACAAAACCATAATTATTTTTAACTCAAAGCAGTGAAGAAGTACACAACAAATTTTTTTGCCATTCTAATCCTAAAACCGCAACTTTGTTGTTCTTTTCTGGCTCACATGGCAAAAAATACGGTTCGCAACTGGTATGAAAAGGCTTTATTTACGAAACGAGAAGTTTACGGCCTGAGCCGAAGACCAGGGTCGTAACGAGTTTCGTAAAAAAGTTACGAAATGTACGAAATGTACTATATTAATGTTGATGTTTTTAATAGCATATTATAATATGGAATTTGATCGTGTTATTTTATGATAATATTATCAATCATTTTAGGCACAGTTATTACACCTAGTTGTTTAGTGGGACATACATCTAATTACACACGTACGCCATATACGCTAATACCATTATTACCACTTGATCAAATCCCTACTATTACTTCTCAAGGTAAACAAAAAAAGTCTTAAAAAATTTTACATTAAAATTCATAGAATTTTAAATGTTAACTCTCATCAATTATAGCATCAGCTAATACATCCACTTCATCCACAACTTTTACAATCTCGTCATTTAACACATCAACTCCAAGATCATCAACCAATTGCGGATATACTAGAGAACAAGAAAATGTACGTACTAGAGTTACATTTGCATCGTTAACTAAAACTACAACTTCTTCATTTCATTCAGGAAATATTTGAATTAATGGTTCTTAAGAATATTCGAACATACATGAATACTATATTTAAAAATAATTTTATAATATTTTAAACATGTTATATCTTCTAAAGTATCATATTTAATTTCTTTTAAAAATCAATTAATATGAGTTCTCGCTGAATAAGTTCTCGCTGTTTTTTTTTAATTAACTAGATCAGGGAGCCACTTCGTGGCTGAAGATTAGTTAAATTTATATATTTAAATTAAACTTATAAAACGCGGTTCCATGCTGTTAGCAGGAAACAAAACATCGATGTTAACCTTTTTGACCAATCACAAATCGAATAAACTGTCAATAATTTAACACACACTAATTTTTTACAAAGGGTAAAAAACACTTCATTTAAAGTATTGTTAATTACTAGTCTCTATTTTCTCTAATCTTTCTGGCAGAATACAAATTACATGTTAAAAAAATAATACATTTTTTGAGGCTATCCAAGAATCAACCTATTTTTTGCTATCTTCATACGAATGAAAGCGCTGCTCAGCCAGGCTATGCGTTATTGAACGAAATAAATGATTAATGGAAAGGGCTAAGTACGATGAATATGGCGGGAAAAGCAGAACTTTCCATTTAAGTTTTTCCAAGATCGTTTTAACCGGTGTTTCAATATTTGACCAAGTGTGAGAAAAGAGTTTTGTGATGACTCTCCTCAAACTCATTAATTACAGCTAATATAAATCTTTTCTGGTAGTTTCATTCAATTAGAAAAGCTCGCAATGATTTGTACACTGTTGATTACACCAAATCCTGAAAAGAAGCTTATAACCATGAATATTTACCTTTGTGGATAATGTGAATGCAAGGCTGAACTTACTTCACGATCTTTTCTTTTATTTTAATGCTTATAGTAGTTTCCCCTTTTTCGTCGCTAGTCTTGATACTATACAAAAAATCTTTCTTTTTCTTTCTAGCAATTCACACGTAAGAAAATACCGTTTGTCTCTCAGTTTTAATTTATACGACACCTAATGTTCATGTTTTTCAAACGTTTAGAAATAGCCATCTACTCGTAATAATTTTGGAAGTCCAGCTAGCGTCTGGCATAGGCTTTTTTAAGTAATTCATTGTCTTGAAACTTTTTGGTGTACTAGAGCATTCTTCATCTCAAAGATCCAGATCTTTATTTTTGAAGCGTCTCACGTTCTGCATGTTCTTTCTAACTAAGCAAGCACACTGTCAGTCTCGTTAGAAATTCTGTGTTTCATCTGCAGGCTTCTTTTGAGTAAAATAGTGCAACAAAATTTCTAATAAATAAGTTAATAAATTAATTAAGTAAATATATCCCCAGTAACTCTTTATTTATCATAAAATTTGATATGTTTAGAAGAAAAAAAACACGCTGTCTGTACTATGACGAACTAAGATATACTAAAATTCAAGTTTACTGACGAAGTACTTGTTTAGATATAGTAACATCTAAAATTTCTTACGTACGTAGTCCTGGTAACGCTATCTATTAAAAAACAGCGCGCATTTATCCAAGGTCCTAATTAATTTTCATTAAAAATTGTGTAAAACTAAAGATTTTTAATTATATTATAATAAATATAGAATTTAATGGTATTATTAGTTAATTCTTAATTTATAAAATTTTTTGTCATAATTTTATTTAATGTAAATTCTCTTCAACATTCTTAAGTTATTTTTTATGACAATTCTTACAACAGTTACAACTTCGACTTGCACATTAACTTCGACGTCAGCATCTATAACTTCAGTGCCAAATTCATTGTCAACTAATTTAATTGATTCAGAAGGTACAAAAAAATTAATTTTGATAAATTTAAAAATAATTTTCAATATCTATCCCGTTATCATATCTATATGCAAGTTCAAAACTAAAAATTTAGCATTTAAAATAAACACTAAATTAACGGATCAGTGCTGCCTAGAATGTAAGAAAATAACTAGCGTAATCTCTTTTTTTGAGTAAATCGTTTTTATACTTACATTGAATGATATAGCTATTTAAAAAGTTTAATTATTAGTTTTTTTATATCATAAACTTATTTCGAATATATTTGTACGTAGAATGAGATGTAATTTTAATATTTACGTAGATTAAAAAAACAATTTTTAAAACTTAAGTAATTTTCAACGCGTTTGAGGTTACATTTGTAAAAAAACTATTCATCAAATTAGCACTCCAATTTCCTACATTTAGTTCATATAGTCAGTCTGAATTTCTGTGTACATGTGGGAAATTTCATATCAATTCATGCGGACAAAAATAAAAAAATTTGATTTACTTTTTTTAACGGCTTAATTTAATTAATATTAAATTAATTTTAATCATATTTAAGTAAGATTATTTAAGTTGATTTCCTAGAAACCAATTTATAAGAATTTATAAAAAATTTTAATCACGAGTGACAGGACTTCTGGTGGTGGTATACTTATTGCTATCAAAGATGGTTTAAGATTTGAATTGTTGCCCCTTCGTGACAATTCTTACGAGATGTTAATGGTTAAGATCTTTAATAATGATAGATTTTTTATTTTAGTTGTTGTTTACTTGCCACCTGATCGTGTCGCTCGTGATCGGGATTATCTGCCCGGTTTTATAAACAATGTTAATAGTGTATTGTGTAATTTCGCTAATTATAATGTATTACCTAAAGTATTGATGATTGGTGATTTCATTTTATCGGGTTATAAATGGGTTATGAAAGGTAATGAGGCATGCGCGGTTGGCTTTCACCCAAACGTCAATTTTCGGCAGTCGGTACAGAGCTTAAAGAATTTTGCTAATTTATATAATTTGGTACAGTCAATTTCTTATTGCAATATTTCGGGTAATTTTCTTGATTTGTGCTTTTCTAATTTTTATGACTTAAAATTTGAGATATGTATTGACTCGTTAATGCCAACTGACTCATTTCATTCACCGCTTGTTTGCGATGTACCACTCACATATCATTCAATTTTGCTAGATAATTTTGTGTTTTACGATTTTAATAGAGTCGACTATGATGCATTTGATGATATATTCAATGACCGAACTTTGCCGTGCATGATGAAGTGGGAGTCGATTTGATGGAGTGGGAGTCGATTTGAATGAAGCGTTGAATAGCTTTAAATTAATTTTAGATGAATGTATTGCACGAAGCGTATGCACTATTCAGATTGGTAAAAAGCATAAATTTCCAAAGTGGTCCTGATCTCATTAGTGCAATCATAGTTAAGAAGGGGCCGAACTATCTGTCTCTGTCTAATAGCGTTTCTCATAATTTAAATAAACACTATCCTTTATAACAAGAAAAAAATAGCAGCCCCCGCTAGATATTAGTATAATTAGTAAATTTTGTAATAACAAACAAATTTTTTTACTGCGTAATTTTTAAATAATTAGAGACCTACCAAAAAAAGATAGGTTATATTCTAGATTGCTAGTAGGTCTCTAATTAGTCAAAAACTATGCGGTAAAAAATTTGATTTTTATTACGAAATTTACATATTATACTAATATCTAGCGGGGGCTGCTATTTTTTTCTTGTTATACCGGATAGTGTTTACATAAATGATGAAAAACGCTATAAGACAAAGACAGATAGTTCGGCCCCTTCTTAAGAACAAATATCATAAATTGTTCAAAGCAACTAATTCCCCCTGGTAACACAATCTGTTGCAAGCACGATTGCGCAGAACTTGCGTGGTCTGTTTCCACATTTTAATGCATATATGCTGAAATTTAATTGCGACTGAAACGTGCGTCAGATTTGTAACAGATTGCCAATCGAAACTTGCAGCAGCACAGTTTATAGAATTCCAAAGTTAATTAATAGTTCAAAAATTGAAGTCACTTTATAGAATAAAGATAATACATTGTATTTTAATTGAAAATTTTCATTGTGAATATTATTAACATTCAACTAACGAGAACATGTTCATAAGAGTTGTTGACAGATTTTAAGAAAGCAAATGTTGAATTTAAAAATTATAATTTATAATTTAATGAAAATATAATAATTTATAATTGCGATACATTTAATGCATTCCTTTAAACTTTACGTGTTCTTACTACCGATGCCTACATCTATAGGCACATATTGGCTAAAAGAAAAAAAGAAGGAACGCAAAAAACAATCAACATGTACACAAAGGGGTGGGCGCTGATGTTATAGTATAAAATTATATACATGTAGACTTTGGATGTAGACTACATGTAGACTAGGGAGAAGAGAGGAGACCATTGCAGCCAACTGTCAAATATAAAAAGCGTGGATAAAAAATTTTTATAATATCTAAGAAAAGTTTTAAATAAATTTCTATCAGTAAAAGATGATAAATATTTTGGTTCTACATTCATACGTAATTCTGTAGTAAAGTTTTGTCGCAAGATTCTTATGCGAGATAGCTTCAAGTATGCTGCATGCTCGCGTGATTATTCTTATAATAAGATTGCATTTAACTTTTGTCCTTCTGATGTAATTTTAGCGCAAATCTGCTGCATGATTCTCACATAAAACTGCTTCAATTCTGCTGTACATTTGCGTGTTTCTTCTCATCATTAAATTTCACTTAACTTTTGTCATATTTATGTGATTCGGGGGTAAAGTGCTGCTGCAAGATTCTTACGGAAGACTGCTTCGATTTTGCTGCAAGTTTGCATGTTTATTCTCGTGATATAATTGCACTTAACTTTTGTCATTCTTATGTAAATTTGAGGTAAAGTGCTGCTGCAAGTTTCTGATGCAAGACTGTTTCGATTCTGTTATATGCTTGTGTACTTATTACGATTCGCAGAACAGCACTTGACAATTTGCAATTCTTACGTAATTGTGCTGCAAAACTTTGTCGGAAATTATTTACTCAATTTTGTTGCTAGTGTCTGTAATAAGATTTTCTGCAAGTTTACTGCAAAATATCTTCAAGATTCTGCGCATTCTTTCCATTCCGTAGATTGCACTTTCTCTCTGCCAGAAACGTGCAATTCTGTTGCACTTATCTGCTGTAATTTCTTTTCATAAAAAACCCTATGGAATGCGGAAACAGACAGCACATGTTCTGCTGCAAGTTTTTGATTTTTAAGAAAATTGCAGAAAAATTGCAGCAAAATTGCGTTGACCATGTTACCAGGGCCATTAAGTATTGTTATTTGTTTAGGATAAAAAGAGTTGAATGTAAACGATTGATGTATAGAGATGAAAGCAGATACATTTCCGGCATTGAAGGTTCTATTCATAAGAATCCAAAAAATTTTTTTGGCTATGTCAATTCAATTGATAAATCTCACTCGTACCCTGGCATCATGTTTCTCGGTGATAAAGTGGCAGAAGGTGGTCAAGAAATTGTCGACCTTGCATATAAATTCCAGAGTAATTATAAAAGTGTAAATTTAAATCTGACTAATGTTATTGATCCGGTGCCTGATATGTATCTGTTTAGTTTACTGTTGATGAAGTTTGCAGTTGTATTGAGAGGTTAGACGTCAATTCATCGTGTGGTCCAGACAATTTGCATCCTAAAATCTTAAAACATATTGCACCGCGTATTTTGACCTGGATTACTAAGTTTTTTAATCTTAGCGTTGAAACTGGCCAGTTTTCTGAAATGTGGAAAGTTTCATGTGTGACTCCTTTATTAAAGAAAGGCGATACATCTGATATTAATAATTACAGACCTATAAATAAATACAGTTGTCTTGCTAAGGTTTTTGATGAGTTGATGTCTGACCGTCTTAGTAAATATCTTGGTAAATTTATTGTGGACGAGCAGCATGGGTTCACTAAAGGTAGATCCACGGTCACAAATTTCAGCGTCTACTTGAATGATTTAATTAATTGTTTTCGTCGTGTTAATACTGTTGATGCTTTTTACGCTGATCTCTCGAAAGCGTTCGACATGGTTAATATTGAGTTATTGATAAGGAAATTAGAACTTTATGGTATCCGCGGTTACGTGCTAAAATGACTTACTTCATTTTTGTCGGACAGGAAACAATCAGTTAAAATTAAATCATTCTTCTCAGTAGGTATTAATGTACTTTCAGGCGTAGGTCAAGGTACTCACCTAGGACCTTTATTATTTTTTATTTTTATTAATGGCGTTAACGGTAGGCTGGAGTAGAACCTGATACCGACCGAGTAACAATTGAGTTGTTTGTTATTTACTCAAGTTTTAATCGGTGTATCTTCAAATTAAAGGTCGAGCGCAATAGATATTATTATTATTACATCTATGCACAAGAAAAAAAATATCTACCGGTTTGTTTTTGAGAAAAGTAAGTAACGCGAAAATATTATAAGCATAAACTTTTACTTTGGCGTTACTTACTTTTCTCAAAAACAAACCGGTAGATATTTTTTTTCTTGTGCATAGATGTTCATAATAATAATATCTATTGCGCTCGACCTTTAATTTGAAGATGCACCGATTAAAACTTGAGTAAATAACAAAAATGCCAATTAGACAAGGACAGCGAATCCGGCCTGCTCTTAAGAATTGTATCAGGTTCTCGAGATTTCTGTTATTTGTGGACGATATAAAAATGTATAAAGAAATTCTTTCAGAGGATGATAATGTTGGTTTACAAGAGGATATCACTACTTTTAATGAGTGGTGTGTTGTAAATGGCTTGCATTGTAACCTCGATAGATGTAATGTGATCTCGTTCACTAGGTCCTCCCACACTAACTTTGTTTATTATATTTGCGCTCATATTCTGTCACGGGTGGACTCAGTGCGGGACTTAGGTGTTATTTTTGATAAGGGTTTAACATTTGACCAACATATTAACCTTCTGGTTAAGAAAACTGAAAAGCTTATCGGCTTTATTAAGAGATTCTCGGCAAGGTTCACTCAGTCTGAGATATTCAGGACACTTTATTATGCGTATATCTACTCAACTATTAGTTACGCCTCTGTTATTTGGCGCCCATATCTGAGATATTAAATTGAGGCGGTCGAGGGTATGTGTAGGAAGTTTTTGCGTTATGCAGCCTTTAAATTGAATCGGAGCATGCGATATGATGATCACGATTACAGTTCGATTCGTAAATTTTTATCGGTTCCAACAATTGATTCGTGTTTTGATTATATCGATTTAATTTTTTCTGTGAAAATCACTAGAGGTATTATAAATTGCCAAGCTTTGAGGGATTGTTTTTCAGTCATTGTTCCTGCTAGACCACTAAGATTCAATTCTAACTATTATTTTGTACCGATTTTGAGTAGCAATTATTTCCTGCAAAGTAGTTCCTTCATTTTCAATAAACGCCGAAATAAAAGAAAATAATGTGAACTTTCGGCACGGGTGTAAGAAAAAATCGTATACGCCACACAGGTCGATAACACGACTTCTTTTCATGAGTCTTGCTGTCCTCGGTTCCGGCTCGGGCGGTAATCTCACCCATGAAAAAAAGTCGTGTTTTCGCCCCTAGTGGCGTAATATACTATTTTTATAATTCGTAATACGCATCTATGACCCAACTATAACCCAATATAACATTTAAGTAAACCTCCTCCCCCCCTTATGGTGTTACGTAATTTGTGAACGACCCCTACTAGAAAGTTAATTTTATATGCTTTCATTTATTACTTATTTTAATTAATAGTCCAGGCGTACTAACTATTTGCAGAAGAAAGTTTGGTGATTATTCACAAATATTGTTTATTTCATGTAACATATAATCTTTTATTAAAAGAATTTTTTTCAGAAATTAGTTTCAATGTTAATAAAATTAAGGTAGTTGGCATGAAATTCACTTTTAATTAGATTTTTTTAAAATCTAGATTGCTTTTAAATTTCTATTATTCTACACATCATATTAAATTTTCAGAAAGATTCTCCGTACTAAAAGCGAGAAATGGAGCTCCAAAGTATCAATATTTAACACGTGATTCCTATAGTAAGCTGTTTCAAACAGTACATTTTGAGACATAACTAAAAACCCTCCATTCAGATCTTTTTAAGAAACTAATATGATATTTTAAATTATGTATGAAATATTATGTGAAAAAATGAAAATGTCCAACTGTTACGTTCAACATATAAGTCAAACAATTTTTTTTAATGAATGACTGAATTTCAGCCATCCATCGGCTTCCGTTTGACTAATGCACGAGCGCTGCATCTCCGGGGTTGGAAGTCTTTAAAAAAAAGATGCAGCAAGGATAGGTAGAACAAATTAGAAAACCCCCATGTCATTGCCAAAATTATATAAATTTATTTCTTTTTCCCTTTTCTTTTGTAATTCACACAAGAAGCCTTGCTTCGTACATAATTAATTATTTTTTTTATTATACTTGTTTCGCTTCATGGCGAACCGTGCTACCCCATACCAAGTTTTCTTTTTATTTTCTTTGCATTTCCTTTCTAAATTTTTTCTTTCTAATTTTAATTTTAATTTTCAATAATTTACGACGCTCAGCATTTACTTCGCGGATAACAATAGGAGAAACGCGTTTCCGAGACATGACCCCCCCCCCCTTGAGATTTACAAATAGAAAAAGTCGAAAAACTCTCTACCTTGTATTGTGCTTTCTTTGTTTCGATCTCCGCTTTCCCACACGTCCGCCTTGTTCCCTGGTTGGTCTAGTTGGTTATTTACAGTGAAACTCGAGCTTAAAATTTAAATAAACTTCTTGTTTCTTTAAGTTTAACTTGTCTCCTCGGCTGATGGCTCCAAGATGGGCAGTGGTTGGCGGCTGCTCACTGGTGACGTGTCGGCTGCTGGGCGAAGGCGATGTGGCCAGCAAGAGTTTGGTCAGGAAAAAGAAACCCACGCCTGCAAGCTTGGAGCTTTATACTCTAAGTCAAGCTTCTAGAAGCTTCGTTGTTGCTAGCGGCGGTATATGTTTTTTGCCCATTCATATGATTTTCAGCTATTCTGATTGGTTGCCAATCGGCCCTCCCTGTATGGTTTTTTTCTGGAAACCATAATTTCAGTTGAATAGAAAGAGGTCAGCTTGAAGTTTATTGGCAATTACTTTTTGCCGTTATCATTTCGGCTTCCTGTTTTTGAGACTCCTTCAAAGCTTTTCTTTTCAATTTTGCGTTAACTTCGTATAATTGTTCCACATAAATTGGCTTTAATGTCCCTCCACTCTGTATTTTTCTTCAGGGACGGCCTTATCTATTTTCATACTGCGCTTTATTCTCCTACCGCTTCGCTGAAATCTTTACATACTCCCCTAAATTAACTTCACAATTTTCTGCGAAGCCGTTCATCGTTGTCAGGCTTATTGCTTTTTCTAAGCCTGCCGCCTGCCCGTATCTTTTTTTAGCATCCTATTCTAAGCTTGTACTTCTCCTTCCTTTGCTGATTCACTCGGCCGCCGAGCCTTGCTCTTCATTGAGGTCAACTGAATTTGTTGTTATTCGTCCCTCGCATTTGTTTATTTATTATTTTATTGCAATTTTTTAAATTATTTTTATTATTACTATGTTATTCTTATTTATTTTCTGTTTGAAAAATTCATTGGTGTCGAATTCGGCTCCTGCAGCGTATTTATTTTTCTTATACTATTTTACTCGGCCGCCGCTTTAACTTGAATCGTTTTCATCGTGCTATTTTGTCTCCTGTACTTGTTTATGTATTTATTTATCAATATTATTTTTACTTTTTCATTATTATTGTTATTTTAGTTTTTATATTTTCTTTGAAAAATTCATTGGTAATGAACTCTGTTCCTTCCGCTTATACTTCTTTCTTTCGCTGTTTCATTCAACCATTGCTTGACCTTGCTTTGCTTGCGTCGTTCTATGCGTTTATTTATTAATTGATCGATCCTATTTTTTACTCTATGTTCGTTATTATTATTTGAACTTTAATTTTTTTATAACATTTATTGGTAATGAGCTCGGTTTATTACACAACCCTATAGTTATTAAGTTATTGTTTGATTTTGTTAATTTATTGCAAATTGACGAGATAAACTCATCGCGCTTGATGAAATTCGACTATATCTCAGGTTCTATCAAACATTTTTGATCGATTAAAGTCTCATTTTAAAGGTAAAAGTATTTTTCACAAAACTATACTACTTAAAGCTATTTATAAACATCGGTAAACAAAAGGAGACTGACCAAATGAAAATTAAAGCACTTTTATTGCTATTTTAATTGTTTATAACGCTACAACGTTTAAACAAAAAGAGATACAAAAATTTTGTGAAATACTTTCTTCGCGTCTTTTTAAAACAATTTTTCCACCTCTTGATGACTTAGTGCTCCCGTGTCATTGCAAAGCTTGTAATACAAAAGCTTGTTTTTGTAAAAAAAACATATCATGCTGTACTTTTTGTGCATGCATGAAAAATAATACATGTAAAAATAAGTAAATTATCCTTAAGTTGAATGAAGAATATAATTTTTTTCTTAATATTTCAATGTTACCTCTTTATTTATGTATATTTTTTTATTTATTTTTCATTATTAAGAGGAGTTCGAGTATATTCGTCCTTTTCTGATCAAATAATTGATTTTTTTACAAAAATTAATGATTATAGCAAAAAATAAGAAGAAAGCCCCATCTCGTATAATAAAAAGCAAGATTCTCTTTTATGAGAAAAAAATATTTTTATCGCTTCGTTTTAAAGAAAACCTTGAAAAACTGAATTGTCTATCCTAACCTCTATTTTTTAAGTTTTTCAAGGTTTTCTTTAAAACGAATGGATAAAAATAATTTTTGCTCATCAAAGAAAATCTTGCTTTTTATTATACGGGATGGGGCTATCTCTTTATTTTTTGCTACAATTATTAGTTTTTGCAAAAAAATTAATTCTTTGATTTGAAAAGGACAGAGATATACAACCTGCTCTTAAGAAAAATAGATTTAATTTTTGTGTGATTTAATGTACCTAATTTTTTACGGGTTTGTACCGTTAATTTGCAATAAATTAACAACATCTCAAGTTGTAATTATCCAAATAACACGATTCAAAATCGGGTGTATTTGTTTTAAAAAACCGCAGAAAAAAGTATTTTACAAGATTTTTGTATCTCTTTTTGTTTAAACGTTGTAGCGTTATAAACAATTGAAATAGCAAAAAAAGTGCTTTAATTCTCATTTTCATCAGTCTCCTTTTGTTTATCGATGTTTATAAATAGCTTCAAGTAGTATAGTTTTGTAAAAAATACTTTTACCTTTAAAATGAGACCTTAATCGATCAAAAATGTTTGATAGAACCTGAGATATAGTCGAATTTCATCAAGCGCGACGAATTTATCTCGTCAATTTGCAATAAATTAACAATATCTCAAGTTGTAATTATCCAAATAGTATGATTTAAAATCAAGTGTATTTGTTTTAAAAAGCTGCAAAAAAAGTATTCCGCAAGATTTTTGTATCTCTTTTTGTTTAATCGTTATAGCGTTATAAACAATTAAATTGTTTATAACAATTTATTCGACATCTGGATCGAAATCCACCATCGATTTTCATGTTTAGAAGGTCAAAATACATTAAAAAAACCTTGGTGGGTCAATCTAAATTAAAGAGGCCACTGTGACCTATCTGGCGCCTAGACTATAATTTTTCTTTATTTTTATTTAATTGCTTTTCTTTAATTTTTACATAAGCTTCTTTGTTACGTAAAGCCTCAATCGTATGTTTTTGTTCCAATTTATCATTACTCATTCTTTTCTTGAATTTCATTTTCGATATCTTACAAGGAGAGGCCACCTCCGGGAAACAAATTTGGCTGAAACTGCAGGATATGATTTTTTGATAAAAAAATAAACCCGTGTCTTTTCTTTTCTTTGAATAGACCTCTTAGATAAAAATATAGACATTCTTTCGGAAATATAGGAAAAGGAGCTTTTATAAGAATATCCAAACAACTAAAACTTTTACAAAAAAAATACATACAAGGTGAAATAAAGTGCAAATCAAATACTTTGATTTGAACATTGTTGCATTAAAAAAACTTCAGTTATTCAAAAGTTACTGGTAATTAAAATATGCTAATGAAATAGCATAAAAAATTCATTATTTTTTATATGTTTAAAAAATTAACAAATATGTAGTAATTTTCAATAAAGCATAACTTTTAAACCACTGAAGCTTTTTCAATGGAACAAAGCCTGAAGTAAAGTATTTAATGCGCACGTTATTTCTTTCATTATGTATTTTTCTGTAAAAGTCTCAGTTGTTTGGATATTCAAGTTCATAAAAAGCCTCCTATTTAATACATTTTCGAAAAAATGTCTATATTTTTCTCTAATTTTTCTTTATATTTATTCAATTGTACTTTTTTAATTTTAATATAAGCTTCTTTCTTTCGTAAAGCCTCATTCGTACGCATTTGTTCTAATTCATCAGTACTCTTTTCTATCTTGAATTTTAATTTCGTTATCCTTGTATTTTCTTACTTTTTTATATCTATTTGGTTGTTTTTTTTTCATTTAATGTAATCTCATCAGTCCTAATTTTAATATCGTTATAATTTATGTGGATATCATCGAAATCCATTAATTCATCATTTTGCTTAAAAAAAATTGTATCTGATATGACACTGTCAATTTCCATCTGGATCATTTCAAAATTTGAATTCTTCTAATCACGATGACACATTTCCATGATATTTTTTTGCTATACTAATAAATGCATTTGTCAGTTTTTTTCAAGAAGTTCAATCTCGGCAATCACAGTGCGTCGGACTGAATTTAAATGAAAATTTAATGTCACTTCAAAATTCTTTTTAAGAATGATTTGCGAACATTTAGGCATCATTTTTAAAATCGGTTTACATGACCGATTTGGAAAAAAATAGGAATAAAAAGAATAATTCAAAACCAAACAATTTCATTTTATTAATAAAGAAATGCTCAAAAGTGTTTGGAACGTAGGTATAATAGTAAAAATATAACAAAATTGAAGAATATTGGCCTTATGTTATGGAGCTATTGGGCTCAGGTATTTAAAATATTGTCGGAAAATAATTCTATAGCTACTTACGTATAAATACATAGTATTCAAAGAATGTAGATATTTACATCGATGCCATCTTCTAATATATTCTTTAATTTGTTGAAGCTCATATCATATCAGATTTTAAGCAATCCAGTCGTAATTTAAAACTTGCTTAACGAACAAGAAGAGGTCCTCACCTCTAATAATTGGCTAATACTGCAGGTTATGATTCTTTGATAAAAAAAATGAACCTGGGTTCTTTCTTTTCGTCTAATAAACCCAGAGGCTAAGATAAAGCCATTTTTCGAAAACATAGTAAGAAGAAACCTTGAAAAGAACTACAACTCTCACAGCGAAACATAAAAAGGGAGTATAAGTTTGAAACGTTGATTTGAGCTTTATTGCATCAGAGAGTCTTGCCAAATTCAAAAGTTATAGCTAGCACAGCATGGAGAATTTCACTAAAATATTGCGAAATCTTCCACTGGAATATCTCAATGGAACCTCCCATGTAGATTCTAGGAAATCTTCACAGAATATTTCGAAATATTCCACTGAAATCTACCATTGAAAACTTCCAGGAACATTTATGGAATATTTCGCTGAAAGATTCCAAAAAACTTTAAAATTGTACAGCGAAATATTACATAAATCTTCCAGAAATATTCCACGAAATATTTTACAGAAAGATTTGAGTAATCTTTTGGTGCAATATTCAATAAAAGATTTCAGAAAGATTTAAGTAATCTTTTGGTGCAATATTCAATAAAAGATTTCAGAAAGATTCTATAAACATTTCACTGAAAGAACCCGAAAAACTTTAAAATTGGACAGCGGAATATTACCTAAATCATCCAAAAATATTTCATGGAATATTTTACAGAAAGATTCAAGTAATCTTCCAGTGAAATATTTCATGAAAGATTTTAGGAAGATTCCATAAATATTTCGCTGGAAGATTCCGAAAAACTTCAAAATCGTACAGCGGAATATTACATAAATCTTCTAGTAATATTTCACGAAATATTTTATAGAAAGATTCAAGTAATCTTACAGTGGAATATTGTATGAAATATTCTAGAAGGATTCCATGAAGTTTCCGTTGGAAGCTTGCGCGGAATGTTACAGGAGATTTCCAGTGACGCCGATAGGGGGATGTTCGTTGAATGGGAGCTTTGTCCCCAAGTGGTTGGGCAATATCTTACTCACTATGTAAGCGAAATGGTCGCCGCTTTGTTGCGTACAGTCGAAGCGATTGTGTAAATACGATTTTATTACTTAATGTCAATGTTTATGAATGTTTATGCGTGTATGTATTGATATATGAGTATAATGTGTTATTATATAATATGTATACTATCTCCTCTCAGCATTTCTAAATCTTTCATAAAATATTCCAGAAATATTTTGTGGTAGATCTGAAACCCTAAATCTTTCATCGATACCTTCCAAAAATCTTCCAGGAATATTTTATGAAAGATGTGAGATTACCCAAACCTTCCATTGAAGTATTCTTGATATCTTTCAAGAATATTTCATGGAATATTCTAATGTAACAAGAATCAAGGACATACGAATATTAGAGGAATATTCCACGGATGTTTTCTGAAATAATCCCAATCTTCCGTGTCAATATTCTACGAATCTTCCATGAATATTCCATGGAATATTTTACGATGGATTTCTAAAATCTTCCAGAAATATTTTATGGAATATTTCATGAAAGTTTCCTCAAATCTTTCATGCATATTCCATGAAAGGTTTATGAAATGTTTCAAATCTTTCGTTTTAATATTCCCAAAATCTTTCATGAATGTTCCAACGAAATATTTTATGAAATATGCCTGCAAGATTTCTGAAATGTTTCAATGAAAGATTTGAGATGACCCAAATCTTCCAATGAAATATTTTTGGAGTTTTCCAACAATATTCTATAGAATATTCCAATATAAGAAGAATCAACGAATCAATACAGGAATATTCCATAGAAGATTCTTGAAATATTTAAAATTTTCCGTGCCATTATTCCAGGAAGCTTCGATAAATATTCCATGCTGTGTACGAGATGATTAAAATATGCTAATTAAATAATGTAAAAATTCATTATGTGTTACATAAATATGTAGTAATATTTAATTCAGCATAACTTCCGAACCACAAAAACTTTTTTAACACAATAAAGTTCAAAGTAAAGTGTTCAACTTGTACTTTTTTATCTTTCATTCACTTTTTTGTAAGAGTTTTAGTTTTTTGGTTATTAAAGTTTTTATAAGCACTTCTTGTTACTATATTTCTGAAAGAAACAACCTTATCTTTGTCGCTGGGCTTATTATAGGAAAAGAAACAACACCGATTAATTCTTTTGATCAAAGAATCATAACCTGCAGTATTAGCTAAATCGGTTTCCTAGATGTGTGGAGACTTCTCCTTATTAGTTATGCAAGTTTCAAATGACTACTTAAAGTGTATATTAACAGATGTCATCGAATTTACATTTTCTGAATACTATGTATCTATACGTAAATAGCAATAGAACTACTTTTCGACATTAATTTTAATAAATATTTGAGCTAAATAGCTGCATAACATAAGGCAGATATTCTTTAATTTTTCATTCTTACTTATTTTGCTCCAAATCGATCATGTAAAATGATTTTAAAAGTGATGCCTGAATCATGTAATGGGCCTACAAATTCTCAGAAGAAATTTTGAAATAAATTTGGATTTAAACTTCCTCGGAAGCACCGTGCGATATCAAAATTTAATGGTATTTTATTGAAACATGGTTCATGACAAAAACTCCTTATCATGTCCGATGGATTATCGTAATTTATATTTGTATTATTATAATTATTTAAAATAGGAAACATTCTGATTTGTGTCGATTCAGAAATACCTAATAAATGTAATCTCATTTAAGAAATATCATATCTTGAAAAACATGGACATAAATTATGAAGTATTGCAACAGCAAAAGCAATTGCAAAAAGGCCGCAATCATAATTATTTGTTTGTGATTGTACTGTTTCGAAAACTGTGCTCAATTTTGATTTGTTTGGAAATAATCTGTTTATATAAATTTTATGCTCATCTTGTAGATATTTAAGATTTAAACTGTCATATATATGAATTATTTTATTATTATAATACATATAAATCCAGTGACCTTTTTCAAAATTTCCGGAAAAAAATGCTTCTTTATCAGTTGGTACTAAATTAATATATTGCGGTATTTGAATTGGTAAAGTGGTTTGCATATTAAATGAGGGGCACCGATTTAAAAAATTATTAAATCCTAATTTATGAATATCAGTTAACATGCTATTCCACTATACAATTCTTGTCCTTTAACAATCAATTTATATTTTTCAGTCAAACCCATTATTAAAAATTGAAAATCTTTTAAAAATTTTTATTTCTTTTAAATGAACTTTTTTTAAAAATATTTACAATAGAATTGCTTTTATATTAAGGAGATGTAAAATGGATACTACACCCCCATATGGAAAAAATTTTTGGATATAATTGTAAATAACTGTTAACGGCATGTCGGAGCTGCATCACTTGAGTTTTGCTTTTTTTATTATATCAGTATCTTTTTAAATTAATAAATTAAACAAATATAATGACTTGTCCGTACTAAAGCTATATTACTACAATGATTTTTGTTAAAATAAAAAATCATTTAGACTTGTTATTTTTTTATGAGCTTGGATTGGAAATTAGATATCAAACTTGACAAACCTAACCTTAAAATACGATATATCGAAAGTTTTTATTATAACTTTGTATGTATAATATTGTGGTGGTTTTCTTGAGTTGTCCGCACTAGAGTTTAATCTTACAAATTTTTTCTTTATAGCAAAAAAACTCAATTAAACGCATCGTTTATTCATAAGTTAAGATTGGAAATATTATTAGAAGGCGGACAGCTTCGTCATGCTCTTAATAACTGTAAATAAATGTAAATAAATGTAAATAACTGTAAATAACTGTAGAAAAGTGTTAAAAATGTGAGAATTGAGACATAAATAACAGTTATTTACAATTATTTAGAATTATTTACTGTTATTTACACTTATGTACAGTTATTAACTATTATTTACACTTATTAAGAAGGGGCCGAACTATCTGTCTTTGTCTAATAGCGTTTTTCATCATTTATTTAAACACTATCCGGTATAACAAGAAAAAAATAGCAGCCCCAGCTAGATATTAGTATAATAAGTAAATTTTGTAATAACAACCGAATTTTTTCACTGCGTAGTTTTTTGAATAATTAGAGACCTATCAAAAAAAGATAGGTTATATTCTAGATTGCTAGTAGGTCTCTAATTAGTCAAAAACTATGCGGTAAAAAATTTGGTTGTTATTACAAAATTTACTAATTATACTAATATCTAGCGGGGGCTGCTATTTTTTTCTTGTTATACCGGATAGTGTTTACATAAATGATGAAAAACGCTATTAGACAAAGACAGCTAGTTCGACCCCTTCTTAACGGTTATATTATAAAAAAAACGCACAAATGCATTTATTGCCAGAACAAAAAAAGATCATGGAAATGTATCGTAAACAAAAGAATTTGAATCATGAAACAATTTTGATGGAAATTGACAATGACATTTCAGATAGAAATTTTTAAAAACCAGATAATGATATAATGGGAATCGATGACATCCACTTGAATTATAACGATAATAAAATTGGGGCAGTTGAGAATAAATTAAATGAAGAAATAAAAGAATCAAAAGAAATAGTTAAAAAAGAAACTTTATTTGTAACAAAACTTAAGAGCTTGACGAAGCGGCCCCCTTCTAATAATATTTCCAATCCTAACTTATGAATAAACGATGCGTTCAATCAAGTTTTTTTGCTACAAAGTAAAAATTTGTAAGATTATACTCCAGTGCGGACAACTCAAGAAATCCACCAAAATATTAGACATATAAAGTTATAATAAAAACTTTCAATGTATCGTATTTTAAAGTTAGGTCTACCAAGTTTGATATCTAATTTCCAATCCAAGCTCATAAAAAAATAACAAGTCTAAATGATTTTTTATTTTAACAAAAATCATTGTAGTAATATAGCTTTAGTACGGACAAGTCATTATATTTGTTTAATTTATTAATTTAAAAAGATACTGATATAATAAAAAAAGCAAAACTCAAGTGATGCAGCTCCGACATCCCGTTAATAGGTAAATGGTAACAGAAGAATCACATAAATATAATAAAATTTCAGAAAAAGACATTATTATGGAAATGCGAGAAACAAAAAAGTAATGATAAATTAGAACTCAGACGTGTTCAAGAAACTTTACGTAAGAAAAAAGCTTATATGAAAATGAAAAAAGGACAACCAAATAAATATAAACAGAAATTAGAAAATACTAGCATAACAAAATGGCAATTCAAGGAAACAATGAGTACTGATAAATTTGAACAAATACGTGCGAATGAGGCTTTACGTAAGAAAGAAGCTTATATAAAAATTAAAGAAAAACAACCAAAAAATATGAAGAAAAATTAGAAAATGTTAAGTGTAAACGATTAAAAATTGATGATAATAATTATAATAAAATTAGAATAATAATAATCATAATAACAATCATAATATTGTATTAAACGAAGTTATTGATAAAACAATAAAGGGCAAAGTAGAAAAAAAATTAAAGAAATTAAATGAAAAAATATTAACTGAAAAAATTAATTTGAAACTGATTGGTTGTATGGCAAATATATATTTCGATGAAAATCTCATATCTGAAAATTACATTGGTTCCATGACGAATACATGTGTTTATTGTGATGCGCAACATTTTGCTTTGTAACATACTAAAAGTAACGATTTCTCCAATTGTTGTCATAAAGGTAAAGTAGAATTGTTAGAAAATCCACCTTACCCAGAACGATTAATGTTTTGAGCAACTGAATTTACGGAAGAAAGTATTGATTTTCGACGAAATGTTAGGTTGTACAATAATGCTTTAGCATTCGCAAGTTTTGATCCCAATTTTGATACATTGCCGAGTAAAGGACCACAAGTTATTAGAATATGTGGACAAATTTATCATAATGTATATGCGTTACATCCTAATAGAGATGAAGCACTTAAATATGGACAATTATATATTTTAGATAATGAAATGGCAACGATTGAACGACATAAGTTTAATACAAACTTAACATTATTAAAACATTTAGATAACTCAATGAGAGATATTAACCCTCATGCTAAAGCCTATAAAATGATGCATGAAGCAAGAGAAGAAGAACTACAACGATGTGCAAAAATCAATTGTCTTCTGAAAACTGTTACTATGCCTATTGTCCGCAATAATAATTTCGATAGAAAATAGATATAATCTACCTACCTGTAATGATGTAGCAATAGTATACGTTGGAGAAGACGATATGCCTCCTATTGAACGTGATATTGTCATTTACCCTAAGTCTGATAAACCAATTGGTATACTAAAAATTAGCAAACACACAGATCCTATGACATATTCGCTTATTCATCCTAATGGTGGTTTTGGATGGATGTCAAATATGAAAAATAAATTTGGAAAATCTAATATTAAAAATTTGCAATTTTATAATTATAGATTTAGTGTTAGAAATGAATTTAATTCATTTCTTAATTTAGGAAAATTATCTCAACAGTTCATTGTTGATGCGTTTGTAAAAGTTGAAACCTCCAAATTATATTCTATACGAAAAAACCAAAACGTATTAAGAAGTGATTGTGACAAAGGTGTTATGGACTATTTACATAACAAAAAAGAATTGGATTATTCAAAAATTGGAAAAATGGTAATATTACTAACAAACTTTACAGGAAGTCCACGATTTTTAAAACAAAATTACATTGATTCAATAACACTTGTAAATTATCATTGTAAACCTGACCTTTTTGTAACTATGACCTGTGACCCACATTGGAAAGAAATAACTGAAAACTTGGAAATCTATAAAAATGCAATAGATAGACCAGATATTATAACAAAAGTATTTTATCAAAAAGGAGAAGAATTAAAAAATTCAGTAATAAAAAAGGGAATATTAGGAAAATGTATTGCATATAGTTATGTAATTGAATTTCAAAAACGAGGATTACCACATATGCATATGTTGTTATTCTTAGATAAAAATGATAAATTTGACATTCCTGAAAAAGTTGATAAAATAATAAGTGCAGAAATCCCAAATAGAGATATTTATCCAAAATTATATAGTATTGTTGAACAATTTATGATACACGGTCCCTGTGGTATGCAAAATATAAATTGTCCGTGTATGGATAAAAATACGAAACAATGTACGAAAAATTTTCCAAAAAAATTTAATAATACAACAACATTTAAATCAAATAGGTATCCACTATATAAACGCAAAAATGATGGAGTCGAAATTATTTTTAAAAATAAATTTACAGAAAGAATAGCAGATAATGGGTTCGTTGTTCCTTATAATCCTTACTTATTATTGAAATTTAATGCACACATAAACGTATAAGTTTGTTCCACTGTACAATGCATTAAATATTTATTCAAATACTATTATGAAGGTCATGATTGTGCATACATTGAAATACATCAAGTAAATGTTGATTTTAGATCAGAAAATTAAGACACTTTTGAAAATGACAATAGTGAAAATGTTGAATATGAATATGACGAAATCAAACAATACATTAATACACGATATTTATGTCCACCTGAAGCAATGCACAGATTATTAGAATATCCTTTACATGTTATTCCACATACTATAAAACGTCTAAGTGTTCATGAAGAGAATCAACAAAACGTATTTTTTAAAGAAGGAAAAGAAGAAATGATCGTGCAAAAAAATGTGGTAGCAACATCTTTTAACAGCATCTTTTGAAATAAATAGAGAAGATTTTGAAGCACGAAATCACTTGTGTTCAGACATACCAAATTTTTATACATTTGATGAAAAACTGCAAAAGTGGAATAAAAGAAAAAAAAAGAAAACCAATACTCAGTAGAATGTACTTAGTAAGTCCGAAAGATAGAGAACGTTATTTGATTAGGTTATTACTATTACATGTTAAAGGAGCCACGTCTTTTGAAGCTTTGCGTACTGTTGATGATGTGATGTACAATTCGTTTTATGTGGTAGCTAAGGCAAAACAATTAATTAATAAAGATAAAAAATGGGATGGATGCTTGGAAAAAGTATCTTCAACAGAATTCCCTTATGCTCTTTGTGAATTATTTGCTTTTATTTGCGTTTTTCATAATCCTATAAGTGCACGAGATTTATATGAAAAATATAAAGATAAATTTTACCACCCTATTTACGAAAAAAATGTAGGTGAAAATCTTGCATTGAATGTTTTTAAAAATAATTTACAAGTCAATGGATTTTCATTAAACGATTTTAATTTACCTAACATAAGCACATTTATAGAAGAAAATAATAATAAAACAATTTTAAATCATAATAATTATATTCTTAATGAATTAGAAATGAAAATAAATTCTTTGAATAATAAACAAAGGCAAATATTCGACTCTACACTAAAAAGTTTAAACAACCAAAGTAAAGAAAAATATATTTTTATAGATGGACCGGGTGGAAGTGGAAAAAGTTATTTACTTAACGTTTTAATGGCTTATTTTAAATATCATACCATACATTATTTATGTGTAGCTTTGACACGTATAGCAGCGAATTCATTAGTCGATGGAAGTACCGTGCATACAACATTTAAACTACCGTTAAATATAACAGATTGTACAACTTGTAATGTTAAGCCTAATTCTGCAGAAGGCAAACCATTAAAGGAAACACAAATAATTATTTGGGATGAAATATCCATGACTTCAAAATTTGCTTTTGAAGCGGTTGATCGTCTTTTTCAAGATTTATACAATGTAAACCAACCCTTCGGTGGTAAAACTGTAATTATATCAGGAGATTTCAGGTAAACATCACCAATTGTACGACATGATAGCCGTATGAACATTATTGAAAATTCAGTTAAATTTGGTTTATGATGGCAAAATTTTAAGCAAATGAAGTTAAATGAAAATCTGCGAGTTTCGGATAATGATAATAATTTTAAACAATGGTTATTAGACATCGGAGAAGGAAAACGCCGCGATGTTTTTGAAGATGATAATGAAGTAACTGCTATACCAGATAATTTTATCATTGAAGAAAATCTTGTCGAAAAAATATTCGGAAAAACAATAAAAATAAACAATATGAATCTAACAAAAAAAGTTATTTTGGCTCCTAAAAATAATGATGATACTGAAATCAATAACAATGTTTTGAGCTTAATGGAAGGAAACTATGTTGAATATTTGAGTATTGATACTGCCGAAGATGATAACAAAGAAAATTCAGATATTATGTTACCTACAGAAATTTTAAATAAGTTAACTCCTAATAGACTTCCACCACATAAATTACATTTAAAAGTAGGGGCTATCATTATACTTTTAAGAAATTTAAATATCAATAAGGGACTTTGTAATGGAACAAGGTTGATAGTAAAAGAATGCCTAAATATTCCATTCAAGTGGAATCAGCAACTGGTCAAAACAAAGGTAAATAAGTTTCCATTCCAAGAATAAATTCATCTCCATCTACGGAAGAAATTCCATTCAATATGCAACGAAAACAGTTTCCTATTAGATTAGGATTTGCAATTACTATTAATAAATTACAAGGACAATCTTATGAAAAAGTTGGTGTTTATTTGCCGTCACCAGTTTTCAGTCATGGGCAATTCTATGTTGCTCTTTCAAGGACGAAATTTAAAAACAATTTAAAATTATTTTTAGGTGACTACGCTATTGTCAACGGAGAAAATAAAAATTATCAGAATACAATATATACAAAAAACATTGTTTATAAAGAGATATTATAAAGAATATGTTAATATGTATTTAATATTTATGTTTTAGATTGTGTTAATAGTTGAACTCGAAATATAATAAAATATATGATATTTAATAAAAATAAATATCAACTGACACTTTCAAAATAGTTTAATATGATGTTGAATCAGCTGTATAAAGGACGCGCTGTTAAATCGGCTACATAAGGAAACGTGCTGTTGAATCGGCTGTATACGAGGATACGCTATTAAATCGACTACATTAGGGAATGCGCTGTTGAATCGGCTGCAAATAGGGATGCGCTGTTGAATCGGCTGCATATTGGGATGCGATGTTAAATCGGCTGCATATTAGGATGCGCCGTTGAATCGGCTGCATATTGAGATGCGCTGTTAAATCGGCTGCATATGGGGATGCGTTGTTTAAACGGCTGCATATTGGGACGCTCTGTTTAATCGGCTGCATATGGAGATGCGCTATTAGATTTGCAATGTCTAGTGTAAGAATGAGACGTTAAGACATTGCATTTGAAATAAAAAAAAATATTATAGCGTCTGGATCGGAGCCTGTATAAAACATTATAAAAATACGCTCCACTGAAAAATCCAATGTAAAAGTATACAGGCTTAGATGGAAAGCTACGTTAGAAAACATATTGACAAAAAAAATGTAGGAATCAAAAAAATATAAAGCCTAAGAAAATATAAGGCCCAAAAAATATAAAGCCAAAGAAAGTGTTAGGCCCAAGAAAATATAAGGCCCAAAAAATATAGACCGAAAAAATATTGGGCCCAAAAAAATATTAAGTCGAAAAAATTTTAAGGACCAAAAAAATATAAGGCCCAGAAAAGTATTAGGCTCGACAAAATATAAGGCCCGAATAAAATTAAGGCCCAAGAAAATATAAGGCCCAAAAAATATAGAGACCGAAAAAATATTGGGCCCAAAAAAAATTAGGGCTTAAGAAAATATAAGGCCCAAAAAATATAGAGACCAAAAAAATATTGGGCCCAAAAAAATATTGGGCCCAAAAAAATATTAAGTCCAAAAAATTATAAGGCCCAAAAAAATATAAGGCCCAAGAAAATATAAGGCCCAAAAAATATAGAGACCGAAAAAATATTGGGCCCAAAAAAAATTAGGGCTCAAGAAAATATAATGCCCAAAAAATATAGAGACCAAAAAAGTATTGGGCCCAAAAAAATATTGGGCCCAAAAAAATATTAAGTCCAAAAAATTATAAGGCCCAAAAAAATATAAGGCCCAAGAAAGTATAAGGCTCATTAAAATATAAGGCCCAAAAATATAGAGACCGAAAAAATATTGGGCCCAAAAAAATATTAAGTCCAAAAAATTATAAGGCCCAAAAAAATATAAGACCTAAGAAAGTATTAGGCTCAGTAAAATATAAGGCCCAAAAAATATAGAGACCGAAAAAATATTGGTCCCAAAAAAATATTGAGTCCAAAAAATTATAAGGCCCAAAAAAATATAAGGGCCAAGAAAGTATAAGGCTCAATAAAATATGAGGCCCAAAAAAATATAAGGCCCAAAAAAATATAAGGCTCAATAAAATATAAGACCCAAAAAAATAAGGCCCAAAAAATATACAGATTGAAAAAATATTGGGCCCAAAAAAATATTGAGTTCAAAAAATTATAAGGCCGAAGAAAATATAAGGCTCAATAAAATATAAGGCCCAAAAAAATAAGGCCCAAAAAATATAGAGACCAAAAAAATATTGGGCCAAAAAATATTGAGTCCAAAAAATATTAGGAAAAATATTGAGTCAAAAATTACAAGGCCAAGAAATATAATGAAGAAATATAAGGCCCAAGAAAATCATAATGCCAAGAAAATATAAGGCAAAAAATAAGGCTCAATAAAATATAAGACCCAAAAAATAAGGCCCAAAAATATACAGATTGAAAAAATATTGGGCCCAAAAAAATATTGAGTTCAAAAAATTATAAGGCCGAAGAAAATATAAGGCTCAATAAAATATAAGGCCCAAAAAAATAAGGCCCAAAAAATATAGAGACCAAAAAAATATTGGGCCCAAAAAAATATTGAGTCCAAAAAAATATTAGGCCCAAAAAAATATTGAGTCAAAAAAATTACAAGGCCCAAGAAAATTATAATGCCCAAGAAAATATAAGGCCCAAGAAAATCATAATGCCCAAGAAAATATAAGGCCCAAGAAAATATAAGGTCCAAGAAAATAAAAGGCCCAAGAAAATATAAGGCCCAAGAAAATATAAGGCCCAAGAAAGACACATTCAAAAAATGCGGAGAACCGGAGAAACGGAGAAAAAAGTGGTTTCACTTTAATATAATATAAGATTTTTTTTCAATAGTAATGTAGTTTTAAGAAATTATAAGGTAGAGTAAAATGTATAAATATTATAAACTTAATTATCAAAGAGAGATACACATTGTGCACTGGTGTAAAAAATAAAATAAATTGCACAGTGATTATTTGTAACCAAAAGGAAAATGTAGTTACTAATTAAAGTATTATGATACAGTGCAAATTATTTTATTTTGGGGGGCAAATACGCGTACAATGAGATGCATTTATAAGTCAAAAGTAAAAAAGGAAATGTAAAAATAAAATTTTTTAAATAGAAAAGAAAAGGAAAAACAACGTAAATTTAAAAGTCGCGCGAATGAATGCAACTAATAAGTATTTCCTTTTTCGAAAACTTGAATTAAAATAAGATATTTAGTATTTGTATGAGAAAGTAGTCAAAAGTTTTTTTCGGGGGGCAAATTGTGACCTCACTTAAATATAATATAAAGAAAAGAAAGATAATTTGAGAGAGAATAAGTTAAAAAAAAGAATAAAATAAAAGATAATTAGCAATAAACTTATTCTCTCTTGAATTCGAATTATTGCGTAAATGGACAGACCATTGAATTAAAATAATGTCTATCTCTATCTTGTGCGTCAGCGCGGCGTAGCAATTAGAAGTTATACCAGGATGCAAGATGAAAATTAATAAGAGTATATGTACGCGCTTGGATGTGCACCGATATACGCCTATAAAGTGACGTACGCTAGCACACCTCTAAGCGTACCTGTAATAGTATCATGTAGAATATATAAATGTATCCCTTCTACTAAGCAGTAGGAGAGAACTGCGGCCGCGGCGGCTTGATCGACGCTTAAGCAGATCGAAGCCGAATCATTGTACGACACTCTTTGGCCTGCTCTCTTCAAATAAAGTTCAACTCAAATTTAATAAATCGTAATGTAGAGTTTCTTATTTTCGTTTGTTCTGCAGGTCCGCGAGGAGTTGGATAACCACCAACTCTGTACCGGTAGCAGTAATAACAAAGAAAATTCGTTTCAATTATGATTAAATTATTTTAATTAAAAAAATAACTAATTTTAATTTAACATTACTTATAATTTATTTAGTATATGTTTTGTGAAATTTCTTATAATTAAATAGTTTCATTTACTTTTATTAAAGTGTGTATGTGGAATAGTGTAAGAATTAATGCTCTACTTTTAAGATTCAAAATAATTGAAATCTGATTAGTATGCTCTTAATAAGACTGTGAGTCTTTGGAGTTTTATGTCTTATAAGAGGCATTGACTACTTACTATAACTAATAACATACAAAACATAAAGAGCCTGGACTAGTTACAGCATGATGTCTGTACTGAAAACGGGTCTAATTTAAAATACCTTTTTATCCTTTCCTTATCCCTTTGTATATGCACTTTTTGCAGTCCTTTTCAGGGATGGAAAGCGGAAGTAGAGGTTACATAGTATATATTTAAATAGAAAAATATATATATATTTATAAATTAAGTTTGTAATAATTATTTGTAAATTGTTCGATAGCTGTTTTACTTTTACGATTGCCTATCCTTCTGATATGCAATCTCTTGAGCCCCTAGGTGTTACGTCACAACGTATCTTTTATATTAGTTTTTAATTTACAGTTTTTAAAATATCTTTTTATTAACATGATATTGATCAACTAATTAAACAGTCATCAAACAATGAAAGAATGTGTTAAGCTAAACAGTAAAGAAACTTAAAGTTGATATTGAGAATTATCGTTGGTACCAAGTCATACATCCTGTAATTCTCGCACTTCAACTTCAATTCAAATTCAAATTCAAAGTCAAACAAAGTTATTGTCATATTTAATATTAATTATTTTACAAGCGTCTAATAAATTCCTTAAAAGTTACTTATACATTTGACTCGAGTCTTATTTCAATCGTGTCTATCCATAAACTGTCTGAATATAACCAGCCCTGATCTACTTAATTCTACAAAGGTAAGAATATTTAATATACTTTTATTCTCATTCAAAAAATCTTTATAAATTAAATTTAATATATTCAATTGTGAGAACGATTTTACTCAATTAAAATATTGGTGGAGTTGAACAACCACTAGATTTCATATACTTTCGTATTCTTTCAAATATTATTATAATTAACTTTGATAATTTATTCAAATATCACAGATCAATTCAAGTTACATATAAATCCATACGATTCTATAAATATATCCATTTTAATTTAGTCCTGGCGAAAGCCAGGACTCAACATAAGATTTAAAAAAATATTAGACCCAAAACATATAGAGCCCAAAAAAATATAAAAATTAAAAAAATATTGGTCTTAAAAAAATATAGAGCTCAATAAAATATAATAATCAAAAAAATATAGAGCCTACAAGAATATAAGAATTAAAAAAATATTAAATCTAAAAAATTTTAGCATCAAAAAAATATTGGGCCCAAAAAAATATAAGAATCAAAAAATATTGTGCCCAAAAAAATATAGAGACCAAGAAAATATAAGAATCAAAAAAATATTTAGCTCAAAAAAATATAGAGCCCAAGAAAATATAGAAATAAGAAAAATAATGAATCCAAAAAATATAAAGCCCAAAAAAATGTAAGAATCAAGAAAATATTGGGCCCAAAAAAAATAAGATTCAAAAAAATATTTTTCCGAAAAAAAATATAAGAATCAAAAAAATATTGTTTAAAAAAAAATAGAAGTGTTAAGTGTCAGAAAAACCGCCTGTCAAAATTTTTCATTTTTTATTTTTCTTGAAGTAATTTTGAATTTTACTTCAAGAATATTTAAATATAGTAAAGACAAAGATAGCTTGAAATCGTTCATCGTTAAAGGCTACTCTTCTTTTTCACCTTCACACTTTCTTAGAACTCGCTATGTAAATGAAAGTGAGGACGGCGACTATCTTTCCCATGAATGCTTGAAGTGAGATTGACAGTGAGAGTGAATCAGACCTCTATCTCTTTTTCTTTCTTCTCTCTCTTCTGAGTGGGGGTGGTTGAAGAGAATCTTCAACTGCCTTCGCTCTGATTAGTTAGACGTTCGCAACCAGGCCCAAGTGGTAGTTTGAGTGTGCTGCGGCCCACGCGGTTGCAGCCACTAATTTCAAAGTAAATCATTTTCCGTTCATCATTACAAGTTTTTCTTCCTTTTTTCTTTTTTTTCGTGTTTCTTTTATTCTCGTTTTATTACGGCCGGGTTTTCTCGGAAGTGCTCGAACCCAGTGAGTTAACTTTGTTTCTTTTGTGTGTTTTTCTTTTGTTTATTACAAATTAAAATTACTTAGCCTTTTTTTGTTTGTTTTAGAAATATTATTGCATATTATTCGATTCCAGCGAATTTATTGTAATTTAGTTCACTGTGTTATTATCGTTACTCGCTCTGGTTCGAGGCTCCAGGGGCGAGGGGAAAAACTCATGGTTTAGTTTGCCCACTACGTGTAAGCATGAATCCAGCCAACGAGCATGCAGTAGAAGTCCTAGGGAAGCTGGCATTGTCGCTCCACCGGTCAACATTATGTTCTCAACTGAAAGATAAGTAATTTAACTAATATATATTTAACAGTGAAAATTATAAAAATTATGATATTTGAAAGAAAATCAAATACTAAAATAAATATTAACAATTTAGACAATTTAAAATTAAATTTTACAGCGTTAATATTATAATTGTGTAATTATCTCGCTAAAGAAATAAAATAGTATTTACATTAGAGAAAAACCTCTATTACATTGCTGATTTTCGAAAGCCATAAAATTATTTTGTTTTCTTGAAGCAACTAGTAACATTAATAAAAATGTCTTGAAATAAATTACCAGAACGTAAGCATTACCGTTCAACCATCAATGGTTTTAAATTAGAAGGTTTATATTTTCATGAAATGGGCAAATCATTTATAAACATAAAAACATGTATGAAAATGTTTGAACATAGCATTAATATAAAATTTTGACTTGATATAGAAAAATCAAGTAAATTCAATTCATTCATATTCTTTCCTTTTCAAATTTCTTAAACGATAAATTCAACATAAATAGATTTTTTTTCTTTTCATACACAAATTAATTCATCTTGGCTTATGTAAATCCACGTATATACGGATAAATTAATTCGATTAGTTCGTTGTTAATATATGAAATCAGAAACAGAGTACTTTACGCTATCCGACAATGATTAAACTTAATTGTTTTGGTAATAATTATTATTATCATAATTATAATATCTATAGATATTAAAATCTGTCATTGTAGCATAAAAAGATTGTGTTCGTTTTTGTCCATTTTTAGTTCACCTAGCTTTAATAAGCTTCTTTTCTCCCGCTTAAAAATTTAGTTTAGAGGTGGGTTTTTAGAAGAATAAAACCTCTTGAAAATCCGCCTTAACACTTAGCGCCCAACGTGGGGCCATCGGTCAAAGAATGACCGAAATTTTGCATCCACTTTTGCAAAATTTTGGTTATTTTGCAAATAGACGGACCTGTATAGGTTTACCGGTGAGCACTACGACCCAACGGGAAAGAGAAAATGTTCATGTCAGTGTGACTGAAATTTCTTTTTTTTAAAAAAAAGGGAGTTTATGGTGCACGAAATTCATTTAATTTAATGTAAGTCAAAGTAGCAAAGAAAAGTGTCTTTTTTCTCAATACGCGTGTTTAAAATAAAGTAAAATACTAAAATTGTGTAAAAAATATGATAATATAATTTTTTTTAAATTCCAAAGATTGAATATCATATTAGTATAAAAATATATACTAGAAAAGAATATTTTTCAATTAAAAATGATAAGATAATTTTTAATGTTTAATGTATGATTAATATTTTTTTTCTTTATGATTGAAAATGTTTTATCAATATTGAATAAAAATAACAATTTAAAAGTCATATTCTTTTGGAAGTAATAAGTCAAAATTATATAGTAGATGCATGCTTTCTTTATATTTATTTCAACATTTTATTTGCTGCACTTATTTAAGAAAAATATTCCAACTATAATATGTTTTTGTGCCAATAATACAATGTATTAATATTAAGGATTGCCTTCATTTATGTTGATAAATTTTGCATGATTATAGTTTTAATTGAAAATATAATATTAAATAATGAGAAATCATATTGTAATACATACAGGCAGGTCTTAAAATCAAAATTAAGCGCTTTTTAATGCTAAAACCATAAAAAATTTTCAATGTCGTTTCCGCATGTAATTTTGTTATCAATGGATATGACTGTGTCGAGCATCTACTTTATGCGGACGACCTGCAAATTTACACGCAGTTGCCTCACGAGAGTATGGAGGAGGCTATTCTAATACTACAGAGGGCGGCCAAAGCGGAGTCGGGGTGGGCGGCTGGTGCCTCTCTTACTTTAAATGCTAATAAAACTAAGGCGATTGTCTTTGATGGTAGTTGTTTTGTAGATTCGTTTTATGCTGGAGGGCCTAAGACGATTGATCTTGAGGGAGACATTAGTATACCCTTCTCTGGCTTCGTGATAAGTCTTGGTGTTGTGCTCGACTCTAAACTCTCTTGGGAACCGCACATTGATATCATTACTAAAGAGTTTTACATCATCAATAGAGTTTTATATGCCCTGCGGTTTTTCCGTCAGGACACCACGGAGACTCTGCGTAAACAGCTCGCAACCGCCCTGCTGTTCCCACATCTTGATTATTGTTCAGTGGTTTTGCTCGATGCTTCTCAGGGGTTGAGAAGACGAATACAGAGGTTACAAAATTCTTGTGTGAAATATATATTGGGTTTAAGAATGGGGGATCATGTCTCTTCTTGTAGAGCCGCGTCGGGTTGGTTGCGCACTGATTCGAGGAGACATTATTTCTTGGCTATACTTATGTACAAAATCGTGCGCATAAATACTCTAGAGCATCTAGTGGGTCTCTCCACTAGATGTGTACCTTTGGTGGCTACTAGGGGAAAAATTAAGGACTTTGTAGTGCCCTTTATGCGTACTGAGACTGTCAGGAATTCCTTCCAAGTCCAAGGTGCGCATTTTTAGAACTCCCTGCCTGCTGAGATTAAACGTCTTCCATCTCTCAGCAGATTCAAGGCAGCAGTGAGGGGGTACTTACAAATGTACCGCTATACGGGACGACTTAGTGGAATAACCAATGAATGTTTTAAGACTTATGGCTAACCTTACAAAAGAAACCAGTGAATTTCCATTTAGTAACGCCGACTTTTCCTATTGAACAACACAAATTCATAGGAAGAAAATATTTCAAAGAAGAGAATACAGTCATTTCGTTTTATAACTAAGCACTCATGATATCCAGAGAGGCTATGCATCCCACACCTTTCATCAATCAGGAGCGAAATGAACTAAACTACACTGATGATGCAAAACAGGGTAGCTCAGTGGAATATCAAAGTAATCTCAACTTTGACGTGCTACATAGTCCTACAGACGAGCAGTCGACACAGCATTGCATAAAGAAGAAAAGTAGACAGGTTTTAGAAATAAAACTTCTCGAGACAGACCTCAAAGAAGGATATCTACAACGATTTGATGTGGACAATGACCAAGTGATAATCGGAGAAGGGCTTGTCACTCAAGACAATGGCGTATGCAGAGTAATCAACACCATCAACACCAATGAGGATGACGCTTTCATTAGGATAAACCCTTAAGAAATCCTACTGTTCGAATATGTAGATCCAGATTTCTACTCGAACGCTAACTCTAAAGAAGATCAACCACGCTTGACAAATCCATATCAAAGAGTACAAAAGCTAATTGAGACCATGACTATGCATCATCTAAATCACGAAGAAAAAAGACACGTAGAAAACTTGTTAGTAGATTACAATGATCTATTTCTCTTACTAGGAAACCCTTTGCCGGTTACACACTTAACTGAGTATAGGATTTCTACCACTGACGACATGTCTATAAATACCAAGCAGTATAGGCACCCGACAATACATAAACAAGTAATATAAGACGACATAACTGAAAAGCTCAAAGACGGAGTAATGGAACCATCGTGGTTACCATCAAACAACCCAGTAGTTATTATTCTGAAGAAACCAAACAAATACAGGAACCCTCGCTAGAAAATGGTAATCGACTTCTGTAATTTAAATAAAAAGACCATAGGCGATGCCTACCCAGTACCCAACATTACTGACATTTTAGATCAACTAGGAGGATCTGTGTATTATTCGATCTTTGATTTGGCTCATGGGTATCAACAGCTACCATTACATGAGAACGATCGCTGGAAGAGCGTTACCCCTAACGGTCATTATCAGAGCACACGCTTTCTGGAGGGCCTTAAAGGGGCTCCCGCGACCTTTCAGCGCCTTGTCGATAAGATATTACTAGGCTTACAGAACAGAGATGCTGGTGTACCTAGACGATACCATAATTTACTTATAAGACCTCCGAAAACATGACCAAAAGACTAGAAAGTTCTTTGACTGACTTAGATCAGCTAATCTAGTGCTACAACCTGAGAAGGTAGAATTCTTGAGGGAAGAAGTAACCTTTTTAGGACATATAATCAGTGAATAGGGAATCGAGCCTGATCCTGGAAAGATCAAGGCTGTACAAGACTTTCCCACTCCAAAAACTCCTAAAAATGTACGACAGTTTCTAGGACTAGCAGGATATTATAGACGTTTTATCCAAGATTTTTCAAAAATAGCTAGATCTCTGTCTAACTTACTAAAGAAAGATACAGAATTTAAATGAAGAGAGGAACAAAAAAAAGGTTTTCAGACCTTGAAGAGACATCTCGTGAAATCACCGATCCTAATTTTCCCAGATTTTGACAGAACTTTCACTTTGACTACAGACGCTTCTGACTATGCAATAAGAGCTATCCTAAGCCAAGAAAAAAATAGATTTGTTCATCCAGTGGCCTATTTATCTCGCTTACTGAATAATGCCGAGAAAAATTATTGTACCACGGACAAGGAGTGTCTAGCAGCACTATATGCTATGCATCATTTCCGACTTTATCTTTTAGGTAAGGAATTCATACTTCAAGCAGATCATGAGCCGCTGAATTAGATGCTTAATCGAAAAGATCCAGGACAGAGATTAATGCGGTGAATGATGAAGTTTACTGATTACACCTATAAATTCCGGTACAAATCAGACAAACTGAACATTAATGCCACCGCTTGGTTTCGGAATCCTGTGGAAGAACCAACAGAACAAGAGATACATGATTTATTGCCTAAATTAAGAATTATGATGTTAGATGAGAAGGGTAGAACAACCCTGGAAGGAATACCAGTTGCCAAGACTGAAGAGCCCCCAGTTAACGTTGAACTACCAAACACTAGCAAAGAAACCACCCCAACATCACCATCCGTAGTACTAAAGAGATGGGGAAGACCACCAGGACCTCTTGCTAAACGTGTTCTACCGGAGCTTGAACATAGTGTAATCGCACAGCGAACGAGATCGAAGCAAATAACACCTCCAAAAACAACAAGTAGCGTAAAATAAGGAAGGATAACTAAAACTACCTCGACTTGACCAAAAGTAACCTGACAAGCTTAACAAATTGACAAGCCAAGCGCAGAAGGCGGTGACAGCAGAAAATAAAGCAAGTGGTGCGGCCTCATCTAGCTTGTCTAGCGATCACAGTAGTAACCGAATAACTCTTAATGATTCAAGTACCAACAAGAGTAAACGATTGACTAAACGAAAACCAGCGCTTGCATCGGATACCGAAAGCAAGCCTGGGATATCGTTCACCGAAAACAAACTTCCCCTAAAAGATCTGCGACGAATGGGACTAAGAGACTTTTCGAGCACTGACCCAGAGAAGGACAGTAGTCCATCAAACGAGTCTAATATACATGAATCAGACAAACTTGCCGACCCACGTATTATTCAAATAGAAGCAGTTCCAATGAGTGACACAGGCGAAGGCACTGATGGAGAGCCAGAGGACAGATTGCCGGATGCAACTAAAACAACTTCTATTCCCGATGAAGGCATCCAACCCACGTTAGATCTAGACATATCGAAAATCAATTTCTCTGACTTAGTGGATGATGAGGGTGCTGTATCACGAACATTAATGTCTTCAACTGGGATAAATAAATCTTGCCATCATCAAGACAAACAACTTGAACAGTTAACCATACCAGTAGGCACATCCACTCTTACGACTGCTGATAAACAACGAATAAAGCACTATTGTCAGTTCAAATCTGAACGATTAGAGAAAAACCTCCAAGATCACTTTTATAACAGCAGAGACTGGCTCTTCGTGGAAAAAATGCCGACTCACCCACTAAGCCATGGCCAGACTATTTTTCTGAAGACAAGGAACCAACTCCCTCCTAACGGAAAAAATTAGACCAAGAAGCAAGAGAACTAGGATTAGCAGAAATTTGTAAAGAACAACCGGCTAAAACATCAGAAAAATCTACTGAAAGCATATACGCACAGGTTGAGTTAGAAACAACTGACTGTCTGATTAGAATCAATCAGAGGAAGAAAGCTCCGAAGACACAGAAATCGAGGAAAATTTAGACGCCTTAATCATTCCAAGACCGCCGGAGAGAGTTCCATCAGCTACTCCCAGTTTGCAACCCTTTGTTCCGCGACATAGCAGTACTCCAAATACAATCAAAAGACCCATTTTGTTATCCAGATTACAACCAATACCTGAAGTGACAGAAAGTTCAATTCAAATTGAGTATTCCAGAGCGCCAGTAGATGCCAGTGGGGTAATGTTACCTAACCCTTGGACATGAAGCAATGATCACCCATCATATGACGTCAGTGAAGGAAAATCAAACCCATTCAATAGCAACACAGTATGCAGGATAAAGCCTACTCGGCATTGCCTTACATATATTAGAAATAATATCATCCATTTTATTTCAGGGGACTGTGATCGTCACGACCCTGTAAATAAACTGCTAAATGATATAGGAGCCATTGAACTCTGAGCCATAAAAAGACGAAGACCCAAATGAGGAAATATTATTATTACTCCTTATAAACAACATTTTATTTCTCTTTAGTAATCAAAGATTATGAACAGGATACTTCAGACTGTGAAGACCTGCGAGAAACCTTGCGACAGACCATACAGGTGTGTAATAGTAAAAAGATTACATCTCACAGTGGTCCTCGAGTAATTTTGACCAAAAAGTTTTTGCACTTCAGATTTTTTTTTTTTTGGATATGATTCCAGGCGCATTTAGGATCCAATTCCAAGAAAAACCAAAATCAAAGAATAAGCACTTTTTTTATTTATTCTAATTTTATATTTTATATATATGTTTTTTATAAAAAAAATTTGCTATTGATAATTTATAAGCTCAATTTCTTGAATGCTGTTTTTAAATATAATTATAAATTATTTACATATTTTAAGCAAATATTATTGTAAATATATTCAAGAAAAAGTTATGTAACAATTAAATTCTAACGTTAAAATTAACATTTTTTTTGTAAAACATTATAGAGATGAAGACTATGAGAAATGATATGTTTTCAAATTATTTAAAGACGTCATTTGATGAAATTGTAATTAGAAAATTGTGTATATTAATATTCTATAAGAACACTGCATGTTCATTTAGTATTTCAGTAGAACCAAGAGTACATTTTCCATGTTTAGATTCAAAGCTTTTACGGTGAATGTTAGATTCGGTGAATTGAAGATACCGACCGTTGTAGTGTTCACAAAATGTTGATATCCTAAACCATAATTTACACGGTTGGAATCTGAAAAAAAACCTTTAACAATGTCTACATTTTCTATATAAAAGATAGTATTAAAGAAAATCGAGGCCTAAGTTTTTATAGTGAACAGGCTATGGAAGCGGTCCATTTTGATTTTTCTGCAACATTGGCTCATATAAAGTATCGTAAAATGATTCTAATTATGTAAATGAATTATTAAGAGTAGTCTGCGAATATTTACTGCACGTAACTTTAGTAAAAACTATGTATATGTTATCTGTATATACATCTGCATAATGAGAATCACTTTATGATACTTTGTGTTAGCCCATGTTGCAGAAAAATCATAATGGACCGCTTCCATAGCCTGTTCGCTGTAGAAACCTAGACCTCGATCTTTTTCAACCTGTGCTACCTGCAAAGAGCATAAAACAGACCGAATTACTAAAAAAGCACCAATGTTAATTACGGACACGCTAGTAGACAGTTTTGACAAGGTTTCCATTGACACTGTAGAAAAATTATGGGTAACGACTTCTGGAAACTGCCACTAACTAACAATGCAATGTCATTTAACTAAGTAGGTAATTGTAGTACCCATTGCCAACATGAAGGCAACCACCACAGCAGACGCATTAGCCCGACATTTAATATGTTAATTCGAGGCACTTCGAGCAATACTATCTGGTTGAGGAACTAGTTTTATGTCAGACATAATATTAGCACTGATGCAAATACTGAAAGTAACACAGTTGCATTCGTCAGGATACAGGCCTCAAACGACGGGTGCGTTAGAACGTAGCTATGCTCCTCTGGTGTAGCTCCATTTGTCGCTTTTACATATAACACTAGTGTACACACGTCAACTGGTTATACGCCATTCGAGCTAGTGTACGGTAAAATTTCCCAGTTTCCTTTAAGGATACCATCCGAGAAAACTCGCTCACAACTTATAATCAATATCTCTCCAACCTAATTAACAGACTAGGAGAATTGAACCTAACAGCTGGACAAAATCAGATCAAGAAGAAATTACTCTCGAAAAAATACTATGACCGCAGAGTTAAAATATTCCAACCAAGCATCGGTCAATACGTGTACGTTAAAAACGAACCGAGGACGTCGAAATTCAACAGATACTACCTATCACCACTTAAGGTGACGGGACTAATCGGACATAACGACATCTTGCTGGACACCCCCGAAGGGAAAACTATATTGAAACATATCAACAAAGTCAAACCAGCTTAAAAACTAGTTAGTGATTTTCATTGCAGGCAACACATCTTTGCCATGAAGAACAAAGCAGCTGGAATGATTCTCACCATCTGTATTATCCAATCTATGGGATATCCATCTCATAAGCTGACTGTACTGCAGACTAATCTTGGAATCTATTAAGAAAAGATAAGTATGCTACGACTTAACGGCATGTCGGAGCTGCAGCAATCGAGTTTTGCTTTTTTTATTTTATCGATATCTTTTTAAATTCTTAAATTAAACAAATATAATGACTTGTCCGCACTAAAGTTATATTAGTACAATAATTTTTGTTAAAATAAAAAATCATTTGGACTTGTTATTTTTTTATGAGCTTGGATTGGAAATTAGATATCAAACTCGACAAATCTAACCTTAAAATACGATATATTGAAAGTTTTTATTATGACTTTGTATGTATAATATTTTGGTGGTTTTCTTGAGTTGTCCGCACTAGAGTTTAATCTTACAAACTTTTTCTTTATAGCAAAAAAACTCAATTAAACGCATCGTTTATTCATAAGTTAAGATTGGAAATATTATTAGAAGGCGATCAGCTTCGTCATGCTCTTAAACGTGCTGAGTGGAAAATTTCAATCCATATAGATACTGACGCCATCGACGCTTGATTGGATATAACCAACATCACCATCCGAGCTCTTAGCCATTGCCATGAGCAGCTCGCTAAACTAAACTGTCAACCAGACATGATTGGCCAACGAAAACCAGCAGTTGACGCCTACCGGGACTGCATAAGGAATCATACAAATGAAAACTGTTTATACTCCTCGTCCAGACTTCACCTCAGTGAAAAGAGCAGTAATAACCAAGACACTATAAGAAGATCCATAATTTCCCTGAGATTTATTAGTAGCCTCAGTAATAGCCTTTTTGGGCTAGTAACCGAAGACGAGGTTGAAGACGTTCATTAGAACTTAAATCAGGTGCTCGTGGACAACAAAGAGATTATAAAGCTGACCAACCAAAGAGCACATATAATCTCAACTAATATACGCAACCTCGAAAATGTTACGAATAATCATGCTGAAGCACTAAAACGTATAGAGAAAACTATGCAAGCCATCGACAGCAAAAAGAGACGTATCTGCGATGCCTTACCTGACACTATAATCAATTAGCAATGACCTTTGAACAAAATCAAGACACTATAAAAGGAGTATTTAACATAGTGACGGCATTATTGTAGGGAAGATTACCTGAAAATTTATTAACTCCGAATCTCCTCACTCAAATAGGTAAAGAAATTCGAGAACATTCAACTGACTGGGACTTTTCCATGCCCACGGAACATATATGACCGAAAGAGATAGCTCGAATCTCTAAGATAGATGCTGTGTATAATAATCAGAGACTTATTGTATTTCTATGCTTACTCATGGTGGAAGCTGAATCATACCTGCTATATCGTATGTATCCTATTTTGACCACGCAATCATATGAAAACTAACGCATAGGTTATGCTCAGGTAAAGTCGACCCATTCCTTTTTGGCTTTGAATGAAAAAAATAAACAATATATAAAATTCGATCATAATTACCTACATGAATGTACTAATCGAAGGTACGGGCTACAATGTGAAACCCGTGGACCTTTATTAGACGTCACAACCTCAAAGGATTGCGAGTTGTTACTACTAGTGCAGCCTAATGAAAATAATTTCAGGCACTGCACCGTCACATATCTTAGCAACCCAGCTTCTCAGTGGAATTACCTCAATACAGAGGGTATATGGCTATATTCATTAATTGAACGAACCATTATGAGAATTATTTGCAATCAAAAACAAGATGAAATTCTACAACTCAACGGGACTGGTAAATTACAGATACCGGATGGTTGCATTGGAAGAACAACCCAAGTAACTCTAGTAAGCATGACAACCCGTACTAGCGCAGAATTTTATACTTATCAGCCAAAATTACAACTAGAAATGACTGACTTGCTGACTAGAATTTAGCTGAACGAAGTGATCCACAATGACAAGTTGCCAGCAATATTGCAACTAAATGACAAGGATCAATGGAACGAGCGAAACTTGCAACAAATTTTCAATAAACTAAAAGAAATAGAAGCATAAGCTGGAAACTGACAATTTTAGAAAGACTGCATATGGGAGTTAAGGGTTCGGAATACTATCAACTCTTTGTAAAAGCTTTAAATCCAAACATGGAAAATGTACTTTTGGTTTTACTAAAATACTAAAAGTACATGCAGTATTCTTATAGAATATTAATACACATAATTTTCTAATTACAATTTCATCAAATGACGTCTTTAAATAATTTAAAAACGTATCATTTCTCATAGTCTTTATCACTATAAAGTTTTACAAGAAAAATGTTAATTTTAAAGTTAGAATTACATTGTTACATAACTTTTACAATAATATTTGCTTAAAATATGTAAATAATTTATAATTATATTTGAAAACAGCATGCAAGAAATTGAGCTTATAAATTATCAATAGCAAATTTTTTTAAAAAAAAAATATAAAATATAAAATTTGAATAAATAAAAAGTGCTCATTCTTCAATATTGGTTTTTGTTGGAATTGGATCCTAAATGTGCCTGGAATCATATCCAAAAAGAAAATCTGAAGTGCAAAAACTTCACGGTCAAAATTACTCGAGGACCACCATGTGGGACTCCTGATGCTTGCTCGTTCCGCGACCATTTATTACTGCCGGGGACGGCAAATTTTCTTAGTAAGGTGAGGTGTTAAATGACGCAAAAACCGCCTGTCAAAATTTTTCATTTTTCATTTTTCTTGAAGTAATTTTGAATGTTACTTCAAGAATATTCTAACATAGTAAAGAAAAAGGTAGCTTGAAATCGTTCAAGACTACTCTTTTTCTTCACCTTATCACTTTCCTAGAACTCGCTATGTTAAAGAAAGTGCACGGAAAAAAGTTTTCGTCAATAAAATCAACACTACACGTAGAATGTTTCATTTCTGTGATAAAGTATTAAAAAATAAATGAGATAGTATTATTTTAATAAGTGCCATCCATCGAATTTTAGCTACTAATGTTGGTACCGCTATATTAAGAACCGAGCGCGTGAAATTCTGATATGTGGAACCTTTTTTTTCGGTTCTACAAATGATATTTCCACCTTCTCGGTTCAGCAGCAATATTTCGCGTACCGAGTATCTAATTCTTAATTCCTTAGCACTGATGATTCTTTCCGTACTATGCATAAAAAACAAGATACCTTGTTTTATGATCATATTTTCATAAATCATATGAACATTACTATAATATTATTATCGTATAGAGGTTAAGATAGATGTTAATTTGAAAATATATGAAAAAATTTTGTTTTTACGTTACCATATATTAGTTACATTGAAATTTCATAGTTATGAGCTATTTTAAAAATTTAATGTATTGCAAGAAGTTAAAAAAAATTTTCATAAATAAATAATTAAATGCTATTTTTCAATTGTATTTATAACGTTATTACGCAATATTTCCATTTACTACTCAATGACTGCATAGAATATTACTCGAGTGATAAAGTGTGCATGCTTTCTTATTTAAGATTGAATTTTACTCAGCATAAAAGAATATGATTAAAAACATCCACCTGTGTCATACTGACTTTTATTTTTTAACAAATGGATTGCCAAAAAATTGGTGATATCTATGTGCCTTTTTTAACTTGATTGAAATAAAACTTGTATCAATATTAGTACGACTGTTTGATCTAAATATTGTCTAGAGTTTGAAAACAGTAAAATTTTTCAAGAATCCAGAAAATTCTAATTTTTATTTTAAAAATATTGTTTTCAACATTAATAATGAGTTAAAAATATTTATACTGTATACATATATATATATATATATATATATATATATATATATTATTTACAAAATATTCTTTCTCACTAACGATTTCAATGTAATTTATGTCAGAAAACTTTTATTTTTAAAAATCTACACAGCTTTAATCAACAAAAAGAGAATGCAATATCAAACAGGTAGATCTCTGTATACTGCTCAGTGACTGCATAGAATATTACTCGAATGATAGTGTGCATGCTTTTTTATTTAAGGTTTCAAGCCTGAAATAAAGTCTAAAAAAATTAAATTTAAATGTAGTGATAAGTTTTTTTTTCTTATAATATTAATTGATGAAACATTTTTTTATCTTGAATATATATTAAATATAAGGCTTTATTCCACGAATAATTTCAAAAGACCTCATCTGATGGTTAAAATTTTTTTCTCTTGTCGATGAATTGATTTTTTCTATTTTTGTAGTTGCTGCAGGATTTCTCAGCCAATTTTTAACCAATTGACTTAAAAATTTGCAGAGATCTTTAATTTATATATTTTCACAAGTTTACTCACCTGGAATTTTGATAAGACAAGCTCAAGTGAATATTGAATAAAATTTGTACATAATACCTTACATAAAATTTTTGAAAAATACCTATTTTTTCTACTATTATCAACTTTTTTCAAACCAAACTTTTTTGATTAATTTTTTTTAGAAAACTGAAACATTAAACTTGTGAAGATATATAAATTAAAGATCTCTCTAAATTTTGAAGTCAATATGTTGAAAATTGGCTGAGAAATTGTACGGCAACTAAAAAAATAGACAAAATTATTTCATCGACATAAGAAAGGGATTTTAACTATCGGATGAGGTCTTTTGAAATTATTCATGGGTTAATTCATGTCTTATATTTAGTATATATTTAAGATAAGAAAAATTTCATCAATTAATATCATAAAAAAAATGTATCATTACATTTAAATTTAATTTTTTTAGACTTTATTTCAGGCTTGAAACCTTAAAATTGAATTTGATTCAGTGTAAAACAATATAATTAAAAAATATCCATCTGTGTCACACTAACTTATATTTTTTAACAAATAGATTGCCAAAAAATTGATAGAATCTGTTGGCTTTTTTTTAACCTGATTCTGATATAACTTGCAACAATAATTGTATAACTGTTTCATCTAAATATTATCTAGATTTTATAACCAATAAAATTTTTCAAGTATCAACTTTCAATTGTTATTAAAAAAATATTGTTTTTAACATTAATAGTAAGTTCAACATATTCATAATGTATATATATATATATATATATATATGTACCATACAACATGTTTATCTCTATTTATGTTTAAAAAATTTTATTGATTATAAAATAAAGAAATATTTTGATTTAACTTCCAACTGTTTAAAAAAAAATTTTTTTTAGCATCAATAAGTTAACAATATTCATACTGTATATACATTATACACAAAATATTTTTTTCTCACTGACAATTTCAATTTAATTTAGGTTTGAAAAATTTTATTTTAATATTATTTTAATATTATTTTAATTTAACTTGTATTTTATAACAAGGTTACGTTTTATACAAACATAACCTAATAAAATGAAGTTTGATTGCACTAACATTAATATTAATATTTCTTTCAAAATTAAAACAAAAATGCAAATAATATTAATGAATATTTACATTTGAATAATTTGGTTTAGTGCTCAAAGCCCTAGGATTTTAAGATAAGAGATATTTCATTCATTATCATAATAAGTTGCACTCATCAGCTCGTTCGAAAAAATTACTACTAATTCGTAACAAAAATAAAGCGCCCATCACGATGTAATTGTATACTCAAACCACGCCGAGGTGCTTACTATACAGGTACTACGGTTAGTATTAAACAATTTAATACTGTAGAACCGAAATTATCGGTACTATCCTTCAAAATCACCAGGACAAACCATTAAAAAAAAGACGCTGATAAAAGTAATATTAAAAAGTATTCTAAATACCTATTAAATAACTACTAGTAGTTTGATTTATAGGTATGATTAAATTTAGTACTTTTTTTTAGTGAAAATCTTTTTCCATGTGGGAACAGCGACGATCTTTCCCATGAATGCTTGAAGTGAGATTGACAGTGAGAGAGAATCGGACCTATCTCTTCTTCGCTTTTTTTCTCTCTTCCAAGTGGGGGCGGTTAAAGTGAAGCTTCAACTGCTTGCGCTCTAATTAGTCAGACGTGCGCGACCAGGCCCAAGTGGTAGTTCGAGTGTGCTGCGGCCCGCGCGGCTGCAGCTACTAATTTCCAAGTAAACTATTTCTCTTAATCATGACAAGTTTTTCTTTCTTTTTTCTCTTTTTTTCGTGTTCCTTTTATTCTCGTTTTATTACGGCCAGATTTTCCTGGACGTGCTCGAACCCAGTGAGTTAGCTTTGTTCCTTTTGTTTATTCTGAATTAAAATCACTTTGCCTTTTTTTGTTTGTTTTAAAAATCTTATTGCATATTATTTGATTCCAGCGAGTTTATTGTAATTTAGTTTACTGTGTTATTATCGTTACTCGCTCTGGTTCGAGGCTCCATGGGCGAGGGGGAAAAACTCTACGTTTAGTTGGCCCACTACGTGTAAGCATGAATCCAGTTAACGAGCATGCAGTGGGAGGCCTAGGAAAGCCGGCAATACCGCTCCGCTAGCAAACAACATGTTCTTAACTGAAAGATAAGTACTTTAACTAATATATATTTAACAGTGAAAATTGTGAAAATTATGATATTTAAAAAAAAATCAAATGTTAAAATAAATATTAACAATTGAGACAGTTTAAAATTGAAATTCAAAGCGTTAAAATTTTAATTGTGTAATTATCTCGCCAAAGAAATGAAATAGTATTTATATTAGAGAAAAATCTCTATTACATTACTGATTCTCGGGAGCCATAGAATTATTTTGTTTTCTTGAAGCAACTAGTAACATTTATAAATATGTCTTGAAATAAATTATCACAACGTAAGTATTACCGTTTAATCATTATGGTTTTAAATGAGAAGGTTTATATTTTCATGAAATCGGCAAATCATTTATAAACTCAAAAACATGTATGAAAATGTTTAAACATAGCAATAATATAAAATTTTGACTTGATATAAAAAAATCAAGTAAATTCAATTGATTTATATTTTTTCCTTTTCAAATTTCTTAAATGATAAATTCAACATAAAAAGATTTTTCTTCTCTTTATATATAAATCAATTTATCTTGGCTTATGTAAATCCATGTATATACAGATAAATTAATTCGTTGTTAATATATGAAATCAGAAATAGAGTATTTCACGCTATCTGACAATAATTAAACTCAATTGTTTTGGTAAGAATTATTATTATCATAATTGTAATGACAATAGATATTAAAATCTGTCATTGTAGCATAAATAAATTGTGTTCGTTTTTGTCTATTTTTACCTTACCTAGCATTCATAAGTTACTTTTCTCCCGTTTAAGAATTTAGTTTGGAGGTGGGTTTCAAGGAGAATAAAACCTCCTAAAAACCCGCCTTAACGATAAGAATCAGAAAAATATTGAGCACAAAAAAATATAGAGACCAAGAAAATATAAGAATTAAAATAATATCGGGCCTTGAAAAATATAAGATTCAAAAAAATACAGAGCCCAAGAAGATATAAGAATCAGAAAAATATTGGTCTCACAAAAATATTGGGCCCACAAAAATATAAGAATAAAAAAAAAATTCGTCCCAAAAAAAATTAAAATCAAAAAAATATTGGGCCCAAAAAAAATAGAGCCCAACAAAATATAAGAATCAAAAAAATACTAGGCCCAAGAAAATATAAGAATAAAAAAATATTTGACTAAAAAAAATATAAAGTCCAAGAAAATATATAAAATCAAAAAAATAATGGGCCCAAAAAAATGTAGAGGCCAAGAAAATCTAAAATCATTAAAATATTGGGCCCAAAAAAAATAAAAATCAAAAAAATATTGGGCTTAAAATAATATAGAGCCCAAGAAAATATAAGAATTAAAAAACTATTAGACCAAAAAAATATAGAGCCCAAGACAATATAAGAATAAAAAAAATATTGGGCTCAAAAAAATATAGAGCCTGAGAAAATATAAGAATCAAAAAAATATTGTGCCCAAAAAAATAATGCTCAAAAAAATTAAGAGCCCAAGAAAATATAAGGATAAAACAAAAGAAGGGCCCAAAAAATGGGCATTGAATAAAATATAGGGCCCAAAATAATATAAGGCCCGAAAAAATATGGCCCAAAAAGAAGCTTATGACTAATGAGTACTAATTATATAGGACCCAATAAAAAATAGCTACTTTCATTACCAAAATATTAGACACATTTAAAAAATGCGGAGAACCGGATAACTCGAGGAACGGAAAAAAGTAGTTTCACTTTAATATAATATAGGATAATATTGAATTTAGTTTTCCCATAAAAATATGTTCATGAAAGTAAAAGCGCTCATAAATATTATCAATACTATGAAACGAAAACGTTTTCGAAAAAGCACGGATTAGTCATATTGCGAGGTGTACGCGTAGGCATACCAAAATGAAGTTAGCATTACATAAAAAATAAACGCAGGTAGTAGTGCGATGTTAACTCGCTATTATTGAGAACTAATTAAATTCTATACATTGAAAAAAATTTGTTTGATGTTTCGTAACACGCATCTATGACCGCCCTGTAACCCAGCATAACATTTAAGTAAACCCCCTCTCCCTCTTTATACTGTTACGGAATTTGTGAGCAACCTCATAGAAATTTTTGCAATTTGATATGCATTGTTATGATCCTTGTGACTGTGCAAGATATAAGCTATGCTCTCTGTATATCAAATTGCGAAAATTTTGTATTATTAAGAGCAGGCCGGATTTGCCGTCCTTGTCTAATTGAAGTTTTTGTTATTTACCCAAGTATTGATCGGTGTATCAAGCATTTTAAAGCTTGAGCGCAATAGATATTATTATGAATATTTATGCACAAGAACAAAAAATTCTAGTGATTTGTTTTTGAGAAAAGTGAGGAACGCTGAAGTAAAAGATTATGTTTATAATATTTTTGCGTTCCTTATTTTTCTCAAAAACAAATCGATAGAATTTTTTGTTTTTGTGCAAGGACAGCGAATCCGGCCTGCTCTAATAGTGATATCTATTTATTGTAATAAATATTATAAATGTTTCTGACTATAATGTAGTAGCTTCGTATAACAATATTTTACCTGAAGATGCCTCTCTAAAAAATAAAGATGAAACATCGTATAAAAATAAATAAATAGAAATTAAAAGCTACTGCTATTAATTTTTTTGACTCCATCATATATTGTTAGAGAATAAATATAATCAATATTTCAAATATTAATCACAAATTTTACCTACACAGTCACCTAATGTAGAAACACATTTCAAGTTTCTTGTGCCGTGCAGAGAGAAAACAAATGCATGTGTAGTACAGTACGTTAGTTCTAGGTGCAGATATTTAACCTTTAGCTGGCATGCCTCTCCAGCCGATTATAGCTGGCCTATGGGATACTATAGTACCCCAGCGCGAAAAATTGTCGTAAAAATTAAAGTATTGGTTATCTCGACTCAAAAATATTCTGGAGAGATCTTCAGAGGTTACTCCAAAGAGTAGCATAGTTTATAAGAGGAAAAATGAAATGGTTTCAAAATTTGATAAGAAAGAGCGTGGGGTACTATAGTACCCCCCCCCCTTCTGCTAGCTAAAGGTTAAGGGTGTATAGGCTATACAGTCCATGTCAAAAGTTAATTTTTTCGATGATTGTTAATATTTTTTTGTACAAAGTGTTTACAATAAAACAGTTAGACCGTCTAAGACGTTTACATTTCTTCGCAGACAATGGACAATTAATTTCAATCGAAAATACAAATTTTGAATTATGTTTTAGTAAATAGATTCTAATTTTCAAACTGAACAATAATTTTTGAAATTTTTTCACCATTTTTTATAATTGTATTACATTCGCGAAAAATAACATTTAAAATGGTATAACTAATTAATAATTTATAATATTAAAAAAAAAAATTAAATAATTGTTTTAATATTATCTAATAAGTTACTAAGCTAAAAATTGAACTATTTTTTTACACACACTGTATAGCCTATACACCCTTAACATTCAAATGGTTAAGATAGAAACCAGGGAGCGCCAGAGTGGTATTGAGTATTAGAAACAAAATATTTCTCTGTTTTTATATCTCAATACTTAAATATTCAAAGTAAGATGTTTTGTAAATTATTTTACTTAAAAAATCATTGAGACTTGTACTAGTATATTCAAGACTTTACTTCATCATAAAACTTTTATTTTAATAAAACGAGAGATTTATTATTTTTAAATCTAAATTAATAACATTGACAAATACATGAATATATAAAAATTAATTAGAGGGATGATCAAAATGCAATCAAATTATAAATATTTTAGTTAAAATGAAATTATTACAGACGTTTGTTACTAATTTAGAAATACAATGATTTTTTTGAGATATCTACTCATAATAAATTCACAGCTTTTTCAAGTATGGTGTAAACGGTGAATGATGCAAAGTTGATCTCACTGTCTTTTCTATGATTGATGTAGGATGTTTCATTTAAAAACTTGTCATTGCTCATAGTTCTGTGATGTTCCAGTATTTACAGGTGCTACATAATCACCAATCATTAAATTCGGATTGATTGGATAGTGTGATGCATTACCAATGACCATTGATTGCTGAAAAGTAATAAATTGCCTATTAGATAAAGAAATTATCTTAAAATTAATATTTTACTAAAATAAATAAGGTCACTTGTTAGAGGAACTGAAGTAGATTATTGTATTTGAAATTGATTAAAATTTGAAGTGAAAATGAATGTTAATTTCTGAATTTAATATTTCTCTGATTTAAAGAAAATGAAATTGAAAAATTGAAATAAAGATATCTTTCTTTTGATTCAACGAATTAATCCCCTTGTGCCGAACGAGATAACTCGTCCAGTTACCCATTTAATAATAAAATTCGGTCTTATCTTCATTACGCTAAATATTATAGCTTTAGGAAAAAATAATATTTTGGTATATGATAAGTATTTTTTAAAAAAGATTTAAATACTACTTTTATTTAAAAAAATTTTAAGCTTCTAGTTATCAATACTAAAGAACTGTAAGCGTTTGAAAATCTACACGGAGAAAAAAATCATGTTATTATTCCACGAAATTCCGAGTGATTATTACGTGATATTTCTTCACCAAATATTATCAAAGAAACAAGTGATTTTTTTATGATACCCACACGGAAAGAAGTGGTAAAACTGTACAGCCGTGGTGCGATCACAGCAGACAGCAGTGATTTGATTCACCACGAGGCGGCGTGGCATACTGCTGTTCAGCTGTGCTTACACTTCCTACTGCCGTGATTGAAAACACGGCAGTAAGAAGTGTAAGCACAGCTGAACAGCAGTATGCCGCGCTGCCTCGTGGTGAATCAAATCACTGCTGTCTGCTGTGATCGCACCACGACTGTACAGTCGTACCACTTCTTTCCGTGCATGTTCCTAATAGATGATTAGTATCCATCTAAAAATCATTTACAAAAGGTTTAATTTTTTCTTGACAGTCAACTTAAAATTACGTGGGCTCCCAGTAGCATTAACGTGACGATGCATCATGTTGAAATTACTTGTGACCCACAAGATTTTCATGTGGCACTCAAGTGAATTCAACGGTCGTGTCGCTAATCGAGTAGCGCGTGCTTTGAAAGGAGGTAGGGGAGGGGAGAGAGAGAGTATCCAAAATGCGATGTTATTATGCTGTTAAAATAGAAATTTTTTAGAAAAATTATTAAATTTTAAGTGAATAATATAATCTTTGAAACTATTGAGTATAAATTTTAAACTCAAAATCTAATTATTTTAAACAAACGGGGGGCAGATAAGCATGTATCAGTTTACGCCAGAAGTATCTCAAAGCAGGTTTAGTCTAGTGCGCTTCGTTCGCGCTATTCCTCTTGGGTGCGCGAGTTCAACTCTCGGTCAGGAATACTTTTTTTATTGTTTGAATATTTTTGAAGTTAATACTTCTTTTGGCGCGCCTCGAAAATTTGCTGGGAATAAAAAATTAAGTTGCCGTCACGTTACATTTTAATATGAGTTGTGTACATATGACCTTATCTGTGCACGTACACACAACTAAGTTATAAGAATAAGAGTGAGAGGGAACACTATACTATGCCAAGCAATGTATATTCAAGCCTGATTTGAGAAAAAGAGAGAGAGATTGATTGATTGATTCATTCATTTAATTCAGATCATGGGGTTCAACCCCGTATGACCCTTCAGAATTACATATGTGTATGCAAAAATTTATATGTAGAAAAACATTTGTGAATATTTTGGCGTTAAAACAATGGTATAATACTATTTAAAATTATCTCCGTGTAGACACAGAATATTTTAATATTTAGAGTGAATAATTCAGACATAAAGCATTCAAAAAGTAATTTTTAACGTAGAAATAATCTTCTCGTCGTTCTTATCAGTACAGAAAAGGAGCCCCCAGAGGTCTACATTATATATTTTATAATTTCATGGTAGAGTTTCATTACATAAGTAAACTCAACGAATGTTCAGTGTATTCTGCCATTCAGTGCGCTCATCCAGCAGAAATTTGCTAAATAAACGAATTTTTAAGGCCTGGGTCATTCCTACTCCAAAACCATTAAAAACATCAACATAATTGTTGATGAAAGAGGATGCTGATGAAACAAAGGAGTTGAGCATCGCCGCTGTGCGAACAGTAGGACAGATGAGCAGTCTCATGGGCAGCCTACTAGATGACCTGACCATTGTATCAATATTTGCCCGACAGAATTTTGTTGCTAGGTATGATGGATTTTGATAAGAAACAATAGAGTGTGCAAGTATCATATTAAAGTAAAGTCGCCTATTTTTATCTGAAATCCATGCCAGTTTAAGGCGAAAAAGTCTGTCTTGTTAGCCAATATTGCCATACACGAATCTAACACATGCATTAAGAGCACGATAAAGTTTAAGATTCAATATTTGTGGCAGATCATCATAGACTACACAGCAATAATCAAGAATAAGTAAGATTAATGCCTCAACCAGCTCCTTTCTAACCCTTCTAGACAACGCATGCCTATGAAACTTGAGAGACTGGAGAGTACCAAAAACTCGACCAACAACCGAATTAACCTGCTTATTCCAACTTAATGAGCTATTAATCCCGACTCCCAAGGTCTTAACAACATCTGTGTAAGAGACAGACACATCATTTACCAGGACACGAGGACATGTAGAAAGATCTATTCTCGATATAAATTGATCACTACCCAAAAAGATAGCCTGCATCTTGTTGGGACTTAGAGTGAGCTTATTTTCATCTGCCCACTTTACAACTGCAGCTACCTCATAATTCATGGAATTAATACCTTCCTCTAGTTTCGCAGGAAGAAAAGAATTATACAATTGGAGTTCATCAGCAAAAAGAATATGTTGAACTTCGCTCAAAACTGAAGGAAGGTCATTTATAAAAATAGAGAAGAGCAAAGGACCCAGGACACTACCCTGTGGTACACCCATCGTATATGGGATCCATTCACCCACTCAATTTTCAAGATCAAGAACAGCATAAAATCTGTTTCTTGAATAAGATGCAAACCAGCGTATAACTGTGTCAGAACAATTGAAAGATCGAAGCTTGTGTAATAATTGAATATGAGGAACTGTATCAAAAGCCTTCGAAAAATCAAATAAGAGCAACAGTGTTATCATGCGTTTATCTATAGCTAGACGAGCATCCTCAAGGAGTTTCAAAAGAGCTGTCTGTGTACTATTTGCTCTTCGAAAACCTGTTTGCAAGCAGTCAAACAGAGTATTTGCTTCAATATGGGAATTGAATTGCGAATGTACAACCCTTTCTAGTACTTTTGAGGCTCCACAAAGTTTTGCTATAAGTCGAGTTTGTAAAAGGGAATCCAATTTATTTGATTTGGCCAGTGGGAGAAGAAAAGCTCTCTTCCACGGGTCAGGAAATATTCCAGAGGATAGCGATACATTAACTATGGAAGTCAAGTATGGCGCTAAGGAATTTTGTGTGATCTTCAACATGTCTGTTAAGAGATCATCTGGTCCTACTGCTTTTGAAGAAGCCAGACGCAAAAATGTCTCTGTGACAGAACAGTCCACCTGGGAGAATTCAAAAATCGGAAAGTCGCTGCGTAGTGGAACAGCAAGCACCTTATTGATCTCACTATCAGATAGAACAGAAGATGTTGATGAAATAGAAGTATAGTGAGTCAATAGAGCTTTAGATGAAAAATATTGCAGTGGTGAGGGTAGAATCTTATTAGAAAGCCCAATCTTGTGCAAAGATATCCAAAGATTTGTTGAATTTGACGACGAAGATAAACGTTTTGAAATAAATTCATTTTTGACCGTGTCGAGAGCATTTGAGACCTCCCCACGGAGTCTACGATAGTTAGCTATAGATATAATAAAGCCTGAACGTGCAGCTGAGCGATAAGCTTTGTCACGCTCCTTCATTTTTGTACGAATGTCTAAAGCAGCCCAGGGTTTCTTTTTAATCATAAGATTGCGAGATTTAAGTGGTGAACATTTATCAAATGACTAAACAAGGACAGAAGACAAACCATTTACTAGACCATTAATAAGTTCATTATTTGAACAGGAAGTCGCATGGCTCACTTGCGATTTTACTAAAAGATTACATGAGATAATTTCATTTAAACCATCACGATTTAAGTTAGGAAGGTTTCGGTAAAAGATTCTTCTCGTTGTATTAGGTGGCTTGTGAGTTCTAAATGTGATTGTAATAAGATCGTGACCTGCAATAAAAGGAGCTGTTGATTTATTATATGATAACAGAGAGCTCTCATCATTAATGATGAAAAGGTCAATCCATGTATGTGAAGTATACTCGGAGGTCAACGTGTGATGTGTAGGTTCGGATAAAACCACATAAAGAGCTAGTGAATCAATAGTTGAACGCAAAGTATCAGCGGAATAGTTATTGTATAATAAATTTATATTGAAATCGCCAGTTATTGTTAACCGTTGGAACTGAATTTATTAATTTGTATAGTTTAATTTATTAAACTTTATTTAATAAACTAGATTTATTATTTTTATGAATTTTAATTCTTATTGTAACTTATTTTTGTAATTAAGGACGTTGGTTCTTTTTTATAGGTATCCAACAATAAAAGAATATATATACATATATATATATATATATATATATATATATATATATGTGTGTGTGTTTGTGTGTGTGTGTGTTGAATTAAACTTATCTTTATTTCTCCTTCTTAACCTTTAGTACAATAATTTTAGGCGAAGCGTAGCCTTAGACGGTAAGTATGAAATTAAGCTTGCGAGCCAATGACTCTTGGGTTTTTATACTATGGTAAAAGACAGTTGCATTCTTTCGTATGTATGATATTATTGATACTCTTATAATTTCGGGGAAAAGATTGATTGCATTTTGCATGTGATGCATTTTAGAGTTCGATCGCCTCTAATGCGTCGCATTCTCGTGTGTCGCATTCTCGCGAATGTATAACGTTATTGTTTGCTATCGCAGTCTCGAGGTGAAAGACTCGACATATGATGCGTACGGAGTTCAATCACTCTTGAGTATAATGTGCAAGATGAATATAAGTATGAATGTGCTATGAATGTTTGTTTTTGTTTACACGCCCTTCCTTAAAATTTTGCCTTGATAATTGTTAAGCATTGTTGATATTCCAAGACTCCAGTTTATTAATTTATTTTCATTTTCTTTAAATATATAGAATTCTTTTGTAAATGAATCAAAGGTCTCTTTTATATACAATGTCTGATTTTTAATTGTTACTAGCGAGTCTTCTGTATGTTTATATAGCTTGTTTATCTCTTGATTTATGGAATCGGCATCATCAGAGTTGAAGGTACCAAATAAGAATTTGCTGACTGTTCCTACAAAGTTGCATGATCCTCTCTTCTTTCTGTTGCGCTCTGAATGTAAAAATAAAGATAATCTTGCGAATAGTTCATTTAGACGTTTTTCTTGATGCATTATGAAATCTTTTGCAGTACAGTGAACATTATTACATACTTCTTTGATTCTTATTAATCTGTTTTGCATGTCTATTTTATTTTGTATAAGGGATGTAAGATTTATGTAGTTAACAATAGTCCAAGTATCTTCGAACACATAAGCAGTTCCGTAATTTTTCTGTAATGCTGGTATATTAGCTGGTGTAATTACTATGTCTGCTTTGCAGTGATGAAATGTATCAATCAACATGACTGTTAAGAAGGGGCCGAACTATCTGTCTCTGTCTAATAGCGTTTTTCATCATTTATAAAAATACTATCCGGTGTAGCAAGAAAAAAATAGCAGCCCCCGCTAGATATTAGTATAATTAGTAAATTTTGTAATAACAAACAAATTTTTTTACTGCGTAGTTTTTGAATAATTAGAGACCTACCAAAAAAAGATAGGTTATATTCTAGATTGCTAGTAGGTCTCTAATTAGTCAAAAACTATGCGGTAAAAAATTTGATTTTTATTACAAAATTTACTTATCATACTAATATCTAGTGGGGGCTGCTTTTTTTTCTTGCTACACCGGATAGTGTTTATATAAATGATGAAAAACGCTATTAGACAAAGACAGATAGTTCGGCCCCTTCTTAATATGATTATCGCCTTCATCTGTAACAAAGAAGGGATTCGAGATAAGCGTGATCTCATTAAAATGTCACCTGAGAATTTTAGTTTTAAATAAAAGCTGGACAGTATGACTTTCATTATTGACTGTGAGAATTGTTGCTGGCTCTACAAATCCGCGCGATGTACTAAAATTTACCCTATCCCCTGGTTGTGGGTTGATTCTTGAAGTTTGTCTATTATCTACTGTGTTTTTATTCATTTCTTGTCTTTGTATATTTTTTCTTGCTTCTTTTGCTTTCTTTGTATTTTCTTCCAGTCGTTTATTTAGTGAATTTGACTTGTCATAGTTCCAATTTTCTTTAGGTAAGATTCGTCCAAAGAATAATTTATAGGGTATATATTTTGTAGTAGGGTGTATTGTTCTATTATAAGCAGTAATGATTGGGTAAAAGCTTTTATTGTTTGAGACTGCTCCAATTATTCTTTTCTTTAAGGTCCCTATAAGCCTTTCTACTATACCGTTTGATTGTAGATGTAGTGGAGTTGTTGGTATATATTTTATTTTATGTTTTTCTAATGAATTTTGAAATGCCCTTGATGTAAACGTAGCTGCGTTGTCACTTATTATTTTCTTTGGTATTCCCCATTAACTCATTAAATCTTTAAAGATTTTTTAATTGATAAACTTTAGCATATCGTGAAAGCGCTTCTATAATAAAAAGTAATTTTATTCCCTTTTCTTCAGCATGATCTATATACCATAATTCGTTGATTTCTTTTGGCACGTTTATGATAGTGCCTGGAGCCTTAAATCTGCTGTTAAAATTTCTTTCCGCACAATATTGGGAGGTGTCGATCCAATTTCTAACCTCTTCTGCTTTTGTTTCCCAACAATATTTACGCAGCTGGAACATAGTTTTATCATAAGCCCAATGAGCTTCGCTATGGGCTCTTGCTATTAATGTTTTTCTAGTCTTATCTCAATCCACATGAGTCTGTGCTAGACTCTTAATTCGTATTCTTCTTGGGAAACGAGCAAGTTTTGATAATAAATCTTGAGCCGAAGCGTCGTCAAAATTTCTTAATTCTATAATTTCTCCTTTATAATTAGGGTAATGACTACGTAAATAATTTATTGGTGATCGTATTAATTCTTCATTTGGAGTTAAGTTAGTATAATGTCTCCTTTACATGCTTGTTTTATTTCTATCTTTCCATATTCAGGTTCTTTTTCTGTCCGAAAGTATACACGTGTTATCTCCTCTATACCTCTTTTGGCTGCTATAGTTTTTAAATGGTCTGTAGCATCAAAGAATTTCTTTCTATTAAAACCTCTGAGTTCCAATATTTGTCCCTCTGTGTATTTAGATAGTATTTCCTTTAAAACTTGTTTTATGTCTTGATTATCAGTATTGTTATATATTATATCACCTTCTATAGCATTAACGTACTTTATTCGTGGATTTTCTCTTTTTGCAACAAATGCTCGGCTAAGAGTATCGGCATTAGTGTTCAATTTGCCATTTTTATATTCCACTATAGGTTGGAAGTCTGTGATTTTTAACAAAAGTTTAAAAATTCTAGATCCAATTTCTGGTGATTTTACTTTTATAAGACCTGCTAATGGTGCATAATCTGTTATTAAAATAAAAGGTTTTCCATATAAAAAATGTCTAAGATGTCGCATTGCCCATACTGCTGCTAATAATTCCTTTTCGGTGGTTGAATAATTCTTTTCAGCTTGATTGAGTGTTCTTGAAGCATAGGCGCATGGTAAATCTTTTCCTTTCTTGTAATCACCTTGACTAAGAATTGCACCGAGTCCTTCGTTACTCGCATCTGTTGTTAGTATGAACATTTCTTCCAAATTAGGATATTTTAATATAGGCGATGATGTTAATTTCTCCTTTAATATTTCAAAAGTCTTATTGCATTTATTATTGAAGTTAAAAGTGACATTTTTACTCATTAATTTGTTAAGAGATGTTGTGATTTTACCGTAATTTTTAATAAATTTTCTATAATATCCAAATAATTCTAGAAATTGTCTGATTTCCTTTTGATTGGAAGGTTGTTTATAATTTCTTATACATTCTAATTTATTTGGGTTAGGATATACTCCTTTTTCTGTGATAAGATGTCCTAAATATTCAAGTTCTGGTTTCACATATTCGCATTTATCAGGTTGCGGTTTTAAGCCTGCAATTCTAAGTTGATCAAATAATATCTGTAAGTTTTTTAAATGTTCTTCAAAGGTTTTCGAGTATACTATAATGCCATTTAAATATACGAAACATATAGTGCCTATTAATCCTTGTAATTTTAAATTCATTATCCTTTGAAATGTAGCAGGTGCGTTTTTGAGGCCCATTGGCATTTGTTGAAATTCCCAATGCCCTTTATAAGTAGAAAATGCAGTACGCTCTCTGTGTTCTGGTCAAACCGGTACTTGATAAAAACCTGAGGCTAAGTCAAATGCAGAAAAGTATCTCATACCTCCCAACTGATCAAGAATCTCATTTATTGACGGCAATGGGTAGTTGTCTGGGAGTGTGTATTCATTTAATTTTCTGAAGTCTATTACGACTCTATATTTTTGTATTCCTGAAGCATCTATTTTCTTTGGAACACACCAAACAGGTGATACAAAAGGCGAATTTGACTTTGTTATAATACCTTCGTTTTCAAATTTTCCTATTTGTCTGTCTATTTCCTTATGTAACGATAATGGGTGTCGATATAATTTTGAAACAACTGGTTGATTTATTGTTAAATCTATACGGTGATACATATTCTTGAGTAATGGTGCATTATCTCCTTCTAGTTGAAAGATATCATTATATTCTTTAACTAATGTTTGTATTGTTAATGCTTGTTCTCTCGGTAAATGTGATGTACGCGTATTGTCTGTAATAAGTTTGTCACGATGATACTTGTCTGTCATAAATGTTTGTTTGTTAAATACTTGTTCCTGTAGAAAAATTGTTTCATAAATATTCTGTTTCTGTTCTTGAAATTCTTTTATCTCTATCTCAGTATTTACATTTATTTCTTTTTCCGATTCATTAACGATGTTAATCGTTGTAGCTTTATTTCGTACCGTATATATTGCTGGTGTTATTATATCCTTTGGATCGGTTATTATGTATTCTCCATCTGGTATATCTATATCTATTTTTATAAGATTGACCCCTTGATTTACATAAACAGGTTTTTCATTAAACGTGAATTGTAAAGGGTTATTTTCGGCATCGAAAATTCTTATGTTTTGGTTTTCTGTATCTATCAATGCTTTATAATGTTGTAGCCATCCTCGGACCAACAGCCCATCCGCATCGAGGGGTATTTTATTGCTTGAAACGTGATATATAAAGTCTTTTCAAATACATTCAATTTGCATTTACCCAGCATTGTGTGATTTCCGTTGACTATTTGTATTGTTTGTCTTTATTCTGGTCGTTGTTTTATAGGGTTACAAGTATTAAGATCCAATACTTTGTCTTTAATGAATGTTATACCTGCTCCTGTGTCTATTAGGAATTTTAATAATTTTCCTCCTGTTCCTGAGGGTCGCATCCAAAGATGCCAGTGTTTTCTATCTGTTGGAAAGATAGCGTCTTGCAATCCTGATCCTCCCGATAGTTTTGACAGTCGGGTGGGGTCTTCGACTATGGCGCCGAATTCTCTAGATACGTTTTGCTTTTTGAGGCATTGAGGCGAAAATTTACTCTTTGCGCCTTTTGATGTTTGAAACAATGTTCTTTATCACGGCCGTATGTATTACAATGAGAGCATGTAGGTTTACTTTCCTTTTCATCCGATCAATAATTTTCTTGTTGATCACGCGAAAAACTTCTATCACGTGTGTAATTTTTATCGGGTGTCGAATGTTTCTCGCGATTCGTTGAGTCATATCTGGAATGACTTCTATCTCTCGGATATTTTTCATATTTATCTCTTCTAGATCTCTCATCATGCTTGTTGTGACTTCTGTTTCGAAGTTCTTCGTCTTCTTTTCGGAGCTTTTCTTCGTATAAAGCTTGTTGATAGGCGATGGGTAGAGTGTGTGGTCGATTTCGTTAAACAGCTAAGCGCAAGCCTTCTGGATACAATCCTCTTATCAATCTTGAAATTGCGTTTTTATTTTCATAACTTCTATGCATGTCTCTAAAATCGTCATTTAAGCCATCTATTGAAATCTGTATACGCCGATTTGAGTTATTATATCTTTGTATATAGTCTGCTACCTTTTCATTTGTTCTCTGCCGCATAGAATTACGCATTTCGGCTAATTGGTCATACTTAAGTTCCAATTTTCCGAAATGTGTATTTAAACATTTTTTACGTTGCACGGCTGTAGTGACTTGATTTCTCTCAACTACTTCTTGTGCTTTTCCTTTTAACTCAACGGCTATTACTTTGCGTATAAGCGCTGATATCTCTTGCTCAGAGCTAAGTTGTCTAGATGCGCGAATAATTTGATCAATAAATGCGCTAACATCTGTCGATCCGTCATACTCCTGTATTTCTGCTAAAAGTTCGCGTATTAATAGGTGATGTTCCCGTGTTAGTCTTGGGAGCACATTTAATCTAGGATTGTTGTCCCTAACTGCAGGTGGTCCACTTGGGAGCAGTGGTGGATTTTTGTTTTCCATCATTTGAGTTGTTATTATTTGTAATAGTTCTGTCAACAAGATCAATTGCTTTTCTAAAGCATTGGCTTTTTCCTTTTGCCGTCGTAATTCCTGCACTACATTTTGTTCTTCTTGATCACATTGTGTTATATCTTCATTGGATTTAAATTTCTTTAATAAGCTATCCATTTCACTGGGTTTTAATTCTATTTTCAATTTATATAGTCCGTCGGTAGTATCGTAAAAATTATTATATACGTCAGAGAGGGATGCAGGTGAACGTGCGGTATTTTCTGATCTTAAGCTATCGTTATCATCTTCACGATAATCACAATACATACGCGGGTGATGTTCCTTTGTGTCAACCTCTCAAGCGTGTGTGCTCCGGCTTAAGACGTTGTATGTCTTATTAATAACTTATAAATAAAATGAATGTTACAGACAGTTAGACAAGCCTTTATTTTTCGGCTTGTCCCGCTGTGTGCTTCAAATTATTCTACGACTTACTTGAAGCTTTTTTTAAGAGATGATGTTTTTGAAGATCTGGTTGGCTGCGTCTCTTTAACCGCTGGTGGTGCAGAAGTCCTCTTTTATTGTAGAGATGATCTTCTTTTTATCCCTGAGGATGCAGACGTAGCTTGATGAACCCTTCAACTACTGGTAGTCAACTCCTGAGAGTGTGGGCTATTGTCACCAGATTAAAGATAAGTTTTCTTGATTTTTAAAACTCTCTGTTTCCTCCTGAGAGAAGATATCCTGAAATATCGGAGTTTTGTTTAATTCTCTTTTATTACTTGGCTCCTTTTAATTTTTTAACTCCTCCGTTTTCTCCTGAGAGAAAATATTTTAAGAAATCGGAGTTTTATTTAATCACTTTTTATCGCTTAGCTTCACTATTCTCTTACGCTGCCACCACTTTATGTTAACCGTTGGAACTGAATTTATTAATTTTCTATAGTTTAATTTATTAAACTTTATTCAATAAACTTAATTTATTATTTTTATGAATTTTAATTCTTATTGTAACTTATTTTTCTAATTTAGGACGTTGGTTCTTTAGTATAGGTATCCAAGAATAAAAGAATATATATATACATATATATATATATATATATATATATATGTGTGTGTTGAATTGAACTTATCTTTATTTCTCTTTCTTAACCTTTAGTACAATAATTTTAGGCGAAGCGTAGCCTTAGACGGTAAGTATGAAATTAAGCTTGCGAGCTAAAGACTCTTGGGTTTTTATACTATGGTAAAAGACAGTTGCATTCTTTCGTATGTATGATATTATTGATACTTTTATAATTTCGGGGAAAAGATTGATTGAATTTTGCATGTGATGCAGTTTAGAGTTCGATCGCCTCTAATGCGTCGCATTCTCGTGTGTCGCATTCTTGCGAATGTATAACGTTATTGTTTGCTATCGCAGTCTCGAGGTAAAAGACTCGACATATGATGCGTACGGAATTCAATCACTCTTGAGTATAATGTGCAAGATGAATATAAGTATGAATGTGCTATGAATGTTTGTCTTTGTTTACCTTATTATAACGTTTTAAAAAGAAGGTAAATAAGTAAAAATTAAGTTAAAAAATTCCTCAGGAAAAATAGCCTTAGGACGCAAGTAAACAACTGAAAAAATAAGTTTTCCAGTACCAAATAAAATTTCAGCTATTATATACTCTGCTGTGTTGTCAAAAACAGGGTCAGATTGAGCCAAGATATTGACCTTAAGAAAATCACGAGCATAAAACCCAGCTCCACCGCCTACCTTGCCCATTCTATCTAATCTAAAGAAGTTATAGTGCTCAAGAGAGATAATAGAGCTATCATCCAGCTCAGTTAAGAATGTTTCTGTGACTGCAAAGATATCAGTTTTACATGTCGTAATGTGATTTTCAATAGCTGAAAAATGTGTTTTAATTCTATTAACATTTGCATGAGAAATAACGAGATTATAAGAAACTTAAAAAATCGGAACTTAATTTAGTTGAAGAATTATGGTTAATATTAGAGTTAATAAAAGAAGAATTTGAGATTTATTTAGAACTAGCGCTATTAGAATAGCGGTTTGAAGAAATATTTAATAAAGTGTGCGAACTTGTCGCAAGAGAGCCGAAGAGACCTCATTTTTTAGCTTCAACCGGTTTAAGTGAAGCCAACTGTGATTTGTCTGTAATGGGAATCAAATTACCATTTTTATGTGGACGCATGCAAACCGTTAAGTTACGAACTATCTGGCGCTGATAGTTGAGGTCCTTGTATATTACTGTAGCTTCCCGAAGTAAAGAATAGACCGGTTTAGGCCAGATAGGTCTAGCTAATACCTTACCATTGCCACCAATGCCAAACAACTTCAATGCAGTAAAATTACGTAGTTTAGGTGACGCCTCAATTATTCTGTCTCGAACTGCATCAGATGTGAATCGACCAACAAATGATCTAAACTTATGCAGTTGAGAACATTCAGGTTGATCATTCTTCATGATGATAGTTGGCAGCCACTCACGAGTTTCAAGAAGAAAGTTGGTCCCAAAATCTAGCTCTATAACCTCAAAGATAATCTTTATTATTTCTTTGTTGCATAACGAAACATTGGTCGGTATGCCCGAAAAAAGAATCTCATAAGAATCTCGTAATAAAGAAACACCAGAAGGAGAACAGGAAGCAATATGACTATCTAAGCGCTAAGACAGAGCATCGTAACGCTTCTCAAGTTCCGAAAAAGAAATTTTGATCTCACCCAGTTCGGTCCTAAGAGCACTCACCTCTTCCACTAGTCTATCGTTGGTTTGCAACAATTTATTTGTCGCCTCTAGTGAATTATTTGACATATCCATTTGTTTGTCAAACTTTTTGTTGCATTCGGCTGCAAAAACCGCAAAATATTCGGGCTAAAACATTTTAATTGAGTGGCTAAAGGCGTTAGTATGTTCAACTTTAGAAGGATAGACTAATCGAGAGGGGCTAGAGGAAGCAACCTGTTGCAATTCAACGCCCAACACAATACTATTTAAAGAGGAGGAGGAGGAGTCCGACTCCGAACGACAGCGCCTCCTTGGTGAAGGTTCAAGGGAGTGAAGTGGTGAAGCCGCGCTCCTTTTTTGAGAGCGCTGGTTAGATGGAGGAAAGTCAAAAGGCTGCGAAGAGGCCGAGACTATGTTCTCAGTGGCTGTCGCACGTGTACACTCGTCTGCTGGCTTTCTTTTCCTTAGTTTCTCTTTGACACAGCAAACTATGATGCTTTCGCCAAGAAACCACGAGCTATCGCAACACTTAGTGTGGTAGATAGAAGTGCAGTTTTTACAAAGATTTGCTGTATCTGAGCTAAAACAGGCAATTTACAAAGAGAGCAGAAAACCATACTACTACATGAGCACACTAGATAACATCACACACAAAACACTCACCTCTATAGTTATACGATTAGTGTACTGGTGAGAAGTAGACAGCTGGTGGCGCTAATCTAAAGTACTTGACCAATAATTGCAGTTGACCGATGATGTAGATATCTACTTTATCAGTGCAAAATAACCCGCTGTAGATTGGTAATTGCTATCGAATGTAGTCGCCAGGGGACAAGAAGGCAGCAACCATAACCTCAAAACTTGCTTGCACTTAAGAGGAGGTCACGTATCTCCATCCTTTTCTAATCGAAGAAGTAAGTTTTTGCAAAAACTAATAACTTTATCGAAAAATGAAGAGAAAGCCCCATCGCGAATTAAAAAAAGCTATTTTTTTTTAATGAAAAAGAATTAATTTTATTGCTTCGTTCTCAAGAAAACTTTGAAAAACCAAATTGTCCAACCTAACCTCTATGTTTTAAGTATTTCAAGGTTTTCTTGAAAACGAAACGAGAAAATCAATTCTTTCTTATTAAAAAAAATATAGCTTTTTTTAATACGCGATGGGGCTTTCTCTTTATTTTTCGCTAAAATTATTAGTTTTCGTGAAAAAATCAGTTCGTCGATTAGAAAAGGACAGAAAAAGTCGACCTGCTCTTAACCTCAAAATTGGCAGCGACACAAAAGAATGAGATGTTTTACTAATGCAGAGCTGAACAAAATATTGATTTATGTATCAATCGAAGCTCTGCAGTTTGCGCATGCAGAAAATCTGAAACAAAACGCCCGTAGGCAGAATATGCAGCAAACACAGTCAAGTTTATGAAGAGCTGTTTGGGTATTGGGTTACCACATGAGCGTTCAGTATGTATAAAGCACGTACTCACACGGAGATACACCTTTAACGGCCACTTGATGATTTTTACTCTAATGCGTTAATTATTAAAAACTTCCTGTATGTTTGTATTATGTATGTTTTATATATGTATGCACGCTATATATATATATTTTATATAGCGTACCTTTAAACAGTATTGTCTCTGATAGTCGCACAACAAATATCATGAAAACAAATCAAATTAGATACAAAATCCTAAGTTTTAATTTTTTTTTAAATTTAATAATTAGGAAAAAATTTGAACCGAAACCGAAAGAATTTTCAAAAATCTAATATTTATTACAGATGTTTTTTTCTGTTACGAGACTTTTCAATGAAGTTACAAGTGATCGTATATATTGTTAAGCATGTAAACAATCAAATTCGAATCAAAATTATTCAAATAATTGAAATATTTTTATTTCAAATTTCTCCAAAAAACTAAAATTTATTGCTAGGAAAATGATGATAATATATATAATAATATGGCAAACGTAATTGTTAATCAAATTTCCACTTTTGATGTTTCAATTGTTTAAAACTTTGATAAAAAGTATCAGAACAAAAAAAATCAGAGTTGAATTTTTTTAAATTTTCTTTATTTCTGTTTAAATTTTTTAATAATTATTAAAAAATATACAATTGAAAAAAATTTTTTTATTTTGAAATATTTACAAATTCTTAAAAAGGATAAAAATAGAATAAAATTTTACTACTTATTTTGATTATTTTGTGACAAGTAGAACCAGAGATGATACCATTTAAATGAGCGCTTTTCATCTAAATTTTTTCTTGTGAATTTCTAACGGTCCGAGGTTGGTTGAGAGTAGGGGAACGTAGACAAATCACTAAAAAGTTTACAAATAAAAACCATGTCATCACGCTGCTTAGACATAAAGTTTAGAATAGTCTTACGAATATTTTCCGTTATTGATTGATTGAAATTGCTGATAGATATACTCAAGAGCTAAATTCTAATATTTCAACATGCTTACAGTAAAATTATTAATTTTCAAATGATTTATATTTAGTGCTCGATTTACAGATTTAAGAAAAACATCGTCTAAGCTGTAGTTTAGAACTGCAATTATAATTCACATACGCATTTTTTTAATATTTTTAAAAATCTATGAAAAAAAATATTGATTATATTTTTTGATATTATTGATTCAAGTTTTGAATTTGCATAAAAAATATTATTATAATATGCAATTCCCATATTGAATATAATAATAATCATAAATCATTAAAAAAATTTAATTTATTAATTGTTTTTATATTCATCATCATTATATGCTCACTATTTAAACAATTTCTGTATGCTTCTAAGTAGCTTAGTAAATTGCAAATGTATTTAGGGGGTCTTCTCTTTACCCAGAACTACTATTATTCTACTTCATGAGTTGATAATTTGTTGTGCGTAGACATATTTATTTAATAAAAAATATATTTTCAAACAAAACGGGACGGAAAATTGTTCATTCTATGAAAAGCAAGACTGTCGACAGTTAAACCAAAAGAAGTATTAACTTCTGTCGGCCAGTCCCCACGACTGCCACACCTGGCTTTTTTTATTTATTTTTTTATTTATGTTTTATTTTTTTTAATATTAAAATCTAATGTTTCACAAGTATATTAAGTCTGCTTGTTTTTTTTAATGGATATTTAAAAAAAATTTTATTTATTTTTAATTTATTTTAATCATTTGTTGCTATTATTGCTATCATTGTAATAATTTAATTTTTAAAACTTTAACACTGCTTCTATACAATATTTTATTTTTGAAGCAGTTTAACATAAAGCATGCATGTTCATATACTCCTCATAAAGGGGATCTGGATGTAAAAAATGAATTATTTCTTTTAAGAAATAATTCAATCCTCCCACCATCTGGCGTTTTTTTTACAGACTCTTGCACGCTCAATTTGCAAGGAACCGTCTCAGCTATAAATAATCAGTTTTATCAGCGGTTCTTGCATTTTATCTTGTATTTTACATCAGGGTGCTGTTCCTTGGAGGTTAGAATTATCGCAGTTTTGAGGTTAGTTTGGAGGCAATTTTTCATCTGCAGACAGAGATCCTGGTGGCTAATTTTTCCGATTGATAAAATAGAAGTCTACCTTACCCTATAAGGAGGTCAGTTTTAGTTACTGTAGTGTACACTAGAGGTCGGAGTATTGGACAGTTGTGCGATTTGTAAGCTATCCACCAATGATAAATGGGGCATGGCAAAGCTCCATTTGTGTTTCACGTGCCGGCAACGTTGTCATGCGAAATGCATGACTCATTCAAAAATGGAAAATGGCACAAAGTATGAATGTAAAAGGTGCATTGAAAAAATAAAAAATAATTCAACATCATCTGCCAGTGGTAGCATCAAGGTTAATAGAGTTTCGCAGATCGCACGCAAAGCTGTTTCCAATCAGCCCATCAGTGCCTCAACACCTTCACGAACTGACTGGAAAGTGACACCTGTCAACACCGCTCAGAAGCAGTCTGAAAGAGTGAAAACTACTTCGTCATCGCAAACTTCGACCATCAACAACAACAGCGGCGCCACGGTGGATAAAGGGAGAAGTAGTTTAAGTATACATTTATCTGATAAGCAATTGGGAGGTAGCACTGCGCACGCTGCCCCGAATAAAAATAATAGTAATAATTTTAAGAAAAATAATTTTGATGTGGTCCGAAGTGACTTAGATTCTTCCTCATTACAGGCAACTGTATCTGCTCCAGAGGGCGCACTATCTGGCAGGCTTGATAAATTATTTAATTCTTTTGTTCGACTTTTAACTTTTGAAAGCCAAGTCCAAAATTTTGACAAGGGCCTGCGGGATATTGTGTCCAAAATTGAAAAACAAAACGAATTTATTAAAAATTTAGAAACCAAGCAGATGCAGCTGTTAGAGGAAAATCGCAAACTTAAGGAAATAATAGTTACTTCGGAAAGGAATTTCCTGTCTGCTCTAAACAATAAAACTGAAACGTATAATAAAATCATCAGTAATAAATTTGATAACATTCAAACTTTTCTCAACAGCAAGTTTCATGAAGTGGACAGGGGTTTCTTCAACTTTACAACCGGAGTAGCTGGCGTAGCGCAGACCGTTGCGGATCTCACGGGAATGAATGAGCATACATTACACGCATCTAAATCTGTAGAAATAACACAAGCACCACATACACATAATATAATTAGTGAGATTTCTGAGGAGGACCTGGTGCAAAAGGTGATTAAAGCTAAACAACAATTCACAGGTTATTCGACGGCGGATCTTAATACCTCCCTTCTGTCAGTCTTTCTTCCATCGAACACCACAGCTTGATATTTATTAATGAATTTTCGCCTAGAGAGAAATATACTAATTTTAAAAAATTGAAAAGTAAGCCAAAAAGAAAGGCTTTAAATTTGTTTGGCACAGACATGGCAGATTTCTGGTGAGGAGGGAGAGAGGGGAGAGAGCACACAACTTTTTTAATGAAAATGACTTGGATAATTTATTGATAGATAGCAAGAAACTAGATAGCGGTGTACATGCAAATAAAGACAATTCTGAAATTCTATCAAATATTAAGTGCAATAATAATAAATGTGATACTAATACTACTAAAGCCTCTGATCATCAACGAAATATACTGGCGAATAATAAGGTAACGTCAAGTGTGGTCTCTCCCGAACGACTGCGCCTGGCCTCCTCGGGGGTCGTACAGGGAGGAGGGGTGAACTGCGAGCATGCTTTCTGAATGTGACCTCTTTGAGGGCTCATATTGGGCAAGTACGTGAGTTTCTTAGTGATGGTCCCTCTTACAACATATTTGGAGTGACTGAGACCTGGCTGGGTCCATCTGTTTCGGATGACGTCTTTCAGGTCAAGGGGTATAAAGTATTCAGACAGGACAGAAACTTGCGTGGTGGAGGAGTTGCCTTGTATATTAAAGATAATTTAAAGTGCACTATTTTGGCTACTTCGGATACTCAAACTAATCATAGTGGAGGTGAACCGGAGGTACCTGAATATATTTTTTGTTCCATGCAATTGGGCAACTCCGAAGCCGTGCTGGTTTCTGTTATTTATCGACCTCCTGCAATTTCCTTTTTTAGAAATACTGACTTTTTTGGATAACTTAAGAAATTTTGCCTCTGAATACTCTCATAAAATCATAATGGGAGACCTGAATGCCGATCTCCTGCGTGAGAGCTGTGATGCCGAATTTATCAATAAATTATCGGCTGAGCTTTCATTACAGTTCGTTTAGCACGGTGCCAAGCATCACACTCCGACGTCTCACACGTGGATTAACCTGATTCTTGTGGACGATAATGACACAGTACTTGACGCACGCAACTTACCGGCGAATTTCCACAGTCAGCACAATTTAATTAATGTATGCATTTCTTGTAATTTTATGAAGACAGATGAAAAAATAATTAAGTATAGGAATTATAAAGATATTTGTCCAAACTTATTGGTGCAGAGTTTGGCCGACTGTGATTGGACGTCATTTACAGTTGGTACAGTTGACCCGGAATCTGCGCTTGACTGCCTTTGCGACAACCTTACGGCGGCAATACAAAATCTGGCGCCACTAAAATCACTTAAAACTGGTAAAGATAAATTTCCTTGGATAGATAAAGAGTTGTCGCAGATGCGGCACAAGAGAGATGCCACGTATCGTAGGTTTAAACGGACAAAGGAGGAGCGTTATCTCTCCGAATTTATGAAACTGCGTAAAACTATAGACGAACAGACAGAACATGCTAAGACAAATTATTATCATAATAGACTGTTTAATGCTCTTATTAGAGGTTATGTCTGGAAAGAGTTTAAAGACCTGGGACTCCTGTACGGACCTCAAGGGGACTTGAATGGATTCACTCCTGATGAGCTTAATGCACATTTTGCGGAAGTGTCAGTCTCGCCACACGATGATACTGTGGAATGTAAGAAGATTCTTTCGGAGTGTAGTGAAAGTAGCTTTGCCTTCAAGCCAATTAATATTAATGATGTAATCCTTGCGATTTCGTATTTTTCATCACAGACTTGTGGCGAGGATGGCATTCCGCAGAGTGTGATACTTAAAGCACTTTCGTTCATTGGAGAGCATTTTGTGACTCTTTTCAATTCCTTTTCTGCGCTAGGGATCTTCCCTTGCCTTTGGAAGCGTGCATGCATTGTGCCATTAAAGAAGTGTCCTGCACATAAGATGCCTAAAGATTTTAGGCCCATAGCAATATTGTGTTTTCTTTCAAAGGTTCTGGAGAAGATTACCCATGACCAACTGCAAGAGTACATTATGACACAAAAAATACTTGACTCTTTGCAGACTGACTTCAGAAAGCACCATCCTACGCAGACTGCCATACTTAAACTTACAGACGACATAAGATCAGGTCTTGACAAGAAACTTGCCACGTTACTACTTCTATTTGACTTTAGTAAGGCTTTCGACACGATCTGCCCCTCCAAATTGCTTGCGAGGCTTATATCGATGGGTATATACACACTTAAAAGAGGATTCAGATTGGCTAACAACCAATCTAGGAGTTCCACAGGGTTCAGTGCTGGGGCCTCTGTTGTTTTGCCTTTACATTGATAACATAAGTGACACACTCGACCCCTGTCGAGCACATATTATATGCTGATGACCTCCAAATCTATACTCAGGTCCCTTATGAACACGTGAATGAAGGTATTCGTATTTTGCAGAGGGCAACCAGGGCGGTGTCGGGGTGAGCTGTCGATACTTCTCTCACATTAAATGCAAGCAAAACTAAAGCAATCGTTTTCGGCAGTTGTCGATTTATTAATGACTTCTATACTGGTGAGTCGATAACGATTGAGCTTGAGGGTGGTGTCGACATATCTTTCTCTGATACCGTTGTGAGCCTTGGTGTTGTGCTTGACGCTAGGTCGTCATGGGAGCCGCAAATTAATATGGTGACTAAAAAATTTAATAGGATAATGTATAGTTTGCGGTTTTTCCTTCGATACACCACTGAGGCACTGCGTACACAACTCGCAGCCGCCTTGCTGTTTCCGCACCTCGACTACTGCTTAGTAGTTTTGCTCGATGTTTCGCAAAGGTTGAGAAGACGTTTACAAAGACTACAAAATTCATGTGTGAGATATGTAATGGGTGTGAGAATGGGCGATCATATCTCTCCTCATAGAGCTACTCTTTGTTGGCTGCGTACTGATTCAAGGAGACAGTATTTTATGGCTGTACTTATGTACAAAGTCGTGCACATAAATACTTCAGAGTATCTAGTGAGTCTCTTTACTAGATATGTACCTAGGGTAGCCACTAAAGGAGAGATCAAGGACTTAACAGTGCCCTTCATGCGTACTGAGACTTGAAGAAATTCTTTTCAAGTTCAAGGTGCACATTTTTTGGAACTCCCTGCCTGCCAATATAAAAAATCTTCTATCGCTCGGCAGGTTCAAGTCGGCTTTGAGGAGGTACTTACTCGACCTTGAGTGATCTTAATTTTAAGTATTTTAATTTTATGTTAATTTATTTTGTTTTGTCTTATATATAGATTTAAGGTGTGAATATATTTATTAGCGGGAATGATGGTTGAATGAATGCAGAAAGAATGAGTGATTCTGTTTCTTTTTATTAATAGTCATGACATCTTCGGTATCAAGTTTGTATTCTTTGAATTTTATTATTATATTATTTTTTATTATTTATTGTTGCATTGTTTTGTCCAATTTTATTTTTATTTGATGTCATGACTATCCTTTATGCTTTATCTTTTAAATTGTGTTATTTGATTTTAATTTGATTTTAATTTTATGACTGATAGATATTGAAGACTGTTTTTATTGTAATTTAAGTTTTCATGCTTCCTGCGTGTATTTAGAGTAGTCTGTGATATCGCTTTTATATAGTGACTTACTGATACAGTATTATATATTAATTTTAATATTTGACTGTGATATCTTATCATATTATGTGCAATACTTTATACAGAATTATTATTTATTGCTTGATGTATTACACGCCTTTTTGTACTCTTTTACAAAATAAATCAATATCTATCTATCTATTAAAAATATTGATAATTAAATAATAGTGATATTTATTTTATAGGTTAATTTATTTATAACCTTGGTAGAAAGTTTAGCATAAAATATGGCGTGTCCAACATATGACCATATTTGTACGGTGTAATTACATAGTCCAATTTCACCATAAGTTGGACATAATATGGACTTATTCTACACCGAAAAACTTCTGCAATCAAAATTTACTCAAATTTGTAAATAAATTAAAAATTAATATAACTGAAATAATTTTAACGTCATTCTTGAAAAATGATTGTACTCGCATTAAGATAGAATAACTCAGGAGAAACGAAACTGAAACCCAGTCATCTATGCGCTTAATATACTCAAATCTATATGTTGACCACATTCAAGACAATTGAACGGCCTTTCTACGCAGACTTGATTGGGTTTCAGCTTCAAGTTGAAGTGAAAAAGTTACAGTCGACAATTTGAGTCCCTTCTTCTCCATCGGCTCACTCGTGCGTTAACCCCACTCGCTGACTAAAATAATTGGTTTCCAAACATTCTGAATCCCGCCGCTGCTCTCTATACAACTTTTTAACTTATAAAAATAGATTCATTCATTTAATGTTTTCATATAAAATACAATAAATATTTATTAAAATGAAAAGTAACAAGAAATAATATAATATTACATAATTTTCATTTATATTTACTATAAATAATATAAAAATGAAACTAGATATTATTTAAATTCAATATTAAAAAATTTCATTTGAAAATAAATTAAATAGAATAAATTTTGGCTGAATCAAATAATTAAAAAATCAATGGATATTATTTATATATATTTCATCTAAAACTGCGTACTTTTTCATAAAAAATATTGGATTTCTTATACGACTGAACCAAAAATGACTATTTTGTCAGACTCTTTCACGAAATTCACGAACTTTTAGAAATTTCCCCTATTTGTTTTTGTTCATCAGTGAATGTTTTTTTCACATTATATTTTTTAGTTAATTAGATAAACTATCAAAAGTACTTATTGTTATTCGTTGATTTATATTATTTTTCAATATTACTATTTACTCATCCCTAGTGAAAATCGAATCTGTGAATAAGTGAAAATAACTGGGAATAATTGGAAATAACTGTTATAAACTGTTTAGTTTGAGACAGGAATAATAGTTAGCATCAGCTATTCCCAGTTATTTCTAGTTATTTTCAGTTGTGTTTGTGTTAAGTGTTATTTGTTATTATAGTGTCTTTATTTTCTATTTGAGAATTAACATTTGCTTTACGTATTTAAATGTATGCACAATCATGATCTTTATAACAATATTTAAATAAATATTTGATGCATTGTTCAGTGGAACATACTTGTACGTTAATTTGTGCATTAAATTTCAATAAGTAAGAATTATAAAAAAACAACAAATCCATTATCTGCAACTTTTTCTGCATACTTTTTTGTTCATTATTTGAATTCAGTAATTTTAAGTAAAAAAAATATTCCACATAGCACGGAAGCTTCCAGGAAGCTTCCACACTAATATCCCACATAGCATGAAAGCTTCCGGGAAGCTTCCATGCTATGAGGGATCATACTCTCAATTCGCCTTTTAAATTAATAAAGTAGCCATTAGTGCCCTAGCGAGAAAAAAAACTGAAAGTAACTGGGAATATCTATTAATAACTGGAAATAACTAGGAATATCTGTAAATATCTGTAAATAACTGGGAATAACTGGGAGTAACTGGAAATAACTGTTATGAGTACCTCTGATTCTTAAAATTATTTTTCAACTGACTGGAAATAACTGGGAATATTTGTGAATAACTGTAAGTAACTGGAAACAACTGGTGCTAACTGTTATTCTTGTCTCAAACTGAATAGTTTATAGCAGTTATTTTCAGTGATTCACAGTTATTTCCAGTTATTTACGGATATTCCCCGTCATTTACATTTTTTCCACTAGAGATCAACCAAATGAAATTAGTTTTCAAAATTTTAAAAGATCAAAATTTTTTAATGAAACATTTTCTTTTAAATTAATAATATGTTTCATTACACTTATGGAAAAATTTTATTAGTTCAAAATAAAAAAATATTTATTTCATAAAGATATACATATTTTCAATTGAATCACAATTGTCAATTTAAAAAATTATTTCTTTATATGAATTATTTTAATAATGTTTACAATAATTTCAAATCTTTTAACCTTTAGAGGGCCGGAATACGCCTCTAGGCGTAAGGGGTCTGACTCACTAACATCGCAACTTAGTTTGGCTCTAACTCGGGGACCTTAGACCACATTCCTATAGAAAAATTCGATTTTCAAATTTTTCAAAACTCCGGCCCTCTAAAGGTTAATAAACTTTATCAAAGTTCAGATTTTGGACAATCATAGAAAATTTACAAATATTTTTTTTACTTCCTCTAATTTCATAAGTCATAAAAGTTTTATATTTGAGAATAATAAAAATTTCTTAAAATTTTTCATTGTTTTCAAGGATTATAAAAATTATCAACAATTTATCAAGAAGCGCGGTAGCGCCTCGACGGCGAGTTAAAGTACGAATACGAAAACGTCGAGGCACTCCTCTTATACTTTGAATTAGGGTTTTCAAAATTTTAAAACTGAATCCTATTAAAATAAAATGCAATATTTGAAAAATAGAAATTGATATTTAAAGATTTTTATATTATCTTTCATTTAAAAAAAGTTTTATTACGATCCATTTAATCAATCACGAGAAAACGTAATCTAAAATTTCAAAGTACCATATTCGCGTTATGAAAATTCTTCTTCATTATCAGTCCTTCAATTTTTGTTTTCAGCCAGTGACGTCACACTTTAATATTGTAGGAGAGCTATGAGCATATTTTTGATGTTTTTCGGCTATAGTATAGTAGTTAGTATGGTGCATGCGGTTTGTATTCGAGTTAGTATATCATGCTATAATATACATACATATATATATATATATATATATATATATATATATATATATATATATCGACGGCGAGTTAGGGTACGAATACGGAAATTATTTATACTTATAATTAAAATAATATTTTCATATAAACGTATTCTATGATTCTTACATAGTATGATTCTTTTATTATCAACTAAACACTATCTTGTGAATGATGTTTCGTCGACCTGGAGGTCCTCCAACTCACCTAAACATCATCTATAAAAAGTGACAAAAATTTACGTATTTCCAATGATAATACTAGATGTGTTTCCTTGTGAATGAGGTTTCGTGATCCTGGAGGCCATCCTGGCCACCTGGACATCATCTCCAGGAAGTGACAAGAAATTTTAAATTATAAGACTAAATTCACTTTCTCGAGAATGATTTTTCGTCGACCTGAAGGTCGTCCAGGTCACCTGGACATCATCTATAGGAAGTGACAAAAATTTATATATTTCCAATGATAATACTAAATGTGTTTCCTCGTGAATGATGTTTCGTGATTCTGGAGGCCATCCTTGCCACCTGGACATCATCTCCAGGAAGTGACAAAAAATTTTAAATTATAATACTAGATTCACTTTCTCGAGAATGATGTTTCGTCGACCTGGAGGTCGTCTAGGTCACCTGGACATAATCTATAGGAAGTGACAAAAATTTATATATTTTCAATGACAATACTAAAGAGTACCCCCCGTTAAGATAGGTAAAATGCCCTCCCTCATATATTTTAAAACTAATATTTTTTCTTGTTTTTATACTAATTAAGATTAGGTTTTGTTATATTTATAGTTTCCTAACACACACCCTAACCTCAACATAACCTAAAAATCACTTTTTTTATAAAATTTTTTTTTTATCTGGAAGGATGAATGATATTAATCCCGTGAAAAACATATGACTAGGTCTTAGCACTATCTTCAACTGTGATTTTTTGCGAGTCCTAGAAAGCAGTTTTTCTAACCTAAAAATAACATTTAAATCATAAAATCGCCATAACTTTGCTCTGGGAGGGGCTACAAGTAATTTTCTGGGCTTCAAATTTGTATTTTTAAAAAACAAATAAAGTTTATGATGACCAAAAATTCGATTCTGGCATGGTGCCATGGCGAAAAACTCGAAAAACCATTTTTTCATAGGTTTTCTGTCGGTTATTGGTCTCTAGCAACTCACAAATCATTTTTAGAAAAAAACATAGCTTCATTGGATTCTACATGAAAAAATACATTGAAAATGTGCATGATTACTTTAGGAATACTTGGATGCTGTTACGAAACAATTAAAAAAATAAAATAATTCTGAATTTATTACATATCTACTTTGCATCGTTGCTGCATTTTATGTTTTTATGACTTTGGTCATCTCTTTAGAGTCACAAAGCTACCATTCAATGTATTCATAGGCAAATGACGTCCACTGTACGCGAAAAACAGAGACAAATACTAGACAGATAACTATAACTCCTATATATATATATATATATATATGTGGAATAACTTGCTATCCCTCGTATATACATAAGGAATAGTGGGTTGTTCTTAGGAAACGCAAATTATTTTTCTTATACATAGATAAAAAACCAATGTTTATCTATTCCTGTAACTATTCTTTTTAGTGTTCTTTTTTAGCTTGTAAGAGACCTAACATGTTTTCTGTCCTCCATAAATCACGAACTCGATAGATTTGAACAATTAAATGATTCCAATTAAGTTCCGAATTCAAAAATTAAAAGATCATTATTTCTTTAGAGTCATAAAGCTACTATTCGATGTATTTACAGCTAAATTACGCCTATTGCACGCCAAAATAAGATTTTTGAACATAACTGAAGTAACGGTCGTATCATCTGTCTTTTTGTATTACAGTAGACTCTGGATACAAGAGAATCAACGGGCCTTCAGGAGTGGAATTTTCTTGAAAATTCTCTCATACAAAGAGTCCCCAACACGCTCGAGTCAAAAGTGATACCCACACCTACTGTTTTGTTGTGTGAGTTGTATCCAACATGCGTGTATATTCTGTCTCTTTCACTTTCATAGTGGTGGGATAACGCAAATACTTAGGCTCACGCCCATATTTAGGAGAAAGAGCTCGAAATCTCTTATATCGCAATCTCTTGTATCGAGAGATCACTGAATCATTAGAGAGACAAAGACGGAATAACGTTTTAGTAACAATATATATATATATATATATATATATATATATATATATATATATATATATATATATATAGAATATATATATATATACAAAAAATAGTGAGCTATTGCTAGGAACTCTAGGAGCTATTGCTTCTCATATATATATATATATATATATATATATATATATATATATATAAAGAATAGTGAGCTGTTGCTAGAAACAACGCGCTTGATTCTCATATATGTAAAAGCAATGTATTTCTTATATCGGTTGCTACTCTATTTTTTGCGTATAATGGCCTGAAGACAAATCATAATTGTGGCAGTTCAAACAAAGAATATAAATGCTTACATAGAAGTGTACTTTCAGGCTCGAATTTATAGACCCAACACGATTGTTACTAAAACCTTATTCCGTCTTTGTCTCTCTAATGATTCAGTGATCTCTCGATACAAGAGATTGCGATATAAGAGATTTCGAGCTCTTTCTTCTAAATATGGGCGTGAGCCTAAGTATTTGCGTTATCCCACCACTATGAAAGTGAGAGAGAGACAGAATATACACGCATGTTGGATACAACTCACACAACAAAACAGTAGGTGTGGGTATCACTCTTGACTCAAGCGTGTTGGGGACTTTTTGTATGAAAGAATTTTCAAGAAAATTCCTCTCCTGAAGGCCCGTTGATTCTCTTGTATCCAGAGTCTACTGTATTACAAAAAGACAGATGATACGACCGTTACTTCAGTTATGTTTAAAAATTTTATTTTAGCGTGCAATAGGCGTAATTTGGCTGTAAATAGTAGCTTTATGACTCTAAAGAGATGATGATCTTTTAATTTTTGAATTTGGAACCTAATTAGAATCATTTATTTGTTCAAATCTACCGAGTTCGTGATTTATGGAGGACAGAAAACATGTTAGGTAGCTATATATACATATATATATATATATATATATATATATATATATATATATATATATATGTATATATAGGAGTTAACGTTATCTGTCTAGTATTTGTCTCTGTTTTTCGGGTGTAGTGGACATAATTTGCCTATGGATACATTGAATAGTAGCTTTGAGACTCTAAAGAGATGACCAAGGTCATAAAAACATAAAATGCAGCAACGACGCAAAGTAGCTATGTAATAATTTTAGAATTATTTTATTTTTTTAATTGTTTTGTAACAGCATCCAAGTATTCCTAAAGTAATCATGCACATTTTCAATGTATTTTTTCACGTAAAATCCAATGAAGCTATTTTTTTTCTTTAAAAATGATTTGTGAATTGCTAGAGACCAATAATCGACAGAAAACCTATGAAAAAATGGTTTTTCGAGTTTTTCGCCATGGCGCCATGCCAGAACCGAATTTTTGGTCATCATAAACTTTATTTGTTTTTTAAAAATACAAATTTTAAGCCCAGAAAATTACTTGTAGCCCCTCCCAGAGCAAAGTTACGGAGATTTTATGATTTAAATGTTATTTTTAGGTTAGAAAAACTGCTTTCTAGGACTCGCGAAAAATCACAGTTGAAGAGAGTGCTAAGACCTAGTCATATGTTTTTCGCGGGATTAATATCATTCATCCTTCCAGATGAAAAAAAAATTTTATGAAAAAAGTGATTTTTAGGTTATGTTGAGGTTAGGGTATGTGCTAGGAAACTATAAATATAACAAAACCTAATCTTAATTAGTATAAAAACAAAAAAAAATATTAGTTTTAAAATACATGAGGGAGGGCATTTTACCTATCTTAACGGGGGGTACTCTTTGTTTTCTCGTGAATGATGTTTCGTGATCCTGGAGGCCATCCTGGCCACCTGGACATCATCTCCAGGAAGTGACAAAAAATTTTTTAATTTCAATTATAATACTAGATGCAATTTCTGAATGATGTTTCGTCGACCTGGAGGTTGTCCAGGTCACCTGGACATCATCTTCAGGAAGTGACAAAAATTTACGTTAATTTGTAATCAATGTATTCAAGCGCCTACTGAAAAATCGTGTTACGATTAATTAAACATAAAAAAATTAATTGAACATAAATGTTTAATTTAATTAAACATTTCATCAAAATTTGTTCACTTTCTAATTTTTTTGTTTTGGAGTATTTAATTGTCTATAATTTCTTTATAAATTTTAAAAGATTTTTTGTTATATTTTGTATCTAGTTTTATAGAGTTATACAAAAGTTATATATAATCATTTTCAGATACAAACTATATCCAGTAAGCTATATATAAACTTGACACAATAGTTTCACGTGGGTATGTCTTTTAGTAATAAAAATGTGAAAAGATATGAGTGAAAGTTAAATTTTCTAAACTTAACATTTTTATACTGAGTAATCGTTTTAATTACTTTGATTAATGTCTAAAAATAAAAATAGTTTCATTTTACTGTATTTAACAATAATATATTGAAACATATTCATGGAAGGCACTTCGATCATTTTTGGTCTGAAAAATGTAAATTTTGATAATTTAATATTATCCTTTTTTTTCACCAACTGTGTAGTTCTTTGTAACTAAAAGAGATGGAGCTCTAAAATTTTGTAGGTGCTTTTAAAGAATATTAATTTAACAAATTAAATATTTAAGAATTATTTTAATTTTATTATTTTTATTAAATTTGCTTACGAGCTACAATGTATTTTGTTTTCATCATATTAATATGAATAATACTAAATTATGTGCTATTTAATATAATAATTTTTAAAATCTTTTTTAAATAAATATATTAATCTTAATCTAAATACTTTATATTATTTGGGTGTTTTCCAAAACACTAAATTTAAAATCTTTGTTATATTTATTCCTCATCCTGTCTTTTTATTTTAAAGTACTTTGAAATTCCGTCACGCTTTTAGAATAATTTATATATTTATTAGTACTTTTTCAAACTATTAAATAAATATACAATTTTGGCTAAAGAAAGTTTAGAAATCAATCAAGTAATCGTCGAATATTACTGTATTTAATTCATTCTTTTTAATAAAAAGGAATGAAATTGACAATGATGAATAAGCTCTTATGTTTCAACTTTATTAAATAATATAAAATTCATAAAAATACCATTAAACTATTTTTTTATTTTATAATTTTATCAAATTTCTTGAAATTGTTTAAATATTATAACTGTTATTTTTTGTTTTTAATCATTGTTCAAATTGATAAATACTATTTAATCTTTATTATTACTTTTAAAAAAGTATATTTTAGGCGAGTTCAGGTATTGAATAGTATAAGTATTCTTTGGAACATTTTTTCTAAATATTTTATTTTACCCAATGCATAATTTTTTTTTATTTCAGTTTTCGAAAGTACTGAAATATCATCATCAAGTTTATACTTTTTATTTGATTGATCTTTAGTTTTTGCTTAAGAAAGTTTTGAAATCAATCAAGCAATCGTCGAGTACTTCCGTATTTAATTCATTCTTTTTAATATGAAGTTCATAATATGAATAATATGAAATTCATAAAATATTTACAGTTTTGGCTAAAGAAAGTTTCGAAATCAATCAAGCAATCGCCGAGTACTTCCGTATTCAATTCATTTTTTTTAATTATATAGAATTCATCAAATGCTCAATTTATATTCTTTTTGACAGATGAATGTTTGGAAAAATTTTTCCAAATAATTTCTGAAAAAAGTGATTACTGAGATGAAGATAGCGATGATAATACACATCAAAATAAAAAAATAAAGATATACCAGATCAACATTTTATTTCATTTATGAGTGAATATTAATACATGAACATTAAGGAACTATAGTTGATCTTATATCTATTTTTTACTTTATTCTTCATGAGAGACATATTTAATTAAAAATTTCTAAAAACTTGGCAGAAGGGCCATTAGCTTCTAACAACTTATATTTGAGAATTTGCTGCCATCAGCTTTAAAATTATTCATGCGTTTTTAAAATTATGCATTCTCTATTTCATTACACTATCATTTTATTTTCAAGAGCTTTAAAACATATTAAATTTTACTAAATATCTACAAAATAACTTGCCAGGCCCGTAGATTAATATTTTGTTGGTGAACTGCTCAATGTTAATGTATACTGGTTTATAATTTAATTGCTAACTAATTCACGTGTGTTAAATAACAGTTTAAAATATGAAATTAAATACACATACATTCAAAGATAAAGAACAAAAATACATCCTATTACAATTAATAAAAATCTATTTTGTGCTTAAAAATTATTTTTTTTTGTGTGATGTTATGTAATGCAGAGAATTCAATATACTTAGTTTTCTTTCACTTATTTTTACTATATAAAATTTAAAATTATCAACTACACTATAAACTATTAATCTACGGGCCTGGCAAATTATTTTGTAGATATTTAGTAAAATTTAATATGTTCTAAAGCTCTTGAAAATAAAATGATAGTGCAATGAAATAGAGAATGCATAATTTTAAAAACGCATGAATAATTTTGAAGCCGATGTCAGCAAATTCTCAAATATAAGTTGTTAAAAGCTAATGGCCCTTCTGCCAAGTTTTTAGAAATTTTTAATTAAATATGTCTCTCATGAAGAATAAAGTAAAAAATAGATATAAGATCAACTATAGTTCCTTAATGTAGATAGATAGATACTATTTATTGTATATCATATCATTATACAAAGGGCGTGTAATACAATTCATAAATATAATAATAAATATTGCACATAAACAATGAATAAATGTAAAAATATTGCACATAAATATAAAATATTGCACATAAAACAATGTATGAATACAAAATATTGCAATTAATATCACAGTCAGTTACTAAACCTAATAATACTGAATAAGTAAGTCACAACAAAAAAGTGATATCACAGATACAAAAAAAAAATATTAAAATACACGCAATCCTATAAATTAAAAGTCAGTCATACAATATCTGTCCGTAATAGTATATAAAAATTTTTTATTTAAAATACAAAATGAAAAATGATAAATAATGCAATAAAATAATAAAGCGTATGCAGTAGCACAAAAACGCAGTCAAAATAATAAAAATAAATAAAGCATTTACTCACTAACCATTCAGCTAATAAATACAATCACACCTTAAGTAAAAGAGTATATATACGGGACGTCACATTATAATAAATTAACATATAAATAAAAAATAAAATTTGGTTTATTGGAGGTCGAGCAAGTACCCCCTCAGAGCCGACTTAAACCTGCTGAGCGATGGAAGATTCTTTATATCAGCAGGCAGGGAGTTCCAAAAATGCGAAACCTGAACTTGAAAGGAATTCCTTCCAGTCTCAGTACGCATGAAGGGCACCGCGAAATTCTTAATCTCTCCCCTAGTGGCTACCCTAGGTACATATCTAGTGAAGAGACCCACTAGATACTCGGGAGTATTCATACGCACGATTTTGTACATAAGTACAGCCATAAAATACTGTCTCCTCGCATCAGTACGCAGCCAACCCAGCGCAGCTCTATGAGGAGAGATATGATCGCCCATTCTCACGCCTAATACATATCTCACACATGAATTTTGTAGTCTTTGTAATCGTCTTTTCAACTCCTGTGAGGCATCGAGCAGAACTACTGAGCAGTAATCGAGATGTGGAAACAGCAGGGCGGTTGCGAGTTGTTTGCGCAGAGCCTCAGTGGTATACCGACGAAAAAACCGTAAGCCATACATAGTTCTATTAAACTTCTTAGTCAGCATATTAAAATGTGGCTCCCATGATAGCTTAGAGTCAAGCACAACACCAAGGCTCGTAACGGTATCAGAGAAAGATATGCCGACACCATCCTCAAGCTCAATCGTCCTTGGCTCACCAGCATAAAAGTCATTAATAAATCGACCATTGCCAAAAACGATCGCTTTAGTTTTGTTTGCATTTAGTGTGAGAGAAGCATCAACAGCCCACTCCGACACCGCCTTGGCCGCCCTCTGTAGAATACGAATACCTTCATTCACATCCTCATAAGAGACCTGCGTATAAATTTGCAGGTCATCTGCATATAATAGGTGCTCGACACAACCAGGGTCAAGGGTGTCACGTATGTTATTAATGTAAAGGCAAAACAACAGAGGCCCCAGCACTGAACCCTGCGGAACTCCTAAATTGGTCGTTAGCCAATTCGATTCCTCTTTTAAATGCGTGGAAACCATTTGTTTCCTACCTGATAAATAGAAGCTAATCCACTCGAGTGCAGCCTTGGAAATCCCCATTGATCTCAGCTTTGCAAGTAATTTGGAGTGCGAGATCGTGTCGAATGCCTTACTAAAGTCAAACAGAAGTAGTAGCGTGACAAGTTTCTTATCTAGACCTGATCTTATGTCGTCAGTAAGTTTAAGTATGGCAGTCTGCGTTGAGTGATGCTTTCTAAAACCAGTCTGCATAGAGTCAAGTATCCGATGTGTCGTAATATACTCTTGCAATTGGTCATGGGCAATCTTCTCCAGGAGCTTTGAAAGAAAACATAAGATTGCTATGGGCCTAAAATCTTTAGGCATTGTTGGTGCAGGACACTTTTTTAATGGCACAATGCGTGCACGCTATCAAAGGCAAGGGAAGACCCCCCGTGCAAAAGATGAATTGAAAAGAGTCACAAGATGTTCTCCGATAAACGCTAAAGCCTTGAGTATCACGCTCTGCGGAATGCCATCCTCACCACAAGCCTGTGATGAAAAATGCGAAATTGCAAGGACCACATCAGTAACATTAATTGGTTTGAAGGCAAAGACACTTTCACCACACTGGGAAAAAATTCTCTTACATTCCTCATTATCATCGCGCGGCGAGACTGACACCCCCGCAAAGTGCACATTAAGCTCATCCGGAGTAAATCCATTCAAGTCCCCTTGAGGTGCGGACAAGAGTCCCAGGTCTTTTAACTCCTTCCAGACATTACCTTTGGCAAGAGCTTCGAACAGTCTGTTATGATAGTAAGTAGTCCTAGCTGCGACAATCCTTTGTCTATCCACGGAAACTTATCTTTATCAATTTTAAGTGTTTTTAGCGGCGCCAGATTATGTATTGCTGCCGTAAGATTGTCACAGAGGCAGTCAAGTGCAGATACCGGGTCAACTGCACCAACTGTATATTTATGGCGTCCAATCACAGCCGGCTAGACTCTGTACTAATAACGTCGGACAAATATCTTTATAGTTTCTATACTCAATTCCTTTTTTATCTGTTATGACATGACTACAGGAAATACATACATCAATTAAGTTATGCCGACTGTGAAAATTCGCCGGTAAGTTTCGTGTGTCAAGTACTGTGTCATTATTGTCAACAAGAATCAGGTCAATCCAAGTGTGAGACGTCGGAGTGTGATGCGTGGCGCCGTGCTGGACCAACTGCAATGAAAGCTCAGCCGATAACTTGTTAAGAAGTTTGGCATCACTGCTCTCACGCAGAAGATCGGCATTCAGGTCTCCCATTATAATTTTATGAAAGTATTCAAAGGCATAATTTTTCAAAACATCTAAAAAGTTTGTATTTTTAATAAACGAAATAGCAGGAGGCCGATAAATAACAGAAACCAACATGGGTTCAGAGTTGCCCATTTGCACAGAACAGAAAATATATTCAGGCACCTCCGGTTTACCCTCACTATGAATAGTTTGAGTATCCGAAGTAGCCAAAATAGTGCACTTTAAATTGTTTTTAATATACAAGGCTACTTCTCCACCGCGCAGGTTTCTGTCCTGTCTGAATACTTTATACCCCTTGACCCGAATGACGGCATCTGAAACAGACGGACCCAGCCAGGTCTCAGCAACCCCAAATATGTTGTAAGAAGGACTACCACTTAGGAACTCACGCACCTGTCCAATGTGAGCTCTTAACGAAGTCACATTCAGAAAGCATGCTCGCAGCTCACCCCTCCTTCCTGTACGACCCTCAAGGGAGGCCCGGCCTAATGTACATGTATTAATATTCACTCATAAATGAAATAAAATGTTGATCTGGTATATCTTTATTTTTTGATTTTGATGTGTATTATCATCGCTATCTTCATCTCAGTAATCACTTTTTTCAGAAATTATTTGGAAAAATTTTTCCAAACATTCATCTGTCAAAAAGAATATAAATTGAGCATTTGATAAATTCTATATAATTAAAAAAAATGAATTGAATACAGAAGTACTCGACGATTGCTTGATTGATTTCGAAACTTTCTTTAGCCAAAACTGTAAATATTTTATGAATTTCATATTATTCATATTATGAACTTCATATTAAAAAGAATGAATTAAGAGGAGGTCGCGTATCTCTGTCCTTTTCTAATCAAAGAAATGATTTTTTTACAAAAACTAATAACTTTAGTAAAAAATGAAGAGAAAGCCGCACCTTGTATGGAAAAAAGCAATGTTTTCTTTGATAAGAAAAAATTAATTTTATTGCTTCGTTCTCAAGAAAACCTTGAAAAACCAAATTGTCCATCCTAACCTCTATGATTTAAGTTTTTCAAGGTTTTCTTGAAAACAAAGCAATAAAATTAATTCTTTCTTATCAAAGAAAATATTGCTTTTTTTGATACGAGATGCGGCTTTCTCTTTATTTTTTGCTAAAGTTATTAGTTTCTGTAAAAAACTCAATTTTTTTATTAGAGAAGGACAGAGATACGTGACCTCCTCTTAAATACGGAAGTACTCGACGATTGCTTGATTGATTTCAAAACTTTCTTAAGCAAAAACTAAAGATCAATCAAATAAAAAGTATAAACTTGATGATGATATTTCAGTACTTTCGAAAACTGAAATAAAAAAAAATTACGTATTGGGTAAAATAAAATATTTAGAAAAAATGTTCCAAAGAATACTTATACTATTCAATACCTGAACTCGCCTAAAATATACTTTTTTAAAAGTAATAATAAAGATTAAATAGTATTTATCAATTTGAACAATGATTAAAAACAAAAAATAACAGTTATAATATTTAAACAATTTCAAGAAATTTGATAAAATTATAAAATAAAAAAATAGTTTAATGGTATTTTTATGAATTTTAGATTATTTAAAAAAGTTGAAACATAAGAGCTTATTCATCATTGTCAATTTCATTCCTTTTTATTAAAAAGAATGAATTAAATACAGTAATATTCGTCGATTACTTGATTGATTTCTAAACTTTCTTTAGCCAAAATTGTATATTCATTTAATAGTTTGAAAAAGTACTAAAAAATATACATATTATTCTAAAAGCGTGACGGAATTTCAAAGTACTTTAAAATAAAAAGACGGGATGAGGAATAAATATAACAAAGATTTTAAATTTAGTGTTTTGGAAAACACCCAAATAATATAAAGTATTTAGATTAAGATTAATATATTTATTTAAAAAAGATTTTAAAAATTATTATATTAAATAGCACATAATTTAGTATTATTCATATTAATATGATGAAAACAAAATACATTGTAGTTCGTAAGCAAATTTAATAACAATAATAAAATTTAAATAATTCTTAGATATTTAATTTGTTAAATTAATATTCTTTAAAAGTACCTACAAAATTTTAGAGCTCTATCTCTTTTAGTTACAAAAAACTACACAGTTGGTGAAAAAAAATGATAATATAAAATTTATTTGAACTTCCTAAAATTTTTTATTGAAAGAATTTATTCTTTACTTTTATCATTTTTTAATAGCTTATGCATATAATACATTTTGATAATTTTAATAATTTTTCATAACTTTTATAAAGTTTTATAAAGTTTTTGTGAATGTCTAAAATCCACGCTTTAATAAAGTTTATTAAAATTTACTGTACATTTTTAAAACTTTTTAATAATTATTAATGATTAAAAAAATTTATCTAAAGAAAAAATGTCCACTATACTCTTAAACGTAACTGAATAAAAAGATAAAACAAGTTCGATGTTAAGTTTGTTGCAGTTATTTAATATACAGTCAAGGATTTGAATCCCGCCGTTAAGTTCTCTTCCATCGGCTCACTCAAGCATTACCTTCACTTGCTGACTAAAAAAATTTGTTTCCAAACATTCAGAATCCCACCGTTTCTCCATGGGACTTTTTAACCTATGAAAATGGATTCAGTAGTTTAATGTTTTCGTTTAAAATACAATAAATATTTATTGAAATAAAAGGTAACAAAAAAATAATATACTATATCATAATTCTCATTTATATTTACTTGAATAATACAAAAATTAAACTAGATATATTTAATTATTCGATAAAATGTTGTTTAATTGAAAATTTACGTGATCTCTTTATGAATAAAAGATAAAATTAATCTCATTTTTTTAAATTTTCTTAATAACAATGAGTATTTAATTCATCAATGAATAATATATTGTTTAATTTTAAATTCATGTTATCTAAAAATGATAAAATGAATATATCAATTTTAATTATGATGATTTTTATATTTATAATGAGCATTGTGCATTATTATATATTTTTTGTTTCCAAATATTTTATAATAATCTATGAAAAGTTAAAGTGTTAATAAATATATGCTTTTTTAATTTAAAATATATAAGATTAATTACTAAAGAAAAATTGAAATATATCTTGTTTAAGAGGCGGTCGGGTCTTTTTCGCCGCTACATATAGGGTGGCGCTGCGTTCAGGTGAGAGAAATCTATTAAATATTTTTTATACAGCTATTTACAATTTTCCGAGACGACAATATACTTTTAATGTTGTCATTTCCTCTAGCCATATATATGTAGAATAATTATTAATATTAATCTGGTTTTAAAAGTCTAAAATATTGTTATAAAGCGAAAAATGCGGCGCGAGGGAGAGCCGACGTAAACATTAGTATACATCATTCTTTAGTATTGCTCTTTCTGTCGCACTGAAGGAAGGTGCACGCATGTTTGCATCGCATTTTTCGCTTCATAACAATATTTTAGACTTTTCAAACAAGATAAGTATTAATAATTATTCTGCATATATATGGCTAGAGGAAATGACAACATTACAAGTATATTGTCGTCTCAGAAAATTGTAAATAGCTGTATAAAAAATATTTAATAGATTTCTCTCACCTGACCGCCGCGCCACCCTATATGTAGCGGCGAAATAGACCCGACCGCCTCTTAATTTTTATATTATTTATAGTAAATATAAATAAAAATTATGTAATATTATATTATTTCATGTTACTTTTTATTTAAATAAATATTTATTGTATTTCAAACGAAAACATTAAACTAACGAATCCACTTTTATAAGTTAAAAAGTCGCGTAGAGAGCAGTGGCGGGATTCAAAATGTTTGGAAACCAATTCTTTTAGTCAGCAAGTGGAGGTAGCGCACGAGTGAGCCAATGGAGGAGAAGGGACTCAGATCGTCGACTGTAACTTTTTCAGTTCGAGTTGAAGCTAAAACCCGATCAAGTCTGCAAGGAAAAGCCGCTTAACTGTCTCGAATGTAGTCAACGCACATATTCGATAATTTTTTACAAACTAAATAGATAAAATATTTATATTAAAATTATTGAGTGCAAAAATAAATCATTAATGCAGATATTATTGACTCTTAAATGCATTCAAATCAGTTTCGAATTTTTTCGAGCATAAATCAATTGCAAAAGTTTTTCCATGTAATGTGTAATTTGTGCGTACTACTATAATAAACTTGTATTTATAGTATAATAAGTTTAACTTTAATTGTGAACTTTCTCTACTCTTCTTTATTATTTTTTTTTCACCATTCTTCAAATTTTAATTAAAAATGAATTTTTTTATTATAACCTAATTTTCTGATATGACTTTATATTCGACATAACCTAATTATAATCTTTGAAAATAGATGCGCTAATATGGTTCTTAAGTTTTGTTAGTTAGTTGAGAAACTCAATATTATATTATATAATAAAACTAATTGATTTGCATTAACATTATGTTATAGCAGGACACTTTAAAATTATTCGCAAAATTTTAGAAATTTGAGTACCAGACTTTCATAACAAATATGTGTATTATGAAATATTTTGTTTGTATAGCTAAACCAAAAATGAAACTTGTCGCCAATTTTTTTAAAGTGAAATGACAATACAATCCACAATACATGGATTTATATTGGTATTATGCTAGGCAGAACATTCTAAAGTTATTTACTAAGTTTTATGATTGTAAATGCTATAATTTTAAAAACAAATAAGTGAAAATGAAATTATAATATCACTTTGAAAAGCTTGATGGCCAGTTTCATTTTTAGTCTGTGTCGAATGAAATGTTTGATGTGGTAATTGTTAGATTTTTTTTTAACTGTAGTACTTAAAGCTATGATACTCTGTATATTGCTTTAAAATATCTTCCTCCAACATGGTATCAATGCATATGAATTGAATTTATTTTGTACTGTTATTTTGTTTTAAAAAGTTGGTGAGCGGTTTTATATTTGATTTAGTCTATGATGAGTCCTTTCATATGCTACGTACCAGACTACTTCTTTTCAAACTATAGAATTCAATGTTATGTTTTATTATACAACCTAGATATAAAATAAATAATATATGATGATAATTTATTAAAATGAATCATTTTCTAATAATCCTAAATTATAATTTCCTTAATTATTATTCCAAAATTTTAATTATCTTTTCAAAATTATAAATTTTCATTTTTTGTCAAGTCCATAAACTGGCCATATTCCGTCGAAATAAGACTGGGTTTGTGGCCTTGTCAAGCCCGTAAGCTGGCCATATTCCGTCGAAATATGACTGGGTTTGTGGCCATATTATGGTTGCAAACCATAAAATACACCATAATGACACCGTAAATCCAGGCTTTTTTCTACCAGAGAATGCAATTTATTTGTAATTATAATTTATTATTTAATATTTTTTACTAATTTTTTTATTTATATTTTTTTTTCCAATATTAAAATCTTATTTTTTACGAGTATATTAAGTATGGTCATTTTCTTAATTAATATTTTTTAAAAATAAATTATTTATTATAAATAATATTTAAAAATATTGATAAATCAATAAAGGTTATGTTTATAATATTTTAGTTAAATTTTTTCTTCATAAACATACATATATATATACAGGGTGTCCCATTTTAAAGAAACCATTGAGATATTTTCGACAGTTGGCGTTGTATGAAAAAATTGTTCAGACAAAAGTTATTTGGGACGATGGAGGCTATCTTTCTATGAAATCAGTTTTGACCTTGAGATTTATTCTCAAGGTCATTTGAAGGGCGAAGTGATTTTTTCAATTGGAACCCCCATTTTTGATCCTAAAGAGAAAGAAATTCTACGTTCTTTTGAAAGAGCAAGAAATTCTACGATCAGATAAGGTATTATGTGTGGGGTGCGGTTGACCCCTCCAAGGTCATGTAGGGGTCAAATTTATTATTTTCTTCATCTATGCACATGAATGATCGGGCAAGTGTGAGGTTAATAATAATAATAATAATAATAATAATAATAATAATAATAATAATAATAATAATAACAATAACCCAATAACCCAATAACCCAAATAACCGAAACCCGAAAACCCAATAACCAAAATAAATAAAGAAGGTCCACTATTTTCTTCAGAACACCTAAGTTTTTTATTTCGGATTCGGAAAGAAAATTCAACAAAATTGTCTTGAGTTGTTGGTAACAGTAGGAGTCAAACAACGGTAAAATTAAGTTTGGACTCCATTTTGATTTTCAAAGCCAAATTTATACATTCAAAGCCTTCATAAGAACAATTATTTTCCATCTTGTGGAAAAATAAATTATTTTTATTCTTTTTTCTGGTGTGATTCCGGACAAGCCTACAAAGTTTCATCTAAATTGTTAAATAACACTTCTTTAGTATTATTTATGACAGAGGTGACTCGTAAACAGCCCTTCTCAGGATAGTTTACGTGGAAATTTCTTAGTGTCTAGCGACTCAAAAGGACCAAATATGCCGGATTATTCGAGAAACGAAATTGTTGACATTCTGTTGTCTCTCGGGGCATGTCAAGGCCGATATCGTGCTGCAGCAAGGTATTACCGCCAAAATTATCCAGGAAGGCTTCACTACCCCGACCACATGAGAATCCGAATCATTGAGCGAAGAGAGAGACGTCGACCACGAATACGCAGAAATCATCGTCGCATTATAATACAGAACAACGATGATCCACGAATTCTCGTCGTTTTGGCAATAGTTGATTTGGATCATCATATCTTTTTGCGTGACATTGAGACACGTATTGGAATCCCAAAATCGACAGCCAGTCGAATTTTGCGGCTTTACAGATTTCATCCGTATCACATAACTTTGACTCAAACTTTGATGCCAGATGATCTCCGCCGCAGACTCGAATTCTGCAATTGGGCACAAGCAAGTATCCGTGAAGATCCTGAATTTTTTAGATACGTAATGTTTTCGGATAAAGCTACATTTTATAATAATGGGCAACTCAATTGCCATAATAGTCATTATTGGTGTATCCAGAACCCTCATTAGGTACATCATGTTGATAATCAGCATAGATGGAGCCTCGTAGTTTGGTGCAGTATAATAAATAGTTATCTTATAGGACCTTATTTTTTCGATTTGAATGTCAACGATGCAGCATATCTTGATTTTTTGCAGAATGAGTTACCAGAATTATTGGGGGATGTGGACTTGGAAACAAGACGTCGATTATGGCTATAACATGATGATGCACCGTGTCACTTCTTGAACCAACGATACCGAAGACGATAGATAGGCATTGGTAGTAATATTGCTAAGTGGTATCCAAGATCACCACATCTGAGAAGTCCAGATTTCTTTTAATGGGGCTACTTGAAAAATGTTGTTAATGCACAACAACCAGCAACACGACAAGATATGATGCAACGCATCACACAAGCTTGTATAGTTATTTCACGTCACATTTTGTTGTCCACAGTTGAAAACTTCAAACGTAGAATTCAACATTGCATAAATTTAAACAGGGCTATTTTTGAACATCTTATGAGATAAATGTTAGTAGTATATGCGGCGCTATAGCGAGACATATCGATTTTTTCCACTCCCCCCCTCTTGCTCTCCTGAGTGTCTGAGGGGGTGCTATAGCGTAACTTATATCGAATTTTCCCCTCCCCCCATCTCACTCCCTGCGGTGTCTAAGGGGTATTATAGCGTACACAGGGTGGTACAACGCAAAATAAAAAAATGATACAATTTTACAAGTATAAAATTTTAATGAGGAAGATTAATATAAAAAAGAGAAGTTTAATTAATAATGAAAAAATGTATTTATCTCAGAGATTCATTTATCAATTGTTATTTGCTACGTGTGAGACTTTTGTTGGTCCTGAAAAGGACCGTATGTAAATATATATAACTTTTATATTAAAATTTTTTGTATCCTTTTCTTTCAGGGATAGAGCAGGTATTGGTTGAGACTTTTTCAGAATATTATTTCCAGGTATATGATGGTCGATTTTCCTTCTTTTTCTTTTAATCATCTTGTAGTAAAGGTGTTTTGTCGATGCTGGAGCTGTTTTGACCCATGGTGTCAAATGTGTGTTATACAAATATGATAAAAAACTATGCATGAAAAGTATTTATTGTAAAAAATTATTATTTAAATTGATATTTTCATTAGTGTTATCTTTTTTATTATTTCTTTAAAAACGTTCTAATTTTTCTGTTTCTTTTTTATAATACTCTTTGCATCATTCTTTCTTTATTCTGTCTTCTCTTTATATTGTCTGAAGAACGTAATAAAGCAATCTTACCTGCGCATTGTCCCGTGTCTGTTTCGAGCAATGTTTATAAAATAAATGGAGGATCATTGGGAAGGGTGGTTATAGTTATAGTAAGAAATAAAGTTATTTATAGCATTAAAGTAATTTATTTATTTTTTAACATACATTTTTTCTATACAAGGATCATTATATCTCGCAAATCGTTAGCAATCATAAGTAAACTGAGTGCTAAAATTTCAGATGGAAAAAATTTTAAATACAAGCTTTTATAATGATCAGGATCATTTACCATATTTTCCATGACATAATCTAGTAATACGTTATTAAGAATTGAATAATATTGTTTAAATGATTTATAGTCATTAAAAAGCACTTTTGCAATGTCCAATCCTTCTTGTCCAAGCTTACTTTTAAAAAAGTCGATTATGTGAACAGTGGTACCATCAACCTTATCAACCCGTTCGCTAAAATCGTTGAGAAGAAGATCTACCAAGACACTTTGCTGACGAAGACCTTCAAATGTTGACTGTTGCATGACTATACCTGGTAAATGATTAAAGTTTTTTTCGTTTTGCGAAGTGATTGCTCGGGTGTTTCTTCTTTCTCCGGGTTGTGAATCTCGTTTAGTGGTGGTCTTTCATCAATGCTGATAGATCTGGTACCGTACGATGTGGTGAAATTCAAATCATGATTGGTTAGAAACAACTTAGTTGGTCTTCCGAAGTCTTGATAAAAAGAATCTAAATTGTGAAAATAACCTGTTATCGCGTCAAATTGATCTTTAAGAATATTCCAGCTACGACGATCAAGAGAGATAATTTTGTGTGAGCCACCTGAAGAAACTAGTTTGATAACTTCGTGATAATATCCATCACTATATTCAAGACCAACACAAATTTTTTTCGAGTTAGACTTATTGAGCGCTTAGGTAGTACGTAATAAAAGGTTTAGCAACTCGGGTTTTCCAGACTCACGTAATTCACAACGAGCCATTTTTACGTCTCGATCGTACTGAAGCTAAAATCTTACTGAAATTTGAGAAGAATATTTCTCTACCACACATTGGACAAAATAGAATGTAGAGGAGATAAATCCTTTTTTTAATAGAATAGTAGCAGCAAAGCAGGTGTTTATTTAGGGTAGATACGTAAGATTGGGCGGGGGATGCTATCAGTAAACCAGGTGTACTGGGGAAAACGTACAGACAGCTAGTCAACAGGGCAGGTGTTTCTTCATTTATGGATAGGAAGGAGAGGAGGAGGGAAAATTGAGGAAAAAAATTTTAGAAATATTTTTTTGTGCACTCAATAGTATATTTATTCAAATATAAACTTCAAAATTAACATTGATTATGCTTGAATCTAAAACACACCTTTGATTATAATATTTAAAGTAAAATTATATATATTATGAATATCTCAACCTGAAAGTACATGATTGATTACAATGGCCTGAACCTTGAGAACGTTCTGTATTGAATGTACGCAACCGCTCACATCTTCTATGTTTAATTTTTTTTGAAATTCTTTTATAAAAATTTTCAGCTATTCGATCATTTTGTTCGTGTTATTTGAAAAGATGCTACAAAATGGTCGCAAACTAACACCGTGACACACATGATATAAAAACATAATAGTATATTGACCACAAGACGTTGAATTGAAGCTCTGCAGTTTCTTAGTATTTCATCGAAAAATTTTACAGTTCCTTTAGAGTCGTTTAAGATGATATTTTGAGATGAGTGGGAAACCGTAACTGTGAAAATACGTTTTGTATCCATTTTTATCGATGAACATGGCCACCCAATGTGTACCAGGTCTTGTATGATCATCGGTATTACACACTACCGCAACCAGTGTTATCATTACATTCGGAATTCGATCTGCTGCGTAGACGCTAATTGTTTTGGTTTCAACGCTTCTAGGGCTCTCTTTATTTGGCTGGTAGTCATTTGTATTATTTTCTCGTGTTAAACTACAACCCTCATCACTACTTGCGTATTCTATCGTTTTATCGTCGTCGTCGTCTACCTCATCGACCCCTGTAAAAGCAGCACTTGACCCGAATCTCACAACACTATTTTTCTTGTTGGAACTTTTTAAGAGAGTCATAGAAGAGTTCGCTGCTTTTATTAGACAAATTTAGTTAAGATTCTTGACGGAGTAGTGAATAAAGCCACTCTCTCAATAAATGTGATCTCTGCATGGCACAATACTCCTTTTCATAGAGGTTATCTTCACAGGCGTGAGAGCAGCATACTTTCTGAAAAGAGAATTGTCTTTGTAAGTCGGTGAAGCCCGTAGTAGTGTAATCTTCTATGTTTATAACGTAACGAGCCATAATAGACTCGATATAGCGAGCCTTTTTTGCACCTTTTACATACATTCTAATAGCGTTTCTCGCTATATTGTAAAAATGATAGCGTAATTTTTGTAGAATAACATCTCCATTGAACCATTGTAAACCGTGGAGGCGTGACGACACGTAATCGTTACTGGTTTTTATAGCTTCTGGCAAATTATTGAATCCGTAAGGTGGTGCTATGATCCAATGACCAATAACTTGTTTTTGTAGAGAAACTACTGACACTTTTTTGGGTAAAAATTTATTATCTCCATCTCTTAAGCATTGAATATCTATTACGTAATCCATTTTGGCAAAAACGCGAGTGCGTGTGTGCTACGGCTAAAAGTGAGAAGCAACTACAGCAGTAGGGGTATGAAGCAAATGGTCTTATAATATTTCTCCCATCATGTTCCCCCTCCATCTTAAGCATTAAAATGCGTAATAATTTGTCTGTTTAAATCGACTACTAGCACGTTATTAAATTTTGCACAAACGATGCAATTGATTGTTTCCCTAAGAGCCTGCTCAAAGTGAACTTCAATGCGCAGAGCACCCGAGCGCACGAGATTCCAATGTGATGAAAAGTGAGCCGACAAATCAGGCGTCAAGTCGAATGCAAAAAGACAGCAACCTTTTGTACAAGAGATTCGGCTAACATCTATACCCTCGTTGAGAAAATGTATACCAGTACCGGAAAATAGCGTGTGATGAGCGTCTACATAGAGTTTAGCAGGGAGGAGCTGTACCTGCAACTATTTCTACGACAGATAGCACAACTAATAAAGCTGAAAAAATCATGCAGACACCTGGTGATAATTTAACACGGCTTGATTCGGAGATGTACAAAATTCTGAATTCTAAAAGTTTTAACAGCGAGCGAAAGAAGTGTAAAAATTATTTGCAAGTTTTTAGGCGTTATTTATTTTTCAAAGATAAAGAACGCACGGATGATGGTGAAATTGGTCGAGACATTGACGAAATCGAAGCTACATTGGCACCTTTAACAAAAGAAAAAATACTTGATAACGTGCCTAAAATTTATGCTAGAGAAGCACGATTCTTACTAAAATATTGGCGCACTTTTGCACCAGATTGATTAAAATGTGATAGTACTGAAAGCGTTATCGTAGATGGCAAACTTATACCACGATCCAACATGGTAGAATTACTCAACGATGTTTTGCAAAAGAAAAAGAGAAAGATAGAGGAGGATGACGAAGCACCTATTGGTAGATTTAATTTGGCAAAATTTATTGGAAGTTCAGAAATCCCTAATAATTTAATTGCAAACACAGAAATTTTAAAAATTGCTAATAGGCTGACGTCTCCTTCAAATACTGCGAAACGCAAAATGTTATCACCAATATTTACATCACCCGTAACGAGACATGCTGCTAAGAAAAAGTAGCTGAAAGCGAACCTTTGAAGAGAGAGAATGTCTTTGGAAAATCAGTATTATGACCCTTTGCACGAAGCAGGTTATGCAGAAGCGTGAAATTTGATACACGTAAATATAAAGGGTAAATCATTGGAAAACAGAGAAAAAGAGCAAAAACGAATACGCGAATGGTTGAATAATCAAGTTGCTTATACTTTTCATCGTCCTATAAGAAAAAAATTTCCTAGATTACACTATAACGTAACTAACGTGGATGACGTTTGTGAGGCAGATTTATATCAGTTAACAAGTCTAAAAAAGAAAATGACAGTTATTCGTACTTACTAGTGGTCATTGACGTGCTCAGTAAGTATGCATGGGTAGAACCACTGCGAGATGAAACAGCGCATACTATATTAGCTGCATTCAAGAAGATTATTAAGCAAGATAATGGTCGTACACCTGTTTACTTGCAAACTGACAAAGGTAAAGAATTTGTTGGTGCAGATTTGCAAAATATTCTTAAAAAATATGACATACAGTTTAGAGCGACAGGAAATTCGAACATGAAGGCAGCAGTGGTAGAACGTCTTAATCGAACTCTCAAAGAACGTGTTTCGAGATATTTCACACATCGCAATACACATAGGTACATCGATGTAATACAAAAGATAGTTTATGCATACAACAATACAATACATTCAAGTATAAAAATGAAACCTTCAGAGGTTAATTTATATAACGCGGCTGAGGCATGAGCAAATTTACAGAGGCGCGCTCTTCAGCAGAGAAGAAATTAAAGGCAAATAAAAGACCATAAATACGAGGTTGGTGACTACGTGAGGATCAGTCGTTATAAGGGAACCTTTGCGAAAGGATTCGACAAGAATCATAGCGAGGAAGTATTAAAAGTTAAACGCTTTTCTATCAGGCAAAATCTTTATACCTACGAGTTACAAGATTTACAAGGAGAGGACATTGATGGTTTTTCCATACAGAAGAATTTGCTCCTGTAGGATGACAGCGACTGCTGGAAGATCAAAATTTTAAGATTAAATGCGTTCTTTGGACCAAAGGAAGCCGAAATAAAAAACAACTATTTGTAATGTAGAAAGGATACCCAGATAAATTTAATTCTTGGATAAAAGCATCAGACGTTAAAAGAATTTAAAAATAATGGATAATCAAGATGATTTTTATTCAGTATTACCGAGTATCAGTAGTATTCGCTATATTCCCGACAATACGACAACTTGTTTTACCACTTATTTATGTCGTGGAATTAGATTAATCGGTAACTGGCGGTCGGTCCAGCTGAAATACACGTACCATGTACTATTATGCATATTCAAGAACTTGAAGCTTATTATACTTTCAAATTAGGAAGCACTAAGCCTAAAGTTTTGGAAAATAACGGGTTTCGTAATTTTCCTCACGGCGCATACAGTAGCATCGAACAGCTTGCAGAAGAAATAAATAAAGTACACGAGGCGCGTGTACATCAGTAGCTTGAACCTACTGAGTTTCACAAAGGTTATTACATCGTAAAAAGGATTTGCAATTGTGAAGAACCGCACTACACGACTTTCAACGAAAACATTCGTCGAATTTTGGGTTTTGATATTGTCCACCGAGAAACAGGAACTTTTGTCACTTCCAACTCAGGAACAAGTATGAATGCGGGCAATAGACCAGCTAGTTTAGCACGAGCCATACCTGATCAGCTTTACGTTTACACAGACATATGCGAACCTTATGCAGTCGGTGATACGGAAACGGCACTTTTACGCATTGTAGCCCTGGAAAATTCAAAGTACAAATTTGGATCAACCGTTGTGGAACAGTTTGCACCGATTCAATACATACCTCTATTACATCATACCTTTGGAAATATTGTTATCGATATAAGAGATCAACATGGGCTCGAAATACCATTTGAGTATGGAACGCTGACGGTTACGCTTTATTTCAAGCGTAGTCGTTAATTGCATAGCGATATGAGTTATTATATTCATTACTACGACGAGCAGGCTGGTGGTGGTGGGAGCGGTATTAAAAACGTTTGCTCTGGTTCAACGTTGCGAAGAGGCTCTGAAATTGGTAGCTTTTTTGGTGGATTATTTAGAAAAATTGTGCCATATCTTGCCAGTAGGGCCAAAGGAGTGAGCAAAGAAGCCGTCCGAACAGGTTTAAACGTGTTAGACGACGTGTCGAATAAGAGAGCGAATTTCAAAGAGTCGGGTCAAAATTTAAAAAGAAAAGCTGCTAATAATATTTCCGATATTATGAAAGGTAGTGGATATAAAGTTGTTACTGCTAAGCGAAAACGACAGTCAACGCGAGCTCGTGTTTTCGCACACAACGCATCGAGCAAGAAAAGAAAGACAAAGAAAAAGACAAATAAGCGTGGTATAGGCAAGAAAAAGAAAACATTGAGGCGAAAGAAGAAAGTATTTAAAGGCGTATCCGACATTTTTGGACCTAAATAAATCATTTTTTTAAAAATGGCTTTCCTACACGCGTGTAGTGGTGAAGGTATAAAGAGTGAACTAGATATTTTTACTCTTTCTCTGATGCAAACATCGATAGAAAGCAGTTCTTTTCTCTACTACAAACCTGTATCATCTCTCAGCAATGAAAGCGATTCATCTTTAGAATTTTTAGTTCCTAGTTCGACCGAGCATTTCATCGATCTAGCGCATACAATGTTACAAGTCAGCGTGGAAATTACACCCATGGGAACCGACGCCAAAAATGCAAAAGTTGCTCCTTTTAACAATTTTTCATATTCGTTGTTTGAGCAACCGGACATCTTTTCCAATTCAAAGCTAGTTTCACCCCCAAACAACGCTTATCCTTACAGAGCTTACATAGAAACGCTCTTAAATTACGCTTCTCCCGCCTTAACATCACACCTTACCTCCTCACTTTGGTATGCAGACACAGCAGGATGTATAAATGCATCACCAGCAATTGCTACTGGAACAGCTGGGGCCAATATCGGTTCTCGGAATCATCAATTCTTTACAGCTGGCGGTAAAGTTGTCGATATGATTGGCCACCTCGATTGCGATGTATTTAATCAAGGTAAATTTCTGGTGAACGGTGTTGAGATGTGAGTGAGGCTTGTTCGTAGCAAGGACGCGTTTTGTTTGATGGATTTCAGCGATGACGGAAAATTTTCAGTACGCATCAGAGAAGCGACGCTAATCTTCTGTCGAGCTAAAATAAGTCCAGCCGTACTATTGGCTCATGCTAATGCTTTGACCAAAACCACTGCAAAATACCGAATAACAAGAGTGGAAGTATAATCATTCACTTGACATAGCGAAATCGTAGGAGATACTCTTGATAATGTTATATTGGGCCAGTTGCGAAAAAGGATCATCATAGGTTTTGTGAGTGACCGAGCCTTCAACGGCAATCGACAATTGAATCCTTTCAACATTTAACATTAGTTCATCAATGTTCTCTATCTTTACGTCGATGGAGTACAAATACCAAGCGAACCCCTACAGCCAAAATACACAGGGAATAAACTCTATATAGAAGCTTATCACACGCTATTCTCCGGTATTGGTATACATTTTCTCAACAAGGGTATGGATATTAGCCGAACCTCTTATCCAGAAGGTTACTATCTCTTTGCATTCGACCTGACGCCTGATTTGTCGGCTCACTTTTCATTACAGTGGAATCTCGTGCGCTCGGGTGCTCTGCGCATTAAAGTTCACTTTGAGCAGGCTCTTAGAGAAACAATTGATTGCATCGTTTATGCAGAATTTAATAACGTGCTAGAAATCGATTTAAACAGACGAATTATTACGCATTTTAATGCTTAAGATGGAGGGGGAACATGATGGGAGAAATATTATAAGACCATTTGCTTCATACCCCTACTGCTGTAGTTGCTTCTCACTCTCAGCCGTAGCACACACGCACTCGTGTTTCCGCCAAAATGGATTACGTAATAGATATTCACGGCTTAAGAGATGAAGATAATGAATTTTTACCCAAAAAAGTGTCAGTAGTTTCTCTACAAAAACAAGTTATTGGTCATTAGATCATAGCAACACCTTACGGATTCGATAATTTGCCAGAAGATATAAAAACCAGTAACGATTACGTGACGTTACGCCTCCACGGTTTACAATGGTTCGATGGGGATGTTATTCTACGAAAATTACGCTATCATTTTCATAATATAGCGAGAAACGCTATTAGAATGTATGTAAAAGGTGCTAAAAAGGCTCGCTATATCGAGTCTATTATGGCCCGTAACGTTATAAACGTAGAAGATTACACTACTACGGGCTTCACCGACTTACAAAGACAATTCTCTTCTCAGAAAGTATGCCTACAAGAAAAATAGTGTTGTGAGATTCAGGTCAAGTGCCGCTTTTACACGGGTCGATAAGGTAGACGTCAACGACGACGACGACGACGACAATAGAACCATGGAATACGCAAGTAGTGATGAGGGTCGTAGTTTAACAGGAGGAAATAAGACAAATGAATACCAGCCAAATAAAGAGAGCCCTAGAAGGGTTGAAACCAAAACAATTGGCGTATACGCAGCAGATTGAATTCCGAATGTAATGATAACACTGGTTGCGGTAGTGTGTAATACCGATGATCATACAAGACCTGGTACACATTGGGTGTCCATGTTCATCGATAAAAATGGATACGAAACGTATTTTCACAGTTACGGTTTCCCACTCATCTCAAAATATCATCTTAAACGACTCAGAAGAAACTGTAAAATTTTTCGATGGAATACTGAGAAACTGCAGAGCATCGATTCAACGTGTTGTGGTCAATATACTATTATGTTTTTATATCATATGTGTCACGGTATTAGTTTGCGACCGTTTTGTAGCATCTTTTCAAATAACACAAAAAAAATGATCGAATAGTTAAAAATTTTTATAAAAGAATTTAAAAAAAAATTAAACATAGAAGATGTGAGCGGTTGGGTACATTCAATAGAGAACGTTTTCAAGGTTCAGACCATTGTAATCAATCATGTACTTTCAAGTTAAGATATTCATAATATATATAATTTTACTTTAGGGGTCGTACCCAAATGCCGTTGACTATTTTTTCGATATTTCGACCCCCCGGTCCCCTTTCCGTGACATGTGTAAACTATCAAAGTACCCTCCCCCCCCCCCCCCTGTAACGTAAACTAACTTTTTTATTTTTTATTAAACTTTTAAAAAAAACTTTAACTATATTAATTACTTTTTAAATATTGAACATATTTTTATGTTTTTTATTTTATTAAAATAGCATTTTCACAAAACAACAGAATTCTAAACGTCGCATATAATAAATATTCATAAGATATGAAATATATTAATCGTCGATAAACTTTTTCACTTCAATTTTATCGAAAAAGATCATAAAACTATGAATCTTTTAAAATACGTTATAAAAATAGAACACGATTCAACAGGCACAAATATAAATGCTGCAATCGGCTTGAAAATTTTTCGTTTGTTTTGACAGCTCACTCGCTAAAAGAAACGGCTTATGCTTTGCACCGTATGGCGGCGCCCGCGTACATGTAAAAGAAAGTTTGTTTTAGTGGACAGACTGCGGAACTGCTTGACTTTGCAGTTTTCGGATGAAAAATCTGCTCCAAATTGCTAATATTATACAATGATCTTTTTGATAAAAAAAAATAGCCAACGTAGGAGTAAATAACTAACCCTCCCTCCCATAGCGTTACTTTTCGTAGATTTTGATCAACCCCTCCCCCCCAAAAAACTGTCAACGGCATTTGGGTACGACCCCTTAAATATTATAATCAAAGGTGTGTTTTAGATTCAAGCATAATAAATGTTAATTTTGAAGTTTATATTTGAATAAATATACTATTGAGTGCACAAAAAAATATTTCTAAAATTTTTTTCCTCAATTTTCCCTCCTCCCCTCCTTCCTATCCATAAATGAAGAAACACCTGCCCTGCTGACTAGCTGTAAACCTAGTTCTTCTGTTCTCCAGTAAACCTGGTCTACTGATAGCATCCCCCGCCCAATCTCACGTATCTACCCTAAATAAACACCTGCTTTGCTGCTACTATTCTATTAAAAAAAGGATTTATCCCCTCTACATTCTATTTAGTCCAATGTGTGGTAGAGAAATATTCTTATCAAGTTACAGTTAGATTTTAGCTTCAGTACGATCGATACGTAAAAATGGCTCGTTGTGAATTACGTGAGTCTGGAAAACCCGAGTTGCTAAACCTTTTATTATGTACTACCTAAGCGCTCAATAAGTCTAACTCGAAAAGAATTTGTGTTGGTCTTGAATATAGTGATGGATATTATCACGAAGTTATCAAACTAGTTTCTTTAGGTGGCTCACACAAAAGTATCTTTCTTGATCGTCGTAGCTGGAATATTCTTAAAGATCAATTTGACGCGATAAAAGGTTATTTTCAAAATTCTTATTTTTTTTATCAAGACTTCAGAAGACCAACTAAGTTGTTTCTAACCAATCATGATTTGAATTTCACCACATCGTACGGCACCAGATCTATCAGCATTGATGAAAGACCACCACCAAACGAGATTCACAACCCCGAGAAAAAAGAAACACCCGAGCAATCACTTCGCAAAACGAAAAAAACTTTAATCATTTACCAGGTATAGTCATGCAACAGTCAACATTTGAAGGTCTTCGTCAGCAAAGTGTCTTGGTAGATCTTCTTCTCAACGATTCAAGCGAACGGGTCGGTAAGGTTAATGGTACTACTGTTCACATAATCGACTTTTTTAAAAGTAAGCTTGGACAAAAAAGATTGGACATTGCAAAAGTGCTTTTTAATGACTATAAATCATTTAAACAATATTATTCAATTCTTAATAACGTATTACTAGATTATGTCATGGAAAATATGGTAAATGATTCTGATCATTATAAAAGCTTGTATTTAAAATTTTTTCCATCTGAAATTTTAGCACTCAGTCTACTTATGATTGCTAACGATTTGCAAGATATAATGATCCCTGTATAGAAAAAATGTATGTTTAAAAATAAATAAATTACTTTAATGCTATAAATAACTTTATTTCTTACTATAATTATAACCACCCTTCCCAATGATCCTCCATTTATTTTACAAACATTGCTCGAAACAGACATGGGACAATGCGCAGGTAAGATTGCTTCATTACGCTCTACAGACAGCGGAATAAAGAAAGAACGATACCATAACAAAACCGCTCCAGCACCGACAAAACAATTTTACTAAAAGATAATCAAAAGAAAAAGAAGGAAAATTGACCATCATATACTTGGAAACAATATTCTGAAAAAGTTTCAACCAGTACTCACTCTATCCCTGAGAGAAAAGGATACAAAAAATTTTAATTTCAAAGTTATATATATTTACATACGATCCTTTTCAGAACCAACTAACGTCTCACACGTAGCAAATAACAATTGATAAATGAATCTCTGACACTAATACTTTTTCCATTACAAATTAAATTTTTCTTCTTTATATTAATACTTTTCATTAAAATTTCATACAACTTGTAAAATTGTATCATTTTTTCATTTTGCGCTGTACCATCCTGTGTACGCTATAACACTTCTCAGACACCGCAGAGAGTGAGACGGGGGGAGGGGAAAATTTGATATAAGTTACGCTGTAACACCCCGTCAGACACCTAGGAGAGCGAGACGGGGGGAGGTGAAATGTCTCGCTATAGCGCCCCATATACTACTAATGTTTGCATTCCCACCCTGCCTTAATTAGCTGAGTAATCAATACCTAGCCTTCGTTGTCTGGGTAGCCATCGTCTTGCCTCAATCGGTTGGGCGTTTCCAACTTGCCTTAATTGACTGGGTAATTAATACCTTGTCTCCCTTTTTGTTTAGATTGGTTAGATTGATTCACGTACCTAACTGTGGTATGAGCACACGTAATGAGCAAATGTTTAGATAAACGGACTTTTATTTATTTGGGTTATTGGGTTTTGGTTATTTGGGTTATCGGGTTATTGGGGTTTTGGGTTATTGTTATTATTATGATTATTAACCTCACCCTTGCCTGATCATTCATGTGCATTGATTAAGAAAATAATAAATTTGACCCCTACATGACCTTGGAGGGCTCAACCGCACCCCACACATAATACCTTATCTGAACGTAGGATTTCTTGCTCTTTCCGAATCCGGGATTAAAAAAAAGGGTTCTAATCCAAAAAATCACTTTGACCTTCAAATGACTGAAAATAAATCCCAAGGTCAAAACTGATTTCATAGAAAGATAGCTCTTATTGTCCCAAATAACTTTTGTCTGAATAATTTTTTTATACAACGCCAACTGTCGAAAATATCTCGGTGGTTTCTTTAAAATGGGACACCCTGTATATATTGATTTATAATATAAATTATAACATAAATAAATTAATACTATAGCTTAATTTATTTATTATGTCAATTTTAAAAATTACATTATCAATAAATTAAACCATAAAATATACATCACCATTATTTAATTATTAATATTTTTAATCATTACGTATAAGAAATAATTCATTTTTTTACATTTAGATCCCCTTTATAAGGAGTATATGAACATGCATGCTGCATGTTAACATGCTTTGACAATAAAATATTATATAGAAGCGGTGTTAAAGTTTTAAAAGTTAAATGATTGCAATGATAGCAAAAATAGCAACAGATGATTAAAATAAATTGAAAATAAATTAATTAAATTCATTTTAAAGAAGTATTCATTAAAAAAACGAGCATACTTAATTATTCGTCAAACATTAGATTCTAATATTAAAAAAAACATAAATAAAAAAATTAATAAAAGAAGTTAAAAAAAATCTGTTCCTGACCGATAGTTGAACTCGCGAACCCAAAAGAAAAAGCGCGAACGAAGCGCACTAGACCAAACCTGCTTCGAGATACCTCTGGCGTAAAATGATACATGCTTATCTGCCCCCCATTTGTTTGGAATAATTAGATTTTGAGTTTAAAATTTATTCTTAATAATTTTAAAGATTATATTAATCACTTAAGATTCAATAATTTTTCTTAAAAATCGCTATTCTAACAGTATAATAAGATCGCATTTTCATTACTCTCTCTATCCCCTCCCCTACCCTTCTTTCAAAGCACGCGCTACTTGATTGGCCACACAACCGTTGAATTCACTTAAGTGACACGTAAAATTCCCGTGAACAGTAAGTTAATATCACAAGTATCGCTAGCTGGTTATATTCATGCGGTGTTCTTAGTAAATATAGCTGGTGTGTCCAAGGAATAACATCATGGCACCTATAGCACTTTAAGTTAGAATCTATTCACGTTAAATTAACTTGATCTCATGAGAATTTTATATGAATAATCATATAATTCTAACGTGTTAAATGTATCATGAGAAAATAACATGATTTTTCTCTCGGTGTAGTTACTTTTTTAGCAATTTTCTTTAAGAGCATGACGAAGCTGTCCGCCTTCTAATAATATTTCCAATCATAACTTATGAATAAACGATGCGTTTAATTGAGTTTCTTTGCTACAAAGAAAAAATTTGTAAGATTAAACTCTAGTGCGGACAACTCAAGAAATCCACCAAAATATTATACATACAAAGTTATAATAAAAACTTTCAATATGTCGTATTTTAAGGTTAGGTTTGTCGAGTTTGATATCTAATTTCCAATCCAAGCTCATAAAAAAATAACAAGTCCAAATGATTTTTTATTTTAACAAAAATTATTGTATAAATATAGCTTTAGTGCGGACAAGTCATTATATTTGTTTAATTTAAGAATTTAAAAAGATATTGATAAAATAAAAAAAGCGAAACTCGATTGCTGCAGCTCCGACATTCCGTTAAGGAGATATGAAATGGACACTACAACTGTACTTATAAATATTAATTATCTTTCCATGTTATTGCTAAATTTCTAGAAAAGAAGTGTGTTCCCACACAGCATGAAAGGTTGCTGCAAGGTATCCGTAATGACAATTACATTACTGAAACCTTGCAGTAACCTTTCATGCTATGTGAGTTAGCTTGTAGTATGTATCGTGATGCTTATTTACTTAAATTTTAAAAGAAATTCATTCATAAATTTTTAAGATATTTGGATTTTTAGTACAAAATCGAAAAATTTCGAAACTCAAAATTTTTAATAACTATGAACCAAGTTTATTGAAAAATTTAACTGAAAAACTTTCATTTGGAATTCCCTGCCTGCTGATATAAAATATTTTCCATCACTCAACAGCTTCAAGTCGGCTTTGAGGAAGTACTTACTCAACCTCGAATGAACTTAATTTCTTTTTTACTTATTATTTGTGTTTATTTATTTTTGTTCTTGTCCCATATATAGATTCAAAGTGTGGATGTTTTTATTAGCGTGAATGATAGATAAATGAATACTGAAAGATTGAATAGTTCTATTTTTATTAACAGCATGACATATTCAGTATTGTATATTTATTTTTGTAGATATTATTATCATTTCATATTATTTACTATTTATTCTTACTTATTGTTGTACTGTCCAATTTTATTTTTATTTGATGTCATGACTACTTTTTTTATTTACCGGACTTTATATTTTGTTTTAATCTTATGACTAATAGATATTTAAGACTGTTTTTTTTATTGTAATTTATATTTTATGTTTTTTTCTGCGTGTATTTACAATAGTATGTGATATTGCTTTTGGATGGTGACTTACTGATATAGTATTATAGAATTATATGTTAACCTAAACATTTTTACTGTGATATCATATCATATTATGTGCAATACTTTATACGGAAAGAATTATGCTATTATTTATTGTTGTATGTATTACATGCCTTTTTGTACAACCCAGACAAAAAAATCCAGCTGGATTTCCCAATTGGATTTCCCGACTGGATTTCCTAGCTGGAATCTAATCCTTCCCACCTAGGTTGGGAAATTTAACTGGGAAATCCAGCTGGATTTTTTGTTCGGAAATTGTTACAAAATAAACAAAATATCTATCTATTTATCTATCTTAAGATTTTGAAACTTGAACTCAGTGTCTTCAAAATAAAAATCTTTATCTATATTCAAATAAATATTAATGATATTTTCTTTATATTACAATAATTATTAACAGATTATCATGAACCAGAACAAAACGAAATTGACAATGCAAAAAATTTAATGCGAAATATGCAAAAAATTTAGAAATGAAAATTTACATTTATTACTGATTCATATGATTAAAAAATTATTCATAAATACATAACTTGAAATATAATACTGTGTAATTATTTGTTAAGGATGTGCACGTTTAATGAGGAAATAAAATGAATAATGCAAATCATTTATATTTATATAATAAAGTTTATTTAAAATAAAACATTGAACAATTAGTATATCTTTATTTGAAATTATGTTTGTGTTATAAACATACTATAACTTTCTTTATATTACGCTGCAAATTATAAACCTCTTTACATTATGCTATTGCGTTCGCCAGACAAAACGCGTCGTTATATGTTGAAGTAGCGTCAAGAACAGATCAATATTCGCTTAGCAACTAAAAAAAGATTTTTTTGAATATTATGCAACTGCATAAATATATCACTTCCAAGAACAACATGTAAGCATGATGATATAAAATGCCTTAAACTACAGTATCCTTATTAATAAACATTAAAGTCAAAAAAATATGCATTACCCTCCTGAAAATGATCGCGGAACTTATGATGCAATATTTTGCGTTACTTTTTGTGTCACTTTTCGCGTCACTTTTTATATCACTTTTCTTGTCGCTTTATCGAGCCAAAAGTGACACAACTTTTTGCGCAACTAATTGCGCAACTTTTCCAAAAATATAATATTAAATAAATTATAAATGTTTTTTTAAATTTTATTTTACATAATGTAAAAGATGTTAAAATACAGAATTAAAAATATTTAGAGTATGATTTAATTGTCCACGTTTAAAGAATAAATTTGGAAAAAATCTCTGAAATAAATTGAAAATTCTTTATCTAAACTATTGAAGGAGTGTTAATAGTCCAATCAATAGAGCAAAAAAAGGCTATTTCAGACATTAATTAGGGGCTTAATGAAACCTATACGAAGTTGTTAAGAGGGATAGAAAAACATACCCTATATAGAATGTAACCAAAAAAAAACGGTAGCTTTGTTCGAAACAAAAATTTGAAAAAAAAGACTCTCTAAGGCCAATAGGAACCGAGATGTTGTTTATAACAATTAAGAAACAAATCAATCGTCACTTTGTTTATAACAATTAAGAAACAAATCAATCGTCACATTTTAGTTAAAAACTTATATTTTAAAAATCTATGTTTAGATTTTTAAAAATGCGACTCTTTATTATTGAAACTAAAATAATAATAATATACAAATAATAAGGTCAAAGTCGGAGTCTTGGTGAGAATGCTTATCTTTGCGCGTGAGGAAAGTTAACAAAGGACCCCGTTCCAATAAAATTCGTAAAAATTAATCGTATCTCCGTAAATAATGGACCGATTTCGATGTTTATTTTTAAAATGGGGTGATAAATTATTAATATTGGTGCAAATAGTTTTTCAAATTTAAGTTAAAACAACTGTACCTAATCCAGACACCTTTAACGCAAATGATTGTTGTGACTCACTAAATCAATATTTTTCAAAGAAAAGTAAAAAAAACGAGATAACAATTTTTATTATTACTATAAAAATCTTTACAATTATTGATAATTATTTTTTTATTCATTGAATCTAAAAGTTAGTTATAATAATTGGTTAAAATATAAAAACAATAGAAATTTTAATTAAACTTGTCTCCAGGTTCAAAATATAATATTTATTACGAGGAATAATAAGGTAAGTTCATTTACAACATTTACATAAATCCGTGCGCATTTCGTAAATATTGATTGTAATAAAATTCATGATATCTCATTTTAAACTTCTTTCTTTTAGCTTTAAAATGAGACATTACACGTCTAAAAATATTGATTTAGTGAGCCACAACAATCATTTGCGTTAAAGGTGTCTGTAAGGTAAAATAGCCTATTATGAGACGATTTTCGACCATTTTTTTTCAACACAAAATATAAATAAATAAATTAGACGAAATAGAATACTATCATAGCTCATTGGATGCGCTTTTTTCTGTAGAATAAGTACTTTTTTTAAAATTTTTAATTAATGTTATATTCAATAATTTATTTAAAAAATAGTGAAAAGGTTTCTGGAGCCTATTATTAAACGCAATTTTCTTGATGATACCCCTGTTTCATTCCCTATTATGAAACACTTATCATTTTATAATTTACAAATCATTATTAATATTTAAATTAAAAATTTTTAAAAAACGTTAAAAATTGTTTAAAATTTATATTGGGAAGGTTTTTATGTCGGATTAAACCTATTTTAGTCATTTTTAAAATTTTAGATAATTGTAAAAAGTATTACTATTTTTAGGTTAGAATTTAGATTATGATTCCATGTTTTAAAATAAAGTTTGTTTTAAAATAAAGTAAAGTTTCGTCTTAACTAGCACTGTGAAGGAAGCTTGTCTTTGTGTACATTGCGAAAATTTTGAACTGTTTCTTACAAGTTTGATTCGTTTTAGAGGCGATAAGAATTCCGAATTAGATTCAATTCGTTCAGAAATAACTAACACAATGTTGTGTTCTGAACCATCTGATTCATGTTTCTTGCAAGAATGCAAAGATTGTCCCGGTGGTGCGGGTATCACATTAGAATTGTTAAAACTGAAACAAAATTGTGAAGATGAAATTACGTTTGCTTTGTGGGATAATGGTAATCTTATTAAACAAACAATAAGCTTAACAGTTTTTAAAGAAAAACTTTCAATCTGCGCATTGAAAGCAAGTACTCATATATACATAAAAAATATTCAACGTGAAGCTATAAAAAAAGAAAAAGAAGAAGGTAAAGCTGATCCTACTAAGTTAATCATCCACGTTGACTTTGCAGAAAATTGGTCTGTAATAAATAATAAAGCGGTTCAAGGAAATCATTGGGTAAATAACCAAATTTCTATTTTTACTGCAGTCCGTTACCAAGGAGAGATAACACAAAGTTTTGCGATAGTTAGTGACGACAAAAAGCATGATACTGCATATGCACTGCTAGCAATAAATAAAATTATCGATCTTAAGAAAAAGAATTATTTAGTTACTAAAGTCACTATCATATCAGATGGAGCTCCAAGCCAATTTAAAAATCGTTTTCAACTACATGAATTCAAACATTGGTTTTATGAAATGAAATGGTTATTTTCTGCGACTGGTCATGGGAAAGGAGCCGTTGATGGAATAGATGGGCTTCTAAAGCATTATGCTACTTCACATAACTTGAAAAGAGTTCATGAAGAATCGATAAAAAATGCTGACGATTTTATAAATTGGGTTCAAAGTTACACCAATGCAATAAAAATCATTTTACTACCAATAAATGAGATTGAAAGATTTAGAAAAAAGAAAAATATTGAATGGAGTGGGGTTTCTAAATATAATGGAATTCAAAAAAGTCATATGTGGTTAAAAAAACTTGGGGAATTAAAATCACATATATTTATTGGCAGGACAGCTATACATGCACTAAATGAAGTGAAAAACAAGAAAAAAAAAGCCAAGCGTCGTGAGACTACATTTAAAACTAAAAATAATAAGCGCAAAAATAAAAAAAAATAATTATCTATAATTATTTTTTTGACGCATCCCAACAGTGAGAGGCAAGGGGAACTCACTCTAAAAAAGCACCCCGAAGGGAACAGAATCCTTCTACGTCCACGTCGTTGTTCCTGGATAATGCTAAACGAAGGATAATATTTAAATGTCGACTGCTTAAGACTTCCGAACGTATATACAAGCATTTTTCACCAACACAATTTGTGAATTTTTTTCCGCTCCAAACCAAAAACCCAGGATCAAACAAGTACTATTAGATAGGTATTTTGGTCCTCTATCAGCAAAAAAAATTTCAGCAAAAAAAAAATGGCCTTTTCGAGAAAAATGCATGTGCATAAAAAGTGCATTTTTTGGTAAAATGCATATATCTCAGTCATTTTTTAGTTTTTTTTTAAATTTCTTGCACGGAGTTGAAGAGGGCTCAAAACGAAATAAAATAAAAAAAGGTTTATCAAAATTCATTGGAAATTGGTAAAACGATAGCTCTCTAAAGTTATTCTCAACATTTTCAGTTTTAACATTTAGTTTTTGTATGCAATTTTCAAAAGTGCATATCTGATGCAATTTTGATATTTCAGCAAAATAAAAAAATACGTATACCCTTATTTTTAGGGTAGAATAACATACTCCATTAGCGCAGTAATTGGTGACTTGAGTGTATACTGACTGTTCGATTTGAAATGGAATCAGCCATAAAGAGTCGCATTTTTAAAAATCTCATCATAGATTTTTAAAATATAAGTCTTTAACTAAAAAATGACGCTTGATTCGTTTCTTAAGAGGAGGTCGAGTATATCTGTCCTTTTCTAATCAAAAAATTGATTTTTCTACAAAAATTAATAATTGTAGCAAAAAATAAGAAGAAAGCCCCATCTCGTATAATGAAAAGCTAGATTTTCTTTTATAAGGAAAAATTATTTTTATCGCTTCGTTTTTAAGAAAACCTTGAAAAACTAAATTGTCCATCCTAACTTATATTTGTTAAGTTTTTCAAGGCTTTCTTCTAAACGAATCGATAAAAATAATTTTTCCTAGTCAAAGAAAATATTGCTGTTTATGATACAAGATGGGGCCATCTCCTTATTTTTTGCTGTAATTATTAGTTCTTGCAAAAAAATAAATTCTTTGATTAGAAAAGGACAGAGATATACGACCTGCTCTTAATTCTCATAAACAAAGTGGTTGTGATTTAAAAAAAGAAAATCCTATCTCCGCACCTATTGGCCTTAGAGAGTTCTTTTTTTTTTTAATTTTCGTTTCGAACACAGCTATAAGAATATTCAAATGACAAATTCGTAAAAGTTATAAATAAAGCCCCAGCTTCATTTATTTATAAAAAAAAACACCCTCTTTTTTGAAGGTTTATAGAAAATATTGCAATTTAATTTTCTCATTTGCTCTCAACGAAATATGAAAATTTGAGCCTTTATGAAGAGTTTAAGCCCTTATGCACAGTGCCGTCTTATAACGCTATGGGGCCATAGACATAACAGTGATGGAGGCCCATGTAAGGGCATTGAAAGTGGGATTTTTATTTGATTCCTGATTTTCTTAAAGAAGTCCTAGGCTCGACTAAGAAGCCTGTTTTTATATATTTTATTATTCTTCTCAAAGTTAATTTCTTTGTCTTTGGTTTTGGTTTTTCGTCCGTCGAAAATACAAATCAACCACAATATCATGAAATTCTTTTTGAAAGTTATTTTTTGAAAAATTGATTTTATATGACTGGTAGAATTTTAAATAATTTAAGGGGAGACACAAGTAAAACACACAAAAAATGAGATTTTTTAGTTTTAACTTTTGATCCGTAGCACCTACAATCAGAGGCGGCGACTGGCCATTTTACTGGGTATGGAATTAGTATGCGTCAAATGTGAATAAGAGTGTTTAGTGTACAAATATATTATCTTTTTTAATTTTTGTTAATATAATAACTTATTTATTCATTGATTTTAAACTCATCAATAGATTATTCTCAAAATGCTCATATTGCGTATATTTAATTTTGTTATGAGCATATATTACCTATTTTGTATTATTAAATCTGAAGATATTACGTATTATACAATTTATTGTTTTTCTATATATCAACAAACGGAACATTTGGTTGTGACAATTACATATTAGTATTCATTATTTGCATATATTTCGTATATCCTGTTTTATCCAGAGCATATAATTAATATTTCACATTCTTTGTTAGTGATATAAGAAAATTATGGAAAGTGGTGGGATAGAAAAATTTCGCTGTCCTTGTCTAAATCTTATTCATATTACGTATATCGTATTTTATTCCGAACACATAATACATACATTGCATTTTTTCTTGAAAAGATAATACAAATATCGCATTGTTTCCTGATGATATAAGAAAATTGTAGAGGGAGCCTCAAAAATCGCATGTATAGAAGCGGTTTCGAAAGATTCGGTTCAATTTGGTAGGGTGGGGGAAGCCTCTAGACCAATCACCGAACGTCATTTGGAAAGTGGTGGGATAGAAAAATTTCGCTGTCCTTGTCTAAATCTTATTCATATTACGTATATCGTATTTTATTCCGAACACATAATACATATATCGCATTGTTTCTTGAATATATACTACAAATATCGCATTCCCGAGTAACCTTTTTATTACGGCAACCAACTTCTCTCAGTTGGGCCACCTTCGGCTGCCGAAGTCGGGCCACCGAATGGGTGAGGCGTGGTGGCGAGCGTGGTCCTATGATGGCCAGCCGAAAATCGTATAGATTTTGTCATAATATCGACGTGTATCTTACATAACCTCGAAATATTCTTTATTGTATTTTCATGCTATGGTAAAACTTTTTTTAATTGAAAATTAAAAATGAGTGATTGAATTAATAAAAATGATTTTCTTTGGACTCGATCTGAACTCGTTAAAAATTAATTTCAAAATTCCGCCCGAATACACGGACAAATACAACCTAAAACCAAATGATAAAAACATAATAAAAAACTGATTATTCTCGTGGAAATAAGAACTAATTACCACAGATAATATAATTGATAAATTAATTTGTTATTCGAGTAACTCAAGTTCTTCATATTTTGTCGAGTAATTTATATTTTCTCGAGTACTCGAGTAATTCATATTTTTCGAATACTCAAGTAATTTATATTTTTTCGAATACTCGATTTATTCGATTAATTCATATTTTTCGAGTACTCAAGTGAATTGAGAAATTCAAATTTTTTTCGAGTACTCGAGTAATTCGAGTAATTTATATTTTTTCGAGTACTTGGAACGAAAACTTGAGTACGCCTTCAAGTGCGAGTACTCGATTGTCGAGTACTCGCGAGTAATTTTTTCTTCCAGTTTGAGTTAAGTACTCGAAAATATCAGTACTCGACAAAAATATGAACTCGAATAACTAGTGTTACTCGAATAATTCGAATCACTTGAATAACTCGAGTTACTCGAACAACTCGAATAACTCAAGTTACTTAAATTTTTTCACTAATGAAAACTATATTAAAAAGTAGACAGTTGCTTGAACAATCAATCGATCGGTTACCATTGGAAATCAGCTGTTTTTTATATAAATAATTGTACATAAATTATACGTTCAATTCTATGATTTTATAAGCTAGATTCGGCTGCCCTCTCAGGGCCCCGTTTCGCCGCCACGCCTCACGCCGATGTGGTGCCACTGTGGCGACAATTCGGCAAGAGTTTCGGTGCCACTGAGGGTGATTCGGCACCGACTTCGGGCCCTCTGCACGCCGAAGTGAAAAGGTTACTCGGGTTGTTTCTTGATGATATAAGAAAATTGTAGAGGGAGCCTCAAAAATCGCATGTATAGAAGCGGTTTCGAAAGATTCGGTTTAATTTGGTAGGGTGGGGGAAGCCTTTAGACCAATCACCGAACGTCATTTGGAAAGTGGTGGGATAGAAAAATTTCGCTGTCCTTGTCTAAATCTTATTCATATTACGTATATCGTATTTTATCCCGAACACATAATACATACATTGCATTAATAAAATTAAAACATAAAAATTAATAATTCATTTAACCGATTCGTATATAGGTACAAACTTCAAATAAAAAAATTAATATGATTTTTTGTAAATAAATAAAAAAAGGTATTGCTATGATTTTAAATAAAAAAAAAATTATGTAAAACTTTTCTGTAAAAGTAATTATCCGACAAAAAAAATAACGCTGTTACACGTTGGCGCGCTATATTGTCGCAGCCCCCCCCCCGCCCCTGATTGTTATATATAATGAAATGATAAACACGAAATAAAATAATATGTAATATTTTTTGATGAACGTCATTTGGAAAGTGGTGGGATAGAAAAATTTCGCTTTCCTTGTCTAAATCTTATTCATATTACGTATATCGTATTTTATCCCGCACACATAATACATACATGGCATTTTTTCTTGAAAAGATAATACAAATATTGCATTGTTTCTTGAATACATAATACAAATATGGCATTGTTTCCTGAATATATAATACAAATATCACATTGTTTCTTGATGATATTAGAAAATTGTAGAGGGAGCCTCAAAAATCGCATGTATAGAAGCGGGTTCGAAAGATTCGGTTCAATTTGGTAGGGTGGGGGAAGCCTCTAGACCAATCAATGAACGTCATTTGGAAAGTGGTGGGATAGAAAAATTTCGCTGTCCTTGTCTAAATCTTATTCATATTACGTATATCGTATTTTATTCCGAACACATAATACATATATCGCATTGTTTCTTGAATATATACTACAAATATCGCATTGTTTCTTGATGATATAAGAAAATTGTAGAGGGAGCCTCAAAAATCGCATGTATAGAAGCGGTTTCGAAAGATTCGGTTCAATTTGGTAGGGTGGGGGAAGCCTCTAAACCAATCACCGAACGTCATTTGGAAAGTGGTGGGATAGAAAAATTTCGCTGTCCTTGTCTAAATCTTATACATATTACGTATATCGTATTTTATCCCGAACACATAATACAAATATCACATCATTTGTTGGTTATATAAAAAAATTATAGAGAGCTATATTAGTCATATGCAGTTGGAACATTAGTGGTTAAGAACTCTATGACTAAATTTGTAATTAAATATTATTGAAAAATAATATCAAGCAAGCGGTCGTCTTAAAATATTCGAGATTATCATGTAGAATACGAATTTTTCTTTAACATTAATTAATCTCAAAATGCACATATTACGTTTATATTCCTTTTGTTTCGGGCATTTAACACAAACTTAGTATTATTTCATCAAAAGATATTACGTATAATAGAATTTATTGTTTTTCTTTAAATCAACTAACAAAATATTCGGTTACGACAATTATCTGATTAAATAGTTATAAGAGTAATTTTAAAGTGTTTTTTGAACCTACAAAAATTTTCTAGGTATGGAGTTTGCATGAATTTAATGGGAATCAGAGTTGTTTTAGGGTGGGCCAAATAAAAATACAAATTTAAAAAACAATTTTCATTTTAATCATTATGTTTAAAATAAAAAATATATACTAATAATTATGGCATTTAAAATAAATATGAAGAGATGGTTTAACAGAAAATATGAACAGAATTATATGTTTAGAGAGCTGTGACAAAAAAACTTATATTTAATTGTGATTACATGATAAAATAATTTAATAAATTAATATTAAATATTTTTATCATACCAGTGCAAATATAGATTGTCTTTTTGAATTTTTTCTAACAAAACAATTTATTAATTCATCGATATTCAATTCATTAATTAAATCTTGATGAATATGGATTATTGCGAGATCGTTTAATCTTTTTTGAAGCATTGTTGATCTTAAATAACTTTTAAGACGTCGCAAAGTTGAAAATGATCTCTCATTTGAGCATGATGACCCCGGTATTGTAAGCAAAAGTTTTACGAATTTAGTATATTCGTCAAGAATATCTCTAAGAGCATCGTTCTGCTTTAGATAAGTAATTACATCCTTTAGTGACTTGATATTAATATTTTTTCTTATTGCTGTATTTATAAATAATTCCTTTTGCTTCTCTAATTTTTCACCATCTATTTCAATGACAGCAGAATTCTTACCTTCCGTATAAATGTTATAAAAAGATTCAATCACGGACACATTGACATCGGTCTTACCAATGACAAAATTTTCAAATTTGTTTAAAAGTTTCATTGTATCGGTATTAAATCTTTCAGAAAAGGACATTAATGTCTGATCGATAATTTCGTTAAACTGTTTCCTATGATAATCTTCTGGTTTATTAAATATATGGGCAGTGGTTGAGCTACAATCCAAACGTTTAGGAATTTTTCTAGGACGGGCTACAACAGGTTCATCTATTTGTAAAGCTTTAGCGTTGTCAATACATTTCGGCCAAATAGAATCAAATTTTGAGCGTCGCATTTCCTGCAGATGTTCAATTATTATTTCAATTTTATTGTGAGATTCGTTTACACATAAATCTGATTTTTGAAGTTGTAGGTTTAGAGTTTCAATTTGTGAAAATATTTCAATTATTATCGTTAGAAGATAATAATATTGAAAAGAATACATGTTATGTAAGAACCCAATTGCTTTGGTTGAATGACTTGGATCTGAAGTACGATCGGTACTGAGCATTTCAAAAAATTCAATAGCAGCTTTATAATTATCATTCACGAATATTGATTTCAATGATTTTATTCTCATTACCCATCTGTAAAATATATCGACATTGTTATGTTTAAATATGTAATTTTAATAGATAAATTTATTTATATCATTAATAATTAAAAACATAAATATATTAATATAATATGGTATATCAAAATTTTTATTAAGCGTCATTTATTTTTCCGATTGTACAATGTAAAAAAATGATTTTTTTTTTTCTTTTTTTTTTTAACTTACCTTGAGGGACAATATGGAGATAACATAATCGTACGATCTTCTGATTGAAAATCTTGGATAATTTTATAATTATATAAACGTTTTGGAGAATCACGTAAAAAGTTGATAATTTCTTTAGTTATGCCTATAAAATTTCTAACAAACGTGATATCTTCAAGAGCGTCCTGTACTACCAAATTTAGAGAATGAGCTGAGCAATATACGAAAATAGCACGTGGTTCGAGTTCGCGAATTCTAGTCTGAAGACCTGTAATTTTACCAGCTACGTTGCTGGCTCCATCATAACATTGACCTCTCAAGTCATGTATATCTAATGATATTTTAGCTAAATATTCAGTAATGATTGACATAAGTGCCTCAGATTTTGTGCTGCCTGTATTGCAAAATTTCATAAAAAATTCATTAACATTTAAATCATCATTAACTGTTCTAATACAAATTGAAACTTGTTCAAGTCGTGAAATATCCGATGTCTCATCTATCATAATGGAATAGTATTTATTTGTTTTGATTTTGTTTACAATTATATTTGAAAGATTATCTGAAATAAGGCTAATTATCTCGTCTGTAATAGTATGGTGAAGCCATTTATTTCCTTTTCGTAGTAACCAAGTTTTCAATTCGGGTACGTCTTCCGCTCTCAAATTTAAAATCTGAAATAAATTTGAACGAATCTCGTCATGCCCTCTTAAAGCGAGACCTTGTTTTGCCAATATAAGTATTGTCGTGAAAATTTTAGATAATGCTATTCTTGATTCTACCATTTCTTTTTTCTTTGCTATACTTAAATGATCTAATATATTATGTTTTTCGTTAGCGCTTAAAACTACTTGAATTGCATGGATGTGTAATTCACTTTTTTCGTGTGTTTTAAATGCAGTAGTAGCATTTTTCCAGCAAGAAAATCCTTCCTCTACGTAAGCTTTTCTTGAAATGCCTATGTTTTTATTGTTTACAATTAATAAACGTTTGTTAACAGCCTCTGTACAAATCACGCAGATGGCTTTACTTGATTCATTCAATTTTAGCCATTTATAAGTATTTTTCCATTTTTTAAATGATTCGGGCACTGATTGTTTTTGTTCTGAAATTGAAATAAAAAAAAAAAAAATGATTTTTATGGAATTTTAATTATAGGAGCCAATTATTCATGTCTATATAAATAAACAAAAATGCAATTGTTTAGGTTTTTTAATTTTAAATGATCTTGTACATCATATCGATATTTTTTAAACAAAAATAATGCTTTGAAATATTAAATTTTGCAAATATCTATTACGAGTATTTAAAATATTTAGATAATCTTTTTGGCATATTATATAATAATGTAAAGAAAAAAATGTTAACCAATTCGTGTATATTTACGTTTATAAAAAAATTCATGAAATGACTTAATAACCTCTAATCATACAAATCTTTTGTTTTAAATTTTTTTAATTAATTTTTAATACTTACGATCACTATATTCATTTATTTCTTTGTTAACATTTTTTTCAGGAATAATATTTGTTGTTGAAATATCTATCGCTCGCGGTTCTTTTTGTTCATTAATTTCAAACGGATTCATTTTTATTAAAAATTTCTTCATATTTAATTTATTTAATATTTACAATCTGATTAATTCTAATAATAAATGTATTAGCTCAATGATATTAAAATCTTTGCAACATAAACAAGGCTAAAAACGTGTTTATTATTTTTACGTATTGAGATTTCCTACAAGTTTTATACACCATGACAGAACTAATAACAATAATAAGTAAGGTTACTTTTGATCGGATGTCACGTAAGTAAGTGGAAAAGATTAACCTATTAGAATACGCTGAAAGTATTACAGCTGACATAAGAAAGAACTTTAACATTAGTCTGTAAGAGTTTATATTAACACTGAACGTTTAATAACTAGTGACTCAAATATTAAATATTATAATTTTAACATTAATTTTCCATTGGTATTGATTATTTGCAAAATGCACATATTACGTATATTATATTTTTTTCAAAGCATATATTGCATATATTGTAATGCTTCATAGAAAGATAATACGTATTATGTAATATCTTATATTTGTTTAAATTCACAATTAGAAAATTTGGTTATGACAATTACATATTTAATTAATTATCAGAGTCATGTTTATAATTGTATATTATAAAAAACTATTTTAAGGCAACAAATTTGCTTGAAATAATTAATATTAGCATTTAAAATACGAAATTTCTATTAAGATTGAATATTAACAAAATGCACATATTAGGTATATTATATTTTGTCCTCGGCATAAAATAAATATATCCTATTATTATATTGGAAAATATTATGTTATATGAATTATTATATTTTTCTTTTGATTCCGAAAATATTCTACAAATCACTGAAGGATTTGGGGTGAGATGTGAGACCCAAAAATTAATTATAATCATTTAAAATACGAATTTTACATTGGCATTGATTATTTTCAAACTTCACATATTGCGTTATTGTATTATTTTCCTAGCCTATATTGCATATATTATATTATTTCATAAGAACATAATACGTATTATATAATTTCTTGTTTTAATTTAAATTCACAATCTATTAATTCACAATTAGTCTTAAAATGAATTGTATGTATGGAATTCCATACCATAACAAATCCTAGGTATGGAGTAACTCCATACCTTCCATTACGGCAGCGCCGCCACTGCCTACAATGTTATCCATGCGTAATGTTGTTCAAATTCATCTAAAGAATCTATAAAAAAATTTTCAGCTTGAACTATTAAAAACTGTGGGACTAGTTCCATTTTAACGCTTCCTCACTTATCACTGAATCGAGCAGTCGTTAAAATGGAACTAGTCCCACAGTTTTTAATATTTCAAGCTGAAAATTTTTTTATAGATTCTTTAGATGATTTTGAACAACATTACGCATGGATAACATTGTAGGTGCTACGGATCAAAAGTTAAAACTAAAAAACCTCATTTTTTGTGTGTTTTACTTGTGTCTCCCCTTAAAATAACATAGGAAATATCAAATTTATATATTACGTACACTGAGAGAAAATTCATGCCAATAGAGCATGTAGTCTACGTATCCAAAGTTAGTAAGTAATATCCTATGCTTTAATAACAGCGCCATCTACTCTTACGAGGTTTGTGCTATCCAAAAACTGTTTGTTTACATGCTTTAGTAGCTCCCCACTCTAATATCCTTCGATAGCTAGCGCTGTATCCTCTCATGGGACGTGAAAGAAGTGAACGTGGCTTGTCCACTATTCTTTCTTTACTGCTAACTATGGCATTCTTCTATTGCTCAAGTCGCCTCCTCTTTTGGGTGGCGACGCGAGCAAATACGGCTGGTCTATATCCAAAATCATGTTGCAAATTTCGTTAACGTATTTTCGTAGCGTGAATCTTTTATTTCTTTTCTTTTCTTTTTTTATGAAGGGAGATACGTTATAAATATAACCTGTTAAATTTTTTAACTTTAAATAATTAATTTTTAACTTAAAATTTAATTATTTTAAACCGCTGGGGGGGCAGATGAGCATGTACGATTTTACGACAGAGGTATTTCGAAGTAACGTTGGTCTAGTGGGTAACGTTCACGCTTAGCCTTTTGAGTACGCGAGTTCAACTCTCGGCTAGGGTCTTTTTTTTTAATTTTTTTTTTATTATTTCAATAGTTTTTATTGCTTTTTTTTATTTATATTTTTTTTATTTTCTATTTTTTTATTAATTTTAAAATCTATTTTTTCACAAGTTACTTAAAATATGCTCGTTTTTTTTATTAATATTTTTAAATAAATTATTTCATATAGAAAATAATTTAAAATATTAATAAATAAATAATAGTGATATTTACAATACTATAGTTCAATTTTGTCTTTATAAACATTTCAATATACAATATATATTATAACATAAATAATAATAACTCAGTTTTATTTATTTATTGTAATTTATTGTAAATTTTATAAACTAAATTATAAATAAATTAAACTATACTATTATAAAATAAACATCACTATTATAAAATAAACATCACTATTATTTATTTATCAATATTTGTAATTACTACCTATAAAGAATAATTTATTTTTAAAAAATTTTCATTGAAAAAAACAAGCGTACTTGTGAAAAATTAAATTTTAAAATTATTAAAAAAATACAAAATCTAAAAAAAAATAAATATAAAAAGGAATAAAAAATATTAAAACAATAAAAAAAAATTAAAAAAAAGTGACCCTAGCCGAGAGTTGAACTCGCGTACTCAAAAGGAAAAGCGTGAACGTTACGCACTAGACCAACGCTACTCCGAAATATCTTTGGCGTAAAATCGTACATGCTCATCTGCCCCCCCAGCGGTTTAAAATAATTAAATTTTAAGTTAAAAATTCATTATTTAAAGTTAAAAAGTTTAACAGGTTATATTTATAACGTATCTTCCTTCATAAAAAAAGAAAAGAAATAAAAGATTCACGCTACGAAAATACGTTAAAGAAATTTGCAACATAATTTTGGGTATAGACCAACCGTGTTTGCTCGCGTCGCCACCCAAAAGAGGAGGCGACTCAAGCAAACAAAGGATATGAGAGTGGGGAGTCATCGAAGTATACCACGCGAGTCATCAGTGAATGCCGTTCATGCTTTAGTTACTCTCCATACCATCTTTTTTAGTATAAGGTAATCTAATACTAATAGAGCTTCTCACGGCCTGTCATATTTGTATCAATGTTTTATATGCTCGCATAGATGGCAGTTCGCATGCTCTATTAGCATGAATTTTCTCTCAGTGTATTAAACATAAAATAAATTTATTTTTATTTTCATGTTTCTTTTATTAAATGTTTTAATGGTTCGTAACTTACATTATTTTGTTGAATTTATTTATATTTAAACATGACACTATATTTAAAATAAAAATACACGATCTTTGAATTCAAATGCATGCACTCCCATGCACACACTTGGAATAATGGAATAATGAAATATTTTACAAATGCATATAATAGATAAATTTATATATTAGAGTTATAGTATATTTTTTATACTCAAAAGAACTCTAAATAACATTCTTCATTCTAGTTTCCTCGTTCGTTCCCTTTACAAATTTTGCAGAGGAAACTTTTTGTTTGCAAAATTTAATACAGGAGAAAGATGGAAAATTCAATAATATTTTATTTATTATATAAATAATTAATTTATAACAATTTAATGAAGGTGCTACTATTCTATTTATAATCATTTTCTTTACTATCACTAATAATAATTAGTTGATAAATAATAGATGACGCTTTATAATTTAAACATTTCATGTTATTTTTTTTAATGTATACTGTGAATTTTATATATTATTATTTTTTCGCACTCCACGTGTAAAATTTGTTTTGGCGCACACTTTTATAAAAATGCGTGTCAAAAAACAAGCTTTTTGCACGTCGTATGAAAAAGTTTCGTTCAATAATTGTTAGAGAAAATGATTTTAATCTCGTGTGAACCTTCGCTTTGCTCGGACACCAACGCCCTCGTGAGGTTTAAATCACTTTCTGGCACATTTATAGAAAATAATTATTTCAAGTCTTATTAAGAAAATTAAAATATTTAAAAACAATACTTTATATTTAAAAAAAAATTTTTTTAATTTCCGCTGATGCGGGGCCCTTAAAACAAGGGGGCCCGAGGCACGAGCCTATAATGCCTACTGGAAAAGACGGCACTGCTTATGCAACTCAATATGTTCAGCAAAAAAAAAAATTATAGTTTTATTAATTATAGTTTTATCAAATCTAATCTTTAAACGTGGATAATTAAATCATGCTCTAAATATTTTTAATTCTGTATTTTAACATCTTTTAAATTATATAAAATAAAATTAAAAATAAATATTTATAATTTATTTAATATTATATTTTTGAAAAAGTTGCGCAATTAGTTGCGAAAAAAGTTGCGTCATTTTTTTCTCGATAAAGCAACACGAAAAGTGATATAAAAAGTGACGCGAAAAGTGACGCAAAATATTGCATCATAAATTCCGCTATCATTTTCAGGAAGGTATGAATAAAATAATAGTTTCTGTATAGCTACTTTCAATATTGTGTTGATCAACACCAATAAAAATAAAATAGCTTTTGAGGAGAATCTTTTGCTATAATGGTTAATCTAAAATGTTTAAAAATAACGAACTAAAGATAAATAAGAAAAATAACTTTTAAGGAAAATCTTTTGCTATAATGGTTAGTCTAAAATGTTTGTTCGATCGGAAAGTTTTCCCAAAAAGTGGTGTTATCATTCTTAAACAAGAAGAATATCTAGAAAGAAAACAATTTGTATGTATAGTAAGGGATAATAAATATTTATGCATCTTTATGAATGATATTGCTTGCGAAATAAAAATCTCTTCTTTTGATGCATAAGTTTTTAATGGCAGTAGACCAATTCTATCTCAAATTATACAGGCTGACGGCACCTATCTCGCCGCATCACTTAACCCCCCTGCGATAAATGACAGAATATCTCGTCCAGTTTCCCATTTAAATACATTCCTTATGGCCTATGGTGATAAATCGAAAGGCCAATTGAAGAAGAAAAAGAAATACATTCCTTTTAATTTGAAAAATTTTTTCTTGAATGAATCAATATATGTTCATTAAATACTATTGGGGATACCTTTTCGATTTCACTCTATTTTAATTTTTTCACAAAAAAAGCAAAAGTGCAATTGCACTTTTTGTAAAAAATATAAAATGCATTCTTCTCAAAAAGGTGATTTTTTTATCTTAATTTTTTTTTCATAGGTAGGTAGCCTCAAGATCTATATTTTCATGTGAAAAAATATTAGTTTATATCCAGATAAATAACGCTGCCAAGTGCTTTGGCGCAATGCTTTCTCATAGAGCACATTGAGTTAGAGTAATTTGATTTTTTTTTTTTTTAAATACGATATTAATATAAATGTCCCTATCCTCTGTATTGAAGGCTGTCTTAATACCTTCGAAAACTATACGAATTTTATTCATTCTTACTTTTGTCATTTGCATAATGTGATTTTATGATGCTCTAAAATTAAAAATGCGTTCATAAAATTAATTTTCCCAAGCTTGTCTTCTTAACACTATAACCAATAACTTGCATACAAATTTTGGAACATTTTCATCGAATAGTTTGCAAAAAATACCAAATAATTGAAAAATAAACATTGTTTAAAAATTTTCAAAACGCTTTAACGTTACAACTACGCTAAGAAAACCAGTTTTCAAAAGTTCATTTTATTTAGACAATCGTAAATCATTTCTATACATAATTTTAAGCTACTTCATCGAGTAGTTTACGTAAAATACCAAAAAATAAGTAAAATTCTATTCAAAATTTACAAAATGCTCTAAAATTAAAACTGCGCTAAGAAAATAAGTTTTTCTAAGCTTGCTTTAATTAGGCAATAACAAATAATTTGTATGAAATTTTTTTAGCAAATCTATCGAATGGCTTTTGTGTAATAGAAAAAAAATGAAATATGAAGATTTTTTCCAAAATTTTCAAAATGCTCTAAAGTTAAAACTGCGCTAAAAAATAAGTTTTCCAATGCTTGATTTATTCATATAATAGTGAATAATTTGCATAAAAATTTTTGAGCAAGTTTATCGAATGATTTTTGTGTAATAAAAAAGAAATTAAAAATAAAAATTTTTTTCAAAATTTTCAAAATGCTCTAAAATTAAATGTGCGCTAAGAAAATTGAAGAAAATTAGTTTTCAAAAGTTCATTTTATTTTGACAATCATAAATAATTCCCATACATAATTTGAAGCTTCTTCATCGAGTAGTTTACGTAAAATATAAAAAAAATTAGAAAAATTTTATTCAAAATTTTCAAAATGCTCTAAAATTAAAACTGCATTGAGAAAATAAGTTTTTGAAAGCTTGTTTTATTTAGGCCATTACAAATGATTTCCGTAAAAATTTTCGAGCAAATCTATCGAATGGTTTTTGTGTAATAGAAAAAAAATGAAAAATAGAGATTTTTTCCAAAATTTTCAAAATGCTCTAAAATTAAAACCACGCTAGGAAAATAAGTGTTCCAAAGCTTGTTTTCTTTAGACAATAGCGAATAACTTGCATACAAATTTAGGAGCAAATCTATCGAATGGTTGTCGTAAAATAAAAAATAAATGGAAAAAATTTTTTTTTTTTAAATTTTCAAAATGCTCTAAAATTAAAAGTGTGCTAAGAAAATTATTTGGTAAAAGTTTTTCTTCTTTTAACATTCGCAAATAATGTCCATAGAAATTTTCAAGCAAATTCTTTAAGTAGTTTAGGTAAAATACCAAAAAAATGAAAAATCAAAATTTTTTTAAAATTCTTAAAGTGGCTCTAAAAAAAAACTAACTAGGAGAGTATCACATCTCCGGATCACAGATTTTGCTCCAACTTTGAGATAGGTTTTCAGATGTCAAAATATGGAAAAAGCCAGAGTTATAGACCCCAACGCTCAATATTTCTCCAGTTGCAGGCAATTAAAGAAAATCACTAAAAAAGTTACTAGATTTTTAAACGCTTATAATTCTTTAGCATTAATAGCTAGACGCTTGTAACTGTTTTTAAATGAAAGCTACGTTCAAACCCTTTCGAAAAAGCACCTATAGCATATCAAAATATTATTTTTTCCCAAAGTTACAGCGTTACGAAAATTATACTACATTTTAACATTCATCATTAATTAATATTTTTAAAAGGAAATTCAGCTCAAATTCTTATAACGCTGTAACTTTGAGAAAAAATAATATTTCGATATGCTATAGGTGCTTTTTCGAAAGGATTCGAACGCAGCTTTCATTTAAAAACAGTTACAAGCGTCTAGCTATTAATGCTAAAGAATTATAAGCGTTTAAAAATCTAGTAACTTTTTTAGTGATTTTCTTTAATTGCCTGCAACTAGAGAAATATTGAGCGTTGGGGTCTATAACTCTGGCTTTTTCCATATTTTGACATCTGAAAACCTATCTCAAAGTTAGAGCAAAATCCGTGATCCGGAGATGTGATACTCTCCTAGTAAGTTGAGAAGATCAATTTTCAATAGCTTCCCCCCAGTTAGACAAAAAACTGAATTGCATGCAAAATTTGAAGCAAATCCATCGAGTAGTTTTCGAGATATTATTGGCGTACTGAAATCATACACACACACATACACACACATACACATACACACATACATACAGACATTTTCTGGAAACCACTTTTTTCGACTCCCTGAGTCTAAATATGTACAAATTAATGAAAAAATAGAAAAAAAATTTTTTTATCGATACAATGCTTTCTCTATGAGAAAGCAAAATGTAAATACGTGACAGTTACGACAAATATTGAAGGAGTAAGCACATTCCACGCATACATATATGTACGTACATAGGATCCATGCACCCGATTGATTGGTGTGTAATATATATATGAGAAAAGGTATTGTTATGGGCACCCTTTCGTTTTTGGCTCATAAATTTTCACCAAGTGTATATTTTTTGGACGTATAAGTATCTATGGAAAGCTAGAGATTTTAGCTAACTACCAACGGAGGGGCAAAATCGATTCCGTTAAATAGAATAATTTTTTTTGTTATTTTATGAAGTGGTTGTTTTAAGGCAAAATCTTTTTTGGTTTGGTTGTGTACACCCTTGCGAAATTGTTGGTATCAACATATTTGTGGCAATCCATATTGCATTACAAAGTAGGAATAGATTCCTACTAAATAAATGTGCGTAACACTCTTCTTCATCGATTCACTTCAATTTGTAATACTATTGAAAAAGTTTAAATAAATTTTTGTGATTTATTTTTCAAGCACGGAAAAATTAATTTGCTTATAGCTCAAAGTAGATGCGTTTGTTTACTTCGACATTTGGCATAAAAAACTAGCTTCTATAATATATAAATGACATTTATCACAAAAACCCCATCTGCTTTGTGTCGATAGAAACGCAGGGGTGTCCAGAACCAAAACATGCCCACAACCGAACCCTTTCCGATATACATGTTCGTTAGGCAAATTATAAACAAACATCTCGTCAGGTGGGAGGAAGAAGATTACGATTCGAAATTGACCACAAAAAGGTTCTGATTCAGGTTTAGCCACAAAAAGGTGACGATTCGGGTTTGGCCACAAAAAGTACCGATTTGGGTTAAGCCGCAAAAAGATTACGATTCGGCTGCTTATTTTTTCCTTCGATGTTTTGGATGATAACCGTTGTTGAAAACATAAGAATTTATCTCCGATATCCAAGCACTCATAAATATTAGAATTATTTTTTCATATTTTCCATAAAAAAGCAATCAATTGTAAAATTCCTTCTATAATAATGTTATCTTCGCTTTTTTGATGAATTTAAAAAAATACTGTAATAATTGTTTTAAATTATTTACTGAATTAATTTAAAAATAATTTTTAAAGAAAGAAAAATTACTTTTAAAATATTTCATGAAAATATTATAAAAATGATTTAAACATACTTATTAAAAAGTGACATAAAATTATTATTAACTTCCATTGTATTCAGAAAAATAATTGTATATAACAATATCGAATTATAACTATTTTTTATTTTTTGACGAACAATTTAATTCATTCATTAAGACTCAGCAAATACTATAAAAATACTAATAAAGCACTCGATGTTACCTCCAAGCTGATTACAAAACATTAGATGCGCGAGATATAGGAGACAAACTCTTATGTTTTCAACAGCAGTTCTCATCCAAAATATCAAAGGAAAAAATAAGCAGTCGAATCGTAACCTTTTTGTGGCTAAACCCGAATCGGTACTTTTTTGTGGCCGAACCCGAATCGTCACCTTTTTGTGGCTAAACTCGAATCGGAACCTTTTTGTGGCTTTATCCGTATCGTTACTTTTTTGTGGCCGATTTCGAATCGTAACCTTCTTCCTCCCACCTGACGATCTTATAATCTATAATTTTTGAAGTGTGCTTCAAATTTCAAATTTATTTTGTCTCACATAAAGTCAAAATAAATGCGAGTATGAAATCCAAAAATTGTTAAATCTTCTTGTGTAGGTTTTTTTTAAAAATTTTCACAAATTACAGAAAAATCCACTCCAACTGTTTTATTTACTAATTTCAGTGTGTTTAGTATATGTTGCCGTGAAGATTAACGTTAAATAAATATTGCTTCAAATTTAATTTTAAGGGGAGGTTCTCATCAAAATCGACCAAAAAATCGATTTTTTTTTTGCTTTTTTTGATACCTTATGATGTATAGAATAAGCCGCTAAAAGGATATGACCGATATAATTTTTTGGGGAATAGCCATTGGACTGGAAATAAATAATTTCATCGAAGAATCAGATAGCAAACGCATAACTTCTGTTGAAGCAAATATGACAGTTGGTACAAGAGCAGCTGCATTAGCAAAAAATCAGAGCAATTAAGTAAAATCCAACTGTTTAAGGTCGAGAAAGGTTTATTGTATAGTCCTGGAATTGCTGATTAGCTGCAAGGTAAATTAATAAATTTCTAAAGACCAAAATCGTTGACCGAATCTTTGAACGCGTTTTTTTAAAAATGAATTTTTTTAAACTAATGAGAACCCAAGCACAAAAACTAATTTAGGAATCAACTAGATTCTTTTATTTTGAAGGAAATTCAATTCCTTGGAGCTTATACCTATAAAACCATTAATTTTATTATCGATTATGATATATTGATAATATAATATATCGATTTTAAGAGCAAAAGAAAACGTGAAAAATCAGTACAAAAATTTCACGAGTCCACCATTTTGTTAATTTTCGACTTTTTTTTTATTTTATTGGTATACGCTTTCAGGAATATGATATATTTCCTAAAACTTTTTTGTTTTTTAATTTTAGATGAAATTTGGCTCTGGAATTCTCACCATGCACAAACTTTTTTTCGAGGCGGTCCAATAAAAAAGTATTTAATTAATTCTATAACAATTGTTTTTAATACAAAAAATTTTTTGTACACTTAAGGAATACATATATATGTGTGAAAAAGTTCTAGTATTTTATTTACTTCCTTCTATGAAAAAAAAAATGAAAAAAAGGGTCATTTTCGGGTTGCTTGATGAGAACCTCCTCTTAAACACACATCGTACAAGTTTGAAATACCTTGAGAATTTATTCATAGATCATTAATACTTTGTCTGGTATATTTGATATAATTAACTATAACTACATAAAGTACAGATCTCTATTTTTATTATAAGTAGAGAAAGAGGTGTATTTCTCTTTGATATGAATAAGTTATTCATTATTAAAGTTATTTTATATGAAGTGAAAATAGAAGTATCTTTTACTATGTTATATAACAAAATTTTCATTTTGTTTTATTCTAATTCCAAGTTCACCATTAAGAGGAGGTCACGTATCTCTGTCCTTTTCTAATAAAAAAATTGAGTTTTTCACACGAACTAACAACTTTAGCAAAAAATGAAGAGAAAGCCGCATCTCGTAATAAAAAAAGCAATATTTTCTTTGATAAGAAAGAATTAATTTTATTGCTTCGTTTTCAAGAAAACCTTGAAAAACTTAAATCATAGAGGTTAGGGTGGACAATTTGGTTTTTCAAGGTTTTCTTGAAAACGAAGCAATAAAATTAATTCTTTCTTATCAAAGAAAATATTGCTTTTTTTATTACGAGATGCGGCTTTCTCTTCATTTTTTGCTAAAGTTGTTAGTTCGTGTAAAAAACTCAATTTTTTTATTAGAAAAGGACAGAGATACGTGACCTCCTCTTAAGGGGGCCAGATACTGTTAGAAGCTGTAAAAAAACATGTATAATTTGATATAAATTGCTGATGATTCAAAATAACTAATTTTATATAAAAATACATTCAATTCCAAACATTTTTTGGTTTAAAACATTTTCTATATCTTGAGAATTGAAGTGATGGTGCTCGTTGAAAGTCTGGAACAAAAAACCCTTTACCGCAAGATTTCTTCATAAGTTTTCATTGGATTTACTTAAAATTTTATGGAGATATTCAAAATTATAGTAGAATCAATATAAGTGGAGCAGATTTTGAATTAATTTATTTTTATTCATTTATTAACTTATTATTTAAAAATTTTTTTTAAATTGTTTTTTTTTCAAAAATTTTTTAATTATTTAAATTTTTCATAAATGTTTTGCACTTATATTGATTCTACTATGATTTTGAATATCTCCATAAAATTTCAAGTGAATCCAATAAAAATTCATGAAGAAACCTTGCGGTAAAGAGTTTTTTGTTCCAGACTTTCAATGAGCACCACCACTTCAATTCTCAAGATATAGAAAATGTTTTCAACCAAAAATTGTTTGAAATTTAATGTATTTTTATATGAAATTAGTTATTTTTAAACATCAGCAATTTATATCAAATCATACATGTTTTTTTTTCAGCTTCTAATAGTATCTGGCCCCCATAAGTGTATTGTTTATTTAATTCTAAAAAAAACATAAATTTTTACTCTCAACGTAATTGAACCTTATCAAATTTATTACTCTGTATGAATAGAAACTCAAAGTCAGTCAATAATTTTCTATTCAATTTAATTTCAAGTAAAAAGTTATTTGAAGTAAACAACAAGTAGCTTAGAAATAAAAAAGTAGTAATTTTATATTGACTTATTCATACCTTTACTCTTTGTACCGAATAGTCTCATTAATTAACTTTAATCTCGGTCAAGTAAATCAATTCAATTTCATTATCAATTAGTTGGGGGTTAGACAAATTCTCAAATAGAATCTTGAATTATTTACATATTATAAGCGAATATTATTGTAAATATATTTAGGAAAATCTAAAGTTATGTAACAATGTAAGAATAAAGTTAAAATTAAGATTTTTTGTAAAAAATAGTAGTGATAAAGACTATGGCAAATAACACATTTTTAAATTATTTAAAGACGGTACTTGAAGTAATTGTGATAAGAAAATACTGTGTATTAATATTTTATTAGAACATTGCATTTACTTTTGGTATTTCAGTAACACCAAAAGTACAATTCCCACGTAAAATATTGTATTGAAAAAGATCAGGGTCTAAGTTTTTACAGCGAATAGGCTATGGAAGCGGTCCATTATGATTTTCCTGCAACATGGGCTAATACAAAGTATTATAAAATGATTCTCATTATGCAGATGTATATACAGATAACATATACATAGTTTTTACTAAAGTTACGTGCAGTAAATATTTACAGGCTGCTCTTAATAATTTATTTACATAATAAGAATCATTTTACGATACTTTATATGAGCCCATGTTGCAGAAAAATCAAAATGGATCGCTTCCATAGCCTGTTCGCTATAAAAACCTAGGCCTTGAGTTTCTCTAATACTATCTTTTATATGGAAAATTTAGACATTGTTAAAGGGTTTTTTTCAGATTCCAACCGTCTAAGTTATGGTTTAGGATATCAACGTTTTGTGAACATTACAACGGTCGGTATCCTAAACTACAAGTTACACGGTCGAAATCCGAAAAAACTCTTCGTAAAAGCTTTAAATCCAAACATGGAAAATCTACTTTTGGTTCTACTGAAATACTAAAAGTACATGCAGTATTCTTATAGAATATTAATACACACAATTTTCTAATTACAATGACATCAAATGACATCTTTAAATAATTTAAAAACGTATCATTTCTCATAGTCTTTATCACTATAATGTTTTACAAAAAAAATGTTAATTTTAACGTTAGAATGACATTGTCACATAACTTTTCCTTGAATATATTTACAATAATATTTGCTTAAAATATGTCAATAATTTATAATTATATTTGAAAGCAGCATTCAAGAAATTAAGCTTATAAATTATCAATAACAAAATTTTTTTATATAAAACATATATAAAATATAAAATTTGAATGAATAAAAAAGTGCTCATTTTTCGATTTTGGTTTTTGTTGAAATTGGATCCTAAATGTGCCTAGAATCATATCCAAAAACGCTGCCAAGTGCTTTGGCTCAATGCTTTCTCATAGAGCGCATTGAGTTGGAGTAATTTGATTTTATTTTTTTAAATACGATTTTGATATAAATGTCCCTATCCTCTGTATTGAAGGCTGTCTTAATACCTACGAAAACTATATGAATTTTACTCTTTCTTACTTCTGCCATTTGCATAATGTGATTTTATGATGCTCTAAAATTAAAAATGCGTTTATAAAATTAATTTTCCCAAGCTTGTCTTCTTAACACTATAACCAATAACTTGCATACAAATTTTAGAACATTTTCATCGAATAATGTACAAAAAATACTAAATAATTGAAAAATAAACATTGTTTAAAAATTTTCAAAACGCTTTAACGTTACAGCTACGCTAAGAAAACCAGTTTTCAAAAGTTCATTTTATTTAGGCAATCGTAAATAATTTCTATACATAATTTTAAGCTACTTCATCGAGTAGTTTACGTAAAATATCAAAAAATAAGTGAAATTTTATTCAAAATTTACAAAATGCTCTAAAATTAAAACTGCGCTAAGAAAATAAGTTTTTCCAAGCTTGCTTTAATTAGGCAATAACAAATAATTTGTATGAAAATTTTTGAGCAAATCTATCGAATGGCTTTTGTGTAATAGAAAAAAAATGAAAAATAGAGACTTTTTCCAAAATTTTCAAAATGCTCTAAAATTAAAACTGCGCTAAGAAAATAAGTTTTCCAAAGCTTGATTTATTCAGATAATAGTGAATAATTTGCATGAAAATTTTTGAGCAATTTTATCGAGTGATTTTTGTGCAATAGAAAAGAAATTAAAAATAAAAAATTTTTTCAAAATTTTCAAAATTCTCTAAAATTAAATGTGCGCTAAGAAAATTGAAGAAAATTAGTTTTCAAAAGTTCATTTTATTTTGACAATCATAAATAATTCCCATACATAATTTCAAGCTCCTTCATCGAGTAGTTTACGTAAAATATAAAAAAAATTAGAAAAATTTTATTCAAAATTTTCAAAATGCTCTAAAATTAAAACTGCACTGAGAAAATAAGTTTTTGAAAGCTTGTTTTATTTAGGCCATTACAAATGATTTCCGTAAAAATTTTTGAGCAAATCTATCGAATGGTTTTTGTGTAATAGAAAAAAAATGAAAAATAGAGATTTTTTCCAAAATTTTCAAAATGCTCTAAAATTAAAACCACGCTAAGAAAATAAGTGTTTCAAAGCTTTTCTTTAGACAATAGCGAATAACTTGCATACAAATTTAGGAGCAAATCTATCGAATGGTTGTCGTAAAATAAAAAAAATAAATGAAAAAAAAAATTTTTTTTTTGAATTTTCAAAATGCTCTAAAATTAAAAGTGTTTTAAGAAAATCAGTTGGTAAAAGTTTTTCTTCTTTAAACATTCGCAAATAATGTCCATAGAAATTTTCAAGCAAATTCTTTGAGTAGTTTAGGTAAAATACCAAAAAAATGAAAAATCAAAATTTTTTTAAAATTCTTAAAATGGCTCTAAAAAAAACTAACTAGGAGAGTATCACATCTCCGGGTCACGGATTTTGCTTTAACTTTGAGATAGGTTTTTAGGTGTCAAAATATGGAAAAAGCCAGAGTTATAGACCCCAACGCTCAATATTTCTCTAGTTGCAGGCAATTAAAGAAAATCACTAAAAAAGTTACTAGATTTTCAAACGCTTATAATTCTTTAGCATTGATAGCTAGACGCTTGTAACTGTTTTTAAGTGAAAGCTACGTTCAAATCCTTTCGAAAAAGCACCTATAGCATATCAAAATATTATTTTTTCTCAAAGTTACAGCGTTATAAGAATTTGAGCTGAATTCCCTTTTAAAAATATTAATTAATGATAAATGTTAAAATGTAGTACAATTTTCATAACGCTGTAACTTTGGGAAAAAATAATATTTTGATATGCTATAGGTGCTTTTTCGAAAGGATTTGAACGTAGCTTTCATTTAAAAACAGTTACAAGCGTCTAGCTATTAATGCTAAAGAATTATAAGCGTTTCAAAATCTAGTAACTTTTTTAGTGATTTTCTTTAATTGCCTGCAACTAGAGAAATATTGAGCGTTGGGGTCTATAACTCTGGCTTTTTCCATATTTTGACATCTGAAAACCTATCTCAAAGTTAGAGCAAAATCCGTGATCCGGAGATGTGATACGCTCCTAGTAAGTTGAGAAGATCAATTTTCAATAGCTTCCCCCCTAGTTAGACCAACTAAATTGCATGCAAAATTTGAAGCAAATCCATCGAGTAGTTCTCGAGATATTATTGGCGTACTGAAATTATACACACACACATACACACACATACACACACACACACATACATACAGACATTTTCTGGAAACCACTTTTTCCGACTCCCTGAGTCTAAATATGTACAAATTAATGAAAAAATAGAAAAAAAATTTTTCTATCGATACAATGCTTTTTCTATGAGAAAGCAAAAGAAAATCTGAGGTGCAAAAACTTCACGGTCAAAATTACTTGAGGACCACTGTGGCCTTTGTTCTTCTATCTATCACTTCTGCTGACATTTTATTTGCGTCAGTTGTCGAATATAGTCGGTGTATGTTTGGTTAATCAATCCAGGAATATTGTAATTATTAAATGTGTTATGCTTATAATATTTCATTATTTTTAAATATAATGGAAACAAAATAAAATTAAACTTAAATAAAATTGTAAATCCCCATAATATAAAATATGTTAAGTGACACAATTATTAAATAAATTTTTAATTATAAATTATAACTTTGTAAAATCTAATGTATTAAAGATGTTACCTTCGCTTAAAAAAATATCGAGTAACACCTTTGATATCATCAACGTGACCATTGTGCTGACCATGCAACACGTGCAGCTACCTGCAGTGCTTGTTGCTAGTGGCCATACAATGATGCACCAATGACATAGCTTGACTTTCTCCTACTTTTAATTAAGTAGTGGGATGAGCATAGCTACTGTCGTGACTTTCGGCGCGCAACTAAGGCTCTCTCGCTAGGGACAGGCGGAAGCGTACCGGCTTGATCGACTTCAGCATCTTATAGACGATGGTTTTTAGGCTTGCCATGGACTGGCGGACGCGAGGCAGGCGCGTGTGGCAATCACATTGATTAAATTTAATAATTTTCTTTAAGTTTTTACTTTTCTTTAAATTCAGTTTACAAAGTTATTTTATACAGTGCAATAAATCATCCATCAAATGATCAGGAGAGCCATGCAATAAGGACACCAAGGATCTTTGTACAGATAAGTCTTTTATTGTTTTGATTGAACATTGTATTTCTCTAAATTATGAGTAAAAATTTAAAATTAATTCTTGTTTTTCTTAAAACATTCATTACATTTGTCAAATGTCTTCTTATACTTTTTAATTAAAAATTTATCATAAAAGAATGCTTATTTTTGTTTACTTGTGTTTTATTAAAAGTAGCTAAATAATTAAATATAGTAGTTTTCTTATTTTAATTCAATGAATGATATCTCACCCTAATACTTTACAATTTTGAACTTATCATATTCTTTAGTTTGTAAAAATATTGAGAAGAGCTTTTCCGGGACTTTTATTAATCCGGAAAAGCTCCTAACAAAATATAATTAAAATGTTTTTCAAGTTTGTTATAAAATTATTATTTAATGAAAATTAATATTTGAACTTAATATTAATAGGAAAAATGGATGTATTTCAATGCCCGTTTTGCAAAAATTCTTATTCTAAATCTGAATTTTTATAAATACATATAAATAGAGTTCATATTGAAACTATAAGTTGTAAAACATGTGGCTTATTTATTAAAATTAAAAATAGAAGAAGACATGAAAGAACTCACGAACGAAAAAAGGAATTATGTATTTATTGTAAAAAAAATTTTAGTACAAAATCTAATTTAATGACACATATATTAGCTAAGCATAGGAAACAAAAATTTACATGCTTTATTTGTAATAAAGAATTTTCAAGAAATGATCATTTAAAAAGGCATATAAAAAATCACGTAAATAATATTTTACTTGAAAATTCATAATTATAAAATTATTTTTTATAACATTAAAATATTTATTTGCAGTAAAAAAAATTTGGTTTATAAATTAAAAATTATGATCAGTTTATATAATATAAAAAAATTAAGAAAGGTATTATATTTTTTATAATATAAATTTATATTACGAAATTTTTTAAATTATATATTTAAAAATTTAAATTTAATACTTTCATTTTTTAAATGTTATACACTATTAACTACAAATATAAATAATTAAAAAATAATTTATTTTTATACAAAATATATGTATGAATTATGTATATATAATTAATATTACATATAAAAATTCAAAGAAGTATTTTCCAGAAATATTATTTTTTATTTATAAAAGTAAGTAAAAAATTATATAAAATTTTATAAACAATTATATTAAATAATTTTTTTTAAATATTAACTACAATGAGATCTTAAAATGAATAAATTTATTAAAACTAATAATTAAATACAAAAGATGTTATTTTATTTTTCATTTAGTGAATAATATTATAGATTACAAAAAATTTTTGAAAAAAATAGAAAATAAAAATAAAAATGATTATTAGACAAAATTAATTTATTGTCCATTAAAAATCTAATCAATAAAATAACAAATATTATTACATCATTTTTTTACAGAATAAAAAATGGAATGGGATCCTAGGATAAATAAATTTATTAAATTTAATAGTAAAGATGAAAGAACAAATATAGAAAAAATTAATCAAGAAATTGATGATTTTTTGAAATTCAAAAAAAAATACATACAATATTTACAAAAATTAGAACAAAACGATAAGAAAAATTCTAAGTATATCAACAAAAAGAAAGGATAATACATAAAAATTTTTCAAATTTCTGATTTCAAAATTTTTAGTCATTATAAAAACAGGTACAATTTTTATAATATTCTAAATTATAAATTTGAAAATTTAAAAAATGTTAAGATAATGTATAATAGTAAATATAAGTAATATTTTTTTATATATTCAAATATATTAAATTTAATGTATATATATTATTTCTAATATTTTATATTTCAGCGAACATATTTAAAAGATGATTTTTTTTATTTTTAATATATAAATAAAAAAATTATTTTTTTTATTTATTTATTAAAAAAAATTACATTTTTTAAAAATGTGAGTGGAAATAGGCCTCCTGGGGAAACCACTAAAAAAAAACGCGCCTACATATATACCTCGGTATTTAAAAATACTAGGTGGTGTGGAAAATATAGAAATTTATAATACAAACTTTATATATTTAATAATTTAGGTTAAAAAAAAAAATTATCAATGCTATAGACATTCATAAGATATTAGTATTTATGAAAATTGGTTTTATATAAACAAAAAAAAAATTTATTATTCAACATTATATAAATAAGGAAAACAAAAATAGGTTTGTAATAAATATTTAAATATATTTTTGAGTATAACTTAATATATTTTGATAATTATATTTTTTACAGTTAATGAAAATAAAAAAAAAGATGATAGAGCAAGCAATATGCAAATAGAGATATTTCTTTATAGCTATTTTCTTTCTACTTCAACATTAATTTTATAAAAAAAAAATATTTTATGTCACAAAAGTTAAATTAAATAACGTAAATATAGCATACATAACATATAAAAATTCCAAAAAGTATTTTTCAAAAATATTTCTTATTTATAAAAGTAAGAAAAAAATTATAAACAATTTTATAATTTATGTAATTTTTTTTTTATATATACAAATATATTTAATTTAATGTACATATTATTCTAATATTTTATATTTCAGGAATTCGAAAAAAAATATATACAATATTTACAAAAATTAGAACAAAAAGATAAAAATTTTAAGTATATTGACAAAAAAAAGGATAATACATAAAAATTTATCAATGCTATGGACATTAATAAGAAATTAATATTTATGAAAATTGGTTTTATAAACAATAAAAACTTCTATTATATAATATCATATAAATAAGGGAAACTAAAATAGGTTTGTAATAAATATTTAAATATATTTTTGAGAATAACTTAATATATTTTATAAAAAATATCTTATAAAAAAGATAATGTAACTTAAATAACAAAACGGGGGTTGGCGAGCGGAGCGAGCAGGGGGGTACCCCCTAGTATATATATATTTATATGTACATAACTGAACCGAGAAAAGAGAAAGAAACCCAAGAACTGACTATCAAGGCGATTTACACTTGATTTTCTTCGATTATTATGTTTTATAGCAATTATTTGCTCGTTACCATGCTTCGCCCGCGCACGCAATACAATAGATTACATTCGACGTGCATGCAGTACTTTGATCGCACTTGCTTTTCGGAGCTGTGTACAACCTTTTTTATGATACTTGTACGTGACTTAACTGCGCGTTACAGCGTATCTTACAATTTATGTACTTTTAATTTTCCGTACACTGTACGCGACTTAATGTGCGCTTAACAGTAAACAGAATTCTTCGATTATTTGCAGCTTATGCAGACAAGAAGATTAATACTTTTTTCTGTGTTGCTAAATAGTTCTTTTACACGAAAATAAGCCTCAACTTATTGCCTTTACTACTCCTGAATAGAGCGGCGTGCTGCTTCGCTTCCTCTCGTTAACCTGTCGGTTGGTAGTAATGGCTCTCGATGAGAGAAGATTCCTCACGACGTGGCTTGAAGTTTTTACAGAGAACGTGTCCTTGAAGAACTCGGTGTCACCGAATGTGGGGTCTGGGACTCCAACCAGAACCTAGCACAGTATAGATGAGATGGAAGTATAAGGTGTTGAGGTTATAAATGAGTACACGAAAGATATGGTTTAAGCGTATATTAGCTGAGACCAGGAATACAGTTGGTAATAGAGTGAGAGAGTAAACACTCGGGCGCGAACACGTTAACTCGTCTCTAGGGGGTAGGGTCGTCTGTATAGTACATGATAGGTCACTTATACGATTTCACACATACACACCCCAACACCATCTATTTTTGACCGACATCCATTCTAGCTCGAGGCTATGGAAAGTGACCCTATTCTGTCTCTCGATATAGCCAAAAAAAATCTAACACAAGCATTAAAAGCACGATAAAGTTTGAGATTTAACGGCTGAAGTAAATCATCGTAAACTACACAGCAATAATCGAGAATCGGAAAGATCAAGGCCTCAACCAGCTCCTTTCAAACTTCCTGGATAACGCATATCTGTAAAACTTAAGAGACTGGAGGATACCAAAAATACGATTAACAACCGAACTAAGCTGCTTGTTCTAATTAAGAGTGCTGTTGATCCAGACTCCCAAGTTTTTTACAACATAAGTGTGCGGAACAGAAACATCATTAACATGAATAGAGGGACATGACAAGAGGTCAATCCTTGTTATATTTTGTTCACTGCCCAAGAAAATAGCCTGCATTTTGATAGAATTCAAGGAGAGCTCATTTTCTTTTGCCCACTTTACCACCGCAGCAACCTCGTGATTCACAAAATCGATCTCCCTTTCCAAGTTCGCAGGTAAAAAAGAATGATAGAGCTGAAGATCATCAACAAACAAAATATGATTTGCCTTGGTTAAGATTGAAAGAAGATCATTTATCTAAATCGAGAATAGTAAGGGACCTAATACGCTACCTTGAGGTACAACAGTTGTGCACGTGACCCATTCACCCACTCGGTTATCCAAATCAGGTGCAGAGTAGAATTTATTCCTCAAGTAGGACACAAACCATTGTATGACAAAGTCCGAATAATTGAAGGAACGGAGCTTGTGAAGAAGACGCAAGTGAGGAACAGTGTCAAACGCCTTAAAAAAATCAAACAGCAACAGAATGGTTATCATTCTTTTATCAGTTGCAAAACGAATATCTTCTAAGCCCTGTCTGTGTACTATTTGACTTTTGATATCCTATCTGTAAACAATCAAGCAAGGCATTGAACTCGGAAAAAAATAAAGATGTGTATGCGCCGTCCTTTTTAGAACCTTTGAAGCCTCACAGAGCTTGGCAATAGGTCGTGTTTGAGAAGGTGAATCGAGTTTGCTTGGGTTTGTGAATGTTAGAAGAAAGGCCCTCTTCCACTCATTGGGTAAAATTCCAGAGGACAAAGTCAAATTCGCTATGAAAGTAAGGTGGGATGCAATAGAATCACGTGTAATCTTCAACATATCTGTTGGAAGATCATCAGGCCTCACTGCTTTTAAAGAAGTGAGACGTACAAAAGACTCAACAAGAGAACAGTCAACCTCAGCAAACTCAAAAATCGGAAGATCACCGCGCAGTTGTACAGCAAGCACTTCATTTATCTCACTATCAGATAAGGCGATGGATGACGAAGAAACAGAGGTATAGTGAGTAAGAAGAGTCCTTGAAGAGAAATATTGTAGTGATGATGGTAGAACCTTACTAGCGAGGTATCATGAAGTTCAGTCAAAAAAGTTTCAGTAACTGTAAAAATATCTGTTTTATTAAGAATAATATGATTTTCAACGGCTGAAAAATGTGTCTTGATACGGTTAACATTTGCATGTAAAATGACGAGATTTTTAAAAAATTCAGAATTATATTGTGGTAAAAAATTATTAGTAAGATTTGAGTTTAAAGAAGAATTAATAATCGAAATAGAACGCTCGCCATTAATATTATTATTAAAAGAAACATTTGAGAAAGAGCGAGTGTTCATCGCATGAAAGCCATAAAGACCTCACTGCTTATTTTTATAAGGCTTGAGTAAGGACACTTGCGCCTCATCCGTAATCGGGATCAGATCAGCATTCTTGGAGGGACACATACAGACCGTTAAATTACAGACCGTTTTATTATTAGATTCCGAACAAATGGTCGAAGATAGTTTAGATTTTGTAGGTAGCGTTAGGTTCGGTAAGCAGCGTATTGACCAGTTCAGGCCAAATCGGCTCAGCAAAAACTTTGCTGTTACCACCCATGCCAAATAGTTTAAAAACTGAGAGATCACGTAATTTAGGTAACACTTCTATAATGCTATCACTTATAGCATCTGAAGAAAATGTGCCCACGAATGAGCGAAAAATATTTTGCTGAGAGCACTGAGGCTAATCTACATCCGTTGAAATAGATGGCAACCACTCACGAGTATCGATCAAAAATACAGCCCAAAATCAAGACATATAGCTTCCAATATGATTTTAACAATTTTCTTACTGCTAAGAAAGACAATGGATGGAATAGCCGTAAACAGAATATCATAAGAGTCACGCAATAGAGAAACATATGGTGAAGAACATGAGGCAATTTGTTGATCTAAATGATCAGAAAAAGCATCATAACGCTTTTCAAGTTCAGAGAATGACATTTTCATTTCACCAAGCTCTGTTCTAAGAGCACCAACCTCAGACACAATTTTATTATTTGACTCTATTAATCTCTAGTGGTCAATTGCAACAACTGGTTTGACACTGCCATTTGCTGCTCATACTTCGTTATATTCACGGACTTATTTTGTGAGTTATAAGGTTTAACACGTGAAAAAGGAGAAATACCAGAGGCTAATTGAGAAGGATTGGAGGTAGCAACTTGTTGCATGTCAACGCCCAAAGCAAAAGTACTGTCCATAGAAGAAGTGGAGGAGCTTGATTCGGAACAACAACGTCTCCTTGGCGACGGTTCCAGTGAGTGGTATGGAGAAGCCTCGCCCCTTTTTTGCGAGCGCTGATTGGGCGAAATAGTCTCTTATGACCGTGAAGAGACTGCGACTATGTCGTCAGTGGCCAGTACACATGCACAATCGTCTGCTGACTTCCTCTCACGAAGTCTTTCTTTTACACAGCAGACTATAATACTCTCACTAAGTGTGATAAATTGACGTACAGTTTCTGCAAAAAAGAGTTGTATTCGTACGTAATATTGCTTATTTACAGAAGGAACAAAATATCATAATCATTGAGTGCAATGTAAGATATTACACACTGAAAAACTCACCTCAATAGCTTACACTTGCTGCAATGCTGCAAAATTGATAGATTTTGACGAAGCAGTTGATCACTAGAACAGTAGCCACAGTTGGTAAGACAGAGATTGCTTGACAGATGGTGAGAAGTCGCCAGTTGGAGCTAGTTCATTTTAAATACGGCCACCAGAAGAAAAAACAGGAGTAAACTAACCTCCAATATATTGTGTGAACTTAACCTTAAAACAGCAGCACACAAAAAGAGATCTAATGATTTGTAATTGCAGAGCTGATAACCCTGGTAGAAAGTTGAGCATATTTTCAGTATATCATCCCGTATTTTATGGGCAGTCGCGATCATATGCTTTTAGATATCGCGATAAACCTCCATTACTCTTAACGAATTATCGCGATGGTATCGGGTGAATATGGTCAATGTTGAATTATACTATATTCATAAACAGCATATTACAAAGTGTGAGTGAGCACGCATATGGGAACACAGTTAGTGAGAAAGAGAAAGGCTGTTCACTCCTTGTTTCCTTTTCAGTTCCTGAACGGACAGTCTTACACTGTAAAAAAAATAGCAGAAAATCACGTTGTTGGTCGACGATTTCAATGCGACCATGCACCGTCGAGGTTATTTAACTTCGTTCAACGGCGACATTTTAACGTGCTTTGCGTGATTTCACGTAAACTGAACACAAGATTTTTAGATTAAATCAGTTAGATTTGCGCTTCAACAATGTTAAATAACATCGACGGTGCATGGTCGCATTGAAATCGTCGACCAACGACGTGATTTCTTGCCATTTTCTTTTACAGTGTATTCTCTCACACTAAGTTTACATATGCACTCGCTCACTCGCACTTCGCACTCACTGATTTTACATGGATATTTTATTCATAATCATACTGTATATGTTCGCAAATAAATTTAAGTTATATAATAAAGAACAGAAAATGTTGACACTATACAATAACAGTATATGCATCTTTAATAATTTTAAAGTTAAGTCAAGTCAATCTAACCTGCACATAGAGTGATGAAGATGGATGCTTATAGAAGTCGAAGCGTCGAGTGATGCGTGCGCAGCTAACATTCAGTATTCACAACTATAGGATATATTTTACGATTGTACAAACAGGCGCCATCGCGGGCAGCATGTATATATACAGATTCGCTTTCTATAAACGATTTTAATTGCAAAATTATTTACAACTCATATGAATTGTAATAATGAATATTATAATATTTATAATTTATTTCGAATCAGAAGAAAAAAATTTTAATTATTTTAGTGATTATATTTTATATTAACTCTGTAATCTTTAATATATTATCGTGTATTTATCGGTCACTTATCGCGACTGCGTAGCGACGAGATATAGCCAACAGTTAGTTATCTGAGCATATCTTATCCTTAATTTTCTACCAGGGAAAGAATGATGATTTATATATCAGTAGAAGTTCTACAAAATGTGCATGCAGAATTCCTAAAACAAAACACTCGTGGGCGTTTGGATAAATAGCCATTCTTATAGTTTATTCTATTAAAATAACTTGATAGAATAAAACTATTAAATTTGTAGATGAATATTTGTACTACTGAACTCATATTTGCAATAAATAAAAAGAATTTTGAGAAATTTTTTATTAAAGTTTTTTTTCGAGGGAGCAATAAAGCACGATTCTTCAGTAATTATTTTTAATTATATTTTCGGGTCTTATTTGGTTTCTTTAGATTGCCCTCTTAATCACAACAAATCCTGCTCTATGCGTTACTTGTGATTAAAATTTAAGTTCTTTTTCGCTTAGCGCTAACATGAATATCCGCGTTTTTTCAATTACTCGGCGCTTACAATAGCAGTCGTGTTATTTTTATTAAACAGCACTTGCAATAGCAGCCGCGTTTTTTCAATTACCCCGTGCTTACATTAGCAGCCGCGATTTTAAAAGCCATAATTTTAACGACATAATTTTAACCACACAGCGCTTAAAATAGCAGCGGCAAATTTTTAATTACACAGCACTTGCAATAGCAGCCGTGTTTTTTAACTACACAGTGCTTACAATAGCAGCCACGTATTTTATTCACACAGCGTTTAAAATAGTAGCCGCGTTTTTTCAATTCTACAGCGGTTACAATAGCAGCCACGTGTTTTCAATTGAACAGTGGTTACAATGAAAGCTTCGTTTTTTTAATTAAACTGTGCTTACATTAGCAGCCACGGTTTCTTAAGAGTCGGCCGTATTGCTCTGTTCTTGTCTAATCTAAATTTTCGTTATAATAATTAAATTAAATATTTATATACAAATGTAAGAGATGTGCGTTGTAGAGTAAAAAACGAGCAAACGATTCTATTTTATGAAAAAATTCAAAATTTTCATTATTTTCCGAGTATAGTACAAAACGGAGAAAAAGAATTTAAGTTCAACTATTTTTGTGGTTTCGTACTATACTCGGAAAATAATGAAAATTTTGAATTTTTTCATAAAATAGAATGATTTGCTTGTTTTTTGCGTTCATCTCTTACATTTGTATGTAAATACTTTATTTATTTATTATAACGAAAATTTAGATTAGACAAGGACAGAGCAATATGGCCGACTCTTAACCACATAGCGCTCAAAACAGCAGATGCAAATTTTCAATTGCACAGCGTTTACAATAAAAGCCACGTTTTTTAACCACACAGCACTTACAATAGCAGCCGCGTTTTTCAACCACACAATATTTAAAATAGCAGCCACGTTTTTTCAATTGCACAGCGCTTACAATAGCTACCGTGATTTTTAACCACACAGCGCTTAAAATAGAAGCTTCGTATTTTAACCACACAATGCTTAAAATAACTCTGCTTTATTCTATTACACTGCGTTAACAAGAGTAGCAGTGTTTCTTATCAAATTTTATAGCATTTACTTTCGAAACCGCTTTATGAAATTCATATTCTAATTTAAGCACATAAGTAATATCAATTCTGAAACATTCCTAAGTTTTACTTCATAATTTGTGGTTTTTTTTTATATTTAATGTTATATTAGAGTTTCAAATATGTTCGATTTTATTTTCTCATTTATTATTTTCAATTTTTGACTCAAGGTTTCATAATATTTTTTTGTAGTCAATGTTTTTAGTGTAGGCCATTTCATCTTCAAATTTTCTTGACTTTTTTGTTAATAATATTTCCAATTCCTTTCTATTCGTTGTCCTCAAAAATGCCACGTATAAGTTTCATTATTTTATATTATCTAATGCATCGTTGTTATTATTATGTTTAGCATTATAAGAAAATTTATATTTTTGTTTTTGAAATTGATTATGCATATGTTATTATTATTAAAATGTAATTCATCGTTGTAATTGATTCTTTAGTGCCAGACAGGAATTTACCCCAAGTTCAAATATACTAACAAGGAGAGCACCCCACCTCCGGGAAACGGATTCGGCTGAAACTGCAGGATATGATTTTTTAATGAAAAAAAATGAACCCATGTTTTTTCTTTTCGTCGAATAGGCCCCCTAGACAAGGATATAGACATTTTTTTTTAAATATGGTAAATAAAAGCCTTTATAAGAACTTAAATAAGCAAAGAACTAAGACTCTTACAAAAAAATGCATAAAAGATAAAATGAAGCACGGATCGAATGCTTTAATTTAAGTTTTGTTGCATTGGAAAAGCTTCTCTTGTTCGAAAGTTATTCTCAATTAAATATTACCACGTATTTACTTAATATTTTTAGCATATAAAATATGATCAATTTTTCATGTTATTTCATAAAATATATTTTAATCGCCTGTAACTTTTAAACCATTAAAGATTTTTTAATGCAATAGAGCTTAAGTTAAAGCATTTATTCCGTGATTCATTTTATCTTCTATGCATTTTTTTGTGAGAGTCTTAGTTCTTTGGTTATTTAAGTTCTTATAAAGGCCTTATAAATTCACCATATTTTAAAAAAAATGTCTATATCCTTGTCTAGGGGGCCTATTCAACGAAAAGAAAAAACACGGGTTCATTTTTTTTCATCAAAAAATCATATTTTGCAGTTTCAGCCAAATCCGTTTCCCGGAGGTGGGGTGCTCTCCTTGTAAGTCTAAGTCTAAGTCTCAATCACCATTACTCTTCTTGGATCTCTGTTGCTCTTCCTTGCTCCCTCTCACTCTTCCTTACCCTCCCTCATTCTTCCTCTATCTGCTTTGCTCTCCTTCACTCTTTTTCGCTCTCCCTTGCTCTTTCTCGTTCTTTCCCGATTTGCTTTTCTTTTCTTCGCTGTTTCTCGTCCTTTCTCATTTTTACTCGTTCTCTTCTTCTTGACTATTTTTACTTACATTTTTATGCGAACGTACTCCTTATTTAATGTGAGTACGAACTTCATATTCACCCATATTGACTTGAATCTATATATTAACGAAGTGTATCATCCAAGCCTGTTATTTTTCATAGGGTTTATCAGTAAGGTGCCTTTTTTAATGTTTTCTTAAAAGGTTCCACTCAAGACGCTCATTTGCATAATATTTAACATATAGGCAGTCAACTCAACAGCGCATCTCCATATGCAGCCGATTAAACAGTGCGTCCCCATATGCAGCCGATTAAACAGCGCATCCCCATATGCAGTCGATTAAACAGCGCATCCCCATATGCAGCCAATCTATTTTAACAGCATATCGAACTATTCATCATGATAGCGTCAGTTGATATATATTTCCTATTATGGATTTGGATTTAACAATTTCACTAACATTAAAATATATTGAAATTTACAATATCTCTTTATAAACAATGTTTTTCGTATAAATCATGTTTTGATCATTTTTATTTTCTCCGTTGACAATAACGTTTTTGCCTGAAAATAATTTCAAATTATTTTTAATTTGAAATGAATTGTATATTACATTATCAATAATACATGAATCTTCAAAAGATGTTCTCTATCTTTCGGATTTATCAAATACATTCTACTAACTAGGAGAGTGTCACACCTCCGGATCACGGATTTTGCTCAAACTTCGCAATGAGTTTTCAGATGATAAAATATGGAAGAAGCTAAAGTTATAGTCATAAATACTCAATATTTCCCTAGTTACAGACAATTAAAGAAAATCACTAAAAAAGTTACTAGGTTTTTAAACGCATATAGTTCTTTAGCATTGATAGCTACAAGCTTAAAACTTTTTTTAAATTAAAGCTGAGCTCAAACCCTTTTGAATTAGTAGTTATAGCAAGTAAAAATATTATTTTTTTCCCAAAGTTAGAGCGTGATAAACATTGGACCTGATTTTTCTTTTAAAAACATTAATTCATAATAAAAGCTGAAATTAGGTCCAATCCTTATTACGCTCTAACTTTGGGAAAAAATAATATTTTGGTATGCTGTAACTACTATTTCGAAAGGATTTGAGCTCAGCTTTAATTTAAAAAGAGTTTCAAGCTTCTAGCTATCGACGCTAAAGAACTATATGCGTTTAAAAATCTAGTAACTTTTTTAGTGATTTTCTTTAATTGCCTGTAACTAGGGAAATATTGAGTATTTATGACTATAACTTTAGCTTTTTCCATATTTTATCATCTGAAAACTTATCCCGAAGTTTGAGCAAAATCCGTGATCCGGAGGTGTGACACTCTCCTCGTAAGTATTGGTTCCTTTTTTTTCTTCCATCTCATTTTTTCTGTTTTTCGTCAAATGTATAAAAATTTTGCATGTCTAGATACAAGTAATTTCTTACTTCTAAATATTCTCTATTTAGTTCAAAATATGCTGTTAATGTTGTTTCTACATTTTTCTACACAATCATTTCTTCGTTTCTTTCTGTGAAAAAAACATTTTCTTGATTTTCTTCATGCAAGCTTAGTCGTTTTATAGTATGTGAAATAATATGTGAAAGATATTCTAGTAATCTGTGCATTGCTTCAGGTGGACATAAATATCGTTTATTTATGTATTGTTGTATTTAATCATATTCACATGCAACGTTTTCATGATTGTCATTTTGAAAAGCGTCTTTATTTTCTGATTGAAAATCAACATTTATTTCGCGTATTTTAATGTATGCCTAATTATGGTTTTTATAACAATATTTGAATAAATATTTAATGCATTGAACAGTGGAACATACTTTTACGTTTATGAGTGCATTAAATTTTAATAATAAGTAAGGATTACAAGGAATAACAAATCCATTATCTGTAACTCTTTCTGTAAATTTATTTTTGAGAATTATTTTGATACTACTATTTTTACATTTGTATAATGGATATCCATTGGATTGAGATACTGTTGTATTATTAAATTTTTTTGAAAAACTTTTAGTACATTGTTTCGTATTTTTATCCATACAAGGGCAGTTTATATTTTGCATACCACAGGGACCATGAATCATGAATTATTTAACAATACTATATAATTTCGGGTAAATATCCATATTTGGGATATCTGCTCTTATTATTTCTGCTCTTATCAACTTTTTCAGGAGTGTCAAATTTATCATTTTTATCTGAAAATAACAACATATACATATGCGTTAATCCTCGTTTTTGAAATGTAATCACATAACTATAGACAATACATTTTCCTAATATTCCTTTTTCGATTGCTAAATCTTTGAAATATTCTACTGTTTGATAAAATACTTTTGTCAGTTATTTTTTTCCAATGTGCGTTACACATCATACTTAAAAAAAGATCAGGTTTATTTACAAGTGTCATTGAGTCAATGTAATTTTCTTTAAAAAATCGTGGACTGCCTGTAAAGTTTGATGGTGATATGACCATTTTTCAAATTTTTGACAATTCTAATTCTTTTCTGTTATGGAAATAGTTCATAACACCTTTGTAACAATCACTTCTTAATATATTTTGATTTTTTCGTATGAAATATAATTCACTGTTTCTGAAATCAATAATTTACTGTTGAAATATTTACAAATTGAAGTATGGATGAAATTCATTTTTAACACTAAGTCTAGAATTATAAAATTACAAATTCGAAATATCAAATTTTCCAAATTTGCTTTCCATATTTGGCATCAATCCATAACCATCATTAGAATAAATAAGCGGATATGTCATGGGACCTGTATGTTTGCTAATTGGTTCATAATACTTAGAGTAAATGACAATATCACGTTCAATAGGATGAAGATCATCTTCTCCAACATAAACTATTGCAATTTCATAACAGGTAGGTAGATTATATCTATTTTTATCCAAATTATTATTATTGACATAGTAACAAAATCTGGAGGACAGTTAATTTTTGTACATCGTTGTAGTTCTTTTTCTTTTACTTCATGCATCATTTTATGGGGTTTAGCATAATGGTTAATGTCTCTTATCAAGTTATCTAATTGTTTTAGTAATGCTAAATTTGTATTAAATTTATCACGTTCAATTGTTGCCATTTCATTATCTAAAACATATGATTGTCCATATTTACATGCTTCATCTTTATTAGGATGTAATGCATATAAATTATGATAAATTTGTCCACATATTCTCATAACTTGTGATTTTTTACCTGCGAAGTTATCAAAATTAGCACTAAAACTTACAAACTCTAAAGCATTATTGTAATACCTGAATTTGGGTCGGAAATCAATACTCTCTTCTGTAAAAGTTGCTAAAGGCTTCAATCATTCTGGGTAAGGAGAATTTTTTAACAATTCTACTTTGCCTTTAAGACGACAATTGGAGAAATCTTTACTTCTAGTATATTCACAGATCATGATCTTTTTTTGTTCTGCTATTAAATGCATTTGTGAGTTTTTTTCAAGAAGTTCAATCTTGGCAATATTTAAATTAAATGGCATTTTATTTAAAAATGGTCCATGACAAAAACTTCTTCTTATCATGTCCGGTGGATTATAGTAATTAATATTTGCATTATCATAAGTATGTAAAACTGGAAACATTCTTATTTGTTGCGTTTCAAAAATTCTTAATATATGCAATCGCATTTAAGAAGTATTATATCTTAAACAACAAGGACATGAATTATAAAGCATTGTAACAACAAAAGCAATTGCAAAAACGCTGCAATCATAATTGTTTGTTTGTGATTATACTGTTTCGAAAACTACACTGAGAGAAAATTCATGCCAATAGAGCATGTAGTCTACGTATCCAAAGTTAGTAAGTAATATCCTATGCTTTAATAACAGCGCCATCTACTCTTACGAGGTTTGTGCTATCCAAAAACTGTTTGTTTACATGCTTTAGTAGCTCCCCACTCTAATATCCTTCGATAGCTAGCGCTGTATCCTCTCATGGGACGTGAAGGAAGTAAACGTGGCTTGTCCACTATTCTTTCTTTACTGCTAACTATGGCATTCTTCTATTGCTCAAGTCGCCTCCTCTTTTGGGTGGCGACTCGAGCAAACACGGCTGGTCTATATCCAAAATCATGTTGCTAAGTTCGTTAACGTATTTTCGTAGCGTGAATCTTTTATTTCTTTTCTTTTTTTATGAAGGGAGATACGTTATAAATATAACCTGTTAAACTTTTTAACTTTAAATAATTAATTTTTAACTTAAAATTTAATTATTTTAAACCGCTGGGGGGCAGATGAGCATGTACGATTTTACGCCAGATATATTTCGAAGTAACGTTGGTCTAGTGCGTAACGTTCACGCTTTTCCTTTTGAGTAGGCGAGTTCAACTCTCGGCTAGGGTCTTTTTTTATAATTTTTTTTTATTATTTCAATAGTTTTTATTGCTTTTTTTTATTTTCTATTTTTTTATTAATTTTAAAATCTATTTTTTCACAAGTTACTTAAAATATGCTCGTTTTTTTTATTAATATTTTTAAATAAATTATTTCATATAGAAAATAATTTAAAATATTAATAAATAAATAATAGTGATATTTACAATACTATAGTTCAATTTTATCTTTATAAACATATTTCAATATACAATATATATTATAACATAAATAATAATAACTCAGTTTTATTTATTTATTGTAATTTATTGTAAATTTTATAAACTAAATTATAAATAAATTAAACTATACTATTATAAAATAAACATCACTATTATAAAATAAACATCACTATTATTTATTTATCAATATTTGTAATTACTACCTGTAAAGAATAATTTATTTTTAAAAAATTTTCATTGAAAAAAACAAGCGTACTTGTGAAAAATTAAATTTTAAAATTATTAAAAAAATACAAAATCTAAAAAAAAATAAATATAAAATGGAATAAAAAATATTAAAACAATAAAAAAAAAATTAAAAAAAAAGTGACCCTAGCCGAAAGTTGAACTCGCGTACTCAAAAGGAAAAGCGCGAACGTTACGCACTAGACCAACGCTACTCCGAAATATCTCTGGCGTAAAATCGTACATGCTCATCTGCCCCCCAGCGGTTTAAAATAATTAAATTTTAAGTTAAAAATTAATTATTTAAAGTTAAAAAGTTTAACAGGTTATATTTATAACGTATCTCCCTTCATAAAAAAAGAAAAGAAAAGAAATAAAAGATTCACGCTACGAAAATACGTTAAAGAAATTTGCAACATAATTTTGGGTATAGACCAGCCGTGTTTGCTCGCGTCGCCACCCAAAAGAGGAGGCGACTAAAGCAAACAAAGGATATGAGAGTGGGGAGTCATCGAAGTATACGACACGAGTCATTAGTGAATGCCGTTCATGCTTTAATTACTCTCCATACCATCTTTTTTAGTATAAGGTAATCCAATACTAATAGAGCTTCTCACGGCCTGTCATATTTGTATCAATGTTTTATATGCTCGCATAGATGGCAGTTCGCATGCTCTATTAGCATGAATTTTCTCTCAGTGTATGCTTAATCCTGATTTGTTTAGAAATAATCTGTTTCTATAGATTTTATGTTCAATATCAGTTAACATTGAAGTAATTCCATCATACAATCCGTGTCCTTTAACAATTAATTTATCTTTCTCCGTTAAACCCATCATTGAAAAAAAAAATTTTTTAATAATTTTTATTCACTTTAAATAAACTTTTGCCAAAAATATTCGCAATTGAATTGCTTTCATATGGACTAATTTTTTTTTCTTATTTAAATATTAACTTTTTTTTTAATATTTAATTCACTGTATTTTCACTTTTAAAAGCTGAAAAATATGAAAAATGCTATAAATTTATTGTAATAAAATAAAAAAAATAATGAAATTATAAAAAATAATGTGATATAAAAACGGTTATTTTCTGCACACACATATATATATATACATACATACATATATATATATATATATATATATATATATATATATTACATGTTACCCATTTTTCATATGTATACATATACAAACAATTTTAAAGTATTACCTAGGTTTTCGGGCGGAAAACTTAACCCTGAACAATTTTTTTATAAGCGTCTATATTTTCTGTGATGAAACTTCGTAAATTTTAAATTATTTAAAAGGCAGTTTAATAAAACATTTGTTTCATTAGTATTTCAAATACGAAATTATTGAATATATATATATATATATATATACACATATACATAATCATTCAGAAACGTTTGTTGTAAAAATATAACATAATTAAAAGTTATTTTTAGTTACCCTGGCGAAAGAGATTTGTTATAAAAAATGATAAAACATCATAATCATGAATAAAAAGTGATTAAAATGGATAAATCTCAATAATAAGTGATAAAAAATAAAAAAAATAGATAATGGATAAAAATGGATGAAAATGGATGAAAAGTGTAGAAATTCGGACATTTTATCTGTTTTTATTCATTTTTATTGGTCATTATTATTATTTATTATATTGAATCAATTTTTATTATTTTTATCAGTTTTTCTCAATTTATATAATAAACTTTTTTGAAGTCTCATGAATAGCATGTAAAGTAGGTAATGTGGGCTTTCAAAACTTGTATTGTTCTAATTTATTTGCAAATTTTTTAAAACAATTATAGGTTAATACATATCCGTGTGTTTACTAATATGAAATAAAAATTTTATTTCAATATATTAATCTCTACATCCTGCTGGTAAAATACATAAGTATATTGAGAGAAAATTTATTCTAAAAATTACTGTTAGCATTATAACGCACTCATAAGAAAACGTGCTCTTTTTCCTAGCGTTGTAGTAAATTTTATTAGGTTTCTAAAATTATTTCCTCGATAAGCAGAAAAAATGTTAGGACATTTTTGAACTATTACAAAACAATTTTAAATAATTACTATGTTACCATAGTAAAATTTTGAACCTCTTGATCATTCCAATAATACCTATAAATTTTTATTAGTTCACATAGTAATTTTTGTCATACATTTCAGAAATCCTATAAGCTTTTTTCAAAATACCCCTTGCGCATGCGATCCCGACAAGTAACGATACCAGCATATTTTAAACACAAAAATCCTGTCATTTGGCATTCAAATTTGTGTCAAACTCCCGCAAGTGGTGAGAGTTCAGTACACTTCGTATATAAGTCCAATCCATCTGACCATTACTAAAAATGCGTGCGTGTTTTCTAGCGACCTCTGCGGCGTTACGTTTATAGTAGGTTAGATATGATATAGGTTAGATTAATTCACAGCAACCTAATAAATACAGAAATTTTCAAAAACATAATACAATTTATTTATATATTTTCTTACTTATATGTTATTTTAAATCTAAATAAAAACTGATAAAAAAAATAATAATCGATAAAAAAAATTAAAAACTCTAAAAAGATAAAAAATATTATTTTGTAATAATAATAGATAAAATCGGATAAAAAGGGATAAAATCTAATAAAATGTCCAAATTCATACCAATTTTATTCTCTTTTATTCAATTTTATTGTATTTTATCCATTTTTATCCATTTTTATCGATTTTATTATTATTTATTATTAATTTTTTATTACTTACAAATAGTTTTTATTCGTTGCATCATTTCTTATGATTTTTATTAATTACTATTTGGAATCTTTTACGCCAGGATATTTCTAATTATTGCAATTATTAACAATTATTCACAGTTATTTACAGATATTTACAATATTTACTTTTAAAAAATATTTTAGTAATAGTTAATAATCATAATTTATCTTTAGCCTAACACTTTTTTATTGTTATTTACAGTTATCAACATTTTTTTACAATCATTTATATTATTCACAGTTTTTGTCTACTTTTACGAATTAATCTTTATACAATGTAATAAAATATTTTAATATAAGATGTTTTAAATATAGTGCATTTCACGAGAATTGAATTTCAAGACTAAAATTAATTCTACAATGTATAAAATAAAAAATTTAAATTAGTTGAATAGTTCTATTGGTCTTATGGTTAAATAAAAATATATGATAATAATAAATAACCAAAAATTCTTGATTCGATTGTAAATTCCAGGGACTTAGGATGAGCAGTAGCGTGCGCGAAACGTCAGACAGTTTTTAGAACAGTGGAGTTTATAATCGAATCAAGGATTTTTGGTGGTAGGGGACCATCAGATTGTGCTTTACTAATTTTATTTATTCACAGGTTTTAAAGCAGTTGATTTTAAAATTTTATTTCAGATTATTCTTCAGGGGTGATTATAAACAAGGGCATTCTGTCTGTCTATTTTTGTTTATTTATTATATATTTTTATTGGTCCGTAAGACCGATAGAAATATTCTTCATCTCAACAATCTCTTTATCATAATTTATTTGGGATTTTTTTTCTATGAAGTCTTGTATTTCTAAGACATCTAAAGACGACATGCTAGAAATTATGCTATCATTAACAAATATCGATATTGCAGCAAAAATTATATCCTCGCGTTTTTCTGTTTGAAAAAAAGAACTTATAAAAGTCTAGCTAAGCAAAGTCTCGACAGCGATATATTTCTATATCTGGTCTACTAGGCGCTGACATTGTCTGCTGTTTATATAAGATATGATCTTACAAAGGAACATCCAACTCTCCGGGAGATAGATTTTGATAAAACTTAGCGAGTGACTTTCTTTTGCATAGAAATGAAAGTCTTTCAAAGGATTTATTCCACTGGACCCTCTGAACAGTGTTATCGATACGACAATTTTTCAAAATAAGCTATATTTTTGCATTAATGCTTCGTACTCAACACTGTCTTCTGTAAAAGATTTTATTAATTAATCAAGAATCATTTTCTAATTTCGAAAAGTCTTATTAATTTTAAAAGTTATGTTTTGTAGAAACAGAATATATTAAATATAGAAATAGCCATAAAAAGCTTGAAAATAATCTATTTTGCAAGGATAGTTTTCGACCTTAGGGTCACAAATTTAGATCAAACTTCACAAGTAGATGTACGATAATTAAAATAAATGATCTATAAAGTTGTAGAGTTCAATGCTGCTTCCTTTTTAAGATATTCAGTTTTTTTATTTCCCAAAATCAACTTGTCGATACTATCTTAAATTCTTATTTTAGCATACAATTATTTATTTAATATATAATTTTGATGTAACAATAAATATGTACACTTAAAATATACATAATTTATATAAAAAATTGATATTTAATCAAAAACAGCTGATTGAATTATTACCCATTACATGATTGTTTTAAATTTTTTAATACATTTTGCAAACTACACCAAATATTTATAACATTTCTTTAAATCTATATACTGTTTCACCATATTTTCTTGAATACTTCATATATTTATGACTTTAATCTGGGAATTATATAAAAAGAAACACAAAGTATTAATTTTTTCGAAATAATAATATCTCAACCTAAAAAAAGCATATACCTATCTGATAGTGAAACAGAACATCGGTGTATACTCTTTTACGCAATCAGATAAGTATATGCCCTTTAGATATTATTACTTTTGAGAAAATTGGATACGTTATAATTTTTTCTATATAATTTCGAGATTGAAAAAGTAGAATGGCTATTCAATAGAGTACGTAGATATATACAGAAATTTTAATCATTCAGGCAACGGATAATAATTTAATCAGCCCTTTTTCATTTAATATTTATTTATCAAAATACATTATGTACATTTTAAGTGTAAATATTTATAACTGTGTCAGAATTATAAACTAAATTAATAATTTTTTGTTATAAGAATAATTTTAGATATTATCGGCAAATTGATTTTGGGCAATACCAAAATTGAAAATCTTAAAAATGAGACAGACACCTTAAAGGTAAAGAAAACGGAATATATTATTATCCATTACCTGAATGGTTTAAATTTTTTGAAACATCTACATATTATATTATTGCTATTCCAATTTTTTTCAATCCATGTTCTATCTTATTTTCTTGAATATTGGACCACTTAATGATGTTGACCTTGAAATTATATAGAAAGAATTATAACGTATTTAGCTTTTAATAAAATAATGATATCTGAAGCTATACAAGGCAGTGCCATCTTATAACGCTATGGGGCCCTAGACATAACAGTGAGGGCCCATGTAAGGGCATTGAAAGTGGGATTTTTATTTGATTCCTGATTTTCTTAAAGAAGTCCTAAGCTCGACTAAGAATCCTATGTTTTTACATTTTTTATTATCCCTCTCAAAGTTAATTTCTTTGTTTTTGGTTTTGGTTTTTCGTCTGTCGAAAATACAAATCAACCAAAATATCATGAAATTCTTTTTGAAAGTTATTTTTGAAAAATTGATTTTATATGACTGGTAGAATCTTAAATAATTTGAAATAACAAAGTAAATATCGAATTAATATTTTACGTATTAAACATAAAATAAATTTATTTTTATTTTCATGTTTATTTTATTAAAATTTAATGTTTTAATGGTTCGTAACTTATATTATTTTGTTGAATTTATTTATATTCAAACATGAAACTATATTTAAAATAAAAATACACGATCTTTGAATTCAAATGTATGCACTCCCATGCGCTCACTTGGAATAATGGAATAATGAAATATTTTACAAATGCATATGATATATAAATTCATATATTAGAGTTACAATATATTTTTTATACTCAAAAGAACTCTAAATAACATTCTTCATTCTAGTTTCCTCGTTCGTTCCCTTTACAAATTTTGCAAAGGAAACTTTTTGTTTGCAAAATTTAATACAAGCAAAAGATGGAAAATTCAATAATATTTTATTTTGTTGATTCTAACGACAGTCAATTAGTGATTGTATTTTAATGATTAAAACAACTTTTACTGTCAATAAATTTATTATAAATTAAACTTGCAACGTTTCAGTCATATTTAAAAAAGGACTCTCTTCAGGCAAAACAATATAATACAGTTTACTACATTTCCAATTGATTATCTGAAATTCATAAGATTACAAGAATTTTTTTATATAAACTAACAAATATTCATAAACAATTTGCAAATAATATAGCATAAATACCTAATCTTTCTTTTTAATCTTTTTCTTTCTATTGATTGTAATAAGTAATTATTATGAAAATACATTCCTAGTAAACAATATATCATTTTCGTAGTACAAAATAAAACTGTTATAAAGAAATATAATTTCTATATAAGATACTACACAAACATGTAGAGTCAAACTAAAATTAAGTACAGTGTCAAAGAACAATAGAATGTAATTAGAGCGGCGACGCTTATCAAGAAGTGAAAAGTTGTTGGGTAAAATTCATATACCACCTATAAATCCCCCACACGTTTGCACATGCGCAAACATTTAGAAAATCATAAATAATGTGAAAAGTTTCAAATTTTTTCAAAAAATGCATGAGGAATGTTTCTGCCTTTACATAAACACATGTGAAGTGAATAAAATTAAAATTAAAATTAAAACAATTAAAGATAATAATAACAATTTTAAAATTAAAAAAAATTACTAAAATATTGAAATGTTAAATGTTATTATCTTAAGAAATTACTTTTAAGTTGTTATCAATGTAATCTTTGAAAACGTTTAATAATTTTTGTGTGTCAAATTTTCTGTTAATATTATTTTTGTGTTTATGTATGTTAATCATTTCTGAGATCAGTCTTTTATGATAGTTGTTTTCAGTGTCAAGTATTTTAACTTTTTCCACATCAAAACACATGCTATGGCCAGTATTATTTTCATGAATATAAGTAGCTGATCTTTCTCTTTTGTGTAAACAATCCGACTTATGTTCTTTTATGCGAGTTAACAGTGTGCGACTAGTTTGGCCTATGAAACAACAGTCACAGTCCTTACATTCTATTTTATAAACCACGTTAGTTTTATTTGATTTTTTTGTGATGTCTTTACCTAATTGAGAATTGCATTTAATTTTATTATCCAAATTAAAAATTAATTTAAAATTGAATTTCTTACATATTTTTTTAAAAGTGAATTCATGATCTTTAGAGTAAGGAAATATAATTAAATTATTTTTGTTGTCTAAAGTAAAATTATTATTAAGATCATTCTGAGAGTGTTTTTTAGTTTTTGTTCTTTTTTTAATATATTTGTTAATGAAATTAATTGGAAAATTGTTATTAATGAGCAATTCTCTAATTTTGCTAAAATTCTTTGAGTGATATTGTCTGTCAGACAGTTTAAATACTTTGTCCACTAACGTGTAAATGATGCCAATCTTGTGAGAGATGGGTCCATGGGAGTTGAAATTTAGATACTGTCCTGAGTGTATGTCCTTTATATACCAATCTGTTTTTACGTTATTTTTATCATTAAAATCAATATTGACATCAAGATAATGCAGAGTATTATTAACAGGTTTTTCCAAAGTGTGTTGTATGTGTTCATCAAAGGAGTTGAAAACTTCAAGAATTTCATCGATTTTATCATTACTTGCGCAAATCAGACCATCGTCTACGTATCTTTTATAAAAAGTAACTGAGTTTTTTAAAATCGAGAGGCTGTTTTGTTCAACATCCTGCATAACAATTTCGGCCAATATTGGGCTCAAAGGGCTACCCATTGTGCATCCAAAAATTTGCTTGTAGAATTTACCATTGAAAGTAAAATAATTATTGTTTATAATAAAATTAATAACGTTTAAAAATTCCTGAAGTGTCATATCTGTGTGATTATGCAAGTAAATCCATCTTCTTTCAATAGCTGCTGATATGGCTTTCATGTGAACATTGTTGTAAAGAGCTGTGACATCAATACTAAAGATGTAGTGATCATCTGGTATTTTTAATTCTTTTAGATCCTTAATCAGTGTGTAGCTATTTTTAAGAGGCGGTCGGAACCAAATCGGTGACTTGCGGTATATATCAAGTTAGCATTTTTCGCTTTACAATAATATTTTGCATATTTTTATGGCTTAAACTATTTCAAATCATTCTTTATATACATGACTAGAGGAAATGACTATATTTTTACCATATGAATAAGTAAATAAATTATTATAAGCATTTATTACAAATATCAAACTGACTTGACATATACCGCATGCAAAAAACTGTCGTGTCGATTGCTAGGTGGCATTTTTCGCTTTATAACAATATTTTGTATATTTTTGTGGCTTTAACTATTTTAAATTATTCTTTATATACATGACTAGAGGAAATGACTATATTTTTACCATATTAATAAATGAATAAATTATTATAAGCATTTATTACAAGCACCGAACTAAGTCACCGATTTGGTTCCGACCACCTCTTAAGAGTGTGATTGTTAGGAGGTACGACTTTAATAGCTACACACTGATTAAGGATCTAAAAGAATTAAAAATACCAGATGATCACTCCATCTTTAGTATTGATGTCACAGCTCTTTACAACAATGTTCACATGAAAGCCATATCAGCAGCTATTGAAAGAAGATGGATTTACTTGCATAATCACACAGATATGACACTTCAGGAATTTTTAAACGTTATTAATTTTATTATGGATAATAATTATTTTACTTTCAATGGTAAATTCTACAAGCAAATTTTTGGATGCGCAATGGGTAGCCCTTTGAGTCCAATATTGGCCGAAATTGTTATGCAGGATGTTGAACAAAACAGCCTCTCGATTTTAAAAAACTCAGTTACTTTTTATAAAAGATACGTAGACGATGGTCTGATTTGCGCAAGTAATGATAAAATCGATGAAATTCTTGAAGTTTTCAACTCCTTTGATGAACACATACAACACACTTTGGAAAAACCTGTTAATAATACTCTGCATTATCTTGATGTCAATATTGATTTTAATGATAAAAATAACGTAAAAACAGATTGGTATATAAAGGACACACACTCAGGACAGTATCTAAATTTCAACTCTCATGGACCCATCTCTCACAAGATTGGCATCATTTACACGTTAGTGGACAAAGTACTTAAACTGTCTGACAGACAATATCACTCAAAGAATTTTAGCAAAATTAGAGAATTGCTCATTAATAACAATTATCCAATTGATTTCATTAACAAATATATTAAAAAAAAAACAAAAACTAAAAAACACTCTCAGAATGATCTTAATAATAATTTTACTTTAGACAACAAAAATAATTTAATTATATTTCCTTACTTTAAAGATCATGAATTCACTTTTAAAAAAATATGTAAGAAATTCAATTTTAAATTAATTTTTAAGAGGAGGCCGTATAATTCTGTCCTTGTCTAATCTAAATTTTCGTTATTATTAATAAATTAAATATTTTCATAGAAAAGTAAGACAACCGCCCAATAGAGCAAAAGATAAGCAAACGATTCTATTCTATGAAAAAATATGAAATTTTGATTATTTTGCGAGTGAAGTCTGAAACGGAAAAACAATCGAACTTGATTGAGTTGATTCAACTGTTTTTCCGTTTCAGACTTCACTCGAAAAATAATCAAAATTTCATATTTTTTCATAGAATAGAATCGTTTGCTTATCTTTTGCTCTATTGGGCGGTTGTCTTACTTTTCTATGAAAATATTTAATTTATTAATAATAACGAAAATTTAGATTAGACAAGGACAGAATAATACGGCCGCCTCTTAATTTGGATAATAAAATTAAATGCAATTCTCAATTAGGTAAAGACATCACAAAAAAATCAAATAAAACTAACGTGGTTTATAAAATAGAATGTAAGGACTGTGACTGTTGTTTCATAGGCCAAACTAGTCGCACACTGTTAACTCACATAAAAGAACATAAGTCGGATTGTTTGCACAAAAGAGAAAGATCAGCTACTTATATTCATGAAAATAATACTGGCCATAGCATGTGTTTTGATGTGGAAAAAGTTAAAATACTTGACACTGAAAACAACTATCATAAAAGACTGATCTCAGAAATGATTAACATACATAAACACAAAAATAATATTAACAGAAAATTTGACACACAAAAATTATTAAACGTTTTCAAAGATTACATTGATAACAACTTAAAAGTAATTTCTTAAGATAATAACATTTAACATTTCAATATTTTAGTAATTTTTTTTAATTTTAAAATTGTTATTATTATCTTTAATTGTTTTAATTTTAATTTTAATTTTATTCACTTCACATGTGTTTATGTAAAGGCAGAAACATTCCTCATGCATTTTTTGAAAAAATTTGAAACTTTTCACATTATTTATGATTTTCTAAATGTTTGCGCATGTGCAAACGTGTGGGGGATTTATAGGTGGTATATGAATTTCACCCAACAACTTTTCACTTCTTGATAAGCGTCGCCGCTCTAATTACATTCTATTGTTCTTTGACACTGTACTTAATTTTAGTTTGACTCTACATGTTTGTGTAGTATCTTATATAGAAATTATATTTCTTTATAACAGTTTTATTTTGTACTACGAAAATGATATATTGTTTACTAGGAATGTATTTTCATAATAATTACTTATTACAATCAATAGAAAGAAAAAGATTAAAAAGAAAGATTAGGTATTTATGCTATATTATTTGCAAATTGTTTATGAATATTTGTTAGTTTATATAAAAAAATTCTTGTAATCTTATGAATTTCAGATAATCAATTGGAAATGTAGTAAACTGTATTATATTGTTTTGCCTGAAGAGAGTCCTTTTTTAAATATGACTGAAACGTTGCAAGTTTAATTTATAATAAATTTATTGACAGTAAAAGTTGTTTTAATCATTAAAATACAATCAATTATATATATAATTAATTTTTAACAATTTAATGAAGGTGCTACTATTTTATTTATAATCATTTTCTTTACTATCACTAATAATAATTAATTAATAAATAATAGATGACGCTTTATAATTTAAACATTTCATGTTTTTTTTTTCTTAAATGTGTGACTGAAAAAAAACCCGAATCCAGCGTTGCGAAGTTGATCGTATTAGTGGGATGCAAATGACATTCGAAGCATACGAATACATAAAATCGTAGTAGGTTTATGCGTAACTATACCGCAGGCAATCATTGCGACCGTCTGTACAGTATAGTAACGAAGTAGTGAATCCGAGTAGAGCGCTGCGACTGCATTGCCGGGTCAATCGCTTCGACTCGTCGGCATCATCCATGCCGACAGCCGAAACCAGGCACAACTTTTAGCGTTGCATGGTTGCTTGCTTCGACTCATCGGCATCTCGCATGCCGCAAGCCGAGATCGAGCACAGAGACAACGTTGCGAGTTTGTGTACCTCGACTTTCTAGATTCTAGCTAAATTATGTGTTAATTTAATTTTCATTCAAAAAGTGTTTATATGATTACTAAACAAGTAAATGTTTTAATTCTCTAATATTATTTAGATTAAATCTTATTTATTAACATATTATTGGAATTTAAAGCAACGAAGATAGACGCTTATAGAAGCGTACTTCTGGGTTAAATTTTTCGTCCGATACGCTGGGTAACACTTTAACATTGTTTGTATATCTATACATATGAAAAATTTGATATATATAGATATAAAAATACATGGGATCTAGTGGCGCCCTCAGTAGCTGGGTAACTCATTTTTGGCAGAAATTTCCCATTTAAGAGTACGCTTCTATAAGCGTCTATCTTCGTTGTTTAAAGTGAGTGCATAGAGGGGGTACCGAATTCAATATGGCGGACATATGCCAGCAGTTTAACGTAGGCTCTTATAGAACTTTTTTTTCTTTTTTATTAAAAATGTTAAAAAAAGAATTAAATGGGAAGATAAAGAAAACTGGTGAAATATTAGAGTTTACGTGCTCTTGCCCAGCTGGACAATCTGGCAAGTGTAAACATACATTAGCAACATTATTGTATTGTTATAAGTAAGTGGAAAAAGGTTATGTTTATATTTATAAAAAACTAAAACAATATTTTATTTTAAAATGTAATCTCACCTATAAATATTATTTTTACAGATTAGGTGATAAACTGCCTATATTATCGTGCATAGACATAACGTGTACTTGGAAAAATAGGCATGTAAATATATTAAAAACTTTTGATCCTTTGCCACTTCTCACACATTCTTGTATTACTTCTCTTCAGTCAAAAAGGAGGAAATTAAGTGACGCAGAGTTAGATAATTTAAAAAATGAAAAAAAGGAGCTGGAGTTAAAACTTGATAATGCAGTGAATAGTTTAAAAACAGAAATATTAATGAGTTTAAAAAAAATTTGCCAAATTCAGCAATGACTAATCTCAACATGGAAGGCATAATACTATTAACATTCAAAAGAAAAAATTTACAGAATTTAAAAGAGAGCAATTTCAAATTTTATTTAGGAATCAAGATAGTCCATTGATGAAAATGATTCATAAATATGAGATTAATAGTGAAATGCAACAGTGTTGTAAGGACAGTTTCAATGAGCTTTCTATTAATGGTATAAGTGTATGTGAATCAACAAGAAATTGGTACGCACAATGGATCAGTGAAAGAAAATATCGTATAACAGGTTCTAAATGTTATGGTATTTATACTTATGATAAAGGTAAAACTGCAGATTGAACTAAAAAGGCTCAAAGTTTGTTAAAATGCTCAACTTTTAAAACAGAAGCCATGAAGTATGGAAATTCGACTGAAGCAGAAACTCGCAATGAATTTAATAAACTTCATCCTGAAATGATTGTTATACAAACAGGACTGATTATAAGTCAAATCAATCCTTGGCTTGCTTACTCTCCAGATGGTATTATTTTGAAAAATGGATCTCAAAATGCACTGCTAGAGATTAAATGTCCAGTCATAGGCAAAACCAAAGGTATCGATGAAGTGATAAAAGACCAAAAAAATAAATGTTTAGTGATGAAGGATAATAAAATTATTATGAAAACTAATCATCAATATTATGGTCAAATACAATTGGGAATGTGTGTTCTAAACATGAAGAAAACATATTTTGTTATTTATTCTAAAAAAAAGAAGAAATTGTTCGAGTTAGAAGTGGATATAAATGTTTTATTTTTACATAATATGTTAAAAAACTTAAATATGTTTATTTTGTTCATATGTTAAACCAGGTTTGTTTATTTAAACTAATACAAGATACTGAAAATAAATCTGATAATGTTAATAACAAAAAAAAAAATGTGATGATATTAAATGTTACATAATTTAAAAAAATGTTCATAATTTTAGTAAGCATGACAAGATGTTAGTGATAAGCTAAGAAAGTTCAAAATTTTCAGTATTATTTTAATTAAGTTGAAAATGTTCTGTTTTGAAATAAATATCTATGCGTAAGGTAGAACCAATATATTAATATTATAGTTACAAAGTTTTTATATGTAAATTAAATTATGTATTAGTATTAATAATCAGGATTAAGAAAAATACAATGTGATATTAATACTAAATGTTAAAAGAAAATGTATAAGTTTATTTTGTATACGTAAAGTAATAAAAGATATTTTATACCATTTGAAAAGTTTGTATACGTTCCATGAAAAATATATACTATGTGACTATTTGAGATCAAGATTAAGGAAAATAAACAATAATTACATAGTTTAACTGATTTATTTATTTTATTTTATATATATATATATATATATATATATATATATATATATCATTTATATATTACCCATACAATTATAAAAATACAATTATGTTCAATTATCACTCATAAACTTATTATCTTTGAGTATTGGAGAGCTTAAATTTACTGTTCTACATATAATTGTCATTATATCCTTAACGACGGGTAAAAGATGAACTGGCATCACTGTACTAATTATATCAAAGTTTTTTATCCGCTGATTGTACCTTTCAATATGTACACGAGCCTAGGCTATTTTTGCTGTCATTACTGCTTCAGTTTCAGTGAACTGTTTTTTAGCCTTTAAGTATGGTGGCTTAATGCATTTCCACTTATTTTTCTCACATACTTCTTCTATTAAAAACCCTCTATCAACCATGATGGTATCACCTGGTTCTAAAAGTGACATTAGTTCACTTTGTTCAAATATTTTAGAATCACTAACTTTGCCACCATATGCCTTACTTACAAAAGATAAATCACCAGCTGGAGTAACTCCTGTCATAAATTTAACAGTTTGATCTCCTTTGTAATGAGAATTGGTAAGTATTTGACAGCATAAATTTTTTGGTCGTTGAATAAAAATTTCTGTACAGTCCAACACTATCCTAGTTTCTTAAAATCCTTCGAAGCATAAATGTATATTTTTTTTAATTTCATCCTCCGAAACCCATGGAATAGCAATTTTCAAAATTCTGCTCAAGACTTGCAAAGTTTCTTTCAAAATTTGTTGGCATCGTTGTTCACTGATACTATTAAAAATAAGAGCTAAGAAACTATACGACAAATTCTGTTTTAATTTAATATATGTTAAAAGAACTCTATCTCTTGTGTTCATCACAGTTTTATTATTTTCAAATTTATCACCAACAACTTTATGGTAACATTTCACAATTGTATCAAGGATTTGCAATGATTCTATTCCTGTGGCAGTACTCAAGTCCTTGTTGCTGTTCTGTATTGAATCAGTAAATTTGAATTTCTTATCTGCACTAACATCTGCTTCCAAAATTTCTGTAGTCATTCCAACTTTATTTGGAAAATGAAAATACTGAACATATTCACTTGAACTTTCATTCATTAAATATTCATCATTTTTACAAAAATCAACACTCACTATTAGAATCTTCAGTTAAAATACTTTCATACGATGATTCTTGTACTGTTTTAATTGCCTTAAGTTTCTTTGTTTCACTGTTATTCTTGGTTAAATTTCTTGATAATAACCTTTCTTTTCGACTCCTGTTCATTTCTAATATCTTGAGACTTTTTTTTTTCTTGGTAGATTACAGTTTGGAACAGCATATATTTTCAATCTTCTTCTCGGTGAGACTACATCTAAAATACAAAAAAATTCATCATTAATATTAATTTTATTTAAATATCCATAATTAAGCATACATTGTTATTAGATAACTTAAATATTTTTAAAAATCTATTTTGCCTGGTTCATGATGAGCTTCTGCAAAGCAGTGAAGAGAACAAACGACATCAAATTTGCTTGTATTTTGCAGTTTAAGAGCTGTTTGCCACGCTAATAATTTATCAATTTTTTTCACATGACCAAACAAATCTGTAACCTCAACAGATCGCATATTCGGAGCAGGAAATCTATGGAAGCTTAATTTAGTGTCTGAACCTTTACTACCGCATCCAGGAACCACACAAATTACACGACATGTTGTATTTTTTTTTAGATATTTCACAAAACTTTACTGACTCCATATTTCATTTAAAAAATAAATTAAGTAAAAATTAAAAATTTTGTCCATATAAACCAATGTTAGAGTGTTAGCATATATCCGCCATATTGAATGCAGTACCCCCTCTATCTACTCACTTTAAATCCCAATATGAAACGTTTATTAAATTGAATAAGAACTAATGTTTCGTTATACTTTAATATTTACTCAAATTTGAAAAATTAGATATCTTGTTTAAGTATATTCATTAATTATTTATAATAAAATGAAGTTGATCAATATTTTACATGAAAATATTTACTAAGTCGACTTAATCAGTTAATATAATCTAATGAATACCTATCTAAATGATATCTGATAAAAAATGTATTCGTATGTTTTCTTCAAAATTAAGGACAGAAAAAAGATTTTATAATCAATTATAAAATAAATATTTCACAAATTAAGAAGTTTTCAGTTATTTCCCCGTTGAAAATGAGAAAATTAATCAGGTAAGTTTCCTATTAAGTTTTTTTTGTATATTGAATAGTAACCTTTCACCAATCAGATAAGCTAAAAAATTTACATATTGTAATTTTCAAAAATTCAATTACATTCTATATATTTTATTTATAAGAAAAATGATTCTATTAAATTTTTACTTTGGTCTGATAGTTTTGAATCAAAAATTCATTAAAACATTAATTAAAAAAAAGATTTAGAGCTCTAAAATTTATTTTTTCTATTTTGGGATCCAATTGGAACTTATTCCCTCAATTTTATCAATTTTTATTTTTTAACTGTGTCAGTGAACATGAAATATCTCATATACATATATACAAGTGTATTATTTTATTAAAAATTCATTAAATATAATAAAAGAATATTTAAAATTTATTTCAAATAGAATTCAAAGATTTAAAGATAAATTTTTAAACGTTCTAACTTCGTATGTAACTTTTTTGAAATAATTTTCAGATAGTTACCATTCTCTCACATTAAAAAATACGCAACTGTGTTTGCGAATAAATTGACCGTTTCGAAAATAATAAACAAAATTCATGTAACGGGTTTATATGAAAACATTTTGTGATTATGACAGCTTTCAAATCAATAACATAAAATGATTTTTCATTCCATAAATATGCTAATGGATAATAAATTTATGAATTTTTATTTTTGTTTTGAATTATACTTTATAAAATTATGTAAGAATTCTTTTCTAATTTCAAACAAATATTTTATTAAAACTTCATTTCATGAATGCAATCATCTTTCGTAACTTTTAACGAGGAATCCGATGGTGAACTTTATTTTGATTTTGAGGATGACCTTCAAGGTCATTTCAAGGTCAACTTTTTTTTTCAAATGCGAACTCCCTACTTTGATACCGGCAATCGAAAGAGTAGAAAATTTTACGTTCAAATATGTACTCAGGTCACATGACCTGAGCGACCTTGAACCTGATTTGAAGGACATCTGAAACTCATGACCGTCTGACCTCTGGAAAGGTCTGTATCGTACTGGACAAGGCCATTCCTTTAGTAACTTTCAACGAGGAATCCGATGGTGAACTTTATTTCGACCTTGAGGATGACTTTCAAGGTCATTTCAAGGTCAACTTTTTTTTCAAACGCGAACCCTCTATTTTGATACCGTCAATCGAAAGAGCAAAAAATTTTACGTTCAAATATGTACTTTGGTCACATGAACACTGAACGACCTTGAACCTCATTTGAAGATAATCTGAACTGAATGGCCGTCTGACCTTAGGGAAGATCAAAGGTATGGTTTCACTTTCATCACTACCCAGTTAGGAGCAACGGCGTGGACGCAAAAAATTCTGTTCCCTTTGGGATGCTGGTTTAGCGTGAGTCCCCTTGCCTCTCACATTTTGCTGATATTTATTTCATTTGTTCAAACTGCGAGCCTTGAACTTCTTGGCAAACAGCTATGCGTTCATAAAAAGCAATAACAGCTCTGCGGATCATTTCTGTATCTATTAAAACAGCTTCTTGTAAAATCCTGTTCTGCAGTTCGTTTAAAGTTTGTGGTTGAGGTGCGTATAATTTACTTTTTAAATAACCGCAAAGAAAGTAATCAAGGGACGTCAGATTGGGTGATCTATCAGGCCGCTCAATTGCACCTCTTTTTCCAATCCATCTACCAGTGAATTGATCATTTAAGTATGCTCGAATATTCCTACCAAAGTGAGGCGCAGCTCTATCCTGTTGAAACCATATTTCGTCAAAATTATCACCTACTACTTCTCTTATTCCTAGTATAATTTGATTTCTGAGAAGCTCTTCATATCTATCGGCGGTGAGATTGCCTTTGATAAAAAAAGGACCTATCAATGTATCATTCAAGATACCAGTCCAAACATTACCCTTTTGCGGGTATTGTCTATGACTTTCCAGCATCAAAAAAGGATTTGCATCGGACCAATATCTACAATTATGTCTGTTTACTTCACCATTTAACTGGAAAGTAGCTTCATCAGAAAAAACTATATTATACAAAAAATTTTGATTTGCTTCGATTCTAGTCATTATTGTTTCACAAAATTCAACTCGGCGGTCCGGATCATCATCACTAAGCTCTTGTACCAAAAGTACTTTATAGGGATGGAAATTCATATTTTTAAATATTTTTCGCACTGATTCATGAGAAATGTCATATTCATTTGATGCTTTACGTAGAGTATGATGCTGATTTTCAACGAAAGCTTGAGCGATCTCAAAATGTGTTTCTTCAGTAGTTGCAGACTTTGGACGGCCAGATCTCTCGAGATCATTAAGAGTCCCATGCTCATCAAAATGTCGTACAGTTCTTTGTACTGTAGATTTAGATATTAAGCTTGCACCATCTCTGTTACGGAAAGTATGATTAAATAATATCCGCATATCCTCTAAACTTCGCCGGCGATCTCCCCAAAAGGGAGATTTTAGCCGTCAATTTTAAAAAGTTCGATGCTAACACGGAGAATTTTTTTTTTTTAATTAATCTAAAAATAGATAGATTTTATTATTAATTAAAATAATTTTAATATGTGTTTTAGTATCGTTTATTATTAAAAACAATTGTTTTTCAAATAACATTAAATTATTATTATAAAAAAATAAAAATTCCTCGGTAGGATCAATATAAATAACCAGATGATATAATTATTTAATTTTAATTATCAACTAAATAATTAATCACAATTGACTAGATATTTATCAACATTTATTAACAAATTATCTTTTTTAAAGAAATTTGTTTTAAATAAATGATTTTGTTGACACAACAGATTTCTTATTTAAATCAAATAAATATTGTTTGAATAAAATGAATAAGAATTTGAAAAAATTATCACATTTTAATTAAGTAATTTTTTTGATTAACTGAACAGTTATTTAAATTAAATAAATTTTTTTCAGTGTAATTTCTTTAACCAAACAAAATTCCTTGTTTTAATCAAACAGCCAATTTATTTGATTTAAATAATTAATTTAATAGTGGTTTTGCAGTTACTATCAAATCGATTTTGTTAAATTAAATAATTATTTTATTGGTTTAATAAAACCATTTTTTTAAATTTAACACCGTGGTCCTCAAGTAAATTTGATCATGAAGTTTCTACACCTCGCATTTTTCTTCTGGATATGATTCTAGGCACATTAAGGATCAAATTCCAACAAAAACCAAAATTGAAGAATAAGCACTTCTTTATTTATTCAAATTTTTTTTATAAATAAAATTATGTTATTGATAATTTATGAGCTGAATTTCTAGAATGCCATTTTCAAATAGAATCTTGAATTATTTACATATTATAAGTAAATATTATTGTAAATATATTTAGGAAAATCTAAAGTTATGTAACAATGTAAGCATAACATTAAAATTGAGATTTTTTGTAAAACATTATAGTGATAAGGACTATGACAAATGATACATTTTAAAATTATTTAAAGACGACAACTGAAGTAATTGTGATAAGAAAAATATTTTAGCAAAAAACAAAACCGACTTGAAAAAAATGCACTAAACAGTTACAAATAATTTATGATCTTCAATAATTATACGCAAACTATGCATCTAACTTAATACATGTAAAGCAAATATATTATAGATTATCTAATTATTTGTAAACAACACAAACAAATTATATTTTTTTGTGCTATTTACAAATAATAAGATTGTCACGGTATTTTACCGTGTTCAAATCTTTCGTGTTTAGGTGAAGTAATATGACACGCGCTTAGTCATGTAACTCGTCCAAGTTACGTAAAGAAGCACGTGACCTGATGAGCAGTGCGCGCGCAAACAACAAGAAAGCCACGAGTCAAATCAGATCGTTTCCGGCTACCGTTGCGTTAGCATTAGGCCTGCGCCGTGCTATTATTTAAGAATAAGTTTTGCCACGTGGCTCTCTATCCAAATATAGAATATAATTCGCCGTGTATAGTACGAATTAATTTCTTTAAAATACCAGTCGTCAGTGTAAATCAACTGCGATATTTTATTTAGTTTGCTAACTACAATATTCAGGATTTTCCTGATTGCTTGGTGGCCGTTTCGTGCGCGTCTAAGCAGCCAGCTATTTTGTGCGAGTAACTATCCAAGTCGACCCGTGGCGTGGCCTACCGATCCACTTAAGAGCATCCACATATAGTCTACGTACAAAGAGGAAGTTCCGTTAACGAGCTAGCGAGGATTACGTGCACGTAAGGTAGTAGTGTCAGCTGGCCAGTGCGTTATTGTAAGTAAGAACTTATTGCGGCATACACGAGTATCTCCTCCTCGAGAGATACTTGTTCGGCTGAAAAGTGTATCTTCGGTTACATAACCGATCAGCGACGTTATAGTTCGCGACGCGTCCCTTCCTCTTATTTGCTTCTCTATTTAACTTCTGTCAAGTCAAGTCATGAGGCTTATAAAAGCCAAAGTTTAACGCGCATTACACATATTTAATTACATATCTATACTTCTTCTTCACTTCCAATTGTAACTTAATTATTTTTAATAAATGTTATATGTTTTACGTTAATACGTATTTAATACTTTATTTAAGTTACAAGCCTTATTAGAAGTGACCTGTTCTTATCGCTTACTCCGACACCTCCGCGGTCCTCGTTGAATACATCTTCTAGTTGATATTTTTCATTTCAACTATTTATAACGGGGAGAACTGAACGGCTACGGCATTGCATCTCTCGATCAGGTAAGAGAGAGAGAGAGAGAGAGACGCACGGTGACAAGTTTACAGAGCAAAATCTTTTCGTATTTACTAGCTAGCACAATCGGAGTTTGCCATATAATACATAGTGTATTCTTTATATTTTTCGGTAACTCCGCGTGTAATTAAACATATAGATTTAGCTAAAAATAATATTTAATTAAAAGCTAATTTTTTTTTTTTTGTAACAAACACAAAATAACCGTTACAAGATAATCTATAATATATTTGCTACACATATGTTAAGTTAAATGCGTAGTATGCGTATAATTATTGGAAATTATAAATTATTTGTAACTGTTTAGTGCATTTTTTTGAAGTCGGTTTCGTTTTTTGTTGAAAAATTTTAATTGTTTTATGTTTATTTTTCAATGTTTTTAAAGTCGGTTGTTCTTTTGTTAAAAAATTTTTAAATTCGAGTTCTTAGTGAATCCCTTTACTAATAGCGCAAATGTAGGTAGACCCAGTAATTACGGCTAACTTTCATTATTAATTCATAACGCATACATTAGTACACTATACCAAGCAATGCATAGGAGAAAAGAGAGAAGGCTCAACGGCACAGTGTCGTTGTGTGTGCATGTATACATATTCAAGCTTAGGTAGGAGAGGAAGAGAAAGAGAGAGACTGAAAGAGAGAGAGAGAGAGAGAGAGAGAGGGAGAGAAAGAGACAGAGAAATAGAGAGAGAGAGAGAGAATAGCAGGCAAAGTATAAGGGAGGTAAATGAGAAAACGAAACACCCGGTTTTTCTTAATTTGATAATTTGCTCATACAAACCAAATATTGGCCCAATAATTATAGGACACGTATGGGACCTTTTTGAAGACATCCTTTATCAGATAAAAAAAATTTTTCTCGAATCGGTTTAGAAATGACGGAGTTATGAGGTAACAGACATAAAAAAAAAGAAGAAAAAAATTCAATCGAATTGAGAATCTTCTCCTTTTTGAGGTTGGTCAAAAATACTGTGTATTAATATTTTATAAAAACACTGCATGTACTTTTGGTATTTCAGTAACACCAAAAGTACAATTTCCATATAAAAGATTGTATTTAATAAGATCGAGGTCTAGGTTTTTACAGCGATCAAGCTATGGAAGCGGTCCATTATGATTGTCCTGCAACATGGGCTAATACAAAGTAGCATAAAATGATTTTAATTATGCAGATGTATATACAGATAACATACACATAGTTTTTACTAAAGTTACATACAGTAAACATTCGCAGGATGCTTTTAATAATTTATTTGCATAATTAAAATCATTTCACAATACTTTATATGAGCCCATGTTGCAAAAAAATTAAAATGGACCGCTTCCATAGCCTGTTCGCTATAAAAACCTGGGCCTCGATATTCTTTAAGACCTTTTTTTTTATGGAAAATGTAGACATTGTTAAAGGGTTTTTTCGGATTCCAACCGTGTAAGTTATGGTTTAGATATTAACATTTTGTGAACATTACAACGGTTGGTATCCTAAACCACAACTTACACAATTGAAATCCGAATTACTAAATATCGCGAAGATTGATTCAATAAAATTAATTCATTGTTTTAATAAAAAAAATTATCAATTAAAATGTCCATTTGTTATTCTAATTAATTAATTCATCATATTAATGCTATATTGAAATTAAATTAGTTCAATATTTTATATTTTCAAATGAAAGTTTAATTTATTGAATATTTTAAATTTAATAAAATTTTCAGATTTAATAAAATTAATTTATTGTCTTAACAAAAAATTGATTAATTATTCGGTTATCTCAAATAAAATATTCCTTCAAAGTAAAGAAATATTTAATTAATTCGATTTATAGATATTTTAATCGAACAAATACTGTCTTTAATCAACAGTATTTGCTTTCAGTGATTTACATTTATTTATTAACATCAATGAATTGATGACTCATTAAAGGACAGATGAATAAGATTCCATTTATTTATATGGTAAAGAATAACAATTATTAACATACTAACATTAGTATGCTTTATACAGTGATCGCACACGCAGTAAATCTAACATAAATTTCGCTCGCATTACAATTTACGTATTATCTTTGATTTTTAACTTCCTTATATATCAACTTAGAAGCCCTCTTACCGCTTGCGAGATCGAAAATTAACGACGCCACCAAGCGGTTGTATCATCAAACCATCGAAATCAACCATCTAAATGATTTTGTTAAAACAATAAATGTTTCTTTTAGTTCAAATATGTCGTATTTGAATGAAATAAATTATGTAGATGAATCAAATAGTGGATTCACTTGATTTTAACAAGTATTTAATCAGATTTCTCTGTAATTTTTATTAACTTGAGTACATATTTTGCTAAGTTATTCACTTAGCAAGACACGTATTTAAAACATGAGTTTGTTTGAGTATAAAGGATGATAACTTATACAAAAAAATATTTTTCAAAAATATTAAATATTAATTTTAACATTATATTTCATTTGATTTAGTAAATATGTTATCAAATAATAACTGCTTGTTTCAATAAATATTTCATTAAGGGGATGTAAAACAGACACTACACCTGTACTCATAAATTTGGCCTATCTTTTTATTTTATTGCAAAACTTGAGGAAAAAAAAATGCTTTAGCTTGTAGTATTTACCACGAAGATTATTCAGTTGAATTTTCAAATGAATTCATTCATTAGTTATTGAGAATTTTGGATTCCAATAATGGTTATTATAATTTTTCGATTTTCTACCAGAATCCAAATATCTTAAAAACTAATGAATAAATTTATTCGAAAATTTAACTATAAATAATCATTATGATATATACTACAAGCTAATGCATTTATCTTCTGAAAATTTAACAATAAAATGGAAAGACAGTTAAGAAGGGGCCGAACTATCTGTCTCTGTCTAATAGCGTTTTTCATTATTTATATAAACACTATCCTTCATAACAAGAAAAAGATAGCAGCCCCCGCTAGATATTAGTATAATTAGTAAATTTTGTAATAACAATCAAATTTTTTACCGCATAGTTTTTGACTAATTAGAGACCTACTAGCAATCTAGAATATAACTTATCTTTTTTTGGTAGGTCTCTAATTATTCAAAAACTACGCAGTAAAAAAATTTGTTTGTTATTACAAAATTTACTTATTATACTAATATCTAGCGGGGGCTGCTATTTTTTTCTTGTTATACCGGATAGTGTTTATATAAATGATGAGAAACGCTATTAAACAAAGACAGATAGTTCGGCCTCTTCTTAATATTTATGAGTACAGGTGTAGTGTCCACTTTACATCTCCTTAAGATAATCAAATAATTATTTAATTGATCTAATAAAGAAATTAATTAATACAACCAAATATTTAATTGGGACATAAATAATAAAATATTTAATTGTTAAAAATAATAATTAATTCAATTAATCACTGATTTCATAGACGCAATATAATTAAATAATAAAAGTAATAAAATAATTTTATAGAACAAGATAAATCAATTATTTGAATCAATTAAAAATTTAATTAATTTAATGCATCCAATTAATTATAATATAGCAATGAAATTATTTGAGTAAAAGACAATGAGATATTTCATAGAATCAATCATATATTTCATAAAGAGAAAAAACACATTCATCAAAGCAACTAAATATTGAATTAAAATGATTAGGTATTTCATTGGCCAGTGAAATAATTTAATGTAAGTCATACAATATTTATTTAAAACAATGAAATATCTTTTTGTTATTATTCAAAATTTATTGAAAGAATAAAACAATAATTTTGACATTAATAAATATTTCATTAATATAATTAAATATATTATTGAACAGTAAAGTAATTTAATAAAGGTGATATAATAATTAATTAAATCAATGTAATATATTCTTCTTTTAATCAAAATTTGATAAAAATAATAAAATAAATACGTTAGAATTAGTAAACATTTTATTAAGATAATTAAATATATTATTAAACATCAAAGTAATTTAGTAGAAGTATTATAATATTTAATTGAAATAGTGAAATATATTCTTATGTCAATCAAAACTTGATAGAATTAATAGAATAAATATATTCGGTTTAATAAATATTTCAGTGAGATAATCAAATATATTATTGAACATTAAAGTAATTTTATGGAAATGTTAATATAATATTTAATTGAATCAATGAAATATATTCTTGTTTCAATAATAACTTGATAGAAATAATAGGATAAATATATTTGGTTTAATAAATATTTCATTAAGTTAATCAAATATATTATTTAACATTAAAGTAATTCAATAGAAGTGTTAATACAATATTTAATTAAATCAGTGACATGTATTCTTGATTCAATAACAATTTGATAGAAATAATAAAATAAATATATTTGGTTTAATAAATATTTCATTAAAATAATCTAATACATTATTGAACATTAAAGTAATTCAATGGAAGTGTTAATATAATATTTAATTAAATCAGTGAATTATATTCTTGTTTCAATAACAACTTGATAGAAATAATAGAATAAATATATTCGGTTTAATAAATATTTCTTTAAGAATTTTTTAATATCTAATTTTACGTTGCACCTTTCTTGACTTTAAAAAAATAATTTATTGGTTTTCTTTTTGTAAATTCATTGAAATCGGATTTGTTGATTTTAAGGAACCTATTTCTTTAAATCAATTGTAATTTTTATTGAAATGCTGATCAAATTTTATGTGTTATATACAACGAAATATTTTTTTTATACAATCACATATATTATTAATTAAATGACAATGTTATTAACTTAGTGAAGCATTTATTTACAATATAAGCTTCTTTAACTCAATCGGATGACCGTTAATTCAAGCAAATATTATATTGATGATTGACCAATATTTTTTTATTGTTATAAAAGATTTTGTAAATTTAACAAACGATTTACTAAAATAAATATTTAATTACTGTAACAAAATATATAGATAATTTACAAACATATTCCATTGTTACAAATAAATATTTTACAAAATTTTATCAGCTGCCTTAATGAAATTGATTTGATTAAATTAATCAAATAATTTAACCGAAACAATAAATTTTTCTTTATTTTAAAAAAATATTAATTTTTTTTAACTTAGGTATAAATTTTTTTATCCCAACTAAATATTTCAGTGATTTAATAACCTTGCATATTACTTCAATCGAAATTAATTTTTATCAAAAAAATATTTAATAACTAAATTTATTTCATTGACTCAACTAAATTTTTTTCTCAGTGTACGAATGATGATGAAATTGGTCAAGATATTGACGAAATCGAAGCTACATTAGCACCTTTAATAGAAGAGAAAATACTTGATAACAAGCCTAAAATTTATGCTAGAAAAGCACGACTTTTACTAAAACATTGGCGCACTTTTGAGCCAGATCAATTAAAATGGAATAGTACTGGAAGCGTTATCGTAGATGGCAAACTTATACCACGATCCAACATCATAGAATTACTCAACGATGTTTTGCAAAGAAAAAGAAAAAGATAGAGAAGGATGATGAAGCGCCTATTGGTAGATTGGAATTGGCAAAGTTTATTGGAACTTCAGAAACCCCTAATAATCTAATTGGGAACACGGAAATTTTAAAAATTGCTAATAGGCTGACGTCTCCTTTAAATACTAGAAAACGAAAAATTTTATCACCAGTATTTACACCATCCGTAATGAGACATGTTACTAAGAGAAAGTGGCTGAAAGCGAACCTTTGATGATAGAGAAAAAATGTCTTTAGAAAATCAGTACTACGATCCTTCGCACGAAGCAGGTTATGCAGGAGCACGAAATTTGATACGCGTAAATATAAAGGGTGAATCATTAAAAAACAGAGAAAGAAAGCAAAAACAAATACACGAGTGGTTGAATAATCAAGATGCTTATACTCTTCACCGTCCTATAAAAAAAATTTCCTAGATTACACTATAACGTAACTAACCTGGATGACGTTTGGGAAGCAGATTTGTGTCAGCTAACAAGTCTATAAAAAGGAAATGACGGTTATTCGCACTTACTAGTAGTCATTGACGTGCTCAGTAGGTATGTATTGGTAGAACCACTGCGGGATAAAACAGCGCATACTGTATCAGCTGCATTCGAAAAGATTCTTAAGCAAGCCAATGGTCGTACACCTGTTTACTTACAAACTGACAAGGGTAAAGAATTTGTTGGTACAGGTTTGCAAAATACTCTTGAAAAATATGACATACAGTTTAGAGCAGCAAGAAATCCGGACATTAAGGCAGCAGTGGTAGAACGTCTTAATCGAACTCTCAAAGAAAGTGTTTCGAGATATTTCACACATTGCAATACACATAGGTATATTGATGTAATACAAAAGATAGTTTATGCATACAACAATACAATACATTCAAGTATAAAGATGAAACCTTCAGAGGTTAATTTATATAATGCAGCTGAGGCACGAGCGAATTTACAGAGGCGTGCTCTTTAGCAAAGAAAAAATCAAAGGCAAATAAAAGACCGTAAATACAAGGTTGGTGACTACGTGAGGATCAGTCGCTCTAAGGGAACCTTTGCGAAAGAATTCGAGAAGACTTATAGCAAGGAAGTATTTAAAGTTAAATGCTTTTCTATCAGGCAAAATCTTTACACCTACGAGTTACAAGATTTGCAAGGAGAGGACATTGACGGTTTCTTTTATACGAAAGAATTGGCTCCTGTAGGATCACAACGACTGCTGGAAGATCAACATTTTAAGATTGAACGCATTCTTCGGACCAAAGGATGCGGAAATAAAAAACAGCTATTTTTAAAGTGGAAAGGGTATCCAGATAAATTTAATTTCTGGATAAAAGCATCGGACGTTAGAAGAATTTAAAAATAATTTATAATCTAGATGATTTTTATTTAGTATTACCGAGTAACGGTAGTATGCGCTATTTTCCCGACAATACGACTACTTGTTTCACCACTTATTTATGTCGTGAAATTAGGTTAATCGGTAACTGGTAGGTCGGTTTAGCTGAAATACACGTACCTTGTACTATCATGCGTATTCAAGAACCTGAAGTTCATTATACTTTAAAATTAGGAGGCGCTAAGCCCAAAGTTTCGAAAAATAACAGGTTTTGTAATTTTCCTTACGGCGTATACAGTAGCATCGAACGACTTGCGAAAGAAATAAATAATGTACACGAGGCGCGTGAACATCAGAAGCTTGAACTGACTGAGTTTCAGAAAGGTTATTACATCTTAAAAAGGATTTGCAATTGCGAAGAGCCGCACCACACGACTTTCAACGAAAAAATTCGTCGAATTTTGGGTTTTGATATTGTCCACCGAGAAACAGGAACTTTTGTCACTTCCAACTCAGGAACAAGTATAAATGCGGGTAATAGACTAGCTAGTTTAGCATGAGCCATACCCGATCAGCTTTACACAGACATATGCGAACCTTATGCAGTCGGTAATACGGAAACGGCACTTTTACGCATTGTAACCCTGGAAAATTCACAGTACGAATTCGGATCAACGTTGTCTAACAGTTTGCAACGATTCAATACATACCCCTACTACATCATATCTTTGGAAATATTGTTATCGATATAAGAGATCAACATGGGCGTAAAATACCATTTGAGTATTGACGCTGACGGTTACGCTTCATTTTAAGCGAAGTCGTTAATTGCATAGCGATATGAGCTATTATATTCATTACTACGACAAGCAGGCTGGTGGTGGTGGAAGCGGTATTAAAAACGTTTACTCTGGTTCAACGTTTCAAAGAGGCTCTGGAATAAGTAGCTTTCTTGGAGGATTATTCAGAAAAATTGTGCCATATCTTGCCAGTGGGTGCAAAGCAGTAGGCAAAGAAGCCGTCCGAAAAGGTTTGAACGTGTTCGAAGACGTGTCGAACAAGAGAGCGAATTTCAAAGAGTCTCTCAACTCACGTGTTCGAAAGTCGGGTCGAAATTTAAAAAGAAAAGCTGCTCATAAAATTTCCGATATTATGAAAGGTAGTGGATATAAAGCTGTTACTGCTAAGCGCAAACGATAGTTAACGCGAGCTCGTGTTTTCGCACACAACGCATCGAGCAAGAAAAGAAAGACAAACAAAAAGACAAATAAGCGTGGTATAGGCAAGAAAAAGAAAACATTACAGCGAAAGAACAAAGTATTGAGAAGCGCATCCGACATTTTTGGACCTCAATAAATCATTAAAAAAATGGCTTTTCTACACGCGTGCAGTGGTGAAGGTATGAAGAGCGAAATAGATATTTATACTCTTCCTCCGACGCAAACATCGATTGAAAGCAGTTCTTTTCTCTACTACAAACCTGTATTATCTGTCATTAATTAAAGCGATTCACCTTTAGAATTTTTGGTTCCTAGTTCGACCAAGCATTACATCGATCTAGCGCATACAATGTTAAAAGTAAGCGTGGAAATTACACCCGTGGGAACCGACGTCGAGAAGGCAAAAGTTGCTCCTATTAACAATTTTTTACATTCGTTGTTCGAGCAAACGGACATCTTTTTCAATTCAAGGCTAGTTTCACCCCCAAACAACGCCTATCCTTACAGAGCTTACATAGAAACGCTCCTCAATTACGCTTCTCCTGCCTTAACATCACACCTAACCTCCTCACTTTGGTATGCAGACACAGCAGGGTGTATAAATGCATCACCAACAATTGCTACTGGAACAGCTGGGGCCAATGTCGGTTCTCAGAATAATCAATTCTTTACAGCTGCCGGTAAAGTTGTCGATATGATTGACCACCTCGATTGCGATGTATTTAATCAAGGTAAATTTCTGGTGAACGGTGTTGAGATGTGAGTGAGGCTTGTTCGTAGCAAGGACGCGTTTTGTTTGATGGATTTCAGCGATGACGGAAAATTTTCAGTACGCATCAGAGAAGCGACGCTAATCTTCCGTCGAACAAAAATGAGTCCAGCCGTACTATTGACTCATGCCCTGGCCAAAACTACTGCAAGATACCCAATAACAAAAGTGGAAGTCAAATCATTCACTCTACATAGCGGAATTCCAGGAGATACTCTTGATAATGTTATATTGGGCCAGTTGCCGAAAAGGGTCATTATAGGTTTTGTGAGTAACCGAGTCTTCAACGGCAATCGTCAATTGAACCCTTTCAACTATCAACATCATTCTATCAATTTTTTCTCTCTTTACGTCGATGGAGTACAAATACCAAGCAAACCCCTACAGCCAAAATACACAGGGAATAATAAACTCTATGTAGACGCTTATCACACGCTATTCTCCGGTACTGGTATACATTTTCTCAGCGAGGGTATCGATGTCAGCCGAACCTCTTATCCAGAAGGTTACTGTCCCTTTGCATTTGACTTGACGCCTGATTCATCGGCTCATTTTTCATCACATTGGAATCTCATTCGCTCAGGTGCTCTACGTATTGAAGTTCGCTTCAAGCAGGCGCTTAGGGAAACAATCAATTGCATTTTTTACGCTGAATTTGATAACGTACTAGAAATAGATTTGAACAGACAAATTATAACCAATTTTAATGCGTAAGGTGGGGAAAGAAAATGGTGAGAGAAACATTATAATACCATTTAGCTTATTCCCCATTGCTTCAGTTGCTTCTCACTCTTGACTGTAGCACACACGCACTCACGTTCTCGACAGAATGGATTACGTAATAGATATTCTAGGCTTAAGAGATAAAGATAATAAATTTTCACCCAAGGAAGTGACAGTAGTTTCTCTACAAGAACAAGTCATTGGTCATTAGATAATAGCGCTTCCCAACGAATTCGATAATTTACCAGAAGATATAAAAACTAGTAACGACTACGTGTCGTCGTGTCTACACAGTTTACAGTGGTTCGATGGTGATGTTATTCTACGCAAATTATGGTATCATTTTTACAACATAGCGAGAAATGCTGTAAGAATTTACGTACGAGGTGCTGAAAAGGCTAGTTACATAGGATCTATTATGGCACGTAACGTTATAAATATAGAGGATTACACTATCACAGGCTTTACCGACTTACGAAGACAGTTTCCTTCCCAGAAAGTATGCTGTTTTCACGCTTGCCAAGAAAACCTCTATAAAAAAGAGTAACCTCTATAAAAGATCTGTGCCATGCAGAGATCACATCTGTTGAGAGAGTTGCTTTTTTCACTACTCCCTCAAGAATCTCTACCTGAAAGAAGTTGTAAACTAGTTTATGACTCTCTTCAAAAACTTGCTTACAAGAAAAATAGCATTGTAAGATTTGGATCAAGTGTGACTTTTACGGGAATCGACAAAGTAGATGATGATGACGACGACGACGACGATTAAACCATAGAATACGCGAGTGATGATGATCAGAATTGTAGTTTAACACAGGGAAATAATACAAATGAACACCAGTCAGATAATGAGGGCCCTGGAAGGGTTAAAAGCCAAAACAATTGGCGTATACGCAGCAGATCAAATTCCGAATGTAATGATTACATTAATCGCCATAGTGTGTAATACCGATGATCATACCAAACCTGGTAAGCATTGAGTGGCCATGCATATCGATAAAAATGGATACGGAACGTATTTCGATAGTTATGGTTTCCCACCAGTCTCAAAATACCACCTTGAAAGATTCAGAAAAAACTGTTAGGTTTTTCGATAGAGCACCAAGAAAGTGCAAAGCATAGATTCGATGCGTTGCGGCCAGTATACTATTATGTTTCTATATTATATGTGTAGCGATGCTAGTTTACGCGCGTTTTGTAGCTTCTTTTCAAATAACACGAAAAAAATGATAAAATAGCTGAAAATTTGTATAAAAGAATTTCAAATAAAATTAAATGCAAAAGATGTAAGCGGGCAACCACATTCGCCAGGGAACGTTCTCGAGGCTCAGGCCTTTGTAATCAAACATGTACTTCTAGGTTAAGTTACTCATAATAATATCGTAATCAAATGTATGTTTTGGATTTAAGTATAATTAATGTCAATTTTTGGAATTTATATATTTGAATAAATTGAATTTTGTGTGCACATAAAAATATGTTTATAATTATTTACTTCCTCTTATTTCCCTCTCCCATCCTACTCATCCATAATAGTATATAATTTTCAGAGAACACCTGGTCTATGTGTACCAAACTATCTACCCTTCCCCTATATGATAATCGATTGTATATATATATATATATATATATATATATATATATATATATATATATATATATATATGCCCCTAAGTGCAGCTGGTACGTGGGTATTATTTTATTATAAAAGTATTTACCATCTCTACATTCTGATTTATTGTATGCGCGGTAGGGTGAAATGTTCTTTTCCAATTTTCAGTAAGAGTTTAGCTTCGGACAGAGCAACACGTAAAAATAGCTCGTTGTGAATTAAGTGAGCTGGTAACACCGGAGTTGCCGAACCTTTTATTATCTACTACCTATGCGCTCAATAAGTCTAACTCAAAGATTATGATTGCAAAAGATTTGCGAGATATAATGATTCCTGTACAGAAAAAAATGTATGTTAAAAAATAAATAAATTACTTTAATACTATGAATAACTTTATTTCTTACTATAAATACAACCACCCTTTCCAATCATGCTTCATTTATTTTATAAACATTGCTCGAAACATACATGGGACAACGCGTAGGTAAGAAAAACGCTGACAAGTGCTTTGGCGCAATGCTTTCTCGTAGAGATCATTGAGTTAAAATAATTTGATTTGATTTATTCAAATGTGATTTCAATATAAAATACAATTGCTATTCAAGAAAAATTAGTGAATGTGAGAGAATGATTAGTAAATAGGAAGTGAGAGACAAGGACGGATGAAAATAGGGTGAAAATACAACGCTTTCTCTATGAGAAAGCAATAAGGATCAATCTGAGAAAAAAGGACAAAGAGTGAGGAAGTAAGAAAAGAGTTAGTGAAAGCGTTAAATCAGAAATCAAAAGAAGTGATCAGAAATCAAAGGAAGTAAGAAAAGAGTTACGCTAAGAAAATTATTTTTTAAAAGATTTTTTTATAAAGACAGCAGCAAATAACTTGTATACAAATTTTAGAGCAAATCTATCGAGTAGTTTACGTGAAATAGAAAAAAAATAAAAAATGAAAATTAAAAAAAAAATTTAAAAATTTTTTCTAAATTAAAACTACGCTAAGGAAATCAGTTTTTAAAAGCCATACTGCTTTTGACAGTTGCAAATAATTCCCATGCAAATTTCAAAGCAAATTCATCAAGTAATTTACGTAAAATACAAAATGAATGAAAACCGAAAATTTTTTTAAAATTCTCAAAATGGCTCTATAAATAAAACTACTCTATGAATACCAATTTTCAATAGCTTCTCATCTACTTATACAAAAACATAGATAGTATGCGAAATTTGAAGCAAATCCATCAAGTAATTTTCGAGATCTAATTGGCTAAATAAGTACCTAATTAAAATGCCAATTCCAAAATTCTACGGGTACAATAATGAAAGACCAATTAAATTCCTAAACGAACTAAACACATATAAAACTCTTACAAAACCATCACCTAGTGAATTACATTGTGTACTAATACAAGCGTTGCTAGGTAATGCGCAATCATGGTAGTATATAAACAACTCAGACATAAATAACCTTAGAAAATTTGAAAAAATATTCAAAGAAAGATACTGGAACTCAAACATCCAACGAAAAGCTCACAGGAAAATCAACCCTTTCAGTCATGCAATTCAATTCACTTTTTTCGTATGTATTTGTTTATAATAATAATTAATAGTTATAAATTCATAAAATATCATCAGCATTATAAATAGTAAGGCTATGTGTATCTGAAAATACAAAAAATCCAAGAATCAAGCATGATATTGCAAAAATATTGAGGTAAAAAAAAAGAAAATTAGGTAGCCGATATATCGGCTCCTGTGACGTAAGGGTTAAGTATGGTTTATACTAGGAAAATGGTAAAACGTCACGCGTGGATTATGCAACGTATATGCTAGGGCTCGCAAAAGAACTAGAATTATCAATCACAGAAAGTGAATTGATAACTAAAATTGGTCAACATTTCGATAGGAATATCAAATGCGCATTAAACGGACAACCTGAAAAACTAAAACATCATCATTTAGAATCCTAGAAGATTTCGACAGTGATGATAATACAACAGATAGACACAAACAAATAAACGCAAACCAACAACGCATTGAACAAAACCAGACACCAAATACAGACACAAATACTAAAGAAGATACACGCAATAGTAACACATGTACACATAACTAATATCACACCAATCAAGAAACAAACTCATGGCACACACAGAACATAAACCACATAAATCATATACAGACAGCAAATACTGAAAATAAAAAACAAGAGGATTCAAACATACAAGGGCGAGCACAAAACTACAAAACACAAAATTACAGACCACAATACAGCGGTATACAAAATGACACAACACAAAGATATAAAACACCAAGGATAAAATATGATGAACAGGTAGATGTAAATGAACTACTTGAACAAACGACGTTGGGAAACGCGAAATAATTGCGTACCAAAAGTCGGAAAATGATAATATAATTAATAATAAAGAAAAAATAAAATACGCAACTAAAATAAAAAATAAAATAAATAATAAAAAATTAAATAAAACAAATTTAAAAGATAGGTTAAAAACAGCTAAACATTTATATATTAAAACAATAACAAACAAAGACTTCACAGATCGGCTAAAAAATTACCAATCTATATTAAATTTTAACGAACATGAATTAAAAGACATCAAAGAAAATTATACTAAAATAAACATAGCATCGTTAAGAGCAGGCCGAACTATCTGTCTTTGTTTAATAGTGTTTTTATTATTTATATAAACAACATTGGCTGTAACACTAAAAAAATGGATACAAGTATAATGGATAAATTTTATAATATGAACAAAATAATTTTATCACGTAGTTTTTGAATAATATGAGACCTACTTAAAATCTAAAATATATCTTTTTTGGTAGGTCTCATATTATTTAAAAACGACATAATTAAATTATTTTGTTCTTATTATAAAATTCAACCATTAAAATGTTAAGTCCTGGCTTTCACCAGGACTAAATAAAAGTGTATAATTTGATTATGTTGAATATTTTTGTATGATTTTAAATATGAATTTGAATTAATTTGAAATAATTGAATTTATTATTAAATTATAATTATGAAAGATAAATATATGTATAATCTAGTGGTGAATTGAACTCCACCAATATTTAATTGAGTAAATCGTTTCTCACAAATTGAAATATATTGCAGGATATTTATTTAGAGTACTTGAATAGAGAATATATAAATTGAATATTCTTACCTTGATTGATTCAAGTAGATGAAGGCTGGATACAGACAAACAAAGAATAGATATAGGCACGATTAAAAATAAGACTCGAGTCGAATATAAGAAACTTTTAAGATATTTATTGACACTTGTAAAAATAATTAAATATTGAATACAATAACTTTATTAGAATTAGAATTTGAATTTGAATTTGAATTTGAACTACAGGATTTACGACTTGGTACCAACGATGATCCTGGGGTAGTGCCCCCTCTCGTTAATTGCAGTTGGCTTTTATAAGATTTATCTTGACATGATTTCATTATAAAATAAGTGGATCTTGCTTGTTTTATGACTTAGTAATTTTGAAACAACGAATTTTGTTGCTTAATATCAACTTAAAGTTTTCTTTACTGCTTAGGTTAACACATTCTTTTATTGTTCGATAACCGTTTAATTAGTTCATCAATGTCATATTAATGAAAAGATATTTTAAAAATTGTAAATTAAAAAGTAATATAAAAGATACGTTGTGACGTAACACCTTGGGGCTCAAGAGATTGCATATCGGAAGGATAGGCAATCGAAAGAAAAAGAAAAACAAAACAGTTATCGAACAATTTACAGATAATTATTACAAGCTTAATTGATAAATTTACATATTTTATATTTAAATAAATACTAATACACAAGGGTACGTTTTATTTCGTACACCTTGGGGCTCAAAGATTGTACATAAACCATCATGATAAGTAGTAAAATGTATTTTACAATGATTTTGGTGTGTTTTACAAAAGGTGAATAACATATTGCTAATGCAATTCAGCAAGAGAAAATGACAATATTCGATATGTCTTACAAAATATAGGTGAATGACATGTAGATGTGCAATTTAGATTTTCTTTTGACTCGTTACATAAATCATTACATATATATAAATATAAATTGTTTGTTTGTTTTTTTTTTTTTTTTTTTTCTTTTTCTTTACATTTCTTAACCTTTCACTGTTTAATAATGATATAAAGAGCAAAATTTACAAATTTCATAGATTGTAATATTAATGTTAAATTCAGATTTTTTTATTATCATTCATTTCAAATTTGATGAATCGTAAAAATTTTTATATTGCAAAAAATAAAATAATAAGTGTATTAAATATTTTTAAATAATTATTTTTTAATGATAAGTTACCTGATAAATTATAAACTTTTTACTTAAATTATTTGTATAATTTTAATTGTAACGATCCTTTTGTTTTTTTGTTTAATTTTAAAAAAATATACTTCTGAAATATGCTATGCTTTATAAAACTTGAACATATATGAATGACATATAATTAGTGTCATTCACCCTTCCCACACAAAGTTGAATCGGAAACGATTCAGTAAATAAAACAAAAGGATTGTTTTACAATGAACGCAAAAATGACCGCTTAATAAACTTAAAGTATCAAATTTTTAAATTCTAGTTTCGTAAAAGAGTCATCTCTTATAAAATTATAACATTACTCTACATTTTTTTGTTAGATTACTTCTTAAACAATAATATGCTAAATAATGCAACTTGAAGGATAATTAACAAAAAAGAATTTTTTATTATCTTAGTTTCCACCTTATCTTTTTTATATGTATTCGTAGAAGGTTAAGATTTCGATGGATAATATCTAAAAATCTAAATGAAATATGTGCTTACTAAAGTATATAAATCAATGACACGCAGAAAAATAAATAAAATAAAATTTATAATCGCTTTACTATAGATGTGTATCCATCATGTGTTGTTTTTTTTTTTATTGTTAGATCAAATATGCTTACGATGTCATTTGATATTTACACGTTTAGGTGAATGACACACGCGCATAGTGTCATTCATTCTTTTATGTAACACAACACAATGAAATATGCATAATTTTTATTATATTTGAATATTATGTATATGTAATCTATTTCGAATCATAATTAAAAATTTTTATTAATTGTTTTTATATAACTAACAAATAATTATTATCAGCTATATTTATATGTATTTGATTATATATATGATAATGCTTATTTAATAGAACGACATTTATGGGCTGATTTTATATTTTTTTAAATTATGAAATTTATTATTATATATATATATATATATTTTTTTTAAACTAATTACGACTAATACTGAATAATCGAATCTCTTTTTGTTCTTGAGATGTTGGTTTAGAAGGAGTAGATGTACTTGTGGAAGGTAGTGTTATATAGGGTGATTTACTTGGTAAAGGTGGAGGCGTTGGTCGAGGCAAAGTAGATTGTAAAACCATGGGTTCTGATATAACTGGCTTTTCTATTTTCACTTCCTTTAATTCTATTTCTTCATATCTTGGTATTTTTTTCATTTGAATATTATTTAATATAATTATTAAATGCGTAATGGAGCTAAAAATGGCTCCTAATAAATGTATGGACCAGCCATATATTGTATGAAGAGTATATCCTCTTATAATAGTATCCATAATTAATTTAATTATATGAAGAATGATTAAAATCATTATTATAGCTGAACTTATTGACCCAAATGTTGTCAGTTTATTTATGAATTTTTTCCAGGTGTTTTCTGCTATATTTGATAAAGTATTTTCTGTTAGTAAATTACTTAATAAATCTCCTCTTGAATTTTCTTCACCCTGGATTCCTCTCGCTATAGCATTTAATAAAGCTGCTTTTTCGAAAGGAAACATTATATGTTGTTGTAATTCCTGTAAGTCTTCTTGAGAATAAATGCCACTAGTTGCCAGTGATGTTATTTTTTTAGGCATCCATGAAGTTTGAGTATTTGGTCTTAAAATTTTTACAATATTTTTCGTTGTCCTTGGTTTTGGTAAAAGGTTTATCCAATCTTCCCCAATTTTATAATATTGTGGAATGATTGAATTACAATTTATTTCAGAACCTGATTTCAATAAAATATGTGTTTTCGGTGTTAAAAACCATGTCTCATTTTTTGTTGTTACAGGAAGTTGAATATAACACTTGTTTGTGTGTTTTAATTGTACTTCTACTGGTGTACATTTTATCACATGTACTACTTCTCCAGCAAGTTTAGCTATATACCCAGGTTTTTGCATGATATTATAGGCAAATTCATCGGGAGCTATGGATGCAAGGGATAGAGATTCGCGTATTATTTTTTTCTCAATTTCACATTTTTCTTTTAAGATATTAAAGTATAAATCTTTAAGATCAGCCCTAAAATGTTTTTCTATATATACAAATTTAGAATTCACGTAAGTAAATATATCTAAGTTCGTTACTTCTTTCTTCATTTCATTATTGTCAAATAATAATTTATTATATGAAAGGTCTAAGATAAATAATTTAGGATGTTCAGTTTTTGTTAATATCCTATTACAAATGTTAATATTATTTAACGCTGATAATGAAAATGTTGTCTCAATAGAATTTACAGTATAAATACGATTTTGATTGGCTGAATTTATTATTTTTGCGGGGCCTCTATATAAGGTTTCGTATTCTGTTTTAAAACCCTCCTCTGCAGGTAAATGTTCCCAAAAAGTATAGCCTGCTTGTGAATCGATGCAGTGTTCATCCGTAAATTTACATATGGTTCCTGAGTTTAATCGTAATTTATTGTTTTTTAAACTTACTTGAGCATATTCTTCTAGTAGAGTTATTCTTATGAGGCCTTGGACGAGTACGTTATCCCAGGAACCAAAATTATCCGTGTAAGATGCTCCTTTGCATGTTTTATCCTTAACTGAACCAGCGAAATCCATTCCTACAGATCTTGTTGAATTTATTTTTAAATCTGCTATTGTATGAATATTATCATATTTAAATATTCCTGTTTCATGTATAAATTTGCATTTTTCATGGCTGATTTCGTAAAGATACTCTTGTAAGGCATGAGCTGTAGTACCCAAATGGCTGAACATTCCACAGTGAAATACTGTTCTCTGTATTTCTATTTTACACTGCATAATTTTTATAGATTTAAATTCTGCAATTTGTAGTAATTCTATTGTTGTATTACTTATAGTAACATTTTCTTGTTGAAAATCACATTCGCCCGTATCTAGTAAAGAGTATGTATTAATAATTGGATCTGTAGATTCACAGTTGAAACCGATGATTGCAGAATTACTCTTGATAAGAGATAAGAAGATAAATATGATAAACAGCATTTTTCTTATGTTTATATAGAGGATGAAAAGTTCTGAAAATAGAAAATAATATTAATTTTTACGTTTATGCAAAATTAATTTATTAGCATGAACTAGTTTTGGACCACCCTTATAATTTATAGTGATATTGCTATTTTCGTGAATTTTTAATACCTCAAAGGGTCCCAAATTATGATTTTTCTCTAATTTTCCTGGCTTTGGTTCTTTTATAAACCAGACTTCATCGCCAATGTTAAAATGTACAGGATTTATAGATCTGTCATAGTATAGTTTAGATTTTTCCTTTGATGATATTAAATTTTCTCGAGCTATTTTTGCAATATCTTTCATGTTTGTTAATAACTTTTCTATATAATCATTAAAAGTTGGTAATTTTTCTGATTGTTTCAAAGGTTCGCTAGATGGTAATCTAGCTGGGTAGGCGAAAACTAATTCATGTGGTGTGAATTTATGACTTGAATGAACACTTGTATTATAATTAAATTGTGCAAGTTCAAGCCAATTATCCCATTCGATTTTTCTTATCTGCGAAATTTTTCAAATATTCGCATAAGGGATGATGAGCCCTTTCTAACGCGCCGTTAGATTGTGGGTGAAATGCGGTTGTCTCAATTTTTTTAAATTTAAATCTTTTTGAAATCGCTTTTATTAATTTACCTGTAAAATTTGCACCCTTGTCGGTAAGAACTATTTTTGGTGAACCGAAAATGCAAATGAATTTTTTTATGAATGCTTCAGCTATAGACTCTGCAGTTTGATCTTTAAGTGCAACAGCTATTACAAATTTTGATAAATGATCTTGCATTGTTAGTATATATTTATTATTATTTTTAGTTATATTTAAAGGTCCTACTATATCTAAAGAAATTTTATCGAATGTTTTTTCTGGGGTATCTGTTATGATCATTGGTTGTTTAGTTTTAATTCTTTTTAATTTATTTTTTTGACATGTTTCGCAATTTTTTATTCGATTTTGTATATCGGTTTTTAAATTTTCCCAAAAGTATTTATTTTTAATTCTATTATAAGTTCTATTAACTCCTGAATGACCTCCTATACTTGAAGAATGATATAAATCAAAAATTTTTTCTCTGTTATCAATTTTCACATATTCTGTATTATTTAAACAAATAATAATTTTAATATCTGTATCTTTAAAAATATCATATAAAATTTCTTCAATTTCGTTCCAATTTATGTTTACAATTTTAATATTCTTTGAAATGCTGAACATATTACATTTATTTTTAATTAACAGATTTTTTAATACATTAAAATTATTTATTAATTTTTCTTTTATTAAAATAAATGATTCTTTAATATTTAAGCACATAATAAAAATTTTTCTTTTTTAAAATTTATTATTTCGATTTCATTGTCTTTTAATTCATTATTTATTTTTATATTATTTTGTACGAGATATCTATCTGTTAATTCGTCTAATGGCTTTTTTTCTGTTGTAATTAAATGAATAATATTATCTTTTCTATGTTCTATAGAATTTTTCGAATATATTATTGTATTCGATTTGTTTGTACACGTATCTTGTTGTATAATATTTTCGTCAGTCTTGACGTCTTGATTTGTTATTGTTTTAATTATTTTTTTTGGACGACCTCGTTTCTTTTTTATACGTGTACGTTCTTCATTTAATTTCTGTATTTTCATTTCATTTGTTGGTAAAGGTGTTGCTTTATTATTGCTTTCGTTTTCTTTAGCTTTTTGTGCTCTCGTTACGACGTTTATTTCTACTGTATCTATGGGATTTCTTGATAAAGCATCACTATTTACATTCATTTTTCCTTTTTTATATATTATGTTAAAATCATATTCTGCTAATTTGAGTCGCCATCTTTGAACTCTATTATTTTTATCTGCTGATCTAAATGAAAGTAATGGCTTATGGTCCGTTACTATTGTAAATTTATTTCCATAGATATAATTTTTGAATGTTTCTATGCCAAATAATATACCTAGTGCTTCTTTTTCATATGTGTGATATTTTAATTCTGGTCCTTTCAAGACCCTTGATGCATATGCTATCGGCTTATCTTCTCCAATTACTCCCTGTGATAATATAGCCCCTAATGCATATCCTGATGCATCAGTTGTTATTATAAAAGGTTTATCTAGTTGAGGAAATTGTAATAATGGGGCAGAGCATAATGTTTCTTTAAGTTTATCGAAAGCTTCTTGCTTTCCAGGGTCCCATATAAATTTTACTTCTTTTTGTAATAACTGTGTTAATGGTTTTGTTATTTTTGCAAAATCATTAATGAATCTCCTATAATATCCTGCCAATCCTAAAAATTCTCTTATATTCTTAACTGTTTTTGGAATTGGGAATAATTTTACCGCTTCAACTTTTTTAGGATCGGCTTTTATGCCATTTTCACTTATTATATGTCCCAAAAATATAACTTCTTCTTTCATAAATTCACACTTTTTAGGTTCTAACTTTAGTCCTGCTTCTCTTAATTTTGAGGCTACTAAATTAAATTTGATATTATGTTCTTTTTTTGATTTAGCAGCTATTATTATGTCATCAATGTACACATGACATATTCTTTTACTTATAAGTTCGCCAAGAGCATTATTGGCAACTCTCATAAATGTCCGTGGAGAATTTGTTAAACCAAAAGGTAAAACCTTAAATTCAAATCTTCCTAAGGGATGTACACTAAAAGCTGTTTTATGAATATCAGATTCTCTCATTGGTACCCAATGAAAGGCCGAAACCATATCTACAGTTGTAAAGTATTTATTTCCACCTAAATCATCGAAGATTTCTGTTATAGATGGTATTAAGTATGGGTCAGGTATGGTTTTTTCATTTAATTTTCTATAATCTATGACTAAACGCCATCTTGGTTTTCCATCAATACCAGGTTTCTTTTTTACAACAAATGCTGGTGCATTGTAAGCACTTTTAGAAGGTCTTATTAAATCATTGTTTATTAATTTCTGTGTTTCTTCTATAGCGATTTCTTTTGATTTGTATGGTAATGGGAATTGTTTAACGTATATTGGTCTATTATCTGTTAAATTTATTTCATGATATTCTAAATTACATTTTCCCATTTTTTCTCCTTCAAGCCAAAATATATCTTCATTTTGTATAATTAGATCCTTTATACTTTGTTTATTTTCTTCGGTTAAATGATTTAAAATTATTTTATTTAATAATTTTTCTTTACGATCGATATTTTCTTCATACATATGATTTATTTTTTCATGTGTTGTAGTTTCTTCAGATTCTTCTTCTTGCATATTTAATGTTGTAATATCTCCTTCAATAAAATAAGTGAGAAATTGTTTATCTTTATTTTCAATATTAAAATTTATATTATCTTGTAATTTTAAAAGGAATTTATAATAATCTATATCTTGTTCATCTTTAAATTGATTTTTTTCTAAAATACAGTTAATATCTTTCATAAGATTTTCTATGTTTTCATTTTTATCTTGTAAAAATTGTGTAATCGAAGCTATATATTTAGTATCTTGCATAGGCATAATATAATTCAATAATTGAAATATGTTAGTAACTGCTGCGTCATTTCTTTCGTTGTTTTGTATACATAAATTTAAACTTGAATTTTGCTCATCTTTATAGTCTGTTTGAATGTAATATTTTTTCCCATTTATTTCTAAATATCCTTTATCCAATCTTAATTTATTTACTTTTAAAACATTTATACCTAATATTCCGTCATAGGGTATCGAAAAACTTTCCGACGCTACATGAAAATTTGTTTGTAATTTGTTTATAGGAAAATTAACTATACCACATGTTTTCATAGGTGTATTTGAAATTCCTGATAAATATATTTTAATATTATCATTAATAGAATTAGGTGGTACTAATTTTTCTTTTATTATATTAAGTTGAGCACCTGTATCTATTAATAATTTACATACTTCGTCTGTAAATGGATTTTTTATTTCAATAAATTGTAATGTATCCCCTAGTTTAAATACGTAAATTGGTATATTTTTATCTATATCATTTTCAGAATAACTTATTTCAGTTTCTTTATTTATATTGTTTATATTTTTGGATTTGTTTTCATGTATTATTACTAATTTTGAGTCATTTTTCACCTGTGGTTTAAATTCTATCGTATCGTATAACATTTCTTTCTCTACACTACAGTTTAATGTAACACTTAAATTATTTATATCCATATTTTCAAATGTGTCACATGTTTCCAATTCATAATCAATTTCGTGTTCTCTTGCAAAATATTGAATGTCTTCATAATTATTGAGCGACTTTTGTTTTGTAACTCCTCTTGTTCGCTCTCTCCAAGATGAGTTTAAGCGTTTCCCTGTGTATTATTTAATTCAAGTATTTTCGATTGACATTGTTCATTCGTATGATTTGTTTTTTTGCATAATGTGCAAAATTTTTCTTGCTTTCTTTCTAAATTTTTAATTGTAAAACATGTATCAAGTGAGTGTCCTAATTTTTTACAATATGGACATTGTATATTTTGATTATTGTTTTGAGTTTTTTTATTTTGATAATCTCGTTTCCTGCATTGCTCTATATTATGTCCTTTAGTTTTACAGTATCTACAAAATTTATGTTGACCTCTTTGTCCATATTCATTATTATATCGATTATTTCCATTATAATTATTTCTGCAGTCTCTACCTGAGTGACCCCATCTGTCACATAATTGGCATCTTATTTGATCATCTGATTTAATTTGATTTACAAATATCTTAAATTTTTCGCAATTTGTAGTGCTGTGTTTCTGATTACAAATGTCACAAGTTTGTGTGGGTATATTAATCTTTTCTTCAATTTGATTACATAATTCAGCATTGTGTCCGTTCTTTTTGCATTTCCAGCATAATTCATATTTTTTTATAATCGGACAACGACTCACTTGATGAGTATTTTCTTGGCAGTATTGACAATATTGTTCATTGCCATCTAAAAGTGTACACATACCTCTTGAATGTCCTAGTTGATTACAAAATTTGCATATTAATTTTATTTTATCTTTTGTATTAGTGCACTGATATGACGAGTGAGTTGGTTCTTTACAATATACACAACTTGCAATATTGCAACATAACGCCTCATGACCTATATCTTTACATATTTGGCAGCATGTTATTTGTTTCGGTGATTTTTCAAAGATATCACTAACCATAATTTTTTTTTGTATTTTGATCCGATTGTGTTCTAATATCTTTATATTTTTCCAAATTTTTTTCTATTTTTATTGCTTTTTCAGTTGCTTGTGAAAAATCCTGGACTTCTCCTAATTCATATCTAATTTCACTATTTAAGCCTTCTTTAAAATATTTTAATGTATTTGCACCCAGTTCATCATTAAAACGTTGTAAAGCATCTCTTGTTATGCCGTTTTCATTTTTCTTTTTATCTGTAATTTTGTGTACTTAATTTTGTTATTCTTTCTATGTAATCGACCACTGGTTCATGCTTTGCTTGTTGAATTCGTTCTAATTTTGCATATAAAGAGTGTAAATTATCAATCTCTGGATATAATTTTTTTATGAATTTAATAAATTCTTCTATAGTTTCAATTCTACTACCCTTTATAGCAGTACGAATTGTTCCTGATACCTTAAATCTTAAATAGTTCATAAATTTCGATTGTTCTTCTTCACTTAACATATCTTTTGCGATTTCTAATTTTTCTATATAATCTTCTAAAGGTAAATTTTTTCCATCAAATTCAGGTACTAATCTTGAAATTTCCTTCAGTGAGTATCCTGATGTATTTGCCATGTTTGTGTTATCTAGTAAGTTTCCAATTTCAACCATCGAATTGTTATTATTACCCACAAGAATATTCTCTTCGTCTATATCTTGATAACTTTCTTGTTTGATAGATAAATTTTCTGTATCGTTAAATATTCCGTCTGCTGTTGTATTATTTTCAGAATAAATCGTCACGTCTCTCGTTAAAGTATATTTGTCTAAAAAACTGTCTTGTAGATTATTTTTTTGTGTTGTTTTAGTACTTTTGGAAATTATTTTTGGAATTGTTCCTGTAGATTTACTTAATGGTGTATTCTGTTTGTTTAAAATATCTGTACAGCTTGTATTTGGACTATTATTTTTATTTGTTTCTTGTGGAATATCTATGTCCTCTGTTAGATCTGCGGTGTTATTTTCGATTGTTTCTTGTGAAATATTCGTCAAATTTGATGTATTATTTTCAATTGTTGTGTCTAAAGTTTTATTTGGAGAACGTGCAACTTTTGTACTTTTGCGAAATGGATCGATATTTTCGTAGATACGTTTTTCCTCTTTTTCTTTCTCTCTTAAAACTGCTTGTTTACTATATTTTCTGATTCTATCGCGAATAGCATTAATATTTTCGTTCTCTTTAGTAGATATTTTAAATTTTCGACAAATTTCAAATAATTCTAATTTAGAGTATGATAATAAACACTGTGTTTTCCCTTCTTTTAAATTATCCGATAGCTCTTTAAAATTTATTCTACTCATTTGTAATATTCATTATTTATTTTCCAATAAAGATCACATAACACGAAAATAAGAAATATTATTTTATAAATATTAATGATTATATTTTTAAATATCGTTTGTTAACCAAAAATAATGCATTTAAAATTTCTTTGACACTGACCTACTTTAAAAATAGATAAAAATGCTGACTTTTGCTTTAAATTCTTTTCTTTCTTTGACCTAATGTTGTTGAAAATACCCGCGAGTACATCACACGGTAATTTTGCTGAGTCAAAATTTTTATGAGTTCGATACTCTTTACAGTTATTTGATTACCAGCGTCTATTTTTTTAAATGCCGTTTTGTTCTGACTTCCAATATTTAATGTTGAGTCAGGTTTTCTTTTATTCACTGAAACGTATTTCACTTTCAAAACTATGTATTGAAAATTATGTTATTTTCACGATTTTAATGAATTGTTAATGTATCAGATTACTGATATTATAAATGCAATGCAAGAAACTTTTTAATATAATTGAAATGAAAAAAAAAAAAAAATGTTTTACAATTATTAAGAATGTATGAACTTATTCATTCAATTATTTTAATTGAAAATAATCTTTAATCGCGCACTTCACGATTGTATATTTTAATTACGCACTATGCGTATGATATATGTATTTAAATACAATATATATATTTTTATTAATTGACGCAATTCGCTAATAATGCACTTCGCGTATATATATTTATTTGTTTTAGATAACACTATTAATATTTAATGACACACTTTGTGTTTATTTTTAATGACGCTATTCGCTTTAAATATTGCACTTCGCGTATAAATAATTTATTCAATGGACGCTATTTTGCGTATAATATTTATTGTGCCCTTGGAAATATAATATTTTATTTGACGCACTTTTGCGTATAATATTTATTGTGCCCGTGGGAATATAATATTTTATTTGACGCACTTTTGCGTTTTCGTAATTCACTTTTAAACACTGTATTTATAATTGGTCCTTCATATATATTTTTATGCACTTCGTATATATATATATATATATATATATATATATATATATATATATAGGAAATTTTCTCTAATGATCCCTCAATATATTCAATACGATTCCTCAATTAAAAAGTTTGTACCGGAACCAAAATGTTACGGTCAAACTAATTCGTACCGGAACCAAAATGTTAAGTCCTGGCTTTCACCAGGACTAAATAAAAGTGTATAATTTGATTATGTTGAATATTTTTGTATGATTTTAAATATGAATTTGAATTAATTTGAAATAATTGAATTTATTATTAAATTATAATTATGAAAGATAAATATATGTATAATCTAGTGGTGAATTGAACTCCACCAATATTTAATTGAGTAAATCGTTTCTCACAAATTGAAATATATTGCAGGATATTTATTTAGAGTACTTGAATAGAGAATATATAAATTGAATATTCTTACCTTGATTGATTCAAGTAGATGAAGGCTGGATACAGACAAACAAAGAATAGATATAGGCACGATTAAAAATAAGACTCGAGTCGAATATAAGAAACTTTTAAGATATTTATTGACACTTGTAAAAATAATTAAATATTGAATACAATAACTTTATTAGAATTAGAATTTGAATTTGAATTTGAATTTGAACTACAGGATTTACGACTTGGTACCAACGATGATCCTGGGGTAGTGCCCCCTCTCGTTAATTGCAGTTGGCTTTTATAAGATTTATCTTGACATGATTTCATTATAAAATAAGTGGATCTTGCTTGTTTTATGACTTAGTAATTTTGAAACAACGAATTTTGTTGCTTAATATCAACTTAAAGTTTTCTTTACTGCTTAGGTTAACACATTCTTTTATTGTTCGATAACCGTTTAATTAGTTCATCAATGTCATATTAATGAAAAGATATTTTAAAAATTGTAAATTAAAAAGTAATATAAAAGATACGTTGTGACGTAACAATACTAATATCTAGCGGAGGCTACCATTTTTTTCGTGTTACAGCCAATGTTGTTTATATAAATGATAAAAAACACTATTAGACAAAGACAGATAATTCGACTTCTTCTTAACGAATGAACGCAAAGATTTGTTACACGATATAGAACCATCAGGAGAAAATTTCAAATAATTCAATATCCTAAAATAAAATTAAAAATCGGAAATATAGAAACAAAAGCCTTAATAGATACAGGAAGCGAAGTAACCTGTATATCCCAGAAATTTTACATCAATAATTATGATATTTGTAAACACTGTCCAACAATTCCATTGTCAGGTAAAGTTGTGAAAAACGCCACAGGCACAAAATCAACACGTATAAAAAGACAAATACTAGCGAAAGTAAAAATAAACAATTTAGAGACAAAAATAATATTTATAATAATACCAAAATTAATAAAACAATGCATAATTGGGTATGATACCCAAAAGACTCTTAAAATGCTAATTGATACAAAGCACGAAAAAATAAAATATGAAGTAAAGGATAAAGATGATATAATATCATACAAAACAAAAAATATAAATTAAAATGAATACTCGACTCTACATATAGAGATCGAAGAAGTAAAAAACTTCAAAACAAATAATAATATGGCAGAAAAATGGCCAGAAAAAAGAAAAATTAAAAGAAAAATTAAATCTAAGAGATTAAATAAATCAAATAAAGAAAAAACAAAAAAATTAATGATAAAATATAAAACGTTATTTAAAAGAAAGCCTGTATCAATTAGAAAACAAAAATAAATTTGAAATGGTTAAAGACAAACTTCACCTAATAAAAACAAAATTTAAAAGTAAATTAGACGCAATCATTGAAAATTTACTAAACCTAAGTATGATCAAAAGGTCAAAAATACAATATGTCAGTCCAGTAGTCTCGGTGAAGCAAAAAGATTCTAATGAGACAATGCCCAAACGACCACAGCTAAACAAAAAGCTAGTATGACGACTCAGAGGGGGCAAACATAAATGTAAAATATCACGAACAACAAATATGATTTTTTTACTTATTCTTATAAATGATAAGAATAAGTGAAAAAACCAATTTAATATTAAAAATGACATAAAAACACCAAAACACACAGACACTACAGAACTTTCCTAGAAAAAGTAGAAAATCATCTAATGCAAATAATAAAAGAGCAAAATTCTTTTATATATATGTACAATGTAATCGACGAAAACGATAATAAAAACAGAAAATACCATATAAATAATTTGAAACCATTCTATATGCAAAAATCTCAAGAAACTCAAAAGTAAAATAAAAGGAAAAATGTAAAATATTTTGATATACATACAAAATCTCTTTATTAAATATTAACTTTTATTAGATTATAGAATACTTTAAATAATTAGGTACATAAACTGCCAAATTAAATATAATACAAACATAGAATAGTTAACTATAAATCTACAAATATATTTAATTAAATTCCCAACATAAAATACTAAGAAAGTATTCAAAATTTCATAAGTAGAGATATTTATTTTGATAGAAAAAGAATTTAGTAAGTAAGTTATAGAATTAGTTTAGAAATAGGGAAAACATGTAAATACAAAGTAAATCATTTAAAAGTAAACAAATATCAAATCAATCAACAAGCAATATTGCCGTAAAATGTTATGTTTAGTTCCACTACAATTTTATAATTAGAAATGATTAATTTTGTATTAAAAATTTACAAAAATAAGAATGTGAAATATTAGAATTTAAATTGAACAAAATTTAAGTCAGAAAAATAAACAAATTAATGAACAAGTAATATAATAAATAAGTGAAAAATCGAATTGCTTAAGAGGAGGTCACGTATTTCTGTCCTTTTCTAATGAAAGAAATGATTTTTTTACAAAAACTAATAACTTTATCAAAAAATGAAGAGAAAGCCGCATCTTGCATCAAAAAAAGCAATATTTTCTTTCATAAGAAAAAATTCATTTTATTGCTTCGTTTTCAAGAAAACCTTGAAAAACCAAATTGTCCTCCCTAACCTCTATGATTTAAGTTTTTCAAGGTTTTCTTGAAAACGAAGCAATAAAATTAATTCTTTCTTATCAAAGAAAATATTGCTCTTTTTATTACGAGATGCGGCTTTCTCTTCATTTTTTGATAAAGTTATTAGTTTTTGTAAAAAACTCAATTCTTTGATTAGAAAAGGACAGAGATACGTGACCTCCTCTTAAGCTAGAAAAAACATAAAATAACTTAAAATAAAAATAATAATGTGTTATGGGAGATTTAAATAAATAATATAAATAAATAAGAATGGTGAAACAAATATTATAATTAAAGGTAAAAATTGGTAAAAAAAAAATTATGGAATGTATAAAACATTCTATTAACAAACACAAACTAAGGACAAATTTAAGATAATTGATCTTATCAAAGTTAAAAAATTAGAGTTCGCCGGCTCAGTTGGCTATAGCACAAGGCTTGTTAATTCGTTGACACGAGTTTGATCCCTGGCTTGGTCACTCTCCCATTCGACTCTATAGTAAGTTGACATCATGTGAATTAAGACATTCACAAGAAATGAAGAAACTCAGCAAACGAGTTTTGAGTCTTGCTTACCATACTAAAAATAAAAATTTTTTCTAAGTATAGTATAATTATTTAAAGTTCATATAACACATTCAAAACCCATGTAATTTAGCTTATTTCACGCTGTAAGTAAATAAATATAATTTTTTCTTCCATTTTTCTTTCTTATTTTATATTTCAGTTAATTTTAAATTAGTATTTGGAAAAAAAAAATTTATTTATTTAGGGGAACATTGTGAGCGCCGAGTCATACATAGACTTTAAATCGCTAAATTCAATAAGTAATTGCATGCATTAATTAATCTAATTAAATAAAATATAATATAGCTTAATAGTTAATGAGAAAAGTAAATAAAGTCTAAAAGAAATATAAAAAAATAAATCATAAGCGTTAAATGTATGTACGCTCCTGAAAACATACACATTCAAGTTACATACATATCATATCCACAGAGCGCGCTTAGGCCTCATATTGGCTCAGTGCGTACACAAAAGCAGCACCACGCACGCGAAAGTCAGCGGTGCCAAGCTACTAGAGAAGAGGGGACTGGAGTCCAGCGCCTATAAAAGCGCGCAAGTAGAGAGAAAGGCTTTCTCTCGCCTCAGCTCTACCATCGATTCTATCTTGATTTTTCAAGCACGATAGACATCGAAGAATCATCAACGTCGTGCTTGCGTGTTTTATATTCATTGAAACTCGTGTATGATTTTATTTAATAAAGAGTTGCAGCGAGCAACACCTTTACCTTATCCTATCTTAAACGGTAAAGCCCCGCATACTGAGGCACTTGGTATTCAGTATTAACGGACATCACCCATAATAAAACTAATCCTTTATTAACACTTGAAATAACACACACACTACACACTGACACACTCGAGCCCGCACCAGACGGCATAGCGACTTGTCTGGTTAACGGCTTTACATTCACAAGTCTTGCATAATTGCAAGCAAAGACTCAATAGAGTCGATCATAATGGGTGATCTCCTAACCATAAGTAAGTGGGACATCGCAAACTCGTAAGTGTGTTTGTGAATAAAGCATATGTAACGTACAGTGGTGCTTCTATCAATCGGGTGCCAAGAACGGGATTCGAACTTAGAACACCGAGATTACGAATCTAACGCTCTACCGACAGAGCCACTCACAAGTCCATTAAATTATTCTAATTACTTGACGTGCATTTTTTAAATTAATTGTTAATTTGTAATTTACGAAATAATATTAAAGGTAAATAAGATATTAATATTTATAGCTTATTATTTTATTTATATTATCACCTTTACTTTATACTTTATTTATTTATAAATATTATTCATTAATATAAAACTTTATTCTATAAAAATGTGATGTGTAAAACATCACAAGTATGTGTATCTTATAAATTTTTAAATAACCAAAGTTAAGAGGAGGTCACGTATCTCTGTCCTTTTCTAATCAAAGAAATGATTTTTTTACAAAAACTAATAACTTTATCAAAAAATGAAGAGAAAGCCGCATCTTGTATCAAAAAAAGCAATATTTTCTTTGATAAGAAAAAATTAATTTTATTGCTTCGTTCTCAAGAAAACCTTGAAAAACCAAATTGTCCACCCTAACCTCTATGATTTAAGTTTTTCAAGGTTTTCTTGAAAACGAAGCAACAAAATTAATTTTTTCTTATCAAAGAAAATATTGGTTTTTTTATTACGAGATGCGGCTTTCTCTTCATTTTTTGCTAAAGCTATTAGTTTCTGTAAAAAACTCAATTCTTTGATTAGAAAAGGACAGAGATACGTGACCTCCTCTTAAGCAGAACTTTAAGATTAATTTTTGTGACTTTTTTTCGAAAAGAAAGAAATTTAGAATTTTTTTCATGTTTGTAAAAGGCTTAACTTTGAATTATGATAATAATTAAAAAAAACTTGGTTAACGTGTGTTAAGCTTAGATATAAAAAGCAATGTAGAGTACTTTAGGTTTAAGATTATTATTTTCTATTAATCAACACTACACTCTTTACTTTAATAATTTTTTTTTTTTTAAGCTATTAACTTAACGCTTATTAATTAAAATCTTTTTTTTCATGTTGTTGCTCTAAAAAGAAACAAGAAAGTATCTAAGGAGCTTTAAGATTATTACTGATTAATCAATACTAAGCTTTTTTATTATTTTTTTTTTTAAATGTAAATGTAAACACTCATTAGTTGAAAAAAGACGAGAAAGCATTTAAGAAAATTTAATGTTATTATTTTTTTTTGTTATTGTTAAGTAATTGACACTATACTTCGCTTATGTAATAATTTGAACAATCGTTAGGTAAAATCTTTTTTCTTGCTGTGCTTTAAAAGAAGATAAAGAAGCGTTTAAGCGGCGGTCGGGACTATTTTCCGCATGGGGGCGCTGCGGTCAGATGAGAGAAAAATGTAAAATAATTTTTACACAGCGATTCACAATTTTACTAAAAATTACACTTAAATTAAAAATAGTCAAACAGCTTTATAAAGAAGGGCACATGTACCAGGATAGGCTTAAACTTTTGTTTTACCGTATTTAGTATGCTCTGAAAATTTGAGAATAATCGAAAGCATGCACCTTTTTTTATAGCTCAAGAAACACACATAGAAAAATATAAAAAAAGTATAATTTTTGACGTATAAAATTATATACCGTGAAGTGCAATATTCCAATCGATACCAAAATTTAATTACATATTCTACTTTAAGAAACTAGTAAATTAAGACTTTACTGAAGTGTGTGCCACCCCAGAAACTTGTATTATAGACTTTTGAATTTTTAAAAATAGAGTGACCAAAATGAAAAAGTTTTTGAAAATTGCCCATATATGTAGAATAATTTATTGATGCTAATTTTGTTTGGAAAGTCTCAAATAATGTTGTAAAGTGAAAAATGCAGCGCAAGATAGAGCCGGCGTGAACAAATGTATTCATTATTTTTTAGTATTACTTTCTCTGTCGCACCAAAGAAAAATACACATGTTTACATCGGCTCTATCACGCGCAGCATTTTTCGCTTTACAAAAATATTTTAGACTTTTCAAACAAGATTAACATCAATAATTATTCTACATATATATGGCAAGAGTTATTGACAATATTAGAAGTATATTATTGTCTAAATAAATCCGTGTATAAAAAATATTTTATATTCTTCTCTCACCTGCAGCGCCCCCATGCGGCAAATAGTCCCGACCACCTCTTAAGATAAAATATTATAAATAAAATGACGCATGTACTAGAATTAGTATTTTGTTTTCTTAAGAAACGATTTTCAATTCTGTTGGTTTTCCCCGTTATTTTTCTCGGTGCTCCTTAATAGATTTCTTTTTACCTTTAAATAAGAGAGTTTTTTTTTATTGCGTTAATAAAATTTGCGAGTGTTTAAAGGAAGTAAAGTCAGTGCATGGCGCGAAGTAGTATAAAGAGTGAGAATTATATTTAATTGTATATACGTTGGCGACACGATGCCATTTTGTTTTATAAATTAAATGCGAAAATCGTGAATAGTAGAGTAAAATAAAAATTGCTCTTATCGTATTCTAATAACTAATTTTTTTATATACCTATATTATTGTGAAAAAAAATAGTTAAATAATAAGAAAGAGACGACGCGGCGGCCATTGTTGAAAGAGTGCGAGCGAAATAGCTATACGAGGTTATTAATTTTTTTCCTGGTTTTGCCCTATTGGCCCGGTGCAGCCTCTTGGCCAAGCTACCGCCATCCTTGACCACCTTTGTGTCAGGATGTTTTGCCTACCCTTTTTACCTTACCTAATTGTTTTTCCTGTACCTCTATTTTTTCCTACCTATTTTCTCTACCTAATCTAGTCTACCCATCCCCGAGAAATCACAGACTGCCGCGTTCCTAGAACAGTCGGTAAGTAGATTTCTACGGTAGATTCTTGCATTTGCCCAGGCCTAAGCCTGTGACGTAGGGAAAACTCCCCCAGGAGAAAACCTACGCCAGGAATATATACCCATCGCGTTCAGAGGTTCTTTTTCCGATGAAAAAACGTCTGAAAAAAATTTCAGGTGTTTTCACCGGGAATCGAACCCCCGACCACTCGGAGCGAATGTGTAGAGACCGTATAAGGCGTATGCCTTAGCCGATTACGCCACAGACGCTCTTACGAGGTTATTAATTAAAATTCGAAGTTCTTTCTTTATTCTGTACATAGTAGCGGGAGTAATATCAAGATTATTTCTTTTAATATTTGTTGAAGTGTGAATTGTAAGTGTTGAATTGTGCGACTGCGCGGTAAGGGAATCGAGCGTCGCGTAATTTAATTTTCAAATAATTATTCTTTGTACGGCTTTAACCTAATAAGTGAATAAATTAATTGCGCGTGTAACGGAATTATAAATTCTTGGTCTTCTGCGCATGCTCACAGCCTAAGTGTAGTAAATTAAGTAGAGCGGCGTTTTCCTTTCTTTTTTTTGATTGCGAATTGTAAGCGAAATTTCCTTTTAAGTTGAAAATATAAAAAGTCAAATTTAAAGTTTAAATAGAGAGTCAAGTGGTTATTTTTCCTTTTCCTCTCTTCAGGACAAGAATTATAGTTAAATAAAATTAATTATTCATTTTTTTTTTTGAGCAATTAGAGTTGTTAATATTAATAGTGATTCTTTACAAATTTAAATTTACTTTGCTTTTTATATATTAAAAATTGTTTTTTTTAACTTCTCATTTTTTTCTTTATTAGATCATAAATTACTTTGAAATTTTCTGGACCACTCTGATCGTTAGAACCAGCCTGCAATCCGAGGCAGGCCAGTAAGTATTGACCCCTCAGCAGTTGCTCTATCCAGATAGCTGACCTAGGGTTCACTAGCGCTCAATTAAAATTAACTATAAATTTTGTGAACCCAGATAAGTTCGTGGCTTCGGGGATTTACTCGGAAGTTCGGGGAATTCGCCAGGTAACAAAAATGAAATTATTCTAACCTCTGAATTAAAAAAAAAATACTTTTATGTATTTTTCAAAAATTAAGTTTTTATTATTTGAATAACTATGTTTCCTTAAAACTTTGAAAATATAGCATTCCTTGTAGAATATTTAAAAGTAGGCCAGGGCAGTTTTGATTACCGACCGAGAAGTGAAAATGTTATTTCATCATAAATAAAAGAATTATACTGTTTTCCAAAGAAATTGTTATTAAGCGCAATTTTTTATACATACATTTTTGTATCATAGATGTTTTTTTCATAAAATTCACCATATTTTAAACGAAAAGTAAGTAACCGTACTTAGAGTTTAATAAACAGCTGTACTATAAAATTTTTAATTTAAAAAATTTTCTTTAACTATTTTTGGCGAGCGCAATAGGGAATAAATTAATTTCGTGAATGTATTTAAAATTTTAATGCATTCCATTATGTATAGTAGGAGAAAATTAAACAACGGATTTTTGATTCTCGGTCGGTATCGAATCTGCTCCGGCCTGCTCTTTAGAAGGTTCTTGCGAGTACAGCTGAGGTCAAAATCGATAAAAAATGGAATATAGATATTTATATTTATATATATATTTATTTTTGAAAATTAAATAATTATTTTTTACGTTCAAATATACTATGAACATTGCATTTTTTGCGAGTCACGCACTTAGAATGTAAATAAATTGTCATGAATTTGATCGCGTAGTACAATGTATACACATATATAAATATATATATATGTGTATATGTATGTATGTATGTAACACGGCGTCTGTGACCGGTTTCTGCTTTTAGGTTAAGTTTGCTTATTTTTATTTTAATATTTTGATAATAATATAATAAAATTTAAAGAAATATTGTAAAAATAGCGAAAATAGAATAGTTCGTCATTAAATAATTTCAAATAAAATAATATATATCTATATATAATATTATTAACTGTATTTTGTTATGAGAATTTAAAACTTTCGAAATTCGTGCTTTCTTGTCGCTGTTGAGTGATGCGAAAAACATGGCTTCTCTTGATCCGATCGCAAAGATGTTTATTAAATTTAACGTGTAATATCTCAATATTTACCACGGCAATAAGTAATTTACTAGATATCATTTGAAAGAGGAAACTTTCTTTTAAACATTTGTTCATCTGTCTGTTTTTCAGAAAATCACTGCTTTGCAAATACTCAATTTTGATATATTTTATTCACAGTTCCATAAGAGCCTGTATAAAAAAGTTCAAACTTTAACAGGGGGCCGAACTATCTGTCTTTGTCTAATAGCGTTTTTCATCATTTATATAAACACCATTCGATGTAGCAAGTAAAAAATAGTAGCCCCCGCTAGATATTAGTATGAAAAGTAAATTTTGTAATAACAAGAAAATAATTTTATCGCATAGTTTTTGAATAATATGAGACCTACTAAAAACTAGAATATAACCTATCTTTTTCAGTAGGCCTCATATTATTCAAAAACTACTGGATAACATAATTTGATTGTTATTACAAAATTTACTTGTTATACTAATATTTAGCGGGGGCTACAATTTTTTTTCTTGCTGCAACGGATGGTATTTATATGAATGTTAAAAAACGCTATTAGACAAAGACAGATAGTTCGGCCTGCTCTTAAGTTCTGATTTTATTAATTTACTTGTTATACTAATATTTAGCGGGGGCTACAATTTTTTTCTTGCTGCAACGGATGGTGTTTCTATGAATGTTGAAAAACGCTATTAGACAAAAACAGATAGTTCGGCCTGCTCTTAAGTTCTGATTTTATTAAATGTTGCACGGCAAATTATTAATTAATGTTTTAAAAAGAAAAATCAGGTCCAATGTTTATCATTCTATAACTTTGGGAAAAAATAATATTTTAACATGCTATAACTACTATTTTGAAAGAATTTGAGCTCAGCTTTCATTTAAAAAAAGTTTCAAGCTCCTAGCTATCAATGCTAAGGAACTATATGCGTTTGAAAATCTAGTAACTTTTTTAGTGATTTTCTTTAATTGCCTGTAACTAGGAAAATATTGAGCGTTGGGATCTAAAATTCTGTTTCCTTATATATTTTGACATCTGAAAACTTATCCTAAAGTTTGAGCAAAATCCGTGATCCGGAGGTCTGATACTCTCCTAGTTAGTACATTTTTCAACTTTTTTATTCATCGATGTTTTTGCACACAATATTTACTGCTTTTCATATTGCATATTACAGATAAACTTATTTTGAGAAAAGGTGCGATGAATGAACATTATTAGGTTAAGTTTCGTTCTGCTCTATTACTGCTACGCAATATGTAGGTTGGCAGTGCGCACATTCAAGGGTTGTATTACACTGTAAAAAATTGCTTTGTAAAATTACTATCCTAGTGGCAATTTTTGTAACTTACTCTGAGAACAGTCTTAGAAAGTAATAATATTTATAGTGAAATTAAAATTACTGTTCTTAGAGTAGGTTACAGAAATTGCTATTCTGAAAATCACAATTTTACTAATCTAATAGTAAATTTAAGCGAGATTAGTAAAATTACGTTACCGAGAATAGTTAGTTTACTTTTCAACTTCAATATTACTAATTCCAGTTATTAATATTACTGTACTCAGAATATTAAAGTATTTACTACCTCGTATTAGTATTACAAAGCAATTTTTCACAGTGTAGTCTACATTCATCTAGTTTTTCTTATCTAGAATAATCAAGTTTTACTATAAACGCCTAGAGAGCTTATTTCTACCAGGGTACTCATCGACCCAATGAAATTAATTTAAAAAATTTTGAGATATCAGATTTTTCAAATCAAACATTTTTCTTTCAACTAATAATATATTTTATTAGAATTATGTCAAAACTTCATTTGTGCAGAGTAAAAAAATATTTATTCTATAAAGATCATGGACATAGTAGGATAGACTGTGGATCGTAAATGATGAGAGTGTGGGCCTTTATGAGAAAGAGACGGATACATTTAACGAAAGCTGATTTCTCTCTCTAGCATGGCCAATCAGCACGCGCTAGAGAGAGAAAACAGCTCTCGTTAATATATCTCTGTCTCTATTCCATAGAAGCTCATTTTCAGCACATGAGATCTGCAGTCTATCCTACTATGTCTATGATGAAGATACGCATATTTTTAATTGAGTCCCTAATATACTATCAAAAAATCGTTCATTTATAATATCAATTTTTTCAATAATGTTCACAAAAGTTTAGAAACTTAATAAACTTTATCAAAGTATATATTTTGGACTTTCATAAAAAATGCAGAAATATTTTTTTTACTTTCTAAAATTTCATAAGCTTTGATAAAAGTTAGTTGTTATTTATAAAAGTTATTATATTTAAGAGATATAAAAGTTTCTTTAAATTTTTCAATGTTTTTTGAACATTATTTGGTTTTAATAAAAGTTATTAAAAATTATTGAAAATTAAATTAAATTTTAGAAATTATTAACATTTTATAAAAAATATTTAAACTTCCTAAAAAATAAGAAAAGTTTTTATAGAACAATTCATTTACACGTGTTACATATTTTTTTATAAACATATTTAATTATAAATTAAGTCTATTGTATTCTTATAAACTAGTGTACGCCTGTATGCTCGCAAGTAGAGAGAACTGTGCTATGGCGCACGCAGACGGCGCTTAAAAATCTTCGGTCTCTCTCGCCGCCTTTCCCTCGCATGTTATAGACATTAACGTTCCCCCTCCCCCGAGCAAGATGGACATGGGTTTCCTCTCCCCCGGGCAAGATCGACATGGGTATCGGGACTTAGGAGAGCGATGAAGAGATTTCTTTCCCCTCTCGACGTAACAATATCGCAGCCAATCATTCTAACTTTCTGTATAAAAGTTGTTGCGTTGTGGCTCGCTACGGCTCTCCGTAGTCTACGGCACAGAAAGCTGAATCCAAGCCCAGTGACTAAACTGCTTTGTCGCTCGCTACGGCTCTCCGTAGTCTACGGCACAGAAAGCTGAATCCGAATACAGTGATTTATTGCGTGGTCGCTCGCTTTGAATGACGATCTCAAGCATTGCGACAACGTTTTGAACACACTTGCTTGATTAATAAATAACATTGAAAAAATGATCATTTTTACTTCCTTTTATATTTTTTTTTAATGTTCATGTAATTATGTGAATTCATAATTCTGAACTATTTTTAAAAATTTATAATTTATAAATACAATTATTAATGCTTTAATATCTTTGATTATTTTTTTTATTTTTAGATTTATTAGGACATATTTAAGGTTAAATAATTAAAAAACTATACTAATAAATCTATTAACAAATCTAAAAATAAAACAAATAAAAAATTGAAAAAGAAAATAACTTTTTTTAACAAACAATTTATGTGATTATGGATAATAACATTTATGAAGTTATTACTAAACATTAGATTGCCTTAATTATATTGTTCAAAATTTCATACGCAAGTTGTATTCATTTGCCGTAAAAGGGGAAATATTTACAAATGATTTTTATGCTATTTTAAATTCTTAATTAATTTAGGTGCATAATAAATAATTGATAAATATTTCCAAGTAAAAAATACTCAAAGCCTGGTAGAACTAAGATTTATTGGTAATATCGTCACTACATATTTATGGATGATATCTGATAAAAATGTATTTGTACGTTTTCTTCAAAACAAAGTGCATTTGAAGAAAGAAAATCTTATGATTGATTAAAAATGACTGTTTTAAATACTTTTCCGCAAATCCAGGTGTTTTTAGAAATTTTCTTCGTTATCGCTGAAATTTATTCGTTCTTTATAAAAAAATATTAAGTCATTAAATATCAAATCAACTTAGGTAGTTTTTGTGTATATTCAATAGTGATTTTTCACCTAAAAGGTAAGGTAAAAAGTCTACATATTGTCATTTAAAAAAATTCAATCATATTGTACAGGTTATTTCCAACATAAATAGTTCTATTAAGTTTTTACAATAGTTTGATACTTTTTAATAGAAAATTTGTTGAATCATTAATTTAACCAAAAAATTTGAGTAAATAAAAATATTCCATTACTTTGAATTTTCGACCACAAAATTTTTTATTTATATTTTGGAAACCAAATGGAACATATTCCCAGACTCATTGATTTTTATTATTTAGCCGTGCAAATTGATGTGATATTTTTCGTATGTATATATATATATCTACAAGTTCTATGGATTTAATGTTATAACTAAGAGTATTATTTTATTATAATTTCATAAAATGGAATAAAATAATATATGAACGAAAATTATTTTAAATAAATTTCAAAGATATATTGGTACATCTTTAAAAGTTTAAACTTTAAATATCACTTTTTTCAAACAATTTTTAAATAGTGACTATTCTATTACATTAAAAAATACACAACTGTTTGCGAATAAATTATTCTTTTTTGAAACTGTTAAACAAAATTCATTTTTCAAAAAGCTATATTGCACGGTACCTTGAAAATTTCATTAATAGTATCAAATATTTTCTAAAAATGATATGAATGGTTTTTGCATAAATGGTATGGAAAAGGCAAATTTTCGAAGGTTCTTTCATTAAATATAATTCAAACCATAAGAGAGGTTGAGATTTGAGGCCTTGAGACACCTTAAGATTTGTTTTATTGAAGGAAATGTATCTGCCTGAACCTTAAAGAAACGGTAACTGATCATTCGACCGTATGTTTTGCGAAACCAAATATATAAAGCATTTAATTAAAAATATATTTTGTTGTACAGTACTAAATATTTATGTTGTTTGAACAAATAATATAAATAATTATAAGACATAGGTTTTAATTAAAAAATCTAATCTAAATTTTTGCATATAAATGTAATTGCATTCATAAAATAAAGTTTTAATAAAATATTTGTTTGAAATTAAGAAAGAATTTTCACACAATTTCATACAATGAGAAAATAAATTAACTGTTAAGTTATACTGACTTCGATACTGCGAAATGCGCACGTCTTAACAGTTAAAATCACAATAATTAAACAATTTTTATTTATTTAAATTTAAACATTCAGTATATAAATGAAATATGAGAAATAAGAAATAAAATATATTTTGAGTCTTTCAACGTTTTCTTGATTATATTAGTTATTGTAAAAAAAAAACAATTCTTTGATTAGAAAAAGACGAATATACTCGACCTACTCTTAAATTTTTTGTTTTTGTTTTTTTAAAAATTATTTGCGTAGTTTAAAATATATTTAATAAAAGAACCTTCGAAAATTTGCCTTTTCCATACCATTTATGCAAAAACCATTCATATCATTTTTAGAAAATATTTGATACTATTAATGAAATTTTCAAGGTACCGTGCAATATAGCTTTTAAAAAAATGAGATTTGTTTAATAGTTTCAAAAAAGAATAATTTATTCGCAAACAGTTGTGTATTTTTTAATGTAATAGAATAGTCACTGTTTAAAAATTGTTTCAAAAAAGTGATATTTAAAGTTTAAACTTTTAAAGATGTACCAATATATCTTTGAAATTTATTTAAAATAATTTTCGTTCATATATTATTTTATTCCATTTTATGAAATTATAATAAAATAATACTCTTAGTTATAAGATCAAATCCATAGAACTTGTAGATATATATATACATACAAAAAATATCACATCAATTTGCACGGCTAAATAATAAAAATCAATAAGTCTGGGAATATGTTCCATTTGGTTTCCAAAATATAAATAAAAAATTTTGTGGTCGAAAATTCAAAGTAATGGAATATTTTTATTTACTCAAATTTTTTGGTTAAATTAATGATTCAACAAATTTTCTATTAAAAAGTATCAAACTATTGTAAAAACTTAATAGAACTATTTATGTTGGAAATAACGTGTACAATATGATTGAATTTTTTTAAATGACAATATGTAGACTTTTTACCTTACCTGTTAGGTGAAAAATCACTATTGAATATACACAAAAACTACCTAAGTTGATTTGATATTTAATGACTTAATATTTTTTTATAAAGAACGAATAAATTTCAGCGATAACGAAGAAAATTTCTAAAAACACCTGGATTTGCGGAAAAGTATTTAAAACAATCATTTTTAATCAATCATAAGATTATCTTTCTTTAAATGCACTTTGTTTTGAAGAAAACGTACAAATACATTTTTATCAGATATCATCCATAAATATGTAGTGACGATATTACCAATAAATCTTAGTTCTATCAGGCTTTGAGTATTTTTTACTTGGAAATATTTATCAATTATTTATTATGCACCTAAATTAATTAAGAATTTAAAATAGCATAAAAATCATCTGTAAATATTTTCCCTTTTACGGCAAATGAATACAACTTGCGTATGAAATTTTGAACAATATAATTAAGGCAATCTAATGTTTAGTAATAACTTCATAAATGTTATTATCCATAATCACATAAATTGTTTGTTAAAAAAAGTTATTTTCTTTTTCAATTTTTTATTTGTTTTATTTTTAGATTTGTTAATAGATTTATTAGTATAGTTTTTTAATTATTTAACCTTAAACATGTCCTAATAAATCTAAAAATAAAAAAAAAAAATAATCAAAGATATTAAAGCATTAAAGTAGAGTAGACCGAGCTATAGCGCACCCAAACATGGCGTCGCTGTCGTCTGTCTCTCTCCCACCTTTCCCTCGCGTTATGGGTTCCCCCTCCCCAGGGCAAGATGGACTTTGTTTCTGAGCTCGTTGAGAACAGCGAAGAGGCGTATTTCCCCTCTCGGCGCTATAGCTGAAATCTGAGTGTAAACACCCCCCTCCGAGCTCGCGTACAGGGGTATGTGAGCGTTAGGCATTGCTTTGTGGAGAGATATACTTCCCCTCTCGGCGCTATAGCTGAAATCTGAGAGCAACGAAGAGGTGTATTTTCTCTCTCGGCGCTATAGCTGACATCTGAGTGTAGACAACCTCTTATAGGCAAATTTGTAGAAAGTTTTATGAAAAATAAAGAAGAATAAAGAAAAAATTCTAAAAAACAGCTTTGTTAAAAATGAGTGAAAATATTATGGATAAAATTTGGGTTGTGGGTGTATGAAAAGAATGAAAAAAATATTTAATTAAAAATATATTTATTATTATTATATATTTATTATTTTTATATTTATATATTTATTTACAATTTTTTATATTAAAAATATATATACAAGATATAAAAATTTACAAAAAAAAAAATAGAATTTACATCGGTCGCTATTTTAACATATTTAATAAATAAAAATATACAATATATTACAAATTAAAATAAATAAAAACTATATATACAATATTTTAAAGTTAAGCGTCAACATACATGCACATACACACTCACACGCGCACACATGCTGTCGTACAACCTAGCTATCTTTCTTTATAACCGTAGGGTAAAGATGTACCGTCTTGAAAGAATCGTCGTTTTGTCAAAACCACAGAACATGTTTTTTGCTCATCTTTTGTAACAATGTTAAAATTTACTGTACGTTTAATACTACGGAACATTAATTTAATAGGTTCAATCTCTTTATTTATCAGTTTTTTCATGCTATTAAAATTAATGTGCGCTGTGTTTTGAAAATTCAATCGTATACCTTCAATTTTACAGCATTCAAAAGTATTTCCTGAAGGTGAAATTCCTTTGAATGCGTAAAATTTAGGACCGCCACTGAGATATTCTGTAATGTATGAACCATCTTCATATGAAGACAGTTCATCTGTCATTTGTCCTAAGAAATTACCAGTTTCTGGAGTAAATTCATCTTGCGCATCATCGTTTGAAACAAAAATACAGGAATCTGTGTCGCAATATGATAATCGTTTTTCAAGTTTTTCTAGATAAGAGTACAAAACAAGGCGAGCTTGAGCTGTGGTGTAAGCGGCAATCACAACATTAGTATGAGATGAGTTTTTTACAGCTTCATCTTTATATGTCCAATTGACACATAAAACGTCTTCTGTGATAAGAAGTAATCCTGTTACTTCTTTATCTTTGGCTGTAATAATGTTTAGAAGCTCTTGTCTTGTCTTGACGAATTCTGTATGCGGTAAATTATCGCGTTGACTGAATTTACCCCAAAAAGAATTCAAGCAGAGCTTCGCCACTGCCCGCAGCCCTGAATTTTTCTCGATTTTATTAGAATCGAGAGAAATCCCCTCCTTTGCTTTGTAGTCATTCAAATATTTTTCTTTTGAATGGTCATCCTTACATTCCACAGGCCAGCCGCTCGCTTCTTGTTTAATTTTAAGGAATGTGTTAATGTACTCGTTAAAAAGACCACCATTACCGCTCTCATCCATTTGTGTAATTTGGTAATGCCAACTTTCAGAAATATTTAAAATTTTATACCCTTTTCGTAAGGCTGCTTTTATCTCATCTGATACCCATGTACCGGAAAGAGCGCGTTCTTCAATTTCATGTTCACACGAATGCGAATTTTGTTCTTCGCAGCACTTTCTACAAAGAGGAAATAATAATTTATTTCCAGATTTGACAGGTAAAACTGGTATATATAAATTTTGAGGCGGTAGAATTTTACATTTGATTAATCCATTTACCTCGTCAAATTTTTCATAATTACCCCCGGTTATCTCTAGGCATTCACTTCCAACATAAATTTGTGGATGGCCGATGGGAAATTTCCCCGTTTTACAGATATACGGGTATAATGAACATATATCAGTATATCTGATTTTTTCTTTGTTTTTAATGTTGTATGAAGTGACAAAATTTTCTGTTCGCCCGCCAAAGAACGCGTCTCGAGAATCCAGTTTGCTGTTTGATAAAAGTGTATTATTTTTAAGGTTTTTTAATATTTCAGGATGCTCTATTTTAATTTTGTCAAATTCACATTCCCAAATATATTCTACTTTATAACCACTAGCACGCATTTTTTCTATTTTATCGAGTGTTTTCTCATAACGCTCTTGCATTGGTTGTCCAAACGACATTCGTGACTCGTAATTAGAGGCAAAACATTTTTTACAACCATGAGCATAATATCCTTGAAATTCGAATACTGTTCCTTTGAATTTCGAAGATGAAGGTTCATGTGTACTTACAGGTAAAAAACCATCAACTTTATAACCCTCCGGTAAAACGTGTTCACGAGCTCTTGCTGCATGAATAATTTTTATTCCTAATTCGCTTTCACGCCATAATAACCATTCAATTGATTTTTTTGAATGGTTATCAGCGAGTCTATAACCTTTAGCTGGTATAAGGCCGATAGTTTTTTCCTGCAAAAAGTTTTGTCGAAAAAGTGCCGAGCACGCAGATGCTATGGTAGTGGCTTGTGAAAAGGGGCATAAATTTCCTTTCTCTAAAAATATGTCTCTAAACACGACGCACGCACGACGTAAAATATTTACATCAGATTTACAATATTTTACTATTTCTTCGGTGAAATTAAATTCTTTACACGCTATAGAATTTTCGTCATACCATTTATAAAATTTTTCTCTCTCTGTTATACTTATTGTTTTTGGTGAATAATATTTTGCCTCCGGTAGAGGACCTTTATATTTCTGATTCTCTCTAGTGTTAAATAAGTGAGGAAAATATCCTTTAACATTATCTTCGGGTAAACCAAAGACTTTCGGTAAATCGCTTAATTTCATGTTAAAATAATTAAGCGAATCTATAAAGCATGTTTTATGAACACTCATTAAAATTATATTCCGACCGTTTAAAATTACTTTAGGTTTCACGTTATAATTTTCTTTGAAAATACTATTTAAAATGAAATGCGCATCAAATGCTTTAGCGTTATGCGCGATACATATTGTATTTTTAAAAATTGTGTCCTGTCGAATAGCTAATTCTATTAAATTTTTTACAGGGTTTTCTTTAAAAACTAATTCGCGAACACCGCAAAAACTACAATGAGTATCGAGAGTATCAAATTTTATGCATGAATCGCAAACCTGTTGAGCCACACATAAATTTACAACGTGTAAGTTTATATTAGCGTCGTACATTTCATCTTGTCGCGTTTCAAAATCGTAAAATATGAATCTATTTTTAGGTTTATTATTTACATTGCTGGAATTTTGTTTCATCGCTAACGGTTTAATGTAACACATGTCATTGTAACCGTGTGTGATTTTACAACATTTACAATAAAATGTACCACACTCGTGCTTGATTTTTTTTCTATTAATTTTATTAACCTTACATTTATTACAGTCATATATAACGCGCACACGCTACTGTTTCGATCGTAACTGCCATTTTGTAAGTGTCTCGCAAAACATGCTTGGCTTACAAAATTTCTGTTACACTCGTTACAGTTTATATTTTCGTTGTTACTTTTATACGCTGGTTTGCCAAAACAACTAGGGCAATGGTCGCTACATTTATGCTGCTCTTTGCGTTCATATGGCTTATTGCATTGTACGCGAAATTTCGAGAGCCCGCCAGCTTGTTGTAGGGATTTAATAAAGGCAAAATGACCTTGTTCACCCTTAAAATATAATAAATTAATTTCACGAGGCGTTGGTAAAGGCGTATTATCAATGTTTTGGAAAAATACTGATTTGCGCCCATCGTATGATATTTCTGCGATACCATTTACAAATTCAGTATTTTTCCTTATTATTAAAGCTATATTTTCATTTTCTGCAAGATATTTTTGTAGTAGATGAATTTGATCCATATGACACCCATTTATTGGTATATCGTCAATATTGATTCCAGCATCTTTTAAAATATCTCGAGCGCATATTTTTTGTAAACTTCGTCGCGAATCTGAAGTGGCTTTCCAGTTTTTAACGAAATTTTCGTTGTTCGGATCTGTCTGCAATAATAAATATGCCATACCAACGGCTATCGCACGTGGTAAACATAAGTTATCATCGTTTTGAATTGTAACGATGGAGCGCTTTTTTTTTAGCTGCCTCTTTGTTAATAGGTTTTCCTAAATTTTTACCACCGCCAGTAATACCTTTTACAAGAGTAATATCAACAATAAAATTATTATTGATATTAAATTCCGAATTGCTTTGCGCTATTTGGAAAATAATATCAAATAAATCTTCGGGATAAAAATCGCGAACATATTTCAATCTCAACCACCCAGGGCCGCGAAGAAACTCATCGTTTGTTATATACGCCGTGATGTAATCGAAAGGATTTTGAGCTAAACCTACGATGAACGCGTGAATATCGCTAATAGCCTCTCGTAACCAGACTAGAGGGTTTGTGTTTGGTGGGGGCATTTCGATTCTTATCGTTAAACGCTTGCCGCGTACACCATAACGCTGTGAATTCGTACCGAGTTCCCTAGAAATTAAAACGAACCTTTCTACATTTATTTCCGAACTAGCACTACCGCCACCGCCTACTTGATTATTAAAATTTTCAACGCTATCACCGAATTGCGCACGGTTACTTATATTAGGATTTAATTCATTGCTCTCATTTTCACTCATACCATCACACTCATCCATTATGCTATCACCTAATATAGCTTTGTTACTATGAAACGAAAATGTTTCGCTATTTTCTGAATCGCTTTCTGAAATAATTGAAGTATTTTGTAAAATACTTTCGTTCTCTTCGCTATCGCTTACATACAAACTTGATGATGATGATGATCTTTCGTGAGCTTTATTATCGCTGTCATCGCTATCATCAGTTTCTGAAATTATATAATTATTTTTTTTCAACGCTAAACATTCACTCTTACTATCAGAATCGCTAACATGCATACACTCATCGTTTTTTAATAATTTTAAATCCTTATTTCTAACGTTGTCATTATGACATTTCATTTTTTTAGAGGGTGGTTGCTCGTTGTCGTTGTCGTTATCTTTATTTTGACTACCACGCGGTCGTTTCGACAATTGAGACCCGTTTGCTAAATAAAAAAAGGGGTAGAAATGAATATCTATTTTAATTTACTAAGAAAATTATATATCATTGTTATTTGTTGACATAAAAAATAAAATTAAAAATTTTAAAAATTGACAAGTTAAATATATAACATTTTACTCGTAAAAACAAAATGCGTTATATATAAAATATTATATCGATAACAGGTTTATAAAAATAGTATTTTTTACAAATTTCAATTTAAAACCGTAGTATAAAATTTTAAAATGTAAATAAATATTTTTACATTATATATTTATTGAATTAAAAATATTAGTATCACAAAGTATTTTAAGATGTAAAAAGTAAAAATTTTAAATTTTATTTCTTAGTATAAAACATTTAAATTGTAAAAAACAAAGGAAAAAAGAAAAAAACTGGAGTGAAATATTTATTTTTACATGCATAAGAATATTCGCTTTTAAAATAATTTTTAAAATTAGAAAATTTGGAAATTTAAATTGTTTATAAAAAATATTTGAAATGTGGTGAGGTAGAGTAATAAATATTTAGAAATAAATTTATTATTTTTATTCGTTTATTTAAAATATATAAAGAAGAAATACAATAGAAAAATATCACGAAGCGGTTTTTAAAATATAAAAATTGAAAAATAAAAAAATTAAAATTATGTCTTCATGTAAAATAATGAACGAAAAAAATGAAAAAATGGAATAAAAATATAAAAAATAAAAAATTTTAAAAAATTTACACTAATTTCGAGATTAAATATTAACAAAATTAGAAAAAGATTTTTCAGAATAAAATGAATTACGAATACAAATTTCAAATGATAAATATCGTTTAAAGTTCCGGTAAACCCCGAAAACTTTCAGAAACACGTAATAATAAATCTCGCAATTCATTAGGCGGTAACATTAAGATGTTTTCGTATCCGTCGTTGGCATCTACAACGGCTCTCAACCACCGACGTTCACGCGCTCGAGGTGCCCAACGTATGTAATCGTCTGCTTGGGGAGTTGGCATACCCGCTTTTTCAAATTGACCGATTTCTTAATATATATAATATTATTATTATTATTAATGAAAAAAAAATAATGAATAAAAATGAAATAAAATAAAAAACTTACCATTATTGATGTAATTGTAGAACTCGCGGTCCTGCTCGAAGATTGTGTGCATCCTTGTTCCGCGTTCTGTGATGAATGTTGTTACATCAAATTGTTCGTGATGTGGTCGATTGTAAAAGTCGTGTAAGATGCGTGCTCTTTCTACCGATGAAGGTATATCGTCACCACGAATTATAAATTCGGAATCCCTTGTAGGCGCAGGGAGTATAGGCAGCGGCGCTATATCGAACGGTACTCTGTTAAGTTGCCTTTGCTCATCTTCTAGCTATTGTAGTTGTTGTTGTTGTTGTTGTTGTTGTTGTTGTTGTTGTTGTTGATGATCTATATTTACCTCCTGAATACTTTCGTTATCATCATCATCAATATCATCGACATCACTTTCATTATTAAAATTATTGTTATTGCGAATTGTTTCTTGATCGTGTATGTCAAGATAACCATCCGCTATCAATGCGGGTGTAATTCTTTGTCCTTCATGATTGATGGAATCAGACGAATCAATCGATGCTGGACTACTTGTCGCAAATTGTTCACAAGCAGCAAAAATATTGACGATTTCAGAATCGTCACTCTCACTCTCACTTATTTCACTAGCGTCTGATTCACGATTCACATTCACCTGATTCGCCATACGTCCGTTCTCATCATCATACTCACTTTCCCGTTCTTCATCATTTTCCCCTTCAACTGCTTCGACATTTTCGTCTCCGCTATTATTTTCGACTGCATCCTCAACGTCCCCATTCAGTAGGGCGAAAAAGACTACATAAACAAAAAAAAATCACAATTTAATTATATATTTTTTTTTACAAAACCACTAAAATTACGTAATTTAAATTATAATAATAAATATAAACTTACCATTTGCTTCGTTGAGTCCTATCATGACTTCGGCATACATCGGCGCGTCGCGTAAACCACGACTAACCAGCACATTTCCAGCAACCAAACTCGCATGCATTGAAGCATGAAAGCTCCGTCTATATAAATTCCCAATAGCGCGAGACGGAACGAACATAAGAATACGTCTTAATTCGCAACGTAATTCATTGTTCGTTAGGGCGCGTAACGCGACACGTCGCCGTCTTAACCGTTCACCAATCATAGGTCTACGGCTATGATTACACAGCCACACAAAAAAAAAATGTCAAAACCCACGGACCAGACCATGTATACCTTATGTTTTTGAGGTCGCTGATTCCGAATCCGTGGTCCATTTGACCCCATCACCTCAGGGTCAAGGTCAGGTCAAGGTCAAATTTTCAAAATTAACGGCAACCAAGGTTTAACAGTATACATATATGTTTTTGAGATCGCTGATTCCGAATCCGTGGTCCATTTGACCCCATCACCTTAGGGTCAAGGTCAGGTCAAGGTCAAATTTCTAAAATTGACGACAACCAAGGTTTAACAGTATACATATATGTTTTTGGGGTCGCCGAATCCGAATCCGTGGTCCGTTTGACTCCATCACCTCATAGTGAAGGTTATTTGAAGGTAAAATCGATAAAATTCTTGTAAAACAAACCAAACTTCATGCCATTTATTTTTTCTTACTATACCTTACACGTTTCTCATCAAATGATCGGTGCAAAGGTTTCCTTTTACGTTTTTTCCCAGTAGTTTTACAATCTCTTTTCAACATCCAGCAGTAGTCGGCCAGCATACTAGCATCCCATTTACCTTGATAACGCTTCTCCATTACTTTAATGTCTTGGTGAAAACACTCTCCCTGTTCTTCGCTATAATCGCCACAGTTTTCAGGAAAACTATCCAAGTGATTGTGCAGAAAATGTAGTTTGTAATTCATTAGGCAACCCATATTCCCATAGTTCTCAACCATTTTAGATACAATTACTTTGTAATTTGGGCTTCTGCGATTACCCAAAAAGTTTTCAGTAACTTCCTTGAAGCTAAGCCATGCAGCTTTCTCAATGTTTGTCATGAAACTAATGAACTGGTCATCAGCCATCATTTTTCTAATTTCAGGACCGTCAAAAATACCTTCCTTCAATTTTGCATCTGATTCACTTGGAAATTTACTTTCCAAGTATTTGAAGCACTGGCTATCTTTATCTAAAGCTTTAACGAATTGTTTCATCACACCAAGTTTTATGTGTAATGGAGGAATGAGAACTCTTTTCGGATCAACCAATGGAGTAGCTATAACGTTACTCTTTCCGACTTCGAGAGATTTTCTTTCAGGCCATTTATGTTTTGTATAGTGCTTTGCACGGTCTCTACTATCCCATAAGCACAAGAAACATGGCGTCTTTGTAAATCCAGACTGCTGTCCTAACAATATTCCAGAAACTTTCAAATCACCACATATCCGCCATTTATGCTTATCATACTGAATATTTTGTATTATAATTTTGAGATTATCGTATGTTTCCTTCATTGTAGTGGAGTGCGCTATAGGAACTGAGGCATAGTGGTTGCTATTGTGTAGTAATACGGCTTTTAAACTTCTTTTTGATGCATCTATGAACAATCTCCATTCTTCGTCTTTACACACATTAGGTTTAATTTTATTCATTAAACCTTTTACGTCTTTACAATATACTATTTTATCACCATTATGATTCATTTCTTCAAAGTATGGTTCGAAACTTTTGCTTCTTGTTCTGTAAAAAGATACTTTAGTAGATTTTGCCAACTGATTCATGCCTTTTAAAGCTGAAGCTAAATGTTCTGCTCCATCTTTAGGTAAGTTAAGCTCTCTAACTAGGTCGTTTAGTTTATTTTGAGTCCATAACTTTACGCTTTTGTCTTTTTGGCCCGCTGGAAGGAAATTATCGTCATCGTCATCATCATCATCATCATTTTCAATTTCTTCATCACTATAGCATTCATACGATTCATCTTTTAAGTCATTATTATCAATTCCACCCCCATCAATGCCGCCACTGACTTCGTTATCTTCTTCATCATTTTTTTCATCGTTGGTATCTGATTCAATAGATAGCCTCTCAAGAAGATCGAGCTCTTCATCGCTTCCCGATTTTTCGATAGGTCTTTTTACAGAAATAACATCAGCATAATTCACTGTTGCTTTAATTTTACTATTAATTCCAATAATTTCGGTATTACAGAAGTAACAATCCTCTCTTCTATCTGGTTGATACCATTCCATTGGGCTATTAAATTTAACTTTGTCATCTTCTTTTGTTTTATTCCACTTACAAAGCATTTGACGACATTGTTCGCAGATACTACATGGAGTCCACTTTTCTATAACTACATCAGTTTCTAATTTGAAGCAAGTTTTGTAAATTTTTCTGAGATTCTCATTGAAATGTCTTCGAGATTTTTTCGGAGTGAATACTCCGCAGACAAAACAAAAAAGATTAGAATTTTTTGTGCAAATATGCCCTTGAGATGTAGAAGGTAAATTTTCCATGATTTTCAGTATAACCCCGCACGTTAGGGATCCTGGTCCGATCGCAGGTGAGTCCACTGTCCCGGAGGTGATAACTCTTATACCTCTCCGGGGCTAAGTATAAGAGCTTTCCGACTTTGACGAGGACAGTGTCAACTCGTCGTCAGACACACTACAGCTTCATCCTCACACCCTAATGCTTCCCTGCGAGGCAGTGCGCTTCCACTGGCATCGTTACCCCGACAAACTTATGAGCGGATCATTCCACACATCCCCGTTTGGGGCAGTGTCACCGTCACAGTTTTTGTCGAGGAAGCAGGTGAAGGCTACGTTGACGAAAAAAATTCATGTTTAATTTTTTCTTATTCATTTAACCGTACATTTGTACAATTAGAAAATGCATGCTTACTTTCTACATAATTCTTCACGTATATCACAGAACACTCTTATGCAATTTGAAATTGTATAATGTACGATCTCACAAATAAGAGAAAATTAAATATGATCTTTTGTTCTTCAAAGTAGCCTTGTATTAAAATGAAATTAATCAATATTGTACTAAAATTCGCAGATACCGTGGTTTAGGTTTGTTTTGCATGAATCTAGTACATTTCACCTTGATATTACCATTACTCAATGTAGCGAGTCCTATGAAAGTGATAGTAATGAAGAAACTGCAGATGATAATGATGATGACGATGACGATATTTTCCTTCCAACAGGCCAAAAAGACAAAAGCGTAAAGTTATGGACTCAAGATAAACTAAACGACCTAGTTAGAGAACTTAACTTACCTAAAGATGGAGCAGAACATTTAGCTTCAGCTTTAAAAGGCATGAATCAGTTGGCAAAATCTACTAAAGTATCTTTTTACAGAACAAGAAGCAAAAGTTTCGAACCATACTTTGAAGAAATGAATCATAATGGTGATAGAATAGTATATTGTAAAGACGTAAAAGGTTTAATGAATGAAATTAAACCTAATGTGTGTAAAGACGAAGAATGGAGATTGTTCATAGATGCATCAAAAAGAAGTTTAAAAGCCGTATTACTACACAATAGCAACCACTATGCCTCAGTTCCTATAGCGCACTCCACTACAATGAAGGAAACATACGATAATCTCAAAATTATAATACAAAATATTCAGTATGATAAGCATAAATGGCGGATATGTGGTGATTTGAAAGTTTCTGGAATATTGTTAGGACAGCAGTCTGGATTTACAAAGACGCCATGTTTCTTGTGCTTATGGGATAGTAGAGACCGTGCGAAGCACTATACAAATCATAAATGGCCTGAAAGAAAATCTCTCGAAGTCGGAAAGAGTAACGTTATAGCTACTCCATTGGTTGATCCGAAAAGAGTTCTCATTCCTCCATTACACATAAAACTTGGTGTGATGAAACAATTCGTTAAAGCTTTAGATAAAGATAGCCAGTAAGCTTCAAATACTTGGAAAGTAAATTTCCAAGTAAATCAGATGCAAAATTGAAGGAAGGTATTTTTGACGGTCCTGAAATTAGAAAAATGATGGCTGATGACCAGTTCATTAGTTCCATGACAAACATTGAGAAAGCTGCATGACTTAGCTTTAAGGAAGTTACTGAAAACTTTTTGGGTAATCGCAGAAGCCCAAATTACAAAGTAATTGTATCTAAAATGGTTGAGAACTATGGGAATATGGGTTGCCTAATGAATTACAAACTACATTTTCTGCACAATCACTTGGATAGTTTTCCTGAAAACTGTGGCGATTATAGCGAAGAACAGGGAGAGCGTTTTCACCAAGACATTAAAGTAATGGAGAAGCGTTATCAAGGTAGATGGGATGCTAGTATGCTGGCCGACTACTGCTGGATGTTGAAAAGAGATTGTAAAACTATTGGGAAAAAACGTAAAAGGAAACCTTTGCACCGATCATTTGATGAGAAACGTGTAAGGTATAGTAAGAAAAAATAAATGGCATGAAGTTTGGTTTGTTTTACAAGAATTTTGTCGATTTTACCTTCAAATAACCTTCACTATGAGGTGATGGAGTCAAACGGACCACGGATTCGGATTCGGCGACCCCAAAAACATATATGTATACTGTTAAACCTTGGTTGCCGTCAATTTTGGAAATTTGACCTTGACCTGACCTTGACCCTAAGGTGATGGGGTCAAATGGACCACGGATTCGGAATCAACGATCTCAAAAACATATATGTATACTGTTAAACCTTGGTTGCCGTTAATTTTGGAAATTTGACCTTGACCTGACCTTGACCCTGAGGTGATGGGGTCAAATGGACCACGGATTTGGAATTAGCGACCTCAAAAACATATATGTATACTGTTAAACCTTGGTTGCCGTTAATTTTGTAAATTTGACCTTGACCTGACCTTGACCCTGAGGTGATGGGGTCAAATGGATCACGGATTCGGAATCAGCGACCTCAAAAACATATATGTATACTGTTAAACCTTGGTTGCCGTTAATTTTGTAAATTTGACCTTGACCTGACCTTGACCCTGAGGTGATGGGGTCAAATGGACCACGGATTCGGAATCAGCGACCTCAAAAACATATATGTATACTGTTAAACCTTGGTTGCCGTTAATTTTGTAAATTTGACCTTGACCTGACCTTGACCCTGAGGTGATGGGGTCAAATGGACTACGGATTCGGAATCAGCGACCTCAAAAACATAAGGTATATATGGTCTGGTCCGTGGGTTTTGACATTTTTTTTTTTGTGTGGCTGTGTTATTGATAAAAATATCAGCGGCGATAACACTGTTACGTAAAACCATTTTTTCTTGTACGGAAGACATTTTTAAAATGTTAATATAAAATTTACTCGAAAAAACTCGGAAAATTTAAGAATATCTCGAAGATGAGTGAACTTTACTGCTCAAGAAATGAACCGTAAATGAAAATCTTTCTATTTCATTTTCTACAGAATATCCACGTTTGTTTCTAATAAAATCTTATTAGGGGGAACTAAAATGAAAACGCGGTAACATTTTCGCATAAATGAAAATTTGGTACCTTTTTGATCGCCTTTGTTCTTAGTAGGCTAATCTTTTTATATACAGCAAACTTCCCCAAAGACTCGGAGTGCAATAAAAAACAGGTACAACAAGAAGTAAAACTAATAAATATAATATAAAGCGAAACGTGTGTGAAAATACTTGAAAATGTTATATAAAGAAGGTTATACATGAAAGAAAATCCAGTGATAGGTTAATTTTAAATTATTATATCTATAACATTTACAATACTCAATACTATTTTTCTAAAAATAGAAAATTAAACCCCTACTTTTTAATTTTAAAGATATTTTCTCTAGTGCACCTATTGGAGTGTAGAAGAAATTATCCTCCCCTCCCTCCTTTCTTATTAACATCAATTTTATGTATGTATGTGTATAGTTGTAGGCGTGGCTATGCGTTTAAAAACCCTGGATGAATAAATTTTTTACATATTAGTTGACAAAACACTTGCAGTGAAATACATTCATTTATATAATAGTGTTACAGTTAGTTAGAATGGCTCAAATAGAAGTAGAGATGCAATCAACGGCCCGATGCAAAGTTTATGAGGGTAAACAGGTAGATGGAACATTAAGACTACCTAACATTATTTTGGGTACCTGTTACGCTTTAAATGTCTCCAATACAAAAAGAATCATTGTGGGATTTGACAGGACACAAGAGCCAAACAATAGTGGTGTATTTAAATATGATATTGTGTTGAAATTCATCAACGCTGGCGGTATAAAAGGAACTCAACGTGAATTAGTTATGGATGTCAATGCTTGGAACGACTTACAGGAAAAATTTTATTTGATATCAACTTACTTTAACAATGATTATCAATATTATGAAAAATATAATGGACAGCGCGTTGTTACTATGGGTAATTATAAACTTTTCTTCACAACCTCGTATGGTTCAAAGTCTGTGACGATCGAACAACGACCATCTTTCGGAGACATTATAGACTTTTCATCTCAGAACGGTGATACTAATCAACAAAATAAAAAAGGAAAAATGTACCTGCCTACTATTGTAATGCAGCTCGTTACTTTTGAAGGTGTTAGAACTGTATGTAAATGTATTAACGCCCGAATAGCGCGCCTTGAGGAACATACGAAGAATATAGATTCATGTGCAACATTTTTAAAAGAATATACACGGGATATTGTTTATCAACGAGTATCATCTGAGGCAGCAAGAAGAAGTATGTTGGAAAATTTAAGTGAATTTAAAAATTTTTTAAATGATAACTCGATCATAGAATTGTTATATCATAAATTAAAAGAAAACTTACCTGGTGACTTTACATCGAAATATTATAACATAGTTTTTGAAGAAATGTTGGCTTTTTTGATAGTACCCATCGCAGAACAAATTCGGAAGGAAATGTTTCCGAATATTGAGATGTAAATATTAAATATTTGTCAATCGATATATATTTTTCTAAAAATCAAAAATAACAAAAGTTATATTAAAATTTGAAAAATAAAAATTTAAAATTTAAAAACAATTATTATGTAATAATTCTACGTTATAAAATGTAATTATATAATTTCCATAAACATACATATGTATGTATTTTTACCGAATCAGTATACTGTAAAATATATTGCGTACAAATGTTAATGTAAATAATTATGTAAGTAGTTTATTACGCTTACACGCTAGTACATAGTTTAAGTTCAAGCGTTTTTAACGCACACCAATTTATAAATTGGTCGAAATTACAACAGATTTGATATCTGCAATATTTTTAAAAGATGTGTAACTGAAAGTATAAATGTACTTTCAAATACACGTTTTTAAAAGTATTGCAGTTATCAAAACTGCCGTAATCTTCACCAATTTGTAAAATGGCGGTTGTTAAAAATGCTTGATTATAAATTACGTACTAGCGAGTTGACGGAGCATATGAAAGCACTATCTGTAAAACAAATATTATAAAATTTTAAAATGGTTGTATCAATAAATTCTGTAAAAAAAACATGTCTTTTTCTTTAATGTACCTACACTTATACCTTTCTCTCTTTATTATAATTATTCATTATAATTTCAAAATAAATTTTATAAATAATTTCTATTTAGTCAATTGAAATAATTTTGTAATTCTGCATAAATTTTCATTATATTGCATGCATCAGTTACAGCTAATACATAGCGGTAATAACGTTGTGGAGCACGCGCATCAGCTGATGTAGGACGCGCGCTCCTGCATGCTTATTAGCCGTCATAACATAACTACTAGCTAATTTAACGTTAGATCGTGTGATACATGCTTATCAGTGGGCGTAAGTATACACACGCGCTCAAATCAGCTGACATAGCGCGTGTGTATTTACAGCGCGCGCGTCCCGGGCCCCTCCCGCGCGGTGAATAGCTAGCATAGCTTAAAAAATTGTTATTGTAGATACATGTTATTTTTTAAATTTTTCTTCAAGTTAGTTACAATACAACAATTCTAGCGTACACACGCAAATGAGATATTATTTGTAAATACTATGGACGTTAGATTTCACCATTCTTTTACAGCTTTATGTGCTGGACTGACAGGAGCAGGTAAAACGAATTTTATAAAGAGATTTATAAATTATCTCGATAGTATGTGCGATGTAAAATTTGATAGATTGATGTTTTATTACGGAGAATGGCAAGAGACTTATAAACAATTTAAACCACCTTATGGGCGAATAGAATTTTTTGAAGGGTTGCCTGACCCTATAGATTATTCGAGCGATGTTACATGTGAAAAACTTATGATTATTGAATATCTTATGCGCAAAGACTCGAACGATACAATCACCGATCTATTCACAAAGGGCAGTCATCATAAAAACATAAGTGTCATTTTTATAACGCAGAATCTTTTTCACAATGGTCAAAGAGATATATCGTTGAATGCTAGCTACCTTATACTCTTTAAAAACCCTCGTGACCGTGCTCAAATCTTGTATTTAGCTAGACAAATTTATCCTGAAGATTCGAAATTTATTCAAGAGATATACTTTGATGCCACTAAAAAAGGATTTTCGTATTTGTTAATAGACTTAAAACAAGATACACCCGATGATTTCCGTTTCCGCGCATGTATTTTTTCAGATGATTCACATTATTATGTGTACATACCTAAGAAAAAGCGTCGTTAGTTTTATAAACACTTCAGTTTATAAATCGAGATGGCTGCGATAGCATCATCGAATCAAACGAGCCCCACTAACACTTTAAAAAAGACAAATAGTTGTGGGTGCTTTGGAAATATAAAATTACCCAAACATTTTACAAAAAAGTGCATTGCATTTTCACACGCACTCTGTCACGCAGCGTCAAAGGAACGAGACGCTCTTGTACGCGCTGCAGATAAAAATCTCATAAGATGTATATGCGAGTGTGCTTTAAATATATTAAAGGGTGGTGTTATTTTAAAAAATAAAAATAAAAAACAGTTATCGAAACATAAAAATATTTTAAGAAAACTCGCTGACAAACCCTTGACAAATGCAAAGGATAAAAAAATAAAAAATAAAAGTAAATCAAAGCATAAAAAAACTTCTTTATGGAAAAAGAAAAAGCGTTTACTATTGCAAAGCGGTGGTGGTTTTTTACCGTCGTTGATCACTCCCTTACTGGACTTGCTTATGTCTGGTATTTTTAAAAAATAAAATAAGCATTCACTTTCCGTTAACTTAAAAACTAAAAATAACTGATTCTAAAACATAAGTGTTTTAAGTATTTTGAGTGGCCAGATGTTAATACAGAATGTGAATGAAAAAAAGTGTATACAGGAAACATAAAAACTATTTTATCGTTACACATTTCCGGTACTTTTATAGTATAATCTAAACATGTGTTCGTTAACGGAAACATCTTGAAACAGTAGTACATCAATTTAAATAAAAAAAAAAACTAAAATAAGCAGAAAAGAAACAGATTGAAAAACATAAGTGTTTTAAGTGTTTTAAGCGGCCAGATGTTAATACAGAATGTTAACAGAAAACATAAGTGTATACAGGAAACATAAAAACTTTTTTATCGTTACACATTTCCGGTACTTTAATAGTATAATCTAAACATCTGTTCGACGAAAAACATCCTGAAAAATAATACATCCGTTAAAATAAAATATAAAAGAAACAGCTTGAAAAAACATAAGTGTTTTAAGTGTTTTAACGGACAGTTGTTAATACTGAATGTTAACGAAAAACATATGTGCATACAGGAAACATAAAATCTTTTTATCGTTACACATTTCCTATACTTTTATAGTATAATGTAAACATCTGTTCAGTGAAAAACATCCCGAAAAATAATACATCCGTTAAAATAAAATATAAAAGAAACAGAAAAGAAACAGATTCTAAAACATAAGTGTTTTAAGCGGCCAGATGTTAATACAGAGTGTTAACGGAAAACATAAGTGTATACAGGAAACATAAAAACTATTTTATCGTTACACATTTCCGGTACTTTTATAGTATAATCTAAACATCTGTTCGTTAAAGGAAACATCTTGAAACAGTAAGACATCTATTTAAATAAAAAAACTAAAATAACCAGAAAAGAAACAGATTGAAAAACATAAGTGTCTTAAGTGTTTTAAGGGTTTTTGTAATGGGTGGTCGTTAAGACGGAATATAAACCAAAAATCGTAAGTATATACAGAAAACATAAAAAACGTGTTTTTCGAAAGACACTCAAGTATATTACTCATAACTTGAGTATTGAATTCCGGTTGTAAAATATAGCTACATTTTCTCTAAACACAGGCACTATATAATGGAACGTGCTCGGAAAATGGTTATAGTACCGCAAGATAGTTTGGATTATCTTGACGGAACACAGACTAACTCTCAAGATGGTGAAAGAAATAAAAAAGGTTTAAAACATATGGAAACACTTAACAGCATCAAGACGCCTGGAGATGAATTTTCACGTCTCGATGAAGAAATGAGCAATGTTTTAACATCTAACGATTTTCCAGACGACCGTGAAAAATGGAAAAACTTTTTACAATTGTTACAGAGATATTTATTTTTTATAAAAAATACTAGAGCGAAAGCGGATGATTTTCCTAATGCAACTTTCACAAAAAACGAAGATCAAATGCATGATTCGTCTATTTTATCTCACATCCCGAAAACATATAGAGATAAAGCAACTCAACTGATAAGTTATTTAAAAACTCACTTATCCGATCGTTTAAGCTGGAATAAAAATGGAATCGTTTCTGTAAATGGTAATGTTATAAATAATTCAAGTATCATAGATCTGGTTAATGATGCATTAAGAAATAAAAAAAATTTTAACGCTGTTGGTAGAGCACATTTTGCAAATATATTGCGCGCGTCTAATGCACCACGTGCAATCATAGGAAATAAATATTACTGGAAAGGCGAATCCGCTGAATCTATTTTGAGAGATAATGTGACACCGCGAACAGCGCCTTTACCTAGCAGCTCTGATAGTGAAACAGAAACCCCGAATGGTGCTAAAGCAAAAAAACGTAAAATATCATCGCGCGCGAAGGATAAAGTAAAAGAAAAAAGTAAAATATTGCAAAACAATTTAATTCCCCTACAACAGCAACAGCAGAAAGGTTGGTTTTCTTTAAATTTATGACAGTTAACGCAATGAGTAAAAAATATGAAAAACAATATTTTAATCCAGCTCACGAAGCTGCTTTTTCTGGTGCACAGAAACTTTTACGTTTAAACAAAAACGACTCGCCTAAACGTATTTTGGAATGGCTAAGTAATCAAGACGCTTATACCCTTCATAAACCAATAAGAAAAAAATTTCCTCGCCTGCATTATAATGTATACATGATAGATGCTGTTTGGGAATTAGACCTAGTCGATGTACAAACTTTGAAAAATTATAATGATGGGTACTCGTACTTATTAGTAGCTATAGATGTATTTAGTAAATATGCTTTAGTTCAACCAATGAAGGATAAAGCCACTCAGACCGTTGTAAGAGCTTTCATTGAAATTTTGTGCCGAGCAAATGGTCGAGTACCTGTATTCTTACAAACAGACCGTGGTAAAAAATTTATAGGTAGTGTTTTCCAAAAATTTTTAAAATCCAAAGGTATTCTATTCGGTATTGCTCCTTCTCCAGATGTTAAGGCTGCTGTTGTTGAGCGCTTTAACCGTACTTTAAAAGAACGTTTATGGCGATATTTCACATACAGAAATTCATACAGATATATAGATATATTACAAGACCTTGTACGAAGTTATAATCATACACCTCATAGTAGTATAAAAATGATATCCGCTTCTGTTACTATATACAATGCAACACAAGTACGTAAAAATTTAGAACATTCATGGAAACGTAACGATGGAAAAAACAGAAAATCACGCGGATTAAAACCTTCTAAATACAAGGTGGGTGACTTTGTACGTATCAGTCGCGCGAAGTATGTTTTTGAAAAAGGTTATGTTCACGGTTGGAGCGAAGAAATTTTCAAAATTTTACGAGTTTCTAAACGTCAAGATATTTATACATACGAAATAATTGATCTGGCTGAAGAAAAAATTCAAGGATTTTTTTATACCGAAGAATTGGCTTTAGTAGGTAAAAAGCGTATGAGAACAAAAACATATAAAATTGAACGCGTTATACGATCTAGAGGTCGTGGCAGAAAAAAAGAAGTCTTTGTAAAGTGGATTGGATATCCTGAAAAATTTAATTCGTGGATTCCCGAGTCTGAGCTTGTTGCAATATGAGTACTTATGAATTTTATCTCGTGTTACCCAGTAACAGTAGCATGAGATATTTTCCAGATAACACAACAACTTGTTTTACCACACAACTATCTCATGAAATGAGGCTTCACGGTGACTGGTGTGTTGGTCTCGCTGAAATTCATATACCTTGTACTATTCCACATTTTTCACAAAAAACTAAAGAAACAAAATTGAATTTTTTCTATGCCGAAAATGATTCAGAAAAATCAACCAACAAGCTATATACAATCGATATACACGAAATACCATACGGTGTTTATGAAAATGTAGAACAATTAGTTGAAAATATAAATAACATTAGCTCTAACATGCGTAATCATTTAAAATTTACACGCTCGTCCAAAGCTTTTGGATATTATGAACTTAAAACTGTGTGCGATATGAACTGCGACTTGACGCATTATTTAACAATAGCTGAAAAAATTGGTAAAATATTAGGATACAATCCAGGTGTAATGACTGCCACGAAATCGGAAGGTGAAAACTCAGAAACAAAAACAACAACAACAACTGTTACTCAAGGATTATCTCACATGCGGTTTATAATAGATAATAATGGGGGCACTATAACAGGTAGCAATGCTGCTTGCTTGGCACGTGCTATACCTGAGCAGTTATTTGTCTACTCGGATTTTTGTGAACCTTTTACAGTACAGGGACACACAAGCATCATTACTTAGAATTGTTTCTTTAGACAATGCTAATTAAAAATTCGGGGCTACAATAGTAAAAAATTTTGCGCCAATTAAATATATACCATTGATGAAAAATGCATTTAACAATATCGTTATCGATATAAGAGACGCACACGGTGGTTCTATAGCATTCGAGTATGGAACTCTCACATTGACACTTCATTTTAAACGCGTTCTTTAAATGTAAGTGTAAAATAAGTCATTATATAACATACTACGAAAATCAAATCGGTAGCGGTAACGGTGTACGCTACGTTTTCGCAGGTTCACGCTGGCAGCGCGGCTCAGGTCTAGGAAGTTTTTTTTCAGGTCTGGTCAGAAATATTCTACCTTTTGTATTGAATGGGTTAAGAGCAGTAGGTAAAGAAGCTCTGCGTGGTGGAATAAGAGTACTTGAAGATATAGGCGATAATATTGGTTTCAAAGAATCTATAAAAAATCGATTTACAGAATCAAAAGATAATTTAAAAGAACAAGCAAAAATAAAATTAACGAAATGTTAATGAGCGGGTCTGGATATAAAAATCCTGTTTTCAATTCATCGATACAGTCTTTGAAGCGACGTTCGATCGAAAGCATCGCTAACTCATAAGCAAAAAAGAGAAAAAAAAGAAGAAAAAGAAAGAGCATCAAAAGGAGAAAAAAAACTTCAACAGGTAATAGAAAAAAAAAACGTCGTTCGAACAGTGAAATTAAAAGAAAAAAGAAAAACACTACACGCCGTCGTAAAAAAAAATTTCACGCAGGCAAAAGTCTAACGATATTTTTTACTAAAAATCATCATGGCTTTTTTACACAGCCATAGTAACGAGTGTCTTAAATCAGAGCTGTTATTATTTAGTCTCCCACACACTCAAACATCTATTGAATCAAATGAAATAGTACATTATAAGCCTGTATCATCGCTAAACGACAATACGCCCTTAGAATTTGTAATATCCAGTAGTGGAGAGAGCTACATCGATCTTGCTCATACTATGTTAAGTTTACGTATTCAAATACTACCTAAAGATGCTGAGAATAACGAAAAAGTCGGGCCTGTAAATTATATATTACATAGTTTATTTCAACAAGTAGATATATTATGTAATAATAAGTTAGTATCGCCACCTAATAACGCCTATCCGTATCGTGCATATATAGAATCTCTTTTAAATTACGGACGTGCAGCTAAAGATACTCATTTAACTACCTCTCTATGGTATGCAGACACTGCAGGTAAAATGAATGCGAAACCTGATGCTTAGCTAGCAGAGTGTAATACGGGTCTAGTAGAACGTTGTAAACATACTTACGCAAGTAAAATAGTTGATCTACTCGGCCGCTTGGATTGTGATTTATTTAACCAAGATCGGCATCTTTTAAATGGTGTAGAAATAAGATTACGTTTCGTAAGATCCAAAGACGCCTTTTGTCTTATGGACTCGTCGAATGACGTAAATTTCAGTATCCACATCGTTGAGGCTACGCTTCTCGTAAGACGTGTAAAAATAAGCCCTAATATTCTATTAGCCCATGCTAATGCACTTTCAAAAACAACGGCTTAATAACCCTTGACAAGAGTAGAAGTAAAATCTATAACCATGCCTGCTGGTATTTTAGAAGATACACTTGACAATGTTATATTAGGACAAATACCTAAAAGAATTATTTTAGGGTTTGTAGATAATCGTGCATTCAACGGAGATCGTACATTAAATCTCTTTAATTTCGAACATTTTAACATAAATTTTTTGTCTTTATATATCGATGGTGTTACCGTTCCGAGTAGACCATTACAACCTATTTTTACAGGTAATAATAAGCTTTACGTTGACGCATATCATACGCTTTTCTCAGGAACAGGTATACACTTTGCGAACGAAGGTAACGAGATTACACGTACAAACTATCCGGATGGATACTGCCTTTTCGCTTTTGATTTGACTCCCGATTTATCAGCAAATTTTTGTGATCACTGGAATCTCGTTCGTCATGGCTCTATACGTATAGAAGTACATTTCGAAACAGCTCTTACCAAGACGATAAACTGTATAATTTACTCAGAATATGATAATGTATTAGAGATCGACTCTTCGAGACAAGTTATAGTTGACTTTAACTCTTAAATTTAAAAATAGAATCTATATCAATAAATGTTTTTAAAAAGAGGGGAAAAGGGGTGGAGCTTAGAGAATAAAAAGCCGAGGAGCGGTTTAATTTTTTCAAAAGTCAATTTTGGCTGCTTAAACGCAGTAGTTTATAAAAAATTTTAGTTTTACATGCGTGTGTTATAAAATTTTAAAACAAACTAGCTCGCCACAGCGGCCCAAAGGGCCGCTGTAGCTCGCACCTCGGTCTTTTCAGAGCTTCGCTTCGCAATGCAAGGCATGCAAAAAGCTCCGCTTCTTGCATATAAGGCACGACCGAAAACGCTCGCGCTTCGCGCTCGCTATTTGATATTCAAAGAATATTAGAGCAAATCATTTACAACCGCAAAAGCATTAAAAGTTAATCTTATTTCTTTTTTTCATTGAATTTTTCACCGCATCTTTCAACAGAAGGTTTGAATTTATTGTATTTATTTAAAAAATCAAATTTATAATTTTTTAATATTTTCTTGTGAATTAAGTTGATTGATTTCGAAAAAATTTATGTTATGTGAAAAAGACATATTTTTATTAATGTATATTTTTTAAAATTTTGGATAGGATAATCTATCAAAAGTTATAAGAAAAAAAAAATTATTTTATAGTTTAGTAGCTTAAAAGTAAAGTTTTGTATAAAGTTTTTATTTGATCTGAATTATTTTGATGAGGAATAATTTAAAACAATAATACAAGTAAATGTTGGCAGTTTAAAAAAAAATAGTTCGGGCTGTTTTAAAACAGTTATCCCTTCAGAAGTAAAATAAATGATTTTTTGGAAACAACTTGAAAAAAACGAATTTTCAAAAAAAGTATATTAAATAAAATTTATAGAAAAAAATAAGATACATCTTTTTAATATTATACATATTTTTTTTTAAATAATATTTATCAATTTATCATTTAAAAGCCTTTAATTTCAACAATTTTCATGAATAATTTGAAAAATATTATTTTTAGAGAAAAATGTATGATATAAAAAAGATTTATTTTTTTATATTCTATAACTTTTATATTATATACTTTTGAAAAAAAAATCGTATTTTTCAAGTTATTACCAAAAATCCATTTTTTTGACCATTTAAAAGGCGCTTATTTAAAAACGCTTTCAACGATTTTTTCCAAAATAGAAACGTTTACTTGTGTTATTATTTGAAACAATTTCCCGTTTGAATCATTCAGATGGGATAAAAACTCGTCGAGAAAATTCATAAACTTGATTTCTCACACACATACATCCATACATACATTTTAAGTAAGCCTTGTAATAGTCTTATTGTGCTATAAAAATAAGTTTTTTATCACAAAATAACATATTTTGAAGGGTTACATTTTTCGCGATGTCGAAAATATAAGGCACTTCCGTATAGCGGTCGTGTCTAAAAAATGGAGTTAATTATAGATATTCAACCTATTTTCGATAAAGAGTACAAAATTATACCTAAAGAAGTTGCTGTTATGTCTCTTCAAGGAGATGCTTTTTCACATTGGATTATAAAACCACCTCACGAGTTCTCACAGCTTAATAGTTATTTACAACGGGCAAATAATTCGTTAACGAAGTTTGTGCATGATATAGAATGGTTTGAAAGTGATACAACGCTTAAACACGTGCAGGAAAATTTAAAAGCCTATATGAAAAGTGCTTCTCATATATACGTTTCCGGTCGCCCCAAAGTCGATTTTTTAACGGACATTTTGGGACGAAAAGTAATTAATTTAGACGATTATGAAGTGCCCAGTTTCGCAACAATAAATTCTAAATATAAAGATGAAATTTTGACGTCGTGTTTCTATCATAAAACAAAATCGTGTTTCTGGGTAAACTGTGCAGTGCATAAAGCAGCTTTGTAAAAAAAATGGCTTAACGATCTGAAAATAAATTTCAGAGATTCAGTTACAAAAGAAGTTAAAGTAAATAATAAACCACGCATTTTGAACTTTGAAAAAGATGAGGATGAAGGTGAAATTCTCGAAATTTTGGAAATATATGCAAGTGAATATCGTAAAAATAATCCAGTATGCGATGACAGCGATGAAGAAAACAATTCAACGTCATCTTCATCGACAATACTAAGTACATTATCGAATTGTCTTGCTAAAGACCACGAAGAAAACAAAGAAAATAATCCATCAAATATCAAAGATAAAGAAAAAGATATTACAAATAATACAAGTAACGGCTTGAGTCCTATTAAAGAAACACCAAGTGAGAAAGATGAATACATGTCAAATATTACAGACGATCCAACACCTTCCAACACTAACAGTAGGGGTAGTACCAGCAGATCGAATCCCACGGGTATTGACGAGACCGACAGCATGAGTAATTAATACAGATGAAAGTTATCGACCTGGAACTCATTGGGTAGCATTATATATAGACAAAGAAGGTATAGGAACTTTTTTCGACAGTTACGGCTTACCACCTCAATCACCGTATTTCCGAAGCGCTTTAAAGAGAAATTGCACAAAATATACCTGGAATACTAAATGTTTGCAACAACCAAAGTCTACAGTTTGCGGCAATTATTGTGTTGTATTTTTACATTATATGTGTCAATTCAACTCATTACAGAGTTTTTGTATATTGTTTACTAACAATTTACAAGCTAACGATACTATAATTTATACTATTTTAATCAATTAGTTAAAAAAGTTAAAAAAACATTCAATGTAACAAATTAACTCATGTTTTGAATAAAAATAACATAGGCGGTAGTTACTGTATTCAATCTTGTACGACGAAACTGTATTGTTTAAAATAAATTCAAAATTTTCAAAATTTTGTGACTTTTTTATTTGTATTTCTAACCCTCTATCCCAATAATAATAATAATAATAATAATAATAAAAACAGTTTCTTTACAGGATAAGCCCGAATTCATAAAAATATATTTTGAAAAAAGTTGGTTTCAAAATATAACCAGCAAATTGTATACAATAAATACCAGATGTACGAGTATCATAAACTTTTTTTTCTCCCACTATCTTTTAACATCATTATATATTTCAGTGTTCAAAACTTTTTTCAAAAATTTTCTTCTCATTATACTTTCAACTGTACACGAGTCAACATCGTTGTCATTCGAAATTTTTTCTCCAATTTCTTTCAAAAACAGTACAATGGAAAATTTTAGACGAACCATGGTAAGTTAATTTTCTTTTTTTTATAATTTAAATTTATGATTAAAATTTAATTTTTTTGTTTTCTTTTTCAGGTACGAAGACGCGTAATGCGTTTAGAAAGAAGAAAGCTACAATCTAAAAATTTAGCCAACGAAATAAAATATATTAATAACGCTTTTTGGGTATGTATATCTTTACTTTAGAATACTTTTAAATTTTAAATCATTATTAAAATATTTATTTTTTAGAAAACACAATCAGCCCAAAGCAGACAACCTAGGCTTCGTGTAAAAACGCCTGCGGAAATCAACACGACTTTTGACATGAAGGTATAATTTTATTTTTATTAATTATATTAAAGATATTATCTTTTTAATTATTATATTCTTTTTTTTTCAGACAAGTACACCCACCGTACGCATCCATTCAGTCATAGCGGCGACACAGCTGATGGAAGCTGTAAGTATTTTAACATACAGTTATAAATAATTTTTAGAATATTTTCTTAAATATATTTTCCTTTTTGATTGCAGTTTACAACGAATCAGTTGCTTCAATTTTATAACAAAGTCGTCGACAACAGCGACGACTGCATTAACAATTCATATTCTGTAAGTATTTTGAAATTGCATATTATCATTATACAATAATTGAATATTTATTAAAAATTTTTTTTTTCATTTTAGGCCGAAGCTCTGGATGAAGAAAAATCCAGATTGGACAACCTGAAGAAATTCGGGAAAAGATTTATCAAAAAATTAAATGAATAAGACTGTATTGTATATTATTTTGTTTTTAATATATATATATATACATTAAAATTATTTATTTTCTTGTTATTTTACGATATATCATGCCCATCCTAACCTTTTTTTCATCCACTTCACAATTTAATTTTATATAAAAATTTTTTCATACACATTTTTCTTTTATATTATTTAAAAATTTGCAAATTTTTTAAATATAATTTTCTCATAAATTTTCTTAAAAATTTTTTTCATTCATTCATATTTTATCTTTTTTTTTTCTAAAACTTTTTATTAATATTTAAAATTTTTAACTAAATTTTTTATGTAAATTTATATATTTCTACCCCCCTCGATGTGGGCTATAACGCCAAGAGGGGTAACCACTACTCTTCGCTGCTGTCTACAAACCCCAACGCTTACGGGTTCCCTGTACGGTAAGTAAGAGAGCGATGTCTTCACACCGATGCATGCCATAGCATCAAGAGGGTAAGTATACATCTCCCCGTTGCTCTCTTCAACACTTACAGACCCATGTACGGTAAGTTAGAGAGGGGCGTCTACACTCAGTTCTCAGCTATAGCGCCAAGAGAAAAAATACACCTCTTCGTTGCTCTTAGATTTCAGCTATAGCGCCGAGAGGGGAAGTATATCTCTCCACAAAGCAATACCCTACGCTCACATACCCCTGTACGCGAGCTCGGAGGGGGGTGTTTACACTCAGATTTCAGCTATAGCGCCGAGAGGGGAAATACGCCTCTTCGCTGCTCTCAACGAGCTCAGAAACAAAGTCCATCTTGCCCTGGGGAGGGGGAACCCATGATTCAGCTTTCTGTGCCGTAGACTACGGAGAGCCGTAGCGAGCGACAAAGCAGTTTAGTCGCTGGGCTTGGATTCAGCTTTCTGTGCCGTAGACTACGGAGAGCTGTAGCGAGCCACAACGCAGCTTAGTTGCAGCGCTCTGCTCTGATCAATGTAATCTTTTATACAGAAAGTTGGAATGATTGGCTGCGATATTGTTACGCACTCTTACCCTGGTAGAAAATTAAGGATAAGATATGCTCAGATAACTAACTGTTGGCTATATCTCGTCGCTACGCAGTCGCGATAAGTGACCGATAAATACACGATAATATATTAAAGATTACAGAGTTGATATAAAATATAATCGCTAAAATAATTAAAATTTTTTTCTTCTGATTCGAAATAAATTATAAATATTATAATATTCATTATTACAATTCATATGAGTTGTAAATAATTTTGCAATTAAAATCGTTTATAGAAAGCGAATCTGTATATATACATGCTGCCCGCGATGGCGCCTATTTGTACAATCGTAAAATATATCCTATAGTTGTGAATACTGAATGTTAGCTGCGCGCGCATCACTCGACGCTTCGTCTTCTATAAGCATCTATCTTCATCACTATATGTGCAGGTTAGATTGACTTGACTTAACTTTAAAATTATTAAAGATGCATATACTGTTATTGTAATAGTGTCAACATTTTCTGTTCTTTATTGTATAACTTAAATTTATTTGCGAACATATACAGTATGATTATGAATAAAATATCCATGTAAAATCAGTGAGTGCGAAGTGCGAGTGAGCGAGTGCATATGTAAACTTAGTGTGAGAGAATACACTGTAAAAGAAAATGGCGAGAAATCACGTCGTTGGTCGACGATTTCAATGCGACCATGCACCGTCGATGTTATTTAACATTGTTGAAGCGCAAAATCTAACTGATTTAATCTAAAAATCTTGTGTTCAGTTTACGTGAAATCACGCAAAGTACGTTAAAATGTCGCCGTTGAACGAAGTTAAATAACCTCGACGGTGCATGGTCGCATTGAAATCGTCGACCAACAACGTGATTTTCTGCTATTTTTTTTACAGTGTAAGACTGTCCGTTTAGGAACTGAAAAGGAAACAAGGAGTGAACAGCCTTTCTCTTTCTCACTAACTGTGTTCCCATATGCGTGCTCACTCACACTTTGTAATGTGCTGTTTATGAATATAGTATAATTCAACATTCACCATATTCTCCCGATACCATCGCGATAATTCGTTAAGAGTAATGGAGGTTTATCGCGATATCTAAAAGCATATGATCGCGACTGCCCATAAAATACGGGATGATATACTGAAAATATGCTCAACTTTCTACCAGGGTATATTGCGATTTTCCGTTATTAATAGCTGCGAATGTTGTCTGAATCATTCACAACAATCGACTCCGCAGCGTGTGCAATCGGCTTTTTTTTCAGTGTAGCTTACATCGAATTATATGAATTTACATTAGAAAAATTTAGCTAAAAATTTTAATTAATAAAAAGTTTTAGAAAAAAGATAAAATATGAATGAAAAATGTTCAAGAAAATTTATGAGAAAATTATGTTAAAAATTAAAAAATTTTTAAATAATATAAAAGAATGCATATGAAAAAATTTCAATATAAAATTAAATTGAATAAATTTTGGTGGGTTGTAGTGTGAAGTGGATGAAAAAGGTTAGGATGGGTATGATACAGGGTAAAATAAAAACAGAATAAATAATTTTAATATATATATTGAAAACAAAATATTACAAGTTTTATGCATTTAATCTTTGAATAAATCTTCTGCTGAATTTTTCAAGTTGTTAAATCTGGATTTTTCTTCATCCAGAGCTTCAGCCTAAAATGAAAAAAAAATTTTTAATAAATATTTAATTATTTTATGATGATGATATACAATTTAAGAAAAAAAACTTACAGAAAAGGGCTTGTTGATTTCGTCGTCACTGTTGTCAACGACTTCTTTATAAAATTTGAGTAAGCGGTTTGTTGTGATCTGAAATCAAAGAAAAGAAAAATATATTTGAGAAAAGATTTAAAATATTATTTTATAACATGTATGTCAAAATACTTACAGTTTCTATCAGCGGTGTCACAGGCATAATCGTATGGATGTGTATGTCTGGTGTGATTGGCTGAAAAAAAAAGGAATATAATAATAATTAAAAAAAAGATATCATTATTATAATTAATAAAAATAAAATTATACCTCTAGGTCATATGTCGCGTTGATTTCTCCGGGTGTTTTTACACGAAGCCTAGGATGATGATTCTGGTCAAAATGTGTTTTCTGAAAAAAAAATAAATATTTTAAAAATGATTTTAAATTTAAAAATATTTGAAAGTAAAATATACATACCCAGAAAGCATTATTAATATCCTTAATATCCTCGACTAAATTTTTCGACTGTAGCTTCCTACGTTGTAAACGCATTGCGCGTCTTCGTACCTGAAAAAAAAAAAACAAAAATTAATCTTAATTATAAATTTTATTTATAAAAAAAGAAAAAATATCTTACCATCGTTTCTCTTAAATTTTCCATTCTCGATGATTTTTTAGAAAAAATTTAGAGAAGAAATTTAAATTTACTAAGATGTTGACTCAGCTACAGATGAAAGTATAATGAGAAGAAAATTTTTTTCGAAAGTTTTGAACATTGAAATATATATAATGATGGTAAAAAAGATGGTGGGAGAAAAAAAGCTTATGCTTACATCTGGTATTTATTGTATACAATTTACTGGTTATGCTTGAAAGTAACTTTTTAGAATATATATTTTTATGAATTTAGGTTTATCCTGTAAAGAAATTTTTTATTATTATTAGGATAGTGGGTTAGAAAAACAAATAAAAAGTCACAAGATTTTGAAAATTTTGAATTTATTTTAAACAATACAGTTTCGTCATACAAGATTGAATACAGTAACTACCGTCTATGATATTTTTATTTAAAACATGAGATAATTTGTTATATTGAATAATGTTTTTTCTATTTTTTTTAACTAATTGATTAAAATAGTATAAAATCATTGTGTCGTTTCCTTGTAAATTATTAGTAAACAATATACAAAAACTCTGTAATAAATTGAATTGACACATATAATGTAAAAACGCAACACAGTAATTACCGCAAACTGTAGACTCTGGTTGTTGTAAGCATTTCGTATTCCAGGTATATTTTCTGCAATTCCTCTTTAAAGCGCTTCGAAAATAAGGTGATTGAGGTGGTTGGCCGTAACTGTCGAAAAAGGTTCCTATACCTTCTTTGTCTATGTATAATGATACCCAATGAGTTCCAGACCGATAACTTTTATCTGTATTAATTACTAATGCTGTCGGTCTCGTCAATATTCGCGGGATTCGATCTGCTGGCACTACCCCTACTGTTAGTGTTGGAAGGTGTTGAATCGCCCGTAATATTTGACATGTATTCATCTTTCTTACTTGGTGATTCTTTGATAGGGCTCAATCCAGCAGTTGTATTATTTTGACTATCTTCTTCTTTATCTTTTATATTTGATGATTTATTTTCTTTGTTTTCTTTGGGGTCTTTAGCAAGATAATTCGATAATGTACTTAATATTCTCGATGAAGATGATGTTGAATTGTTTTCCTCATCGCTGTCATCGCATACTGGATTATTTTTACGATATTCACACGCATAAATTTCCAAAATTTCAAGAATTTTACCTTCATCCTCATCTTTGTCAAAGTTCAAAGTGCGTGGTTTATTATTTTCTTTAACTTCTTTTGTAATGGAATCTCTGAATTTTATTTTCAGATCGTTGAGCCATTTTTTCAACAAAGCTGCTTTATGCACTGCACAGTTTACCCAGAAACACGATTTTGTTTTATGATAAACGCACGAGGTTAAAATTTCATCTTTATATTTAGAATTCATCATTGCGAAACTGGGCACTTTATAATCATCTAAATTAATTACTTTTAGTCCTAAACTGTCTGTTAAAAAATCGACTTTGGGTCGACCCAAAACGTATATATGAGAAGCACTTTTCATAAAGGCTTTTAAATTTTCCTGCACATGTTTAAGCGTTGTATCACCTTCAAACCATTCTATATCGTGCACAAACTTCGTTAACGAGTTATTTGCCCGTTATAAATAACTATAAAGCTGTGAGAATTCGTGAGGTGGCTTTATAATCCAATGTGAATACGCGCCTCCTTGAAGAGACATTACGGCAGCTTCTTTAGGTATAATTTTGTACTCTTTATCGAAAATAGGTTGAATATCTATAATTAACTCCATTTTTGTTTTAAAAATCTATAGCACACGTAAGTAAAACTAATTTTTTTCAAACTACTGCGTTTGATCAGACAAAATTGACTTTTGAAAAAATTAAGTCGCTACTCGTCTTTTTATTCTCTAAGCTCCGCCCTTTTCCCCCCTCTTTTTAAAAACATTTATTTATAGAGATTCTATTTTTAAATTTATGAGTTAAAGTCAACTATAACTTGTCTTGAAAAGTCGATCTCTGATACATTATCGTATTCCGAGTAAATTATAAAGTTTATCGTTTTAGTAAGAGCTGTTTCGAAATGCAATTCTATGCGTATAGAGCCGTGACGAACGAGATTTCAATGATCGCAAAAATTTGCTGATAAATCGGGTGTCAAATCAAAAGCGAAAAGGCAGTATCCGTCGGGATAATTTGTACGTGTAATCTCGTTACCTTCATTCGCAAAGTGTATGCCAGTTCCAGAGAAAATCGTATGATAAGCGTCAACGTAAAGCTTATTATTACCAGTAAAAATAGGTGGTAACGGTCTACTCGGAACGGTTACACCGTCGATATACAAAGACAAAAAATTTATATTAAAATGTTCAAAATTAAATGGATTTAATGTACGATCCCCGTTAAATGCTCGATTATCTACGAAACGTAAAATTATCCTTTTGGGTATTTGTCCTAATATAACATTGTCAAGTGTATCACCTAAAATACTAGCAGACATGGTTATAGATTTTACTTCTACTCTTGTCAAGGGATATTTAGCCGTTGTTTTTAAAAGTGCATTAGCATGGGCTAATAGAATATTGGGGCTTATTTTTACACGTCTTACGAGAAGCGTAGCCTCAACGATGTGAATACTGAAATTTGCGTCATTTGTTGAGTCCATAAGACAAAAAGCGTCTTTAGATCTTACGAATCATAATGTTATTTCTACGCCATTTAAAAGATGACGATCTTTGTTAAATAAATCACAATGCAGGCGACCGAATAGATCAACTATTTTACCAGCGTAAGTATGTTTACAACGTTCTACTAGACCCTTATTACATTCAGCCTGCAAAGCATCTGGTTTCGCATTCATTTTACCTGCAGTGTCTGTATACCACAGAGAGGTAGTTCAATGAGTATCCTTAGCTGCACGCCCGTAATTTAAAAGAGATTCTATATATGCACGATATGGATAAGCATTATTAGGTGGCAATACTAATTCATTATTACATAATACATCTACTTGTTGAAATAAACTATGTAATATATAATTTACAGGCCCGACTTTTTCGTTATTCTCTGCATCTTTCGGTAGTATTTGAATGCGTAAGCTTAACATAGTATGAGCAAGATCAATTTAACTCTTTCCACTGCTGGATATTACAAATTCTAAAGGTGCATTGTGGTTTAACGACGATACGGGCTTATAATGTACTATTTCATTTGATTCAATAGATGTTTGAGTGTGTGGGAGAGTAAATAATGACAGCTCTGATTTAAGACACTCATTACTATGACTGTGTAAAAAAGCCATAATGTTTTTTAGTTAAAAATATCGTTTGACTTTTGTCTGCGTGAAATTTTTTTCTTACGACGGCGAACAGTGGTTTTCTTTTTTCTCTTAATTACACCGCTCGAGCGACGTTTTTTTTTCTATTACCTGCTGAAGTTTTTTTTCTCCTTTTGCCACTTTTTCTTTTTCTTCTTTTTTTTCCCCTTTTTTGCTAATGAGTTTGCGATGCTTTCAATCGAACGTCGCTTCAAAGACTGTATTATCGCCTATATCTTCAAGTACTCTCATGCCACCACGCAAAGCTTCTTTACCAACTGCTTTTAACCCTTTTGATACAAAAGGTAAAATAGTTCTGGCCAGACCTGAAAAAAAACTTCCAAGACATGAACCGCGCTGCCAGCGCGAACCGGCGAAAACGTTGCGTACACCGTTTCCGCTACCGATTTGATTTTCGTAGTATGCTATATAATGACTCATTTTACACTTACATTTAAAGAACGCGTTTAAAATGAAGTGTCAATGTGAGAGTTCCATACTCGAATGCTATAGGACTACCGTGTGCGTCTCTTATATCAATAACGATATTGTTAAATGCATTTCCCATCAGTGGTATATATTTAATAGGCGCAAAATTTTTTACTATTGTAGTTCCGACTTTGTAATTAGCATTGTCTAAAGAAACAATTCTAAGTAATGAGGCTTGTGTGTCCCACACAGTAAAAGGTTCACAAACGTCTGAGTAGACAAATAACTGCTCAGGTATAGCACGTACCAAGCATGCCCTCCATTATTATCTATTATAAACCGCATATAAGAGAATCCTGGTGTTACTGTTGTTGTTGTTTTCGTTTCAGAGTTTTCATCTTCTGATTTTATGGTGCTCATTATACCAGGATCGTATCCTGATATTTTACCAATTTTTTTACTTATTGTTAAATAATGCGTTGACCCGCAGTTCGTATCACACACAGTTTTAAGTTCATAATATCCAAAAGCTTTGGAAGAGCGTGTAAAATTTAAATGATTACGCATGTTAGAGCTAATATTATTTATACTTTCAACTAATTGTTCTACATTTTCATAATTACCGTACGGTATTTCGTGTAGATCGATTGCATATAGTTTGGTAGTTGTTCTTTTTTTTTTAAATCATTTTCAGCATGGAAAAAATTCAATTTTGTTTCTTCAGTTTTATGTCAAAAATGTGGAATAGTACAGGGTATATGAATCTCTGCAAGACCAACACACCAGTCACCGTGAAGCCGCATTCCATGAGGTAGTTGCGTGGTAAAAGAAGTAGTTGTATTATCAGGAAAATATCTCATGCTACTGTTACTGGGTAGCACAAGATAAAATTCGTAAGTACTCATATTGCAACGAGCTCGGATTCGAGAATCCACGAATTAAATTTCTCGGGGTATCCTATCCACTTTACAAGGACTTCTTTTTTCTTGCCTCGACCCCTAGAACGTATAACACGTTCAATTTTATAAGTTTTTGTTTTCATATGATTTTTACCTACTAAAGTCAATTCTTCGGTATAAAAAAACCCTTGAATTTTTTCTTCTGCAAGATTAATTAATTCGTATTGATAGATATCTTGAAGTTTAGAAACTCGTGAAATTTTGAACATTTCTTCACTTCAACCGTGAACATAACCTTTTTCAAAAACATGCTTCGCGTGACTGATACGCACAAAGTCACCAACCTTGTATTTAGCAGGTTTCAATCCACGTGCTTTTCGGTTTTTTCCATCATTGCGTTTCCATGAATGTTCCAAATTTTTACGCACTTGTATTGCATTGTATATAGTAACAGAAGCCGGTATCATTTTTAAACTACTATGAGGTGTATGATTATAACTTTGTACAAGGTCCTATAATATATCTATATATCTGTATGAATTTCTGTATGTAAAATATTGCCATAAACGTTCTTTTCAAGTTCTGTTAAAGCGCTCAACAACAGCAGCCTTAACATCTGGAGAAGGAGCAATACCGAATAGGATACCTTTGGTTTTTAAAAATTTTTGGAAAGCACTACCTATAAATTCTTTACCACGGTCAGTTTGTAAGAATACGGGTATTCAACCCTTTGCTCGGGACAAAATTTCAATGAAAGCTTTTACGACCGCTTGAGCGTTTTTATCCTTCATGGGTTAAACAAAAGCAAATTTACTAAATACATCTATAGCTACTAATAAGTACGAGTACCCATCATTATAATTTTTTAAAGTTTGTATATCGACTAGGTCTAATTGCCAAACTGCATCTATCATATGTACATTATAATGTAGGCGAGGAAATTTTTTTCTTATTGGTTTATGAAGGGTATACGCATCTTGATTACTCAACCATTCTAAAATACGCTTAGGCGAGTCACTTTTATTCAAACGCAAAAGTTTTCGTGAACCAGAAAAGCCAGCTTTGTGAGCTGGGTTAAAATATTGTTTTACTCATTGCTCTGTTATAAATTCATAGAAAACCAACACTTTTGCTGTTGTTGCTGCGGGGTAATTGAATTGTTTTGTAATATTTTACTTTTTTCTTTTACTTTTTCCTTTGCGCGAGATGATATTTTACGTTTTTTTGCTTTACGACCATTCGAACTTTCTATTTCACTATCGGAGCTGCTTGGTAAAGGCGCTGTTTGTGGTGTCACGTTATCTCTCCAAACAGATTCAACTGATTCGACTTTCCAGTAATATTTATTTCCTATGATTGCGCGTGGCGCGTTAGATGTGCGTAAAATATTTGCAAAATGTGCTGTACCGATAGCGTTAAAACTTTTTCTATTTCTTAATGCATCATTAACCAGATCTATGATACTTGAATTATTTATGACATTACCATCTACAGTAACGATTGCGTTTATATTCCAAGATAAACGATCAGATAAGTGAGTTTTTAAATAACTTATCAATTGAGTTGCTTTATCTATACATGTTTTTGGGACGTGAGCTAAAATAGACGAATCAGACATTTGAGCATCGTTTTTTGTGAAAGTTGTGTTCGGGAAATCATCTGCTTTCACTCTAGTATTTTTTATGAAAAATAAATATCTCTGTAACAATTGTAAAAAGTTTTTTCATTTTTCACGGTCGTCCGGAAAATCGTCAGATGTTAAAACATTGCTCATTTCTTCATCGAGACGTGAAAATTCATCTCCTGGTGTCTGGATGGTTTTAAGTGTTTCCAAATGTTTTAAGCCTTTTCTACTTCCTTAACCATCTTGTGAGTTAGTCTGCGCTCCGTCAACATAATCCAAACTGTCTTGTGGAACTATATCCATTTTCCGAGCACGTTCCATTATGTGAAATAGCGTCACTGTTTAGAAAAAAAAGGTTATTTCACAGCAAGCGGAAATTTGTCATATATACTTAATAAAAGTAAAAAAAAACGTTTCTACTGATTTACAATATTTTGTGTCTTTCAAAAATTATGTTTCCTGTGTGTGTGTGTCTACTTTTTCGTTCACATTCTGTCTTAAAAGCCTTCCACTTCAAATACACTTAAAACACTTAAAACACATGTTTTTTTCAATCTGTTTCTTTTATATTTATTTTAGTTTTTATTTAAAAATTTAGTGATGTTTCAAGATGTTCTTAAACAAACAGATGTATATATTATACTGTAAAAGTACAGGAAATGGGTAACGTTAAAAAGTTTTTATGTTTCCTGTATACACTTATGTTTTTCGTTCACATTCCGTCTCAACAGCCACCCACTTTAAACACTTAGAACACATATGTTTTTCAAGCTGTTTTAATTAGGTTTATTTTAGGTTTTATTTAAATAAATTTACTGCTTTTTCAAGATGTTTTTTTATTTTTTAAACGACCACATGTTTATATTATACTATAAAAATACAGGAAATGGGTAACGATAAAAAAGACGTTACGTTTCATGTTTACACTTATGATTTTTCGTTCACATTATGTCCATACACCACCCCTACTTAAAATACTTGAAAAACTTAAAACACTTAAAACATTTATGTTTTTTAATCTGTTTCTGTTATATTTATTTTAATGAATGTATTATTTTTCAAGATGTTTCATTTTTAAACGACCAGATGTTTATATTATACTATAAAAGTACAGGAAATCGGTAACGTTAAAAAGTTTTTATGTATCTTCATACAGCCACTTAAAGCACTTAAAACACTCATGTTTATGAATCTGTTTCTTTTCTGATCTATTTTAGTTTTTTTTTAAAGTAGTGAAAAAGCGGGTGTTTATATTATTTTTTAAAAATAGCAGACATAAGCAAATCCAGTAAGGGAGTGATCAATAACGGTAAAAAACCATCTCCGTTTTGTAATATTAGACGCTTTTTCTTTTTCCAAAAAGAAGTTTGTTTATACTTTCGCGCACTGTTATTTTTTATTTTTTTATCCTTTACACTTGTCATGGCTTTGTCAGCGAGTTTTCTTAAAATATTTTTATGTTTCGACAGCTGTTTTTTATTATTATTTTTTAAAATAATACTACCCTTTAATGTATTTAGAGCACACTCACATATGCACCTTATGAGATTTTTATCTGCAGCGCGTACAAGAGCGTCTCGTTCCTTTGACGCTGCGTTACAAAGTGCGTGTGAAAATGCAATGCACTTTTTTGTAAAATGTTTGGGTAATTTTATATTTCCAAAGCACCCACAACTATTTGTCTTATTTGAAGTGTTAGTGGGGCTCGCTTGATCCTATGATGCTATCGCAGCCATCTCGATTTATAAACTGAAGTATTTATAAAACTAACGACGCTTTTTCTTAGGTATGTACACATAATAGTGTGAATCATCTGAAAAAATACATGCGCGGAAACGAAAATCATCGGGCGTATCTTGTTTTAAATCTATTAACAAATACGAAAATCCTTTTTTAGTGGTATCAAAGTATATCTCTTGAATAAATTTCGAATCTTCAGGATAAATTTGTCTAGCTAAATACAAGATTTGTGCACGGTCACGAGGATTTTTAAAGAGTATTAGGTAGCTAGCATTTAACGATATATCTCTTTGACCCTTGTGAAAAAGTTTCTACGTTATAAAAATGACGCTTATGTTTTTATGATGACTGCCCTTTGTGAATAGAACGGTGATTATATCGTTTGAGCCTTCACACATAAGATCGTCAATAATCATAAGTTTTTTACACGTAGTATCGCTCGAATAATCTACAGGATCTGGCAACTCTTCGAAAAATTCTATTCCTCCATATGGTGGCTTAAATTGCTTATAAGTTTCTTGCCATTCACCGTAATAAAACATTAATCCATCGAATTTTACGTCACACATTCTATTGAGATAATTTATAAATCTTTTTATAAAATTAGTTTTACCAGCTCCGGTCGGACCGGCACATAAAGCTGTAAAAGAATGGTGAAATCTAACGTCCATAGTATTTGTCGATACTATCTCATTTGCATGTATACGCTAGAATCGATGTATTTTTACTAAGTTGATGCCGATTTCAAAAAGAAAATATGTATCCACAATAACAATTTTTAAGCTATGCTAGCTATTCACCGCGCGGGAGGGCCCCGGGACGCGCGCGGCCGCTGTAAATACACACGTGCTATGTCAGCTGATTTAAGCGCGTGTGTACTTTCACCACTGATAAGCATGTATCGCTAGATCTAACGCTAAATTAGTTACTATCTATGTTGTGACCGCTAATAAGCACGCGGGAGCACGCGACCTACATCAGCTGATGCACGTGCTCCGCGGCGTTAATGCCGCTATGTATTAGCTGTAATTGTTGCATGCAATATTATGAAAATTTATGTCAAAATTTTAAAAATAATTAATTTAAAAATGATGTAATAAAAATTATTTATATAAATTAATTTTAAATTAAAATTAATAATTATGATAAGGAGGGAAAAGGTATGAGTGCTGGTATATTAAAGAAAAAAAAGACACGTTTTTTACCGAATTTATTGACACAACCATTTAAAAAATTTTATTACATTTGTTTTTACAGATAATGTCTTCATATGCTCCGTCGACCCGCTAGTACGTGATTTATAATCAAGCATTTTTAACACCCGCCATTTTACAAATCAGAGAAGATTACTGCAGTTTTGATAATTGCAATACTTTTTAAAACGTGTATTTGAAAGTACCATTATACTTTCATTTACGCATCTTTTAAAAATATTGCAGATATCAAATCTACTGTAATTTCAGATAATTTATAAATTGGAGTGCATTAAAAATGCTTGAATTTAAATCGTGTACTAGCGCGTAAACGCAATAAACTACTAACATAATTATTCACATTAATATTCGTACGCAATGTATTTTACAGTATACTGATTCGGTAATAATACACACACATGCGTATGTATATAAAATTATATATAATTACATTTTTATAACGGCGCATTATTACTTAATGATTGTTTTTAAATTTTTATTTTTTATTTTTACAATTTTTTTCAAATTTTAATGTTAGAATAATTTTTTTTATAATTTTTAGAAAAATTTATATTTACTGAAAAAATTTTTTTAAATATTTACATCTCAATATTTGGAAACATTTCTTTTCGAATTTGTTCAGCGATAGGTATTATCAAAAATTATATTATAATATTTTGCTGTAAAATCACTAGGTAAATTTTCTTTTAATTTACGATATAACAATTCTATAACCGAGTTATCATTTAAAAAATTTTTAAATTCACTTAAATTATCCAACATTCTTCGTGCTGTCTCTGATGATACTCGTTGATAAATAATATCACGCGTGTATTCCTTTAAAAATGTTGCACACGAATCTATATTTTTTGTATGTTCCTCAAGACGAGCTATTTGTGCGTTGATACATTTACTTACAGTTTTAATGCCTTCAAAAGTAACGAGCTGCATTACAATAGTAGGTAAGTACATTTTTCCTTTTTTATTTTGTTGGTTAATATCCGTGCTCTGAGATGAGAGGTCTGTAATTTCTCCGAAAGATGGTCGCTGCTCAATAGTCACAGACTTTGAACCATACGATGTTGTGAAGAAAAGTTCATAATTACCCATAGTAACAACACTTTGTCCATTATATTTTTCGTAATATTGATAATCATCGTTCAAGTAGGTGGATATTAAATCAAATTTTTCCTGCAAGTCGTTCCAAGCATTGACATCCATAACTAATTCACGTTAAGTTCCTTTTATACCACCACCAGCATTGACAAATTTCAGCACAATATTGTATTTGAATACACCACTGTCGTTTGACTCTTGTGTCCGATCAAATCCCACAATGAGCCTTTTTGAACTGGAGACATTTAAAGCGTAACAGGTAGCTAAAATAATGTTGGGTAGTCTTAATGTCCCATCTACCTGTATACCCTCATAAACTCGACAACGTGCCACGGATTGTAACTCTACTTGCATTTGAGCCATTCTAACTTTAACACTATTATGTAAATGACTATGTTTCACTGCAAGTGTTTTGTCAACTAATCTGTAAAAAATTTATTTATCCAAGCTTTTTAAATTTATAGCCCCGCCTACTACTATACGCACACATACATAAAGTTTATGTGAATAAGAAAAGAAGAAGGGGATACCAAAATTTTTCTACACACCTATAGGTCCATTCAAGAAAACGCTCTTTAAGAATAAAAAAAAGTAGGGATTTCATTTTCTATTTTTAGGAAAGTATTGAGTATTGTGAATGTCATAGATATAATAACTATTAAGATTTGCCCCACTGAGAAGATCTTTCTCTTTTATAACCTCCTCTATCTCTCTTGCATTTTAAAACTATTTTTACCCAGGTTTCGCATTGTATTATGTTAGTTTTTACCCCGAGTCGAACCCGTTTTTTATTGCACTTGGGCTATTTAAGAGTCTGCTGTACATAAAAATTAGCCCACAGAGAGCACAGATGTTAAAAAACGTGCCGAATTTCCATCTATGTGAAAATGTATTTTCTTTTCTTTTTTTTTGACCCCCCACCAACATACTTTTTTTATTAAAAAACAAACGTAGGTATTCTGTAGAAAATGAAACAGAAAGATTTTCATTAATGTTTCATTCTTTACACCGAAAGGTTCTCTCATTTTAGAAACACTTTTTTTTTCAAGTTTTTTCTCTTTTTTACGAGTGATTTAATCATTTTAATTTAAAAATGTTGTCACGTCAAGAGCAGTTTAATTTACGCGATAGTGTCGTTCTTACGGATTTATTTGTGAATAACCGTAACCGTACGCCGCTCGTGGGTGAGCAATTAAGAAGAAGACGCTTAGTATTATGTACGATGTCGATTAATGGGTTGCGTCGTGAATTAAGACAACTCGTTAACAATCTTACGTCGCGTGAAATTAGGTGTTTGTATCGAAGAAAATTTTATTCATCGATGCATGCATCTCTCATTGCTGGAACGGTGCTTGTAAATCGCGGTTTACGCGATTCACCATTGTTTCGAGACGTTATAGATGGCCTTAATGAAGCCAACGGTATGTGTTTTTAAAGAAAATTAAAAAAAAGTGATATATAAAGTGTGTTTTTTAAAGTTTACTAATAAAAATGTGTTTTTTTTTCTTTAGCTTTTTTCATTCTTCTGAGGGAGGATGAGGATGTGGTGGAAAATTTACAGCAAGAAAGTGTAGAAAAAAGTGTGGAAGAGAGCAGCAGCAGCTCTGAGGAAAGTGTGCTGAGTGGTAGTGGTGCGGTTAGCGATAACAGTGATGAAAGTGAAGATGAGGAGGTGGGGAACATTTTCGCAAATGGTGATCGCTACGCCACAAGTAGTCCGATACCAAATTCGGACGACTCAATAAATCATGAGGGGCAAAGAATAACCCCTGCACTTATAGCAGAAGGCTTCCTCCATATTGCTGACCAGTCAACGAGGTCAAACATCGATATGGATGAAAACACTGATATGGATGAAAACGTTGATATGGACGAAAACGCTGATATGGGTGAAAACGCGCCTGAAGAAGAAGAAGAAAATAATGTAGTAGATGAAGTAGAACAAGACGATGTTAGATAAGATATACCGTTCGATGTCACACCACTACCACTCGATCTTTCACGCCTTCGAAATTATCAATTCGGAGTGCCTAACGACCGGTCAGCTTTAGCAGAAGATAGAGCGCGATTACTCTATGATTTTAATCATAGACCACACCACAATCGATTCGATGAAGCTGAATATGTGGACGAGCGAGGCAACGTGATATCAACCAATTTCAACCAGCACAAGAGCCACGACAATGTATACAACAGCGGTGAGTTTTTTGAAATATAATTTTATTTTTTATAAGTAACAAAATTTAATATTGATTTAATATTAATGATATCGACTAATGAGGAAACCATTTGACAATCAACTTGATCATATTCAATGGGCACCACATGCGCGCGAGCGTAGATGGCTAGTAGCCACTTTAAATTATAATGACGACGAATATCAAAACGCGTTACAAATCCCTTAAAACGAATTACGGGATTTATTACTACGCGTATCCGAAAGTTTTAGAGGGGTGTCTGAACCCTAAAAATTAATTTTAACATTTTATAATTAAAATTATTTTATTTATCTTTTTTTAATTTTAAAACTAGTATAAAGATTTTATATAAATAGGTATATAAGCGTATAAAATTTTAAATACATTTAAAATTTTCTTTTTGACACTCCGTGCGCGAGGCTCGATTTCGCACTTTTCTCTTTACCACATCTACACTTAGTAGCTAAGCGCGCACATGTATTTATAAACAGAGTAGGTATATAAGAGAAAATAAACGAATGAAAGAGAGAGTGTGAGAGAGATTTAAAGGTATGAAAGGTAGTACTTTTAACGCACACATTTACGTTTGTGCATAGACAACACGTTCTTGAAAGCGGTGGGGAGGGAATGAGATAAAAAAGAGAGAGTAAAAAGAATATAGGTGTTTATATATATACAGTAAGACCGCCAGGAAACCAGACATAGGAAATGATTGACACATGGGAATTCAGTTAGTGAGAGAGAGAAAGACTGCCTATCCCTCACTTGCTTTTTAGCCCCCCCTTCTCGACTATTTAATGTGTTAGTAGCTAGTAGTTCCAAGCACAGCACAGCGACTTTGTTATGATGGCCAAAGTGGTATAACTAGAGAGGGAAATTCAAAAATATATAAATAACTAAAAATGGTATTAGCATTTTTTCTTATGATAATAAAGATAAAAATAAGAGATTATGGCCTAAGATTGAAATTTTTCTAATCCAGAGGCCAAGCAATTATTAAGAAGAAGAATTAAAAATAAGAGATAAAAAGTCACTTTAACAAAGGAAATTTTTTAATCATTTAGTACCTTTTTGTTAAATAGAAAAATCAAGAAATAATTTACCATTTATTTTTTATTTAGAATTCTTCCGGTTTTTTAAATGATAAATAGAAACTGATATTTTTGTAAATTAATTAAATTTGAATCTTTCTATTACATTTCAATAAGAATATAGTAAATAAAATTAAATGTCATATAAACTTAGGTATCGCTGTGTTTATTTTTATGGTAAAAGAAATTTATTAATCCTAAGTAAATTTAAGAGCAGAAAATATTGAATTAAAATTACTAATTATTAAAAATTAAAATATTGAATTAATTCATTTTTTAGTTAATTAACTTTTTTAAGTCACTTTTTCTTGTTTTTTTCATCTTAATTATCATAAGGAAAAATGCTAATACTATTTTTGTTTTCTATATTTTTGAATTTCCTTCTTTAATTCTGCCACTTTGGCCAACATAATAAAGTCGAAGTGTTGTGCATGGAACTGCTAGCACATTATATAGTCGCAAAGTAGGGACTAGAAGCAAGTGAGGGGCGGGCTCCTATGTTTGGTTTCCAGACGGTCTTACTGTATATATATATATGAAAAATTTACACGAATTTATAAAATATCATATTTTTTTATTGTATTAAGAGGATATCGTAGTTCTGCTCTTCCTAATAATATTTTTATTTAAAGTTTATGCGTAAACAGTGCGTCAAATCAAATTTTTTCATTTCAGTAAGAAAATTTCTAAGAATAATCCTTAGCGTTGATAAGTCAAGAAATTTTTATCCAAATACTATACATAAAAAGTTATAAACAATCTTTTGATTTATACTATTTTGAGGTTAGGTTCATCAAACTTGATATCTATTTTTGATTCAAAGTTTATAAAAATAACAAGCGTAAATGATTCTTAATTTAACAAAAATTATTGTATTAATATAGTTTTAGCGCGGACAAGTCATTATATTTGTCCAAATAGTAAATTTAAAAAAAAAAAAGATATCAATAAGATAAAAAAGCAAAATCGATTTCAACAACTATGACATCCTGTTAAAAACTAGATAAAATACCGACCGAAACGATTCTTTTTTTTTACTCTATTGCCAGTCTACTTTAGACTGTATATGTATTTTGTTCATATTGTATTGGTTAACCAACACGATATGTACAAAATACATATACACTCTAATGTGGACTGGTGATAGAGTGAAAGGGTTAGAATTGTTTCGTTCGGTATTTTATGTAGTCTTTAATACAATAAAAAAGAACGCGTTATATGATAAATTAAAATAATAATAATAAAATAAGATGACATAAAAATATTTATTTTTGTCCCTTTTTTTCTTTTTCATATAGTTAACAGTCTAGAATTGCCGAGACAAGCATATGTGAGTCAAAGCAAAGGTGACAGCGACAACAAAGCTGATCTTAATCTTAGAAATATTAAAGATGATTATATAAACGGTAGCGATAAATATGTAGATAGTAAAATAATTAGAAAAAATATAATAATACCAGAAAGCGATGAATATATTAGCGATAGTGATAGCGATGATACATATATTAATAATAAAAAATTAATTATAAAGAGCGAAATAATATCAGAAAGCGATGAATATATTAGCGATAGCGATAGCGATGATACATATATTAATAATAAAAAATAAATTATAAAGAATAAAATAATGATACCAGAGAGTGATGAAAGTATGTATGTTAGCGATACTAGTAGCGAGAGTGAGTGTTTCAATTTAGATAATCAGATAATTATTTCAGAAAGCGATGAGAGCAATGAAGAATCACCGTTTTTCAGTAACGAAGCGGTATGCGGTGACAGTGTAAATGAGAGTGATCGCGAATTCGAATATTGTACGTGTGAGGTAAACTCAAATAATCAAGTAGGTGGTGGTGGTGGCAATGTAGCTTCTGATAGAAATACACAAAAGTTTGTTGTAATTTCTCGAAAACCAGGTGGAAATTCACAACGTTACGGTGTGCGTGGCGAACGTCTAACAATTCAAATTGAAATGCCCCCACCAAACACCAACCCTTTGGTGTGGTTGCGAGAAGCAATTACAGAAATTCACGCGTTTATTATAGATCTAGCAGAAAATCCTTACGACTACATTACCGCATACATTACAAGCGATGAATTCACTCACGGGCCTGGGTGGATGCGTTTGAAATAAGTAAAAGATTTTCGCCCCGAAGAATTATTTGATATAATTTTTTGAATTGCTCAAAGCAATGCGGAATTCAATATCAATAATAATTTAATTCTGGATATTACTTTAGTAAAAGCAATAGCCGGCGGGGCTAGAAATTTAGGTAAACCCATAACAACCCCACGAGCAATAGCGGTCGGATTGGCATATTTATTGTTGCAATCTGATCCAAAAAATACAAATTTTCTAAAAAATTAGAAAAGCACGATCGTTTCACGACGTGCTTTTCAAAAAAAATGTGCACTTGATATTTTAAAAGAAGCTAGAATTGACCTAAATGATATACCTGCAAATGGGTGTCATATGGAACATATTCAGCTTTTTCAAAAATTTCTGGCACTAAAAAATATCGCTCTAATCATTAGAAAAAATAATGAATTTGCGAATAGTATGTCTCAAATCTCGTACAATGGGCGTATTTCCGAATTTTTTATAAATAATAATGACAATAATACACCATCACCACAAGAAATTAATTTATTATACTTTGAGGGTCCACCAGGACATTTTGCTTTTATAGAATCTTTACAGCAAACTGGTAGACTCTCAAAGTTTTGCGAAAAATGTAATAAAGTGTACGAACGAAAAGATTTACATAAATGTAGCGATATTTGTTCCTGTTGTTTTGCCAAACCAGCGTGTGTATGCGAGAAAGAAAATATAATCTGTTCCACTTGTAACAGAAGTTTTGTGAGACAATCGTGTTATGCAAAAAACTTACAAAATGGAAGTTACGATCGGAACAGTAGTGTGTGTGCTGTTATATATAATTGTAACAAATGTACAATTGAAAATATTAATAGAAAAAAAAATAAACCAGACCATAAATGTGGTACATTTTATTCTAATCGACGTAAAATTATACATTCTTACAATAAAATGTGTTACATTAAACCGCTCAAAATTAAAACAAGTACGCTCAATAAAAATAAACCCGAAAATAGATATATATTTTATGATTTCGAGACGAGACAAGATGATCTTTATAGTGCTAACGTAAATTTACACTTTGTAAATTTATGTGTAGCACAACAAGTCTGTGATATTTGTATCAATTTAGAATCTCTCACGACTCATTGTAATTTTTGTGGCATACGGGAATTTATATTCAATAAAAATCCTGTTAAAAATTTAATAGACTTAGCTATTCGACCAAATACGATTTTTAAAAATATTATATGCATCGCGCATAACGCCAAAGCATTTGACGCGCATTTTATTTTAAATACAATTTTAAAAGAAAATTATAATGTTGAACCAAATATAATCTTAAATGGTAGAAATATAATTTTGATGACTGTTCATAAAACACGATTCATCGATTCGTTAAATTATTTCAATATAAAATTAAGTTATTTACCAAAGGCATTCGGTTTGCCTGAAGGTAACGTTAAAGGTTATTCCCCACATTTGTTTAACACAAAAGAAAATCAAAAGTATAAAGGACCGTTACCACCAGCAAAATATTACTTGCCTGATACAATAAGTATTGATGAGAGAGAGAAATTTTTTGAACGGTATAATGAAAATTTAAAAACGTGTACAGAATTCAATTTTCAAGAAGAAATCATAAAATATTGTAAACTCGATGTAAATATTTTAAGGCGTGCGTACATTATATTTAGAAATATATTTTTAGAAAAAGGAAATATGTGCCCTTTTTCACAAGCTACTACTATAGCCTCTGCATGCTCTGTACTATACAGGCAAAACTTTTCACAAGAAAAAACGATCGGCCTTATACCCACAAAGGGCTATAGACTTGCCGATAACCATTCGAAAAAATTAAACGAATGGTTATTATGGCGTGAACATGTTTTAGGGAAAAAAATCATTCACGCGGCAAGAGCTCGGGAATATATTCTACCAGAGGGCTATAAAGTCGATGGTTTTTTACCCATAGATATTAATGAAGCTTCATCCTCGAAATTCAAAGGAACAGTATTTGAATTTCAAGGTTGTTATGCTCATGGGTGTAAAAAGTGTTTTGCTCAGAATTATGAGTTGAGAGATTCATTCGGGCAACCGATGCATGAGTGCTATAAAAAAACACTCGAGAAAATCCAAAAAATACGTGCTAGCGGATATGAAGTAGAGTGTATTTGGGAATGCGATTTCAATAAAATGAAAATAGCACAACCCGAAATATCGCTATATTTAAAAAACCACTCACTTTTATCTAACGTTAAATTGGACCCTAGAGACGCATTCTTTGGTGGACGCACTGAAAATTTTGTCACTTCGTACACCATAAAAAACGAGGAAAAAATCAGGTTTACAGATATATGTTCATTATATCCAATTATCTGTAAAACAGGTAAATTCCCTACAGGCCATCCACAAATTTATGTTGGAGGTGAATGTTTACAGCTGACAGGGAACAATTATGAAAAATTTGCTGAGGTAAATGGACTTGTCAAATGTCTAATTTTACCTCCTCAAAATTTATATATACCTGTTTTACCTGTCAAATCGGGAAAAAAATTATTATTTTCTCTTTGTAAAACGTGTTGCGAAGAGCAAAATTTTCAATCTTGCAAACATAAAAATGTTAAAGAGCGTGCTCTTTTAGGTACCTGGGTTTCAGACGAAATAAAGGTCGCTTCAGAAAAAGGGTACAAAATTTTAAATATTTTTGTGATTTGGCAATACCAAATTACACAAATAGATGAAAACGGCGATGGCGGTCTTTTTAAAGACTACATCAATTGTTTTCTTAAAATTAAACAGGAAGCGAGTGGTTGGCCGTCTGAATGTAAAGACGACCTATCAAAAACTAATTACATAAACAAGTATAAAACAAAGAAAGGAATTTCTCTCGATTACAATAAAATCGAGAAAAATTCAGGGCTGCGAGCAGTGGCAAAGCTCTGCTTAAATTTGTTTTGGGGTAAATTTGGTCAACGCGATAATTCACCACACACCGAATTTGTCAAAAGCAGACAAGAGCTTTTAAATATTATTATGGCTAAAGATAAAGAAGTAACAGGATTACTTCTTATTAATGAAAATGTTTTATGCGTCAATTGGGTATTTAAAGATGACGCTATAAAAAGTTCAAGCCATACTAATGTAGTAATCGCCGCTTATACCGCTGCTCAAGCGCGCCTTGTTTTATACTCATACTTAGAAAAATGGGGAAGCGTTTATTATATTGCGACACAGATTCGTGTATTTTCGTCACAACCGGTACGCAAGGTGAATATACACCCGAAACAGGTAATTTCTTAGGGCAAATGACCGATGAACTGTCTTCTTATGAAGATGGTTCTTATATCTCAGAATACCTGAGCGGTAGCCCAAAGTTTTATGCCTTTAAAGGGATTTCACCATCTGGAAATACTTTCGAATGCTGTAAAATTAAAGGCATTCGATTGAATTTCCAAAATGCTGCACATATTAATTTTAATAGTGTTAAAAAATTAATAAATAAAGAAATTAACACAATCAAATTATCATTTCGTAGTATCAAGCGTACGGGAAATTTTAAAATAATTACAAAGGACGAACAAAAAACATGCTCTATCGTTCTAATTAAACGTCGCTTTTTTCAAGATGGTACGTCTTCACCATTCGGTTATAAAGAATAATAGCGTGTGCGACTTTCAAATATTGTATATAGTGTATATTTGTCGATTAATTTTGTAAAAAATTTTGTATATTTTTGTAAAATTTGTAAGACTGTATACGTATTGTATATATATTTATTATTGTTAAACATGTATAAAAAGCTCTTTAAAATATTGTATCATCTATTTTTTATAAAATTTGTATAACCATATATGTTTATTATATATTTGTTAATAAATTTAAAAATTTATTTTTATTACATATAATAAATTGTATTATTATCCATCTCCTGTATCATACCCATCCTAAACTTTTTTCATCCACTTCACACTACAACCCACCAAAATTAATTCAATTTAATTTTATGTAAAAATTTTTCCATATGCATTATTTCTTTTATATTATTTAAAAATTTTTTAAATTTTTTAATACAATTTTCTCATAAATTTTATTAAATTTTTTTTTTTAATATTTTTCATTCATAATTTATCTTTTTTCTAAAACTTTTTATTAATTAAAATTTTTAGCTAAATTTTTCTAATGTAAATTCATATAATTCGATGTAAGCTATAACGCCAAGACGGGTAACCAGTACTCTTCGCTGCTATCCACAAAGCACAACACTTACGGGCTGTACGGTAAGTAAGAGAGTGATGTCTATACGCCGATGGATGCTATAGCGCCAAGAGGGGTAAGTATACATCTCTCCGTTGCTCTCTTCAACACTCACAGGCCCCTGTACAGTGAGTTAGAGAAGAGGTGTCTACAGCTCGATGTGAGCTATAGCGTCGAGAGGGGAAAGAAATCTCTTCGTCGCTCTCCTAAGTCCCGAAACCCATGTCCATCTTGCCCGGGGGAGAAGGAACCTTCATGTCTATAACGCGCGAGGGAAAGGTGGCGAGAGAGACTGAAGATTTTTTTGGTGCCGTCTGGGTGCGCCATAGCACAGTTCTCTCTACTCTCGCATATATAATTATTAATTACAACGTGTGCCTACCTGCGAAGCAAGCACATTTTGGCTCTTATATACGAAGCGAGATGTCTTCTCTGCGCTTGCGGAGCGTGCCCCGCGTGCACCCCCCTAGCGGGTGATTTAGGTGAATACTTATTTTTTGAAATCAAGTATGTGAAAAATTTCATTGAAAATTTTATTAAATAATGGCTTACCGACGTTCTCTATTTTCAAATTAATTGACTTGATTATTCTGATTAAATAATTTATGGTTTTGTTTTAATGGAATACTTATTTAAAACAAATTATATTTTTTAAAGTTTTTCTTATAAGAAGAAATTCAAAAATTCCTTAATTTAAGTTATTATTATTTAGTACCCAGTATAATATTTGATTAAGACAAAAAAATTATTACTGTTTAATATAATTAAAAACAACTAATTTTATTTCTTTTTTCCATTGTATTTTTTACCGCAACTTTCAGCAGGAGGTTTGAATTTATTGTATTTATTTGAAAAAACAAATTTATAATTATTTAAATTTTTCTTGTGAATTAAGTTGATTGATTTCGAAGAAATTTATGTTATGTGAAAAAGACACATTTTCATTAATTTATACTTTTCAAAGTTTTGGATAGGATAATCTATCAAAAGTTACAAGAAAAAAAAATTATTTTATAGTTCAGTAGCTTAAAAGTAAAGTTTTGTATAAAGTTTTTATTTGATCTGAATCATTCCAACGGAAAATAATTTAAAACAATAATACAAATAAATGTTGGCAGTTTAAAAAAAATCGTTCAAGCGGTTTTAAAACAGTTATTACTTTAGAGGTTGAAGAAATGATTTTTTTATAATAACATGAAAAAAACGAATTTTGAAAAAAAGTATATAGAATAACATTCATAGAAAAAAATGAGATACATCTTTTTAATATTACATATATATTTTTTTTAATAATATTCATCAAATTATCATTAAAAAGCCTTTGATTTCAACATTTTTCATGAACGATTTGAAAAATAGTAACTTTATAGAATAACTTATAATATAAAAAAAATTTATTTTTCTATATTCTATAACTTTTATTCTATATACTTTCTAAAAAAATATCGTTTTTTTCAAGTTATTACCAAAAATCCATTTTTTTGACCATTTAAAAGGCGCCTATTTAAAAACGCTTTTTAATGATTTTTTTAAAAATAGGAATGTTTACTTGTGTTATTATTTAAAATGATTCCTAGTTTGAATTATTCAGATCGGATCAAAACTCGTCAAGAAAATATATAAACTTGATTTCTCACATACATACATTTTAAGAAAGCCTCGTAATAATCTTATTTTGCTATAAAAATAAGTTTTTATCATAAAATAACATATTTTAAAGGGTTACATTTTTCGCGATGTAGAAAATATAAGGCATTTCCGTATAGCGGTCGTGCCTCAAAACATTCATGACCTTAGAGATAGGTTAGTGTTTATGCTATTCAAATCTGATATAATCGTATAAGTGTTATTCATATTAAACTAATTATTATAGTTATATATCCTCATATTTTTAATACGGAATAAATTTGCCTTACTGTCGATGGCGAGGTAAACATATTAGGAGTTATTCCTCCACCAATTAGTTGTGCTGCTTGCGTGCTTGTAGCCGAAATTGCAACTCTACCTCGTCCAGTGCTCGATATTGAACCAGGATGAATATTTGGTTGACCTGTTGATAAAAATGAAAATTGGTACAAAATTATTGAATAACGTATCTATTAAATAGTATAAAATTTTGATAATAAGAGAAAATTATAAAATCAATACATATTAGATTTGCTTATAACTTTTTATTAATTTTGCCAACGGTGCAGGAACATTTTTCGACTTGCAATACCAAAAATGTTCCTAAACTCTCAACAAAATATCATCAACAATTTCATTATCAACAAGCAAGAATACGTTGTTTTTGCTAAAAATTGCCCATTTAGCACGAAAGCTTTCTATGAAACTTTTAAGTAATATTACAGTGAAAGCCTTCATAAACCTTTTCGTCAGCTAACTGAAACGATAAACTGATAATACTCTGCAGTAATATTCTATGTGAGCTGTGAATGAGCTAAATATAGTCAAATAATGATGGTTCCTAAATGCTTACATGCGGTAATTCCACGAAATCTTTTTGGAATCTTCCAGTAACCTTACACAAAGATTTTAATACAATACACACACGCGTATTATACGTTAGAGTTGACGACATTATTATTTATACATTATAGATGGTGGGCACATCTTGTCTAATTTAAAATTTTAGTTTTGCTTTGGATAGCAGGTACTATACACCACTTGCTATTTATATAAGTAGCAACTGTAAAGTGACAGTATTTCGATTTTAAATTTTAAAAATAATTTTCAACTTAAATTATAAAGTTATAAAATTTATTTGCATTGAAGATGTTACTTTTGCGTAAAAAATATCGAGTAACACTTTCAAGGCTAAATACCAACGTGACCATTGTGCTGACCATGCAACACGTACATCTACCTGCAGTACTTGTTGCTAGTGGCCAGACAATGATGCACCAATGAAATAGCTTCACGCTCTCCTACTTTTAATTAAGTAGTGGAATAAGCATAGCTACTGTCGTGATTTTTGCGCACAATTACAATCAGAAGCGTACCGGCTTGATCTGCTCCAACATCTTCTAGACGATGGCACCTAGGCCTGCCATGGATTTGCAGGAGCGAGGCGAGCGCATTTGGCAGTCACATTGACTGAGAATTAAATGATTTTTCTTTAAGTTTTCTTTTTAATTTGTTAGCGGTTAATCGTCATTAAATTCAGTTTAAGAGTAATTTAAAGCAGTACATTAAATCATCCATCAAATGATAAGGAACGTCGTGCAACAAGAACAACCAGGAATTTTGTACAGATAAGTCTTTTTCTTGTTTTAATTAGACATTGCAATGATCACGGAAAAAAGTTTTCACCGGTAAAACTAATGCTAAATTCGGTTAGATGTTTAAATTCCGATGCTAGTGTGTTCTAAAGTAATTAATGGCATTAAGTTTTTTCGCTCTATTGACAGCACAAATAAAATTCATACCAGTGTAGTATTTTTTAGTGCTATAAATATTTATTTTCGATAACTGACGCGTGAATTTACAGTGCAACCTTTGGCACGGTGTTTTCGGGTGCCAAGCACGTTGAATAACGGCGCTGGTGTATGCTTGTGTATACGAATTTTCGATTGTAGCAGTGTGCACGATTGTGAAGTTTTACACAAAAGTTTTTCTATTTACTGCATAGGAAATGAGTGCCAAATGGATAATTTTATACAAAAAATATTAAATGACTGGAATCTCACTGAATTAAAAAATCTTTTCAAGTGTAAGTATAAATTACCTTAAATAAAAAAATTGCAAGTTCGTTTCGACCAGTTTTCACGTATAATTTCGTACTAAAATAACTAAATAACTTTTCTTGAAAAAGAAATCTTGTTGAACTTTGAATATAAAACTCTGTCATTATGTTTTCACAGTCATGTATATATATATATATATATATATATATATATATATATATATATATATATATATATATATATATATATATATATATATATATACATACATGTATAAATAAATAAAATATAACTGACTTAAAAGATTAATTATGATAGCAATAAGTTGATTTTGTGAAAAAACTGATACCATGCATTAAGAATTTCTCTGTTAAGAAGGGGCCGAACTATCTATCTTTGTCTAATAGCGTTTTTCATTATTTTTGTAAACACTATCCGGTATAACAAGAAAAAAATAGCAGCCCCCGCTAGATATTAGTATAATAAGTAAATTTTGTAATAACAACCAAATTTTTTCACTGCGTAGTTTTTGAATAATTAGAGACCTACCAAAAAAAGATAGGTTATATTCTAGATTGCTAGTAGGTCTCTAATTAGTCAAAAACTATGCGGTAAAAAATTTGGTTGTTATTACAAAATTTACTTATTATACTAATATCTAGCGGGGGCTGCTATTTTTTTCTTGTTATACCGGATAGTGTTTACATAAATGATGAAAAACGCTATTAGACAAAGACAGATAGTTCGGCCCCTTCTTAATGCGCAGAACTGACATTTTGATGTTGGCACTGGAAAAAACCGTGCAAGTCATTGAAAATCAATGTGCTGGACCTTAGAAGGTAAAATAGTAAAACTAGCATTGATTAAAATGATACTGTCATGGTTTTTTTCATTATAAAACACGCAATTTTAACCTTCTATTATTTAGCACTAGTTTTTAAGGTGAAAACTTTTTTCTGTGTGTAGTCTTCTAAATTTGCTATGCTATAAGTAAAAACTCGATGTGAATTCTTCTTTTTTTTTAAACATATTAACTTCACTTAGCATATGTCTTTTTATGTTTTTGAATCAATTATCTATTATAACAACAATGCTTATTTCTGTATAATTGTTGTTTCATTAAGAGTAACTAAATAATTAAATATGGTAGTATTCTTATTTTAATACAATGAATGATACCCTACGCTACTTACATTACCTAGTTTTTAGAAATATTGTAAAGGGTCTTCCCGGTGCTTTTCGAATCCCAACGTGGGGCCGATTTCGGTAAAAAGATTATCAAAGGATTAACATCCTTCGATAATCCTGTGTACAACAATACGCTGACGCTTATGCGTTTAGCGACGGTATCGGACCGACGACCTAGCTGTGAGTGAAAATGCGATTTAAAAATTAGAAAAATTAGTGTAACAAGTGAAAAAAGTGAAAAAGTGAACAAATAAAAAAGGTTGAAATATTAAAGTAATTAACGAGTAATAAATGTGTTTTAAAGTGGGGATACCACGCGTAAAATTTAAAAGTAAAAATGCTTCGAACTCGCTTTATAATTCATGAAAATTTTAAATAAATGCGACTTTGAAAGCTAAACAAAGTTAAAAATTAAGAAAAAAATCTTTTTGTTTAAAACAAAGTGTAAATACAAATAGTTTGAAAAAAATATGACTAAGTTAAATTAATAAATAAAGTGTTTTGCGTTAAATAATAAAAAAGAAGTTTGACATCATTCATCGTTTAATAATAAAAGTGAAAAATCTACAATTTCAAATAAAAACGGAAATAATTTCTTAATTGACAGTTGACGATGAAAAATGAATAACTGTAAAATTTAGTGAAAGGAATCAAACTCAAGCATGTAAATGCTATAAAAACCACTGAAAAAAAAAAAATTTTAGTTGCACTTTTGAAAAAAAAAGTGAATAAATTAAGACAAAAATTCTATTTGGAGACATGTGTTTAAATTTAAAACTAGTTAAAATGCAAAAACAAAATAATAAAATGGTTGAAATAATGACGAATCTTTTAATAAAATAGCAAAAGTAATAGATAGTTAAATAAAATGTTTAATTCCATTGAGAAATAGCCAAAATTATAAAATTAGAAATATGTCATGAATTTACAAGTCGAAAACTTGAAAATCTTGTTGCTGTTATACTTATCAAAATATTTATTTGATCTTTTTTTGCAATTTAACTAGTTCTTTTAAAAAAAAGAGTAAAAGCCGTGTTTAACAAAAAGAATTTAAATAACTAAAACAAGTATCTGATTGTATAAAAAAATAAAATTTACTAAAAATTAAAGTGTTTCTATAACGGTATAAAAATATAAAATGGCTTCAAAATAAATTTTTTTTTTATTTAAGTGTTAAAAGAAGTTAAAAGTTAAACACGTCAAAACTTGTAAAAAATGTAAATAAAATAAAATAAACAAGCCTGCAATCAAATTTATAAGAATTTTTTTCAAAACTTTTAATATTCAATAAAAATTTGAATTTGACTTATAAACATTTTTCATACGTTACAATTAAAATTATTAAAAATACAATTAAAAGTGTTATTAAATTAAGTAATGCTAATAATTATAAATTTTTATTTTTCCAAGTGTCTAGAACGGAACATGAGCTAATCAAAATTCAAGTCAACGCGGCATAAAAGAATTTATAAAAGTAATTTGTAAACTGCGAAATGGAAATTTAGCCTAAAGTCCGAACTCGCTTTGAAGTAGATTTTTTTTGTATCTAAAGAACAACACAATACAAATTTAAAAAGAAAAAAAAATAGTTGAAATAAAGTAACTTTGTCAATTTTGATTAATTACGAATAAGATTAAAATATGAAAATTTAAATAAAGGAATAAAAATTAGCAATTAAATAAATTTCAAATTAAAAATTGATAGGTTTCGAATTCTGTTGTGAAGTTTTAGTATTACCAAATCAACAATGCAGTTTTTGCAAAAAGGTTTTTATTTTTATCAAATAGAAATTAGAATAAACGAAAAATTAAAAAAAATATATTAGTAATTGATAAATATATTTTTCTAATCAATTATAATAAAAATATTTTATTCACAGATTGTCTTTTACGAGGTCTTTTACTAAAATGCGTGATTCGTATAAACTTTTTAGAGTTTAAACATGTAGTGCTTAAAACAAAATAACTCAATATATTATAATATCAAAATTTATAATCATAGTAAACTTATGTCAATAAATTAAGTTATCATTTTGACACATTCTTTTCTATAATAAGAGAAATTTTGCTAATATCTTTTGCAGTTATTCTTTTTGTTAAGTAGTCATTTTTTAAAATTATTTTTCCCAACAGATCTGAACAAATTTTGTATAAAAATGAAAATTTCATTAACATTAAGTTTTGCTTTTTTTATTTTATCAATATATTTTCAAATTCATAAATTAAACAAATATAATGCCTTGTCCGCACTAAAGCTATGTTAATACAATAATTTTTGTTAAAATAAAAAATCATTTAGACTTGTTTTTTTATGAGCTTGGGTTGGAAATTAGATGTAAAGCTCGACGAACCTAACCTTAAAATACGACACATTAAAAATTTTTATCATAACTTATTATGTATAGTATTTCAGTGGATTTCTTGAGTTGTCCGCACTAGAGTTTAATCTTACAAATTTTTTCTTCATCGTAAAAAAACTCGATTTAACGCATCGTTTATTCATGAGTTAGAATTAGAAACATTATTAGAATGCGGGCAGCTTGGTCATGCTCTTAACGTAAACGAAGATGAAAACCTTTACATTAATACACTCAATAGATGGTTAGCACCCGTGGAGGACAATACGTTGAGAGGCGATGCATTGTATTTATTTCGTATATTTAAAAGGGGGGAACACTGCAGTGATTTTAAGCGATTAGAAAAATGAAATAATAAAAAAAATGATGATATAAAATAGAGGATGAAGTAATAGTGATAAATAAATAAAAGAATTAAATAAATTAAGTAATATGGATACTATCTAAAACATTCCAAATGGTAAAAATATTGAAATAAATAAAAATATTTAATGAAATGAATTAATAACTTTAAAAAAAAATAATGCAGTCACTTAAGGTTAGGTGAAAATCTGAAAATCTTGTAAAATTGAAAAAAAAGGTGGGAAGGGGAATATCAAGTATAACAAGTCGGAGGGGTATCCCTAACTTTTAAAACATACATTAGCGTAGCACCGCTTCAAGGGATGGGAGCATCGTAACAAATTCTTTTGGTAAAAAATAATTATAATCCTCTCTTCAACTGCCTTATGGGTATAAAATTGATAGTAGCCATTGTCGTGCACACAGTCTGAATATTGACATCGTTTTGTGAACATTTTTAGTTACTTTAAGGGCACAAAGCACCTTTTTTCCGATCCCACCATCGGATTCGGGTTTATTGCTTTTTTTTATAGGAAATTTACTGTAGAATAAGCTCTAACAAGTTTTTTACCCTATCTCATTTAGTTTCGTTTTTATGAAGAAATTAGTAGGATAAACTTTTAATTGATTTTTTTGTTAATTTTGCTATTTTGAGATTTTTCTCAAATTTTTAGCTAATCTTATTAAAACACTATAAGAACTTATTTTTTTATTGCTTGATTCAATAATTCATAAATCATTAATTAATTTTCAAAAATTTTTTTTAAGAGATTCAATTTTATTTTTGTCTACAATGATATAATTTTTACAAATTTTAAAAATTTTAAGAATTATTTTAAATTAAATTTTTTAATTTTTTATTGATTTTTTTAGGTTTAATTGAAAAAAAAAAGTTTATTTTTTTAATTTTAACAAAATATTTATCTTGATTTAAGTTCTAAAAAGTTTTACATCCATATTTTATTCCGTTTTGATTTTGTAAGGAAACGAATGGCACATAGTTATTCATGTAATTTTTTATTAATTTGAATTTCGCGCGTTCGCGCTTTCGGCTCGTATCATTTCGCTACATAACAGTCATTCTCAGCTAATTATATGGTCAGTTTGCAGTAAGTTTGTTTATTCAAAGTGCATTAAATAAATAATAAAAAATTATTAGTAGGTTTCCTGGTTTAATTTACATAAAATTATTAATTTTTAATAAATTACATGTTCGCGAGTTATTACATATTTTTTTATGTGCGCCTGAAATTCTACGTTTATCTAAATAGAAAGTGTATTTAAAGTGTAAAAAGCTCGAATTGATATTAAGAATACGAACCTCAAAAATGTCAAATAATGAAAGAGATCAAGAGGCAGATTTCTTAACCAACATCAAAATAGAAAACGATCTACAGCAAGATCTAAAAAGAGACCATGGAAATTTCTTGGTAGGAGTGAAAAAAATTCTCCTGAAGCTAAGAGAAGTAGACCCTCTACTTCTTTTTCCACACAGAAAAGAACAGAATTTTCAAGTTCCAGGGCAAAAAATAGAAATGTTGATATCAACTTTCTATCTTCTATGTTAGAAAAATTGTGTTGCAGTGTGTGCTATCATAAGATAAGATTTATTGAAACCTCTTTTCGAGGATAAGGATTCAAAATTAATATGACTTGTGATTTTTGTGATGAATAAGCAACTGTAAACTCTAACAAGAGAGAAAGTGCTATGGACAATACGTATAAAGTTAACAGATATAATGTTCTTGCTACTCGTGCAGTTGGCCATGGACTTGCAAATTTGTCTAGTTTTTGTAGTTTGATAGATTTATCAAGGCCAGTTGCCCAGTCAGCATTCAGTGCTGTAAATGGTTAAATAACAAAAGTATACGAACAAGTGGCAAAAGGTTCTACATCTGAAGCTGTTAAAAAATAACTTGAATCGACTTCCCTAAATAGTGCTGATCTTGATATAACTTTCTCAAGATGTTGGAGAAATTGAACATAAAACTTGGAAATGTATCTGTTGAGTGGGTCAGGACTTTGAATGATGGAAGATGATTATGAGAATGATTATGAGACTACAGCTAAAGCAAAATGAGCTTATAAAAGCTTAAAATAAAGGTATTTTAGTCTACTTTTAAATATTATTATTTTCATTTACAAAGAATTCCATTAAATCTAATTAATACATATCTTTTTTACTAGCAGAGAGAAAAGGTGTTTTGTGCCTTTAAAATACTAGTTTTAATATTTTTGGATACTACAACTTAAGTGGCACGAGGCAACTGAATTCTGCAATCAAAAATTTTTCTTTTGAGGTAAAATCTAAAAAATTTTAATTTAATTATTTTAAATAATTATTTCTACTATCTCAATTAATCATCTAAATCAAAATAAATAAGATACGTAAAAGATTTTCTGGAATTTTTACTTTAATAATTTTGCTTTTATGCAGTAATTAATTGAAAATTTAGAAATTTTTTTTAAGAAAAATTAAATAAAGATATTTTTATGGTTTTTGTCAATTATTCAATATATACACATAACTTGCTCTGCAAATTTAATTATAGTTGGAGTTGTCATTAATTATTAAATAAAGCCATTGCATTTATAGACAAATTTAAAGATTTTTACATTGAATTTTTTTTATCAATCATAAAAGATTTTAAAAATTAAATTTAACATAGAATTAGTTTTTATTTTTAAAGACGGCAATGAATGAATAATAAAACTAATATATAATAATATTGATATTGCTTATGATTTAATAAAATTAAATAATCAGTTGTTTACAAAAACAAAATTATTATCTTTACTTTTTTTTATTACATTTATTGATATTTGACAATTTTCATTAAAATTTAAATCAAGAAAATAAATTTTACCCACTTTTTAATTTTAATATTATTTTATATTGTTTAAAACAAATTTTAACTACAAGATAGTGAAAACGCAAATAATTAAATAGGATTAATACTATTATATATAAACTGTTAATTTTCTCACAATCAATAAAAAGAAAAATTTGAATAATAAAATTTTACCAAAATAATAATTTCATTATGTACACTAGTGAATATCAAAGCAAGAATTATTATTAAATACTGAATTTCGTTTTATTTAAATTTTGAAAATCTAATTTAGAAATTTGAATTGTGAAAGTAAGCTTCAAAGAAAATAATACGTATAGATTTAATAAAATTTAAAAGATTTGTAAAAATTTCATTTTTTTTATTTTTACATTGCACTTGAACTGTGTTTTACTAATTGCCGGGACAACGATTTTTTCTTAAGTAAGGGGGGGATATCATTCAGAAATATTGGTAGTTGTTAGATATTTACAGGTTTTAAATAAAGATATAATAAAATAAAGATATACACTTTCAGTAATAGCAAGTTTTAAATATCATACTGTGACTAAATATATTACCAATTAAACTGACTACTACAACGTATTACTGAATATAATTATAAGGACAAACCATTTTGAAAAAATGATGAACGAAGAAATCGCGGATGACGCATCAGTTGCGATGATGACAGCCTTGGCTAGCAGCTTTGCACTGCAAAACGCTATAACTGGACTAAGAAATTTTAACGGTCATAATATGCCATTGAAAGATTTCTTACAAGATATAAGAAACGGAAAAGCGCAGGTACCAAGAGGACAGGAAACCCAATATATAAGGGCACTGTTGGAAAAGTTGCAAGAAAGTGCCCGAGACTGCACTTATGGCCAAGCACTTGAAGACTAGGTTCGATCCAGAAAAAAAATAAACATATTATTTAATTAAAATAAATGAAATAAGAATGAGACAGGAAGGAACCACGGGGGATCTCTTCGATATTTTATTAAGCGGAGCAAAGACTTCTTTAGAAGAAGCTAACCCTGCGATAACACCAGCACAGCTTGATCTCATGATTGCACCTTTGAAAATGATAGTCCAAGATATGTTTATTAAGGGCCTACCTGCTGACATAGCAGTACAAGTGGATGATAGCAAGCCACAAGATTTACAAACTGCTAACGAAGAAGCAGTTAGAATAGAAACTAGGATAGACTCGAACATCTTACCAGACACTCGCTACAAGTTCAACCCACAACTGTGTAGGCCCGATTGGAAAAGGACTGAATACTCATCTGCTAACTATGCTAAGATCTAAATCCCAACAACTAGCACATGCCACAGGACAATAGACCGTTTAATATAGGATACTTGGATCAAAGACAAGCAGGAGTTGCCTACATCCAACAGCCATATCATCCAAATTTTGCTAGAAATAATTATACACGAAGAAACCATCACTTTGTACCTGCGCAATGACAAAACCAAGAGTATACTTCCTTTCAATATCACCAATGTAGACCTCAATATGGAAGTTATTCTGACTTAGGATATAGAAATCGAAATAATCAATTATTCCAGGACCAAAGACTGTTTAATCCATATCAACTCCAAGGTGAAGGATATGAAAATCAAAGACCAGCCTATCGTGACAACAATTATTTTCGGATGAATGCCTATCAACCAGTAGGTGGAAACGCGCAAAGATATCATGCTTCAAACAATTATCAAGATGTCGACAATTTAAACTCGAATGTGGCTCGTTACGGGCAGGAGTTGACGAGCCAAACCACTTGAAATACATCCAGCCTGCACCAAGAAATTCGCAATAGATCTAGTTTGCGATAGTGCATCAAAAGTGCTGGATTTAGCCAAGGGCAAAGGGTATGCTCTTCTCCAGTTCAAGAGAAAAGCACTTGTTTTAAGAGAACAGTTAAGGCGACTACGGAAGTTTGGTTGGATTTCATTTTGTAGTTTACAAATTATTCTTTTAGTTTCTAAAATTTTTTGGATTTTTTATTTTTCCACCATTTATTATAATCCGTAGAATGGTAGAAAATTAAAAAATCTAAAAAATTTTACATATTGAAAGAGTAATTTGTAAACTCAAAAATAAAACCTAACCAAAAATCCGAAGTCGCCTTAATGATGTTCGTGAGCAGAATGGACAACTGATTCAATGCCAACTCCAGCATGTCCAAAGAAATGCTATCGGAACCAAAGGCTTTTAATCTAGAAGCCATAGGCATCGGTCTCAGGTTCTGAGGAGTAATTTTAATAGTGTCAAAAATAGAAATATTAGTTCTCATTAGTATTTGAAGCACTTTATGAAGATCACATGGTGATAAAAAAAATGTGGCCGAGGACAGTAATCAAGGCCTATTATGCGTCAAATAATACTACTTACCGCCAGAGAAATTTGCCGAAGCTAGGAGACCAGATATGTAATTTTTTTTTCATACCATCTCTGCCAAAAATGCGATCTTCATCCCTGCGTGCCTTAGCCAAAACGCCGATTTCCTTGCCGGCTAACTAGATGACGCGGACACAGGGATGGGAGATAATCAAAGCCCGTGCGCATGTTTTCGAATGTCATATAAAGCGAGCGCGCATAAAAACGTAGTCAATGCGAAAGAGAAAGACAAACTTAAAAGTAAGAACAGAGCGAGCAGTCTTTCTCTTTTGTATCAACTGTACACGTTCTGACATGTATATCTATCACAATAAATCACAGCGGGCAACGAGTTAAGAAGTGAGAAAGAGAGAGAGAAAGAGAGAGAAAGAATGCGTGGTCGCGACATTGTAAGGTATATAGCACACCATCGTATATATGCGCGCACACGTTTTATCGTTTGTTCGTTTTCTTTAGTTCAGGCTTTTTAGCATCCATCAACGTTTCGTCAGTCGTATTCACTCGTGACTAAATGTTACGAATGTTAAAAAGCCCTTCACATTTAGCTTGTTTTATTAATAATATGATAATTTTCGGCCGGCTGGTATAAAAAAAAGTATACATTACACGAAACGAATCTTGTTGATTCCGTCCGATGGAGTACCTCTCTCCGCTGATGCCTCAAGAGGTAACCTCCCCATTGGGACGGAACCAACAATATTCGTCCCTTGTAATGTAATATACTATTTGCTGGATCAACGGTCGCGGTGCACGACGTTAAACAGAAAATGTCAGCATTAGAATAATAGCAATAATGCAAAAATAACCAGGATTTTAGCAAAATTCGCCAAAATCTCGGTCATTTCTTTGACCGACGGGCCCCAACGCTATGGGCGCCAAGTGTTAAGGGCGAGTTTTTGAGAAGTTAAACCTCTACAAAAACCCGATCTTGTTACTTAAATTTATTTCCTTAAAAGAAATTGAGAGAAAATCTTTAGCAATTTTACTGGCATAAATCTAAATTCTAAAGGGTTTGGTTGCGAAATAAACAAAAATAACAGCTTGATTATTTTCATTGTTTTTGTTAAGTTTATTTCTTTATTTATGAATCAATATAATCTTAGATTTATAATTTTCTTAATTAACCTTTTTTTCTAAACTCATTATAAACCAATTTTACACGAATAAACTCGGCCGACTCTAATATAGTATTTCCATTTGAAATCTTAAAAAATTAAGTGACTCTACGCCTTTCGTTTTAAAACAAAAAAAAATTAAGATGGACTGATAGCTAAATAGAATACTATTGATTTGAAAAATAATAAGTAATAAAAAAAATGAGGCTTGAATTTACCGTGAAAAATTGCAAAAAGGTAAGCTTGTTCTACTTAGCTTTTCGAAGATTTAGCTGACCAGCCCTGCCGCATTGTCAGCGTTCCTGGCGATTGCTGTTGCCGCTCGCCATCTCAAGCTGCTATTCGTCCTGCTTGCTCTGCTACTGGTAGATATTTCGTAGAATGGTAATTTCCAGAAGAAAGAACTAAACTCGCGGTCAGAGTACGAAAAAAAAAAAAAATTTAACCCAGCTTTAGTTAAAAACGAGAGATAAACAAGAAAAATTAAAAAGAAAAATCCTTCCAATTTTAATTTAAAAAAAAAACATTGTAACTTGAAAAACTAAATTTAAAAACTACTGAACCGCATTTCGAAAAACACTATTTGTATTCTACTCATGCTTGAAGAGCATGAGCGAGATAATAAAAAACTAAGTACAAGTTGAAGTATAGAGAAGGAAGCTGCCCGAGCCCCTGCTCCTCTCGCACTTGCCTCTAGGACCTGTCCCGCGCGTCTATCTCATGAGCGTCATGGCAATTGAAGCGAAAACTTCAATCGTCGCCCATGACAAATAGGAAGAAATCGCAAAGAAAAGAGAGGTGCGATCCTCTGTCTGTCGCACTCTCCTGACGATTCGGTAGAAATCGTTGTCGCAGCCCCCACTTTTCAAGCAACAAGGGCAAAGATAGCGGAGCTGCAACGAGCTCCGTCGACAGTTAAGCTGTCAAATTCCACGAAAACTGATAAAGTGTGGAAAGAAAGTGGCCTTGATACTTTTAAGGCCACCTTCTTTTCAACGTTGATGAATGGTTTTTAAATAATATTGCAAAAGTATTTTAATTAATAAAAGAAAATTTTTGAAATTAAGGGCAGAAAATCCTGTCACTTAAAAATTTCGCATACACAAGAATGTTAAGGCGCTTAGAGTACGTGTATTCAATATCAAATCCGCTTACTTGGAAAAATGCATTTATTTATGAAAATTTTCGATGGTACAAGTTTCTTTAAAGGAATCAAAACATGATACGGTCCTAGCCTATTGAGCTTCCTTGACTACTTTATCCACGATTAAAAATGGGCAATCGTCTACGAAAATTTTATGCGCGAAAAAGGTTTTAAGTTGAAAAAAAATTTTGTAACATAAATAGAAGAACTATTTTAGACTTGCATAAGGTGTTTTCGGCATTAGTTTGTTTTAAAAGTTTGCGGTGCTCTCAAGTTTAGACACAAGCTCAACACCTCACCCCCATTAGAAATTTTTTCTTCTCAATGCAGAATGTACTACGTTTGTCTCATAATATTCAGCAAAAGAAATATAATTTAATTTTTCAACAAAAAACCACTTTAATATACAAGATAAAATTTATTAATTCGTTTTTTATATTAATATAATACGTAAAGAGACTTTATGAATTTAATTGTTATTCTAAAAAATACTGAAACCAAACGAAAAACTGTTTGAACAATTAGAAAACTAACAATTTAAATAAACTTAAATGCTTGTGGCTTGCGTATCGCTTTTTTTCTTTTCCTTGTTTCATCATTTATCATTATTGATTTTATCTAAAAAATCTATGCTTTCATTAGACGAATCTACTACAGGTGAACTAGCTGTTGGGAGTATAGTTGGTAACGAATTTTCCATTAATTCAACAGTAAGATGAGTTTTCTTAGGAAGTGAGCGAAAAAATAAATCAATTAGCATGTTTCATGAAAAAATGTATTATGTCCGTCAGGAAGAATACGAAAAAAGTCCCGTATTTTTTATTTTTTTATGAAAATGAAAACTCGAAGAGATAGAAGTAGTTAAATCGGTGTGACGTCAAAATTACATATGTGGTTGTAACGTCACGTATCATGGAGCTATATCTTTATATATATAAAAATTATTTTAACTTATACCGGCTATAACTTTTGTAATTCATCATATTTTGAAAAACGGAAGAATACGAGTTTTTTATTTTTTCGTAATTTACCTGACGGATATAATACATTTTTTCATGAAACATGCTAATTGATTTATTTTTTCGCTCACTTACTAAGAAAACTCATCTTACTGTTGAATCAATGGAAAATTCGTTACCAACTATACTCCCAACAGCTAGTTTACCTGTAGTAGATTCGACTAATGAAAGCATAGACTTTTTAGATAAAATCAATAATGATAAATGATAAAACAAGGAAAAGAAAAAAAGCGATACGCAAGCCACAAGTATTCAAGTTTATTTCTTCTTCTTCTTCTTTTATTGGCCTTTCAAGCTTTGCCTATAGGCCATAATCTAGTAGTTATCTCTTTTTGTGGGTAATGTAGTTTTCTTCTATGTGAAATTTTTCGCTATTTTGTGTAATTAATTATAAATTCGTTTTTGCCCAGAGGGACTTTTGAAAAGTATTTTCGTGATCTCCGGGTTCTCTTCCCCCGGAAAAACAAGGAAAATTAATTTTTCCAAATTTTGCCCGGGGAATCGATCCCAGGTTCACTAGGACGTGAGCCAAGAGCCTTAGCCCCTGCGCTACTACCGCCCCTATTAAGTTTATTTAAATTGTTAGTTTTCTAATTGTTCGAACAGTTTTTCGTTTGGTTTCAGTATTTTTTTAGAATAACAATTAAATTCATAAAGTCTCTTTACGTATTATATTAATATAAAAAACGAATTAATAAATTTTATCTTGTATATTAAAGTGGTTTTTTGTTGAAAAATTAAATTATATTTCTTTTGCTGAATATTATGAGACAAACGTAGTACATTCTGCATTGAGAAGAAAAAATTTCTAACGGGGGTGAGGTGTTGAGCTTGTGTCTAAACTTGAGAGCACCGCAAACTTTTAAAACAAACTAATACCGAAAACACCTTATGCAAGTCTAAAATAGTTCTTCTATTTATGTTACAAAATTTTTTTTCAACTTAAAACCTTTTTCGCGCATAAAATTTTCGTAGACGATTGCGCATTTTTAATCGTGGATAAAGTAGTCAAGGAAGCTCAATAGGCTAGGACCGTATCATGTTTTGAGTCCTTTAAAGAAACTTGTACCATCGAAAATTTTCATAAATAAATGCATTTTTCCAAGTAAGCGAATTTGATATTGAATACACGTACTCTAAGCGCCTTAGCATTCTTGTGCATGCGAAATTTTTAAGTGACAGGATTTTCTGCCCTTAATTTCAAAAATTTTCTTTTATTAATTAAAATACTTTTGCAATATTATTTAAAAACCATTCATCAACGTTGAAAAGAAGGTGGCCTTAAAAGTATCAAGGCCACTTTCTTTCCACACTTTATCAGTTTTCGTGGAATTCGACAGCTTAACTGTCGACGGAGCTCGTTGCAGCTCCGCTATCTTTGCCCTTGTTGCTTGGAGAGTGGGGACTGCGTCGACAATTCCCACAGAATCGTCAGGAGAGTGCGACAGAGAGAGGATCGCACCTCTCTTTTCTTTGCGATTTCTTCCTACTTGTCATGGGCAACGATTGAAGTTTTCGCTTCAATTGCCATGACGCTCATGAGATAGACGCGCGGGACAGGTCCTAGAGGCAAGTGCGAGAGGAGCAGGGGCTCGGGCAGCTTCCTTCTCTATATTTCAACTTGGACTTAGTTTTTTATTATCTCGCTCATGCTCTTCAAGCATGAGTAGAATACAAATAGTGTTTTTCGAAATGAGGTTCAGTAGTTTTTTAAATTTAGTTTTTCAAGTTACAATGTTTTTTTTTTAAATTAAAATTGGAAGGATTTTTCTGTTTAATTTTTCTTGTTTATCTCTCGTTTTTAACTAAAGCTGGGTTAAATTATTTTTTTTTTCGTACTCTGACCGTGAGTTTAGTTTTTCCTTTTGGAAATTACCATTCTACGAAATATCTGCCAGTAGCAGAGCAAGCAGGACGAATAGCAGCTTGAGATAGCGAGCGGCGACAGCAATCGCCAGGAATGCCGGCAATGCGGCAGGGCCGGTCAGCTAAATCTTTGAAAAGCTAAGTAGAACAAGCTTACCTCTATGTAATTTTTCGCGGTAAATTCAAGCTTCATTTTTTTTTATATTTATTATTTTTCCAATCAATAGTATTCTATTTAGCTATCAGTCCATCTTAATTTTTTTTTGTTTTTAAAACGAAAGGCGTAGAGTCACTTAATTTTTTAAGATTTCAAATGGAAATACTATATCAGAGTCGGCCGAGTTTATTTGTGTAAAATTAGTTTATAATGAGTTTAGAAAAAAAAATTAATTAAGAAAATAATAAATCTAAGATTATATTGATTCAAAAATAAAGAAATAAACTTAACAAAAACAATGAAAATAATCAAGCTGTTTTGTTTATTCCGCAACCAAACCCTTTAGAATTTAGATTTATTCAGAATTAAGCCAGTGAAATTGCTAAAGATTTTCTCTCAATTTCTTTAAAGGAAATAAATTTAAATAACAAGATCGGGTTTTTGTAGAGGTTTAACTTCTCAAAAACTTGCCCTTAACACTTGGCGTGTTATGCATACTCCATCTGCACCAATGGAGTATGTTATTTCATTCTGAAAATAAGGAGACACGTATTTTTTTTTTCTGAAATATCAAAATTGCATAAGATATGCACATTTGAAAATTGCATACGAAAACTAAATGTTGAAACTGAAAAAGATGACAATAACTTTAGAGGGCTATCGTTTTACCAGTTTTCAATGAATTTCGGTAAACCTTTTTTTGTTTCATTCTGTTTTGAGCCCTATTCAATTCAGTGCAAGAAATTTGAAAAAAAATCTAAAAATGACTGAGATTCATGTTTTTTACCGAAAAATGCACTTTTTATGCTGCAAAGAGTCCGAAATGCATTTTGATTATTAAAATGAAGAGAAAAATTTTAAGTTAGGTTTGGTCGATAATGTAGATCAGTCTTAATGTATTTTAAGAAAAAAAAGATATATATAGAAATTAGAAAAATTTATTTTTCATTAAAAAACATAGAGAAATAGATAATAGAATTTTCTATAAAAAAATCTTCAATAAATTATTAATTTTTTCGAAATTCAACATTAATTCAAATTTGAATGAAAAGCCTGCCGTAGGCCGGTCCGTGTGTTCGAATCTCATTCGCCGAGGGACCAAGAGAGAAGCGCAGCGCTCCTTGTCTCTCACTGTTGGTAAGAGAGAGAGAGGCAAAGAGACGCGATCTTAACGGTGTTACACTTAATTATAACATTAATTCAATGAATTTCTTGATCACTCAACTTAACGAATAAGGGAATTAATAAAAAAATAATTCAAGTTAAGTTTTTTTTTTATTATTAACCCTTTCAGAACGGAATTATGATTTCATCATGAAAAGTTCTGATAACCATTTAGCGATGATAAGTGTTCATTTATTAAGCAATTTTTTCGATAAAAAAATTTTTTTTTTTTTTTCTTTTCAAGTTTTCTCAGTTTCTATCAAAGATATAATAACTTAGGCCCTCAGTTTAAGATCGGAAATAGTCAACTTCAATCTAATACATATATTTTTTTTACAAAATTTGAAGCCACTTTTGCACAATTTCAAAAAAACCAAAAAATGTCAATGTACATTGTAATGTACATTGGTTCTGAAAGGGTTAAATAATTTTAAGATTTTAAATCAATTAACAGATGAAGTAATCGTTATTAAAAATATCTAAGTTAAAATAAGTTTGAATCCCTAGCGTAAACGGGGCTTTCAAAGCATCTAACTACTGGCAAAGACTTTAGAACATAATTAATTGAATTAAATGATTATTTTTAAGAAGAGAATATAGTAATTCTATGATTTAATATTTTTCTTCATAAAATGAATCCTTTTATAAATAAGTTTGCATTTTAAGGGCAATTTCTTATTTAAGTAATATCTTTATTATCTAATACAGTATGTAGATGGGGGTATCCATGTACGCTGGGAATAAATACAAAGAGGTCTTCGCGCATATCTACTGGACAGCCTACATGAAGTAGATTATCTAGATAACCAATAAAGTAAGAGGGGATCAGTGAGATCGGCTTGCGCAGCGAGAGGAACTAATCATCATTCTCTCTTGCACCGCCTTAGTGTTTAATACCATTAGATTTAAATTAGTTGTTTTTTTTTGTTTCCTTTATTTAAAGTAAAAAAGAGACATTATTTTTGTTTATTTTTCTTAAGTGTTTTTTTTATTTATTTCCTTGCTCTATATATATTTATGAGCAAGTGTTAAGTAACAGACGTAAATAAATACCTTTAAGATTTTTTCACGAGTGAACTCGAACTTGTTTTTTTTTCTCTTATTAGTAATCCTGCGTATAAGTTAAATCTTTGCAGGATTACTTGCAATAATTATTGATTAAAAATAGAGTCAGTGTAATAACAATAATTGTGTATTAACCCATATAACAAATAAAAGTATTTTTTTTTTTACTAATCAGGGGAAAGACTAGGCTTTCGGCCGAAAAGCCCCAAGTGTTCGTTCTACGTTTTCATAGAACCGCTGCACGCTGCACAAAAGCCTGATGGTTATAAAAGGGTGCTGAAAAGCTGCTCTTATCCTCTGGACACCACGTGCATTTTATGCCTGGTGAAGCACGGGTTATCTTACACCAGGGATTAAGGCTATCTTGTCTGTTTCAGGTCATACCCGATAAACAAAATTGCACACGACCTATTTTAATAAGAAGCGATAGATACAACTATTGAAAGAAAAGCTAAGGAAAATCGAGAGTAGTTCTCCTTTTTTTGATAGTTGAAAGATATTTTTTCTTATGAAATTCAATTCAATTACTTTTATGTTTCATTTTTTCTTTAAATTAAATTTAGATATTTTTTTTACATGGGATCTTTATTTAAATTTGATTAAAGTAAGTTTGAAGTACTTAAACATTCGACATACGATTAACTAATAAATTGTTTGTTTTACTCACTCAACAACGAAACTTCGTATTAAATCGAAAATAAATGAGAATAACTTACAAAAGATGTCAGATACATGACCAACTCAAACAAAAAAGACAATGTTATTTATTTCACAAACCATCTTATCTCAATTTTATGTGAGTCGTATATTAAGTGTCATTTTGCATGCTAATATGTTATGTCCAATATATGAAATAATTAAACAAATTTTTATTTAATTTCAAATCAACGAACCTAATGGACATTGCTGAGTTGTAAAGTCGGCGAGTATACTAAATTTACAAAGAAGGCAAGATTGGTATTTTTCTTTTGCTGCTTATTCGTAAATAATTGTTCAAGTAATAATATATACATACATCTATTTTAATGAGAAAATAGAAAGGTAAGATCAATTCATAAAACGAAAATTGAATTTCAAATTAAGTTTATCCAATCTTGCTATATCTCTTAATATTTGACGATACAATGCACATGCATTTTTCTCAAAAAGGCCATCTTTGTTTTGTTGAAATTTTTGGGGTTGATCGAGAACCAAATTACCTATCTAATGGTACCTGTTTGATCCCGTACTTCTTTGTTTGGAGCGGGAAAACAATTGACAAATTTTATTGTTGAAAAATGCTTGTATATACGTTCAGAAGTCTTAAGCAATCTACATTCAAACGCTGTCGCATGCTTCGCTCATCATTTGTATACATTTGTATGTATGTATATACTATCAATAATGATATATATGTGAAATCGTAATATAAAATTGAATACTTAAAAATGGATGAAAATAATTTTATTCGTGCATATCTATATTATGTATGTTTTGATGTATAAACAATAGGAGGCCAACTCACAGGCCATACATCGCGTAACCAAAACAGCATATTGGAACTGTTATATAGAAGCTAGTTATTCTAACGACTAATTTGAAAGGTACTTCTCGGGATTGTGAAAAAGAAACAAAACTATGCAATTACAATGTCCGAAATTTACTCTTCTAAAAGAATTTGATGTCCCAATTTTTTTTCAAATGCATAAGAAGGTAGTTTATGAGAACAGTAATTTACGTTTTACACCGTTGAAAGATTTAGCCATTAATTTGGCACAACTTACTCCAGATTTAAAGATACTGCCATTCACTAACGTATGCATAAATTGTTATGAACGCATATCAAAAATAATTTTAAGTGATTTTGAGTCTACATCTGAAAATGAAATAACTGAACTTTTTAGTGGAAAAGATGATGACTTTATTCTAAAGACACGAATAGAGGAATTAACAGCAGGCCGGAGTAGAACCTGATACCGACCGAGTAACAATTGAGTTGTTTGTTATTTACTCAAGTATTAATCAGTGTATCTTCAAAATAAAGGTTGATCGCAATAGATATTATTATTATGAATATCTATGCACAAGAAAAAAAAAATCTACCGATTTGTTTTTGAGAAAAGTAAGGAACGCCGAAGTAAAAGATTATGTATATAATATTTTCGCGTTCCTTACTTTTCTCAAAAACAAAGCGATAGATTTTTTTTTTCTTGTGCATAAATATTTGTAATAATAATATCTATTGCGCTTAACCTTCAATTTGCAGATACACCGATTAATACTTGAGTAAATAACAAAAATGCCAATTAGACAAGGACAGCGAACCCGGCCTGCTCTTAAATAAGAGTTTTAATACAATTTTACCTGGATGCATTTCACCCCTAAAAAGAGAAACTGTAATACCTGAAAATTTAGGAAAAAATTACGTATCTAAAAAGAGAAAATCCTTAATTTCAGCTTTTTCTGCTATTGTCAGAAGTAAATTAGAAGATGCATATGGCATTTCAGTTCAATCAATAGATTTGGACAAAAGTTCTACTAAAAACTATTGGGATGAATTTGTAGAAAATTTTTAATTGAATTTAGAAAAATGCTCTTCTATTTCGGAGAAAATAAAACTTCTAACTCTACTACCTTCAAAATTAAGCAAAATAAAAATTTGCTCACTATTCCCAAATATAAGCGAAAATATAATAAATAAATCAAGGAATCTCATAAAAAATAAAGGAGTTTATTCGGAGACATTTAATAGCCTTTTGATATATTTGTCCGCGAGTCGGCCTCCTATTGTTTGTACATCAAAACTTACATAATATAGATATACACGAATAGAATTATTTTTTTTCATTTTTAAGTATTTATTTTTATATTACGAATTTACATACATATATACATACATATATATATATGTATATATATATATATATATATATATATGTACACACACACACATATAGATATATCACTATTGATAGTATATACATAGATACAGATGTATACAAATGATGAACGAAGCATACGACAGCGTTTGAATGTAGATTGCTTAAGACATTAAAAATTTCGCATACTATCTATGAGTAGACGGGAAGCTATTGAAAATTAGTATTCATAGAGTAGTTTTTTTATAGAGCCATTTTAAGAATTTTAAAAAAATTTTCGATTTTCCATTTATTCTGTATTTTACGTAAATTACTTGATGAATTTGCTTTGGAATTTGCATGGGAATTATTTGCAACTGCCAAAAGAAGTATGAATTTTAAAAACCGATTTCCTTAGCGTAGTTTTAATTAAAAAAAATTTTTTTAATTTTTTTTTTAATTTTCATTTTTTAGTTTTATTTCTATTTTACGTAAACCACTCGATAGATTTGCTCTAAAATTTGTATACAAGTTATTTGCTGCTGTCTTTATAAAACAAGCTTTTAAAAAATAATTTTATTAGCGTAGCTCTGTGATCACTTTTTTTGATTTCTGATTTAACAAAGCGTTAAATCAGAAATAAAAAACTAACTTTCACTAACCCTTTTCTTACTTCCTCACTTCCTCTTTGTCCTTTTTTCTCAGATTGATCCTCATTTTTACCCTATTTTCATCCGTCCTTGTCTCTCTCTTCCTATTTACTAATCATTCCCTCACATTCACTAATTTTTTTTAATAAAAATTGTATTTTATATTGAAACCACATTTAAAAAAATCAAATCAAATTACTTTAACTCAATGAGCTCTATGAGAAAGCATTGCGCCAAAGCACTTGGTAGCGTTTTTTTTAATTAATAATCTATTAAGAATTTTCCAAAAATTATAATATTTATGATATGCAAACCTTACTTGTGATACATACCCTTTGTAATATTTGTATCTCATTAAATTTTTATATTAGATGCAAAAAGGATTGTTGAGTAATTGCAAATAGTTATTTTATTATTATGAAATATTCGATTTTAAAACTAACCAAAAATGTGCATTTTAATCTTATGGTTATTTCTATTTAAGTTTCGTATTTTATATGTATAAAATACATTTGTGAAGATATTTTTATTAGAAATGAACACGAAATTTTTTCTTCAACATATTTTACGTAAAAATATATTTTAATTTCATAATTCAAATTCATGGTCATATATCGAGGTCTGGAAATTATAGTTGTTTAGAGGCGGTCGGAACCATTCGCCGCTTGGTGGCGCTGTGGTCAGGTGAGAGAAAAATATAAAATATTTTTTATACAGCAATTTAAAATTTACTGAAACAATAATATACTTTTAATCTTGTCATTTCCTCTAGCCATTTATATATATATATGTAGAATAATTATTAATATTTATCTTGTTTGAAAAATCTAAAATATTGTTATAAAGCGAAAAATGCGGCGCAAGGTAGAGCCAACGTAAACATTAGCATACATCATTCTTTAGTATTGCTCTCTCTGTCGCACTAAGGGAAGGTGCACGCATGTTTACATCGGTCCTACGTTGCATCGCATTTTTCGCTTTATAACAATATTTTAGACTTTTCAAACAAGATAATTCCCTGTTGAAAATAATGACGTCTTTCCAGTACGTCTTTGAAAGATGTCTTTGAAGACGTCTCTGAAGACGTCTTTGAAGACGTCTTTGGTCGTGTCTTAGATTGGAACAAAATAAGACGTCATTTTTTTAATGTTCCGGAAATATAGTAACCAAATGACGTCTTTTTTCTAAGTAAAATAATTTCAAAAACGTATTTTTCCAATAAATACTCATAGTAAAAGACGTAAATTTTCAAAAAAAAATTCTTTTTTTAAAACGAATGACGTCCACCCTGTTGAAAATAATGACGTCTTTGAAAGACATCTTTGAAAGACATCTTTGAAAGACATTTTTGAAGACGTCTTTGGTCGTGTCTTAGATCGGAACCAAAAATGACGTCATTTTTCCAATGTTTAGAAAAGTTATTCAACAAATGACGTCTTTTTATTATTTCAAAGACGTATTTTTTTTAATAAAAATGATGTTTTTTCTTACGAATTTTTATTTTAAAAATACGTCTTTGAAATAATAAAAAGACGTATTTTTATAAAAAAAAAGTCTTTGAAAATGTAAAATGACGTTATTTGTTAAATAGCTTTTCTAAACATTGGAAAAATGACATCTTTTTTGTTCCAATTTCAGACACAACTAAAGACGTCTTTCAAAGACGTCATTTTCACCGAATTTAGGAAAAAAAACGTCATTTTTCAGGAATTATGTCATTGAAAAATGACTTTACATGATAATCATTTTCCATTTAAAGGAAAAAACAAAAACGAGGTAAGCCTCGTTGTTTCAACTCTTCGAAAAACGAAGAGCATTTGCGATTAAGCTGAGATCATTCTGGCCTTATATATCTGCGTCTTTGAAATTTGTATAAGGGATCTGAAAACTTGAAAATCGCCACCTGGTGACTTACAATCGAATTGATGGTTGCTTGCGTCAATTTAATTTTAACTCACCAGGTGGCGATTTTCAAGTTTTGCGATCCCTTATACAAATTTCAAAGACGCAGATATATAAGACCAGAACGCTCTCAGTTCAATCGCAAATGCTCTTCGTTTTTCTAAGAGTTGAAACTACGAGGTTAACTTTGTTTTTGTTTTTTCCTTCAAATGGAAAATGATTATCATGTAAAGTCATTTTTCAATGTCATAATTCATGAAAAATGACGTTATTTTTTCCTAAATTTGGAGAAAATGACGTCTTTGAAAGACGTCTTAAGTTGAATCTGAAATTGGAACAAAAAAGACGTCATTCTTCCAATGTTTAAAAAAGCTATTTAACAAATTACGTCTTTTTATAATTTCAAAGACGTATTTTTAAAATAAAAATTCGTAAGAAAAGACGTCATTTTTATTAAAAAAAATACGTCTTTGAAATAATTAAAAGACGTCATTTGTTGAATAACTTTTCTAAACATTGGAAAAATGACGTCTTTTTTGGTTCCAATCTAAGACACGACCAAAGACGTCTTAGAAAGACGTCATTATTTTCAACAGGAAGGACGTCATTCGTTTTAAAAAAAGAATTTTTTTTTTTAAATTTACGTCTTTTACTATGAGTATTTATTGGAAAAATACGTTTTTGAAATTATTTTACTTAGAAAAAAGACGTCATTTGGTTACTATATTTCCGGAACATTAAAAAAATGACGTCTTATTTTGTTCCAATCTAAGACACGACCAAAGACGTCTTCAAAGACATCTTTCAAAGACGTACTGGAAAGACGTCATTATTTTCAACAGGGAAGTATTAATAATTATTCTACATATAGACAGCTAGAGGAAATGACAACATTAAAAGTATATTGTCGTCTCAGAAAATTGTAAATAGCTGTATAAAAAATATTTAATAGATTTCTCTCACCTGACCGCAGCGCCACCCTATATGTAGCGGTGAATAGACCCGACTGCCTCTTAATCAGTTCCCAGTTTTCAGTTTATTTAATTTTTAGTACACTGTATAGGGAAAAAAATTAAAAAACAGAATAGCAAAATTTGCTATATTTATATTAAATGTTAATAGAACTGTAGCAAAAATTACTACAGTTATATACGGAGAAAGGAAAATACCTAAAAAAATGTACTAACTTGAGTCGGTAGTCGAAAAAACATTACCAGTCGTTTTTTAATTTATACTCACTAGGAGAGTGTCATATCTCCGGATCACGGATTTTGCTCAAACTTGAAAATAAGTTCTCAGATGACAAAATATGGAAAAAGCTCAAGTTATAGTCACAAGCGCTTAATATTTCCCTAGATACAGGCAATTAAATAAAATCACTAAAAAAGTTACTAGGTTTTCAAACACTTATAGCTCTGAAGCATCGATAGCTAGAAGCTTATGACTCTTTTTAATTAAAGCTGAGCTTAAATTTCAAAAAAGTAGTTATAGCATATCAAAATATTGTTTTTACCCAAAGTTATAGCGCAATAAAGATTCCACTTGATTTCAGCTTTTGTTATTAATTAACGTTTTAAAAAGAAAATTCAGGTACAATCTTTATTACGCTATAACTTTGGGAAAAAATAATATTTTGATATGCTATAACTACTTTTTTGAAAGGATTTGAGCTCAGCTTTAATTAAAAAGAGTTATAAGCTTCTAGCTATCGATGCTTCAGAGCTATAAATGTTTAAATATCTAGTAACTTTTTTAGTGATTTTCTTTAATTGCCTGTATCTAGGGAAAAATTGAGCGTTTGTGACTACAAATTTAGCTTTTTCCATATTTTTTCATCTGAAAACTTATTTCCAAGTTTGAACGATATCCGTGATTTGGAGATATGACACTCTCCTAGTTATTACATAAATTAAAACGACCTATATAAGTACATCTTTTAAAGCGACTTATCCCAAAAATTATTTGGAATAGTATCGGATTTTTCCGTACTACGGAACTAACATATCTTCTACTAACATATTACCTATATAATATGCACTACGGTACTGTCAGGTATAAAACTTTAATATAATTATTACCTAATAATGTTGATAAATATAATGTGAATCATATAATACATAACAATTTTAAATTAATAATAATTAATTTTAAACTCAAAAGCTAACTATTTTAAAACAGAGTATGGCAGATAAACATGTATCGTTTTATTCCTTAAATATCACGAATTAGAAGATTAATTATTAGTAATTTAAAAGTATTATATATTATATAAATAATTCTATATTTATTATCTTTTAATTTTAGTAACAAAAAAAATTGCACCAAAAGAAATTAACAATCATTTTTTCTGCAGAATATTGCATTTGAATCGAGTCGGTGAAATGTCAGTCTTAATACCAAAAAAAACGGTACTAACCCGCGCAAAAAAAATTACCATCGCCGAGGCATCGCAAATACTTTCACCGAAGCATCGCCGATGCTTTAGCCAAACTATCGCCGATACTTTAGCCGAACTATCGCCGATACATCGCAGATACTTTGTGCGAAATATCGCAAATACTTTCAGCGAACCATCGCCGATAAATCGCAGATACTTTGTGCGAAATATCGCAAATACTTTCGGCGAACCATCGCGTATCCATCGCCGAGCTATGTCCATATCTCCGCGAAATATTATATTATTTCGCCGATATTTCTCCACGGGGCTAATCCCAGATATCGCCCATATATTGCGCATACATCGCAAAATTTTTAAATTTTATATTTTTTTACTAATTTCCCCGATGTATCGGCGATGGTTCGCCGATGGATTCGCGATGGTTCGCCGATGGATTGGTGATGCTTCGCCGATGGATTAGCGATGGTTCGCCGATGTATTGGCAATGGTTCGCCGATGTATATATTAAGTTTCAAAAATAATCTTAACATTTTCATAAATATGATAAATAATAATTTTATTTATGGAATTCAGATTGAATTGAAAAACTATTTTTTTTGCAAAACAATTATTTTTTTATTTTTGTATACATTTTTTTACATTGTAATAATAAATTAAAAAAAAAATTAAAGTATATAGTTCGATATAATAATAATGAAATTATAATTATTATTGGTTCTATCATTTTAGAACGATAAAATTAAAATTTTATTTGCCTTTTTTAGAACTACTTTATCATTATTATGATATAATGATAAGAAATTCTCATAAAAAAATAATCATTTTTTACATTGTTTTCGAAGCAAAATTTTTTAAACAAAGTTTCTTCGATTTTACCTGATTATATTGAGCGTAAAATGTACATTTTTAAAAAACTGTTAAAAAACAATGTACTTTTTTCATACACATTATGCAAAGAAATAAAAAGAAAATCTTCTTGCGTTAAATATACATTGGATGAAAAAAATTGTATAGGAGAGATTCAATTCTTTACTAAAGTTTATTGTGATTGTATTGGTGATTGTAACTGTCAACCAAAGTATTGCGCAGTAATAAAAAGATTTGTAACTTTCAATCCTTATGCAATAACTATTGGTCAAAGTGTCTTAGACTTTGTGCATCAAATTCGAGGTGAAGGAGACATTAATCTAATTGAAATAAATTTATTACAATGCGTTTGTTTTTATGTAAAAAATATTCATACTAATATTATTTATGTCATAGAACCTGTAAATACAGTAGAAAACGAGTAAATATTCTATAAAAAAATGTGAAAATATTTTTATTAGTTTCTTCCTTTATGTTTATAAACAATAGAGAAACATTTATTTAAGAAAAGACACATTTATGTAAATATACTGAAAATATTATTTTGAGAACTTTATATATATATATATATATATATATATATATATATATATATATCGGCGAACCATCGCCGATAAATCGAGAAATTCAATCTGAATTCCATAAATAAAATTATTATTTATCATATTTATGAAAATGTTAAGATTATTTTTGAAACTTAATATATACATCGGCGAATCATTGCCAATACATCGGCGAACCATCGCTAATCCATCGGCGAAGCATCGCCAATCCATCGGCGAACCATCGCGAATCCATCGGCGAACCATCGCCGATACATCGGGGAAATTAGTAAAAAAATATAAAATTTAAAAATTTTGCGATGTATGCGCAATATATGGGCGATATCTGGGATTAGCCCCGTGGAGAAATATCGGCGAAATAATATAATATTTCGCGGAGATATAGACATAGCTCGGCGATGGATACGCGATGGTTCGCCGAAAGTATTTGCGATATTTCGCACAAAGTATCTGCGATTTATCGGCGATGGTTCGCCGAAAGTATTTGCGATATTTCGCACAAAGTATCTGCGATGTATCGGCGATAGTTCGGCTAAAGCATCGGCGATGCTTCGGCGAAAGTATTTGCGATGCCTCGGCGATGGTAATTTTTTTTGCGCGGGAAGCATCGAAAATTTACGTTTTTGGTTCATAATATAATAGTTCCAATATTAGTCCCTGAAATTCAAGCTATATTACTAATTGAAATCATATCGTCACTTTGTTTAAAATACCTCAGTACATAAATTAGCTATACTAGATTTAAAACCAATTTTAAGAATACTTTCCTTTCCCCGTGCAGTTGTTAGTTCTAGTAAACGTCAAATACTGTTTTTGATTATTTCATGGTTCGAGATTGAAACACGTGATTAACCTTTAGAGGGCCGGAGTTTTGAAAAATTTGAAAATCGAATTTTTCTATAGAAATGTGGTCTAAGGTCCCTGAGTTAGAGCCAAACTAAGTTGCGATGTTGGTGAGTCAGACCCCTTACGCCTAGAGGCGTATTCCGGCCCTCTAAAGGTTAAAAAGAATAAATCCTTATCATATTTTTACATTGATTCAAATGCAATTTAGTAGAACAAATTTTGAAGTCATCATGATATAATTTGTATTTAAACAATTTTTATGCATATTCTAACTTTAACTAATTTTTTTTTATAAAAATATAAAAATTTAATTAATACGAAACTACAATATCAAAATTCATAAGTTGCGGCAATTCTTTTTCATTTAAAAATTGGCTAATTTATACATAATAATATAATATATGAAAATTCAACTGAGCGATGTTAGGAGCGAGGTATTTTTGCTAGTTATATATTAATCTAAATTTGCATTTTATATTCCATATCAACAACTACAGTTTCTCGATTGAATTGTTGAGTTTGCTGTAGAACTTAAAAATATTAATTTTCAAATTTTGTTTTTCAAAATGAACATGTTGGCTTGGATAATGTGCAGTTAGAAGAATATATAATAGAAACATAAATACAGATGTATTTCTAATATGAATGTTTGATGTTGTGTGTTTTGAGGCGAATACTGTTAAAATTCATTTTTCTCTGTATTAAGATTTAAAATGAATGGATCATGACATTTTTTCTAATTATTATTTTGGATATATAATTATTAACGTATAAAATTAAACAAGTTATAAAATATTACTTAAGTTTTCATAATGCCCCAATCAACTGTCCATTTTAAATCCTGATACTGAATGTGTAGAGAACACAAGATCTTATATAAATTTACAAAACAACTAGTAAAATTGTAATTTATATGCGTATAAATATGTCAAAAACTTAAAAAAACAATTTTTTTCTAATGATGTTAATTTTTATGTAATATTTATTTGAAATTATTTGAATTTGGAATATTTATGTTGTAAATATCTATCGTAAAAGATTTAATAATAAACTAAAACATTTTTTCATATGTGTTTATTGATTACTTAAAAGAGTAGAGTCCTCAAAGCTTTTTGACATCGAAACGTTAAGTCAATCGTTATCGTTAAAAAGTTAGTAAATAACCTCCAGGGATCTTCAATGGAAATCACGGAGTATTTTAATTTATGACGAGAAGTCAAAGAAATCAATAAGATGCATAGTTGCAAAATTTTGAACCAAGAAAATTCTGTTACCTCCTGACACCTGGGAATGAGAAAGATTACTTTGAGGTGACGGTAATATTATAAAGTTCGTATAAGCTTGTAGGTTATTTTCAATCACTCATGATATCTCCGGTAAATATTATGTTACCAACTGAGAAAATTAGTGGTGAATTTTCATCCGTTATCGCTAGTCCAAATTATTAGATACAGTTAACATTAAAGACTTTGCAAAGATGCTATATAAAAAATAGATTCTAGTGATTTTCTTCTGTTTATTTTGTATACAGAAAAGGAGTAATATTATTAAGAGATTTGTTAATCTCATAATCCTATATTATATTAAAGTGGAACCACTTTTTTTTCGTTTCTCCGATTCTCCGGTTCTCCAGTTCTCCGGTTCTCCGGTTCTCCGCATTTGTTAAATGTGTCTAATTTTTTGGTAATAAGAGTAGCAATTTTTTTATTGGGCCCTATATAATTAGTCCTCATTAGTCAAAAGCATCTTTTTGAGTCAAATTTTTTTGGGTCTTATATTTTTTTGGGCCTTATATTTTCTTGCGCCCTATTTGCTTTGGGCGTCATATTTTTTTTGGGCCTTACATTTTCTTGGGTTCTATATTTTTTGGGCCCGATATTTTTTTGAAATTTACATTTTCTTGGGTCCTATAATTTCTTTGGGTCTTATATTTTATTTAGCTCTATATTTTTCTGGGCCTTATACTTTTCGGGCCCTACTTTTGTTTGAGTAATATTTTCTTTGGGCCTTATGTTGTCTTGGGTTCTAATTTTTTTGGAACGAATACTTTTTCAATTCTTATATATTCTCTGGTTCTATATTTTTTCGGGCCTAATTTTTTTTTAACTTCTTATTTCTTGGCTTCCATATCTTTTTTGTTCCTATATTTCTTTAAACCTTATATTTTTTTGACCTACTTTTTTTCGAGTCCTATTTTCTTTGGGCCTCTATTTTTTTGGGCCATTTATTTTTCTGGGCCTTACTGCTTTAACTTTTTTATGGGCTTATATTTTTTTTAATTTTATATTTTTTTAGGCGCAATATTTTTTTTATTATTATATTTTCTTGGTCTCTATATTTTTTGGGCCCAATATTTATCTGCTTCTTTTATTTTTTGATCCCAATATTTTTTTTATTCTTATTTTACTTGAACTCTATATTTTTTTGAGCTCTATATTTTTTCGGGCCCAATATTTCCTTAAATCTTATATTTTTTTATTCTTATCTATTTTTGGCTCTATATTTTTCTGAGCCCAATATTTTTTTAAAACATTTTTTTGGGCTTAATATTTTTTTTATGACTATATTTTCTTGGTCTCTATATTTTTTTAACTCAATATTTATTTTATTCTCATATTCACTTTGACTCTATATTTGAGGCTCTAAATTCTGCCATAATGAACTAAATTTAACTAAATTTTCATGTCGTACAATTGGTAATGTTTGCCTGAAATCTCCTGATGCAATTGCAGTTTTGCCACTGAAAGGTTAGTTCACATCGCATAAATCTTGAAAAAGACGATCAACTGCTTCAAAAGCAAATTTTGAAGTCATAGATATTTCATCCCAAATAATTATTTGTGTTCCCTTTAATTGTTTGCCTTCTGCAGAATTAGGCTTGACATTACAAGTTGTACAATCTGTTATGTTTAACGGTAGTTTAAATGTTGTATGCACGGTTTTTCCATCGATTAATGAATTCGCTGCTATAGCTGCCCAAGCTACACATAAATAATGTTTAGTATGATATAATATAAAATAAATTAATTTACTTCCTTGAAATTACTTTTATACAGTTCATTGCGAAAATTAAAAGAAAATTTTACAACGAAAATTCAAAAATAAAAGTGTGGGCGCTGAATTAGATTTACTAAAATTAGCGTCCACACTCTTCTTTTTAAATTTTTGTTGTAAAATTTTCTTCTAACTATCGCAATGAATTGTATGAAAGTAATTTCAAAGAAGTAAATTAATTTATTTAATACTTTTTAGTGTATTTTCTCCGTTATGAAAGCGTATTTTAAAAATGTTTTTATTTTAATTTTTTATTCTTTACTTTGGTTGTTTAAACTTTTTATGGTAGAGTTGAATATTTGCCTTTGTTTATCATTTAAAGCATTTATTTTCATTTCTTACTCATGAAGAATATTATTATTATGATTCAAAATTGTTTGATTATTATCTTTATCTATAAATGTGCTTATGTTGGGTAAATTAAAATCGTTTAAGGAAAATCTATTGACTTGAAAATTATTTTTAATAACATTCAATGCAAGACTTTCACCAATATTTTTTTGGTGTTTAGAATGGTAACTTATCTTCATATTTTTCATAAAAATCTCGTGCATTTATAGGATTATGAAAAACGCAAATGAAAGCAAATAATTCACAAAGAGCATAAAAGAATTTTGTTGAAAATACTTCTTCCAAACATCTATCCCATTTTTCATCTTCATTAATTAATTGTTTTGCCTTAGCTGCCTCCTAAAACGAATTGCACATCACATCATCAACAGTACGCAAAGCTCCAAAAGATGTGGCTCCTTTAACATGTAATAGTAATGACCTAATGAAATAACGTTCTCAACATTTCGGACTTACTAAGTACATTCTACTAAGTATTGGTTTACTTTTTTTTTTCTTTTATTCTACTTTTTCATTTTTTCAAAAATGTATAAAAATTTGGTATTACTGAATAAAAGTAATTTCGTACTTCAAAATCTTCTCTATTCAATTCAAAATATGCTGTTAATGTTGTTCCCACATTTTTTGCATGATCATTTCTTCTTTTCCTTTTTTAAAAAATACGTTTTGTTGATTTCCTTCATGAACACTTAGACGTTTTATAGTACGTAAAATAACATGTAAGGGATATTCTTATAATTTGTGCTTTGCTTCAGGTAGACATAAATATCGTGTATTAATGTATTATTGGATTTCGTCATATTCATATCCAACATTTTCAAGATTGTCATTTTAAAAAGTGTCTTTATTGTCTGATTGAAAATCCACACTTACTTGATGTATTTTAATGTATGCACAATTATGACCTTTATAACAGTATTTAAATAAATATTTAATGCAGTGTACAGTGGAACAAACTTCTACGTTTATGTGTGCATCAAATTTAATTAATAAGTAAGGATTATAAGGAACAACAAATTCATCATCTGCAATTCTTTCTGTAAATTTATTTTCGAGAATTATTTTGACGATATAATTTTTACGTTTGTATAGTGGATATCCATTAGATTTAAGTGTTGTATTATTAAATTTTCTCGGAAAATTTTCAGTACATTGTTTCGTATTTTTAACCATACACAGACAATTTATATTTTGCATACCACTGGGACTGCGTATTATCAATTGTTTTATCACCTCTTTCAGGAATATCAAATTTATCATTTTTATCCAAGAGTTAGTTGTTACTAACATATGCATATGCGGTAATTCTCGTTTTTCAAAATTGAATTACATAACTATATGCAATACACTTTCCTAATATTCCCTTTTTTATTACTAAATTTTTGAATTCTTGTACTTTTTGATAAAATACTTTTATTATAATATCTGGTCTATCTATTGCATTTCCATAAATTTCCAAGTTTTCAGTTATTTCTTTCCAATGTGGGTTACAGGTCATAGTTACAAAAAGGTCAGGTTTACCATGGTAATTTACAAGTGTCATTGAGTCAATGTAATTTTGTTTTAAAAATCGTGTACTTCCTGTAAAGTTTGACGGTAATATTACCATTTTTCCAATTTTTGAAATATCTAATTTTTTTTTGTCATGTAAATAGTCCATAATACCTTTGTAACAATCACTTCTTAATACATTTTGGTTTTTTTATATGAAATATAATCTGGAGGTTTCAACTTTTTCAAACGCATCAACAATCAATTGTTGAGATAATTTTCCCAAATTAAAGAATGAATTAAATTCATTTCTAACACTAAATCTATAATTCTGGAATTTCAAATTTAAAATATTAGATTTTCCAAATTTACTTTTCATATTTGGCATCCATCCAAAACCACCATTAGGATGAATAAGCGGATATGTCATAGGATCTGTATGTTTGCTAATTGTCGGTATACTAATTGGTTTATCACACTTAGAGTAAATGACAATATCACGTTTAATAGGAGGCAGATCGTCTTCTCCAACATATACTATTGCAACTTCATTACAGGTAGGTAGATTATATCTATTTTTATCCAAATCGTTATTACGGACAGTAGACATAGTAATAGTTCTTGGAGGACAATTGATTTTTGCACATCATTGTAGTTCTTCTTCTTCTACTTTATGCATCATTTTATAGGCTTTATCATACGGGTTAATGTCTCTTATCAAGATATCTAAATATTTCAATATTCTTGAATTTATATTAAACTTATTCCGTTCAATCGTTGCCATTTCATTATCTAAAATATATAATTGTCCATATCTACGTACTTCATGTTTATTAGGATGTAACGCATATACATTATGGTAAATTTGTCCACATATTCTAATAAATTGTGGTCCTTTATCCGGCAATGTATCGAAATTGGCACAAAAATTTGCGAATGCTGAAGCATCATAGTACAACCTAACATTTCATAGAAAATCAATAATTTCTTCCGTTAATTCAGTTGCTAAAAACTTTAATTGTTCTGGGTAAGGAGGATTTTCGAACAATTCTACTTCACCTTTATGACAACAATTGGAGAAATCGTTACTTTTAGTACATTCGAAAGCAAAATGTTTCGCGTCACAATAAACACATGTGTTTGTCATGGAATCAATGTTATTTTCAGATATGAGAATTTCATCGAAATATATATTTGCTATACAACCAATTGGTTTTGAATTAAATTTTTCAGTTAATATTTTTTCATTTAATTTCTTTAATTTTTCCACTACTTTACCCTTTATTGTTTTATCAATAACTGCGTTCAATACAATATTATAATTGTTATTATAATTATTATTATTGTAATTTTCATTATAATTATTGTCTTCAATTTTTAATCGTTTACGCTTAGTAAATGATATTTTTAATTAATAAAAATCACATTTAAGTTTTCGCTTTTTTTATCTATTGGTTTATTTATTGTAGTATCATTATTAACATGTTTATTGTCATCAATTTCTATTCGTTTACACCTCGTGCGTGATTCTTTTAATTGGTAACAATCATTTTTCACTTGTGTTTTCTTAATAATATCGGCATTTTCCAATTATTGATTTTTAATTTGTACTATTTTTACACATCATATTGTTCACTAATAACTTTTCTATAAGTCTCTTTTGTGCGTAATTTTTTTTTTCATGCAATTTCCTCAATTTATTAGTATCTCTATTCTCGATTGATTTTATTTTTTATGTCTTAATATTTTCAATTTATTTCATATTAATTTGGTTGTTCTTCTTTTATTTTTATGTAAGCTTTTTTCTTACGTGCAGCTTTATTTGTACGTATTTGTTCCATTTTATCAGTACGCTTTTTTATCTTTGATTTCATTTTTGTTATTTTAGTATTTTTTAATTTTTCTTTATATTTATTGGGTTGCTTTTTTCTTATTTTTATATAATCTTCTTTTTTACGTAAAGCTTCATTCGCACGTATTTGTACCAATTAATGAATACTCATTTTTTCCTTGAATTTCAATTTTTTTATCTTAGTATTTTCTTATTTCTCTTCATATTTATTTAGAATTTTTCCTTTGATTTTTATATAAGCTTCTTTCTTACGTGAAACCTCATTTGCATGTATTTGTTCCAATTTATCAATACTCATTTTTACTTGAATTTCAATTTTGTTATCTTAGTATTTTCTTATTTCTCTTCATATTTATTTAGAATTTTTTCTTTGATTTTTATATAAGCTTCTTTCTTACGTGAAACCTCATTTGCATGTATTTGTTCCAATTTATCAATACTCATTTTTTCCTTGAATTTTAATATTTTTATCTTAGTATTTTCTAATTTTCCTTTATATTTTTTTGGTTGTTTTTCTTCAATTTTCATAAAAGCTTCTTTCTTACGTACGCCTCATTCGCACTTATTTGTTCCCATTTATCAGTACTCATTGAATTGTCATTTTGTTATCTTGGTATTTTCTAATTTCTGTTTATATTTATTTGGTTGTCTTTTTTCATTTTCAAATAAGCTTTTTTCTTACGTAAAGTTTCTTGAACACGTCTTAGTTCTAATTTATCATTACTTTTTTTTTCTTGCATTTTCATAATGTCTTTTTCTAAAAACTTTTTATATTTATGTGATTGTTCTGTTACCATTTTCCCATTAACGGAATGTCGAAGCTGCAGCAATTGAGTTTTGCTTTTTTTATTTTATCGATATCTTTTTAAATTCATAAATTAAACAAATATAATAACTTGTCCGTACTAAAGCTATATTAATACAATCATTTTTGTTAAAATAAAAAATTATTTGGACTTGTTATTTTTTATGAGCTTGGATTGGAAATTAGATATCAAACTCGATAAACCTAACCATAAAATACGATACATTGAAAGTTTTTATTATAACTTTATATGTATAATATTTTGGTGGATTTCTTGAGTGGTCCGCACTAGAGTTTAATCTTATAAATTTTTACTTCGTAGCAAAAAAACTCGATTAAACGCAGCGTTTATTTATAAGTTAGGATTGGAAATATTATTAGTAGGCGGGCAGCTTCGTCATGCTCGTAAGTCCTGTTACAAATAAAGCTTCTTTTTCATCCATTTCTTTTGATTCTTTTTCTTCTTCATTTAATTTGATCTTAACTGCGCTAATATTATTATCGTTATAATTTAAGTGAATATCATCGATTTCCATTATATCATTATCTGGTTTTTAAAAATTTGTATCTGAAATGTCATTGACGATTTCCATCAAAATTGTTTCATGATTCGAAATCTTTTAGTAACGATACATTTCCATGATCTTTTTTTGTGTTGCTAATAAATACATTTGTGAGTTTTTTTCTCATAGTTCAAGTTCAGCGAAATCTAAATATTTAGACGCTGCTAATGACAAAAACTCCTCCTTATCATGTCCGGTAGATTATCGTAATTAATATTTGCATTATTATAATTTTGCAAAACTGGAAACATTCTTATTTGTTGCGCATTTAAGAATTAATCGCATTTAAGAAACATCATATCTTAAATAACATGGACCTAAATCATAAATTATTACAATAGCAAAAACGTCACAATTATAATTATCTGTTTGTGATTGTACTGTTTCGAATATTATGTTCAACTCTGATTTGTTTAGGAATAATCTGTTTCTATAAATCTTATGCTCATCTCGTCGATATTTAAGCTTTGAACTGTCACGTATATGAATTACCTTATTATTATAATACACACAAATCCTGTGACCCTTTTCCAAATTTCCGGAAAATAATAACTGTATAAATTCTCCATCAATCGGTACTGATTCAATATATTGTGGTCATTGAATTAGTGAAATTAATTGCATGTTGAATGAGGTGTGCCGGTTTGAAATATTATTAAATTCTAATATGTGAATATTAGTTAACATGAAAGCAATTCCACTATACAATCCCTGTCCTTTAACAATCAATTTATCTTTCTCAGTCAAAGTCATTATTGGAAATTTTAATTCTTTTCAGAATTTTAATTCCTTTTTAATGAACTTTTTTCAAAGGTATTCACAAAAGAATTGCTTTTATATTATCTAATTTAATTCACTGCCTTTTTACTTTAAAAGCTGAAAAATAAAAAAAATAATAAAAAAATGCTATAGATTGATTGTTACACATGATTTTTTTTTTTTTTTTTTTTTTTTTAAAGATTCATATATAAAGGATATTGTCCTCTATATGATTAACCTTTTATATATGGTGAAGTCGAGGAAGTCCCCCGCCCGGCATCTGTTTAACACATTACATCAGGCTAGGACTGTCAGACCCACCATACCGAAAACTTATATATATATATATATATATATATATATATATAGGGACATTTCACACCAACTGGAAGAGCAAAAAAATAAAAAAACGCTGAAACTCTGAGAATATATTGTTTGTTACCTAAAATGTGGAAAAAAATTTACAAGGATTTAGATTGGAAGGATCAAGAGCCATAGATTCTTAAAATTTAGAAATTTTTCAAAATTTTTGGAACAGTACCAAATTTATGATTTTTTTTCTGAAAATCCTGATGTTTTAGAGAGAAATTCATAAGAATACTTCTTGTTGTAAATGAAGAGGAGAGTGAGTATGACTTTTTACAGACCTAAATTTTGAAGTTTCCTATTGGTTCTCACATGTATTACATCATAATTGAAATTACTCATTGTTTGCCACTTCAGAAATTGCTTTTCTAGGGCTTATTTTCTTCTATTTTTTATTAACTTCAAAATAAATCTTTGATTGTGTAAGAAAGAGCCTCCAATAAGGAGTTACGACAGTTTGAAATATATATTTTAAAGTATGATTTATTTTTCATATTGAATATAAATGTATATTTTCATGTATGATTAATTTCTATTTTGAAAATAACTTATACATAAAAATATATATTTCAAACTGTCATAACTCCTTATTGATGGCTCTGACTTTCATGATCAAAAATCCATTTCAAAGTTCATGTGAAATAGCAAAAAATAAGCCCTCGAAAAGCAATTTCTGAAGTGCCAAACAATGAGTAATTTCAATTACCATGTAATACATGTGAGAACCAATGAAAAACTTTAAAATTTAGGTCTGTGAAAAATCATGCTAACTCTCCTCTTCATTTACAACAAGAAGTATTCTTATGAATTTCTCTCTAAAACATCAGGATTTTCAGAAAAAAAATCATAAAGTTGGTACTTTTCCAAAAATTTTGAAAAATTTTTAAATTTCAAGGATCTGTGGCTCTTGATCCTTCTAATCTAAATCTTTTAAAATTTTTTTACACATTTTGAACAACAAACAGAATATATTCTCAGAGTTTCAGCGATTTTTATTTTTCTGCTCTTCCAGTTGGTGGGAAATGCCCCATATATATATATCTCTATATATCTCAATCATTATACATGTATATATATATATATATATATATATATATATATATATATATATATATATTTAATCATTATACATACATATATATATATTTAATCATTATATATGTATGTATATATATATATATATATATATATATATATATATATATATTTTAATCATTAAAAAAGTTTGTTGTAAAAAGAACTAAAATGAAAATTATTTTGAGTTATTTCTAATAATTGTATTCTTTGATTTATTTACAGTTATTTACGGATATTTGCGGTATCTATATTTAAAAAATGTATAAATGATAATAAACAATCATTATTTATCTCCAGCCTAACGCTTTTTTATTGTTATTAACAGTTTTCAATATTCTCTTATAATCATTTGTTTTCCCACAGTATTATTCTACTTTAAAAAAAAAAATTTTCATACAAGGTAATAAAATATTTTACCATAAGATAATATATATATATATATGTTGCATATCTCAAGAAAATTTCAACATCAAAACTAATTCTCTAATGTTAAGAATAAAAAATTAAATTAAGGAGATGTAAAATGGACACTACACCTGTACTTATAGATATTAGCTTCCTTTCCATTTTATTGCTGAATTTCCAGAAAAGAAATGCATTAGCTTGTAGTATGTACCATGATGATTATTTAGATAAATTTTCAAATAAATTCATTCATTAGCTTTTAAGATATGTGGATTCCTGTACAAAATTGAAAAATTTTAATAAATAATTTTGGAACCCAAATTCTTAGTAACTAATGAATGAATTTATTTAAAAATTTAACCGGATAATCTTTATGGTACATACTACAAGCTGATGCATTTTTTTTTTGAAAATTTTGCAATAAAATGTAAAGGTAGTGAATATTTATGAGTACAGGTGTAGTGTCCATTTTACATCCCTTTAATAGAATTTTGATATTTTGATATGGGAATAATTTTTATAAATAACTTTCTAATAACTTTGAACAATGGTAAATTTTTTAAATAACTTGTGGAAATTAATGTATTTAATAAAATAATATAACTATTTATAAGGTATCACTAAATGATAATTTTTTAAACTTTTTATTCATAGTTTAAAATAATTTTAAATATACGATTATCATTTTAATACTTTTCATAAATTATTATGTAAATTTTATAAGTATATGTTATTTAAGATGATGTGAAATGGACAGTACACTTGCGCCGCTAAATATTGACTATATTTCTATTGTATTTCGAAATTTTAAATAAAGAGAGTAGATAGGCTATAGGCATACTGGCACACCCGGATTGTAGCACACCCCCTCTCCTCCCCCAAGTGTGTTAGAATCCGTGTCATTTAAAATACATGTGAATTCCTCCCCCCCTTTTAAAAAATGAAAAAGGATAAAACACTTGTCTCCCTCCACTAAGTGTGTTATAATCCGGTCTATTTAAAATACGTATAAGTCTTCCCTTCCTTAAGAGGAGGTCACGTATCTCTGTCCTTTTCTAATCAAAGAAATGATTTTTTTACAAAAACTAATAACTTTATCAAAAAATGAAGAGAAAGCCGCATCTTGTATCAAAAAAAGCAATATTTTCTTTGATAAGAAAAAATTAATTTTATTGCTTCGTTTTCAAGAAAACCTTGAAAAACTTAAATCATAGAGGTTAGGGGTGGACAATTTGGTTTTTCAAGGTTTTCTTGAGAACGAAGCAATAAAATTAGTTTTTTCTTATCAAAGAAAATATTGCTTTTTTTGATACAAGATGCGGCTTTCTCTTCATTTTTTGATAAAGTTATTAGTTTTTGTAAAAAAATCATTTCTTTGATTAGAAAAGGACAGAGATACGCGACCTCCTCAGTAGATAGGCTATAGGCATACTGGCACACCCGGATTCTAGCACAGCCCATGGTGTGCTAGAACCCGTACGGATTCTAGCTCAGCCCATGGTGTGTTAGAACCCGTACGGATTCTAGCACAGCCCAAGTGTTTTAGAATCCGAATGTGAACTAGTATGCCTATAGCGTTTTCTACTTTTTCTACTTTTTTTTTTTTCTTCTTATAAATGGTTTTGTGAGAGATAGAATAATTTCATGAGTTTGACATTGTGTAGTGCACAGACAGTCTTATGAATTGGATTATGGTTTGTACACACAGTAACGCATTTGAAAGATGGATTTAATGGGTATCCGTATTCATTGATGTTATAAACGGGAAATTTGAATCTTAGCAACCATTTTCGTTTGAATTCATTAATAACAAAAATTTTTGTAGCATCATGTAAATGTTCACGGAGTAAGTTTGCAATTTGAGAGTAATCTAGTCCATCAGTGTTCCAAGCTATTCCATGATTATGTTTGAGTCGAATGTTTTCTTCTTGCAATTTGTCAGAGAGCCTTTTCCATGAAAAAGGTTTTTTGAATAGATGAACGATGGGATCACCACTGTCGTTGAGAGGAATGATTGCTATTTCCTTTAGAACATATTCACCACCCATTTGCTTAAAACCAATCATGTCTACCGCATATTCCATTTCGAAATATTAATTATTTTACGTAAAAGTGAAGATAATTCAGACAAGCTTCCGAACATCTCCACTAATAGGATTGTACTGAACGATGCGATCGTGTAAGATCATGCAATAAGCTGAAGTATTAGCTGGAAAGTCAGTTTGAGACTCAAATTCTAGACGTACATCGACAGGAGCGCTCTTTAGAGATTCGTTTTGTCGTGAACAGTCAATAACTATGAGTGGTTCAAAGTTGATAAACTGAGACTTCGTCAACAATGGCTGTGAATCTCTTCCGTAATAGCTTTTCTGAAAATTAGCATACATATCATAGAGAATAGCAAACTGATTCTTAGATATGTCAAGATTGAGATTGTTGTACGGATAATATTGCGAATTCAAGAAAAGTCTCACATTACTAATATTACAGTGGTCAAAGCGACTGGCATTTTTAGTTTTTGATACTTTTTTTCCCGATTGTAATCCAAGAATCACGAAACGTGGTTTCTCCAATTGATTTGAAGTTTTTACAGTCCAGACGTGTTTATTTGTTGTTGGAAGAAGAGGATATTCAAATAACTCCCAAGAACGAAAACTCATAGAAATAGGATTATCTTTGCCAATGAAACTTAACAGCTGGATTTTTTGTTTATCTGATGCAATAACATATGGCATTAACCACTCTATCTTTGATATTTTTATCTGATAAGTTTCATATGTGGTTACATTGTTGGCTACAGTACCTTCCTGTATTATAGCATTTAGATCATTTCTTGATCTTGTAAGAATGAGTTCATGCTTCATATTAACAACAATTTTCTTGTAATCTTCTGCGAAGCCTAAAATCATACTTTGAGGGATAGAAACGTCAAAATTTCCATGATCATCTACAATTGTTTTGTTTGCTTCTTCAACACCAAGCCAGCCTGCATTTTCTAATGTTAGAGTCTGATTTGGATTAAATGAAGTGCATCCCTTCATGAGACTACTCAGACCAACATTTTTACTTTTATCTATCTCTACAGCATTAAGTTCATATCGAATTTTATCAAACAGATGACAAATGCCATTGTTAACGAAATTAGTTTTAGTTAGTGCTTGTCCATCTGGTTTTTGTAATTTTCCACATACATGGATGTAACTACATGATGGTAAGAGGCATAAATCTTGATGCTGAATAGAAATACGGATTTCATCACTGTTATTGAAACTTAATGTGGAGTATGGTTGATGTGCGTGAACCTCATAATGAGCAATAGACTCATCGAATGCGACACCTGATTGAATGCTTAGAATTTCGTCCATTTTTCTGAAAGCAGCAGAGAATGATACAATTTATCTTTTTCCACGTACTTTGAGACCTATGCTTTTGAGAAACTGGATGCTCTTCCGTGTTAACGGTTTGAGTACCTTTGGACGACTGATAGTGGGTTGACATGATGGCTGACTTATATGCACACTTGAATTATAAACGATTCCCATTATACAGATTTTATGTGAAGTCTAACAGTAATTTCCTCTCCTCGGAAATTCACTAAATTTCCGTCTTGATCAACAATTCGGATTTGAAGATGATCTATACTTTTAACATTGAGTGGTAAATATATGACATGCGATGGAACTTCTATGATTTTATATCCTGGAGGAACTTTTGGGAAAAACTCATGGATCGTGTGAACTTTTTTTGTCGTTGATGTAAGCACCTGTAGTAATATTACACTCTACTCTGAGTGCGTTTATTTTCAATATCTTCACAGGTAAATCAGAGCTGTGATGAGTGTCTTCATGAAGAACGCGACGAGTTAAACCGAGAAGACTGCCTATTGAATCCCGAGGTCTAAGATTTATCTCATGGCTGCAATAAATTTCACTTCTGAGAGTATTGTTGTTAGCTTTTAAGGAAAATTCGATTCCTTTAGATTTCAAATCTTTTTGCAAAAATTGATTAATAGCATCAATTTCATAACTGCCAGTAGGAATAATAATAATCTTCTCTCCGTTTATATGAAGTTTATTATTCGAATCGTCAACATTGGGAATCGAGTTGAATGTTAAAAGTTCAACTAAACCCAAAACAAAATTCTTATGCTGTGGTAGTTCTATTGAAGGAAAATATTGCGCTTCTAAGATAGAAGATTTGCCTGGAAGACTCAAAGTGAAACTATCTTCCATGACTGTCTGAAAAAGAATGATCCTGCTTGTCTGAAAACTCTTCTTTTATAGTCTTTCACACAAGAATTGAAGACAAAGATGTCCACAAATAAATGAGTCAAAATTTTGATATCTTTTATAGTTGTATTTCACTTCTTTCACGTTAAAATATAACATGAGATCTATAGGGGTTTAAGATCACCAAAACTATCAAAATAAATCACTTCAGAACCTCGTTTTCGATAACATACCCAGTGAGTGCCTTTGTTTTGAAAATCATCTAAGTTAACTATAGCAAATTCGTTATGCCATGGGCCATCAGAAGGTAGATTATTTCTCATGAAAACATCTCGAAAATATGGGATTTTCATCATACGAGCATACTTTATAAGATCATAGTCAGTCAGTGCACGATTTGGCAAAAGTTAAATCGAAGTTTTTTTTTCATTTTGACCATTACCGATATGAGGTTTCATAAATAATCCCATTCCAGTTTTATATGGTTTAAGATAGAGACCTTTTCCTAGAGCAATAGCTTCCATAGTTTTATTATGTCTCTTACTTTCTTCATAATTTTTCTGTGCAGCTTTAGCCTCATTTACTGCTTTAGCTATTCCAGCAGCTCCTCCAGCCAGAGCACCAGTTGCACTTAGTGCTGCGAACAATGGTATGAGAAAAGGCAGAGCGCCACCTATTTTTGATGGAACAGGTAGAATACGTGGAATGATAATTTTTTTCTTACCGCCAACAATCTTGAGAGCTTCACGTGCACCTTTTAAAGCGGACTGTATAACTTTGCGAGAATGTTTACTTGGTTTTAATGATTTTTTACTTGCAGTTACTAATTTACTCAATTTTACACCCATTCCTGTCTTTCCTTTTAATTTCATAGCATTTGCAACAACAAAAGCAGTTGCTTTTTCGCTAAGACTTGCATTTTTGGCTCTAACACGCTGCCAAGCTTTATCAGCGAGCTTCATGTCAGCTACTTTTCGATTAGCATTTTTATCAGAATAAGATATGTCATGTTCTTTACATGCTTGATCAAGTGGATTGATACCTGCATCACCTCTTTTTAGACGCTTTTTCAGTTTTGTTCCGGGACCACAATATTGATATCCAGGAATATGCATTTCAATAGGTAAGTTATTGATTACTTTATCAAGTAACCCTTTACCCTTAGGGTGCTTCTGTGATTTGTGTACGAGCATCTCTCTTCGAGTGCTGATTTACAACTGATAATCAAAATATAAAACAAGCGTTTATATTTTGAAAAGGTCAATCTTAGATTTGACTTTGTTACGTAAACATGGATTTTACTGAGCAGAACGTCAAACTTCCCGTCGCCAACTTTGATTTTGAGAAAACGAAAAGAAAAAGCGACATGGGGAGTTACTTCCAGATAATATACGAGCAGTATTCTGTGGCCCATCAAACTGTGGAAAAACTAATAGTTTATTGGCTCTAATTACACACCCTAATGGTCTTAGATTTGAAAATTTGTATGTATACTCTAAATCCTTAAATCAACCGAAATATCAATTTCTTCAAAAAGTTTTAGAGCCAATTGAAGGTATATCATATCTACCGTTCAGTGAACATGCATCTGTAGTGTCTCCAGATGAAGCCCTACCAAATTCAATTATAATTTTTGACGATGTGGCTTGTGAGAAGCAGGATAACGTCAGAGCTTTTTTCTGTATGGGGAGACACAAAAGTGTAGATAGCTTTTATCTATGTCAGTCATATGCTCATATACCGAAACATCTCATCAGGGACAATATTAATTTGATGGTAATTTATCGTCAAGATGATGTTAATCTTAAACATATCTATGAAGACCATGTGAATACTGACTTAACTTTAAATGAATTTCGAAATCTTTGTACTGAATGCTGGAAGAATGACAAGTATGGATTTGTTGTTATTGACAAAGATAGAGCAATGAATGATGGTAGATATAGAAAAGGATTTGACTGTTTTGCCATTAAAAAGGAAGTATAAATCTTAATCTTTGCAGTTCGATTGTAGACAGCATCTTGTCAGCATGCCTGACTTTAAGAAAGAAAAAATGTTCTTAGCGAGCTCTTACGAGCACGTGAGGCTATTAAAAAAAAATACTCTTTATTAAAAAAGGAGAGAGATGATTTTGAAAAGGTTATTGGTGATACTTTAAAACCAGTTATTACACCACTTGAAAAGCTTGTCGATTCGACAACTGAAAGTGTGTCACGTTCTAATCACATTTCAGCTATAGACAGTAACAGAAAATCGGCAAAAAAAGATTGAGATTCGACGAATCAAGTTATATTTTAAACGATATTAATGACTCGGGTTCTGCGTTTGATAATAATGCTTCTAATGGCGATGATTTTTCTCCGATAAATAGCACAATGATGAATTCATCATTCAATTCTGCAAATTCATCATTCAAATCTATATATTCACCATTTGTACCTGCGCATAAAGAAACTGAACCGACAGACTTTTTATCAATGCTAAATGGAAGCCGCAGCATAATCGATAACATATACGGAGTGAGAAAAGTCAGTGGGGTATACATGATGGGTGATTCACAAATTCAATTTGATGATAAACTGATAAAAGTGAAAGATTTAAGTTTTCCTAAAAGCAGTGGTCTAATGGAATTGCTTTTCAAAAAAGAACCAGATGATAATCTTTTAAGTACAACAGATCGCAAGAACTATCGCATTATCCTGGAAGCAACAAATGCCCATAGAAAAAGACATAGCAAAAGTGAGAATATACGCTCTTCGAAGAGTAGAAAATATTCAAAAATCATAGCACCAATGTTCCGCAGTGATCGCAGTAGAATATCTACCAGCGGAGGGGGTTTCATACCTAAATATAAAATAGCAAAAAAGAATACTTCCATAGATCTAGTCTACTGGGATGATCCGAATGAGCTTGTCGAAAGACTGCGATTATTAATAGCCGAACGATCTGCTGGAAATAATAATCACAACAATGAAATCCAATCAATCATAGAGGAACTACGTGAAGCTGGGCATATATATTGACGTACACAATTTTCAAATCAACAGTAGTAACATGAGTCTCGATGTGTTTGGAAGAAAACTTGAGGGCTCGCAAGTGAGTCGTGGTCCTCGAGGTATTGGATTCAATGTTACATCAGATGGTCATTTTGATTTAGAAAATAAGCGGCTTTGCAATATTGGAGAGGCTAATGATTCAAATGATGCCATTAGTTTGAATTCACTAAATAATATCCTACAGAAAGAAGTTGATTACTTATCTTCTAAAATTATAGAAGTTGCTAAAGCTATACAAGAATATGAGAACAAAGTTGAAATATATAAAGCAGAAATAGACGAAAAATTAACTTATGTCTATGATATGACTCAACGAAATTTTGCAAGTATTGAATATATAATTAAAGAAATGAATAGACGATCGGATATTGCTAAAGTTGAAGTTTAAGATGGAACGTCAAAGAGTAGTTGAAGAGCTACACAAGCCAGCACGTCGAAGGTACAAGCGAAGAAAATATGACATACGTGGATTAGATGAGACTTGGCAAGCTGACCTTGTAGAAATGATACCTTATTTTAAGGAAAACAAAGGTTTTCGCTACTTACTAACTGTCATAGATATATTTTCAAAGTATGCATGGGCTGTACCAGTCAAATCGAAGAGTGGCAATGATGTTACTCTAGCTATGAAGTCAATATTAAAACAAGGACGGGTGCCATCGAATTTACAAACTGACCAAGGAAAAGAATTCTACAATTCAAACTTTCAGAATCTTATGAAAAAGTACAAGATAAATCACTACTCTTCACATAGTAATCTTCATGCAAGCATATGTGAGCGCTTTAATAGAACTTTAAAAAATGCAATGTGGTTAGAATTCAGCAAACAAGGAAGTTATAAATGGTTGGATATTCTGCCTGAGTTAGTGAAAGCATACAATTCAAGAAAACATCGGACAATAGGAATCGAGCCTGAAAACGTTACGAAGATAAATGAAAAAGAAGTCAAGAAAAATTACCCAACTGAAAAAAGACCTGTAAAAAACCAAAATTCAAAGTAGGAGATAAAGTGCGAATAAGTAAGATAAAACAAGTTTTTGAAAAAGGCTATACACCAAATTGGTCTACTGAAATTTTCACAATAACAAGAGTTGTAAAAACCAATCCCATAACTTACCACGTCAAAGATTATTATGATGAACCAGTCTCCGGAGGCTTTTATGAAACGGAAATTCAAAAGACTATGTATCCAGAAATTTATTTAGTAGAAAAAGTTTTAAAGAAAAGTGGTAAACGTGTATATGTTAAGTGGTTAGGTCTAAGTAACAAGCATAATAGTTGGATAGATAAAAATGAGATTGTTTGAAAAAATTAAAATGTATTTTTAAATATAATAATGTAATAAATAAAAAAAATTTAATTGTATTTTGTTATATTATTTAGATATATTTAAATAAAATATTGTAATATAATTATAACTATAGGTGGTGATGATAAATAAAAAAACAAATGTATAATGTTAATATATTTTTATTTATTTATGTATTATTATGTACAAGTTACAATAAATAGTTTTAAAAATCATTTCGTAGATATATATTTTATACCCGATCGAATTTGAAAGAAGTTCCTCCCAAATACATTGCAACCAAACGTAGTTTGTTTGCTTCATCGCAGAGTTTGTAAAAAAATTCTTCATCTTTTAGAATTGCTGATGAAATCTTCTCTGGTAGAAATACTTAAAAACTTTGCTCGAATTCTGCTACAATCTTGACACCATATCGTGTCTTCACCTCTTCAAGTGCTGTCACCATGTACTGGTGATCTTTTTCCAAGTCTGTAACTTTTTTCCTTGGCAAGAAGTCGCTTCCAGCAATCTTATTAAGTGTTGATAAATCCATTCTGGAATCAAAAATAAAAAAGTAAAAATTAAAATTTCTGTTAAAGATGATATTTTATTAGAAAAAAAAAAAAAAAAAAAAATTATACTGTAAACTTACATGATTAGTTAGTTGACTCTTGGTTTCTTTGTAGGAGGTTGATCGTTCTCAAGCTCTTCGATTACTTGAATGTGCTCCTCATCGTGCTCCGTCCCTTGATATAGCCCATACCCCACCTCGATTTCTGCCCTTTCCATCGCCACTTGCAATAAATCCCTCTCTCTCACCTTCTTCGGAACTTATCCCCTCTATTGATGGATCCCAGTCATGCATGAACTCCTCTAATACGTCATACTCAATAATGATTTGCTCACCTTGGTTGCCATGAAGTGTCACCCCCACTCGTGCTGCACTATTTTCATTGGATGGTTCATCCCCTCTCTCAATTTCCCCCTCTCTGCTATGCTCTGTAACATCCATCCCCACTCGCGTTACTCTATTTTTATTGGATACTTTGTGTCCCCTCTTCTTTTCCACCTCCTGCTCTTTTTCAGCAGCCATTTTTCTTGCATATTCCCTCTCTACTTCAAGTGCAGCTTGCGCCATCTGTATCTCTTCAATTCTAAAATGACCCCATGGTAAAGTGTCTGTACTATCAGGCAATAAAAATCTCTTATCATCGTGTGGACTTAGTGCAATTTTTCTTTGCTTTTCAGTATGCACTGTGTGTAATTTTGATCGAATATTGCACTGTTCACGGTGTATAATGACAAGATCCTGAAGACAACTTCGGTAATCCTCGAAAGTGATTGTTTTCTTCACGACGTTAGATTTGATACCTTTAGCTTTTTTCACTGTGTCTCCTCCATCAACCAAAATACTGTACATTTTACTCCGCAAACCTATGAATTCAGACATAATCTTGCCACAGCATTCATCTTTCATTAATCCAGGAACTTTCTTATTGACACGTGGAATATTAAACTGATTATTTTCAGCATAATCAGAAGTATCAAATCTGTGAAGGTCTTCCTTCATTGTTTGATACATATCAATGTCTTTAACTTCATATATTAAACTATCCGTATCTGTATATAGAAGTTTACATTTTTGTCCTAGTCGCTGTTTCATATATGAGTAATGAAACTCATATAGTAGTGTTTTTGATAAATCAAGGATGGAAAAACCAACGTATATAGGTTTTTTTATTGTGATACTCGTTCTCTTCAGCTGAATAGCTACCAAATTTTCATCGAAAATTGCACAACTGTGAAAATTTGGTTGAGCTATGCGTGCTTCTGCTCCATATCTACCTGTGAATTTATTTATTAATCGCACTTCAACACGTGACCGCTCTCGTTCGATGCACTTTCCATATACAGAGTTAATAAGCAATTTATAGAAGAGTTTTTCAAACTCATTCTTCGCTTGCTTCCTCTTCTCAGTATTTAATTCAACATAAGGTTTGAGCCAAGCCTTTTGTTCAAAACTTAAAATTCTATGTACTTTTTTTAATCCAAGTCCATTATCTAACGCTTGTTTAAGCGTCCGATAATGTATGACATACCTTTCCTTGTTGTCCAAAGTATTGAGCAGTTTTTTTTGCTTCGAGCCTGGTGGTGGACGATGTTCTGCGCAAAAAGGTAAATCCCGATGTTCATCATGGATTTCCACAGGATATTCTAAATCCACTTCAACAATATATCCTATATCCGAATCTGGCGATGTATTGAAGAAATCTGGAATTGTTTCATAATCAATCCATTTAAATTTTCCTATCGGTAAATGTTGTATCATCGCCCAACCATAAAGATTATTAATATCAAAATATAGAAGGGTCTTCTTTTTCTGATTTTCGTCATATGAAGGACCCATGTATGGATTGTTTGCCTTTGCATACCGGTTACAGCACTGGCTTATTCCTCCACGGATACCTGCTTCGATAAACATTAGCATGTCAATGTCTGTCAAAAGTTCCAATTCTACCTTCGTCATTTTAAGAGCTGCTGAAAACGTTAAGCCTGGAGTTGTGTAGAAATGAGCAGGACATAAATCGTAGGCTTTAAGAGAGGTCTCTCGGAAACTTTCGAAGACGTCAGCCAATAGCAAAACATCGGTTTTTAAGTATAAATCCGAGTACTCTCCTAAAGTTTTTATATTGAAATTATTCCAAACTTGAACAGCGTGCTTATAATCTTCTTCAGCTATATGAGAATCCGTTAGTTTATTGTAGAAGTCCTTTTTTTCTGGCAGCTTTGTAGACATCAATTTATCTCGTACTGCAAGTTCTTCGGCACGGATTGGTTTTCTACATATATGACAATTAGTTGACCTCTGGAAAGACAATTCTTCTAAATCTGTAAGTTTCATTGGTTTCGGATTTTTGTAGAGTTCATCAATTTTCTCACTGATTGATTTCAATTCTCTTACAAACCATTCTGCAGGTGTCTCTTCACATTCGTTAATCCTTCTGTATGATTTATAATAAGATAATTTATCATCAAAACTGCATTTCATGTAGTATCCAATACTGTATGCTTCATGAAGTTGAAAAGCCTTCTCACTGTCTGTAGGTTTCAATAAACATTCAAAATCTGCATAAATAACAAAAGGAACTTTTTCACTCTTGCTGTAATCTTCGAATTTGAGAATATTATTTTTTGAGTCGGGCAAATTAATTCTACATTTATTTAAATTTTTACAATTATTTTCATGAATTACAAATCTTTCTTCACTATAAAAAATTTGTAAACACCTCTCACAATGGTAAGATTTTATATGGCTTTTAGACACTTGAGAAGCCAGAAGTCGAGACAAGTTTTTAATCCAAACATAATGATATTGAGGCATGTCTCCATCATCAGCATCATTATTTTCTTCATACTCATCTATGTAGAAATCTTGAATAATGAGCAAATTGACATGTTGTACCTTTTTTTCTGATGTAATACGACACGGCGATACTTCAAACTTCGGACCATACTTTTTCAACATGTATAAGTTTATTGAAATATTATTATTTAATTTTTCGAATTTCGGAATATCTTTAATTTTTACAGGAAATTCAATTTTATCAAACCTCAGCTTATTATTATGCGGTAGATAATGATCCACTCTTTGAGGATTACGGTTACTAGGATATAATGCGGAAAGTACAGCATATTTGAAACACTGATTGTCATTATTGCGAACATTAACACACGCTTTCTTATTTTCTATAAACTTCGGAAGAGGTATATAAGAACTACCCTTCAAAGGAGAATATTTTTTCATATTTATACACAAACTTATTATACTCTTCAAAGTCCACCCTGAATCCTTTTCTTGAAATTCCTCTATTTGAGTAAGAATAGGCTCTTTGATATTATCTTTGAACCATTCCTCTAAATCAGTTGACATGTATACTGTATTACTTTCACTTGTAAAATATTTAGTATCATTTAATTCCTCAGTATTTTTCTGCACAGAAAATTCAGAGATGAAATCAGAATTTATTTTTAACGCATTATATTCTTCTAAGCAAGCCTGAACCTTAACTTTAAAAAGTTTTTGTGCATCACTTAAAAAACTCAGAATGTCCACATGTTTAATATTTACCACTACACCAGTTCTGATTCGATTTTGGAAAGCTGACTCTACGTCTCGCCACTCGACTCTAGCTTCTGTTTCTTCAGATTGTAGATTGCCTCCTTGATGAAGATTTTGTTCCAACTGAACTTGTATGCACGAAAGATGTGTCATACAAGTTTGACATTTCTGTTTCTCCCCTCTTGTGAGGTTAGGTCGAACGATTTTTTCATTTAATTTAATGACAGCAGAATTACACATATCTAACCAATAATGAATATCTTCATTGCTCAATTCGTTTATACTTCGTAAAGTATCACGAAGTAATTGGACAAGACGTTCAAAAAAATCGATTGAAGTCATTTTTACTTTTTTAACTAAAAGATGACTAGAGCAACAGTTTCAACTCACACAATATTCAAGAATAAATCTCACTGATTGTTATATACGAAGTGTAGTCATCCAAGAAATATCTTCGCTTTTTATAGGTAAAAACAATGTAAGAAGGGATACAAATTTTAAATTTCATCCAATAGTAAAAGGAAAAGTTAGTGAAAATTTGAAAATTCGTCCAATAGTAAAGAAGAAAATTTAAGAAGGAATACAAATCTCGATATTCGACCAATAGTAAAAAAGAAAATTTAAGAAGGGATACAAATTTCAAGATTCTACCAATAGTAAAAAGAAAATTTAAGAAGGGATACAAATTTCAAGATTCTACCAATAGTAAAAAAGAAAATTTAAGAAGGGATACAAATTTCGAGATTTGACCAATGGTAAAAAGAAAAATTTGGAAAATAAAGAAGGGAAAAGTTTTTAGGAAGGGATAAATTGTTCTTTCAAACTATCCAAAAACTGTAAGAATTTTCCTATTCAGTCTCTCAAATCACTTCTCGCTGAAAGAAATTCAGAGTTGTACGATGGCTAGAACCCGTGACTATGGTGCAATGATTAAAAATGCAATATTAGAATTTTCTGAAGAGAACGTTTATATTTGTGACATACAAGGATTTCAAGGCATGTCTGGGGATTCTTTTATTTTTAAAGAAGTCAGTTTTCTGAATTTTAGAAAAACTGCTTTTCCAACTGCGTATCTCTTTAAACCTCCGATGACATGGAGAGAATTGAGTCAAGAAGAAAAAAGTACATCGCAATGGCTGGAAAAGTATCACCATGGAATACAATGGAACTCTGGAGATATACCTTACCATCGTCTTCAAAAAATTTTTGAAATTTGTTTGCAAGGAGTCAAGAAAGTATTTGTCAAGGGTGAGCAGAAAGCGCAATGGTTAGCTGATCTTTTACCAAATGTGTAAGTAATACATTTATGTTTCAACTTTCATACTTTTCTTGCTGTTTTAATACTTTTTCATACTTGTTTCATACTTTTTATACTTTTCCATACTTGTTTGATACTTTTTTATACTTTTTTAATTATTTTAATACTTCAACATACTGTATTTAACCATATTAATACTTTATGTTTCGTGTTGTATATACTTTAAGTTACATTACCTTCTCCTCTTTATTTTCAGGACAATCAGCAACATTGAAGACTTCGGATGCCCATCATTAGAAAGAATAATGAATTGTACACGATATACATGTTTCAACCACGACCTCTGTTTAAGGCGAAAACCTATGTGCGCTGTTATTAATGCTATTTCGATGCGCACATGGTTACATGATTACCTAGATGCGAAATTTTCCAAAGATGAAGTCGATAAAATTTCTAATAATGATGAATGTATAAAGTTATATTGGAAATAAATTAAATTAAATAAAAAACAGAATTCTGGTTTTTTCTCAACCCTTCTTATGATCCTCATTAAAAAAAAAAAAAAAAAAAATTAATTAATATTAAATACGAACAAGATAATTTACATGATCTTTGTAAACTAATGTTAGTAATCTTAAAGATATAAATATTCGAATCAATAATAATAAATTTTTTGTTACATAATTTTAATGTACTAACTAAATTTGTATGTATTATTTACACTTTATTTTATTTTATTAACTTGACTGTTTAGTTTTCATATTAATGATATTATTGTATTTAATTATCTATAAAATTAAGAGTTGTAAGTTACTTATTGTAAAGGAATTGGAAAGGAGGAATATGAGTATAAAGAAAAAAAAGAAGAATCAAATTATTTCTATTTATTTTATTTTTTTTTAAATCCTAATAGATATTCATTAAAAATATATAAATATATGTATTACAACAAAATACTAAAATATAAAGTTTTAAATATAACTATTCTATTATAGTTATATCCTCGCGTATAATTATATCCTCGCGCATACGAGGTCGGACTGCTGCTGATGGTGTGCACGCTGTAGCTGAATGTCGGTCTGCTGTTGATGGTGTGCTCGCTGTAGCCGAATGTCGGCCTGCTGCTGATGGCATGCACGCTGTAGCCGAATGTCGATCTGCTGCTGATGGTGTGCACGCTGTAGTCGAATGTCGGCCTGCTGCTGATGGCGTGCACGCTGTAGCCGAATGTCGGTCTGCTGATGATGACGCGCTGGTAGTAGCCGAACTCTTATTTTTTTCAGCAAGCTGTCGGCCAACTTTTTTCATCCACTCCCGTGCTGAAGTTGGTTTTTTTCTTGCTGAACTTTTTTGCTTCCTATAAAGTAAAATTGAAAAATTAAATAATATGATTATTTTATTAATTTATTTATTTATTTTGAATAAATTACCTTTTGAAGTAGACGGTGTTTGTTGCTTAAATTCTTGGCCCGCCGAGGAGGTTGATGGTATTGGTTCCGTTGCTCTATATCCTGAAGAGGTAGAGGGAACCGATTTCTCTTCATGACGATGTCTGTTTTCAGAATCATCTGTAAACAAAAATAAGAAAATAATATTAGAAATAAAATTATATGTAAAATTTAAAAAAAAATCATTAAAAAAATAAACTTACTTAGCGTCTTTTTCTTCATGGGGATCGGTCCAAGATCATTAATTGATCTTTTTTGTCCCTTGTTGCTCTGTTTTGCTCCTCTGCTTGATGAGGATGAACTCGAGCTAGAGCTCGAGGATGAACTCGAGCTAGAGCTTGAGGATGAACTCGAGCTTGAGCTGCGATTCCTCGACTGCTGATTTATTTGTAATGTCGACTGCTGTGTCGACTGCTGATTATTTTCAGCGGAACTCTCTGATGAAGTTCCTGGTGTATGATGATTATATAGCTGCTGCATAGCAGCCATCGGAGCCAGTGATGGCACTGAAAAAGAAAAAATTAATGTAAAAAAAATCATTTTAATATTTTTATATTTTATTTCATACTTACGGGAATCCACTGCATGCATCGCCCATGACACATGTTCCAACATCATAAGCAATGTTGGTCCATTTGCTATTAACCATCTAATGCGATCTTGAACTGCTTTAATATTTCCAATTTTGTCTTAAGCCATTTTTCTATTTTCTTTTAAGTTGATCTTCGAAATCTTTTTCTGTAGTTAGGAAAAGTTGAAGATGATCCTCGAACTGACGAAATGTAGCTTAGAACGAGGTATTTATACAGAAAATTAGGATACTTATTTTACAATGTTTTTCATGAAAATCCTACGATTGGTGAAAATTTCCTTTTAAAAAATTTGTCACCTCCCTTAGAGAAAATTTAGTCCATCCTTCATTAGTTTTGTACACGCCTAAGATTTTAATTTTTATCGTCGTGGAACTGACCCTTGCAATAAATATCGTTTTTTTCAAAAACATACATATACCTGTGACTAACAAATTTAAAAAAAGAGGGAGCATTTTTAAGAGCGAAGTCATGTATATATTTTCTGAAATAAGCAATCCTTCTTTGAAAATAATTGATCCCTTCAATAAATATCTTTTTTCTTAAGAATACTTTTAAAAACCTGAGATAGATCAAGCTTTCTTAATTTTTTTCTTAGTAAATTCAAAGAAAAAATAAATGCACCTGCAAGATAACTTTTTTCCCACACACACACTTGATATGAGAAAAAATAATTTTTAACCTAGTAGGCCTAAAACACTTTTCTATAGGGAAAATCGACTCTTCATTTTTCCAAATCCCGGCGGTCTGAAGGTTAAAGAAAAGGAATTCTCCTTTTTACAAAAAAGGTTCTCGTAAATCTTATAATAAATGCACCTGCAAGATAACTTTTTTCCCACACACACACTTGATATGAGAAAAAATAATTTTTTAACCTAGTAGGCCTAAAGCACTTTTCTATAGGGAAAATCGACTTTTCATTTTTCCAAATCCCGGCGGTCTGAAGGTTAAAGAAAAGGAATTCTCCTTTTTACAAAAAAGGTTCTCGTAAATCTTATAATAAATGCACCTGCAAGATAACTTTTTTTCTCACACACACACACACTTGTTATGAAAAAATAGTTTTCAAAGAAAAGACTCTTTCAATAAATAACTTTTCTCTCAAAAAAAAAATTTCGTTCTTCAAATTTCCGACCACCTGCAAAAAGCTGTTTTTCCTTAAGGAAACTGACACACACCTCAGGCAAAAAATTATTTTTCAATAGAAAAAGATTTTCTTTTTTACAAAGGTGGGGTCTCGTATATATTTTTCGAGCATTTGTTCCTTTTTTTAAAACATGAAAAAAGAATACGACTGACCCTCTTAATAAATATCTGTTTATCTCAAAAAAAACAAGAGAACAGGCAGCTGACCCTTTCAATAAATCTTCTTCTCAAAAAAAAAAAAAAGATTTTCTTTAAAAAAAAGAAAAGACGGGGCATGACAAAGTGACTTAAAAAAAATAAATATATTTATATATATATATAATAGAAGGCAAATTTATAGTTTGCTCATTTATTTTACAGGTTACATGATCCATTATTTTCATGCACCTGCGACTCAAAAGAGAACACACACGTAGTGTACTGCATTGAGATAAAGGACATCTCTTTCCTTCTCTTCTAAAAGCAGGTAAATTTTCATGCAACGTTAAAGAAAACGCACAGTGGGCAGCGCAGTGAAAAAGGTCTGCCCTATCCCTCTCTTCTAAGCGTGGAAAAATTTTCCTGCGCTCTCCAAAATAGAACATATTGTGGGCGGCGCTCTATCCTTTCTTTAAAAATAAGAAGGGACAGCCCTTTCTCTCTATCCCAAAATAAGTATCCAATACATTTTTTAAGGAAGGGGAGACTCATAGGTATTTTAAATGGACCGGATTGTAACACACTTAGTGGAGGGAGACAAGTGTTTTATCCTTTTTCATTTTTAAACAGGGGGAGGAATTCACATGTATTTTAAATGACACGGATTCTAACACACTTGGAAAAGGAGAGGGGGTGTGCGAGAATCCGGGTGTGCCAGTATGCCTATAGCCTATCTACTCTCCTCTTAAAAAAATGTATTTTTTTTTAGAAAAGGGCTAGCCCTTCTCTCTTCTTATTTTTAAGGAAAGGATAGAGCGCCGCCCACTGTATGTTCTATTTTGGGGACGCAGAAAAATTGACCTACTCTTAGAAGAGAGGGAAAGGGCAGACCTTTTAGGCAGTGCTGGTCTACTATGCGTTTTCTTTGACATTGCATGAAAATTTACCTGCTTTTAGAAGAGAGGGAAAAGGGCGACCTGTCTCTAAATGCAGTACACTGTGTGTGTTCTTTTTTAAGTCACAGGTGCATGAAAATAATGAATTGCGCCTTTTTTTTAGAATATAGTACATAAGCAAAGCTATAAATTTGCCTTCTATTATATTTTTTAAGTCACTGTTTTTGAAAGATTATCTTTTGTTCTTTTTTTTGAGAAAAAAAAGATTCATTGAAAGGGTCAGCTACCTTTTCTCTTCTTGTTTTAAAATAGAGAATCCTTATTTGAGGAAAATATACGAGGCTTTACTCTGTTAAAAAAGGAAAATGCTGTTTTGAAAATGTTTCTTTTATATTCACAGGTGCATGTCGGCTTTCTTGAGAAAAAGTATCTTGCAGGGGGTTCAAAGATTTGACGTGCGAAAGTTTTTTAAGATGAAGAGACATTTATTGAAAGGGTTACTTGTATTCTTTTTTTAACTTCTAAGATATTGTCTTATGTCACTTTTTGTGAAAGAAAATCTTTTTTGAGAAAAAAAGATTTATTGAAAGGGTCAGCTACCTTTTCTCTTCTTGTTTTAAAATAGAGAATCCTCATTTGAAGAATATATGAGGCTTTACTCTGTTAAAAAAGGAAAATGCTTTTTTGAAAATGTTTCTTTTATTTTCACAGGTGCATGTCGGCTTTCTTCAGAAAAAGTATCTTGCAGGAGGGTCAAAGATTTCACGTGCGAAAGTTTTTTAAGATAAAGAGTTATTTATTGAAAGGGTTACTTGTACTCTTTTTTAACTTTTAAGATATTGTCTTAAGTTACTTTTTGTAAAAGAAAATCTTTTTTGAGAAAAAAGATTTATTGAAAGGGTCAACTACCTTTTCTCTTCTTATTTTAAAATAGAGAATCCTTATTTGAGGAAAATATACGAGGCTTTACTCTGTTAAAAAAGGAAAATGCTGTTTTGAAAATGTTTCTTTTGTATTCACAGGTGGATGTCGGCTTTCTTGAGAAAAAGTATCTTGCAGGGGGGTCAAAGATTTCACGTGCGAAAGTTTTTTAAGATGAAGAGATATTTATTGAAAGGGTTACTTGTATTCTTTTTTTAACTTCTAAGATATTGTCTTATGTCACTTTTTGTGAAAGAAAAACTATTTTGAGAAAAAAGATTTATTGAAAGGGTCAGCTACCTTTTCTCTTTTTGTTTTAAGAAAAGAGAGAATTCTTATTTAAAGAAAATATCCGAGGCTTCACTCTGTTAAAAAAGGAAAATCCTCTTTTTCTTACAGGTGTATGCAAGTTTTTTAAGAAAAAAAGTATTTTGCAGGTGGACGAAGATTTTACATGTGAAAGTTTTTTGAGGTAAAGAGATATTTATTGAAAGGATCACTTGTATTCTTTTTCTTTTCATGTTTAAAAATTTTTTTGTAACAAGTGCGTGAGAAAAAGTTATCTTGCAGGTGCATTTATTTGGAATTTTTCAGGATTGATTTATCACAGTTGTACAAAAATATTCTTGAGAAAAAAAAAATATTTATTGAAGGGGTCAATTGTTTTAAAAGGAGACATATTCCAGCAAATATGTACATGACTTCTTTCTGTTGAAAATCCTTCTTTTAAGAAAATCGGATATTCACAGGTATATAAAAGTTGTTTTTTTTTGAGAAAAACGACATTCATTACAAGGGTCAGTTGCATGAGAATATAAATTAAAATCTTAGGCGTGAACAAAACTAACGAAGGATGGACTGAATTTCTGTAAGGGAGGTGACAAATTTTTGAAAAGAAAATTTTCGCCAATCGTGTGATTTTCACGAGAAACATAAGAAAATAAGTTTCCTGATTTTCTGTATAAATACCTCGTTCCAAGCTACATTTCGTCAGTTCAAGAATTTTCTTCAACTTTTTCTTAATCTAAGAAAAAAAAGTTCAAAAATCTTTATATATTCTAAATATAAAGGAGAAAAAATGGTTCAAGGAAAAAGTGAAACCATAAAAAAAGTTCAAGATCATGTAAGGTGGCTCATGAGCAATGGGCCAACGCTGCTCATGATGCTAGAGAGTCTAAACTGGGCAATGGAAGCTGTAAATGCACGTAAGTAGATTTAAAATACAAATTTGAAAATGATTTAAAAATAATTATTAACAATAATTTTTGTTTTTATAGTACCACCTATTCCCCCAATTACTGCTTTACAGCAGTTGTATAGAAGGACACAACCGGTGCAGAGAGTGGAAATTGATGAATCTTTAAGAATAAGAACTGCATCTAGTTCAAGCAGTTCCAGCTCGAGTTCGAGCAGTTCGAGCAGTTCGAGCAGTTCCAGCTCGAGTTCGGCCACATCTATAGTAGTGATTCCGTCCACCTCTTCAATTAGGTCCACCTCATCGGCAAATAAGACGGAGCCATCTTCATCAGGTAAATAGCAATTTTTAAAAAATATTTATTTTATTATTTTATTTAATTTTTAATGTTTTTCAAATTTTTATTTTCAGTCACAATTCCATCCACTTCTTTGGCTAGTAAAGCGGAGTCGTCTTCAGCCAGCAAGAAAGTGGAAACATCCAGCTCATCAGGTGAATTGTTATTTTTTTTAACAAAATATTTATTTTACTAATATATTTTATTTAATTTATTTCATAATTTTTTTTCTTCAAATTTTCTGTTTAGGCACCAGGAAAGAAAAATCCTATTCATCAGCAAAGGAATGGATGAGGAAAGTAGGCCAGGAAATGGCGGAAAAAAATAGGAAATCAACGGTCCAGTAACCTCGCACACCACCTTCAACAGGTGGACCTCGGATAGTTGAAGACGTCACATATTTAGATTAGAATGTATATATTTTTATATTTTTATAATTAAACAAAAATCAATTGTAATGTATTTACTATTGTAATTAATGTATGTTTTATTATTAATGTATAAAAAATAAATATAAAAAAAAATAAAAACAATAATAATAAATTAGTCTTCCTTTTCTTTAAAAATATATGCACATAAGTAGATAGATAGTTATTAGATTAGATTAGATATATTTTATTTTGTAACATATATACAAAAAAGAACGTATAATACATAAAAAATATTGCACAGTATGATATCACAATCTTAAGAGATAGTAGAAACAAAAATAATATATTAGTCAGTCAACATGTTAAATTAAAAGTGATATCACAGAAAAAAAAATACCAAACAAAAAATAAATGCACACAATGAATATAGACAAAAATATGATAAAAATCAGTGCAATTAATTTATACATAGAATCAATTTATTATCTTTGTCTTATTTATATTTAAAAATAATTTATTTTCTGAAATTTTTAACTTTTTTAAATTAAATTTTTTATTTATTTTCCTAATTAAAACCATAAGAGAAATTAAAAATCAGAATCATGTTTTTTATTTAATTTAATTTATTTCCAATATAACTTTATACATTCATCATTATTACAAATTTTATCGACTTCATTTTTGGCAAATTTAGCATCTAGGTAATCATGTAACCATGTGCGCATCGAAATAGCATTAATAACAGCGCACATAGGTTTTCGCCTTAAACAGAGGTCGTGGTTGAAACATGTATATCGAGTATAATTCATTATTCTTTCTAATGATGGGCATCCGAAGTCTTCAATGTTGCTGATTGTTCTGAAAATAAAGAGGAGAAAGTAATGTAACTTAAAGTATATAAACATGAAAAATAAAAATAATTAAAAAAGTATAAAAAAGTATCAAATAAGTATGGAAAATTATAAAAAAGTATTAAACAAGTATAGAAAAGTATAAAAAAGTATGAAACAAGTATGAAAAAGTATAAAAAAGTATCAAATAAGTATGAAAAAGTATGAAAAAGTAATTGAAAAAGTTTGAAAAAAGTATTAAAACAGCAAGAAAAGTATGAAAGTTGAAACATAAATGTATTACTTACACATTTGGTAAAAGATCAGCTAACCATTGCGCTTTCTGCTCACCCTTGACAAATACTTTCTTGACTCCTTGCAAACAAATTTCAAAAATTTTTTGAAGACGATGGTAAGGTATATCTCCAGAGTTCCATTGTATTCCATGGTGATACTTTTCCAGCCATTGCGTTGTACTTTTTTCTTCTTGACTCAATTCTCTCCATGTCATCGGAGGTTTAAAGAGATACGCAGTTGGAAAAGCAGTTTTTCTCAAATTCAGAAAACTGACTTCTTTAAAAATAAAAGTATCCCCAGACATGCCTTGAAATCCTTGTATGTCACAAATATAAATGTTCTCTTTAGAAAATTCTAATATTGCATTTCTAATCATTGCACCATAGTCACGGGTTCTAGCCATCTTACAACTCTGAATTTCTTTCAGCGAGAAGTGGTTTGAGAGACTGAATAGGAAAATTCTTACAGTTTTTGGATAGTTTAAAAGAAAAATTTATCCCTTCCTAAAAACTTTTCCCTTCTTTATTTTCCAAATTTTTCTTTTTTACCATTGGTCAAATCTCGAAATTTGTATCCCTTCTTAAATTTTCTTTTTACTATTAGTAGAATCTTGTAATTTGTATCCCTTCTTAAATTTTCTTTTTTACTATTGGTCGAATATCGAGATTTGTATTCCTTCTTAAATTTTCTTTTTTACTATTGGACGAATTTTTAAATTTGTAACCCTTCTTAAATTTTCACTAACTTTTCCTTTTACTATTGGACGAACCTTAAAATTTGTATCCCTTCTTACATTGTTTTACCTATAAAAAGCGAAGCTATTTCTTGGATGACTACACTTCGTATATAACAATCAGTGAGACTTATTCTTGAATATTGTGTGAGTTGAAACTGTTGCTCTAGTCATCTTTTAGTTAAAAAAAGTAAAAATGACTTCAATCGATTTTTTTGAACGTCTTGTCCAATTACTTCGTGATACTTTACGAAGTATAAACGAATTGAGCAATGATGATATTCACTATTGGTTAGATATGTGTAATTCTGCCATCATTAAATTAAACGAAAAAATCGTTCGACCCAACCTCACAAGAGGAGAGAAACAGAAATGTCAAACTTGTATGACACATCTTTCGTGCATGCAAGTTCAGTTGGAACAAAATCTTCATCAAGGAGGCAATCTACAATCTGAAGAAACAGAAGCTAGAGTCGAGTGGCGAGACGTAGAGTCAGCTTTCCAAAATCGAATCCGAACTGGTGTAGTGGTAAATATTAAACATGTGGACATTCTGAGTTTTTTGAGTGATGCACAAAAACTTTTTAAAGTTAAGGTTCAGGCGTGCTTAGAAGAATATAATGCGTTAAAAATAAATTCTGATTTCATCTCTGAATTTTCTGTGCAGAAAAATACTGAGGAATTAACTGACACAAAATACTTTACAAGTGAAAGTGCTACAGTATACATGTCAACAGATTTAGAGGAATGATTTAAAGATAATATCAAAGAGCCTATTCTTACGCAAATAGAGGAATTCCAAGAAAAGGATTCAGGGTGGACTTTGAAGAGTATAATAAGTTTGTGTATAAATATGAAAAAATATTTTCCTTTGAAGGGTAGTTCTTATATACCTCTTCCGAAGTTTATAGAAAATAAGAAAGCGTGTGTTAATGTTCGCAATAATGACAATCAGTGTTTCAAATATGCTGTACTTTCCGCATTATATCCTAGTAACCGTAATCCTCAAAGAGTGGATCATTATCTTCCGCATAATAATAAGCTGAGGTTTGATAAAATTGAATTTCCAGTAAAAATTAAAGATATTCCGACATTCGAAAAATTAAATAATAATATTTCAATGAACTTATACATGTTGAAAAAGTATGGTCCGAAGTTTGAAGTATCGCCGTGTCATATTACATCAGAAAAAAAGGTACAACATGTCAATTTGCTCATTATTCAAGATTTCTACATAGATGAGTATGAAGAAAATAATGATGCTGATGATGGAGACATGCCTCAATATCATTATGTTTGGATTAAAAACTTTTCTCGACTTCTGGTTTCTCAAGTGTCTAAAAGCCATATAAAATCATACCATTGTGAGAGGTGTTTACAAATTTTTTATAGCGAAGAAAGATTCGTAATTCATGAAAATAATTGTGAAAATTTAAATAAATGTCGAATTAATTTGCCCGACTCAAAAAATAATATTCTCAAATTCGAAGATTACAGCAAGAGTGAAAAAGTTCCTTTTGTTATTTATGCAGATTTTGAATGTTTATTGAAACCTACAGTCAGTGAGAAGGCTTTTCAACTTCATGAAGCATACAGTATTGGATACTACATGAAATGCAGTTTTAATGATAAATTATCTTATTATAAATCATACAGAAAGATTAACGAATGTGAAGAGACACCTGCAGAATGGTTTGTTAGAGAATTAAAATCAATCGGTGAGAAAATTGATGAACTCTACAAAAATCCAAAACCAATGAAACTTACAGATCTAGAAGAATTGATTTTTCAGAGGTCAACTAATTGTCATATATGTAGAAAACCAATCCGTGCCGAAGAACTTGCAGTACGAGACCATTGTCATCTCACAGGACGGTAAGTTGTCCAATTAGTTATAATTAAATAAAGAAAATTAATTTGGTTATTTTACGTTTATTTCTTTTTAGTTTCAGAGGTGCAGCTTATAATTCATGTAATTCGAATTATAATATTTCGAGATTCATTCCTGTTATTTTTCATAATCTCAATTATGACACTCATATAATTCTGAAAGAAATCGGGACTTCTACATTGATGAAGGGACGAATGACTCTAATACCTCATAATAAAGAGAAATACATTTCTTTCACAAAATATATGGATAATAGTGACATCAATTTTAGATTTATAAATTCTTGGCGTTTTCTACCATCATGATTGGAGAAGCTTGCATCATACCTCGCAAACGTGCCAATAGCAGTGAGAGAATTTTAAACAGATGGATTTACAGATGCTAAAATAAATCTTCTTAGACGGAAAGGTGTATTCCCATACGATTTTATGGATGGATTAGATAAATCGATGTCTACAAAGCTGCCAGAAAAAAGGACTTCTACAATAAACTAACTGATTCTCATATAGCTGAAGAAGATTATAAGCACGCTGTTCAAGTTTGGAATGAATTCAATATAAAAACTTTAGGAGAGTACTCGGATTTATACTTAAAACCGATGTTTTGCTATTGGCTGACGTCTTTGAAAGTTTCCGAGAGACCTCTCTTAAAGCATACGATTTATGTCCTGCTCATTTCTACACAACTCCAGGCTTAACGTTTTCAGCAGCTCTTAAAATGACGAAGGTAGAATTGGAACTTTTGACAGACATTGACATGTTAATGTTTATCGAAGCAGGCATCCGTGGAGGAATAAGCCAATGCTGTAACCGGTATGCAAAGGCAAACAATCCATACATGAGTCCTTCATATAACGAAAATCAGAAAAAGAAGACCCTTCTATATTTTGATATTAATAATCTTTATGGATGGGCGATAATACAACATTTACCGATAGGAAAATTCAAATGGATTGATTATGAAACAATTCCAGATTTCTTCAATACACCGCCAGATTCGGATATAGGATATATTGCTGAAGTGGATTTAGAATATCCTGTGGAAATCCATGATGAACATCGGGATTTACCTTTTTGCGCAGAACATCGTCCACCACCAGGCTCGAAGCAAAAAAAACTGCTTACTACTTTGGACAACAAGGAAAGGTATGTCATACATTATCGGACGCTTAAACAAGCGTTAGATAATGGACTAGGAGTAAAAAAAGTACATAGAATTTTAAGTTTTGAACAAAAGGCTTGGCTCAAACCTTATGTTGAATTAAATACTGAGAAGAGGAAGCAAGCGAAGAATGAGTTCGAAAAACTCTTCTATAAATTGCTTATTAACTCTGTATATGGAAAGTGCATCGAACGAGAGCGGTCACGTGTTGATGTGCGATTAATAAATAAATTCACAGGTAGATATGGAGCAGAAGCACGCATAGCTCAACCAAATTTTTACAGTTGTGCAATTTTCGATGAAAATTTGGTAGCTATTCAGCTGAAGAGAACGAGTATCGCAATAAAAAAACCTATATACGTTGGTTTTTCCATCCTTGATTGATCAAAAACACTGCTATATGAGTTTCATTACTCATATATGAAAAAGCGACTAGGACAAAAATGTAAACTTCTATATACAGATACGGATAGTTTAATATATGAAATTGAAGACATTGATATGTATCAAACAATGAAGGAAGACATTCACAGATTTGATACTTCTGATTATGCTGAAAATAATCAGTTTAATATTCCACGTGTCAATAAGAAAGTTCCTGGATTAATGAAAGATGAATGCTGTGGCAAGATTATGTCTGAATTCATAGGTTTGCGGAGTAAAATGTACAGAATTTTGGTTGATGGAGGAGACACAGTGAAAAAAGCTAAAGGTATCAAATCTAACGTCGTGAAGAAAACAATCACTTTCGAGGATTACCGAAGTTGTCTTCAGGATCTTGTCATTATACACCGTGAACAGTGCAATATTCGATCAAAATTACACACAGTGCATACTAAAAAGCAAAGAAAAATTGCACTTAGTCCACACGATGATAAGAGATTTTTATTGCCTGATAGTACAGACACTTTACCATGGGGTCATTTTAGAATTGAAGAGATACAGATGGCGCAAGCTGCACTTGAAGTAGAAAGGGAATATGCAAGAAAAATGGCTGCTGAAATAGAGCAGGAGGTGGAAAAGAAGAGGGGACACGAAGTATCCAATAAAAATAGAGTAACGCGAGTGGGGATGAATGTTACAGAGCATAGCAGAGAGGGGGAAATTGAGAGAGGGGATGAACCATCCAATGAAAATAGTGCAGCGCGAGTGGGGGTGGCACTTCATGGCAACCAAGGTGAGCAAATCATTATTGAGTATGACGTATTAGAGGAGTTCATGCATGACTGGGATCCATTAATAGAAGGAATAAGTTCTGAAGAAGGTGAGAGAAGGGATTTATTACAAGTGGCGATGGAAAGGGCAGAAATCGAGGTGGGAGATGGGCTATATCAAGGGACGGACCACGATGAGGAGCACATTCAAGTAATCGAAGAGCTTGAGAACGATCAACCTCCTACAAAGAAACCAAGAGTCAACTAACTAATCATGTAAGTTTACAGTATAATTTTTTTTTTTTTTTCTAATAAAATATCATCTTTAACAGAAATTTTAATTTTTACTTTTTTCTTTTTGATTCCAGAATGGATTTATCAACACTTAATAAGATTGCTGGAAGCGACTTCTTGCCAAGGAAAAAAGTTACAGACTTGGAAAAAGATCACCAGTACATGGTGACAGCACTTGAAGAGGTGAAGACACGATATGGTGTCAAGATTGTAGCAGAATTCGAGCAAAGTTTTCAAGTATTTCTACCAGAGAAGATTTCATCAGCAATTCTGAAAGATGAAGAATTTTTTTACAAACTCTGCGATGAAGCAAACAAACTACGTTTGGTTGCAATGTATTTGGGAGGAACTTCTTTCAAATTCGATCGGGTATAAAAAAATATATCTACGAAATGATTTTAAAAACTATTTATTGTAACTTGTACATAATAATACATAAATAAATAAAAATATATTAACATTATACATTTGTTTTTTTATTTATCATCACCACCTATAGTTATAATTATATTACAATATTTTATTTAAATATATCTAAATAATAGAACAAAATACAATTAAATTTTTTTTATTTATTACATTATTATATTTAACAATACATTTTAACTTTTTCAAACAATCTCATTTTTATCTATCCAACTATTATGCTTGTTACTTAGACCTAACCACTTAACATATACACGTTTACCACTTTTCTTTAAAACTTTTTCTACTGAATAAATTTCTAGATACATAGTCTTTTGAATTTCCGTTTCATAAAAGCCGCCGGAGACTGGTTCATCATAATAATCTTTGACGTGGTAAGTTATGGGATTTGTTTTTACAACTCTTGTTATTGTGAATTTCAGTAGACCAATTTGGTGTATAACCTTTTTCAAAAACTTGTTTTATCTTACTTATTCGACCTTTTTCTCCTACTTTGAATTTTGGTTTTTTTACGGGTCTTTTTTCAGTTTTTCTTGATTTCTTTTTCATTTATCTTCGTAACGTTTTCAGGCTCGATTCCTATTGTCCGATGTTTTCTTGAATTGTATGCTTCCACTAACTCAGGCAGAATATCCAACCATTTATAACTTCCTTGTTTGCTGAATTCTAACCACATTGCATTTTTCAAAGTTCTATTAAAGCGCTCACATATGCTTGCATGAAGATTACTATGTGAAGAGTAGTGATTTATCTTGTACTTTTTCATAAGATTCTGAAAGTTTGAATTGTAGAATTCTTTTCCTTGGTCAGTTTGTAAATTCGATGGCACCCGTCCTTGTTTTAATATTGACTTCATAGCTAGAGTAGCATCATTGCCACTCTTCGATTTGACTGGTACAGCCCATGCATACTTTGAAAATATATCTATGACAGTTAGTAAGTAGCGAAAACCCTTGTTTTCCTTAAAATAAGGTATCATTTCTACAAGGTCAGCTTGCCAAGTCTCATCTAATCCACGTATGTCATATTTTCTTCGCTTGTACCTTCGACGTGCTGGCTTGTGTAGCTCTTCAACTACTCTTTGACGTTCCATCTTAAACTTTAACTTTAGCAATATCCGATCGTCTATTCATTTCTTTAATTATATATTCAATATTTGCAAAATTTGGTTGAGTCATATCATAGACATAAGTTAATTTTTCGTCTATTTCTGCTTTATATATTTCAACTTTGTTCTCATATTCTTGTATAGCTTTAGCAACTTCTATAATTTTAGAAGATAAGTAATCAACTTCTTTCTGTAGGATATTCTTTAGTGAATTCAAACTAATGGCATCATTTAGATCATTAGCCTCTCCAATATTGCAAAGCCGCTTATTTTCTAAATCAAAATGACCATCTGATGTAACATTGAATCCAATACCTCGAGGACCACGACTCACTTACGAGCCCTCAAGTTTTCTTCCAAACACATCGAGACTCATGTTACTACTATTGATTTGAAAATTGTGTACGTCAATATATATGCCCAGCTTCACGTAGTTCCTCTATGATTGATTGGATTTCATTGTTGTGATTATTATTTCCAGCAGATCGTTCGGCTATTAATAATCGCAGTCTTTCGACAAGCTCATTTGGATCATCCCAGTAGACTAGATCTATGCAAGTATTCTTTTTTGCTATTTTATATTTAGGTATGAGACCCCCTCCGCTGGTAGACATTCTACTGCGATCACTGCGGAAAATTGGTGCTATGATTTTTGAATATTTTCTACTCTTCGAAGAGCGTATATTCTCACTTTTGCTATGTCTTTTTTTATGGGCATTTGTTGCTTCCAGGATAATGCGATAGTTCTTGCGATCTGTTGTACTTAAAAGATTATCATCTGGTTCTTTTTTGAAAAGCAATTCCATTAGACCACTGCTTTTAGGAAAACTTAAATTTTTTACTTTTATTAGTTTATCATCAAATTGAATTTGTGAATCACCCATCATGTATACCCCACTGACTTTTCTCACTCCGTATATGTTATTGATTTTGCTGCGGCTTCCATTTAGCATTGATAAAAAGTCTGTCGGTTCAGTTTCTTTATGCGCAGGTACAAATGGTGAATATATAGATTTAAATGATGAATTTGCAGAATTGAATGATGAATTCATCATTGTGCTATTTAGCGGTGAAAAATCATCGCCATTAGAAGCGTCATTATCAAACGCAGAACTCGAGTCATTAATATCGTTTAAAATATAACTTGATTCGTCGAATCTCAATCTTTTTTTTGCCGATTTTCTGTTACTGTCTATAGCCGAAATGTGATTAGAACGTGACACACTTTCAGTTGTCGAATCGACAAGCTTTTTAAGTGGTGTAATAACTGGTTTTAAAGTATCACCAATAACCTTTTCAAAATCATCTCTCTCCTTTTTTAATATAGAGTATTTTTTTTTAATAGCCTCACGTGCTCGTAAGAGCTCGTTAAGAACATTTTTTTCTTTCTTAAAGTCAGGCATGCTGACAAGATGCTGTCTACAATCGAACTGCAAAGATTAAGATTTATACTTCCTTTTTAATGGCAAAACAGTCAAATCCTTTTCTATATCTACCATCATTCATTGCTCTATCTTTGTCAATAACAACAAATCCATACTTGTCATTCTTCCAGCATTCAGTACAAAGATTTCGAAATTCATTTAAAGTTAAGTCAGTATTCACATGGTCTTCATAGATATGTTTAAGATTAACATCATCTTGACGATAAATTACCATCAAATTAATATTGTCTCTGATGAGATGTTTCGGTATATGAGCATATGACTGACATAAATAAAAGCTATCTACACTTTTGTGTCTTCCCATACAGAAAAAAGCTCTGACGTTATCCAGCTTCTCACAAGCCACATCATCAAAAATCATAATTGGATTAGGTAGGGCTTCATCTGGAGACACTACAGATGCATGTTCACTGAACGGTAGATATGATATACCTTCAATTGGCTCTAAAACTTTTTAAAGAAATTGGTATTTCGGTTGATTTAAGGATTTAGAGTATACATACAAATTTTCAAATTTAAGACCATTAGGATGTGTAATTAGAGCCAATAAACTATTAGTTTTTCCACAGTTCGATGGGCCACAGAATACTGCTCGTATATCATCTGGAAGTAACTCCCCATGTCGCTTTTTTCTTTTCGTTTTCTCAAAATCAAAGTTGGCGACGGGAAGTTTGACGTTCTGCTCAGTAAAATCCATGTTTACATAACAAAGTCAAATCTAAGATTGACCTTTTCAAAATATAAACGCTTGTTTTATATTTTGATCATCAGTTGTAAATCAGCACTCGAAGAGAGATGCTCGTACACAAATCACAGAAGCACCCTAAGGGTAAAGGGTTACTTGATAAAGTAATCAATAACTTACCTATTGAAATGCATATTCCTGGATATCAATATTGTGGTCCCGGAACAAAACTGAAAAAACGTCTAAAAAGAGGTGATGCAGGTATCAATCCGCTTGATCAAGCATGCAAAGAACATGAAATATCTTATTCTGATAAAAATGCTGATCGAAAAGTAGCTGACATGAAACTCGCTGATGAAGCTTGGCAGCGTGTTAGAGCCAAAGATGCAAGTCTTAGCGAAAAAGCAACTGCTTTTGTTGTTGCAAATGCTATGAAATTAAAAGGAAAGACAGGAATGGGTGTAAAATTGAGTAAATTAGTAACTGCAAGTAAAAAATCATTAAAACCAAGTAAACATTCTCGCAAAGTTATACAGTCCGCTTTAAAAGGTGCACGTGAAGCTCTCAAGATCGTTGGCGGTAAGAAAAAAATTATCATTCCACGTATTCTACCTGTTCCATCAAAAATAGGTGGCGCTCTGCCTTTTCTCATACCATTGTTCGCAGCACTAATTGCAACTGGTGCTCTGGCTGGAGGAGCTGCTGGAATAGCTAAAGCAGTAAATGAGGCTAAAGCTGCACAGAAAAATTATGAAGAAAGTAAGAGACATAATAAAACTATGGAAGCTATTGCTCTAGGAAAAGGTCTCTATCTTAAACCATATAAAACAGGAATGGGATTATTTATGAAACCTCATATCGGTCATGATCAAGTTAAAACAAAAAAACTTCGATTTAACTTTGCCAAATCGTGCATTGACTGACTATGATCTTATAAAGTATGCTCGTATAATGCAAATCCCATATTTTCGAGGTGTTTTCATGAGAAATAATCTACCTTCCGGTGGCCCATGGCATAACGAATCTGCTATAGTTAACTTAGATGATTTTCAAAACAAAGGCACTCACTGGGTATGTTATCGAAAACAAGGTTCTGAAGTGATTTATTTTGATAGTTTTAGTGATCCTAAACCCCCTATAGATCTCATGTTATATTTTAACGTGAAAGATGTGAAATACAACTATAAAAGATATCAGAATTTTGACTCATTTATTTGTGGTCATCTTTGTCTTCAATTCTTGTGTGAAAGACTATAAAAGAAGAGTTTTCAGACAAGCAGGATCATTCTTCTTCAAACAGTCATGGAAGATAGTTTCACTTTGAGTCTTTCAGGCAAATTTTCTATCTTAGAAGCTCAATATTTTCCTTCAATAGAACTACCACAGCATCAGAATTTTGTTTTGGGTTTAGTCGAACTTTTAACATTCAACTCGATTCCCAATGTTGACGATTCGAATAATAAACTTTATATAAACGGAGAGAAAATTATTGCTATTCCTACTGGCAGTTATGAAATTGATGCTATTAATCAATTTTTGCAAAAAGATCTGAAATCTAAAGGAATCGAGTTTTCCTTAAAAGCTAACAACAATACTCTCAGAAGTGAAATTTATTGCAGCCATCAGATAGATCTTAGACCTCGGGATTCAATAGGCAGTCTTCTCGGTTTCACTCGTCGCATTCTTCATGAAGACACTCATCACAGCTCTGATTTACCTGTGAAAATATTGAAAATAAACGCACTCAGAGTAGAGTGTAATATTACTACAGGTGCTTACATCAACGACGAAAAAGTTCACACGATCCATGAGTTTTTCCCAAAAGTTCCTCCAGGATATAAAATCATAGAAGTTCCATCGCATGTCATATATTTACCACTCAATGTTAAGAGTATATATCAACTTCAAATCCGAATCGTTGATCAAGACGGAAATTTAGTGAATTTCCGGGGAGAGGAAATTACTATTAGACTTCACATAAAATCTGTATAATGGGAATCGTTTACAATCCAAGTGTGCATATAAGTCAGCCATCATGTCAACCCACCATCAGTCGTCCAAAAGTACTCAAACCGTTAACACGGAAGAGCATCCAGTTTCTCAAAAGCATAGGTCTCAAAGTACGTGGAAAAAGATAAATTGTATCATTCTCTGCTGCTTTCAGAAAAATGGACGAAATTCTAAGCATTCAATCAGGTGTCGCATTCGATGAGTCTATTGCTCATTATGAGGTTCACGCACATCAACCATACTCCACATTAAGTTTCAATAACAGTGATGAAATCCGTATTTCTATTCAGCATCAAGATTTATGCCTCTTACCATCATGTAGTTACATCCATGTATGTGAAAAATTACAAAAACCAGATGGACAAGCACTAACTAAAACTAATTTCGTTTACAATGGCATTTGTCATCTGTTTAATGAAATTCGATATGAACTTAATGCTGTAGAGATAGATAAAAGTAAAAATGTTGGTCTGAGTAGTCTCATGAAGGGATGCACTTCATTTAATCCAAATCAGACTCTAACATTAGAAAATGCAGGCTGGCTTGGTGTTGAAGAAGGAAACAAAACAATTGTAGATGATCATGGAAATTTTGACGTTTCTATCCCTCTAAGTATGATTTTAGGCTTCGCAGAAGATTACAAGAAAATTGTTGTTAATATGAAGCATGAACTCATTCTCACAAGATCAAGAAATGACCTGAATGCTATAGTACAGAAAGGTATTGTAGCCAACAATGCAACCACATATGAACCTTATCAAATAAAAATATCAAAGATAGAGTGGTTAATGCTATATGTTATTGCATCAGATAAACAAAAAATCCAGCTGTTAAATTTCATTGGCAAAGATAATCCTATTTCTATGAGTTTTCGGTCATGGGAGTTATTTGAATATCCTCTTCTTCCAATAACAAATAAACACGTCTGGACGGTAAAAACTTCAAACCAATTGGAGAAACCACGTTTCATGATTCTTGGATTACAATCGGGAAAAAAAGGTTCAAGACCTAAAAATGCCAGTCGCTTTGACCACTGTAATATTAGTAATGTGAGACTTTTCTTGAATTCACAATATTATCCGTACAACAATCTCAATCTTGACATATCTAAGAATCAATTTGCTATTCTATATGATATGTATGCTAATTTTCAGAAAAGCTATTACGGAAGAGATTCACAACCATTGTTGACAAAGTCTCAGTTTATCAACTTTGAACCACTCATAGTTATTGACTGTTCACGACAAAACGAATCTCTAAAGAGCGCTCCTGTCGATGTACGTCTAGAATTTGAGTCTCAAACTGACTTTCCAGCTAATACTTCAGCTTATTGCATGATCTTACACGATCGCGTCGTTCAGTACAATCCTATTAGTGGAGATGTTCGGAAGTTTGTCTGAATTATCTTCACTTTTACGTAAAAAAATTAATATTTCGAAATGGAATATGCGGTAGACATGATTGGTTTTAAGCAAACGGGTGGTGAATATGTTCTTAAGGAAATAGCAATCATTCCTCTCAACGACAGTGGTGATCCCATTGTTCATCTATTCAAAAAACCTTTTTCATGGAAAAGGCTCTCTGACGAATTGCAAGAAGAAAACATTCGACTCAAACATAATCATGGAATAGCTTGGAACACTGATGGACTAGATTACTCTCAAATTGCAAACTTACTCCGTGAACATTTACATGATGCTACAAAAATTTTTGTTATTAATGAATTCAAACGAAAATGGTTGCTAAGATTCAAATTTCCCGTTTATAACATCAATGAATACGGATACCCATTAAACCCATCTTTCAAATGCGTTACTGTGTGTACAAACCATAATCCGATTCATAAGACTGTCTGTGCACTACACAATGTCAAACTCATGAAATTATTCTATCTTTCACAAAACCATTTGTAAGAAAAAAAAAAAGTAGAAAAATTAGAAAACGCTATAGGCATACTAGTTTACATTCGGATTCTAAAACACTTGGGCTGTGCTAGAATCCGGGTGGGCCAGAATGCCTATAGCCTATCTACTAAAGAGATGCATTAACGGCATGTCGGAGCTGCAGCAATCAAGTTTTGCTTTTTTTATTTTATCAATATCTTTTTAAATTCTTAAATTAAACAAATATAATGACTTGTTCGCACTAAAGCTATATTTATACAATAATTTTTGTTAAAATAAAAAATCATTTGGACTTGTTATTTTTTATGAGCTTGGATTGGAAATTAGATATCAAACTCGACAAACCTAACCTTAAAATACGACATATTGAAAGTTTTTATTATAACTTTGTATGTATAATATTTTGGTGGATTTCTTGAGTTGTCCGCACTAGAGTTTAATCTTACAAATTTTTTCTTTGTAGCAAAGAAACTCGATTAAACGCATCGTTTATTCATAAGTTAAAATTGGAAATATTATTAGAAGGCGGACAGCTTCGTCATGCTCTTAATATATAATATGTATCACGAAGATTATTCAGTTAAATTTTTAAATAAATCTATTCATTAGTTATTGAGGAGTTTGGGTTCCAATATTATTTACTAATATTTATTTTATTTGGAATCAGAAATCTAATTATCTTGAAAACGAATGATTAGAATAATTTGAAAATTTGAATTAATAATCATCAAGGTACATACTACAATTTAATACATTCTTTTTATGGAAATTTAGCAACAGAATGGAAAGACAGCTGAATATGACAGTTAATTTTTATATCTCCTTATAGTGAAATATAATCAAACTTTGACAACGAATTCAACATAATGAAATAATTATACTTTCAATGATCATATTTAATACAAATTTTAGAGTGATATTACAGAATATTATTTTTTTCCGCATTTATAATAAGTGTTTCGCAAATAATGAGTAAATTTTCTTTCGAAATGTTTACTTTTTTAGGGAAAATTTTACTTCTATCTAGACAGTTCATAAATATAAATTCATAATTATAGATATAATCAGAAAAATTTATTTATATTTCATATATTCTTCTATCTTTATAATTGACTATTAAAAAAAATTTAATATCAAATAAACAATTTTTCAAAATTGTATTTCATAAAATTTATGTTCAAACGATATTTAAAAAAATATTTTTATATCATGTAATGATAATTCTTCAAATGAGGTGATTTATGCAAACCTTACTTGTGATGCATACACTTTGTAATACTTGTATCTCATTAAAATTTTATATTAGATGCAAAAAGAATTGTTAAGTGATTGCAAATAGTTATTTTATTATTTTGAAATATTCAAATTTAAAATTAACCAATAATGTGTATCTTAATCTTATGGTTTTTTTTATTTAAATTTCGTATTTCATATATATAAAATATATTCGTGAAGATATTTTTATTAGAAATAAACACAAAATTTTTTTTAAGCATGTTTCACGTAAAAATTAATTTCATAATTCAAATTCATGGTCGTATATTAAGGTCTGGAAATTATAGTTGTTACTTAGTTCCCAGTTCTTAGTTTATTTATATCAAATATCGTACTTCTTTTTATCTTAGCTTTTTTTTCTTATGGAAGTACAGTGAGAAATAGTCACTTGATGGAATAAATTATACGCTTTTTTAATTAAAGCACATTTGTACATATACTTTTATAGTATGTTTCATCAAATTATTTTCAATTTTATTTAGTACTCAAAATTAACTTAAATTAATTAATTCTTATTTACTTGAAAATTAGTCATTGATACACAATAATATAATAAAAGAAAATTCAACCGAGCGACGTTAGGAGCGAAAAACTTCAATATAATTAATACCTATTAACGTAAAACTCATTAAATTGTGTAATAATTTTCAACAGTTGATAAATATAATGTAAATCATATAATATATATATCAATTTCAAATTACTACACTGTAAAAAATTTTGTGTAATTCGTCAAATTTTTGTAATTTAAAAATTTTTGTGTACTTTTAAAATCAACACAAAATTTTTTGTAGAATTAACACACGGAGTTTGTTATTTTTACAAACATGTGTATACTTACTAGGAGAGTGTCACACCTCCGGATCACGGATTTTGCTCAAACTTCGGGATAAGTTTTCAGATGATAAAATATGGAAAAAGCTAAAGTTATAGTCATAAATACTCAATATTTCCCTAGTTACAGGCAATTAAAGAAAATGACTAAAAAAGTTACTAGATTTTTAAACACATATAGTTCTTTAGCGTCGATAGCTACAAGCTTGAAACTTTTTTTAAATTAAAGCTGAGCTCAAATCCTTTCGAATTAGTAGTTATAGCATGCAAAAATGTTATTTTTTCTCAAAGTTAGAGCGTAATAAGGATTGGACCTAATTTCAGCTTTTATTATTAATTAATGTTTTTAAAAGAAAAATCAGGTCCAATGTTTATCACGCTCTAACTTTGGGAAAAAATAATATTTTTACATGCTATAACTACTAATTCGAAAGGATTTGAGCTCAGCTTTAATTTAAAAAAAGTTTCAAGCTTGTAGCTATCAATGCTAAAGAACTATATGCGTTTAAAAATCTAGTAACTTTTTTAGTGATTTTCTTTAATTGTCTGTAACTAGGGAAATATTGAGTATTTATGACTATAACTTCAGCTTTTTCCATATTTTATCATCTGAAAACTTATCCCGAAGTTTGAGCAAAATCCGTGATCCGGAGGTGTGACACTCTCCTAGTTAGTTATTCAAATAATCTCATACTTATAATAATTATATTGGCAATACAACTCGCGCCTTTTGCTAACAAAAAAATGGCTGCTTAATGTAGGATAAATATGCAGAAACCTATGTAGAATATTTAGTTTTAGTTGATTATTTTACTAATTAAAAATCCGATTGATAAAAATCCGATTTAAAATGGTACAACTAACAAATGTGCATATTATAGTCATTTACGATTGCATTTTTTAAAATAATAAGTTAAATAATCAATTAAAATTTAATATTCTCCATAGGTTTCTGCATATTTTTCCTACATTGAGCAGCCATTTTTTTGTTAGCAAAAGGCGCGAGTTGTATTGCCAATATAATTATTATAAGTATGAGATTATTTGAATAACTAACTAGGAGAGTGTCACACCTCCGGATCACGGATTTTGCTCAAACTTCGGGATAAGTTTTCAGATGATAAAATATGGAAAAAGCTGAAGTTATAGTCATAAATACTCAATATTTCCCTAGTTACAGACAATTAAAGAAAATCACTAAAAAAGTTACTAGATTTTTAAACGCATATAGTTCTTTAGCATTGATAGCTACAAGCTTGAAACTTTTTTTAAATTAAAGCTGAGCTCAAATCCTTTCGAATTAGTAGTTATAGCATGTAAAAATATTATTTTTTCCCAAAGTTAGAGCGTGATAAACATTGGACCTGATTTTTCTTTTAAAAACATTAATTAATAATAAAAGCTGAAATTAGGTCCAATCCTTATTACGCTCTAACTTTGAGAAAAAATAACATTTTTGCATGCTATAACTACTAATTCGAAAGGATTTGAGCTCAGCTTTAATTTAAAAAAAGTTTCAAGCTTGTAGCTATCAATGCTAAAGAACTATATGCGTTTAAAAATCTAGTAACTTTTTTAGTGATTTTCTTTAATTGTCTGTAACTAGGGAAATATTGAGTATTTATGACTATAACTTCAGCTTTTTCCATATTTTATCATCTGAAAACTTATCCCGAAGTTTGAGCAAAATCCGTGATCCGGAGGTGTGACACTCTCCTAGTTAGTTATTCAAATAATCTCATACTTATAATAATTATATTGGCAATACAACTCGCGCCTTTTGCTAACAAAAAAATGGCTGCTCAATGTAGGAAAAATATGCAGAAACCTATGGAGAATATTAAATTTTAATTGATTATTTAACTTATTATTTTAAAAAATGCAATCGTAAATGACTATAATATGCACATTTGTTAGTTGTACCATTTTAAATCGGATTTTTATCAATCGGATTTTTAATTAGTAAAATAATCAACTAAAACTAAATATTCTACATAGGTTTCTGCATATTTATCCTATATCAAACGGCCATGTTGTTTACATATATATATATATATATATATATATATATATATATATATATATATATATATATATATAGATATAAACAAATGTATTTTTAGTTAACCGAAGACGCGAGTTGTAATGCCAATATCAGCATTATTATTATTTTATGCGATAAAAATGCCTTAAATGCAAAATAAATTTTAGTTTGTAAATATTAATTTCTGCTAACAAGGAGTCCATGACATTTGGATCTCGAATTTTCTCCTAACTTCGAGATATTTTTTTTTATATAAAATTATGAAAAAAGCCTTATTGCTAAGGTACAACTCTCGATTTTTGCCAAATTATCAGCAGTTCCCTATTAAGAGCAGGCCGGATTCGCTGTCCTTGTCTAATTGGCATTTTTGTTATTTACTCAAGTTTTAAACGGTGTATCTTTAAATTAAAGGTTGAGCGCAATAGATATTATTATTATGAACATCTATGCACAAGAAAAAAAATATCTACCGGTTTGTTTTTGAGAAAAGTGAGTAACGCCAAAGTAAAAGTTTATGTTTATAATATTTTCGCGTTAATTACTTTTTTCAAAAACAAACCGGTAGATATTTTTTTTCTTGTGCATAGATGTTCATAATAATAATATCTATTGCACTCGACCTTTAATTTGAAGATACACCGTTTTTAAACTTGAGTAAATAACAAACAACTCAATTGTTACTCTGTAGGTATCAGGTTCTACTCCGGCCTACCGTTAAAAAAAATGACATGAGATCTCATATGAGAATTCACATGAGATCTCACGTGATGAAATAAAAATCTAGAATAATTTCTTTAAACAAAGTATAATTATAAAAAGATGCAAGTTTTTAAAAATTTAGATAAATCTGCTGATAATTTGGCAAAAATCGAGAGTAGCACCTTAGAAATAAGGCTTTTTTCATAATTTTATATAAGAAAAAATATCTCAAAGTTAAAAGAAAATCTGAGACTCAAATGTCATGGACTCCTTTTGTAACTCCAAAAATTTGTGAATTTTTTTTTCTTCTTTAACGTCGCTAAATTTATGCTATTTGTGATGTTAATCAGCAACAGAGGAGCTCGTTAGTGTGTTTGGGAACAAAGCCCATGTAACATACAGTGGTGCTTCTATCAATCGGTTGCCGAGAGCGGGATTCGAACTCAGAACCCCGAGATTACGAATCCAACGCTCTACTGACTGAGCTACTAACCGGCTCTATTCCTATGATGTACTCATATTAAAAAATGATCGGCTCTTTTTGTAATCATTCGTTTACGTTCGCCTTTGAACGATAATGTAATATTATCAGATGAGATTAGTTTGTTTATGATTTTATTGATCCACGCCAACATTCATCATTTTATCCTTTTTCTTATATTTCTTTATCTCTCTCTCTTTTTTAAATATATTAAGGCGACTTCGGAATTTAGGTTAGGTTTAATTTTTTAGTTTACAAATCATGCTTTTAATACATGAAATTTTTTGGATTTTTTAATTTTCCACCATTTTTTGATACCCACAGAATGGTGGAAAACTTACAAATCCAAGAAATTTTACGAACTTAAAGCGTAATTTGTAAACTACGAAATGAAAATTTAGCCTAACCTCCGTAGTCGCCTTAACAGAAAGAAATACGAGAAAGTCATTATTTGATATCTAATCATTATTCCAATCATTATATTTTAACACAAATAAATTTGTAAAATTTACAAATTTTATTATTCAAAATTTTGTATTATTCATGAATTTTTATGTTAAAATTTTAACTTCGAAAATTACACAAAAAAAATTTGTAAATTTTAACACAAAAAAATTTGTGTTTCATCTGTAACACTTATGTGTGTTAAAATTACAAATTTTTTTCCACTGTGTAATAATTAATCAAAAACTCAAAAGTAACTAATTCAAAACGGAATATGGAAGATAAACATAAATCGTTTTATTCCTTAAATATCACGACTTAAAATACTAATTATTAGTAATTTTAAAGTGTTATATATTATGTAAATAATTCTATATTTAATAATTTTTAATTTTAGTAACAGGAAATGCCGCACGAAAAGAGATTAATGATTACATTTTCTGCGAAATATTGCACTTGAATCGAGTAGGTGAAATATCAGTCTTAGTACCAAAAAAAAGATACTAAGCATCGCAAATTTATGCTCTTACTTCATAATATAATAGTACCAACATTGATCCCTTAAATTCAAGCTATAATACTAATTGAAATTATATCGCCGCTCTTTTTTTAAGTATCTTAGTACGTAAATTAGATATACTTGATTTGGAACTTATTTTAACAATACTTTTTTTTCTCCGTGCAGTTGTTAGTTTTAGTAAACGTCAAATACTGTTTTCGATTATTTTAAGTTTCGTGATTAAAATACATGATTAAAAAGAATGAATTCCTATTATATTTTTACATTGATTCTAATGCAATTTAGTAGAACAAATTCTTAATTCATCATGATATAATTTGTATTTAAACAATTTTTATGCATATTGTAACTTAAATTAATCTTTTTTATAAAAATATAAAAATTTCATTTAGTACAAAACTACAATATCAAAATTTATAAGTTGTGGAAATTCTTTTTTATTTTAAAATTGGCTAATTTATACATAATAATATAATATATGAAAATTCAACCGATAAGTGATTCGGCGTTAGGGAAAAGATTTATGGTGAAATTTTCTTTCTAGATAAAATTAAGTTTTTCCTTTTATATTTTATAATAATAATTTTAGGAAGTAGCGGGGCACTTTTCAACAATTGAAATTTCACGTAACGCTTTGGGGGCTCATTGCCACAAGCTAATAGACGAATAAATCTGGCGTCGAATTCATTAGGTTGGGTTCACAAAAATATCTCACCTAAAAGTAAAGGTTCCATTGAATCTTTTCATGAATTTCCACTATTAACTTAGTGTTGAAAAACTAGCAATCTTTCCAAAACAAAATTTCCTTACTGTGTTCCTGTAGACTGACCCTTTATTTTTTGACCATTTTATTTTTTTTATTCACTAAAATATAGGTTATGTTAAGAAAAATCACTTAATTATAAATGTTTTTTGTATCTTAAAACGGGGTGAAAGGGATCCAAAAACGCAAATGCCTAATTTCTGTAGCCATTTTTCGCATTTTTAGCTTCAGATTTTGTTACTAACGAACTAAAACTAATTTATTTTAATCTTGTTATTTACTAAAATATAGGTTATGTTAAGAAAAATCACTTAATTGCAGTCATGAATGTTTTTCGTCATGTTAAACGTGGTAATCCAAAAACGCAAAATTTATTCTGAAAACCATTTTTCTCATTTTTGGTCTTAGTATTTATGACTAGCAAACTAGAATTGATTCATTTCAATTCTTTTATCATATAAAATATAGATTATGTTGATAAAAATCACTTCTTTGTAACTTTTGATAATAATTTCAGTTTCTGTTTTGCTTAGCACTAATATTAATATCCGTGTTCCTTTAATTACTCACTGCTCACAATAGCAGTCGTGTTATTTTTATTAAACAAAGTTTACAATGAAGGTCGCATTTCATCAATAAAACCGTGCTCACATTGGCGGTCGAATTCCTTTAACTACACAGCGTTTAAAATAGCAACCGTAAATACTTGATTACACAGCACTTACAAAAGCACCCGCGTTTTGTTAACCACACAGCGCTCAAAATAGCAGCCGCGAATTTGTAACTACACAGCGCTCAAAGTAGCAACCGTGAATTTGAAATTACACAGCGCTTACAATAGCAGCGAAGTTTTTTTCACTACACAGCGCTCAAAATAGCAGCCGTAAATTGGTTATTACACAGCGCTTTCAATAGTTGTTGCGTTTTTCATCTTTAGCTCTCAAAATAGAAGCTGCGTTTTTAAACCAGATAGTGCTCTAAAAAACCGTCGCGAATTTCTAATTAAACAGCGCTTACAATAGTTCCAGCGTTTTTCATCTTTAGCTCTTAAAATAGCAGCAGCGTTTTTTAAACCAGATAGTACTCTAAAAAGCAGCCGCGAATTTCTAATTACACAGCACTTACAGTAGTTTTAGCGTTCTTCCCCATTACAGCACTTATAATAGCAACCATGTTTTTTTTAAATACACAACATTTAAAAAAGCAATCGTGTTTTTTCAACGGCACAGAACTAAAAATAACAGCCGTGATTTTTAACCATACAGCGCTAAACTCTATTTCATAAGTTTTTATTTTTTATTTTGAATGTTTTATTAAAGTTTCAAACATATTTGATTTTATTTTCTTATTCGTTATATTTGATTTTTGTATTATGGTTTTATAATATTTCTTTGTAAACGATGTTTTTAGTATAGACCATTTCATCTTCGACTTTTTTTTATTTTTCCGTTGGTAATATTTTCAATTCTTTTTTATAAGTCATTTTTGAAAGTGCCACGTATAACTGCCCACGACTGAAAATTGGTGTTGGTAAATACACTCCTACTTTTTCAAACAATTGTCCTTGCGACTTATTAATAGTCATCGCATGAGCAAGTTTTACAGGATATTGTTTTCCGATAATCTGGAATGAAAGTTCATCATTTGCTGATAAGGTCATACGTAATAAGAATATAGTGCTCTCTTTTTAATTTCCTGTTAATATTTGTGCAATAATAGTAAATTGTTTTAATGTCGTTATTACTAATCAGATTCCGTTACAAAGTCCTTTATTCGAATTAACATTGCTTAGAAGCATTACTACAGCTCCTTTTTTTAATTGTAATGTATGTGAAGGTAAACCGTTGGGTGTTAAAGAATTTAAAAATTCTGTTGGCAAAATTGCGTCTAAACTTTTGTCATCTGGCGAGGGTTTCCATTAACAAAAAAAACCTAACGCGCCATAACGATACCTCTATATTTCACAATTTTTACTTTTTCTTGATTCATTAAGTATAATTAAATTTGATGATTAACATTTGTTAAATGAGTTAAATTCAATGTTATATAAAGTATGTTGACACTATATACAGTGACTATATATTAATATACAAGACATATTAATAGATTAATAATATATAAAATTAATGAATACATAAACTTAAATTTTAAAAAATCGTACACAATATATAGTGTTGAAAAATAATTTAATTTTCAAAAGTATTTCTGTTATTTAAGTTATTCTAGGAGAACTCAAAGAATAAAAACCAAACTTTATGAAATTCTCTTCATCTTACTTCAGGTCATATTTTTACAAAACATCTCTTATAACTTAATTTTAATATTATTGAATAGATCGCTTGTTATATTAATAAAAAATGAGTTAAATTATTCATTTCTACCTACTTTCTTGTTTCTTTTTTCTATTCTTTCTTGACTTCTTTCTTCTCTAAAAGCATTTAATCATTGTTCCTTCTTTATCAGATCTGAAATCCCTATGATTTTATTCCTTATTTTATAAGACAAATGAATAAGTGAAAAATGTATCTAATTATCTAAAAATTTGTCAAGAAAAAATAAAAGAAGTGAATATGACAGTAAAGCCCGTTCATTCATTAATATATCCATGTATCTAATTATTTAATAAAGAAACATTATGGCTTTCTCTTCATTTTAATTTAAGTTATATTTTTAGTAAATATCTAGATACCTCTATATTTCACACTTTTTACTTTTTCTTGATTCATTAAGTATAATTAAAATTTATTAAATTCAATAATTAACATTCGTTAAATGAGTTGAATTCAATGTCATATAAAGTATTTATTATTGTTTGAAATATAAGATGGTGTGGAAAGTCGTATGTCAACACTATCTACAGTGACTATATGTTTATATACAAGACATATTAATGTATGAATAATATATGAAATTAATGAATATACATACTTAAATTATAAAAAACCAAGGGGCGTCCAGGGAGGGACCAGGGAGCGACCGAGGAGTGACCAAGGTGAAGCAACCTCATTCAAAAATAGCTAAATTTTGCACGAATTATATCGTTATTTAGGGAGGGACCAGGGGGCGACCAAGAGGGGGCTAGATCTTAATTTTTCTTACAACTATATATATATATATATATATATATATATATATATATATATATATATGGGACTTTTCACGTCAACTCACCTAACAAAAAAATAGAATTCGTCGAAAATCTGTGAAAATGTTCTATTTGATACCCAAAATATACAAAAAAAATTTAGGGGTCCACGTCAAAGAGATCAGGATTTAAACGTAATGGAATTTTTCGAATTTTACAAATTTTTTGCTAAATAAATATTTTAATGAATTTTTTCCTCAAAAACTATCAATTTTTCGTTAAAACTCAATAGAATACTTTTTCTTGGAAATTAGATGTAGAATCCACCTGAATTTTTGCAAATTATAATATACTGATTTTTATGCTTACTTGATCGATTTAAACATACTATTTAGTATATCTAAAAATCGAGCAGGTTAAATTGGCTTTTTAGTCTTATTTTTTTTTTTATGAAGAAAAAATATACGAAGCCTCCAGTTAGGCAGCCTTCTCAAAGCTACTTAATTGCGCAAAAAAGTCTGAATAAATCGATATTTTGGATCAATGATGAGATTCGTGATTTTTTTTTCTGAAAAAGTATTGATTTTTGGGACAAATGTATGAAAATGTTTTTTATTGGAAATTGTATGTAAAATGTATGTAAATTTTTGTAAACCATTATTTGCTAAACATCACAAATTATAAATGAAATTTTGAAATTTTAAAATTTATTTCTTGTTAAATTTTTAGTATATATGGTTCATAATGTCTTAAATTACAATTTGTAAAAATATGTTCATATTCTACACATGATTTCCAATAAAAAACATTTTTATACATTTGTCCCAAAAATCAATACTTTTTCAGAAAAAAAATCACGAATCTCATCATTGATCCAAAATAACGATTTTTTCAGACATTTTTGCACAATTAAGTAACTTTGAGAGGGCTGCCCAACTGAAGGCTTCGTATATTTTTTTCTTATAAAAAAACAAAAAAATAAGACATTAAAAAGCCAATTTACCCTGCTCGATTTTTAGATGTACTAAATAGTATGTTTAAATCGATCAAGTAAGCATAAAAATCAGTATATTATCATTTGCAAAAATTCAGATAAATTCTTCATCTAATTTCCAAGAAAAAGTATTCTATTAAGTTTCAACGAAAAATTGATAGTTTTTGAGGAACAAATTCATTAAAATATTTATTTAGCAAAAATTTGGAAAATTCGAAAAATTCCATCACTTTTAAATCCTGATCCCTTTGACCTGGACCTCTAAAATTTTTTTTGTATATTTTGGGTATCAAATAGAACATTTTCACAGATTTTCGACGAATTCTATTTTTTTGTTAGGTGAGTTGACGTGAAACGTCCCATATATATATATATATATATACTAGGGGGGATACCCCCTGCTCGCTCCGCTCACCGACCCCCAATTATCATGTTGCATATACATATACATCTTACCAATTATAGAAAACATTATATTAGCTTAAGGAATATTTTGTTCTATATATAACAAAAAAAATTAATGATTTTTTTTTATTTTAAATTATTATATTATTAATATTTTTAATAAATACGTAAAGCTTATATATTATACATGAATTAAAAATACTATGTTACATAATACAAATTTTTTTAATAATAATGTTCCAACTGTGCATAGTTTAAGGTTACGTGAGTAATAAAATAATAAAAAAATACACTTTATCACACAGAATTTTAAAAAATAGATTAATATTGTAATTAAACATTTAAATTATCACATAATTATAATATTATATCATTTTAATCAATTGATCATTAATTTTCATTAATTATATACCGCATTAAAAATTTTCCTACTGCGAATTGTTTGATCTTTCACGTGTATAAGAACGCCATTTTAAATTTTGTGAGTTGAGACAAGACTGCTGTTTTAATATTTTTTTTTAACTTGTCTTTTTTTTCTGCTCAGCAATAATGCGGAAACGCCCGAAAATATTTTAATTAATAAAGTGATTTTTTTTCTGTATATTATAAATATTGCCTTTATCGTAATACAAGGAATACAAAATTATCATAGTTGGGATAGATTAGACAGATGTTGGGATAGATTGAATAAAAAAATAGTGATATTGTACAATATATAAGGTAAAAAATATCTTATTATTAATTAAATGATATTAATGATCAAAGTTACAATAAATTTAAAACTATACAAAAATTTTTAAATAATTATTTTTTTATAAAAATTTTGTTAGTATTATATTTGATATACCATAATGTTTATTTATGTCTTAAGATTTATAGGATTATTTTGATATAACTCCTTTTTGATATCTTTTTGACTAATTTTTACATTTTTTAAGATATATCAGCATTTTATACTAAAAATTAAAAATTTGTTTACTTTAATATTCAAAAATAAGTGACGTAATCGTTATTAATATTCATGAGATCATTAAATCATTATATTATTTTAATGATTTTAATTTGTATATATATAAAATAAAATAATTTTGAAATATTAAACCTACTTTGTACAATACTTAATTTTATATTTTTTTAATCTAATATTTTCTTAATAATATTAGTTAATCGCAATAAATATCTTGAATAAATTTGATAATTTTGATTAATATAATATTCTGTTATTGGTTCACATACTTGGATTTTATATTCTATAATTTTATTAATGTAACATTTATAATATTCTGGTACTTTATTCTCATTATTGTATTCAACTTTTTCTTCATTCTCGCCAATATATGAATTAATAATATTGTTTAATCGAGAAATTCCTGTATCTTCTGGAATATTATCATTTAGGTTTTTTAAATAATATTCATATTCTTCTTCATAATTTAAGTGGTCTTCAATTTGATTATTTAAATAATCCATTGTTTGTTGATCGATAACATCATTTACTTCAACATGATTTCCTTCAATTAGATTCCATTCCATCATTTTCGTTTATATTATTTATTTATATATTTAAATTTTTATTATTAATTTTTATAGTAATATTGTAATTTTAATATTTATTAATTTTATTATTAGTTTAAAAATTAATATAAATGTAACCTGTAAAAAATAAAAATTAAAGTTATTATATAATTTGTTAAAAATAATTAATGTAGAAATCTAAAATTTAATATTGATGAATTTTCAAAATTTTATGTTAAATCATAATAAAAATATTTTTCTAATATTTCTTTCCACACTATATTTGGTATAGTGTCATTCTTTTCTGATTCATTTTGAATAAATATTTTATTTGCATTTTTACATCGCGAAAGAGCAACGTATAATTGACCATGAAAAAATGAAGGTTTTTTAATATATTGTAACATGGCAGATTAGCCATATTACTTATATATATATATATATATATATATATAGTAATACGTTTTAACGTAGTTTAAGCCCTAATACTTTTCTTTTCGATACATAAATTTCTTTTTTTTTGTTTTAATTTAGCTTATGCCTTTTTTTTGTTTGACGAAAGTATCCGATTTTACCGTATACTTCCGTGTGGTAGGGGGAGGGGGATTGTAACATGGCAGATTGGCCATATTACTTATATATATAGTAATACGCATATAGACGACAGAAACAAGCCCACGACTGTCAGCAAGAAGGAAAGCAGACCATGCGAGTCAAACCTGTAACACCATACCCGAGTTCGTTGGCGCACACGCGCGAGTTTATACACCGAGAGACTTTTGCACCATAAAAGATAGTGCGTTTTAGAAACGCTCTACAAGGTGGCGCGCATGCACAATATTTTTGGAATATGCAAGATAAATATCGATGCGGCGCCACCTTGCGCTGTGTTTTACGATCAATGCACGAAAAAAAGTGATGCATGCATTATAAAATGTAAGGCAATACATATGATTTACGTAGCAGAAGGCATCACTTTTTCTAGTGAGGGCGCGCATCAAGTTTATTGAGGCAAAAGTCTTTCCGTGTAAGGCTTTTATAATGTGCACAGATAGGGCTAGCAAGCCGCTTGACTTGCGTAGCTAAGTTGGGGTCCGTTAAGGATTGTTTGTCTCTCTCTTGCGGCGCGCGCAGCGTACCGTAAGAGCAATGAGTTTGGTCGACAGAAAGAACCCGCCATTGCTTCATTCTTTCTGTCGTCACCATAGCGTAAAGAGCATTACTGCCGACTGTAATATACAGTAAATTTTTGTGTGCTATAACAGCATAATTTATTGTGTAAGTGAGATTAATTAGCTTATTTTTTTGTGATTTACAATCGAGCCTCGTTATTTTACGAGTGTCTTATTGCCAAGCCAAATAGCTTTATTTAGTGCTTTATTTGTGCGACGTGTGTGCCGGGCGACCTCGTGCGCGTTCTAGTGCTATTTTCCCTTCGTGCTAATATAATCATTTTTTTACTGTGTGCTCGTGCCCTTTTTGCGTGTGTTTCTGTTTTAAACTATCTGCTTTCATTTTTGCCGATAGTTTCTCTGCTATTGTAAACGGCGTCGCGTACGTTATACGCGGCTGGCGTCCATTTCGAGCGCGCGTGCTATATTTGTGTAACTATTACGATAAAGCTCTTTTCTTTTATTATTACATTGATTGAAAACCCGCATATTAATTATACCTTAGTGCAACCTCCTAATTTCCAAGGTTGTCACAATATATACCAACATTTTCAAAACTTTGTTCTTCAGATTTATTTATAGTTATTGCAAACGCTAGAAAAATAGGAAATTGTTTTCTATGTAAAATAAACGCTAATGACGATAATTCGTTAGTATTTAATGTTATTCTTGGTATAAACACTTTATTTCCTTCATTTTCTCCTGTAATAATTTCAGCTTCTATATTGTATTTGAATAATTTAGTTATTTTTAATCGTGTTCCATTATTTAATACATTTTTAAGAGCAGGCTGGAGTAGAATCTGATACCGACCGAGTAAAAATTGAGTTTTTTGTTGTTTACTCAAGTATTGATCGGTGTATCTTCAAATTAAAGGTTGAGCGCAATAGATATTATTATTATGAACATCTATGTACAAGAAAAAAAAATTTTATTGCTTTGTTTTTGAGAAAAGTAAGGAGCGCCGAAGTAAAAGTTTATGTTTATAATATTTTCGCGTTCCTTACTTTTCTCAAAAACAAATCAGTAGATTTTTTTCTCCTTGTACATACATATTTGTAATAATAATATCTATTGCGCTTAACCTTCAATTTGCAGATACACCGATTGATACTTGAGTAAATAACAAAAATCTCAATTAGACAAGGACAGCGAATCCGGCCTGCTCTTCTGCCGTCCAAAGTGTAAAAGTGGTTAACTACATTGGAATCCCATTGGAGTTAAGGTTTTCTTACTTTGGACGGCAGTCTTAATACTTAAGAAGGGGCCGAACTATCTGTCTTTGTCTAATAGCGTTTTTCATCATTTATGTAAACACTATCCGGCATAACAAGAAAAAAATAGCAGTCCCCGCTAGATATTAGTATAATAAGTAAATTTGGTAATAACAACCAAATTTTTTCACTGCGTAGTTTTTGAATAATTAGAGACCTACCAAAAAAAGATAGGTTATGTTCTAGATTGCTAGTAGGTCTCTAATTGGTCAAAAACTATGCGGTAAAAAATTTGGTTGTTATTACAAAATTTACTAATTATACTAATATCTAGCGGGGGCTGCTATTTTTTTCTTGTTATACCGGATAGTGTTTACATAAATGATGAAAAACGCTATTAGACAAAGACAGATAGTTCGGCCCCTTCTTAAATGTCGAATTAGCAATATAATTGCGTTTACTTTTAAATTTAATTCATGTGGAGGTAATCCTTCTCTTATATTATTTAACATTTCTATTGGATAATTTAAATGAATATTATCATCTGTTTGATCTACCCGTTTATACGTTGCATAATCAATACTATAATAAGTTATTGTTTGATTGTTAATTAATTTTAATATTTTATTATTTAAAATGTTTACTTCTTCATTATGTGTACTTAAAATAACATTTTTAGAAAAACAAGAAATTTCATTAATGTTTTTATAAATTTTATTACAAACGTTATTAGTTTTCCATTCTTTTGGAATAATGAATGGATCAACTTTTCCTTCTCCGATATTTAATAAAAATGAAGAAAAATTGTCGACATTAGATCTTACGTTTTTTTTAATTCAAAAATATGAAATAAAGGCCAAAGATTTGAATACTTTATGGTCTCTTCAATAATAGTATTTTTTTCCATATTTTAATACTGGTAGAATTTGTCTAAAATCTCCACCTAAAATCATTATTTTTCCACCAAAACTTTTATTATTACGACATACATCCTTTAATGTTTTGTCTACAATTTCTAAAGCTTTTTTGGGAATCATTGATGCTTCGTCCCATATAATTATATCTGTTTGTCTTAATTTTTTTATCTGAATCAAATTCTAAAAATGCACTTTCAATGTTATTTAAATCTAATGGTAATCTGAAAGTTCTATGACTCGTTAAACCTTTAGGTAATAAAATTGAAGCTATACCTGTCCAAGCCATGGATAAAAATTTTTTTTTCACACTTATATAATAATATATTAATGTTTTGTATAGAAAGATTTTTCCAGAACCTCCCAGTCCATCTATGAAAAATATTTTATGTTTATTATTTATTATTTGTTCAAAAATATTTTTTTGATCATCATTTAATTGTTTATACATTTTATTAAATTTTTTCTACTATAATCTATAGTTTCATTATTAATTTCTTCATTTTCTTCAACATACGTTTTAGTTGGTTCTGGTAAACCAAAATTTTCACATGACATATCTTCTAAATTTAATATTTCATTAATATGTAATAAAGCTTTATTTTCGTTTTCTTTGAAATCTTCTTTAAAAAATTTTTTATATTTGTCCCAAATAATTTTACCTTGAATATTTTCACATAATAAAAAACATGCAAAAAATTTACGTAATTGTATTGGTAACATAACATGACATGCTTCTTCAAAAATATAATAGATTTGATTTTCATGTTCAATTAAATTCATTGCTGAAGCTGTTTCTTTTTAAGTGTTATAAGTTATATTTTCATGAGTTCTTAAATCGATATAAGATATAGCACCTTTTATTTTGTTTAATATTAATTAAAAAAAAAAACTTTCACTATCTTTTAGAGATAATTTTTTTTTTCAGATATATCATGTGATTTATAAATATGATTAATTTTTCTTAATGTACCCTACTAAAAAATCTCAGGTGAGAAATCACCTGATTTCTCAGGTGATAAATCATGCCAAAATCTCATGTGACGATTTTTTTGGTTTTTACACGTTTCAAACCATGCTTAGTCAATTGCGAACTATTTTTGAAAATTTTAGAAAAATTGAACTTAGAAAATTTTTTGTAAAATGAGTCAAAATTTTTTCTAAGACCAAATTTTTAAAAAATTTTCTAAGTTCAAATTTTTCAAAAATTTTCAAAAATAGTTCGCAATTGACTAAGTATGCTTTGAAACGTGTAAAAACCAAAAAAATCGTCACATGAGATTTTGGCATGATTAATCACCTGAGAAATCAGGTGATTTCTCACCTGAGATTTTTTAGTAGGGTAAATGTTTTAACAATAAGTTTTAATTTATTGATTAATTATATAAAGATATATAACAAATTTTTTTTAAATCTATTAATAATTTTATATAATATTAATGTATAAGTATTAAATTATTTCACAATAAAATTTTAGTATTAAAAATATAATTTCGTTTTTTATTAGATATACCACATTATATTAATTAACATATAATAATACATAAAAGTTATAAACTGTTACATCATTATATGAGTAGGGGAGCAGTGGGGGGTGATGTGGGGGGGCATACAAAGGGGGCTACAGGGGCGTGTAGGGATATAGAGGGGGGTGGGTAATTATAAAATATCGTAGAATTTCAATTTTACGTTATTTTCTGGGGTCCTTAAAAAAACATTGTAGGGGGGGCTGTAGGGGAACCTGGAAGGGAAGGGGGGGCTTCAGGGGGGGCTGCTGAGGCTGAATTTTTCAATATAACTATATAATATAGGAAGATATATATATATATTTTAGTGCAGTTTGAATTTAATGAATTTATTACTGCATTGAAAATAGTTGTTTGAGCATTTGTTAGAGTATCAATGATTAACACAATATTATAACATTATTTACTGTACTATATTCAATTTCGTTATTTTCAATATAGTATTCTGAAGTGGTAAATTAAAGTTACCTAATGAGAATCCATTATTAGTTAAAATATCATTAATTATGCTTAAGAAGGGGCCGAACTATCTGTCTTTGTCTAATAGCGTTTTTCATCATTTATGTAACCACTATCCGATATAACAAGAAAAAAATAGCAGCCCCCGCTAGATATTAGTATAATAAGTAAATTTTGTAATAACAACCAAATTTTTTTACTGCGTAGTTTTTGAATGATTAGAGACCTGCCAAAAAAATAGGTTATATTCTAGATTGCCAGTAGGTCTCTAATTAGTCAAAAACTATGCGGTAAAAAATTTGTTTGTTATTACAAAATTTACTAATTATATACTAATAGTTAGCGGGGGCTGCTATTTTTTTCTTGTTATGAAGGATAGTGTTTATATAAATAATGAAAAACGCTATTAGACAGAGACAGGTAGTTCGGCCCCTTCTTAATGCATATTCTCCACGTTTTTGTTCATTCATTTTTGGAGGATAAAAATAGATTTTATATTTTTCATATGATTCTCGAGCATTAATTGGAATATAAAATGTACAAATGTAACTAAATGATTGACAAAGAGCTTCTGGAAATAGATATTTACATGATCCTTCTAAACATTTCACTATTCATCATCGATTTTAATTAAATTTCTTGCTCTTGCTGCTTCAAAGAATGTTGGGTATGTAATTCCATTAAAAGTTTTTAAGTTTTAAAAAAATGTTGCAGCTTTCACGTAAAGCAGAAGTAATCTTAAAAAGAATCTTTCTTTTTGTTTTGAATTAACTAAGTACATTCTGGTTAGAATACGTTTCATAGTCTTTTTTTTTCGTTCATGTTTTATGTATTCGATTAAAAACATAATTTTGCGGTATATCAGAATAAAAGTAATTATGTGTCTATGGATCATTTTTATTAAGTTCAAACCAAGCTGTTAGTGTTGTATTTACATTTTTCTCATCAATTTCGTGTTCGGATCCTTCTTTAAAATACATATATTGTTCATTCTCTAAAAACTATGCGGTAAAAAATTTGATTGTTATTACAAAATTTACTAATTATACTAATATCTAGCGGGGGCTGCTATTTTTTTCCTTGTTATACCGGATAGTCTTTACATAAATGTTGAAAAACGCTATTAGACAAAGACAGATAGTTCGGCCCCTCCTTAAGCCTATATATGGGACATTACAAAAATAAATTAACATATAAATTAAAAATATTAAATTCAATCAAGGTCGAGCAAGTACCCCCTTACTACTGCCTTGAACCTGCTGAGAGATGGAAGATGTTTAATCTCAGTAGGCAGGAAGTTCCAAAAATGCGCATCTTGAACCTTGAAGGAATTCCTGCCAGTTTTAGTACGCATAAAGAGCATCGCTAGCTATTTATTTTTCCTTAATAGTATCATAAAAGTAGGAAGGAACAAAATATATATAAATACACTGAGAGAAAATTCATGCTAATAGAGCATGCGAACCGCCATCTATGCGAGCATATAAAACATTGATACAAATATGACAGGCGTGAGAAGCTCTATTAGTATTGGATTATCTTATACTAAAAAAGATGGTATGGAGAGTAACTAAAGCATGAACGGCATTCACTGATGACTCGCGTGGTATACTTCGATGACTCCCCACTCTCATATCCTTTGTTTGCTTGAGTCGCCTCCTCTTTTGGGTGGCGGCACGAGCAAACACGGCTGGTCTATACCCAAAACTATGTTGCAAATTTCGTTAACGTATTTTCGTAGCGTGAATCTTTTATTTCTTTTCTTTTTTTATGAAGGGAGATACGTTATAAATATAACCTGTTAAACTTTATAATTAATTTTTAACTTAAAATTTAATTATTTTAAACCGCTGGGGGGCTGATGAGCATGTACGATTTTACGCCAGAGATATTTCGAAGTAGCATTGGTCTAGTGCGTAACGTTCACGCTTTTCCTTTTGAGTACGCGAGTTCAACTCTCGGCTAAGGTCACTTTTTTTTAAATTTTTTTTTATTGTTTTAATATTTTTTATTCCTTTTTATATTTATTTTTTTTTAGATTTTGTATTTTTTTAATAATTTTAAAATTTAATTTTTCACAAGTACGCTCGTTTTTTTCAATGAAAATTTTTTAAAAATAAATTATTCTTTATAGGTAGTAATTACAAATATTGATAAATAAATAATAGCGATGTTTATTTTATAATAGTATAGTTTAATTTATTTATAATTTAGTTTATAAAATTTACAATAAATTACAATAAATAAATAAAACTGAGGTATTATTATTTATGTTATAATATATATTGTATATTGAAATATGTTTATAAAGACAAAATTGAACTATAGTATTGTAAACATCACTATTATTTATTTATTAATATTTTAAATTATTTTCTATATGAAATAATTTATTTAAAAATATTAATAAAAAAAACGAGCATATTTTAAGTAACTTGTGAAAAATAGATTTTAAAATTAATAAAAAAATAGAAAATAAAAAAAAGCAATAAAAACTATTGAAATAATAAAAAAAAATTTAAAAAAAGTGACCCTAGCCGAGAGTTGAACTCGCGTACTCAAAAGGAAAAGCGCGAACGTTACGCACTAGACCAACGCTACTTCGAAATATCTATGGCGTAAAATCGTACATGCTCATCTGCCCCCCAGCAGTTTAAAATAATTAAATTTTAAGTTAAAAATTAATTATAAAGTTTAACAGGTTATATTTATAACGTATCTCCCTTCATAAAAAAAGAAAAGAAAAGAAATAAAAGATTCACGCTACAAAAATACGTTAACGAAATTTGCAACATGATTTTGGATATAGACCAGCCGTGTTTGCTTGCGTCGCCACCCAAAAGAGGAGACGACTTGAGCAATAGAAGAATGCCATAGTTAGCAGTAAAGACAGAATAGTGGACAAGCCGCGTTTACTTCCTTCACGTCCCATGAGAGGATACAGCGCTAGCTATCGAAGGATATTAGAGTGGGGAGTTACTAAAGCATGTAAACAAACAGTTTTTGGATAGCACAAACCTCGTAAGAGTAGATGGCGCTGTTATTAAAGCATAGGATATTACTTACTAACTTTGGATACGTAGACTACATGCTCTATTGGCATGAATTTTCTCTCAGTGTACAAAATGTTGAAAATTGTTACTCAGTATGCACAATCAGTTGTAATAATTGTGATGCAGTCTATATAGGTTAAACTAGTCGACAATTTTAAGCAACAATTTTTCACTTGTTGCTTACAATCACTTTTGTCAGAGCTGTATATTTTTTAGATTTGAAAAATACTTCTTGAAAGTATGCAATAAGTTTGAATTTATTACAATTAGAGTATTTGAGAGTCAAGATGGCAATGTAATGTTGAGCTAACACTTCACTAATATTGGCTTAAAATTTTATTGCTTATTTTTCATCTTTAAACCGAATCTGAACCACGGGTAAAAAATTTCGATTTTAGGTGAACATTGTTGGTGAAAAAAAATTCCTACGGCAGCTTATTCGGAAGCATTAATATAATCGATATCAATTCGAATCCAAATCCAAATCGTTCCTTTTCTTAAGATATTACCTAAAAAGCCTTAAAAAATAATACGAATTGGAAAAAAAATCTTATATCATTACTATAAAAACATATATTACAAGCAAATATGTATGCATAACAAAAATATACAATGATTAAGTCCCTACAAAAGTAAGATAGATATATCAATATTGAAAGTGTGAAAATAGTTCTAAATGAGAAATATATTTCGGAATTATATGCATTGTTCATTTGTATTATCGGGATGTATCGGAAAATTAAAAATATTCAAATAGTTTTATTTTTTCTTCATTAATTTATAAATCTTTTCATGCCAATCACTTATTATACGATAAATAGTCTGAAAAAAAATATTTTTTTGGAGCGAAAAAACTTGAGTCATATTTATTATCGATTATACTAAACATAACAATTCATACTTTAAATTTTCTTATCATTCGAGAAAAAATTTTTTAAAACTAGAACATTTTTTAAATTAAGATTTAATATTTTTTTAAACATATGTTATTTTCATTCCATTATCGAAAAACCTTAGTAGAAAATTAAGCATATTTTGGGCAGAATTCCTGGTCAACGAAAGTTAAAACAACATTTATTTAACAATTCTAGAAATTCATTGGACAAAATTTTTTAGATAAATATCATTTCAAATTACAGTTAATTAGAAATTGTGCCCAAAATATGGTCAATTTTCTACCAGAGCAAACATTTTGTTCAATCAGATCTGACACGACTGTCAAATTCTCAATTTACTATATTTTATGAGGTAGTATGGTTTATGCACATAAGAATTGTACACATTAACATTATGCACAAAAAAATAAAAATGAAATTTGATACACAGTACATATTTAATTATACACAAAATTAAAAAAAAATTTATAATTATAATATATATTTTTTGTGCATAATTTTTTGTGCACATCATTTTTGGTGCATAACGTTAATGTGTACAATTGTATAGCTCTATTTTATGCATTAGGAACGTTAAATTCCCATGTTAAAGAAAACAAAACTTATCAAATCTCGATTATAACCACCGACTAATTTGGTATAGGAAATTTTCATATTTTGAATCATGCAAAATAAATATTGTATTGGGATTCAATATTAATATTTCCAAAGTAGTTAAATTCAATTATATAAATGATGGAATAATTAGCCTTTGAAATTTTTTTAATCAAATAATCTTGGTATTTTCAAAGGTTTAAATTTCTTTTTGTGTATATCCAACATTTATAGGGACATTATCATTATGTATTTCATATATATTGTGAGCGCGCGAGTATGTACGGCCCTGAAACCGTACGATACTGGAAGATGCGCGCGCAAACACCCAAAAAGACCAAAGTGTTTGAACATGCAAGCGCGCGTATGTACGTACACGCACTTGCATGTGTAAGTACCGCTGAAAATATGCGGCGACTCTCCCTCTCTTCTACTAAGTTAGAAGAGTGGGAGAGAGACCTAAGAGAGCTGATGCATGCAGTGCAAAGAGCTCGTGACTCTCGTCACTAGTAGATAGACTATAGGCATTCTGGCCCACCCGGATTCTAGCACAGCCCAAAGTGTGTTAGAACCCGTACATATTCTAGCACAGCCCAAGTGTTTTAGAATCCGAATGTGAACTAGTATGCCTATAGCGTTTTCTACTTTTTCTACATTTTTTTTTTCTTACAAATGGTTTTGTGAAAGATAGAATAATTTCATGAGTTTGACATTGTGTAGTGCACAGACAGTCTTATGAATTGGATTATGGTTTGTACACACAGTAACGCATTTGAAAGATGGGTTTAATGGGTATCCGTATTCATTGATGTTATAAACGGGAAATTTGAATCTTAGCAACCATTTTCGTTTGAATTCATTAATAACAAAAATTTTTGTAGCATCATGTAAATGTTCACGGAGTAAGTTTGCAATTTGAGAGTAATCTAGTCCATCAGTGTTCCAAGCTATTCCATGATGATGTTTGAGTCGAATGTTTTCTTCTTGCAATTCGTCAGAGAGCCTTTTCCATGAAAAAGGTTTTTTGAATAGATGAACAATGGGATCACCACTGTCGTTGAGAGGAATGATTGCTATTTCCTTTAGAACATATTCACCACCCATTTGCTTAAAGCCAATCATGTCTACCGCATATTCCATTTCGAAATATTAATTTTTTTACGTAAAAGTGAAGATGATTCAGACAAGCTTCCGAACATCTCCACTAATAGGATTGTACTGAACGATGCGATCGTGTAAGATCATGCAATAAGCTGAAGTATTAGCTGGAAAGTCAGTTTGAGACTCAAATTCTAGACGTACATCGACAGGAGCGCTCTTTAGAGATTCGTTTTGTCGTGAACAGTCAATAACTATGAGTGGTTCAAAGTTGATAAACTGAGACTTTGTCAACAATGGTTGTGAATCTCTTCCGTAATAGCTATTCTGAAAATTAGCATACATATCATATAGAATAGCAAATTGATTCTTAGATATGTCAAGTATGAGATTGTTGTACGGATAATATTGCGAATTCAAGAAAAGTCTCACATTACTAATATTACAGTGGTCAAAGCGACTGGCATTTTTAGGTCTTAAACCTCTTTTTCCCGATTGTAATCCAAGAATCACGAAACGTGGTTTCTCCAATTGGTTTGAAGTTTTTACCGTCCAGACGTATTTATTTGTTGTTGGAAGAAGAGGATATTCAAATAACTCCCATGACCGAAAACTCATAGAAATAGGATTATCTTTGCCAATGAAATTTAACAGCTGGATTTTTTGTTTATCTGATGCAATAACATATGGCATTAACCACTCTATCTTTGATATTTTTATTTGATAAGGTTCATATGTGGTTGCATTGTTGGCTACAATACCTTTCTGTACTATAGCATTCAGGTCATTTCTTGATCTTGTAAGAATGAGTTCATGCTTCATATTAACAACAATTTTCTTGTAATCTTCTGCGAAGCCTAAAATCATACTTAGAGGGATAGAAACGTCAAAATTTCCATGATCATCTACAATTGTTTTGTTTCCTTCTTCAACACCAAGCCAGCCTGCATTTTCTAATGTTAGAGTCTGATTTGGATTAAATGAAGTGCATCCCTTCATGAGACTACTCAGACCAACATTTTTACTTTTATCTATCTCTACAGCATTAAGTTCATATCGAATTTCATTAAACAGATGACAAATGCCATTGTTAACGAAATTAGTTTTAGTTAGTGCTTGTCCATCTGGTTTTTGTAATTTTCCACATACATGGATGTAACTACATGATGGTAAGAGGCATAGACTCATCGAATGCGACACCTGATTGAATGCTTAGAATTTCGTCCATTTTTCTGAAAGCAGCAGAGAATGATACAATTTATCTTTTTCCACGTACTTTGAGACCTATGCTTTTGAGAAACTGGATGCTCTTCCGTGTTAACGGTTTGAGTACTTTTGGACGACTGATGGTGGGTTGACATGATGGCTGACTTATATGCACACTTGGATTGTAAACGATTCCCATTATACAGATTTTATGTGAAGTCTAATAGTAATTTCCTCTCCCCGGAAATTCACTAAATTTCCGTCTTGATCAACGATTCGGATTTGAAGTTGATATATACTCTTAACATTGAGTGGTAAATATATGACATGCGATGGAACTTCTATGATTTTATATCCTGGAGGAACTTTTGGGAAAAACTCATGGATCGTGTGAACTTTTTCGTCGTTGATGTAAGCACCTGTAGTAATATTACACTCTACTCTGAGTGCGTTTATTTTCAATATTTTCACAGGTAAATCAGAGCTGTGATGAGTGTCTTCATGAAGAATGCGACGAGTAAAACCGAGAAGACTGCCTATTGAATCCCGAGGTCTAAGATCTATCTGATGGCTGCAATAAATTTCACTTCTGAGAGTATTGTTGTTAGCTTTTAAGGAAAACTCGATTCCTTTAGATTTCAGATCTTTTTGCAAAAATTGATTAATAGCATCAATTTCATAACTGCCAGTAGGAATAGTAATAATTTTCTCTCCGTTTATATAAAGTTTATTATTTGAATCGTCAACATTAAGAATCGAGTTGAATGTTAAAAGTTCGACTAAACCCAAAACAAAATTCTTATGCTGTGGTAGTTCTATTGAAGGAAAATATTGAGCTTCTAAGATAGAAGATTTGCCTGAAAGACTCAAAGTGAAACTATCTTCCATGACTGTTTGAAGAAGAATGATCCTGCTTGTCTGAAAACTCTTCTTTTATAGTCTTTCACACAAGAATTGAAGACAAAGATGACCACAAATAAATGAGTCAAAATTCTGATATCTTTTATAGTTGTATTTCACATCTTTCACGTTAAAATATAACATGAGATCTATAGAGGGTTTAAGATCACCAAAACTATCAAAATAAATCACTTCAGAACCTTGTTTTCGATAACATACCCAGTGAGTGCCTTTGTTTTGAAAATCATCTAAGTTAACTATAGAGATAGAGACCTTTTTCTAGAGCAATAGCTTCCATAGTTTTATTATGTGTCTTACTTTCTTCATAATTTTTCTGTGCAGCTTTAGCCTCATTTACTGCTTTAGCTATTCCAGCAGCTCCTCCAGCCAGAGCACCAGTTGCACTTAGTGCTGCGAACAATGGTATGAGAAAAGGCAGAGCGCCACCTATTTTTGATGGAACAGGTAGGATACGTGGAATGATAATTTTTTTCTTACCGCCAACGATCTTGAGAGCTTCACGTGCACCTTTTAAAGCGGACTGTATAACTTTGCGAGAATGTTTACTTGGTTTTAATGATTTTTTACTTGCAGTTACTAATTTACTTAATTTTACACCCATTCCTGTCTTTCCTTTTAATTTCATAGCATTTGCAACAACAAAAGCAGTTGCTTTTTCGCTAAGACTTGCATCTTTGGCTCTAACACGCTGCCAAGCTTTATCAGCGAGTTTCATGTCAGCTACTTTTCGATCAGCATTTTTATCAGAATAAGATATGTCATGTTCTTTGCATGCTTGATCAAGCGGATTGATACCTGCATCACCTCTTTTTAGACGTTTTTTCAGTTTTGTTCCGGGACCACAATATTGATATCCAGGAATATGCATTTCAATAGGTAAGTTATTGATTACTTTATCAAGTAACCCTTTACCCTTAGGGTGCTTCTGTGATTTGTGTACGAGCATCTCTCTTCGAGTGCTGATTTACAACTGATGATCAAAATATAAAACAAGCGTTTATATTTTGAAAAGGTCAATCTTAGATTTGACTTTGTTACGTAAACATGGATTTTACTGAGCAGAACGTTAAACTTCCCGTCGCCAACTTTGATTTTGAGAAAACGAAAAGAAAAAAGTGACATGGGAAGTTACTTCCAGATAATATACGAGCAGTATTCTGTGGCCCATCGAACTGTGGAAAAACTAATAGTTTATTGGCTCTAATTACACACCCTAATGGTCTTAGATTTGAAAATTTGTATGTATACTCTAAATCCTTAAATCAACCGAAATACCAATTTCTTCAAAAAGTTTTAGAGCTAATTGAAGGTATATCATATCTACCGTTCAGTGAACATGCATCTGTAGTGTCTCCAGATGAAGCCCTACCTAATTCAATTATGATTGTTGATGATGTGGCTTGTGAGAAGCAGGATAACGTCAGAGCTTTTTTCTGTATGGGGAGACACAAAAGTGTAGATAGCTTTTATTTATGTCAGTCATATGCTCATATACCGAAACATCTCATCAGGGACAATATAAATTTGATGGTAATTTATCGTCAAGATGATGTTAATCTTAAACATATCTATGAAGATCATGTGAATACTGACTTAACTTTAAATGAATTTCGAAATCTTTGTACTGAATGCTGGAAGAATGACAAGTATGGATTTGTTGTTATTGACAAAGATAGAGCAATGAATGATGGTAGATATAGAAAAGGATTTGACTGTTTTGCCATTAAAAAGGAAGTATAAATCTTAATCTTTGCAGTTCGATTGTAGACAGCATCTTGTCAGCATGCCTGACTTTAAGAAAGAAAAAAATGTTCTTAGCGAGCTCTTACAAGCACGTAAGGCTATTAAAAAAAATACTCTTTATTAAAAAAGGAGAGAGATGATTTTAAAAAGGTTATTGGTGATACTTTAAAACCAGTTATTACACCACTTAAAAAGCTTGTCGATTCGACAACTGAAAGTGTGTCACGTTCTAATCACATTTCGGCTATAGGCAGTAACAGAAAATCGGCAAAAAAAAGATTGAGATTCGACGAATCAAGTTATATTTTAAACGATATTAATGACTCGAGTTCTGCGTTTGATAATGACGCTTCTAATGGCGATGATTTTTCTCCGCTAAATAGCACAATGATGAATTCATCATTCAATTCTGCAAATTCATCATTTAAATCTATATATTCACCATTTGTACCTGCGCATAAAGAAACTGAACCGACAGACTTTTTATCAATGCTAAATGGAAGCCGCAGCAAAATCGATAACATATACGGAGTGAGAAAAGTCAGTGGGGTATACATGATGGGTGATTCACAAATTTAATTTGATGATAAACTAATAAAAGTGAAAAATTTAAGTTTTCCTAAAAGCAGTGGTCTAATGGAATTGCTTTTCAAAAAAGAACCAGATGATAATCTTTTAAGTACAACAGATCGCAAGAACTATCGCATTATCCTGGAAGCAACAAATGCCCATAGAAAAAGACATAGCAAAAGTGAGAATATACGCTCTTCGAAGAGTAGAAAATATTCAAAAATCATAGCACCAATGTTCCGCAGTGATCGCAGTAGAATGTCTACCAGCGGAGGGGGTCTCATACCTAAATATAGAATAGCAAAAAAGAATACTTGCATAGATCTAGTCTACTGGGATGATCCAAATGAGCTTGTCGAAAGACTGCGATTATTAATAGCCGAACGATCTGCTGGAAATAATAATCACAACAATGAAATCCAATCAATCATAGAGGAACTACGTGAAGCTGGGCATATATATTGACGTACACAATTTTCAAATCAATAGTAGTAACATGAGTCTCGATGTGTTTGGAAGAAAGCTTGAGGGCTCGTAAGTGAGTCGTGGTCCTCGAGGTATTGGATTCAATGTTACATCAGATGGTCATTTTGATTTAGAAAATAAGCGGCTTTGCAATATTGGAGAGGCTAATGATCTAAATGATGCCATTAGTTTGAATTAACTAAAGAATATCCTACAGAAAGAAGTTGATTACTTATCTTCTAAAATTATAGAAGTTGCTAAAGCTATACAAGAATATGAGAACAAAGTTGAAATATATAAAGCAGAAATAGACGAAAAATTAACTTATGTCTATGATATGACTCAACGAAATTTTGCAAATATTGAATATATAATTAAAGAAATGAATAGACGATCGGATATTGCTAAAGTTGAAGTTTAAGATGGAACGTCAAAGAGTAGTTGAAGAGCTACACAAGCCAGCACGTCAAAGGTACAAGCAAAGAAAATATGACATACGTGGATTAGATGAGAATTGGCAAGCTGACCTTGTAGAAATGATACCTTATTTTAAGGAAAACAAGGGTTATGGCTACTTACTAACTGTCATAGATATATTTTCAAAGTATGCATGGGCTGTACCAGTCAAATCGAAGAGTGGCAATGACGTTACTCTAGCTATGAAGTCAATATTAAAACAAGGACGGGTGCCATCGAATTTACAAACTGACCAAGGAAAAGAATTCTACAATTCAAACTTTCAGAATCTTATGAAAAAGTACAAGATAAATCACTACTCTTCACATAGTAATCTTCATGCAAGCATATGTAAGCGCTTTAATAGAACTTTAAAAAATGCAATGTGGTTAGAATTCAGCAAACAAGAAAGTTATAAATGGTTGGATATTCTGCCTGAGTTAGTGAAAGCATACAATTCAAGAAAACATCGGACAATAGGAATCGAGCCTGAAAACGTTACGAAGATAAATGAAAAAGAAATCAAGAAAAACTGAAAAAAGACCCGTAAAAAAACCAAAATTCAAAGTAGGAGATAAAGTGCGAATAAGTAAGATAAAACAAGTTTTTGAAAAAGGTTATACACCAAATTGGTCTACTGAAATTTTCACAATAACAAGAGTTGTAAAAACCAATCCTGTAACTTACCACGTCAAAGATTATTATGATGAACCAGTCTCCGGCGGCTTTTATGAAACGGAAATTCAAAAGACTATGTATCTAGAAATTTATTCAGTAGAAAAAGTTTTAAAGAAAAGTGGTAAACGTGTATATGTTAAGTGGTTAGGTCTAAGTAACAAGCATAATAGTTGGATAGATAAAAATGAGATTGTTTGAAAAAATAAAAATGTATTTTTAAATATAATAATGTAATAAATAAAAAAAAAATTTAATTGTATTTTGTTATATTATTTAGATATATTTAAATAGAATAATGTAATATAATTATAACTATAGGTGGTGATGATAAATAAAAAAACAAATGTATAATGTTAAAATATTTTTATTTATTTATGTATTATTATGTACAAGTTACAATAAATAGTTTTTAAAATCATTTCGTAGATATATTTTTTTATACCCGCTCGAATTCGAAAGAAGTTCCTCCCAAATACATTGCAACCAAACGTAGTTTGTTTGCTTCATCGCAGAGTTTGTAAAAAAATTCTTCATCTTTTAGAATTGCTGATGAAATCTTCTCTGGTAGGAATACTTGAAAACTTTGTTCGAATCCTGCTACAATCTTGACACCATATCGTGTCTTAACCTCTAAGTGCTGTCATCATGTATTGGTGATCTTTTTCCAAGTCTGTAACTTTTTTCCTTGGCAAGAAGTCGCTTCCAGCAATCTTATTAAGTGATGATAAATCCATTCTGAAATCAAAAAGAAAAAAGTAAAAATTAAAATTTCTGTTAAAGATGATATTTTATTAGGAAAAAAATTATACTGTAAACTTACATGATTAGTTAGTTGACTCTTGGTTTCTTTGTAGGAGGTTGATCGTTCTCAAGCTCTTCGATTACTTGAATGTGCTCCTCATTGTGGTCCGTCCCTTGATATAGCCCATCTCTCACCTCGATTTCTGCCCTTTCCATCGCCACTTGTAATAAATCCCTTCTCTCACCTTCTTCAGAACTTATTCCTTCTATTAATGGATCCCAGTCATGCATGAACTCCTCTAATACGTCATACTCAATAATGATTTGCTCACCTTGGTTGCCATGAAGTGCCACCCCCACTCGCGCTGCACTATTTTCATTGGATGGTTCATCCCCTCTCTCAATTTCCCCCTCTCTGCTATGCTCTGTAACATTCATCCCCACTCGCGTTACTCTATTTTTATTGGATACTTCGTGTCCCCTCTTCTTTTTCACCTCCTGCTCTATTTCAGCAGCCATTTTTCTTGCATATTCCCTTTCTACTTCAAGTGCAGCTTGCGCCATCTGTATCTCTTCAATTCTAAAATGACCCCATGGTAAAGTGTCTGTACTATCAGGCAATAAAAATCTCTTATCATCGTGTGGACTAAGTGCAATTTTTCTTTGCTTTTCAGTATGCACTGTGTGTAATTTTGATCGAATATTGCACTGTTCACTGTGTATAATGACAAGATCCTGAAGACAACTTCGGTAATCCTCGAAAGTGATTGTTTTCTTCACGACGTTAGATTTGATACCTTTAGCTTTTTTCACTGTGTCTCCTCCATCAACCAAAATACTGTACATTTTACTCCGCAAACCTATGAATTCAGACATAATCTTGCCACAGCATTCATCTTTCATTAATCCAGGAACTTTCTTATTGACACGTGGAATATTAAACTGATTATTTTCAGCATAATCAGAAGTATCAAATCTGTGAATGTCTTCCTTCATTGTTTGATACATATCAATGTCTTCAACTTCATATATTAAACTATCCGTATCTGTATATAGAAGTTTACATTTTTGTCCTAGTCGCTGTTTCATATATGAGTAATGAAACTTATATAGCAGTGTTTTTGATAAATCAAGGATGGAAAAACCAACGTATATAGGTTTTTTTATTGTGATACTCGTTCTCTTCAGCTGAATAGCTACCAAATTTTCATCGAAAATTGCACAACTGTGAAAATTTGGTTGAGCTATGCGTGCTTCTGCTCCATATCTACCTGTGAATTTATTTATTAATCGCACATCAACACGTGACCGCTCTCGTTCGATGCACTTTCCATATACAGAGTTAATAAGCAATTTATAGAAGAGTTTTTCGAACTCATTCTTCGCTTGCTTCCTCTTCTCAGTATTTAATTCAACATAAGGTTTGAGCCAAGCCTTTTGTTCAAAACTTAAAATTCTATGTACTTTTTTCAATCCAAGTCCATTATCTAACGCTTGTTTAAGCGTCCGATAATGTATGACATACCTTTCCTTGTTGTCCAAAGTAGTAAGCAGTTTTTTTTGCTTCGAGCCTGGTGGTGGACGATGTTCTGCGCAAAAAGGTGAATCCCGATGTTCATCATAGATTTCTACAGGATATTCTAAATCCACTTCAGCAATATATCCTATATCCGAATCTGGCGGTGTATTGAAGAAATCTGGAATTGTTTCATAACCAATCCATTTAAATTTTCCTATCGGTAAATGTTGTATCATCGCCCATCCATAAAGATTATTAATATCAAAATATAGAAGGGTCTTCTTTTTCTGATTTTCGTCATATGAAGGACCCATGTATGGATTGTTTGCCTTTGCATACCAGTTACAGCACTGGCTTATTCCTCCACGGATACCTGCTTCGATAAACATTAGCATGTCAATGTCTGTCAAAAGTTCCAATTCTACCTTCGTCATTTTAAGAGCTGCTGAAAACGTTAAGCCTGGAGTTGTGTAGAAATGAGCAGGACATAAATCGTAGGCTTTAAGAGAGGTCTCTCAGAAACTTTCGAAGACGTCAGCCAATAGCAAAACATCGGTTTTTAAATATAAATCCGAGTACTCTCCTAAAGTTTTTATATTGAAATCATTCCAAATTTGAACAGCGTGCTTGTAATCTTCTTCAGCTATATGAGAATCCGTTAGTTTATTGTAGAAGTCCTTTTTTTCTGGCAGCTTTGTAGACATCAATTTATCTAATCCATCCACAAAATCGTACGGGAATACACCTTTCCGTCTAAGAAGATTTATCTTATCATCTGTAAATCCATCTGTTTGAAATTCTCTCACTGCTATTGGCACGTTTTCGAGGTACGATGCAAGCTTCTCCAATGATGATGGTAGAAAACGCCAAGAATCTATAAATCTAAAATTGATGTCACTATTATCCATATATTTTGTGAAAGAAATGTATTTCTCTTTATTATGAGGTATTAGAGTCATTCGTCCCTTCATCAATGTAGAAGTCCCAATTTCTTTCAGAATAAAATGAGTGTCATAATTGAGATTATGAAAAATAACAGGAATGAATCTCGAAATCTTATAATTCAAATTACATGAATTATGAGCTGCACCTCTGAAACTAAAAAGAAATAAACGTAAAATAACCAGATTAATTTTCTTTATCTAATTATAACCAATTGGACAACTTACCGTCCTGTGAGATGACAATGGTCTCGTACTGCAAGCTCTTCGGCACGGATTGGTTTTCTACATATATGACAATTAGTTGACCTCTGGAAAATCAATTCTTCTAGATCTGTAAGTTTCATTGGTTTTGGATTTTTGTAGAGTTCATCCATTTTCTCACCGATTGATTTTAATTCTCTAACAAACCATTCTGCAGGTGTCTCTTCACATTCGTTAATCCTTCTGTATGATTTATAATAAGATAATTTATCATTAAAACTGCATTTCATGTAGTATCCAATACTGTATGCTTCATGAAGTTGAAAAGCCTTCTCACTGTCTGTAGGTTTCAATAAACATTCGAAATCTGCATAAATAACAAAAGGAACTTTTTCACTCTTGCTGTAATCATCGAATTTGAGAATGTTATTCTTAGAGTCGGGCAAATTAAGTCGACATTTATTTAAATTTTTACAATTATTTTCATGAATTACGAATCTTTCTTCACTATAAAAAATTTGTAAACACCTCTCACAATGGTAAGATTTTATATTGCTTTTAGACACTTGAGAACCTAGAAGTCGAGACAAGTTTTCAATCCAAACATAATGATATTGAGGCATGCCTCCATCATCAGCATCATTATTTTCTTCATACTCATCTATGTAGAAATCTTGAATAATGAGCAAATTGACATGATGTTCCTTTTTTTCAGACGTAATATGACACGGCGATACTTCAAACTTCGGACCATACTTTTTCAACATGTATAAGTTCATTGAAATATTATTATTTAATTTTTCGAATGTCGGAATATCTTTAATTTTTACTGGAAATTCAATTTTATCAAACCTCAGCTTATTATTATGCGGAAGATAATAATCCACTCATTACATTTACACACGCTTTCTTATTTTCTATAAACTTCAGAAGAGGTATATAAGAATTACCCTTCAAAGAAGAATATTTTTTCATATTTATACACAAACTTATTATACTCTTCAAAGTCCACCCTGAATCCTTTTCTTGGAATTCCTCTATTTGCGTAAGAATAGGCTCTTTGATATTATCTTTAAACCATTCCTCTAAATCTGTTGACACGTATACTGTAGCACTTTCACTTGTAAAGTATTTTGTGTCAGTTAATTCCTCAGTATTTTTCTGCACAGAAAATTCAGAGATGAAATCAGAATTTATTTTTAACGCATTATATTCTTCTAAGCACGCCTGAACCTTAACTTTTAAAAGTTTTTGTGCATCACTCAAAAAACTCAGAATGTCCACATATTTAATATTTACCACTACACCAGTTCGGATTCGATTTTGGAAAGCTGACTCTACGTCTCGCCACTCGACTCTAGCTTCTGCTTCTTCAGATTGTAGATTGCCTCCTTGATGAAGATTTTGTTCCAACTGAACTTGCATGCACGAAAGATGTGTCATACAAGTTTGACATTTCTGTTTCTCTCCTCTTGTGAGGTTGGGTCGAACGATTTTTTCGTTTAATTTAATGATGGCAGAATTACACATATCTAACCAATAGTGAATATCATCATTGCTCAATTCGTTTATACTTCGTAAAGTATCACGAAGTAATTGGACAAGACGTTCAAAAAAATCGATTGAAGTCATTTTTACTTTTTTTAACTAAAAGATGACTAGAGCAACAGTTTCAACTCACACAATATTCAAGAATAAATCTCACTGATTGTTACATACGAAGTGTAGTCATCCAAGAAATAGCTTCGCTTTTTATAGGTAAAAACAATGTAAGAAGGGATACAAATTTTAAGGTTCGTCCAATAGTAAAAGGAAAAGTTAGTGAAAATTTAAGAAGGATTACAAATTTGAAAATTCGTCCAATAGTAAAAAAGAAAATTTAAGAAGGAATACAAATCTCGATATTCTACCAATAGTAAAAAAGAAAATTTAAGAAGGGATACAAATTTCGAGATTTGACCAATGGTAAAAAAAAGAAAATTTAAGAAGGGATAGAAATTACAAGATTCTACCAATAGTAAAAAGAAAATTTAAGAAGGGATACAAATTTCGAGATTTGACCAATGGTAAAAAAGAAAAATTTGGAAAATAAAGAAGGGAATAGTTTTTAGGAAGGGATAAATTTTTCTTTTAAACTATCCAAAAACTGTAAGAATTTTCCTATTCAGTCTCTCAAATCACTTCTCGCTGAAAGAAATTCAGAGTTGTACGATGGCTAGAACCCGTGACTATGGTGCAATGATTAGAAATGCAATATTAGAATTTTCCGAAGAGAACGTTTATATTTGTGACATACAAGGATTTCAAGGCATGTCTGGGGATTCTTTTATTTTTAAAGAAGTCAGTTTTCTGAATTTTAGAAAAACTGCTTTTCCAACTGCGTATCTCTTTAAACCTCCGATGGCATGGAGAGAATTGAGTCAAGAAGAAAAAAGTACAACGCAATGGCTGGAAAAGTATCACCATGGAATACAATGGAACTCTGGAGATATACCTTACCATCGTCTTCAAAAAATTTTTGAAATTCGTTCGCAAGGAATCAAGAAAGTATTTGTCAAGGGTGAGCAGAAAGCGCAATGGTTAGCTGATCTTTTACCAAATGTGTGAGTAATACATTTATGTTTCAACTTTCATACTTTTCTTGCTGTTTTAATACTTTTTTAAACTTTTTCAAACTTGCTTTATACTTTTTCATACTTTTCCATACTTATTTGATACTTTTTTATACTTTTTCATACTTGTTTCATACTTTTTTATGCTTTTCCATACTTGTTTGATACTTTTTTATGATTTTCCGTACTTATTTGATACTTTTTCAATTATTTTTAATACTTCAAGTTACATTACCTTCTCCTCTTTATTTTCAGAACAATCAGCAACATTGAAGATCTCGGATGCCCATCATTAGAAAGAATAATGAATTGTACACGATATACATGTTTCAACCACGACCTCTGTTTAAGGCGAAAACCTATGTGCGCTGTTATTAATGCTATTTCGATGCGCACATGGTTAAATGATTACTTGGATGCCAAATTTGCCAAAGATGAAGTCGATACAATTTCTAATAATGATGAATGTATAAAGTTATATTGGAAATAAATTAAATCAAATAAAAAACGATTATGATTTTTAATTTCTCTTATGGTTTTAATTAGAAAAATAAATAAAAAATTTAATTTTAAAAAGTTAAAAATTTCAGAAAATAAATTATTATTAAATATAAATAAGACAAAGATAATAAATTGATTCTATGTATAAATTAATTGCACTGATTTTTAGCATATTTTTGTCTATATTTATTGCGTACATTTATTTTTTGTTTGGTATTTTTTTTCTATGATATCACTTTTAATTTAACCTGTTGACTTACTAATATAGTATTTTTGTTTCTACTATCTCTTAAGATTGTGATATCATACTGTGCAATATTTTTTATGTATTATACGTTCTTTTTTGTATATATGATACAAAATAAAATATATCTAGTCCAATCTAATAACTATCTATCTTTATCTTATACTTATGTGCATATATTTTTAAAGAAAAGGAAGACTTATTTAATGTTATTGTTTTTATTTTTATTTTTTTTTTTTTATATTTATTTTGTATACATTAATAATAATAAAACGTACATTAATTACAATAGTAAATACATTAAAATTGATTTTTTTTTAATTATAAAAATATAAAAAATATATACATTTTAAGGTCCACCTGTTGAAGGTGGTGTGCGAGGTTGCTGGACCGTTAATTTCCTATTTTTTTCCGCTATTTCCTGGCCTACTTTCCTCATGCATTCCTTTGCTGATAAATATGATTTTTCTTTCCTGGTGCCTAAACAGAAAATTTGAAAAAAAAAATTATGAAATAAAATAAAATATATTAGTGAAATAAATATTTTGTTAAAAAAAAAATAACAATTTACCTGATGAGCTAGATGTTTCCACTTTCTTGCTGGCTGAAGACGACTCCGCTTTACTAGCCAAAGAGGTGGATGGAATTGTGACTAAAAATAAAAAATTTGAAAAACATTAAAAATTAAATAAAATAATAAAATAAATATTTTTAAAAAATCGCTATTTACCTGATGAAGATGGCTCCGTCTTACTTGCCGATAAAGTGGACGGAATCGCTTCTGAAGATGTGGACTTAGTCATCATCTTCTTATTTGCTACTTCATCTGTAAAAAAGAAAAAAGTAAAAATTGTTTCACTTTTTCCTTGAACCATTTTTTCTCCTTTATATTTAGAGTATATAAAGATTTTTGAACTTTTTTTTCTTAGATTAAGAAAAAGTTGAAGAAGATTCTTGAACTGACGAAATGTAGCTTGGAACGAGGTATTTATACAGAAAATCAGGAAACTTATTTTCTTATGTTTTTCGTGAAAATCACACGATTGGTGAAAATTTTATTTTCAAAAATTCGTCACCTCCCTTACAGAAATTTAGTCCATCCTTCGTTAGTTTTGTTCACGCCTAAGATTTTAATTTATATTCTCATGCAACTAGCCCTTGTAATGAATGTCGTTTTTCTCAAAAAAAAAAAAGGATTTCCAACAGAAAGAAGTCATGTACATATTTGCTGGAATATGTCTCCTTTTAAAACAATTGACCCCTTCAATAAATATCTTTTTTTTTCTCAAGAATATTTTTGTACAACTGTGATAAATCAATCCTGAAAAATTCCAAATAAATGCACCTGCAAGATAACTTTTTCTCGCACACTTGTTACAAAAAAATTTTTAAACCTGAAAAGAAAAAGAATACAAGTGATCCTTTCAATAAATATCTCTTTACCTCAAAAAACTTTCACATGTAAAATCTTCGACCACCTGCAAAATACTTTTTTTCTTAAAAAACTTACATACACCTGTGAGAAAAAGAGGATTTTCCTTTTTTAACAGAGTGAAGTCTCGGATATTTTCTTTAAATAAGAATTCTCTTTTTTTTAAACAAAAAGAGAAAAGGTAGCTGACCCTTTCAATAAATCTTTTTCTCAAAAAGTTTTTCTTTCACAAAAAGTGACATAAGACAATATATTAGAAGTTAAAAAAGAATACAAGTAACCCTTTCAAAAAATATCTCTTCATCTTAAAAAACTTTCGCACGTGAAATTTTTGACCCCCCTGCAAGATACTTTTTCTCAAGAAAGCTGACATGCACCTGTGAAAATAAAAGAAACATTTTCAAAAAAGCATTTTCCTTTTTTGACAGAGTAATGCCTCGTATATTTTCTTCAAATAAGGATTCTCTATTTCAAAACAAGATGAGAAAAGGTAGCTGACCCTTTCAATAAATCTTTTTTCTCAAAAAAGATTTTCTTTCACAAAAAGTAACTTAAGACAATATCTTAGAAGTCAAAAAAGAATACACGTAACCCTTTCAATAAATATCTCTTCATCTTAAAAAACTTTCGCACGTGAAATCTTTGACCCCCTGCAAGATACTTTTTCTCAAGAAAGCCGACTTGCACCTGTAAATATAAAAGAAACATTTTCAAAACAGCATTTTCCTTTTTTAACAGAGTAAAACCTCGTATATTTTCTTCAAATAAGGATTCTCTATTTTAAAACAAGAAAAGAAAAGGTAGCTGACCCTTTCAATGAATCTTTTTTTTCTCAAAAAAAGAACAAAAGATAATCTTTCAAAAACAGTGACTTAAAAAATATAATAAAAGGCAAATTTATAGCTTTGCTTATGTACTATATCCTAAAAAAAAGGCGCAATTCATTATTTTCATGCACCTGTGACTTAAAAAAGAACACACACAGTGTACTGCATTTAGAGACAGGTCGCCCCTTTCCCTCTCTTCTAAAAGCAGGTAAATTTTTATGCAATGTCAAAGAAAACGCATAGTAGACCAGCACTGCCTAAAAGGTCTGCCCTTTCCCTCTCTTCTAAGAGTAAGTCAATTTTTCTGCGTCTCCAAAATAGAACATACAGTGGGCGGCGCTCTATCCTTTCCTTAAAAATAAGAAGAGAGAAGGGCTAGCCCTTTCCTAAAAGAAAATACATTTTTTTAAGGAAGGGAAGACTTATACGTATTTTAAATAGACCGGATTGTAACACACTTAGTGGAGGGAGACAAGTGTTTTATCCTTTTTCATTTTTTAAACGGGGGGAGGAATTCACATGTATTTTAAATGACACGGATTCTAACACACTTGGAAGAGGAGAGGGGGTGGGTTACAACCCGCATGGGCCAGAATGCCTATAGCCTATCTACTGTCACTCTTGGATCAGCTCTCTCGGTGTTAAGACACGCTTGCTCGTAGCACAAGTGGCGAATGGCCTGACGCGTGCTACAAGCAAGTATTTCTTTATTAAGCGCGAGATTATTTTTAGTTTTTACATTGTAAATTGATTTAATTTAAGTTATTAATAAAGAGCTTTTCCAAGATAAACCCTCATCCAATTAACCCGGTGTAAAGCCCCGAATATTAAGGCATTTGGTCCTTCATAATAACGGGCTTTACACATAATAACCCAACTTTACTAATAAATACATTTCAAAAGTCAGCTATAGCTAGGCAAGGCGTCCTAGCTATAAACGATTTTAACAAAACAACGATAAAAGATACACAGGGTCCGAAATAGCTAGGCATGGCGCGCTAGCTATTTAACGATCCTTTGACGCGTGGAAATAAAAGAATATTATCAAAAGATTAGCGTTAAAATAGGGTAATAGGATAGGAAGGTTACAATATATATATATATATATATATATATATATATATATATATATATCACTATTGTTGGTAGATACATGCATACTAATGCATGCGACATCGTTTGAATGTAGATTGCTTAAGACTTCTGAATGTATATACAAGTATTTCTCAACAATGAAATTTGTGAATTTTTTTTCTCACACGAAACCGAAAATACGGGATTAAACAGGTACTATTAGTTAAAAAAAATTTCAGCAAAAAAAAAGAACAATGCATGTGCATAAAAACTGCATTTTTGGGTAAAATGCATATATCTGAGTCATTTTTTAGTTTTTTTTTTTAAATTTCTTGTACTGGATTGGAGAGGGCTCAAAACAAAATAAAGCAAAAAACGGTTTACAAAAATTCATTGAAAATTGGTAAAACGATAACCCTTTAAAGTTATTTTGAACATTTTCAATTTGAACATTTAGTTTTTGTGTGCAATTTTCAATTGTGCATATCTTATGCAATTTTGATATTTCAGCAAAAAACAAAAATATGTGTCTCCTTATTTTCTTGGTAGAATAAAATACTCCATCGATGCAGTGATTGGTGACTTGAGTGTATACAGACTGTTCGAATTGAAATAGAATAAGCCTTTTGTTTCCTTTGAAAGATCCTTAAAATTACTGAAGAAAAATGTTTTCAAGAATTTCTAATATATGTTCTACCTTATAGATTATAAAATTCTCTCACCAAACTTGTTGAAGACATTTAGTTTTTGTTTAGTAGAACATTGGGGACACTTTTTTTTATTGCTTGAAATATAGTATAGTTGAAATAAAAATCATACTGGCTATTTATTTTAATACAATTCCACATTATTTAGTTGGCTCCCGATGAGAGTTTTCTTATTTTCCTTAACGGCAGGCCGGAGTAGAACCTGATACCAACCAAGTAACAATTGAGTTGTTTGTTATTTACTCAAGTATTAATCGGTGCATCTTCAAATTAAAGGTTGAGCGCAATAGATATTATTATTATGGACATCTATGCACAAGAAAAAAAATCTACCGCTTTGTTTTTGAGAAAAGTAAGTAACGCCAAAGTAAAAGTTTATGTTTATAATATTTTCGCGTTACTTACTTTTCTCAAAAACAAAGCGATAGATTTTTTTCTTCTTGTGCATAAATATTTGTAATAATAATATCTATTGCGCTTAACCTTCAATTTGCAGATACACCGATTAATACTTGAGTAAATAACAAAAATTTCAATTAGACAAGGACAGCGAATCCAGCCTGCTCTTAAGCTTTTAGTTCATAATTAAATTTAAAAAAAAGAGACATTTTAGACTATTTTTGGCCACGTGCAAGTATTTAAGTTATGAAAAAATTATTAGAGAAATATGTTCTAAGCAAAAATAATAATAATGAAGTTTTACTTATATGAATTTCGATCGTATAATGAGTGGCAATGTTTTCTTTTAAAAGTAATAGTTATGGAAAGGTGTATCTTTTTTTGGCCTATCGCAATCCTCATGAATGATTTACTTATTTTTTGTTTATTACCCATAAATCCATTAGCTTTAAAAGATTTAAAATAAATTTTAAGTAAAAAAAACATCTGAAATGGACAAATTCTTATTAAAAGTTGTGTATAGCATCGGTTATCTGTTGATCGGCCGGTTCGGTTGACCGTACAAAGGTTGTTTTAGGGCTTGTGCCAGAAGCAATATTTCAAGGCGTCTTCGTTGTAATTCACATAGTTATTTTACTTGAGAGATAGTATCTTAACAAAATCTAATTGAAGTATGATAACATAAATAAATTCACATAAGGTTGATTTATTAAAATTTGGTTGTGAAGAGAAAATTTTTTAAATAAATTATAACACCAATATTTACTTTGGACTAGAATAAAAATGTGTTTGATAATAAAGAATTTTTTAAAAGTAGTTTAACAAAATCTAATTACTTCAACAAATCGTACGACTTTGGCGGGTGATACTTGATTTATGTATAGCTTGAATAACATAAGAATAAATTCTAAATGCTTACATCTCATAACAATGAGACATGACTGAGTTGTTGGCACAAGTGTTGATGCATCTTATTGCTTGATGATCATTGCTATGTTTTTATTGTACTTATTAAATTAATTTTTTTTTGCTCGAGGTTTTAATTCAAAACGATGCGTTTCGCTCGAGCGAAAAGCCTTATCGTAGTTAAAACAAGGTCAAGGTTATGTAAATTTTGTTTTATCATAGAGAAAACGTATCGATAAAGAAATTTTTTTTCTATTTTTTCAATAATTTGTACATGTTTGGACTCAGGAAGTCGAAAAAAAGTGGTTTCCAGAAAATGTATATGTGTGTGTGTGCAAGCGTGCGTGCGCGCGCGCGCGTGTGTACGTGTGTGTGTGTGTCACTGCATTTGCTTTAAATTTTGCATACAATTTGTTTTTGTCTAACTCGTCGGGAAGCTATTGGAAATTGGTTTTCTTAGCGTATTTTTTTTAGTCATTTTAAGAATTTTAACAAAATTTCGATTTTTCATTTTTTTGTATTTTACGTAAACTACTTAGAGAATTTGCTTGAAATTTAACATAGAACTCATTTTCGACTGCCAATAGAAGAAAAACTTTTGAAAACTGATTTTCCAAGCGTACTTTTAATTTAAGAGCATTTTTAAAATTTTTTAAAAAATCTTTATTCTTCATTTTTTATTTATTTTTCATTTTTTATTTATTTTACGAAAACCATTCCTTTTTTTTGCTTCAAAATTTGTATGCAAGTTATTCACTACTGTCTGAAGAAAACAAGCTTTGAAAAACTAATTTTGTCAGTGCAGTTTTAATTTTAGAGCATTTTGAAAATTTTCGAAAAAATTTCTGTTTTTTATTTATTTTCTATTTTGTGTAAACCATACTACCAATTTTCTCTAAAATTTTTATACAATCAATTCGTTATTATCTGAAGAAAGTAAACTTTCGAAAACTAATTTTCATAGCGTGGTTACAATTTTAGAAAATTTTAAAGACTTTTAAAAAAATTTCGATTCTTTGTTTCTTATTCTTTTTTATTTAACGTAAAGTACTCAATAGATTTGTTCTAAAATTTGCATGGAAACTATTTGCGACTGCCAAAAAAAGGGAAATTTTCTAAAATTGATTTTCTTATTGTAGTTTTAATTTTAGAGCATTTTGAAAATTTTGATAAGAAAATTGTATTTATTTAGCCAATTAGATCTCGAGAATTACTCGATGGATTTGCTTCAAATTTTGCATACTATCTATTATTTTGTATAAGTAGGCGGAAAGCTATTGAAAATTGGTTTTCATAAAGTAATTTTTTTATAGAGCTATTTTAAGAATTTTAAACAATTTTCGATTTTTTATTTTTTTCTTTTATTTTACGTAAATTACTTGATGAATTTACTTTGAAATTTGCATGAGAATTATTTGCATCTGTCAAAAGAAGTATGACTTTAAAAACCGATTTCCTTAGCGTAGTTTTAATTTCAGAAAATTTTTATAAATTAAAAAAAAAATTTGATTCTTTCATTTTTTATTCATTTTATGTAAACTACTCGATAGATTCGCTCTAAAATTTGTATACAAGTTATTTGCTACTGTCTTTATAAAACAAGCTTTTAAAAAATTATTTCCTCAGCGTAGCTCTTTGATCACTTCTTTTGATTTCTGATTCAACGCTTTCACTAACTCTTTTCTTACGTCCTCACTTCCTCTCTGTCTTTCTATCTTAGATTGATCCTCATTATTACCCTATTTTTATCCATCCCTGACTCTCTCTTCCTATTTCCTAATCCTCTCTCACACTCACTAATTTTTCTTGGATAGAAATTATGTTTTTTACACTGAAATTACATTAAAAAAAATAAAATCACATTACTCTAACTCACTGAGCTCTATGAGAAAGCATTGCGCCAAAGCACTAGGCAGCGTTTTTTAAAATACATTTTATATGCTGAAAATGTCGTTTTTGAGACTTTTATTTTTAATGTAAAGTTTTGAGTGATAAGGTCTGTAAATTCTACGAAATTATTTCCTGTTAAAATCTAATAATTGAATTACTTTTTGGTTACTTGAACAAAGATTCTTTTATAGATTTCTTTTTGTTAACATCTGTTTTATTTAAACGCGGTTTTTCAATCAAATAATTAATAGTCATCTATTTTTTTATTATTATTTTGATTTAAATGACTAGAACTAAGAGTATTTTCGTAACAGCAATTTGATATTCTACAGTATTTGCAGAATTTTGCTTGTTTCTTGCCAAAACTCAGCAATACTTGACACTAAAAAATAATTCTTTTTCTAAAATCGAAATAACGTGCAATTTTAAATAAATTTCTTTTGTTATTATCTTTCCAATAAGACGATTTTAAGCGTTTGAGAAAATAGATTTTACATAAATTAAATTTTACTAACATCAAAAAAAAAACATTACAACTTATTCAATTAAAACCTATCTTCTTTGAACTTATTCAACTTTTAAAACCTAGAAGGTGTTTCCTAAAGGGAAACATTAAGCTTGAGTACAATAATAAATAGTCATAAGCAAATTAAATAAATAGATTAAAATGCTTTGCACATTAAAAATTCCTCTCAGCATTAAAAAAAAAATTAACTTTGAATTACAAATATTAAATTACTCTATTAAAGGAAATTTTCAAAATTTTTTTGAAGTTATTTCCATTTTTGTGAAATGTTAAACTGCATTCATGCTCCTGTACAGGGCGGATTCACTAATACATTTGAACATGCATAACTAACTCATAAAACATTACTTTTAAAATTTTTTTTATCATCTACTAGTACATGATTTTGACCCAGTTAAATTTTTGAACAATTTCAAATTTTTATCCGCGAATTTATTGCAACAGTACTGAAAGGAAGATTTTTTTGTATCCGATGAAAATAAAATATTCTAAAAAAAAGGGAGAGAAAGAAATGTTGAAGAGTAGTTAATCTTTGAATGAATTTATCATTTAATTTAATGTAGAGCTCATATATTTTCAGTTCATACCATAGATATATTTTCTCTTCAACTATGAGCAGAGTAAAAATTAAGTTTGTAACGAGGACAGTAAATTATTTGTATGCTATGATATAGCTCTATCCTCGTTATCAGTCGCACGGCTCAACGTATGCTTGATATGCAAGTGTAAGAGTGAGACGGAGAGAGTCTGTCTCAGCGACTTGGATATAGTACTGTAGAGAGAGGCGCGCGCAGGGCATGACGGGTAGGCTTAGGCAAGAGAGAGAAGCGAACGGGCGGTGTAGAGAAGCAGAAAGGATTTAGCAGCCATATTGTGTGCGTTGTGCGAGCTCGTGCGTTGTATAGTTTTTCCTTCTTTTAGATAAAAGCATTTTTGAGAATTTTTATCGTGTTGTGTACCAGAGCCAAGTGGGTTTACCATAATTCTACAGAGAGATCGAAGCAACCTTGAGCTACGATAACCTTGAGTTGCACCGCATATCTTCGGTGCCGCTTTTATTGAATCATCGATTCGTCTGTGTGAGAGAGGATCGTCGGAAAATCTTCGCGTTCAACGACCGATAGAAAAATGTAAGTCTGCAGACTATCGTTTTGCTTTTTATTATTGAATGCGTGTATGCAATGTATGTAAAAATATCGAGACCATCGTGTGCGCCGCGTCAGATAGAATAGGTTAGATTAAATTAACTTGTGTTTCTTTTTATGAAATTTATTAAATTTTGCTACTAGTAAAGATTATGATAATCTCATTTCAGTGTATTGAATTTGTTTATTGTTTTAAATGAATTAAAGTAAAATTGAAGTTATTTTGGATTATTACATAACATTATTTCTCACTAATTAAAATCGTGTTTTGTCTGTATATGTAGTTAGTACACTTTCTTTCTTGTGATCTACGATATTTAACAGAGTCTTAAGGTGCACGCCGTGGGTTTCGTCGTACCAGACGTCCGGGAGGCAGAACTTCTAAGCGAAGTTCTGCAATAGTATTAAATATTGCTTAACTAATTTACATTGTATGAAAAAGACATTCATAATTGATCAGTGGCAGTGTACGAGGCTGATCGTCTATAAATCGAAAATCGTTTATTTAACAGTAAGTGCGCATGTACTTGAAGTAAGTGTATACGAGACCCACAAATATATTTGATTTGTTTATTTAAATATATTCCCCGTTACAAGTTTCAAAACATTCAGTAAATAGTGCAGTAACATTTTTATTTATTTTTTTTTTTTTAAGTTAATTATATAGAGGATATTGTCCTCTATATAATTAACTTTTTTCATATGATGATATCAGATAGATTCTAGCCCCGTTCCCGTTTTACAAATTACATCAGGCTAGACCATCTGATACATAACACCGAAAACTTTGACTACCAATGGATAGTCAGCCACTTTTTTGTGACTAACAATCAACCGATACCCAATGAGGTCGGATTTTTTTAAGAGTCACGATATAAATAGCACATACACTAATTTTCTTTCAAAAAAAAAGGCAGAGATACCTGGTCAGGATTCGAAACTATGCCCACCGCGTTAAAGGCAAGAGCTCTATCCGTTACACCACCGCACCAAATAGTGCAGTAACATATCACTCATTATTTTTTTTTGTATTATTCTTTTCAAAACATAAACAAAATTTTAATTTAAGGCTTCAAACAAAATCTCATTCAATTAATATATAACAAGAGAAAGAATTTCAAATTCTGTCAATAACCCTTTAAATAATTTTTGGTTAAACGTATTTAAAAGTTGAAAATTCAAAACACCTAAATTTTTGTTTATTTGCAGTAAAGGATTATTGATATGCCTATATGTAAAATTTGAAAACTGATATAGTAACAAATCCACAATTAAATATTTTAAAATAGTTAATAACGACCTAAATATGTAATCTTAATGTTACTACAAAATTCGTTACTTTTGAATTATTTTAAAATACATTTTTAAAACGGCTATTGCTCTCATATTTTAGCTGACATTATTAAATAAATTAATAAATTCATTCTTATTGGTGTTCGTACAAATAAACAGTTACAAAATGATATTTAATATCCCTTAATTACCTGTCTTATCCCAATATAATAGCATTAGGTTAGTAAGTTGCAGGATATCATACTGAATGAGAAAACAAAATATTCTCATGCTAGATAAGCAGGTTCGAGTCTCATACACCGCGTTAAAATAACCGTTCATATAACAATTTTATCTCAGCCTTTCAAAGAAGTAAAGTAAGAAAACTCTCAAAAGTAATGTGAAGCAATTTTAGAAAAGGAGACTCAATGCCAAAGCTGAAATCTCAGCGCAATACGGGGTACTGTCCGTCTCATGAAACAAAAGACTATGATAACGACCATTGGTAATCTGAATCTGAGTGCAAGCTAATCTTAAGGTTTGCATATTTTTAATGATCTTTTATTTTTAAGATGAGAAGAGTCTGGCATGAATTTAAAATACAACGTTCAAAATAGTTTAAAATTTACTAGAATGACAAATGTCAGCGATGAGCAATTAATAAATAATAAAAAAAGATATAAAAAATTTCACTTATTGCTAAGCAAAACGAATAAAATAAGGAGTAGATAAACAAGGAAGATTCTAGCCCATGGGGATTCTAGCCCACTACATTTTTAGCCCACTACTTGTCGCGACAGGTTAGAATTTTAATAACTCAAGTTTGTAGCAACTTTAATAACTCAAGTTTATCACCGCATTCGTAGCCCACTACTTCTGGAGAAATGATATTAAACGCGTGGATTGATTCATTTTTATACCATCCTCTCACGAGAGCACGCTGCGCGCACATTGCTGTACGCAATATTTCTCTTATATGAGAAAAGGAGAGGAAATATTAAAGTTAATGTTTGATGTATTCTCGCTCCAACCTCTCATATGAGAACATCGCGCGCACACATTCTTGTACGCAAAATTTCTCTTATATGAGAAAAGAAAAGGGGGTATTAAACTCAATGTTTGATGCATTCTTGCTCTGACCTCTCATGAATGAGCGCATATTGTTGTACGCAATATTTCTCTTGTATGAGAAATAAGGGGGGATATTAAAGATAGTTATGAGGGCATTCTTAATTGAACTGCTCATAAGAGAGCATTGCGCTTAGAAATCTTATATGTGTGCGTGAAACCGCTCTTTTATGAATTCAAGAAGCAGCGCACCAAAGAGCATTCATGACATCAGTGACTCGCAAAATTCATTATTTCTTTTTAAATCGGCCCTTTTCAGAGCCGTAAATTTTTTTAACGTAGAGCAAACCTAAGTTCTTTTAAACTTACTTGTAAATTAATCATTTTATTTGATTTAAATAATAACTTTTATAATATAGTAAGAACCCCTTCTTTGTTTTTGTAGTAAACCTCTCATAGAAGAGCATTTATTATGGTCTTCTAAATTCCAATAAAAGTGTATTGCGAAAAAGTGAATTATTTACAAAAATTGCTTGTAAAAAGTGAAAAGTGTTTATAAAGTATGTCCTGCGTGAAATTAATCTGTAGTTTTATTTTATTATTTAATTTTCAACTATTCCAGCTTCGTGAAAATAAGATTTTTTTATAAAGTGGTAGTCATATATGCTTTTTTGTTGATATTTCTCAATTCTGATTAATGTTAGCTATTCTACCTTTTCACCTCAATTTCATATCTCAACAACTAAAAGAGCTAGACACTTGAAAATGAGTGTGCAGCTTTGTTGTGATGATAGAACTGAGAATATAAAATTTTAATCTTATAAGATTATTCTTTCATTATCCAACAATAAAAAGTTGATGTAAAAATGAGACATCAGCATGGAACCTAAAATTTCTTAAACTTCATTTTTAACTTGATTTTATTATTAAATTTTGAATATGAAACTATTTTAGGTTTATATTAATAAGATTAATTTGTTTCATGAAGTGGAAGTGATACTTATGCTTTTTGTTATTATTACTCAAATTTAATAAATCTTATTTATCAATATTTTAGCTCATTGTTGATGTGAAAAGTGAAATATGTTTGTGTTAAATTAAAATTTCTTACGCTTTATTTTTATCTTAATTTTATAACTAAATTCAAATATGAAATTATTTTAGGTTTGTGGTAATAAGATTAAATTTGTTTTATAAAGTGGAAGTGATATTTATGCTTTTTAGTTGATACTCAAATTTAATGAATCATAGGTATTAATGTCTAGCTTATTTGTTGATGTGAAAAGTCAAATTCGTTTGTGTAAAACTAAAATTTCTTAAACCTTATTTTTAACCTATTTTCATTATTAAATTTCGAATATTAAAACTAATTTAAGTTTATGGTGATAAAATAAAAATTTGTTTCATAAAGTGAAAGTGATATTTATGCTTTTTAGTTAATTATACTCAAATTTGATAAATCTTATTGTGTTTATTGTGAAAAGTGAAACTTATTCGTGTATAACTAAAATTTCTTAAATTTTATTTTTAATCTATTTTATTATTAAATTTTAAATATTAAGGTATCAGGCCTGATTTAAAGTTTGAAAAAAATGCAATTTAAATGTAATGCAACGAGTCCCTATTGCATTTGAATTATTAAAATGAATAGAAAAATTTTTAATTAGATTCGGTCGGTAATGTAGAATAATATTAATATAGTTTGAAGAAAAAAAATAAATACAGTAATTAGAAAAATTTATTTTTTATAAAAAAGTATTGAAAAATAGATAACGGAATTTTCCATAAAAAGATTTTCAATAAAATATTAAAATTTTTAAATTGTAACAATAATTCAAATTTAAACGAAAACGCGTGTTCGAATCTCATTCGCCGAGGGGCCCGGTGTGAAGCGCAGCGCTCCTTGTCTTTCATAATGGGTAAGAGAGAGAAGCAAAGAGACGCGATGCTAACGCGTTGATACAACATTACACTTAATTTAATCAATTTTTTTTGACCGTATAACTTAATAAAAAAGGGGTTATTAAAGAAATTATTCAATATGAGCATTATTTTTGATTATGAGAGAATTTTAAGAACTTAAATTAATTAATTTATATAGTAATTATTATAAACAAATATACAATTTATACTCATTTTGAATCTCTAGCGTAGACGGGGCTTTCAGAATATCTAATTACGTGCAAAGACTTAAAAACATAATTAATTAAATTAAATTATAAATTTTAACAAGGAAATAGGATAATTATATTATGTAACTTTTTTTAATACAAAATAATGAACTTTCTATGAGTAAATCAACATCTTAAAAGAAGTTCATAGTAAAATAGTATAACTATTATCTAATACAGTAAGTAGATGGACTCCCCTGAAGTTGGCTCAGTACTTTCTCTGTACTATAAAAATAACTATTGGATAATTTGCCGTAAATTATCCGTAAATTATCCGTAAAATCCAATATTTTGCCGCGACATAACTTCCTTGAAAAAGGAAGTACACCGCCAACTTCAAAAAGAAGTTAGCGGCGTACCTTCAGAAATCAATGAAAAAAAAGACTTAGACCATCGTAAAATAGCTCAAAATTTGCCGCTTTTTTGCCGTAATCAATCTGTCAAATCCGAATTACCGATATCTTAGCTGAACGTTCTTCATCGTAATACTTTCATAATTCATGATCTTATTAGTGTGGTATTATGTGAAATATCACTGCTGAGTGAAAAGTAGCAAGTGGATAATTTACCGTAAATTATCCGTGAAATCCAATATTTTCCCGCGGCATAATTTCCTTAAAACAGTGAGTACACTGCCAACTTCGAAAAGAAGTCATCGGCGTACCTTCGGAAATCAATGAAAAAAATTACTTAGACCATCGTAAAATAGCTGAAAATTTGCCGCTTTTTTGCCGTAATCAATCTGTCGAATCCGAATTACCGATATCTTAGCTGAACGTTCTTCATCGTAATACTTTCATAATTCATGATCTTATTGGTATGGTATTATGTGAAATATCACTGCAGAGTGAAAAGTAGGAATAGGATAATTTGCCGTAAATTATCCGTAAATTATGCGTAAAATCCAATATTTGCCACGTCATAATTTCCTTGAAACAGTGAGTACACTGCCAACTTCGAAAAGAAGTTAGCGGCGTACCTTCAGAAATCAATGAAAAAAATGACTTAGACCATCGTAAAATAGCTGAAAATTTGCCGCTTTTTTGCCGTAATCAATCTGTCAAATCCGAATTACCGATATCTTAGCTGAACGTTCTTCATCGTAATACTTTCATAATTCATGATCTTATTGGTATGGTATTATGTGAAATATCACTGCAGAGTGAAAAGTAGGAATGGGATAATTTGCCGTAAATTATCCCTAAATTATGCGTAAATTCCAATATTTTGCCACGTGATAATTTCCTTGAAAAAGTGAGTACACTGCCAACTTCGAAAAGACGTTAGCGGCGTACCTTCATAAATCAATGAAGAAAATGACTTAGACCATCGTAAAATAGCTGAAAATTTGCCGCTTTTTTGCCGTAATCAATCTGTCAAATCCGAATTACCGATATCTTAGCTGAACGTTCTTCATCGTAATACTTTCATAATTCATGATCTTATTGGTATGGTATTATGTGAAATATCACTGCAGAGTGAAAAGTAGGAATAGGATAATTTGCCATAAATTATCCGTAAATTATCCATGAAATCCAATATTTTTCCGCGGAATAATTTCCTTAAAAAAGTGAGTACACCGCCAACTTCAAAAAGAAGTCAGCGGCGTACCTTCAGAAATCAATGAAAAAAAAGACTTAGACCATCGTGAAATAGCTGAAAATTTGCCGCTTTTTTGCTGTAATCAATCTGTCAAATCCGAATTACCGATATCTTAGCTGATCGTTCTTCATCGTAATACTTTCATAATTCATGATCTTATTAGTATGGTATTATGTGAAATATCACTGCATAGTGAAAAGTAGGAATAGGATAATTTGCCGTAAATTATCCCTAAATTATGCGTAAATTCCAATATTTTGCCACGTGATAATTTCCTTGAAAAAGTGAGTACACTGCCAACTTCGAAAAGAAGTTAGCGGCGTACCTTCAGAAATCAATGAAAAAAATGACTTAGACCATCGTAAAATAGCTGAAAATTTGCCGCTTTTTTGCCGTAATCAATCTGTCAAATCCGAATTACCGATATCTTAGCTGAACGTTCTTCATCGTAATACTTTCATTATTCATGATCTTATTGGTATGGTATTATGTGAAATATCACTGCAGAGTGAAAAGTAGGAAGTGGATAATTTGCCGTAAATTATCCGTAAATTATCCATGAAATCCAATATTTTTCCGCGGAATAATTTCCTTGAAAAAGTGAGTACACTGCCAACTTCGAAAAGAAGTTAGCGGCGTACCTTCAGAAATCAATGAAAAAAATGACTTAGACCATCGTATAATAGCTCAAAATTTGCCGCTTTTTTGCCGTAATCAATCTATCAAATACGAATTACCGATATCTTAGCTGAACGCTCTTCATCGTAATACTTTCATAATTCATGATCTTATTAGTATTGTATTATGTGTAATATCACTGCACAGTGAAAAGTAAGAAGTGGATAATTTGCCGTAAATTATCCGTAAATTATCCGTGAAATCTAATATTTTCCCGCAGCATAATTTCCTTAAGGTGGTTCAATAGTAAATTACTTGTGATACCATGATTATTAAACTTTGTGAGATTGTTTATTAAGGTTCGATACAAATTTTATGAAAATTTGAGACCCCGTTTACGACTTTATTTTTTCAAATGAACACCCTAAAAATTAACTTTTTAACATTGGTTAATATGGTAATCTATCGAAAGTTGATATATTTCATGCCATATCTTTGTGAATTGTGATATGAAAATATTCAAAAACTGGCCAGAGATAGTTAAGATAATTACTTTTTGATTGATATGCAAAAATTGTTACGTTGACGCCCATTTAGAAAAAATATTCAATCAGAAACTACAATATTTTGCATTTTTAGTACGTCTACCAGTTTAGCTGATGTATGGCGGCCCTGTTTCAAAACATTTTTCATAAGCAATCTACGAATAGGTTATATTATACATAAATAGCCAAGCAGCTACGGGCCAAAAAGCTGAATCGTGCTGAGCTGTACACGCGCAAGAGTATTAACCTATAATAAAATTTTCTGTACAACTATGCTATTACGATTATGGGTATTGAACCACCTTAAAAAGTGAGTACACCGCCAACTTTAAAAAGAAGTTAGCGGCATACCTTCAGAAATCAATGAGAAAAATGACTTAGACCATCGTAAAATAGCTGAAAATTTGCCGCTTTTTTGCCGTAGTCATTCTCTCCAATCAGAATAACTAATATATTATTTAAATGTTATTTACCCTCATATTTTGATAATTATTAATCCTATCGGTATGGTATTACATGAAAAATCACTGAAAATCACTGTGTAGTTAAAAATGACCAGTGGATAATTTGCCTGAAAATATCCTGAAATTATTTATGAAATCAGATATGTTATCGCGGCATAACACAATGAAAAAAGTGAGTTACTGAAAACTTCAGAAAAAATTTAGCAAGGTACCTATAGGATTCAAGGAACAAAATGATTTGTATGAAGAATTCTAGGCATTAAGTGAACGTTTTTATCGTAATACTTCAATAATTTCCATTCTTATTGGCATGGTATTATGTGAAATATTACTGCAAAGTAATAATTAACTGATTGAAAATTTTTCGTGAATCATTTATGCATTATGCATAAAGTAAAATATTTTGCTACAGCATATTGTCGCGAAAAAAGCTGGTACCACAACCACTTTAAAAATATTGAACGGAGTGTCATTATAAAATCGATGTAAAGACTAAACTTTAGCTGATAATCAGTCGCTTTTTTCGATAATCTATCATAATAGATAGATAATATTTTAGATAATAGATAAGGCTGATTCCATTTCAAATCGAACAGTCAGTATACACTCAAGTCACCAATTACTGCGCTAATGGAGTATGTTATTCTACCCTAAAAATAAGGGTATACGTATTTTTTTATTTTGCTGAAATATCAAAATTGCATCAGATATGCACTTTTGAAAATTGCATACAAAAACTAAATGTTAAAACTGAAAATGTTGAGAATAACTTTAGAGAGCTATCGTTTTACCAATTTCCAATGAATTTTGATAAACCTTTTTTTATTTTATTTCGTTTCGAGCCCTCTTCAACTCCGTGCAAGAAATTTTAAAAAAAAACTAAAAAATGACTGAGATATATGCATTTTACCAAAAAATGCACTTTTTATGCACATGCATTTTTCTCGAAAAGGCCATTTTTTTTTTGCTGAAATTTTTTTTGCTGATAGAGGACCAAAATACCTATCTAATAGTACTTGTTTGATCCCGGGTTTTTTGGTTTGGAGCGAGAAAAAAATTCACAAATTTTGTCGGTGAAAAATGCTTGTATATACGTTTGGAAGTCTTAAGCAGTCGACATTTAAATATTATCCTTCGTTTAGCATTATCCAGGAACAACGACGTGGACGTAGAAGGATTCTGTTCCCTTTGGGGTGCTTTTTTAGAGTGAGTTCCCCTTGCCTCTCACTGTTGGGATGCGTCAAAAAAATAATTATAGATAATTATTTTTTTTTATTTTTGCGCTTATTATTTTTAGTTTTAAATGTAGTCTCACGACGCTTGGCTTTTTTTTTCTTGTTTTTCACTTCATTTAGTGCATGTATAGCTGTCCTGCCAATAAATATATGTGATTTTAATTCCCCAAGTTTTTTTAACCACATATGACTTTTTTGAATTCCATTATATTTAGAAACCCCACTCCATTCAATATTTTTCTTTTTTCTAAATCTTTCAATCTCATTTATTGGTAGTAAAATGATTTTTATTGCATTGGTGTAACTTTAAACCCAATTTATAAAATCGTCAGCATTTTGTATCGATTCTTCATGAACTCTTTTCAAGTTATGTGAAGTAGCATAATGCTTTAGAAGCCCACCTATTCCATCAACGGCTCCTTTCCCATGACCAGTCGCAGAAAATAACCATTTCATTTCATAAAACCAATGTTTGAATTCATGTAGTTGAAAACGATTTAATTATTGTCTTAAAAATAATGTAGTTAAGTACTCGACGATTCTCATTAGATAGATTAAGTATTGACTACAGCAAAAAAGAGTCTAATTTTTAGCGGTAGTAATATAAGACATTTCCTTGGTTGATTACATTGAGGCACTTTAATGAATTTATTAGAAGTCGGACGGGCACTGTTTTTTCAAATATAAAGCTGCGGATAAATATTTAAATTCAAAGCTAATTTTAAAATAATTTGTAACGACTTATTCAACACTTATTTTTTATTTTAAAGTAAAATTTAGCGAGTACACTACCTGTTTGATTTAAGGTTCAAAAAGTATAGCGTTTGATTTTTCAGCTGAGCAATTGTTATTTCTAATTCTACAAAATTATATCAGCAAAAAAATGTCAAATACTTCCTTACTAAATTCTTCAAGATTTTTCATCCCATTAATTTTTTTACAAGATAGCAAAATTTTTTTTTCTTTTCTGACATTACAATAACAAAAATAAAATTTTAGATTGAAAGCATAGCGAAGCATAGACTTCTTAGTGCTATAGCCTTAAAATTAAATAGAAGTCTGTTTATACAAAAATTTTACAATAATGTTCTTAATTCTTTTAGCTCCTAGAAGAAATCTGTTAAAATTCAAAATAAATTGTTATTAATTATAAAATTTAATTGCCATTAAAGCCATTTATGTCGCACGATTTTATTTGTCAAAAATATATTTTTAGGACGTAACAAAAATTAATTTAAAGCAAAAAAGACGTGTATTAACAAGATTTTATTCCTACCCCAACAGTAATGGCGACTTCATTAGTTCTAAAAGCGGACCGAAAGTAAAATATAACTGACTTACAAAATATTAGCGGGAGTAAGGCACTTTATTCAAACTAAATAAAAAGTTTATAAATTCGAATAATTTCCCTTGAAATTTAAAAAAAAATTATAAAATAAACTATGAAATTTTAAAAAAATACTAAATTTCTATAAAAATTCATATTTAGAAAAAATTTTTACATTACATTACATTTTAAAAATAATTTAAATAAAAAAAATTTTTTCTTGAAACATTTATTTCACAAATTAAGGTAGTTGTACATCCGTTACATCATTTTAATCACAATTTAAAAACAAAATCATGAATAAGTGGTAAAAATTTCAAAACGATTCACCGTTTCTAAATTGAAATGGAAAACTTTAAAATTGCAATTATGTCGTGAAAGTCTTCAAAATTGTAATTTTATAGATCTGTATCTCAATTTAGAAAAGGTAAATCGTTTTAAAATTTTTACCACTTATTTATGATATTTTTTAAAAATTGTGATAAAAATTTTAAAGCATTCCTAATACAATGAATATTTTATGATGTAACTGGTGAAAAACCACCTTAATTCAACAATTACAATATTTGATTAGTAAATTATTGACAACATTTATTAAAATATATAATAAAATATATAGAACATTAAAAATACAAATTTAATTTCATCACAGTTATTTTAAACTTAATGTTTTAAAGATTTTATTTATATCAATAAATATAATTCAATTGAACCCGCTTTTTTGCTGTTAAGAAGACGCTGTATCTCTCTATCCTTTTCTAATTAAAAAATGTAAATTTTTGGGAAAACTAGTTATTATTGATAGAAATTAAGGGTTGTCCGCTACTTGTTTAGTAAAAATTAATATTTTCTCTGATGAGGACCAACTAATTTTGTTGCTTTTTTTTCAAGTAAAGTTTGACATACTTAAATAACGTATTCTCTAGCCTTACTTAGGATTTTGTAAATATGTCAAACTTTACTTGAAAAAAGCAACAAAATAATTGGTCCTCATCAGAGAAAAATTACTTTTACTAAACAAGTAGGGAAACTTAATTTCTATCAATAATCACTAGATTTTCGAAAAACTTACATTTTTCAATTGGAAAAGGATAGAGAGATACAGCGTCCCCTTAATAAAGTAGCCACGGTTGGGGTAGGATAAAAGTAAAATACGCAACACGAAAGTAAAGTCTATTTCTCCCTCGGAAAGTTACTCCCCTCGCTACGGTCGGGTCGCAAACTTCTCCTAGAGAAAAATATACGACTTTACTCTGTGGTTGCATGATGTACTATCTTTAAATGAAACAGAAATTTTTCTGTGGCGTTTTTAAAGAATTTGTATATTAAGGGCTGAAAGTTTCTGCGGGTTTATTTTAGATCATGAATTATGAAAGTATTACGATGAAGAACGTTCAGATAAGATATCGGTAATTTGGATTTGACAGATTGATTACGGCAAAGAAGCAGCTAATTTTGAGCTATTTTACGAAGGTCAGAGTCATTTTTTTCATTGATTTCCGAAGGTACGCCGATGACTTCTTTTCGAAGTTGGCAGTGTACTCACTGTTTTAAGGAAATTATGCCGCGGGAAAATATTGGATTTCACGGATAATTTACGGTAAATTATCCACTTGCTACTTTTCACTCTGCAGTGATATTTCACAGAATACCATACTAATAAGATCATGAATTATGAAAGTATTACGATGAAGAAAGTTTAGCTAAGATATCAGTAATTCGGATTTGACAGATTGATTACGGCAAAAAAGCGGCAAACTTTCAGCTATTTTACGATGGTCTAAGTCATTTTTTTCATCGATTTTTTAAGGTACGCCGCCAACTTCTTTTCGAAGTTGGCTGTATACTCACTTTTTCAAGGAAATTATGACGTGGCAAAATATTGGATTTTACGCATAATTTACGGCAAATTATCTACTTCCTACTTTTCACTCTGCAGTGATATTTCACATAATACCATACCAATAAGATCATGAATTATGAAAGTATTACGATGAAGAACGTTCAGCTAAGATATCGGTAATTCGGATTTGACAGATTGATTAAGGCAAAAAAGCGGCAAATTTTCAGCTATTTTACGATGGTCTAAGTCATTTTTTTCATTGATTTCTGAAGGTACGTCGCTAACTTCTTTTCGAAGTTGGCAGTATACTCACTTTTTCAAGGAAATTATGACGTGGCAAAATATTGGATTTTACGCATAATTTACGGCAAATTATCTACTTCCTACTTTTCACTCTGCAGTGATATTTCACATAATACCATACCAATAAGATCATGAATTATGAAAGTATTACGATGAAGAACGTTCAGCTAAGATATCGGTAATTCGGATTTGACAGATTGATTAAGGCAAAAAAGCGGCAAATTTTCAGCTATTTTACGATGGTCTAAGTCATTTTTTTCATTGATTTCTGAAGGTACGTCGCTAACTTCTTTTCGAAGTTGGCAGTATACTCACTTTTTCAAGGAAATTATCACGTGGCAAAATATTGGAATTTACGCATAATTTACGGATAATTTACGGCAAATTATCCTATTCCTACTTTTCACTCTACAGTGATATTTCACATAATACCATACCAATAAGATCATGAATTATGAAAGTATTACGATGAAGAACGTTCAGCTAAGATATCGGTAATTCGGATTTGATAGATTGATTAGGCAAAAAAGCGGCAAATTTTCAGCTATTTTACGATGGTCCAAGTCATTTTTTCATTGATTTCTGAAGGTACGCCGCTAACTTCTTTTCGAAGTTGGCAGTGTACTCACTTTTTCAAGGAAATTATGACGTGGCAAAATATTGGATTCTACGCATAATTTACGGATAATTAACGGCAAATTATCCACTTCCTACTTTTCACTATGCAGTGATATTTCACATAATACCATACTAATAAGATCATGAATTATGAAAGTATTACGATGAAGAACGTTCAGCTAAGATATCGGTAATTCGGATTTGACAGATTGATTACGGCAAAAAAGCGGCAAATTTTGAGCTATTTTACGATGGTCTAAGTCTTTTTTTTTCATTGATTTCTGAAGGTACGCCGCTAACTTCTTTTTGAAGTTGGTGGTGTACTTACTTTTTTAAGGAAGTTATGTCGCGGCAAAGTATTGGATTTCACGGATAATTGACGGATAATTTACGGCAAATTATCCAATAGTTATTTTTATAGTACAGAGAAAGTACTGAGCCAACTTCAGGGGAGTGCCTTCGGCCGAAAAGCCCCGAGTGGTAGTTCTATGATTTCATAGAACCGCTGCGCATTGCACAAAAGCCTGATGGTGATGGATGTAAAAGGGTGCTGAAAAGCTGCCCTTATCCAGTGGACACCACGAGCATTTTATGCCTGGTGATGCACCGGTTATCGTACACCAGGGATTAAGGCTATTTTTTTGTTACAGGTTATGTCCCCAGCAAACAATAAGCACGACCTATTCATATTGGGATAAAGCGATATAAGCATTTAACTATAAAGTCAAGAAGAATCGAGAATGGCTGTTTTTTTTATACAAAACAAAAAATATTAGTTTTTATTCTTTCATACTAAAGCTTTACTATATTTGTTGTTGATTAATAAGTTTTTGTATGCTATTTGAGATTTTTTTTGTTTAAAGATTTCAGAAAGTTTCAAGTAATTAATTCTTTTATAACAGTCCAATAATAGTTAAAATTTTTTGATATACACATATATATATAACGTTGGATTTTGTAATGATATAAAATAAATGAGAAACATTGTTCAAAAGACGTCATATCCATGACCAGCTGAAAGTAAAATAAAGTGTTGTTTATTTCACACACCGCCTTATGTCAATTTTATGTGGGTCTTAAATTAAATGTTATGTTGCATGCTAATATGTGCTGTCAAAAATATAAAGTTATCAAAAGAAATTTAATGTAACTTCAAAAACGAACCCAACGGATATTGCTGAGTCGTAAAGTCGGCGAGTATACTAACTTTACCAGAAGAAGGCAAGATTGGTCTCATTATTTTGCTGCTTACTTAAAATTTATTGTTTAAAGAATAATCGTTATACATATATATATATTCTAGTAAAAAAGTAGTAAGGTAAGATTGATTAATAAAATAAAAATAAACTATAAAATTCAACTTTACCAATCTTGCTATTAAATTCTTAACATTTTGACGTTACAGTAATGATAATTTGTTTTTAATGATATTAATTGATGATACTTTTTTTATCTTAAATATATATTGAATATCAGACTTTAATCCATTAATAATTTTAAAAGACCTCATCTGATAGTTAAAATCCTTTTTCATTTGTCAATGAATTAATATCGTCTATTTTTTTTAATTGCCGTAGAATTTCTCAGCCAATTTTCAACAAATTGACTTAAAAATTTGCAGAGATTTTCAATTTACATATCTTCACAAGTTTGTTTCAGTTTTCTTAAAAAAAATGAATTTAAAAAGTTTGATTTGGAAAAAGTTGAAAATATTAGAAAAAATAGGTATTTTTGTAAAATCTTATGTAAGTAATTTTGTTGAACATTTACTTGAGCTTGTTTTATAAAAATTCCAGGTCAGTAGACTTGTGAAGGTATATAAATAAAAGATCTCTGCAAATTTTGAAGTCAATAGTTTAAAATTGGCTGAGAAATCCTGCGGCAACTACAAAAATAGAAAAAATCTATTCATCGACAAGAGTAAAAGATTTTAACCATCGGATGAGGTCTTTTGAAATTATTCATTGATTGAAGCCTGATATTTAATATATATATTTAAGATAAAAAAATGTTTCATCAATTAATATTATAAGAAAAAAATTTATCTTTACATTTAAATTGAATTTTTTTCAGACTTTAACTCAGCCTTGATACCTAAAAACTAATTTTAGTTTATGCTGATAAGATTTAATTTATTTATAAAATGGAAGTGATATTTACTTTCTAAATATAATACAATGGAATCCCACTGAATGGATCTGTGAAAAGCGCTGCACTAGGATTTCAGCTAAAATTTCAATGAAATTTCAGTGAAATATCCTCTATTGAAACTATCGACACTATTTGAAATTAGTGACGAAATTTCACTGAATAATCAGAAGAAATTTTAATGAATTTCAGTGAAATTTGGATATTTTAGTGGATATTTCACTATTTCATTCAGTCAAATTTCACTGGTTCCCAGCGAAGCCATTTTCACTTGAATCCAGTGCAATTTCACTGAATTATATTTAGAGAGTATGCTTTTTAGTTGACAATACTAAAATTTGATAAATATTAGGTATTGATTTTTACTTGATTTTTATATCTCAGCAACTAAAAGATCTAAGACACTTGGAAATTGATCAGTAACTTTCTTGTGATGATAAAAATGAGGATAAAAAATTTCAAGTGTGTAAGATTCTTCTTTCTTTATCTTATGTAAAAAAAAGTTGATGTGTAAAGTGAAACTTGTTCATGTCAAACTAAAATTTCTTGAATTTCATTTTTAATTGGTGTGCAGCTTTGTTCCGATCATGAAAATGAGAATATAAAATTTCAAGTGTGTAAGATTATTCTTTGTTTATCCAATGTAAAAAAGTTTATATGAAAAGTGAAACTTGTTCGTGTACACATAAAATTTCATTTCTAGCATAAGTTAATCAATTTTATGAATAAGTAATAAAATTTAATTTCATTTATAACTAAAAAGTTGAATAAATGTTAAATTTAAAAGATTTGTGAATAAAATCATAAATGAGTTCATCTTTTTATGTTTTGTCTAAAACTTGGAATATTTTTAAATTTAGTTGAAAATAAATTGAATTGTAATCAATGTAGTTTCGTTCTTTGAAATAATTTTAAAGTGCTTTGGACTACAATTTTTTTAAAATAAGATTTTTTTTTTAAATATATTTTATTTAAAATATTGTTTTAATATGGTAAGAGCCTCTCCTTCGCTCTTAACCTGTAAGATTCTCCCGTTTATGATAAGTTATTGCACTAATACTTTATCATAAACTTACAATCATTTTTTAAGCGTATTCAAAATGTATTAAATCTTTATTCATCATACAATAATTTTTATTACATGGACATTCATCTTCTTCTTGTGATACTATCAAAGAATTGAATGATGTAAAACTGCAGTTATCAAAACCTTTTCGTCTTCAAGTCAGAATCTTTGTAAGATATATTAACTATTACATGTAATGTTATCATTTATGATGCATGTTTGGAAATATTTTCCGTTAAGTGTATATTTTTATTGAGTTTAATTTTTAAAGAGAAGAATGAACGTCCTAATTATCACACTCATGTATAAGATAAAGTCAATCACTTTACGATGCCTCTCCAATTAAGGATCAATTTGAATTTCCTAAAAATTCACTCAATATAACTAGCTTCTCGTAGCTCGTTAATTATTAAGCTCATCTCTTTGTAAGTATAAAGATCTGTATTAGTTGAAGATATAATAATACGAAGACGATTAACTAAAATATTAGGATCATTCCATTCTCCAAATCCATAATCTTCAAACATGTATTTACTCATATATTTAGTGGAAGATGCATTACTATTAGAATAACCTGATGAAGTATCACTGTTGGTATCGATGGAATTCATTACTGCTTTTTTGGATCTGGATACTGGTAAAGTTTTATAAGGTTTTCTTTTACGGCTTCCAAAAATTTTTTTATTCTCTCCAATATTTTCTAACTCATGATGAGAGCTGAAGTTATCACCTTCACTCATTTCTTCAAATGCATCATTATACTTCTCTGTAGAGAATGATTCATCACTATTAGAATAACCTGATAATGTATCACTATCAACATCGTTAAAACTTATTTTTGCTTTTTTGCGTCTTGATATTGGTGAAATCTTTCTATAAGATTTTCTTTTACAGCTTTCGAATGTGTTACATTTTCCACTCTTTTGATAGCTTATCATTTCATTATTAGAGCTGGAATAATCATCTTCAAGTAATTTTGATTCAAAATACTTTCTGCTATCAATTAAATCAGCATTTTTAACATTATCACTCTTCACGAGTTTATTATTTGTATGACTCATCTTGAAAACATTAAGTTGATATTTTTTCTTTAAAATCATAGTCCTTATTTCATTCTTTTTCTCGGTTAGTGTTAAAGTATGATTATGCGGTGTACAACTTACAAGTTTCATATCCTTGGTCATTGCATGACTTGAACATTATTTTAAATGGTTAAGTTGACATTTCCAGTATATATTACCATTACTCATAGCTTTCTCCTTAAAAAAAGGAATATCATTCAAAAGAAGTATATCTTTTCCTCTAGAACTTTTCATAAGTTGCAAAGATGTAGTAAGCGGAGACTCATCAGTATCATTCAAAGTAACATCAATCTCCGAATTATTCACGAATGATGTTTTTTTTTCTTTATCTAACACTTGACCAATATTGGAATTTAATTGATTTGGAAATTTAGATTTAATCGCCTCCCTTAATCTCTCAATTTTAAAGAAGTTTTACATGTTGTTTGTTTATGCTTATGATGCATATTGTTCCTGAAATATAAAAATCATCTGTATTTATAGTAAAATAACGAGTTGAGTAACACTTTAATAAGATGATTTATAAGATAACAAGATGATTTTTAGATAGCATGATTTAAAAATGTTATTAGATATAAATTTAGCAACTTCAATCAAAGAATTTTAAATTTAAAATATTCGATCCAAATTCGACAAGATTTGACGAAAATTCGACAAGATTCGACAAAATTCGACAAGATTCGACGAAAATTCGGCAAGATTCGACAAAAATTCGACAAAAATTCGGTGGGATTAGATGTGATTCGATAAAAATTCGATGAAAATTCGATAAACATTCGACGAAATCAGATAAAAATTGATAAAGCTAATGTAGAATCCATATTGTGAAATATATCACTATATGTAATGCAGTTTTATTCATATAGATCTATCCAAATATATGCAAGAATAGTGATATTCTTAGTGATATTCCAAGTGATAAGAAGGAATTTTTATATACCTTTATTCGCAATATCACAAGGAGTTGGTTTACATCTCAGTATATATAACCAGCTTCTCGTAGCTCTTTAACGATAGAATGAATTTCGTTAATATGATTAAAATTACCAGCTTCTCACTCAGCAACGAGTAAACGAAACCGATCAACAAGCTTATTTGGATTATCACAGTAAACATCGAAATTCGCATTTCCCTGTGAAACTTCGTATCGAGGCACCGATCCTCTTTCTTTCTCAGAAAGTAGAGGAGCGATAATTTCTGTATATTTTTTACTTATATCTGATCGAATGGCTCTATCATTTCTATACTGTTTCTTGTGAGCATTCGTAGCTTCGAGAATATAACGATAATTCTTCATATCGCTTGAAGTTACTTGAGTTCGATCAGGATGTTTTGTAATTAGAAGCTCCATTAATCCCTGAGTTTTCGGATATCTTACATCTTTCACTTTGATAAATTGATTTTTAAAGTATATGAATGAATCACCGATTATATAATCTTTACCTTCCTTACGTACACCATAAATCTTATCAATATTGGATAGATCATCATTGAGCATAAATATATATTTGTCGAAATCTTCAGATTCCTCTCCACTGTCTGCTGTTTCAAACTCAGAATCTGTAACATGTCAAATAGTATTGTTTATTGATAAATCATCATCATCATAAGAGCTCGTTTCATTCAGATTATCGTCTATGACTTGTTTGACCATTTCCGATGATTTTTGTTTTTCGTGACTTATCTTTTTCTTTTTAGAAACTTCAAGGAGTTTATGAAGAGGATCAGCAATGGGTTTGAATGTTTCATTAATTGCTTTTTGAAAATTTTCTTTTTCGAACTTCAATGCATCATATTTTTGCTTGACGGCTTTACGAACTATAATAAGTTGTCGTAATATATTTTTCTCTTGCTCAAAATCCACCATATTGCTTCTTCAATATTCAGTTGTGGAATGATTACTGAACAGTAAAACAGCTATATTTATAGCAAACGCCTTATTAAGAACACCTTCTCAATGTCTGCCTATGTAATTTATGCGGTATATCTAATACCTAATACTGCTATTGAGATAAAGAGGGTAAGTCAAGAAGAGGGGATCGTGGCTCAAGTAGAAGGGAGACCGCTACTTATAAAAGGCAACGAGCCCGAAGAAGTCATTCTTTCAAGAGCCACCAAGCAAGAGGCAGAGAACTCAGTAAAAATTTGAATATTTAAAAAAGGACTTTGAAATTTTATCAAGAAAAAAAATTTAAGGTAAGTTAAAATTTTTATACTTAAAAAAAGTTTCATACTCTAAAGGACTTTACTCATTTTAGATGGATCTTGCTCAATTGAATGAGATTGCTCGTGGAGGCTTTTTACTCACTAAGGAGGTAGCTGAGTTGGAGAAAAATAAAGATTACATGGTGACTGAAGTAAAATCAGTTAAAACACGGTATGGTGACCGTTTTGTTGCGGATTTAGATGGTAAATTTCGCATTTTTCTGCCAACTCGAGTTTCCTTGGTCTTAGAGAAGGATGAGAACTTCTATTATAAGTTATTGGATGCCATTAAACAGTACAAGTTGTTTGTAAAGTATTTGGGCGAGACTAAGAGTGATCTCGAGTTCTCCTTTGCTTAGGCTTATGGAAGTTAACGGAGAGGTATACGAGTCATGGGTGCACCTCCTACTTCGAGTTTACTCAAAGTAAGGGGTTCACAAGTGGCGACTCTTGGTTGTACCTCACAGATGGGAGCGAAGGTTGGGGCTCCCATCACTTCCTAAACAAAAAAGTTTTCTCTGTGGAGGGGGAGATCTACACAAATGCTATTTAAGAGAACTCCTGAGCCATTTCTTCAATAGTCTCTGTTGAGAAGAAGCCTTGATCAGAGAAATATGAATCTTGATAAATTCAACGAGGCAGCTCGTGGACGCGTCCATCATGCCATTGGGAATATATTCCCCTTGAAGAAAGATCAGACTTATTATGTGAGTGAGTTTAGACCAGTTAAATGTAAGGATAAGTTTAGATTGATGGCAACTTTAGATCACGAATGGTGCATTTTTATTCCATCTCGCGCATGCAGAGCCTTACAGGAGAATAAGGAGTTTTACTTCGAGTTGCAAGAGGCCATTAAAAATTTTAAGTTGTTTATGAAGTATTTAGATGATGATAAAGGAAAAGGTCTCGAGTTCTCCTTTGCTTAGGCATATGAAAGTTAACGGAGAGGTATACGAGTTACGGGTGTACTTCTTAATTTTAGAGTAAGGGGTTCATAAGTGGCGATTCTTGGTTGTACCTCACAGATGGGAGCGAAGGTTGGGGCTCCCATTACTTCATAAACAAAAAAATGTTATTGTTTGAAGCGCTTAAGATATAAATATCCTTGCTCAAAAGTTAATGTTTCTTCTACAGATTACGCATTTTTCAACTTTACTTGCGCATTGGTAACAACAGCAACAATGTCTGCACGGTAAAAATGCTATCTCTATTCCTTTGTCGAAGCAAACTTTACATTTATTTTGTAAAGAATTATCTGTAGGAATTACATTTCGAAGGAAACGGCAGCGACTATTCCATTTCTTATGTTCTGATAATGGATCCTCACCAATTTCCCACCTACAGATCTCTGTAGAGCATTCAAAACAACGGACTTTGTCAATTTCACCTGTATAATAAAATCCTGCGGTGGCCAGATCTTTGGGTCTTAAAAAAGTCAAAGGCCAGTTTTTAAAACTGTCAAGACGACTTTGCTCCGTATAATACATGAGTACTTATTGGACTGATGTTTTGTCGATCCAAAAATTATGAGTACTATCAAAGCCGAGCCACTTTACGTATACTTGATTTCCACGTCTCTTTAGAACTTTTTCTACAAGATAAACGTCTGGATACTTGACTTTCTGAAGTTCTTCTTCGTAGAAGCTACCAACGATTGATTGATCTTGATAGTCTTTGTTCACAAATGGATGCTTTGAGATTACTATACGTTAAGTATAAGTTAATCTTGTATTGTTGCATAAGATTTTTAAAATTAGTATTATAAAACTCTTTGCCTTTATCTGTTTGTAAATTTTTTGGAACTCGTCCTTGACGTAATATAGATTTTATCGCAGCAGAGACTTCTGCTCCGGTTTTTTGTTTCACAGGAACGGCCCATGTGTATTTGGAAAAAATATCTATGACTGTAAGCATGTATTTGTAGCCTTTGTTATCTCGAGAATAAGGTTGCATCTCTACAAGATCAGCTTGCCAAGTTTCATCTAAACCTCGCACATCAAATGTTCGACGGGGATAGCGACGTCTGGCAGGTTTATGAAGCTCTTCTACAACTCTTTGGTGTTCCATGGTCACGGAGTTGATGATTGCTTAATTACAAAAAATTGGCTTTTATACTATTTGATTTAATTTTATCATCTTGCATCCAATTTTCAATTAAGTCGTATAGATTTTCAATGTTTACATTAATTTTTTTTATCTTCTCACCATACTCATCCTTTAACTTTTGCAGTTCTAATTCTGATGTGCTAAGATCATCTCTTAATCTAGCAGTGACTATGTATATACTCTGGACTTCAGATGTAATCAAACCTTGCACTGTATTAAAATTAACGGCATCATTCGATTGCTGAGGAGTGGCATCATTGCATAACCTCTTATTTTCTACATCGAAATGTCCATCTTTTGTCAATTTATAGCCAATTACGGGAGGTCCTCGATTACCCTCGCTTCGTTTAAGATTACGTCCGAATACATCGACGCTCATTTTGATACTGTAACGAGTCTTAACTTGCAGCTTAATATATATATATAGCCAGCTTCACGTAACTCTTCGATGATGGAATGAATCTCGTTAGTATGAATAGGATTACCAGCTGCTTTTTCAGCAACCAATAAACGCAGTCGATCAACTAGCTCGTTTGGATCATCGCAGTAGACATAATCAAACTTGGTATTTTTTCTTGCAATTTTATATCTAGGTAGCGAACCTTCTTTTTTACCGAATAGAGGAGCAATAATGCTGGCGAACTTTTTACTAGCATGCGAACGAATTTCTTCATCGTTTCTGAAACGTTTTCTATGAGCATTTGTCAGTTCCAGGATCTTTTGATAGTTATCTAAATCTTTTTGAGTTACTCATTTTTGAGATAGATGCTTCTCAACAAGCAATTCGTACAATCCTCGAGTTTTTGAGAACTTCTCAGTCCCTAATTGCACATAAGTTTTTTCAATATATATTGGTGTATTACCGAGAAAAAGTTTATCACCGTCCCTACGTACACCATAAACTTTATCCGATCCTCTATATTGTAAATCTTCTGTAAAATCTTCGCTAGCAGATTCAAACGAGGTCTCGAGAGAATGCGAGGAATCATTTTGTATAGTATTCTCCAATCCTTCATCAGATTCAGATTTTCTAACTTCAAGTAGAATAATTTCTTCTTCAGGAATGAGTTTTCTTCTTTTTCTCTTGCTTTCAAAAGCAATCTCTTTAAGTGGGTCAATGATGGCTTTAAGAGTTTGTTGAACAACTCTTTCCGTAATCTCTTTTCCATATTTTAACATGTAATACTTGCGTTTTACAGCATTTCGCGCTTGAATAAGTTGCTGGAGTAAGGCTTTTTTTGTTTAAGGTCTGCCATGTTATCTCTTTGAGTTTCAAAGATAGATTGATTAATCTCTGCCAAGTATGAGTTATATTTATAGCAAAACAATCAAAACCCTTTCGATATCTACCAGTATTTAGTGGACTATCTTTGTCAATCATTAGAAATCCATATTTATCATCTATCCAACATTTAGAACAGAATTCTTTAAAACGTAAAAAAGTCATGTCAGAGTTAACATGATCGTCGTATAAATGTCTCAGATTAACATCATCTCGACGAAAGATAACTAAGAGATTAACATTATCTCTTATGAGATGTTTTGGGATTCGAGCATAAGACTGGCAGAGGTAGAAACAATCAACGTTCTTGTGTCTACCCATACAGAAATATGCCCTGATGTGTTCTTGTTTTTCACAAGCTACATCGTCGAAAATCGATATCGAATATCGATATATAGAATTTAGAAGAGCGTTATCCGGAGATATTACTGATTCGTGTTCGCTAAATGGAAAGTATTGCATACTTTCCAGTGGCTCTAAGAACTCTTTCAAAAACTTATATTTTGCTTGATTAAGAGATTTCGAATAGACGTAGACATTCTCAAATCTTAGACCATTAGAATGTGTTATGAGTGCAAGTAGGCTATTAGTTTTACCACAATTAGATGGTCCGCAAAATACACCTCTTATACTATATGGAAGTAAATTTCCATGTTTCTTTGATTTGTTATGATGGGTTAGTTATCCTTTGAACTTCAAAGTGATATGATCATATATCAATGACAACGCAGGCGTGGTTTGCTTAATAAAATCATTAATAATCTTCCACTGGAACTTCATCTACCAGGATATCAATATTGTGGACCAGGGATGAAATTAGCCAAACGTTTAGCTAGAGGTGATCCAGGAATCAATCCACTTGACAAAGCCTGCAAGGAGCACGATATAGCTTATTCACAGAATCGTGAAAATATTGAGGTTAGAAATAGCGCTGATAAGGTTTTAGGAGAAAAAGCTTGGGAAAGAGTTTCATCGAAAGACGCTAGTATTGGTGAGAAAGCAGCTGTATTCACTATTGCAAACGCTATGAAAGTAAAATCTAAACTTGGAATGGGAGCAAAAAAGAAGAAGACTCCCTTTGTTACTCTTAATAAGTATCCTAGTAAGTATGCTCGTAAAGCTATCTTCTCTGCTTTAGAGGCTGCTCAAAGTGCTGTGAGAAAAGCAGGTGGCAAACATAAAGTCAGAGTACCTCGCAGATTATCAATTCCAACTAAAGTAGGAGGATTCTTACCATTCCTCATACCTATTTTTGCAGGTCTAGGTGCGATTGGTAGTTTAGCAGGTGGTGCGGCTGGTAAAACTAAAGCAGTTAATGATTCAAAAGCTGCTTAAAAACAATTAGAAGAAAAACAAAGACATAATCAAAAGATGGAAGAAATAGCTTTGGGTAAAGGTCTTTATTTAAAACCTTACAAGACAGGACTTGGTCTTCATATAAAGTCTGGTTTAAAAAAAAAGATCCTTAAAGTAAGATTACCGCAAAGAGCTTTGACAGATTATGATCTCATAAAGTATGCTAAAATACTAAAAATTCCAAATTTTCGAGGAGTTTTCATGCGAAATGCTTTACCAAAGAGTGGACCTTATTATCACGAAACAGCGATCGTTAATCTCGATGATGTAGATGGTCCAGGTACACATTGGGTAGCTTATCGAAAACGAGGCAAAAACGTTGTGTATTTCGATTCTTTCGGAGACCTTCAACCACCACTGGATTTAATGCTATACTTGGAAGTAGATGAGGTTAAATATAACTATGAGAGGTATCAAGACTATGATACATTTAATTGTAGTCATTTATGTTTGAAGTTTTTGAGTAAAAAACTTATAAAAGGAAAGTTAAATTAGCTATCTCTCATTATCCATTGAACAATCAAGGAAGATTCATTGACGCTAAGTTTTTCTAGTACATCATCAGTGCTCGAAGCTCAGTATTTTCCTCCGATCGAACTTTCACCCGATAAGAACTATGTTCTTGGATTAATTGGTCTTTCGACTTTCAACTCAATACCTAACATCAATAGTGGAAATAATAAGTTCTACGTTGGTGAGGAAGAAATTTTATTACCGACTGGAAGTTACGAAATTAAAGATATAAAAAATTATCTTTGTGAGGCACTAGCATCAAAAGGAATTTCAATCGATATAAAACCCAATAACAGTACACTACGTTGTGTTATAACATGCAGTCATCCTATTAATTTTCGACCGCAAGATTCCATAGGTTCATTGTTGGGTTTTACTCAACGTGTTCTTACAGAAAAAATCGCTCACGATTCTGATTTACCAGTAGCTATTTTAAAAGTTAACGCACTCCGAGTTGAGTGCAACATAACCTCTGGCGCCTATATAAGCAATCGACGAGTGCATACCATACATGAGTTCTTTCCTGCAGTGCCACCAGGATATAAGATCATTGAAGTTCCATCTCCAGTCATTTATCTTCCGATCAGCGTTAAGAGCATAGATCACATTCAAGTACGGATAGCCGATCAAGACGGACACTTGATTAATTTTCGAGGAGAAATTATTAGAATAATATTACATCTTACACAAACGTAATGGGTATTGTTTACAACACTAAAGTTGGTAGAGGCTATATAAGTAAGTCAACATGTCGACCAGTCATCAGTCGTCGAACGACAAAGAAAGCGCTAACACGGCAAAACATTTAGTACCGAAGAAGTCTCGGACTAAGAATCCGTGGTGGAAAGTAACTTGTATATTCTTCTGTTATTTTCAAAAATATGGAAGGAATTCTGAGCATACAGTCGGGAGTAAAGTTTGATGAATCTGTTGAACATTATGAGGTACATGCTCATCAACCTTATTCCGCATCTTCATTCAATAATAGTGATGAGATTCGTATATCTATTTAACATCAAGACTTATGTCTTCTACCATCCCGTAGTTCACTCCATATTTGTGGTAGAATTGTGAAAGCTGACGAAACCGCGATAGCTAATACGGTCCTAGTCAATAACGCCATCTGTCACATGTTTGAAGAAATTCGATATGAAATCAATGCTGTGGAGATTGACAAATGTAAAAATGTTGGTTAAACTACACTTATGAAAGAATGGCTTTCCTTTTGTTCTAGTCAAGAGTCAATTCTTGAGAACGCTGGTTGGGTTGATATAGAGGAGAATCTAAAAGTAAACGACGAGGCAGGTTACTTTGACTTATCTATTCCTCTGAGTATGATTTTCGGTTTCGCTGAAGACTATCGTAAAATTGTCGTTCATGTAAAACATGAACTTATATTGACAAGATCTAGGAATGATTTGAATGCGATAGTTCAGACGCATCATGAAAATAGATACGAAGATTGTCAGATCAATTTGCAAAGAATAGAATAGCTTATGCCCTATTTAATATTATCGAATGCCTACAAACTTCGCTCACTCAATCATATTGAAAAAGATAAACCGATTGCAATGAGTTTCCGCAGTTGGGACTTGTTTGAGTATCCGCTACTTCCAACCACATCAAAACACGTTTGGACTGTTAAAACTTCTAACCAATTGGAAAAGCCACGTTTTGTTATTCTAGCTTTTCAAACAAATCGAAAAAATCTAAAAACAGCCAATGCGAGTCGCTTTGATCACTGCAACATAAGTAATGTAAAGCTTTTCCTTAATTCGAAATACTATCCATATGGAAATCTAAATTTAAATATTGAACGTAATCAATTTGCTATGTTATACGATATGTATGCTGATTTTCAACCTGCGTACTATGAGAAAGATGCCGAACCGCTCTTAAAAAAGCAAGATTTCATTGACTATGTGCCGTTGACTGTAATCGATTGCTCGAAACAAAACGAGTCTCTGAAAAGCGCTCCTGTGGATGTTCGCTTAGAATTTGAATCAAGAAATAATATTCTTGCTGGAACATCAGCTTACTGTTTGATCATACACGATCGCGTAGTCGAGTACAATTCTGTCAATGGTAATGTACGAAAACTTGTCTAAGTGGTGGGGAAATAGTTATAAATTGGATGTTTATCGTCAAAAGAGTCATTCACGATGGAGTGCTTTGTCGATGTGCAAGGCTTCAAGCAGCCTGGTAATGACTATGTTTTAAAAGAATTGGCTATAGTTCCATTAAACGACTATTCTGATCCGATCGTACTACTTTTTAAAGAACCGTTTGCTTGGCGAAAACTCACAGATAAATATAAGACGCAAAACAAATGGTTTGAACAATATTATCATGGTTTGTCTTGGAGTTCTGGTAAGATTCCCTACACCGAAATACGAAACATTCTTAAAGAAGCTCTACAAGATGCTCGCAAAATTTTAGTGATGGGAAGTATAAAGAAGAGATGGTAAGAACGTTTTAAGTTCAACGTTACCGATGTTACAGAGATGGGTTATCCACCACTGGATAAAATAAAGCTAGTGACTGTTTTCCCCCATCACAATAGAATGTATAAAGCTTGTTGTGCTCTACACAACGTCAGACTCATGAAAAAATATTTTACTGAGAGTCGTTTGCCATTGGAAATACCTATGGAGTGTAAGTAAATGATTATATAGATGAGAGCTCTCATCACTATAAAAGTAGAAGCGTGCCATGACTTGTATTATTTCATCATGGGACAAAGTCCGAGCATCACTGCTAAACCTAAAGAGTATACTCCTCTTATTGATTCTTCTAAAAAAGAGAAGATGTCATGGAAGGAGCATTACGAAAAATATAAATCATAAATACCATTCCCAAATATCAAATATAAAAAACTTTAAATCGGCCCTTTTAAGAGCCACAAAAAAAATTTAAACGTAATCAACTGTTTAAAAATTATAAGAGCATAAACTTGAGCTATTAAAGTTGCTTTAAACTTGAGTTATTAAAATTCTAACCTGTCGCGACAAGTAGTGGGCTACAAATGCAGTGGGTTAAGAATGTAGTGGGCTAGAATCCCCATGGTCTAGAATCTTCCTTGTTTATCTACTATAAGGGAATGGAACACAGAAAAAATTATAAACCAATTAAGATTGAGAACACAAATGATATCGTAATAAAAAATTTTTTTTTTAATTGAATGAAATTGAATAATTATTTATCACTATTAATTATAAGAAGAAATACTAACAAATCGTTAGTACAGCGTTGAACGCGAATTTTGCAAATTGCAAAACTCGTGCTTGTAAGTATAAAGCTTACTATCAATAAATCTTGTGTGCGAAAGGAGCACACTTAGCGATTAAATAGATAAAATAAAACAAATTTTAAAATAATTGTAAAATTCTAAAAAATGAAGCGACATTTTTTTTGTTGCTCTAAAAATATATATACAGAAACTTATAAAATACAAAAGGCTATATCATAAAATACTGCAGCATCTATCATTCTACTCGATCGCGTGAACAACTAACTAACCAAAAATTATTTATCACTTGATTATTTGATTATTTAAATTCATACAGATAATTTCAACTTTTGATTAAAAAATTTAACATGAATAAATTATATCCAAAACGTTTCGACATTTGCTTTGCTGTTTTTCATTAAAATAGTGTAGAAAAAAAAAGAAAAATTCAAGCATGTGACATCATACTGTAACAAGTAATATTACATTTTCATGTTCAAAATATAAATATACAATAATAATAACAGAACACATACTCTTAAATCGTAGGCATGTATGTACTAAATTTTTTTCATTTTCGTTATACATAACCGAATATAATTGTAATTTTTTAAAACACGGAAATTTTTTTTCTCTCATCTGGAACTGTAAAATATGACATCAATGTTTAAATAACAACCATTTTAACGCATAGCTTTAGCAATTAAAAATAATATATTATTTCGATGTTACCACGAGAGATTATTTATTACCATGCATACAACCGTTTACCACGTGAGCCGGTATATTACCGACCGTAGAAGTTGCTGATAATAGGGACATCAATAAGCAAGATCGAGAATCAATACTACCGAGGGTAACAAAAAGGCTTATGGTAAATCCTCCGAACTAAATCTTATTTGAGTATTGTAAATTTTTATTTTTAGAACTTGAAATTAAGTTAACATTTATAATTGTAAGAATCCATACAGTTTAAAGCAATATAAATCAAATGAATTACAATCTTAGTAATTATTTTTAAAAAAGGGAAACATGTTTTTATTATCAACCTAAATTAAAACCATACATAATAAGAATATAAATAAATCCATCATTCATACTTCACTAATAATTATTCAACTGTTTAATTTTTAGTCATCCAATAACATTTCTTATTATGTATTCAACTGTATAGGCTATGAGATAAATTATTTGTCTGGTTCTTTAAAAAATTTTAAAACAAATAATTTCACAAATTGAATTAATCAACTATCTATTCACTTAATATTTAAAAAAAAAATATCTTTTTTGATTTATTACCTATAACTTTTGCAAATAATATGTAATACTTGCATTTTGTTTTAAGTTGTTAAAGATGTTTTTCTAGTAATATAAATAAATTAATATAAATTACAAAATAAATTAAATAAATCTTCAAATTACAACTTACAATGTTTTTGCTAAATTGATTTTTGTAAAATGGTCCCAACCTGTTTTTCTTGTTGATTGAAATCTGACAAGTAATTTGTTCAATAATAACGTCACATTTTGATAAATAGCATTTTTTTTATTAATATTACTTTTATGTAACAACAATTTAACTTACTCAAATCAAAGGTTGAGCCCATATATATTATTATTATAAACATCTATGCATAAGAAAAAAAATCTACCGCTTTGTTTTTGAGAAAAGTAAGTAACGTCAAAGTAAAAGTTTACGTTTATAATATTTTCGCGTTACTTACTTTTCTCAAAAACAAAGCCATAGATTTTTTTCTTCTTGTGCATAAATATTTGTAATAATAATATCTATTGCGCTTAACCTTCAATTTGCAGATACACCGATTAATACTTGAGTAAATAACAAAAATCTCAATCAGACAAGGACAGCGAATCAGGCCTGCTCTTAATGCTTCTAAATATTCAAGAATAGCTTAACGTAAAACCATAACAAAAACAAAAAATTATAAAATGCCATTATAAGAAAATAATAAAACGCAAGTTCTAACATTTTAACGCAATTAAAACTGTAAACAGGAAGTCTCATACCTGAAAGTAATATGTTTTCGGTAAGTAATAACAATTGTTAACGTTTGTTTTGTTTTTTCTATATATTTCTTTTTTACGTTTATTTTAAACATGTGTAATAAAAATCTTTGTATCATAAAGCAACAAAATAAGACCAAAATATTATTAAGTAACAGACAAAAATTTTTCATTCAAAACGAGTAACATTAATAACCGATAGGAAATATATGTACTGCAACAAACAAACAAAAAATATCAAAAATGCACATTTCAACCGATATAATATGTACTCTATGTAGGAGGATTGGATATGACATAATACGGGGGGGAGGGTATCCATTGCAATCCTTTGGGCCATGCTACAGATGTACTTTAGTTGTATTTACGCCATACTAACTTTTTGCATAGGAAATAACGAATAAATAAATAACTGAAATTGTTTTAGATATTTTAATAAAGTTCTATTAGTAAATTATAACATTTAACGGGATTTCGGAGCTGCTGGAAACAACTTTTGCTTTCATTATTTTATTGATATCTTTTTAAATTCGTAATTTAAACAATTGTATTGACTTGTCCGCACTAGAGCTATGTTAATACAATAATTTTTGTTAAAATAAAAATTCATTTGAACTTGTTATTTTTTTATAAGTTTGGAATGAAAATGAGATATCAAGCTCGATAAACCTCACCTCAAAATACTATCCGAAAAATTCTGTAAGTTGTCCGCACTCAGGTACAAATTTTCTTACTGTAATGAAAGAACTCGATCTAACGTACTGTTTACTTATGAAATTGGAATTTAAATATTAATGAATTATTTTAATAATTTTTTTTAGAAGGAAGCGAGCTGCGTTATGCCCTTAAATGTAAAATATTTTATTTTGTTAAAAAAAATATGCAAAATACAATAATTTTGTAAAAAATTCATATTGTACAAAAAACTGACCAACATTAACGCTTGATATAATTAATTCTTAAAACAAAATAGCAAATAAACTACCTATAATTAATATTTTTACATGAATTTATTTTCATCAAAACCTTGTATGTTAGTATAAATAATATGTTCAATGTATTATCAAAATGTAATAGTTAAATAAGCGTTAAGAGGCGGTCGGAACCATTCGCCGCTTGGTGGCGCTGCGGTCAGGTGAGAGAAAAATATAAAATAATTTTTATACAGTAATTTTAAATTTACTGAAACAATAATATACTTTTAATCTTATCATTTCCTCTAGCCATATATATGTAGAATAATTATTAATATTAATCTTGTTTGAAAAGTCTAAAATATTGTCATAAAGCAAAAGATGCGGCGCGAGGTAGAGCCGATGTAAACATTAGTATACATCATTCTTTAGTATTGCTCTCTCTTTTGCACTAAAGGAAGGTGCACGCATGTTTACATCGGTCCTACGTTGCATCGCATTTTTCGCTTTATAACAATATTTTAGACTTTTCAAACAAGATGAGTATTAATAATCATTCTACATATATATGGCTAGAGGAAATAACAACATTAAAAGTATATTGCCGTCTCAGAAAATTGTCAATAGCTGTATAAAAAATATTTAATAGATTTCTCTCACCTGACCGCAGCGCCACCCTATATGTAGCGGCGAATAGACCCGACCGCCCCTTAATAAATGAAACCTACAAATTAATTGTTATTTATTAAAATTGTATTTATAAATCTATTTCTCAATATTTAAGCATGAAAATAATTAATAAATAAAAAATCAATATAATATAAAATAAATATCATTTTATTATTAATTAATTAATAATTAATAAATAATTAAGTGTTTAGATTCGCTTTTAAATTACAATTCACGTAAACTTATCATTCTGCAAAAATATCATGTAACAACCCAAGATACTGGAAACTCTGAGAAAAGTTTATCAGCCAAGAATGAAAGACAAGATACTTTCTCATGAATTTCGAAAGTAAAAGATTGTATTCCTATTAGAACAGAATCTGTTATCCTAAACTTTTACCGAGAAAGTTGAACTAAGATAAAAACGAAATTTTCTGATAAAAGGACAGTAGTAAATGACACTTGACGATTAAACAGAAATTATAGATCATAACCAAGGCTTTGATATAAATAAAGAGTATGCCCTGCCGAATACAATTGAATGTTAGGAAGATAAAGAAAAATTGTATGAAATTAACTAAAATTTTTTTTCTATGTTAAATAAAATAAAATTGCCACATTAAGAAGGGGCCGAACTATCTGTCTTTGTCTAATAGCGTTTTTCATCATTTATGTAAACACTATCCAGTATAACAAGAAAAAAATAGCAGCCCCCGTTAGATATTAGTATAATAAGTAAATTTTGTAATAACAACCAAATTTTTTCACTGCGTAGTTTTTGAATGATTAGAGAACTACCAAAAAAAGATAGGTTATATTCTAGATTGCTAGTAGGTCTCTAATTAGTCAAAAACTATGCGGTAAAAAATTTGGTTGTTATTACAAAATTTACTAATTATACTGATATTTAGCGGGGGCTGCTATTTTTTTCTTGTTATACCGGAGTGTTTACATAAATGATGAAAAACGCTATTAGACAAAGACAGATAGTTCGGCCCTTTCTTAACAATTAATTGCTATTTAAATAAAACATAACAGAGCCCCGGTGAATTATGATACAATTACAATAGCTATTAAGAGAATACAAGATTCTTTTTACAATTTATGATTAAGGTCTTTTTCTATAGTTGATGGACCTTTTAAAAAAAATTATATGGGAAAAAATTTTTAAATTATTAAATTAACAGATTCGTACTTAACCCTTTGAGGGGCAGTGGTACGTATTTGTCCCACCTATTTGGTTTTGGATTTTTCCGTATTTCTAAAACGTATATGCCTTTTTAAGACATCTATAAGACTTTTTGAACTCTTGAATACCTGATTTATTAGATTTTATAGAGAAATTGCAAATATTCATTAATTGAAGTATTTGTTATAAACAATTAATCTCAAAAAAACCCGTTTTTTACAGAAAAATGTGCCCCTCAAAGGGTTAAGCAATAAAAATCAATAGCTGTAGAGATCTGTATTGGATTTTGTTGTTTTCTTTTGCGCACAAAAAAGCTTCTGAAAGCTGCATTGATTTAAAGATTCCCCTTGTTAATATTTAACTTCTAGGAAATTGAAGTTATAATATTAATTTCGTTAATTTTAATTGTATAACCTCGTTTATTATACTCATAGCCGGATCAAATTTTTTTTTACCTCCCAAGCTGAGTGTGTTTTCCATAAATTTATAAACATATTTACAAATATTTCATTCATATATAAACTTAACTAACGAATTGTTGGTATACAAAATTTTTAATAAATATATATGTGTGTTTATAACCATGTAAAATAACCTAAAATATCATTTTGCAGTATGGCAGCGCCAAGAATTCAACCACTAAAAAGGAAAATAATCAATTGCAATATAACATAAAAAAGTAATTATATAACTATTAAAGGATCGGTATGTACACTCAAAGTAAAAAAAAATTAGCGCAAAAATTAATCGCCCAATATTTCCAGTTTCAAATTATTTCCTTTTCCCAAATACTTTAAAACCTACTTAGGCGGAGAAAAAAAATGAAATAGTACATTGTTTATTATATTTGTTGCTAGCTAAGTTAATTTTTTTTCTGGCTAGAGGTGAAAATAGTAAAAATAATATTTATAAAGCAAGAATTTCAAGGACTATTAAAATAAAAATTTATCAGTAAAAAAAAATAAAAAATTTATTCTGTGGGGTGTTTGAACGGACGGTTCAACATTTATGATGGCTTTAGGATTCTGTATAAGGCACGATACAGAGCACAGATTAAGCAGCCCTGCATAATGAATAAATGATGATTTCCAAAATAATGTACATAATGATTTACAAATATTACAAAGGAACAAAGAAAATATGAATTGAATATTATAGAAATAAAAAATGAATATGATATAATGATGAAATAATTGAAATATGAACAAAGTATTTTTCTTTCACTAGGGGTGTATAATGGCTTAACGTTACTATATAGGGCGGGAGTAAAGTCATTACATTTTTAGTTGAAAACGCGGTTGAAAAAGATCGAGTGTTGCAAGACAAATGGGTCTTGTATAAGACGGTAGTACATGCTTGCAACACAAATCTTCCCACTAATTAGGGGGGACACAGCCGTGTTTTTAGTGTACAATGGTATGAGGAAAAATAATGAATACAATGAATATATTAACAAATTACAAATGAATAATACAATGAATGAAATACTGAAAAAAATCTATCAATATAAAAATGAGTTAATAAATATTTAAAAAATAGAAAGCCTTATTAATCGCGCCAATAAACTCGAGCATTGAGAAGTCTAACGTTACTGTATAGGGTGGAAACCAGGCTTACAATGCTACTTATTAAAAGATGGAAATCAAAATAGTTTTTTTTCATATAGATATGATAAAGATGTTGTTATGACCAAACCCTGGGTCGTAGAATATGAAAATTATGTAGATGGTCCTCTCGATGTCAGATTAAAGCTGGATCTTGGCGTTGAATGCTCGCGTATTTCAAATATAATTTAAAATATCATTTTCAATTAAAATAACTTTTAATTGAACTTTCAATTAAGAAAATTGAATTAAATGAGTCCGTTGCTCGATAAAGGATAAAAATCCAAGGAATCAAGGATTTAAATAAAAAGAAATCTTTATTAACTTTGAAATAATACTTTTATTAAACTTTGAAATTACGATGTGCACACGTTTGAAGCTGAGGCAAGACTAAGCTGCTGGCTCTCGAATCTCATGGCTTTTATACTATTTTTCTTATATAAGGCTCTGTATTAAGTCCCAGCTGCAAAGGATTTTCCAAGAATTATCTAACCTGGGTAATTTGATAAACCCGCACGTGCAAGGCGAATTTCCTCGGAATTCTTAAAGTTGTTTTTGAAATCTGATACTCAGAATTTGTTTTCCTCACAGGATTAAGCCATCAAAATTTGAGATATCTTATACTTGTTTTTGAAACTTGATACCCATTAGCTGTAGAAGTTTGAGCCTTTGAAACTCGAGAAGATGTGCAAGTGTTTGAAACTTGAGAAGGCACACGAATATTTGCTGTTTATATCCTTTTAATTCTCAGAAATGTTTACTGAATATGCTGCACGTGCGTCTTGCAGGTGTTTGTCTCCTTTTAATCCTTTCTCTGAAAATACTATAATATTATTCTTGCATTTGGTTGTGAAATCTAAGCTTTTCACTTGAGCGAGATAAAATCATTACTTTGAATCAATTTATAAATATTATTATTTATAATATAATCAATATTTACTTAATACGTATCAATAATAATAATAATATTAGTAGTTAATGTTAATTATTAATTGTACAATTAATATTTATTGCGTATAAATTCATATTTACTGTTAATATTGTTATTTATTATAATACAATTTTATTTATTCATTTTAATTAAACGGAAAATTAGGTTTATTGATTTAAACAAAAGCTTAATCATATATGTACATATAGACACATGCATATACATACATACACGAGCATCTAATAACTATAATTATTACTCTCATTGTTAAATTTAATTTTAATTATTATTATAAATCGAAAGCTATCAGTTTCGATAAACGCGCTTGCGCAATATCGTTGCGTTAGTGGCATGGAGTTTCCCATCTATGTATTGCGTAGAGGCCGAGTTCCTAACAATGTATACAGCAGCAACAAATGTTAGAATAATAAATATTAAAATTTAAAAAAAAAATTCTTATATTGTGTTTGATTTTACTAACTGCAAATCAATCGATTTGATTCTACTGGTGTGCCATGTTGAAAAATGAGAAAAACCGTTTTTCGCTGATTTGAGAGGTATCCTCATACCGGCATAGAGTTCTACTTTATCTACATTTGAATTATGCATTTTAATGAAAATTTAACTATTCGTGGCTAAAATTCATACTTGAGGCACATTCTTAACATTCTAAAGAATTTATTGCAATGCTAAAAGACAGTATAAGGATAAAAATAAAGACGAAAATTGCATAATACGATTATCTATTACAACATAGGATAGCTAATCGTATTAAGCACTTTTTATCTTTATTTTTCTCTTACATTGTCTTTCAACACTACAATGAAATCTTTGGAATGTAAAGAAGATTTTGAATATTTTTGCGAAGTAGGTTCAAAACATTATTTATGTTTCTAAATTAATTTATTCAGCAAATTTATAAATGCGATGTAATTTGTTCAAAAAAAAATTCGAAAAAATATTTAACTGTGCGCATCTTGAAACAAGTGTTCAAAGCTACGAACACGTTAATTCACAGTTGACCCTATGTTCGAACGCTGATAGAGATGCGCGGCGCGAGTTTTGGCGGGAAGCAGCGGATGATGGCGTTGAGTCAAGGAGTGGGAATAGCGAGAGGAGAGGGGTGCCAAGCCTCCAAAGTGGACGAACCGGCGGTCTCCATTTTTAGTATGATTCCGGAGATCCTTGAAGAAGGATGTGCCCCGTAGCGCGTGAATCCTTTCTCTTTCTAATTAAGTGAGCCTTTTTCTTTGTATTGTTGGTGTTCCAGTTTTTTTTGTTCAGTTACTTATAATCGCGGCTTTACTTTTGTTATAATCTTTCAATAAGTTTCATGGTTCTAAATTCCACGAGTCATTTTTTTCTGATTGAGTCGATTGAAAACTTAACATTTTCTGGTCCTTCGAGCCGGATCGTGGATGAATTTGTGACGCGTGTTTTTTCTTTTATCTGTTTCTAATTGATTTTTTCAGTGGAGCCTGAGATCGAACGGGAGACGACCAGTGCGCGCGTTTTTTTTTCTTTTGCGATTTGTGTTAACGAACGAGGGTGGTGTGCACACCAAGGAAGACGCCCAGTGCGCGTGTCTTCCTGTATATTCTCAAATCAGGAGAAAATCATAGAGAAAGCTGAAGGGAAGGCACCCAGCGCGCGTGTCTTCCTGCATATTCTCAAATCAAGAAAAATCAGAGGGGAGACTATAGAGAGAGCACTCGGTGCGCGCGTCTTTCTCCTCCCGATATCTTGGCAACCACGAGGCAGTTTGATAAAAACAGAAAATGCCTGGTGCACGTGTTTTCTGACAACTGCCCCGTGTAAGTGAAGGTACTCTATAGAGAAAAAACCCGAGCTATAGCTCGGGTTTTTACTTGAGCGAACCTAAGTCTCCAAGAAGATTTCACGCTACGCTCAAGGCGGGCGGCACTAGGTTGTCCCAGTTTTTCTTGCTCATTTGGGATCTCAAGGATTCAATTAACATCACGATGAACAGATTGGAACGCCTCGAGACAACAGCAGTACGGATTACAAACTTCCGGACAGACCACCTTCGAGATGACAACCCACTCACCCCCGGACTTATTCAGGCACACATCGAGACCCTCAAACAACTGTGGTATCGCTTTCTAAAGGACTATGATAAGCTGCTAAAACGCACTGAATTCCTGCGAACTGACTTCTTCACAAGGGATTGCTACGGCACAACGCTATCGGAATATAACAAGCTTCTCGGGCACCTGTAAAATCTACAGAATAGCAACTCGGTGGCTACAGTCTCCAATCCATCAGAGAGGCTGGGAGAAGCTCGCGGCCACTTACCGAAGATCAACCTTCCTATCTTCAATGGAGACCAGAGTGAGTGGGAATCTTTCCGGGACTTATTTCTGTCTCTCGTGGACAGGGAGCGGTCCTTGTTAGATGTGGAAAGACTACATTACTTGAGAACAGCGGTTACTGGGGCAGCCCACGCAGCGATTGTACACCTGCCCACCGTCGGTGCGAACTACGCCGTTGCATGGCAAACTTTGTTGAAGCGTTACGACAATGCACGACTGATCGTGACACGGCATCTGAATGACCTCCTCTCAATACAGCCCCTAGAAAAGGAGGAATCAAGTCGACTCCAAACCATTTTGGACATCATAAGCTCAAGGAGATCTTCCCTTCAGACGATCGGCCGGCCGGTATAACACTGGGACGACATTTTCGTTTTTGTTGGTGTCAGAGCTTTAGATCCAGTCACAAGAAAGGATTGGGAAACTACATTGGGAAACAACGATTCCCTACCAACCTATGATCAGTTGGTGAAATTTCTGCAGGCTCGGGTACGAGCATTAAAGCACAACAAAATGGCCGGTAAAGTCAATCAGCCAACTATGGCAAGATCCAATTCGCGAGAACGCAATCCATTAGCATCGCTAAGACCCAAGACTCAATCATTCTCAACCTTGATACGCGAGAACGCCTGCCCTTTGTGCCAAGCAACGCACAACTTGGGACGATGCCCTGATTACACGAAGGAATCTGTGGAACAGCGTCGCAACACTGCTTATCGCCTGAGACTCTGTCTAAACTGCCTCCGACCTGGACATCGATACCTCGATTGTCTGTCAAAAAGATCCTGTCTACATTGTGAGAAGCGCCATCACACCGCCCTCCACGATTTACCACGGTTCAGCAAAAGGGAAACCCCAACACGGACCTCCACGGACAACGCCAAGCGGATCTGTCTCAGTACGGGAACCAGTAGAGAACTCCCGGATCCTGTTGCGGCTGACTGACTAATCCTCCTTCCCACCGCCAGAATCTCACTGTTGCCTCTTGACGGGCGACCAGTGCGAGCCCTTTTCGATCAGGGGTCAGAGGCTTCGTTCATCGAGGCGGGTGTGGCACAAAGAGCAGGTTTAAGTTTCCTGGACGTCAACGTCGCTGTTAACACCATAGGAGGATATCAAACCAACAAGATTTATCGCAGAACCAGGGTCACTATAACAACCGTGCAGGGACCGCTTGAGGTATCCGCGTACATCATGCCTCATCTTGGAATTGAAACACCCAGAGCCAGTCTGCGACCCCGGACCTGGCCACATTTGCCGCAAACAGATTTGGCCGACCCAACCTATTCAATACGAGCTAAAGTGGAAATGCTCATTGGAGCCGATGCCTACAGCTCCCTGATTCAACGTGAAATCAAATTGGGCCCAGTCGGAGCGCCTATCGCACAGAAGACCTCAGTAGGATGGATTATCTCAGGGCCAACTTCAAATGTGAACGATTCAAATGTCTCAGTTCATGCCCTCAATGCTCACGCGATGGGACTGGATGCGACGGATCAGCTGCTACGCAAATTCTGGGAACTCGAGGAGATTCAAGAATTTCCAGTCCCTTCCCAGGTGGATCTGGAGTGTGAAAGACTCTTTCAGGAGGGTCACACAAGGGGTAGCACTGGGAGGTACTCAGTTCGCTTAGCTATCAGGCCCACAAGGCTTGGCCAAATTGACAATACTATCCAGGCAGCCCGAAATCGGATGGAACAGATTCGCAGAAAGATGTCAAGGGATCCGTCGTTTTGTCAACAATACGAATCCTTCATGAGGGATTACGAGGAAAGTGGACATATGCGAAGGATAAAGGACCCTTTCACTCCTCATTCTGGGGACCATGTAGTCTACTTGCCTCACCACGGAGTCTGGCAGAGATCTGACGCCGGTAAGAAAATCCGAGTTGTTTTTGACGCATCGTGTCCTTCGTCTTCGGGCGTATCCCTCAATGATGCGCTTTTTACCGGTCCCCCCTTTCAAAGAGATCTGGCGACCATTCTCCTACAATGGAGATTCCATAAGATCGTCTTCTGTTGTGACATAGCTCAGATGTATCGCCAAATTCGTGTGGAGGAACAAGATACAGATCTGCAGAGGATCCTCTGGCAACCTGCGAATGGACCTGTCCAACAGTACCAGCTTCTTGCCGTCACCTATGGGTTACCGTGCGCTCCCTTCTTGGCCTTGCGTACGTTGAAACAACTGGCACAAGACGAAGTTGAAAGGTACCCACGGGCGACCAAAATCTTGATGCGGGACGCCTATGTGGATGACATTGTCACCGGCAGTGATAGTGTCTCATCAGCTCTCTCACTCTGAGACGAACTCATTCCTTTCCTAAGGTCCAGCGGCTTCCAACTGCGAAAATGGATTTCCAACGACCCGGCGTTATTGGAAGGACTCTCAGAAAAGGACCGTCTAAGACCATCGCTGAAGGATTTCAGCAGTTCGGATCCCGCTCGAGCCCTGGGACTTTTCTGGAATTCAACCCAGGATGAAATAAGGTTTACCTCATCCTTTTCAGTCCACGTCCAACGAGGCACAAAACGTGGAGTTCTTTCGGCCATAGCCAGACTTTACGACCTGTTGGGATGGATCGGGCCGTATATTATTCAAGCAGAGATCATGCTTCAGGAGCTGTGGAAGCGAAAAATCGGCTGGGACGACCGATTGCCAGAGGATTTCTCACTGCGATGGACGAATTTTACAAAGGACTCCAAACATCTCTCAGAGGTCCACCTCCCAAGGTGGCTCGGAACCGGCCCCAACTCAGTGATAGAGCTCCACGGTTTCGCGGACGCAAGCCAGTCTGCGTATGCAGCCGTAGTATATGTAAAAATCATCGAAACCACCGGCCAGCCATACTACCGGTTGCTGACGTGTAAGACCCGGGTTGCTCCAGTGAAAACCATCTCAATCCCCAGATTGGAGCTCTGCGCCGCGGTTCTGTTGTCCCGCCTGTTGAAGAAAATATCAGACGGCATTCCGTTGCCGATCAAGGAGTGGCACGCGTGCTCGGACTCAAAGATCGTGCTTTCATGGCTGGCATCGGATCCATCCAAGTAGACAGTGTTCGTCGCGAATCGGGTATCGGAGGTTCAATCCACGCATCCTAGTCTTCTTTGGCACTTTGTGCCATCTGCAGATAACCCCGCAGATCTCGCTTCAAGGGGCATGCGACTCCAAGATCTCATCGCATCTAAGATGTGGCATCAAGGACCCGCTTGGCTATACAGACCAGCCTCTGAGTGGCCGTCTACTGATCCCTTCACCTTTAACCATGGAACGGTGCGCGAGGAAATCAAGAAAATCTCATACCATCCAGTTCTGATACAAAATGATCATATAAATCGCTTCTCTTGTCTAACTCGCCTCCTTCGAGTGACGGCACGCTGCCTGCGAATTCTGGAGCTTCATTCGGCTGAAAGATCAGGAAACCTCGATCGACCACTGAGCGCAGCTGAAATGAACGACGCATTCTTGAGATGCATCCGCATCTCCCAAAATCATTACTTTCCAGAGGAAATCGCGCAACTGCTCAGGGGAGAACCTTTGAAAAGGGCAAGCCGGCTCATTTCATTGTCCCCTTTCCTTGATAGAAACAACGTGCTCAGAGTAGGAGACAGACTCCAATCATCTGCCTTACCCTTTTCGGAACGCCACCCAGCCATCATCCCCAAGGAGTGCCATTTGTCCCACCTTATAGTGGACTGGGCTCACAAGACAGCTCTGCACAGGGGAGCCACGCTAACATACTCGACTGTAGTCAAACGGGCATGGATTATCGGAGGAAGACAAAAGGTTCGAGATGTAATCAGGCGCTGTGGAATCTGCATTCGTACGAGAGCACGGACGTCGAATCAACTGATGGGAGCATTACCAGCCCAACGAGTGCAAGCGTCTCGACCATTCTCCAGAGTAGGTCTAGACTACGCAGGACCCATCTGAACCAAAGTTTCCAGCGGCAGAGGTCGAAAATCCTCAAAAGTTTACATAGCCGTCTTTGTTTGCCTCTGCACCAAGGCGGTGTACTTAGAGATGGTGAGTGACCTAACGACCAAGACCTTTCTGGCTGCCTTTCGAAGATTCTCTAGCCGTCGAGGAGTACCCACGGGTATATGGAGTGACAACGCAACTACATTCCATGGAGCGGATGCAGAATTGCGATCCATGTTCTGCGAAGCCTTAATCGAGTGGGACGTCGTCAGAAACACCCTAGCCAATCAAAGCATCGACTGGTCCTTCATTCCACCATCAGCTCCTCACTTCGGAGGCCTTTGGGAGGCCGCAGTGAAGTCGGCAAAATCCCACCTGAAGGGAGTCATCGGGCAGCAAATCCTTACCTACGAGGAAATGAGCACCTTGCTAAGCCAGATTGAGTTTTGCATGAACTCGCGCCCTCTGATTTCTCCCGCTGGCGAAGTTGAAGACGTCGAGCTCCTGACACCGTGGCATCTTTTAACTGGATTCGCTCCACAACAGATATCTGAGCCTCAACAAACCGTACCAAATCTCAATCATCTCACCCACTGGAGATTGGTCCAAGCGCTGCGTGATCATTTCTGGAACAGGTGGTCTCGCGACTATCTTCACACGCTCCAACAACGAAATAAATGGAGAGTCACGGCTCCAAACGTGCAGGTCAACGACCTCGTACTGATCCTCGATCCTTCCCTGCTCCGGTATGGTAGAACTTCAACTCACCCTGGTCCTGATGGATTGGTGCGGGTCGTCACGCTCAGGACAGCATCCGGGATATACACTCGTCCAATCACGAAGCTTTGTAGATTCTTACCAGGACTACAATCTTGACTCATCTTGGAATTCGAATCTCTAGCCCAGATTTTCGCTCATGTAAGCGAAGGCGGGTGGGATGTTCGAACGCTGATAGAGATGCGCGGCGCGAGTTTTGGCGGGAAGCAGCGGATGATGGCGTTGAGTCAAGGAGTGGGAATAGCGAGAGGAGAGGGGTGCCAAGCCTCCGAAGTGGACGAACCGGCGGTCTCCACTTTTAGTATGATTCCGGAGATCCTTGAAGAAGGATGTGCCCCGTAGCGTGTGAATCCTTTCTCTTTCTAATTAAGTGAGCCTTTTTCTTTGTATTGTTGGTGTTCCAGTTTTTTTCGTTCAGTTACTTATAATCGCGGCTTTACTTTTGTTATAATCTTTCAATAAAGTTTCATGGTTCTAAATTCCACGAGTCATTTTTTTCTGATTGAGTCGATTGAAGACTTAACACCCTCTTTAATAAGCACTTATAACATACAACAGTAAGTAAATTAACGGTTTTTAAAAGGATAGTAATAGCATATTGAGTTTCAAGGTACAAAAATGCGTTATTTCACGCGCATATGAAAACCTATTATTGTATCGAGTAACGTTTACGATTTTCCTTCATACCCGGCCGGAACTTTACTACCTAAAAAAATAAAAATTCCGTTTTAATTAAAAAAATGCATCAAAAACGTCTTCTAACGAAAAGTTGTTTGATGCTTCAATTTATTGTACCGCACATGCGCAACAAACTATATAAGTTTAAGATCGTGAGGAAGAAAGAGAGAGATAAAACCGAAATCAGAATCCTATAGCAGCTAACATAAGATCCATAATACATATATTGAAATGATAATTCAAATAAAAAACGTCAAAAATAAATAAAAATTTTTTTACATCGCGTTCATCTAAACGTTTCATGTGTATAAAAACAATTATAAAGTGTGAGAAAAAGTATCGCGAGTTAAAGTTGTGTGCATAAGCAAAATATTTAAATTAATTTTTATTTTAAACAAATGTGTTTATTTAAACTGCGAGTACAATTATAATGTCTGAGTGTGCTTCTTAAGGCGACTACGGAAGATGGGTTAAATTTCATTTCGTAATTTTCAAATTACTCTTTCAGTTTTTAAAACTTTTTGGCTTTTTAAGTTTTCCACCATTCTACGGATTATAATGAATAGTGGAAAATTAAAAAATCTAAAATATTTCACATGTTAAAAGAGTAATTTGTAAACTCAAAAATAAAACCTAACCTGAAATCCGAAGTCGCCTTAATTATAATAATAAGTGCATACTGATTCAACGCTAACTCTGTTTAATATATGACAGAGGTTAGATATTTGCGTATATATAGGTATACTCGAAGTATACATCAGACCGTGAAGCGACCAAAACTGCTGTAGAATGGAGATGCGCAGCGGCTACTGATCATCTGAATGTAAAGAAAATCACAAACGTGAATAACCGGTTTTCTAATGCACGAGAGGCACTTTGATGCGAAGTTTCAGCACGGGTATGATAAAAAATTAACTATCTTGTGGCTATATCAATGAAAATAAAAATTATTAACAATTTAACAAGTAAATAGAAGAAATTAACATATTCTAGCTAAAAAGTTATTTTTTGTCATTATAACCTATCCCACATAACATGAAATATTATAGAAATATTTCAGAAACATTTCGTGAAAAGTTTTTGAAATATTCATGTGTCTGTGAAGAATCCATGTGAAAACATTTCATGAAATATTTTTAAGAAATATTTCAGAAACATTTTTGAAATATTTCATGCAATATATTTTTAAAATATTTCATAAATATTTCTAAGATACATTTTAGAAACATTTTGAAAATATTACAAGAAAAATGTTTTAAAAATATTTCAAAAACATTTCAAAAATATTTCGACGAAATATTGATATATCTGCGAGAAACTCATGTAAAAACATTTCACGAAATATTTTCAAGAAGCATTTCAGAAACGTTTCAGAAATATTTCATGATATGTTTATTTGAAACATTTTAGAAATATTTCAAAAATATTTCTTAAAAACATTTCATGAAGTGTTTTCGAAATGTTTCCTAAATATTGCATGAAATGTTTCACGTTATGTTATTAAAATGTTTTTCTGAAACATTTACGTAACATTAATGTAATATTTCATGAAATATTTCTCAGAAATATTTCTGAAACGTTTCTGAAATGTTGTGGGGACATTACTGAAATATTCCTTAAAAATATTTCATGAAATGTTTTTTAGAAATATTTCATGCTGTGTGGGATAGCACGAAATACATATCTTTAAATTTTTATTTTACGTATTTAAAAATAAATTAGAAAAATTATTTAGAGGCCAAGAAAAAAAGAAAAATATTAAATTAAATTATTAAATATGCATTATTCAATTTGGATTTGAAATATTTTACATACATTACATATTTGTTTCATATTGTTTATAATATATGCTGTAACGGTCATTTTATATACATTACAGAAAAAAAGAATTAGCTTTTAATTAAATTTTGTTTTAGCAAAGACTACGAATTTTAGTAAATACGGAGTTGCTGAAAATTATACTAAATATGTTAAATATTATGCAACAAACTCCGAGAAAGCTAGCTGGTGGATTTAATTGATGCACGACAAAGTATAATCATTGGTTTTTGCAACTTAATAGCTTATTTAAAAAATATGACAGTTATTACGTATTACGTGCCATACATATTGACACAATACAATACTATTATATTGTATATCTAATACACACAAATATATTTATATATATATATATATATATATATATATATATATATATATATATATATATATTAGTTATATATGTCCTTTGTCGTATTCAGGTGGAATATGAATCGAGGACAATGTTTGTTGCTTGAGCTGAAATTGCCGAGGGCGCGCGAAGCGCGCCCGAGGTAGGTTTCTGCTCAAGCGGCAAACATTGTTCGAGATTCAGATTCCACCTGAATAAACGGCCAAAGGACATAGATGATTTTATGTCCGAAGTAGGCCGTATGAGGAAATATAACTTATTAGTTGAAAATATTAATCTTTTTTTCAATACTTTTAAAAGTAAATTTTAGTTCTATTGATTTTTTCTTTTGTTTCTTTGATTGACATTTTGTAATGAGTATAGCTGCTGTCGAAGCGCGATTCATTTTTTTTTTCACTAACCTACGTTCAATATGATTGCTCTTTGACATATTGAACGAAACATAGTAGGATCGGTGATGCCATATTGATTTCTCCTGAGACATATTGAGTCTCAATATGTCTCAGGAAGACATATAATTCTTGCAATAAGTCGAGGAGCGCGTCTGAGACATATGGGATGCCAATACAAATTTAGCATGCTCTTTACATACTGACACGAATACGGCCTACGAGGACATAAATATATATATATATATATGTCTGTGTGTGTGTGTGTATTAGATATACAATATAATAGTATTGTATTGTGTCAATATGTATGGCACGTAATACGTAATATTATAAATATATATATATATATATATATATATATATATATATATATATATATATGGGGCATTCTTTGTGAATGGGTACCCCCTTCTCCAAAATTGTAGAGGACTAAAAAAATTGTCTGACGACTTTAAAATCTTCCTTTTGTCATCTAGTTTTAGATGCAGAGTGGCGTTTTTGAAAATTCATTATGGTGGTTCCTATATGGTGGCCAAAACTTGGTAAGTTCGTCAAATTTTTTCGGAATTTCAAAATAACTCGCTCAATTTGGAATTTTTCGTTTTTTTTTCACTAAAAATGAATAGAGCACAAGATTTTACATAGAAATATGGTATTATAGTCAAGGTTAAACCACATTTTGAAGGTTATTTTTTGCAATCCTTATTTTGAATCGCTTGGCTATTATTTCGGCTGAAAACGGATCTTGAAACAGTAATCTCTCACATTCTTGAGATCGCCGCTTACGATCCTCATGCCTATACGATCTCAGCATGTTTCAGTTAAGGTCAAACGGAGGTCAAACACCTTAATTGAAATAGTATAATTTTTTTTACTTCTGATTCTGAATGAACAGGAAATTCTACGTCAAGATAAGTTTGGATCTCATAATTTGCGAACTCATATTCTAATGTTGATAGTGTAACCTTAATAAAATGAATATCTTAAGAAAGTAGCCTGCAGTAGTAGTGTTATATCTAAGACACACAAGTTGAAAGGTGAGTAATCTATAAAAATAATTGACCGTATGAGTATTTGCGAATTTCACTATAAAAAATAATATGTTTAAAATAAATATTTTGTTGAAACTGTTGAGAACAGAAGTTTTGTGTTTTGGGATCGAAAAAAAAATACTTTTATTTATAATATTAAATTGGTTGATATGTATTCTAAATTATGTTAAGTACAGTAATTATTAACCTAGTTTGTTATAAATGGCTCAGCCTTCTTTACACATGCGATTGTAAAGAGCTTGTCTTTATTGCTACACGGCGCTTGCTAGACTCTGTTCAACGGACTGCTTGAACTGGACTAGAGCCTCTCTTTCTCAGCTGATTTGCTGTATCGTATGTATGATTGAGTATGCATTTACCGACGGATGGCGATACGCATACAAATGAGAGACGCTACATTTACATATTAGAATACGCCTCCTTAAATTTGCGGCTTTTATTTCTTTTATTTTGTATTCAATTTCGCTATTGCATGCTTTTGAATTAATCTTAATTCTTTTCTGTTTTTAACAAATTTTTCTTTGCATAGACCTTTAGTTAGTATATCAGCAATATTTTTATCAGTTTCAATTTTATTAATATCTATTACGCCGTTCTCATAGTTTTCATTAATATAGTGATATTGCACTTCAATGTGCTTCGAATTTTTTGTAAGATTACCAAATTCACCTATAGCTATCACACTAGAATTATCTTCATAAATTTTAATTGGTATATCTATATTAAATTCAAATGCATCATTTAATAAATCTTTTATTAATAATATTTCTGTCACTGCTTCTGACATAGCAATGTATTCAGCGAAAGTTGAATTTTTTGTAACAGTTTTCTGTTTATGTGTTATCCAATAAATTACATTACTAAGTACTCTAATGACAAATCCTGTTGTGGATTTCCTATCAATATAATTACCTGCGTAATCTAAATCGACCACACAATCTAATTTTTCTTTGTTTATATTATTATAATAAGTTAATTTTAAGTCTTTAGTTTTATATTAATATTTTAATACTCTCAAAGCATACTTAAAATGTGTTTTGTTGTAACAACTTTAATATCTACTTAAATAATTAACACTGTATGATATATCAGGTCTTGTTCCTGTACTAATGTATAAAAGTTCACCTATTAAATTTCTATAACTAATTTTTTCGTCTATTTCAGTTGCTTGATCAAGCTTTAAACTTGTTTCTATCGGTGTTTCATAAAGTTTAACATTTTTTAGATTATATTTGACAGCCAATGATTCAATATATTTTTGTTCACTTTAAGTCATTACACCTTTTTCTTTGTCATGATTAATATCAATTCCAATATATCCTGTTATTTTACCTAAATCTTTCATTGCAAATCTTTGTATTAATTTTGTTTTTACTCCCTTGATCTTGCTTTTATCTATACAGCATATTAAAATATCATCTACAAATACTAACATATATATAAGATCATTCCTTGAGTTATTTATATATAAACAATAGTCATGATTGCTTCTAACAAAATTTAATTTTTCAACATAGTTATTAAATGTTTCATACCATGCTTGTGGACTTTCTCTAAGACCATAGAGTACCTTTTGGAGTTTACATAATTTATTTTCTCCAGTTTCATAACCTTTAAATTCATAAATATAAACTTCTGATTTTACTGTACCATTGAGAAATGCTGTCTCAACTTCCATTTGTTCTATATCTAAATTATTTACACAAAAATAGCTTAACAAAATTTTTAAAGTTTGCATTTTTCCTACTGGAGAGTATACATTTTTTAAATATTCTTTTTGCTAAAAGCCTTTTACTACTAATCTAGCTTTATATGAATCATTTTCTTTTTTTTTAAATTTTCATTTAACATCAATTATTTCCTTATCTTTTAGTTTATCTACAATAGTCCATGTTTTATTTTTATTTAAACTATTAATTTTAGAATCCATAGCCTTTTGCCATTCTTTACTTTTTGTGGAGTTTATTGCCTCCTCGAATGTATTCGGTACATTAGCGTTTACATAATTTACATAAATATAATGCGTTATTGGGTTACCATATCTTTCTATAGGACTTTTCTTTCTCGTTGAGGTTCTTTCAACTCCTAAATTATCTTTTCGTTTCTTAAATCTTTTATTTACTTTGCCAGAATCAATATTTATTTTACTATTAGAATTTTAATTTTCATTATCATAATTTTCATTATCATTTATTTCATTTTCATCTAATCATTTTCAGAATTGATTTTACTTTTACTATTCTCTTTCTCTAAATTTAATTCAATATAATTTTTATCATTTTGTTCAATACAAATTAATTCTGTATCTTCTTCAATTACTTCAACATGTCTGGCATTTATGACTTTATTATCAATTAAAACTGTATAACCATTATGTGTATAACGTACAAGTATACCTAATTTAGCTTTATCGTCTCATTTACTTTTTCTTAATACTTCTGGTACCCTTACAAAAACTTTGCTTCCATATATTTTCAAATGTTTCACATAAGATTTTGATTTTAAAAGTATTTCGTATGGAGTTTTATTTTCATGTGTGTTGGCTATTGTACGGTTTTTTAAATAAGAAACTGTTTTCATTACTTCTGGCCAATACCTTATAGATATTTTGGCTTCTCTTACTAAATATCTGCCTATATCCATGGCTGATCTATTAAATCTTTCCGCTACTCCATTTAATTCATGGACGTAGGGTGGACAAGGTAATAATTCAATTTCTTTGTATTTAATAAATTTATAAATTTCTTGATTCAAATATTCTTTACCATTATCATATTGTAGCTTTTTTACTCTTTTATTAAATTGATTTTCAACTAAATTTACGTATTCTATAAAATATCCTGCTGTTTCAGATTTACTTTTAATACAATAAACTCTACTACATTTACTATAATCAAACGTTAAAAAAAATCTTTCTCCACTATAACCAGCTGTGCTGTGTAGACTATTTAAATCTGTATGAATTAATTCTAAAATCTCAGTAGATCTAGCTTTCTTATTTTCAAACAGTACATTAGCCATTTTACTTTGAATACAGTTTGCACATTTCATATTATTATTTTCTAATTTATCTGGTGAACCATTCAATAATTTTTCATTAACTAATTCATTTGAATATTGAAAATTTACATGTCCTAATGCTCTATGCCATTTTTCTTTATCTGTTAATTTTACCGTATTTGCATAAACATGTTCATTATATTTATCTATAAAGCTTTTCATTAAATACAAATTATTTATTTTTTCTGCTACAGCTACTAATTCTCTATTTATATTATAAATTTTTGCTGTTTGATTTCTCGATACAATTGTGTTATTTACAGTTATTTTAGAAAAACTTAACGAATTCCTACTTAATTTTTTTACATAATAAACGTTCTTAAGATCAACTTTCTTTTCATAATAATAAATTTATAATACGTTATAATATTATCAATTTTAGTAGCTTTTAAAATTTTTCCATCTGTCAATTTTACATTAGCCGGTTCTTTAAATACAATAAATTTTTCAAAATAACTATCATTGTTAACTATATGGTCAGTACAACCACTATCTAAACGTCAGTTTATTTCATTTTCATTTTTACCTTCGTAAATTTCTGTTTCTTTTACCTTATTATGGTTTACCATTGTTACCCATAATTTTGCATTATGGTTATCGTTACGTTGACTTGAAGATTCTTTTCTTGGCTGACTTGATCTGTTCTGCCCATAGCTTTGCTGTGAAACCTCCCTTGAATTTGATCGTGAAGATGCTCATTAAAATCCTCCTTGACCACGACCTCCGTTGTAGTAGGCTCCTCTACCTTGACTGGTATGCGTTCCTCTGCCTTGGTTGAATTGTGGTGCTCTCCAACAATCTTTCTTGTTGTAACCTTCTTTCCCACAATTAAAACATTGTCCTTTATGCTGGAAGTGCTGACATTTCTTTTACTTTCACTTTCAGGTCTTGTCATATTTTTCTCTTGAATTTTGGACTTTACATATTCTACTGTCCTTTGCTCTTCTGGTATGACATCTATAAAGTCACCAATAAAGCTGTAACTGGGTGGCAGCACTTTTATTATATTTTTTATCTTTTCTTGTTCATTTAAAGTTCCACCAGTTGCTTCAAACTTATTACAGGCTTGTTCAAAATCTACAAAAAAGTCTTCAACTTTGTCATAATTCTTTAATTTCACTTCTTCTAATTTACTTCTACATATTATTTGTAGAGCTGTAGATTTTGTAGAATACATACTGTCTAGCTTTTTTAACATTTGAAATGTTATATTGCATTCTCTTATATGGCTGATTCCATTTCAAATCGAACAGTCAGTATACACTCAAGTCACCAATTACTGCGCTAATGGAGTATGTTATTCTACCCTAAAAATAAGGGTATACGTATTTTTTTATTTTGCTGAAATATCAAAATTGCATCAGATATGCACTTTTGAAAATTGCATACAAAAACTAAATGTTTAAACTGAAAATGTTGAGAAAAACTTTAGAGGGCTATCGTTTTACCAATTTTCAATGAATTTTGGTAAACCTTATTTTGTTTTATTATGTTTTAAGCCCTCTTTAATTCAGTGCAAGAAATTTCAAAAAAGACTAAAAAATGACTAAGATTTGTGCATTTTACCAAAAAATGCACTTTTTATGCACATGCATTTTTCTCGAAAAACCCATTTTTTTTTTTTTGCTGAAATTTTTTGTGCTCATAGAGGACCAAATTACCTATCTAATGGTACTTGGATAATCCCGTACTTATTTGTTTGAAGCGAGAAAAAAAATTCACAAATTTTATTGGTGAAAAATTTTTGTATATACGTTCGAAAATTTTAAGCAATGTAGATTTAAACACTATCCTTCTTTTAGCATTACCCAGGAACAACGACGTGGACGTAGAAGGTTTCTGTTCCCTTCGGGGTGCTTTTTTAAAGTGGGTTCCCCTTGCCTCTCACTGTTGGGATGCGTCAAAAATATAATTATAAATAATTATTTTTTTTTATTTTTGCACTTATTATTTTTAGTTCTAAGTGTAGCCTTACGACGTTTGACTTTTTTTTTCTTGTCTTTCACTTTAGTCAGTGCATGTATAGCTGTTCTGCCAACAAATATATGCGATTTTAATTCCCCAAGTTGTTTTAACCACATATGACTTTTTTGAATCCCATTATATTTAGGAACTGTACTCCATTCAATATTTTTTTCTTTTCTAAATTTTTCAATCTCATTTATTGGTAATAATATGATTTTGATTGCACTGGTGTACTTTTGAACCCAATTTATAAAATCGTCAGCATTTTGTATCGATTCTTCATGAACTCTTTTTAAGTTATGTGAAGTAGCATAATGCTTTAGCAGCCCACCTATTCCATCAACGGCTCCTTTCCCATGACCAGTCGCAGAAAATAACCATTTCATTTGATAAGAAAAATGTTTGAATTCATGTAACTGAAAACGATTTTTAAATTGGCTTGCAGCTCCATCTGATATAATAGTGACTTTAGTAACTAAATCATTTTTCATAAGATCGATAATTTTATTTATTGCTAATAGCGCATATGCAGTATCATGCTTTTTGTTGTCACTAACGATCGCAAAGCTTTGCGTTATTTTTCCTTGGTAACAGACTGCAGTAAAAATAGAAATTTGGTTATTTCTAGGTAAATAACTTAATAGAAATTTGGTTATTTACCCAATGATTTCCCTGAACCGCTTTATTATTTATTACAGACCAATTTTCTGCAAAATCAACGTGGATAATTAACTTAGTAGGATCAGCTTTACCTTCTTCTTTTTCTTTTTTTATAGCTTCACGTTGAATATTTTTTATGTATACGTGAGTACTGGCTTTTAGTGCGCAGATTGAAAATTTTTCTTTAAAAACTGATAAGCTTACTGTTTGTTTGATAAGATTATCATTATCCCACAAAGCAAACGTAATTTCATCTTCACAATTTTATTTCAGTTTTAACAATTTTAATGTGATACCCTCACTATCGGGGCAATAATTGCATTCTTGCAAGAAACACGAATCAGATGGTTTAGAACACAACATTGCGTTAGTTATTTCTGAACGAATTAAATCTAATTCAGAATTATTATCGCCTCTAAAACGAATTAAACTTGTAAGAAACAGTTCAAAATTTTCGCAATGTACACAAAGACAAGTTTCCTTCACAGGGCTTGTTAAGACGAAACTTGGTCTTAGACTATAGAATTTCGATTTTCCTATTTGTAAGTTTGGATTTTTTGTCTTAATTGACTATATGTTTCTTTTAAGCTTTGAGTAAGAAACCGTTTAACTTTTTTAGTTTTTGTATTATTAACTTTAACAGTAACAACATCAGATTTATTTGGACTTTGTCTACTACAATTAAAATCATCATTTAAAAAATATTCCATAGCGATATTTTTTGTATTTTCATCAATAGGATGACCAGTATATGAATCTGGCTCCGAATAAACTCCTTTATTTTTCACGAGATTTTTTGATTTATTTATCATATACTCGCTTATATTCGGGAATAGTGAGCAAATTTTTATTTTGCTTAATTTTGAAGGTAGTAGAGTTAGAAGTTTTATTTTCTCCGAAACAGAAGAACATTTTTCTAAAGCCGATTTAAAATTTTCTACAAATTTGTTCCAATAGTTTTCAGTCGAACTTTTGTCCGATTCTATTGATTCAACTGAAATGCCATACGCATCTTCTAATTTACTTGCGACAGTAGCAGAAAAAGCTGAAATTAAAGATTTTTTCTTTTTAGATACGTAATTTTCTGTTAAATTTTTAGGTATTGCAGTTTTTCTTTTTAGCGGCGAGATGCATTGAGGTAAAATTGTATTAATACTCTCGTTTAATTCCTGTATTCGTTCGGGTGTCTTGGGGATAAAATCATCATGTTTTCCGCTAAAAAGTTCAGTGTTTTCATTTTCAGATGTAGATTCAAGATCACTTGAAATCATTTTTGATATGCGTTCATGGCAATTTTTGCATACATTAGTAGAGGGCAGTATCTTTAAATCTGGATAAAGCTGTGCCAAATTAATGGCCAAATCTTCCAACGGTCTAAAACGTAAATTTCTGCTTTTATAAACTACTTTCTTATGCATTTGAAAAAAATCGGGACATCGAATTCTTGTAGAAGAGTGAATTTCGGACATCGTAATTGCAGAGTTTTGTTTAATTTTTCACAAGTCCGAAAAGTACCTTCCAAAGCAGACGTAAGAATAACTAGGTTGTGTATAACAATTCTAATATGCTGTTTTGGTTACGCGAGGTATTTGTCCGCGAATGAGCCTCCTATTGTCTGAACATTGAAACATACATAATATAGATATACACGAATAGAATTATTATTTTCCATTTTTTAATATTTATTTTTATATTACGAATTGTTATATATATATATATATATATATATATATATATATATATATATATATCAAATAATGAGCGAAGCATGCGACAGCGTTGGAATGAACATTGCTTAAGACTTTTGAACGTATATACAAAAATTTTTCACCAATAAAATTTGTGAATTTTTTTTCTCGCTTCAAACAAATAAGTACGGGATCAACCAAGTACCATTAGATAGGTAATTTGGTCCTCTATGAGCACAAAAAATTTCAGCAAAAAAAAATGGGTTTTTCGAGAAAAATGCATGTGCATAAAAAGTGCATTTTTTGGTAAAATGCACAAATCTTAGTCATTTTTTAGTCTTTTTTGAAATTTCTTGCACTGAATTAAAGAGGGCTTAAAACATAATAAAACAAAATAAGGTTTACCAAAATTCATTGAAAATTGGTAAAACGATAGCCCTTTAAAGTTATTCTCAACATTTTCAGTTTTAACATTTAGTTTTTGTATGCAATTTTCAAAAGTGCATATCTGATGCAATTTTGATATTTAAGCAAAATAAAAAAATACGTATACCCTTATTTTTAGGGTAGAATAACATACTCCATTAGCGCAGTAATTGGTGACTTGAGTGTATACTGACTGTTCGATTTGAAATGGAATCAGGCATATACTCTAATTGTTTATCTGATATCGAACTTATCAGTATATTTTTTGCCTTTAAATCTGCTTTTTTCCAAGCATCTTGATTATTTCCTGCAGTTAATTCTCCCGTTGCTTGCTCTTTACACTATATTCTAAAATATTCAATAATCTGAATTCCCAGCTTGAATAATTGCATCCATCAAAAATGGGAATATAAACATAATCAATTTTCACTTGTTCTGTCATTCTTCTCTCTTTTTCTAATTTAATATTTTTATCAATTTTATTGCACTAACATTTTTTTCAATTCTTTGAGGAAAACTTTTCTTAAACGATTTCTTTCTTCTTTAATGAGCACTATATTTTCAGCTTTTGTCTGTTTCATTAAACTTTCTTTAATAATCTTATTAATTATTTTATTAAGTTTTATTTTTAATTTTCTTAGTGAATCTACGTTTTTAATCTTTTCTATTTTGTCACTTTTTCAATTTTCTCGTACAGTCTATTTTTTTTTCAAAATTATTATTCACTATCTTCTTATTATTTATTACTTTTTACCTTTTTTCGTTTGTTTTCTTCTTCTTTTCTTTTATCTTTGAGACACGTGCTCTGATTTAACTTCAAAATAATTTTCTTCTAACCTGACTTTTTGCGACCACGTGGCTTTAATTTTTAATCCGTTTGCATCGAACGTATTTTTGGCTTAATTTTTTCTTTTTTCTTTCTCTTGATTAATAATAATTTTTTATTTTCACTTTTTTATATATTTTTCACTTTAATTTTGCCTTTTAGTTATCTTTTTTGATTTAAATAATCTACCACGTTTTTGCTTCACTAACCACGTTTTTTCTGTTGTTGAACTACGTTCTTTTATTTTATTTTCATCTTGGCCACGTTTTCTCATTTTTTCTTAACCACGTTTTTTTTATTTTTGTCTTGACCATGTTTTCTTATTTGCATACCTTCAACCACGTTTAGCTGCCATGTTGAGAATAGAGGTTTTGTGTTCCGGGATCGAAAAGAAAATACTTTTATTTATAATATTAAATTGATTGATATGTATTCTAAATTATGTAAGCTGCTAGACTCTGTTCAACAGACTGCTTGAGCTTGACTATAGCCTCTCTTTCTCAGCTGATTTGCTGTATCGTATGTATGCTCGAGTACGCATTTACCGACGGATGGCGATACGCATACAAATGAGAGACGCTACATTTACATATTACAACAGAAACAAATAAATGTAAAATATTTTTCCACACGGCGTGCGGAAAGTTTGATTTCCCACACAATTTTCGTTACAGGAAGTGTCTTATTTCCGCACGAAAAAAAGCGTGCGGAAATAGTACATTACGTAATGGGTATGGAAAGGCTTTATTTACGAAACGAGAAGTTTACGGCCTGAGCTGAAGGTGAGGGTCGTAAGGAGATTCGTGAAAAAGCCTTTTCACACTAGTTGCTTAGTGTATTTTTTGCCATGAGAGCAAAAAAAAAGAGTAAGGAAGTTGAGATTTTAGGGTTAGAATGGCGAATCCTGCATGCTTTTTTCCCGCACGGAAAAAAGCATGCAGGAAAGAAAATTCCCACACGCTGTGTATAATATAATATTACAACGAATAAATAAATTTGTAAAATGTTTAATATTATGAAAACGAGTATCTAAAGTTTTTGCGTGAGCATTGTAAGTAAGAAAATTATTTAAACGAAGAAAAAAATATAGAAGAGCGAGGTTAAAATTTTAACAAAGAAGAATCCCATTTATGAGATGTTTAATATTATAAAAACGAAAATCTAAAATTTCCACATATGCATTGTAAGTGAAAAAAAAAGTAAACAAAATTATATCATTCGAATTGAGGTGTTTGACTTCCGTTTGACCTTAACCGAAACATGCTGAAATCGTATGGGCATGAGGATCGTAAGCGGCGATCTCAAGAATGTGAGAGCTTACTGTTTCAAGATCCGTTTTCAGCCGAAATAATAGCCAAGCAATTCAAAATAAGGATTGCAAAAAATAACCTTCAAAATGTGGTTTGACCTTGACTATAATACCATATTTCTATGTAAAATTTTGTGCTCTATTCATGTTTAGTGAGAAAAAAACGAAAAATTCCAAACTGAGCGAGTTATCATGAAATTTCGAAAAATTTTTACGAACTTCCCAAGTTTTGGCCACCATATAGGAGCCACCATGTGAGCGCCCAGTCATATTATAAACTTTGAAATACTAAATTTAATATATATTATATAATGACATGCAATAAATAGCTTAATTGAATAATAGTCTATTAATAAAAAAATAATATAGTTTACTAGTTAAGGATTAAAGTTAGTAAAATCTAAAAGAATCATAAAAGAATAAAACATAAGCGCGAAAAGTACATACGCTCCTGAAGCGCACACACACCCAAAGCTATACATGTGTGCATATCATACATTGAAAGCGCGCTTAGGCCTCATATTGGCTCAGCGCGTACAAGAAAAGCAGGACCACGCACGCGAAAGCCAGCGGTGCCAAGCTATTAGAGAAGAGGGGACTGGAGTCCAGCGCCTATAAAAGCGAGCAAGCAGAGAGAAAGGCTCGCTCTCGCCTCGGCTCTACCATCGATTCTATCTTGATTTTTCAAGCACGATGGATATCAAAGAATTATCAACGTTGTTGATGATTCTTCCATGCTCGCGTGTCTTATATTCATTGAAACTCGTGTATGATTTTATTTAATAAAGAGTTGCGGCGAGCAACACCTTACCTTATCCTATCCTAAAGGGTAAAGCCCCGCATACTGAGGCACTTGGTCTTCAGTATTAATGGGCATTACCCATAATAAAACTAATCCCGACTAATCCTTTATTAACACTTGAACACACACTGCACACTGACATACTCGAGCTCGCACCAGACAGCATAGCGACTTGTCTGGTTAACGGCTTTACATTCACAAGTCTTGCATAATTGCAAGCAAAGACTCAATAGAGTCGATCATAATGGATGATCCCCTAACCATAAGTTAGTGGGACATCACAACCATAATGAATTTTCAAAAACGCCACTCTGCATCTGAAACTAGATGATAAAAGGAAGATTTTAAACCGTCATACAATTTTTTTAGTCCACTAAAATTTTGGAGAAGGGGGGGTTACCAATTCACAAATAATGCCCCATATATGTATATATAAACTCATGTAACGTAGAGATTGGGGACCTTGAGGTCATTTCACAGTACATTTTTTTTTAACAGAAAATTTTCTATCTTTTTACTAAAGAAATCATTCCTCCTTTCTTATAAAAATGTATGTAACCCTTAAAATAAAGGACCTTACGGTCATTTTACAACAAATTTTTCGAAATATACAAGAATTTTTTAATTTCACCTAAAGAAATAATTTTTCTTATTTCGTGTAAGAACCTTAATTTATATATATAGATATGCAAATAACATTGAGAGATTGAGGACCTGGTCCTCGTTCTCTCGAAAGGTCCCCAAAGTCTACGTTGTATCTATCAAAGGTCCTCAAAACCTACGATATATGTATTTATGTCTATATATTTATATATATATACACATTATAAAACTTTAAAAAGTACACTCAACATCAGAATATAGTACGAAATAAAAAACTGTAAAGATCACTTGTTTTTTTCTTTTATAATACTTTTATTTGCTTATATATGTAAATATAGAATATTAACGTATGCATAATTATATGTCACTTTTCAAAAATGCATAATTATAAGTTTTCTAATCCAGAAAAGAGAAATTACTTTATTTTTAAAAATATGATATGAATACAAATTATGTTTCATAATGAGAGATGTTAGCATATTTCAATATATTTATTGTATTCTCAACATCCTACCCCAAGTAATGACAGTGTTTAATACTCTATCTAATTACAGATATGTTTTGTAAATAATCTGAATAATGAATTATGAATAATCATGTAATAATAAATAATTAATGTGTATAAATTCATCAACAGTAACAGTTATTTGAAAGTCAATAAGATTATTATTGTTTAGTCTTTATATTTGTTTTAGTTATAATATAAAAAGTTTCACCCTTATCATTAAAAGATCTGTTTATGTATCCGAAATAAAAACAATCAAATATCATAATTTATTAATTATCAATTATGCATTGATAACGTGTTGTTATCAAACAAAAAATATTCTTTGCAATGCACAAGTATCATTCTAATATTACGTTTGCAATTTCATGTAAGAATATAATTTTTAACAAAAAACTCAACTTATATAATCGATTCAATATAAGTAGTTAATAAAATTCACTATAATCTAATTTACATGATAATTAAAAGTTAATGTGATTTTTACAGTTCATTTCCATTTAATCATAAAATGGCATTTGGCACAACAAACATACATTATTTACATTTAACATAAGATTAAGATTAGTATTTAGATTGAAATTTCGTTAAAAACTAATTTCTTTATAATATTGTAGATGTAATATTAAAGTGATACTTGTATAACGTTACAAAAAAAAATTATATTCGACAAAAACATATTTTTCATATGTAAATGAATTATTTGATTGTTTCTATTATAGGTAACCTAAGAACTTTTGAAATATCCGTTCCTGGTTGTGAAATGAAAAATATCTTTTCTAAATAAAATGTTTCACATGAAATTAGAATATAACTCACATGAATTTAATATTACACTTTACTTGTCTAAAAGTCACAAGATACGAGATGATTTGTAACATATAAACTTTATGTGAGATCCAATGTACAAAAATTGCAATGCCGTCTTATAAAAAATGTAATTCTGCATTTAAATTGTTATCATTTTATGAAGATTTACACGGATCAGAAAATCGATTCTTAAAACAATTCATTATTACTGTATTCCATATAGTTGGAATATATAAATTTCTAACTACCAACATCATACATGTTTTCTCATTTACAACAGAGTAGCAAAACTTTACTTTGATTTTAAATCAATCATTGGTCATTATAATATAATTGTAAACATGTTAAATATAAATGTCACAACATTCATCAAAAATTACAAGAGTAAAAGGCTAGTTATTGAAAAAAAAAATTATTATTAAAAAATTTTAAATATTTCATTAAAAAAGAGACAATTGTAGTTAATGTTCATGAAAAACTTAAAATTCTAATTTGAATATAGAGCTTAAATACATGTAAACTACAAATGGAATACAAAAATATCTAATCTATCTACATAGTTTATCGAATGTTGTTCTTTTACAAAGAAATTATTGTTGAAAATAATCATTGCTTTGTAAAAGAACTTTTCTTCGTTTTATTGAATTAACTAACCTTAACTTCTTTTGAATATATATTCTGCTTAGTTTGTGTAGTCTTTTCTACAATGCTCTGCAGTAAGCGAATCCAGTATATATGAATTTCACATTTAAGAGGAGGTCACGTATCTCTGTCCTTTTCTAATCAAAGAATTGAGTTTTTTACAGAAACTAATAACTTTAGCAAAAAATGAAGAGAAAGCCGCATCTTGTATCAAAAAAAGCAATATTTTCTTTGATAAGAAAGAATTAATTTTATTGCTTCGTTTTCAAGAAAACCTTGAAAAACTTAAATCATAGAGGTTAGGGTGGACAATTAGGTTTTTCAAGGTTTTCTTGAGAACGAAGCAATAAAATTAATTTTTTCTTATCAAAGAAAATATTGCTTTTTTTGATACAAGATGCGGCTTTCTCTTCATTTTTTGATTAAGTTATTAATTTTTGTGAAAAAATCATTTCTTTGATTAGAAAAGGACAAAGATACGTGACCTCCTCTTAAGCTTGAATTCATAGACGCAACCAACGAATATAGACGCGTATAGAAGAGTACTTCTGGGTTAACTTTGGGAAACAGCTTCCGGGGACACTTTTAAGATCAAGTATATATCTATATACATAAAAACATCAGTATGTATAGATATAAAAATACATGGCATTATAGTAGCGCCACTGAGGTTGGAGTTCATAGATCAAACTCAAGCAACAGTAACATTGATACTCAAGTAACACCGTCGCTTGAGTCGAGTCTATGAATTTCAACTTTAGGTAATTGATGAATACAGTGACGGAGATTGAAAATTCAAGTCAGCTTTTATACTTATATGTTTACCTATATTGAGTGAGCATAATATCGTTAGATATGACAATGCTACACCGCAATTCTAGCACAATAGTGCTTCACACGCACATGCACGGAAGAAAGAGCTGCGAGTACGTTGCAATCATACACTGTTAAAAATGGCCAAAAAATACATGAAATTTAATGTGTTCTATCCATTAAAGTGATATTTAAGTACAATGTGCATGAAAAATAATGTTTCTTAACATACATTTAATGTAGATTTGCATAAAAATTAATAAATTTTGTATTAAATTTCATGTGATTTCATGTAACTTTATTATGGAATCACATGAAAAAATTACATGAAATTTAATACAAAAATTACGTGAAATTAGTTTCCAGTTGACGTATTAAATTTCATGTACGCACTGGAAGCAAATTTCATGTAGTTTTCGCATTAGGTTTCATTTGATTTTGAATTAACTTTCATACGATTTCATAGTAAAATAACAGTAAAATGTATTAATTTTTATGCAAATCCGTATTGAATTTATAATAAAAAACATTGATTTTCATGTGCAATATACTTTAATATCACTTCAATGCACGAAACATATTAAATTTTATGTGCTATTTTCACTGAAAATTAATGTACATGCATTAAATTTTATATTTTTTTAACAGAGTAGGCCAACAGACTGCATGCAATTATTTACCTCGATGGCTTATATTACCATAACTATTTTTCCCCTTTTTAAAACATACCACAACATTTGAAAACATGTCCAAAAATATGTGAAAATTGTATTTTTGCCATTCCGACCCTAAAATCGCAACTTCGTTGCTTTTTTTGGCTCTCATGGCAAAAAATACGGTTCGCAACTAGTATGAAAAGGCTTTTCTACGAAATTCGTTAAGAACCTCGTCTTCGGCTTGGGCCACAAACTTCTCGTTTTGTAAATAAAGCCTTTTCATACCCGTTACGAAATGTACTATTTTTCCTGCTCTACAAGATAAGCAAATTGAATTTTGGCTCATTTAAGTGATTAAAATCGCATTTTGAGGAGCGATTAATTATTTTTTAGGTTATGTTAAGTTCTGAATTGAAAGAAAAATTCTACTGAATAATAATCACATAATATGTTATTAAGAGTTGTTTTCAGTCGTTAGAACGCAAGAACAAAAAGCAAAATGCTGTATTTTAGTGCTAGAATCAGCGAAAAACGGTTTTTCTCATTTTTCAACATGGCGCACCAGTAGAATCAAATCGACGAAAATATAAAAAATTTGTATTTTTTCCGCTTTATAAGATAAAATGGAAAAGATTTATGCTGCAATTTATATACATGGTCAAAATTGCATTTTAAATATTGAATGATGTTCTTTGAGGTTATGTTGACCTCTGATTACTTAGCGAAAAAATATACTCAAAAGTTGTGAGATAAATTATATTCATATAAATTTTTAAGTCGATTCGTTACTTAAAACGCGAGATATAAAATAAAACGTAAAAATGGGGTTTTTAGGGTCTCTAGCTAGGGGAAAAATTGTTTGCGTCTGCAGACCATCTTAACCTTTCATTTTGTACCCAAACAAATGCTTTTATCCTATTTAGGACCATAAACAAACTAAAGGCATTTTGCCTATCTTAACCCAGGATACCCTTTCGAAAAGCAAAAGATAAAAATAAAAGGATATCCTTTAACTCTCTTCTACCCATCATTTGCGGTATAAAACGGGGACGAATATGCAAGCGAGCATCAGTCTAGCTTTAGCAACAGATAGAACATAACAAAACTTATAAAGTAAAACAGCGAAGATTTAAGTTTAAATATCTTTAATAGTGAATGAGTGACAGTTAAATTAAAAAGCAAACTCACTCCATTCAATAAACCTAAGGCGACTAATCTAATTAACTTTTAACCAAAAATTGGTAATATTTTCATTGTATTTGGAATTCTATGCTTATACTTGGCTATGCTTGTACTTGCTCGATCTCGAATGAACTTAATTTTATTTTCTATTTATACGTTCATTTATTATAATGTAATGTCCCGTATATAGGCTTAAGGCAAGGGGCTAACAACTCTTGAAATCATTAAAGCAACCAAATTTTGAATGGATTTCAATTTGTTATGAAATCAGTGTATTCAAAACGAAATCTTAAAATCGTAATATTTTGAAAATTTCTAGCAATTTCGCAAAAGTTGAAGAAAATATAAAAGATGGAGTTCTTTGTTCATATTGTATAAGTTATAATAAGAAATAGCGCTATTTTGACATCGGTACCCCTGTACGTAAATGGGTATATCAATATAAAAAATTATGTAACTACAATTTTACTTCCGATTGAAGAGAATAAAAGTTTAATTTTAAGCTTTAATGTAATCAATAAAATAAAGAAGTATTTCTAACTTAAGATTGTAATTATTTTTGTATTATAAAAGCGGTTTTTTAATAAAAATTATTGATGTGAAAATAGTGTCTTGATTTATAATTTTACATAAAAATTATTCACATCTTTAGTATTATAATAACACATATATTTCACTTTCTATATCATTTGCACTGCAGGACTATCTTTTGTGCATAATTAATTTATTTAATTTATTTAATTTATACTTAAATTAGATTTTTTTTACTTATAATGTTTATGTTCAATTTTTAATCAATGAAATTGAATACTTAGCAATGGCATAGACTTCGTGAAATCTCATGATTTCCATTGAAATCGCTTCATTTTTTAGTAAAGTAATTACACTTGAAATCAATTTGAAATCATAATGAGCTCGTCTAAATTGAAATTGAAATCATTCAAGCACTTATTCTTAGAGTTGTTATCCTCTTGGCTTAAGGTATGATTGTATTTATTGGCTGAATGGTTTGTGAGTGAATGCTTTACTTGTTTTTATTATTTTGACTGCGTTTTGTGCTATTGCATACGCTTATTATTTTATTGCATTATCTATAATTATTAATTTTGTATTTTAAATAAAAAATTTTTAAATACTATGACTGATAAATATTGAATAAGATGACAAATATTTCCATCGGTCTTACAGTCAATTTAAAATCTATATAATAAAATAATAAAATAAATATGGACAACATAAGGACAGTTCAGTCCTTGAGGATGAGCAGTAGCGTGCTCGAAACGTTGGACATTTTTGATGATCACAATCGAAGAAAGGTTTTTTGGTGGTGGGGGACAGTCAGATTGTGCTTTACTAATTTTATTTATTTTCAGGTTTCTTCCCAGTTAATTTTTAAGTTTTTATTTCAGGTTATTCTACGGGGGTGATTATAAACAAGGGCAGTTTGACTGTTCATATTTATTTTATTATTTTATTATATAGATTTTAAATTGACTGTAAGACCGATGGAAATATTTGTCATCTTATTTATTATTCAGTCGACATAAGTATTGTTTTTATTTTGATAAATATTGTGTGACTGACTTTTAATTTATAGGATTGTTGCGTGTATTTTACTATTTTTTTTGTATCTGTCATATCACTTCTTTTGTTGTGACTTACTTATTCAGTATTATTAGGTTTAGTAATTAACTGTGATATCAACTGCAATATTTTTGTATTTATACATTGTTTTATGTGCAATATTTTTATATTTGTACATTCTTTTATGAGCAATATTTATTATTCTATTTATAAATTGTATTACACAACCTTTGTATTATGATATACAATAAAAAATAGTATCTATCTATCTATCTATCTACTTGGCAACGGTTATACGCTTAAAAATTAATACAAAATTGTTAAATTTTTTTTTATTTTTGATTAGAACTAACTTAAAAAAAAATCTTCTTTTTTACTACATATAAATAAAAATTCCCTATGATGGTATTGTTAAGCCGTTCGCATCTCACTACTCGACATGCCTATAAATTGAACTGGCGCGTTCGCAGGTGCTGGATGGTAATTTTTATTTTTTCTTACTCCTTATACTAAAAAATAATAACAATCATGTTGTTTATTATGGAACAATGCATATGTACGCTTAAATTCTTTGAAATTTTAACATTTGTTAAGATAAAGAAGTAACTTACAACAGTTTTTATACACCTTAAATATTCAAGAAAATATTTAAAATATGAAGAAATAAAATATAAATTCTATGCGCTGATGAAATTCAATTTTTAATGTTAAATAATTTGTTTTATTCCTTAATAATTTCTAAACATTTCTAATTCTAGTAATAAGATTATTAGAATTTACTGTTAATTAAAAAGATCGAATTTTTCCTTGAGTTTTGTTTAATAATATGTTCAAATGGTTTTTGCTCTTAAGACACTTCAAAATCCAACGTTTCAAACACAATCGAAATTACTATAGAATCTTTACAGTACCCTTCGTGATTTTACAATTTAATTGAAAGCAATGACAGACGAAAATTAGAAGGTTTTTGCCTCATTTCCAAACAAAACAAAAACAAAGAGTAACCAATTTTACCTATATTTCGAACGATTTAGTCATTAGATTCTGATTATTAAAGACGGATTACTTTTTTTTTATTTATAAAGAAAAAGAAACTGGCGGGAATTGTTGATCTAAAATACTTAAATAATCACAGTATACTAATCTCTTCGTTTGTCTTCTAAAAGCCCAATTAAAGTAAAACGGACTACAATACCTAAATAATTATATTTCGATTTCTGTGATCTCTTTTTGCACTATTACTGCACAGCTGCTAAGAAAATTAATTGATTAAAATATCTCTATGGTTTATTTGAATTCCTATATAGGGATATATCTGTAACTTTTTAATTTTCAGAAATTGTCTTCACAACAATTGAAAAGTCTATAATACAAGTTTCTGGAGTGGCACACACTTCAATAAGGGCTTAAATTACTCGTTTCTGTAAGTAGAATATGTAATTAAATTTTGGTATCGATTGAACAATCTTTGTTCACGGTACATAATTTTATACGTCAAAAATGATACTTTTTTCATATTTTTCTACGTGTGTTTCTTGAGCTATAAAAAAAGTAACGTACTTTCGATCATTCTCAAATTTTCTGAGCATAATCAATATGGTAAAAAGAACAGTTTAAGCCTACCCTGGTACATGTGCCTCTCTTTAGGAAGCTGTTAGACTATTTTTAATGTAAGTGTAATTTTTAGATGAAGCAAAATTTTCTTTGATGAGAAAGAATTAATTTTATTGCTTCGTTTTTAAAAAAACCTTGGAAAACTTAAATTTAGAGGTTAGGGTGAACAATTTGGTTTTTCAAGGTTTTCTTGAAAACGAAACAATAAAATTATTTCTTATCAAAGAAAATTTTGCTTTTTCTGATACGAGATGGGGCTTTCTCTACATTTTTTGTTGGAATTATTAGTTTTTGTAAAAAAATTAATTCTTTGATTAGAAAAGGATAGATATACTCGACCGGCTATTAATATTAAAGTTTTATTTAGATTTTTTTTGCGGTGCTACATGATAAACTTAGATGCTGTTTTTTTCTGTCAATTGTGCGTTTGATATTCGCCATAGTTTTAGGTTTTCATTTTCTTGTTTTTCGTTTTGATTATAAAATCTCAGTAATTATTTAAACTTGATTACAATGTACAACATACGAAGATAAATGGAGGAAACGAGTAGAGCCAGTAGGATTCCAGGGACGTCGGCAATGCAGCTGTGCCGATCGACAATGTAAACTACGAAAAGATAAGTTACATTATATTAATCTCTTGTAACGGCCGTGGAGATCAGGTGGCCGTACTAATTTAGCTAAATGTATAGCTAAAGGTATACTTGGTTATTACACTAAAGTATACACATAAAACAAAAAAAGAAATCAGTTAGAATATACGAAGTTTATAGTTTATTAAATGACAAACACTAGCTATACACAGAACAGGGCACCAGTCGCGTGATACGGACGCGACACCGTAAGTTATCTTAATCGTACAAATATTAAGCCACGCGGCGAAAAAAGAGTCAACGATGCGTTCGATTAGTTGCTGTGAGGTATTTTATTCGGAAGTTACACAAATAAGTAGCTTGAACCAAGCTTTTATAAAAACCGAACGCACTAATTAATACCGCGCACGTGGTCACCAGCACACATGCTCACAGAGCAAGAAAAATAACAATATATTTAAATTGTTAACGCTTAACAGAAATTGAGGTTATTGTAAAGCATTTATGCTTTTAAGACTCACACGATAAATACCCTCCTTTACACTTAGAAAACACAAACCCAAAAGGGTATAGATGACTTATTTTCGCTTTATATAATCGGTTGCGCGAGCACACAAAAAACGGCAAGTCGACCGACCTGTACGCAAAGGGCAAAAAGAATGAGCATCTCAAGATGCTTTTCCTTCTTCATGCGGCACGCTATGCGCGCCACCTTATACTCTTGCCTTTTCCGTCTACTTGACTGCTAGAGTCAGGCTATGCGTAGACTAGGCACGTTGGTTAAGCTTTACTGTATACTGATGGTTTCATGATGTGCTGTGCACGCGGGTATAGTTAGTGGCTTGGGGTTGAGTTTAGCTTGACCAGCGTTGTCTCTCTCTTAACCACGCGCGAATTTGAGGTCTTCCTTCTGCCGCGTATATTATCGTATTATAAAAACGAGGTTTAAGTGACATGGCAATTTAGCCATGTTACAATCCCCCCCCCCCCCCCAATCAAACGGAAGTATACGGTGGAACCAAATACTTTCGTAAAAGGGCGAAAAAAAAACAAAAAGATAAATCAGAAAAAAAACTTAACCTAAGATAACCGGTGCTTTCTACATCGGTGTTTAGTGTAATAAGTATCAAACAAATTTTTATCATTCTCCTTCTGCAATCATTAATAATGTTGAATAAAAAAAATAACCTTATCAGATTGTGTATGTAACGCGCTGTAAGTGAGGGAGCTAAACAATTTACGCTGCGACTGGCTTACCCCAAAGTAATTTTACAATAAGGAAAAATCTTAAATCTACGCTATCAAAAACATTCATAACCCGCTCTTACATCATATCTCACTCATACTATAAAAAAAAAATTATTACAATGTTATGTTAAAAATTTATCAAATGAAGTAAAAAAAATGATTACTTACTGGAAGATGACGCTCTGGTGCTGTTACGTTGCATAGTCTGATTTAGATTTCAATAGTTTATTTTATTGCAGCAATTTTTCATTGTTACTTCTTATTGACAAGTAAACTGTTATAGCACCAGTGAAGCTGAATGCATTAGTATAAAAAAAACAATCAGTTCATTTAGCTATAATTTCGACTAAAAGACAAAGTTTTGTAAATGATAGCAAAGTTAATGAAATGACTATGAGACTCTGGATACAGTTAGTTAGTAACAATTAGGCATGATGTAAATTATTTTAATATCTCTAAGGGTCGTGTGAGTAAGATCAAGGTTGTTTATATTAAACACTATTAGGTAATTGGAAATGTAGCCTTAACGGCGTTTATTCACGCATTTCTCGTAACATTTCGGGCAATTTGATTTTGATAACCTGGGTTGACCACAACCTCTACAAAAAAGTCATTTTAGGCCCCGGCACGTGGTCCAACTGTGGTTAGGATGACCACAGTTCCAACAGTGAGGTCGGGCTGCTCCAGTCTCTCGTGTTGGTTTTTCATAGTCGGCTATCGGGCGTGGCGGTGAAGCGGCACGGGCAGGAGGGTTAGTAATTGGAAGGTGTGCTGGAGAGGATATTTTTAGGGACATTAAGGAAGGAATTATGGATATGGGTTCATGGGATGTGTTAGGGATGGGAAATGGAGGCGTAATTTTAAGTGACATAAGGAATGGTATAGATTTAGTGGGACTTGTTTCATTAGGAATAAAGGAAGGTGTTAGGGACATATTATCTGGTGGGGTAATTTTAGGGGACATGAGAGGTTGAATAGTAAATGACTGAGGCGTGGTGGGCATAATTCGTGGGTTATAGCTATCCGTGATGATACTGCTCTCTGCATGCTCTCTTTTAACTCTTGTGCTGCTTTCTGCTAGCTTGCTCTCCATAGACTCCTGCAGATTTTCCTGCATTCTAAATTCTTGCCATGCTGGCTGAGTGTGCATCTTGGGTTTTAATTTTTATTTTTTGTTGGGTGGGTTGGTTTTCCTTCTGTCGTTGCCCGCTCTGGAGGAGAGTGTTAGCTAAAGTGGTTGCTGAATGGCAATCACTGCTAATTGGAGCTAACACTGGTGTTGGGTGGAGACGCTGTACGTCATCGTCGAAATCCAAGGAAGGGATAATAGGAGTCTTATTTAATCTAGGGATATTTTCACCAGTATAAGCTGTAATAGGGAAAAGGGATTCATCAGGAGCTGAAGGGGGCCTACATGCTTTATCTTGGGCTCTGCGGGTCTCTTCTTTCTTATCTAGCCAATGTGGATCTGTCAAGTTATGTAAGTGGTCTCTGTGGGGTTGCTGCTGATAGCTAGGATGAAGGCCCTGGTATGCTCGTTTCGGTTCTCCGTGATATGTCGTAGTAGTGCTTGCAGGAATTGTATTGTTTAACATCATAGGGTTAGGGAAACTCGATATACCTATTGATAGAGGACATGTGCTAGTGCTAAGAGTAGTGGTCACGATGAGGGTAGTACAAGGAGTAGAAATCGACGGTGAATTTCTTTGATGGCTGGGTAAATTGGGGGGATATCGACTGTCTTCTTGCGACAACGTGGAATCACTCGCTGGTAGTGTGTTGCATCCTAGTCGCGAGTCTTCTACCATGTCTTCATCTTCTGGCAGCCACTCGGCTACCATATCTCCTAAATGACGCCTTATCTCATATCGGAAGATACGGTTCATAAACTCAATCATAGTCCCTTTTCGACTAAAACCCCGGTCACTATAAGCACAAACTTGATCTAGGGGCATGTTTTCCACCATTAGAGCTATTTCGCTCTCAACCCGTGAGGGATCAGTTCAACATATTTCATCCTGAAGTAAAAGGGGTTCCATAATTGTCGATCGACCATAATAAAAAATTAAAGGTTATAATACTAAACAAAGGATACGAAAAAAACTATTGTTAATATACCCTTATTTAACTAATAATCTGTGCTAAAATGAGATCCTATCTCAGGAGGTTAGATAACTCTCTCTGTAATTTAGTTTTAGGGCTTGAAATTAGATAACGAAATTTATTAAATATTATTAACGTTAAAAGAAAGGTTTATACGTTTAGATATACAAGCAGATTTTGTATTAACTAAAAGAAATTTATTAGCAAAATCAACAAAAAAAAAAATTTTACCTTGAAGCAATTAACAAAATTATCTCTATTAGCAATTGAAGAAAAATAATGTGAGCGCCGAGATACACAAGAAAAAATTTCATTCTTAAGAAGAACAAAAACAAAAAAAAAGCGTTAAAATCAAGCTAAAAATCTTTTCGGCTACAATAAGCTATAAGCCGACGGTTATTTCCAGTCGGTAGAGTCACCACGTTGCTATAGGTATAAGAGAGCGCACAACAGATAGTAAGAGTTATCAGCAAATTTTATAAAAATACTACCAAACCAGCTTACTTAAAATGGCGTCACTTGTGGGAATAATGCGGAATTTTTAAGGTGCTGGAAGGTATGAGATGCGAGGGTATTTACACAATTGGACTAACATAGGCAAATATACATGAATATAATATGTTATGATATGATATTGCACTACGTAGTCGTAAAATAATTGCTTCAAACTTACAAAAACTACTTAGTTTTGTCAGTAAGTTTAGGCTTATTAACAATAAAACCTCAAAAAAAAATTCTATTTACTATGAAAAAAGAAAAATCAGCAGATTAAAATTTTTCTGCTATATAAAAAAATTTTATTATTAATATCAAAAACAATTCAAGTAGATAGCACACAAAAAAATCAATCCAAGGGCAGCTTTGCATAGCACAGTCAAAGGTACAATTTGTTCTCTGGCTGTGCGGCATGGCTACGTATTGTGAGACAGAGATAGCTAAATATGCTGATGTATTAGTAGGCGTGCGCAATTTTGCCATGTTACACTCTTATAAACAAAATAACGCAACACCTAACAATAACATATGGTAAAAGATAAAAGTTATATATTAACTCTGAGACTCAATGATTTTATACGAAATATATTTTAACTTGTAAAATAAAAATGTCTTGATCTTGTTTTGGCACATTTCCTTGGTTATGCATACTTGACACACAGGGATTATTTGTACCTCATAACGATAAAATTGTCATGAAAAATACAATAGCAAGTATGTTTATTCTAAAATTTTTACGAACTTTTGAAACGTTTATTTTGAAGGCTACATATGTTCTATTAGTGAGATATTAAAATTAAATATACTGAAACTAATAAAGATGCTCGAAAAAAAAACTGAAAAAGCGATAAAAATAGATTTAAAATCCATAACTTTTGTACCCCAGTGCGTCATTCTAAAGTTAAATTAGTCTTTGAAAAAATATAACTCAATACGAGTTGTAGTTAATGTAAATTTGTGTTCTCAATTAGTGTTTATAAATAACTATGATTGCTAAAATTCGTAAGTACATTAGGTGAAGCGAAATAAATCTGTTTACATATTAAACTAGAGAGTGTTAAAATTTTTTTCTTGTTATTAACTCTATCCCGATAACATAAATATATTAAGGATCTAGGAGGAAATTTTGATTAATATTTCCTATCGAAATTTCCCCTTAACAATCCGGTTTTTCAACAATAATTTAACGTGGCCGGTTTTTCAACTATAATTCCACGTGTCCAGTTTTTCTACTATAATTTCACGTGTCCTTTTTTTCCAAGCAGGTCGAATAGAATCCCAAGGAAAAAAATTTTTTTTTCTGTTCAACCACTTGAAAAATGAAAAATTGTTAAAACTTTTTTAAAAGATTGAGCACTCAAAAATATTTTTTTCCTTCTAATTCCATTTCTTACTCCAGACCTAAATTCTATAACCGAAAACGCGTCCTTTTTTCTCTAAAATTTTTTTCTATCTCTCTTACTTTTGCAAAAATTTGCATTTAAAAAAAATGTGTTTTTTAACAAAAAATACTGTGATTTTGTTAAAAAATTACGAAAAAAAATGCTTGACTCCTCATTTTAGAGCCTAATAAATATTCTTTCAGACCTAGTTGGTTTTTTCAAGCTGCGGTTACTGAATCTAAATCTGTAGCGTGTTAAGGAACGACAAATTTTTTATAAATAATTAAAATTAAAATTTTAACAAACTGGTTTCACGAATAAATATCTGGAATCACAATGGATTTTTCTATTTCACTCGTGATATTACTAATGGTTCAAATTTTTAAAACTTTTTAAAATATGAATCATGGAGAAATTATCAGATAAAATATAATAATAGATAACATTTAACCATTTTTGTTTGTTTGTTAGCACATAACTCTCAAATGAATCGACCGATTTAGAACCTTTTTTATTATGAGGAAGGATGCCTTCACGAAGGCCTATGAAATTTTAAAAATATTGAACTAGTACTCAGCCAGTACCGACAAATAAAATAAAATCAATATCTCCTATTTTCAACCGATTACATTTTCTTTATTAAATTTATTCAAGCATAACCCTTTAACAGATTAATAAATATAATCTTTTTGCAAAATTTTGGTACCAATTAAAAAAAGTTAAATTTGAATATTGATTATCAAAAAGTATTATCTTCTTTTTTTAAAGCAACGTATTTTGAAGTTGATTATATTTTTCAGAAGTTTTTCTAGTATTTGAAAAGACTTTGAAAAATTCTTTAATCCAGTTAAATCAAGGACTATTACAAAACGCTGTGATATAGAAGATATCAAAGAATATTTTAAGGTACATATAGTGTAGAAAATCAATATATTTTAGCACATAGGCGTAAATATTTACGTCATTATAACTCCCAGGAACAGCCAGTCAGAATCATCCTAGTATATATATATATATATATACTAGGGGGCAAGCCAACTGCGCGCAAACGCGCCAACTCCCGTCTTGCTTTTATAACTTAAAAAAATATCAAAGAATTTGCAATTTTTTTAATAACTTTTATTTAAAATACTAAGTAATTTTAATTATTCAAAAGTTTTCTTCAGGTAAATCTTCAATGATCTTTTTGAATCTAATCATCTACACAAATTTCTAAAAATGTATTTGCAGAAAAAAATAACTATTATTATAATAGGTAGATTATTAAATAAGAAGAATACCTACGTTGACTGTAACATAATGAATTAAAAAATAGTCTATAGATCTATCAATCAAACATAGTTTCTTTTCGTTTTTTTTATCGATGTTTTAATGTTTTTTATTAAAAAAAATTTTTTTATTGACGTTTCAATGTAAACAGTATTAAATTTTATTGTCTCTATGTAAACATATTAATATCAATTGTTTCTATAACAAAATTAATAATACATGTAAATTATGGCATAAAATTTTCAAATATCGAAAATATTATTTAAGGGGATCTAATGAGATATGATTTACATAACTGCCGACATTGCAGTTTTCCAAATTTTTAATCTTTATTGAAGAATTTTCCGAAATTTCTTTATATTAGGCTTTCTATTAGTAAAAATGTAAGCCAGTTACAAAGAAATATTCAAAACATTTCTGGATTAAGGATAAAAAATTTGGAAAACTGTGATTCAGTGTTCTTTTACGAAATTAAATAAAAATTAAATTAAATTTTTTTTTTTTTTTTTTTTTTAATAATAAACGGGCATTTTCTGCCCAATAGCAATTTACGTAAACAATTAAAGACAATACAGTTGACGTATTATTTAACGTGGTGTCAGCCCACGGCAGAGACAGCGAAAAAGCGACCAGACGGGGAATCGATCCCGCGCCAACGGGAATACGAGTCACGCGCCTTAGCCACTACTCCACTGAACTCTACATTTATAAAGACTATATCCAAGTGTTTGATTTTGATTTAACAAAATTTAAATTCAATCATTTGGTTATTATACTTCAATTTAGCTTTTCCGAAATGATATTTTCAACCCTATACTTTAAAAAAATCATAAAATTAACAATTATTTTATATGATTAAACTTCACAATTATTACAGGATAATTAGCTAATTGTAAAAAAGATTTTATCACTTATTTTTCATCCATTATTAACAGTGCCGTCTTTTCCAGTTGGCATTATAGGCTCGTGCCTAGGGCCCCCTTGTTTTAAGGGCCCCGCATCAGCGAAAATTAAAAAAATTTTTTTTTAAATATAAAGTATTGTTTTTAAATATTTTAATTTTCTTAATAAGACTTGAAATAATTATTTTCTATAAATGTGTCAGAAAATGATTTAAACCTCACGAGGGCGTTGGTGTCCGAGCAAAGCGAAGATTCACACGAGATTAAAATCATTTTCTCTAACAATTATTGAACGAAACTTTTTCATACGACGTGCAAAAAGCTTGTTTTTTGACACGCATTTTTATAAAAGCGTGCGCCAAAACAAATTTTACACGTGGAGTGCGAAAAAATAATATATAAAATTCACAGTATACATTAAAAAAAATAACATGAAATGTTTAAATTATAAAGCGTCATCTATTATTTATCAACTAATTATTATTACACTGAGAGAAAATTCATGCTAATAGAGCATGCGAACTGCCATCTATGCGAGCATATAAAACATCGATACAAATATGACAGGCCGTGAGAAGCTCTATTAGTATTGGATTACCTTATACTAAAAAAGATGGTATGGAGAGTAACTAAAGCATGAACGGCATTCACTGATGACTCGCGTGGTATACTTCGATGACTCCCCACTCTCATATCCTTTGTTTGCTTGAGTCGCCTCCTCTTTTGGGTGGCGACGCGAGCAAACACGGCTGGTCTATACCCAAAATTATGTTGCAAATTTCTTTAACGTATTTTCGTAGCGTGAATCTTTTATTTCTTTTCTTTTTTTATGAAGGGAGATACGTTATAAATATAACCTGTTAAACTTTTTAACTTTAAATAATTAATTTTTAACTTAACAGCAGGCCGGAGTAGAACCTGATACCGACCGAGTAACAATTGAGTTGTTTGTTATTTACTCAAGTATTAATCGGTGTATCTTCAAAATAAAGGTTGATCGCAATAGATATTATTATTACGAATATCTATGCACAAGAAAAAAAAAATCTACCGATTTGTTTTTGAGAAAAGTAAGGAACGCCGAAGTAAAAGATTATGTTTATAATATTTTCGCATTCCTTACTTTTCTCAAAAACAAAGCGATAGATTTTTTTTTTCTTCTGCATAAATATTTGTAATAATAATATCTATTGCGCTTAACCTTCAATTTGCAGATACACCGATTAATACTTGAGTAAATAACAAAAATGCCAATTAGACAAGGACAGCGAATCCGGCCTGCTCTTAAAATTTAATTATTTTAAACCGCTGGGGGGCAGATGAGCATGTACGATTTTACGCCAAAGATATTTCGGAGTAGCGTTGGTCTAGTGCGTAACGTTCACGCTTTTCCTTTTGAGTACGCGAGTTCAACTCTCGGCTAGGGTCACTTTTTTTTAAATTTTTTTTTTATTGTTTTAATATTTTTTATTCCTTTTTATATTTATTTTTTTTTAGATTTTGTATTTTTTTAATAATTTTAAAATTTAATTTTTCACAAGTACGCTTGTTTTTTTCAATGAAAATTTTTTAAAAATAAATTATTCTTTATAGGTAGTAATTACAAATATTGATAAATAAATAATAGTGATGTTTATTTTATAATAGTGATGTTTATTTATAATAGTATAGTTTAATTTATTTATAATTTAGTTTATAAAATTTACAATAAATTACAATAAATAAATAAAACTGAGTTATTATTATTTATGTTATAATATATATTGTATATTGAAATATGTTTATAAAGACAAAATTGAACTATAGTATTGTAAATATCACTATTATTTATTTATTAATATTTTAAATTATTTTCTATATGAAATAATTTATTTAAAAATATTAATAAAAAAACGAGCATATTTTAAGTAACTTGTGAAAAAATAGATTTTAAAATTAATAAAAAAAATAGAAAATAAAAAAAATATAAATAAAAGAAGCAATAAAAACTATTGAAATAATAAAAAAAAAGTTTAAAAAAAGTGGTTCTAACCAAGAGTTGAACTCGCGTACTCAAAAGGAAAAGCGCGAACGTTACGCACTAGACCAACGCTACTTCGAAATATCTCTGTCGTAAAATCGTACATGCTTATCTGCCCCCCAGCGGTTTAAAATAATTAAATTTTAAGTTAAAAATAAATTATTTAAAGTTAAAAAGTTTAACAGGTTATATTTATAACGTATCTCCCTTCATAAAAAAAGAAAAGAAATAAAAGATTCACGCTACGAAAATACGTTAACGAAATTTGCAACATGATTTTGGATATAGGCCAGCCGTGTTTGCTCGCGTCGCCACCCAAAAGAGGAGGCGACTTGAGCAATAGAAGAATGCCATAGTTAGCAGTAAAGAAAGAATAGTGGACAAGCCACGTCTACTTCCTTCACGTCCCATGAGAGGATACAGCGCTAGCTATCGAAGGATATTAGAGTGGGGAGCTACTAAAGCATGTAAAAAAACAGTTTTTGGATAGCACAAACCTCGTAAGAGTAGATGGCGCTGTTATTAAAGCATAGGATATTACTTACTAACTTTGGATACGTAGACTACATGCTCTATTGGCATGAATTTTCTCTCAGTGTAGTGATAGTAAAGAAAATGATTATAAATAGAATAGTAGCACCTTCATTAAATTGTTATAAATTAATTATTTATATGATAAATAAAATATTATTGAATTTTCCATCTTTCTCTTGTATTAAATTTTGCAAACAAAAAGTTTCCTTTGCAAAATTTGTAAAGGGAACGAACGAGGAAACTAGAATGAAGAATGTTATTTAGAGTTCTTTTGAGTATAAAAAATATACTGTAACTCTAATATATAAATTTATCTATTATATGCATTTGTAAAATATTTCATTATTCCATTATTCCAAGTGTGTGCATGGGAGTGCATAAATTTGAATTCAAAGATCGTGTATTTTTATTTTAAATATAGTGTCATGTTTAAATATAAATAAATTCAACAAAATAATGTAAGTTACGAACCATTAAAACATTAAATTTTAATAAAAGAAACATGAAAATAAAAATAAATTTATTTTATGTTTAATACGTAATATATAAATTTGATATTTCCTATGTTATTTTAAGGGGAGACACAAGTAAAACACACAAAAAATGAGGTTTTTTAGTTTTAACTTTTGATCCGTTGCACTTACAATGTTATCCATGCGTAATGTTGTTCAAAATCATCTAAAGAATCTATAAAAAAATTTTCAGCTCAAAATATTAAAAACTGTGGGACTAGTTCCATTTTAACGCTTCCTCACTTATCACTGAATCGAGCAGTCGTTAAAATGGAACTCGTCCCACAGTTTTTAATATTTTCAGCTGAAAATTTTTTTATAGATTCTTTAGATGATTTTGAACAACTTTACGCATGGATAACATTGTAGGTGCTACGGATCAAAAGTTAAAACTAAAAAACCTAATTTTTTGTGTGTTTTACTTGTTTCTCCCCTTAAATTATTTAAAATTCTACCAGTCATATAAAATCAATTTTTCAAAAAATAACTTTCAAAAAGAATTTCATGATATTGTGGTTAATTTGTATTTTCGACACACGAAAAACCAAAACCAAAGACAAAGAAATTAACTTTGAGAAGAATAATAAAATATATAAAAACATAGGCTTCTTAGTCGAGCCTAGGACTTCTTTAAGAAAATCAGGAATCAAATAAAAATTCCACTTTCAATGCCCTTACATGGGCCCCCATCACTGTTATATCTATGGCCCCATAGCGTTATAAGACGGCACTGATTATTAATATTAAACTTATATGTTATGATATATCGTTATATACAAAACTTTAAATTAGCTATTACCAAGTTTACTACAAGCTTAAGTCCAGCTCAGTTTAAAGCTGTAATGTAGTTCCAAAAATAAGGGGCATATTTCTGACAACGACAGCGGCGATATACTTTTAATAGTATAGAGAGAATATAATATAAATAGATCTACAATGCAGCTAAAATTCAGCTGAAATTAAACCAAAATTTACATAAAATTGCTTGGAATTAATATAAATTTTAGCTAATTTTTAGCTAAATTTCAGCTAATTACCATCTAAATTTTGTATAAATTAAGGTAGTTTTAATATTAAATTTAGCTAACTTTTGATTTAATGTAGCTAACTTTTATATAATTTTATCTGACTTCCCCTAACTTAAAGCTAACTTTAAGCTAACTTTTAGCTAACTTTAAGCTAACTTTTAGCTAACTTTAAGCTAACTTTTAGCTAACTTTTAGCTAAATTACAGCTAAATTACAGCTAAATTATAGCTAGATTCTAGTTAGATTTTAGCAAAATTCTAGCTAGCTAGGGACACATCCAATTCCTATTCACAGTGGCAGCGGTAGCAGCGGTGGCGAAATCTTTTTATAATGTAGTTATGCATACAGTACCGGACAATAATTCTGAGCAGGTTATCAAATTTTTGCTCCGACTTTGAAGCGTATCTTCTTCAATTTTCATCCTAGAAAAAATTTAAAAAAAGCATTTTAAATTATTCGTTAAATGCTTTCTTTTTAGCATACTTACATTTTTTTAACTATATTTAAAAAAAAAATAATCGCTTTGGCAATTTTGAAATTTTTTTCTTTTTTGCATTTTTCTTCAATCAGCTGTAGTTTTTTTTAAATAATTGAGCTAGAAAAAATTTGAAAAAAGATTTGGAAAGGGCTCTAAAAATGCTATTTCCAGCTATTTTTACAAAAATTTTTTAATTATTTTGTGTCAAGTTTTAAGCATATAAAGTTATCAATCTAATACTTTTGCAGTTGTAAAAAATACTTCAATAGCAAGTAGAAAATAATCGCTGGTGCAAAGCTTTTGATTTCTATGATATAATTTTTGCAAAATAAATCTTTTTGTTGTTTCATACTTTATTATATTCTATTATTAATAATGAATAGTTATAATTTCCTACTAAAATTAAATCACTACTTCACCAGCGATTATTTTCTACTTGCTATTCCAATGTTTTTTACAGCTGCAAAAGTATTAGATCGATAACTTTATATACTTAAAACTTGACACAAAATAATTAAAAAATTTTTGTAAAAATAGCTGCAAATAGCATTTTTAGAGCCCTTTCCAAATCTTTTTTCAAATTTTTTCTAGCTCAACTATTTAAAAAACTACAGCTGATTGAAGAAAAATGCAAAAATGAAAAAAATTTCAAAATTACCAAAGGGATTATTTTTTTTCTAAATATCGTTAAAAAAATGTAAGTAAGCTGAAAAGAAAGCATTTAACGAATACTTAAAATGCTTTTTTTAAATTTTTTCTAGGATGAAAATTAAAGAAGATACGCTTTTTCAAAGTCGGAGCAAAAATTTGATAACCTGCTCAGAATTATTGCCCGGAACTGTATATATATATACATGGGGCATTCTTTGTGAATCGGTACCCCCCTTTTCCAAAATTGTAGTGGACTAAAAAAATTGTATGATGGCTTAAACTCTTCCTTTTATCATCTAGTTTCGGATACAGAGTGGCATTTTCGAAAATTCAATATGGTGGCTCCAATATGGTGGTCAAAACTTGGGAAGTTTGTAAAAATTTTTCGAAATTTCATTATAGCTCAGTTTTGAATTTTCCGTTTTTTTTCACTAAAAATGAATAGAGCACAAAATTTTACGTAGAAATATGGTATTATAGTCGAGGTCAAACCACATTTTAAAGGTTATTTTTTGCAATCCTTATTTTAAATCGCTTGGCTATTATTTCGGCTGAAGACAGGTCTTGAATCAGTAAGCTCTCACATTCTTGAGATCGACGCTTACGATCCTCATGTCCATACGATTTCAGCATGTTTCGGTTAAGGTCAAACGGAGGTCAAACACCTTAATTCGAATAATATATTTTTTTTTACTTCTGATTCTGGATGAACAGAAAATTCCAGATCGAGATAAGTTTGGATTTCATAATTTGCAAACTTATATTCTAATGCTGATAGTGTGACCTTAATGAAATAAATATCTTAAGAAAGTAGCCTACAGTAGTAATAGTATATCTGAGACACAACTTAAAAGGTAAGTAACCTATAAAACAAAAATGGATGGAGGAAGTTCTGTTCGGAAGTAAATCAAGATCCGGAGGCATCTCGACTGGACAAACTGTTTGCACGGAATCCGGAGGCATGGTTGTGTGCCATTAGGCTTCCAGAAAGTGGTCACTCAGTGACGGACGGGGAGACTTTGGGCTACCTAATGAGGACGCACTTTCTGGGTTTTATTAACCTGGAAGGTGGGGAGAGTGATCAACCTGATAACCCTTCAAGGGTGAATTGAGGTCCTGGTCGCGGTGGACCCACTGATAAGTCAGCTAGGGTGAAGCTTGCGGCTAGGATTGTCTCCCCAGACCGTGTCAGGTGGTCCTGGTTCTCCTTTGGGCCGTTTAAGTCTCCTATGGTGGACGGGGTGTACCCAGTCCTGCTTTAGCAGGGCACGGAGGTTATCCTCGGTCCATTCGTGAGACTGGCGAGAGCCTGTTTGTGACTGGGCTATACACCCGAAAACTAGAGGAATTCAAGAGTAGTTTTTATTCCTAAACCAGAAAGAAGCAGCTACTCCACGGCAAAGGACTTTAGACCGATTTGTCTGGTGTCCTTTATACTCAAGTCGATAAAGAGGCTCATCGACAGATACATCAAGGAGACGGTTCTCACGCAGAAACAGCTATCGCCAGAACAACACGCCTACACAGAAGGCAAATCTACCGAAACAGCACTGCATAAAGCAGTGTCATTAATCGAGGAAGAAATAGAAGCAGAAGGATTTGCTATAAAAGGATTCCTGGATGTAGAGGGGGCTTTCAACAACACCCCAACAGAGGCTATTTGCAAAGCAGCCAAAAATAAAGGAGTGCCGGCCATGACCACGGACTGGATCCGTGACATGCTGAGTCACCGATTATTGGAAGTAACTAGGGGTGACACCACGGTCAGAGGTACAGTCGCAAATGGCTGTCCTCAGGGTAGTGTGATCTCCCCCTTAGAATGGAACTTCATGGCAGAAGGTGCCTTAACCTGTGTCAAAGAAACCGGATGCCATGTTATTGCATATGCCGATGATATAATGATAGTGGTGAGAGGGCGTTTCCTCGAACCGCTGGCAGATGTATTACAGGCAGCACTGGACAGACTTTGAAACTGGTGCGAAACCAAAAAACTGTCTATCAACCCTAGCAAAACAGAGGTGGTGGTCTTCTAGAGGAGGTACAAGTAGAAACTGCACCAAACCTTAAAGCTAGGATGCCAAGTATTAACACCGGAACCCGAGGCCAAATACTTGGGGGTAAAACCGGACAGCAAGCTACGCTGGAAACCCCAGGTAGAAGAGCGCTGCAGGAAGCTCATCAATATGTTTTGGCTTAGCAGGAGAACTATTGGAAGGAATTAGGGGCTTAAGCCCTCAACCATCCTGTGGATGTTTAGGACAATTCTCATTCCTAGACTAACCTACGCAGCAGTGTTATGGTGGGAAAGCACCAGCCAAACAACAGCAGCAAAGCTTCTAGATGGGCTAAGGGGACTTGTCCTGAGAGCCATGACAGGGGCAACGAGGACTACTCCCATGAAAGCCCTAGGATTCTTGATGGGAGTAGCACCCTTACAACTTTATGTACAAGAGGCTGCTGCATGGTCTGCATGCAGACTGATTGCTCTCAATATGTGGACAGGGATAAGTGAACACACATGAGCCTAGTGTTTTCGACGTCCAGATCCGACACTATGAAAATAAATTTTTTTTTATTTAAACCACTCCAAAATGCCTTAAATAATCTTGTTAACTCTAAAAATGATCGTAAAAAAAATTTGAACCACTTCGGATTACTGGAAGGTAGATATAATGACCTGAGATTAACAACATACTTCTGTGTATATATACGAAAATATGGTAAATACACAAAAGTGAAAAAATTTATGATTAAATGAAAGTCAACAGCCGGAAATGAATACAATCACTAAATTAACATTCAATTTCTAATTAATAATGATTTTGGCCGTTTTCTATGACCGGAAAAATAAAGAACCGGTCCGACTTCGATTAAACCATGTTGCTATATACCACAAAATGCATTCAAATACGAAAATCTAAATAATTCTCATTTTTACTGATACAGTCAACTGCTAATGGTTCTAAATCCTTTATTACCAATTGAATTAATATTGAAAAGAGATCTGGTGTAGTATCAATCACCGGAAGGCAACTATATAGATCAACGTATGATGAAAAAATGCTACTTTGATCAAATGAAAAATTGCTTGAGAGCTGTAATAAGAATATTTATTGTTCTTACTAATATAACCAACTGGAAAAGTTTAAAAATCATAAATTAATATTTAATTATTTAATGAAAACAATCCAGTGCAGTTTCTACCGCCGAAAGGCAACAATATAGACCCGCGTATGATAATATAATGCTTGTGTAATCGAAATAAAAAGAGTTTGAAAGCCCATTACGTATATTTATTGTTGTAACGAATAAAACCATCTAGAAATATTTCAGAATTTTTAATTGACATCTGAAAACTAAATCATCTGGTAAAGCTTAAACCACCGGGAGGTGACTAGATACTCCTAAATCCGATAAAATAATGCAACTACGATATAAAAAAAATAATGTCAAAGCCACAGTGAGAATATTTATTCTTATTACAAATATAACCGACAAAAAACGTTTAGGAATCCTGAATTACAATGTAAATAATTTATAAAAACCATCTAATGTAGTTTGAACTACCGGATAGTAACTAGACATACCCAAGTCTGATACAGTAATGCTCTGTGATAAAAAAAGAATAGTTTAGAAACCGCGCTACGTATATTTATTATTTTTACGAATATAACCATCTGGAAATCTTTCAAAATCTTAAATTTACAACTGAACAGTTCATAAAAACCTTCTGGTGTAGTTTCAACCACCGGAAGGTGACTAGATACTCCCAAATCCAATAAAATAATGCTACTAAGTTATAAACAAAAATAATGTCAAAGCCGCAGAGAGAATATATATTGTTTTTACAAATATAACCAACTGGAAACGTTTAGGAATCCTTAATTACAATGTAAATAGTTTACAAAAACCATCTGGTGTAATTTCAACCACCAGAAGGTGACTAGATACTCCCAAATCCGATGAAATAATGCTACTACGATATAAACAAAAATAATGTCAAAGCCGGAGAGAGAATATTTATTGTTTTTACAAATATAACCAACTGGAAACGTTTAGGAATCCTTAATTACAATGTAAATAGTTTACAAAAACCATCTGGTGTAATTTCAACTACCAGAAGGTGACTAGATACTCCCAAATCCGATAAAATAATGCTACTACGATATAAACAAAAATAATGTCAAAGCCGGAGAGAGAATTTTTATTGTTTTTACAAATATAACTAACTGGAAACTTTTAGGAATCCTCAATTACAATGTAAATAGTTTACAAAAACCATCTAATGTAGTTTGAACTACCGGATAGTAACTAGACATACCCAAGTCTGATACAGTAATGCTCTGTGATAAAAAAAGAATAGTTTAGAAACCGCGCTACGTATATTTATCATTTTTACAAATATAACAATCTGGAAATCTTTCAAAATCTTGAATTAACATCTAAACAGTTTATAAAAACCATTCGGTGTAGTTCAAACCACCATAAGGTGACTAGATACTCCGAAACCGATAAAATAATGCTACTACGATATGAAAAATATAGCTTCAAAGCCGCATTAAGAATATTTATTGTTGTTACAAATATAACCAACTGGAAACCCTTTGAAATTCTGAATTACGATGTAAATAGTTTATAAAAAACATCTAGTGTAGTTTAAACAGCCGGAAGGTAACTAGACACATCAAAGTCTAATAAAATAATTCTCTGTGATAAAAAAAAAATAGTTTGGAAACCGCATTACCTATATTTATTATTTTTACGAATGCAATCATCTGAAAAACCTTTAAAATCCTTAATTAACATCTGAACTGTTTATGAAAACCATCTAGTGTAGTTTGAACCACCGGAAGGTGACTATATATTCCTAAATCCGATAAAATAATACTACAACGCTATAAAGTAAAATAATGTTAACGCCGCACAGAGAATATTTATTGTTGTTACGAATAAAACCAACTGAAAGTCAGATAAAATAATGCTCTGTGATCAAAAAAAAATAGTTTCAAAGCCGCATTGAGAATATTTACTGTTGTTACAAATACAACCACCTGGAAACGTTTCGGAATCCTAAATTACAATCTAAATAGTTTACAAAAACCATCTAGTGTGGTTTGAATTGCCGTTAAGTAACAATATATACCCAAGTCAGATAGAATAATGCTCTGTGATCGAAAAAAATAGTTTCAAAGCCGCATTGAGAATATTTATTGTTGTTACAAATACAACCACCTGGAAACATTTGGGGATCCTAAATTATAATGAAAATAGTTAATAAAAACCATCTCGTGTAGCTTAAACTACCAAGAGGTAACTAGACATACCCAAGTCTGATACAGTAATGCTCTGTGATAAAAAAAAAATAGTTTAGAAACCGCGCTACGTATATTTATTATTTTTACGAATATAACCATCTAGAAATCTTTCTAAATCTTAAATAAACATTTAAATAGTTTATAAAAACTATCTGGTGTAGTTTGAATTGCCGGAAGGTAACTAGACATACCCAAGTCTGATAAAATAATGCTCTGTGATAAAAAAAAAATAGTTTAAAGACCGCTTTACGTATATTCATTATTTTTACTGATATAATCATCTGGAAATCTATTAAAATTTTAAATTAACATTTGAAAAGTTTATAAACATCACCTGGTGTAGTTTGAACTACCGGAAGGTGACTAAATACTCCCAAATCCGATAAAGTAATATTACTACGATATAAAGTAAAATAATGTTGAGGCCGCAGTAAGAATATTTATTGATGTTACGAATAAAACCAACTAGAAACATTTAGGAATCCTAAATCACAATCTAAATAGTTTATAAAAATCATCTGCTGTAGTTTGCACAGCCGGAAGGTAACTAGACATACCCTAGTCTGATAAAATAATTCTCTGTGTAAAAAAAAGAATAGTTTAAAAACCGCATTACGTATATTCATAATTTTTACTGATATAATCATCTAGAAATCTTTCTAAATCTTAAATAATCATTTCAATAGTTTACAAAAACCATCTAGTGTAGTTTGAACTGCCGTTAAGTAACAATACATACCCAAGTCAGATAGAATAATTCTCTGTGATCGAAAAAAAATAGTTTAGAAACCGCGCTACGTATATTTATTATTTTTACGAATGCAATCATCTGAAAAACCTTTAAAATCCTTAATTAACATCTGAACTGTTTATGAAAACCATCTAGTGTAGTTTGAACCACCGGAAGGTGACTATATATTCCTAAATCCGATAAAGAAATACTACAACGCTATAAAGTAAAATAATGTTAACGCCGCACAGAGAATATTTATTGTTGTTACGAATAAAACCAACTGAAAGTCAGATAAAATAATGCTCTGTGATCGAAAAAAAAATAGTTTCAAAGCCGCATTGAGAATATTTATTGTTGTTACAAATACAACCACCTGGAAACATTTGGGGATCCTAAATTATAATGAAAATAGTTAATAAAAACCATCTCGTGTAGCTTAAACTACCAAGAGGTAACTAGACATACCCAAGTCTGATACAGTAATGCTCTGTGATAAAAAAAAAATAGTTTAGATACCGCGCTACGTATATTTATTATTTTTACGAATATAACCATCTAGAAATCTTTCTAAATCTTAAATAAACATTTAAATAGTTTATAAAAACTATCTGGTGTAGTTTGAATTGCCGGAAGGTAACTAGACATACCCAAGTCTGATACAGTAATGCTCTGTGATAAAAAAAAATAGTTTAGAAACCGCGCTACGTATATTTATTATTTTTACGAATATAACCATCTAGAAATCCTTCTAAATCTTAAATAAACATTTAAATAGTTTATAAAAACTATCTGGTGTAGTTTGAATTGCCAGAAGGTAACTAGACATACCCAAGTCTGATAAAACAATGCTCTGTGATAAAAAAAAAATAGTTTAAAGACCGCTTTACGTATATTCATTATTTTTACTGATATAATCATCTGGAAATCTATTAAAATTTTAAATTAACATTTGAAAAGTTTATAAAAATCACCTGGTGTAGTTTTAACTACCGGAAGGTGACTAAATACTCCCAAATCCGATAAAGTAATATTACTACGATATAAAGTAAAATAATGTTGAGGCCGCAGTGAGAATATTTATTGATGTTACGAATAAAACCAACTAGAAACATTTAGGAATCTTAAATCACAATCTAAATAGTTTATAAAAATCATCTGCTGTAGTTTGCACAGCCGGAAGGTAACTAGACATACCCTAGTCTGATAAAATAATTCTCTGTGATTGAAAAAAAAGAATAGTTTAAAAACCGCATTACGTATATTCATAATTTTTACTGATATAACCATCTAGAAATCTTTCTGAATATTAAATTAACATTTTAATAGTTTACAAAAACCATCTAGTGTAGTTTGAACTGCCGTTAAGTAACAATACATACCCAAGTCAGATAGAATAATGCTCTGTGATCGAAAAAAAATAGTTTAGAAACCGCGCTACGTATATTTATTATTTTTACGAATATAACCATCTAGAAATCTTTCTAAATCTTAAATAAACATTAAAATAGTTTATAAAAACTATCTGGTGTAGTTTGAATTGCCAGAAGGTAACGAGACATACCCAAGTCTGATACAGTAATGCTCTGTGATAAAAAAAATAGTTTGGAAACCGCATTACCTATATTTATTATTTTTACGAATGCAATCATCTGAAAAACCTTTAAAATCCTTAATTAACATCTGAACTGTTTATGAAAACCATCTAGTGTAGTTTGAACCACCGGAAGGTGACTATATATTCCTAAATCCGATAAAATAATACTACAACGCTATAAAGTAAAATAATGTTAACGCCGCACAGAGAATATTTATTGTTGTTACGAATAAAACCAACTGAAAGTCAGATAAAATAATGCTCTGTGATCAAAAAAAAATAGTTTCAAAGCCGCATTGAGAATATTTACTGTTGTTACAAATACAACCACCTGGAAACGTTTGGGAATCCTAAATTACAATCTAAATAGTTTACAAAAACCATCTAGTGTGGTTAGAATTGCCGTTAAGTAACAATATATACCCAAGTCAGATAGAATAATGCTCTGTGATCGAAAAAAAATAGTTTCAAAGCCGCATTGAGAATATTTATTGTTGTTACAAATACAACCACCTGGAAACATTTGGGGATCCTAAATTATAATGAAAATAGTTAATAAAAACCATCTCGTGTAGCTTAAACTACCAAGAGGTAACTAGACATACCCAAGTCTGATACAGTAATGCTCTGTGATAAAAAAAAAATAGTTTAGAAACCGCGCTACGTATATTTATTATTTTTACGAATATAACCATCTAGAAATCTTTCTAAATCTTAAATAAACATTTAAATAGTTTATAAAAACTATCTGGTGTAGTTTGAATTGCCGGAAGGTAACTAGACATACCCAAGTCTGATAAAATAATGCTCTGTGATAAAAAAAAAATAGTTTAAAGACCGCTTTACGTATATTCATTATTTTTACTGATATAATCATCTGGAAATCTATTAAAATTTTAAATTAACATTTGAAAAGTTTATAAACATCACCTGGTGTAGTTTGAACTACCGGAAGGTGACTAAATACTCCCAAATCCGATAAAGTAATATTACTACGATATAAACTAAAATAATGTTGAGGCCGCAGTGAGAATATTTATTGATGTTACGAATAAAACCAACTAGAAACATTTAGGAATCCTAAATCACAATCTAAATAGTTTATAAAAATCATCTGCTGTAGTTTGCACAGCCGGAAGGTAACTAGACATACCCTAGTCTGATAAAATAATTCTCTGTAATTGAAAAAAAAGAATAGTTTAAAAACCGCATTACGTATATTCATAATTTTTACTGATATAACCATCTAGAAATCTTTCTGAATCTTAAATTAACATTTGAATAGTTTACAAAAACCATCTAGTGTAGTTTAAACTGCCGTTAAGTAACAATACATACCCAAGTCAGATAGAATAATGCTCTGTGATCGAAAAAAAACAGTTTAGAAACCGCGCTACGTATATTTATTATTTTTACGAATATAACCATCTAGAAATCTTTCTAAATCTTAAATAAACATTTAAATAGTTTATAAAAACTATCTGGTGTAGTTTGAATTGCCAGAAGGTAACGAGACATACCCAAGTCTGATACAGTAATGCTCTGTGATAAAAAAAAATAGTTTAGAAACCGCGCTACGTATATTTATTATTTTTACGAATATAACCATCTAGAAATCTTTCTAAATCTTAAATAAACATTTAAATAGTTTATAAAAACTATCTGGTGTAGTTTGAATTGCCGGAAGGTAACTAGACATACCCAAGTCTGATACAGTAATGCTCTGTGATAAAAAAAAATAGATTAAAAACCGCGCTACGTATATTTATTATTTTTACGAATATAACCATCTAGAAATCCTTCTCAATCTTAAATAAACATTTAAATAGTTTATAAAAACTATCTGGTGTAGTTTGAATTGCCGGAAGGTAACTAGACATACCCAAGTCTGATACAGTAATGCTCTGTGATAAAAAAAATAGTTTAGAAACCGCGCTACGTATATTTATTATTTTTACGAATATAACCATCTAGAAATCTTTCTAAATCTTAAATAAACATTTAAATAGTTTATAAAAACTATCTGGTGTAGTTTGAATTGCCGGAAGATAACTAGACATACCCAAGTCTGATAAAATAATGCTCTGTGATAAAAAAAAAATAGTTTAAAGACCGCTTTACGTATATTCATTATTTTTACTGATATAATCATCTGGAAATCTATTAAAATTTTAAATTAACATTTGAAAAGTTTATAAAAATCACCTGGTGTAGTTTGAACTACCGGAAGGTGACTAAATACTCCCAAATCCGATAAAGTAATATTACTACGATATAAACTAAAATAATGTTGAGGCCGCAGTGAGAATATTTATTGATGTTACGAATAAAACCAACTAGAAACATTTAGGAATCCTAAATCACAATCTAAATAGTTTATAAAAATCATCTGCTGTAGTTTGCACAGCCGGAAGGTAACTAGACATACCCTAGTCTGATAAAATAATTCTCTGTGATTGAAAAAAAAGAATAGTTTAAAAACCGCATTACGTATATTCATAATTTTTACTGATATAACCATCTAGAAATCTTTCTAAATCTTAAATAAACATTTCAATAGTTTACAAAAACCATCTAGTGTAGTTTGAACTGCCGTTAAGTAACAATACATACCCAAGTCTGATACAGTAATGCTCTGTGATAAAAAAAAATAGTTTAGAAACCGCGCTACGTATATTTATTATTTTTACGAATATAACCATCTAGAAATCCTTCTAAATCTTAAATAAACATTTAAATAGTTTATAAAAACTATCTTGTGTAGTTTGAATTGCCGGAAGGTAACTAGACATACCCAAGTCTGATACAGTAATGCTCTGTGATAAAAAAAAATAGTTTAGAAACCGCGCTACGTATATTTATTATTTTTACGAATATAACCATCTAGAAATCCTTCTAAATCTTAAATAAACATTTAAATAGTTTATAAAAACTATCTGGTGTAGTTTGAATTGCCGGAAGGTAACTAGACATACCCAAGTCTGATAAAACAATGCTCTGTGATAAAAAAAAAATAGTTTAAAGACCGCTTTACGTATATTCATTATTTTTACTGATATAATCATCTGGAAATCTATTAAAATTTTAAATTAACATTTGAAAAGTTTATAAAAATCACCTGGTGTAGTTTTAACTACCGGAAGGTGACTAAATACTCCCAAATCCAATAAAGTAATATTACTACGATATAAAGTAAAATAATGTTGAGGCCGCAGTGAGAATATTTATTGATGTTACGAATAAAACCAACTAGAAACATTTAGGAATCTTAAATCACAATCTAATTAGTTTATAAAAATCATCTGCTGTAGTTTGCAAAGCCGGAAGGTAACTAGAAATACCCTAGTCTGATAAAATAATTCTCTGTGATTGAAAAAAAAGAATAGTTTAAAAACCGCATTACGTATATTCATAATTTTTACTGATATAACCATCTAGAAATCTATTAAAATTTTAAATTAACATTTGAAAAGTTTATAAAAATCACCTGGTGTAGTTTTAACTACCGGAAGGTGACTAAATACTCCCAAATCCAATAAAGTAATATTACTACGATATAAAGTAAAATAATGTTGAGGCCGCAGTAAGAATATTTATTGATGTTACGAATAAAACCAACTAGAAACATTTAGGAATCCTAAATCACAATCTAAATAGTTTATAAAAATCATCTGCTGTAGTTTGCACAGCCGGAAGGTAACTAGACATACCCTAGTCTGATAAAATAATTCTCTGTGATTGAAAAAAAAGAATAGTTTAAAAACCGCATTACGTATATTCATAATTTTTACTGATATAACCATCTAGAAATCTTTCTGAATCTTAAATTAACATTTGAATAGTTTACAAAAACCATCTAGTGTAGTTTGAACTGCCGTTAAGTAACAATACATACCCAAGTCAGATAGAATAATGCTCTGTGATCGAAAAAAAATAGTTTAGAAACCGCGCTACGTATATTTATTATTTTTACGAATATAACCATCTAGAAATCTTTCTAAATCTTAAATAAACATTTAAATAGTTTATAAAAACTATCTGGTGTAGTTTGAATTGCCAGAAGGTAACGAGACATACCCAAGTCTGATACAGTAATGCTCTGTGATAAAAAAAAATAGTTTAGAAACCGCGCTACGTATACTTATTATTTTTACGAATATAACCATCTAGAAATCTTTCTAAATCTTAAATAAACATTTAAATAGTTTATAAAATCTATCTGGTGTAGTTTGAACTGCCGTTAAGTAACAATACAAACCCAAGTCAGATAGAATAATGCTCTGTGATCGAAAAAAAATAGTTTAGAAACCGCATTACGTATATTCATAATTTTTACTGATATAACCATCTAGAAATCTTTCTGAATCTTAAATTAACATTTGAATAGTTTACAAAAACCATCTAGTGTAGTTTGAACTGCCGTTAAGTAACAATACATACCCAAGTCAGATAGAATAATGCTCTGTGATCGAAAAAAAATAGTTTAGAAACCGCGCTACGTATATTTATTATTTTTACGAATATAACCATCTAGAAATCTTTCTGAATCTTAAATAGACATTTAAATAAATTATAAAAACTATCTTGTGTAGTTTGAATTGCCGGAAGGTAACTAGACATACCCAAGTCTGATACAGTAATGCTCTGTGATAAAAAAAAATAGTTTAGAAACCGCGCTACGTATATTTATTATTTTTACGAATATAACCATCTAGAAATCCTTCTAAATCTTAAATAAACATTTAAATAGTTTATAAAAACTATCTGGTGTAGTTTGAATTGCCGAAAGGTAACTAGACATACCCAAGTCTGATAAAACAATGCTCTGTGATAAAAAAAAATAGTTTAAAGACCGCTTTACGTATATTCATTATTTTCACTGATATAATCATCTGGAAATCTATTAAAATTTTAAATTAACATTTGAAAAGTTTATAAAAATCACCTGGTGTAGTTTTAACTACCGGAAGGTGACTAAATACTCCCAAATCCGATAAAGTAATATTACTACGATATAAAGTAAAATAATGTTGAGGCCGCAGTGAGAATATTTATTGATGTTACGAATAAAACCAACTAGAAACATTTAGGAATCTTAAATCACAATCTAAATAGTTTATAAAAATCATCTGCTGTAGTTTGCACAGCCGGAAGGTAACTAGACATACCCTAGTCTGATAAAATAATTCTCTGTGATTGAAAAAAAAGAATAGTTTAAAAAGCGCATTACGTATATTCATAATTTTTACTGATATAACCATCTAGAAATCTTTCTGAATCTTAAATTAACATTTGAATAGTTTACAAAAACCATCTAGTGTAGTTTGAACTGCCGTTAAGTAACAATACATACCCAAGTCAGATAGAATAATGCTCTGTGATCGAAAAAAAATAGTTTAGAAACCGCGCTACGTATATTTATTATTTTTACGAATATAACCATCTAGAAATCTTTCTAAATCTTAAATAAACATTTAAATAGTTTATAAAAACTATCTGGTGTAGTTTGAATTGCCAGAAGGTAACGAGACATACCCAAGTCTGATACAGTAATGCTCTGTGATAAAAAAAAATAGTTTAGAAACCGCGCTACGTATATTTATTATTTTTACGAATATAACCATCTAGAAATCTTTCTAAATCTTAAATAAACATTTAAATAGTTTATAAAAACTATCTGGTGTAGTTTGAATTGCCGGAAGGTAACTAGACATACCCAAGTCTGATAAAATAATGTTCTGTGATAAAAAAAAAATAGTTTAAAGACCGCTTTACGTATATTCATTATTTTTACTGATATAATCATCTGGAAATCTATTAAAATTTTAAATTAACATTTGAAAAGTTTATAAAAATCACCTCGTGTAGTTTGAACTACCGGAAGGTGACTAAATACTCCCAAATCCGATAAAGTAATATTACTACGATATAAAGTAAAATAATGTTGAGGCCGCAGTGAGAATATTTATTGATGTTACGAATGAAACACTAAAAACATTTAGAATCAAATCACCATCTAAATAGTTTATAAAAATCATCTGCGTAGTTTGCAAGCCGGAAGGTAACTAGACATACCCTAGTCTGATAAAATAATTTCTGTGATAAAAAAAAAAATAGTTTAAAAACCGCATTACGTATATTCATAATTTTTACTGATATAACCATCTAGAAATCTATTAAAATTTTAAATTAACATTTGAAAAGTTTATAAAAATCACCTGGTGTAGTTTTAACTACCGGAAGGTGACTAAATACTCCCAAATCCAATAAAGTAATATTACTACGATATAAAGTAAAATAATGTTGAGGCCGCAGTGAGAATATTTATTGATGTTACGAATAAAACCAACTAGAAACATTTAGGAATCCTAAATCACAATCTAAATAGTTTATAAAAATCATCTGCTGTAGTTTGCACAGCCGGAAGGTAACTAGACATACCCTAGTCTGATAAAATAATTCTCTGTGATTGGAAAAAAAAGAATAGTTTAAAAACCGCATTACGTATATTCATAATTTTTACTGATATAACCATCTAGAAATCTTTCTGAATCTTCAATTAACATTTGAATAGTTTACAAAACACATTGTGTAGTTTGAACTGCCGTTAAGTAACAATACATACCCAAGTCAGATAGAATAACTGTGAAAGTTTAGAAACGCACGTATATTATTATTTTACGGATATAACCAAGAAATCTTTCTAAATCTTAAAAACATTTAAAAGTTTATAAAAACATCTATAGTTGAATCGAGGAAAAATACAATATATAATGTCTGGATAAAAAAAAAAATAGTTTAGAAACCGCGCTACGTATATTTATTATTTTTACGAATATAACCATCTAGAAATCTTTCTAAATCTTAAATAAACATTTAAATAGTTTATAAAAACTATCTTGTGTAGTTTGAATTGCCGGAAGGTAACTAGACATACCCAAGTCTGATACAGTAATGCTCTGTGATAAAAAAAAATAGTTTAGAAACCGCGCTACGTATATTTATTATTTTTACGAATATAACCATCTAGAAATCCTTCTAAATCTTAAATAAACATTTAAATAGTTTATAAAAACTATCTGGTGTAGTTTGAATTGCCGGAAGGTAACTAGACATACCCAAGTCTGATGAAACAATGCTCTGTGATAAAAAAAAATAGTTTAAAGACCGCTTTACGTATATTCATTATTTTTACTGATATAATCATCTGGAAATCTATTAAAATTTTAAATTAACATTTGAAAAGTTTATAAAAATCACCTGGTGTAGTTTTAACTACCGGAAGGTGACTAAATACTCCCAAATCCGATAAAGTAATATTACTACGATATAAAGTAAAATAAGTTGAGGCCGCAGGGATATTTTTGTGTTACGAATAAAACCAACTAAAACATTTAGGAATCTTAAATCACAATCTAAATAGTTTATAAAATCATCTGCTTAGTTTCAGCCGGAAGGTAACTAGACATACCTAGTCTGATAAAATAATTCTCTGTGATTAAAAAAGATAGTTTAAAAACCGCATTACGTATATTCATAATTTTTCTGATATAACCATCTAGAAATCTTTCTGAATCTTAAATTAACATTTGAATAGTTTACAAAAACCATCTAGTGTAGTTTGAACTGCCGTTAAGTAACAATACATACCCAAGTCAGATAGAATAATGCTCTGTGATCGAAAAAAAAAGTTTAGAAACCGCGCTACGTATATTTATTATTTTTACGAATATAACCATCTAGAAATCTTTCTAAATCTTAAATAAACATTTAAATAGTTTATAAAAACTATCTGGTGTAGTTTGAATTGCCAGAAGGTAACGAGACATACCCAAGTCTGATACAGTAATGCTCTGTGATAAAAAAAATAGTTTAGAAACCGCGCTACGTATATTTATTATTTTTACGAATATAACCATCTAGAAATCTTTCTAAATCTTAAAAAACATTTAAATAGTTTATAAAAACTATCGGTGTATTTGAATTGCCGGAAGGTAACTAGACATACCCAAGTCTGATAAAATAATGCTCTGTGATAAAAAAAAAATAGTTTAAAGACCGCTTTACGTATATTCATTATTTTTACTGATATAATCATCTGGAAATCTATTAAAATTTTAAATTAACATTTGAAAAGTTTATAAAAATCACCTCGTGTAGTTTGAACTACCGGAAGGTGACTAAATACTCCCAAATCCGATAAAGTAATATTACTACGATATAAAGTAAAATAATGTTGAGGCCGCAGTGAGAATATTTATTGATGTTACGAATGAAACCAACTAAAAACATTTAGGAATCCTAAATCACAATCTAAATAGTTTATAAAAATCATCTGCTGTAGTTTGCACAGCCGGAAGGTAACTAGACATACCCTAGTCTGATAAAATAATTCTCTGTGATTGAAAAAAAGAATAGTTTAAAACCGCATTACGTATATTCATAATTTTTACTGATATAACCATCTAGAAATCTATTAAAATTTTAAATTAACATTTGAAAAGTTTATAAAAACCTGGAGTTTTAACTAGGAGGTGACAAATACTCCCAAATCAATAAGTAAAACTAATAAAAGTAAAAAAGAGGCGCAGTGAGTATTTATGTGTTACGAATAAAACCAACTAAAACATTTGAATCTAAATCACAAAAAGTTTATAAAACACAGTCGCGGAAGGTAACTAGACATACCTAGTCGATAAAAATGTGTTGAAAAAGAATAGTTTAAAAACCGCATTACGTATATTCATAATTTTTACTGATATAACCATCTAGAAATCTTTCTGAATCTTCAATTAACATTTGAATAGTTTACAAAAACCATCTAGTGTAGTTTGAACTGCCGTTAAGTAACAATACATACCCAAGTCAGATAGAATAATTCTCTGTGATCGAAAAAAAATAGTTTAGAAACCGCGCTACGTATATTTATTATTTTTACGAATATAACCATCTAGAAATCTTTCTAAATCTTAAATAAACATTTAAATAGTTTATAAAAACTATCTAATGTAGTTTGAATTGCCAGAAGGTAACGAGACATACCCAAGTCTGATACAGTAATGCTCTGTGATAAAAAAAAATAGTTTAGAAACCGCGCTACGTATATTTATTATTTTTACGAATATAACCATCTAGAAATCTTTCTAAATCTTAAATAAACATTTAAATAGTTTATAAAAACTATCTGGTGTAGTTTGAATTGCCGGAAGGTAACTAGACATACCCAAGTCTGATAAAACAATGCTCTGTGATAAAAAAAAAAATAGTTTAAAGACCGCTTTACGTATATTCATTATTTTCACTGATATAATCATCTGGAAATCTATTAAAATTTTAAATTAACATTTGAAAAGTTTATAAAAATCACCTGGTGTAGTTTTAACTACCGGAAGGTGACTAAATACTCCCAAATCCGATAAAGTAATATTACTACGATATAAAGTAAAATAATGTTGAGGCCGCAGTGAGAATATTTATTGATGTTACGAATGAAACCAACTAAAAACATTTAGGAATCCTAAATCACAATCTAAATAGTTTATAAAAATCATCTGCTGTAGTTTGCACAGCCGGAAGGTAACTAGACATACCCTAGTCTGATAAAATAATTCTCTGTGATTGAAAAAAAAGAATAGTTTAAAAACCGCATTACGTATATTCATAATTTTTACTGATATAACCATCTAGAAATCTTTCTAAATCTTAAATTAACATTTAAATAGTTTACAAAAACCATCTAGTGTAGTTTGAACTGCCGTTAAGTAACAATACATACCCAAGTCAGATAGAATAATGCTCTGTGATCGAAAAAAAATAGTTTAGAAACCGCGCTACGTATATTTATTATTTTTACGAATATAACCATCTAGAAATCTTTCTAAATCTTAAATAAACATTTAAATAGTTTATAAAAACTATCTGGTGTAGTTTGAATTGCCGGAAGGTAACTAGACATACCCAAGTCTGATACAGTAATGCTCTGTGATAAAAAAAAATAGATTAAAAACCGCGCTACGTATATTTATTATTTTTACGAATATAACCATCTAGAAATCCTTCTCAATCTTAAATAAACATTTAAATAGTTTATAAAAACTATCTGGTGTAGTTTGAATTGCCGGAAGGTAACTAGACATACCCAAGTCTGATAAAATAATGCTCTGTGATAAAAAAAAAATAGTTTAAAGACCGCTTTACGTATATTCATTATTTTTACTGATATAATCATCTGGAAATCTATTAAAATTTTAAATTAACATTTGAAAAGTTTATAAAAATCACCTCGTGTAGTTTGAACTACCGGAAGGTGACTAAATACTCCCAAATCCGATAAAGTAATATTACTACGATATAAAGTAAAATAATGTTGAGGCCGCAGTGAGAATATTTATTGATGTTACGAATGAAACCAACTAAAAACATTTAGGAATCCTAAATCACAATCTAAATAGTTTATAAAAATCATCTGCTGTAGTTTGCACAGCCGGAAGGTAACTAGACATACCCTAGTCTGATAAAATAATTCTCTGTGATTGAAAAAAAAGAATAGTTTAAAAACCGCATTACGTATATTCATAATTTTTACTGATATAACCATCTAGAAATCTTTCTAAATCTTAAATTAACATTTAAATAGTTCACAAAAACCATCTAGTGTAGTTTGAACTGCCGTTAAGTAACAATACATACCCAAGTCAGATAGAATAATGCTCTGTGATCGAAAAAAAATAGTTTAGAAACCGCGCTACGTATATTTATTACTTTTACGAATATAACCATCTAGAAATCTTTCTAAATCCTAAATAAACATTTAAATAGTTTATAAAAACTATCTGGTGTAGTTTGAATTGCCGGAAGGTAACTAGACATACCCAAGTCTGATACAGTAATGCTCTGTGATAAAAAAAAATAGTTTAGAAACCGCGCTACGTATATTTATTATTTTTACGAATATAACCATCTAGAAATCCTTCTAAATCTTAAATAAACATTTAAATAGTTTATAAAAACTATCTGGTGTAGTTTGAATTGCCGGAAGGTAACTAGACATACCCAAGTCTGATAAAATAATGCTCTGTGATCGAAAAAAAAAAGAGTTTAAAGACCGCTTACGTATATTCATTATTTTTACTGATATAATCATCTGGAAATCTATTAAAATTTCAAATTAACATTTGAAAAGTTTATAAAAATCACCTGGTGTAGATTGAACCACCGGAAGGTGACTAAATACTCCCAAATCCGATAAAGTAATATAACTACGATATAAAGTAAAATAATGTTGAGGCCGCAGTGAGAATATTTATTGATGTTACGAATAAAACCAACTAGAAACATTAAGGAATCCTAAATCACAATCTAAATAGTTTATAAAAATCATCTGCTGTAGTTTGCACAGCCGGAAGGTAACTAGACATACCCAAGTCTGATAAAATAATTCTCTGTGATTGAAAAAAAAGAATAGTTTAAAAACCGCATTACGTATATTCATTATTTTTACTGATATAACCATCTAGAAATCTTTCTAAATCTTAAATTAACATTTAAATAGTTTATAAAAACTATCTGGTGTAGTTTGAATTGCCGGAAGGTAACTAAACATACCCAAGTCTGATAAAATAATGCTCTGTGATCGAAAAAACAAAGAGTTTAAAGACCGCTTACGTATATTCATTATTTTTACTGATATAATCATCTGGAAATCTTTTAAAATTTTAAATTAACATTTGAAAAGTTTATAAAAATCACCTGGTGTAGATTGAACCACCGGAAGGTGACTAAATACTCCCAAATGTGAGAATATTTATTGATGTTACGAATAAAACCAACTAGAAACATTTAGGAATCCTAAATCACAATCTAAATAGTTTATAAAAATCATCTGCTGTAGTTTGCACAGCGGAAGGTAACTAGACATACCCAAGTCTGATAAAATAATTCTCTGTGATTGAAAAAAAAGAATAGTTTAAAAACCGCATTACGTATATTCATTATTTTTACTGATATAACCATCTAGAAATCTTTCTAAATCTTAAATTTACATTTAAATAGTTTATAAAAACTATCTGGTGTAGTTTGAATTGCCGGAAGGTAACTAAACATACCCAAGTCTGATAAAATAATGCTCTGTGATCGAAAAAACAAAGAGTTTAAAGACCGCTTACGTATATTCATTATTTTTACTGATATAATCATCTGAAAATCTTTTAAAATTTCAAATTAACATTTGAAAAGTTTATAAAAATCACCTGGTGTAGTTTGAACTACCGGAAGGTGACTAAATACTCCCAAATCCGATAAAGTAATATTACTACGATATAAAGTAAAATAATGTTGAGGCCGCAGTGAGAATATTTATTGATGTTACGAATAAAACCAACTAGAAACATTTAGGAATCCTCAATCACAATCTAAATAGTTTATAAAAATCATCTGCCGTAGTTTGCACAGCCGGAAGGTAACTAGACATACCCAAGTCTGATAAAATAATTCTCTGTGATCGAAAAAAAAGAATAGTTTAAAAACCGCATTACGTATATTCATAATTTTTACTGATATAACCATCTAGAAATCTTTCGAAATCTTAAATTAACATTTGAATAGTTTACAAAAACCATTTAGTGTAGTTTGAACTGCCGTTAAGTAACAATACATACCCAAGTCAGATAGAATAATGCTCTGTGATCGAAAAAAAATAGTTTAGAAACCGCGCTACGTATATTTATTATTTTTACGAATATAACCATCTAGAAATCTTGCTAAATCTTAAATAAACATTTAAATAGTTTATAAAAACTATCTGGTGTAGTTTGAATTGCCGGAAGGTAACTAGACATACCCAAGTCTGATACAGTAATGCTCTGTGATAAAAAAAAATAGTTTAGAAACCGCGCTACGTATATTTATTATTTTTACGAATATAACCATCTAGAAATCCTTCTAAATCTTAAATAAACATTTAAATAGTTTATAAAAACTATCTGGTGTAGTTTGAATTGCCGGAAGGTAACTAGACATACCCAAGTCTGATAAAATAATGCTCTGTGATAAAAAAAAATTAGTTTAAAGACCGCTTTACGTATATTCATTATTTTTACTGATATAATCATCTGGAAATCTATTAAAATTTTAAATTAACATTTGAAAAGTTTATAAAAATCACGTGGTGTAGATTGAACCACCGGAAGGTGACTAAATACTCCCAAATCCGATAAAGTAATATTACTACGATATAAAGTAAAATAATGTTGAGGCCGCAGTGAGAATATTTATTGATGTTACGAATGAAACCAACTAGAAACATTTAGGAATCCTAAATCACAATCTAAATAGTTTATAAAAATCATCTGCTGTGGTTTGCACAGCCGGAAGGTAACTAGACATACCCAAGTCTGATAAAATAATTCTCTGTGATTGAAAAAAAAGAATAGATTAAAAACCGCATTACGTATATTCATTATTTTTACTGATATAACCATCTAGAAATCTTTCTAAATCTTAAATTAACATTTAAATAGTTTATAAAAACTATCTGGTGTAGTTTGAATTGCCGGAAGGTAACTAAACATACCCAAGTCTGATAAAATAATGCTCTGTGATCGAAAAAACAAAGAGTTTAAAGACCGCTTACGTATATTCATTATTTTTACTGATATAATCATCTGGAAATCTTTTAAAATTTTAAATTAACATTTGAAAAGTTTATAAAAATCACCTGGTGTAGTTTGAACTACCGGAAGGTGACTAAATACTCCTAAATCCGATAAAGTAATATTACTACGATATAAAGTAAAATAATGTTGAGGCCGCAGTGAGAATATTTATTGATGTTACGAATAAAATCAACTAGAAACATTTAGGAATCCTCAATCACAATCTAAATAGTTTATAAAAATCATCTGCCGTAGTTTGCACAGCCGGAAGGTAACTAGACATACCCAAGTCTGATAAAATAATTCTCTGTGATCGAAAAAAAAGAATAGTTTAAAAACCGCATTACGTGTATTTGTTATTTTTACTAATGTAACCATCTGGAAATTTTTCAAAATCTTAAATGAACATTTTATCAGTTTATAAAAACCATCTGGTGATCTTTGATCATATCAATTTTTCATTTGATCAAAGTAGCATTTTTTTATCATACATTCTTTATATAGTTGCCTTTCGGTGATTGATACTACACCAGATCTCTTTTTTATATTAATTTAATTGTTAATAAAGGATTGACAACCATGAGCAGTTGGTTGTATCAATAAAAATAAGAATTATTTTGATTTTCGTATTCGAATACATTTTGTGGTACATAGCAACATGATTTAATCGAAGTCGGGCCGGTTTTATATTTTTCCGATAATAGAAAACGGCTCAAATCATTAATCATTAGAAATTGAATGTTAATTTAGTGATTTTATTTATTTCCGGCAGGTTATTTTCATTTATACATAAAATTTTTTCAATTTTGTGTATTCACCATATTTTTGTATATATACACAGAAGTGTGTTGTTAAATTTAGGTCATTATATCTACCTTCCGGTAATCCGAAGTGGTTTAAATTTTGTTTATGATCATTTTTAGAGTTAACAAGATTATTTAAGTCATTTTGAAGTAGTTTAAATAAAAAAAAATTTATTTTCATAGTGTCGGATTTGGACGTTGGAAACTTCAGGCTCATTGAACACACTAACATTCCTTACCTCAAACAAGATGTATTATTAAAGATGAGGTCAGATCTGATGGTGACGAAATATCACTTTGACAATAAATTCAAGGTGATTTTCTCAACCAAAGAAGACTGGCTGTCAGAAAAAAGTAATGATAGAATATCGAGTTCAGGTGACATCTGGTACACGGTTGGATCAAAGTCCGCAACAGGTACTGGAGCAGACATCTATCGAAGGAGTCTTGGGAAGGGACTATGGTCCCGCTAGGCAAGCAGACTTTAATTTTCCAGACAGAACTGGTGGCCATACTGATCTCTGCTCAGATGGCACTGGATGCGAACAGCCAAGACATAGTGAACATCTGTTAGGATAGCAAAGGGGCACTAATGGCCTCAAAAAGCTACAAAACTAAGTCTAGTCTGGTAGAGGAATGCATCAACTCATTAAATACCTTAGGAGAAAGATGCAGGAAACTCAAACTTTACTGTGTTCCCAGTCACGTAGGAATCAAAGGCAACAGGGTAGCAGACGATCTAGCAAAACTCTGCAAAAACACCACTGATTGACCCTGAATCTGCGTTGGGAATTCAGATGAGCTAAATTAAAGAAAGAATGTGTCAATGGGTAGAGACACAACATATAACAACCTGGAGGAGTACACCAGGTTTCAAACAAGCTTAAGCTCTTCTGGGTGACGATTCCGATCATGCGTGATTGGCACGGGGTCTGAACCTAAGCAGAGGAGATATAAACATAGTCGCACAAATAGCGGCAGGGCACGGTAAATTAAATTACCACATGTACAACATGAAAGTGGCTGGTTCTCCCGCATGCAGATGGTGCGGCGCTGCCTTGGAGACGGCTCAGCACATCCTCTGTGAGTGTGAGGAACTAGTGATAACTAGAATGAAACACAAAGGAATGGAGTACTCTGACATTAACAAAATCAAGGTACTCCCTCTAAATAATGTGATTTCTTTATACAAAGAGATCACGAAACATTGCGTATCTAACTATGTCTAACCGAACATGCCCGGAACTTATCCATAAGGCTATGGTGAAGGGTTGCTGGTGGGACTAAACCATGGGGTTGTAAAGGGCCTTTGGCCTAGGTAGCATTAGGTGGTTCTATTCTTATAGAACTACCTACCCGTCATCCTTAATAATAATAATAAAATCTATAAAAATAATGGACCGTATGAGTATTTGCGAATGTCACTATGAAAAATAATATGTTTAAAATAAATATCTTGTTGAAACAAATAAATGTAAAATATTTTTCCACACGTCGTGCGGGATTCAAAATAAGGATTGCAAAAAAAAACCTTTAAAATGTGGTTTGACCTTGACTATAATACCATATTCCTATGTAAAATTTTGTGCTCTATTCATTTTCAGTGAGAAAATTTGAATAAAAAAAAAATTTTTAAATAAAATTTAATGTTAAGACTGATAAAAACAATGTAAAATGCTGTAATTTATGTCCAATTACGATATGTGATAACTTAAAGAATTTTAAAAATTTTCAAAGACTTGTCGACATCAATGTTAAAAGTATATCTATATATAAAATCTTCAAATTTTCAATTTTGCAAACATCTCTGCATATAGTTGAATATATCGATGTATACATCAGTAGAAATATATAAATTTGATTGTATTATCCAACAATGCATGCCAAAATATAATATTGAATTTATCAATATATTAATATATCAAATAAAGAATTTTAAAATTTTTCGAAGATTTTTTGACATCCATGTTAAAAGTATATTTATATATAAAATTTTCCAATTTTCCATTTTGCAAATATCTCTGCATATATTATTATATATATCGGTAGAAATATATAAATTTTTTTCTATAATATTGCATTGTCATCGGAATCTGAGCTATGTTTAAAATTTCAAGTATTTAGCTCATCGGGAAGTTAGTTTTAAATCGATTACAAAATTTCGCCCGAACAGCCAGATAGACACGAAGAGAAGCTAATAAAAACGTGGTAAAAAACGAAAAATTCAAAACTGAGCAAATTATGAAATTTCGAAAAATTTTTACGAACTTCCCAAGTTTTGGTCACCATATTGGAGCCGCCATATTGAATTTTCGAAAACGCCACTCTGCATCTGAAACTAGATGATAAAAGGAAGATTTTAAGCCATCATACAATTTTTTTAGTCCACTACAATTTTGGAGAAGGGGGGGTACCGATTCACAAAGAATGCCCCATGTATATATATATATATATATATATATATATATATATACAGCTATTTTGATTGCAAAAAACTGAACCTTATCAATAATGAAATGCATGACTATTTAAGAAATATATTAACAACATATTGTTCAAAAACTAGACTGTAACTACGACAAATAAGCTATTCCACGATTTTTTCCTTGTATAAGGCATCGAAATAATTTTCAAACTGATACAAAAATAACAATATTTATACTTGATTTGTAGTTTCACATAAAAAAAAGCATTTACAAAAAATTCTATTAATTAAAATAAGGTTTTTCTTCTGGATATAGCCTGTGTTAAACATAATAGTTAATCAACATAAAAAACTACTTAACATAACTGAATATTGCGAAAAACATAATAAAAAATATTTGTACACAATATTATAAAGTTAAGATCCAATCTGATGATAGATACTACAAATTTAGCAAAGTGTCAACAAACAGTCATGATCAAACCTAATAGAAAACTAAAAGAAGACACAAAAATATAAACAATTTAAAGAAATTCAAGACTTTTACTTTTGATTGAAATTCATGTTATAATTTTTCTAATTTGCTAGTGATATAATTACCTTTTTAGCTAACTACACAGAAAAAATTTTTCTATAAAATTTACAATGAAATTCTGTATAAAAATTATAGTGACACTCCGTAATCGTGGGACAACACGTCTTTCTCTTAACTATTGCAATATCTCATAAAATTTATGAAGCGTTACCGTAAAAATTACTTCTACCTTTACAAATCAGACAAACGCTTATATGACATGTATATATAATGCGCATGCGCTAATTTGTGCCAAAGAGTATTTTTTTACTTCTTCTACTATTTGTAACGTAGTTCTACAAAAATTACGGTAACGCTCTATAAATATTATGGTGATATTCTAAGACTTTTTGAACAAAGTATTATAAAATTTAATCAGCAGTAAAAATTATGGAGCGTTACCGTAAAAATTATGAAACGTACTTAAGGGGATGTAAAATGGACACTACACCTGTACTCATAAATATTTACTATCTTTACATTTTATTGCAAAATTTTCAATAAAAAAATGCATTAGCTTGTAGTATGTACCATGAAGATTATTCGGTTCAATTTTTAAATAAATTCATTCATTAGTTATTGAGAATTTTGGGTTCCAAAATTATTTATTAACATTTTTCAATTTTGTACTGGAATCCAAATATCTCAAAAACTAATGAATGAATTTATTTGAAAATTTATCTAAATAATCATTATGGTAAATACTACAAGCTAATGCATTTCTTTTCTGGAAATTCATCAATAAAATGGAAAGGAAGCTAACATCTATAAGTACAGGTGTAGCGTCCGTTTTACATCTCCTCAAAATTTTATCTATGCGTTCAGTAACATTAAACAGCACGCATCTATAAAATAACAGAAAATCGTAAGATGTTCCTCGATTGTAGAGACGTTTACCGTAATTTTTATAGAAAAATTTTCTCCGTGTAGTAGTTCACATAATATTAATTCTAACATCAGCTTGAATAAAAATATATGAAACTTACCAATTGCTAATAAATTGTTGGAATTCACTGCAGCACCTGAATCTATAGATATTTCTCCAAGACCGTTTACTGATATTCCATTCACCATGTTTATAGCTTGTCGAGCTCCTTGAGCATCTAAAGTGTTCCAGTATAATTCACTGGGTGATGAATTATTTAAACCTGGTGGTGGTTGGGCAGCTGTTCCTGTGTATCTAAAGTATGGATTTTTTAAATCTAATGTATTTTCACTACTTTCTATATTCGTTCCTTCCAGCTTCAGTTGTATAGTAACATCGTAGGATTGCCTAAAATTTTTATTGTAAAGATAATTATAGATTGGAAATTAATTGCTCTTGACAACTATTTTCAGTAAAATAAACTGTTAATTATAACGCAATTATAGAAACTTAAGATATAAGTTCATTTCAGAGAAAATAAAAAATATATCAGTGTGTGAAAGTTCTATAATGTTTGGGGATGAAAAAAATGGAGTACTTGAGAATAAAAAAATTCAATTTAACTCAAAACTAATTAATAACCTGTGAATAATTGCATATATAATATTATTAGCAATTAGAGCAATAAGTAAGTCTGCCCTATTATAATAAATTTTACAGAGCGATAGAGTAAATGAATTAGGCCTATCTTTTTATTTTATTGCAGAACTTGAGGAAAAGGAATGCTTTAGATTGTAGTATTTACCCCGATGATCATTTAGTTAAATTTTTAAATAAATTTATTCATTAGTTTTTCAGAATTTTGGGTTCCAAAATTATATATTAACATTTTTAGATTTTGTACAAGAAATCTAAAATTCTGTAAAAATAATGAATGAATTTATTTAAAAATTTAACTGAATAATATTCATGGTGCATATTACAAGCTGATGCATTTCTTTTCTTAAAATTTCGCAATGAAATGAAAAGATAGTAAATATTTATGAGCACAGGTGTAGTATCCGTTTTACATCTCCTTAATTGCTCAAACTAATTATTTGAGCGGAATCCATCATAAAAATAAATCAATTGTATATGACTTACTTTCACTAAAAAGTAACTGTCTAGGATTTTAAAATGATGAGCTATATTAAATTTCATTCAGTAACAAATATCAGCCCAGAGAAAAAAGATTGAGCGTACATGGGCAATTTGCAAAAACTTTTTCATTTTGGTCACTCGATTTTTAAGAATTCAAAAGTCTATAATACAAGTTTCTGGGGTGGCACACACTTCAGTAAAGGCTTAAATTACTAGTTTCTTAAAGTAGAATATGTAATTAAATTTTGGTATCGATTGGAATATTGCACTTCACGGTATATAATTTTATACGTCAAAAATGATACTTTTTTTATATTTTTCTACGTGTGTTTCTTGAGCTATAAAAAAAGGTGCATGCTTTAGATCATTCTCAAATTTTCAGAGCATAATAAATACGGTAAAAACAAAAGTTTAAGTCTATCCTGGTACATGTGCCTTTCTTTATAAAGGTGTTTGACTATTTTTAATTTAAGTGTAATTTTTAGGTGAAAATTACACTTACATTAAAAAAAGTCAAACAGTTGATCAGTTAAATTCCTGATATTCTCTAACAGAGAAGAAAAATGTACATAAAGCAAACCAAAGCTATTTCAAATTAACCATTCATAATTCAATTTTACTTAAAAAAAAGGTTACTTATCTGACTATATCAGCTAGAATATTTCACGTTAGAATACTTAATCTATTTTGTGATAAATGACTATTTCATAACTCTATATCTTGAAAAAAATAGATTTGTAACTCGTAACCACAAATGACAGTAGAAATGATAAACAAAACATGCTCAAATTTCAAACTGACTGTCACAACGTTACTTACATTTTTAAAGCCAACTTCACCTTAATCGGCTTTGGCTCAAATTTCACTGCGGAAATAATACCAAAATTTAAATACACTGAAAAAAAATTAGCCTTCGTTACTATGCACTCTGGCTGTCACTTCCGGAGTCGCTCTGGCAACATGTATACAGCCTATATTAATAGTGGGACTAGCAGTGTTTACCATGTAACACATAGAAACTGTCAACAACGATGTGGGCATAACTGTTAGTGAAATTATTTAGCAATTTAAGATAATAAAGTTCCAAACGGAAATCATTTTTGTAAATAATTTATATGTTACAATCATAATGTTAATTTAACCAGAAAAATAATTCAAACGTAAAAATAAAAACTAAAGAATTATTTTGAAAAGTTGCGATTGTTTTCTTGATAGCAGAAATAATGTTTTTAGCAAATATAAAAAAATGGTAAATTATGATTTTTGATAAAATTTTTACATTATTAAATTAATTAATAAAAATTTTTTTAGTCGATTTCCATTTAAAAATGTATATTTTTCTCAAAGCATTTACTATTATTTTTGTCATCTTTATCAAATAATCTATAATTAAAATTATAATTTAACGATTTTTTATATTTATTAAAAGAGTTATTTTAATTATTAGAAAAAATCGTTACTTATCAAAATAATATTTTTAGGTTAAGTTTACATTGTTATTTATATTCATATTAAAATTATTTTTCTGGTTAAATAAACATAATTGTAATGAAAAAATTATTCACAAAAATGATTTCTATTTGGAACATTTTTAATATATTAAATTGATAAATAATTCCATTAACAGTCATGCTTCAATCGTTGTTGACAGTTTCTCTGTGTTACACAGGTAAACACTACTAGTCTCACCAGTAATATAGGCTGTATACTCGTTGGCAGAGCGACTCCGGTAGTGACAGCTAGGGTGCCTAGTAGCGAAGGCTTATTTTTTTCAGTGTACATATAATACAACATAAAAATTGATCACAGATAATAAAATTTAATAATTTCAAAATAAAATCCTATTGATGAATTGTGTCTGTAGATTCTAGGGTAATAACGTCACTAACGCAGAGCAGTACGTTAGTTGAAATTAACAATAAAACTATGTGTGAGGTCAAGGGTTGTATTGGTAGGCGGGAATACGCCATACGCTTTGAATATAGCCACTGAATGACAAAAAGTAAAGCAAGCCAACCCAAGGCTATAGCTGTAACTATATGTGAAATCAGTTCAATTTCTGCATTGGCAGAGTCATAGTACTGTAACGTCAGGCAATTTTGAAACAGTTAATTATTTTTAAATCATTATTTGTCCATTTCATATTTTACCAAAAGACTATTATTTTGTCCGGTTTGTATATGTTTCGGTGTGAACTCATTTTCTTTTGAGACAAGTAATTACTGTACCGTTTAGATAAACTAAAGTAAAATATTTCAGCAATGCAAACAATCATTAAGGGATATTCCAATTTTGGATACCTGAAAATATTATATAAAACTTCACATGTACATGCGTAAATATTAAAATTTACCTGAAAAATTTTACCGTTACTCAAATTAGAACATCCAGACGAAAACTCATTAAGTTAGGCGCCAAGAACAAATACCGTTAATTACCCAAGAAACTTATAATATTCTTTTTGTAAAATTTATAAAATTTTGTTAATAACAACTAATCCAAAATGTATACTATTTTAACATTTTTTATCAAACACAAAATTTTATTATGAATAAATAATTTTTTTTCTTTGCTATAAATAAATAGTAAATAAAATATTTGAAAATTAATAAACATAAAAAATGTTATAATAACATTAATGAATAAATAAATATAAAATTAAATCTTGTTATTATATAAAAAAAAACAACCAACCATAATTTTTGTATAACATTTTTTGCACCTCATCTTGCGTTAAGCGTCCTTTTTTTGGTGTAAAGCATCACCCGTATTTTCTTTATTTCTTTAACATTTATTTCTTTTGAAGTATGTAAATCAATTTTCTTCTTTTATTAAAACCTTTTTTTTTTATTGTCAAATTTGCGTTAGCGTCCTTTTTGATGTGTAATTCTTTCTTTTAACTTTTGCGTTATTCTTTGTATATCTCGAGCGAATCAATATTAATTGATAATGTTTATTCAATTAATATCTATACTATATTATTCTTTTATTTTTACTTTTTACATATAAACAAATAATTTAATTTATTAATTAATCAAATTCATTTAAACTAGTTTCTTTCATTATAGACATTAATTGAAAAAATATTATAAATTAAAAAACCTAGTTTCTAATTTCATTTTTTTATATGTGTAATTTCTTATATTTTTTATAACAATTAGATTTAAGAAATATATGTAGCTTATTTTCAAAAGAGAGAGAGAGATGCATTGGAAAGAGAGAGAGGCAAGAAATGGATGTCAACACATCCAAGTGACAGTTTGCAAAACTCTTCTGCAAAAATTCATCAACCAATAAGAAAATTCCAGTACACCGAAATTTACCCAAACGGGGGCGAACAGTAACCGCCCAATTTTAATGGTATAAAATACCCCAACAGAGTACTGCCAGTCAGTCCCGCTTAGGCACTCGCCAAGCAAGCTTAAAGTTCAAATTATCTACAAGTTCGAATTATTTGCAAGTACAAATTATTTGCAAGTACAAATTATTTGCAAGTACAAATTATTTGCAAGTACAAATTATTTGCAAGTACAAATTATTTGCAAGTACAAATTATTTGCAAGTACAAATTATTTGCAAGTACAAATTATTTGCAAGTACAAATTATTTGCAAGTACAAATTATTTACAAGTACAAATTATTTACAAGTCCTACAAGTTAATTTACAAGTTACAACTCAATCCAAGTAAATCTCTCTCTCTTCATTTCAATTGGAAAAAGTAAGATAACATTTTTAAAAAATCTAAAAATTAAAATATAAATTGAATTTGTTTTTTTATAATCATTTATTTTTATTTTATTCTATTTTCATTTTTACAATTTGATTTATAAAATTTTCTATTTTGCTTTCTCATAGAGAAAGCATTGTATCGATAAAAAAAGTTTTTTTCTATTTTTTCATTAATTTGTACATATTTGAACTCGGTAAGTCGAAAAAAGTGGTTTCCAGAAAATGTCTGTGTGTGTGTGTGTGTGTGTGTGTGTGTGTGTGTGTGTGTATGTGTGTGTGTGTGTGTGTGTGTGTGTGTGTGTGTGTGTGTGTGATAAAATAAATTTTTAATAACTGATTTTCTTAGCTTAGTTTTAATTTTAGAGCATTTTGAAATTAAAAAAAAAATGTTTCCATTTATTAAGCCAATAAAATCTTAAAAACTACTTGATGGATTTACTTCAAATTTTCCATACAATTCAATTTTTCGATCAACTGGTGCGGAAGCTATTGAGAATCGGTTTTCTTGGCGTAGTTTTTTTTTAGAATCATTTTGAGAATTTTAAAAAAATTTCGATTTTTCATTTTTTTTGTATTTTACGTAAACTACTCGAAGAATTTACTCGAAAATTTGTATGGAACTTAATTTCGACTGCCAAAAGTATAAAAAATTTTGTAAACTAATTTTCTTAGCGCACTTTTAATTTTAGAGCATTTTTAAAATTTTTTAAAAAATTTTTATTTTTAATTTTCTTCTATTTTACGAAAACCATTTGATAGATTTGCTCCAAAATTTGTATGCAATTTATCCGCTACTGTCTGAAGAAAACAAGCTTTGGAAAACTAATTTTCTCACTAGGAGAGTATCAGACCTCCGGATCACGGATTTCGCTCAAACGTTGGGATAAGTTTTTAGATGTCAAAATATGAAAGGAAACAGAATTTTAGATCCCAACGCTCAATATTTCCCTAGTTACAGGCAATTAAAGAAAATCACTAAAACAGTTACTAGATTTTCAAACGCATATAGTTCCTTAGCATTGATAGCTAGGAGCATAAAACTTTTTTTAAATAAAAGCTGAGCTCAAATCCTTTCGAAATAGTAGTTACAGCAAGTCAAAATATTATTTTTTCCCAAAGTTATAGCGTGATAAATATTGGACCTGATTTTTCTTTTTAAAACATTAATTAATAACAAAAGCTGAAATTGGGTCTAATGTTTATTACGCTATGACTTTGGGAGAAAATAATATTTTTACATGCTATAACTACTATTTCGAAAGGATTTGAGCTCAGCTTTCATTTGAAAAAAGTTTCATGCTCCTAAGTATCAATGCTAAGGAAGTGTAAGCGTTTGAAAATCTAGTAACTTTTTAGTGATTTTCTTCAATTTCCTGTAACTAGGGAAATATTGAGCGTTGGGGTCTAAAATTTTGTTTCCTTCCATATTTTGACATCTTAAAACTTATCCCAAAGTTTGAGCAAAATCCGTGATCCGAAGGTCTGATACTTTCCTAGTCAGTGCAGTTTTAATTTTAGAGCACTTTGAAAATTTTCAAAAAAATTTTTATTTTTCATTTATTTTCTATTTTGCGTAAACCATACTATAGATTTTCTCCAAAATTTTCATACAATTAATTCGCTATTGTCTGAAAAAATAAGCTTTTGAAAACTAATTTTCTTAGCGTGGTTACAATTTTAGAGAATTTCAAAGATTTAAAAAAAAATTTAGATTCTTTTCTTATTTTTTTCTATTCTACGTAAAGTACTGGATGGATTTGTTCTAAAAATTGCAGGGAAATGATTTGCGACTACCAAAAGAAGGGAAATTTTTGAAAATTAATTTTCATAGGGTAGTTTTAATTTTAGAGTATTTTTAAAATTTTAAAAAAGAAATTTTGAAAAGAAAATGTTATTTATTTAACCAGTTAGATCTCGAAAATTACTCGATGGATTTGCTTCAAATTTTGTATACCATCTATGTTTTTGTCTAACTAGACGGAAAGCTATTGAAAATTGGTATTCATAGCGTAGTTTTTTTTATAGAGCCATTTTAAGAATTTGAAAAAATTTTCGATTTTTAATTTTTTTTGTATTTTACGTAAGTTACTTGATGAATTTGCTTTGAGATTTCCATGGGAATAATTTGCATCTGCCAAAAGAAGGATAACATTTATAAACCGATCTTCTTAGCGTAGTTTTCATTTTAAAAAATTTTAAAAATTTTCTTAAAAAATTTTCATATTTCAGTTTTTTTCCATTTTACGTAAAGTACTCGATAGATTTGCTCTAAAATTTGTATACAAGTTATTTGCTACTGTCTTTATAAACCAAGTTTAAAAAAAATAATTTTCTTAGCGTAGCTTTTTAATCACTTTTTTTGATTTCTGAGTAACTCTTGAAAATTTATAATAGTACTACTGATTTAGATGTTGACTTGTATTATTACATTCAATTATATATTTAAATATAATCATTATTAAATATTATAAATTAAATTGTTTTTTAAAAAATATTTGAAGAAGAAGAAAATTAGAAGAAGAAGAAGAAGAAGAAAAAATTACAGATATTAATAATTACGAAGTTGAACAAGTAAAAAAAACGCTCACTCAAATATATCTATAATACATTTTTATTTTTTATTTATCTTCTTACTTTGCGTGGTTACGATTAAAAATTTCGTTGTCGTCGTTCTTTTAAAGTACAAATTTATTAATAAATATTAATGTTAGACAATTTTTTTATATTAAAATCACGTTTAAATAAATATGAAAAAAATAATGAAACTCAAAGAGCTCTATGAGAAAGCATTCCGTCAAAGCACTTGGCAGCGTTTTTTTTTATTATTTTACATTTTATATATATATATATATATATATATATATATATATATATATATATATATTTCTTATATTTTAAAATATAACGCGACCCCACTTCAGAGGACCGACCTCATCAGACGCCAAGTAGAGCGATGAAGACATGTTGCTTTACTTTGCTAGGGGTTTAAAATATTAAAATAAAATTTAAATTATGAAATTAAATCGCGACACGGAAAGTGACTTACTAGGAGAGGCCCAGGCCTCCGGATCACGGATTTTGCTCAAACTTTGGAATAAGTTTCTAGGTGTCAAAATATGAAGAAAACCAGAATTTTGGACCCTAAAGCTTAAAATTTCCCTAGTTATAGGTAATTAAAGAAAATCACTGAAAAAGTTACTAGATTTCCAAACACTTATAGCTCTTTAGCATTAACAGTTACAAGCTTAAAACCATTTTCGAATGAAAGCTGACCTCAAATCCTTTCAAAATAATGCTTGTAGCATATCAAAATATTATTTTTTCCCAACGTTACAGCGCTATAAGATTTTAACGTGAATTTCCTTTTAATAACATTGATTAATAATAAATGCTAAAATGTAGTACAATTTTTATAACACTGTAGCTATAGGAAAAAATAATATTTTGATATGCTGTAGGTGCTATTTCGAAAGGATTTGAGCTCAGCTTTCATTTAAAAACAATTACAAGTATCTAGTTGTTAATGCTAAAAAACTATAGGCGTTTGAAAATCTAGTAACTTTTTTAGTGATTTTCTCTGATTGCCTATAACTAGGAAAATTTTAAGCGTTACGGTCTAAAATTCTGGTTTTCTCCATATTTTGACACCTAGAAACTTATCCCAAAGTTTGAGCAAAATCCGTGATCCGGAGGCCTGGGCCTCTCCTAGTTAGTATAGGTCATCACATTTCAAAAAGAACCAAAGTCTGACTCTCGCTCCGCGCTAGAAAATACGCGGTCAAACTCGACGACCACCCACTAAGCGCGACGCTGCGTAAAGAAATTTACGCGTGTGTGGCGGCGATTTATGAATTATTAATTTAATTCATTTCTCGACGTTACAGTACAATAGTTGAAAACATTTTGATAAAGACCACAGTTAAAAAGTTTTGTAATCATGAAGTTAGACGAAAGATATTTTCAATCATCACAAGAAAATAGGTTCGTAGAGATCTCCAGGGTACCAAAATATTTGGAAATATAATCTTTTTTATAATAAAATACATAGAAAACTTAAAAAAACCTACACATGGAATAATCTTTAAAATAAAATGTGCTAAAGCTGGTATACATAATGGCTAATGTATTGGTATATTCTTCTAAATTTTTTGATCAAGCAAATAATTCAATTTCACAGTTGATTATATATATCGTTCATTCTCTGTCAAATCGAAAGTCGAAAATTTTTTTTTTCTCCAAAAATTGATGAAATGGTTCTATTCCGTATTATGGACCACTCAGAATTTTTTTAGTTTTCTTTAGTACATATTTTTAGAGCTACAAAGCTTCAAAATTGTACTAAGATCTTATTTTTGAAATTTTTTACTAATTTTAGGCTTAAATTACTCAATTAGGTTGCGTTTTAGGAATTTATTACTAAAAAAACTTTTTTCTTTAAAATATTCTAAATTTCAAGAAAAAATTAATTCAAAAGTGCTAATGTATCCATTTGCTGAGCTAAAGTCATTTAGAACATTGAAATATCACTTTTCAAGGTTTCAAACCATGATCCCATGTTCAAAAATTTCATTGAAGAAGGTTATATATGTATAAATATAGCCTACAAAATTTCAGAGTGGTACAGGAGGTTGATTCTTTTTAAAAAATTTAAATAAAATAAAAAATAATAAAAAGTGTGATTTTCAGCTTTTCTTTAGTTTTAAACTTGAAATTATTTCAAAATAATTTGCAAAATGATACTACATAAGTTCCATTAACGTTAGTTAATTTACATTTTTTTTATAAAATTGATCACATATTTTCAGGTATTTCAAAAGCTGCGTTACTGTGAAGTGGGATCAAAATTGAAAATAAATAAATGGACTTTATGTGCCTATTTATCAGATCATTGCATCAATTATAAATAATAAAAATCTTGTAATTATTCAAGAAAGTACATTTCTAGGTTTTTAGTATACATTTATTGTAATTAAAGTGAAAATAATTTTGAAGACTATTATAGATGCACCTAGAAGTAATAAACATGTTTTATGGTGATTTCGCCTCATATAAGCTAAAAAATATTAGTCCGGGTTCCCTTGTATGTGCCCGTGGCCAATTAAGGTTGACGGATCCACTCAATTTAATTCTGTGTATTTTGACCCCCTGAACACAGAAAACAAGGGTGGATCACTTGAATCGTTGCCAATTTTTTGATATCAACAAATTTTCGCAACAAATAAAAAAGTTCAATTTTTTGCTCTAAAAAAATTTTTTTACAAAATAATATATGAAAGATAAAATTAAGTACAGGTTTAATACTTGAATTTAAACTTTGTTTCATTTAAGGGGTTATCAAGTAAAACAAGTTTCGTCAGATTACCTTGAAATTTTGATCATATGTTTATAACAACATTATGTACCTGCCATTCAATTTTTAGAAGCTTTAGCAGTACCGTTTTTGAGATATAAACTTTTAAAGTTTCAACTTTTAACACGTAATCCCTATACTGACATGCTGTAAAAGAGATGTTTTCAATGATTGTAAATTGATTTTGTGTCTGATTTAAACCAAAAACTAATATGTAATTTAGAATTTCACAAAGAATATATTGATCACAAATTAAAAAATACTAGCGGTACCGTTTTAGAGAAATTACAACTCAAACATATATATAAATATAGAACGTCTATAAAAAATTATGAATTCAAGCACGTAAAACGAACAGAGAGTAGTGATGGGGTAACGACAATTAGTATGTGCGTTTACATATATAACGCGTCACGTGTGTGAACAGTCGGAATCAAAAGTTGAAACTATAGCACATGCACGCAGATGCTTTTTTTGATGCTTTGAGCAATAAAACTTTTGTCTTCGACCAATACTTGACAATCTCCTTAAAAAAGCTTTTGTGGTTCAAAAGTTATGCCTGATTGAGACATTTTTTCAAAAAAATAGTAAAAAGAAAGATTTATAAATATTTGAATAACCAAACAACTAAGACTCTTACAAAAAAACGTATGAATGATAAAACAAAGTAAAAGCTAAATACTTCTATTCAAGCTTTGTTGTATTAAAAAATCTCATTTGGTTCAAAAATTACTGGTGATTAAAATATGCTAATGAAATAGCGTTAAAAATTCAATACACATTACACGGAGAAAGGAAAATACCTAAAAAAATGTAGTAACTTGAGTCAGTAGTCAAAACAACATTACTAGTCGTTTTTTAATTGATACTCAGTACATAAATTAAGAAGACCTGTTTTAGTACATCTTTTGACGCAACTTATCCTGAAAATTATATGGTATAGCACCGAATTTTTCCGTGCTACGGAACTCAATTATCTTATACTAACGTATTACTTATATAATATGCACTGCAGCGCTGTCAAGTATGAATCTATAACGTTATTGTAAGGAAATCATATTATTTGATTTGCGCGCGTAATCAGATTAGTAAACTAGACCTCTTAATATCCATTCAGGTCGGTAAAACAGATCCCTAAATATACAAGAAAGTAATTAAATTCGCACGTGGCAATTAGTATAATTAATTAAGACATACGAATAATAATGTAATAAAATATCATAAAAGTAATCTAAAAACACCCAAGTAAATAATAACATTGAATGTTGTTTCTTTGTTATTTACAGGGGAGGTCAACTTTTAGGTTAAACATGTAATTGTAAATATTGTATACATTAATAAATACTTTGTTATTTACAGAAAAATTAATCATGTTTTTATTCTAACCCATAAAAGAAAAAGAAAATTTAAATATCTGAATAAAAATCTATAAAAAAAATAATAAGAACATTATAAAACAACATTCTCGTTGTATATCACGATGGACAAATCACAATTTACATTCAAATTGCTGGCAGTCGCGGATGATAAATCTAACGTATTGTGTGTAACCAGAGTAACCACACCTGACGGCCACAGTTATAGATTTCCACACGAGTACTTGAATGTATACAAGCACGAAGAACTTTTTTATAAAAACACCTTTATTCATTAAAGTAAAAAAAGCTATTAAACAAAGAGGTCAAATTATAAAAGTGTAGATTAATTTAACTGGTGAATTAAAAAAGACTCATTATGATGAAGATGGAAACTTACAATTTGAGGAAGAATATTAAGAAAAAACAATTGAAAAACAAGAAAATAGTGATTTAGTGGTTAATGCCTGTGAACAACAATTAATAAAATTACTAGAAAAATTACTTGAAAAAAGTCAAGAAAAATCTGAAGAAAAAAATTGAGCAAAACTGGCTAAAGAATTAACAATTGAAAAATACAAAGGTAAAAATTCAAACGCGAATCAATGAATAGTTAATTTTGAAAAAAATGTGCACGGTTTGAGATGGCAAAAGATGAAAAAAAAATTGAGATTTTAAAATCCTTTTTGGAAAAAGTTGCCATAGATTAGTAATAGTTGTACAATTTTAAAGCTTACAATTGAAACAAATTGGGAAAAGTGGAAAGAAAATTTTTGCAACACATTCGCCAGTAAAGGTTGGTCTCCAATAAGGTATGCATTATCATTTATATATCAAACCGGTTTGTTATTAGAATATTCTGTAAGAAAAGGAAAACTTTTATAGCAAGTAAGCAAAACTATTGATAATGGAATATTGATATACCGCATTGGTACAGGCTTACCAAATAACATGATCGATAAAATTGATGGGGAGAAACTCACAAAGACTGAAGACCAACACAATGAAATAGGTAAATTGGAATATCTAACTTATAAAAAAAATTTAGACTTTAGAAAAAATGAACCATACGTCAAAGATAAAAATAAAAAAACATCTTGCAAAATATGCAAAGAAAAAGAAAAAGGCACACGTTTCCATCAGAAGGCTGAATACTGATTCAAAGATCAAGAAAATAAAAATAACAAAATAAAACAAGTGAATTTCTCAACATTGGATATAGAACAAAACGATGAGGATCCAAAAAACTAATGATACCATCATTAATGGAACTCAATGTTAATCTAAATGACATTTTAGAAGTACCTGTTATATATGATCCCGGATCAAATGTGTCATTAATAAATGCAAAACTAGTACATTTAAAATATAACAATAGCAAAATAGAAAAAAACAAACTTGAGAACAATTAATGGTGTTTATAAAACAGATGGATTGGATAAAAATAAAAATAATGAATATAGAAGACTACATGAAAGTGTTCATAATGAATAATGAGAATTTTAAATATAACTTTCTAATAGGATTAAATTGCATAGAAAAATTTTAATTGATACAAAATGATAAATCAGAGATAGAACAGAAAAGTTCTGAATCTAAAGAAATATTAAAAGAGTATCAAATAAATTAAAATAAGTACTTTCAATGTTTTAACAAGTCACCTAAATCAGTATGAAGAAAAAACAAGAAAGAATCTAATAGACAAATATAAAAATATATTTGCAAAAGATAAGTATGATATAGACACTGTAAAAGATTACGAAGCCAGAATGGATCTTATAATAGATAAATACTGCAACAAGAGACCATATAGATGCACAATTGAAGACAAGAGAGAAATAGAAGAGCAAATTTTAGAATTATTAAAAAGGAATTTAATAGAAGAATCATACAGTCCCTTTGCTGCACTAGTAACACTAGCTTATAAAAGAGATGAGAACAAGAAATCAAGATTATGTATGGATTTCAAAGATTTAAATAAGATCCTCAAACACAACCATTCCCATTAATTAAAGATTTAGTGATAAAAACAAGAAATTGCAGATATTTCTCAAAACTTGATACAAACTATGCATTCTGGTCCATTCCTCTACGAATTGAAGATAAAAAAAGTAGGCTTTGTAACCCAAGAAGGTCATTTTCAATGGACTTGCCAACCATTTGGATTGAGAACATCACCAGCTGTTTTCCAAAGGATCTTAAGTAACATAACAAGAAAACATAATTTATCAAATTTTACTATAAATAATATGGATGACATACTGATATTTTCAAAATCTTTCAAAGAACATGTGGATCATCCATCAAAATTATTAGAGGCAATAATGAAAGAAGGATTCTGATTAAAACTTTCAAAGTGCACATTTGCATTGGACTCTGTATAACACTTAGGCCACACGATTTATTATAATTAAAGCACAACTCAATTTCTCGAATGAGCGATAATTTGATTTCAATACGAAATTTTTCTATACCGGAAAAAAAATGTTCGACAATTCTTAGGAAAAATCAACTTTTATAATGAATATGTACCAAAAACCTCACTCATTCTGGATCCACTGCATAATTTACTAAGAAAAGGACAAGAATTCATTTGGTCAAGGGAATGTCAAAAGCCTTCGAATACACGAAAAACTTTCTTTGTACTCAACCAGTATTAGCTATTTTTGACCCAGACCTAACAATACACATCTACACAGATGTAAGTTTAAGAAGCATAGGTGCTGTATTGAAATAGCCGCAACTAAATGAAAACCCAAAAGCTGAAAAACCAGTAACATATTTTTCAAGAAAATTAAATGACTCACAAAAAAGAAAAAAAGCAATTAACTTAGAATGTATAGCAATAAAAGAATCAATAAAGTATTGGCAACATTGGCTTATGGGCAAGCATTTTAAAATATTTTCAGATCACAAACCACTAGAAAAAATAAATGTAAAAGCAAGAACAGATGAAGAATTAAGTGATCTCACTTACTACTTGTCACAATTTGATTTCGAAATAATTTATTATCTAGGTAAAGATAATTTTGAAGCAGATTGCTTAAGCAGAAATCCAATATTAGAGCCCCAAGAAAACGAAGACGATATATTAAAAGTTGTAAGCTTCATTAATTTGGAAGATATTTTGGAAAACCAAGAAAAAAACGAAGATATACAACTTAGCAAAAACAAACTAAATCTTAAAAATAATCTATATTATAAAAAAGCAAAAAAAGAAAAAATTATATTATCAGAAGAATTCAGTAAAAAGCTAATAAAAGACACGCATAAAACATTTTGTCATATTGGAATAAACCAAATGTAAAATAAAATTCTGCCATCTAACACCGCGGTAAATATATCAGAAAATATAAAGAAAATCTGTAAACACTGTGAAGTATGTACAAAACATAAATCAAGAGGCCAGAATAAAATTGCTTTGATGTCACATCTCAGTCCCGCAAGAAACCCGTTTGAAATAGTTTCCATAGACACAATAGGTGGATTCGGCGGCTCACGATCCACGAAAAAAAAATTAACATTTATTAGTAGATTACTTTACAAGATTTGCTTACATACTGACATCAAAAATACAAACTGTGCGATTTCATTAAACTAAAAGAAACTGTACTAAAAGATCAAGATATTCAAATACTATTACCAGATCAATACCCACACTGAGAGAACATTGGCTCGTCTGCTGGAAACTCTAAGTACAGCCGCTGCATCGTCGATTCGTGCAGAAGCGCCACAAGATTCGGGGGCCCAGCCGTCCCAAAACGACTAATATACATCAGCTGAGTTTCTCTTTTCGTCCACCAGAGGCGCTTTTCAGATATCGTAGGTGCTTTTTGTATATCATAAGCGCAAGACTAAGACGAATGCTGCACTGTTTCGGGACAGCAGCAGCACCAAATCAAAGGACGAATCAATTCATGCGTTTTAGAGTTCTGCTGTACTAGTAAGTGCAGCATTTATACCAATATTCTCTCAGTGCAGGTATAAATTTTATAGATTTCAAAAATTTCTTAGAAGAAAAAGGAGTCACAATAATCTTCACAGCAGTTAATGCGCCATTTTCAAATGGTTTAAATAAAAGACTAAACCAAACTTTAGTATATAAAATAAGATGTGCAATAAACGAAGAGAAAAAAAAATACGTATGGACAACTATAGTACGTAAGTGCGTAAATCAATATAATGAAACTGAACACACGGTAGCAAAATTTGTTCCAAAATACTAATTAAGAGGAGGTCATGTATCTCTGTCCTTTTCTAATTAAACAATTATTTTTTTTGCAATAACTAATAACTTGAGCAAAAAATAAAGAGATAGTCCCTTCTCGTATTACAAAAAGCAATATTTTCTTAGATGAGAAATAATTAATTTTATCTATTTGTTTTCAAGAAAACCTTAAAAAATCAAATTGTTTACCATAACCTCTATGTTTCAAGCTTTTCAAGGTTTTTTTGAAAACGAAACAATAAAATCAAGTCTTTCTCATCAAAGAAAATACTGCTTTTTGTAATTCAAGATGGGGCTATCTCTTTATTTTTTGCTAAAGTTATTAGTTATTGCGAAAAATTCAATTCTTTGATTAGAAAAGGACAGATATATTTGACCTACTCTTAAATGGCAAGGATACATCAGTAATCAACCAGAAGACGATAGCAAGATTGCATTTAAAAATAGTATAGAATATCATGAATATAAGAAGAAAATATATGACAATGTTGGAGACTAAGTATACTAAAGAAATTAGATGAATTAAAGATCGGACCATACAAAATCATCAAGAAAATATTAAACTCGATGTATGAAGTTGACATAGGGCACAAAAACTTAAAGTCAAATTGATTTCATATCTTAAAACTCACTCCATCTTCTAGTACGTCAACGACGAAAACTACAATGTACACTTAGGTCTCATTGGTATAATTTCAAAATGTATTATAATTTACACCAAAATTTTTTACCGAAAAAATTTTTAGCTTGAGTGGGGAAAACATAAAGAAACCATATTATTTGATTTGCGCGCGTAATCAAATTAGTAAATTAGACCTCTCAATATCTAGCCAAGTCGGTAAAACAGATCCCTGAATATACAGGAAAATAATTAAATTCGTACGTGTCAATTAGTATGATTAATTAAGACATACGAATACTAATGTAATAAAAAATCATAAAAGTAATCTAAAAACATCTGAGTGAATAATAACATTGGATGTTGTTTCTTTGTTATTTACAGGTAAGGTCAACTTTTATATTAAGAGTAGGCCGGAACAAATTCGATTAACGACCGGGAAGTAGAAATGTTATTTTTTTGTAACGTCACAAACGTATTGTTTTTATGAACATTGGTAAATCAAATTCCTCAATTATTGAGCACTCGCATTATTTCATTATCAAGCGAAATTAAGGGGAATCCTTATACCGACATAGAGTTCTACCTTATCTACATTGAAATTATGAATTTTAATAATAATTTAACTATTCATGACTGAAATTCGTAGGAGAGGCACATTTTTAACATGCCAAAGAATTTATTACAACGTTAAAAGACAATGTAAGGGTAAAAATAAAGGCGAAAACTGCTTAATACAATTAACTTTTCAATGTGGTTATGAATAATCGTATTATGCAGTTTTTGTTTTCATTTTCACTTTTATTCTGTCTTTTAACGTTGCAATACATTCTTTAGAATGTTAAGAATGTGTCTCTTCTATAAATTTTAGTCAAAAATAGTTAGATTTTTATTAAAATGCATAATTGAAATGTAGATAAGGTAGATCTCTGTGCCCGTATCAGGACACCCCTTAAGTAGATCATAAGAAAAGAATTGAAACGTATGTTTCGAAATTTCAAAATAAGTTTTACAAATCTTAAAAACATTACGAGATATATTATTAAAATTTAAGAAAATTTAGAAATAAAAATTGATGTAAAAGACAATAAAATATTATAAACAAAGATAAGTATAAAACCAAATTGAAACCATCAAAAAACGGAACATTACCCCGGGTGTCTTATTGGTAATACGTTTACACTGCCCGTCAAGTTCTATATTTCAAAGCAATTGCTATTACTAAATATACATATATCAATTATTAAAATATATATACGCGCATAAAAATCAATTGTATCAAAAGTGTTAAAAGATATCAATGAATCTCGAGGATCTATTTACATATTGTGCCTATTCATTTGTCTGCCCGTATCTAGCACCAATCTACTGAGAAATACTACAAGGTAAGAATATATAATTATTCAATAAACTCTTTATTTCAAGAATCAAGTTTATCCTTTAATAATATTCAATCGTGAGAGTGATTTCGTTCAATTAAATATTGGTGGAGTTTTTCCACCACTAGATTCATACATTTTTATCTTTATGACATACATTTTATAAATAAATTCAATATTTCAAACGAACATATATTCAATGCAATTAATGAATATCATTATATAACATATCCACTCTTATTTAGTCCTGGTGCAAGCCAGGACTTAACATTTTGGTTCCGGTACAAACTTTTTAATTGAGAAATCGTATTGAATATATTGAAGGATAATCAAAGAAAATTTATAATTCTTTACCTATTTATATATAAAGTGCATAAAAATATAAAGGGCTTATAATAAATACAGTGTTAAAAAGTGTGTTAATTAACCGCCAAGTGCGTCAAATAAAATATTATATATTAAAGGCACAAATCAAATAAATGTACATAAAATTAAACGCGAAGTGCATTATTAAAAGCGAATAGCGTCATTGAAAATAAAAATATTATACGCGAAGTGTATTATCAAATACGAATAGCGTCATCGAAAATAAAAATATTAAACGCGAAGTGTATTATCAAATACGAATAGTGTTATTAAAAATAAATTATTAAACACGAAGTGTATCATTAAATACGAATAGTGTTCTTAAAAAAATAAAAATATTATACAGATAAAATTAATATATTATACACAAAGTGCGTAATTGAAATAATTTTTATATACGCGAAATTGCGCGATTAAAAATCATGTAATACAATTCATATAAAAAAATTGTTAATGAAAATAAATGTAAAATCATGAAATCAATAAATAAATCTATACATCAATTATTTCAGCAAGAATAATTCTAAATAAGTAATCAAGTAAAAATTACAAATTCTTTTATAAATTGATTTCAAATAATTTATTTAATGCATTGAGAAATTGCAACGTATATCAATAATTTTTGCATAATAATTTAATTTTAAAAGTGAAATAAGTTTCAAGTTCACGATTAATAAAAGAAATAAAAAGGAAAGTTGACTAAACAGTAAAAATTCAATATCATTTAAAATATTGAGTTATATTAAATAATACTAAAAACATATGAAAAGAATATAAAGTAAATTTAAAGATATCAAAATAAAGTGAACAAACGGCATGAACAGTTGTCATCAAAACATTACAAGTGTATTGAACTTTGTAAATACAAGCTCAGCAAAATTTTTTTTTTTTACCGTACGCTCTTGTGTAGGTATAACAGCAGTGAGTTAATATCAAGTTTCAAAACATAGATCGGCAAAATTCTTTACTTTTATGTAAGAACAGTAGGTCAGTGTCAAATGATTATTAATAACGTATGTTTACAAACGGCATTTAAAAAAAAAAAAAAAAAAAAGAGAAACACAGTCAGCAGTATTTATAATTTTTTTTAAAACTTACAATTTTATGTACAAAATTTAATATTTTGAATAAATAAAATTCTTTATTGTTAAGTAAATAATGAAGATTTCAAATGAGTAAAATAAATTTTGATCAGATAGCAAAATATATAAAAGAAGGAAAAACACAGTGCGTAATATCATACTCTAAATTACAATTATCTGAAATTTGTCAAAAATTTAATATACCTACTAAAAAAGACGAAAATATTAATGCTATTCGTGAAAGAATTAGAAATCATATCTACGAAAATATTAATCCGTTTCGCAAAAGCACTAAAATTACACGCTCTCCGACTAAAAATCTAGATCAAACAATTGAAAGTAATAATTTAAATAAAACCTTAGATGAAACAGTTGATAGTAATGCTTCAAATACAACCTTAGAAGAAGATAATCTTTCAAATATAATTACGAATGTTCAATCAAATATCAATACAGATAATTCAAGTGAACAAAATACGCTATTAAATAAATATACAGGCACAATTCTAAAAACATTTCCACAAATTACTAAGACGAAACAAAGACATAATAAAGAAGACAGTTTTACACAAAAATATACTTAAGCGACAAACGTGACGATTTCATCAGAAAATAATACATCACTTAACGATACTCAGGAATTTTCATTCAAACAAACAGGATATCAAGAAATGAAAAGTATTGAAAACGAAAAAAATATTACTTTAGCTGATAACACTAATACAACAGACAAAAACGTGACAATTTCATCAGAAAATTATACAACTATCGACGAAACATTAAACGACGACTTAAATATCTCTATTAAACAGGAAATTAAGGGTATTAGAATCGGAGAAAATATCATTATAAATAATCCTAATAATAACAACAATAATAATAACAATATTAATAATAATAATAATAATAATAATACGATAGACGACTTAGTAAATTTTATTGAGAATATAAACATGGCGCAACCAGGATATTCATTAAAAGAAATCACAAGATTAGTTCCTGATTTTGATGGTAAAAACATATCTGTAGACAAATATATTGAAAAATTAGAATTTGCTAAGGAATTACTAGATGCTGATCATCAAAAATCGTTTATGAACTATCAGAGATTTAAATTATTAGGGGCAATTGCTTCTGCCGTGAAACATACTACAATTAATACAATTGATGAATTTATTAAAATTGTAAAAAAATTATATCCTAAAATTGATAATTTATATACTTTATATGGAAAATTAGAACAAATTCAACAAGGACTTAATGAACAAGTAGAAGGATATATAACAAGAATAAAAGAATTAACGGAGAAAATCAGAGATAAAAAGAAAAACGAGACTGGAATAGAAAGAGCAACCTTAGAACGATTTATTAATCAATTAAATCAAGATGAATTTAAATATTTTAAACAGGGGCTAGTTAACGAAATAAGATATGAAATGAAAGTAGCAGACAATTTCTCTGATGCAACCATAGAAGCAATTAAAATAGAAAAACAGTTAGAAAAACAAAACGCTATAAGAGGGAATCCAAATAAACAGAAAATTATGTTTAGTAATATTTTTCAAGAAGAAATCAAACAAATACAGTGTTGTCAAATATGCAAAAATACTGGTCACGAAGCATTATATTGCAATATAGCAGGTTGTGTATACTGTAAAGAACCAAATCATTCATCATTTGAATGTTCCAATACAAAAAATAAAATAAGATTGATATGTAAATTTCGCAATCAATTGGGTCATTCAAGAAGCACGTGTGATTTATTAAATGACAATGAATATTATTGTCAATACTGTCAAGAAAGTAATCATAAAATTAATCATTGCCCAATAATACGAAAATATGAGATATGTTGGAAATGTAATAAGAATGGAGACAACCCAAATTTTTGCACTGATGTTATTGAAAGAAAACCTACACAAGTATGCGAGCTTTGTAACGATAAAAATCATATGACAAATGATTGCGAAAAGGTAAAAATATTTATAAATCAAGCTAAGGCAAGCAATAGATGTTTTTTTCATAAAATTCAACATATTTTCAACGAAAAGTAAGTAACCGTACTTAGAGTTTAATAAACAGCTGCAGTATAAAATTAAAATTTTTTTTTAAATTTTCTTGAATTATTTTTGGACAGCGCAATAGAGAAATAAATTTCGTGAATTTATTTAAAATTTTAATACATTCCATTACGTATAGTAGGAGAAAATTAAACAACGGATTTTCGATTCTCGGTCGGTATTGAATCTGCTCCGGCCTGCTCTTAAACATGTAATCGTTAATATTAAGTAAATTAATAAATACTTTGTTATTTACAGAGGAATAAATCATGTTTTTATTCTAACCTATAAAAGAAAAAAAAAATTCAATATCTGAATAGAAATTTATAAAAAAAATTAATAAAAGGTAAAAAAATAATAAGAACATTATATAATTAATACCTAATAACGTAAAAACCATTAAATTATATAACAATTTTACAGTTGATAAATATAATGTAAATCGTATAATATATAACAATTTTAAATTACTAATAATTAATTTTAAACTCAAAAGCTAACTATTTTAAATCGAAGTATAGCAGATGTATAGTTTTATTCCTTAAATAGCAGGAATTAGAAAAATAATTACTAGTAATTTGAAAGTGTTATATATTATATAAAAAATTCTATACTTATCAACTTTTAATTTTAGTAACAGAAAAAGCCGTACCAAAAGAGATTAACAATCACATTTTCTGCTAAATATTGTCCTTGAATCGAGTGGCTAAAATATCAGTGGAGAGGCCCAGGCCTCCAGATCACGAATTTTGCTGAAACTTTGGAATAAGCTTCTTAATGTCAAAATAAGGAGAAAACCAGAATTTTAGACCCTAACGCTCAATATTTCTCTAGTTATAAGCCATTAGAGAAAATCACTGAAAATGTTACTAGATTTTTTAACGCTTATAACTCTTCAGCATCAACAGCTAAAGGCTCGAAACCTTTTTTAAATGAAAGCTGGCCACAAACCCTTTAGAAATAGTAGTAGTATATGGGGGATTATAGGTGAAAATGGCGGCCATGAAATTCAGGGGGATTATAGGGAAAATATCGTTGGCGCCTAAGCTCGAGCATATACGGAGAAAAGCGAAACAGCCCGAAGTGGAGGGGGACACCGTAAGAAAAATTTTTGGAGATGCAAGGTGTCTGTCAGGTAAGCGTTGAAAAGGTATAGGAGAAAAATCACTGACGCCAGATTTTATGAGTATATAGAATGAAGTTCAAAGAAAATTCTTGAACAAAACAAAAGCGTCTGATAGGTGATTTATAAGGGTACTAGATATTTGAATGTTGTTTTTAAAAATTCTTGTTTGTTAATAAAAATTTCGAATTGTCAGGTTGAACGCATTTATACTAATGTAGAAGGAATTTGTATACAGCAAATTTTATTTTTATGACTGATTATAACAGATACTAAATATGATTTTACGAGAATTAAATATAAAATATTTTTACCTACAAAATAATATAAATAATGAAATGAGTTTAAGGTTATTAATTTAAAATAAGTCATTCAAGTAGAAATCTAAATATATATAATTTTTATACAGAATAGAGAAATATGTTTTAAAATGTTTAAATAAATATAATTTATTGAGGAATGGGTTTGGTTATTAAAGAAATGGTTGAATAAATTAAGTGAAACAATATCTTTATTATGTGATATATGTTGTATTATTTCTTTAAAATTTTACATATTTTTATAACTGTATAATATTTATAACGAATTAAGTTTCGATATAAAAGATGTCGATATGAAGTTTAAATGTAACGCAGTTAACTCGTTATAAATAATATTATAATAATGTTTGATAGAGTCATTTTCCAGACCACCAGATGTTTTATTTTTTATTTTTTCAGATTGTGAATTTATATAATGTTTGACGAAAACCTCTGTATTTGGTAAAATAGTACTTTCTGAGAAAAATTCACATATTTGGTCAATAATAGTTTTATTATACGCCGAAACTGTTGTTACAATATTATTATTAATATTTATACATTCTTTAATACACGCCAACAATTGTAAAATACCTTCAAAACTTGTTTTTTGTAGAACAGTAGCGGGTGTATATAGTTTCTTCTTTTTTGGTAACACAACTTGACTTTCTTGATTATCAGAAAATGTTGATATGTTTTCTATATCTTCTTTATCCAAAATTATTGCCTTGGAATTATATGCTGTGGTATATGAGAGAGTTATTCCATTGAAAGTAATTTTCTCATTTTCGACCATAGATTCCTCGTTGTTGAAATAAGAACTTACACTCTTGAAATGCGTTTTAAAAGTCTCCCACGCCTCAAGCGTAAATGTAATTCCGAAAAATGTTTGATTGATTATTTTAATCACACACTCAAATGTCTTATCTTTCTGAGGTGATAAACCAATCATAATTTTCTTCGTACACGATGTGTTTAACGGGTAAACACTTGAATGTAATAGATAATTTCCCGCTTCTTCTCTTGAGTTGTACGATGCCATTTTAATACGTCTTGTTATTTGAAAAATTGCAACTTCACTAGTCATTTTAGAAAAATAAATTTTGTTTTGAACAGGAAATGTATTAAAGAATAGTTACAAAAGCCGACTGAATGAAATACTATATGATGTTTTAGGTGCATAAGCTTTTAACTGTATGATATCAGTATACGAATTTCATGCGCTTAAATACTTAGCTCTGTTATATTTTGTATGTAGAAGTAGGATAAGAAAATAAGAAAATAAGAAAGTGAATGAGTAATAAGCGAGAATCAAAGAAAAAATATGTAAAACCTATTGATTTCTATAAGGTAAAAATCATATGCTATTTTGTATGGAAACATTAATGATCTTATGAGTCATTCTTGAAACCATACACAAATTCATGAGGTGTTTTTGTTTTTGAGTAAACACATTAAGCGTTCCATACAGTAACAAAAGAGAGTAATGAAAAGTCATTAGAACTACCTTAATGAGTGAAAAGGTATCAATGGTTATTAAGGTAGCATGAGTAGGTAAGTAAAACTGTAAATTTTAAAAAACTGAAGACAATAGAAATTTCTTTTATTTTTAGTAATGAAAATTTTAAAGCAGAGTATTGTATATGAAAATTATGATATAATAGTTACAGTAGTAGGAAAAAGAAAATTTGAAAATGAAAAAGTAGGAATAATAACAAATAGTTTGAAGAAATGCGATCATTTCTAGTTTAGACATCAACGCAGTGAAATATTTTTCTGTGTTATTTCTAATACACTGATTCTTTATAGTTTAACTCCAAAAGTTGAATATTTCAGTTATTAATAATCTAATAAAAATATTTACAATTATTTTAACGAAGTAGTAAATACGTGTATTTTGTAGATTTTTAAAAAACATTTTTAACTCTAATATTATTACGGTGTTCTCAGTTTTTGATAATTATAAAAACTGAAAAAAATGGATTTAAGAGGATCTAAAATTTTTAAAATTTACAGTGCTGTATTAGAGTGTTTATTGGAAGACAATCTAGGAATCAAGAGAGTCAAAATTTTGGTTAGTCGTGAAAGTTGCCGATTAAGAAATTTAAATGCAAAGTTTAAAACTTTTTGTAGACTTAATGTTAACTGCGAAGAAATTGCGAATCAGCGTAGAAAATTAATAATTAGTGCAACAGTTGAATTTACTAAGTTTATAAAATCTCAAAGCTTATCGTTTTTATGTAAATTATTCCACCGAGGAGATTTTCATGATGACTTAAGAGCGATAACTATTTTAGTGGACGAAATAAAAAGAAGACAAGCCCAAGAGGACCCTGATGTGCAAGTTATACTATTGACATACAAAGAAATGATAGAAGGTAAGATATTTAAGTTATTAGATTTATTTATTTGTATAGATATACATATGCAGGTTTTATTCAGCATTATATTTAAATTTTTTCATACTTATTTTAATTTTGCGTTTAAAAAAAGTTACAAATCATTAAAAATAAGAATTGGAATCTTTGATTATTTAGGGGGAGAGAGAGAGAGAGAGAGAGAGAGAGAGAGAGAGAGAGAGAGAGAGAGAGAGAGAGAGAGAGAGAGAGAGAGAGAGAGAGAGAGAGAGAGAGAGAGAGAGAGAGAGAGAGAGAGAGAGAGAGAGAGAGAGAGAGAGAGAGAGAGAGAGAGAGAGGTATGAGAGAAAGATGCACACCTTTAGTTATATACATATATGTATACTTAGTATTTAAATAATAATAAATATTACGAACCTTGTAAATAAAAGTATCACATATAAACATTCAATTTTTTTACTTGTTTATTTTTAAAACTAAATAAATAAATATAATGTACAAAATATATTAAATTTTTTATCGAATAAAATTTAATTTTCATATAAACAATAGAATAATCGAAGTTTACATAAATAAAATAAATTAATGCATATAATGGTTTTTACTCTTTCTTTTACAAATTTTTATAATTAGCAAATATCAATAATATGTAAAAATTGTAATTTCCACAGAGTAAAATTAATTTTTTTTTCAAAAATAAAAATAAGTTTGAAATTTTTTATTATTTAAAATAATAAAAATAAATCATGATAAATTTTTTTCTTTTTCAAAAAATAAGCAAAAGATCGTTGTACCGAAAGTAGATAGAGTTGCTGCTTCAACGAATAAAAATGATAATGAGAAAACCACATATAATGGTAAGTTTTAAACATTTTGAAAAATTTTTTTTTATGATTATTATTTTTCAATCTGTGTATAGATTTCAGAACAAGAAAAAAACATTCAATATCAATTTTTATTCTTTGTTTATAATTATAATTTCTTTTTTTTTTCAATATTGGTAAATTAATAACAAACTTTTTTTTGTTCTCCTTTTAGAAAATTATCAAAACATCAACGAGGTTATGCAAATTGACGACTTCGAGGAAGGTGATCTTTTTGATTTTTTGCAATGCAGTATTACAGAAGAAGTACCTAGTCAAATTATTCAAAGTGGATCGGGTAATGACGAAGTTTCTACCAGAGACGAAGCTATTGCCGTCGATGAAGAAGATCAGTAACAACAACCAATCAACTTACCTATCCCTGGTCCTAGTAGAAACGACAGCCGTAGTAACAAACCCCAGGATTCAGGATCAAATCAAGCTGGTAACGCACGAATACAAACCCAGCGATTATATTAAAATCAATATATTAAGTAATACTTTGCCCATCGGTCCCGTTACAAGTTTCAAATATTCAAAGGATTATAATTTTAAAGATTTATGGAGAACAATCGAACTGATATCCCAAAGCGCTCGTGAATTTAAAATTGACGAGAGTTTTCGGATACAAATATTGAATGTTCGTGTACCAATGGGCAAAGGGCGTAATAAACCATCACAGTTTGACATTGTTAAATCAAAGTCTATTATACGGATTAATAATAACGACTCAAAATGTTTTCCGGGTGCTTTAGCCGTAGCACTTGTTCACGTAAAAGAAATGATGCATGACGATAATTGTCCTGCAGAATTAAAAAATCGCTGGGAGAATGTGCGTAAAAGCCAGAATAAGGCGCAATTAGAATTAGCAAACGATTTGTTGCAAAAAGCGGGAGTCGATATAGATAATGATCAAGGTTGTGGTCTTCGTTAAATTCAAAAGTTCCAAAATTATTTTAAAAACGACGGTATAGCTGTAATGGTTTACGAAAAAGACAAGATAGGTAAAGGCGATTCGTCATTGTTTAATGGGTTTAAAATTTTAAATAAAAGTAACATAGAAATTAGACATATTTTAAATATATTATACACACCGGACGAGCAACATTACAATGTCATTACGAGTATGACAGGTGTTGCAATGTGTGATAATTTTTGTCATTTTTGTAATAAAGGAACTAAACGGTTAAGTATGCACAAATGTCTATTTAGTTGCGATAAGTGTAAATGTCGTGGTATGTGTGATAAAGAAGTTACGCAAATAAAATGTTCTAGATGTTCTATGGATTTTTATGGGGATACGTGCTTACAAAATCATTTGAAATTAAATTCTTTTTTAAAAAATGTTACTGTATGCGATGCCATAAAGAAATGTGAAAAATGTAAAAAAATAATTTCTGTAGAAAACGGTAATCATACTTGCGGTAATTATTATTGTAAAACTTGCGGGTGTCAGCGTTCCTACAAGCACCAATGTTTTATGCCAATAATTAAAAATAACGATAAAAATATAGGAAACGCGTTTTTATTTTATGATTTCGAAGCTTGGCAAGAAAAGAAACACGTAGATGATAATAATAAAATTGTTTACCACGAAATAAATTCAGCTGTAGCTCAGTTATGTTGTTCTAAATGTATAGATTCGGCAATGGATTCAGTATGCTCTTTTTACGGGGGTGGTCAAACTTTAATTTTTAAAAATAATGTAAGAAAAAAATTTTGTTGAATTTATTTTAAATTTTGAAAAAACATCGTGTGCTAAAAATATAAAATCACTTATTTGTATCGTCCATAATAGCAAAATCTACGACGGGCAATTTATTCTTAAATATCTAATTAAAGAAACTAACATAGTACCGAAGGTGACTATGAACGGTACTAGTATTATACTAATGACATTAGGAAATCGTATTAAATTTATAGACAGTTTGAATTATTTTCACATGAAACTAGATAAATTACCGGAAGCTTTCGGATTTTCCTGCGATGTGGTTAAGGGTACTTTTTCGCATTTATTTAATATTTTAGCAAATCAAAATTATGTCGGTCCTATGCCACCTCAAAAGTTTTATTCTTTGGAAAAAATGTCCGTATCAAAGAGGGAAAAGTTTTCTCAATGGTATGAAGACATGATTTCTAAGAATTATCTTTTTGATTTTCAAAACGAAATCGTAAAATATTGCAAAACGGATGTCGATATATTAAGAAAAGTTTGCTCAGCTTTTAGAAAAAGTTTCATAGAAGTAGGAGATACGTGACCGTTTGCCAAAGCTACAACAATAGCGAGCACTTGCTCAAGAATTTTTAGGAAAAAATTTTTAAAAACTAATAGTATTGGCATTATACCTACCGGTGGTTATAGAAAAAAAAGCACTCATTAACGAGGCTCAATTGAGTGGCTTATTTTAAAAGAAAAAGAATCGGGACATAATATTATTCACGCTGCTAAAAGTTCGGAATTCCGATTTCCGGAAAATATTTTAGTTGATGGATATTTCGAATTATCTGATGGTTCGAAATATGTCTATCAATATCACGGTTGTTTTTGGCATGGGTGTAAAAAATGTTTTAAGGGCGACGACCGTTTCAAAATATCTGAAATCTACGGGGATAGTTTAGAGCAGCGTTTTGAAAAAACCTTAGAAACATTGGAGTTAATTAAATCTCATGGGTACGTTTTAACGAAAATTTGGGAATACGAGTTTAAAAATTTCAAACGGCAAAATACCGAAGTGGAGCAATATCTAATTAATCATCCTTTGTTGATGAGCGATACATTAAACCCGCGAGATAGTTTTTACGGAGATAGAACCGAGAATACTGTTTCTCTCGTAGAGGTACAGAAAGGGGAAAAAATCAATTATTTAGATATTTGCTCCTTATATCCTTATGTATGCAAAACCGGTAAATTTCCTATAGGTCATCCGGAAATTTTTATAGGAGATAAATGCCGTATTTTAACAGGTAGCGGATATAATTTAGAAAAAGTAGAAGGTATAGTCAAATGTCGCGTATTACCACCGCGATCTTTATTTTTACCTGTACTCCCTGTTCGAATGCACAATCGCTTAATGTTTCCGTTATGTCGTACATGTTGTGATAATTTGAACGAAAGCGAATGTACGCGCGAAAACATTAGTGAAAGAGAGTTGACAGGTACATGGGTATCAGAGGAGTTAAAAAAGGCCGTAATAATGAGATATCGAATAACAGCTATTTACGAGATATGGCAATACAAGGTTTCTCAATATAATCAAGAAACGAAAGAAGGTGGGTTATTTTTGGATTATATCAACGCGTTTTTAAAGATTAAACAACAAGCTAGTGGGTGGCTGGTAAATTGTACAAACGAAAATTTATGCGACGAATATATTGAAGAATATGCACGCGAAGAAGGCATAATTTTAGAAAAAGAAAAAATAAGAAAAAATCCAGGGCTGCGTTTTTTAGCAAAATTATGCTTAAATTCTTTTTGGGGAAAATTCGGTCAGAGGGAAAATATGGGTACTACGGAAATTATTAGAGACGGTCCGCAGTTTTTTCAAATTTTAGAAAGCGAAGATAAAATTTTAGTCGATGTTTTACCGGTTAACCAAAACACTTTTTATGTTCACTGGAAATACGACGAAAATTCGTATAATCCATCGCCAATGACAAACGTGGTTATTGCCACTTATACTACAGCACAAGCAAGGCTTAAGCTGTATAGTTATTTAGAACAGCTAGAGTAGCGTGTATTATATTATGATATAAATTCTTGTATCTATTTGAGTCAAAATACAGAAAATGAATATAGAGTTCCGACAGGTAGGCTTTTGGGTGATATGACTGACGAATTAGAATGTTATGGTAGAGATAGTTATATAGCATCGTTTGTGAGCGCAGGTCCTAAATTTTATTCATATATTGTGAAAAGTAACGATGGAACTCTACATGAAGTTTGTAAAGTTAAGGGCATGACATTGAATAATTCAACAAAAGATATTTTGAATTATAACAGTGTCAAGTCTTCAGTTTTAAAAAAGAATGGAGAAATCGTGCATTCATTTAGCGCTATTAGACGCACAAAGTATCACGATATAATTACAAAGCAAGAAACAAAAACTTGCGGCGTAAATAGTATTAAACGAAAGCATTTAGATGAATGCACATCTTACCCGTATGGATATAAGAAACCTCATTGTGAATAAAATGCGTATGTATATGTATATATAAAAAATAGTGTAAAATTCAAAAAATACTAATGTAATATTATAAAGTACTGTAAAATATTGTAAATTATTGTAAATTATTGTAAAAAAAAAAATTGTAAAATATTTCTAAATACTGTAAAATATTGTAATATTTAGTGTAAAAAGGTATGCGAGAGTGAATATTTTCAAAAATCTTGATATCGTAATGTGACAATAAACGTATTTCGAAATCTAAAAAGTTTTAAATATGAAATAAGAAATTTATTTAAATTATAATATTTCAACCAAAAGTATTTATTCTTTGTATTTAGTATGAATTTTGAAAATATAATAATAAAAATGAATAAATATTAAAAATTTTTGTCGTGAATTTTCATTTTTTTTTTAAGTTTGTACACATCATCCAGAGCTTTCAAAAAAATGCTGCACTAATTGTAATATTCCAACTTGTAGATTTTACCCTGAATACAAACGTACTCTACAGGGTTTAGCTTTACACAAAGCTTTACACAATTTGGTAAATTAAAAAAAAATAACGATCAAAGTAATTTTGACGGATTGTTACATGATTTACAATTTTATTCTAAAAGATTTTTCATTTCATGAATTGTACAAATTTGGCATTTAATGACTAGTAAATCATGCACAATTTGTGAAACTATATGGTGCGATGCTGAGGATTGCCCCAGGAACATTGGGATAATAAATTTCAAGAAGTTTTGACATTTCGGAATATCAGCCTTGGAGATTTGTTGATACAAATTAAATCAAAAAATGTACAATATTTACACTTTACAATATCTAATATGCGCGAGCACCATCTTCACTCCGAAAATCCAAATTGTCCACTTCATATCGACGACACTCCGTATATGTATATAAGTGGTCGTATGACCAATACTTCATCGACAATTGAGCGTCCGGATTCGATAACTCGCCGCGTCCCATAAGTTTTACATTAGGCGCGGCGAGTTATCGAATCCAGACGCTCAATTTTACATTTTCAAATAAGATTTATACTGAATAAGATTTGTTTGATTTTCAAAATAAATAAAATAATTATGAAGTTATATACATAATAAACCTTTATTTAATCTACCTCCTTTTTTTTTCTTCTCCAGTTTTTGAAGCATTTCAAAGAAAGAATGTAATATTTAAATTATATACACGCACACGTAAACACATACACACAAATACAAATATATATATATCTATATATATATATATATATATATATATATATATATATATATATATATATATATATATATATATATATATATATAAATAAATGTATAATTGCCAAATATATCCTTTTTTACCGTTATATCATTTTTACAAATTTTATTATTATTTGCTTTTTATATAACAATTAATTTATAGCATTTTCTATAATTTCTTTTATTTTTCAGCTTTTAAAGTAAAAAAGAAGTAAATTAAATTAGTTGATATAAGAGCGATTCTTTTAAAAAAAGTTCATTAAAAATGAATCAAAATCCTTGAAAAAATTTTAGTTTACAATAATGGTTTTGACTGAGAAAGATGAATTGATTGTTAAAGGACAGAAATTGTATAGTAGAATCGCTTTCATGTTAACTGATATTCATATATTAGAATTTAATAATATTTCAAATCGGTACACCTCATTTAACATGCATGTTACATCACAAACGTATCGTTTTTATTAACATTGGTAAATCAAATTCTTCATTTATTGAACAGTCGCATAATTTCATTATTAAGCGAAATTAAGTAGATCATAAGAAAAAAATCGAAACGTATGTTTCGAAATTTCAATATGAATTTTACAAATCCTAAAAACATTACGAAACATATTATCAAAATTTAAGAAAATTTATAAATAAAAGTTAATGTAAAAGATAATAAATCTTATAAACAAAGATAAGTATAAAACCAAATTGAAACCATCGAAAAACGGACATTACCCCGGGTTTCTTATTGGTAATACGTTTACACTGCCCGTCAAGTTCTATATTTCAAAAGCATTTGCTATTACTAAATATACATATATCGATTATTAAAATATATACGAGCATAAAAATCAATTGTATCAAAAGTGTTAAAAGATATCAATAAACCTCCAGGATCTATTTACATATCGTGCCTATTCATTTGTCTGCCCATAACCAGCACCAATCTACTGAGAAATACTAAAAGGTAAGAATATATGATTATTTATTAAAATCATTATTTCAAAGTATTAAATTTATCTTTTAATAATATTCAATTGTGAGAGCGATTTCGTTCAATTAAATATTGGTGGAATTTTTCCACCACTAGATTCATACATCTTTATCTTTATGACTATATTTTATAAAGAACATAATTTACATATATTCTATGCAATTAATTAATATAATTAAATAACATATTTACTTTTATTTAGTCCTGGCGCAAGCTAGGACTTACCATGCAATTAACTTCAGTAATTCAAAGACTACAATATGTTAAATCAGTACCGATTGATGGAGAATTTATACAGTTATTATTTTCCGGAAATTTAGAAAAGGGTCAACGGATTTGTGTGTATTATAATAATAAGGTAATTTATATATGACAGTTAAAATTTTAAATATCTACAAGATCAGCATAAAATTTATATAAACAGATTATTTTCAAACAAATCAGAATTGAGCATAGTATTCGAAACAGTACAATCACAAACAAAAAATTATGATATTGGCGTTTTTGTAATTGTTTTCGCTATTGCAATACTTTATAATTTAGGTCAATGTTGTTTAAGATATTATGTTTCTTAAAAGCGATTACGTTTATTAAGAATCTTTAAAACGCAACGAATAAGAATGTTTCCAGTTTTGCAAAATTGTAATAATGCAAATATTAATTACGATAATCCACCGGACATGATAAGGAGTTTTTGTCATAAGCAACGTCTGAATATTTATTTTGAGCTTGAACTATTAGAAAAAAACTCACAAATGCATTTATTAGCAGAACAAAAAAAGATCATGGAAATGTATCGTAAATAAAAGAATTCGAATCATGAAACAATTTTGATGTAAATTCACAATGACATTTCAGATACAAATTTTTTGAAACCAGATAATGATATAATGGGAATCGATAATATCCACTTAAATTATAACGATAATAAAATTAGCGCAGTTAAGATTAAATTAAATGAAGAAGAAAAAGAATTAAAAGAAATAGATGAAAAAGAAGCTTTATTTGTGACAGGACTTAAGAGCATGACGAAGCTGCCCGCCTTCTAATAATATGTCCAATCCTAACTTATGAATAAACGATGCATTTAATCGAGTTTTTTTGCTACGAAGTATAAATTTGTAAAATTAAATTCTAGTGCGGACAACTCAAGAAATCCACCAAAATATTATACATACAAAGTTATAATTAAAACTTTGAATGTTTCGTATTTTAAGGTTAGGTTTGTCGAGTTTGATATCTATCTTCCAATCCAAGCTCATAAAAAAAAACAAGTTCAAATGATTTTTTATTTTAACAAAAGTATTGTATTCATATAGCTTTAGCGCGGACAAGTCATTACGTTTGTTTAATTTATGAATTGAAAAAGATATTCTGCCGTGTTAAGTAAAAATTTACATAAGTGATATTTCGATGAAAAATAAATTTTTTCTATCAATAGATCCGATAAAAAAATAGCCCATTAAATGAATGAAAAAAAAGTTGTTTTAAATTTTTCGCTAAAAAATGAGGAAATAAAGATTACTTAAGTATTGAAAAATTAAAAATTGGATCGGAAAAAATTGATATTATTTCACTTTATCACTTTTATTTATTTTACACTTATGTAAGTTTTTACTTAACATGGCAGTATTGATAGAATAAAAAAGCAAAACTCAATCGCTGCAGCTCCAACATCCCGTTAATAGGAAAACAGTAACAGAGGAATCACATGAATATAAAAAAATTTCAGAAAAAGACATTATTATGAAAATGCAAAAAACAAAAGAGTAATGATGAATTAGAACTAACAAGGAGAGTGTATTGCATTTGGGTCTTGGATTTTCTTCTAGCTTTGGGATCTTTTCTCTTACATAGAATCATGAAAAAAGCCGCGTCCATTCGGTCCAACGCTCGATTTTTTCCGAGTTATGAGCAGTTTTGTCTGTTTTGTTGAAAAAATTGCATCTGCTTTATAATTTTACAGTTTTCGAACTACTTATCCTGAAAGGTTTTTACTGATTGCATATTAAAGTTGAGATTAAAACCTTTCGATTAAAATAAAAACGTGTCCAAAAAGCTCAAGTTGTTAAAAAGTTATAGGCGAATAAAAATAGCGCAAATATTTAGCTCAAAAAATGCATAGAAAATAAATGCAACATTTTAGTCAGAAATTTATTTCAATTTTCATCCCTTTATAAGTTTTTAACAACTTGAGCTTCTCGAACACGTTTTTCTTTTAATCAAAAGGTTTTAATCTCAACTTTAATATGCAATCAGCAAAAACCTTCTAGAATAAGTAGTTCGAAAACTGTAAAATTATAAAGCAGATGCAATTTTTTTAACAAAACAGACAAAACTGCTCATAACTTGGAAAAAATCGAGCGTTGGACCGAATGGACGTGGCTTTTTTCATGATTTTATGTAAAAAATAAGATCCCAAAGCTAGAAGAAAATCCAAGACCCAAATGCAATGCACTCTCCTTGTAAGACGTGTTCAAGAAACTTTACGTAAAAAAAAGCTCATATTAAAATGAAAAAAGGACAACCAAATAAATAAAAACCGAAATTAGAAAATACTAAGATAACAAAATGGCAATTCAAGAAAACAATGAGTACTGATAAATTGGAACAAATACGTACGAATGAGGCTTTACGCAAGTAAGAAGCTTGTATAAAAATTCAAGAAAAACAACTGAAAGAATATGAAGAAAAATAAGAAAATACTAAGATAACAAAATTGAAATTCAAGGAAAAAATGAATATTGATTAATTGGTACAAATACGTGCGAATGAAGCTTTACGTAAAAAAGAAGATTATATAAAAATTAAAGAAAAACAACCCAATAAATATAAAGAAAAATTGAAAAATACTAAAATAACAAAAATGAAACCAAAGATAAAAAAGGGTACTGATAAAATGGAAGAAATACGTACAAATGAAGTTACACGAAAAAAAAGCTAACATAAAAATGATAGAAGAACAACCAAATAAATATAAAAAAAATTGAAAATATTAAGATATAAAAAATAAAATCAATTGAAAAAATTGCATGAAAAAGAAGAATTACGCAAAAAAGAGACTTATAGAAAAGTTATTAGTAAACAATATAATGAATATGAGAGAATGGTACAAATGAAAAATGGAAAATTGGAAAATGCCGAAATTATTAAAAAAAACACAAGTAAAAAATGATTGTTACTAATTAAAAGAATCACGCACAAGGTGTAAACAAATAGAAATTGATGACAATAAACATGTTAATAATGATACTACAATAAATAAATCAATAAATGAAAAAAGCGGAAACATAAATATGATTCTTATCAATCAAAGACATTATTTATTAAATGTAAGCAATTAAAAATTAAAGACAATAATTATAATGAAAATTACAATAATAATAATTATAATAACAATCATAATATTGTATTGAACAAAGTTATTGATAAAACAATAAAGGGCAAAGTAGAAAAAAAATTAAAGAAATTAAATGAAAAAATATTAACTGAAAATTAATTCGAAATTGATTGGTTGTATAGTATATATATTTCGATGAAAATCTCATATCTGAGAATAACATTGGTTCCATGACAAATACATGTGTTTATTGTGATGCGGAACATTTTGATTTCGAATATACTAAAAGTGACGATTCCTCCAATTGTTGTCATAAAGGTAAAGTAGAATTGTTAGAAAATCCTCCTTACCCAGAACAATTAAAGTTTTTAGCAACTGAATTAAAGGAAGAAATTATTGGTTTTCAACGAAATATTAGGTTGTACAATGATGCTTTAGCATTCGAAAATTTTGGTGCCAATTTTGATACATTGCCGGGTAAAGGACCACAAGTTATTAGAATATGTGGACAAATTTACCATAATGTATATGCGTTACATCCTAATAAAGATAAAGCACGTAAATATGGACAATTATATATTTTAGATAATGAAATAGCAACGATTGGACGAAATAAGTTTAATATAAATTTAACATCATTAAAACATTTAGATATCTTGAAAAAAGACATTGACCCTTATGCTAAAGCTTATAAAATGATGCATGAAGTAGAAGAAAAAGAACTACAACGATGTGCAAAAATCTATTGTCCTTCGAGAACTGTTATTATGTCTATTATCCGCAATAATAATTTGGATAAAAATAGATATAATCTACCTACCTGTAATGAAGTTGCAATAGTATATGTTGGAGAAGACGATCTTCCTCCTATTGAACGTGATATTGTTATTTACTCTGAGTATGATAAACCAATCAGTATACCGACAGTTAGCAAACATACAGATCCTATGATATATCCGCTTATTCATTCTCATGGTGGTTTTGGATGAATGCCAAATATGAAAAGTAAATTTGGAAAATCTAATGTTTTAAATTTGAAATTTTATAATTATAGATTTAGTGTTAGAAATTAATTTAATCTATTCCTTTATTTGGGAAAATTATCTCAACAGTTCATTGTGGAAGCGTTTGAAAAAGTTGAAACCTCCAGATTATATTTCATATAAAAAAACCAAAATGTATTAAGAAGTGATTGTTACAAAGGTATTATGGACTATTTACATTAAAAAAAAATTAGATTCTTCAAAAATTGGAAAAATGATAATATTACCGTCAAACTTTACAGGAAGTCACGATTTTCAAAACAAAATTACATTGACTCAATGACACTTGTAAATTATTTGGCATTTGCAAACATTTTTTCCTAGTACTACTATTTTGTACCTTATGACATTTAAAATATTTATATTTAGACTTGTCGGGAGGCACTTTCGCCTCCGATGCCATCTTGGCGATCGAATATCATACTATATATTATTTATGTGTAGCTTGGACAGCTATACCAGTGAATTCATTGGTCGATGGAAAAACTCTGCATACAACATTCAAACTACCGAATATATCAGATTGTACAGCTTGTAATGTTAAGCCTAATTCTGCAGAAAAATATAGGGCGCAAGAAAATATAAGGCCGAAAAAATATTGGGCCCAAAAAAATATAAGACCCAAAAAAATATGGCCCAAAAAGATGCTTATGAATGAGGTCCTTAGCGTAGTTTTGATTTTATAACATTTTATAAATTCAGTAAAAATTTTCATTTTACATTTGCTTTCTCATGGAGAAAGCGTTGTATCAATAAAAAATTATTTTTCTATTTTTTCACTAATTTGCGCATATTTGTTCTTAGGGAGTCGAAAAAAGTGGTTTTTAGAAAATGTCTGTATGTATGTGTGTGTGTGTGTGTTCATTTACCCAATTAGATCTTGAAAACTACTTGATGGATGTGCTTCAAATTTTGCATACAATTTACTTTTTTGTCTAACTTGTGCGGAAAATATTTAAAATTTGTTTTCTTAGCAATGTTTTAATTGCAGAGCCATTTTAAAAATTTTTTTAAATTTTGATTTTTGATTTTTTTTTTTTTTAATTTTACGCAAACTACTCGATGAAATTGCTCGAAAATTTGCATAGAAATTATTTGCGATTGACAAAAAAAGGAAAACTTTTGAAAACTAATTTTCTTAGCTTAATTTTAATTATAGTGCATTTTGAAATTTTTGAAAAAATTGTTTGTATTTAGTTAGTAAATTAGATCTTGTAAAATACTCGATGGATTTGCTTCTAGTTTTGCCTACAATTTATTTTTTTGTCTGGCTGGGGGAAGCTATTAAAAATTGGTTTCTTTAGCGTAGTTTTAATTTTAGGGCCATTTGAAAATTTTTTTTTTAAATTTAGATTTCTCATTTTTTTGGTATTTTACGTAAACCAGTCAATGAATTTGCTCCAAAATTTGTTTGCAAGTTACTGGCTACTGTCTGAAGGAAATAAGCTTTAGAAAACTAATTTTCTTAGTCCAGTTTTAATTTTAGAGCATTTTAAAAATTAAAAAAAAAAATATTTATTTTTTATTTATGTTCTATTTTGCGTAAAAAATACGATAAATTTTCTCCAAAATTCTTATACAATCAATCCGCTATTGTCTGAAGAAAATAAGCTTTTAAAATTTAATTTATTTAGCGCGGTTACAATTTTAGAGAATTTTAAAGATTTTTTTTTTAAATTCGATTTTTCTTTTCATATTTTTTTTACTTTACGTAAAATACTTGATAGATTTGTTTTAAAATTTGCAGGAAAATTATTTACAACTCCAAAAAGGAGGGCAACTTTCAATAATTGATTTTCATAGCGTAGTTTTAATTTTAGAGCATTTTGAAAATTTTGAAAAAGAAATTTTGTAAAGAAAATTGTATAAATTTAGCCGAATAGATCGCGAAAATTACTCGATGGATTTTCTTCAAATTTTGCATACTATCTATTATTTTGTATAAGTAGGCGGGAAGCTATTGGAAACTGGTTTTTATAGTATAGTTTTTTTATAGAGCCATTTTAAGAATTTAAAAAAAATTTTTGATTCTTAATTTTTTTTTTATTGTACGTAAATTACTTGATGAATTTGCTTTGAAATTTGTATGGGAATTATTTCTAACTGCCGAAAGGAGGATGACTTTTAAATACCAATTTTCTTAGCGTAGTTTTATTCTTACAAAATTAAAAAATTTTTTTTATTAAATTTACATTTTTTATTTTTTTTTTTTATTTTACGTAAACTACTTGATAGATTTGTTCTAAAATTTGCATGCAAGTTATTTGTTACTGTCTTTATAAAACAAGCTTTAAAAAAATAATTTTTTACGCGTAGCCCTTTGATCAGTTCTGTTGATTTCCAATTTAACCTTTTCACTAACTCTTTCCTTACTTTTTCACTGTCCTTACTTCCTCTCTGTCCTTCTATCTCTAATTGATCCTCATTTTTACCTTATTTTCATCCATCCTTGTCTCTCTCATCCTATTTCCTAATTACTCTCTCACATTCATTCACTTTTCTTGAATAAAAATTGTATTTTACATTGAAATCACATTTAAAAAAATAAAATCAAATTACTCTAACTCAATAAGCTCTATGAGAAAGCATTGCGCCAAAGCACTTGGCAGCGTTTTTTTATGTGTTGACAGCAGAGAAAAAAAATTTTTTTTTAAATTGCAAAATATTAAAATTAGGAGAGCATTTGAAAAATTTTTTTTAGTTTTCTTATTGTCATAAAGAGTTAAAAAGAATATATTTTAAAATGAAAACAATACCATTTCAAGTGCTTTTTCAGACCTTTTTCAAATCCATGCTAGCGATTTCTGTACGTCGATTTTTCGCAAAGATATGATATTTTGAAGTTCATCCAATTTTTGTTGAAAAAGGTCAAAAACATATGGACAGAAGTGTATATTATTGTCTTAGTAAATTGTGAATCGGTACAAAAAATATATTTTCTTACCTGCAACGTTACCAAGCGGCAAATGGTTCCAACCACCTCTTAAGAGTAGGCCGGAGCAAAAGCTATAGCGGGATAAGTGGGTCAAATCGGCCCTAGCCGGGATCTTTGCGAGTCGTTGCTTATTAAATAGAGTATGTTGAAAGATGCCTCTGTGCAAAAAGCCCTTAAGCTGCTATAGGGGCCACAAAAATGTCTGAAACGTGTTTTTTCTTAAATAATTTTTGCCGTGCGCAGTTTGGGCCGAAGAATCTGGAAATATGCGAATAGCTTTGTAATTGTATTAAGAATTATCCAGATTTTTTTCAGATTGTTTGCAGATTTTTTCACTTCGAAATTCCAATTTTTAAAAATCTTTGAAGTTTCTTATCGTTCTTTTAACTATCAAGATAATATTTTGCTAGAACCTAAATAGCTTTTTTGTGTATTTTTTGCCGTGCTTTCTAACGCCGTGCCGCAGAAATCATTTTCCCACCGAAACATGCTCAAAAATCGAAAAAAAGCAAAAAAAAGGGTCTTAGCTTTTTTCCAATGTTTTTTTTTCATCTTTACCTCAAAAACACGTTTATATATCAAGTTATTAGAAGTTTTAATGCTTCAGGACATACGAACAAGTTCAGTTGGACCTCTCCGAGTTGTATACGCCCTAAAAACTGAAGAAAACACGAATTGTTTGAAGTTCTCTTGAGGAATGTATTTCTTATGTCTGTTCCTGCTCTTTTTTCAGCATTTAATGGTCGTAACACGCTACTTTGCGGTATCGCGTGGATTTAATAGAGTCTACTTCAACTATATATATATATATATATATATATATATATATATACGTTAATATCGCGTAGTGGACGTATTCCATATACAAAACATTTTAAAACTTAGCAGAATATTCCAAAATGTAAAAAAGATGAGTGAAAAATGTGCATCTTTTTAGCTTTCATCGAACTATTTAAGGCTTTCATTTTGAAACGTTCCAAAATTAACTAAACGTTTGGGGGTTAAGGAACGAACGTTGGTGCGAACGTACGACTTAAGGTATACGTATCGCACAACGCACAGCGAGTAATAGCCGTTAATTGTTTTGCAGGCTAAAAAAATAACGCGAGGGAATAGAAATAATAGACAATAAGCTGTACACAAAAATACTTATTTCCACCTTATTCTCTTAGGCTGCAGCATCAAGACACTACTAAACTCCATGTATGTAATACATTTTGATTCTTAACGCAGTTATAAGATTGCGCCACGATCTAGTCATGAAGATCCAGTAACCAAGCATAGCTTTCTTCAGTGTTAATGAAACACCACAAACAAATATCCACTAAAAAAATAACATGAGAGAATACGTCATATTTTATGCAAAAATCCCATGGAGAGATAAAAACTAACATAATAAAGAAATTAAATAATAAAGTAGCACCCTGTTAAAACAGTGGAACTTGATTTCTGCATGGAGCTAAATTAAAGTGAATTCCAGATGAATTTTTTTGCTTAAACATTCAGGTGAATTCGAGGTCTTCCAAGGATATCGTGGTAAGATATTGATCGTAATATAGTAAGCATAAGAAAAGAATTTGTAGGGGGCTTGCGCATGCACAGAAGGTTAAGGCAATATATGGGGATACGCAGTCAATTTGTGGGAGCTGTGATGCTGTATGTTCAGATCTTCCTTCAAGGTTTGTAATTAAGTGTAGTAATTCTCTACTGGTTAAAGGCTGCGCAGATGGTCTGCAGGGTTTGTGGGTTTACGCAGTAAGTCTTTATAGCACGGTGGTCCTCGAGTAATTTTGACCATAAAGTTTTTGCACCCAAGATTTTCTTTTTGGATATGATTCTAGGCACGTTTAGGATTCGATTCCAACAAAAACCAAACTCGAAGAGTGAGCACTTTTTTATTTATTCAAATTTTATATCTTATATATATATATATATATATATATATATATATATATATATGATTTTTATGAAAAAAATTGTTATTGATAATTTATAAGCTTAATTTCTTGAATACCGTTTTTAAATATAATGATAAACCATTTACATATAATGATAAATCGTTTACATATTTTAAGCAAACATTATTGTAAATATATTAAAGGAAATCTAAAGTTATGTAACAATGTAAGTGTAACGTTAAAATTAATAATTTTTTTGTAAAACATTATAGTGATAAAGATTTGATAAATGTTAAGTTTTTAAATTATTTAAAGACGTCATCTAAGGTAATTGTAATTAGAAAATAGTATGTATTAATATTCTGTTAGAACACTGCATGCACTTTTAGTATTTCAGTAAAACCAAAAGTACTATTTTCCATGTTTGGACTCAAAGCTTTTACGGTGAATGTTAGATATTCTTAAAGAAGTTTTTTTGGATTTCGACCGTGTAAGTTGTGGTTTAGGATACCGTTGTAATGTTCACAAAACGTGGATATCCTAAACCATAACTTACACGGTTGGGATCTGAAAAAAAAACCATTCAACAATGTCTACATTGTCCATATAAAAGATAGTATTGAAGAAAATCGATGCCCAGGTTTTTATACCGAACAGGCTATGGAAGCGGTCCATTTTGATTTTTCTGCAACATGGGCTCATATGAAGTATCGTAAAATGATTCTAATTATGCAAATAAATTATTAAGAGCAGTCTGCGAACATTTACTGTACGTAACTTTAGTAAAAACTATGTATATGTTATCTGTATATACATCTGCATAATGAGAACCATTTTATGATACTTTGTATTTACCCATGTTGCAGGAAAATCATAATGGACCGCTTCTATAGCCTGTTCACTGTAAAAACCTAGACCTCAATTTTTTTCAATACAATCTTTTACATGGAAATTGTACTTTGGTGTTACTGAAATACCTTAAGTACATGCAGTGTTCTTATGGAATATTAATACACAGTATTTTCTTATCACAATTACTTCAAGTCTCATCTTCAAATAATCTAAAAATGTATCATTTTTCATAGTCTTTATCACTATTATGTTTTACAAAAAATCTTAATTTTAACGTTATGCTTACATTATTACATAACTTTAGATTTTTCTAAATATATTTACATTAATATTTGCTTATAATACGTAAATAATTCAAGATTCTATTTGAAAACAACATTCTAGAAATTCAGCGCATAAATTATCAATAACATAATTTTATTTAAAAAAAAAATTCTTATAAATATAAAAGTGCTCATTCTTCGATTTTGGTTTTTGTTAGAATTTGATCCCAAATGTGTTTAAAATCATATCCAGAAGGAAAATCCGAGGTTGAAAAACTTCGTGGTCAAATTTACTCGAGGACTACCGTGATTGACTATAAACGTGCGCAGTCGGTTCTCAGGGATGGTAGGAATGTGCAGTCTATCAAAAAAATCCGTGTTTTCTTGAGTTTTTAGGACCTATACGGCTTGCTGAGGTGTAATTCAACTAGGTTATGAGTCTGAAGGCATGAAACTCACCAATAACTTAATATATAAACGTGTTTTTCAAATAACTGTGAGAAAAAAACATGGAAAAAACGCAAAAATCCAATTTTTGCTGTTTTTTTATGTTTGAGCATGTTCTGATAAGAAAATGATTTCGGCGACCCAGCGTTGGAAAGTATGGAAAAAATACACAAAATAGTATATTATTCACCAAGGGAGTACAGTAAGCAAAGTACGCCCTGCGTGTTAGTTCACGCCTGAGCGTAGCGAGGGCGTGACACACGCAGGGCCTGCTTTGCTTACTGCACTCTCGAGGTGTATATACGAATTTTCACTACACTGCGCGGAAAGTGCGCCCAAAAATGTTCAAAATAATAATTCATTATCCCGCACAAATATTAATAACATTTCGCGAATGATAATTCTCCATGCGCACAAATATCTGCAAATAAAACTTATGTAAATGCAATACAAACAAAACTACAAACTCGAATACGAAAGTCAGCTGACTTACTCGGACATGAAATGCGTAGAAACAATGAATCGCGCGGGATCATTTGAAATCAATATTTAATAACTAAAATAATTTAATAATTCTTAAAACGATAAAACAGATAATTAGTTTTAATCAAATAACTCTATTTTATAAAACGTTTTTATTTACGATATAAAATTTTAAAAATTACCCGGCTAAGCGATGTCACGTATATAGAAGTGAGGACGCACGCAAACCTCATGAGGAAGAAAGAGAAAGACTAACTGCCTTGTATTTACTTTTGAGTCCCCACTCCACGACTGCGAGTAGTCTTTCTCTTTCTTTCTTACGAGTTTTCGTGCGTTCTTACTTCCACTAACTGCATGCGTATGGTCAATCTACCCTGTTTCTTACTGTATATACGCCGTATCAATACACGCTCAGACTTGTTTACACGAATCGAATAGCTGTTCAGTCTATGACTATATAGTTTATAGATGGGCTCAAACTTAAAAATTCGCAAGGCGTACTCGATGTATTTTAGGCTCAGTTTAGAAGGAGTACAGTACGCACTTTGCGCGCAGTGTGGTGAAAAAGCTATTTAGGTTCTAGCGAAATATTATCTTCATAGTTAAAAGAACGATAAGAAACTTCAAATATTTTTAAAAATTGAAATTTCAAGGTGAAAAAATCTATAAACAATCTGAAAAAAATCTGGATGATTCCTAATACAATTACAAAGCTATTTATATATTTCCAGATTCTTCGGCCACAAACTGCGCACGGAAAAAATTATTTAAAAAAACATGTTTTAGACATTTTTGGAGCCCTCATGGCAGCTTGGGAGCTGAAATTTTGAACAGAGGCATGTTTCAACATCCTCTATGAATAAGCAACGGACTGTTAAGATCTCGGCTAGGGCCGATATGACCCTCTTATCCCACTATAGCCTTTGATTACCGGTCGAAAAGTAAAAATGTTATTTTATCATAAATAGAATAATTATACTGTTTTTAAAACAAATTGTTATCGAGCGCAATTTTTTATACATACATGATCGTATAATAGATGTTTTTTTCATAAAATTCACCATATTTTAAACAAAAAGTAAGTAACCGTACTTAGAGTTTAATAAACAGTTGTAGTATAAAATTTTTTTTAGCAAGCACAATAGTGAAATAAATTTCTTGAGTGTATTTAAATTTTGAATGCATTCCGTTACGTATAGTAGGAAGAAATTAAACAACGGATTTTCTATTTTTGGTCGGTATCGCATCTGCTCTGGCCTATTCTTAAAATCTTTCATAGCACTGCGTGATTTAAATCCGCGCTTAAATCCCGCTGAGCCGAGAGTTAAACAATAAATTTTTACGCTGTTCAATAATGAATATGATGCTGAATTCACTTAAATCACGCAATAAGCGATATTTTGATATCTGGATTATTTTTAAATGTTTATTTATCGATAATAATAAGGTGAAGATTATTGCAACTCTTTTCTATCGATATTTTTCAAAATAAATAACAATTAAAAGCGTGTAAAACCAAAGTTAATATCAGTGTAACATGTGAAGCGAAGAGGTAGTCATTTCGACGCTCTAAGACTCCGTCGCGTCTATGATTCCCCTAAACGCAACTGCTAATACAATACATAAGTTACCAATTGTCGCTCCTACGGCCTTAATACATATATGAAAGGTAATTTAGATTTTTATTATTACAGAATTTATTTCAATAGTTTGACATAATGTTATTTCATGTTTGATATATATTTTTAGTTTTTTTCTATTTATTATTCGCGAACTGCTTAGGTTTTGCTTTTTTGGAGTTTTCGCTTTTCTTTTACGATTTATCATTCGTAGAATGCCTAGTTTTGCTGGTATGTGGAATTCGTTTTTTTAATGAATTATCATTCGTGGAGTGCATAGCCTTCGTTTATTATTGAATTTTGACAGTATAGATGTAGTGCGGCGGATTTAAATCACTCGAGCTATAAAATAGTATACGATGCTCGCGACTAAAATTCACCTATTATTACGCGGCAAAGTTAGGGCCCGAGCGTTAGCGAGGTGATTTAAGTCGCCCGTATCGTAATATACTATTTTTTTGTCGGTGACTTGATTTTTTCTATTTTTGTAGTTGCTGCAGGATTTCTCAGCTAATTTTTAACAAATTGACTTCAGTATTTCCAGAGATCTACAAATTATATATCTTTATAAATTTATGATGCTGGAATTTTTATAAGACAATTATAAACAAATATTATTTTATTTTATTTTATTTTATATAAAATAGTTACATAATTACTATTAAAATATTTAAGTTTGTCAAATGAGCTCAGAACTGTGAATCTTAAAGAAATTATGTTTTTTTTTTCTATTGGAAGCATTAAATCAATTATGATTTATTTGCTGATCAGTGGTTTGTATAGTGTTACATTGTAAGAGAGTATGTATTTACAGAGCTTATATTTTTTTTAAATTACATTTTTTTAAAAACGCTAGTACAGAGGATAAAGCAGTTACATTTGGTTCGTGTAGTAATATATTTATACAAAGAGGTAGTTGTAAGTTTTGTTTATACTATCCTGCAGTAATTTTATACGTTGAGTGTCATGTAGGCTGCACTGCCAAATGACGTGATTAAGGTCTTGGTCATATTTGAGACAAGGACATTCAGGATCATCGATTATTGAGACTCGAGCCAGAGATGCAGCTAAGTTGTAGTGATCGGCACGACAGTGGTTGATTGTGACAATAAGTTCTCGAGCAAGATTTTTATTATAGAACTATGGTCTCGATTGATCGTTGCAGAAGTAGTCAAAGAACCTTTTGCCTTTTGTTTGTCGCAACTCAATAATGTTTTGTTTTGTGTCTATTATCATTCGTTCCTTGTAGAGTGCGTGCAGGTCTTTGTAGATGATGGGAGTAGTTGGGCCTTCAGAAATGAGGCATGCTTCTTTGGCTGTTTGATCTGCAATTTCGTTCTCTGTGATTCCCGAGTGTGAAGGTAACCAATAGAAGTTAATGGGACCAGTTTCTTTTTTTTTTCATGAATTCAATATATTTCTTTTTTATTTCATATATAAGAGGATTTGTTTTAATAATAATTGATGTATTTTCTAAGCTTTTTGGTACGCCTAAGGAATCAGAGAAAATGCAATTACGTGAGTTTAGGTTGTTTAGTGCAATGTCCATTGCGTCAACTATGGCTGTACATTCGGCAGTAAATATAGAGCTGAGCTTGTTTAAGCTTTGGATTTTTATTATATTTAGTTTCGCAAAAATGCAAGAAGTGCCTACTGAAGGAGAGTTGGGTCTTTTACTTCTGTCCGTGAATATTAAGTTGGAACCTTCTGTGTTGTAGTGCTGCTCAAATTCAGAATTTGAAATTGTGTGATTTTTAATTCGTAGGCCCAAGTCAGAATCCACCGGGATTAAAGTTGTGACTATTCTGTGGGTGTGTTGGAATAGACTGTATTTTTTTGTTTTGAAGAGGAGAGACCAGTGTTGAAGTACGTTGTTGATGCAGGTTTCAAATAGTCATTTTCGCTTTCTCTTTTTTTTCTTTTCGTTTTGATGGTGTATGTTTATAAGTTTATTGACTGGAAGGGATTTGTTGGATAGAACTTTTGTTAAGTAGGTTTGAGGTTTGGCATAGATATTTGCTTCTATCGTGTATGTGAGGAAGCTTGGATTCCGCTAACAGTATGTTTGTAAGCGTTGTTTGCGATAACCAAGATCTGATCTAATAATGGAATATTGGATTCGCTCGAGTTTATTGACGAGACTAGCACGTGTTGGAAAGTAGACATAGCTTGCGTATTCTATTGTGGACCATGTATAGTTTTTATAAAAAGTCAATAGCGTAGTAGGATCAGCCCCCCACCAAAGTCCTTGTAGGTATTCAAGAATATTCAAAGATCTTTGGCATCTTTTGTATGATTCGTTGATTTGATGAAGAAACGAAAGTTTGTGGTCGAATATTATGCCTAGAAATCGAGTTGTTTCTAAAGAATATAAGATGCAAGTATTGAATTTGATCGAGGTGTCACCAGGTGCGATGTTTGATTGTTGAAGTTCATAAACTCCGTCTTGTGAACTGCAAGAGATAGTGCAAGGTGTGACAGATTTTTTTCAATGGTGGCGATAGCTTTCTGAAGAGAATTCTTGTTTATTGAATAGAGTGCTATGTCATCAGCAAACTGTGATATAGTAACTGTTTTTGGTATGTTTTTTATGATTCCGGCGACGTATATGATATAGAGTAGTGGACTGAGTACGCCTCCTTGGAACCCCTTTATGTGATAATCTACAATGATTGAATTCATAGTGATTCTTTCATATGTAATAAATTTAATGAATTGCACCAGCTTGTGAGGGCATCCTATTTCGGCGAGTTTTTTTAATAAAATGCTGTTGTCTACATTGTTGAAAGCGCCACACATGTCAAGAAAAGCAGCGAAAAGAGATTTTTGTTTTCATAAAACCTGCTGCGCTTACATGGTAAGATGGAGTAGATTGTCAGTGCAGAATTGTCCGGCGCGAAATCCCCTCTGACTATCTGGTAGAATGGAGTTTTGCTCTATCGAGGACTGAAATTTGTTTTTGAGAATGGTTCCAAAAAGCTTACAAAGTGAGGAGATTAAAGCTATTGGATGGTAGCTTTTGCCGTCTAGCTTGCTGATTGGATGTAGAAATGTATGTTTCTAGCTGTTTGATACATATCATTAAATATGTCAACTAGAATGAGTTTGTGTTTGATTGGAAGGTTCTTTATTATCATATAATCTATACCGTCTAGCCCTGGTGAGGAGTATCTTTTACGGCTATCAAGGGCCACGTTGAACTCAGCAAAACTAAAGTAGGCTTCAAGAAATTCGTTGTCTTGACATTCAGGCATGAAATTGGGATCGTTGGGAGCCCATGAGGGACAGATTTCGTTAATCGCTTCTTCTTTGCTTGTAGTTCTTTATCCATAATCTTTATCCATTTATTTTTTAAAATCTTGCAGGTATTCCATATGTGATGACTGTTAGTTTGTAAATTGACTAATTCAGCAAAGGTTTGGAAGCTGTGTCGTTTTTTTGGCTTGGAAGGTTTTCCGGATCTGGGCTACTAATTTTTTATATTCTGTATAGTCTTCATCAAGATTAGATTTGCGCCAATTTTTAAAGGCGGTATTTCTCGCATTTCTCAGTTCTTGACATTCGTTATCCCACCAGCCAACGGGATTTCTATGTATTTTAGGATCAACAACTTTTTTTTAGGTGTGCTATTTTTGATTGCATCAATTATAATATTTACAAAAAGATCATATTTTTTTAAAGAGGGGAGCAGTTCACATTCGTTGGAGAGTAATTGGGAATATGTTGATTCTAATTGTACAGAGACATTGTTCCAGTCAGTTCTTTTGGATCTGAGCCTATGAGATTTTTGCACATCAATAGATTTTTCAGTGTTTAATGTTACATATATTGCGCAGTGATCCGATCCTCAGGTCTCGTTTACTACGCGAGTTTTAATTTTATCGGCAATATTATTTGTAGAAAGAATAAGGTCAATGTTAGATTTTGAATTCTTATCGAAATGCGTGTATGTATCGTGGTTGTGAATAAAAAGATCGTATTTTTCAATGTTTTCAAGTAAATTTTCACCGTTTTGTTAATTTTTTTGCAATTTCATGCCACATGGTGCGCGTTAAAATCTCCGACAAGGATGTTATGTTTCTTAGACAGAGTGTTTGATAGAATTATATCCCATTGGCTTTACGAAAGCGTGTGACCTGGAGAATGGTAACAGACTAAGAGATTGAAGGCGGGATTTGCATTAGTGATTCTTATGCCACATAATTCAACGGTTTGATCGGAAGATTTTATGTCTAAGATTTCTTCAAATGCGATATTTTTCCAAATCAATAATGAAATTGCGCCTCCAACTGAGGTTCTATTGATTCTATAATTAACAAAACCGGGAAAATTGATGTTATCTATATTTGAGTTTAACCAAGTTTCGACATAAACAAAAATATCAGCACTATGTAAGAAACTTTGTATTTCTTCTTTGCGCTTCACAAAACTTCTAACGTTCCAATATAAGATTTTCAACTGTGTTTTAATTGTATTGCTCATTATGTTGATATTTGTTTTAGTTTGAAGAAATAGAGGAGCTGTCTAGCTCTTGATCTGAATATTCATAATTGAGTAGCTTTTTTTTTAATCTAGTGAATCTGGCCTTTAGCGATTTTTCATTGAGTTTGTCGTATACTTTATCCATTATGTTTATGAGTTTGTTAATGTCGGGTGTGATTGACATCGCTATTTTTATAAAATCGTTTTGACCCCATAATTCTTCAAAGAATTCTTTACATTTTTCGTATGTTAGGTCGTTTTTTCGGTTGCAGTGTCTATTGCATCTCTTATCAAAAGTAAGCTGTTTTGCAGTTCATTCTTTTTTTCCGTGGTTATATTTTCGTTTTGTATGGTTTGGTTTAATTTTCTTCTTTTACTTTTGGGTTTCTTGAAGTTATCATTAGTTTTTGTAGGATCGGCTGTAGCGTTATTAGTCATATCTGCTGGATTGATGTCCATGTGAGAGATTTCTACAAGCAGCGGGCTTTCTTGAGTATCGTTTGAAGTAGTAGAGGAAGAAAGGGGCCTTTTAGCGCTGTTGTGAGTATTTTCTTTGCTGGTGTCTTGCGTATTAGAAGGCTGAGTGAGAGATAAATTTTCTTTGGAATGCGGACAGAGCTTAGCTACGTGCCCACTTTGTTTACAAATAAAGCAGCTCATGGAAGCTGTGCTCAAATATACCCAATAATTTACGCCGTCGTAGTTAATTTGTAAGGAATCTGGAATGTTTTTCTCCTCTTCTTGCTTTACATTAATTTGACGCCTGTATGAAATAATATGAACACGACCGGGCTTAAGAAAGCCTGCCCTGATGTAACTAATTTGCGATACTGGAAAAATGTCTATTTTATTAAGTGCCTCTAAGATAACATCATTTGGTATAACTGGACTGATATTAGAGATCACAACTCTTTTATTACTTTCGATATATGGTGTTATGAGAAGAAGATTACCATTCACAATTACTTTTTTATTTGCCAGTCCTTCAGCCAATGATTTTTGTGATAGAAATACTATATTCTAGAGCCAGAGAGTTTAGATATACACACAATATCACTGATGTTAACTAACTGTTCTAAACCATCGAGGTAGCCGTCATTTGTACAGTCTGCAATCGATTCAGTAATAACAGCTTGATCATTCTGTAAATGAGCCACATTTGCATAAGATTTGGGTGCAGTTGGTTGAGAAAAACTGTCGTTTACTTGTTCATGACCCCTGGTATCAGAAGCCATTTTTTCGGCGATGTTATAGAGAGTAAAGGCAGCTCAAAGCTGCAAATGCCTCGGGTTTTTCTTTGTAAGATTTAACGGCACACTGAATTCTCGGAAAAACACGTATTTAAACTCTGTAAACACACGCCTATACCGATACTAAGCACTGCTCACGAGAACACGTCTGCTCGCCTCGACGGTTCAAACAGAACTCCGAAATTATGTTTTAAAAACAGAAATGGAAATATTATATTGCAAACGATTAAGTGAAAAAAGAATAAAAATCTACGACTTGCTAATGAATGCTAGTTACAACTCACAAATACAAATATTCAATTTTAATAATGCCCCGATAGTTTTTAGTATATATATTGTTACTTCAGATATCCGCATGTATAAGCGTATGTATAGATAACAATATTTAGCTTTGTAGGATTTACTCGATTGATTGTTTTAAATGACCCACACAGCATGTAAGCTTTCTGGAAGCTTCCTGGAAGCTTCCCGAAATATGTGGAAGAAAGGTTGGAAGCTTTCAGGAAGTTTCCAATGGAAACTTTCCGGAAGATGGATATGTCCTCGATCAGGAGTCTTCTGTAAGTCTTTCGTGGAATATTTCAGTGAAAGCTTACTCAAAGCTCCCGTACATCATTTCTGAAATATTTTAGTGGAAGTTTCCAGGAAGCAACGGTAAGTTTTTCGTTGAATATTTCAGTGGAATATTACCAGAAGCTTCCTAGGAGAAAACGTGGAAGATTTGATTCACTGCAGAAAAAACATTGGAAGCTTCCAGGAAGATTCTAGTGAAAATTTTCCGGAAGATGGATATGTCCTCGATCAGGAATCTTCCGCAAGTCGTTCATGAAACATTTCAGCGGAAGTTTACCGAAAGCTTTCGTAAACTTTTTATGTAATATTTCAGTAGAAGCTTACTGGAAGCCCCCGTAAATTATTGACGGTAGGCCGGAGTAGAACCTGATACCGACCGAGTAACAATTGAGTTGTTTGTTATTTACTCAAGTTTTAATCAATGTATCTTCAAATTAAAGGTCGAGCGCAATAGATATTATTATTATGAACATCTATGCACAAGAAAAAAAATATCTACCGGTTTGTTTTTGAGAAAAGTAAGTAACGCGAAAATATTATAAACATAAACTTTTACTTTGGCGTTACTTACTTTTCTCAAAAACAAACCAGTAGATATTTTTTTTCTTGTGCATAGATGTTCATAATAATAATATCTGTTGCGCTCGACCTTTAATTTGAAGATACACCGATTAAAACTTGAGTAAATAACAAAAATGCCAATTAGACAAGGACAACGAATCCGGCCTGCTCTTAATGAAATATTACAGTGGAAGCTTACTGGAAGCCTCCGTAAATTATTAATGAAATATTTAAGTGGAAGCTTACTGGAAGCCTCCGTAAGTTTTTCATGAAATACTACATTGTAAGGTTACCGAAGCTTCCCTAAATTTTTCATAAAATATTCCAGTAGAAACGTAATGGAAGCTTCCGTAAATTATTCATGAAATATTTCAGTGAAAGCTTAATGGAAGCTTCTGTAAATTTTTCATAAAATGCTTCATTGGAAGCTTACTGAAAGCTTCCTTCAATTATTCATCAAATATTTCAGTGAAATATTAAATAAGTGATGAACTGATATTTCTTTGAAATATTTCAGTTTATGAATATTAAATAATTCATTAAAATATTTCTGTAATATTGCTGGAACATTTCATGTTTTATTTCAAAAAATTTTTGAATCCGACACTGAAATATTAAAGTAAGTTGTTACATTATTTCTTGAGATGTTCCAAATTAATATTTCTCAATCTTTCAAAAAACATGTCATGAAATTGTCCTGTTATATTAAAAAGATATTTCATAGAGTGTTTGAGAAAATGTTTGAACATAACGCTAAAATATTAAAGAATTATTACTGCACCATTTCTTAAAATATTTTAAATCAATAATGCGCAAATTTTTCAATAAATATTTTATGAAATATTTCTGTAATATTCCAGAAATGTTTCATGAAGTATTACAAAAAATTTATAAATATAACAGTAAAATATTGGAAGAATATTGTTTAAATATTTGTAGTTATCTCGCGTGCGCAGCAATTCTCTCATCTTGCCAGCAGGTCGCTACTTGATTATATTTTCATGTAATCGTGAATGCGGTTGAACAACTCTCGCAATGATTCAATGACAATTTCCAATATTTCGCTGAAGGGTAAACGAAGTCTTCCATTCAAGCTTCCATGAAATCTTTCGGTGCAATGATTCATCAATCTTTCGAACGGAATCTTCTTTGAAAGGTTTACGAAAGCTTTCAGGAGCCTTCCACTGCAATGTTTTAATGGCAATTTTCAATATTTTGTCGAAAGGTAAACGGAGTTTTCCATTCCAGTTTCCATGAAATCTTCCGATGCAATGATTCATCAATCTTCCTACAAAATCTTCCTTGGAAGGTTTACGGAATCTTCAAGGAGACTTAAATCGGAATATTCCAGTGAAAATTCCCAACATTTTCCCAAAAGGAAAACAGAGTCTTCTATAAAGCTTCCATGAAATCTTTCGGTGCAATGATTCATCAATCTTCCAACGGAATCTTCTTTAGAAGGTTGACGAAAGCTTTCAGGAGCCTTCCACTAGAATGTTTTAATGGCAATTTTTGATATTTTGCCAAACGGTAAACGGAGTTTTCCATTCAACTTTCCATGAAATCTTCCCATGCAATGATTCATCAATCTTTCAACGAAATCTTCCTTGGAAGGTTTATGCAATCTTCCAGGAGACTTAAATCGGAATATTCCAGTAAAAATTCCCAACATTTTCCCGAAAGGAAAACGGAGTCTTCTATAAAGCTTCCATGAAATCTTACGTTGCAATGATTCATCAATCTTCCAACGAAATTTTTTTCGTAAGATTATCGGTAGCTTTCACGAGCCTTCCACTGAAATGTTTCATTGACAATTTCCAATATTTCGTTAAAAGGTGAACAAAGTCTTCCATTTAAGCTTCCATGAAATCTAACGTTGCAATGATTCATCAATTTCCCAACGGAATCTTCCTTAGAAGGTTTACGGAAACTTTCAGGAGCCTTCCACTGAAATGTTTTAATAACAATTTCCAATATTTCGTTAAAACGTGATCGGAGTTTTTCATTTAAGCTTCCATGAAATCTTCCGATGCAATGGTTCATCAATCTTCCAACGAAATCTTCCTTGAAAGGTTGACGGAAGCTTTCAGTAGCCTTCCACTGGAATGTTTCAATAACAATTTCCAATATTTCGTTAAAAGGTAAACGGAGTTTTCCATTCAAGCTTCCATGAAATCTTTCAATGCAATGATTCATCAATTTTCCAACGGAATCTTCCTTAGAAGGTTTACGGAAACTTTCAGGAGCCTTCCACTGAAATGTTTTAATAACAATTTCCAATATTTCGTTAAAACGTGATCGGAGTTTTTCATTTAAGCTTCCATGAAATCTTCCGATGCAATGGTTCATCAATCTTTCAACGAAATCTTCCTTGAAAGGTTGACGGAAGCTTTCAGTAGCCTTCCACTGGAATGTTTCAATAACAATTTCCAATATTTCGTTAAAAGGTAAACGGAGTTTTCCATTCTAGCTTCCATGAAATCTTTTAATGCAATGATTCATCAATTTTCCAAAGGAATCTTCCTTGGAAGGTTTACGGAATCTTTAAGGAGACTTAAATCGGAATATTCCCGTGAAAATTCCCAACATTTTCTCAAAAGGAAAACAGAGTCTTCTATAAAGCTTACATGAAATCTTTCGGTGCAATGATTCATCAATCTTCCAAAGGAATCATCTTTAGAAGGTTGACGAAAGCTTTCAGGAGCCTTCCACTAAAATGTTTTAATGGCAATTTTTGATATTTTGCCAAAAGGTAAACGGAGTTTTCCATTCAACTTTCCATGAAATCTTCCCATGCAATGATTCATCAATCTTCAAACGAAATCTTCCTTGGAAGGTTTATGGAATCTTCCAGGAGACTTAAATCGGAATATTCCAGTAAAAATTCCCAACATTTTCCCGAAAGGAAAACGGAGTCTTCTATAAAGCTTCCATGAAATCTTACGTTGCAATGATTCATCAATCTTCCAACGAAATTTTTTTCGTAAGATTAACGGTAGCTTTCAGGAGCCTTCCACTGAAATGTTTCATTGACAATTTCCAATATTTCGTTGAAAGGTAAACAAAGTCTTCCATTTAAGCTTCCATGAAATCTAACGTTGCAATGATTCATCAATTTCCCAACGGAATCTTCCTTGGAAGGTTTACGGAAGCTTTCAGGAGCCTTCCACTGAAATGTTTCAATAATAATTTCCAATATTTCGTTAAAAGGTAATCGGAGTTTTCCATTTAAGCTTCCATGAAATCTTCCGATGCAATGGTTCATCAATCTTCCAACGAAATCTTCCTTGGAAGGTTGACGGAAGCTTTCAGTAGCCTTCCACTGGAATGTTTCAATAACAATTTCCAATATTTCGTTAAAAGGTGCACGGAGTTTTCCATTCAAGCTTCCATGAAATATTTCGATGCAATGATTTCTCAATCTTCCAATGGAATCTTTCTTGGAAGGTTTACGGAATCTTCCAGGAGACTTAATCGGAATATTCCAGTGTAAATTCCCAACATTTTCCCGAAAGGAAAACGGAGTCTTCTATAGAGCTTCCATAAAATCTTACGTTGCAATGATTCATCAATCTTCCAACAGAATCTTTTTCGTAAGATTAACGGAAGCTTTCAGAAGCCTTCCACTGAAATGTTTCATTGACAATTTCCAATATTTCGTTAAAAGGTAAACAAAGTCTTCCATTTAAGCTTCCATGAAATCTAACGTTGCAATGATTCATCAATCTCCCAACGGAATCTTCCTTGGAAGGTTTACGGAAGCTTTCAGGAGCCTTCCACTGAAATGTTTCAATAACAATTTCCAATATTTCGCTGAAAGAAGAACGGAGTTTTCCATTCAAGCTTCCATGAAATCTTCCGGCGCAATGATTCATCAATCTTTCAACGGAATCTTCCTTGAATGGTTTACGGTAGGTTTCAGGAGCCTTCACTGGAATGTTGCAATAACTATTTTCAATATTTTCCCGAAAGGAAAACGGAGTCTTCTATAAAGCTTTCATGAAATCTAACGTTGCAATGATTTATCAATCTTCCAACGGAATCTTCCTTAGGAAGTTTACGGTAGCTTTCAGGAGCCTTCCACTAAAATGTTTCAATAACAATTTTTAATATTTCATTAAAAGGTAAACGGAGTTTTCCATTCAAGTTTCCATGAAATCTTTCGATGCAATGATTCATCAATCTTCCAACGAAATCTTCCTTGGAAGGTTTACGGAATCTTCCAGGAGACTTAAATTGGAATATTTCAATGACAATTCCCAACATTTTCCGAAAACGAAAACGGAGTCTTCTATAAAGCTTTCATGAAATCTTACGTTGCAATGATTTATCAATCTTCCAACGGAATCTTTTCCGGAAGATTAACGTAAGCTTTCAGGAGCCTTCCACTGGAATGTTTCAATGACAATTTCCAATATTTCGTTTAACGGTAAACAAAGTCTTCCATTCAAGCTTTTATGAAATCTTTCAATGCAATGATTCATCAATCTTACAACGGAATAATCCTTGGAAGGTTTGCGGAATCTTCCAGGAGACTTAAATCGGAATATTCCAGTGAAAGTTCCCAACATTTTTCTGAAAGGAAAACAGAGTCTTCTATAGAGCTTCCATGAAATCTTACGTTGCAATGATTCATCAATCTTTCAACGGAATCTTCCTTGGAAGGTTTACGGAAGCTTCCAGGAGCCTTTCACTGGAATGTTTCAATGACTATTTCCAATATTTTGCTGGAAAGAAAACGGAGTCTTCTATAAAGCTTTCATGAAATCTAACGTTGCAATGATTTATCAATCTTCCAACGAAATCTTCCTTAGGAAGTTTACGGTAGCTTTCAGGAGCCTTCCACTAAAATGTTTCAATAACAATTTTCAATATTTCATTAAAAGGTAAACGGAGTTTTCCATTCAAGTTTCCATGAAATCTTTCGATGCAATGATTCATCAATCTTCCAACGAAATCTTCCTTGGAAGGTTAACGGAATCTTCCAGGAGACTTAAATTGGAATATTTTAGTGACAATTCCCAACATTTTCCGGAAACGACAACGGAGTCTTCTATAAAGCTTCCATGAAATCTTACGTTGCAATGATTCATCAATCTTTCAACGGAATCTTTTTCGGAAGATTAACGTAAGCTTTCAGAAGCCTTCCACTGGAATGTTTCAATGACAATTTCCAATATTTCGTTTAACGGTAAACAAAGTCTTCCATTCAAGCTTTTATGAAATCTTTCAATGCAATGATTCATCAATCTTACAACGGAATAATCCTTGGAAGGTTTACGAAATCTTCCAGGAGACTTAAATCGGAATATTCCAGTGAAAGTTCCCAACATTTTTCCGAAAGGAAAACAGAGTCTTCTATAGAGCTTCCATGAAATCTTACGTTGCAATGATTCATCAATCTTTCAACGGAATCTTCCTTGGAAGGTTTACGGAAGCTTCCAGGAGCCTTTTACTGGAATGTTTCAATGACCATTTCCAATATTTTGCTGAAAGGTGAACGGAGTTTTCCATTCAAGCTTCCATGAAATCTTTCGGTGCAATGATTCATCAGTTTTTCAACGGAATCTTCTTTGGAAGGTTTACGAAAGCTTTCAGGAGCCTTCCACTGGAATGTTTTAATGGCAATTTTCAATATTTTGCCAAAAGGTAAACGGAGTTTTCCATTCAAGTTTCCATGAAATCTTCCGATGCAATGATTTATCAATCTTCCAACGAAATCTTCCTTGGAAGGTTTACGGAATCTTCCAGGAGACTTAAATTGGAATATTCCAGTGAAAATTTTCAACATTTTCCCGAAAGGAAAACGGAGTCTTCTATAGAGCTTCCATAAAATCTTACGTTGCAATGATTCATCAATCTTCCAACAGAATCTTTTTCGTAAGATTAACGGAAGCTTTCAGAAGCCTTCCACTGAAATGTTTCATTGACAATTTCCAATATTTCGTTAAAAGGTAAACAAAGTCTTCCATTTAAGCTTCCATGAAATCTTCCGGCGCAATGATTCATCAATCTTTCAACGGAATCTTCCTTGAATGGTTTACGGTAGGTTTCAGGAGCCTTCACTGGAATGTTGCAATAACTATTTTCAATATTTTCCCGAAAGGAAAACGGAGTCTTCTATAAAGCTTTCATGAAATCTAACGTTGCAATGATTTATCAATCTTCCAACGGAATCTTCCTTAGGAAGTTTACGGTAGCTTTCAGGAGCCTTCCACTAAAATGTTTCAATAACAATTTTTAATATTTCATTAAAAGGTAAACGGAGTTTTCCATTCAAGTTTCCATGAAATCTTTCGATGCAATGATTCATCAATCTTCCAACGAAATCTTCCTTGGAAGGTTTACGGAATCTTCCAGGAGACTTAAATTGGAATATTTCAATGACAATTCCCAACATTTTCCGAAAACGAAAACGGAGTCTTGTATAAAGCTTTCATGAAATCTTACGTTGCAATGATTTATCAATCTTCCAACGGAATCTTTTCCGGAAGATTAACGTAAGCTTTCAGGAGCCTTCCACTGGAATGTTTCAATGACAATTTCCAATATTTCGTTTAACGGTAAACAAAGTCTTCCATTCAAGCTTTTATGAAATCTTTCAATGCAATGATTCATCAATCTTACAACGGAATAATCCTTGGAAGGTTTACGAAATCTTCCAGGAGACTTAAATCGGAATATTCCAGTGAAAGTTCCCAACATTTTTCCGAAAGGAAAACAGAGTCTTCTATAGAGCTTCCATGAAATCTTACGTTGCAATGATTCATCAATCTTTCAACGGAATCTTCCTTGGAAGGTTTACGGAAGCTTCCAGGAGCCTTTTACTGGAATGTTTCAATGACCATTTCCAATATTTTGCTGAAAGGTGAACGGAGTTTTCCATTCAAGCTTCCATGAAATCTTTCGGTGCAATGATTCATCAGTTTTCCAACGGAATCTTCCTTGGAAGGTTTACGGAATCTTCCAGGAGACTTAAATTGGAATATTCCAGTGAAAATTTTCAACATTTTCCCGAAAGGAAAACGGAGTCTTCTATAAAGTTTCCATGAAATCTTTCGGAGCAAAAATTTATCAACCTTCCAACGGAATCTTTTTCGGAAGATTAACGGAAGCTTTCAGGAGCCTTCCACTGGAATGTTTTAATGACAATTTCCAATATTTCGTTAAATGGTAAACAAAGTTTTCCATTTAAGCTTCCATGAAATCTTACGTTGCAATGATTCATCAATCCTACAACGGAATCTTTCTTGAAAGGTTTACGGAAGCTTTGAGGAGCCTTCCACTGGAATGTTTCAACAACAATTTCCAATATTTCGTTAAAAGGTAAACGGAGTTTTCCATTCAAGCTTCCATGAAATATTTCGATGCAATGATTCATCAATCTTCTAACGGAATTTTTCTTGGAAGGTTTACGGAAGCTTTCAGGAGCCTTCTACTGGAATGTTTTAATGACAATTTTCAATATTTCGTTAAAAGGTAAACGAAGTCTTCCAATTAAGCTTTCATGGAATTTTACGTTGCAATGATTCATCAATCTTCCAACGGAATCTTCCTTGAAAGGTTTACGGAAGCTTTCAGGAGCCTTCCACTGGAATGTTTCAATAACAATTTCCAATATTTCGTTAAAAGGTAAACGGAGTTTTTCATTCAAGCTTCCATGAAATATTTCAATGCAATGATTCATCAATCTTCCAACGGAATCTTCCTTGGAAGGTTTACGGAAGCTTTCAGGAGCCTTCTACTGGAATGTTTCAATGACAATTTCCAATATTTCGTTAATAGGTAAACGAAGTCTTCCAATTCAGCTTTCATGAAATCTTACGGTGCGATGATTTATTAATCTTCCAACGGAATCTTGCTTGGAAGGTTCACGGAAGCTTTCTGGAGCCTTCCACTGGAATGTTTCAATGACAATTTCCAATATTTCCCTGAAACGTGAACGGAGTTTTTTATTCAAGCTTCCATGAAATCTTTCGGTGCAATGATTCATCAATCTTTCAACGGAATCTTCCTTGGAAGGTTTACGGAAGCTTCAAGGAGACTTAAGTCGGAATATTCCAATGAAAATTCCCAACCTTTTCCCGAAAGGAAAACGGAGTCTTCTATAAAGCTTCCATGAAATCTTTCGGTGCAATGACTCATCAGTCATCCAACGGAATCTCTTTTGGGAGATTTACGGAAGCTTTCAGGAGCCTTCTACTGGAATGTTTTAATGACAATTTTCAATATTTCGCTGAAAGGTAAACGGAGTCTTCTATAAAGCTTCCATGAAATCTATCGGTGCAATGATTTATTAATCTTTTAACGGAATCTTCCTTGGAAGGTTTACGGAGGCTTGCAGGGGTTTTTTGTAGGAAGTTTTCTTCGCAATATTCCAGAAATATTTCTGCTTTCTTCTATAAAGCTCATATACATATTTCAATGAAATATTTCATTGGAATATTTCGGAATATTTCAATGTTATCTTTCATGCTGTGTGGGGAATGAATAAACAAATAAACTAATAAATTCATTATTTTAATTAATTATGAAAATGAGTAATTTAAATAAAATATTAATTAAATATTATAAATATTATTAAAAAATACAGAAGAAAAATAATGAAGTTATCTTAATGATTTGAAAATTATTCAATTTCTTGAAGGAGATGTAAAATGGACACTACACCTGTACTTATAAATATTGACTATCTTTCCATTTTATTGCAAAATTTTCAATAAAAAAATAGATTAGCTTGCAACATGTGCCATAAAGATTATTCAGTTAAATTTTCAAATAAATTCATTCATTACTTATTAAGAATTTTGAGTTCCAAAATTATTTATTAAAATTTTTCGATTTTGTAAAGGAATCCAAATATTTCAAAAACTAATAAATAAATTCATTTGAAAATTTAACACATGATTATCGTGGTAAATACTACAAGCTAATGCACTTCTTTTCTTGAAATTCAGCAACGAATTGGAGAGGAAATTAATATTTATAAGTGCAGGTGCAGTGTCGGTTTTACATCTTCTCAAAAGGGCGGTACTATTTGATTGGTGTAAGAGCGGCAACAGCCCTAGTCTGGTTCTTGCCTCATACGTTAAGAGGAGGCAGCCTACCTAGAAATGAATGCTTTTTAATAGCACAATACCTTATGATAGTTTAACGGATACACATATATATATATATATATAAACACGTAATAATATAGAAAATAATTTTAATGAAAATCATTTAAATTTATAGAGTATGTAAATACTATAATGCAAAGAATTTTAATGAAAATGAAGAGCTATCGGAACCAAGTCAGTTCATAATAATTCGAAAGCTTATATTAATTCATTTACAGAAGGGTTAACAGCTTTGAAAATAGATGATTTACTGATTTCAAACGTAAACGAGTTAATTATGATTTGAAATTAATTTTATGTGCAGTTATTTGATTAAAAAATCGTGCGATTTCAAATGAATTTATGTGATTTTACAAAGTATCATTACTGTGCATTCGATTTTATCGAGCAAAGAGTAAATACAAAAGTTATAAGAAAAAAATATAATAGTAGTATAAATTAAATACCTCAAACAAATGAATTATGAACAAAAGTCAATTTTGCAAAAAAATTGTTATAGAAAAACAACTTAGAACAACGTGAATTATTTCCATATAATTATTATCAATTAATGCATATAATATTTTTATTGAAAAATCCAATTTTGAAATTGAAAATAATTACAAACATCACTAAAAATTTTCGTATTATTAATTAACTTCGGCTCATTATTAAAGATAACATTTATAATTAAAAATTAACTTTCATTTGTAACGATCAGCGGTGAAATCACAATTATATAATTTTTGAAGTCAATACTTCTTTTGGCGAGCCTCGAAAATTTGCTGGGCATAAAAATTCAAGTTGCCGTCACGTTACATTTCAATGTGTTGTGTGCGTGTAACCCTATCTGTGCGCGCATACACAACTAAGTTATAAGAATAAGAGAGAGAGGGAATACCATAATATACCAAGCAATGTATATTCAAGCCTGGATTAGATAGATAGATAGATAGATATTTAAATTTATCAACTGTACATTATGTTGTACAACAAAAATAATACAAATTTGTAAGTATATATATATAAAATGAGATACTAAGTAAAAATATAATTAAAACAAAGATACAGTAATTAAAAATAATTAAAGCCTAGCTCGGAGCAGAGGTTCATTCTCAAGGGAAAGGTAGTGCGAATATGTTGATGCCTTGAATAATGCCAATGATGAAGAGTCTCTTAATGATGATGGCAGACCGTCCCATAGTTGCGATGACACAACCAGGAATGATCTTTGGTGATACTCGGTAGATGAAAAAGGAATGGTTAACGGTCTCACATCAACCCTCAGTGTCTTCACAGGCCGGCTCAACAAATATCTAGAATAAAGATATGAAGGTGAGCATGACAAAAACATTTTGTATAAGAAGGTAGTAGTGTAGTAGTTTCTTCTACCCAAAGTGGATAACCAGCCTAGAGAGGACCTATAAACAGAGATGTGCTCGCGCCTACTTACACCATAGATGTAACGAATACCAGAGTTTACGACCCTTTGAAAGGTCAATATAGACCAAATAGCAGTAATCGAGTAAAGGAAACAGCAAGGAACGGGTAAGATGCTTACGTAGTGCAATGGTGGTACTTTTTCGAAAGAAATTTAATCTATAGAGCAATGAGTGGCTTTTGCTGCACACATGCGCAATTTGGTCCTTCCAGTTCAACTTACTATCAAGCCATACACCAAGACTACGATCAGAAGATTCAAACTTAATAAGATCACCGTTTATTGGAACACCAATGATGTGTAATGAGGGCAGCATATTGACATAGAAATAAGATCCAATAATAATAGCTTCTATTTTGTTCACATTTAATTTTAGATGATTGTTTGTCGCCCAGTTAACAATACTGACAGCTTGATCACTCATGAGAGCAGTAACAGAAGCTAACTTAGCAATTGGGAAGTGAATGTACACTTGAAGATCATCAGCATAGATAAGATGCTGCACATCGGCATGAAAGTCAGCAGCCTGATTCGAGAAGACAGTATTTTTTGGCCGTACTTATGTGCAAATTTGTACGCATGAATACTCCGAAGCATCTAGTGGATCTCTTCACTAGATGTATACCGAGGGTGGCTACTAGAGGTGAAATTAAGGAGCTAGCAGTGCCCTTTATGCGTACTGAAACTGGCAGGAATTCCTTCAGAGTTCAAGGTGCGCATTTTTGGATATCCCTGCCTGCTGAGATTAAACATCTTCCATCTCTCAGCAGGTTCAAGTCAGTAGTGAGGAGGTACTTGCTCGACCTTGATTGCATTTAATATTTTTAATGTTAATTTATTTTTTTAATGTCCCATATATAGGCTTAAGAGCATGACGAAGCTGTACGCCTTCTAATAATATTTCCAATCTTAACTTAAGAATAAACGATGTGTTTAATTGAGTTTTTTTGCTATAAAGAAAAAATTTGTAAGATTAAACTCTAGTGCGGACAACTCAAGAAAACCACCAAAATATTATACATACAAAGTTATAATAAAAACTTTCAATATATCGTATTTTAAGGTTAGGTTTGTCGAGTTTGATATCTAATTTCCAATCCAAGCTCATAAAAAAATAACAAGTCCAAATGATTTTTTATTTTAACAAAAATTATTGTACTAATATAACTTTAGTGCGGACAAGTTATTATATTTGTTTAATTTAAGAATTTAAAAAGATATCGATAAAATAAAAAAAGCAAAACTCGATTGCTGCAGCTCTGACATGCCGTTAAGGTGTGAATGTATTTACTGTGTGACTGATGGCTAAATGATTTCATTTTATTGTATTGACTGCGTCGTATGCTTTTGCATACGCTTTTTATTGTTTTATTTTATTTAAATATTGTTATATATTTTTAAAGTTAAATTTTAACATTTTGACTGATAGATAAGGGGGTATATATTATAAAAATATTTCGCCACCGCTGTTGCTGTCACTGCCGCTGTGTATAAGACTTCGATTTGTCTTTGGTTAGCTAGAATTTAGTTAGAATCTAGCTAAAATTAAGCTTAAAGTTAGCTGAAAATTAGCTAAAAGTTACCTAAAGGTTAACTAAAAATTAGCTAAAATTTATGTTAATTTACTGTTTTCAATTTATTGTATTATTGCGTAAATTTTATTATTTTAATTTTAGTTTGTATTATTCTGTGATATCGCTTTTTATAGTGACTTACTTTTTGAGTATTATTAGGATTCGCTATTTGACTGTGATATCTGTATTTAAGTGCAATATTTATAATCACACTTTGTGTTACACACCTTTTTGTATACTTTTACGAATAAATTCTTATCTATCTATCTTATCTATTAAATTTAACTTTTTATATTTACAATATATTATGATGTACAAATATAATAAAAATCATAAATTTTGTTGAAATCAATGAAAGATGCTTATTTTTCAACGTCATAATTTTGATTATTAATTAATAGTTTATTTGCCGACTTAAAAATTTGTTACTTATTTCAAGTAATTGATTCTTGAAGTACATGTATGATATATGATACTCATTGTACTTCATGAACTAGTTAAAGATTCTTTATGTTTTTAACCTATGATTTGACAATATTATAAAGATTTGTAATTGTAATTAGTATTATACATAATACTAATTTAATAATACATATAAATATACATAATACTAATATAAATTTACCATATTTTTTATAATACTAAAGATTTTTGTTAGTTACGTAAATCTTCATTTTCAATTTTTTTATAACATGATAAGATATAGCTTTATGAATTTTGAAAATAAATTATTTTGCATAGCTTTAGCTAAATAAGTAGCAAATGTATTTAGGAAGCCTTTTCTTAACTTAGAACTCGCACTCATCTACTTCACGAGTTACAAATTTGTATTGGGTAAACATATATATTTTTCATAAAGTTTTTGTTATAAGATCATTATGAAATTTTAATAAATTATTTGTTTTTATATTTATTATCATTATATGTTTATTATTTAAGGGGATGTAAAATACCGACATTACAGTTTTCCAAATTTTTTATTCTTAATTCAAATTTTTAAAAATATCTCTTTATTACTGCCTTCTATTTTAATTAATCAAAAGCATAATATAGAGATATTTCGAAAAAATTTTGAATAAATATTAAAAATTCGAGAAACTGCAATGTCGATAACTATGTTTTAAACATATACCTAATTACATCACCTTAAACAATTCCTGCATGCTTCTATGTAGCTTAGTAAGTTGCAAATGTATTTAGGGAGCCTTCTCTTTTTATATTTATATACTTCTACATGTATCAAACTCAAAACAGCGCTGATCTTTATATGTATGACGTGAGTAAAGTACATCGACTTTTTTATATTTCCTTTAATTTTCACCAAATCGCTAGAAATCTTCAAATTTTTTTAAGGTAATTCGAAATAGATAAGCGAATGCGAGTACGAATCTAATATATCATTTTGATACATTAAATAATAGCTTAAGTAATTAATGGTTTGCTGTAAAACGTTCGTTTCGATTGTTTGAATAATTTAATGTTTTTTTTTTTCATTCTTCCAGTAAAAATAAAATACATTCAAGCAAGCTATATGTATAATTATCAAGATCACGTTGAGTCGAGCACACTCGATTGTGCGAGATTCCTCGAATTTTTCGTTCTAGATAATTCTTACAATAATCTTATAGTATTTGATTAAGTAATTTCACATCAGTTTAAAATTGCAACAAAATTTAGCTGTTTCAATAATTTTATAAGCTATCAATCTTTCCTTTTTTACTGATTCAAATAGCAGAAATATAGTCATTTTCTCTAGACATGTTTATGAAGAATAATTTGAAAAAATTCAAGCGACAGAAATATAAAAAAATACCGTCTTCAAGCAAAAAGTGCTGAATTGGCATGTGTTGCATACAAATACCACGCATATCTAATATTTTTCTTGTTTGAACTATTTTGAATTATTCTTCATCTTAAATGTACATCATGGAAATATGTAAAAATTATAGTTAGTATGACGATACGTTCTAAATTATGAATAGTTTTAAATTTATTTTTGTGAACGATGCTATTCTTACCTTTTATTAGCAATTAAACTAACTTTTCCTGATAGTAACTGTCCACTTTTACAAAAAAGAGGTTTTTCAAGTAAACATCGAACCTGATACCAGTGTGTTAACGGTTCTGTAGGAGCAGTGCTTAGCCATACTTGTTGCGTGGAGCCAATGAATGCTACGTCAAACCAAAATGCCAATCCATGACAAGTTCCACTTTCGAGAATGTGAAAATCGACGTTTATTTCTACAAATTTAAAAACCATTAAGAAGAGCTAATTAAACAAGAGTAGTATTAAATAATATTAAATATTTTTAAATATGTACTAGCAAAAGTTTTGGCAACATTAATTGAAATTTCATTGTAAATTTGTGTCAAAGTAAAACTCTAAAAATTCATCAGGAAAGAAACATTTATTATGCCAATAACAACCAAATTAAAATTTTCTATTCTTAGCTTTTTATTCTTAAAAAATTTGCGAGTTATCTGCTTAAAATTTAAACACGGAGAAAACAATCAGGATTGTATTGCATGGTTGCGTATCCATAGCTTTTTAGCATGTTAACTAATGTGATTTAACTAACTAGGAGAGTGTCACATCTCCGAATCACGGATTTTGCTCAAACTTCAGGATAAGTTTTCAGATAATAAAATATGAAAAAAGCTCAAGTTATGGTCACAAATACTCAATATTTCCCTAGTTACAGGCAATTGACGAAAATCACTAAAAAATTTTAGATTTTCAAACGCATATAGTTATTTAGCATTGATAACTTGAAGCTTGAGACTTTTTTAAATTAAAGCTGAGCTCAAATCCTTTCAAAATAGTAGTTATAGCATGCAAAAATATTATTATTCCCCAAAGTTATAGCGTAATAAAGATTGCACCTGAATTTTTATGTTTAAAATATTAATTAATAATAAAAGCTAAAATTAGGTCCAATCTTCGGAGAAACAATATTTTGATATGTTGTAACTATTGTTTCGAAAGGATTTGAGCTCAGCTTTAATTTAAAAAAGTTTCAAGCTTCAAGTTATCAATGCTAAATAACTATATGCGTTTAAAAATCCAGTAACTTTTTTAGTGATTTTCTTTAATTGCCCGTAACTAGGGAAATATTAAGTGTTTGTGACTATAGCTTTAACTTTATCCATATTCTGTCATTTGAAAACTTATCCCGAAGTTTGAGCAAAATCCGTAATCCGGAGGTGTGACACTCTCCTAGTAAGTATTCATGCGATGATTTTATACATGAAGTGCAAGCTACTATTACGTGGATTCTAAAGCTTGAATAAAAATGCTAACGCTTTAATCGCGTAAACTTGTTTACTCATAAAATCGCAGGAGGCCTATCGAAAAATCCTATGAGTCTCATGCAACAGGTGGAGAACTCATTGAAAAATATTATGAGCCTCATACGACTGAATAGTAGAGTTAATGGAAGAAACAAACTCCAACATACAACTTGAGGTGAGGGTGATGACCATGTACGAGTTTTAATATTAGTGAAATTTTTATCTCCGTAGTCTGGTGGATTTGGTCATTGATTATCGTACCAAGAACGATAATTCAAAATCGCTCGGAAGTTTTTTTTTTTAATATATAGTAATGGATATTATTTTTATTTTTATATCAAGATGTATATAAAATGTATAAATATAAATGTAAATATTGCACAGAATATCACAATCAATCACTAAACCTAACAATACTGAATAAGTCACCAAAAAAGTGATATCACAGGTTAATACAAAAAAAATGTAAAATGCACGCAGCAATCTTATAAATTAAAAATTAGTCACACAATATCTATCAGTCATAATATTTAAAATTTTAAAAATTCAAAATTAATAAATAATGCAATAAAATAATAAGCGTATGCCATGGCATGAAACGCAGTCAAAACAATAAAATCAAGTAAAACATTCACTCACTAACCATTCAGCCAATAAATACACTTACATCTTAAGCCTATATACAAGACGTTACAATAAATAAATTAACATAAAAAATAAAATTAAGTTCATTCGAGGTTGATCAAGTACCTTCTCAAAGCCGATTTGTACCTGCTGAGCGATGGAAGATTCTTTAAATCAGCAGCCAGGGAATTCCAAAAAAGCGCACCTTGAGCTTGAAAGCAATTCCTTCTAGTCTCAGTACGCATGAAAAATACCGCAAAATCCTCAATCTCTTTCCTAGTGGCTACCCTAGGTACATACGTAGTGAAGAGACCCACTAGGTACTTGGGAGTATTCATGCGCTCGATTCTGTACATAAGTACAGTCATAAAGTTCTGTCTCCTCGCATCAGTACACAGTCAACCCAGTGCAGCTCTTTGCGAAGAGATATGATAGATTTTTTTTTCTTTGGTATTTTTTTTCAATTATTTATTTTATTTTAATTGTTTTTTTATATTAATAAAAATTAGTTTTGCACAAAACTGTTTATAATTTCATAAAACTTTTTAAAAGCTTTTAAAAACATCTGAATTGAGATTCAAATATTAATTGCAAGCATTTATGCACAAATTGTGAATAATTTTAAATATTGATGAGAAATTCAAAACGATTCTCAAAATTTTTTATTTAATCTCTCCATACTATAAAAGATTTTCGCCGCTGCCGCTGTCAGTCTCTCATCTTCCTACCTAAACTCTTCCTTTTTACTGATAAATTTTGCTAAATTATGGTAAATTTTACCTAATTCATCGTAAATTTTAGTTGATTTATTATGAATTTCAGCTAAAAATTTCATTTTTTAGCTAATTTTAGCTGATTTATTGAGAATTCTAGCTAATTTATTGAGAATTTTAGCTAATTTATATTAATTTTAGCTGAAATTTTAATTTTTTACTTAAAATCTGATAAATCAGGTCGATTTGATTTTAATTAAAAAAAGTTTTTTTTTAAGCTAATTACAGCTGATTTATTGAGGATTTCAGCTAAAAATTTCATTTTTTAGCTAAGTTTAGCTAATTTATTGAGAATTTTATTTAAAATTTTAATCTTTTCACTCAAAATCTGATAAATCAGGTCAATTTGATTTAAATTATCATAAGATTTATTTTTCTTTTTATATTATAAAAGATTCTAGAAATTTACAAAAATAAAAATATTCGTTTATGCCAGATAAATGAAATAAGAATTGAGCCTTTAAAAGTTGGGAGGTGATTCTTGGAGCATAATGCGAAATAAAGATCGGTTGGAGATAGTGACCATAACAGCGTCTAATATGCGCTGTATAAATAAATATTTATATCATATGTTATATTTATATTATGTGTACATTATTAATTATTGAAATATAAACAATGTATAAATGTATATAAGTACATAAATGTAAAATTATTACAAGGGATTATATACATTATGAAATCTATGTATTAAATTCAAAAGGAGGGTTGGCGAGCGAAGCGAGCAGGGGGTATATATTATAAAAATATTTCGCCACCGCTGTTGCTGTCACTGTCGCTGTGTATGACTTCGATTTGACTTTGGTTAGCTAGAATTTAGCTAAAATCTAGCTAAAATTAAGCTTAAAGTTAGCTGAAAATTAGCTAAAAGTTACCTAAAGGTTAACTAAAAATCAGCTAAAATTTATGTTAATTTTAAGCAATTTTAGGCAAATTTTGGTTTGATTTCAGCTGAATGTCAGCTGCATTTTAGATCTATTTATATTATATTCTCTCTATACTATTGAAAGTATATCGCCACAGTAGTTATAGGGGCACCATGGACCGTCAAAACAAACCCCCACTCCACCACCCCAAAGGTTACTGACCGGTGAGTCAATGACCTCTGAGAAGGTGAAGTAGGGGCTTGTTAGGCATCGTACCCGAACAACTGGAGGGTCACTTATCCCCACCTAGAAATTTAGAGTGAGGATAAACTGAAGGGTCACTGACCCCTAAATTTAGAGTGGGGATGAAAAATATTTTAATCGATATTTAAAAATTTTAAATATTTTAATATGTAACATGATACTTTTTGATTATTAAAATTTATATTGAATCATAAAATATTAATTTAAAAGATTTCAATTTGCAACTAAATACTTTTAAATACTAAAATAATAAAAATTTATATTGAATCGTGAAATATAATATATAATATATATAATTTGTAATATTACTGTGTGTATGAAGGTTGAGGAATTGGTAATGAACGAGGTAAATGAAATACTCACGTTTTAAAGTTTAACAACATTTATTATTAATAATAAAACATTACAACGTAGAATTCATACAATTAACTAGTGTGTACATATGATAAATAATAAATTCGTGTATAATTATAAACAAATCTTCTTTTCCTAAAACTAGATTATTCTTCTTTAATAATTCGATGAGATCATTTACAAAATTATCATTAAAACTAGACATTGTGTTTTTTATATCGCTAGAAGTAAAGTATACATATTGAGATTCCTGACTTTTTTCTAATACATTTTTCATATTTGCAACCATTTCTCGTAATATATAATCCACAGATTTTGCAACAGTATTTAAATATCTAATTCTATAATCTATACATTTTGATAAATCTTTTAAACGTTCAAACGTGACACGTTTAAATACTAGTGACCGATTAAATCGACCATATTTTTTCGGCGGTCCACCACACTCCTCTCCTTCTGGTTGTGCGTCATTAGGTACCAATTCAAAAGCTCTCTCGTGAAAACTAATCATAAAACGGATAGTGTATCCTGGAATAGATAGCCGCTGATCCAGCATAGATTCCTCATTATAGCAAGTGAAAAAATCTTCAATTTTATCAAATTCCTCCTTCAACGCCTCCCAACAGTCTAGTGACAGAGGTAGACCTTGAAAATTGGCTCCACAGAAGCGTACCACGGGTGCAAACTCCTTTTTGCCTTCGCCGCCTATATTCTCCAGGCCTACCTGGATAATTTTTCCAAAAGAGCTGTTCAGCCCGTAGACCATTGGCAGAATCTGCTGCCAATAATTTTTCTTGCTATTTTGTTTTATTAAATATGCCAAGTCATTACCAAATGTCTGCTCCAGGCTTCTCTTTTGACCAGCCATCTTGGTTAGGTTTTCTTGCTTGTTACTGCTGTCATCGTCGATCACACACAACTGTGGCTAGACCAAGTGGATACCACTTCTTTTATACTGTAAAAATTGGTGGGGATTTCGTAAAAAAGTGGCGTGCAACCAATCAGAGACAGTCAAGTATCAAATTATGATAGCAAGTTTTTTCTATGAAATTCTTTACTATAGCATCATTTTTTTGCAAATTCTGCGAGAAATTTTCCAAGAATTTCTTGAAACCCAATCCGGTAGACATATAATACAGAAACATGATACAATAATGACCACAAACATTGGAATATTCGCTTTATAAGCGTTTATTATTCCATCTAAATTTTTTACAATTTTGCTGAATACGTCGTAAATGTTGTTGAATTTGTGGTGGCTTACCAAGACTATCAAAGTACACACCTGTGCCATACTTATCAACGTATATGGCAACCCAGTGCGCACCACGCTGGTAATAATTTTGCGTATTAAGCACAAGCGCACAAGGTTTCACCCACATCAGAGGAATCCGATCCGCTGGATAAACGCCTACTGCGTGAAACTTGATCCTCATTAGATATCGAACAATCTCTTTTGAATTCATTGCAGAGAATTTCGAAAAATTCTTCCACAATCAGCGATTTCACGCTGGGGTTAAGTTTCAGTAGCCACTGTTTCAGATTAGCAGCGTTATTTAGAGCACACACGTAATTTGAATACGATGATTTTATGTAATGATGCATACACTGTACACTGCTGAAATTCAAATTTCTAAAAGCTGGACAATCTTGTTTTTCTAAATTTTCAATCTTACAGGTGGTGAGCTTGGAAAGTAGTTCAAGCTTTTCTTGACCTCGCACGAAAATTACACGACAATGCTTGCAAACATCTTCCAAATTTTTGTATAATCTTTTTATCGATATATCACCTTCGTACCACTCCAGACCATGATGATTCAGTGTCACCTAATTGTTCTGTCTCAAAACATTTTTAGGTAAGCGTCTTAAATTACAAGGAGGCGCCACAATCCAATGAGCGATAAAGTTCTTATGAATAGCAAGTACAGCCACCTCCTTTGGAATCAAACGGTTTTTGTTGTCCTTTAAAAACTGCACGTCAATCACCACGTCCATACTGTTTGCAATTAAAGTTGCTCGCCGACTGAGATGATAAAGATGGCTTTGCTCCGCTTAAATAGCGAGAACTATATCCCCACCACTACTACTTAACCGCTATAATCCACGACAACCTGTCTCGACGAGTCAATTTCGAGCAAATTGTCGTATTCAGCATAAATTATACAATTTACAGCGCCCTCTAGCGGATCGTCGAATCTAACATCAATTCGTACATTACCATTTTTTATCAAATTCCAATGACTACCATCACTCGCCGATAAATCAGGTGTCAAATCAAAAGCGAATAGGCAGTAACCGTTTGGATAGTCTTTACGGGTAATCGAGTTGCCTGAATTCATAAAGTGAATACCAGTGCCGGAAAAAAGTGTATGATAAGCATCAACGTACATTTTGCTATTTTTGAAATCTGGCTGTAAGGGTTTCGATGGCACTTGCATTCCATCAACGGACATACATAAAAAATTTATATTAAAATTCTTGAAATTAAACGGGTTAAGACTTTTATCTCCGTTGTAAGCTTTATTCTCAACAAAACCGAGTATAATTCTTTTTGGTAGTTGACCTAATATGACATTGTCGATTGTTTCCCCATGCACACCATTATGTAGTGTAACAGCCTTAACTTCTACACGTGTCAGTGGGTATTTTGCAGTAGTCTGCGACAATAGTTTTTCGTGTGCTAGCACGAGTGAAGGATTTAATCTTACTCGACGCACAAAAAGCGTAGCCTCTGTAATATTTACTGTGAAAGCACCAGCGGGATCCATGAGACAGAAACCATCACGAGAACGCACGAGCCTTACTCTAACTTCAACACCACCCAGTAATAATTTGTCTTGATTAAAAACATCACAATGTAAATGGCCGAGTAAATCAATCTTTCTGTTAACCATAAGCGCTTTACGCTGGCTGAGACCTGTATTACCACCTGTGGTATCGTCCATTTTTCCTGCTGTATCATCGTACCACAATCCACTCGTTAAATGAGACTTTTTAGCTGTTGGGCCATAATTTAGTAATGTTTCAATGTAAGCTCTGTACGCATAAGCATTGTTTGGTGGTGAAACAGGTTTCTGATTGAATAGCACGTCGACTTGATTGAACAACGAATGCAAAAGATTATTTATTGGTCCAACGTTCGGATCTTTAGGTGGTTCAGCACTAGTGCATGTTACACTGACACTCACACTTAACATTGTGTGAGCCAAGTCTAGATACTCAGTGTTGCCAGGGATGGTAAATTCAATTGGTGATTGGTCGTTAAGTGAAGATATCGGTTTGTACTGAACCCAGTAAGAGCCTTCAATTGCAGTCTGTGTCGAAGGTAATTCAAAAAGTGATAATTCCGACTTGATCGACTGACAAGATTCTGTATGCAACAGCGCCATCTTGAAATTTTAATTTTCAAAAATATCTCTAGCTACACGTGCTTTCTTATTCTGCTTCTTCTTCTTTTTCGTAACTTTATCACTTTTCGAGCGTTTAGCCGCTGAGGTGTTTGTAGTGCCAGGTGCACTCGACGACTGAGTTGATGATGTCTCGTTCTTCTTTTTATATTCTGATTCCTCCCCTTCTTTCGCACTTGACTCACCCAAGAGCAATTTGTCCAGAACAACGTCAGCTTTTCTTTTGAGATTTTTACCACTCTCGCGAATGCGCTGTTTGGTCGCCTCTTTGACCGGTCTGCCACCTAGAGTGACATCATCTAGGATATTTTTACCCGCTCGGAGAGCCTCCTTACCGACCACTTTTGCACCTTGTTTGATCTTCGGTACAGCTGCTCGGAAGAGGCCTTTCAAAAACTACCTACTCCTGCACCCGACTGGTGATAACCAAAACAAGGTTTACCAACTGTAACACACTTACCCCCACCACCAATCATTTGGTTATTGAAAAAATCTTCAAACACAGGCATTTTATCGGATGCGCTTAAAGTGAAGCGTTACAGTCAGCGTACCGTAGTCGAATGGAATGGGAAATCCGTGTTCGTCTCTTATATCTATTTCTATCGACTGAAACGCTGAAGACAGCAGTGGTAGGTACATGGGTGGTGAAATGTTTTTAATTTCAACACCTCCGTAAACGTAGTCACGCAAATGAAGCGAGACTATACGTAGTAAGCTCGTGCGCATGTCACCTGTTACATAAGGCTGGCAAATGTTGCTGTAAACCATGAGCACGGTTGGTAACCCGTTCACAAGATTTGCTGGTCGATTACCGGCAATGTAGTGCTCTTTATTACCTTTGCAAGAGAAAATTGGTACATTTTCCAAACCTAAAATTCTAAGTAATTTTTCCGATAGGGTAAACGTGTGCATATAAGTTGTACAATCTTCACCACATCGACATATAATCTGTACATACCCACCAGCGCGGATTTCAAAATATAAATGATTTTTCACATTCTCGAGACTATTTATTTCTTCTAAGAGACTTTCAATATCACGGTAAACACCAGGTTTAACGCGGGCAAACACCTCGGCCTTCTGTTGAGTCTCCTCCTCTGTTTCTCGCAAAACATTCGCCACGTCACGTTTGGATGTCTTAACAGAAATCACCCCCTCACGCTCTACCACTGATATATGCTGAAATGTGAGAGGTATTTGAATTTCCGTGAGTCCTACACACCAGTCGCCATAAAGATAAAAATTTTGTGATAATTGTGTTGTAAAATGCGTCGCCACATTATGTGGAAAGACAAACTTGCTGCTGTTGCTCGGTAAAACCATATAAAATTCATCGTTCATTGTAAATTTTTTAAATCTTTAGCTTCTATCCAAGAATTGAATTTTTCTGGGTACCCCCTCCAACTGACCAAATATTGTTTTTTCGACCCCCTACCTTTGCTCTTCAAAACCTCATCAACCTCAAACGCTTCGCTATCTAAATCTTTGCGCACTCTGCTCAACTGTTCTTCGTAAAAATATCCGTCAATTTTTTCTCCATCAAGATCTGTCAAAATATAGACGGGTGGTTGTTGTCTTGTGTCGACTCTTATAATTTTAAACAGCTCCAGAGTTCAGCCACCCTCGTATGCTTTCCTGAAGGCTGTCTTGGCACGACTGACACGAACCAGATCGCCAACGCTGTATTTAGCTACTCGAAACGGCTGTTTTTCGCTGTAACGCAACGTCAAATTTTGACGTACCACGTGAGCATTATATAAGTTGACTTTGGAAGGGGGCATTTTTATGGCACTGTGCCACGACTCGTTGTAACACGTCACAATTTTTTGCAAAACGTCTATATAACGTCTTGTGCGCGAGTGAGTAAAGTATCGCCAGATACGACCTTTGAGAGTTCGAATAAAACGTTCGGCAATGGCTGCCTTTATATCAGGGTCTCTGACGACTCGATAGGTAATATGTTTCTTTTTAGCACCTCTTGCACCTCTCGACCGATAAACTCTTTACCTTTATCAGTCTGTAGATAAATAGGGTGTCTATCATTACATCGTGATAAAATTTTGTCTAATGCTACAGCGACGCTTCGACTGGTTTTGTCGAGAAGAGGCTCTACCCAGGCAAACTTTGAAAGTGCATCAATGACAATGAGAATATAGCTGTATCCATCATTGTAGGTTTTAAGTGATCTAAAATCTGCCAAGTCAGCTTCCCACACTTCAAAGGGGCTAAAAACGTTGTAATGTCGACGAGGAAAACGATGTCTCACAAGTTTGTGTAAGGTATGTGCATCCTGACTCTCCAACCATTTGGCAATGGTATTGTTATCAAATTTTTTGGGTTTCGCGTGTTTCAGTAGATGAGCACCAGCGTACGCTGATGGTGCAGAAAGATTATAGTAATAATGCTCAAGATCGTCCGGCTTTTTCGCCTCCTTCTTTTTTTTCATTGCTCCTCCTCCTCCCCCTCTTACAAACTAGCTTTTTCTCTCTTTTGCTGTCTTTTAAATGTATTTTTAATGCGTTTCAAAAATTTATCAAACGCAATTTTGCTGACCATGCACAAAACAGTAATACCAGCTGCAGTCTTTTCATTACCATCCGCAGTCTCCGAGAGCATGCGTGAAAATGCTCGTTCAGCCAGCAGTCTGTCGGCTTTTATATGATTCGTTATTTTTTATTTGAATATGAAATATCGTGCTCTAGACAGGCATTGTCAAGAGGATTTTTTCCTCTCTGACCACGTCTGAGACGCTCTTCGAGATGCGTGCCAGGGCCGAGAAACTGGTAGCCTGGTAGATGCATTTCAAAGGGTACAACCGAAATCAATCGGTCTATAATAGTACCAGTTTTCTCCCCCTCCTCCTCCTCCTCCCCCTCCATCACTTCCTTCCATGCTTTCACATACGGTCCCATTTTAGCTGTTCGAGGCGACTCTTTTTTACAGGGGTTGATGGTGTAGCTGCCAACTCGCTACCAACTTTTTTACGCTTTTTCGCACTCTCGACTTCTTTCTCCTGTACGCTCGTTAGACCAGTAGCTGTTGAAGAATAATAACCTTCGTTTTCCGACGACGATGACAGCGGTGAATCAGGGCTATGAGATGCAATCTTACGCCACAGTTGATCGTTACCAATTAATTCTCGAGGTATGCTAACTTGTCGCAAGACGCGTGCAAACTGTTTGTACCCACGCGGTGGTGGTCTTTTTCTACTTCTCATAGCTTCGTTCATTAAATCGACAATATTAGCACCCTCGACAACAGTGCCATCTAGCTTGATTATACCACGACTATCCCATTCAATATTACCAGCTTGCCGCAAATATCTAATGAGATGTCTAGCATTACTTTGAAATTTCTGCGGTACCGACTGGACAAACTGTTCGTCGTCGATTTCGTCATTATTGTCTGTACCCATCGTCGTTTCCGTTTCTAATAATGTTGTCTCGTTTGGACGTATTATACTCCTATTTTCATCCTTCTTCTCCCCTCTTAGATGCAAGTAACGCTGCAAGATTTGTTGATATTGCAGAGATTTTTGACGCTCATCACCCGTAGAATGTAAAATTTTACTCATTTCTTCGTCAAGGCGTGTCGTGGCTGTACCAGGTGTCTGGACACTGGATGGTGGTGTTGTATGATTGGTAGTTGGTACGTCGTGCTGCTGCTGCAGCCGCTGTTGCTCCAAGCACTCTTGTGGTACTAAAATCATTTTTCTTGCGTACTCCATGCCGATAAAACAGGTTTCACAATTAGCCGTAGTAAATATGCTGATTTTACCACCAATTTCCTTTTTACCTCCAAAATACCCGGTTTAGCGAGTTTTCGCAACAGTGGTGCGACTTTTCGCAATTGTTTCTTATAATATTTGCTGAGTGGAATATTTCCACGTAAAATGTTCAAAGCACACTCGCAAATGTACGTTATAAGTTTGGAATTTGCTTCGCGTAATATGGCCTTGAGTTGAGAAAGTTCGATTTTACACAAAACATGTAGTTGAGTCCAGTACTTTTCTGGAATTGGTCTGCTACGACTACGTCTCACCGGCTCCATTACAATCGCACGACTGGCACATTATTCGAGCGAGCACCAGCTTTTATGGGTTTGCAACGAGGCACATAAACGTACTGATGTTTGTCGAACGGGAATATACAAGTACGAAATCTCACGTTTTCAGGCGTACCCTGTTTCAGATCTATGAACAAATAGCCGTGTGGTTGTGCTGTGGCATCGAGATATGCCTCTTGCAAAAAACGAGGCTCCTCGGGACAGACTTGGCGCGCCAGATGATTTATTTGCGCTCGATCGCGCGGATTTTTAAATACCACGATGTAGTTAGAGTTTAAAGAAATTTCTCGCTGACCTTGATGAAAGAGATTTTGCGAGATAAAGATGACGCTCAAGTTATTGTGATGACTGCCTTTGGTAAAAAGATTTACTACAGCTCTGTTGGACGATTCTCTCATCAGATCGTCGAGAATCAAGAGTTTTGCTCGTGGATCATTGGCATAGTCTTCGCTCTTTGGTAAACCCTCGTGAAATTCGATACCCTCGGCCAACTCCTTGTAAATTGGCTGCCACTCGGTATAGTACAAGAGTATACGCTCGAATTTTGTATCACTCATGCGATCAATGTGATGCAAAAAATTCTTCACGAATACTGTTTTACCACACGAGCTGGGTCCACAAATCATCAAAGTCCACGGATGCACCCACCTGCAAACATCCATGTTACCGTCACTGCTGCTAAACTTCTATTACTAACCTCATCGAATTCTCGAACCACTCTACATATACGATCATTAAGAGTGATGAGCAAGAGTGGGGGGCGGCGGCGGCGGCGGGCGCATGTGCGAGCAGTATCGTGCTGGCGCTAGCCAATCGTTTAGCTGATTAGCCATATAGCTGGCTGACGCCAGTATTATTCCGCTCTTTAGCTATATGGCTGAAAGAGCCAAATAAGTATTAATCACCTACTTATAATTAATACCCCCACCACCACCACCACCACCACCATTTATAGTATAAAATTAAAAGCGTTGGTAAACGGTCAGTGCTGGTTAGTCTTGAAAAAGTGCTGCTATCGTGAGCAATAACCAAGAAATTGAAAAAGGTAATAAATTTTTATCAAAGAATTAATCAGATTTGAATTTTTGATTCTCAACAATTTTACAGAAAAGAGAGTCTACAAAAAGTACAGTGAAGAGTGGGAGCAAGCGGCTCGTGATAGAGAAAGATTCAGAATGAGAGTGGAAAGGATGCGGATTATTCTGGAACCTGTGCTTTTGAAAAAAATTGATGACTACTCAATTAATAGAAAATAAATTTATTTTTTCGTTTTACATTTTTATAAAATATAAAAATTTATTTCAAAATAGTTTGTGTTTGAATTCTCTCTCTCTTTATCCTGTATCATATATTCGCTTTAGTAATAATATATTTACAATAATTTATTTTTAATTAGACTTATAACCGTATGGATAGCTAATCTCGTTATTCACGAATCGTCTCTTTGAGTACACGGGCTCGCATATTTTACATTCAGGCCGTGTTATAACATCGTAAAACCGTGTGCGTCTAATAGCGTCATAGTTTACAAAAAGTGGCGGTATTTTACCAGTAATAAGATCTCGTATAGAATTAAAGTTTATTTTCTGACTCACCGACGAATTAAGTCTTATACCCTTGATTTTGCAAACACATCCTTCAACGCCATCTGGTGTCAAATATTTATAGGCGTAAAATTTGGGTCCTCCAGAGACGAATGATGTGATGCTTGTGCCAAGACCATAACAGGCCAATTCGTCGGTCAAGTCACCCAAGAACGGCCCTGTTTTCGCATCGTACTCACCCTCGCGACTTACATACACAATAGAGTCTGTATCGTAATACAATACACGTTCACCCAGCGGTTGCAATTCTTCGTAAAGTTTTAAACGCGCCAAGGCTGTGGTATAAGCGGCTACGACAACGTTACACAATGGTGATGGCTCAACAGCCGATTCTTTGTTGTGCCAACTTATATAAATTGTCGTCTCATTGATCGGTAAAATTGAGTCGACCTCGGTCTCGACACTGCAGAGTAACTCAAACAATCTTTGTGGATCATCTATCACTTCAGTCTTTGGCATATTCTCTCGTTGACCAAATTTACCCCACAATGAATTTAAACAGAGTTTTGCTACAGATCTCAGACCAGCGTTATATTTTATTCGAGTTTTGTCTAATTTAATGCCCTCTTGTTGCACAAATTCCTCAATATATCGAGCAATCGCGTTTTCATCACCGTCAGCACATTCCGAAGGGTAACCCGACGCATAAGTTTTTCAGCGAAAAATTTATCGATATAAGTTGGAAATAGACCACCCTGACCCGTGGCCTTGTTGTACTGAGTAATTTTATAAGACCATATTTCAAATATTTTTCTGATGATATAACCCATCTGAACAGCTTTTTTCAACTCGTCAGCAACCCACGTGCCGATAAAAACTCGATCATCAGGATTTTCATGGTCACAATCTGCGGTATACATTGATTCGGCACACGTTCGACACAGTGGAAACAAAAGCTTATTATGCATGTTAACGGGTAGTACAGCATGATATATATTTCGCGGCGGCAATACTTCGCATTTAATAAGACCTTCAACGTGACTTATATTATTTGTTTGACCCACCAGAGAGCGACACTCATCTTCATCCACGTAAAGAGTAGGATGACCAACGGGATATCGACCGTATTTACAGATATATGGATATAATGAACACATGTCTACGTATTTTATTTTCTCACCCTTTTTTGCATCGTAAATTTTGACTATATTACCCGTACGACCACCGAAAAATGCTTCTCGAGGATTCAACGGTTCATGCCAATTTCGTGTTTTATTATCGATATACGTCTTCATAATTTCGTTCTGTGAGTACTCATGATCAAAATCACATTCCCACTTTTCTATTAGTTGATAGCCGTGGCTTCTTATCTTTTCGGATATTCGCGCGGTTCTCTCGAAACGTTCGTCCATATTTTCACCGTTTACGAGGCGTGAGTCACGGTTCACTGTGTAACACCATACACAGCCATGCCAATAACACCCGTGGAATTGTAAAACAATTTTCGTACCGTTTTCAAGTTCGCAGTATCCATCCACTAGAGGGCTCTCGGGAAGTCTCTTTTCTCGAGCTCGGACAGTATACCGAATTTGATGATTCAGCACATTTTCCATCCAACACAGCCACCGCATCGCCTTCATAGACTGCTTGTTTGCTTGTCTATAACCACCCTGAGGTATGATTCCTATAGTGTCTTTTTGTAAAAAAATTTTTCTATATACACGCATACAAGATGATGCGATGGTGGCGCACTCTACGAATGGATCTGTATTACCACATTCTATGAAGGTTTTGCGAAAGGCCAAGCATGCTAATCGTAAAATTTTTACATCTTGTCTACAGTATTTTATAATCTCATTTTTAAAATTAAATAAATAATTTTCATTTTTTTTTTCATTATACTACTGTATAAATTCTCGTCGCTCATCGACCTTCATCGAATCTGGTGAAAAAGACCACACAGGTGGCATTTCTCCAACGTAATTTTGATTCTCTGGTGTGTTAAACAAATGAGGAAACGTACCTTTCTCAATATTAGCAAGACCGTAAGCTTTTGGTAGTGCAGCTAAATTCATGTGTAAGTAATTTAAGCTGTCTATGAATTTAACGGTTGAAATTTCCATTATGATTATTTTTGACCCGTTTAAAATTACATCTGGCTTATCTCTAAGATCTGTACGTTCTGTCAAATGCTTGAGAATAAATTGCGCATCAAAACCCTGTGCATTGTGGGCTATACAAATAATTTGCTTGAAACTTTTTCTTGTTGCTAAGGCCAAATCAACTAGCTGTTTTACAGGGTCGATTTTAAACACGTATTCGCGTATACCACATATTTCGCAAGAATTTGTTATATTTTCATCATCCAAACAATAATTACATACTTGTTGTACAACACACAAGTTTGGTACATGCAAACTTATTTTTTCACCATCAGCACCCGAGATAATTTCCGATTGTTGAGTCTCAAAATCATAAAATAAATAAAGTATATTCTTTTTATTGGTTGCAAATCCTTTTTGCTGATAAAGGGTTGCATGTAACAAAGGTGTTCTATCGGTATTTTACGATTACATATTTTGCAAAATATCGTATTACAATTATGTGGATCTTTATCGCACATTCGAACTGTTTTACTGCACAAACGACAAATTTTTATGCTCTCGCATACCGACCGAAAATTATCGAAAGATTTTGAGATTTTATGATTTTCCAGACAAACATTACCGTAAAAATCTCTAGTGCATTGAATACATTTTATTTTTTCCTGATTTATATCGCAAGGGGGACTCTGAAAACATTTACAGCATTTTTGTGGACATTTATGATTTTTTTTGATGACTAAACTTTTTATTACAAGGTATGCAGTAGCCACGGCTGCCAGCTGCTGCGAGTAAATTTAAAATTGGCTGGTAATGATTAGAATTTTCGTAATACATTATATTTAAGGTATGTCTAACTACATTACCAACATCGTGTACAAAACGTGCACCATCGTAAAGTGGTTTATAGCCTCGAGCAAAGTTTTGAAAAGAATAAACAACTATTGCAGCGCCGAAAAGCGCATAATATTCTTGAAATAATTTTATTTCTTCGATACCACAGCCTGTTTCGGGTATCGTAACTCTCGCAGCTTTGACAAGTTTCAACGCTTGCACTTTCTGATATTGTGCTGTGTGGTGTCTTATTCCATTCCACCTGTCATGGTGAATACCACTGCGCATCTGACCACGTATAGCATATACATGAGCAGCGACTAGCGAGCGTGGAAGGCAAAGATTGTCGGTATTTTGAATATTTAGAATGGATTTCTTGAAAACTGATTCGCTAGTGAGTGATACCCGACCGCGTCCCTCTGGTTTAGAAACAATGCTGACTTTTACGTTTAAAACATCATCGATTTCAAAATTGTCATTACTCTGTGCTACAGAAGCTAATAACTCGAGTAGATCTGTCGGTGAAAAATCACGAACCAGTCTAAAAGAAATCCATAAAGAACCGTGAACAAATCGGTCAGAGTTTATAGTTATACCGATATAATCTGAAGGTCGCGCATTTTCACACACATGACGATATAAATCATTTATTGCTGCCTCAAACCACGTATACACATTCGCATTAGGTGGTGGGGGCAATATTGACACTCTTAATTGTCTACCTTGTAACTTAAACTGTCGGTAATATCGTGATGATTCTTCATGAATCGTAATGTGGTTCTGAGTAGTAGTAGTACCATCTCCCTGTTGAAGATATTTGTCTACAATATGATATACCAAAATTACGTGAAAATGTATGATTTATAAATTTACGCTTAAGGAGATGTAAAACGGACACCACCCCTGCTTTCATGAATTTGACTTATTTTTTCATTATATTGCAAAACTTGTGGAAAAGAAATGCTTTAGCTTGTAGTATTTACCATAAAGATCATTCAGTTAAATTTTCAAATGAATTCATTCATTAGTTTTAAAAATTTTAGTGTTCCAATATTTATATATGGTCAATGTCCCAATCGCTACTCACGAACCTATTACTAGCTACTCATTGTTAAAAATTTTTTGGTATCTAAATAACATTGAGCGGTTAGTAATAGGTTCGTGAGTAGCGATTGGGACATTGACCATATTAAAATTTTTAAATTATGTACAAGAAATTTAAAATTCTGAGAAATTAATAAATGAATTTATTTTAAAATTCTGAGAAATTAATAAATGAATTTATTTTAAAATTCTGAGAAATTAATAAATGAATTTATTTTAAAATTTAATTGAATAATCTTTATGGTACATATTACAAACTAAAGCATTTATTTTCTTAAAAATATGCAATAAAATAAAAAGATAGTAAATATTTATGAGTATAGGTGTAGTGTCCATTTTACATCTCCTTAAATCAACCTGTATTCTCTCTGTACCTGGTGATTCAGATGAAATCATCGTATTAAGTGTATTCTGCTCGTTATTATTGATCGCCATTGATGACTGTCTCTCATCATCACCCCACCAAGAGCAACCAGGCATTGGTTCAAAAGGTGGTGGCACTGCTGTATTATTATTTACCCCCTCCACCGCAAAGTTTGGGGTAGTTTCAGAGATATTTATGACTTCTCTTACCTCTTCGGGAGGTGGTAGTAGCACAAGATCTCTCGAATCAGATACATCTTCTTCTTCGGTCAGAAGCCTTATGAACAGTTCATCCCCACTACTGTCCTCCATCATATTTTGCAGGTCTGTAAAATTTATGTAAAATCTGTTTAGTTGCACTATTTTTTAACAAAAAAGTCTTATCCCACGAAATTCTGTGATCATAAACAAAAAGTTTATTGGTTATTGATTATTGATCCGAAACTGATATTTTCTTGCAAATCATGTTTTCAGATTTATTATTTTATTCACAACAAAAAAGTATTTTATAGCAAAATTCTACGATCGTAAAGAAAAAAGATACAAGCTTTTAAACGGTAAAAGAAATTATGAATAACCTACCTTTAATAACACGGTGATGTAACATGAGAAGCCTGACTTGTGACGCATCTTGCATCCCTCTGCTTTTAATACAACGACCAGCAATGTCAAGTATTTCATTATCGTTAAAAATACCTCGCTTAAACATATAAGCTAAGGTACGTAGTCCGCAAAGTCCTAAGATAAATTTAATTTTTTTTAATAATTCATTATTGGCGCAAATATTTAGACTTTTGCACCATGAATTATTGCAAAATAATTTTATTTGCGGCTCTCGAACTAATGCTATATTAACAATATTTATCAAGACTTTGAGTAAATTTTTTCTAACCATCTTACTTCGTGTTGATCTTCTTCTCTGGAACGTTGAACTTTAACTGTTAATCAGACCTGTCAATCTTCGCGTATTTATAGTACGATTTAGAAGTAGGAATGAGGGGTGACGAAGGGGTAGTATGTGCGCAACATTTAATATTTCAAGAATCATCTTAATTTGATATTTAAATCCGCCAACACGTGTAAAATAATGTTAGTTTGGCGCGAATCGTGGACCGGTGTGCATGTAAGTATAAATCAGAATGCATATAATTCACCATCATTTCGCTTACGAGTAGGCGGGAATTTTTTCATGTAACGCGATCACACTTGGGCGTGTTCTATATCGTCCACCTAGCTAGTGTGTGTCTTAAGTAAAGAGGCGTTAATTGCTCAACCTACATCATTCGCACTGAAACAATTTGTATATATTTACATATATTCTGCATATAATTAATACTTATTTGCATATATGTATATATTTACATATATTTAGTATAAGTAGAATAACTACATAACATTTTATTTAAATTATAATAATATATATATAGTTATTGTAAAAGATATGAATGTTATGCTCTTCTACTTTCTACTATCCTGATACTTTTATTATTTTTTCGTAATAATCTCTTGTTTTTACATAAAAATTGAATTTCAATACATTTATCATTTGCATATGGGTGACGCATTGTATGTTATTTGTGCATAAACGTTGTGTAAGTAATACACTTACTCATTACCATGTATACTTTTATGACATTGTAGACCATATTCAGTTAAATATCCTGAGGTCTTATTAAATTTCTATTGTTATGGTATATATATATATATATATATATATATATATATATATACATGTGTATGAGTGTGTGTGTGTGTGTGTGTGTGTGTGTGTGTGTGTGTGTGTGTGTGTGTGTGTGTGTGTGTGTGTGTGTGTGTGTGTGTGAGCGCACATTTATTTATGACTTATATATATATATATATATATATATATATATATATCTCTCTCTCTCTCTCTCTCTCTCTCTCTCTCTCTCTGTCTTTATATATATATGTATATATATATATATATATGTAGGAACTCTACTGTCTATCTAACTTAATGTTAAGCTAATGTTATACTTTCTTTTGCCTTCTGCTCTCCTGATACTTTTTTTTATCATTTTAATATTATTAATTCCCGATAATTATTCATTTTTATAAATTTAAATTTATTTTAAATGCAACAAGTTTATTACATGTAATGTTTTAAATCTTGATCATTCTTATTTGCATATGAGTATGCAAATTAAGTTTATATATATATATAGAGGAACTTGACTGTCTATCTAATGTTAAGTTAATATTATACTTTCTTTTGCCTTCTATTCTCCTAATACTTTTTTATCATTTTAATATCGTTAATTCCCGATAATTATTGGTTTCTATAAATTTAAATTTATTTTGAATACAAAACTTTACTGTCTATCTAATGCTATACTTTTTATCATTTTAATATCGTTAATAGCCGATAGTTGATAGATTTTTTAAAATTAAATTCAATTAAACGTAATAGCTTTATTACGTGTAATGTTTTAAATTTTATCACTATTTTCAAGTGAATATACGAATTAAATTCATTCCAAAGTCTTGTGAGTTTATTCTTGTAAACCACAGATAAAGATTTTGTAATTTTACAAAATCAGCGACCTTGGGTCTTCTTTATTAAATTCTTTTCTCACACTACGTTAGGGTTATTTTAGACAAATCATCACTGTACACCCGAGTTAGTGATAGAATAAAAACTTTTTCTATAGATTGGGGTATCATGTGTTTTCTCTAATATCAATTTTGCGTCTTAAATTTGTAATATAATTCTTAATTTTAACTTTACTGTAGAATATGATTCTTAAAACTGCAGTTCGAATCTTTTCTACGAGGAAAAAAGTGTCAAATTATTAATTTTACCGTGCGAACTTGAAAATATTTTTAAGCATTTGGGGTGGGAATTATACTTTTTATGATCGTGGACTTGGAGCCGCGATCAGTCCTCGATAAGTCGACAATCTGTAATAATCAAAAGAAAAATGCTCAATCAACCACCATCACCGATCGTCATCGACGACGACGACGAAGTTCAAGTACTGGACGACGATGTCCAGGTACTTGAAAACTCGGTGAATATAGCACCACTCGTAAATTTCATTAATTACGGTGTAGCTAATGTTTTTGTGCCCAATTACTGGGTGATATTGGACAACCCAGTGAACGAAGTGGTGAACGATGTGATAGTGCAAAATGAGGTAGAAGAAGGTGGAGCAGTGATGCAGCAAAATGAGGTAGAAGAAGACAGAGAAGTGATGCTGCAAAATGAGATTGAAGAAGGCAGAGAAGTGTTGGCACAAAATGAGATAGCAGAAGGCAGAGAAGAAATGGAAAATAATAATCTAGAAGAAGAAGGCAACAACGACTCAGGATACGAGTCCAATGAAGATGAAGTTGATCCTGATTATGCTCCACAGGCGATGGAGGTAGAAGAAGAAGATGAGGAGGATGAAGAAGATGAGGAGGATGAAGAAGTAGATGAGGCCGAACTGGTACAACGCTACCATAGGTGTCGAGCAGATGAGGCTCGTCAACACCATGTGCTTGGTGTAGTACGCCTCTATTGGCGTGCACGCATTGCAAAATTACGTTTAGAGAGAAAGCGTAGTTTACGACGTCTACAACGGGATTTAAGGAGAGTAAGAGACCAACGACAAGAATTGGAAAGGATAATACCTCGACCTCATCGTCGCGCGGATCCCATATTAGAACGCCCACGTAGAGGTCATGACGTGTGCTGGGGCTGTGCGAAGCCCTTTTTATAGACAGAGTGTCCGTCTGTGGCAAAGGTGTGATTCGTGCGGGTTGTGGCTTTGCCCGGATTGTGCGCTGGATCCGGTGCACTGCCAAAATGATATTATAATTTAAGTGTGAGTTTTAGTTTTATAAATTTATGAATTTTAATGCTTATACATAAAATGTAAAAATATTATTTTTAATTTTGTGTGTAAAATTTATGAGTCTTAATGTGCGTGTGAGAGTGTGTGTGTATGTGTGTGCGTATGTCGACGTAAATGAATAAATAAAGATATACTATTAATCTTAGTGTTAGTGAAAAAAAAAAAATTTTGAATATATAAAAATAATAAACAATAAATAAACTTTTATAGGCTGTAAGTGAACTAGTGTTTATATATATATGTTAATATATAATATATATTTAATTATAATATATATTTAATTATAATAATAATTTTATATAAATTGTATATGCGTGTTAGTGTGTATGTGTCTGAAGTAATAAAATATTCCTTATTTGAAAATTTTTATTGTGTGTGTGTGTGTGTGTGTGTGTGTGTGTGTGTGTGAAATAAAAATAAATAAAATTCTATTAATCTTAGTGTTTGTGAAAAAACAAAAAATTTTTGAATATAAAAATAATAAACTTTTATAGACTGTAAGTGAACTAGTGCTTATATATATGTTCATATATAATATATATGTAATTATAATATTAATTTTATATAAATTGTATATGCGTGTTAGTGTGTGTATGTGTGTGAAGTAATAAAATATTCCTTATTTGAAAATTTTTATTGTGTGTGTGTGTGTGTGAAATAAAAATAAATAAAATTCTAAATATTGTGTATTTATTTATTAATATATTTATTTATTTATTTATTTAAATTCAGGGGTATCATGAACCGTCATAACAAGCCCCTACTTCGCCTTCTCAGAGATTATTGACCTAGTGGTCAGTAATCTTTGAGGTGGTAGAGTGGGGGTTTGTTGTGACGGTCCATGGTGCCCCTATAACTACTCGCCACTGTCGTCGCTGTCATCGTAAGAAATGTGCCCCTCATTTTTGGACTTACATTACAGCATTAAATTTAGAATCTTTTAACTACTAGACTGACATTTGATAAAACTTTTATAAATCAATTACTGACTTTATTCTTTATTTAAAATTATAATAAAACATATACACGTAGCCCTCATAACACACAACATTTAATTATTAATTCTGTCCTGGTATAAAGCTAGGACTTCACAGATGATTAGATTCATTAAAAGATCATTAAAGGTTCACCTCAAGAAAACTTTTGAATAATTAATATTATTAAGTATTTTAAATAAAAGTTATTAAAAAAATTGCAAATTCTTAAATTTTTTTAAAGTTATAAAAGCAAGATGGGGGTTGGCGCGCTTGCGCGCAGGGGGCTTGCCCCCTAGTTATATTAAAATTTTATAATTGAGTAAAACTATTTATATTTGTACTAGCGTACAATACTTCGCTCCAAACGTCACTCGGTTAAATTTGTTTATGCAATTAGAATTTGGAATGTAAAATAATGGTTAATATAAATTTTCAGAAATCAACTTTAAATTTAACAATCTATGGATGCTTACATATTTTACTAATGGGTTTTCATATCCAAAAAGTTGAATTGTAAGGTAGAGTGTACGTTGGGTCTGAACGGCTGTCCTTTTATTTTTGAGTAAGTTTCGTATCAAAAAATAAAAAATTTTGAAGAACCATATAAATCTCAGAAATACCTTTAAGAAGTAGAAGTTTCAGAGTCCAATTATGAAGAATTAGTGTGAAAAATAGAACTACAAGATATTAAGGCTGTTATGTGTTGATATGAATGAGGAATAATTATATATTCAATTCATAGTCCTGCCTTAAGCATTAAGTATGACTTACAACTTAAGTATCGTTACTTAACTAACAGCTGTTACTTCAATTGAGTGTTACATCTTTACCAACGAGTATCTTCTCTGTGTGATTTTGTTCCATGACTAACTGTGATAAACTCTTCACCTAGCACTCAATTGAAATAACAGCTGATACTCAAGTAACAATACTTGAGTTTTAAGTCATACTAAATACTCAAGACACGACTATGAATTCAAGCCTTAGTGTATACAGGTATAGAATTGATGCACGTTATACAACTGATTTCTCATTATTTAGCGTGTGACTGAGTTAAGCTTTTAAGAGACCGCTTAGATACATTTTAAACTTATTTGAAAAAATACATTTAGATACTCATAATACTAATCGTTTCATCTTTGTTTTTAAGTTCAAGTATTTGCAATTACGCGTAAAATAAAACAAGTTAAAACGATCGCGCACACCAAGTTTAGAGGAAGTTGGGACGAAAAAATTTAAAATGTCATCTACAACTTATCAAGAAATAAAAAGGATGATATCAAAGTAAGTTTAAAAGAAAAATTAAGAAAGTTTGAATTTGAAGAAAATTATTAAAATGTTTTACGAAATTTGAATCAAATGAAAGTTGCAAAAATAAATTAGAATAACGTTTTACATCAAAACTTAAACGCGTTAATTTATTTATGTTTACTTCTCATATTTAACTTACAATATTCCAATTTCGTAGTATTATTGTAAAGGCACGTGTAGTGAACAAAAGTAGGATAATCAATTTCAAATCAGGAATATATCATATATGACTGCACACAAATAAACCGTAAATTTAACAGATAATTATGATTATACAGTCACAAAACTCATGTATTTTGAGTTACTTTCAGAACTTTATCAGCATATTGTATAATCAATGACGATGAATAAAAATCTAGTATAAACGTCTAAGACACAGTCTGTTTGAAATAATTTCAAAAGCCTTACTGATGAGTCCTAAATAAACAGACGTGGAAAAAACGTTGTTCTTATAACTAAGTTCCGTAAAAATATGCTTTTGAACATGCTTTCACTTGCATATGGAAAAAAGCCCCCCACGTACACACGCTTACACATACGTACAGGCACATACAAACAAGTATACACACGAACACACACGCGGATACACGTACGCCGACAAAGAAACATGTACACACACGTACAAACACGTGCACACACCTACGCACACGTACAAACACTCACAAAAATGCACAGACAAGTACAAATACGTGCAAACCAGTACACACACATACGCACACTTACAAATACGTACAGACAAGTACAAACACGTACACATGCGTACAAACACTTACAAACACAAACACACGCGTATAAACACTTACAAACACGTACAATAACGTACAATCACGTTTAAACAAGTATGCATACATACAAATACGTACACGCATGTATAATCACGAACAAACAGGTAAAAATAGGTACTAACACGTACAAATACGTACAGATACGTACAGGCACGTACAAACACGTACAAACTAGTACACACACATACGCATACTTACAAATATGCACGGACACAAACAAACACGTACACACGCTTGAAAACCCTCACAAACACGTAAAATCACGTACAATCACGTACAAACATGTGCAAACACGCACAAACACGTACGAACATGTTAAAACACATACAGGCACGTACATAAACGTATAGTGACGTCAAATCATCTTAAGAGATGCACAATCACGTAAACACGTACAAACACGTATAGAAATGTACGAATAAGTAGAAACATACAAACACGTACATGCATGTACAAACACGTAAAATTACGTACAATCACATACAAACACGTACAGACACTTACAATTACGTACAATCATGTACAAACACGGACTGACATGGTCGAACACATACGAACACGTACACACACCTACAAATACGTGCACATACGTACAAACACATGCAGACCCGTACGAACATATACAAACACGTACTCAAACGTACACACTCACATACACACACGTAAAAACACGCAAAAATACGTACATACACGTACAAATACGTGAACACACGTACATACATGTACAAACACGTACAACGACGTTCACACACGTACAAACACTTATAAACACGTACACACACGTAGAAACACTTGCAAACACGTAGAATTACGTACAATCACGTAGAAACACGTACGCATATGTACGGGCACGTACAATTATACGTATAAACACGTACACACACGTAAAATTACGTACAAATACGTGCACACACGTACAAACACGTACACACACATACAAACTGGTACACATACGTACGCACATGTAAAAACACAATAGAATATAAATATATCTTGAGGAGACAATAGTTAACATTTTAGAATTTTTCGTAACTTCATAAAAACGTTGCAACCACGTCACAGATGGAAAAAATTTTAATTTTAAAAATTCGAAACGTTTGAAAACGTTTAAAATACCGTTATGACACGTTTTTATATATGCAATCGGATCCCTGTTGATGAAAAATATATATATATATATATTTTCTGATTTTTATATATAAAAATGTTATATCATGAGTTTATATGAAGAATGAATATATTATAAGCAGATTTTTTTTATAGACCCAAAGTATTTTAATAAAATAGTATAGTAATGCAGATATTTTTATTTACAATTAAGATGGTGCGTGAAAATTTTCTTTTGAATCCATTATACCTGTCATTCAGAAAATGAAAAAATAAAGGACACGTATTTTTTCACTTATACTGGCTATAACTTTTGCAATTCTTTATATTTTAAAAAAAGAAAAAATTCGGGTCTTTTATTTTTTCACACTCTACCTGACGGATTTAATGCATTTTTTCATGCAAGGTCCCAATTGCATATAACTGTTTGAAATTATTCTAAACAATTTAAATAATTTGCATAATTTAAAAATTTGTATATATTACAATATTGCTATTTGAACATTTCCAAAAAAGTTATATAAATAGATGCAAAGAAAGTACTTCACTTATTATATCTAAAAATATCAAGAATTATTAATAAAAATTCACAAACTGATATAAATTAATAAAAAAATTTTTATAAGGGAGACCCGGGTAAAAATAACAGGGGTAAGAATTGAGTCAATTGATCAATTTATAGTAACAGTTGCAAACAGTTCTACAGGTTCTGGAGTTAATTTATTATGTTTAATATAATTACTTCTGTTATGTAAACATATTCAGTGCATCTCAGAGAAAAAGCGAGCAACGTAGCGATTTTTTTACAGAAACTAGAAAACTTGCACCTACTTGAATGCTTGTCTTTTATTTCATTCGACGTAATTAATAGAATCGAATTTATTTTATGTTAATCTACTCTAAAAATAATTTTAATAATCGCGTTAATATTTTAATATGTTAGTTTTCAATATTTTTTTAACGATATTTAAAAAAAATGTGTCTGCTGTGTCAAGTATTAACAAATCTTCAGGGTCAATATTAACATTGTAAAGTCTAGCTGAAAATTTTAAAAATTATTTTATTTTTATTTAACAATTTAAAATTTATACTAATCTCTTTTATTTTTTTTTATTACTTTTTATTGTTTTAATCCTTTTTTTTAGAAAAAGTACGTTTAAAATTCTCAGCTAGATTTTGTTCGAGGATGTAAGTCGTAAAAAGATTAAACGTAGCAATGCTTAATGCATATATAAAAAAAATGTGTCCAAGCCATGCCGTAACAACACTATAGCCGGAAAACAGAAATCTTTGACCTGCTCAAAATAGTATGCGTCTAACTACGTGCTTTTAAAAAAAATTATCTACAGGCTAAAGACACAAGCTAAGGGTATACAGGCTTGTTATTTCCATAAGCGTTTTTGTTGAAACTGTCACATAAAATTACAGTTTTATTTAATTTTATTTAAACAGTAGGAACAAAGGTTTTTTTTGTGTTTTTCCCACCAACCTTTTTTTAAACCGTTATAAGAATTCCGATGATTCTCAATATTTGTACTTCAATTTTAACATTTTATATTTTAGCTTTAATAAGTAACATTATTTAATAAAAGTAACCGTATGATATAACAAATTTACTCTAACTTAAATTGCTTGATAATCAACCAAGATAAATATACAATGCAATTTTATAACTTAACCGTAATATATTTTTCTTATAGTTGAAGATTTCAATAAGCAGATTAGACGAAATTAGTTTTATATTTTTATATTTTTACACTACATACTTATTTTAACTTTTATTTTATTCACATAAACACCATTGTATTTATATTATAACTAATTAAGAAACTTTTACAAATATTGTTAATCCGAACCGTTTTATGTACGCACAAAGCTCGTCGATAATCTTATTTTCGCATCCAGGAAATTTTATTTTTAAGATAGGTCACTATTTAGTTTTATAGTTTAATTTTTATTTATGTCATAAATAGTTCAAGAATAATTCAATCAATTTTTCTTTCTTATATGTTCAATTATTTTAACAGCATATTATTTTAACTTAGCAATTTTAATTTTTGTTTATTATCTTTTAATATTTTTTATTTTCCAATATTTAATTTTTTAGAGATATAAATATATATTTTTTCTTAGTTTTAAGCATTATCATGTAAAAGGCAAAGAAAGAAGAAGGGCTAAAGGCAGAGTTAAAGCTCCTCCTACCATTACTTTTTTCTCTGTCTTACTTATACTCTCACATAAAAAACTTAAGTAAATCTAAGGAAAATCTCTTGAATACTAATGTAAACCCTGTGTGCGTATGCTTTGCCAGAGTATATGAACACAAGGCTACAACGTAAAATTTGTCATTTTGTGCCACGATATTACTAGAGTAAGATTACGGCCCTTCGAGGTTTTTCAAAATTTTTATATAAGACTTTTTGAGTCCTTTCCATTTCATATTTTACAAGACTTTTAGTCTTTTGATTTTCAACTTATAACTTTCTATTAACAAAATTTCAATTTTTATAAAACCTTTGAGTCCTTTCTATTTTAAACATTTTAAGATTAGATTTCAATTTCCTTTAGAAGAGAAATTGTATAAGAAAAAAATTAAGAATAAGTAAGTCAATATAAAATTTAATTCTTTTTATTTTCTTAAAAGTAAAAATTGTTTTATCTCCCTTCGAACGAGAGGAGATCCCTTAGAGGGTCGAGCCTACCCACTAATCCGCACAGGGTCGTAGTTACCCAGTGTATATTTTTCTTACAAACTAAGAGGTCGAACTTACTCCTTAGTTTTGCTCAGGGTCGTAGTCACCCAGTGCAATAATATATAAGTCAAGGGTCGAAGTTACCCATAACTCATTAGTATTGGGTCGTGTTTACCCAATGCAGCAAATTTTATAAGAGTGAGTTAACTCCTCTTAAATACCAAGAAGATAATCAGCGTCAACTGATTATTTTCGAGGTAGGGACAAAAGGATTGAAGTTACCTTTGCGTCCGTACTGGGTCGAACCTACCCGGTACAACACATCATTATTATTAAAAATAAAATATTATAAAAATTTATTATACTTTCCACTTTAAATTGAAGTAAATTAATTTCCGCGTAGATATTTTTTTTTTAATCAACGAACCTGAGTCCGTAAGCGAAAGCTTAGACTCAAACGCGCTGAGTTAAAAGAGTTGTTTCGTTCCCTTTTTAACAACTCGGACATTACAACATTATTAATATTATTAATATTATTATTAATTAATAATACGTAAGGACATGTTTGAAAAAAATAACGAAATGTGATCGATAAAAACTTAATTCAATAAAAACTTTATTGAAATCTTTTTCATAACATTATATAATGTTTCTAGCTATAATTTTTCTATAAGACAAAAATTGATGTCATTTTTACTTTTAAAAAAGGTGAAAATATTATTTTTTCATATTTTGTTAAAATTTGTTTTTTTATAATTCATTTATCTGGATATGCATTAAAAAGTATAGGATTCTTGTTTATATTGATTTAGAGGCGGTAGGAACCATTTGCCGCTTGGCGGCGCTGCGGTCAGGTGAGAGAAAAATATAAAATATTTTTTATTCAGCGATTTATAATTTATCGAGACAATAATATACTTCTAACGTTGTCAAAGGCACTAGCCATATATATGTAGAATAATTATTGATGATAATCTTGTTTGAAAAGTCTAAGCTATTGTTATAAAACAAAAAATGCAGTGCGAAGTAGAGCCGGCGTGAGCATGTGTATACTTCGTTCTTTACTATTACTTTCTCTGTCGCACTTAGAAAAGATACCCATATGTTTACATCGGTTCTACCACGCGCCGTTCGTTTTATGATAATATTTTAGACTTTTCAAACAATATTAGCATCAATAATAATTCTACATATATATGGCTAATGCCTTTGACAACGTTAGAAGTATATTATTGTCTCGATAAATTATAAATCGCTGAATAAAAAATATTTTCTATATTTCTCTCATCTGACCGCAGCGCCACCTTGTATACAGCGGCGAATGGTTACGACCGCCTCTTAAATACATGTATTTATTATTAAATTAAATTTTATGATAAAAATAATCATTTTCAACGCGGGGCAAATATTAACATGAAAACTTTTTTAATAAATTCTCTCCCAAAAAAAATCTATTGATGATTTTTTAAATCATCGGGATTACTCGTTTAAATTTATTTAAAAAATTTAGAATACCGTATAGGTTGATAAAAAATTTGAACACAATAGTATGTATTGAAGTACTTTGAATAAATTTTTTTAAAGTCACATAAAATGTATTGAATTCATATATTTTCCCAATGATTAAGATGCAGAGGACGGTGGTTCAAGACCAGTAGAAATTTTTTTTCAATAATTATTGTTTTTATGCATTATTTGTTTTATATGACTTTTGAAAATTTATTCCAAGTACTTCAAAAGTTTTGTACAAATTTTTCATTATTTTGTACAATTTTTTCATTATTTCGTACAAATTTTTTTTTATTTTGTACAAACTTTTTAAACTTGACCAAAGATATCGTAATAATTTTTTTAAAAATAGCTGCAGATAGCAATCTTACGGCCATCTTCGAATCTTTTTTCAAATTTTTTATAGCTCAATTAAATGCATCAGTACTATAACGTCCTTAGCGCCATGCCCGGCTTGCCAGCACTAAGGATGTTGTAGAATCAATGCTTTCAATTATTAAAAAAAAATACAGCTGATTGAACGAAAGCTTTTTCAAAATCGGAGCAAAAATTTGAAAACCTGCTTGGAATTATTGGCCAGTACTGTAACTAAATAAAAAAGTTTGAAATTGTTTAAAATTTTTTATAAATATTTAAAAAATATTATTGCACATTAATGCTTCCGATTATTATTCGTATCTTAAGAATTCTTAAAAACTTATGAGGAATTTTATAAAATTATAAATAGTTTTGCGCAAAACTAATTTTTATTAATTTGGAAAAATAATTAAAAAAAGAATAACAATTGAAAAAAAAATTAAAAATAAAGAAAAGAAGAAAAATTAATTGAAAAAAAGATTATAAAGAAGGGAAAGAAAGACAATAATAAAAAAAAAAATTTTACGCAGTTGCGAACTATTGTCCTCTCTACGATAGTCGATGACCATATCCACTAGACTACGGAGCATAACATTTTATTAATTTTAAAACTCGTACATGTTTATTGCCCCCCCCCCACCTTAAGGGGTATCCTCATACCAGCATAGAGTTCTAACTTATCTACATTTGAATTATGAATTTTCATAAAAATTTAACTATTTATGGTTAAAGTTTATAATAGAGGCACATTCTTAACATTCTAAAGGATTTATTACAATGCTGAAAGACATATAGGGATAAAAATAAAGACAATAACTGTATAATGTGATTATCTATGACTACATTGGATAACTAATCGTATTAAGCACTTTTCATCTTTATTTTTAATCTTATATTGACTTTCAACATTGCAATGAAATCTTTGGAATGTTAAAAATGTGCCTCTGCTACGAGTGTTAGTCATAAATAGTTGAATTTTTATTAAATTATGAGAAAGGGCATAATTGAGATAGTAGTTATAGGGGCACCATAGACCGTCACAACAAACCCCCACTCCACCACCTCAAAGGTTATTGACCACTAGGTCAATGACCTCTGAGAAGGCGAAGTAGGGTTTGTTGAGACGGAACATCGGTGCCCCAAGAAATAAATGCACGCTCTCACACACACACACACACACACACACACACACACACACACACACACACACACACACACACACACACACACACACACACACACACACACACACACACACACACACACACCCACACCCACACCCACACCCATACCCACACCCACACCCACACCCACACCCACACCCACACCCACACCCACACCCACACCCACACCCACACGCACACGCACACGCACAAATAAATACACAATATTTGAAATTTAAAAATTTTATACCAGCTGATCACTGTTGGAAGCACATCCCGACGTAGACTCACATTGTAGAACAACCTTTCTGCCCGGAGTTTCGATGGAGACTGACAATGAAGCCGAATCTTTACCCTTAATAGCCTAACTCCCCCCACCGAAAATAAAAATATTACATACCATTCCCACACTACGAATAGCAACTTGATACTTTTTTGCAGGAAAATATTAATAAGTGTATTTTGAGAAGCATATTTTAAAATAAAGTTAAAATAATCATAATTAATAAAAAATCACATATCATTCTCACGCTAAGATTGTTAATCTGACTCTTTTGCAATCAATTTTATGAAAAAGACGTATGTTAGGGTGCTGACGTTATAAATTTAAAATTTTAACGTAAGAAATCTCTCTCTCCAAGACGTATGTACGGGTGCTATTTTATAAAACTTAAAATTTTAGCAATTAAGAAATGTCTCTCTCTCTCTCTCTCTCTTTCTTTCTCTTTTTATCTTATTTCATTTTTATAAAATAAATAAAAAATATGCGTATATATATAAGCCTCTCTCTCTCTCTCTCTCTCTCTCTCTCTCTCTCTCTCTCTCTATCTTTTCTAATATGTATGTCTATACATACATACAAACATAATACATACACGTGTAAACAAAAATCTGTATAAAATATATACATTCTTATATATATATATATATATATATATATATATATATATATATATACATATATCTACATCGAAGTATACCGTTCCGGGACATGTCCTGGAAGTGGCCATATGATTCCTATATCTGTATCTGCGATTAAGGTTGATAACCGATTATTTCTTTAGTAAATTTTTAAAATTTCGTGGGTTATTTATTATGTATACTCGGTGGGAAAAAACCACGTCCCGAAACCATCCCTTTAACGTTATATATATATATATATATATATATATATATATATATATATATATATATATATGTATATATATATATATATATTATACAGATTTTTGCGTACATGAGTGTGTCTTATATATGTATAGACATACGTATTAGAGAGAGAGAGAGAGAGAGAGAGAGGCTTATATATACACATATATTTTTATTCATTTCATAATAATAAAATAGAAAAAAGAGAGAAAGAAAAAAGAGAGATAGAGAGACAGTGAGAGACGTTTCTCACGCTAAATTTTTAAGTTTTACAAAATCAGCACCCTATATATTTCTTGTGAATATAGAATAAATTTTTCTAGTAGGTGTTAAGTTTTTAAATTTCTTTAAAATTCATCTTTTCTTGCGAAAAAGGAATCAAGTTGACACTTGTAGCGTGAGAGTGGTATGGGACTTTTTTAAATTTTTGGCATAAGATGCACCCTCAACATTCGTGTTATCTGTTTAATTAATTTTTCTCAGACGATTTTAGAATTATTTAAGCAAAATCAGCACTGTGTCCACTAGTTTGCAGTGAAATAAGACTATCTTTTCCACTAGCATTGGTATTATTCGGATTTCAGTTTCCTTCTAAAATTTGTAATAAAAAACTTACTTTAAAATAATTTCACGCAAAAAGTATCTTATTATAAATTTTTAGCGTGAGAAATCAAAAACCATGCAGTTTTCGTGTGAACTTGAAAACATCTGATAAGTTTGAAGAGTAGGGTAATACTTTTTATATTTGTAGACTTGAGGTACCACGGTCAGTCGTGATCGACAATTAACCTCTGCACCTCTTACGAGAGCGAATTTTAATAAAGTTTAAATTAAATTTTAAAAATTAAATCGACACATAGTCTCCTTAACCTCTTACAAGAGCAAATTTCAGAAGTTTAAGTTAAACTTTATAAATTAAATTTTTAAAAATGTTCGCGAACTTACACGTGCAATCGCCAATTACGATCAGTGACGACGATAGTGTAGTTATTATAGAGGAGATGAAACAAGTGGTAAATGTCGCACCATTGATTAACTTTGTTAATCATGGTGCACCATTTCTCATACCGATAAATCAATAATGGCTCATACACCAGGAGCCACTGATAGTCGGTGATGGGGTAATGGATAATATAAATGCGCATCAGGAGTTGGTCGACGATGAAATACCGGATCAAGTCGTCATTCAACAACAAGAATTTGCCCTCGAAGGGGGAAACCCATTTAATGACGAGGAAATCGCTCCCGCAGAGATGGTTGCACGCGACAATATCGATGAAAATATCATCGCCGAAGAGGCGATGATAATCGATAACCAAGACCAAGTAGAAGAAGAAGCAGATGATTCAGGCCTAGAATCGGAAGACATTGGTAGTGACGGCGATCCCGATTACGTGCCTGATGAAGGTGAAGAAGAAGAAGAAGAGGAGGAGGCCGTCATAGAAAGATATTATTTCGAAAGAAATCAAGAATCTCGCCAGCGTCATATGGTCGGAGTGCTAAAAAAGTACTGGCACGCCAGGACATTTAAACTTCGCCTGGAGCGAGATAGGGCCATTCGTCGAGCTGAGCGGTGGTTACACCGATTGAAGACTAGGCGCCAAGTAACAGAAAAAAAATACCGCGAGGACAACGCCAGGATCCTAATATTGAAAAACTGCAGCGAAATCGGGATGTCTGCTGGGGGTGCGCCAGTCGTTTCCACAAACAAGGGATTCGTTTATGGTCCCGGTGCAGTGAATGTAATCTTTGGCTGTTCCCGGATTGTTCAGAAGAACCGGTGCACTGTCAAAATGACAATATTTTGTAAGTGTGTGATGTATAATGAAAAATTACAAAATTTAGTGAATATAATAATATTAAAATTTAAAGTTTTCTTGTTTTGTGCTTTTTACGTATTTTTAAAACTCAAAAATTTAGTGAATATAATAACATTAAAATCTAATAATTTTCTTACTTTATGTATAAAATAATGTGTGTAGTTTTTTAATTTTAAAGTGTATGCTGTGTGGTTGTATTTTATGTATGTTAATTAAATTATATTTCGTGAATAATATGCAAATTTTAATTTAGTGAATATAATAATATTAAAACAATGTAAGTGTATACGTGTATTAAAATAAAAAATAGTGTATTTGTGCGTGTGTGTGTGTGTGTATTTGTATTTTACATAAACAAAAATTTGTATGCATGTGTGTGTTTTTAGTTATTTGTATTTTTTACTTTCATCTACAAATAAATTTTTATAATTTAAAAATAAATTTTTTATTCATGTCTGAGGGTATCATGTATCGTTAAAACATCCTCACGCTATCTTCTCAGAGGTCGTTGACCTTGTGGTCAGTAATCTTTGGGGTTGTAGAGTGGGGGTTTGTTTTGATGGTCCATGGTGCCCCAATAACTACTATAGGTAATATGATCAATTTCATAAGCTCATATACAGCGTGTCCAAAAAGTAACGATACACCTGAGAAATTTTCAAAGTTGATAATTTTTTCAATCAGGTGAAGGTCGTTCTTGAAGTAACTTTTTACGAGGTATCCGATGGTGACCTTGGATTAGACCTTAAACCTCATTTTCAGGGTTATTTTGAGGTCAACCTCATTTTTTTAAATGGAAACTCCTACTTTTTATAGCGCAATCGAAAAGAGCGGAATTATTAACGTAAAATTTTCCGCTCTTTTTGATTCCGCTATAAAAAGTAGGGGTCCCCATTTTAAAAAATGAGGTTGACCTTAAAATAACCTTGAAAATGAGGTTCAAGGTCAAATCCAAGGTCACCATCGGATACCTTGTAAAAAGTTACTCCAAGAATGACCTTCACCTGGGGGTTTATTCACTAACTTTTTAACGATAACGATTGACTTAACGTTTCAACGTCGAAAAGCGTTAAGGACTCTACTCTTTCAAGTAATCGATAAACACATGAAAAAATGTTTTAGTTTATTATTAAATTTTTTACAACAGACATTTACAAAATAAATATTCAAAATTAAAAGAATTTCAAACAATTATTACATCAAAATAAACATGATTAAAAAAAAAATTGTTTAAGTTTTTGACATATTTATACGCAAATAAATTATAATTTTACTAGTTTTTTTGTAGATTTATATACGATCTTGTATTATGAAAACTTAAGTAATATTTTATAACTTATTTAATTTTATATGCTAATAATTATACATCCAAAATAATAATTAGAAAAAATATCATGATCCATTCATTTTAAATCCCAATACAGAAAAAAAGGAATTTTAGACAACATTTGCCTTAAAACACACAACACGTAACATTCATATTAGAAATATATCTGTATTCATGTTTCTATTATATATTCTTCTATCTCAACATTATCCAAGCCAACATTTTTATTTTGAAAGACGAAATTTTGAAAACCAATATTTTTAAGTTCAGCAGCAAACTTAACAATTCAATCGAGAAACTATAGTTGTTGCTATAGAATATAAAATGCAAATTTAGATTAATATATAATTTTATTGAAAAACGTTTTTTATTGGTGATAGGATAAGTTTATTTAAAACAATATTTATACTATTTTTTTCTGTTTGTTTTTATTAAAGTACATATAAGTCACTTTAAAACCTCCAGATCCAATTGAATTTTAAATTATACACAATTTACCATTTAATCATGTATGATTACAAATAATTTTTATGATCACTAATGTAAATAATAATAAAATAATGTTCCTTTATATATATATATATATATATATATATATATATATATATATATATATATATATATATAAGGTATATACAAACACTGACAGAAAAGATATCTCGATTCTCTTGGATATAACTTAAAATCTGTGGAGCAAGAAATTAATTCAAACATCTAGTTACCTACATCTAAGAAATTATTATTCCATTTGAATGATCCCATCAAGTCGGAGTAATTCTTTTGTTTCTAGAAATCTTTTCTGTCAATGCATATACATATGTTATGCATAATATAACGTTTTACAATTTAACGTACGATTTACAACCGAGCTTCAAATTGGTTGTAAAATTTGTTGATGAAATCGACTTAGCGCTTCAGTTTAGAACATTTTCGTCGTTACGTCAACATGATCTCTGATAACGTTCGCGATATTCGATAGTATTTGCTGAAAAATGATTACTGCGCATGCGCGCGTTGGCGTTAAGCTTGCCGTTAGACGTTACGATATTACTGAATAAGCCCCCTGATTGAAAAAATTATCAACTTTGGAAATTTCTCAGGTGTATCGTTACTTTTTGGACACGCTGTATAAAAAATATTAGGAAAAATTGCTGATGAATAATATTTTTTACATTGAAGTCACGTTTAAAAAATAAAAATAAAATAAACACCAATGAGCTCTATGAGAAAGCATTACGCCAAAGCACTTGGCAGCATTTTTTAACGTAAGATAATCCAATACTGACAGAGCTTTTAATTTATTATATTTGTATCAATACAATGATAATTTTTTACGTAAGTTATATATTTACGTAGATGGCACTTCGCATGCTCTATTCGCATGAATTTTTTCTATGTGTATTTGTTAGTTGAAAGTATTCATTCAATTTTCAACATATTATCCTATAGTAAAACAATCATTTTAAACTTTGTTTTATTGAAATGTAATTAATTATTAAAAAGTTATAACATGTTAAAATTTATAATTTTTACATAAATTTAATGCAATCATGGAAAATGGTGCCGAAGTTTGAAAAATAATTTTATTGAAAAAAGAAAAAAGAAATTTTTTTTTTGTGTTTAGTTTAAAATGTTGAATCTGTTGACTATAATAGAATTTCAATTTTCATTTCTTATTCAAATTTATTGCCAATTTCATGCAAAAAATGTATATGACTTTCAAGGAGAGTGTCAGGGTATTGGGACGCCGATCCTGCTCAAATTTTGGGAGATGATTTTGGATGTAGAAATATGAAAAAAGCCAAGGTACTAGACTCTAACGCTAAATATTTCTCTAGTTACAGGCAAATAAAGAAAATCACTATAAAAGTTACTAGATTTTCAAACGCTTATAATTCATTAGCATTGATAGCTAGAAGCCTGAACTTTTTTTTAAATGGAAGTTGAGCTCAAATCCTTTTGAATTATCACCTATAGCATCCCGAAATATTATTTTTTTCTAAAGTTATAAAGGGATAAAAATTGGACCTGAAATTCGTCTTCATAACATTAATTTTAATTAACTAATAATAAATGCTAAAATTTGTTTCAATTTTTATTCCTCTATAACTTTAGAAAAAAAAATATTTTGGGATGCTATAGGTGATAATTCGAAAGGATTTGAGCTCAACTTTCATTTAAAAAAAGGTTCAGGCTCCTAGCTATCAATGTTAATGAATTATAAGTGTTTGAAAATCTAGTAACTTTTATAGTGATTTTCTTTATTTGCCTGTAACTAGAGAAATATTGAGCATTAGAGTCTAGTACCTTGACTTTTTTCATATTTCTACATCTAAAATCATCTCCCAAAATTTGAGCAGGATCGGCGTCCCAATACCTTGACACTCTCCTTGTTAGATGGTACTTACTGTTTTATTGTAGAAAATTGACAATAAATTTAAATAAAAAATAAAAATGGAAATTCTATTATAGTCTACAGATCCTAAATTTTAAACTTAATGAGACGTAATAAAATATATGTTCAATACATAGTTACCGACATTACAGTTTCTCGAATTTTCAATCTTTATTTAAAAATTTTCTGAAATATCTCTATATTATGCTTTTTATTAATTAAAATAAAGATATTTTTTTAAAATTTCAATAAAAAATAAAAAATTTGAAAAACTATAATGTCGGTATTTTACATCCCCTTAACAAAATAAACTTTGTTGCTGTCAAATAAAATTATTTTTCAAATTTCGGTACCATTTTTTTATAATTATATTAGATTTATGTTAAGAATATAAAGTTTAACATGCTATAACTTTTTATTAATTTATTATATTTAAATGAAACAAAGTTCGAAATGATTGTTTTAATATTATCTAATAATTTACTAAGCTAGAAATCAAATAACACTTTTTACTGATAAATATAAATGATCATCAAAAAACTAACTTTTGATACGGACTGTATAGCCAGAATATTCTTAAATTAATTAAAATTTTTGATTATACATTATTTTCTTTATATATAGCTTTATTTAAATTTTATTATTTCTTGAAGTTTATTTCATGTTTAACCCTTTCAGTCATGCAATTCAATTCACTTTTTTCGTATGTATTTGTTTATAATAATAATTAATAGTTATAAATTTATAAAATATCATCAGCTTTATAAAGAGTAAGGCTATGTGTATCTGAAAATACAAAAAATCCAAGAATCAAGCATGATATTGTAAAAATATTGAGGTAAAAAAAAGAAAATTAGGCAGCCGATATATCGGCTCCTGTGACTGTAAGGGTTAAACCTTCTTTTTTATACTCGATAACATCAATTCTTTAGATAAAAAAGAATTTTTCCTTATATGAAAAAAAAGGGAGAGAATATATTAGACATATGTTACGCATGCTTATAAATTTATTTATTCTATATCTTTGACATAAAATAATATTCATTAGTAGTTTATATAAAATTTTTATTAAATTGAGTCTACATTAACTGAATTTCTTACTATTCTAATTTAGACAGTAAGATTAAAAATATATGCTTCATATTCAAGAGATTCTAAGGTACAATGATATTACATAACATTTTTTATAGGACTAAAAATCTTTTGAACGTTTTTATAGGACACATCATTTTTTGAATAAACAATACACTCCCACGCCAAGTGCTACCCTTGTCCTACTGATGTTTATCCGTCCAGGGCAGTTGTCAACTTGACTATTGCATGTTAGGGGCTCGTCATAAATACCATTGAATTTGTAGGACTAGCATTCTTCTGAACTTATCACTAATTCTTCATGAAATTTAACTAAAAACAACTTAAGAAGGGGCCGAACTATCTGTCTTTGTCTAATAGCGTTTTTCATCATTTATGTAAATACTATCCGGTATAACAAGAAAAAAATAGCAGCCCCCGCTAGATATTAGTATAATTAGTAAATTTTGTAATAACAACCAAATTTTTTACCGCATAGTTTTCGACTAATTAGAGACCTACTAGCAATCTAGAATATAACTTATCTTTTTTTGGTAGGTCTCTAATTATTCAAAAACTACGCTGTGAAAAAATTTGGTTGTTATTACAAAATTTACTTATCATACTAATATCTAGCGGGGGCTGCTATTTTTTTCTTGTTATACCGGATAGTGTTTACATAAATGATGGAAAACGCTATTAGACAAAGACAGATAGTTCGGCCCCTTCTTAATGCTTGTCAATTTTTAATACTCACCGATTCGGTATGTTTAACGGCTACGGGGAGCTAAAGCTATCGTCTTACAAAATTTTCATAAATAAACAATTTTGGCGTTTACGAAGCCATACACAAAAAATTAGCTCGATGCTTATCATTTTTTAAAAAGCATATTGGACTCCCGGACTCTAATGATTATGGGTTTTATCGCGTGATTATTATAAAGCTACTGCTTGTCATATATTTATTTGAATTTAAAAAAATTTATAGATCAATACGTACAAACTCTAGAAAAAATACCTTTTGGTGTAATGGTTAATTTGTATTGTTGACAAACAACTTACCTAAATCAGAAAAAAAGAAATTTACTTAGAATTTTAACTTAATTATTTTGTTATTGATCGATTTACGGTACTTTTTCTGACAAAAATTATATTCAGTGGATGCTATTATGAGAAATTATTAGACGAAGAAAAATGATTTAGTCTATTCTCAAGGGAAGGTGAAGAGGAGATTAAAAAATTTACCTCATCAATATAATAAAGAAAAAAACTAGTCAGAAAATGAATAGATATCTCAATGGTTCTTACAAAAACCGAAATATTTTGATTTTCTAACAAAAAGAGACATTTTATTTACGACGATTACAGACACGATTCGCATTCACACCGAAGAGCGACACGATTCATAATTCACTGCGAAAACAGATGCGATTTATGATTCACCACGAAAATTACACGATCCGTGATTTATAGCGAAAAGCGACACGATTCGTGATTTACCACGAAAAATGACACGATTCGATTAGAAAAAAATGTTGATTTATAACATAAATTGTCACTATTTTCGTGATAAATACGAATCGTCTCACTATTCGTGGTATATTATGAATCATGTCTCTTTTCGAAGAGAATTACGGATCATGTCTATTTTCGTGAGAAATTAAAAATTTATCAGTTTTCATAAGCAACGTTGATCTGTAAGTTTATACTGATACAAAAAATTTTAATCACCGTAATAATAATATCATTAAAACGTGCTATGAAAATTTTTTAAACCCTTCGTGGTAAGGAAATTATTAATCAATTTACTTATAACTAAAAAACTCTAGAATTCAGAAGTCATTTTCTGATGATTTTAGTGAACAATTTAATCTAAGACGTAGTATTTAGGGTTTGTGTTTATATAAATATGATAAGAATAATTTAATTCTTTTTTACATCGCCTTAAAAATTTGAAAATAATTGTACATAAAAGTAGATAGGCTATGGCGGATCCAGCACACTGCGATATCAGCACAGCCCCCCACCCCTCTGCAATACCAACACACTTCCCCACCCTCTCTGCAATACCAGCACACTTTCCCGCGCTCTCTGCAATACTAGCCCACCTCTGCAATACTGGCGCACCACTGCATTTCTATGCAATTGCACGAGTGCCGATGAGGTAGGGAATGCGGATATTTTTTTATTTAAATATTTCAATTATTAATTTTTCAATAAATTATAGAGCGCTATATCCATATCTACTATTTTGAATATTGAATATTATAATTTTTTGTATTTAATATTCGATGATACTGTTTTCGATGAGGATTGTGTAACACTAGAATATTTTTTATCTAAATATTCTTTCCAGTTTACATTATTCTTTCTTCTATCGGGAAAAAGCAGTTTATACTCTGAGCAATTTTGATCAGAGGAGTTATATCCTCCCATACTTGTTGAAGCTTGTCCCATATTGAAATAAATCTAAAATCGAAAAGCATCTGTTATTTATAGTTAATCACACTCCATTTTCTCGGAAGTACTCTCAGTGAGAAATTTTTTCATGAGTCTTACGTTGTGAAGCGCACAACTGACTCTGTACGCTCCATTATGATGCGGGCAAACCGTGACAAGTTTGATCTTGTCTTGCGGAGGAAAGCCCATTTCTGCTACATCATGAATTCTGAACTTGAAGCGTTCTAACCATGTTTTCTTAATGTAGCCCATAACCAAGACTTTACTAGCATCGTGTAACGCATCTCTGAGTATTTTTACTACATCTGTATATGGAATATTTCCTGAATCCCAAGATAGTCCATGGTAATGCTCTTCTAACCATATGTTCTCTCTCTTATACTTATCCGATAGGCGACGCCAAGGATAAGGCTTCTCGAATAAGAGTACAACAGGGTCGGAATCATCTTTGAGAGGAACTATAGTCAATTCTTTGAGAATGTAGTCATTGCCTGGCTGTTTAAAGTCTTGTATATTTACCAAGTACTCCATCCTGAATGAAAGACTCTTACTGAGGAGTCAGCTTTTTATAATGATTCTCTCACACAAGTTTTCGTACGTCACCGCTCGCGGCGCTGTACTGAACTACACAATCGTGTGAGATTAAGCAGTAAGCAGAAGTTCCAGCTGGAAAGTTACTTCTCGATTCGAATTTCAGTCGGACGTCCACAGGGGCACTCTTTAACGATTCGTTTTGTTTAGAACAATCGATCACGATTAAAGGTAAGTATTCGATGTAATGTTGCTTTTTTAGCATAGGCTCGATATCTTTAAAACAGTAAGCACTTTGAAAGTTAGCGTACATATCGTATAGCATTGCGTATTGATTATGAGGAATATCTTAATTCAAATTTCTATACGGATAGTATTGAGAATTGAGAAACAGCTTTACATTACTGATGTTGCAATGATCGAAGCGACTCGCGTTAATAGTTCTCTGACTTTTTTAATTTGTTTGAAAACCTAGAATTAAGAATCGTGGCTTTTCCAGCTAATTAGAAGTTTTGAAGGTCCAAACATGCATAGATGTTGTGGGAAGTAGTGGATATTCGTACAAATTCCAACTACGAAAACTCATATCAATTAGTTTATCCTTCTCAGCATGATTTAATAGTTGAATCTTCTACGCACTTGATACCACTACGTAAGCAGAGATTAGTAGAGATTGCCAATGCCGTGTTAATGAAACGTGCCGAATTCGATCATGACGATCCTTGCGACGCTTCTGGAACTATCGCGCAAAGCCTCTCCACGACTACACGCGCGTAGAGAAGCAAGCGAAAGGGGAGGGGACAAACACACGAAACACGCAGCTTCCAGTGGCGTAGGTAAACTTACAGCAAACCCGCTTCAGCTTGTTTTCGCCGCAATACTTTATAGCTTTATTTCAATGCGATTAACCGTCCCGAAAATTTGTTGATTGATTACATATTATTATTTAAAACAGATCCATATTTTAATAATAAAAATCACTGAAGTAATCAAACAAATAAATAATAATAAATAAAATCTTTTGGGGGGCAATGAATATATGTAACTTTTTACCCTATTCAACAAATGAATGCGGTGGCTGTGGTCACTAAGTTTTTACGCACCTCGCTCTCTACTTTTGCCAAGTTCAAACCCGATGTTCCACCTATTTTTTTTTTTTTTTTGTTTTATTTTTAAATATTATATATTTTTGTAATCAATTTTCATAGCGGAAAAAATAAAATGAAAAATTTATTTAACACCTCAAATTCTATTTTATTTCAAAAATAAAAAAAAAATATTTACAGATAGGGATAGAAAAAAGTTTTAATATCAATATTACATGACTATATAACATATTAATATGAAATAAAAACGAAGCTAGTTCTGTAATTTTTTCCTACTAAATAAAAGATATTAAAGATTGAAAAAAAAATTATTTTAAATTATAGTTTTTTTTTCATTCTCACTCAATTGCAAATAATAAAACCTTTTTTGTTCCTTAAAAAAAGGACTTTTTCTAATTTAATTGACATTTTTAACTAATTTAATAAAAATAGAAAATAAATATAAATAATTCTAATAATATTTTAGGTAAGTAAAATTATAAATTTACCTGAAAAATAAATAATTTTATGAATTTAAACTTCATTAAAGCGCATTTTAAATAAAAATTACATTGAATATCATTAATATTTTTAAAAATTGGACTTTTTCTTCTTTCTTATATTAAATATATTTTTATAATATCAATTATTATTTTCAAAACGAAAAAAATGATTTAAGAGGCCGCTGTATGTCTGTCCTTTTCTAATTAAAAAATTGACTTTTTTCCCAAAATTAGCAACAAGAGGCAAAAATAAAGAGATGGTTTCGATGTGTTTAATAAAATATAATATTTTCTTTGATTAGTATAAATTAATTTTATTGCTTCGTTTTTAAGAAAAGTTGGAATAACTTAAAAAATTAGAAATTAGTGTCAAATAATGGGATTTTCAAGTTATTCCAACTTTTCTTGAAAATAAAGCGGTGGAATTAAATTATTCTTATCAGAGAAAATATTGCTTTCTATTACACGAATCGAAACCATCTCTTTATTTTTGTCTGAAGCTATTAGTTTTTATAAAAAATAAATTTTAAATAGATTCGGTAAAACAGGTAACTGTGTCGGTATACGGCTGACTCTTAACAAACATAATAATTTAAGTTCTCACAAGACATGTTAAATAAAATTTTCACTACATTTTAAATAGCCTAAATTCTGTTGATCTCTCAAAAACTGGCATTTTCTAAACTTATATAGGGATAAATCTGGAACTTTTTAATTTTGAGAAATTGTCTTCACAACAATTGAAAAGTCTATAATACAAATTCTGGAGTGGCACACACTTCAATAAGGGCTTAAATTACTCGTTTCTGTAAGTAGAATATGTAATTTAATTTTGGTATCGATTGAACAAACGTTGTTCACGGTATATAATTTTAGACATAAAAAATGATACTTTTTTCATATTCTACGTGTGTTTCTTGAGCTATAAAAAAGTAACGTTCTTTCGATCATTCTTAAATTTTTTGAGCATAATAAATATGGTAAAGAAACAGTTTGAGCCTACCCTGGTACATGTGCCTCTCTTTAGGAAGCTGTTAGACTATTTTTTATGTTAGTGTAATTTTCATCTAAAAATTACACTTACATTAAAAATAGTCTAACAGCTTCCTAAAGAGAGGCACATGTACCAGGGTAGGCTTAAACTGTTTTTTTTTACCTTATTCATTATGCTCAGAAAATTTGAGAATGATCGAAAGTACGTTACTTTTTTTATAGCTCAAGAAACACACGCAGAAAAATATGAAAAAAGTATCATTTTTGACGTATAAAATTATATACCGTGAACAACGATTGTTCAATCGATACCAAAATTTAATTACATATTCTACTCACAGAAACGAGTAATTTAAGCCCTTATTGAAGTGTGTGCTACTCCAGAAACTTGTATTATAGACTTTTCAATTGTTGTGAAGACAATTTCTCAAAATTAAAAAGTTCCAGATACATCCCTATATAGGAGCATGATAATATTATTTTTAATTTATTTCATAAAAATTCAACATAAAATGTTGATAAACATCATTTTATTTTAGATACATAAAAGAATGAAAAAATACTTTTATTAAAAGTATATCCTTTTTAATATCAGTAATATAGTAATATAGTAGCAAATATCTTGATATCAGGTTTTAAATTTCATTTTATTGAATTAACTTACTCGGAGAATATCAGACCTCCGGATCACGGATTTAGCTTAAACGTTGGGATAAGTTTCCAGGTGTTAAAATATGGAAGGAAACAAAATTTTAGACCCCAACGCTCAGTATTTCCCTATTACAGGCAATTAAAGAAAATAACTAAAAAATTTACTACATTTTCAAACGCATATAATTGCTTAGCATTGATAGCTAGGAGCTTGAAACTTTTTTAAATAAAAGCTGAGCTCAAATCCTTTCGAAAAAGTAGTTATAGCATGTCAAAATATTATTTTTTCTCAAAGTTATAGCGTGATAAACATTAGGCCTGATTTTTCTTTTTAAAAAATGAATTAATAACAAAAGCTGAAATTGGGTCAAATGTTTATTACGCTATAACTTTGGAAAAAAATAATATTTTGACATGCAATAACTGCTATTTCAAAAGGATTTGAAGTGAAACTAATACTAATAGAGTTAATCAATATAGCATGCATGAGAACAAGTTGAAATTCAATAACATAGAATTTCCAGTGACACTTAAAAATGTTCCAAAATTTGAAGAACTGAATAATATTTCAGTAAATGTGTACATGTTGAAGAAGTTTGGACAAAAGTTTGAAGTATCACCTTGCCACATTACATCGGATAAAAAGGAAAAGCATGTCAATCTACTCATCATCCAAGACTTTTACATCGATGAGTATGAAAAAGATAATCATTCTGATGATATTAGTTTACCCAAATACCACTACGTTTAGATAAAAAATATGTCTCGTCTTCTGAAATCTCAACTATCTAAGACACATGTAAAATCATTCCATTGTGAAAGATGTTTACAAGTCTTTTATAATAAAGAAAGATTGCAAGTTCATGAAAATGATTGTAAGAATTTGAATTATTGTCGAATTAATCTACCTGACTCGCAGAACAACATTCTGAAATTTGAAGATTATTATAAAAGCGAAAAAGTTCCTTTTATTATTTATGCTGATTTTGAATGTTTACTGAAGCCTACAATGAATGAGATTGCCTTCCAACTTCATGAAGCATATAGCATAGGATATTATATAAAATCAACGAAGATAGACGCTTATAGAAGCGTACTTCTGGGTTAACTTTGGGGGCCCAGCTTTTGGAGGACATTTAACATTACGTGTATATCTATATATATGAAAACATCGGTATATATAGATATAGAAATACATGGGATTTTAGTAGCGCCACCATGCGGCTGGAGGACATAAGCTTAGATTTTGAGCCCCTGTCCGCCCATTTAAAGTACGCTTCTATAAACGTCTATCTTCATTGATAAAATGTAGCTTTGATGACAGCTTATCTTTTTATAAGTCATATAGAAAAAATATCGAAGATGGACAGACTCCTGCACAATGGTTTGTTCAAGAATTAAAATCAATCAGTGAGGAAATTGATAAACTCTACAAGAATCCGAAACCATTAAAACTTACGGATTTAGAAGAATTATCTTTCCAGAGGTCAACCATTTGTCACATATGCCGAAAACTAATCCGTGATGAAGAACTCGCAGTACGAGATCACTGTCATCTCACAGGACGGTAAGATATTAATTATAGTTATATTTCAATGAAAAAAAAATTTACTTTACCATGCAAATTTTTTTAAAATATCTATTTTTTTTTTACATTAGTTTCAGAGGTGCAGCACATAATTCATGTAATTTGAATTACATGTATTCAAAATTTATTCCTGTGGTTTTTCATAACCTCAATTACGATACACACTTCATTTTGAAAGAGATAGCCACATCTTCATTGATGGGAGGACGAGTTACGCTATTGCCACATAATAAGGAAAAATATATTTCTTTTACAAAATACATAGATGGCAGTGACCTAAGTTTTAGATTCATAGATTCTTGGCGTTTTCTTCCTTCGTCATTAGAAAAACTTGCATCATACTTGGAAAATGTGCCGATATTGATAAAAGAGTTTCGAAGTGATGGTTTTATAGATGAGAAAATTGATTTTCTCAAACGTAAAGGTATATTTCCATATGATTTTGTAGATGGATTGGATAAATTATTAGTTACAAAATTGCCAGAGAAAAATCAGTTTTATAACCAACTCACCGATTCTCATATTGCTGATGAAGACTATGAGCATGCTATTCAAGTCTGGAGTAAGTTCAATATAAGGACATTAGGCAAGTATTCGGATTTATACTTAAAAACAGATGTTTTACTATTGGCGGATGTATTTGAAAGTTTTCGAGAAACATCTCTCAAAGCTTACGGTTTATGTCCAGCTCACTTTTATACGTCTCCAGGCTTGACATTTTCAGCAGCGCTAAAAATGACGAAGGTAGAACTGGAACTTCTTACAGATATAGATATGTTGATGTTCATTGAAGCAGGTATTCGGGGAGGAATAAGTCAATGCTGTAATCGCTATGCCAAGGCGAACAATCCATATATGGGCTCTTCGTATGATGAAAAACAGAAAATGAAAACACTTATGTACTTTGATATTAATAATCTTTATGGATGGGCAATGGTTCAATATTTGCCAGTCGGAAAATTCAAATGGGTAGAATATGAGACGAATTCAAACTTTTACAACGCACCGCCCGATTCAGTTATTGGATATATTGCTGAAGTAGATTTGGAGTATCCCGAGGAAATACACGATGCACATCGAGATTTTCCATTCTGCGCAGAGCATAGTGCGCCACATGGCTCGAAACAAAAAAAACTTCTCACTACTTTGAAGAACAAGGAGAGATATGTTATTTACTATCGAACACTCAGACAAGTGTTGGAAAATGGACTTCGACTGAAAAAGTGCATAGAATTTTAAGTTTTGAGCAAAAGGCATGGCTCAAACCTTATGTGGAATTGAATACTCAAAAAAGAATGCAGGCTAAGAACGAATTTGAAAAACTTTTTTATAAATTGTTAATCAATGCTGTCTATGGAAAGTGCATTGAGCGAGAGCGGTCTCGAGTTGATGTCCGATTGGTAAATAAATTTACTGGTAGATATGGAGCAGAAGCACGCATAGCTCTACCAAATTTTCACAGCTGTGCTATTTTTGATGAGAATTTAGTTGCCATTCAAATGAAGAGAACGAGCATCACAATCAAGAAACCAATTTATGTTGGATTTTGCATTTTAGAATTATCAAAAACATTAGTTTATGATTTTCATTATTCGTATATGAAAAAGCGAGTTGGAGACAAATGCAAACTTTTGTATACTGATACTGATAGTCTCATATACGAAGTTGAGGATGTTGACATGTAAAAAATAATGAAAGAGGACAAAAATAAATTTGATACTTCCGATTATGAAGAAAATAATCCGTTCGAAATTCCTCGAGTTAATAAGAAAGTTCCGGGTTTGATAAAAGACGAATGTAATGGTAAGATAATGACAGAATTTATAGGATTACGAAGCAAAATGTATAGTATTTCAATCGATGGAGGAGAAGTTATAAAGAAAGCCAAAGGTATAAAGTCCAGTGTTGTTAAAAAATCAATTACTTTTGAGGATTACCGAAGCTGTCTTCAGGATCTCACTATTATATACCGTGAACAGTGCAATATCCATTCAAAATTGCATACTGTGCATACTGAAAAACAGAGAAAAATTGCTCTAAGTCCTCATGATGATAAGAGATTTTTATTGCCTGATAGTACAGATACTTTACCTTGGGGACATTATAAAATTGAAGAAATACAGATGGCGCAAGCTGCACTTGAAGTAGAGAGGGAATATGCAAGAAAAATGGCTGCTAAAAAAAAAGAAAAAGAGCGGGAGGTAGAAATGAGGAGGGGAGATACACGAGTGGAAATTGATGCTACAGAGAATGAAAGAGAGAGGGAAATCGAGAGAAGGGATGAAGTAACTAATGAAAATAGTGCAGAGCGAGTGGGGATGTCACTTTATGAAGGCGAGAAAATTATCATTGAGTATGATGTGTTAGAGGAGTTCATGAATGACTGGCATCCATCAATGGAGGGGGCAAGTTCCCAGGAAGGAGGAAAAAAGGATATATTACGAGTAGCAATGGAAAGGGCAGACATCGAAGTGGGGAATGGATTATATCAACCAATGGACCACAATGAGGAGCGCATTCAAGTAATCGAAGAGCTTGAGGACGATCAACCTTGCACAAAGAAATCTAAAATCGATTAACTTTTTAAGTAAGTTACAATCTATTTTTTACCAAAAAACATTATTTTTTTTTCATCAAAATTTTTTTCTAACAAATTTTTAATTTTTTTTACTTTTTCTTGTTTTCAGAATGGATTTATCTGCACTAAACAAGATTGCTGGAAGCGACTTCCTGCCAAGGAAGAAAGTTACAGATTTAGAAAAAGACCAGCAGTACATGGTGACTGCACTGAAACAAGTCAAGACAAGATTTGGAACCAAGGTCGTAGCAGATTTCGACCAAAGCTTCCAAGTCTTCTTACCAGAGAAGATTTCATCTGCAATCTTAAAAGATGAAGAATTTTTCTACAATCTCTGTGATAATGCAAATAAACTGCGTTTGATTGCAATATACCTGAGAGGATCTTCTTTTAAATTCGATCGGGCTTAAAATAAATAAAAATATACTCGTCAAATTATTTTTCAAGCTATTTATTGTAAATTGTACATAATAAGAATACATGAATAAATGAAAATTATTAAACATTATATAATTGTTTTTATTTATCACCACCACTTATAATTATTACATTTATATTGAATCATAAAAAGAAAATTTCAATAATAAAAATATTTTATACATAACTTAAATTAATAAACATAATAAAATTAAATTTTTTTCTTTTTTATTTATTACAATTCTTGTAGAGTTTATCAATTTCCTCACTGATTGATTTTAATTCTTGAACAAACTATTATGCAGGAGTCTGTCCATCTTCGATATTTTTTCTATATGACTTATAAAAAGATAAGCTGTCATCAAAGCTACATTTTATATAATATCCTATGCTATATGCTTCATGAAGTTGGAAGGCAATCTCATTCATTGTAGGCTTCAGTAAACATTCAAAATCAGCATAAATAATAAAAGGAACTTTTTCGCTTTTATAATAATCTTCAAATTCCAGAATGTTGTTCTGCGAGTCAGGTAGATTAATTTGACAATAATTCAAATTCTTACAATCATTTTCATGAACTTGCAATCTTTCTTCATTATAAAAGACTTGTAAACATCTTTCACAATGGAATGATTTTACATGTGTCTTAGATAGTTGAGATTTCAGAAGACGAGACATATTTTTTATCCAAACGTAGTGGTATTTGGGTAAACTAATATCATCAGAATGATTATCTTTTTCATACTCATCAATGTAAAAGTCTTGGATGATGAGTAGATTGACATGCTTTTCCTTTTTATCCGATGTAATGTGGCAAGGTGATACTTCAAACTTTTGTCCAAACTTCTTCAACATGTACACATTTACTGAAATATTATTCAGTTCTTCAAATTTTGGAACATTTTTAAGTGTCACTGGAAATTCTATGTTATTGAATTTCAACTTGTTCTCATGCATGCTATATTGATTAACTCTATTAGTATTAGTTTCACTTGGATATATTGCTGAGAGGATAGCATACTTGAAACATTGATTGTCATTGTTACGAACATTGACACATGCTTTTTTCTTTTGTATAAAAGGTGGTAGAGGAATGTACGAGCTGCCCTTGATCGGAGAATATTTTTTCATATTTATACTTAGACTTATAATACTTTTTAGAGCCCAGCCAGAATCTTTTTCCTGAAATTCTTCTATTTGTGTTAAAAAAGAATCTTTGATATTTATTTTGAACCATTCTTCTAGATTCGTTGACATGAAAATTGAAGTACTTGTGGTTGTAAAATATTTAATATCTGTCAATTCTTCACTACTTTTCTGTATGGAAAATTCTGTGGTGAAATCCGAATTCACTTTCAGAGCACTATATTCTTCTAAGCATGACTGTACATGTACTTTAAAGAGTTCTTGGGCGTCGTTTAAAAAACTTAAAATATCCACATGATTTATATTTACCACTACGCCAGTTCTAATTCTGTTTTCGAAAGCTGACTGCACATCTCGCCATTCAACAGAAGCTTCTGTTTCTTCAGATTGCAGACCACCTCCTCGTTGAAGATGATGTTCAAATTGAACTTGAATACCCGAAAGATGTAACACACAAGTTTGACATCTCTGCTTTTCTCCTCTTGTAAGATCAGAATTGACAATTTTTTCATTTAATTTCTCTAAACTACCATTGCACATATCTATCCAATAATGGAGATCGGTATTGTTCAGTTCATTTACATTTTGTAAAGTAACACGGAGTAGTTGCACAAGACGTTCAAAGAAATTAATTGAAGACATTTTTTTTTCTTTTATTTAAAATAACCTTTCACAAACACAAACTTTCACGATTAGTAAAGTTTAGTCCCGATGACTATGTACACTCACGACTCCTCTGACGAAGTACGCTTATCCAGAAAACTTCAGACCTTTTTAAAGGTAAAGTTAACATAAGGGGAAATGGAAAATTCAATTAACTAACCAATAGTAAAACGGAGTGCATGTTTTTCAGAAAAAAGAGAGGTTTTCTCGGGTAGGGATGAATTTTTTACCTTTTTTAACCTATCAGAATCATTTCTTAGTTTTAACCAATGAGGATTGAGCGATTTTCCATCGTCCAATCTTAAAAAAGTTAGAGGCGGAGTTACTATCATCTTTTAGTTTAACCAGTGAAAACTGAGCTATTTTCCATCGTCCAATCTTAAAAAAGTAAGAGGGGAATTGCTTGACATAAACTTACGATTTGAAAATTTTCTATTCTTATTTCCCGATATTAATTCATACTGAAACATCCAACGCTACGAGATGGCTAGAACTCGTGATTACGATATGCTGTTCAAAAATTATATCATGCAGTCTGCGGAAGAAGAAAGCATTTATATATGTGATATTCAAGGATTTCAAAGAATATCAGAGGATTCTTTTATTTTTAAAGAAGTTAGTTTCCTCAATTTTAGAAAAAGAGCTTTACCTACAGTCTATATTTTCAAATCTCCAATTACATGGGAGGAACTAAATACAGAAGAAAAATGCATGGCTCATTGGGTGGAAAGGTTCCATCACGGTATAGCATGGAATTCCGGAGATATTCCATATCATGGCCTACAACGTGTTTTCCAAATCTGCTCGCAAGAAATCAAAAAATTATTTGTCAAAGGAGAGCAGAAAGTGCAATGGTTGAAAACTCTTTTACCAAGTGTGTAAGTAAAAATATATTTAAACTTTTTATATTCAAATTAATCATTTTCTTAATACTTTTCATACTTTTTTATACGTTTTTATACTTTTTATACTTTTTTTATACTTTTTTATACTTTTTTATACTTTTTTTTATACTTTTTATACTTTTTCATACTTTTTTCATAAGTTTTTTTACTTTTCTCATACTTTTTAATACTTTTTTCATAATTTTTAATACTTTTTTCATACTTTTTAATACTTTTCTTATACTTTTATATTATAGTTTAATTATTCTGTTTATTTTATACGCAGGTCAATTTCAAATGTTGAAGATTTCGGCTGTCCAGCATTAGAAGAAATAATAAGTGATAAGCGACACTTCTGCTTAAACCATGTTTTCTGCATAAGAAGAAAAAGACCCGTGTGTGCAGTTAATAATGCCATTGCTATACGAGCATGGCTACGCAATTACTTAAATATTAATAACATAGATGAAGTTGATAGTTTTTTGAAACAAAATTAAAGTATGAAATGCACATGTTTGTATTTCGCAAATAAATAAAAATTTTGAAAATTGAAAATGTATTAAAAAGAAAAAAAAATAAAGTTTTTTTATGATTAAAATGATTTATTATTATTTTATCTCCTGAATTGTTTTTTTTTTTTTTTTGATTTAATGTATATTTTAAGGAATTGTATTTAAAAAAAAAATATATATATTTAATAAAAAGAATTCTTATATAAATGAAGATTATATTCTTTTTTGCAGGTCAGGATGGTGATTTTTGGTAAAATAAGCGAGTTTAAGCTTTTATTTATTTTTTTTTCATTAACTTATATCATTTATTTTCTTTTCATTTAATATAAATTTTTAATACATACAAAAATTTTTTTTATACATACAATTTTTTACATTAAAAATTTTTTTTATTTCATACAAATTACAATGTTTTTTTTCACATACAAATTTTTTTTTTTCATAACAAAACTTTTACATAAATTTATTAATTATAAAATTATTTTTTTATTCGATCCATGTTTCGTCGCCTATTATTTTAATACCACTGCATGAAGACACATCCTGTTTAGTTGATCCGGATTCTATTTGACCAATAATTGATATTTCATCATTATCGTTCCTAGATGATTCGTCGTCTATTATTTTAATATCACTGCATGAAGACACATCCTGTTGAGTTAATCCGGATTCTATTTGACAAATAATTGATATTTCATCATTATCGTTCTTAGATGTTTTAGGGGGTCTGGTGCTCATGATGATACGCTTTCCTGTGTGCTTGAGCCGCAAGATTCGTCTTCGAGGAGAAGGAGGCCTATTTTCTTGATGAGAAGTACTGCCATTTATTTCTGAAAAAAGAAGAAAATTTAATTAGTTATTTAAATAAACTTATATGGATTAAATTATTATTATTATTATTTAATTTTTTTCTATTTACCCACGTTAGATCCTGAAGATGAAGGTTTCGGTGAAGGTTCCCGAAGAGGAGTAGAGTCCTTCATTGATGCTAAAACAAAAAAAATAAATATTTTAATATTTTTTTCTTTTTATTTTAATAAAATATTTTTATTTCTCAAACTTACTTATATGAAGACCTGAGGGCCCTGGTTGCGGCGAGTTCTCCCGAAGAGGAGTGTCTGCAACCTTCTTTGATTCTGAAACAGAAAATATACATATATATTAAATTTAATATGAAAATTTAATTCTTATGTGGTAAAGAGAATAAAATTTACCTTCTCCGTTATTCAGCGTCCTCGGTTTTTTTGACTTCCCCGAGTGACACGAAGAACACGTTGATGAGGTGCCAATTGAGCTGGAGCTCGAACTCGAGCTCGATGACCTGTTCCTGGTAGTGCGCTTACGATTCGGGCTGGGGCTCGCCCTTGGGGTTTCCATCCCCTCGAATAGCTGCTGCATCGTCGCACTTACCGGTGGAGGTGGTACTGAAACAAGAAAAAAATTAAATTATAAAAAAATATAAAAAAATTTTCGTAATTATGAAGAAATATAATTAAAATGTATTATTAATAAAAACTTACATGCATTAATTGCATCCATTGCCCAGCTTAAATGGTCTAGCATTAGTAGGAAAAATGAGCCATTCCTCATTATCCATTGAATGCGTTCCCGCATTACTCTAATGCTGTTGCTCGTATTCGTCATTTTAAATATTTAAATTTAAATTGAATTCTCAACTATATGAGACTTGAGAGAAAACTGAATGCTCTTCATCGCATGCACCACGGTATTTATACAAAAAAATTTACAAAAATTACCTACCTGCGGAAAAAATTTTTTGACAATCCTCCAAGTATTTTCCACGCCCTTTTTTCTATGTAAAAAGAATGCATTCGCAAAGGGCTTCGTTTTCAAAATTAAATGACCGATATATCGTTTTAGGAAAAGAGTAAAAGACCTTTTTTCTAAAAAAAAAAGATAAAATAAGATAACAAGTGACTTTCAAAAATATAAACCTGTCAAGAAAACCTTTTCTGAAAAGAAAAATATTTACCAATAACCTTATTTTTTTTAACTTAATACATGGATATAGAATGGGCACAATAAGAGTTTCAATTTTGAAAGAAAAAAGATTGTAAGATTATAAACATGAAAACCAAAAAAAGGTTTCTTTTCTCAGTAAAAGAAAACATATTTTTACGAAAAGGAAAAAAAAAGGTCTCTTTCCAACAAAATGAAAACAAGTGACTTTAAATATTAAAGTAATGTGAAAGTGACCAAAGGGAAAATATCTATCGATCAGAAGCATGTGGGTTAAAGAAGCTGTCATAAAGATGAAAAAGAAAAAAACATGCAGTGGTAAAACAACGACGAGACCGAGGGTTTTCTGTGTATGCCTGCACCCAAAGACATTAGGCGCCGCATGTATCCTTCAGCATTGCGTAAAGCGCCGATTGCATTAAGATTATCGGAGCAATCAGAGTCCGTTTTTTGGCACACTGACTGTACCGACTAAGTGGCGCTGCGGGGAAGCGAAAGGGTCACTAGCAAACATAAAGTTTTTTCGGCGGATGGAGAGTCTTTGCATTAAGATTATCGGAGTAATCAGAGTCCGTTTTCAGCACACTGATTGCGCCGACTAAGTGGCGCTGCGGGGAAGCGAAAGGGTCACTAGCAAACATAAAGTTTTTTCGGCGGATGGAGAGTCTTTTTTTATAGCGCTGCCCACTATGCATTTTCTTGAACGATGCACAAAAAATTTACCAGCTTTTAGGAGAGAAGGAAAAGAATGTCCTTTCTCTTAATGCAGTACACTGTGTGTGTGTTCTTTTTTGAGTCGCAGGTGCATGAAAATAATGAATCATGCAACCTTTAAGATATAATACTGTCTTTATCTTTTTGAAAGAAAATCTTTTTTGAGAAAAAAATTTATTATAAGGGTTAGCTATCTTTTTTCATCTTGTTTTAAAAAAAAGAGAACTCTTATTTGTAAAAGATAAGGAAAAATATTCCTTGACCAAAGGAAAAATATCTATCGATCAAAAGAAGGTGGCTTTAAGAAAAAAAGTCATAGAGATGTTATGGCCGAACTTGGTTCGGACAATTGAGTTCTTCACAACAAAAATTATTTTATTTTTATTGGAAACCAGTCTACCGTCCCAGGACTTACCTTGTCACTTTGTTTATGAAATATACCCATATATCCACATACATATACTCATCTATAAAAATTTATGTAATACAAAATTTTATATGTGTATCTGATTATTTGTTTTATTTAATTAATAGAAGTTATGATTATTTAGATTCATTCACGTTCGCTCTGTTCGCTTGCTCGCTAACATACTCGTTTGCTCTCCCCACTCGTCGATATGCTTCATTCATTCGTTATATAGCTACAACGCGCGAACACTATAGATGCGTCACCTATGGCTGTTCGCTTGTTCGCTAGCATACTCGTTTGGTCTCCCCACTCGTTCGCTATACATACATTCGTTCACTCTAATGTGTTCGCTCTGTTCGCTTATATACTTGTTCGCTCTGTTCACCTTCCTTCTCGTTCGTCCTCCCCACTCACTCACTACACACTTCGTCCGCTCTATTGTGTTCGCTCTCCCCACTTACTCACGTATGCAGCTTTCGTTCTCTCAATTATATACGTTCGCTTTATCTCATACGTTCTCACGTATTCATTCACTCTATTCGTTTAAGTTATTGTTTAAATTTAGTTATATATATATATATATATATATATATATATATATATATATATATATGTATGTGTGTATATGTGCGTATATATAATATTTGTGTTTAAATATAATTTATACTGTAATTCTATAAATATGATTGTTAGTGCATAAATTAATATAAATATATATATATTTATTGTTAGTTAAATTTTTAATATAAATAAATTTTAAATCAATTACAAGAATTTAGATTCATTTCTTTTCTTTATTTTATTAATATTCAAAACAAATTAAAATTTTTATTCCACTTATTTCCCTTCTTACAATTTAATTAACAATCAACTACGAAACCTTTGAATAATATAAATCATACACTTACATGGTTAACAAAAATTGTATTTTATTTATTTATTACTCTTATCATTTCCGTAATTTAATTTATTTTTGATAAAATAATAGGAGAATCAGTGTTATTCTCTAATAATTCTTCATATCAATTATCATTATATATCCTTCCTTTTCTAGATATAAATCTTACAACAATTTATCTTAGGGTAACGAAAGTAATTGCGTCTTAAATATCATCAACTTGATTTGAAATTTCGTTAGTATAAATAACTCACTGATTAGGAGAGAAAGAGATGAATTTGCTTCTGACTCGATCGTCCTGATGTTTTCTATACTTAGTCCCCTTAAACTACACGGTAAGAATGTCCGTGGCAAAATAAGGTTGGGCTTCCTTCTTCAATCGCTCGAACGTTCGGTTAATATTTCAGATTATTACCTCGAACGTCACCTTGATTCACCTTAGATCTCAAGTTTACACTCGTTGTCACTATTAACTGATTTTGATTTAATTTAGTAATTAAATTTGAATCTTATATCTTAATGTTTTCTTATTTTTTATTTATTAGTGAAGTAGGGCTCTAATCTACTCACTAATATTTAATATCAAAATAACTTAAGTAATAAAGATTTAAAGTAACACTGATCTTTCCAGTGGACCTGGCAGAGCCGACTCTTGCGGTTGCCGTCTTGTTGTGACTAAAGGCAGTGTAGTGACGTAGAGGTTTGTTTTTATTACCTCGCGCCCGGGCGATCGAGAGATGGAAGCTCCAATCAAACCTCGACATGTAGTCAAAACTTTCAGGACAGGAGTCGTTTAACTTCCTAAAAGTTCATTAGCTTGCTTACTAATGAATTCTTTTACCATTCTTCTCTGTCTCTCCTTTACACTTAGATACAGTTGACGGTTGATTTTTCGCAATGAGTCGGTATTTGGAAACCACTGACTCGGGACATCGCATGAAACTAATTTTGGTTGTTAACCTTTTGAATAGAAATGAAATTAAGATTTATAATTTTTAAATTTAAGAATGTTTTAATAATATTATATTGATTCGAAGGGCATAGTTCCATGGGATGTCACAGAGATGAAAAAAAAGAAAACTCATGCAATCGTAAACATTAATCTTTCAAAAGAAAAAAACATCTTGGGACTCCCTACCGTATGGGGCCACCTACAAATCAAACAAAAAAAGGTAACTCTTATGGGTTTATACACATATTGGATTCTAAATCACATAGAGTAGGGAAGGGTGGGCGTGAACAAAATACTGAAATTCAAAAAATCACACGGAGAAGGGGATACTCTTATGTGCTTATACACACATCGGATTCTTGATTACATGGAGTAGGGAAGGGTGGGCGTAAATAAAAACCAAAATTAAAAAAATCACTCGAAGAAGGGGATACTCTTATGGGCTTATACACACATTACATTCTCGATCACATGGAGTAGGGAAGGGTGGGCGTAAATAAAAACCAAAATTCAAAAAATCACTTGAGGAAGGGGATACTCTTATTGGCTTATACACACATTACATTCTCGATCACATGGAGTAGGGAAAGGTGGGCGTAAATAAAAACCAAAATTCAAAAAATCACTCGAAGAAGGGATACTCTTATGGGCTTATACACACATTACATTCTAGATCACTTTGAGGAGAGAGGGGGTGATCCAGAAGGAACATGATCCAGTATGTCTATAGCTTATCTACTTACATATTTTTTCATGTTTTGGCGTTCATTATTCCTTTTTAACCCTTTGAGGGGCACATTTTTCTGTAAAAAAACGGGTTTTTTGAGATTAATTGTTTATAACAAATACTTCAATTAATGAATATTTGCAATTTCTCTATAAAATCTAATAAATCAGGTATTCAAGAGTTCAAAAAGTCTTATAGATGTCTTAAAAAGGCATATACGTTTTAGAAATACGGAAAAATCCAAAACCAAATAGGTGGGACAAATACGTACCACTGCCCCTCAAAGGGTTAAAGTATATTTTTCACTGTTATTTGGGATAAATGTAATAAAATGCGTGAATACTTTATTTTTCATGAAAAATGTATTTAAATACAATATTTCAAAACAGAATGAAGAAATTTATTATTTAAATAAAAAAAATTTAATCAGAAAAACGATGTGTAGCATGCACCGTATTTGTCCTTAAAATGCTAATTTTATTAATTTTTTTATTTTATAATGAAAATTGTTTAGATAATTAAAAAAATTAAGTTTGGGGTGAGGAAGCGATAAATATATGTAGTTTGGTTTAAATAAAAAAACGTACAATAGCTGTGTTGGCTAAGTTTTAGGGTATCTTGCAGCAATTAAAAAATTTTTCAAGTTCGAATCTTATGCTTTGTCTTTTTTTATTTAAGAAAAAATTAATAATATGCTTACAAATAAAATTTGTTAAAATACAATAAGGAAACTTTTTGACAAAAAATATTGACCTACAATACAGCCATTTAAAATAAAATAACCGTTACTGTGCAAGCATTTTCTAAGCATATGCTAATTAACACTTTCTTAAATATAAAATTTTTAATTCAGACTTTCTGTTCTTTGCATTGCTAGTATATAAAATTAAAACTTTTTTTGAAATCCCCAAACGCAGTTTAATGCAGAATTTAGATCCAAAAAATAATTTGATATAAAAAAATTTTTTTAATAAGAAATATTAGCAATTAAATTTTTAAAAACGTTTTTTTTTAAATATAGATTATTTTCTTAATTTGAATGTGATGAAAATTTTTATTTAATATTTAGTCTTCTCTTTTTAAATTCTTCTTTACTTTATAGATCTATTTTATATAAGTAATTTGTAAAATTAATTATTCTGACAAATTTTCTTTTATAATTGTAGCCAAAGCTCATTTATTTTGATTTTTATGAAGTAATAATAACATTATTGTATTTTATATATTTTAAAGATAATACGTTTATAAATATAATTTTCAAATAGATCAAATAAATTTATGCATAACATTTGAAAAAAATTGATAAAATATTAATTAAACTTTGAATATAAATAAATTAAAAATGTACTTAAAAAGAGTATATCATTTGAAAATTGTTTAAAACCTTATGAGAAATATGTTTGATAATAGAAAATCTTAAATGGAAAGTATTAAAATATAATAATGAAATAAAAATGTTTAAGACATTAATAATAAATCTAAAATATCATAAAGTAAATAAATGTTCTTGAATAAAGTTCAAAATTTGGCAATTTTTAACGCAAGGGATAATATGTTTTAAATAAACATTATATAAAGTTTAAATATACAAGTAGAAATAGAGTAAAAAATTTATTATATATTATATGCTAAGACTATTAACAAATATGTAATAATTTTTAATTAAGCATAACTTTTTACCAGCATTGAGCTTTTTTAAGCAAATAAGGCTTAAATTGAAGTATTTAACTTGTACTTTTTTAACCGATTAACTGGTATTGTATCATATATGTACAGAATATTTTCGTCCCAATACTGGTAATGTATCATATATATACAAATTAGATTTTTGTCTGATTTTGACAGCGGTTTGAATCCAAACTTTGTATAATAGGCCAAATATTGTGCATTTTCGTAAAAAAAAATGGTCTACCAGTATTGGGACGAAAGCTAAATAAAGCCGTACCAGTGAATCGGTTAATATTTAATCCATTTTTCTGTAAGATTTTCAGTTGTCTGGTCATTCAAGTTCTTACAACAACTTCTTTTCATTGTATTATTGAAAAATATGTATAGCTTAGTCTCTAAAATCTATTTAAACAAAAGAAAAAATACGGGTTAATTTTTTTCATCACCAAATCATATCTTGTAGTTTTAACCAAATTTGTTTCTCGAAGGTGGAGATGATCTTTCGTTATAAGTAGGCTCTGATTATTAGTTATGTATGAAAAAAATATTTATACTCAAGATATGATTGCCTAATTATTTATTACAAGTATTTTAAATGAACTTTGAGTTTCAAATTTCAAAATTTTTTTTTGGTATTATATTTGTTAGCAAAAATTTGTAGTATTGTAAAATTTCAAATTTAGTAAATGTTTAGGTGCAATATCAATATAATTAACATTTTATTTTAAAAAATACAACAAAATAACGTTTACCTCATACATTTAAAACTGTTTTAATAATAAAATTATCAATAAATTATTTTTTTTACACATCGTTGGCTTGGATTAAAATTCGGCTACTTCAAAAAAGTTTTCGTGTAAATTTTAAAATGAAAATTTGAATAAAAAAATTGATAAAGAATATAAATTTTTTGAATAATAAAATGTGTAATTATATGTAATGAGACAATTTGAATAATGAAGTACATATATTTGATGTAAATTTGACAAAAATTTTTTTTGTTTCAAAGCATACAAAAATTTTACGTTAATTTTCCGTACTTATGAGTGAAATTTTGATACAATTTCCTATGAAAATAATTTTTACTAATTACACAAAACAGTACAATACTATCAAATATATTACTTTTCAAATTTTATTGAATCATACTTGATAAGTAACTAAATACATACATTTTTTAAAAATTAAATGAATACATTTTATTTTTCAGTTCACTTTATAATACGATAAGAAGTTTTAGAAAAATGTAATGCATTCTTTTTAGTGAATACTTTAAAATACCTACTTTTTTTAATTTTCTTACAATATGTCTTTCTAAATATACGATAGTTTTTTTGCATCAGGTTTTTTTTAGTTTTTCATCTAGTTCGATAACACATAGCAAATTTATGAGCAGTATTATAATTAAATTATTTTTGTTACTATAAAAATCAAACCATTTTTTTAATAAATGTTTTTTTAACACCAATGGTATTTAACGTGATTTTTATTTAATGCGCTTTGATGAAATTGACAACACTTTTTAAAAAATATGCCTTATGAAAGCACATTTCTCAATTCTTTTATTTATTCTTTTATTATTCTTTTATTCATTTCAAGTTCAATTTTTATTAAATCAATAAAAAATATAATAATAAAAATATTCAATTGACATAACCATAATAAACCATTTAAACATATAATTAACAATTTGAAATTGATTTTTTAAGATACATTTCATAATTCTTTAATATTTTTTAATTGGAAGAGATATTTCCCTTTATCTGTCATTCTCAATATTTTTCTCATAAAGTTTTGAAGATTTAAAAATCGTATACATTTTGTTAATAGTCAGATAGCTTCTCCATCAGTTATAATTTGTTGTTTATTAAAAAGGCGGATAATCTTTTCAAACTTTAAATGGGTTTTTATTTTATATGTTATTACTGTAAATTTTCAAATAACCTTGCCGATTTCTTTAAGATAATCTCATTTAAAGTATGATCACTTTGGGTCTCAATAAACTGCTAATTAATAAAATCAGTATTGTTTGTTTATTTAAAATTCATATAATTTCAGCTTGAAGAACCGTTGGGCTCTTTATTATTAAAATACTAATTTGCATGATATCTTAAATTTTTTAAAGTAATTTTATTACAAAAAAATGTAATTAACAGAACGAGCAGTCAAATCAGATGCATGAGCCGGTCTGTGGCACAGTCGGTAGGAGCGTTGGATTCGTATTCTTGGGGAACCGAGATCGAATCCTGCTCTCGGCTGTTTTTCAAACGAGCACCTCTGTCACATGTGCTTTGTACACAGTCCAGGGTTGCAAAAAAAGTAATTAAAAATTATTTGAATCACGAATCATTTTTGAATTTGTAATTAAAGTTTTATTTAATTAACAATTCCTTTTAAATTAATAATTAAAAATATTTTAATTAACAAATCAAAATCTAATCGTGAATTGAAAAGGCTTTAATTAAAAAATCAAAAGGAATTCTCAATTAAATAAATTTCAATTAAGAAATCAAAATGTAATCGTGAATTGAAAGGGCTTTAATTACAAAATCAAAAGGAATTCTTAATTAAATAAATTTCAATTAAGAAATCAAAATTTAATCGTGAATTGAAAGGGCTTTAATTCCAAAATCAAAAGGAATCCTTAATTAAATAAATTTCAATTAAGAAATCAAAATGTAATCGTGAATTGAAAGGGCTTTAATTCCAAAATCAAAAGGAATTCTTAATTAAATAAATTTCAATTAAGAAATCAAAATTTAATCGTGAATTGAAAGGGCTTTAATTCCAAAATCAAAAGGAATCCTTAATTAAATAAATTTCAATTAAGAAATCAAAATGTAATCGTGAATTGAAAGAGCGTCAGTTATGATTATGATTTGTGAATTCGAGGGCTTTAATTAAAAATTCCACAATTCCTTTTTAATTAAACGTACTAAGGAATTTGTATCATATATATGTATATAGAAAAACATATGTGGACGCGCACATACATACGCACCTAGGCTCATATATATGCAACATTTCATGTCGACCCACACGCACACATACGGACAAGTTGATATATATATATATATATATATATATATATATATATATATATATATATAGGGACGTTTCAGGTCAACTCACCGAACAAAAAAATAAAATTCGTTGTAAATCTGTGAAAATGTTCCATTTCATACCTAAAATATACAAAAAAAATTTTCAGAGGTATAGATCCAATGGATTAAGAGTAATGAGTAATGAAATATTGTGATTTTTCAAAATTTTTGGTGAATTCATCAAATTAATAATTTTTTTACTCAAAAACTAAGGGTCCTAGAGATGTACTTATGAAGACATTTCTTGTTGCAAATTAAGCGTAGAATCAGCACAAATTTTTTTTAAATCTCAAGATTGCTATCTTCTGATTGGTCCACTTTGTTATTTCATATAATTTGCAATTACTTGAGTTCGAACAGGTTGATTTCACTCCTGTTGGAGTATGTTATGTCTTCTGATAACATATTGAAGTAAGCTTTTGCTCCACTTGGCTCGAGCCCTAGGAGAGGAGCTATAGAACTTTGAATATTGAAAAATTTTTAATTTTGAATTTAACATATACATCAACATTTTCTTCTTCGATGTTCATAGATAATACAATATACGAATGCATGATTGTCTAAATATTTTAACATTTATCTATTTCTTTATGATGCAAGTGTTTTATTAAAATATTAATTATGCATTACGTACACATCATCAAGATACACTCATAAACAAGAAAATTTTATTCGTTTAACTAATTTGTCATTATAACTATTTTGCATACGTATTAAAAAATTATTTAAATATACATATTTAGGAATTAAAATTAATACTATATATCTGGAAATAAAAGGATAAAGTTAAATAAATTCTATACGGATAAAATTTATTCAATATAAAAATTTATTACAAAATGAAAGAATCTGTTATTTGTGTATTCTGTAACTTTTAACAAGTACTTCTTAATTTATCTCATTTTTCTGAAAATAAATTACTCAAAATTTTTTTTTTAAATTGAAATGGTATTTTAAAATTATAATGTCATTAGAGTGGAGATAAATTAAGAAGTACTTGTTAAAAGTTACAGAATACACAAATAACAGATTCTTTCATTTTGTAATAAATTTTTATATTGAATAAATTTTATCCGTATAGAATTTATTTAACTTTATCCTTTTATTTCCAGATATATAGTATTAATTTTAATTCCTAAATATGTATATTTAAATAATTTTTTAATACGTATGCAAAATAGTTATAATGACAAATTAGTTAAACGAATAAAATTTTCTTGTTTATGAGTGTATCTTGATGATGTGTACGTAATGCATAATTAATATTTTAATAAAGCACTTGCATCATAAAGAAATAGATAAATGTTAAAATATTTAGACAATCATGCATTCGTATATTGTATTATCTATGAACATCGAAGAAGAAAATGTTGATGTATGTGTTAAATTCAAAATTAAAAATTTTTCAATATTCAAAGTTCTATAGCTCCTCTCCTAGGGCTCGAGCCAAGTGGAGCAAAAGCTTACTTCAATATGTTATCAGAAGACATAACATACTCCAACAGGAGTGAAATCAACCTGTTCGAACTCAAGTAATTGCAAATTATATGAAATAACAAAGTGGACCAATCAGAAGATAGCAATCTTGAGATTTAAAAAAATTTGTGCTGATTCTACGCTTAATTTGCAACAAGAAATGTCTTCATAAGTACATCTCTAGGACCCTTAGTTTTTGAGTAAAAAAATTATTAATTTGATGAATTCACCAAAAATTTTGAAAAATCACAATATTTCATTACTCATTACTCTTAATCCATTGGATCTATACCTCTGAAAATTTTTTTGTATATTTTGGGTATGAAATGGAACATTTTCACAGATTTACAACGAATTTTATTTTTTTGTTCGGTGAGTTGACCTGAAACGTCCCATATATATATATATATACATGGTCCGTTTCATGTCAACTTGCACCCGTTGACCCGTATATATTTTGGTTTATATATATGTATATATATATACATACATTCATACATACATGGGATATTTCATGTCGGTTAGCACGTACTCATAAGTACAGGTTTTCTTTATATGTGGTACATTTCATGACAACACGCACACACCCATTCGTGTACCCTTAGATTTACATATATAGGACATTTCATGTCGATTCGCATGCATGCACACGCACGTTAATAAACATAGGATTTTTCACGTCAATTCGAAAGCACACACACAGGTTTATATATATGGGACATTTCATGTCTATTCGCTTGCATGCACACAGACTTTAATAAACATGGGATTTTTCACGTCAATTGGAACGCACGCACTTACAGGTTTAGATATATGGGACATTTCATGCCAATGCGCACGCGCACACACACACACACACACACACACACACACACACACAGGATTATATATGGGACATTTCATGTCAACTCGTACATACTCATAAGGACAGGCTTTTTTATATATGTGGGACATTTTATGACAATACGCACACACCCATCCTAGTAACCTTAGGTTTATATATATATATATGGGACATTTCATGTCGATTCGCATGCATGCACACGCACGTTAATATATATAGGATTTTTCACGTCAATTCGAACGCACACACACAGGTTTACATATATATGGGACATTTCATGTCAATTCGCATGCATGCACACAAACTTTAATAAATATTGGATTTTTCACGTCAATTGGAACGTACGCACATACAGGTATATATATATATATATGGGACATTTCATGAAAACTCTAACACACCTATCCAAGCGCCCTTAGGTCACATATATGGGACGTATCATGTCAACACGCACGCACCGGTTTTCAAATATTTGACATATCTTGTCAAATCGAACACGCAAACACATCTAAACATGTATTTGGAATTTGTATTTATATATATGGGACCGTTTCTGTCAATTCGCATGTACGCACACACATGGGCTTATGAATATATATATTTATATATATATATATACACATATATATGTGTGTGTATCTGTGTACACATATACATGGGATATTTAATGTTAATTCACACGCGCGCACATACACACAGGTTTATATACACGGGACGTTTCATGTCAATTTACATGCATGACACACGTACTTGAGTTTGTATATATTTTTCTTTTTATATATATATATATATATATATATATATATATATATATATATATATATATATATATATATATATATATGAGTGCCACCAGATTTTTTTTAAACAAGTGAGCAGTTTTTAATCAGTTACACAAACAGGTTATTTTTTCTATGTTACTTAAAATAAAAAAAATTCTAATTTAGGAAAAATTGCTAATATTAATACTGATAAAAATCTTAAAGATTTTTAAGGAATAGTTTTACTTTTTGATGGATAATTTGATTATATGATTTTATTTTCAAAAAAGTTTTTCCCATAATAGTTATCTGTAATAAAAAAATTCTTTTACAATGTTAATTACTTTTTCCTGACATTCGTTTTGAAAGTTTATGCTTAGCAATTTTAAAATTTGGTTGTGACACTGATGATGCTGCTATAAATTATTTTGGATGTGTTATAATTAGTGTGCTGCCTCAATTTTCAACTGAAGGATTATAAATTAAGGATATTTTGGATTGAATTGCGGAAATAAAATAAATGATTAAAGAATTACAATCAACAAATCAATAAATTCAATTATTAATAGTTAAAAAAAAATGTTACCATGTCAGTGAGTTTTTTCAACAGGGTTATACATAAATTAAATTAATTAAAATTAATATTTTCAATCAATCATATACCTATTTTTTTTATTAAAAGATATATTTTTACAAAATATGTAACAGTAAAAGAGTAGTTCACAAAAAAAATTGTACTTCGTTAAAAAATTTTATAAATTATAAAAACACAAGTTTTTTAAACTTCATAAAATAATGAATAGCGTGCTGTACATATTGTTTTTGTAGCAAAAATTCTACATGTAAAAAATGTAATAAGATTAAAATACAAATAACGATGAATTAAACGTATTTATAAATTATAACATAAATTTAGCTAATGAAATAAAATTTTAGGAAATCCTATTCTAATCTCTGCTGCACTGTAACAACAGTCTCATTCTAATATGAAAAATTGAAAAAAAATTATAAAACTTATTCTTTTTTATAACTTTGGCATGAAAATTGCATGAAATAAGCGACAAAATGTTTTTTATTTGAAAAATAGACTTTTCAAATTTTTGGAAATTATATCATACAAATTTTCCTGGACATTTTCCGACTTCACCCCTTTAAATTAATGTTTAGTGACAAAATATATAAAAAAAATTTTTGGAACCGTGGACTTTAATGTTACTATAGCAATCTCCCCTATTTTCCGACCTGACTTTTTCATGTGAGCACCGTTGCGGTACTTTCTGAATAAGCGGTTCAATTATTCGTGAAAAATTGAAGGAAGACCGCAACCAGCCTAAACCATTCTTTTTTTATCAACAGTTGGTGGATAAAAGAATAATTTTAGCTAATTAAAATGTAAAAATTCTTAATTATATTGGTCACCAATGATTAGTGCAATGAAATAAAAAAAATCATTAAAAATGGCAAAATGAGTTTTATTTATATTTATGATGTTTTTACAGAGAAATGGTGCAATGTACGGCAAAATTGATAAGAATATTTTCGACTTAATATTTGATGAAAAACACGAAAAATTATGTTTTTCTGCGAAGAATTAACAACCAGAAAATTTACTTTAGATATTTTCCTAACTATTTTCCAGCTATCCACCCTCGAAATTCGTGTTCAAGGCACCAAAATACATAGGAAAAACTTTGGTGGAGCCGTGGATCTCCATCGGCTACGGAAACTCTCCTAGCTACCTATATTAGTTATAAATGTCCTCCGTATTCAGGTGAAATACCCCGGTGAACATGTACATTAAGGTTTGGAAAGATTCTGATGTAAAAGAACCTTTCTAATTTTTTGCGGTTTTTGGTACCAGTCCATAATACAACTTTGTGAACTCTTATGAAAAAAATTGTCATGATTTTCGTTGATACCTTCTGAACTTTTTTGATTCATTAAGTTTTACTAAGGAATAGTAACCTTAATTTTATCGTATTCACAATTAATGAACAATTAAGATCGCTTTAGAATTGAACAGCACTGTAAAGTTTTCAGGAGAATCCTTCTAGATTGTATTTTAAAAAATTCTTCAGAAATATTTTTCACGTTTTATCATCGTATGAATATATTTATTAAATTATTAGTAAATAAATGATTATAAATCTATGAGATCATTTTTTTTTTTTTTTAACGTCGCTATATTTATGCTATGCTATTATTGCTATGCTAATCAGCGACGGAGCTCGTAAGTGTGTTTGTGAACAAAGCACATGTAACGTACAGTGGTGCTTGTATCAATCGGCCGAGAGCGGGATTCGAACTCGGAACCTCGAGATTACGAATCCAACGCTCTACCGAATGAGCCACAGACCGACTCCTATGAGATCATTTAAGAATACGGATGAATCTTTATATTTTCTGTATATTGATTGAAAGGTTAATGAAACTTCACGAACTCTGTGGAAGTAAATCGAGATGAATTATTACAATCTTGTAAAGAGTTTAATAGCTATTAAAGATCCTTAAGAGGAGGTCGAGTATATATGTCCTATTGTAATCAAAAAAATTGATTTTTTTACAAAAACTAATAATTTTAGCAAAAAAAAAAGAAAGCCCCATCTTGTATCATAAAAGCAATATTTTCTTTGATTAGGAAAAAATTTTTTTATCGTTTCCTTTTGAAAAAAACCTTGAAAAACATAAAATATCGAGGTTTGGATTGACAATTCAGTTTTTCAAAGTTTTCTTTGAAACGAAGCGATAAAAATAATTTTTTCTCATAAGAGAAAATATTGCTTTTAGTATACGAGATGGGGCTTTCTTCTTATTTTTGCTACAATCATAAGGTTTTGCAGAAAATTGAATTTTTTATTATAAAAGGATAGAGATGTACGACCTGCTATTAATAAAATACCGTGAAAATTATTTATGATTCTCAGTGACGATCTTGAAGTTATAAAAAAATATACATATTATTAAATTTTTTTAACTCTTGAAATAGTTAAGCATACCATGGAATTGTTTGATAGTGGAAATAAAGCAATTTTACACGACTAAACTATAAATTTTTTTTGTGAATAAATACAATAAATCGCACTAATTTATTAATACTAGGCAATTTTTCAGTTTATTAATAAGTTAATTCAATTAATACTATGATATGCCCTTCAAAAATCACTATTCAATATATTAGAAATTCATATAGAATCTGAAGAAGTCATAATCATATTTTTTGATATATGGGGATATCCACAAAACTTTTAATTGTCTAGTAACAGGTCATATTACAGCTGTTACTGGGTTACGCATGATGCACATTGTTTAAACTAGGTTCAAATCTTTTGTGCTATCCTGTAACTCTATTTCTGATGTATTTTGTAAATGTTTAACAAACGGCGCAGTAGATATTTCTATGAAACATTCATTTTTACACATAAAAAATTACCGTAATTTATCTTATGTGTAAATTTACTTTTACTGCTGCGCCGTTTGTGGCACATTTACAAAATACATCAGAAATAGAGTTACAGGATAGCACAAAAGATTATAACCTAGTTTAAATAATGACCTGTTACTAGAGAATTTAAAGTTGGATGGATATCCCCATATAATACCATAGTGGTACACATGAAATTGGAAAGGTTCTAAAAATATATAAATTACAATAACTTTTCTGATGAGGATATATTATTCAGATTAATATTATTTTTAAAATTAGATAACATTATTTTTATTTTTAAGAGCATGACGAAGCTTCCAGTCTTCTAATAATATTTCCAATCCCAAGTTATGAATAAACAATGCGTTTAATAACATTTTTTTGCGACAAAGAAAAAATTTGTAAGATTCAACTCGAGTGCGGACAACTCAAGAAACCCACGAAAATACTAAATAAAAAGTAATAGTACAAACTTTCAATGTAACGTATTTTAAGATTAGGTTTGTCGAGCTTGATATAATTTCCAATCCAAGTTCATAAAAAATTTACAAGTTTAAATGATTTTTTATTTTAACAAAAATTATTGTATTAACATAGCTTTAGTGCGGACAAGTCATTATATTTGTTTTTCTCATCCGTGCTGAGTAAGCGGCCTATAGCGCATGCGTTTTCGGGGTAGTAAGTAGCTAATAGCGCGCGCTGCGTGTGTTGTTTTTTGAGGGCGTGTGTTTCACAGCTATGTATAATATTATTTTGTATTAAATCACGTAAATACGTTACATTCTGTAAAATAATGTCACGCAAAAGCGTTAATTAATGTAAAATCGCAAAGGTTTATACAAGCGCAGCGCCCTCATACTATATCTCATCGACCATATGATGAATTTTATACTCTATCTCGCTTTAACCTCTGACAAAGTAAATCGTATCATCTATTCTTGTATTATTTTTACATTAACGAAATCGTAATTATTCCGTATAAACGTGAAATTGGTGAACTAAAAGTATGTAATTTAATTACAAATAATAGTACCAAAAAGTATTGAAATATACTATTGCGAGTCAGTCGTACGGCAGATATGAGAGAGAGAGAGAGAGTCTCGGGCAATGGCGCTATTCGCTACGCTCGTGCGCCAACTTGCCCTCGTGCGCAATAGTCAACTAAACCTTACTCGTTACACAATATACTATTAATTTACGAATTTAAAATGATATTAATGAAATAAAAAAATCAAAACTTGATTGCTGTAGCTCCAACATCAGATTAATATTACGGAAAGAAACATAATGAATCACCCAAATTCACAATTTTATAAATTACAACTGAATCACTGGAAAAATAGTTGCATACAATAGACTTTTCCAAATTTTATGAGTAACGGCTTATAATTGAAATTTCAATGTCGGAACGATTCGGAAAACTTGAAACATTTATCAATTTTCATTTCATAATAGTTCTTAAACATTCTTTAAAGACCGGAAAAATATTTGTTCCGATTCTTTTAGAAATTTTCGGGTCATTTTAACGAGGATATAACTGATGATGATGTAACAAAATTCAACTGCAATAATCACAAATTTTCCAATCGAAAACGTTTCCATAAATAATTTCCATAACTTTATAATTTCCGCGAAAATAATCATAATCTTCATAATTCTGCAAAAATGACGATTTATATTGACTTTTTCATAAATTTAAGTAACTTATAGAAATTTTTTCAAATTCAATTTACTTGTTTTTGTCATAAAAAACGAAAGATAATTAGTCTCAAAGCAGACTTAACGTAGGTAAATATTATTTTTTTATATACGCTTTTCTTATATTCGCCTTCATGTCTGTTTGCATGTTTGTCTGTCTGTAATCAAATCTTGCGCGCTCGATTTCAGGCACTTTTTGACAGATATAAATTCTGACAATTGGCATAGACTTTGGTCTTGGATGACAATATAATAATCAGTTGTCATTTTGGTACCTGGACATCCAGGTCGATGATAATGGGTGTGAAAAGTCATCTCCGAGGAAGTATAAATGGGGAGGCTTTCTTTGGGTCAAGGCGAGTTTCTCGGGGGTTTTCAGGGTTGCTAAAACCGAATTTGAGATCAAACAATTGCCACAAAGTGATGCACGTTGTCCAGAATACCCATGGACGTCGTCTCCGAGGAAGTACAAGTGGGGAGGCTTTCTCTGGGTCGAGGTGGGTTCCCGGGGATTTCAGGGCTGCTAAAACCTAATTCAAGGTTTGAAAGTGAATCTATAATGCATAATAATGATTTAGGATGAAGAGGTCGAACTGGAGTACCAAGTCGCCGATAACGGATGTACCTGAGTGTAATCTTCGAAAAGTCTGGTTGCAATGTAACTCAAAATGATAATAAAAACAATTTTAACTTAAAAATAGAAAATACAAAATTTTAAAAACATGCTTTAAAAATAAAATACAATAATTGAATAAATAGGCTAAAAAGTATAAAATAAATAAATTAACTTTTTTTAAATTTTTTAAATAATAGCGCTTATTACCTGTATATCGGAATGATGTTTGATGAAAAAATGTCAAAATTATTCACTAATTACAATAGTAATATGCTTTCTCGAAGTTAAATTTCGCTGGCATTATTCGAACGAAAAATTCATAAATTAGTAGGGATACTACCGCAAATTTATATGCGAGATGATTTGTATGAATGATCTTTATATATGGGTATCGACTACGAGTAAATCAACATATTTCATGGAACTTGCATGAATCTTAAACAATTGTTCTTTTAAAATCTTTTTATTTCCGAGTATTCTCCGACCTAATCAAACAACCTTAGAATCGAAATCTAAAAGAATCTCCAAGTTTCATTTGACATAGTCCCTGCAAATATCTGTAAACTTCATAATCGGTATGGAAAATTTCAAAATTCATTCATATAGACGATTTCCAGGTAGCCAGGATCACCTGGATATTGTGAGATGTCATCTCAGGAAACGTACATGTTATTAATAAATAATGGCTAAATTTCAAAAGATATTCTTGTAGACAATGTTTATCTTACTCGGAACATCCATGTTTGGCTAGATAACATTTGAAACAACTTCAAATTAGTTATTAAACTATAAGTTGAATTTCAAAAGTTTTAGCTGTAGATGATGTTTAAGTTGTCATTAACACCTAGGTATCCAAAGACGGCGATCGTGGGTACCACAGCATAATAAATAACTATTTTTTAAATATTGTCTACATCGATAAGGTAAAGTATGTATATATATATATATATATATATATATATATATATATATATATATATATATATATATCTACCTATATTATATAGTTATATGAACCAAAATTCAGTCGTTGCCCCCCCCACATCCCCCCACGCCCCCCCACAGCCCCCCACATGATTTTTATTAATTAAATAACGTAAATTTACGTTATTTTATGTTATCGATCATTACCCCCCACGCCCCCCACGTCCCCCCCACAGACCCCCCACTAACCCCCACAGACCCCCACAACCCCCCACAACCCCCCCACAATCCCCCCCACAACTTTTTAGAACCATCAAATACTGCATAATATAGTTTTATATTTTTTTATTATATTTTATTTATGTATAATATTACATAAAAATATAAAAATTTTAATTTTTTTTTTGTTGAAAACTCGAAAGTAGTTGCATAAAATTACAATTTATAATATTTAAAATGAAAAACATGTGCCTCATCACATATCTTATTACCATTTTTTACATAGTTTATCTGAAATTAATAAATATAAATTTAAATTAATTCTATTACAATTCCTCAACACTATAATTAATTCATTTGTTGAAAACATAATGATTTTTAATAATTTGTTCATATTATAAATATTTTATTGTATTAAAATAAAAATAAGCATATAGTGTTGAGGATTCCACACCACCTTACATTATAAACCTTTAAGAGGCGGTCGGAACCAAATCGGTGACTTGCGGTATATATCAAGTCAGCATTTTTCGCTTTACGATAATATTTTGTATATTTTTATGGCTTAAACCATTTCAAATTATTCTTTATATACATGACTAGAGGAAATGACTATATTTTTACCATATGAATAAGTAAATAAATTATTACAAGCATTTATTACAAATATCATACTGACTTGACATATACTGCATGCAAAAAACTGTCGTGTCGATTGTTAGGTGGCATTTTTCGCTTTATAACAATATTTTGTATATTTTTGTGGCTTTAACTATTTTAAATTATTCTTTATATACATGACTAGAGAAAATGACTATATTTTTACCATATTAATAAATGAATAAATTATTATAAGCATTTATTACAAGCACTGAACTAAGTCACCGATTTGGTTCCGACCGCCTCTTAATAGTATTGATTTATACAACTTTTAAAATTATTTGATATTAATATTTATGTTTAAATTTATATAACTTTCAAGATTAATAACTATTTATATTTGTTTTACAAAGGTGTAGATCAAACGGATGATAATATTCATTTGAATTATTCAATAGAAATGTTAAATAACATAAGAGAAGGATTACCTCCACAGGAACTGAAATTAAAAGTAAATACCATAATTATGTTAATTCGAAATTTAAGTATAAAAAATGGATTATGTAATGAAACGCGATTAAAAATAACTAAATTATTCAAATATAACATAGAAGCACAAATAACTCTTTCACGTTGTAAAAATGTAAATAAAATATATATTCAAAATGAATCGAAAAACAGAGATATTGTACCTAACATAGTTTGGAAAGAAATATTAAAAAAATAATTTTATTATAATTTAACAAAAATTTAATGTTATTTAAATAAATTTTTTATAAATTATTTTATTAATTAAACTTTATTTTTTTTCAGGTTATATTTATATTAGTTATAAACATTAAAAATTTTTAATAATATATAAATAAAAAAAAAAAAAATGGAATGGAATCCAATTAATAATGAAATTGACAATGTTAATGATCAACAAATGATTGAATGAAATCCATTTTGATGGAAAATTTAAATGATCAAATTGAAGAACATTTAAATTTTTAAGAAGAATATGAATATTATTTAGAAAGTCTAGATAATAATAGTTCAATAAACAATACAATAATTTCTGAATTAAATAACATTATTAATTCATATATAGAGGAAAATAATGAACAATTTGAATTTAAAAATTGGAATGAAGTACCAGAGTATTATAAATATTATGCGAATGAAATTATAAAATATAAAATAAATATACGCGAACCAATAGCAGAATATTACTTTAATCAAAGTCATGAAATTTATTCTAAATATTTATTAAGATTAGCTAACATTATTAATAAAATATGAAAAATTAAAATAAATCATAAATATTTCAATATATAATAATAAATTTAAAAAAAATTTTTAAACATTATCAATATTATTAAAAATAAAAAAAAAAAATATTTAAAAATTAACTAAAATATTTAAAAGTTATGATTATTTAAAATTTATAAATCGAAATTTTAATAAATAAATAATTTAACTACTAACAACAATAAATAAAAAAAACATATTCATAACTTTTATACAGGTAAATGTAATATAAGTAAGTATAAAATAATTTAAAATTATTTTATTTATTTATTTGGTATATAAATAACTAAATTTTAAATAAAATATGATATAATGATCATGTAATAATTTCATTTACAATATCATAATAAATTTATAAATTTTGGTATGAATTTTTGATATATCTCATAAAATGTTTAAAATGAGAAAAAAGATATAAAAAAGGAATTATAACAAAATAATCCTATAAATCTTATAAAACTCAAAATCATTACGATATATCAAATAATATACTAAATTATCAACGAAACTAAAAAAAAAATGATTTAAAAATTTTAAAATTATTTAAATATTTAATATATAATTATATTTATAGCACAACTGGGGGTTGGCGAGCAGTGCGAGCAGGGGGTACCCCTAGTATATATATATATATATATATATATATATATATATATATATATATATATAAAAGTTAAATATGTGTTTGTATGTGTGAGCGTGTGCGTGTGCGTATGAGTTGAAATTAAATGTTCCATATAAACTTGAATAAACCTGTGTGTGTACGTGCGATTCTACATGAAATGTCCCTTATGTATATATATATATATATGTTTATATCATGCTTGTAAGTCGACATGAAAAGTCCCACGTACATGAACGCGTGTGTGCATGCATGCGAATTGACATGAAACGTCTCATATATATAAACCTAAGGGTACTTAGATAGGTGTGTACAAGTTGTCATGAAATGTCCCATATATATATAGAAAAACCTGTGCTTGCGAGTACGTGCAAGTTGACATGAAATGTCCCATATATATATATATATATATATATACATATATAGAAACAAAAAAATTGCGGGTGAACGTGAGCAATTTGATATAAAATGGCCCATATATACATATGCAAAAACCTGTCAGTAAGGTCGTACATGAGTTGACATGAAGAGTCGCATGTATATAAAAGCGTGTATGCATGAATGCAAATTGACATGAAACGTCGCATATATGTAAACCTGAAGGAACTCGGATATGTGTGTGAGAGTTGTCATGAAATGTTCCATGTATATAGAAAAGCCTGTGATTATAAGTACATACGAGTTGACATGAAATGTCCCATATATATATATATATATATAATCCTGTGTGTGTGCATGCGCATTGGCATGAAATGTCCCATATATATAAACCTGTATGTGCGTGCGTTGAAATTTACAGAAAAAATCCCATGTATATCAACGTGTGTGTGCATGAATGAAAATTGACACGAAACGTCCCATGTATGAAAACCTGAGAACTCGGATAGGTGTGTGAGAGTTGTCATGAAATGTTCCATATATATAGATAAGCCTGTGATTATGAGTATGTACAAGTTGACATGAAATGTCCCATATATATAAACCTGTATGTGTGTGCGTTGAAATTTACATAAAAAATCCCATGTATATTAACGTGTGTGTGCATGAATGAAAATTGACATGAAACGTCCCATATATGCGAACCTGAAGGAACTCGGATAGGTATGTGAGAGTTGTCATGAAATGTCCCATATATATAGAGAAGCCTGTGATCATGAGTACGTACGAGTTGACCCGAAATGTCCCATGTATATATATATATATATATATATATATATATATATATATATACATATACATATATAATCCTGTGTGTGTGCATGCGCATTGGCATGAAATGTCCCATATATATAAACCTGTCTGTGGGTGCGTTCTAATTGACGTGGAATGTCCCACGTATGTATGTATGTATGTATGTATATATACATATATATATATATATATATATATATATATATATATATATATATATATATATCAACTTGTCTGTATGTGTGCGTTTGGGTCGACACGAAATGTTGCATATATATGAGCTCAGGTGCGTATGTATGTGCGCGTCCACATCTGTTTTTCTATATACATACATATGATGAAAATTCCTTTAAAACGTTTAATTAAAAAGGAATTATGGAATTTTTAATTAAAGCCCTCGAATTCACAAATCATAATCATAACTGACGCTCTTTCAATTCACGATTACATTTTGATTTCTTAATTGAAATTTATTTAATTAAGGATTCCTTTTGATTTTGGAATTAAAGCCCTTTCAATTCACGATTAAATTTTGATTTCTTAATTGAAATTTATTCAATTAAGAATTCCTTTTGATTTTGGAATTAAAGCCCTTACAATTCACGATTACATTTTGATTTCTTAATTGAAATTTATTTAATTAAGGATTCCTTTTGATTTTGGAATTAAAGCCCTTTCAATTCACGATTAAATTTTGATTTCTTAATTAAAATTTATTTAATTAAGAATTCCTTTTGATTTTGTAATTAAAGCCCTTTCAATTCACGATTACATTTTGATTTCTTAATTAAAATTTATTTAATTAAGAATTCCTTTTGATTTTTTAATTAAAGCCTTTTCAATTCACGATTAGATTTTGATTTGTTAATTAAAATATTTTTAATTATTAATTTAAAAGGAATTGTTAATTAAATAAAACTCTAATTACGAATTCAAAAAGGATTTGTGAATTAAAATTTATTTAAAGCCCAAAATGATTTAAATATTTGCAACCCTGTACACAGTACACACTTACGAGCTCCGTCGCTAAGGGATGAAAAAGTGCAGTTGTAAAAATCAACTGACCTTGCGTCCCAGTGGATCGGGGTTTGATTCCCTAGGAAAAATTAGAAAAAATAATTTTCGAAGTTTTTCCGAGGGAATAAACCCGAAAAACACAAAAACATACAAAAAAGTCCCAATGGGCAAAATACAAAAATATAAAAAAGTCCCACTGGGCAAAAACTAAAAAAATCAAAATAATAAAATTACCAGATGATGGCCTATCATATAGACAATAAAAAGTCTGGAAAAGGCCAATAAAAAGAGAGAAGAGAGAAGAAATCAGATGCAAATTAGTTATTTTTCCAAAAGAATTTTCAATTTTTCTTAAATAATTAATCTCTGTGTAACTTAAATTTTATGTTTATGTAATTTTTGAAAAATTAAGATTTTTCATCTTTTAAATTTTGTAACTGTTAAAATAATATGTTATTTTTTTTTAAATTAATTAAAAAGAATATTATCATCCCCCTATATAACTTTGAAAAATGTCACTTTTTAACGTACAAAAATAATTCAACCATTCAAAGTTTAGTCAAAATTTTGTTTAATAAGAACTAAAAATTATTCCGTTCATTAAAGTAAATTATCAATTATTTTGTTTTGGAAATAATAATTGATAATATTATAAAACTATATTTGATAAAAGAAAGAAGAAAAAATCCAATTTTTAAAAATGTTAATGATATTCAATGTAATTTTTATTTAAAATGCGCTTTAATGAAGTTTAAATTCGTAAAATTATTTATTTTTTCAGGTAAATTTATTATTTTACTTATCTAAAATATTATTTGAATTATTTATATTTATTTTCTATTTTTATTAAATTAGTTAAAAATGTCAATTAAATTAGAAAAGGTCCTTTTTCTAAGGAACAAAAAAGGTTTTATTATTTGCAATTGAGTGAGAATGAAAAAACTATAATTTAAAATAATTTTTTTTCAATCTTTAATATCTTTTATTTAATAAGAAAACATTACAGAACTAGCTTCGTTTTTATTTCATATTAATATGTTATATAGTCATGTAATATTGATATTAAAACTTTTTTCTATCCCTATCTGTAAATATATTTTTTTATATTTTTGAAATAAAATAGAATTTAAGGTGTTAAATAAATTTTTCATTTTATTTTTTCCACTATGAAAATTGATCACAAAAATATATAATATTTAAAAATAAAAAAAAAAAAAAAAAAAAATAGGTGAAACATCGGGTTTGAACTTGGCAAAAGTAGAGAGCGAGGTGCGTAAAAGCTTAGTGACCACAGCCACCGCATTCGTTTGTTGAATAGGGTAAAAAGTTACATATGTTCATCGCCCCCCCAAAAGATTTTATTTATTATTATTTATTTGTTTGATTACTTTAATGATTTTTATTATTAAAATATGTATCTGTTTTAAATAAAAATATGTAATTAATCAACAAATTTTCGGGATGGTTAATCGCATTGAAATAAAGCTATAAAGTATCGCGGCGAAAACAAGCTAAAGCTGCTTTGCCGTAAGTTTACCTACGCCACTGAAAGCCGCGTGTTTCGTGTGTTTGTCTCCTCCCCTCTCGCTTGCTTCTCTCCGCGCGTGCAGAAGTGGAGGGGCTTTGCGTGTATAGTTCGGGCATTTGTCCATGTGGCGGCAGTAGTTTACATTGTATTTTGACGGGCACGCTCTTGCCTATGCTCATTGGCGATCTCTACTTATCTCTGACGTAAGGCATGAACCACTCTATTCTATTCAATTCAATCTTGAAATTCTCAAACGCGTTAGGATGAGCTGGGTCTGGTGCTGTCTGTATGACAGCGTTCAAATCGTTTCTCGATCTTGTAAGAATCAGCTCGTGTTTTACGTTGATCACGATTTTACGATAATCTTCAGCGAAGCCGAGAATCATAGCTAGAGGAATTGATACGTCAAGGTAACCTGCATTGTTAGTCGACTGTTGTGTTTCTTCGACATCAAGCCATTCTGCGTTCTTAATAATCAAGTTTTAACTGGGATTGAGCGAAACCCAACTTTTCATTAAAGTAGTCAAACCTACATTCTTACACTTATCGATTTCTACTGCGTTAATCTCGTAGCGTATTTTCTCAAACATATGACAGATGGCGTTGTTGACTAATTTAGTATTAGTTACAACAGTTCCATCGGCTTTCACTAGTCTGCCACAAATATGTAGGAACTGCGTGATGGTAGAAGACACAAATCTTGATGTTGAATGGCTATACGAATCTCATCGTTGTTATTGAAGTTGGATGCTGAGTATGGTTGATGAGCGTGTATCTCGTAATGTTCAATTGATTCATCATACGTTACAGCTGACTTTATGTTTAGTATTTTTTCTATTTTTCTGTAGACAACAAAAGAATAAACAAGTTATTTTCCACCAGGGACGACTCGAAGACCGAGACTCCTTAGAAACTGTTTGTTTTGCCGTGTTAACGCTTCGTCTGCTCTTGGACGACTGATGGTCGGTCTCCATCCTGATCTGCTTTTATAACCTTTTACAACTTTGGAATTAAATACAATGCCCATTACGCTTGTTTAAGATGTAATCTGATGCTAATAATTTCTCCTCGAAAATTAGTCTTGATCGACTATGCACACTTGAATGTGATATATGCTCTTGACGACGATCGGAAGGTAAATGACCGGTGAAGGAACTTCGATGATCTTATATCCTGGCAGTACTGCTGGGAAGAACTCGTGTATCGTGTGCACTCGCTGACCGTTTATATACCCTCCGCAGGTGATGTCACACTCTATTCGTAGAGCATTGACCTTCAAGATGGCTACCTTGGAATCGGTAGTTTGCATGGAATCTTAACTTTTTCCTTACCACCTGCTGCTTTAACAGCACTACGTGCACCTTTCAATGCTGATAAAATAACTTTATGAGCACATTTGCTGGAAACTATCGATTTTGAGGCAGCTTTAACTACATTATTGAATGTAATGGCTGCTCCCTTCTTCTTTCTCATACCCATACCGAATAGAGACTTTAACTTCATTGCTTCACTAACAGCAAAAGCAGCTGCTTTCTCTCCTATGGTTGCGTCCTTTGATTTTACTCTCTGCAAAACTTTCTCTGCCAACACTTTGTCTGCAGTGTTTCTCGCTTCGATGTCTTCGCGGTTTTGCGAATAAGTTATATCGTACTCCTTACAAGCTTTGTCAAGAAGATTGATTCCTGGGTCACCTCGAGCTAATCGTTTAGCTAATTTTGTACCTGGTCCGCAGTACTGATATCCTGGAATATGAAGATCGAATGGAAGACTGTAAATGACTTTATTGAGAAAACCTCGGCCACGTCGACGTTGTCGTTGTTGATAATGTACGATCATCACCCTATGAAGGTTAAGTGAAGACTGATGCTTGTGAGAGTATATAAGGCCTCTATTTATACTAAATCGATCACTCTTGTTTAAGATCTAATTGCATCAACATGAATTTCAAAGAACATCCTGTTAAACTTCCAATCGTAAATTTTGACACAATAGTCGAGCAGGAAAAAAAGACAAAGAGGCATGGAGACTTACTTCCCGATAGTATTCGAGCCATATTTTGTGGGCCATCTAACTGCGGTAAAACTAATAGCCTACTCGCAATGATTACGCATCCCAATGGATTAAGATTCGAGAACGTACATGTCTACTCGAAGTCTCTAAATCAACCAAATTATAAGTATTTGAAGAAACTCCTCGAACCGATAGACGGTGTACAATATTTTCCATTCAGCGAACATTAATCAGTAGTATCACCTGACGATGCCTTACCTAATTCCATAATGGTATTCGATGATATAGCTTGCGAGAAACAGGATAATGTGAGAGCATTTTTCTGCATGGGAAGATACAAGAATGTTTATTGTTTTTGTCTCTGTCAATCTTATGCTCATATATCAAAACATCTTGTAAGAGACAATGTAAATCTGTTGATAATTTTCCGTCAATATGATGTTAACCTAAGACATTTGTACGATGATCACGTAAATTCAGACATGTCTTATGCTCAATTCAAAAGTTTATGTCCACGATATGGGACAGATGATAAGTATGGTTTCTTGATGATAAATAAAGATAGTTCAATCAATGTTGGCAGGTATAGAAAGGGCTTTGACTGTTTTGCTATAAATATAGCTTACTCTTAGTGTAGTCATAACATTCCATGATTGAGCGTCGAATCGACAACATGGCCGACATTCGCCGAAGAAAAGATATATTGCATGAACTTATCAAAGCGAGAAATGCAGTCAAGCGTAAATACAATCTACTGAAATATAGAAAGGATAATTTCGAGAAAGCGATCGAAGAAACTTTTAAACCAATAGTCGATTCTCTACGGAAATTTGTTGAGACATTAAAAAAATCTCAAAATATTAAAACCAAGGAACAAGCTACTGATGCTATGAGTGTGAATAATGATAATACTGATGAGACTTATGATGAACCATCTTCGAATGGAACTGTTCAACCACATACGGATACAGAATTTGAATCAGCTCTCAGTGATGATAAAAATAGCGGACAATAACAAGTATATTCTCAAACTTATGAAAAATCAAACCGAGGATTTAGATAAAATTTATGGTGTTTGTAAAGTAAATGACAAATACCTAATAGGTCACTTACCTATTTACTTTTAAAATAGATATGTAAAAGTTAAAAATGTGAAATATCCTAGAACTGATGGTTTGCTAGAGTTGATATTGGCAAAACAGCCTAATCAGCAAAACGTGAGTTCAACTGATATGGAGAACTATCAACGAATTCTTGAAGCTACTAGTGCTCACAAGAGACGTTACAGAAGCGATGAACAGATTCGTGCTCACAGAAGTAAGAAATTTGATAATATCATTGCTCCTATGTTTAAGGTGGTGGTGCACTATTACCTCGATACAAAGTTGCTAGAAGGAATGTGTTGATGGATTACGTATATTGGGATGCTCCTAATGAACTTGACGATCGGTTATGATTACTCATAGCCAAGAGAGAAGCTGGAAACCTTAGTCATACAAATGAAATTCATTCAATCATTGAAGAACTACGAGAAGCTGGCTATATATACTGATACACAAGTGAATACTTGAACATTATCAAGATGAATGTCGACGTATTGGGACGTAATCTTAAACGAAACAAGGGCGGTTGTGGTCCTCCAGGTGTTGGATATAAAATCACATCTGATGGTCAGTATGACTTGGAGAATAAGAGACTTTGTAATCTCGCATCACCTAATCAACTCAATGAAGCTGTAAATTTAGATACTTTACAACGTTTTGTACGTTTGGAAGTTCAAAGATTATTAGATTAAATATCTAGTTTGAGAAGTGATCTTAATAATCTAAATAAAATCGTAGAGATGTATAGAGATGAACTCGACAAGAAATTCGTACAAAGCTAGACGGAAATTAAGTTTATAAAAGAGGCATTATCACTGTTAGTGCAAAACAGTCAATCGATAACCATCGATGGAACAACGTCAAAGAGTAGTAGAAGAGCTTCAGATGCCAGCACGTCGTAATTATCCACGTCGAAAGTTTGACGTGCGAGGTTTGGATGAGACATGGCAAGCAGATCTAGTAGAAATGCAACCTTATTCTAAAGAGAATAATGGTTTTAAATATATGCTTACCGTAATAGGTGTATTTTCAAAGTATGCGTGAAGAGTTCCTGTTAAACGAAAAACTAGACAAGATGTCACCGATGCTATGAAATCTATATTATGTAAGGGTCGAGTACCAAAGAATTTACAAACAGATAATGGCAAAGAGTTCTATAATACAAATTTTTAAAGTCTTATGGAAAGATACAAAATTAATCTATACTCTACGTACAGCAATCTCAAAGCATCCATTTGTGAACGTTTCAATCGTACATTGAAAAATAAGATGTGGGTAAAGTTTAGTTTGCGTGGAAACCATAAATGGCTTGATATTTTACCTAAGCTAATAATAGCTTACAATGATAGAAAACATCGAACTATCGGTATAAAGCCCAACGAAGTTACATCTACTAACGAAGCAGAAGTTCTTAAACGTTTTAATAAAAAAATTATTTAAACTAAAAAGCCGAAGTTCAAAGTTAGTGATAAAGTTAGAGTTAGTAACGTGAAGCAATTATTTGAGAAGGGATATACACCCAATTGGTCCACAGAGATATTCACAATAACTAAAGTGGCAGCGACAAAACCAGTGACTTATCATCTTGAAGATTATCGTGATTAACCTATCACTGGTGGTTTCTACGAGTTGGAACTCCAGAAAGCAATGTATCCAGATGTATATCTTGTATAAAAAGTCTTGAAGAAACGTGGTGATCAAGTCTATGTAAAATGGCTTGGTTTTGATAGTTCCCATAATAGCTGGATTAATAAGTTTGATAATTAAAAAGAAATAAAGAGAAAGTGGTAAGGCCCCCACCTTTGCCTATACCTTTGAGGAACAACTAATGAAATCATCATTTGTTAGCCTTGTATAATGAATGAATTCACTATATAGGACTAACCCATGACTTGTTTCCCCTCCATGAACTTTCTCTTTAAATTTTTTGTTTTATTTTATCCTATGGAAGGGGAGATCTACGCAGTAGCCACAGCTTAATCGCTAGTTAAGAGAACTCCCGAACCAGCTCGAGTCATTCCTCCATCAGAATCTGCTAAGTAAACTTAGAATTCTTTATCAAAGAAATATGGATCTTGATAAATTCAACGAGGCAGCTCGTGGATGCGTCCGTCATGCCGTTGGGAATATATTCCCCTTAAAGAAAGATGAGACTTATCATGTGAGTGAGTTTAGACCAGTTAAAAGAAAGGACAAGTTTAGATTGATGGCAGTTTTAGATCATGAATGGCGTATTTTTATTCCATCTCGCGCATGCAGAGTTTTACAGGAGAATAAGGAGTTTTACTTCGAGTTGCAAGAGGCCATTAAAAATTTTAAGTTGTTTGTAAAGTATTTAGATGATGACAACGGAAAAGGTCTCGAGTTCTCCTTGGCTGAAGCGCTTGGAAGTTAACGGAGAGGTATACGAGTCACGGATGCACTTCCTACTTTTCGGAGTAAGAGGTTTACAAGTGGCGATTCTTGGTTGTACCTCACAGATGGGGGCGAAGGTTGGGGCTCCCATCACTTCCAATAAAAAGCAAACACATCGTGATTCACATTCATTTAATCATGGTACAGTCTCCAAGTCACACTACTTAAAATTGTTCAGAGTACACTCCTCTTCTTCCACCTGATAAAAAAGGTGAAGGATGAGAAAACAACATGGAAAGAGTACTATGAAAAATATAAATCGCAAATGCCATTTAAAGATATCAAATATAATAAGCTATAGGGTATTTAACTAAGTAGATAAGTATGGGAACTATGCTTCAAAGTCCTTCGACTGACTCCGGGACTTCCCGAAAAATAGAATAGTCGCTGCCGCTTCCTCCAAAATATGCCCACTGATATTCCTGCAGATGATTCTTTACATAGTAAATGTAAAGTTTGCTATGATAAAGGAATAGAAATAGCATTTTACCGTGTGGACATTGTTGCTGTTGCTATCAATATGCCAGTAATGTTAAACAATGCATAATCTGTAGAAGAGACATTAAGCTAAGAGTATTTATATCTTAAGCACCTCAAACAAAAAAGATTTTTTGTTTTTAGGAAGCGATGGGAGTCCTAACCAACGCACCCTACTTGTGAGGTACAACTGAGAATCGTCACTTGTGAACCCCTTACTACAATATCTAAATATTATGCATTATCAAGAATAAATTGAATTTATCTAACATTTGAATAAGTCTTCGAAAAATCATGTAATTCTATTGAAACATCTATAAATTTAATTGATAACTTTAGTCGACAAAGTTGAACAACATGTTAGAAATCTATTAATCACCGGAGAGTTATGTGAAGGTAGTTGGATATTGAATTTGATCGAAATATTATCGAATTTAATAGAAATTTTTCATCGAAATTAATCGAATTTATTATCGAATTTGATCGAATGTTTCTCGAACTTCATCGAATTTTTATCGAATTTGATCGAATCTTTATCGAATTTGATCGAATGTTTCTCGAACTTCATCGAATTTTTAACGAATTTGATCGAATCTTTATCGAATTTGATTGAATGTTTCTCGAACTTGATCGAATTTTGATCGAACGTTTATCGAACTTGATCGAATTTTGATCGAATGTTTCTCGAACTTGATCGAATTTTGATCGAATGTTTCTCGAACTTGATCGAATTTTGATCGAATTCGACTGAATCTTTATCGCATTCTGATCGAATGTTTATCGAACTTGATCAAATGTTTATCGAATTCGATCGAATTTTTTTATCGAATTTTATCGAATTTTTATCGAATTTGATCGAATGTTTACCGAATTTGATCGAATGTTTACCGAATTTGATCGAATCTTTATCGAAATTGATCGAATGTTTATCGAATTTGATCGAATTTGATTAAATGTTTGTCAATTTTGATCGAATTTGATTGAATTTTGATCCAATTTTCATCGAATGTTTATCGCACTTGATCGAATTTAATCAAATTTTTATCATATCTGATCGAATTTTATTGAATGTTTATCGAACTTGATCGAATTTTCATCGAGTTCGCTAATTTTTAAGCTACATGATGTAAATGGCTAGATGTTTATTTAAATTATAAAATTATCTTGCTATCTTCAAATCGTCTTATTATCTTATTAAACTTGTTACGTTCCAGGTTAATTTACTATAAATACAGCAGATTCTAGATTTGAGAATCAGTATGCATAGTACACTTGAGCTATCAACATGGCTAACTTTCTTGAAATTGAAAAACAAAGGGAGGCAATTAAATCTAAACTTTCAAATCAAATCAATCAATCAAATATCAATTCTGGTCAATTATTTGATTCTAATCAAAATAAAGAAACATCGTTAACAGGTAATTCAGAGACCGAGGTTACTTTAAACGATGCTGATAAGTCTACGCTTAATACATCTCTTCAACTTATAAAAAGTTCTAAAGGAAAAGATAAGCTTCTTTTAAATGGTATTCCATTTTATAAGGATAAGGCCATAAGTAATGGTAATATTTACTGGAAGTGTCAATTTTACCGTTCAAAATAATGTTCAAGTCGTGCTGTAACGAAGGATATGAGATTTATAAGTTGTACATCACATAACCATATAATAACACCTGTGCAGGAAAAAATGTAACAAGAAATATGACTTTTAAGGAAAAACGTAAGTTTAATGATGCTCTCAACACACATCATACAAATGATAAACTCGCGAGGAGAGATCATATTGATTTCATCGATCACCAAAGGTATCCAGAATCAAAATTACTTCAAAATAGTTATTCTAGCTCTGATGATAAAATAGAAAATTATCGAAAGAGTAGAAACACATTTGAAAGTTGTAAAAGAAAATTTCGTAATAACGCTTCATCAGTATCAAGATGTAAAAAGTCAAAAATGATTTCTAACGATGTTAATACCAGTACATTATCAGATTCTTCTAATAATACCTTCTTTAAACTCGAAAATAATCACAAGAGTAAAGAAGAAAATTTAGAAAACTGTAAAAGAAAATCTAATACTAAAGTTTTACAAGTATCTAGATCAAAAAAAGCTACAGTAAGTTCCATAGATTCCTGCGATAAAACTTTATCAGATTATTCTAGTAATGATGAATCTCATTTTACATATATAGGATGGGATGATCTTAATGTATTAGTTGATCGTCTTCGTATTCTTACATCTTCAACTAATAAAAGTCTTTATACTTATAAAAAGATAAATTTTATAATTAGTGAACTACGAGACGCTGGTTATAAATATTAAGTTAACTTAGGATGATATAACATTTATTTCAAATGAATATCATTAGTTAAAAAAGCTTTTGAAGATAAAAAAAATCATCAATATAAAATCAAAAGTTTCTTTGCTTTCTGAACGTCCGTCCGGAGAGAATATTTTCTAGCTGAAATATCTGCTTAATCTTGTCCAATCGGATAGTCAGCACCATCAGTGGTAACATGAGAAAACTTATATGAGTGGTGGAGAAAAAAAAATGGTGGGGAAATCATTATAAAAGGCTGAATCTTCAGTAAAACATTCATTTAGGATGAAGTACTAGGTGGATGTGCAAGGCTTCAAATAGTCAGACTCAGAGACTTGGCTATTGCTCTCAAAAATGATTCCAACTTTACTGTACCACTATTTAAAAAGTCTTATTCTTAACATCAACTACCGTGCAAGAGAGAAAACAGTAGTATATTTGTGTAATAACTTTCCACAGTGTTAAAGAAGAAATCGTATATCTTGACATTCTTTGGGAGGCTACACTGATGGTGGTGTGGGCCATTCATTTCTACGATTTAAGTCACCTCTGCAGCATAGGCTTGAGTAAGGGCCAGTCGCTGGTAGTCCGCCTCGGTGCGTTGATACTCGTTCTTAGATTCCATGCTGAAATTAATTTAATTTCTATCCAACTTTCAAAATCATCGAAAGCCAAATGGATAATTCAACCCTTGATTGCTGCTTCCATTTATGTTTTGAACTTTGTTACATTTCTTGAGGAAAGCCAAACGTTGCCTAGCGCCCAAGTAGTGAACTATGGTACGGCCGCGATCCCTCATTAAAATAATCTGTAGATTAAACCGTAGAAAAATCTGCAGGAAAATCTGTAGAATATCTAGAGAAAACCTACAGAAAATCTACAGAAAAATTTAACGTAACACTGCAGGATTTTCTGTAGGGAAGATCATGAGGAAATCTACAGATAAAACGCAGATAAATTTGTAGAAAAATCTGCAGAATGCCTACAAGATTACTTGCAGCTAAAACTGTAGGAAAGTTTACGAAGATTCTACAGGTTTCTTACAGAGTAATATACAGGATTTGTGTAGGATTTCCTGATAAATTTTCACAGGGTTTTCGCCTACATTATTACCTAAAGTATTTTCTACAGTTTTCTGTAAACCACCACGTAAGATTTAGTACAGAAAATATTTGAGAATTTCCTACAGAATTACCTGAAGAAATTTTCTCATTTTCATAAATTTTTTCTAATTATATTCTTTATAAAAAAATATTCCACTAAAAAATTGTCTGCATAATTTTCTACAGAATTTCCTACAGACTTTTCAACAGAAAATTTTAAGTATTTCCTGCAGGATTACCAATAGGAAATCTTGCTTTATTTATTTTTGATCCATAGAAAAATTTTCAAGAAATCCTATAAAATATTATATAAAATATCCTGAATAAGACTGTATTATTATTAAATTATTTGGTATTCTATATTTAAGTATAATAAATAATTCATAGTAAAAGACCAAAAACGAGGTTAACCTCATGGTGTGTGCCCTTTGAAGATTGAAGAGCTCACGATTCAACACCAAGTGCTCAGGTCTTATATACCTGTGGCTTGGAAATTTGTATAAGCGATCACGAAAGTTAGAGAAACAACACTTAGCGACAGAAATTAAATTAAAATAATATAGAAAAATCTGCAGGAAAATCAGTGAAAAATTCTGCAGCAAAATCTTAAGAAAATTTTGTATATGATAGGAGATCGATTACGTCGATTTAATTTTAAGTCGCAAAAATAAATAAAGGAAGATTTCCTATTGGTAATCCTGCAGGAAATTCTTTGAAATTTTCTGTTGGAAAGTCTGAAGGAAATTCTGTGGCAAATTATGCAGACATATTTTTAGTGGAATATTTTTTTATAAAGAATATAATTGGAAAAAATTTTGGAAAATGAGAAAATTTCTTCAGGTAATTTTGTAGGAAATTCTCAAATATTTTCTTTACTAAATCTTACGTGGTGGTTTACAGAAAACTAAAAAATTCTTTAAGAAATAATGCAGGCGAAAACCCTGTAAAAATTTATCAGGAAATCCTACATAAATCCTGTATATTACTCTGTAAGAGATCTGTAGAACTTCTCTCCGTATACTTTTCTACAGTTTTAGCTGCAAATAATCCAGTAGGCATCCTGCAGATTTTTCCACAAATTTATCTGCGTTATACCTATAGATTTCCTCATAATCTTCCCTACAGAAAATCCTGCAGTGTTAAGTTAGATTTTTTTGTAGATTTTCTGTACGTTTTCCGTAGATATTCTACAGATTTTCCTGCAGATTTTTCTACGGTTTAATCTACAGATTATTCTCATAAAACTTCAAAGATCGGGGATTCCCCGTGTATACGCGAGAAACCGAAAAATTCATTTTTACATAAGATATAAATTTGAACAAATTTTCAAAGTGCTTTTTTAATTCAAATTAAATAAATTTTCACTTTGAAATTAAATTTATAAAATTTTAAAAATGAAAAAAAAGTCGACTTGGGTTGGGATCGAACCCTTGACCCTCTGGTCGAGAGGCATGCTCTTATACCACTCGACCACGGAGTCATTGTATATCCGCAGTTTATCGAATATGTTTCCATTTTATTTATTAATTTAATGAATTTTTTAAATATTATTAATTATTAATAATTATTTACAATCATTATGTTTAGTCCTGGCTTTCACCAGGACTAAATAAAAATGTATGATTTTATTATGTTGAATATTTTTGTATGATTTTAAATATAAATTTGAATTAATTTGAAATAATTGAATTTATTATTAAATTATAATTATGAAAGATAAATATATGTATAATCTAGTGGTGAATTGAACTCCACCAATATTTAATTAAGTAAACCGTTTCTCACAATTGAAATATATTGAAGAATATTTATTTAGAGTATTTGAATAGAGAATATATAAATTGAATATTCTTACCTTGATTGATTCAAGTAGATATAGGCACGATTTGAAATAAGACTCGAGTCGAATATAAGAAACTTTTAAGATATTTATTGACACTTGTAAAAATAATTAAATATTGAATACAATAACTTTATTAGAATTTGAATTTGAATTTGGAATTTGAATTACAGGATTTACGACTTGGTACCAACGATGATCCTGGGGTAGTGCCCACTGTCGTTAATTGCAGTTGGCTTTTATAAGATTTATCTTAACATGATTTCATTACAAAATAAGTGGATCTTGCTTGTTTTATGATTTAGTAATTTTGAAGTAACGAATTTTGTTGCTTAATATCAACTTAAAGTTTCTTTACTGCTTAGGTTAACACATTCTTTTATTGTTCGATGACTGTTTAATTAGTTCATCAATATCATGTTAGTAAAAAGATATTTTAACAATTGTAAGTTAAAAAATAATATATAAGGATACGTTGTGACGTAACAATTAATAATTATTTATTATAAAAAAAAATTTTTTCTCGCGAAAAAAATTTTTAAATAAAAATTTTTATTTCAAAAATTAATAAAAATAATATTAAATTAATTTATTTAAATATTAATAATTAAAATATTTATATAAAAAAAAAATATCCGCATCCCGGCATATTCCCTACCATATCGGCGCTCGTGCAATTGCATAGAAATGCAAGTGCGTCAGTATTGCAGAGGGGGAGGGGAAGCGTGCAGGTATCGCAGTGTGCTGGATCCGCTATAGCCTATCTACTCATAAAACTACGTTATATAAAAATAATCATGCAAAACTTGAAGTATTGTTTACGATTTTTATATTTATGGTAAAATGTACGACGTTAACATTCAAAGTACGCGTTCAAAAAACTTAAGAAGCATCCGTACAACTTTGTCTTTGTTTGATATAAATGGTCGTCATAATTGATAAAACAGATATTTTTATACAAAAATTAAAGTTATCTTCCGTAGATTTAGAAACGAGAAAATCATTTTATTCTATAGGAAAATAAAAAATCTTCATTACTTTTCAAGTATAATATAATACGCGAAAAAACTATGGAAATTTTTTATTTTTTCATAGGATAGAATCGTTTGATCGTTATTTAATTGAGGGGTTATTCGGAATAACGGGTCAAGTCGAGAAAGTCAGTCTTAAGATGATGAAAAAAAAACTTAATAACTTAACGGCATGTCGGAGCTGCAGCAATTGAGTTTTGCTTTTTTTATTTTATCAATATCTTTTTAAATTCATAAATTAAACAAATATAATGACTTGTCCGCATTAAAGCTATATTAGTACAATAATTTTTGTTAAAATAAAAAATCATTTGGACTTATTTTTTTATGAGCTTTGACTGGAAATTAGATATTAAACTCGACAAACCTAACCTTAAAATACGACATATTGAAAGTTTTTATTATAACTTTGTATGTATTATATTTTGGTGGATTTCTTGGGTTGTCCGCACTAGAGTTTAATCTTACAAATTTTTTCTTTGTAGTAAAAAAACTCGATTAAACGCATCGTTTATTCATAAGTTAGGATTGGAAATATTATTAGAAGGCGGACAGCTTCGTTATGAGTTTTAAAAAATTAAATAAATAAAGCAAATCTAACAATAATTGCAGTAAATTAAACGTATAAATAAATAGTTATTGATTATTAAAAAAATTGAGTTAACCCCTTATTCCGATTATCGTTTGAATCTATAAAAATTACAGATGAAATAACTTGCAAATATACATAAATAACTTTATCATAATTATTAAACATCGTATAAAATAAGAAAACCCTTTATATAAACAGCACGTATCTACAAGCACAATATATATATAGAAAAATAATTTTTCAATAAAAGATGAATTATGGTCTGTAGATTTAATTTCCTTGATATGTGAAAAAGAGTCGACTTGACGCCTTATTCCATGCATCCCCTCAATTTATGGAAAAAAATTCTTACTTTTGTATAAAAACATTTTTCCGTCTCTTGATGCACTCACATATTAAATTTTATAATTAACAATAATTTTTTATTGTACTTGGTTATAAATTATATTAGTTGAATAAAAAAACACTCTATAAGGCGTAACTTCTTTAATTAGAAATGAAATACTCATAATAATTGATAGTAATAACACCATACCAATTTTATGTAGATCATTTTCGTCAGCCGATTGAAAATCTACTATATGACGGATGGACTTTGCCATACATATACGGATATCAAAAGTGTCAACTATTGGTTGTCTGAAATATTCTTTTATTGCATGACTTCTCAAGGCTGATAAATCAACTCCATGAAAACAAGTTTGGTACCAAAAATTTGCTTTATTAAATTGCTCCATGTACAGATTCTCATCAGAAAAAGGTGCTACATGAAGATCACCTCTAGAAGGAAACATACGGCCACCTAAAAATAATAAGAAATATCTTGAATAAAATTATTGGATATATTTTATTCATTAAAATTTTCGTAAAAATGTATGTTATGAATTAAGAGCAGGCCGGAGTAGAATCTGATATCGACCGAGTAAAGATTGAGTTTTTTGTTATTTACTCAAGTATTAATCGGCGTATCTTCAAATTAAAGGTTGCGCGCAATAGATATTATTAACATCTATGCACAAGAAAAAAAATTCTACCGCTTTGTTTTTGAGAAAAGTAAGGAACGCCGAAGTAAAAGTTTATGTTTATAATATTTTCGCGTTCCTTACTTTTCTCAAAAACAAAGCGGTAGATTTTTTTTTCTTGTGCATACATATTTGTAATAATAATAGCTTAAGCATCAATTTACAGATACACCGATTAATACTTGAGTAAATAACAAAAATCTCAATTAGACAAGGACAGCGAATCCGGCCTGCTCTTAAGTTTGATTTTTGAATATAAGGATTCTGTCAAAAAATTTCAGGTGGGTTGTTAGGTGCATATTCCAATTGAGATTCTAAGTAGATTTTCAGTTTGATTTATTTGAATTTTTAGTCTGATTTATTTGGGTTTTCAGAGTTAAAATTAGCGTGAATATTCTGAAATTCCAAATCAAAACATGGGTGCAGTATCAGATAAATATAACTCTATTGAAGAATATATTATAAAAGATATAGCCAGGTAAGATAGATGATTTGGCCCTTAAAGCATAGGGGAAAGTCATAAAGCCATTATGTTCTACATCAAAAAGTATTCCTCTGTGCAAATTTTCAGCCTCCTGAACAAAAGCTAATTTCAAAAACTACTGTATTTCTAGTTACAGAAACAGATAGCAGATCTTGAGCGAATCAATCGGTAGCTAGATATTCGCCGGTAAATAGACCAATCCATTTTAGAAAAAGTTTTTTTAATTGAAATAATACTTACATCAAATATTTTTCATTGCAGTTTTCGAGATCTAATTGGCTAAATAAATACAATATTTGTTTCAGAAATTTTTTTTCCAAAATTTTCAAAAATGCTAAAAAATTAAGGTTTTAGAAAATTTTCCTTCTTTTGGCAGTCACAAATAATTTCCCTGCAAATTTGAGAATAATTCTATCGAGTAGTTTATGTGAAAAAAAAAAAAAATTAAAAAAGAAGGATTGGAACCTTGCATGAAAAAATGCATTATATCCGTCAAGTAAAATACGAAAAAATAAAAGACCCGTATTTTTTCGTTTTTCAAAAAATGATGAATTGCAGAAGTTATAGCCAGTATAAGTTAATACAATTTTAATATATATATATAGATATAGCGCCAATGTACATGACGTCGCGAGTTCACCTGTACTCGTGACGTCACACCAATATTCAACTGCCCCTATCTCTTTGAGTTTTCATTTTTATGATGAAAGAAAAAATACGTGTCCTTTATTTTTTCTTTATTTAAATGACGGATATAATGGATTTAAAAAAAATTTTTTATGCAACATCCCAATTAAAATTATTTTCGAAATCTTTAAAATTTTCTAAAATCGTAATTACACTAAGAAAATTAGTTTTTAAGAGGAGACCATATAGTGCTATCCTTTTCTAATCTAAATTTTCGTTATTATTAATAAATTAAATATTGTTATACAAAAGTAAGGGTATAGCCCAATAGATTTCAGCTATGATTTACATTGTTTTTACTTGAGGTTTGTGTTATTTATTTTCAATTGAATAAACGGGGTGTCGGAGTTTTTAGAATCGATTTTTGATTTTTTTACCTGATTGATATCTCTTTAAATTGCCTATTTAGACAAATATAATGACTTGTCCACGGTAAAGCTACATTGATTTAATCATTTCGTTAAAAAAAATATCACTTAGACTTGTTATTTTTTCATGAAATTTGAATGAAAATTATATATCAAGCTCGCTAAACCTAGCCTCAAAATACTATACATTGAAAGTTTGTTCATAACATTTCATGTGTAATATTTTAATGAATTTCTTGAATTGTCCGCACTGAGGATTAATCTTATAAATTTTCTTTTTGTAGTAAAAGAATATGATTTAATGCACCGCTTACTCATGAACTTTGAATAAAAATATTATTAGGAGGGGATAACTACGATATCCTTTTGTCCCCGTGGTCCATTTGACCCCATCACCTCAGGGTCAAGGTCAGGTCAAGGTCAAATTTACAAAATTAACGGCAACCAAGGTTTAACAGTAAACATATATGTTTTTGAGGTCGCTGATTCCGAATCCGTGGTCCATTTGACCCCATCACCTTAGGGTTAAGGTCAGGTCAAGGTCAAATTTACAAAATTAACGGCAACCAAGGTTTAACAGTATACATATATGTTTTTGGGGTCGCCGAATCCGAATCCGTGGTCCGTTTGACTCCATCACCTTATAGTGAAGGTTATTTGAAGGTAAAATCGACAAAATTCTTGTAAAACAAACCAAACTTCATGCCATTTATTTTTTCTTACTATACCTTACACGTTTCTCATCAAATGATCGGTGCAAAGGTTTCCTTTTACGTTTTTTCCCAGTAGTTTTATAATCTCTTTTTAACATCCAGCAGTAGTCGGCCAGCATACTAGCATCCCATCTACCTTGATAACGCTTCTCCATTACTTTAATGTCTTGGTGAAAACGCTCTCCCTGTTCTTCGCTATAATCGCCACAGTTTTCAGGAAAACTATCCAAGTGATTGTGCAGAAAATGTAGTTTGTAATTCATTAGGCAACCCATATTCCCATAGTTCTCAACCATTTTAGATACAATTACTTTGTAATTTGGGCTTCTGCGATTACCCAAAAAGTTTTCAGTAACTTCCTTAAAGCTAAGCCATGCAGCTTTCTCAATGTTTGTCATGGAACTAATGAACTGGTCATCAGCCATCATTTTTCTAATTTCAGGACCGTCAAAAATACCTTCCTTCAATTTTGCATCTGATTTACTTGGAAATTTACTTTCCAAGTATTTGAAGCATTGGCTATCTTTATCTAAAGCTTTAACGAATTGTTTCATCACACCAAGTTTTATGTGTAATGGAGGAATGAGAACTCTTTTCGGATCAACCAATGGAGTAGCTATAACGTTACTCTTTCCGACTTCGAGAGATTTTCTTTCAGGCCATTTATGATTTGTATAGTGCTTTGCACGGTCTCTACTATCCCATAAGCACAAGAAACATGGCGTCTTTGTAAATCCAGACTGCTGTCCTAACAATATTCCAGAAACTTTCAAATCACCACATATCCGCCATTTATGCTTATCATACTGAATATTTTGTATTATAATTTTGAGATTATCGTATGTTTCCTTCATTGTAGTGGAGTGCGCTATAGGAACTGAGGCATAGTGGTTGCTATTGTGTAGTAATACGGCTTTTAAACTTCTTTTTAATGAATCTATGAACAATCTCCATTCTTCGTCTTTATACACATTAGGTTTCATTTCATTCATTAAACCTTTTACGTCTTTACAATATACTATTTTATCACCATTATGATTCATTTCTTCAAAGTATGGTTCAAAACTTTTGCTTCTTGTTCTGTAAAAGATACTTTAGTAGATTTTGCCAACTGATTCATGCCTTTTAAAGCTGAAGCTAAATGTTCTGCTCCATCTTTAGGTAAGTTAAGCTCTCTAACTAGGTCGTTTACTTTATCTTGAGTCCATAACTTTACGCTTTTGTCTTTTTGGCCCAAGATAAAGTAAACGACCTAGTTAGAGAGCTTAACTTACCTAAAGATGGAGCAGAACATTTAGCTTCAGCTTTAAAAGGCATGAATCAGTTGGCAAAATCTACTAAAGTATCTTTTTACAGAACAAGAAGCAAAAGTTCATTAGTTCCATGACAAACATTGAGAAAGCTGCATAGCTTAGCTTTAAGGAAGTTACTGAAAACTTTTAGGGTAATCGCAGAAGCCCAAATTACAAAGTAATTGTATCTAAAATGGTTGAGAACTATGGGAATATGGGTTGCCTAATGAATTACAAACTACATTTTCTGCACAATCACTTGGATAGTTTTCCTAAAAACTGTGGCGATTATAGCGAAGAACAGGGAGAGCGTTTTCACCAAGACATTAAAGTAATGGAGAAGCGTTATCAAGGTAGATGGGATGCTAGTATGCTGGCCGACTACTGCTGGATGTTGAAAAGAGATTGTAAAACTACTGGGAAAAAACGTAAAAGGAAACCTTTGCACCGATCATTTGATGAGAAACGTGTAAGGTATAGTAAGAAAAAATAAATGGCATGAAGTTTGGTTTGTTTTATAAGAATTTTGTCGATTTTACCTTCAAATAACCTTGACCCTGGGGTGATGGGGTCAAATGGACCACGGATTCGGATTCGGCGACCTCAAAAACATATATGTATACTGTTAAACCTTGGTTGCCGTTAATTTTGTAAATTTGACCTTGATCTGACCTTGACCCTGAGGTGATGGGGTCAAATAGACCATGGATTCGGAATCAGCGACCTCAAAAACATATATGTATACTGTTAAACCTTGGTTGCCGTTAATTTTGTAAATTTGACCTTGACCTGACCTTGACCCTGAGGTGATGGGGTCAAATGGACCACGGATTCGGAATCAGCGACCTCAAAAACATATATGTATACTGTTAAACCTTGGTTACCGTTAATTTTGTGAATTTGACCTAGACCTGACCTTGACCCTGAGGTGATGGGGTCAAATGGACCACGGATTCGGAATCAGCGACCTCAAAACCATCTATGTATACTGTTAAACCTTGGTTGCCGTTAATTTTGTAAATTTGACCTTGACCTGACCTTGACCCTGAGGTGATGGGGTCAAATGGACCACGGATTCGGAATCAGCGACCTCAAAAACATATATGTATACTGTTAAACCTTGGTTACCGTTAATTTTGTAAATTTGACCTTGACCTGACCTTGACCCTGAGGTGATGGGGTCAAATGGACCACGGGTTCGGAATCAGCGACCTCAAAAACATATATGTATAGTGTTAAACCTTGGTTGCCGTTAATTTTGTCGATTTTACCTTCAAATAACCTTCACTTTGAGGTGATAGAGTCAAACGGACCACGGATTCGGATTCGGCGACCCCAAAAACATATATGTATACTGTTAAACCTTGGTTGCCGTTAATTTTGTAAATTTGACCTTGACCTGACCTTTACCCTAAGGTGATGGGGTCAAATGGACCACGGATTCGGAATCAGCGACCTCAAAAACATATATGTATACTGTCAAACCTTGGTTGCCGTTAATTTTGTAAATTTAACCTTGACCTGACCTTGACCCTGAGGTGATGGGGTCAAATGGACCACGGATTCGGAATCAGCGACCTCAGAAACATATATGTATACTGTTAAACCTTGGTTGCCGTTAATTTTGTAAATTTGACCTTGACCTGACCTTAACCCTGAGGTGATGCGGTCAAATGGACCACGGATTCGGAATCAGCGACCTCAAAAACATATATGTATACTGTTAAACCTTGGTTGCCGTTAATTTTGTAAATTTGACCTTGACCTGACCTTGACCCTAAGGTGATGGGGTCAAATGGACCACGGATTCGGAATCAGCGACCTCAGAAACATATATGTATACTGTTAAACCTTGGTTGCCGTTAATTTTGTAAATTTAACCTTGACCTGACCTTGACCCTGAGGTGATGCGGTCAAATGGACCACGGATTCGGAATCAGCGACCTCAAAAACATATATGTATACTGTTAAACCTTGGTTGCCGTTAATTTTGTAAATTTGACCTTGACCTGACCTTGGCCCTGAGGTGATGGGGTCAAATGGACCACGGATTCGGAATCAGCGACCTCAAAAACATATATGTATACTGTTAAACCTTGGTTGCCGTTAATTTTGTAAATTTGACCTTGACCTGACCTTGACCCTGAGGTGAGGGGGTCAAATGTACCACGGATTCGGAATCAGCGACCTCAAAAACATATATGTATACTGTTAAACCTTGGTTGCCGTTAATTTTGTAAATTTGACCTAGACCTGACCTTGACCCTGAGGTGATGGGGTCAAATGGACCACGGATTTGGAATCAGCGACCTCAAAAACATATATGTATACTGTTAAACCTTGGTTGCCGTTAATTTTGTAAATTTGACCTAGACCTGACCTTGACCCTGAGGTGATGGGGTCAAATAGACCACGGGTTCGGAATCAGCGACCTCAAAAACATATATGTATACTGTTAAACCTTGGTTGCCGTTAATTTTGTAAATTTGACCTTGACCTGACCTTGACCCCGAGGTGATGGGGTCAAATGGACCACGGATTCGGAATCAGCGACCTCAAAAACATATATGTGTACTGTTAAACCTTGGTTGCCGTTGATTTTGTCAATTTTACCTTCAAATAACCTTCACTATGAGGTGATAGAGTCAAACGGACCACGGATTCGGATTCGGCGACCCCAAAAACATATATGTATACTGTTAAACCTTGGTTGCCGTTAATTTTGTAAATTTGACCTTGACCTGACCTTAACCCTAAGGTGATGGGGTCAAATGGACCACGGAATCGGAATCAGCGACCTCAAAAACATATATGTATGCTGTTAAACCTTGGTTGCCGTTAATTTTGTAAATTTGACCTTGACCTGACCTTGACCCTGAGGTGATGGGGTCAAATGGACCACGGATTCGGAATCAGCGACCTCAAAAACATATATGTATAGTGTTAAACCTTGGTTGCCGTTAATTTTGTCGATTTTACCTTCAAATAACCTTCACTTTGAGGTGATAGAGTCAAACGGACCACGGATTCGGATTCGGCGACCCCAAAAACATATATGTATACTGTTAAACCTTGGTTGCCGTTATTTTGTAAATTTGACCTTGACCTGACCTTTACCCTAAGGTGATGGGGTCAAATGGACCACGGATTCGGAATCAGCGACCTCAAAAACATATATGTATACTGTTAAACCTTGGTTGCCGTTAATTTTGTAAATTTGACCTTGACCTGACCTTGACCCTGAGGTGATGAGGTCAAATGGACAACGGATTCGGAATCAGCGACCTCAAAAACATATATGTATACTGTTAAACCTTGGTTGCCGTTAATTTTGTAAATTTGACCTTGACCTGACCTTGACCCTGAGGTGATGGGGTCAAATGGACCACGGATTCGGAATCAGCGACCTCAAAAACATATATGTATACTGTTAAACCTTGGTTGCCGTTAATTTTGTAAATTTGACCTTGACCTGACCTTGACCCTGAGGTGATGGGGTCAAATAGACCACTGGTTCGGAATCAGCGACCTCAAAAACATATATGTATACTGTTAAACCTTGGTTGCCGTTAATTTTGTAAATTTGACCTTGACCTGACCTTGACCCCGAGGTGATGAGGTCAAATGGACCACGGATTCGGAATCAGCGACCTCAAAAACATATATGTATACTGTTGAACCTTGGTTGCCGTTAATTTTGTCAATTTTACCTTCAAATAACCTTCACTATGAGGTGATAGAGTCAAACGGACCACGGATTCGGATTCGGCGACCCCAAAAACATATATGTATACTGTTAAACCTTGGTTGCCGTTAATTTTGTAAATTTGACCTTGACCTGACCTTAACCCTAAAGTGATGGGGTCAAATGGACCACGGATTCGGAATCAGCGACCTCAAAAACATATATGTATGCTGTTAAACCTTAGTTGCCGTTAATTTTGTAAATTTGACCTTGACCTGACCTTGACCCTGAGGTGATGGGGTCAAATGGACCACGGATTCGGAATCAGCGACCTCAAAAACATATATGTATAGTGTTAAACCTTGGTTGCCGTTAATTTTGTCGATTTTACCTTCAAATAACCTTCACTTTGAGGTGATAGAGTCAAACGGACCACGGATTCGGATTCGGCGACCCCAAAAACATATATGTATACTGTTAAACCTTGGTTGCCGTTAATTTTGTAAATTTGACCTTGACCTGACCTTTACCCTAAGGTGATGGGGTTAAATGGACCACGGATTCGGAATCAGCAACCTCAAAAACATATATGTATACTGTTAAACCTTGGTTGCCGTTAATTTTGTAAATTTGACCTTGACCTGACCTTGACCCTGAGGTGATGGGGTCAAATGGACCACGGATTCGGAATCAGCGACCTCAAAAACATGTATGTATACCGTTAAACCTTGGTTGCCGTTAATTTTGTAAATTTGACCTTGACCTGACCTTGACCCTGAGGTGATGGGGTCAAATGGACCACGGATTCGGAATCAGCGACCTCAAAAACATATATGTATACTGTTAAACCTTGGTTGCCGTTAATTTTGTAAATTTGACCTTGACCTGACCTTGACCCTGAGGTGATGGGGTCAAATGGACCACGGATTCGGAATCAGCGACCTCAAAACATATATGCATACTGTTAAACCTTGGTTGCCGTTAATTTTGTAAATTTGACCTTGACCTGACCTTGACCCTGAGGTGATGGGGTCAAATGGACCACGGATTCGGAATCATTGACCTCAAAAACATCTATGTATACTGTTAAACCTTGGTTGCCGTTGATTTTGTAAATTTGACCTTGACCTGACCTTGACCCTTAGGTGATAAGGTCAAATGGACCACGGATTCGGAATCAGCGACCTCAGAAACATATATGTATACTGTTAAACCTTGGTTGCCGTTAATTTTGTAAATTTGACCTTGACCTGACCTTGGCCCTGAGGTGATGGGGTCAAATGGACCACGGATTCGGAATCAGCGACCTCAAAAACATCTATGTATACTGTTAAACCTTGGTTGCCGTTGATTTAGTAAATTTGACCTTGACCTGACCTTGACCCTTAGGTGATAAGGTCAAATGGACCACGGATTCGGAATCAGCAACCTCAAAAACATATATGTATACTGTTAAACCTTGGTTGCCGTTAATTTTGTAAATTTGACCTTGACCTGACCTTGACCCTGAGGTGATGGGGTCAAATGGACCACGGATTCGGAATCAGCGACCTCAAAAACATATATGTATACTGTTAAACCTTGGTTGCCGTTAATTTTGTAAATTTGACCTTGACCTGACCTTGACCCTGAGGTGATGGGGTCAAATGGACCACGGATTCGGAATCAGCGACCTCAAAAACATAAATGTATACTGTTAAACCTTGGTTGCCGTTAATTTTGTAAATTTGACCATGACCTGACCTTGACCCTGAGGTGATGGGGTCAAATAGACCACTGATTCGGAATCAGCGACCTCAAAAACATATATGTATACTGTTAAACCTTGGTTGCCGTTAATTTTGTAAATTTGACCTTGACCTGACCTTGACCCCGAGGTGATGAGGTCAAATGGACCACGGATTCGGAATCAGCGACCTCAAAAACATATATGTATACTGTTAAACCTTGGTTGCCGTTAATTTTGTCAATTTTACCTTCAAATAACCTTCACTATGAGGTGATAGAGTCAAACGGACCACGGATTCGGATTCGGCGACCCCAAAAACATATATGTATACTGTTAAACCTTGGTTGCCGTTAATTTTGTAAATTCGACCTTGACCTGACCTTAACCCTAAGGTGATGGGGTCAAATGGACCACGGATTCGGAATCAGCGACCTCAAAAACATATATGTATGCTGTTAAACCTTGGTTGCCGTTAATTTTGTAAATTTGACCTTGACCTGACCTTGACCCTGAGGTGATGGGGTCAAATGGACCACGGATTCGGAATCAGCGACCTCAAAAACATATAGGTATAGTGTTAAACCTTGGTTGCCGTTAATTTTGTCGATTTTACCTTCAAATAACCTTCACTTTGAGGTGATAGAGTCAAACGGACCACGGATTCGGATTCGGCGACCCCAAAAACATATATGTATACTGTTAAACCTTGGTTGCCGTTAATTTTGTAAATTTGACCTTGACCTGACCTTTACCCTAAGGTGATGGGGTTAAATGGACCACGGATTCGGAATCAGCAACCTCAAAAACATATATGTATACTGTTAAACCTTGGTTGCCGTTAATTTTGTAAATTTGACCTTGACCTGACCTTAACCCTGAGGTGATGGGGTCAAATGGACCACGGATTCGGAATCAGCGACCTCAAAAACATATATGTATACCGTTAAACCTTGGTTGCCGTTAATTTTGTAAATTTGACCTTGACCTGACCTTGACCCTGAGGTGATGGGGTCAAATGGACCACGGATTCGGAATCAGCGACCTCAAAAACATATATGTATACTGTTAAACCTTGGTTGCCGTTAATTTTGTAAATTTGACCTTGACCTGACCTTTACCCTAAGGTGATGGGGTTAAATGGACCACGGATTCGGAATCAGCAACCTCAAAAACATATATGTATACTGTTAAACCTTGGTTGCCGTTAATTTTGTAAATTTGACCTTGACCTGACCTTAACCCTAAGGTGATGGGGTCAAATGGACCACGGATTCGGAATCAGCGACCTCAAAAACATATATGTATGCTGTTAAACCTTGGTTGCCGTTAATTTTGTAAATTTGACCTTGACCTGACCTTAACCCTGAGGTGATGGGGTCAAATGGACCACGGATTCGGAATCAGCGACCTCAAAAACATATATGTGTACTGTTAAACCTTGGTTGCCGTTAATTTTGTCAATTTTACCTTCAAATAACCTTCACTATGAGGTGATAGAGTCAAACGGACCACGGATTCGGATTCGGCGACCCCAAAAACATATATGTATACTGTTAAACCTTGGTTGCCGTTAATTTTGTAAATTTGACCTTGACCTGACCTTAACCCTAAGGTGATGGGGTCAAATGGACCACGGAATCGGAATCAGCGACCTCAAAAACATATATGTATGCTGTTAAACCTTGGTTGCCGTTAATTTTGTAAATTTGACCTTGACCTGACCTTGACCCTGAGGTGATGGGGTCAAATGGACCACGGATTCGGAATCAGCGACCTCAAAAACATATATGTATAGTGTTAAACCTTGGTTGCCGTTAATTTTGTCGATTTTACCTTCAAATAACCTTCACTTTGAGGTGATAGAGTCAAACGGACCACGGATTCGGATTCGGCGACCCCAAAAACATATATGTATACTGTTAAACCTTGGTTGCCGTTATTTTGTAAATTTGACCTTGACCTGACCTTTACCCTAAGGTGATGGGGTCAAATGGACCACGGATTCGGAATCAGCGACCTCAAAAACATATATGTATACTGTTAAACCTTGGTTGCCGTTAATTTTGTAAATTTGACCTTGACCTGACCTTGACCCTGAGGTGATGGGGTCAAATGGACAACGGATTCGGAATCAGCGACCTCAAAAACATATATGTATACTGTTAAACCTTGGTTGCCGTTAATTTTGTAAATTTGACCTTGACCTGACCTTGACCCTGAGGTGATGGGGTCAAATGGACCACGGATTCGGAATCAGCGACCTCAAAAACATATATGTATACTGTTAAACCTTGGTTGCCGTTAATTTTGTAAATTTGACCTTGACCTGACCTTGACCCTAAGGTGATGGGGTCAAATAGACCACTGGTTCGGAATCAGTGACCTCAAAAACATATATGTATACTGTTAAACCTTGGTTGCCGTTAATTTTGTAAATTTGACCTTGACCTGACCTTGACCCCGAGGTGATGAGGTCAAATGGACCACGGATTCGGAATCAGCGACCTCAAAAACATATATGTATACTGTTAAACCTTGGTTGCCGTTAATTTTGTCAATTTTACCTTCAAATAACCTTCACTATGAGGTGATAGAGTCAAACGGACCACGGATTCGGATTCGGCGACCCCAAAAACATATATGTATACTGTTAAACCTTGGTTGCCGTTAATTTTGTAAATTTGACCTTGACCTGACCTTAACCCTAAAGTGATGGGGTCAAATGGACCACGGATTCGGAATCAGCGACCTCAAAAACATATATGTATGCTGTTAAACCTTGGTTGCCGTTAATTTTGTAAATTTGACCTTGACCTGACCTTGACCCTGAGGTGATGGGGTCAAATGGACCACGGATTCGGAATCAGCGACCTCAAAAACATATATGTATAGTGTTAAACCTTGGTTGCCGTTAATTTTGTCGATTTTACCTTCAAATAACCTTCACTTTGAGGTGATAGAGTCAAACGGACCACGGATTCGGATTCGGCGACCCCAAAAACATATATGTATACTGTTAAACCTTGGTTGCCGTTAATTTTGTAAATTTGACCTTGACCTGACCTTTACCCTAAGGTGATGGGGTTAAATGGACCACGGATTCGGAATCAGCAACCTCAAAAACATATATGTATACTGTTAAACCTTGGTTGCCGTTAATTTTGTAAATTTGACCTTGACCTGACCTTGACCCTGAGGTGATGGGGTCAAATGGACCACGGATTCGGAATCAGCGACCTCAAAAACATATATGTTTACCGTTAAACCTTGGTTGCCGTTAATTTTGTAAATTTGACCTTGACCTGACCTTGACCCTGAGGTGATGGGGTCAAATGGACCACGGATTCGGAATCAGCGACCTCAAAAACATATATGTATACTGTTAAACCTTGGTTGCCGTTAATTTTGTAAATTTGACCTTGACCTGACCTTGACCCTGAGGTGATGGGGTCAAATGGACCACGGATTCGGAATCAGCGACCTCAAAACATATATGTATACTGTTAAACCTTGGTTGCCGTTAATTTTGTAAATTTGACCTTGACCTGACCTTGACCCTGAGGTGATGGGGTCAAATGGACCACGGATTCGGAAACATTGACCTTAAAAGAATCTATGTATACTGTTAAACCTTGGTTGCCGTTGATTTTGTAAATTTGACCTTGACCTGACCTTGACCCTTAGGTGATAAGGTCAAATGGACCACGGATTCGGAATCAGCGACCTCAGAAACATATATGTATACTGTTAAACCTTGGTTGCCGTTAATTTTGTAAATTTGACCTTGACCTGACCTTGGCCCTGAGGTGATGGGGTCAAATGGACCACGGATTCGGAATCAGCGACCTCAAAAACATCTATGTATACTGTTAAACCTTGGTTGCCGTTGATTTAGTAAATTTGACCTTGACCTGACCTTGACCCTTAGGTGATAAGGTCAAATGGACCACGGATTCGGAATCAGCAACCTCAAAAACATATATGTATACTGTTAAACCTTGGTTGCCGTTAATTTTGTAAATTTGACCTTGACCTGACCTTGACCCTGAGGTGATGGGGTCAAATGGACCACGGATTCGGAATCAGCGACCTCAAAAACATATATGTATACTGTTAAACCTTGGTTGCCGTTAATTTTGTAAATTTGACCTCGACCTGACCTTGACCCTGAGGTGATGGGGTCAAATGGACCACGGATTCGGAATCAGCGACCTCAAAAACATAAATGTATACTGTTAAACCTTGGTTGCCGTTAATTTTGTAAATTTGACCTTGACCTGACCTTGACCCTGAGGTGATGGGGTCAAATAGACCACTGATTCGGAATCAGCGACCTCAAAAACATATATGTATACTGTTAAACCTTGGTTGCCGTTAATTTTGTAAATTTGACCTTGACCTGACCTTGACCCCGAGGTGATGAGGTCAAATGGACCACGGATTCGGAATCAGCGACCTCAAAAACATATATGTATACTGTTAAACCTTGGTTGCCGTTAATTTTGTCAATTTTACCTTCAAATAACCTTCACTATGAGGTGATAGAGTCAAACGGACCACGGATTCGGATTCGGCGACCCCAAAAACATATATGTATACTGTTAAACCTTGGTTGCCGTTAATTTTGTAAATTTGACCTTGACCTGACCTTAATTCTAAGGTGATGGGGTCAAATGGACCACGGATTCGGAATCAGCGACCTCAAAAACATATATGTATGCTGTTAAACCTTGGTTGCCGTTAATTTTGTAAATTTGACCTTGACCTGACCTTGACCCTGAGGTGATGGGGTCAAATGGACCACGGATTCGGAATCAGCGACCTCAAAAACATATATGTATACCGTTAAACCTTGGTTGCCGTTAATTTTGTCAATTTTACCTTCAAATAACCTTCACTATGAGGTGATAGAGTCAAACGGACCACGGATTCGGATTCGGCGACCCCAAAAACATATATGTATACTGTTAAACCTTGGTTGCCGTTAATTTTGTAAATTTGACCTTGACCTGACCTTGACCCCGAGGTGATGAGGTCAAATGGACCACGGATTCGGAATCAGCGACCTCAAAAACATATAGGTATAGTGTTAAACCTTGGTTGCCGTTAATTTTGTCGATTTTACCTTCAAATAACCTTCACTTTGAGGTGATAGAGTCAAACGGACCACGGATTCGGATTCGGCGACCCCAAAAACATATATGTATACTGTTAAAACTTGGTTGCCGTTAATTTTGTAAATTTGACCTTGACCTGACCTTTACCCTAAGGTGATGGGGTTAAATGGACCACGGATTCGGAATCAGCAACCTCAAAAACATATATGTATACTGTTAAACCTTGGTTGCCGTTAATTTTGTAAATTTGACCTTGACCTGACCTTGACCCTGAGGTGATGGGGTCAAATGGACCACGGATTCGGAATCAGCGACCTCAAAAACATATATGTATACCGTTAAACCTTGGTTGCCGTTAATTTTGTAAATTTGACCTTGACCTGACCTTGACCCTGAGGTGATGGGGTCAAATGGACCACGGATTCGGAATCAGCGACCTCAAAAACATATATGTATACTGTTAAACCTTGGTTGCCGTTAATTTTGTAAATTTGACCTTGACCTGACCTTGACCCTGAGGTGATGGGGTCAAATGGACCACGGATTCGGAATCAGCGACCTCAAAACATATATGAATACTGTTAAACCTTAGTTGCCGTTAATTTTGTAAATTTGACCTTGACCTGACCTTGACCCTGAGGTGATGGGGTCAAATGGACCACGGATTCGGAATCATTGACCTCAAAAACATCTATGTATACTGTTAAACCTTGGTTGCCGTTGATTTTGTAAATTTGACCTTGACCTGACCTTGACCCTTAGGTGATAAGGTCAAATGGACCACGGATTCGGAATCAGCGACCTCAGAAACATATATGTATACTGTTAAACCTTGGTTGCCGTTAATTTTGTAAATTTGACCTTGACCTGACCTTGGCCCTGAGGTGATGGGGTCAAATGGACCACGGATTCGGAATCAGCGACCTCAAAAACATATATGTATACTGTTAAACCTTGGTTGCCGTTAATTTTGTAAATTTGACCTAGACCTGACCTTGACCCTGAGGTGATGGGGTCAAATGGACCACGGATTCGGAATCAGCGACCTCAAAAACATCTATGTATACTGTTAAACCTTGGTTGACGTTAATTTTGTAAATTTGACCTTGACCTGACCTTGACCCTGAGGTGATGGGGTCAAATGGACCACGGATTCGGAATCAGCGACCTCAAAAACATATATGTATACTGTCAAACCTTGGTTGCCGTTAATTTTGTAAATTTAACCTTGACCTGACCTTGACCCTGAGGTGATGGGGTCAAATGGACCACGGATTCAGAATCAGCGACCTCAAAAACATATATGTATACTGTTAAACCTTGGTTGCCGTTAATTTTGTAAATTTTACCTGGACCTGACCTTGACCCTGGGGTGATGGGGTCAAATGGACCACGGATTCGGAATCAGCGACCTACAAAACATATATGTATACTGTTAAACCTTGGTTGCCGTTAATTTTGTAAATTTGACCTTGACCTGACCTTGACCCTGAGGTGATGGGGTCAAATGGACCACGGATTCGGAATCAGCGACCTCAAAAACATATATGCATACTGTTAAACCTTGGTTGCCGTTAATTTTGTAAATTTGACCTTGACCTGACCTTGACCCTGAGGTGAGGGGGTCAAATGGACCACAGATTCGGAATCAGCGACCTCAAAAACATATATATATACTGTTAAACCTTGGTTGCCGTTAATTTTGTAAATTTGACCTTGACCTGACCTTGACCCTGAGGTGATGGGGTCAAATGGACCACGGATTCGGAATCAGCGACCTCAAAACATATATGAATACTGTTAAACCTTAGTTGCCGTTAATTTTGTAAATTTGACCTTGACCTGACCTTGACCCTGAGGTGATGGGGTCAAATGGACCACGGATTCGGAATCATTGACCTCAAAAACATCTATGTATACTGTTAAACCTTGGTTGCCGTTGATTTTGTAAATTTGACCTTGACCTGACCTTGACCCTTAGGTGATAAGGTCAAATGGACCACGGATTCGGAATCAGCGACCTCAGAAACATATATGTATACTGTTAAACCTTGGTTGCCGTTAATTTTGTAAATTTGACCTTGACCTGACCTTGGCCCTGAGGTGATGGGGTCAAATGGACCACGGATTCGGAATCAGCGACCTTAAAAACATCTATGTATACTGTTAAACCTTGGTTGCCGTTGATTTAGTAAATTTGACCTTGACCTGACCTTGACCCTTAGGTGATAAGGTCAAATGGACCACGGATTCGGAATCAGCAACCTCAAAAACATATATGTATACTGTTAAACCTTGGTTGCCGTTGATTTAGTAAATTTGACCTTGACCTGACCTTGACCCTTAGGTGAAAAGGTCAAATGGACCACGGATTCGGAATCAGCGACCTCAAAAACATATATGTATACTGTTAAACCTTAGTTGCCGTTAATTTTGTAAATTTGACCTAGACCTGACCTTGACCCTGAGGTGATGGGGTCAAATGGACCACGGATTCGGAATCAGCGACCTCAAAAACATATATGTATACTGTTGAACCTTGGTTGCCGTTAATTTTGTAAATTTGACCTTGACCTGACCTTGACCCTGAGGTGATGGGGTCAAATGGACCACGGATTCGGAATCAGCGACCTCAAAAACATATATGTATACTGTTAAACCTTGGTTGCCGTTAATTTTGTAAATTTGACCTTGACCTGACCTTGACCCTGAGGTGAGGGGGTCAAATGGACCACAGATTCGGAATCAGCGACCTCAAAAACATATATGTATACTGTTAAACCTTGGTTGCCGTTAATTTTGTAAATTTGACCTTGACCTTACCTTGACCCTGAGGTGATGGGGTCAAATGGACCACGGATTCGGAATCAGCGACCTCAAAAACATATATGTATACTGTTAAACCTTGGTTGCCGTTAATTTTGTAAATTTGACCTAGACCTGACCTTGACCCTGAGGTGATGGGGTCAAATGGACCACGGATTCGGAATCAGCGACCTCAAAAACATATATGTATACTGTTAAACCTTGGTTGCCGTTAATTTTGTAAATTTGACCTTGACCTGACCTTGACCCTGAGGTGATGGGGTCAAATGGACCACGGATTCGGAATTAGCGACCTCAAAAACATATATGTATACTGTTAAACCTTGGTTGCCGTTGATTTTGTAAATTTGACCTTGACCTGACCTTGACCCTGAGGTGATGGGGTCAAATGGACCACGGATTCGGAATCAGCGACCTCAAAAACATATATGTATACTGTTAAACCTTGGTTGCCGTTAATTTTGTAAATTTGACCTTTACCTGACCTTGACCCCGAGGTGATGGGGTCAAATGGACCACGGATTCGGAATCAGCGACCTCAAAAACATATATGTATACTGTTAAACCTTGGTTGCCGTTAATTTTGTCAATTTTACCTTCAAATAACCTTCACTATGAAGTGATAGAGTCAAACGAACCACGGATTCGGATTCGGAGACCCCAAAAACATATATGTATACTGTTAAACCTTGGTTGCCGTTAATTTTGTAAATTTGACCTTGACCTGACCTTAACCCTAAGGTGATGGGGTCAAATGGACCACGGATTCGGAATCAGCGACCTCAAAAACATATATGTATGCTGTTAAACCTTGGTTGCCGTTAATTTTGTAAATTTGACCTTGACCTGACCTTGACCCTGAGGTGATGGGGTCAAATGGACCACGGATTCGGAATCAGCGACCTCAAAAACATATATGTATACTGTTAAACCTTGGTTGCCGTTAATTTTGTAAATTTGACCTTGACCTGACCTTGACCCTGAGGTGATGGGGTCAAATGGACCACGGATTCGGAATCAGCGACCTCAAAAACATATATGTATACTGTTAAACCTTGGTTGCCGTTAATTTTGTAAATTTGACCTTGACCTGACCTTGACCCTGAGGTGACGGGGTCAAATGGACCACGGATTCGGAATCAGCGACCTCAAAAACATATATGTATACTGTTAAACCTTGGTTGCCGTTAATTTTGTCGATTTTACCTTCAAATAACCTTCACTTTGAGGTGATAGAGTCAAACGGACCACGGATTCGGATTCGGCGACCCCAAAAACATATATGTATACTGTTAAACCTTGGTTGCCGTTAATTTTGTAAATTTGACCTTGACCTGACCTTTACCCTAAGGTGATGGGGTTAAATGGACCACGGATTCGGAATCAGCAACCTCAAAAACATATATGTATACTGTTAAACCTTGGTTGCCGTTAATTTTGTAAACTTGACCTTGACCTGACCTTGACCCTGAGGTGATGGGGTCAAATGGACCACGGATTCGGAATTAGCGACCTCAAAAACATATATGTATGCTGTTAAACCTTGGTTGCCGTTAATTTTGTAAATTTGACCTTGACCTGACCTTGACCCTGAGGTGATGGGGTCAAATGGACCACGGATTCGGAATCAGCGACCTCAAAAACATATATGTATACTGTTAAACCTTGGTTGCCGTTAATTTTGTAAATTTGACCTTGACCTGACCTTGACCCTGAGGTGATGGGGTCAAATGGACCACGGATTCGGAATCAGCGACCTCAAAAACATATATGTATACTGTTAAACCTTGGTTGCCGTTAATTTTGTAAATTTGACCTTGACCTGACCTTGACCCTGAGGTGATGGGGTCAAATGGACCACGGATTCGGAATCAGCGACCTCAAAAACATATATGTATACTGTTAAACCTTGGTTGCCGTTAATTTTGTAAATTTGACCTTGACCTGACCTTGACCCTGAGGTGATGGGGTCAAATGGACCACGGATTCGGAATCAGCGACCTCAAAACATATATGAATACTGTTAAACCTTAGTTGCCGTTAATTTTGTAAATTTGACCTTGACCTGACCTTGACCCTGAGGTGATGGGGTCAAATGGACCACGGATTCGGAATCATTGACCTCAAAAACATCTATGTATACTGTTAAACCTTGGTTGCCGTTGATTTTGTCAATTTGACCTTGACCTGACCTTGACCCTTAGGTGATAAGGTCAAATGGACCACGGATTCGGAATCAGCGACCTCAGAAACATATATGTATACTGTTAAACCTTGGTTGCCGTTAATTTTGTAAATTTGACCTTGACCTGACCTTGGCCCCTGAGGTGATGGGGTCAAATGGACCACGGATTCGGAATCAGCGACCTCAAAAACATCTATGTATACTGTTAAACCTTGGTTGCCGTTGATTTAGTAAATTTGACCTTGACCTGACCTTGACCCTTAGGTGATAAGGTCAAATGGACCACGGATTCGGAATCAGCAACCTCAAAAACATATATGTATACTGTTAAACCTTGGTTGCCGTTGATTTAGTAAATTTGACCTTGACCTGACCTTGACCCTTAGGTGAAAAGGTCAAATGGACCACGGATTCGGAATCAGCAACCTCAAAAACATATATGTATACTGTTAAACCTTGGTTGCCGTTAATTTTGTAAATTTGACCTTGACCTGACCTTGGCCCTGAGGTGATGGGGTCAAATGGACCACGGATTCGGAATCAGCGACCTCAAAAACATATATGTATACTGTTAAACCTTGGTTGCCGTTAATTTTGTAAATTTGACCTTGACCTGACCTTGTCCCTGAGGTGAGGGGGTCAAATGTACCACGGATTCGGAATCAGCGACCTCAAAAACATATATGTATACTTTTAAACCTTGGTTGCCGTTAATTTTGTAAATTTGACCTAGACCTGACCTTGACCCTGAGGTAATGGGGTCAAATGGACCACGGATTCGGAATCAGCGACCTCAAAAACATATATGTATACTGTTAAACCTTGGTTGCCGTTAATTTTGTAAATTTGACCTTGACCTGACCTTGACCCCGAGGTGATGGGGTCAAATGGACCACAGATTCGGAATCAGCGACCTCAAAAACATATATGTATACTGTTAAACCTTGGTTGCCGTTAATTTTGTCAATTTTACCTTTAAATAACTTTCACTATGAGGTGATAGAGTCAAACGGACCACGGATTCGGATTCGGCGACCCCAAAAACATATATGTATACTGTTAAACCTTGGTTGCCGTTAATTTTGTAAATTTGACCTTGACCTGACCTTTACCCTAAGGTGATGGGGTTAAATGGACCACGGATTCGGAATCAGCAACCTCAAAAACATATATGTATACTGTTGAACCTTGGTTGCCGTTAATTTTGTAAATTTGACCTTGACCTGACCTTGACCCTGAGGTGATGGGGTCAAATGGACCACGGATTCGGAATCAGCGACCTCAAAAACATATATGTATACTGTTAAACCTTGGTTGCCGTTAATTTTGTCAATTTTACCTTCAAATAACCTTCACTATGAGGTGATAGAGTCAAACGGACCACGGATTCGGATTCGGCGACCCCAAAAACATATATGTATACTGTTAAACCTTGGTTGCCGTTAATTTTGTAAATTTGACCTAGACCTGACCTTAACCCGAAGGTGATGGGGTCAAATGGACCACGGATTCGGAATCAGCGACCTCAAAAACATATATGTATGCTGTTAAACCTAGGTTGCCGTTAATTTTGTAAATTTGACCTTGACCTGACCTTGACCCTGAGGTGATGGGGTCAAATGGACCACGGATTCGGAATCAGCGACCTCAAAAACATATATGTATAGTGTTAAACCTTGGTTGCCGTTAATTTTGTCGATTTTACCTTCAAATAACCTTCACTTTGAGGTGATAGAGTCAAACGGACCACGGATTCGGATTTGGCGACCCCAAAAACATATATGTATACTGTTAAACCTTGGTTGCCGTTAATTTTGTAAATTTGACCTTGACCTGACCTTTACCCTAAGGTGATGGGGTTGAATGGACGACGGATTCGGAATCAGCAACCTCAAAAACATATATGTATACTGTTAAACCTTGGTTGCCGTTAATTTTGTAAATTTGACCTTGACCTGACCTTGACCCTGAGGTGATGGGGTCAAATGGACCACGGATTCGGAATCAGCGACCTCAAAAACATATATGTATACTGTTAAACCTTAGTTGCCGTTAATTTTGTAAATTTGACCTAGACCTGACCTTGACCCTGAGGTGATGGGGTCAAATGGACCACGGATTCGGAATCAGCGACCTCAAAAACATATATGTATACTGTTGAACCTTGGTTGCCGTTAATTTTGTAAATTTGACCTTGACCTGACCTTGACCCTGAGGTGATGGGGTCAAATGGACCACGGATTCGGAATCAGCGACCTCAAAAACATATATGTATACTGTTAAACCTTGGTTGCCGTTAATTTTGTAAATTTGACCTTGACCTGACCTTGACCCTGAGGTGAGGGGGTCAAATGGACCACAGATTCGGAATCAGCGACCTCAAAAACATATATGTATACTGTTAAACCTTGGTTGCCGTTAATTTTGTAAATTTGACCTTGACCTTACCTTGACCCTGAGGTGATGGGGTCAAATGGACCACGGATTCGGAATCAGCGACCTCAAAAACATATATGTATACTGTTAAACCTTGGTTGCCGTTAATTTTGTAAATTTGACCTAGACCTGACCTTGACCCTGAGGTGATGGGGTCAAATGGACCACGGATTCGGAATCAGCGACCTCAAAAACATATATGTATACTGTTGAACCTTGGTTGCCGTTAATTTTGTAAATTTGACCTTGACCTGACCTTGACCCTGAGGTGATGGGGTCAAATGGACCACGGATTCGGAATTAGCGACCTCAAAAACATATATGTATACTGTTAAACCTTGGTTGCCGTTGATTTTGTAAATTTGACCTTGACCTGACCTTGACCCTGAGGTGATGGGGTCAAATGGACCACGGATTCGGAATCAGCGACCTCAAAAACATATATGTATACTGTTAAACCTTGGTTGCCGTTAATTTTGTAAATTTGACCTTTACCTGACCTTGACCCCGAGGTGATGGGGTCAAATGGACCACGGATTCGGAATCAGCGACCTCAAAAACATATATGTATACTGTTAAACCTTGGTTGCCGTTAATTTTGTCAATTTTACCTTCAAATAACCTTCACTATTAAGTGATAGAGTCAAACGAACCACGGATTCGGATTCGGAGACCCCAAAAACATATATGTATACTGTTAAACCTTGGTTGCCGTTAATTTTGTAAATTTGACCTTGACCTGACCTTAACCCTAAGGTGATGGGGTCAAATGGACCACGGATTCGGAATCAGCGACCTCAAAAACATATATGTATGCTGTTAAACCTTGGTTGCCGTTAATTTTGTAAATTTGACCTTGACCTGACCTTGACCCTGAGGTGATGGGGTCAAATGGACCACGGATTCGGAATCAGCGACCTCAAAAACATATATGTATACTGTTAAACCTTGGTTGCCGTTAATTTTGTAAATTTGACCTTGACCTGACCTTGACCCTGAGGTGATGGGGTCAAATGGACCACGGATTCGGAATCAGCGACCTCAAAAACATATATGTATACTGTTAAACCTTGGTTGCCGTTAATTTTGTAAATTTGACCTTGACCTGACCTTGACCCTGAGGTGACGGGGTCAAATGGACCACGGATTCGGAATCAGCGACCTCAAAAACATATATGTATACTGTTAAACCTTGGTTGCCGTTAATTTTGTCGATTTTACCTTCAAATAACCTTCACTTTGAGGTGATAGAGTCAAACGGACCACGGATTCGGATTCGGCGACCCCAAAAACATATATGTATACTGTTAAACCTTGGTTGCCGTTAATTTTGTAAATTTGACCTTGACCTGACCTTTACCCTAAGGTGATGGGGTTAAATGGACCACGGATTCGGAATCAGCAACCTCAAAAACATATATGTATACTGTTAAACCTTGGTTGCCGTTAATTTTGTAAACTTGACCTTGACCTGACCTTGACCCTGAGGTGATGGGGTCAAATGGACCACGGATTCGGAATTAGCGACCTCAAAAACATATATGTATGCTGTTAAACCTTGGTTGCCGTTAATTTTGTAAATTTGACCTTGACCTGACCTTGACCCTGAGGTGATGGGGTCAAATGGACCACGGATTCGGAATCAGCGACCTCAAAAACATATATGTATACTGTTAAACCTTGGTTGCCGTTAATTTTGTAAATTTGACCTTGACCTGACCTTGACCCTGAGGTGATGGGGTCAAATGGACCACGGATTCGGAATCAGCGACCTCAAAAACATATATGTATACTGTTAAACCTTGGTTGCCGTTAATTTTGTAAATTTGACCTTGACCTGACCTTGACCCTGAGGTGACGGGGTCAAATGGACCACGGATTCGGAATCAGCGACCTCAAAAACATATATGTATACTGTTAAACCTTGGTTGCCGTTAATTTTGTCGATTTTACCTTCAAATAACCTTCACTTTGAGGTGATAGAGTCAAACGGACCACGGATTCGGATTCGGCGACCCCAAAAACATATATGTATACTGTTAAACCTTGGTTGCCGTTAATTTTGTAAATTTGACCTTGACCTGACCTTTACCCTAAGGTGATGGGGTTAAATGGACCACGGATTCGGAATCAGCAACCTCAAAAACATATATGTATACTGTTAAACCTTGGTTGCCGTTAATTTTGTAAACTTGACCTTGACCTGACCTTGACCCTGAGGTGATGGGGTCAAATGGACCACGGATTCGGAATTAGCGATCTCAAAAACATATATGTATACTGTTAAACCTTGGTTGCTGTTAATTTTGTAAATTTGACCTTGACCTGACCTTGACCTGAGGTGAGGGGGTTAAATGGACCACGGATTCGGAATCAGCGACCTCAAAAACATATATGTATACTGTTAAACCTTGGTTGCCGTTAATTTTGTAAATTTGACCTAGACCTGACCTTGACCCTGAGGTGATGGGGTCAAATGGACCACGGATTCGGAATCAGCGACCTCAAAAACATATATGTATACTGTTAAACCTTGGTTGCCGTTAATTTTGTAAATTTGACCTAGACCTGACCTTGACCCTGAGGTGATGGGGTCAAATGGACCACGGATTCGGAATCAGCGACCTCAAAAACATATATGTATACTGTTAAACCTCGGTTGCCGTTAATTTTGTAAATTTGACCTTGACCTGACCTTGACCCTGAGGTGATGGGGTCAAATGGACCACGGATTCGGAATCAGCGACCTCAAAAACATATATGTATACTGTTAAACCTTGGTTGCCGTTAATTTTGTAAATTTGACCTTGACCTGACCTTGACCCTGAGGTGATGGGGTCAAATGGACCACGGATTCGGAATCAGCGACCTCAAAAACATATATGTATACTGTTAAACCTTGGTTGCCGTTAATTTTGTAAATTTGACCTTGACCTGACCTTGACCCTGAGGTGATGGGGTCAAATGGACCACGGATTCGGAATCAGCGACCTCAAAAACATATATGTATACTGTTAAACCTTGGTTGCCGTTAATTTTGTAAATTTGACCTTGACCTGACCTTGACCCTGAGGTGAGGGGGTCAAATGGACCACGGATTCGGAATCAGCGACCTCAAAAACATAAGGTATATATGGTCTGGTCCGTGGGTTTTGACATTTTTTTTTGTGTGGCTGTGTTATTAAATGAACTGTAAGCATTCACATAAATTAATTATATTTAGTTTTACGTTTCATGATAAATAATATGATCAATTTCATAAGCTTATATATAAAAGATATTAGAAAAAATTGCTCATGAGTAATTTTTTTTTGATTGAAGTCACATTTAAAAAATAAAATAAACACCAACTCAATGAGCTCTATGAGAAAGCATTGCGCCAAAGCACTTGGCAGCGTTTTTTAGCATAAGATAATCCAATACTGACAGAGCTTTTGATGTCTTGTTTGTTACAATAGATTTCAGGACGAGCTAATGATCCTATTTTATGAAAAGATATAAAATTTTTATTAGTTTTCGAGTGAGGTATGAAACGTAAAGACAGTTATCAAGTTTAATTGTTTTTCCGTTTCAGACCTCACTTGAAAACTAATGAAAATTTTATATTTTTTCATAGAATAGGATCGTTTGCTCGTCCTGAAATCTATTGGGCTATGACCTTACTTTTGCATAACAATATTTAATTTAATAATAATAACGAAAATTTAGATTAGGGAAGGACAGAGCTATACGGTTGACTCTTAAAAGCTTGTTTTCTTTAGAACGTAGCGAATTGATTGTATACAAATTTGAGAGAAAATCCATCAAATGGTTTACGTAAAAAAGAAAATAAAAAATTTAAATATTTAAAAAATTTTGTAAATGTTCTAAAATTAAAACTACGTTGAGAAAATCATTTTTCAAAAGTTTCTCTCCTTTTGGCAATTGCAAAGAATTCCTATGTAAATTTTTAAGCAAATTCATTAAGCAGTTTGCGTAAAATACAAAAAAAAATAAAAAATCAAATTTTTTTTAATAGCTTAAAAAAAAAACTATGCTGAGTAAACCAATTTTCAATAGCTTTCCTTCCAGTTAGACAAAAAAAATTGTATGCAAAGTTTGAAGCAAATCCATTGAGTAGTTTTCAAGATTTGATTGGCGTAAGCGGGCGTCCATTACATACACATTTCGGGAGGGGGTTCACAATTTTGTGATGGTCCTGTGACGAAGGGGGAGGTATCATGCTTCAAAGTAACGTACAAAATACTAAAAAATAATTATTTGAAAATCCCATATATTCACGGAAGATTGATGTCAATAGCATATCTTATTATTATATAAAAGGACAGCGTTTGTTTGAATGTTCTCAATTATCTCAAAAACTACTGAACCGACCGTTTTCAAATTTTAAATTTAAATTCTTCATAATGTGACGAGTGTCATAGGCTATATGAATAATTACTTTTATAATCAATAATTGCAATAAAATAATTATAGACCTAAATCTTAACGCGTAGGGAATAGGGACTACTTTTTTTCGGCGTTCTGCGGTCAACATGCTCTATCCTTGCTACTTTCCTTGATTGCCCAATAGGTGACAACCGATTTTGTCTTTCATTTTATTAAACTGGTACGGTGGAAATACTTATACACCTATGATATTCCGTAACTTCAACACAATAAATTTTTATTGCATATTCTCTAATCACAGAGTAATATTAACTCGGATTATTTAATGAAATATTTTCCTATTCCATTAGACAGAATAAAAAATTAGACAATTTTTTTTAACTTTAGAAAAAATTTTTTATCTTATTTAAGGAAATTTTTTATTCCTCAAATATTTATTGGCTCATACATGAGAATTTAACCCTTCATGGTTAATAAAATAATTTTAAAAATAACAAATAATTATGCATGATTTGCGATTTTTTCTAAAAAATTTATTCAAAATATATTAACAAAAAATATAAGATATTTGACCCGCTTTCAAATCACGTTAATTTTATTAAAAATACAATTTCTCATAGATTTTTCAAGAAATTTGATGTTTACAAAACTTAACCATTTTTATACAAATAAATTTTTTTTTTTCATTTATTAACACAATCGCAAAAAACGTTGATTTTATCATCCTGTAATATTTTCAAACAAATATCTCAGCAAATTTTCGGAAAAAATACATTTTTTCAATATTATATATATTTACCGATTTTATTCAAGAAAAAATGCTTAAGGTTAAATTGTCATTTTTAGTTTGAACAAAAATTTACATATTTAAGAAAAAAAATTTTTTTATTTTGATTTCATATTTTTGCCATTTTTCAATAAATAAGTGCTAAAGGTTGAATTGTCATTTTTAGTTTATGTTTACTACTATTGACATAATTATGGAAGAAAAAAAAATTTTTTAATGTCATTATTTTTCAAAAAGTTTTTATTCTCACTTCAGATTTTTGTCCTTTCTAAATAAATAAGTGCTGAAGGTTTCTTATTTTAAGTTTATGTTTACTAAAATCGACATAATTATGGAAAAAAAAATTTTTTTTTAATGTAATTATTTTTCAAAAATTCTTTAATTGATTTCATTTTTGGTCATTTTTAAAGATAAAAATTAAATTCTTTTGTACTTTTTTCATGTCACTTTAATTTTAATAACTTACGATTTTTTATTAAAAATGACGCTTCGTTCACTTCTCAATAGGTGGCGACCTGTTTTGCCGCTCACTCTACTAGATTAGCACAGTATAGGTACTTATATCGCGAGGATAATGCTAACAGCTTATCAGCAATAAATTTTTATTGCACTTATTCCCTATCATTGTTGAACATTCATATTTATTAATGAATGTCTTTCACGATTTTGATTTGCTAAAAAAATTTTCCATCGCCAATTTAAATATATTTTTTGACTTATTGGTACTAAATTGAACATACATCGAAAAATAAAAAAAAAATTCAATGCTTATTTTTTCAACAAAAAAAAATTATTTTAAATGAAAATTCATTCTATTATCACATGGTTCACAAACAAAAAATGTTGTGTATTCCGAAGTTTTGTAAGAGTGCGATTTAATAAATAATAGTTTTTGAGATTCTATTTCTATACCTACCGACTTCTGCTCAACTATTGCGCGGGCGAAGCCGAGACGGGGGATGCTAGTTTAATATAAAACTACAAAACCTGAAGTATTTACGTAGAGTTGACCTTTTTTCATAATATACTTTGACATCTTATTTGACCTGCAGCTTCTTTAATCAGTATGTTAGGAGGTAAGTTAATTTACGTTCAATTACAAATATAAATCATTATTTTATTTCCAATCCCACTTCAAAAAGTACATAAAAAAACTATTGGAATTAAAAATTTTATTTATCGTGTTAAAAAATTAATTTTTTATATTCAAAATGCATACGTGGATATTACATATTTTATGATTTGATTAATTTATTGGAACTGATATTTTATTTTCATTTTAAAAACATTTTATTATTATAATTTAATTTTAGTGAATTTCGAAAACAATTGATTTATTTGCGTATGAAAATTGTGTGGTTTGTATGGATCTTAATTTTTTTAAATAAGGCATGCTTAAGTTTTATAGATGTTTAAAAATTAAAATTAAAATGAATTAAAACATTTTTGTATTTTTCTACTTTGTCTGTATTGTATTGTAAAACGATCGAGTCATGTTATAAATTAATTAGAGTTTTTAATAATTCAAATGTTATCTTATATTTAAAAAATCATTCATAAACGGAAAAAAAATTATTCTGTAATATTAATCATTTTTACTCCTAATTCAAACATGAATTTTCCAAGCTCGCATCGCGTAGTATTTGAATTAGATTAAGAATACTGTATAAAAATATTATTTTTTTTTTAAATTATAATTAATATACAACATGTTAATACTTTAAAATTTTAATAAAGTATAGTTTGAATTTTTACTTTTTGTGAATTTTTAATATACGTCACTTTAGGTGGGGGGGGGGGGGGTAACTTCAGTGTGACGGGACCGTGATGATGGAGGAGGGGGGAGGTGGAAATGGACCAAAATTTCCATGACGTATTTAATGAACGCCCCCTAACAAACACACACACACACACGCCCACACACATACATACAAACATTTTGTGGAAACCACTTTTTTCGTCTCACTAAATCATTTTCAATAATTTTAACATATCTGGACTCAGGAAGTCGAAAGAAGTGGTTTCTAGAAAATGTTTATATTTATGTGTAAGGGTGTGTGTGTGATCGTTACGCCGATGAAAGGTAATTTATAAATTCATTTACATACGGGATATCTAGATCGCCAAGAATTTCCAAGTCTCATTTGACGTAGTCCCTGCAAATGCCTGTAAACTTCATGAACGGCATAAAAAATTTCAAAATTCATTCCTATAGAAGACTTCCAGGTAGCCAAGACCACCTGGATATTATAAGATGTCATCTCCGAAAACATGCATATTATTAATAAAAGTGTGCTAAATTTCAAAGGATATTCTAGTAAAAAATGTTCATCTTACTAGGAACATCCATGTTTGGCTAGATAGCATTTGCAAGAACTTCAAAGTAGTTATTAAACTATAAGTTGAATTTTAAAAGTATTTGCTGTAGATGGTTTTTAAGTTGTCATGAACACCTAGGTATCCAAAGACAACGATCGTGCGTACCGCAGCATAGTAAATAACTATTTTTCATCGAGCGTCTAAATCAAAAAAGTTATGTACGCGTTTGTGTGTGTGCGTGCGCGTACGAATTAACATCAAATGTCCCATATACATTAAAACCTGTGTGTGTGCGCGTGTGTGCGCATGTATGTGTGTGCGTGTGTGTGTGCGTGCGTGTGTGTGTGTGGGTGTGTTGGTATGTGTGCGTGTGATGTGCGGGTTTGTGGGTGTGCGTGTGTGTGTGGATGTGATTTGACATGAAAAGTCCCATGTACATTAACCTGCGTGTGCATGCATGCAAATCGACATGAAATGTCCTATATACATAGAAAAACCGTGCTTATGAGTACGTGCAAGTTCATATGAAGTATTCCATATACATAAACCTGTGAGTACGTGCTTGCGAGTTGACATGAAAAGTTTCATGTATATGAACGTGCGTGTGCATGCATGCGAAGTGACATGAAATTTCACATATATATTGACCTAAGGGTACGTGGATAGGTGCGTGCAAGTAGTCATAAAATGTCCCATATTTTTATAGAAAAACCTGTGCTTATAATTAGGTGAAAGTTGACATTTATATACAGTATCCTGCATAAGTTTTCGGAAAAATTTTTTAAGAAAGGTAATTCTTTGAATGAAAATATCTCCGGTCCTATTGGTCGTAGAATAAAAAACAAAAAAGGAAATCAAAGTAGAGATCAAATACCAACTTTTTATGAATCGCAAAATTTTATTAAGTCGTTTTTTCTAATTTTTATACCGTTTTAAAAATTTAAAAAATTTTTGAAATTATTAAATTTTGTTTAATTACTTGTATCTTTTTAAAAAATGAAGCTAAGTAAAAAATTCAAACGAAAATTGAAAGATATCGATGAAATCTAAAAGTTTTTACAAATGTTATTTTTTGCTAGGATAACTTTTAAAAAAAATTAGACGTGATTAAATATGGACAGTAAAAAATTAATTTGTTAACCAGCTCTTAAAAATTTTTATCTAATTTGTAATAGAACGAAAATTAACAATTTTATAAAAAAAATTCACTTGTTTTAAAGTTTATTATTAACATTAGGTATTATATAAATATAGAAATTAATGTAATTTATCGGTTGCATAGAAAAAAAATGTTGAATCGTGAAGAAAACTAAACATTACTAATTACTAAACGGTAATATTTAATCACATCTAACTCTTTAAAAAGTCATTCTAGCAAAAAATAACCTTAGTGAAAACTTTTAGATTTCGTCGATATCTTTCAATTTTCATTTGTTATATAATTAACATTTTTTATATAATTCGTAACAGAGCGCAAATTAACAATTTTATAAAAAAATTCACTTGTTTCAAAGTTTGTTATTAACATTAGGCATTATACAAATAAAGAAATTAATGTAATTTATATGTTGAATAGAAAAAAAATGTTGAATCGTAAAGAAAACTAAACATTATTAATTAATAAAGGGTAATATTCAATCACATCTAACTTTTTAAAAAGTCATCCTAGCAAAAAATAACCTTGGTGAAAACTTTTAGATTTCGTCAATATCTTTCAATTTTCATTTGAATTTTTTACATAGCTTCATTTCTTAAAAAGATACAAGTAATTGAACAAAATTTTAAAATTTCGAAAATTTTCAAAATTTTCAAAACGGTATAAAAATAAAAAAAAACTTAAAAAAAATTTGCGATTTATAAAATGTTAGTATTTGGTCTCTACTTTGATTTCCTTTTTTGTTTTTTATCCTACGACCAATAGGACCGTAGATATTTTTATTTAAAGAATTACCTTTCTTGAAAAATTTTTTCCAAAAACTTTTGCAGGGTACTGTATACATATATATGTATATATATGTGACAACCTTTGGGATCAGGTGGTTGTACTAATTTATAAAAATATATTAGTTGTAATTAATTAACAAAAAAAAGAGAAACTTTATTTAAGAAATTTGTACAGTAATCGTACGCTCGCTCAAAATGGACGCCAGCCGCGTATAGCGTAAGCGACGCCGCTTGCACTAATTAAATAACTATTGGCACGACGAAAAGCAGATATTAACAAAAATGTAAGCTAAAAGGGACACGAGCAATAAACACATAAAAAAGAAAGAATTAGAAAAGCACGAAGGGAATATATGCAATAGAACGCGCACACGATCGCCCGGCACAAACGTAAAAGACAAAAATAAATTATATAATTTTAATTAGCAATCGTGCACTCACAATAATTTTAAGCACAATAAAATAACTTAGAGAATATTGAATTTATCTATTTTCGCTCACACTAACTACGATAATTGTAACATACAACCAGAAAAGTATTACGCAATATCGCAAGTCGAAACGGTCTTTATCGGACGCCGGCGACAGAAGGAATAATTCAATGCATTTCTTCTTGTCTATGCTCAGCTTCATCTCTCTTGCTGTACGCTCCGCGTGCCGCAAGAGAGAGACAAACGATCTTAAACGGACTCAAGCTCAGCTACTCGAGTCAAGCTGCTCGCTAGCTATATCAGTGCACATTATACGTGCTTTAGAGATTCGCACGTGTGTGTTAACGATTTTGGGTTTTGCTTTTAACTATTTGACTTGCGTCGTCTGCTTTCCGTCTTGCCCGTAGTTAGATGCTCCTTTCTGTCGGCTATATGCGCCACAAATATACATATAAGTAATATGGCCAATCTGCCATATTTTTTTTCGATAAAAATTAATAGAATGGTTCTTTTCTATATTATGAACTACTCATACATATTCATATTTTTAGAGCCACAAAGCTTCAAAGTTGGGCAAAAACCATATTTTTGACATTTTTGACTAATTTTAAGTATAAATTACTCAGTTGGGTTGCGTTTTATGAATTTATTACTGAATAACTTTTTCCATCAAAATATTCTAAATTAAAAAAAAAAATTAATTTAAAAGTGCTAATGTAGACACTCGCTGAGCTAAAATCATTTAGAGCATTGAAATACCACTTTTTCAGGTTTCGAACCATGATCCCATGTCCAAGAAAATCATCGAAGCAGGTAATATATGTATAAATATATCCTATAAATTTCAAGGTGGTGCAAAACGGTGATTCCTTTAAAAATAGCTTTATTTCTTTCATAATTCAAATATAATCTATCTCAAGATACAATAACACTTCAAAGAATGATCAATTTAGTTTTTAGTCAAGAAATAATTTTACATATTGAATAATGTTAACAGTCCAAGAGATAATAAGACACGATCCACTTTGTACTGATAATTCATCACATTTGTTATTGCATTATTACAGTAAAAGTAACTCAAATTTATAACTAACCAATATTTAAATTCAATTTCTTATACACTGATGTATCAGTTACAAGATAAAAAACTAAAAATGCACTTCTACTTATATGTTAGAACTTGTTGTGTTAATTCATGAGAATATTGTTAATTATTATTCAATTCAAGTCCAACTAATTTCATTCACTAGGATATTGATTCACAAATTGCCTTATATTGATCTTCGACGTACTGGGATACAAAGAGACATGAGTTCAGTTAGATATTACTGTCCTGTTAAAAATAATCAGGTGATAAATCACCTGATTTTTTTCACCAGAGTGACTATAAGAAAAAGTAAATTGAATATTGATATGTATCAATCTCTATCATATGTTGATTGTAATTATTTGTTTAAATTAATTCTAAGTTTTTATACATAGTTTTTATACATAAATAAAGCAATAATTGTATAAAATTATTGCTGTCACATCATTAGAATCAATGACAAATTTTAAGAAAATTTAAATTATGATAACCAATTTCCATAGAATTATAATGTTTATTACTAATATAAAAATAATCAAATACATTTAAAACATATAACAAGAATTGAAATCAATCATTTTTGAAAACTGAACTTAATAATAACATCAGTAGATACTTTAATCTTAACGAAATTAATTAAATGAAATTCAAGTCAATGTGTGTTATATACTTAATCTCTATAAGAATATTAACATTTACCTGTTATTCGCATCCATATTATAATATTCTTCACCTACACTGATATAAAAAGAATGCTCGCTCGAAAGGTTTTGAATATACTTAAAAAATATGCAAGTTATAATTAAAATATAGATTATGAAATTCTTCATATACCGTATATTTAAAAATTTAATACTAATATATAAAACTGTAAAAACATATATAAAAATTAATGAATTATGTTTACTTTAATGGAGTTTACAGAACAAGAAAATAATTTGCATTTCACATTGCCATCTTCGATTGGATTTCATTTGATCAGTTTTGTTAAGATTAAAGTATCTACTGATGTTATTATTGAGTTCAGTTTTAGAAAATGATTGATTCTAATTCTTGTTATATGTTTTAAATGTATTTGATTATATTTATATTAGTAATAACATTATAATTCTATGGAAATATGCTATCGTAATTTAAATTTCCTTGAAATTTGTCATTGATTTTAATGATGTGACAGCAATAATTATATATAATTATGTATAAAAACTTAGAATTAATTTAAACAAATAATTATAATCAACATATAATAAAGATTGATATATATATGTCAATATTTAATTTACTTTTTCTCATAGTCACCCTGGTGAAAAAAATCAGGTGATTTATCACCTGATTATTTTTAAAAGGACAGTGATATCTAACTGAACTCATGTCTCTTTGTATCCCAGTACGTCGAAGATCAGTATAAGGCAATTCGTGGATCAATATCCTAGTGGATGAAATTAGTTGGACTTAAATTGAATAATAATTAACAATATTCTCATGAATTAACACAACAAGTTCTAACATATAGGGATATATCTGAAACTTTTTAATTTTGAGAAATTGTCTTCACAACAATTGAAAAGTCTATAATACAAGTTTCTGGAGTGGCACACACTTCAATAAGGGCTTAAATTACTCGTTTCTGTAAGTAGAATATGTAATTAAATTTTGGTATCGATTGAACAAATGTTGTTCACAGTATATAATTTTATACATCAAAAATGATACTTTTTTCATATTTTTCTACGTGTGTTTCTTGAGCTATAAAAAAAGTAACGTACTTTCGATCATTCTCAAATTTTTTAAGCATAATGAATATTGTAAAAAGAACAGTTTAAGCCTACCCTGGTACATGTGCCTCTCTTTAGGAAGCTGTTAGACTATTTTTAATGTTAGTGTAATTTTCATCTAAAAATTACACTTACTAATATCGAAAATCGCGAAATTTTTAAATATTTGTTATTTGATGAAAAAAGGATGTACATATTTGTAATTCAACAAAAGTGTGCCTCTTATTATCCTTAAGTTACCATACCAATTTCATCAAAAAATATTAATTATTTTACAAGATATTCTATTTGTTTATTAAAAAGAGGTCAAATGTACGTTAAAAAATTCACCCAAAAACGTCATGGTAGAGACTTTATGAAAATTACATAATATTTAGATATTAACGTAGATTTTATGAATTTGATGTGAAATCGTATCCATTTTATTATTTTCAACACAAATATGGTAAAAAAAAAAAGAAAATTTTTTATTTAATGGTTTTTTAAATATTGCTTTCTCATCGAGAAAGCATTGTATCGGTAAAAAAAATTTTTTTCTATTTTTTCATTAATATGTACATATTTGGACTCAGGGAGTCGAAAAAAGTGGTTTCCAGAAAATGTCTGTATGTCTGTGTGTGTGTGTGTGTGTGTGTGTGTGTGTATGTGTGTGTGTATGTATTCAGTACGCCAATAAGATTTCGAGAACTACTCGATGGATTAACTTCAAATTTTGCATGCAATTTATTTTTTTGTCTAACTGGGGGAAAAGCTATTGAAAATTGATCTTCTTAGCTCAGTTTTTTTTAGAGCCATTTTAAGAATTTTAAAAAAATTTTAATTTTTAATTTTTTTGATATTTTACGTAAACTACTCGAAGAATTTTCTTGAAAATTTGTATGAACATTATTTGCGACTGCCAAAAGAAGAAAAACTTTTACCAACTGATTTTCTCAACGCACTTTTAATTTTAGAGCATTTTAAAAATTTTGAAAACAAAAATTTTTTTTCATTTATTTTTTATTTTACGACAACCATTCGATAGATTTGCTTCTAAATTTGTATGCAAGTTATTCGCTATTGTCTAAAGAAAACAAGCTTTGGAGCACTTATTTTCTTAGCGTAGTTTTAATTTTAGAGCATTTTGAAAATTTTGGAAAAAATCTCTATTTTTCATTTTTTTTTCTATTACACAAAAACCATTCGATAGATTTGCTCGAAAATTTTTATGGAAATCATTTGCAATGGCCTGAATAAAACAAGCTTTGAAAAACTTATTTTCTCAGTGCAGTTTTAATTTAAGAGCATTTTAAAAATTTTGAATAAAATTTTTCTAATTTTTTTTATATTTTACGTAAACTACTCGATGAAGGAGCTTCAAATTATGTATGGAAATTATTTATGATTGTCAAAATAAAATGAACTTTTGAAAACTAATTTCTTCAATTTTCTTAGCGCACATTTAATTTTAGAGCATTTTGAAAAATTTTAAAAAATTTTTTATTTTTAATTTCTTTTCTATTGCACAAAATCACTCGATAAACTTGCTCTAAAATTTTCATGCAAATTATTCACTATTATCTGAATAAATCAAGCTTTGGGAAACTTATTTTCTTAGCGCAGTTTTAATTTTAGAGCATTTTGAAAATTTTGGAAAAAATTTTCATATTTCATTTTTTTTCTATTACACAAAAGCCATTCCATAGATTTGCTCAAAAATGTTCATACAAATTATTTGTTATTGCCTAATTAAAGCAAAATTTCGAATAGAATTTCACTTATTTTTTGGTATTTTAAGTAAACTACTCGATGAAATAGCTTAAAATTATGTATAGAAATTATTTACGATTGCCTGAATAAAATGAACTTTTGAAAACTGGTTTTCTTAGCGTAGTTGTAACGTTAAAGCGTTTTGAAAATTTTAAAACAATGTTTATTTTTCAATTATTTGGTATTTTTTGTAAACTATTCGATGAAAATGTTCCAAAATTTGTATGCAAGTTATTGGTTATAGTGTTAAGAAGACAAGCTTGGGAAAATTAATTTTATGAACGCATTTTTAATTTTAGAGCATCATAAAATCACATTATGCAAATGGCAAAAGTAAGAAAGAGTAAAATTCATATATTTTTCGTAGGTACCCGAGTAGAAATTTGTTAGGGCTGCCACATTTGATTACGTGGCCCCCATCTGGCGGCCGAATGCGGACCAATAGTGGCGTGTAATGGGGCGCTAATCGGGACCACTTAAGAGGCGGCCATATCATTCTGTCCTTGTCTAATCAAAATTTTCGTTATTATAAATAAATAAAATATTTTCATAGAAAAGTAAGACAATCGTCCAATAGAGCAAAAGACAAGCAAACGATTCTTTTCTATAAAAAAATATGATATTTTTATTATTTTTCGAGTGAAGTCTGAAACGGAAAAACAATCGAACTTGATTGAGTTGATTGAACTGTTTTTTCGTTTCATAACCTCCAATGCAAAATCATAATGAACTTGTTTAGTTTTTCATAAACTACCTGTTGGAAAACTTTCTTTAATATCTTAACAAAATTATCTTGTAGTGTTTTCATAAATTATCGTAAGTTAATAATCTTTGATTGCAGAGTATTTGGAAAATAATGAATAAAATTTTTTATTTTTTATGAAATCTTCTAAACATTGTATATAATCCATTTCGAAAGGTGATTCCATATATTTAACATATAATTGCCCATCGTTTATTAGCTTTACATAGTCTGTAGGTACAATTACTGGATACTTTAATTTGCTATCACAGATAAGACTAATTGAAAGTATCTTGCCATTGTAAATCCTATAATTTGAGGTTATGTTTTTAATAACTTTCAAATCACTTTTCATAAATAAATTGTTTAATTGTATATAAAAAAAGAACTATCTTAATATAATTTATATATATATATATATATATATATATATATTTATTTAACATACATTGAGCAACACAACTGAAAGCCGACTTTCAAACAATAACTTTGTCTACCCTAAGTTCGGCAGCCTTGCGAGGCCCAGATCTTCGCCTCATTACATACCTCGTATAATACAATGCATAAGCCACAAGAGGGCCACATCAGAATCTTTCGGTGCCACTCGTGGCCCAGATGTTTGCCCTAAGTCTATTTCTACTCGGGTATTAAGACAGCCTTCAATACAGAAGATAGGGACATTTATATTAAAATCGTATTTAAAAAAATTAAATCAAAATACTCTAACTCAATGCGCTCTATGAGAAAGCATTGCGCCAAAGCACTAGGCAGCGTTTTTTTGCAACTAATAAAAATATCAATATAGGGATTTGATATTCTTATTACTGGCAATTTTACGCAAATTTAAAAAAAAAATGCTCTAGTTCAATTAGAAGCCGAGATAATTTTTTTTTTCAGTTCGCCGATTGTTTATTTATAAAGATTAAGGACTGAAATTTTTATCACGGCTAGTATAATACTTGAAGTTTATGATTCCATTATATCAGAGATGAAATAAACATTTTGCCATTGCAATTTTTTACATTTTAAAAATTAATATTGAAGTAATCAAGATTGCTACTAGTTAAACAGAGTAATTTTTCCTGCCTTGCAAGAAAATTGATCTGGCGAGTTATAATTCATGTTCCGATTAAAAATTTGTATCTCCGTTAATTACGGACGTTTCTTTTTTTAAATCGGGGTAGTGTAAGAAAAAAATAACGACTATCCTATTGGTTTTCTTAACAATTTTAATTAAACAATTGTTATTGCAAAAAAAAATTATTTTTTACTTATTTTAACAATTTTTTATTTAAGCAAAAAACTTTGAAAGAAAAGTTTGTTTGTCTTAACAATTAAACAATTTTTTATTTCATTGTTTTTATCATAAAATCAATATTTAGCCTGTTAAGTAAAAAATATTTAAAATATTGACTTAATCGTTTGTGACCATATGAGACAATAATTATATTCAATTAAAATAATATGTGCCTTGTTATGTTATTCAAAAATATCGTTAATATTATACAGTTATATTTTTAAGTAAATCCATTCATTAGTTATTTAGTTTTGTGTTCTAGTAATAATTATTATTTTAATATCAAAACCAAAGATTCTCAATAATTAGTGATTAGATTTACTTAAAAATTTTACTGAATAATCTGTATGATATTTATTATTAGCTGGTGCATTTCGTTTTCTGAGACTTTGCAACTAAACAAGATGGTAAATAATCATGACTACAGGTGTAGTATCCGTTTGAAATTACCCTAAATCTAAAAATAAATTATAATTGAGTCCTAGTCTATAAATTATACGAATATATTTAATTGATTTACTTTAGATATGTTTCAAAAATTATGAATTTTGTTTAAAAACGAATAAAAAACTATTTGTTCTTCAATAAATAATCAATTTTTCATTCATAGTTTTAATCATTGAATAAATATTTAACCTGTTGAATTTCAAAATAAAATGAAATAACTTATTAGTTAGTACATTATATAAATATATTAAGTCAAAGGTTTTTTTTCATAAATATTTACTAAGTTTAATGAAATATAATTTTTTAATTATATAAGAAGGCACATATTATTTTAATTGAATATAATTATTGTCTTATATGGTTACAAACGATAAAGTCAATATTTTAAATATTTTTTTACTTAACAGGCTAAATATTGATTTTATGATAAAAACAATAAAATAAAACGCTGCCAAGTGCTTTGGCGCAATGCTTTCTCATAGAGCTCATTGAGTTAGAGTAATTTGATTTTATTTTCTCAAATGAGATTTCAATGTAAAATACATTTTTCTATTCAAGAAAAATTAGTGAATGTGAGAGAGTGATTAGGAAATAGGAAGAGAGAGGCAAGAATGGATGAAAATAGGGTGAAAATGAGGATCAATCTGAGATAGAAGGACAGAGAGGAAGTGAGGAAGTAAGAAAAGAGTTAGTGAAAGCGTTAAATCAGAAATCAAAAGAAGTGATCAAAAAGCTACTCTAAGAAAATTATTTTTATTAAACTTGTTTTATAAAGACTAGCAAATCACTTGTATACAAATTTTAGAGCAAATCTATCGAGTACTTACCGTAAAATGGAAAAAACTGAAATATGAAAATTTTTTAAGAAAATTTTTAAAATTTTCTAAAATGAAAAGTACGCTAAGGAGATCGGTTTATAAAAGTTTTCCTTCTTTTGGCAGTTGCAAATTATTCCCATGGAAATCTCAAAGCAAATTCATCAAGTAATTTACGTAAAATACAAAAAAAATTAAAAATCGAAAATTTTTTTAAATTCTTAAAATGGCTCTATAAAAAAAACTACACTATGAATACCAATTATCAATAGCTTCCCGTCTAGTTATACAAAAATAAAGATAGTATGCAAAATTTGAAGCAAATCCAAAGAATAATTTTCGAGATCTAATTGGCTAAACATTTTTTTTTCAAAATTTAAAAAATGCTCTAAAATTAAAACTACACTATGAAAATCAATTTTTGGAAATTTCCCTTCTTTCGGCAGTCGAAAATTATTTCCCTGCAAATTTTAGAACAGATCCATCGAGTACTTTACGTAAAATAAAAAAAAATAAGAAAAGAATCAAAATTTTCTTTAAAATCTTTAAAATTCCCTAAAATTGTAACCACCCTAAGAAAATTAGTTTTTAAAAGCTTATTTTCTTCAGACAATAGCGAATTAATTGTATAAAAATTTTAAAGAAAATTTATAGTATGGTTTACGTAAAATAGAAAATAAATAAAAAAAAAAATTTTTTTTTTAAATTTTCAAAATACTCTAAAATTAAAACTGCGTTGAGAAAATTAGTTTTCCAAGGCTTGTTTTCTTCAGACAGTGGCGAATAACTTGCATACAAATTTTGGAGCAAATCTATTAAATGATTTTCGCATTTCACTAGACCTTCTACATTTTGTGAAAAGTTTTCACCAGTTAGATCGAAGCATTCGGTATTTGAAAAAATTTGCGGGTGTCCTATGAGGAAACTACCTGTCTTATAAATAAATAAATACAGCGAGCGCACGTCTATGTAATTTATTTTTTCGTTATTACATACACTATAATGGGTAAGCACATTACCCGTGCGCCCGCCGAAAAATGTATCGCGAGTGTTTAGGGTAACATTATCGGCCTCGGGGTGATTTTTTATATAATTTTTTATATTAGGGTTATTTTTTATATTTTCATTGAAATCGCATTCGCAGACCTGTATAAGATTATAACCGTAAGATTTTATTTTATTAGACATGGTACGCGTTTCCTCGTATCATTGAGCAAACGTTTTCCTACTATTCAATATATTGTTTCTGTTTTCTTTGAAACAACGTGGACATCCATGATAAAAACATCCATGGTACTGAAACACAGTCCCTAATCTGTTTTCATCATCATTTAAAAAACCATCAACACGCGGGCCTTCTATCAAACAATATTCTCGTGCTCCATCGGCATGAATAATTTTTTTTTGAAAAGATTCTCCTGCCATAGCATCCATTCTACGCATTTTTAAAAATATTGCCCCCCTCTTAAATATCCGGACTGAGGAATTATTCCGATTTTGTTGGCATTTAAAAACTTTTTACGGAAAACTACGGAACAAGCGCTTGCAATGATGACGCTTTCGCTAAACGGATCAACATTAGCAATATCTAAAAATATTTTTCCAAAGATCATACCGACGCCCCGTACGAAGGAAAGCATTGTTCAGAAATCCCAATGTTAATTTGCATTTAAATTTCTGAATGGTGCTTTTCTTCGTACGGGGCGTCGATACATGCTTGTCGTAAAATATTTACGTCCTGCACACAATATTCTATGAATTCTCTTTTCAAATCAAATTCGTCGTGTGGTACGCTATCATACCATTTGAAAAATTGTATGCGTTCGTCGGTAGTCATGCTGTCGGGTGAATATGCAAAAGAGGAAGGGTATGGTCCTATATAATTTTCGTTTTCTTTAGTATTGAATAAATGAGGAAAATAACCTTTTTTCCCCTTCGGAAAGACCGAATGTTTTCGGTAAATTAGCTAATTTCATTGGCATATAATTTAAACTGTCAATGAATTTAGTTAAACCTACTTGTAATTTAATTATATTTCTGCATTTTAATATCACATGAGGAAGCAACTCTTTCTCATGATCCAAAATATATCTTAAAATAAATTGGACGTCAAAACGTTTAGCGTTATGCGCTACACAAATTAAAGATGAAAAATTTCTTTTTTTTTTGCACGGACGGGAAATTTATAAAATTCTTCAAACATTCGTCCCCTGTAAACATGGGTTGTCTAACACCACAAAAACTACACAACCTACGCATATCTGGTTCTTCCGCATAAACTTCACAACAAAGCTGTACGACACATAAATTTGGTATGTGTATAAATGTATTGTTAGATTCCCCTAATCGTTTATCCTGTCGCGTTTCGAAGTCGTAAAAGATATAAAAATTTTCCGGTGACGATCTATTTTTTAAAGATTTTTTACTTTTATTAATAACCGGCATAAAACAAAATGAATTTATATCATGAATAATTTTACAAGTATTACAATATTTTTTCCCGCATTCGTGTTTTATACCCTTTGTTTTATCCCAGAATTTTAAACACGTTTGGCAAATCTTTATGTTATCACAAATTGATTTTTTACATCTTTCTGTTCTATTTTCATTTTGCGAAAGTGATCCTCACTTTTTATGATTTGTAAAGCACTTTTGGGAATAAAAGTATTGCCCATAATCATCGCATCGGATTTTGTTTTCGACGTTATTATTCGAACAATTTGGCGTTCCGTTACACGCAGAACAGACGTTGTTACACTTATAACTTTAAATTTTTTTAGAAGCTACATTACAAGGATTATAGTAATACATTTTTGCCTTCACGGCCCAAATATTTAAAATTAAATCATAATGTTTACTAGTTTTATAATACAAAATATTTATAAAATATTTATAATCGCGTTGTATGTCTACGCTACCATCATAAATCGGCGAAACACTTGTTCCAAACGTTTCATTTTCGTAAACTTTTATGCATTGTCACGGTATTCTACCGTGTTCAAATCTTGCGCGATTAGGTAAAAATAAACAAATATTGTCGACGTTTATTAAACACAGAGTTCAAGAGATAAAACTCTGCATGCTTTTGTTCGCTTTAAGAGAAAAATCGAGCAAGCATATAGAATTCATTTAAAATAAAAACGTGCGCTAGTTATATAACCCTATTGCCGATTAGGTCGTTAGTCATATTTGCTTGACTTTAATGGTGAGAGAGAAATATTGATTTCAACTGTTGAGGAAGTTGAAATTAAATCAGTTATTAACAGCGCTTTAATATAATAAGAATCTAGCCTCAATAAGCGCAAAAAGTAAAATCCTTTTTTTTATATTTAATATAAAATTTAATTAAATAAAAGTTAAAATATATTTTTTATATATATTAAAGGATCAGGAAAATTTTTTTTTGTGTGTGCATGGCTTAATAGAATATGAATTTATAATCTTAGTTACACATTACAAATTCTCTCTCATCAAAAATTGCCAGCTCGTAGCGTGGCAATTGATCAGCGCAGTGTGTGTCGTAAAGAAAATCAAAAAATTTTTTTCTCGAGGTTTTCATTTAAAAATTAAACCTTTTCTTACACTACACGTTAAATACATATGTATAATAAATAAATTGTCCTTACACAGTTAGGTGTGCACTTTTAACTAAAGTTTGAAAACGCACAAGCTTCTGAATTTAGTCGAGTATTTTAAAGATTTTAATAACAATTTTAGTTAAATTTCTTTTATGTAATAAAAATTAAAGCAATAGCGTTGGGAAGTTTTTTTTAATATTTACTAAAATAATAATAGTCATTATTTTTTAACGAATAAATCCAAAAGCCAAAACATAATATATATGAATTTTCTTTGAATTATATATACATATATTTTATCGTTTTTTTTGCATCGTATGTGTGCGGCTTAGCTACTAACCACACATATACGAACTGAAATATTATTTATTACATAAAGCGAATACACACACGCTGCAAGCGTTTAATAGCGTATTTGCGTGCGATCAAGTTCAAAATATAGAGATAATCAAGAAAGGAGATAAATCAATACAAGATGGCCACACAACAAAAATCAGTCGACGAGAGTCACAAAGCTGCCGCTATAAAAGTCCATAAATAGAACATATGAAATGGTTGAAGAGGGTATTACTGCGCATTAAGGCAGCAGGTCTCACGATCAGTCATGAGAAAAGCATATTCTGCCGAGAAAAGGTCAAATATCTTGGTGTTCTGGTAAATAGAGATGGATTTAAGCCAGACCCGGATAAGATAAAAACCCATAGTAGAATACCCAGCTCCTAAAAACGTAATCCAACGGGCAGGCTAGTGCGTTGGGCGCTGGAGCTGCAAGGTTACTCTTACACTGTTGAGCACAGAAAAGGTGCATTGAATCATGTGCCTGATGCCTTATCACGCATGCATAAAGATTCAGTAGAATATAACGCTCACTTAAGTGCACTAAGTTGGGCGTCACAAACAAACGATGCGTGATATAAGTCTCTGCTTCAAAAAGTTATGAGTAGCCCTGATGACTATCCAAGATGGAAGATAGTTGGAGTAGTAATACAATTGTACCGCTATGTACCAGAAAGGTTTACTGAAAAAACAATGGGAGACGATGACGCATGAGAACTCGTCGTCCCCAGTGAAAATTGAGCAGAAGTACTGCATTAATGCCACGACGAGCCGATAGCTGGCCACTTAGGTCGTGATAAAACGGTAGCTCGTGTAAAACAATATTATTACTGGCCATATATGAAGAAAACCGTGATACAATACGTTAAGAGCTGTGAGATCTGTCAGCAGTGTAAGGTAGAACAAAAATTACCTGCAGGTTTGATGGGTAAAAGAGAAGTTTCAGGCCCATGGAAGGTTGTTGCTAGTGATGTAACAGGTCTTTTTCCGAGGAGTAAACATGGTTACGAATATGCCTTGATTTTCGAAGATCTATTTACCAAATGGGTGGAGTGCATACCGATTAGAAAAGCGAATGCACCCACGATCTTAAAAGCACTAAAAGAAAGAATTATTTTAAGGTTTGATGCGCCTGAGATCTTCTTATCTGATAATGGTTCAGAGTTCAGGAATCAAGTAGTAGATAAATATCTAAATGAAGCAGGTATTTGTCATAATACTACTCCTACGTATCATCCGCAGGCTAATCCGGTAGAAAGGATAAACCGGACAGTTAAAACTATTATCACTGCATTTATTGATGAAAATCATCGCTCATGGGACCGAAAGTTACCGGAGATAATATTTGCATATAACACTGCAAAACAGAGTACAACTGATACAAGTCCTGCATTGTTAAATTATGGTAGACAGCTAGTACCTCCGAGCTCGCTAAAAAGGAAAGAAGACAAAGCTGCTCTAGAAAACGAACGATTACAAGAAGTAACGAACTGGCAAAAACGTGTAAGCAAATTACCTTTGCTACATGAACAGGTAGTAGATCGTGCACAGTTTGCGCAACAAAAGCAAGCTGATACATATGATATTGGTCAAAGAGAAGTAGAATATAACATTAGAGATCTAGTATGGAAAAGAAATAAAATACTCTCTTCGGCTGCTCAGGGTATTGCAAGTAAGCTCGCGCCTAAGTTTGTAGGCCCATATGTGATCACAGCGAAATGTGGCTCTAACACAAACAGACAGATAGATCAAGATAGTAATGTTTACGGCCCTGTTCATGTAGAGCAACTAAAACCATACATAGCACGGCAAGAAGACGAATCACCATCTCAACCACCGTTGGAACCAACACATGCGAACGAGACGATAAGCGACCCGTCTCCTGCGAGCGATGCGACTTCGTGTGTCGACGGAAACTCGGGCTCAGGTTGTGTGCGACCGCCTGTAAGCGATGCTACTCCCCAACTCGAAAAACTAACGAATAAGAAGCGAGTTCGTCCGTGTAAAACAGACATCTTGTAACACGAACAGTAAAGCGTATGCGTTAAACTGAGCCCGAACCGATCAAGCGTAAGCGTGGTAAGCCAAAAGGTTCTACAAATGTACAGCGTAGCGAAAATGTAATCAACTTTTCACCGAGAAAAACGCGTTCGCAACGAAAGAATACACAGTGATAAAACATTAAACGTATTAAACTTGCTCAAAGTATTAGCAGTACACCTTCCGCGCGCTAAGCAGAGCACCAGAACCCGGTTATGCTGCATCTGGCGGAAGAGTGTCACGGTATTCTACCGTGCTCGAATCTTACGTGCTTAGGTAAAAATAAACGACACGCGCTCAGTCATATACCTCGTCCAAGTTACGTGAAGAAGCACGTGACTTGACGAGCAGCGTGTGCGAGAAGAGCAAGAAAGCCACGAGGCGCATGAGGACTTTTCCAGTGGTTCATCAGCACACACGTTGGCTTATATATTCCTGCCCTGTGCGGCAGACATTTTCTAGCGGTCTACAAGCACGCATCATAGGCATATCTTTCGGCTTTATTCAAGTCTTAATTTGATAAACGCGTTGGTGTAGTCCCGCATTTCGTTTTTTTATGTAAAAGAAAAAGGGAAGATCGCTGCTAAAAGGAGGAAGTATCGTCATCTTTTGGTTGTATGTGCAATTAATATTTTGCTTGGCTGTTCCTTTTGAGCCTCAGCGACCAGGTTGCGACGTGCTGTCTCATCGTTGACCAACGGCGGCGGGTATTAGTTTCACGCGTACAAGAAGCTTCTACGAGCTGTAAGTTATCTGTAAGTTGTTTGTAGCATTTTGTTAACTAGGAGTTTCTTACCTCGAAGAAACTTCTAGTGTTATAAGTACACGTGTGCGTTTGAAAGTATAAAGTATTTTAGTCCGCGTCGTGTCCTCCCCTATAGCTATCTCTTTCTAAAGAATAGCTTTATTAATTATAGAGGATTGCTAAATGACGTAATTTTTCTTTGTTTATAAATCATATTTAAATTCTTTATTATGTAATTTTTGCTTAACTATTTTTCTTTAAATAAATTCAAGTTAAATGTAAAGATTTTATCCTATTTATTTGCATGTGGATATTATATTTAAAGCCTTTACCTGTTGCTTACTCCGACGCCTCCGCGGTCCCTATTTTCATTATACTGCAGAATATATATTTTTAATATAAAGCATTGAATAGGCTTAACTAGGAGAGTTAAACCTCATAAAAGTAAGCAGAACTGTGCTAGCGGCATCGCGTCTCTCGATCAGGTAAGAGAGAGAGAGAGAGAGAGAGAGAGACGCGCAGCGACGAGTATATAGAATAAAGCCTTGTCGCTAGTCAATATAAGTTTGACTAACTAGCACCAACAGAGTTTACCGCGTAACATATATACAATTATTTTCTTACGAGTTTTCGGCAACTCTATCTACAATTAAATTTCTTGACTTAGCAAAAATTAATATTAAATTAATAGCTAATTCTTTTTGTAACTCTAGTAAAACAACCGTTACAGCATACATTTTGCGAAGAAAAGTAACGTTGGAAACGCGCGATTTCTCGAATTCCACATCCTTCATTTTCGCTTAATTGCAATGCTTTTAGTTTTTGCTGCCGTTTTTATATTTTTCCACGATTTCCTCCATTTTTCGCTACTATTTTGTTTTATAAAAATTTCCCCACATACTAACGCGCATGGCAAACATAAATTATCAGTATTAGAAATTTTTAAAATCCCATTTTTAACATTACTTAGAAAATTATTCGTTTCCGAATCGCCTTTACCAATCGGTATCTCAACATACGTTATATCCATTAATATAGTTTCATTTAATTTAAAATCACTATTGCTTTGAATTACGCTACTAAATACATTCCATAGGTTATCGAAATGTAAATCTGTAATGTGTCGAAAACTTAAATACGCATCCCCCTTATTAAATTCTTTCGATCTAATTATAATTCCTACTTTATAGTTTTCACCGCACTTTGATTTAACATTAACTACAATTCCGCGCATGGCACTCTCTAACCACTGAATTATATTTTCGCCGTGTAAAGGTTCATTTATTTTCAATTCTAAAACGCGAGAGGCCATTCTAAAATTACGATTGTATCGCATGGATTCATTAATTAGAGAAATTTTTGGTACATTACCATGAGCAATTCTGTTCTCTTCTTCCTCTTCGTTATTTCTTCCTGCACCTACTTGCACATTACTTTGCACAACACACTGCACATTATATATGCTGTTGTTGCGACTGCTGTTGCTGCTGGATATTTTCTAAAAACAAAAAATAATTAAAATTTAATTTGTATGTTAATTTTTTATATGTAATGAAAAATATTGAAATATAAAATCTAACTTTAAGCTTCTGGTTCTCCCCGAAAACAATCAAATAATCTTTCTATTTCGTCAGATGTGGGAGGATAAAATCTAGGTTGACTATAATATTGTATAATCACCCAGTCGGCTACATCAAGACCTGTACTTATTAAACTATTTCCCGATAGTAATCGAGGGCTATCCCGAAAAACTAGGAGCATGAAGTCAATATATTATATTTATAATATTCATTTTTAATTATTTTAATTACCTTTTTGTACAGTCATGGCAATCTTTTTGTCATTACTGATCATTCTTTTGTACCTCGAAGTAGACGGCTCACAGTCCGATTCCGTTCGGAAAGATGCTAGTTTCCTCTTGCTTTTTAATTTAATTACTTGTTTTTCTGTCTCCTCATCTGCCTCATCCGGTCAAGTGAATCCATTTTCAGCTTCTACAGTATTCAACAGACGTACCATGCGTGACAAGTGCACTATTTCTTCTTTACTACCCGCTAATTGTAAATCTTTAGCGTGATCTGGTATATCCCTCGGATCATTTTCAAAAAATCTATTCACTAAAAATAAAAGAAAGAGTAGTATATATAATAAATATTTTTATAAATACAATATTTTTATAAATACAATATTTTTATAAATACAATATTTTTATAAATACAATATTTTTATGAATACAATATTTTTATAAACACAATATTTTTATAAATACAATATTTTTATAAACACAATATTTTTATAAATACAATATTTTTATAAATACAATATTTTTATAAATACAATATTTTTATAAATACAATATTTTTATAAATACAATATTTTTATAAATACAATATTTTTATAAATACAATATTTTTATAAATACAATATTCTTATAAACACAATAAAAATTACTCACTTATTTTACGGTATCTTTTACGCAGTCGATTTAAGTAAAATGGATGCCTTTCCGATCTTGATCGTTAAGCTAATATGTCGCCGACTATAACAACTGCTGTTTCACTATGACGCAATGCTAGATCATACAGCATTGCTATCTCGAGCGGATTTGTCTGCTGATCGAAAATTTTAGCTAATTCACCAGCTAATGTTGTGAAATTCAACATTAGCGTATCCCACCACTCGGCGTTGTGCACACGCCGAAAATGTTCTTGGCCTATACACAAAAAGACAACGTACCCCGCAACGACACTTCGCCATTTTTCCATTTTTTCATCGTCATTCATCATGAGAATATCATCGACAGAGTGATCGTTAGATGCCATTTTTATTTTTAAATTTTTAAAAATTTTCAACTTTTTTAAAAAAACTTTGAAAAACACTTTTTAATGTAGCGAAGTTTAGAGTTGTACTGATACTCTTTTCTATGGCACTCTTATTTTCATAACCTCTGACCCTCATTTTTTTCGAGTTTTCAAATATATTTTCAAAAGATATGAAGCCATAGCTTAAAATTTTAATTTTCGATCCAGCATCTTTTTTATCATTGCTCGTTTGCGAGATAAAAATATACATAAACTAGATAAGAGATTATCAAGAACATTCTATCCCTCCCGCAGTACATATCGATATATGCGTATACCCTATAGGGTCCAGTCACACAGTTTTCTGATGCCTCAACAGTCATGCAACTTGACCACTCTAAGAATCATCTTAGCGTTACTCGACACTGTAGTCGACTGTAGAATAATAAAATACTGAATTTTACGACTTTTTCGGGTTTGTGGTTTAACAGACAAGTGTGTGAAAAATTTTCAAGTAAAATATAGTGGTTGTTTCGTTTAAAATGGCTCAAGCTATGCTGAAAAGAAAAATAAATCTTGAGACTTCCCAAGAAGCAGAAAAAAATAAGCAAGTACAAAAAAATATAACAACCGAAACTTATACTGATAAACCAAAAACATTTTCAAACGTTACTTTACTTGCAACCACTTATCCGCTCAATAACTCAGCCACTAAAAGAGCAACGGTCGGATTGCATTACGATCAAGAAAATAAATCCTTTGTACCATCTATACAGTTAACAAATAACCAATATTTACATGGTTTGATTTTTGATTCGGGCACATGGTCCCAATTACAAAATTATTTTCAAGACATTTGTTGGTATTTTAAACCTGAAGGTTTTAACTTTTCAACCAAAATTCAAATCGGCAAAATAGATTTAACATTCATCAGATCTTACAGAACAAAATCAATTTATTTTAATAAAAAAATTAACGACGAGGATGATGCAGAAAATAAGTGCAAGAAAAAAAAAATTATTCACCAGCCATAATCATGCAGAAACGCACATTTTACGGGTTGAAAGACGCTACTGTGTGCATCGATGAACGATTTAATCGTATTTAACGTATTGTGCAACAAGTTGATGACTGTAAGGATCACATACTTCAAGAATTAATAGTTTTAGTTAGTGATTCAGATTTACGAAAAAAAACGGTGATCTCATTGTGAAAAATATATTATACGACAATATGTATCAAATTAAAAATACTGTAAAAAACAAATTCGATGCTTCGATACACAATGTTTTTCTCGAATTTTATTTTGATACTGTTCATTTTGAATTAGCTGTATTTCACTACGAATTATTTTACGATGAACTTACTGAAATCAATTCTAATGAATTTTTGATTGAATTTCAAATAATGTAAAATACATTTTGTCTTATTTTAAATAAAAAATCACTTACCAGACACTTTTATTTTTATCACCTTATCAGGCCCCTAAAAAATATAAGAAAAACTTTTTCTCGACTTTCTTTTAATTTTAATCTTCTCATTTCTTATCTCGCATTTTAAATTACATCTTTAAAAAAAGCCAAAATTTAGTCATCTCTCTCTTTGATAATTATCTTATCGCATGCATATAAATTAATAGTAACGAAAATTCTTATCAATTTTCGAATATGTCTTATCACATCATAAATTATTTTCCAGTGACCAAAAACTTCTTTAATTATATCTATCGTCTTTTTTTACTACTCTCTTATTCATAGAAAATAGAAAATCTTTTTTTTACTTAAAGCTGTAAATATTTATTACTTTCTTATAGGGACAGAGAAAAACATATACGAATTGCTATTTCGCCATACTAAAAGAAATGGCTACAAAAGATTCTCACTTTAAATATATGTAAATAAAAAATACATGTAAGACTTGCGAAGTCGTATTACTCCAAAACTTATATACTTGTATCGTCGTTGTAATAATTTTATAAAAAATAAACGTATCAATCCAATATATCTCTATTTATTTCTATATCCTTCCATCATTTTTTCTCTAAAGTTAATATTTCATTCTTATAATAAAAAAATTTTTTCTTTAATTTTTACTAATTTTTAAATATAATTTTTTAATAATTTATTATCATTGATATATATTCATTATTAACATTTGTTATTTATTATTAACATTTTTTTTTTTAAATAATTAATAAGGGAAGTATTTTCATACATTGGTGTAACGCATACACCACCTAAGCATAAGGTGCATGTTAAAGTCGATGTAGAAGGTCGAAGATACCGGGTAAGACGGTCATTGGCCATTCTATGGGGTATGGTCTCGGTAGTCTTCGGTCCCGTACGACGTACTTCGGCTTTCCGACAGGGAGAACGATCAGAGAGAACGGGTAAACGATGTAGTCGAGAGGGAATGCACTGGTCGTGCAATATAATATAGGTCATAATATAGACATCCCAAGTTTTGGAGTACGCACGCACTAGCACAAGTGTAGCGTTCACTCTAACAGGAGCCATGGGCCATTCTATTTCTGGCGCTACTATTACCCCCCCCTCCCACCAATCGTACATCTCCATTCATTCTTGTACACTTTCTTATACGTTAATACTAGCTGGTTACACAGACACATACACACACAGTTGTAAAGCTTATATATATATATATATATATATATATATATATATATATATATATATATATATATATATATATATTGTAACCTCTCACTATCCTCAATCTGAAAATGATAGCACAAAGTGCTCATGTACGAGAAAAAGGATAAAAGAAAAAGGTTATTTTTAAGCTGTACCCGTTTTTAGTGTAGCGTCATGCTACATCTAGTCCGGGGTCTCTTTGCTTTTTTATTATTTGTTATACTATGGCCTCTTATAAGCCAGAAACTCTAAGACTTATAGTCTTATAATGTGCCTTTCATTACTTCAATAGAATAACTTTAAGTCAATTTATCAATTATCAATTAAACACAGTAAACGTCAAATATAAGAAACTAATTTATATAAGAACACATTACACGTACACTAAAAGAAATAGAAATAAAAGTATTACTAATTAGATTTATTACAATAAAACTTTAATTGTAACTGAGGATTTATTCCGTTATAGCTGCTACCGGTACAGAGCTGGTGGTTATCCAGCTCTTCGCGGACCTGCAGAATAATCGAAAATAATAGAAGCAAATACAGAAATTAAAGTTAAAATATACTTTATTTATTGAAGGCTGGCCAAAGAGTGCCGTACAAAGATTCGGCTTCGATCTGCTTAAGCGTCGATCAAGCCGCCGCGGACGCAATCCTCTCCTACTACTAAGTAGAAGGGATACATTTACATATTTTACATTATACTATTACAGGTGCGCTTAGATGTGTGCTAGCGTACGTCACTTTATAGGCGTGGATCGGCGCACATCTAAGCGCGTACATACATTCTTATTAATATCCATCTCGCGCGCTGATATACTTTCTAATTGCTACGTCGCGCCGACGCACAAGATAGAGATAGACCTTTAACGTGATGATTCGAATTCAAAAGAGAATAAGTTTATCGGTAATTATCTTTTATTTTATTCTTTTTTCTGACTTATTCTCTCTCAAATTCTTTTTAAATTCTTTATATTATAAATATAATATAAGTGAGGTCACAATATATATATATACACATACATTACTTGTACAATGTAATGTTGATTTTCTATTTCAGGGTTTTCTCTTTTACGTTTTTCCACTTACTCGTGAAATATCACTCTTTAAATTCGTAAATATAAAAATATGTAGATACAGAAAAATATTGAAAATTGGTAAATATCAAAAATATTAAAAAGTTGAAAACAGAAAAAACTTAAAATATTCTAAAATTATCCCAAGTGACAAAATAAGAAAACCTAAAAACTCTCAAAAAATTCCGATATTTTTCTTTTCCATGTTATTTCTTGAAATGAAAAAATTCAATTTTACTAATTTTTTAGTATAATTTTTCAATAATTTACTGTCAAATATTATTGATTTTAACATTTACCATTTATTTCTTTTTCATTAACATTTATTATTTTATTATTATTTATTATCAACATTTATTATTTCACAAAATCATTTTTTACTAAATTCTATTTTCCGAGAAGCGAGATAAGACCGAGCGACGCCACGTTATATACGGCCTCAGACGACCTATCCGGCAAACAAGTACCCATAGACGGCATACAGGTACCCCAAGTGTGACGTCATAGATGTCTGCAATACGAACCCCCTACTACTGTATTAGATATTACATTATTAATTTTTTTTGTTTCAGATAATTTCTCATTTTCATCTTCATCATCATTATATTTTTCTATTGATAATGCTACTTTATTTCCAAGTGATTTGTTTTTTCCTGCCTTTTCCTTCATAATCTTTGTATATTCAGGATCTTCAATTGTTATTTTTCGGTTGTAACGACTGTCAAGTATTTCTGGTAACATATAATCCATATAGAAACGTATTAGTTGTTTTTTCATTTTTTTCCCCAAAAACTATCATCTCTTTTAATTCTGATTTTCTTTATACTATAAGGGGTGTTTATAACTAATAAACAATACTGCCTACCGGTTATATGCAACACTTCTTGAATCTGATAGTAATAATTGTGATTTTCATTAATTTTTGTAATGTCTTTCTTTTTACAAATTTCTGGAACACTTCTCACACTTGTTATTGCATCTTCTGTAGTAAAATTAGCAGCTCCATAAGGAGATCTTATTTCTAGTATGCCATTTGTACCGATTAATCTATCTGGAGATCCACCTAAGTAACAATATTTGGAATCAATGAATAATCCACACTCTTGAATATCTTCCGTTAACTCTTTTGCCAACTTTTCTTTTGCAATATTTTCTTGATTGTTTCCATATATAATCGCTAGGTTTTCAACCAGCTGTGTTATTGAAGGGTAAAATATTTTTCTTACTTTATCACCACAGCTTGTGCTTGGCCTCCAATGAATTGCTTCTCCAAAATTGGATGCTGTTAACATATCTTTCCGAATACTTTTCAATTCTGTACTTTTCTTTTGTTCTACTGTATCACGTTTAATTTGTAGACGATTTTTCTGGGTTTCTTCTGGTTTCGCAAACAATTGTTCACGAGTTGCATCTACTTCTTTCTCTGATTCGTCAGGTTTCTGACAATTAGGACCATAAAAATTCTTGCCAACAAATTTATAGGGAAGGTAATTTTTCTTTTTTCCTTTAGATCTTCTAGCAGTTTTATTTCGTGTAACTTTTAATTGTCTTCGTTTTCCTAATGCTGTGACTAATTAAGGCACATTCTTTCCTGCAGTTTTATGTATTTCTGTCACAACTTGTTGTGAATTTTTCTGTACTAATGCCAATCCGACTCTGGCGTTGTACTGACTTTTTAATCCATAATTGACGCGTTTTCCTCCGAGAGTGACGCATACTAAAGAATTTACAGATTCTGCTGCATTGTTCGTTTTTCTATGCAATAAACTATCACTAAACGAACTTAAATAACTCATGATATCTTCCACTCTTTGATATAGAAGAACTCGTTTTAAATAAGGAACGTTATTGATTTCTTCTTCATTCTCAGCTTCATTACTTATACAATCAAATCCAAGCTTTTTACAATCCTTGTGTTCTCCAAATACGTGACTAGATATATTTAATATATCATTTTGTTAAATCTTAACCTTTTCTTCCCAAGGTCTTGATTCTTCTATTTTTCGAGCCACTACATCTTCAAAGTTTTTTCTAATTTTTCCGATATTAGACTTTATAGTTTTTCTTAATGTACAAATCCAGCAAGTTTTTTTCATTTCTTGGCTGAGTTGTTCGAGCTACAACACGAAGTTTCTTGCATAAATTGCGCAATAAATGATTAATTAAAAAAATTCTTTCAACAATAATATTAAAATCTGTATAAACATTGCTATCTATAATAGCTTTATAAAGACTGCTGTCACCATCTGCTATTACAGTTCTATAAATTAGACCGTGTATTTCGATACTACATTTGAAGCCTTTTAATACGATTGCACTTTCCATAAGTATTTAAGGAGCATCGATATCCCAATTTTTAAAACATTTGTGTTTTTTAGGATTTATACCGATTGCATATGCTTTCGTGCATATTGTACAGTATTTATTCTTTACATTGTAAAACAATACTTTTTCTGTTCGATATCCAACAATAGTTGCACTACCGGAAAGCGAATTGTAATTTGTCCCATACGACCTTTTCATCCAACTTCCGTCAACAACAACGTCAATATAAGCAATATTTTCTTTCGTAACATGTCCACTTTCGATAGCTATTTTTTTTCTTCTTCAGCAGCTTCTTTCATTTTATTTAAAGCTGTTTTTTCAATATCTTCAAGCATGATTTCCTCAATTGAGGTATAAGTCTTATCTGTCATGCAGTGAATATTCATAAAAGAACATGTTTTTTTGAATTGAGAATGTCCGATCCCAGTAGTCGTCCCCTACACAGCTGCTTGATTAATACCTACTTTATTAGCATCATCGATAGGTTCAGAGAAAATGGAATCTTTATAATTTCAATTTTTGCAATGATAAAAAAATTTGCTAATCAATCCATAATGTACAGTTTTCTAACTAAATAAAATCTCTGAATAGGCATTGTTTTTCTGTAGCGTGATCATAAAAAATTCTATGAATCTCATTCATTATGTGTTTATAATTAACTATGAAATTATTACCACGGTCTATTTTATTTTCTATTATTTGTGGATTTTTAATTTGTTTATCAATTGTTTCTTATTTTTCTTTTTGACATAGATGATTTTGTTCTAACATTTCAATATCATTATTTTTTGTGTTTATTAAACTTTCTTTATTTTGGAAATTATTATTCTTACTTTCTTCTAAAGAATCTATGTTGTTTAGTTCGAATGAATTTTCAAAATCGTGCATATCATAGTTTTTTATATTATATTCTTCATGACTCATATCAAAATCATAACCATCAATCATAAGACACTCGTTCTGAATTTTAATCAAATAATTCTCAAGAGTATCATATTTATTTTGGTTATAAATATTTATTTGTACATCAGTAATACTAGTATCATATTTATTATCATCAATAAAATCTTTAGAAAGGTATGTATTTAGATTATAGGCATTATTACTGCCTTCTAAATGTTCATTTTTATTATATGAAACGGCGTAATTATGATTTTCTATATAATTAAAATTATTTTCTTCTAAATTTTTCACAACAGCGTTTATTTTTTTATCTTTTTTCATCTGGAGAGGACATTTTTGTCCACAAGCTTTAATTAGTTTATAAAAATTCCACAAAGTTTTTTGAAGGTAAAACAACAACCCATATAGCAACCTTTCATGCTGTGTGGAAAATACAATGATTTTAATATACGAAATAAAAAATCCCTAGGAGTTTAGAAAATTCAAATATGGAATTCTTTTTTTTCCGTAAAAATAATTCGGGACTGAAAGGGTTAAGATAAAAAATTAATAATTCTTGAAACACGTGATCGATTGATATTTTGAAATATTAGTATTCCATTTTTAAATGTTTTTTATATGTAATGATCATTGTTTAATCATTTAGGGAACGTTTCCTAACGTGCCGTGAAATTGGACGATATTTTCAAGTTCATACAAGTCATATTAACAACGTGCCAAAGAAAATTAATTTTTTACTCTAATAAAGACTCTATCAGTGTATCTGTCCAAAATTCTTTATTCAACGATTTTATTTAATTGACATAATATGAATTGCGACGTTTCAACTATTTATTTATAGTTCTTTTCAAGACCAACAATCTAAAAATACAACACAATATTTCTTAACAACAATTAATATTTTTGAATTAATGCTACACATATATTTTTCCTTGTGTAGCATAATCCATCTTGATCTTATAATTAATAAAAAACGATATCCAATTTCAACTTAAATCGTCATTAAAATTAGTATTAATAGCTTGTATCGACAGTATCCATATATATTCTAATAAAGACTCCATCAGTGTATCTGTCTGAAATTCTTTATTCAACGATTTCATTTAATTGACATAATATGAATTGCGACGTTTCAACTATTTATTTATAGTCCTTTTCAAGCCCAACATTCTAAAAATACAACACAATATTGCTTAACAACAATTAATATTTTTGAATTAATGCTATCCCTACTGAAAAAAATCACATGGGATCCCTTATGGGATTACATATGGGATCCTTTATGGGCTCCCATATGGGGTTTTAGCGCGGGATCCCATATGGGATCCGATTTGGGGTCCAATAAGAGGTTCACAAACTCAATTTTTTAAATATAATATGGGACCACATATGGGATCACATAAGGAATCTCATATGAGGTCGATAAAACTGAATTTTAAACATGTGGGATCCTACATGGGGCTCCATAAGGGATCCATAAACTTAATTCTGAATATTATATGAGATCACATACACGGAAAACATTTGGCACGTAAACGAAGTGTGCTTGTAAGACATCGTGCGTCTGCTTCATCGGCACCTAAAAATATGGTGCCGATGTTACTTCGTTACAGTGACTATCTCTGTAGAATGTCAACGCTCGCCTCGAAATGCACGAGGAACGCTACTGTGTAAGATTAGGCTGAGCCAAAAATGTTAAGTGCGCGTTGCTATAGCCTTGACTGCAACACAATCTCGACACCCGAAATCTAGTGCCGGCATCGTACCGTACAGCCTAGTCACCGTCACTGTTCGTGCGAAATGTTTTCCGTGTATGGGATTGCATATGAGATTCCATATGAGGTCAATAAAACTCAATTTCAAATATGCGGAATCCCACATGGGGCCCAATATGTGGTCCATAAACTCAATTTTTTTAACTATAATATGGGATCGCATATAAGAAAGCATATGGGATCCCATAAAGGGTCTATAAACTCAATTCCAAATATAATATGGGATCCCATATGTGATCCTATATGTGGTTCCATGTTGTATTTAGAATAGGGTTTGTGGATTTCTCATGGGACCCCATGTGTGGTCCATATTATATTTAAAAAATTGAGTTTGTGAACCTCTTATGGGAACCCATATGTGATCCCGTATGTGGTCCCATATTACATTTGAAAAATTGAGTTTGTGAACCTCTTATAGGACCCCATATGGTATCCCATATAGGATCCCGCGCTAAAACCCCATATGAGAACCCATAAAAGATCCCATATGAAATCCGATAAGGGATCCCATGTGGTTTTTTTCAGTAGGATACACATATATTTTTCCTTGTGTAACATAATCCATCTTGATCTTATAATTAATAAAAAACGATATCCAATTTCCACTTAAATCGTTATTAAAATTAGTATTAATAGCTGCTATCGACAGTATCCATATATATTCTAATAAAGACTCTATCAGTGTATCTGTCTAAAATTCTTTATTCAACGATTTTATTTAATTGGAATAATATGTCAAGCTATTAATACTAATTTTAATGACGATTTAAGTTGAAATCGGATATCGTTTTTTATTAATTATAAGATCAAGATGGATAATTCTACACGAGGAAAAATAAATGTGTAGCATTAATTCAAAAATATTAATTGTTGTTAAGCAATATTGTGTTGTATTTTTAGATTGTTGGGCTTGAAAAGGACTATAAATAAATAGTCGAAACGTTGCAATTCATATTATATCAATTAAATAAAATCGTTTAATAAAGAATTTTAGACAGTGGGCCGGTAATTATTATAAACAAAAAAATTTGAAAAAAAATTAAAATTCATGAAATAGATTTTAACAAAGTTTTTTTAATTGTATTTCATTAAAATAAACACTTTTTGCCAAGGGAAGTATACCTTAAAAATGCTTCCTTTCCGAGTTATTTGCGATTTTATGGCGTAAAAATGTCAAAATTCGTAATCTTTGCGATTTTTTTCTCGGAAACTACTAAATGGATTGCAATTTTTCCGACAGCATTATTATCTTTAAAATTGCAACCGTAAGTGCGAATTTTATGACAACAAAAAATAATTTTTTTTATACCTAAAATAAGTTTTGAAATGTTTCTCTCGAGCCGTGTAGCTCAAAGCTTCAGGAACACGCATCATCTGTGTATCTTTCAAAATTTTTTTTATGTATGTATTTAATTATAAAATTTGTACTTACAGTTGAAATTTTAAAGATTATAATGCTGTCGGTAAAATTGCAATCCATCTAGTAGTTTCCGAGAAAAAAATCGCAAAGATTACAAATTTTGGCATTTTTATGCTATAAAATCGCAAATAACTCGAAAAGGAAGCATTTTTAAGGTATACTCCCCTCCACAAAAAGTGTTTATTTTAATGAAATACAATTAGAAAAACTTTGTCCAAGTCTATATCATAAAATTGTGTTTTTTTACAAGTTTTTTTTTATAATGATTACCAGCACACTCGGGAAAAATTTTTTTAAATATATTTCTACTCAGAAAAATATAAAAAACCAAATTAAAAAGGTTTGGTGCATTAGAAATGCAAAAAAAAGTCAGTAGGTTTATTGCATTTTTAGGGGTGAACCGCTCGCCTAATAATACTATCATATAGTGCTATGAAACTTGCCCCGGAAAATTGTAGAAAAAGAATAAAAAATTGGAAAACAAGATTTTGCAAATTGCTCTATTAGCCCAATACTGCTCGATTAGCCCATTTTATGGTAATTGATAACATCTTTTGAGAGTTAGTTATAAAAATTAAAAAATTAAATAGATCATAATTTTTTTTATATTTAATACTTTCAGATTGGAATGTTTTTTTCTCTATAAAATGTTATAATTACCATTTCGGATGATTAATGTACATTCATTATGCAATTTTTGCGCTAAACAATTTTGTTTTTCTTTTTATTTCAAAATTTTCTGTTTGCATATATAATAATTCAGGTATAATACTTTAAGCTAATCTGTATGTTTATTTTGAAAAGTTTTAAGACACTTTTGCACAATTTAAGAAAATAACAAAAATGATCAATATCTATTGTAATTTACAATTGATCTGAAAGGATTGACAAAATTTCAATTATTTTAATATTTTCTGAAATCTAATTTTCGTATTTTTAGTAATTTATTTTTTTAAATACAAATGAAACTTTTTAAATTCATTTTTCTTAGACGATGAAGCTGCTTAACATTAATAAGAGTGCTTTTAAAATTTTTCTAAACCGACTTTTTGTCTATTCCGGCTATAGACAAAATTAAAAATTAAAGTATTTTTATGGGGTCGTTGAAAAATCGATATATTGTACATTAATACGAAATATATCACTTATCAGAAAAGTATGTATAGAGTATTTTCTATTCCACATAATATTCTTATGAAAAATCATTAGAAATATTGACACCAAAATAACGGTTATAAGAAAGTATAATGATTGTCTAAAAATTAAAAATTTTTTGGGTTTTCTTCTATGCAACTTATGATGAAAGGTTCCAATTAGAAGATAAGGAAAAATATTTTGTAGGATTTTTTAATATGACTTTAGACAACATTTTGTGAAACATTTCATAAATATTTTTGATACAAAAACTTCGTGTTCATTTATCAATAAAATTGTTTTTAAGACTTTTATTGAATACATTCAGTAACAGTTTACAGATTCACCAACAAGACACTGGGTCCCTATCCTTTAACTTTGTCACGCATGAGATAGGCCGAAAGAAGCTCTCGGCCAATACGACTTTTGTCACTTGTGAGATGCTTACTAGGAGAGTATCAGACCTCTGGATCACAGATTTTGCTCAAACTTTGGGATAAGTTTTCAGTCGTCAAAATATGAAAGGAAACAGAATTTTAGATCCCAACGCTCAATATTTCCCTAGTTACAGGCAATTAAAGAAAATCACTAAAAAAGTTACTAGATTTTCAAACGCATATAGTTCCTTAGCATTGATAGCTAGAAGCTTGAAACTTTTTTTAAATGAAAGCTGAGCTCAAATCCTTTTGAAATAGTAGTTATAGCATGTCAAAATATTATTTTTTCCTAAGGTTATAGCGTGATAAACATTGAGCCTGATTTTACTTTTTAAAACATTAATTAATAACAAAAGCTGAAATCAGGCTCAATGTTTATCATGCTATAACTTTAGGAAAAAATAATATTTTGACATGCTATAACTACTATTTCGAAAGTATTTGAGCTCAGCTTTCATTTAAAAAAAGTTTCAAGCTTCTAGCTATCAATGCTAAGGAACTATATGCGTTTGAAAATCTAGTAACTTTATTAGTGATTTCCTTTAATTGCCTGTAACTAGGGAAATATTGAGCGTTGGGATCTAAAATTCTGTTTCCTTTCATATTTTGACATCTGAAAACTTATCCTAAAGTTTGAGCAAAATCCGTGATCCGGAGGTCTGATACTCTCCTAGTTAGAGGATAACTCCCCTGACTTAAAAATTAAGCAAATTTTTATTTTATTTAGATGATAATTACGATGTAAGGCCCGATGTAAGTATATTTTATTGATGAAGTTTTTATTTATTATGATTTATTTAAATTTCATTTTACGATTTTTAGAAAAAATATATTTTTATGTTTAAAAGAATATTAAATAAAACTTATCTTTTAGTAATTAATAAATTATCATAATAAATTAACAATATTAAAAAAAAAGATTTTTTGTTTTAAAAAATTATTTAATACTTGTAGTTACTAACTTTTCTTATTCGAAATTAATTTTTTTGGAAATATTGTCTTTATAATAATAAAAAAGATAAAACTTAATAAAATTATATTGTCATATCGTTTTAATGTTATAACTTCATTTTCGTAAGCAGAGATCAAATTGTTAAGTTGATTCTTCGTTTAAAAAAAATTTAATTTGAAAATGATTATCAATAAGAATATTAACCTCGGACCTCGTACGCCGAAGTAAGTTTCACGAAATTATGTATGGCCGTATGGTGAAAAATTCTATCGTAAAAATTACGAATGTAATCGAAAAAAATTACTATTTTTGATAATGACCGTGGGGCATACTTTACTCTGTATAAAAATTACTATTTAAAATAGGAATTTTTATACAAAATAAAGTATGTCCCACAGTTACTACGTGAAATAGTAATTTTTACGATATAATTTTTGTTCATCCAAATACATTGTTAATTTTATTAAACTTAAAGAACGTTTATTTTAACACATAAATTTAATAATAATTTTTCAATAATTTCAAAAATCTTCACTACAAACGTTAAATAAAAATATAATTTGGTTAAAACATGTACAAAACTCACCATACATATATGCACTATTTTTTTATGTTTTTACTTTGCATGCTAAATTTGTTTTGTGAATTCATTGGCTAAAGTTAATTAATTGGATAATTGTATACAGTCGGTTTGTCGAAATATTTTAAATAAAGAAGTTAAATAAAAGCATTTAATAAAAGCGTTAAAAAAAATCAGCAAATCATAATGTCTGAAAATTTATATACATTGCACACTATTATCTTTTTAAATTATATTTATAATTTTATAGCTAATAATAAAAAAAACACTCATTATGATTATTAAAATAATTGCAATGATTTAAAGTTATGGCAATTGAAAAGTAATGAATTAATTAGTAAAGGAAAGATTAAATTTATAAATTTAATTACACATGAGTGATTACAAACTTTTAATTATCGTGTTACTTTACAATATGCTATCGTAAAATTTAGTTAAAAAAACATTATCCAATAATTAAAATTGGACCATGAATTAACATAATAACGTATGATAACAAAAATAAAATAAATTTTCGGGTGGAATTCGATCTTTATAGGGCTCATAATTTATTTGGATGTGAACTAGAATTTTCAAATTTTGTATGATAATTTTCATCTAATAGAATGCAATATGAAATATTATCGAATTTTCAAATAAATATAATTATATAGATGAAATTTGAAGATCAAATATTTTCGAATTCATGTATTCGAAAAAAAATTTAATTGAATTTAAATTATATAAGTTAAATATTGTACAGGAAATTATATTTTGAATTCACGTTTGGAATGAGAGTGTATTTATTGAAAGAAATTATTATATTTCAAATTTCATCTAGTTTACAGGACTGCATGTAATGTTATTTTATAAATTTCTAATATCATTATATGTTATAACTTCCATTTACATACCCTATTGAAAAAAACACGTGTTTTTTACACGTTTTTTTACATGTAAAATTTGCGTGTTTTTTTATGTATTTTTTTCAAGTGTTTTTTTCATGTGTATTTTTCAGGTGTATTTTTTTACAGCTCTTCGACAATCGAAGAGCTTCTATTGTCTGGCCGCATCATATATATGATGCGTCTTCAAAATTTGTTTAACCCTTTCAGTCACAGGAGCCACTGTAGTGACACCTTTTCTCATTTTCTTTTTTTTATTGTTAAATTCGCACTTTATCTTTATTCTTTTTGCATTTTCATATAAATGAGTGTTCATTTTATAAGTATCATATGATATATTTTGAATATATGATTGTAAATAAATCTAAAAAATTAATGTATGATAGAAAATACGTGTTTTTGCGAAAATAATTCGTGACTGAAAGGGTTAAGGGATTACAAAACTTTAAGAAACGCCACCTAATGATTTAAAATCGCTATTAATGATCGATTACGTCGGTTTGACTTTCAATCACTAGGTGGCGTTTTTTCAAGTCTTGTAATCCCTTAAACAAATTTCGAAGATGCATCAGATATATGAGGCCAGACAATAGAAGCTCTTCGATTGTCGAAGAGCTGTAAAAAAATACACCTGAAAAATACACCTGAAAAATACACATGAAAAAAACACGTGAAAAAAATACATGAAAAAACACGCAAATTTTAGATGTAAGAAACACGTGTAAAAAATACGTGTTTTTTTCAATAGGGTAGGGAAATGTAATTTTTTCTATTTTAGTGAATAGTAAATAAAGTAATTTTATATTTTACTGTTACGAATTCAAATAAATTAAAATCACATTTTTTTATTATGAAAGATGGTTAAAATTAAACTTTTATTAACACTAAGCAGTATGTGATTAGTTTAATTAACGCTTAGAATGATGATTGTAAAATAATTCTTTGGCTGAAATGTAAAAATAAGCGATCTCGTTTTTGAAATGTATTATTGTAATCATTGAAAAAATAAACTGTGAGCTTATATATAAACGGAAAAATTTGCATCATCTGTTGTGGTAGCTAGCTGCAAAATAGATGCATCTCGGCCTCGTCCAGATGTTTCTAAATCGAAAGCAATAATCTTGCTGCTAGACATTTCAATATCTTTGGCATCGAAATCTAAATTTTGTATGTCTTGCTGAAAACCAATATGAGATTCATATGTAATTCCTTCTTTTTTTTCGTTTTTTTGTTCAAGTTTTTCTCTTTTTACATTTAATTCTATTTGACGTCTATTCTTATTAATTGTAATTGCTCTCTCAGACTTTCTGGCATGTTTAACGTCTAATTGTCTGCCATAATCAATCATATATTTAGTGATTGGAGTACCTACAATTAATTTAACATCCCGTAGAAAACCTTCATTGTTTTCATTTTTCTGTAACAGTGCAGCTGCTACTCTGTAATCTCCAGATTCAGAGGTACTATAATTTTTATTTTTTGGGAATTTCGTAGCTACACTTTGATTTAAAGCTTTATTAGCTTGGCTAGAGGCAGATACACTATATTTAAATGCATTGTCAGCATAAATAGAAAAAATATTTTTTAAATCTTCAAATAAAGAACAATTTTTTATATTGAATTTTGGTTTATATGAGCCTTCTGACGATGCTCTTTTACACCACTGACCACAATTTTCATGATCGTTGTAGAGGTGAAAGGGAATGCATCTAATATTTCTTTGTAATTAATTAATTCGTCCACAATTTTGCTTCAACGCGTAAGCAAAACATTTTTTTATGTGAGCTATAAGCCCTTTTTTCTTCATTTCTGGAGACTGAGATTGAAGGGCATATTGTTTTTTTTGATAAATTTTTATTGACATGATTTCTATCTGTCAGTTTATACAATTTTTTTTCTTTGTCGGACTTTTTTATAGAATCCATAAGCGAAGAATCTTCGTCTCCTACAACAACTCGAACATTAACGTTTGAATCGCGCAGAATCTGACTATTTTAAATTAAATTTGTTCCAGCCTCAGCTTCCATTGACTTAGCACTTCCATTAAAATTTTTTCGACAATCATGACTCTCAATACTTTTTTCTAAATCACAGGCTGGACATTTTCTATTGCGAGTACGAAAATCCAAAGCTTTTTTCGATAGGAATCCAATAATTGTTCCATATCCATTTAAGCTGTCATAACTCCTTCCATTGCCTCTTTTCGACCAACCTATATCGTACGAAACTATAATATTTACTATTGCACCTAAACTCTTGTCAAACAATTGGCTATATACAACTTTTCATTAACAGAAATACAAATTAATTGTTTTGCTAAACTCCCTATTTTGGTACTTAGAAATGAAAAAAATAAACTTGTCAAAATTATTTGATCCAAACATGGAATCTCCTTCTTTATGATAAGTGTAACAAAAAATGTTGATAACTTTTTCTTCTAAAATGAAAACTTTTTGAGTTAATAGTTTATAATGTGTGATAATCAGTATCGGTGATTTAAGACCAAATTTGAACTTTTTCAATATTTGAGAAAACATATTTCTAAAAATGTAGCTTAGTTCTTTATGTGATTTATAAAAAAAAGTCTTTTAACAACTTCTCTATAAAGCTGATAGATTTTTAGATGAAAATCCACAAATTTTATAAATTTCTGTTTTATATTATTTTTATCTCAAAATTCATCAGCTTTATAGAGAAGTTGTTAAAAGACTTTTTTTATAAATGACACAAAGAACTAAGGTATATTTTTAGAAATATGTTTTCTCAAATATTGATATATAAATTGTCAGGGATTGTTGGTACATCCAGACAGGCTAAAATCTTATTAAGCTGTGTGCAACCAATTCCAGTATACAGTGTACCTATTAATATTATTTTAAAATAAACACTTGTATTCGATAACAATTTTATTAAAATAATATTACTAATTATAATATTTACTTAATCAATTTTCACTTTAGCTTACCTAGAACTGCATTTGTAGTTGTTTTGTTATGCCTTTTATCATTCAGATTATTACCAACAAAATGATTTACTTCATGATAATCTCATGAATTAACATTCGTGATGCATTTGCATTGCAGACACTCAATCATGAAAATTGAATGGAGACCTTTGGTTATTTCTTCTTTATATTTTTTAAGAGCAGGCCGGATTCGCTGTCCTTGTTTAATTGAGATTTTTGTTATTTACGCAAGTATTAATCGGTGTATCTGCAAATTAAAGGTTCAGCGCAATAGATATTATTATTACAAAAATGTATGCACAAGAAAAAAAATCTACCGATTTGTTTTTGAGAAAAGTAAGGAACGCGAAAATATTATAAACATAAACTTTTACTTCGGCGTTCCTTACTTTTCTCAAAAACAAAGCGGTAGAATTTTTTTTCTTGTGCATAGATGTTCATAATAATAATATCTATTGTGCTCAACCTTTAATTTGAAGATACGTCGATTAATACTTGAGTAAATAACAAAAAACTCAATTTTTACTCGGTCGGTATCAGATTCTACTCCGGCCTGCTCTTAATGAGAGTACCTGCTTGCAAGTGTGATATTCCAAATTATCAGCTAAAGCTTTAATATTTACAATCCTGCAACCTTTAATATTCTAAAAATCAGTTCTCTTCTTAGGCAAAAGCTCTTCACACTTTCTTTGGTTATGTCTTTTCTTGTTTGCTCCTTTCACTTTTTCTCTTCGTTCAAACTCTTTCTTTTTTATTAACCTTCCCTTATAATAAATTCTCGAAGAATTATTCATTTTATATTGCTAAATTGTTTTTAACTTCAAAACCTTTTTTTACTGTATATTTTTTTACTCTATTGCACTCTGCGAAACGTACTAGGCTAAGGTAAACACAAGCTTATTTTAGGTTGAAGTTCGTCAAAATATATCTTATGAATGTAAGATTATGCGATGTTGCCACGTTTTCATTATTGCTTACTACTACTTGAAAGTTAAAAGTCTACTTTAAACAATCATCAATGAATTTTTCATTTTAATTATGCAGAACACAATTGTAAATTCTTATAATTGAATTTAATGATTTTTTATGATGAGAGAATTAAATATTTCTGAATTTATCTTTTCAGTTCTATATTGACTTCCGTAGTTGGCTAAAAACTACCTTAATCGTAAAGAAGGAGAGGGAAGATAAAAAAGTGTAGGGAAGATAAAAAAGGTAGTACGATTAAAGGAGATATAGTGGATGGAGTAGGAGATAATATAAATGTCAATAATGGCGTAATATTAGTAATATTGTTACTTAAACTAGAGTTAACGGGAGGTCGGAGCTGCAAAAATCGAGCTTTGCTTTTCTTATTTTATTAATATCTTTTCCAATTCATAAATGAAACAAATATAATGACTTGTCCACACTTAAGCTATGTTAATACAATAATTTTTGACAAAATAAATCATTTAGACTTGTTATTTTTTATGAGCTTGGATTGGAAATTTGATATCAAACTCAACAAACCTAACCTTAAAATACGATACATTGAAATTTTGTAGTATAACTTTTTATGTATAGTATTTTGGTGGATTTTTTGAGTCGTCCGCACTAGAGTTTAATCTTACAAATTTTTTCTTTGTATTAAAAAAATCGATTAAAGTATCGTCTATTCATGAGTTAGGATTGGAAATATTATTAGGAGGCGCGCAGCTTCGTCATGCCCTTAAAGTTTTTTTCTTCTTCTTCTCTCTTTTTTTTCCTAGATGTTGGTGGTATCAGTAGTTAACCTTGGATGGTACTCGTTCGGCGGAAAACAATAGAATTAGGGCGAATCTATTGGCAAAGACACGGCCCAATATCTAATAATAACTCTGCTGGTGGTGGTGGCAATAATTCAAATTTCGTCCGTTTCCGTTTTTTATTTCTTCAGATTGTGATTCTCCTTATTATCCAGATGATCAGGATTATTGTTATGGCTCCTGTTGGTAAAATTGTGTAATAAAGTGGTGGAATATTTATTTTCATTGCTAATATTATATGGTATAGTGGCGGCATTTTCAAATTTCTTGTATTCAGGTTTACGGTCGAGCTGAAATGATGAACTTTCCCTTTTCCGGTTGTTCTTCCTTTTAAGGTTATGTTTGATGCAGTCATGCTGCATGTCGGTGCAATCCATATGATTCCAGTTTCCCTGATGTTCTTATCGTAAGTTTCATTGCAGATGATTTTGATTTTCTCCGGTGTGGGAGCTGAGAAGATCCATTCGCCGGTAGTTTCCAATGAAAAGTAAGTAATTCTTATATCGTTGTGGGTCGTTATTACGCATCTGTTAAAGTCAGCCATTGTGGTAGCATCTTGGAGTGTAGACTCGCAAATTGATTCTGTGTATATTTTACCTGGGTGTGGACAGAAAATGTCGTCTGCATCTATCAAGCATTCCTCAGTGTCGTTCAAGAGTATGTGTTAACGTATGTCCTTGTTAGTAGCGATCAAGGTGGATCCTAGCGAAATCGTTGCTGTAGTTTTATTAGTTTGAGGTACTGGTATGCGATGCATTTTGAATAACTTGAAAGTGGTTGTTGTGTAGACTGGGATCCTCAGCTAGATGTTTATTTGGAATGCGAATTTCGATGTATTAATTTGATAGATTTTTCCGAATTCTAATGATGATGGGTCCGACGATGGTAGCTGGGATCCGGGTTTTATTTTCCTGATTTCGTTAAAGGTGGCTTCCAGTTTGTATTTAGAGAGTAGGCTTTTACGTATTATTCCTGTTTCCAATTTGGCTAATATATTCTTGACTTTTTGATACACCTTAGTGTGGTTTTCTAAGTTGGTCTCTGCATTGTTAATCCATGATTGAAAATGTTCTGGTGATGACGGAGATTTTGGTTTTGATGAGCGTAGTTCCTCTATCTTCCGGGAATTCTGTTAGATCGGATGATTGGGTTGAATGAGAAATCTTTTTCGTTTTGTACCATATCAAAGGTTTCTCCTCTGAGTTTTTTCGTGGTGTCAATGAGCCTTTGTAAATAAATGAGTCCTTCGAACTGTTCTTCACAATAGTGGGTGCAGAAGCTTTCGATAAATTGAATGTCTTATAAAAAGGTTTTCTCATTATTGTATAAGTGAAAGAGGTCGATGGTTGTGTCAGCGGTCCAGATGTCGTTGTTATAATGATAATCTCCCATGAGTTCATAGTAGATTCCAGGTTGGTTTTTAAATGGTATCATGGAATAGGGTGGTTGTATTTCTTGGGATAAGGTGGTTGCTAGAGTAAGGAAAAATATAGGGAAACTGATTAGAAAGAGCATCTGTGAAGGAGAAAATTGAGGTTAGATTGGAATCGCTACTATGTTGCATGCGATATCAATCCAACATAATTAATTTTTAATGTATGTATGGAAGTTATGGAAGAGGAATGTTTTTGCATCTTGTGTACTGCACTTTCTCTTTTTTTTTTATACTGGTCTGGGAGTAGGTAATGCGTTATATATATGGTTGGAATATCTGGTTCTATTTTCGTCCGTTCGGTGCTGTAAGTTTCTAATATCGTCTCTTGGTGACATATAGGTGTGTGTGCTTTTGCAGTTGATGATCCGTACAATAAAGAGGCTGCCAGCTATTATAAAACATATTCCTGTAATTATCATGTATGTTAGGTTTGTCTCTGTTGTTCTGTTTGTTACGGTAAGTCTCATGTCTTTTGTATAGGTAGAATGTCTTTTTATCTTGTTTGATGTTCTTGATGCTATTAGCGTTGTATACATCGTTGAAGCTTGGCATCCGTATGGTAATTCTAACATTCCTACTCCTGTTATTTCGCTGTTCGTTTTTTTGTTGTTTTTGGAGGCGATAAGTAATTTTTCTATTTTTGGTGTAGAGAAGATCCATGCGTTTGTGTTTTTGAAATGTGTCCACATAGTATGTATCTGTTTGGTTGATTGGACGTGACACTCTTCCCTAGGTCTATTAGATAACACTTGAATTTTGCATATTGTTCTTGAATTGATTTTCTTAGGCGTATTACAATACGTTGTATCCTTGATTTCTATGCATATAGTGATGTCCACGTTCGTATAAAATGTCGATAACATTTAAATGCACTGCTATGTATTCCTTCTGTGAGATGATTTGGACGAATAAGGTTGGTACGGCGACCGGATATATATTCGATATAGGTTGAAGTTTCCGTTTTTTTAGTGGGATGTCTATTTCTATGTATATGTTATCCTTAGATCTCCTTGGGATACAGGATACTATTTTGTTGAATGCTGTTGAAAATGCTTGTGGTGTGGCTATTGTCTCAAGTGGCTTCAAGTGACGAGTTGATAGTTTGTTTAGCCCATTTGGGCTGATTCTATTATACTTATTATCTTTTTATACATGTTGTTATGAAATTTCAAAAATTCCTTCATTTTAATGAATTTAGGTTGCAGTAATCCAATGTAGTCTGTGATTGTGTGTGCCAGTGTGTCAATTCTTCTGAAATTGATGGAATCTTTTAGCTCTTTTAATTCTCTTGATATTTTCTTAGATTTCGTAAGTTCTATTTCGATGTTGTTGATGATGATAGTAGGGTATTCCTTGGTTGCTTCTGGTAGAGGTATCTAATTAATAGTTGATAGCAGATCGTCAGCTAGATTAAGGAGAGTGGTGATGTCTTCTGTCTGCGTATGATATAGTTGGCATATCATTATTATCTTATCACATGTGTTGGTTAGGTTTTTTAATAGTTGTTGAGCCTTAATGGATTCATGACTAATTTCATCCAGATTGATTTTTGCAGCGAAGGTCCATTGGCCTGTCTAATGTACTGTTGGTCCAAGATAATGAAAGTAAATTCCAGGGTTGAGTGTGAGAGGAGTGATTAAAGCTACCCTCGTTTGAGTGTTTATAAGGATGGTTATTATTATAATGATCTAAGATTTAATATATGTTCTCATTTTGTTCTCCTTTTTTTCGTTTGGTCAAGTTTTCTGTAACATTCAAGGGAGTTAAAAGTATAATGAATTTGCAAAGGGATTTATCAATGTTAATTTTTGTCGTCTTATTTGCAAAACGCTATTTGACGTTTTCATGAATTCGGGATAAAACAATTCCGGGGGTATAGTGTCAGCTACCTTGAGTGTTGGATAGTGAATCTCCTCATCATCTGTTGATGAGTCGTCAGTACTGTTATTCTCTGTGATAGGACCTAGCTTACCGTAGGGAAGTGATCGGTTATCGTAATTGCTCAGTTCATGTTCCACTGGAGTGAAATGAGCCATGGGTCGATTTCGGTAGATAGGATCATCCCACCAGTATTCATCGACTGACCCTGATTCATCTGAGTTGGAGGTTCCTCAAGGTGCTGATTCGATAATAGTTTGTTTTGATGGCTATGTTTCCTTGTCTTCATCTGTTTGCTCATCTCGTGATGTGCTTTGTTTAGTCAAGGGTGGTCTTTGTGATACGAGACTTGCGAATCTGCTGTGCCTCTTTCAAGGTATCGGGGGTTCGTTGACTGAATCTGAATCTTCGTTGGTCTCAAAGGACACCTTTTACGAAAATTTATTTGGTTGTATTGCTTTTGGGTTGCTATTTAAAGGAGTTGATGGTATGGGGTTGGTTTGAGCGTCGTGTTGAGGTTGGTTATTTGTATTTTTGAGGTTTGTGATTTCTTTGGTTATCTTTGGCTCTGAGGATCTTAAAACTGACTTGCGTGGTGGCAGTGGTTCCGAACGACTATGTTTGTCTTTCATGTCAGATGGGGAAGGCGCGCGCTCCTTGCTGGCATGTCGGGTTCGTACTCTTTCAGCGAAAGTATTACCAGATGTGCTCGAGGTAGACAAAAGAGGCGGGGGTTTATTCCTAGTTCCTAGTGGTCGTCCCGGAAGTTTTGGAGGCTCTGAGTTTTTGTTAACTTTTGCTATGGAAGACATAGGTAATGCTACGGCTTCCTCTTGTATTAGATCCCTAGAAAAAGCGTCACCATTGACGTTTAGTCGTCCTGCTCGGTGAAGAAATTTGTACTTATACTTTTGGAGTCGAGTTCTCCATCTAATAAGCCTTTGTATGGGAGGTTTCACGGAGTCTATCCATTTTAGCAGCTCGTGCTCACTTATAAGCGGAACTCTCGCCCGTAAAGGTAGGTATATTATTGCTAGGCACTCCTTCTTCGTGGTAGTGTAATTTTTCTCAACTGGTTTCATTATTAGAGACATGTAGGCTATAGGACGATCTTGGCCTATTTCACCTTGGCTGAGCACTGCGCCTACAGCGTAATCAGATGCATCGGTGGTAAGAATGAATGGTTTCTCGAAATCTGGATGTTGTAATACTAGGGCACTGCATAGAGCATTTTTTAGACCCTCAAAGCTTCCTCGTTGTTCCTCCGTCCATTCAAATGCGACGGTTTTCTTTAAGAGTTTGGAAAGAGGCCTTGCTCTAGCTGAGAAACCTTCAATAAATCTGCGATAATACCCGGCTAACCTTAGAAATTACCTGATATTTGTTTGATTTTTGGGTTGCGGAAAATTCTTAACCACTTCTGTCTCTTTAGGATCCGACTTCACTCCTTCTTTTAAAATGATATTACCAAGATATTCTACTTCGGTGCGTTTAAATTCGCATTTGCCCGGCTGTAAACATAGCTTAGCGTCAAGGAGTTGAATAAATAAACGACGAACCTTTTTCTCGTTTTTGGCTAGATCTGACACAAAAATAATTGCGTCATCCAAAAAAACTTATAATTCTAAATATTGTAACCCTAATAAAACTAGATTCATTAGTCTTTGAAACGTTGCAGGTGCAGGTTTGAGGCCAAAGGACATTCTTTTAAAATGATAATGCCACGTTGCTGAGCTAAAGACAGTCTTGTACCTGCCCACTTCATCAACTTCAATCTGGTGGAACCCTGAGGCTAGATCAAATATTGAAAAATATTTTGCTCCTCCGAGGCGGTCCAAGATCTTTGTTATATTAGGTAAAGGGTATGCGTCCCCTATACTCTTTTCGTTGAGCGCTCTATAATCTATGACCATGTGCCATTTTTTATTTCCCTCAGAATCGTTTTTCTTAGGGACTATCCAAAGAGACGAGTTGTACTATTATATCTTCCTCGATCGTCGTGTCCCGGTGAAGTTCCGCGATAATACATCCTATGATCGTAATCGTCCCTGGCTGGTGATTGTGATCTCCAAGGAGGTTTATTATAATCTTCTTGGAATTTTACTTGTCTGGGTGATCGTTCTTTTGATTGGTCTGCTTTGATGACATGAAGGGAACTCTACCTGTCATTTGAGGAGATCATATCTCTTTTGATTCGCTGCGTGATTTTTAGAGCTGCATTCAAAGTTTCTGGCTCCTGAACGCTTACAGCACATAATATATTGTCTGATAGTCCCCGTTTAAAAGATTCTAAGGCGAATCCTTCGAATATAGTTAATATGTGCGGTATTTGATTTGCCTGGAACTTTTCTCTTAATGAGACCGCAGCTCCTTCCATGATTCTTTTTATACGACTGTAATATTCTATTACAGTTTCATTTCTACGCATCCTGATTCCTTAAATGTCGGCATAGTAGTGTGAATATGTTTGCTTCGAAGCAAAGTACTCTTTTAATGCATTTTTGAGGGCTTCCATGTTGTTGATTTCTGCTCTACTTACTGCATCTCTTGCGATGTCGGACAATTTAGCGGCTGCGCCCTTAAAATACACATTGTGTATTCCTTCGGGGCATATATTAAGGCCATTCTCTACGTCCTGTAGGAATGTCTTTAGTGGCATATTTTTGCCATCATATAAGTGAATGTGCTGTAAAGCTTGTTGCACTGCCATGCATTCCCCCATTGTATTAAGCAGAGCATCAGTGATATTTTGATGATGCGTAAGGTTTGCTATAGCTTCAGTCATTTCTGGATTATTTCCTACCATATAAAAAAAATAAAATATAAGGGAAAGGGATCCTCTCATCCTTTCTTTATTCTATGGAGAGTCTTGAAAACTTGTATGAAAGTTTTGATAATACGTCACGCTCCTTCTTGATACATCTGTTTAAATCTGTTAAGCTCCAAAAGTATGGTGTCTGGCTTCGAACTTGGTAGCCGTTTCCTCAATATTAATTAAGTCACCTTCTTGGGTTTTCAACGTACTATCAATTTTCAGTGCTCGGTGTTTGCAGGTGGTGAATCTGTGATTTAAATCTAGCAATCTACGGTATTCTTGTTCCTTGGCTAGGAACATAACAGAATCAGTGTTCATATGGTTCTTTAGGAGACGTGAAGCTACTTCTCCTTGATCTGCAGTCGTTGGAGTTCATCAGATAATCTTGTCATAGTTATTTCTGTTTCTATTACGATGATTTCCAAACAGCCAATCGTATTTTTTCTAAAAGCGAGAGTTTCGGAAAGCTGCTAGTAAGATCGGATAATACGTGTTCCTCGTTATTAGGCGCTCATCTAGTTTATTTAATTGGTCTCGACTTCAGCGGTGTAATTCCTTTTGGTTATTGGACTAAGTGTAGTAATTAGTCGTTAGGTTGATGCCCCTATGTTTGTATTTAGCCAGATAAATCTTGATATTCCTTAATACTCTACTTGCTCCTTGGGCCCAAACTTTACAGTTGAACAACCGTTCGCCCGAGATTTGAAGTTGGCGATAGGTTTGTTTTTCTGTCAAAATTAGGGTCAGATCAAAACTCATCTGAGATTTCCAATTTTTTAAAGGACTTAGCTAAGCTTATTATGGATGTTTCTAGAGTTGTTACTCGGAGTTTAAGTTTTAATGTTCTTTCTTGATACCAGGCTCGGGATGAAATTATTTCATTTGCTTGTCATCTATATTTCTTTTCTAGCTTGTATATTGTTCCTTGTACTGATCGTTTTTAATAATAAATTTTATTAGATTAAAATGTTATGGTTTTCCCTCTTATTTTCAGTAATGTTTACTTATTTGCTAAGTACACATAAGAAAAAAAGAAAGAAAGAGAAAAAACAAAAAACTTTTCCTATGGTAGTTGTCCGTCTGTCTATATTTAAGTGGTCTATGCGTTAAGGTTCGAACGTACTGTTATTGAGAGTGGGCTATCTGTCTATGTTGCATAGGTGGGGCACGTCGCTTGTGGTACAACTGTACTAAGCTTGTAGTGGTGGGGGAGATAAAGGCTGGCACTCTGTGTGTGCGTGCGCGAGCCGTGTCCCACACTAGGATAAGTTATATTCTTGTAGCCCTATAGTTGTCCGCTTTAAAATATATTCTCGGAAAAGTAAATGTTACTCTCGAGTGTATGAGCAAGGAATGCGTTTGATTTTTAGAAATTCATTAATTTTAATAAAAAAAATTGTTTGCTGTATTTATTGCAAAAAAAAGAATAGGAAAAATAGATAAAAAAAGGAACAAAAAATGTTGTAGATTTGTTTATGATTGCCCCTTTGACAATGGTTACATTAAATATTATTTTATTTATTTATTAATCTTGTCGTAAAAGAAAAAAAATTTAAGAAATTTATAGCATATATCGTAATTATCAAATTTTAAGAATGATTGAGTTATACAAAAAAAAATAAAACGTGTCTCGCAAAGGTCTTGATGATTCATAGGCTAGTGTCCGTTCGATGTGCTACGGCCAATGGATCATGGAAGGTACTGATGTATGTAGCTATGATTGCCACGCCCTGTAATGAAGTGTTTGTGTTGGGCTTTGTGGACTTATGTTTGTGCGTATATATGGATGATTACTTTCTTGAAGAAAAAAGATGGAGATAGTTGATGAATTCGCATTAATAAATGTTTGATTGATTTAAACAAGAATAGTAAATATATAGGATATGATTTTTTGATTAAAAAAAATGAATCCTTGTTTTTTCTTTTGCGTTAATAGGCCCTATAGACGGAGATGTAAACATTTCTTCGAAAATTTAGCGAAAAGAAGTCTTTATAAGAACTTGAATAACTAAACAACTAAAACTCTTACAAAAAATTATATGAAAAATAAAAGAGAGGACGTGTTAAAAACTTTAATTTAAACTTTGTTGCATTAAAAAATCTCATATGGTTCAAAAGTTGCAGGCGATTAAAAAACGCTAATGAAATAGAGTAAAAATTTGATCGTATTTTACATGCTAAAAATATTATTAAATATGTAGTAATTTTTAATCAGGCACAACTTTTGAACTACAGAAGCTTTTTGGATGCAATAAGGCTTAAATTGAAGCTCTTAACTTGTAATTTTTTCTATTTTTCATACATTTTTCTGTAAATTTTTTAGTTGTTTCGTTATTCGAGTTTTTACAAACGCTTCTTTTCTCTATATTTTCGAAGAAATGTCTATATCTCCATCTATAGAGCCTATTAGCACAAAAGAAGAAACACGGGTTAATTTTTTTTCATCAAAGAATCATATCTTGTAGTTTTAGCCAAATCCGTCTCCCGGAGGTCAAATACTCTCCTTGTAAGTTACACAAAAAAAAAGAGAACAAGAAAATAAATTTCGTACGTGTTTCACTATATTGTAACAAATTCCTTTTGTAAATTTCAGTAGGAATTTATAAGTTTTCTTACCCAACAATTTATAGATAACAAAGTGTAAATTGTTATAATTTTATTTATGTTTAGAATAGGAAAAAAAATGTACGACGATTTTACAGCTGTATATAGGTATGTACATATATGAACCTTAGCATGAAATTTTACGTAGGAAAAGAAATTTTGACGAGAAAGAAGTTTCTAAATATTTTTTTTCTTGATTTATTTTACGTTAAATTAACTACAGTTTGAAAGAGAATTTTGTAAGGAGAATCTTATAAAATTTTTAAGAATACAGTTATAAATGAAAGTTTTAAAGAATTTTTCTATTGTCATAACTTTAATTTAATTATTTAAATTAATAGTGTATCAGCTAATTTTATTTTTATACGTAAATAATATTTTTTTTCTACTGGTTTTGATTTTTGCTATCAATAACGTACCTTTTGCGGTAAAGTTAAAATTACGAATACTATATTTTTCGTTCATCTTATTTACAAGTCTATGTGATTTATTTTCTTTTTAAAGTTTGATTTTTATCGTTAAAGAGAAAAAGTGGAGTTTTTATATATAAATTTTTCTTTCAGTCAAGAATAGATTTTAAGTTATTTAGATATTCTTGCTGTCAAGCGGTGTAGTCATAAAAACTCGACCGTCGGTACTTAAAGATTTCTCCTTTTTTTTTCTTATATGTTTACTGTTTGTTTAAAAAAAAAAGGGGAATAGATTTCTTTGAATATGTTACCTGAGATGAAAATGTCTTATTTAAAACTAGTAAAAGAAATTTCTTTAGTTTGAACAAGTAGATATTATTTAAAGATAAGTTATTTGTTAGAATTTTGAATCTATATAGTACTTATTAAAGAGACAAAGTATGACTTGGGAAAAGAAAATATTAATTTGTTTTTATTCTTTTATTCCGTACTGATTATTTAGTGATGAATTAATTATTTGCTTAAGAGGACGCTGTATCTCTCTATCCTTTTCTAATTAAAAAATGTAAATTTTTGGGAAAACTAGTTATTATTGATAGAAATTAAGGGTTGTCCGCTACTTGTTTAGTAAAAATTAATATTTTCTCTGATGAGGACCAACTAATTTTGTTGCTTTTTTTTCAAGTAAAGTTTGACATACTTAAATAACGTATTCTCTAGCCTTACTTAGGATTTTGTAAGTATGTCAAACTTTACTTGAAAAAAAAGCAACAAAATTAATTGGTCCTCATCAGAGAAAATATTACTTTTTACTAAACAAGTAGCGGACAACCCTTAATTTCTATCAATAATAACTAGTTTTCCCAAAAATTTACATTTTTCAATTAGAAAAGGATAGAAAGATACAGCGTCCCCTTAAAAAGAACGTGTTAAAATGGTAAAGCTGATTTGTTGATTTATGTATAAGGCTGATTCCATTTCAAATCGAACAGTCAGTATACACTCAAGTCACCAATTACTGCGCTAACGTAGTATGTTATTCTACCCTAAAAATAAGGGTATACGTATTTTTTTATTTTGCTGAAATATCAAAATTGCATCAGATATGCACTTTTGAAAATTGCATACAAAAACTGAATGTTAAAACTGAAAATGTTGAGAATAACTTTAGAGGGCTATCGTTTTACCAATTTTCAATGAATTTTGGTAAACCTTATTTTGTTTTATTATGTTTTAAGAGATCTTTAATTCAGTGCAAGAAATTTCAAAAAAGACTGAAAAATGACGAAAATATGTGCATTTTACCAAAAAATGCACTTTTTATGCATATGCATTTTTCTCAAAAAACCCATTTTTTTTTTGCTGAAATTTTTTGTGCTCATAGAGGACCAAATAACCTATCTAATGGTACTTGGTTGATCCCGTACTTATTTGTTTGAAGCGAGAAAAAAAATTCACAAATTTTATTGGTGAAAAATTTTTGTATATACGTTCGGAAATTTTAAGCAATGTAGATTTAAACACTATCCTTCTTTTAGCATTACCCAGGAACAACGACGTGGACGTAAAAGGTTTCTGTTCCCTTCGGGGTGCTTTTTTAAAGTGAGTTTCCCTTGCCTCTCACTGTTGAGATGCGTCAAAAATATAATTATAAATAATTACTTTTTTTTATTTTTGCACTTATTATTTTTAGTTCTAAGTGTAGCCTTACGACGTTTGACTTTTTTTTCTTGTCTTTCACTTTAGTCAGTGCATGTATAGCTGTTCTGCCAACAAATATATGCGATTTCAATTCCCCAAGTTGTTTTAACCACATATGACTTTTTTGAATCCCATTATATTTAGGAACTGTACTCCATTCAATATTTTTTTCTTTTCTAAATTTTTCAATCTCATTTATTGGTAATAATATGATTTTGATTGCACTGGCGTACTTTTGAACCCAATTTATAAAATCGTCAGCATTTTGTATCGATTCTTCATGAACTCTTTTTAAGTTATGTGAAGTAGCATAATGATTTAGAAGCCCACCTATTCCATCAACGGCTCCTTTCCCATGACCAGTCGCAGAAAATAACCATTTCATTTGATAAGAAAAATGTTTAAATTCATGTAGCTGAAAACGATTTTTAAATTGGCTTGCAGCTCCATCTGATATAATAGTGACTTTAGTAACTAAATCATTTTTCATAAGATCGATAATTTTATTTATTGCTAATAGCGCATATGCAGTATCATGCTTTTTATCGTCACTAACGATCGCAAAGCTTTACGTTATCTCTCCTTGGTAACAGACTACAGTAAAAATAGAAATTTGGTTATTTACCCAATGATTTCCCTGAACCGCTTTATTATTTAATACAGACTAATTTTCTGCAAAATCAACGCGGATAATTAACTTAGTAGGATCAGCTTAACCTTCTTCTTTTTCTTTTTTTATAGCTTCACGTTGAATATTTTTTATGTATACGTGAGTACTTGCTTTTAGTGCGTAGATTGAAAATTTTTCTTTAAAAACTGATAAGCTTACTGTTTGTTTGATAAGATTACCATTATCCCACAAAGCAAACGTAATTTCATTTTCACAATTTTCTTTCAGTTTTAACAATTTTAATGTGATACCCTCACTACCGGGGCAATAATTGCATTCTTGCAAGAAACACGAATCAGATGGTTCAGAACACAACATTGCGTTAGTTATTTCTGAACGAATTAAATCTAATTCAGAATTATTATCGCCTCTAAAACGAATTACACTTGTAAGAAACAGTTCAAAATTTTCGCAATGTACACAAAGACAAGTTTCCTTCACAGGGCTTGTTAAGGCGAAACTTGGTCTTAGACTATAGAATTTCGATTTTCCTATTTGTAAGTTTGGATTTTCTTGTCTTAATTGACTATATATTTCTTTTAAGCTTCGAGTAAGAAACCGTTTAACTTTTTTAGTTTTTGTATTATTAACTTTAACAGTAACAACATCAGATTTATTTGGACTTTGTCTACTACAATTAAAATCATAATTAAAAAAATATTCCATAGCGATATTTTTTGCATTTTCATCAATAAGATGACCAGTACATGAATCTGGCTCCGAATAAACTCCTTTATTCTTCACAAGATTTCTTGATTTATTTATCATATACTCGCTTATATTCGGGAATAGTGAGCAAATTTTTATTTTGCATAATTTTGAAGGTAGTAGAGTTAGAAGTTTTATTTTCTCCGAAACAGAAGAACATTTTTCTAAAGCCGATTTAAAATTTTCTACAAATTCGTTCCAATAGTTTTCAGTCGAACTTTTGTCCGATTCTATTGATTCAACTGAAATGCCATACGCATCTTCTAATTTATTTCCGACAGTAGCAGAAAAAGCTGAAATTAAAAATTTTTTCTTTTTAGATACGTAATTTTCTGTTAAATTTTTAGGTATTGCAGTTTTTCTTTTTAGCGGCGAGACGCATTGAGGTAAAATTGTATTAATACTCTTGTTTAATTCCTGTATTCGTTCGGGTGTCTTGGGGATAAAATCATCATGTTTTCCGCTAAAAAGTTCAGTGATTTCATTTTCATCGAATTCTTGTAGGAGAGTGAATTTCGGACATCGTAATTGCAGAGTTTTGTTTACTTTTTCACAAGTCCGAAAAGTACCTTTCAAAGCAGACGTAAGAATAACTAGCTTGCATATAACAATTCTAATATGCTGTTTTGGTTACGCGAGGTATTTGTCCGCGAATGAGCCTCCTATTGTCTGTACATCGAAACATACATAATATACATATACACGAATAGATTTATTATTTTGCATTTTTTAATATTTATTTTTATATTACGAATTTTTATATGTATATATATATATATATATATGTATATATATATATATATATATATATATATATATATATATATATATATATATATATATTGATGATATATACATATATACAAAGGTAAACAAATAATGAGCGAAGCATGCGACAGCGTTGGAATGAACATTGCTTAAGACTTTCGAACGTATATACAAAAATTTTTCACCAATAAAATTTGTGAATTTTTTTTCTCGCATCAAACAAATAAGTACGGGATCAACCAAGTACCATTAGATAGGTAATTTCGTCCTCTATGAGCACAAAAAATTTCAGCAAAAAAAAAATGGGTTTTTCGAGAAAAATGCATGTGCATAAAAAGTGCATATTTTGGTAAAATGCACATATCTTAGTCATTTTTTAGTCTTTTTTGAAATTTCTTGCACTGAATTAAAGAGAGCTTAAAACATAATAAAACAAAATAAGGTTTACCAAAATTCATTGAAAATTGGTAAAACGATAGGCCTCTAAAGTTATTCTCAACATTTTCAGTTTTAACATTTAGTTTTTGTATGCAATTTTCAAAAGTGCATATCTGATGCAATTTTGATATTTTATCAAAATAAAAAAATACGTATACCCTTATTTTTAGGGTAGAATAACATACTCCATTAGCGCAGTAATTGGTGACTTGAGTGTATACTGACTGTTCGATTTGAAATGGAATCAGCCATAAATTCTTATGTAATATATTTTATTAACATATAATTTATTATTAAATTTATTTATTTAATTCAGTATTGTTAGATTCAATTATTTAAGAAAAAAAATTTTACTATTTTTTTTTTATTTTTAAGTATTGTGTTATTTTCCTATATAAAAAAACTTCAGGCAGTACATTACACGAAGTTGCTTAGGTAGCCCGTCAGAAAACCGTGCATCTAAATTGCCGTACTTTCATATGCCTGTGCGTTGAGTATATGTATTTCGGTTACTACAAAAAAAAAGGGTTTTTCTTCATTCAGGTAGTTTTAGTAAAAGAGATGTTTATTGTTTAGCATTTCCAGAAGTTAACTTGGTTAAAAATAACTTGATGCAATAATTAATATAAATAAAATAATTATTATAAGTTAATATTTTTATGATTTTTTAACATACTTATTTTAAAAGAATTAATCATTAAAATTATAATTTATGGAAATTTAATTAATTTCTAATAATGAAGAGAATAAATTAGATTATTATATTAGATGTTATAATTCTGTTAAATAAATTTGTTATTTATTAATCTCTTAGTTTAAGAAAATATATAATTAGAATCAAAAGGTTTATAGTATTCACTTAAGAGCAGGCCGAATTCGCTGTCCTTGTCTAATTGAGATTTTTGTCATTTACTCAAGTATTACTCGGTGTATCTGCAAATTTAAGGTTGAGCGCAATAGATTTTATTATTACAAATATGTACGCACAAGAAAAAAAAATCTACCGCTTTGTTTTTGAAAAAAGTAAGGAACGCAAAAATATTATAAACATAAACTTTTACTTTGGCATTCCTTACTTTTCTCAAAAACAAAGCAATAGAATTTTTTTTGTGCATAGATGTTCATGATAATAATATCTATTGCGCTCAACCTTTAATTTGAAGATACACCAATTAATGCTTGAGTAAATAACAAACTCAATTGTTACCCGGTCGGTATCAGATTCTACTCTGGCCTGGTCTTAATTGTCAATAGGTAATGTATATATATTAAATATTTTAGTATTAAATATTTTAAAAGAGAATGATATATCGTGGATTTATTTTTTGTATGAATAATTTTTTTGTTACTTAAGAAAACTATGATATTAAAATAGAAGGGTAAATATTAATTCGTTTTTATATTTACTAGAAGTCACGCACATAATATAACCTTGTTTTATATTGATTAAAATTGTATTAGTTATAAAAATAATTTCAAGTATCCCGTGATTCTAAATTGCGAAAATCTCACTGCTTTGTCACCAGTTTTTAACTGTAACGTTCTGATTAGAATATATCTTTACGTTATAGTTTTGCCACGCCGAGCGGATGCGTAGCAAATATATTTAATTGCGTGGCGGAGAGGAGAAAGGATGGGACTTCTTTCTCGAGCTCGGGAACTCGTTAAGAATCGGAAGGGATTAAGAAGAAAAGGTTTTTAGATAATTTAGTCAGGTTTCCTTTAGATCCTTGTTTATTTTATTTAGAGACAATATATATGTGGATATATACGTATATATCCTTGATTTGTTGTCGTGAGTTGGTGTATTTAGCAAACTTCTGATTTCGGACAATCGTACAGTTACTTAAGAAGGGGACGTATGATATTAAAAGAAGTGACCAGGATTTAGCGCCATCTAGATTAGAATAGTATGAAATATATATACTAGGGGAGGTTTCCCCCTGCTCGCTTCGCTCGGCAACCCCCCGAATACACACTTCTGACAGTCAATTTCAAAGTAAATAGAAGAGTAGGACATAATAAATCTAAATTTTATAATGTGAAAAAAGTTCAATAGAAAACATTGATACATAAAAATATAAGATATGAAGTTATAGAATTAGAATTAATAAAAAAAGATGGTTTAACGCGACATTCAAAAGTTCACAATGAATCAAACTTATATATTTTTGAAATGAATTAAAAATAGAATAGTGAATAACAATAAAATTTCAAGTTATGATTGTATATAATAATATTTAATAATAATTATGAGCGAATAATAAAAAATAGAATAATAGAATAATAGAAAATTATGATTATAAATAAATCTTCTTATTTGTATCTTCTTATGTCATAAATTTTATACATAAGATGCAAAAAAAACGCTCCCTCCCTGCATTTTTTATTTTTGGGCTTAAGACTTACATATATAAATATATAGCTGCATTAAGAGTGTTTTTTTTGTTGCTAAAAGAAGCTCATATTTTTATTTTTTATTGTCGCTAAAGAAGTCTACACTTTTTTTTCATTGTCGCTAAAAAAGCTTACAAATTTATTTATTATTGTCGCTGAAGCATACAGATCTATTGTTTGTTGTCGCTGAAAAAATCTCATATAAGCATACAAATTTATTGTTCGTTGTCGCTAAAAGGAGCTTACAGATTAATTTGTTATTATTACTGAAATAATTTCATAGACTTATTTTTTATTATATATAATTCTTTTTAGAAACTTGAAAAAGACAACAAAATGAATTGAAACAAACATTTAGCTATATATTCATTTTTCTATTCTACCGCCTATTCTACTGTTTTTTCTCTCCATGTGACCATAGGGAAAAAAAAATCCGTGGAATGGAAAGTAGATGCTTGCGTATTAGGTCGCGTAAACAGAAACATAACCCCTTTAAAATTGTAGCTCATACAGAGCGATTTTCTACAATTTGTTTTAAAATGAACGAAGTAGATTTGTATTTATAATTTAATTATTATTGTTTATTTACTTCGTATCGCAACTCGCTTTTCTATTCTACATTGGAATAGAGAATAGAAGTCTATTCTTCGCATGGAACTTGCCGAATAGCGCTGATTGGTTTTTTCTATTATGCATCCTCTATTCGGCAGTCTCTTTTCTACTCATCTGACTGCACCCTTACATATTTCTTTTCTTTAGGGTAAATCGTATAAATGATGACATGTATTGAATTTTATGTTTAATTACAACAGTGAGCATCTATCTTTCTCAAATTTTATACTTAACCTGAATTATATTACAAATAAATTTTATACATTTTAAAATTTATTTATTTAATTTTATAATTTTGAAATTGTAAATCATTATTGTAATTAGGAAACAAATAAAAGATTTAACAATTTTAATATATCTTTTAGTAAAGTTTTTGAGAATTACTTGTCAATGTAAATACCAAACATAGTAATATAATTTTTGCAAAAAAATTATTCAATATTGAAAGATGATTTAAGAAGTTTGAGCTAAGTTTATTAATTTCTTTTATAAAATTGTAGGAGTATTTGAAGACTGCACAAAAATTAAAATAATGATATTGTGTTTAAATACCAAAAAAAGTAAAATTAAATAAACATTGTCAGTTCGCGAAAAATGAATTGCATAAAATTGATGGTAACAATGTAAATTTGAAATATATTTTTACAAAAGATTTCTATGAAAATTTTTTTTTTACTTGGTTTTTCATATTTCTTTTTTTATTTGTGAAAGTTAAGATGATTGAACAAAATGTCTTCCTGGAATATAACCTGTAATAATTTGTATTAATCAAGTTTTAACAGAAATAGGAATCTCAAATATATAATTTTTAATTAATTTCATCGATAAAAATACTTTAAAAACGTAATTTAATAGGAGGTTTTCTGTTTGTATAAAAATATATGTCAACAGGCAATATGGAAAGATATAAAAGTTTTATAATTAATCTCTAATAATTGAATAATAGTGTTTTTTTTTAAATTAAAAATCAAGTACAAAGTATTGATATTGTTAGATGAGATCAAAGAAAATATATATTTCAAAAGAATGATAAATATTTTAAAAAGACTTAAAGTAAAATTACCAGGAATCAAATTACATATGTAAGATGCATGAAAATATATTTCAAATTTTTAAGAAATATAATTATTTGAAAATAAAATTCATATAAATTCCTTAGATCTTAAGACAGCCTTTGATGCATTGGGTAAGAATAGTTACATTTAAATCACATTTGAAAAATTAAAATCAATTAAAATATTAAACAATGTAAACTAATTAACTGCTAATATTTAAAAAAAAAAAATGAAAATATATAAGATATGATGTAGTTTTTAATGTAATAAAGCATATAATATAATCTGATTCAAATTTTAATATTAATTTTTGTAAAATATTATTTTTAATATACTAACCTTTGTAATAGAAATAAATATATATGTATATATATATATATATATATATATATATATATATATATATATATATATATATATATATATATATATATATATATATATATATATATTCGTATATTTTTTTATTTGAAATATTTGAAATTCAAATATAAAAATTTAAAATGTAAATAACTAACTTTTAGTTTTTATTTTAAATATATTTGAAAAAAGTATGTTTTTGACAATTCTTTTTCAAAACTTGAAAAAAATCAACAAAATGAATTGGTTAAAATAAACATTTATAACTATATATTCATTGTATTCAAATGTAACTTACTTCATACAGTCATTGGTGGCTTCTTTTATAAGTGTGTATATTTATATACGTTGACATAGATTACATAGGGTATATTATATTTCAATTTAAATTATATTACACCTATTATTTAATAATTCCTATTTTTAAAATTTTATTTTAAAAATAATATTATTAACTATAGAGCTATGGATTCGTAATCTCGAGATCACAAGTTCCAAGGCTGATGCAATCACCACTGTACGTTGCATGTGCTTTGTTCACGAACGCACTGACGATCTCCGTCGCTAATAAGCATCGCAATGATAGCTGAAATACAGCGACGTTACATAAAATTAAAAAAAGTCAAGTATATTGTTCTCGTTTTGATTATAAAATACCGACATTACAGGTTTCTACATTTATCATTCTTAATCCAAAAATTGTAAAAATATCTCATTATGATTTGGGAAAAAAAGTTTCTTTCAGCGATTATGAAAAATAAATTTGTAAGCTTTTTTTAGCAACAACAAACAATATATTTGTATGCTTATATGAAGTTTTTTTAGCGACAACAAACAATAAATCTGTATGCTTTTTATAAGCTTTTTTTGGCGACAACAAATAATAAATCTGTACGCTTTGATAAGCTTTTTTTCCAGCAACAACAAATAATAGATCTGTACGCTTCAGCGACAATAAGAAATGAATTTGTAAGCTTTTAAAGCTTTTAATGCAGCCATATATTTTAATGCTGGTCTCAAGGCCAGAAATCTTTTATTAAGATAAATATGTAAATATCTTATTTCTAGTTTAAAAAAAAACATGTTTCATTTAAATACAAGTGTTAATAAATTACCTATGGATATTAAGCTAAATTCATTTTGTAATTTATAATTCACTTTTGTAATTAGTAAATTTTTTCAATAATAAAAATAAAGATACAATATATAAAAATAAAAATATTATATATTTATCTGAATAAAGGAAATGCAGAGAGGAAGCTTTGTATTATCAATTAGTTATGCTTGCAATTATATTAATGAAATATTAATAATAATAATTTTTTTTTCATTATTAAAATTCAATATTAGAGTATAAATGAAATGCAGCGAAAAAACTATATATTATTAATTAGTTACAGTAACAATTATATCAATAAAATATTACTAATTATAATAATATTCAATTACTTATAATTGTTATTATAATAATAGAATATTATTGTTAGTAAGAATATTTTTCTATTACTAATTACTAAAACATAATATCATAGTGAGGGGGGCTATAAAAATTGAGGGGGGGGGCATATTGAGGGGGGCTATAAAAATTGAGGGGGCGAGGGGGGCTGAGGGGGGCCTCAGTTACGTTAATTTTGAAATAGCTACTCATAAGAGGAATTACAACGTAATTTGAGGGGGGCTGTATGGACAGACATATAAGAGGAGGCTGAGATAGGGCGGGTCGATTGAATCTTGTCTTACGACTATATATAGATATATTTATAAAAAAAATCCTCCTTTCCTACCCCTCATTATTCCTCCCCCTATTTTGTATGCTTAAAACATCACAATCCACCCTCCAAAATAACATAAAAATCTGTCTAGAAATGATCTTTTTCGAAAAAAAAAAGACAGCCCTCACTACCCAAGTCACCCCTTTTGCTACCCCTCGTACGTCACTCATCCCCCCTTAGATAATTTAGCTAAATTTGCCTTATTTTAATAATGTATTTGTTACTCATTCTCTATACCACTACTACCCCATCACTACTACTCCTCATTTTTTTTCTCTTCTCCTCAAAAAATCACAAGTCACCTCTCAAAATAATGTAAAAATGTCTCTTGAAATGTCTTTTTGAAAAAAAAAAAAAAAAAAATTCCCCCCCCCTACCCCAGTCACCCCTCTACTACCCAAGTCACCCCTCACTCCACAAGTCATCCCCTCGCTCCACAAGTCACCCCTCACTCCATGAATCACCCCCTCGCTATACAAGTCACCCCTCATAACCCCACACATAAATAAAAATTTGAAAAATTATTTAGGTAGAATAAGTTACGAATGTAAATATTGTAGTGCTTTATTATGGAAAGAAGAAATAAAAAAATTCAATTGTTGTCAATAAGGAAAAGTTATTTTATCACCATTAACTAAATATAATGAAAAATTGAAATATTTATTATTACATTATAGTGTTTTTAGGAATTTAATTAGATATTATAATAATTTATTTAGTTTTGCAACTTTTAATGCAAATTTCATTCAAAACCAAGGAAAAGCTATATATAATTTAAAAATTCAAGGACGAATTTGTCATACAGCACCTAATACATTAATTTCTATTAACGACATTATACCTACATGTGGAAAGTTATATATTTACGATAATACAGTAGCAATTGAGAAACGATTAAAAACTAATGAAAAATTAACAAAAGAACATACGTTAATTTTAACAGAGATAATGAATGATAATCCCATAGCTAAGAATCACAGAAGCTTACATCAATTATCAAATAAACAAAATATTCCAAATTATAAATTGTACTTTATGCGAAAAAATGATAAACAACAACATCGTTATAATAAGCCACTAACTTTGGAATGTGGTGCTATCATAGTATCTAATTCAGGAATCCCGAGTAATTATGATCTTTGTGTATATCCAAAATTATCTTTTGGAGATGAAATTACTCATACTTATTTAAATAAATTATCTCATCACGTGGATCCAATGGTTTTTCCTTCAATGTTTCCAGCAGGAAATTTAGGTTGGAGTATAGGATATGAAAAAAATGAAAATATTGAAAATTATGATTGTCTTACAATACTACAATATTATTTATATAGAATCCATTGGAGACCAAATTTGAAAAATTTCAACCCTATTTTATATTGTGGAAGATTAACACAACAATACATAATACATGCATATGTGGTAGTTGTAAGTAATAGAATAAATTTTTTTAGAAATAATCAAAAACAATAACGCATAGAATGTTATCAAGGTTCATTAGATCATGTAATAAATAGTGCTTCAAATGTTTCAACAAATTTTGAAAACAAAGAAAGAATTGGAAATCTTTTTATTTAACCTTCATTATATATTAGTAGTCCAAGATATATGCAGCAATATTATCAAGATGCGATGGCAATAATGAGAACAGTAGGAAAACCAGACTTATTTATAACAATGACGTGTAATCCTAAATGGAAAGAATTGAAAGAAATTTTTTTAAATTTTCCAGAAGGGACAACTCCCAATGACATACCAAACATCACAGTAAGATTATTTTATATAAAATTTAAAATGTTATTGAATGATATTATAAAAAACGAGATTTTTGGTCCTGTTATAGCTTATGTAATTTCAATTAAATTTCAAAAAAGAGGGTTACCTAACGCGCATATTATTATAACATTACATCATAATCATAAAATATTAACTCCATAAAATATTGATAAATATATTTCAGCAGAAATACCTTCATCAGAAAATAAATATTTACAAAAATTAGTAATTAAACACATGTTACATGGACCACATGCAGATAAATCACCTTGTTACGAAAAAAATTAAACTATATGTAAAAAAAAATTCCCAAAATCATTTAATGAAATCACAATATTTGAAGAAAACAAAGATCCACAATACAAAAGAAGAAATAATATTTTAGATAATTATACGTAAAATTTAATAAATAATAAAAAAATTATACAAGTTGATAATTCTATGGTAGTTCCTTACAACAGTTTTTTGTTAGTCAAATATAATGCTCATATCAATACTGAACTTTGTATGTCAATACAAAGTGTAAAATATATTTATGATTATATTTATAAAGGTGATGATAAAGCTTACTGTAAAATAAAACAAGATAAAATTGAAGAAAATAATAAAGATGATGTTTATGATGAAATAACTTAATACATAGATGGAAGATATTCAAGTCTAATGGAGGCCGCATGGAAAATACAAGAATTTCCACTATGCGGTAGAAGTCATACAATAATAAGATTAAATATCCATACAGAAGATCAACAAAAATAATTTTTGATGAAAATGATATACATTTAGCATTAAACAAATACGAAACAACATTGACTGCATGGTTCAAATTGAATAAAAAAGATGATTTTGCTAAAAAAATTAAATATGTTAATATCCCACAATATTAAATTTTTAATTCTAAGATTAAATCTTGGATTCAAAGATCAAAATTTAGAAAAAATATGGCCATTGGTAGATCAAATGTAGTATCACCAAAAGATAGTGAACGTTTTTTTTTAAATTAATATTAAACAGGGTAAAAGGTTTAACATCTTTTAAGGATTTACGAAATTACGAAAATGTAATTTATAATACTTATAAAGAAACTGCTCTTGCAATGAATTTTATAGAACACGAAAAACAAATTTATTACATTTTTGAAGAAGTATGCCATGTTATGTTACCAATACAATTACGTAAATTTTTTGCATGTTTTTTATTATGTGAAAATATTTAAGGTAACATTATTTAGGAATAATATAAAAAAATTGGTTTAAGGCGATATTCAAAAGTTTACAATGAATCAAACTTATATATTTTTGAAATAAATTGAAAATAGAATAGTAAATAACATTAAAAATTCAAGTTATGATTGTATATAATAATATTTAATAATAATTATTAGCGAATAATAAAAAATAGAGTAATAGAATAATTGAAAATTATAATTATAAATAAATATTTTTATCTTCTTATGTCATAGTTTTTATATATAAAATGCAAAGAAAACGCTCCCTCTCTGCATTTTTAATTTTTGGGCTTGAGACCAACATATGTAAATATATGGCTGCATTAAGAGTGTTTTTTTTTGTAGCTATAAGAAGCTAACATTTTTATTTTTTACTGTCGCTAAAAAAGCGTATACTTTTTTTTGATTATCGCTAAATCAAATTTATATTAATTGAAAGTAAATAGAAGAGAAGGACATAATGAATCTAAATTTCATATTTGCGAATGTGAAAAAAGTTCAACAGAAAACATCGATATATAAAAATATAAGATATGAAGTTATAGAATTAGAATTAATAAAAAAAAGATGGTTTAACGCAATTTTCAAAAGTTCACAATGAATCAAACTTATATATTTTTGAAATAAATTAAAAATAGAATAAAAAATAATAATAAAATTTCAAGTTATGATTGTATACAATAATATTAAATAATAATTATAAGCTAATAATAAAAAATAGAATAATTGATAATTATGATTATAAATAAATATTTTTATCTTTTTATGTTATAAATTTTATACATAAGATGCAAAAAAAACGCTCCCTCCCTGCATTTTTTATTTTTGGGCTTAAGACTTACATATATAAATATATAGCTGCATTAAGAGTGTTTTTTTTGTTGCTAAAAGAAGCTTCCATTTTTATTTTTTACTGTCGCTAAAGAAGCGTACACTTTTTTTCATTGTCGCTAAAAAAGCTTACAAATTAACTTATTATTGTCGCTGAAACATATAGATCTATTGTTTGTTGTTGCTAAAAAAATCTCATATAAGCATACAAATTTATTGTTTGTTGTCGCTAAAAGGAGCTTACGAATTAATTTGTTATTATTACTGAAATAATTTTATATACTTATTTTTTATTGTTGCTAATAGAAGTTTACAAATTTAAATTTCATTGTAGTTATAAAAAGCTTACATATTAATTTTTTATTGTCGATAAAGAAGCTTGTACAGTTGTTTTGTATTTATACTAAAAAAAAGTTTAAATTATTTCAAATATTTATTTAATATGTCGTTAAATTTCACGCTAAAGAAGCGTACACTTTTTTTTCACTGTCGCTAAAAACGCTTACAAATTTATTTATTATTGTCGCTGAAGCATACAGATCTATTGTTTATTGTCGCTAAAAAAATTTCATATAAGTATACAAATTTATTGTCGCTAAAAGGAGCTTACAGATTAATTTGTTATTATTATTGAAATAATTTTATAAACTTATTTTCTGTTGTCGCTAATAGAAGCTTACAAATCTAAATTTTATTGTAGTTATAAAAAGCTTACATATTTATTTTTCATTGTCGCTAAAAAAGCTTGTACAGTTTTTTAAATAATTTTAAATATTTATTTAATATGCCGTTAAATTTCATTGTCGCTAAAAAAGCTTGTACAGTTTTTTAAATAATTTTAAATATTTATTTAATATGTAGTTAAATTTCATTGTCACTAAAAGAAACTTACAAATTTATATTTTATTACAAGCTTACATATATATTTTTTATTGTTGTTAAAAAAAACTTATAAATTTATTTTTTTTTGTAGTAAATCAATATTATTTTATAATTAATATTATTTTAATTATCATCAATTTGTTTTTCTGTAACCTTGAAAAATAATCATTTTATAATGTGAATATTGTATTAATTAATGTAACGAAATAAAAATATTTAATTTACCTTATTTAAAATTATTTCATTTGCTAATATAAGGTCCTCTAACTCCATGTTTTCATCATTTAATACTTTAATGAATTCCAATCTTTTTACTTTTAATATGTATGAAATATCTATAAAATTTTTTAAATATATAAATATACATCTATATATAAATATACATGAATATTCTCATGAGTGTATATGCATATAATATATTATTATAATTGTTTTTACTATTTTCTTCTATTTCTCCGATAATTTCTAGTTTTGTTCCTCTTTCCCAATTCACATATTCATTTTCTAATTTATTTAATAAAACGTCCAATTTATATTGTCCATCCGTTATTGTTCCGATGTATTCTGATTCATTTTTTTTATGTTTTTGTACAAAAGAATTTTTTGAGTACCCTTGTATTTCTAAAAAATAAAAAATTATTTATTCGAATTATTATATTTTTTTTCAATAATATTTAATTACTTATTAATCCAGGTCTTAATTTTGGTTTCTTCGAAATTTGTTTTAATTGGTTTATTTTTCAATATGTTGTATTCACCTAAATGAGTAATATTCTAATAATATTTTAATGTTAAGTCATATATTTGATTTCCTTTATTGTATCTTCTTGCTTTTGATACATTAACATTCTCTAATAATATTTTCTGAAATATTAAAAAATGTTTAATAATAAGTTGTAATTAATAATATTGTATATTATGAAAATTTACTTCGTTTAATTTAAGATTTTTTTTAAATAAACAAAAATACTAAAATTTTTAAAATAGTATAAATCTGTATGCTTTTTTCAACAACAATAAAAATAAATTTGTAAACTTTTTTTAAAAATAGTAAAAACAGATATACATATTTTTTAACGACACTAAACAATAAATTTGTACGCTTTTTTCAGCGACAATAAAATATAAATTTATAAGTTTCTTTTAGCAATTATGAAGAATAAATATGTAACCTTTTTTTATCGACAATGAAAATGATTTTGTAAGCTTCTTTTAGCGACAACAAATAATAAATTTGTACGCTTTTATAATCTTTTTTTAGCGACAATGAACAATAAATTTGTATGCTTTTTTTAGCGACAATAAAGATAAATTTGTAAGCTCCTTTTAACGACAACTAATAAATTTGTATGCTTATATTAAATTTTTTTAGTGACAACAAACAATAGATCTGTACGCTTCAACAAGAATATTAAATGAATTTGTCATCTTTTTTAGCGACAGTAAACAATAAATTTGTACGCTTTTTTCAACAACAATGAGATATAAATTTATAAGTTTGTTTTAGCGATTATGAAAAATCAATTTGTAAGCTTTTTTTAGCGATAATAAACAATAAATTTATATGCTTGTATAAAGTTTTTTTAGCGACAACAAACAATCGCTTCAGCGACAGTAAAAAATTTATAAGCTTTTTTTAGCGACAACAAAGATGAATTTGTAAACTTCTTTTAGCGACAACAAACAATAAATTTGTATGCTTATATGAGGTTTTTTTAGTAACAACAAACAATAGATCTGTACGCTTCAGCGACAATAATAAATGAATTTGTAATCTTTTTTAACGACAGTAAACAATAAATTTGTACGCTTTTTTCAACGACAATGAGATATAAATTTATAAGTTTCTTTTAATTATTATAAAAAATAAATTTGTAAGCTTTTTTTAGCGACAATAAACAATAAATTTATATACTTGTATAAAATTTATTTAGCGATAACAAACAATCGCTTCAGCGACAATAATAAATTTGTAAGCTTTTTTAGCGACAATAAAGATGAATTTGTAAGCTTCTTTTTGCGACAACAAACAATAAATTTGTATGCTTATATGAGATTTTTTTGGTGACAACAAACAATAAATCTGTACGCTTCATTGACAATAATAAATGAATTTGTAATCTTTTTAGCGACAATAAACAATAAATCTATACGCTTTTTTCAACAACAATGAGATACAAATTTGTAAGTTTCTTTTAGCGATTATGACAAATAGATTTGCCGACAGACATTTGAGGGGGGGCTGAGGGGGGCTCGGTTGAATCTTGTCTTACGACTATATATAGATAGATATATATTTAATGACCAATAAGTTTCGAGAAAAAAGTTTTGTTTTTGCTCGTTTAATTAAAAATTTTTACTAATTTTTCATGAAATTTTCCTAAAAAAATAAGTAAGAAAAATTTTTTCCCCCAAAACTTATTAGTCACAAAATATATATATTTTAGACTAAAAATGAAACATTTTTTCTTTAAAACAAAATTTTCTATCTTTCTTAGTTTATGAGATAATCATGGTTGAAAAAATAGGTCTTTTTTTTAAAAAAAAACACCATAACTGTGGTTTAAAAAGTCATAGAAACATTTCACTTAGCTTATTTTAAAGAGGACTATTAGAGTTTTAAAACCCATTTAGTTCTCTTTCGATATCTGCGATATTTCGATATAAATGCCGTAATATTGCTGATTAGAAATTTAAGTATAAAAGATGGATTATGCAATGGAACATGATTAAAGATAACGAGATTGTTTAAATACAATATAGAAGCTGAAGTAATTACAGGCGAAAATGAAGGAAATAAAGTTTTTATACCGCGTATTATATTAAGTACATATGAATCATCGTCTTTACCATTTATTTTATATAGAAAACAATTCTCTATTGTATTAGCTTTTGTTATAACTATAAATAAATCACAAGGTCAAAGTTTTGAAAACGTAGGAATATTCGTAAAAAAACCTTTATTTTCACACACAATCCTTCTGAAATACATATTCAAAATGAATTAGAAAATAAAAATGAATTAACCAATATAGTATTGAAAGAAGTACAAGAGAAATAACAAAAAAAAAATAACTTTACTTTTTTTAATATTAAAAATATATTTATATTTATTACATACTAATAAAACATTTGTTTTTGCAGATATAACATAATAAAACAAAAAATAAAAACATACTTTAGATTTTCTATAAAAAAAATATAATATAAAATAATAAAAAAGAAAATAAAAACAAACTTCAAATTTTCTATAAAAAAAATAATAACAAAGTTATTTGAAGTACAATTTAATTAATACTAATAATAATTAAATCATTATAAAATGGAATGGGATCCAGTTTCAAATAAATATATTGTTGTAGAAAACTTACAACATCAAGAAGTATTAGATGATTTAAATAACTAAATAAACGAATTTGAAAGATTTTAAGAGCAGTATAAAGAATATATGGAAAATTTGAATGAAAATACAGATTTATCTAGATTAAATAATGCAATTAATAACTATATCGGTATTGAAAATGAAAAACTTCATTTTGAAAATTGGAACAGCGTAACATATTATTATAAATATATGACAAATAAAATTATTTAATATAAGTCAGAAATACGTGAACCAATAATGAAATATTATATCACAACTCATAATACAATATATCAGGGCCGGATTGAGCTGTGTGGGGGCCTGTAGGCTAAAATATGGTGGGGGCCATGTAAGGGGAGCGAAATCTTGAAAACTTCTTTTTTTAAATAGTTTTACTTTTTTTTTTCATTATTTATACATAAAACAATATTTTTGTATTTTTAAATCATGTGTTTATTATATATTTTAATTTTATATAGAACATAATAGAATTATATGATAGAATACATAACAAAAAAAAATATTTAAAAATTAAAAATTCTTCTTTCTGACTTTTTTATCAGCAAAATCATCAGTGATTTCTGATATATTTATAATTCTTAACAAATCATATTCGGTACTTAAAATTGTACGATCTATCAGATTTTCTTGAGTCATTGATGTACTCAACCTATCTTTGATCAATTTCAATTTAGAAAAAGAACGTTCGCCACTACAATTCGTTGTGATGATACAAAAATAAATTTTTAAAAGTATCTCGACATTTGGAAAATTGCTTCTCACTTTTTTTTCAATTAGCAGCTTGAGCATAAACAATTCAAAACTCATTTCTTCTTCTTTTTCTTTAATAAATTCACTGCAAAATTCTCTGTAGTGTAGAAGTTCAACACCAAGATTCTCATCTAAATCATCAGTATAGACATCGCATAACAATTTAGCATGTTGTGTGATTTTATCAGGGCTGATGCTATGTAGGTTTTTTAAAAATCCAAACATGTCATATATTTCCGAGTACGCTGAAATTCTTTTATTTAAGGAAACGATGAACTGATCGATCACAGGAAGAAAGCTGTGTACTCGAAATGCTTCAGAAGGAGTCAACTCAGACTCTGGTGTGTGCAGACAATCAAGTTCATTCAAACGCACATTGCGTACACGTTTCCGTTTATTTTGAACTGCATACTCGTTACTTTCACACAGTTCAAATGCTTTACGTTCATATTCCGGGTATGATTCTCGTTTCGTCTCAATAAAAGTTTTCAAAGATTTCAGTAATGCGATGGAAGTATTGAGATCTGATTCAGGGCTTTGTATACTTTTATTCACAATGTTGATTCTTTCAAGAATTTCATTCCAAACAACTGCATAAATAGCAGTTTCAAGTTTTGACATTTGGTTAAATAATTCGATTGCTTCACAATTTTCTTCTGCCATTTCTGACAATTTATTTTTAATATGTTTGTAGCCACGAATTAAAGCTTTAGTAGCATCCGCTCGAGATGAAAAGCGAGTTGTGCTAACCCTTTTTGGAATCAGTAATTTTTCATTTGTCGAGACTTGTTTTAAGCAATCAACGAGAAGCTGATATCTGTCTGATGAAATTGTAAAAAAAACATAAATTTGTTCCAAGAAGCTAAAGAATAACTTAGCTTCAATACAACAATTCATTGCATCAGTACCAACCAAATTTAGTGAGTGGCCAATGCAAGGAACCCAGAAAGCAAGACTATTCGCTCTTTTGACTAAAGCTTGCAGTCCTTCATATTTACCGCTCATCGCAGACGCGTTGTCATATGATTGAGCTCGACAATATTTCAAATTTAAGTCATTTTTTTGTAAAAAATCAACTAAACCATCGAACATATCTTGTGCTTTGTTAGGCATAAAAGTCACAAACCGTTCAACTGGATTACCATTATCTTCAATATAGCGTAATATTAGTACCAATTGATCAATGCGCCCTTCGTCTCTTGTTGAATCCAACGTAAATGAATAATAACGAGATTTTTTAACGCGACAAATTATTTCGTTAAATACTCTTTGAGCAATTAGCGTTCGTAGTTCGGTGCAAATAGTTGATGAAAGGTAACTAACGTGGCCTCGTCCCTGGTTTGCGTGGATTTTAATATGGTCTTCTAGAAATTGATCATACTGAGAAACTAATTCGAGCATTCCTAAGTAGTTCCCGTTATGTGGTGAACCAATAATTTCGTCATCTCCTCGAAAAGGCAAACCACGCTCACTAATAAAACATATGACAGATGCCACTCTTCTCAATACATTCCGCCAATATTCTCTTTCTTTTTCTAATTGTTGCGTGATTTTAAAATCTATTAATCCAACTTCACTTGAGCGAGCTTCAAAGATAGTTGAAGCTCCTAAATGAGCCGACGAGGTTTCATGAGATACTAAGCGATTCGATGCGTTTTTCCAATCGCAGAACCCACCGTGCGAAAAATGCGTTTGAACATTCCCGAATAACTTGCAGACAAAACAGTATAGTTTCCCATCATTCGGCGAAAAACATAACCAGTCACGTTTAATTATTTCTCCGCTTTTATGCTTTCTTTCAAACATGCTTAATTGACATATTCTATGAGAATTAGACTCTTGTTGTTTGAAAGATTTTTCTTTAAAGAGATTGGCATCGCAATTTTGCAATTTGCAGCTTCCGGATTTCACCAAATAAACAAAATGTTCATCAAAATCTTTTATATTTTTGGGCCATGTACCAATATCATTTTTTGAAAATATTTGTTTTTCAATTTCATACGCTTTTTCTGAATCCTTAAGTAAATCTTCTGCTTTAGTAGCTGCATCAACTGTAGTAGTCTAAAAATAACAAATATTACGGTTATAGGTATTATTTCTATACAAGTTAAAAACGAAGTTCAATGTCTCATTCTTTACGTACATATCATGATACTTTATTTTATTACTAATATATGAGTTCTGACGTGATATTTTTCGTCTCTATAGCTTAACAATTGTATATTTTATTTATTATAAAATGTGCAATTTCGTATAAATAATATTACGTCAAATTTTCAAAAATTCAAATTAAATGTACTTGTTTTCGAGTAAATTCAACATAAATTACGTGATAATTGGAAATGCATTTCGTAAACATATAATGCGCGAAGAGTCAGAAGAAAGCTGAGACAGAGAAACGAAAAAAATCATAAAGTACAGAGATAATAGCAATAGAACATAATTTGCATATATATTTTTGCTCACTATTCTTTCAATTTCTGTATCTTCAGTTGTTACAGTTTTAGGAATTTCCACCATATAATTAGTCAATTGTGGCGTTTGTGACAGAACTTTTGATCTCAATTTTTCTTGTTCTTTAGCTTTTCGACGTTTCTCCGAACCTGACTGATAATGCCGAGGAGCTTTATGACGATCATTTTTTCTTCCACTCATTTTTTTTAATTTTTTGTAATCTAAATAATATTACATTATCATATATTAAAAACAGTACACTTGAATAAATTAAAAAAAGTCAATTTAATCTTTAACTAATACTTACTCTAGGAAATTAAGTTAGGATTCATAGAATTATAGATACTTGATAAAGTATTTTTTTTAAAAGGTAAAAAATAGTATCTCTTGTTAATTGTAAATAAAATAATACAAAATTTTTATTTAAATTTAATTCTTGATTACGAATAATCTCTTTCTTCAAGCTGATAAGGTAGCTGGTTTGTGTCGATGAAGTAAATATCATATGCACTTCGAAATCTCTATGTTAAATGAATAGGATTGAGGTTAAGTTAGTGACTTACCGACTGCTACGCAGCCTTCTGTCTTGGCTAGATAAAACAGATTATGGAATGAACCTAATTCAAACAGCTTAAATAAAAACTTTTAGTGTTTATATAAAAAAAATAAAAAAGAAAGAAAACGACATTGATTAAAAAAATCATAAATGAATTATTCGTTTTATAAAATAATTATTTAAATTTCAAAAACTTAAAATATAAAAGTTTGTTAGGAAGGTAAAAATTGTAAGACATTTGTAAGATATTCATTCTACTTTATTTTTTCAACATAAGTCAGATTTCAAAGGTAGCTGCTGCATTATATTATAGATTTAAGTACGTTTTGAATTGATCAATAATCAAATTTCTCTTAACAATCATTCTCTATGAAATAAATTATGATTATAGTGAATAAAAAAAATTGTAAAAGAAGCAAAAATAACTATGAGAAATAATAATAATTTTATAATTGATAAAACAACTGTATTTAAGAAATTCGAATATTTTTAGATTTATTATATAAATATATACATAAATAAATTTTGAAAGTTTGAGATGGTGGGGGCCCTCGAATGGTGGGGGCCCCTAGGCGAGCGCCTACTCTGCCTAGTGCTTAGATCCGGCCCTGCAATATATTATAAATATTTATTACGTATTGCTAATACAATTTTCTTTATATTATAAAATATAATATAAAATATGTTTAAGTAATAAATCAATAAAAATAATGAATATATCTTTTATAATAACAGAAAATTAATTAAATATATTAAAAAAGAAAATAAAAATACATTTCATACATCAAAAAGACTTGATTGCATTAAGATATATTTAAAGAGAAGTAAATAAAATTTAATAAAATAGAAAATATATACTTTACAATTTTATTTATGAAGTACGTGGATTGCTAATTAATTAAATTAATATTATTATAATTATGATGATGGCATTAAGACTTAAAAAAAAATTATAATTCTATTATAACTTATACATTTTTAATTGAATTTAAATATAATAAAATGTTTAAACAATAAATAAAAAATTATTTCATGAAACAAAAAAAAATTAATAAAATTCATATCATTATTCATATCATCATATTATATTAATTTTTTTAATTAATGAATAATATCAAAAATTATTTATTATTAAATAAATAATCGATAATTTTAAGAAAAACAAACATGAAAATACATTCTATTAATTTTGTAAAAATTATTTTAATATACCTTTTTTAATACTAGCAAGAAAGTCAAGGATATTAAAAAACAATATAGATATATATTTTATACATCCAAAAGACTTAAAAATAGAATTAAAATAATTAATAAATAAAATAAAATTATATTATTTAATTTTATCGTTTTATTTATGAAATAAATTAATTAATAATATTATGATTATCATAATGATATTGAAATTTATTGTAAAATATATACTTTGATTAAAACTAATATTTAAAAAAAAAGGAAATATATTAATTTCGAGTATATAATAATATTAAAAAACATAAAATTCAATCAGGTATTAAGCTTTAAATTTAGAATAATTATAATAAAAAAAATTTTTGTTCTATATTATTGTAAGACATGTTATAATAATATTTAATTGAAAAATATCAAGTTATGATAATTATTCTAATAAACATACTTTAACAAAGATTTAAAAGAGATAAATATTAATTGGAAAATTGTTATATAACAATAATATAATAACAAATTGTACAAATAATAAAATGACTTTTGAAACTTTGTTTAAATATGTAATACTGATGGTGGAGGATGGATTGTTAATAGAGTCTATGGTATAAGGAGGAAGGAATATAGACTCTCATGGTTTTGTAGGGCTACAGGCGAAGGGAACTATGGTTTTATTTTGAATAATTGTATAAAAAAAGGAATAATTTTAATTAATATTAACATGTCTTAAAATAACTTAAAATTATTATTATTGATTTTATATGATTATTTAAAATAAAACAAAAAAAAACCAACGCGCCGTAACACCATACATTTTTTATTATTTAACTTATATTATAAACTATTAATTGTAAGGTATTATCGACAGTACCTCTTCGGGTGGTGTAGAAATCTGTCTGAGCAAACATATAATTAATATTAATTTTATTAATAATTTTTGTCAGTACAAATTTCATTACTGAATGATATTCTCATTAGTGTAAATAGGAACGGGGATTAGCATATAGCAGGGGGTACCCCCTAGTATATATATATATATATATATATATATATATATATATATATATATTTAGTAATATTCTGTTCGTAACATAACCTATGCAACTTTGAAATTACATAATAATGATAGGAACAGTGAACTAGAATTATTATATCTGTCAATTATATTATTGAATTATTTAGAATGTTCACTAATATTTTTTCATGATAAATTATTTACATAATTATTGATATTTTATAAAAAAAATTCCATAAAAATTTTGTCATATAAGTATTTTATTTATAATACTTTTGTACAATTTTGAGTAATTTATTAATTTTATCATAATCGTTTTCTTGTGCCGTTATATCAATTTTTTTTACAAACTACACTAAATTTTTCTAGACTAAGAATTTTCTTAAGAATTTCATTTCTAATACTTTAACATAATTATTGTTAATTTATTAAACATACTCCATAAAAATTTTGTTATCTAAGTATTTTGTTTATAATACTTTTATATGACTCTGAGTAATTCATGAATTTTATCTGTCTTTTCTTTGTGCTCTTATCATATCAATTTTTTCAACAAATTATAATAAATTTCTCTTGACTAAAAATTTTTTTAAGTATTTTATTTCTAATACTCTTACATAATTATTGTTAATTTATTTAACATACATCATAAAAATTTTATTATCTAAGTATTTTATTTATAATACTTTTGCAAGACTAAGAGTAATTCATTGATTTTATCATGATATATTAAGTTGAAATCCGACATTTTTTATAAAGATTAAAGTAGAATTTATTTTTTAAAAATAAAAAAAATTCTAGGAACGAATATAAGTATGCACAGAATGTGATAATAAAGATTAGTATAAAACAATAAAAAGTTTTGGATGAAGTTTTTAAATACGATCATTCTCAAAACTTATCTCATGTAAACTGGCTACATTGAAAGATGAAATTTTATTTTCTGCAACTTTATTTACTTTTGTTTATACTTTCTCATAGCTATAAGCCATTAGTTCTTGAACGTCATGTAAAGAGATTTTTTTCGTAAACCATTTAAAATTTTCATATTTTGAACACAGTTTCATAAATAAACTTTAGAGGTTCTGTTTGATTTTCCAATTTTGAATAACTATTAATTCTTTTTAAATCATTATTTATAATATTATTTGTTCCACTAATAAGTCCTGAGTATTTTTTACTTTAGCCACTGTCTCTATCAAATAGGATCTTACAAAAATAACCATTTTTAGCAAACATTGCTTGAATGAAATTAACACATTTTTTTGATAGACGAACATTCGATGGTGTCCCAGTTTTACAATTTGAAATTGATTTAGAATTTCTGTGACAAGTATTATTTTGATAACCATTAATGCATTAATTTGAAATTTCGACTTTTTTTTAATAAACAAATTAATTGTTGCTCTTCTTACGGGCCGAAACAGATGGGCTTGGAGGAGGATTAAAGACAATAGAAAATCTTTCTTTTCCCAAAGTTTCATCGAATTTTGAATAAAATGTCTGTCTTTAACTTTAATTTGAAAAATTATCCATTTTCTCGGAAAAACTTTATTTCCCGAGAAAATTTAAAAATTTTAGAAAATCGCACACCCATAGTCCTGAAGAAAATTTAATTCTGAACAACTTTTGTCAGGAAAATTTTCTTCTAGAGTCAAAAACAGCAAAATAACAGAGGAGAAAAGAAAAAAAATCGATTTTCATATATTAATTTGTTTATAAACATTTTCCCACAACTTGTTAAGATGGCGCACATCGATATTCTTATTATACATGTTATCTACAATATATTTCTGCGGAAAACCGGCCTGTAGCACGTTTTGCAGAAAAAAATTCTAGTTTGACTGGACTATAGTGTTACGCTACCTCAATCAGTATTGTAGGGTAACGTTATTACAAATTAAGCTCAGCTAGCTCGTAGTCTTATGAAAGTCAGGAAATACTTGCTAGAAAAAAATAAAAGAGTGTGAAAGAGATAAATTAAATATTTTTTATGGTTTTATTTATATTGCATGTATTTTGCTTTCTCATAGAATGTGTGTGTGTGTGTGTGTGTGTGTGTGTGTGTGTGTGTGTGTGTGTGTGTGTGTGTGTGTGTCTGTGTCTGTGTCTGTGTCTGTGTCTGTGTCTGTGTCTGTGTCTGTGTCTGTGTCTGTGTCTGTGTCTGTGTCTGTGTCTGTGTCTGTGTCTGTGTCTGTGTCTGTGTCTGTGTCTGTGTCTGTGTCTGTGTCTGTGTCTGTGTCTGTGTCTGTGTCTGTGTCTGTGTCTGTGTCTGTGTCTGTGTCTGTGTCTGTGTCTGTGTCTGTGTCTGTGTCTGTGTCTGTGTCTGTGTGTGTGTGTGTGTGTGTATGTGTGTGTGTGTGTGTGTGTGTGTGATTTCAGTACGTCAAAAATATCTCAAGAACTACTCAATGGATTCACTTCAAATTTTGCATGCAATTTATTTTTTTGTCTAACTGAGGGGAAAGCTATTGAAATTTGATCTTCTTAGCTCAGTTTTTTTAGAACCATTTTAATAATTTTAAAAAAATTTTGATTTTTCATTTTTTTTGTATTTTACGTAAATTACTCGAAGAATTTTCTTGAAAATTTGTATGGACATTATTTGCGACTGCCAAAAGAAGAAAAACTTTTACTAACTGATTTTCTTTGCGTACTTTTGATTTTAGAGCAATTTGAAAATTTCGAAAAAAAAATTTTTCTCCTTTTTTTTTTTTTTTATGAAAACCATTCGATAGATTTGCTCCAAAATTTGTATGCAAGTTATTCGCTATTGTTTGAGAAAAATTAGCTTTGAAAAACTGATTTCTTTAGCGCAGTTTTAATTTTAGAGCATTTTGAAAATTTTTTAAAAAATGTTTATTCTTCATTTTTTTTATATTACACAAAAACCATTCGTTAGATTTGCTCTAAAATCACTGTGCAAATTATTCGTTATTGCCTTAATAAAACAAGCTTTGGAAAACTTATTTTCTTAGCGCAGTTTCAATTTAAGATAATTTTGAAAATTTTTTTGGGTCTTACGTAAATTACTCTAAGAATTTGCTTAAAAATTTGTATAGTAATTATTTGCTACTATTAAAATAATAAAAACATTTGAAAACTGATTTTCCTTACATACTATTAATTTTAAAGCATTTTGAAAATTTTTAAAAAAGTTGTTATTTTTTATTATTTTTCTATTTTACGAAAACCATTTGATAGATTTGCTGCAAAATTTGTATGCAAGTTATTTGCTGTTGTCTGCCGAAAATTAGCTTTGGAAAACTCATTTCTTTAACGCAGTTGTATTTTTAGAGCATTTAGAAAATTTTTGAAAAAATGTTTATTTTTCATTTTTTTTATATTACACAAAAACCATTTGTTAGATTTGCTATAAAATAATTATAGAAATTAGTCGTTATTGCCTTAATGAAAGAAGCTTTGGAAAACTTATTTTCTTAGCGCAGTTATGATGTTAGGGCATTTTGAAAATTTTGAAAAAAATTTATTTTAAATTGTTCATTTTTTTGGATCTTACGTAAACTACTCTAAGAATTTGCTTAAAAATGTGTATAGAAATTATTTGATACTGTTAAAATAATAACATTTGAAAACTGATTTTTTTGGCATACTGTTAATTTTATTATTTTTCTATTACATGGAAATATAAAAAAATTAATGAAACCAAAAAGCTCTATGAAAAAGCATTCCGCCAAAGTACTTGGCAGAATTTTTTTAGTTCTGTTAATAAATAATATTTCTGAAATTTATATATATATATATCTTTCGTTATAAATTTCCATTTTGTATCTATAAAAATAATTTAAATATAACCTAATAATAATAATGACTCAAAATTCTCTGTATCACATAAAATGAAAGAAATTACTCACGAGGCACATTTCCAAGACAGACGTTTTTTCTAATATCACAATTTTTTTTAATTCTACAATTTTACTTGCTTAAAAACAATTCCCTGTTAAAAATAATGACGTCTTTCCAGTACGTCTTTGAAAGACGACTTTGAACTCGTCTTTGAAGACGTCTTTGGTCGTGTCTTGGATTGGAACAAAATAAGACGTCATTTTTTTAATGTTAAGGATAAATAGTAACCAAATTACGCCTTTTTTATAAGTAAAATAATTTCAAAGACGTATTTTTCCAATAAATACTCATAGTAAAAGACGTGAATTTTCGAAAAAAAATTCTTTTTTAAAACGGATGACGTCTTTCCTGTTGAAAATAATGACGTCTTTCTAAGACGTCTTTGAAAGACATCTTCGAATGACGTCTTTGAAGACGTCTTAGAAAGACGTTATTATTTTCAACAGAGTTTTCTAAACATTGGAAAAATGACGTCTTTTTTGTTCCACTTTAAGACACGACCAAAGACGTCTTTCAAAGACGTCATTTTCTTCAAATTTAGGAAAAAAACGTCATTTTTCATGAATTATGTCATTGAAAAATGACTTAACATGATAATCATTTTCCATTTAATAGAAAAAACAAAAACGAGGTGAACCTCGTAGTTTCAACTCTTCGAAAAACGAAGAACATATGCGATTGAACTGAGAGCGTTCTGGCCTTATATATATATAAGGGATATATATAAGGGATCGCAAAACTTAGAAATCGCCACCTAGTGACTTACAGTCGAATTGATGGTTGGTTGCATCAATTTAATTTTAACTCACCAGGTGGCGATTTTTAAGTTTTGTAATCCCTTATACAAATTTTAAAGACGCAGATATATAAGGCCAGAATGATCTCAGCTTAATCGCAAATGCTCTTCGTTTTTCAAAGAGTTAAAACTACGAGGTTTACCTCGTTTTTGTGTTTTCCTTTAAATGGAAAATGATTATCATGTTAAGTCATTTTTCAATAACATAATTCCTGAAAAATTACGTTTTTTTTCCTAAATTACGTTTTTTTTCCTAAATTTGGTGAAAATGACGTCATTGAAAGACGTTTTTGGTCGTGTCTTAGAGTGGAACGAAAAAGACGTCATTTTTCCAATGTTTAGAAAACCTTATTAAAAATAATGACGTATTTCTAAGATGTCTCTGAAGACGTCTTTGATCGTGTCTTAGATTGGAACAAATAAGACATCATTTTCCCAATGTTCAGAAAAGCTATTTAACAAACGACATCTTTTTATAATTTCAAAGACGTATTTTTTAAATAAAAATTCGTAAAAAAAACGTCATTTTTATAAAAAAAAAAACGTTTTTGAAATAATAAAAAGACGTCATTTGTTAAATAACTTTTCTAAACATTGGAAAAATGACGTTTTTTTTGTTCCAATCTAAGACACGACCAAAGACGTCTTCAAAGACGTGATTCAAAGATGTCTTTCAAAGACATCTTAGAAAGACGTCATTATTTTTAACAGGAAAGACGTTATTCGTTTTAAAAAAAGAATTTTTTTTTGAAAATATACCTCTTTTACTATGAGTATTTATTGGAAAAATACGTCTTTGAAATTATTTTACTTATAAAAAAAAGTAATTTGGTTACTATTTTTCCTGGCCATTAAAAAAATGACGTCTTATTTTGTTCCAATCTAAGACACGACCAAAGACGTCTTCAAAGTCGTCTTTCAAAGACGTACGTCATTATTTTCAACAGGGTAACCTTATCAATTAGTGTTAAAGTAGTTCTCAGCCAACTACGGAAGTCAATATAGAACTGAAAAGATAAATTCAGAAATATTTAATTTTCTCATCATAAAAAATCATTAAATTCAATTATAAGAATTTACAATTGTGTTCTGCATAATTAAAATGAAAAATTTATTGATTATTGTTTAGAGTAGACTTTCAACTTTCAAGTAGTAGTAAGCAATCATGAAAACGTGACAACATCGCATAATCTTACATTCATAAGATATATTTTGACGAACTCTAACCTAAAATAAGCTTGTGTTTACCTTAGCCTGGTACGTTTCGCAAAGTGCAATATAGTAAAAAATATATAGTAAAAAAAGGTTTTAAAGTCAAAAACAATTTAGCATTATAAAATGAATAATTCTTCGAGAATTTATTATAAGGGAAGGTTAATAAAAAAGAAAGAGTTTGAACGCAGAGAAAAAGTGAGAGAAGCAAACAAGAAAAGACATAGCCAAAGAAAGTGTGAAGAACTTTTGCCTGAGAAAAGAACTAATTTTTAGAATATTAATGGTTGCAGGATTGTAAATATTAAAGCTTTAGCTAATAATTTGGAATATCACACTTGCAAGCAGGTACTCTCATTGTTCGAGTTGTTGTAGGAGACGAAGATTCTTCGCTTATGGCTTCTATAAAAAGTCCGATAAAGAAAAAAAATCGTATAAACTGGCAGATAGAAATCATGTCAATAAAAATTTATCGAAAAAACTATATGCACTTCAATCTCAGTTTCCAGAAATGAAGAAAAAAGGGCTTATAGCTCACATATAAAAATGTTTTGCTTACTCGTGGAAGCAAAATTCTGGACGAATTAATGAATTACAAAGAAATATTAGATGCATTCCCTTTTACCTCTACAATGATCATGAAAATTGTGATCAGTGGCGTAAAAGAGCATCGGGAGAAGGCTTATATAAACCAAAATTCAATATAAAAAATTGTTCTTTATTTGAAGAATTAAAAAATATTTTTTCTATTTATGCTGACAATGCATTTAAATATAGTGTATCTGCCTGTAGCCAAGCTAATGAAGCTCTAAATCAAAATGTAGCTATGAAATTTCCAAAAAATAAAAATTATAGTACCTCTGAATCTCGAGATTACAGAGTAGCAGCTGCACTGTTACAGAAAAATGAAAACAATGAAGGTTTTTTACGGGATGTCGAATTAATTGTAGGTATTCCAATCACTAAATATATGATTGATTATGGCAGACAATTAGACGTTAAACATGCTAAAAAGTCTGAGAGAGCAATTACAATTAATAAGAATAGACGTCGAATAGAATTAAACGTAGAAAGAGAAAAACTTAAACAAAAAAACAAAAAAAAAGAAGGAATTACATATGAATCTCATATTGGTATTCAGCAAGACATACAAAATTTAGATTTCGATGCCAAAGATATTGAAATATTTAGCTGTTGGATTATTGCTTTTGATTTAGAAACATCTAGACGAGGCCGAGATGCATCTATTTTGCAGCTAGCTACCACAACAGATGATGCAATTTTTTACGTTTATATAACACCTACACAGCCTATAGATAAAACTGCATCTAAAATAAATAATTTAACCAATATTGACGGAGAGTTATTTTTCAAAAATAAAAAAATTGATACACTATCTATATTTGAAGCCTTGACATCTTTTCTATACTTTCTTAACAAATTAGAAGGAAAATGCATTCTAACAGCTCACAACGCATTGTTTAAAAAACGTTATTTTTTGAGAGACATTTTAGCACACAGTTCGGTCAACGATTTTCAAAAAAGTTTTACGGCTTCTGCGATTCTTTACAATTATTTAGAAAAAAGTTTCCAGATAGGAAAGGTAATGGCATGTTCACTTCATCTAAATTAGCAAGCGATCTGCTCCAAGATAATATTACTAATTCAGAATTCCACGACGCCTTGTATGACACTATTATTTTTAAAAAATTACTTGATTGCCACTTTAGTACAGATATATTGTATAAAAATGCCATTACTTTTCAGAAATCTCTAATAAACTACATAAATAACTCTAATATTTCTAAAAAAAATCTGTAATTATCAACCTCTAAAAATTGTTCTATCCGCATTTATGTTCCGCAAACTTGTTTCTCTTGGTGTAACTTATGAACAACTATAAAATATGTATAAAAAAAGCAGAGATGAAATATAATAATAAGAAATATATATATAATAAAAAATAATAACTATTATGAATTATTAATTTTCGTTACATATCTATATTATTTTTATAATTTTTTCTAGCTTTTCTACTTATTACCGAAAAGAAAATATCTAAATAAAAAAAAATAATAAAAAATTATAACTTATACGAACACTTTTCATGTGCTACCATATTTCATAATTCAAAAAAATATAAAAAAATAATAACTAATAATAACGGTTATAAATACGCAGCGATTTAGAATAATTACTGATAAATATTATTATAGTCTTAAATCTAGACTTTATAAACTGTTATTATTTTGTACTAATTTTTATTATTTATTATTTTTTAATATTTTCTATTACTTTTTGCTTTCTCATAGAGAAAGCATTGTATCGATAAAAAAATTGTTTTTCTGTTTCTTCATTAATTTGTACATATTTAGACTCAGGGAGTCGAAAAAAGTGGTTTCCAGAAAATGTCTGTATGTATGTGTGTGTGTGTGTGTGTGTGTGTGTGTGTGTGTGTGTTTGTGTGTGTGTGTGTGCGTGCGTGCGTGCGTGCGTGTGTGTGTGTGTGTGTGGGTGTGTGTGTGTGTATGTGTGTTTCAGTACTCCAATAATATCTCGATGGATTCGTTTCAAATTATGCATGCAATTTAGTTTTTCGTATAACTGGGGGGGGGGGAAGCTATTGAAAATTGATCTTCTCAGCTTAGTTTTTTTTTAGAGACATTTTAAGAATTTTAAAAAAATTTTGATTTTTCATTTTTTTGGTATTTTACCCAAACTACTCAAAGAATTTGCCTGAAAATTTCTATGGGCATTATTTGCAAATGTTCAAAGAAGAAAAACTTTTACCAACTGATTTTCTTAGCGCACTTTTGATTTTAGAGCATTTTGAAAATTTGAAAAAATTTTTTTTTTTTTTCATTTATTTTTTATTTTACAACAACCATTCGATAGATTTTCTCCTAAATTTGTATGCAAGTTATTCGCTATTATCTAAAGAAAACAGGCTCTGGAACACTTATTGTCTTAGCGTAGTTTTAATTTTAGAGCATTTTGAAAATTTTGGAAAAAATCTCTATTTTTCATTTTTTATCTATTACACAAAAACCATTTGATAGATTTGCTCGAAAATTTTTATGGAAATCATTTGTAATGGCCTAAATGAAGCAAGCTTTGAAAAACTTATTTTCTCAGTGCAGTTTTAATTTTAGAGCATTTTGAAAATTTTGAATAAAATTTTTCTAATTTTTTTTATATTCTACGTAAACTACTCGATGAAGGAGCTTCAAATTCTGTATGGGAATCATTTATGATTGTCAAAATAAAATGAGCTTTTGAAAACTAATTTTCTTCAATTTTCGTAGCGAACATTTAATTTTAGAGCATTTTGAAAATTTTGATAAAAATTTTTAATTTTAATTTCTTTTCTATTACATTGTTACGTCACGACGTATCTTTTATTTAAAAATTTATCATTCCAAAAATATACAGTTATTGATCAATCAACTAATTAACCTTAGCGAGCATATTGTAAAAGTAAGTCATTTGTTAAGAAACGAAGTGCAATGCGATTTACAGAATCAACAAAGTAAGAACAATTACGAAGACTACATGAACCAGATTTACCACGTCAACCATATGATTCAATAAGAATCAAAATGCATAATAAGCATTGCTTCATCGATTAACCTCAATTCAGAATTCAAATTATAAAACTTCATAAAAATGCTTAATAATCAATTTTGTTTATCAACTTTAAAGAAATTATAAAACAATTATTCATAAATAATAAATATGAATAATTACTATAAATACGAACGAGAAATCATATATGAGAGCACTTCAATAAGCACTTTAAAGCAGACACTTTTTCAGAGCACTTTATCAAAGAATTTCTACAAGCACTTCAAAGATACAATTATTATAACTATATTCCTCGCACTATAAAATTATTCAAATATTCGCGCACTATATTCAGTTTATTATAAAAGTATCAAATAAAATCTCTATAATTAAAATATTAAATCAAGTGTACTTATTTACTGTCTGCCTGTATCTACTTAGCCGAATCAAAGTAAGATTCTTACAATTATATTTTGATCTACATTATTTCAATTCAAGTATATTTAATCGTGAGAACGATTCACATCAATTAAAATTGGTAGAGCTTTTCTACCACTAGACTTAACTTTCAAATTTAATATTTTTAAAATCAAACTTTATTATTTCATTTATTAAAATATATTTTCCTCGTAACATCAACATAATCAATCATTAACTCCGTCCTGGTATAAAGCCAGGACTTAACATTTTGGTTCCGGTACAAATTTTTAATTAAAGGATCGTATTAAATATACTTGAAGATTATTAATATAAAAATATCATATTTAATCAGAAGTGAGAAATAACATATATATATATATATATATATATATATATATATATATATATATATATATATATATATATATATATATATATAAAGGGCAGTCAATTAAATAAATTCAAAAGCACAATAAAGTGTAAATGAAATAAAATATATAAAGTGAAAATACATAAATAAAATAAAATATATGAAGTGAATATACATAACTAAAATAAAATATAAAGTGCAAACAAATAAAATAAATAAAGTGAAATTAAATAAATGAAATATACAAAGTGAAATTACATAATTGAAATATATAAGGTGAAATTAAATGAAATAAAATATACAAAGTGCATATAAATAATCTAAATAAAATAAAAATAAAATACAATATACAAGTGCAATCAAATAAAGAGATAAATATATCAAATAAATAAATATATTAACTAAATAAATGAATATATTCAAAGCGCACATCATATCAAGTGAATAAATAATATAAATGAATAAAATATAAGCGCATAAATAATATCGATAAATCAAATAAAAGTGCATAAATAAATAAATAAATAAAATATTAAACGCAAATAAATAAAGTGCAATCTAAATATTATATAAATCACTGAATAAATAAATACGAAATATTAAATACAAAGTGCATCGATAAATAAACGAAAATAATATATTAAACAAATAAAAAAAAGGAATTTAATTTGAATTGAAAATAAATAAAAGTGCAAATAATAATCATTGAATCAAAATATACAATTTACACAAAGTGCTATTCATACTTTAAAATAAAATACAAATACTAATATTGAAACAAATTTCAAAATATATTAAATACATAAATAAAATCTATATATCAATACATAAATAAAAAAAATTCAAAAGTGCTACATAATAGAAAATAACTAAACCAACAGAAGTAACACATTTAAAAAATATTAAAAATTCACGGTCAACAAAATTTTTTTAGGGAAAAAAATTTTAGTGAAAAAATTACAATAAATTTTCATTATTCAATTAAAAATTACTACGATTTTAAAAACAATCTGTATTTCGAAATTATTCAAATTTGATACCTTAATAATATCAATATAACATAAAATAAATAAACTACATTTAAAAGTAGACATTGATCATCAAAACATTACAAAGTGTATCGAACTTGTAAAAGTACAAATTCAGCGAAAAATCTGTCGGTTACGATACGGTTTTGTATATCAACAACAGCAAGAGGTCAATGTATAAAAATCAAAACATAAGTCAGCAATTGTATAACATTCTCTGATTTTATAGAACAAAATTAGGTCAATCTAAATTCTTGAGTCAGTAATATCATAACAATTTGTGTTGAATAATAAGTATTACGTTTATCACTAAGTATACTGAAATTAATAAGATTTTTATGAAACATCAAAAGAAAAAAACTTATAATATCTCTAATTAAATGAATGAAATTAATTGGACAGAAATTTAAAAAAATTGTCAATCACAGAAAACTGCTTGGATACGAAATTGTACAAAAATACAATTAATTGAAATTTGTAATAAATTCAAAATACCCCAAATATTACAAGTTTGAAATAACAATATAATTTAGGAATTTTCCATTTTCCTTATATCCCATTACCAATACTCATACATTACTTAACAATTATATAATAGAAAAATATATCAAATAATGGTATGAAGACATTCAAATAAAATATTTTTATATTAAAATAGATTTAAGATATTTATGTAAATTGATCAACAGCTCCCTGGTAGAAATGTTCCCGATTTTTTCTCCATGGGTTGGTCAATTTTTTTATATATTCCCATTCGTTGTACTATTAGTTCGCCAATATCACCGCTAATGGCGTCACGTTTTACGCCATTCATTGCCCAACCGATATGGGAAATTTAAAGTTATGCTTTATATATTAATTATCACAATCATTATTACAATTATAACACATGAATAAACATATCACACGCGCACGTACATATAAAATAATTAATTGATTATCGTTTTAGAATTGTCTTTGATTAAAAGCAACATATTTTATTTTTATTAACTACGTTAAATTTTTTATAGCTTTTTTCACTATGTTCACAATTGAGGTTAAGTATACAGTCAAAATTTTCAATCTTTCACACGTATTATTTTCATCACTTTCTTCAAACACATAATCACTTTACAAACTACTTTGTTTTTATAATTATCTATAATTCTTTTTGCTCTGTATTTTCTTTTTTCACTATGTTCACAATTAAGGTTGAGTATACAGTCAAAATTTTCAATCTTTCACACGTATCATTTTCATCACTTTCTTCAAACACATAATCACTTTACAAACTACTTTGTTTTTATAATTATCGAAAATTCTTTTTGCTCTGTATTTTTTAAACAGTAAATACAGCAGTTATATTATGTAGCACACGTTTGATTTCAGAGTCTACCGAACGTTAGTTAGTTGTCGCTTTCGTGTTCGCACTGTCACAGACGCCAGCTGTTAAACAGTCGGCCATTCATTAGTAAAATATTTCGCCAACCGTTCACAAATAAAATTGGGCAATAATTGAAAAATTGGGCATTTTTGTTGGTGAAATTTCTACCAGGGTGGAAAAATTGTTATTACATTAAAATTGTTTCTTTTGTTGCTTCTCGTACCGATAAGCAACATCTTGAGCCCCAAGGTATTACGTCACGACGCATCTTTTATTTAAAAATTTATCATTCCAAAAATATACAGTTATTGATCAATCAACTAATTAACCTTAGCGAGCATATTGAAAAAGTCAGTCATTTGTTAAGAAACGAAATGCAATGCGATTTACAGAATCAACAAAGTAAGAACAATTACGAAGACTACATGAACCAGCTTTACCACGTTAACCATATCATTCAATAAGAATCAAAATGCATAATAAGCATTGCTTCATCGATTAACCTCAGCTAACACATATGTTCGAAATTTATAAAGTACAATATGAGTAAATATTAAAGTTAGACAATTTTTTTATATTAAAATCACATTTAAATAAATATAAAAAAATTAATGAATCTCAAAGAGCTCTATGAGAAAGCATTCCGCCAAAGCACTTGGCATCGTTTTTTCATTAATTTGTACATATTTAGACTCAGAGAGTCGAAAAAAGTAGTTTCCAGAAAATGTGTGTGTGTGTGTGTGTGTGTGTGTGTGTGTGTGTATGTGTATATGATGTCAGTTAGTGAATTGTACCTCGTAAACTACTCGATGAATTTGTTTATAATTTTGCATGAAATTAATTTTTTTGTCTAACTTGCTGGGAAGTTATTAATAATTGGTTCTTCTAGCGTAGTTTTAATTTTAAAGTCGTTTATAAAAATAAAAAGAAATTTCGATTTTTCATTTTTCTGGTTTTTTTCGTTTATTACTTGATGAATTTGCTTCAAAATTTGCATGAAAATTATTTGCGATTGCCCAAATAAAATAAATTCCTGAAAAATGCTTTTCTTAGCTTGGTTTTAATTTCAAAGCATTTTGAAATTTTTGAAAAAAATATTTATATTTATTAAGGCAATGAAATCTTTAAAACTACTTTATGAATTTACTTCAAATTTTCCATACAATTCAATTTTTCGATTAACTGGTGCGGAAGCTATTGAGAATTGGTTTTCTTAGCGTAGTTTTAATTTTATAGCCATTTTAGTCATTTTAAAAAAATTTCGATTTTTCATTTTTTTGTATTTTACGTAAACTACTCGAAGAATTTGCTTGAAAATTTGTATGGAACTTATTTTTGACTGCCAAAAGAAGAAAAACTTTTGGAAACTGATTTTCCTAGCGCACTTTTAATTTTAAAGCATTTTTGAAATTTTTTAACAATTTTTATTTTCAATTTTTTTTTCTATTTTACGAAAACCATTTGATAGATTTGCTTCAAAATTTGTATGCAAGTTATTCGCTACTCTCTGAAGAAAAGAAGCTTAACTTTGAAAAGGAAATCTAATTTTCTCAAAGCAGTTCTAATTGAAGAGCATTTTGAAAAGTTTCAAAAAAATTTTCATTTTTCATTTACCTTCTATTTTGTGTAAACCATACTATAAATTTTTTCCAAAATTTTTGTACAATCATTTCGCTATTGTCTGAAAAAAATAAGTTTTTAATAACTTATTTTCTGTGGTAACAATTTTAGAAAATTTTAAAGATTTAAATAAAAATTTCGATTCTTCATTTCTTTTTTTTTTTACTTTACGTAAAGAACTTGATAGATTTGTTCTAAAATTTGCAGGGGAATTATTTGCAACTGCCAGAAGAAGGGGAATTTTTAAATATTGATTTTCATAGGACAGTTTTGATTTTAGAGCATTTTTATAATTTTGAAAAAAAAATTTTGAAAAGAAAATGTTATTTATTTAGTCAATTAGATCTCGAAAATTACTTGATGGATTTGCTTCAAATTTTGCATACTATCTATGTTTTCGTATAAGTAGACGGGAAGCTATTAAAAATTGGTATTCATAGAGTAGTTTTTTTATAGAGTTATTTTAAGAATTGTAAAAAAATTTTCGATTTTTCATTTATTTTGTATTTTAAATTACTTGATGGATTTGTTTTGAAATTGGCATGGGAATTATTTGCAACTGCCAAAAGAAGTTTGACTTTTAAAAACCGATTTCCTTAGCGTAGTTTTAATTTTAAAAAATTGAAAAATTTTTTTATTTTATTTTCATGTTTCATTTTTTTTCCATTTTACGTAAACTACTCGATAGATTCGCTCTAAAATTTGTATACAAGTTATTTGCTGCTGTCTTTATAAAACAAGCTTTTAAAAAATAATTTCCTCATCGTAGCTCTTTGATCACTTCTTTTGAGTTCTGATTTAACGCTTTCACTAACTCTTTTCTTACTTCCTCACTTCCTCTTTGTCCTTTTTTCTCAGATTGATCTTCATTTTTACCCTATTTTCATCCATCCTTGTCTCTCTCTTCCTATTTACTAATCACTCTCTCACATCCACTAATTTTTCTGGAATAGAAATTGTATTTTATATTGAAATCACATTTAAAAAAATAAAATCAAATTACTTTATCTCAATGAGCTCTATGAAAAAGCATTGCGCCAAAGTACTTGGCAGCGTTTTTCAATTTCCGTCTGGGATTTAATTAAAAACATAATAGCAGAAAAAACCTATGTTAAATGTTTGTAGATTCAAACGCGTAGTAAAGTGTTGAGTGTATTATATATATGTATATATACATATATATGTATATATACATATATTTTTATGAATGAGGTATTATGCAGACAAAATCATAGATGAATCGTGACTTATGTAGACATTAGCGTACTTATGCTGACGTCCGCATAATGCCACCCGTTTTTCATTTATTTATTGATACTTGTGCTGACAATTCCATACAGTAGATTTTTCTTGAGTTGAGTTACGAAAAAATTCTACAAAACAAAAACGCGCCCACCAATCAAATTTCGAGAACAAATGTGCCCACCAATCAAAGTTTTAACAAATTCGTATTTAACATATGCGTAAGTAACAAAGGAAGGGATAACATAGGAGACTGCCACACACCCGCGACGTGTGCAGGACACTAAACAAAGGCTGTACTGTATGAGTCAGCATAATGCCGCGTACATACGTTTATATATATATATATATATATATATATATATGGTGCAACGTTTCCACGTCACGCCGCTTTAGAGAAACTCTGTGAGAATCCTCGGAATATCAGTTTTTAGATTAAGATTGTTAAATAACTAGGTAGTGAATCATCTTGAAATTTTGATATAATAATCTTTAGGGTTCGAAGTAAAGGACCCCGGAAGATTATTATGGGTTTCTGGGTCCCGGTGAAATTTGATAATAGTATGACCAAATTGTAGCTTATTTTTTTCTGAACATAAGTCTCCATGCGCTCAAGTCCCGAAAATGCACAGATTTTGAGTAAATAATGATTAAAGTCGTTGATTTCTGGAAAGGTTAGAGTGACCAAAGGCGTAACTTCAATTGTTCGATATGCTCATTATATAGTTGTTATTTGAATAATTAATTAAAATAATTTTATGTTTAATAAATTTAGAATTATATAAAATATGATTATTTAAAATAATTTTAAAAAAACTTGGAACATAGAATTATTACACTATTATTCTATACAATAAAATAATTATTTTTCAAATATTTTATAATAAGAAAAAATATCATTTGATGTGTTTATGGTTCATGGGTTTATAATTTTTTGGTTTATGGGTTTATGGTTCATGGTTTATGGGTTTTTGGTTTATGAGTTTATAGTTCATGGTTTATGGGTTTACGGTTTATGGGTATATGGTTTATGGGTATATGGTTTATGGGTATATGGTTTATGGGTTTATGAGTTTATGGTTTTTGAGTTTATGGCTTTACGATTTATGGGTTTATAAGTTTCCGGTTTATGGGTGCATAGTTTATGGGTTTATGGCTTTACAATTCATAGGTTTATTATTTATGGTTTTATTGTTTATGGAATTAGGGTTTATGGGTTTATCCATTTATGAGTTTACGATTTATTGGTTTATGGTTTTATGGTATATGGGTTTATGGTTCATAGTTTATGGGTTTATGGGTTCATGGTTTATGGTTTTAAGGATTATGGGTTTATGGTTTAGGGTTTATGGTTTATGGGTTTACGGTTTATGGGTTCAAGGTTTATGGGTTTACGTCTTATGGGTTTATGGTTTGTGGGTTTATGCTTTAAGGGCCTATGGGTTTATGGTTTATGGGTTTATAGTTTACGGGTTTATGGTTTATGGATTCATAATTTATGGATTTATGGTTTATGCGTTTATGGGTTTACGGTTTATGGGTTCATAGTTTATGGGTTTATAGCTTAACAATTTATGGCTTTATTATTTATGGTTTTATTGTTTATGGGTTAAGGGTTTATGGGTTTATCCATTTATGAGGTTACGATTTATTGATTTATGGTTTTATGGTATATGGGTTTATGGTTCATAGTTTATGGGTTTATGGTATATGGATTTCTGGTTTATGGGTTCATGCTTTATGGTTTTGAGGTTTATGGGTTTATGGTTTATGGGTTTATGGCTTATGGGTTTATGGGTTTATGGCTTATGGGTTTATGGTTTATGGGTTTATGGTTTAAGGGTTTACGGTTTATGGGTTCATAGTTTATAAGTTTATGGCTTTACAATTTATGGGTTTATTATTTATGGTTTTATTGTTTATGGGTTTAGGGTTTATGGGTTTATCCATTCATGAGTTTACGATTTATTGGTTTATGGTTTTATAGTATATGGGTTTATGGTTCATAGCTTATGGGTTTATAGTATATGGGTTTATGGTTAATAGTTTATGGGTTATGGGTTCCTGGTTTATGGTTTATGAGTATGGGTTCATAGTTTATGGGTTTATGGCTTAACAATTTATGGGTTACTTATTTATGGTTTTATTGTTTGTGGGTTTAGGGTTTATGGGTTTATCCATTTATGAGTTGACGATTTATTGGTTTATGGTTTTATGGTATATGGGTTCATGGTTCATAGTTTATAGGTTTATGGGTTTCTGGTTTATGGGTTTATGGTTTATGGGTTTATGGTTTATGGGTTCACGGTTTATTGGTTTACGGTTTATGGGTTTATGATTTATGGGTTTATGGGTTAATAGGTTTATTCTTCAAGGGTCTATGGGTTTATGGTTTATTGGTTCATAGTTTACGGGTTTATGGTTTATGGTTTATGGGTTTCTGGTTTATGGGTCTGGGTTTATGGGTTTATCCATTTATGAGTTTAAGATTTATTGGTTTATGGTTTTATGGTATATGTGTTTATGGTTCATAGTTTATGGGTTTATGTGTTCATGGTTTATGAGTTTATGGTTTATGGGTTTATGGTTTATGGGTTTACGGTTTATGGGTTTAAGGTTTATGGGTTTACGGTTTATGGGTTTATGGTTTGTGGGTTTATGGGTGTTTATGGGTTTATACTTCAAGGGTCTATGGGTTTATGGTTTATGGGTTTATAGTTTACGGGTTTATGGTTTATGGGTTTATGGTTCATGGGTTTATAGGTTTATGGTTTATGGGTTTACGGTTTATGGGTTCATAGTTTATGAGTTTATAGCTTTACAATTTATGGGTTTATTATCTATGGTTTTATTGTTAATGGGTTTGGGGTTTATGGGTTCATCCATTTATGAGTTTATGATTTATGGGTTCATGGTATTATGGTATATGGGTTTATGGGTTTATGGTATATGGGTTTACGGTATATGGGTTTATGGTATATGGGTTTATGGTATATGGGTTTATGGTATATGGGTTTATGGTTCATAGTTTATGGGTTTATGGGTCATGGTTTTATGGTTTATGGGTTTATGGTTTATGGATTATGGTTTATGGGTTTATGGGTTTATGGTTTATGGGTTCACGGTTTATGGGTTTATGGTTAGTGGGTTTATGGGTTATGGGTGTATAGTTTACGGGTTTATGGGTTATGGTTTATGGGTTTACGGTTTATGGGTTCATAGTTTATGGGTTTATGGCTCTGCAATTTATGGGTTAATTATTCATGGTTTTATTGTTTGCGGGTTTAGGGTTTATGGGTTTATCCATTAATGAGTTGACGATTTATTGGTTTATGGTTTTATGGTATATGGGTTTATGGGTTAATGGTTTATGGGTTTATGCTTCAAGGGTTTATGAGTATATGGCCTTTGGATATAGGTTTACGGGTTTATGGTTTATGGTTTATGGGTTTATGGTTTATCGTTTATGGGTTAATGGGTTTATGATTTATGGGTTAATGGGTTAATGGTTTATGGTTCTTGGATTTGGGTTTATGGTTTATTGGTGTATAGTTTACGGGTTCATAGTTTATAACTTTACTAGTTATGGGTTCATAAGTTTACGGTTTATGGGTTCATAGTTCATAGGTTTATTACTTTACGCTTTATGGGTTTATTATTAATGGTTTTATTGTTTATGAGTTTAGGGTTTATGGGTTTATGGTTTATGCGTAAAATAAATGTAATAATTATGAGTGCGAGTATTCAATTCTATGAAAAACTCAAATAAATCACTTGACGCTAGGAGTTCGTGTTGGAAATTAATCGAGTTACTTGAAAAAAAGTATAAATAACTCGAATTGTTCGTAAAAATATGAGCTGCTCAGAGTACTCGAATGAATCAAATTATTCAAAGAAATATGAATTACTCTAATAACTCAAGTTACTCAAAAATATAGGTGCTTTTTTCATTAACATTTTCTGTAGAAACTAGTTAAGCTTTCATTTATTTTTTGGAGCGGAGGCTTCCCCTTCCCGCCAACTCTGGTAGGTGCTTTGCCACATTTTTATTTTCATGTTATATATTAATGCCGCTACTTCACGTTTCACAACAAATGTATGCTTAATGCGGCTGAATATGACGCCTGTCGTGTATGAAACAGTGATAGCACACACCAATTTCAGCAGAATACAGCCTTAGCGCCCACTGGATTTAGCGAACGCTAATTTCAGCGGACGCTCATTTTAGAAGATGCTATATTTAGCACTGACTAATATTGCTAGTTATTGCTAGATTTAGCGCACGCTAATATTCTTATTTCATGCTGGATTCAGCGATCGTGAATTAAAGCCGACTCAAGCTTAGCGCACGTTATATTCGCAAATGAATGCTAGTTTTAGCACACGCTAACATCGCAAGCTTACGCTAGTTTTAGCGTGTGCATCTTTTAGCATACGCTATATTCAGCACACGCTAATTTTTCCATTTCACGCTAAATTTAGCACACGCTAATTTTGCTAATGTGTGCAAGATTCAGCGCACGCTAGTTCTAGCAGACTCTTGTTCTTGCGCTCGCTAACATTGCAAGCCTAAGCTTGTTTTAGCGTGCGCTTCTTGAAACATACGCTATATTCAGTACACGCTAATTTTTCCATTACATGCTAGATTTAGCATACGCTAATTTTAGCAGAATTCAGCCTTAACGCATGCTGGATTTAGCGAATGCTAATTTCAGCAGACGCTAATTACAGAAGATGCTATATTTAGCACCGGCTAATATTGCTAGTTATTGCTAGATTTAGCGCACGCTAATAATCTTATTTCATGCTGGATTCAGCGATCGTGAATTAAAGCGGACTCAAGCTGAGCGCACGTTATTTTCGCAAATAAATGCCAGTTTGAGCACACGCTAACATCGCAAGCTTACGCTTGTTTTAGCGTGTGCTTCTTTTAGCATACGCTATAATCAGCACACGCTAATTTTTTCATTACACGCTATATTCAGAACACGCTAATTTTGCTAATGTGTGCTAGATTTAGCGCACGCTAGTTCTAGCAGACTCCTGTTTTTGCGCATGCTAACATTGCAAGCCTACGCTGGTTTTAGCGTGCACTTCTTTCAGCATACGCTATATTCAGTACACGCCAATTTTTCCATTACATGCTAGATTTAGCACACGCTAATTTTAGCAGAATCCAGCCTTAGCGCCCGCTGGATTTAGCGAACGTTAATTTCAGCAGACGCAAAATCTAGCACTAATTAGCAAACTTAGTGTGTGCTAAATCTAGCGTGAAATGAAATATTATCGTGTGCTCAATATAGCGTATGCAAAAATAAGTGCACGCTAAGACTAGCGTAATCTTGCTATGTTAGCGTGTGCTTAAACTAGCATTTATTTGCGAAAATAACGTACGCTAAGCTTGAGTCCGCTTTAATTCACGATTGCTGAATCTAGCATGAAATAAGAATAATAGCGTGAGCTAAATCTAGCACACATTAGCAAAATTAGCGTGTGCTAAATCTTGCGTGAAATGGAAAAATAAGCGTGTGCTGAATATAGCGTATGCTAAAAGAAGCACACGCTAAAACTAGCGTAAGCTAGCGATGCTAGCGTGTGCTAAAGCTAGCATTTATTTGCGAAAATAACGTGCGCTAAGCTTGAGTCCGCTTTAATTCACGATCGCTGAATCCAGCATGAAATAAGATTATTAGCGTGCGCTAAATCTAGCAATAACTAGCAATATTAGCCAGTGCTAAATATAGCATCTTCTGAAATTAGCATCCGCTGAAATTAGCGTTCGCTAAATCCAGCGGGCACTCAGGCTGGATTCTGCTTAAATTAGCGTGCGCTAAATTTAGCAGACATTAGCAAAATTAGCGTGTGCTAAATCTAGCGCAAAATAGAAAAATTAGCATGTGCTGAATATAGCGTATGCTAAAAGAAGCACACGCTAAGACTAGCGTAAGCTTGCGATGTTAGCGTGTGCTAAAACTAGAGTCTACTAATACTAGCGTGCGTTGAATTTAGATTTTTTTAGCAGAATTAGCGTGTGCTAATACTTGAGACTGCTAAAATTAGGGTGCGCTTAATCTAGCGATCACGATCAATATTAGCTAGTGCTAAGTATAGCATTTTCTGAAATTAGCGTCAGCTAAAATTAACGTTCGCTAAATCCAGCGTGAAATGGGAATATTAGCGTGCGCTAAATCTAGCAATAACTAGCAATATTAGCCGGTGCTAAATAAAGCATCTTCCGAAATTAGCGTATGCTGAAATGAGCATTTGCCAAATCCAGCGTGCGCTAAGACTAGATTCTGCTCAAATAAGTGTGTGCTAAATCTAGCGCGAAATTGAAAAATTAGCGTGTGCTGAATATAGCGTATGCTAAAAGAAGCGCACCAACTGTGGTGATGATTATTGGTGATTATAGTCAATACTATAGTTATGTAATAATAACTATGATTGATTATAAAACTGTAATGATGATTACACGTGATTATAGTAATTACTATAGTTACGTAGCAATAACTAAAAATGAATGTAAGACTGTAGTGATGATTGTTGGTGATTATAGTCTTAACTATAATTTTGTGGTAATAACTATAATTGATTATAAAATGGTTGTAATGATTATAGGTGAATATAATCATTAATTATAATCACTAATTGATTATATAATTGTAGTGATGATTATAGGTGACTATAGTCATTACTATAGTTTCGTGGTAATAACTACAATTAATTATAAAACTGTGGTGATGATTATTGTTGATTATAGTCAATACTATAGTAACGTATAATAACTATGATTGATTATAAAACTGTAATGATGATTATACGTGATTATAGTCATTACTATTGTTACGTAGTAATAACTATTATTAATGTAAAACTGTTGTGATGATTATATGTCATTACAGTCATATAGTTACGAAGTAATAATTATAATTGAATCGTTAAACTGTACAATCTTAAACAACTTATATTAGCAAAATATTTTCCGAGTCAAAAGAAATGTCGATGTTAAGGAAAAAGGAGAATATTACATTGTTAACTAAGGGAGTAGAATAGGTGATTTATGCTCGAGACGCGACAATAAAGACGAGGTCAAATACACCTTCACTTCCGTGGTTACTATATTACTGTTTCATACACGACGGGCGTCATATTCAGCCGCATTGAGTATACATTTGTTGATAATACGTAAAGTAGCGGCATTAATATATGATAACATGAAAATAAAAATGTGGCAAAGCACCTACCGGAGTTGGCGTGAAGGGGAAGCCCCCGCTCCGAAAAATAAATAAAAGATAAAAACGAGTTTCTACAAAAAATATTAATAAAAAAAGCACCTATATTTTTGAGTAACTTGGGTTATTAGAGTAATTCATATTTCTTTGAATAATTCGATTCATTCGAGCACTCTAAACAGCTCATATTTTTACGAACAATTCGAGTTATTCATATTTTTTTCTAGTAACTCCATCAATTTTAGACACAAACTCGTAGAATCGAGTGATTTATTTGAGTTGTTCATAAAATCGAATACTAAAGTAATAAACCGAAAACTTATAAACCAATAACTCGTAAAGTTATGAACCATTAAACCATAAACTCATAAACTATAAACCAATAAACCATAAACCCAAATCCAAGAACCATAAACCATTAACCCATTACCACATAAATCATAAACCCATAACCCATGAACCCATAAACCATAAACCCGTAAACCCAAATCCAAGAACCATAAACCCATAAACCATTAACTCATAAACCATAAACCATAAACCCATAAACCATAAACCTTTAAACCCATAAACCATAAACTATAAACCCATATGCCATAAAACCATAAACCCATAAATCGTAAACCCATAAGGGCATAAACCCATAAACCATAAACCATGAACCCATAAAACATAAACCCATAAACTATATACCCATAAACCATAAACCCGAATCCAAGAAACATAAACCCATAAACCATAAACCATAAATCCAAATCCAAGAACCATAAACCATTAACCCATAAACCCATAAATCATAAACCCATAAACCATAAACCCATAAACCCATAAACCATAAACCATAAACCCATATACCATAAACTCGTAAACCCAAATCCAAGAACCATAAACCCATAAACCACAAACCCATAAACCACAAACCCATAAACCACAAACCCAGAAACCACAAACCCATAAACCACAAACCCATAAACCACAAACCCATAAACCATAAACAGAAAACCATAAACCCGTAAACCCAAATCCAAGAACCATAAACCCATATACCCTTAAAGCATAAACCCATAAACAATTAACTCATAAACCATAAACCATAAACCCATAAACCTATAAACCCATAAACCATGAACTATAAACTCATATGCCATAAAACCATAAACCCATAAATCGTAAACCCATAAATGCATAAATCCATAAACCATAAACACATGAACCCATAAAACAATAAACCATGAACCCATAAACCATAAATTCATAAACTATAAGCCCATAAACCATAAACCCGAATCCAAGAACCATAATCCCATAAACCCATAAACCATAAACCCAAATCCAAGAACCATGAACCATTAACCCATAAACTTATAAATCATAAGCCCATGAACCATAAACCCATAAACTATAAACCATAAACCATAAACCATAAACTCGTAAACCCAAATCCAAGAACCATAAACCCATAAACCACAACCCCATAAACCCTCAAAGCGTAAACCCATAAACCATGAACCCATAAACCCGTAAACCGAAATCCAAGAACCATAAACCCATAAACCCATAAACCCTTAAAGCATAAACCCATAAACCATAAACTCATAAACCATAAACCCATAAACCCATGAACAATAAAACCATAAATAATAAACCCGTAAATTGTAAAGCTATAAACCCATAAACTATGAACTCATAAACCATAAACTTATAAACCCATAAATCGTAAAGCCATAAGCCCATAATTCCATAAACCATACACCCATAAACCCATAAACCATAAACCCATGAACCATAAACCCATAAACCATAAACCCATAAACCGTAAACCTATGAACCATAAACCCATAAACGATAAACCATAAACCCATAAACCCATAAACCTTAAAACCATAAACCATAAACCCATAAACTATGAACTATAAACCCATAAACTATGAACCATAAACCCATATACCATAAAACCATAAACCAATAAATCGTAAACTCATAAATGGATAAACCCATAAACCCTAAATCCATAAACAATAAAACCATAAATAATAAAGCCATAAACCCATAAATCGTAAACTTATAAACCCATAAATCGTAAACTTATAAACCCATAAATCGTAAGGCAATAAACCCATAATTCCATAAATCATAAACCCATCAACCCATAAACCATAAACCCATAAACCCATAATCCATAAATTCATAAGCCCATAAACCCATAAACCCGTATACCCATAAACCATAAACCCATAAACCCATAAACCATGAACCATAAACCATAAACTCATAAACCATAAACCCATAAACCCATAAACAATAAAACCATAAATAATAAACCCATAAATTGTAAAGCTATAAACCCATAAACTATGAACTCATAAACCATAAACTTATAAACCCATAAATCGTAAAGCCATAAGCCCATAATTCCATAAACCATACACCCATAAACCCATAAACCATAAACCCATGAACCATGAACCCATAAACCATAAACCCATAAACCGTAAACCCATAAACCATAAACCCATAAACGATAAACCATAAACCCATAAACCTTAAAACCATAAACCATAAACCCATAAACTATGAACCATAAACCCATAAACTATGAACCATAAACCCATATACCATAAAACCATAAACCAATAAATCGTAAACTCATAAATGGATAAACCCATAAACCTTAAATCCATAAACAATAAAACCATAAATAATAAAGCCATAAACCCATAAACTATGAACCCATAAATCGTAAACTTATAAACCCATAAATCGTAAATTTATAAACACGTAAATCGTAAAGCAATAAACCCATAATTCCATAAATCATAAACCCATCAACCCATAAACCATAAACCCATAAACCCATAATCCATAAATTCGTAAGCCCATAAACCCATAAACCCATATACCCATAAACCATAAACCCATAAACCATGAACCATAAACCATAAACCCATAAACCAGTAAACCATGAACCATGAACCCATAAACCAAAAAATTATAAACCCATGAACCATAAACACATCAAATGTTCTTTTTTCTTATTATAAAATATTTGAAAAATAATTATTTTATTGTATATAATAATAGTGTAATAATTCTATGTTCCAAGTTTTTTTTTAAATTATTTTAAAAAATTATATTTTATATAATTGTAAGTTTATTTAACATAAAATTATTTTAATTAATTATTTAAATAACAACTATATAATGAGCATATCAAACAATTGAAGTTACGCCTTCGGTCACTCTAACCTTCCCAGAAATCAACGACTTTAATCATTATTTACTTAAAATCTGTGCATTTTCGGGACTTGAGCCCATGGAGACTTATGTTCAGAAAAAAATAAGCTACAATTTGGTCATAATATTATCAAATTTCACCGGGACCCAGAAACCCATAAGAATCTTCCGGGGTCCTTTCCTCCAATTTTCAGTACAATGTCATGACTATCGAAATACATAAAGTAAAATAACTCTCGCATTTTAGCTGCCAATGCCATACTCTCATAAGAAGCATTGTTAAAAGTTATGATTTTTTGCAGATGATATCTTTTAAACCGTGTAGTGAATCACTCTAAAATATTGCACCGACATTTCATGATAGTTAATGTAAATTTCCTGAAAAAATGAACTTTTTTCATGACTTTCGATTTAGCTAAGAACTACCTTAATTTGCTTCACAGATGTCTGCCGTCTCTGAGATACACACTACTTCTTCAGCGACAAGAGCTCATGGCATCGACAAAAGAGACCTCGCATTACCTAATTATCACTATGCTTAAACACAAATCATAAAAGCACAAAATGTCATGAAGAATTCAGACACTACAGTAGATAGCTACTATAAGAAAAAGTGTCGGAGGGTCCTATGCAGCTCTTGCTTCAAACAAATTGACTACACAGGAAATTATGAAAAGCAGACTCGATTCCATCAAACAACCTGGAGTAGAATGTATGGTAGCTGCTACGAATGTAGATAATATCTTTTGGACCAACGCCCAGCACGGGAGTGCGAAAGATGTATAAAAATGATGATTCATCACTTAGATGAGATTAAGGACCTGGGAAGTAAGAAAGTTCTAGATCCATGGTATACTAACGAACCAAGAAGGCTATCCTTCCTAAAGAGAACGACTATGAGCTCTCGATAACAGACTATCCCTCTTTCGGAGTCCGAAGTCCACATTTAATCTTAGCCAGTGTATATTGTATTACCAATCGAACTTACAATCAGATATATTTTAGTAAAATTAGCTGCAGGGTGATCTGCTGGAACTACTATATAACGAAGGCAAAGTGCAAGAAGAGTCACCAGCAGTACAGATATTTCCATTTAGCCATTTACAAGAAAGTCCTATATTGCTATTGCACTTACTGTAAAATAATTCTCTTGCGCATGAGAAAGGCCAAAAATTGTAGTGGATGCACTTGAACTATATTTCAACGGAACAAGGAGATCAAATACGAAGGCAAAAGTCCCGTGAGACCCCATTTTTTTTACAAAATTAAATAAAAATTAAATTAAATTTATAAGGACTATGTAACGTCTTAAAGAGGCGTTCTTAAATTTTTTTTCTTTTAAATATATTTTAACAATAGCCAAAATCAAGACGTTTTGTATTTTATGAAATAGGAAGCGTATTAGAATTAATGAATATGGACTGCAGTTAGCGAGGAAAGATCGACCCTAGGTCAGCATGTATAATTTTTGTTCATATTTTTCTACTAGGCCACTGGAAAACGTACGAAAGTTTTATTACCCTCGTAGACGTTCGTTATCTTTTTCGGGCCTAACCAAAAAAACCTCCAACCAATGGTAGCCTATAAAGTTTGGCACGTAGTTCTTCTTGTTTAAACATATTTCTGTACTTCGTTAGGCTCTAATAAATCTTCTATTGTTCTTTTTCTACGCTCAGTCTTTTTTCATTAGTAAAAAAAGACTTGAGCCCATCCTCTGAGTAGCCAGTTTGCCGAAAATTATACTACTGTACCGCTGTAAGTTGTATTATCGATTTATAATTCTAAATTTATTATTATATTCAAATCAAATTGAATTTCAAAAGTATATTTAAAAATTACGAAAATCATAATAAAAATAATAATATATTCAAATGTTCAAACTTGATTTTGATTTACCAAAAATTTAAATTTAATTATTTGATTATTAAACTTCAATTTAGCTTATTCAAAATGACATTTTTAACCCTATACTTTAAATAAAATCGTAAAATCAATAATTATTTATATGATCAAACACCATGATTACAGGATAATAAGCTGATTGTAACAAAGATATATCTATTTTTCATCTATTATTAATCTTAAACTCATATGTTATCATATATCGTTATATACAAAACTTAAAATTAGCTATTACCAACTTCACTACAAACTTAAATTTAGCTAAATTCAGCATGTTTCAGCTATTTCAAAGCTTTTATTTAGCTTAATTTAGTTATTTCCTAGCTAATTACAAACTTGAATCCAGCTTAATTTAACGCTGTCATGTAAGTCCAAAAATGAGGGGCACATTTCTGACGATGACAGCGACGACAGCGGCGATATACTTTGAATAGTATAGAGAGAATATGATATAAATAGATCTAAAATGCAGCTAAAATTCAGCTGAAATCAAACCAAAATTTACCTAAAATCGCTTAGAATCGATATAAATTTTAGCTATTTTTTAGCTAAATTTCAGCTAATTTTCATCTAAATTTTGCATAAATTCAGCTAATTTTAATATTGAATTCAGCTAACATTTGATTTAATGTAGTTAACTTTTATGTAATTTTATCGGACTTCAGCTAACTTTTAGCTACTTTTTAGCTAACTTTTAGCTAACTCTTAGCTAACTTTTAGCTAACTTCTAGCTGAATTTCAGCTAGATTCTAGCTAACCAAGGACAAATCGAATTCTTATACACTTTGATTTTTAAATTTGTTTGACTACTTGTTAATTTGAGCAGAAGTTTTTTATTCATAATAAGAAATTATTAAATTTCATAAGTGATGTTTATAACATGAATTTCAATTGTTCTCACAATATGGAATCTCTACTTATTTTATATAACTTAGAATTTCAGATATATATTTATATAGTAAATATATTTTTATAACATTTGTAACGCGTTTTGCAGAATGCACGATCGCCAAATAATTTTAATGATAAATTACCAAAACAGAGATTATAGTTACATTAATAAGTTCTTGACTTGCATTAGTCACATAATCCATGCAGCAGGAAGAATTAAAACACCAGAATCGACGGTATCCTCTAGATCTATACTATTAGAGATACGATAATTGGTATTTTAATAATTATGCAAGGATATGTAATCGACGCCCTCCGCTACATGCTTTACTATTGGAAGTGCGATATTATATCCTTGTCATGAATGCAACTTATAAAAGTACAATAATCGACGACGTTCGCTGGATGCTTTACCATTGAACGTGCGATAATGTGTACTTTAAAAATACGATGAAAAACACCTTTAATTAAATGAATTTAGAGTCATTTTCATATATTTTGAATTATTGACTTTGTTGAACTTAATCATTCTTTTTTTAAATGAATTACAAACATATAATAACTTATTTAAATAAAAATTTAAATAAAATGAGAATTTTATAATAGATTAGTGTCGACATGTTACAGCGTAGAGAGTCGAATCAAGAATGATATGAAATCCATCTTAGATGTTACGTAATCAAACATCTAAGAGAGAATGAGAGACTTTGGATGGATTCACGCTCTTTTATATCATTTTATAAACTTCCTATGAAGTTCTCATTCTCACTAAAAAATTATACATCAGGCAATAGAATGTTCGATAAAAATCGTTTTATATATTTGCTAAGGAAACATTTAATTAAGATAAATATATTTGTAAAGGAAACATTTAATTTTCTTCACATTCCAAAAGGCTATTTTTAATAATTTATTTAATTATTTATTAACCAAAAAAGCCAATCTTTTATATTTTAATTTCTATCTTCAAACTTTAAAGGGAATAAACATATTTTCATTTGTTATAAGAATCGTATGTTCTATTTATGTATAAAAAATTATATTAAAAAGCTACGTCTAATATATTTTATTATTAACAATCAAATATTGATAATACTTTCCTATTTAAAGGAATAGAGCATTCTATTTCTATATTCATTTAATTATATCTATATACACAGATCTTGGAAGTTTTCTTCATTATCAGCCCCTATCGATATATATAGGTCTGTTCTTTTAATTTTATACTTTTGACTATGTTAATTATTCATTTCTTAATTATAATTTTAATTTATTCTTACAGAAAATTATTTAAATTATTCTATGTTTTAAATAATATCTAATTATTTACAATTTGTTAAGTGACAGAATTTTTCACTTAAATTTTTTTTGTTCTTAAGAAAATATTTTTGATTTTTCTAAAAAAAATTTTTTTTTTATTCCCATAGTAAAAAGAAAGAGGTCTTAAAAGTGTCAAGGCCACTTTCTTTTCACTCTCTTATCGGGTTCTGAGAATTCGACAGCTTTACCGTCGACAGAGATCGTTGAGTCTTTGCTCTTTCTACTTTTCTGCAGTGAGAGTGGGAACTCACGATTGTTCTAACGCACTGTGTGACAAGGGAGTGCGAGAAGGAGAAAGAGAGCTATCTCTCTTCTTCTTGCATCTCCTCCCACTACCAGTTAGTACGTTTGAAGTTGGCCTGACGGTGCTAGCTTTAACGACGGGCCTAGCTTGAAGAGAGGCGCGCGCGACCAGGCCAATAGAGCAGCACGTTTATGCTGCAGCCCGCGAGGCTGCAGCTGCGACTTCAAACTTTAACCGATTTTTGTTTGTTTTGTGAATTTAAGTCCAACTAGAAAATCATTTCATTTATCCGTCAGGGTTTACATTCAATAAATAAAATTTGCTTTTTTTCGTCTGTTTCTTCTAAACTATTTAATTGGCTAAAAGTTAAAATCGGCAAAGAATTAATCGAATTAATAACGCGAATTCCGGGCTAACGTCCCGATACATCATAGCAGTTTCTGAAGTGTACCAGTTTACGTGAGAATGTGTATATAGCGGGGAAGATGAAGCAGGCGAATAGTTCGAAAAGCCAATGCAGAAAGAGCAAGCTCGAGGAAACCAGAGAGCCGGCAATGCTGTGCCCGCCGGCCAACTTGTGATATCTACAGATAAGTTTTATTTTCTTAATCTATTATACAAAAGTGCAAAGGGATTATAGCACCCTACATTAAATAGAATCCGTAGAGTTGATAGAATAAAATCAAATCAGTTTAGCTTTTTATTACTCATTAAACTAAGGTGTAATAGTAGACTAAATATATATGCATGTTAACTTTCAAATGGTGTAATTTCTAAAAACTTTCAAAACGTTAAAAGTGAGTAATAATTAAGAAAAAGATAATGTTAAAACTGAATTTAGAGAATGAAAATTAGTAATGCGATGAAGTCAATGAGAATTCTGTTAGTTAGTAGTAATGAGAATTAAACCGTCCATAGAACCTCATAGTGTTTAATTGATTCATTATTTTATTTTTCTTTACCTAATTACTAAAGAGAACTTGATTAGTGTTAAAAAGTTAATTCGCAGTAATCTACGCTGGGTATTTCTTACATTGTTATTATCTCTAGCTATAGAAATTTCATATATGTCACTAAAAATATAAAACTATGTTATTTAACTAATTATACATAGACGAGATGCAGATAAAGTAGATTGTGTTTATTAATATAAGTTTTAATTCCATATAAATTTTCAGTTATTTAAAAAAAGTGTTTTCATCATTTCAAACAGTCAATTTTGTTCATCATAATACTTTTTATATTAATTTATACTATAGTGAATAATTATTCTAAAAGAATAATTTTATGTAGTGCAAATTCACGACAATTTATTCGAATTTAGAAAATTACTTTTACTCTCTTCTGTCTTGAGTTTTTAAAAGGAGTTCTATATAGACAAAAATGTAAATTTTTTATTAATTTATAACGAATATGGTATAACAATTTTTTTCATTTAATTTAAAAACAATCTAGCAATGAATAAGAATACGTAATTTTATGCTTTAAATAAATAGTTAGCATTAAAGATTTCTTAAGGAGATGTAAAACGGATACTACACCTGTACTTATAAATCTTCGAGCATATACTACTGGAGGAAGCCTCCCAGCTATTAACTGCGTTACAAGGCGAAGAGAGAGAAAGCCTCTATTTTGGTACGTGCTATCTCTCTCTCACTTTCTTAGTGGGGAACACAAGCAGCCAATCAAATCAGGCTAGAGAGAGACAGCACGTACCAAAATAGAGGCTTTCTCTCTCTTCGCCTTGTAACGCTTGCTGCCATTCGGAGGCTTCCTCCAGTAGTATATGCTCGAAGTTATAAATATTGTCTATTTTTTTATTTTATTGCAAAATTTTAAGAAAAGAAATGCATTAGCTTGTAGTATATTATCATGAAGATTATTTAGTTTAATTTTTAAATAAATTCATTCATTAGTTTTCAGAATTTTAGATTTTTTGTACAAAATCTAAAAATTTTAATATATAATATTGGAACCCAAAATTTTGAAAAACTTATGAATGAATTTATTTCAAAATTTAACTGAATAATCTTCATGGTGAATTCTACAACCTAAAGCATTTCTTTTCCTCAAGTTTTGCAATAAAATCAAAAGAAAGATCGAATTCATGAGTACAGGTGTAGTGTCCGTTTCACATCCCCTTAATTAAAATTATGGATAGTAAAACGACAGCAATTCAATAATAAATTAATAGCTTCCTTAACATTTCTTGTAATATCTAATGCAACGTTTGTGCACAAAGTGCTTTTTTTAGAATGGTTTTTAATTCCTTTAATTAAAAACCTTATTATTATTCCCAGCGCATAATTTGACTTTGTCATTCAGAAATTGTTCTTATCTCTAACTATAAAACTTGATATTGACGGCGGAATTTTCTTTTGAGGAGGTAAAAATCCTGGAGGAAAATTCCCGCCTCTTTACACTGGAGCCCAATAACCTGGAGCAAATCGGTCAAAGAATGACAGCGTTCTTGCAAAATTTTGTTTATTTTGAGAATATGCGGACCTGTATAGGTTTACCGTGAGCCCCGCGACCTTGCGAGAGGGAGAAATAAGCGATTGTAAAAAATATAATTAAGTTCATTTCGATTAAAACAGCGGTAGTATATAAGTTGCGGTCATGCATCTGCTGATGGCTGACGTGGATTGTCGCATACACTGTTAATTTGTGTGCGTCGATTCACGCACTAATGATGAATATTTTAGGCTTTAAAATTGTGATCAGTTATTTTAAAGTAACTGCCGTAAAAATTTCAAAAATGAAACTGAAGAGATATGAGTGAATCTTTCATAGTGTTAAATTTTCACCTACAATAAAATACAAAATTTACAGACACACGTATAAACTAAAATTTTTCCGATTGTTGACGTATTATAATAACAGAGAAAAATCGTGTTACTCACTTTTGAAGATAGTTTTTTTTTTTCTTAATAAGATATTTAACTAAATTATTAACTGTCACAAACAGGTATAATATTTTATCTATCTTAGATCAGTTTTTGTTTTAAGTATTTTGGGTCATAATAGATAGTTTTTCGGTGATTTTTTCATTTTTACATGTTTAATATGTTATATACAAATACACAATTTACAACAATGATAAAAAAATTTTTTGTAATAAATAAAACATTCTAGAAATGACAATATTTTAGGAAAGTTGAGTTTGGTGATTCAGGATTTAAAATTGTTTAGTTGTGGCTTTTTAATTGCTGATTACAAATCTTGAATTAGTAAAATATCAATATATTTTTGATAAAATTGTCAATCTTAAGGTTTAAAATTTAGCATGGATTTGAATATTTTATATTTTCGAATAAAAATACTCATATTCCTTTTAACCAAATTTTTTTAGTTTATTTAATAAAAAAATTACAAAATACATAACGCCTTCTTTCAAAGTAATTATTTTATAATAAAGAAATAATAAAATAACAGAAATTCCTAAACTCGCAAATTTAATTTGATAAAAAGATAAATATAATTTCTTTCGTGAGAAAATGATTTTGATTTTGTTTTAACTTTTTTTCGAATTTGTTTTCAGTAAAGTTTTGGTTTTACTAGCTAATACTTTACGTGAATCAATTTTATTCGAATACAAGCAGCAAGATTTTTTTGTTCTTACAGTTTACTATGATTTCTTTTATTTTTTTTATCTACCTTCTTTGTTTTAACTCTAGACACTATTGACTTTGATTCGTTTAAATACCATCCTTTAGGTAATAAGGAATAATATTTGCAAATCAAATCATATGAACAAAACCTCGATATTGGAAAGTCGATTTTTGAACATAGAAATTTCACTGACGGCTTAACTTAAAGATCTAATTGTAAGCTTTTGAATGCACGCTGAAACTAAGTTTTTTTTTTAAAGTTCTAACCCTTAAAATTAAAATATTAATGGAAACTAAAGATATGGAGGATCCACTCATATGTAACATAAGAGGAAATAACGCGCAAACAAAAATAAAATAAATTTCGCGGTCAATATATTTACAATTATTGTACGTTTATATGAAATTTTGCAAATAAAAAATATTGTAAAGACAAGCGTTGTTCCATCGTAAAAATCAAATTTATGGCAATTTTATGAATTTTCTTTCTTCTTGGGTTTTTAAAAATTACTTCTTGATTGTTGCTTCAATTTTCTTTTTCTTGGTGCGGCTAGGACTCAAACCCACGAGCCCGCTGTATTTCGTCTATTTGCTAAAATAATCAGTTTCAATATACATATACATATATATATATATATATATATATATATATATATATATATATATATATATATATATATATATGTTGAAACTGATTATATATATATATATATATATATATATATATATTGTTTCAATTAATATGTACATTTTCTTTTTTTTTATTCACAATTCTAGCCATATCGGCTATTGCGGAAGGGTACGAACAGTGATGAGTAGGCCCATCACTTAGTAGTTGCCGGAACCAACAGTCTAATCAAGATAGGCCGCGATAAAACCAAGGGAAGTGAACAAATTGGAATCTCCCCTCGTTCTAAAATTTTTCAGATGGACCATGAAATTAAAAAATATCGCAAAAGTTAAAAATTTTTTTTTTCTTTCATTTTTTTTAACAACAATTTTTAAATAAAAATAAAAATATTGCTCACACGTTCGTTAACCTGCACTAAGCAACGCGATCTGACCCACTTAAAAAAAAAAATAAAAAGAAAGGAACTAGCAACTAAATGAAATAGAAGCGAAATTTTCCTATCTGACCCAACCGTGTTCGCGAAGGAATCATCTTTGTTGATTCCAAAATTCCTTCATTATTAAATGCTCAATTTTCTCTAAAGTAGGAAATTGAAGCAAGAATCGAGAAATGTTTCCGATAAAAAGTGCATTTTTTGGTAAAATGCATATATCCTCGTCATTTTTTAGTCTTTTTTTAAATTTCTTGCACTGAATTAAAGAGGGCTTAAAACATAATAAAACAAAATAAGGTTTACCGAAATTCATTGAAAATTGATAAAACGATAGCCCTCTAAAGTTATTCTCAACATTTTCAGTTTTAACATTTAGTTTTTGTATGCAATTTTCAAAAGTGCATATCTGATGAAATTTTGATATTTCAGCAAAATAAAAAAATACGTATACCCTTATTTTTAGGGTAGAATAACATACTTCATTAGCGCAGTAATTGATGACTTGAGTGTATACTGACTGTTCGATTTGAAATGGAACCAGCCATAAATAAGAATCAACTGCAATCAGAATTTTAAAATCTTGCCATAAAATTTAAGTAATGTTCCATAAAAATTGTTAAAATTTAACCATTTAAAAATTTTTTCTTAAAAGCAAAATCATAAATTTCAAAGAATAAGTTAAATCAAAATTAGTAAATTTAGATTAATTAAAACCCAGTTCAAATCCCGTAAATAATCAAATAGTCAAATCAATAAAATTTCGCGTTTCACTAAATTACGAATCTTAACATAAAACCAAAGAAAAAAATTTAACAGTATAATAATTTTTAGACAATTTAAATAAAAACTGGATAATTAAAGAATATAAGTAACTCATCATTTCATATAAATAATTAACTTTTAATGAAAGTAGTGAATCGTAATTCATTAAGATTAAAATCTTTAAATAAAACTACTCAAAATCTATATTTGGAAATAATTTAAAATTATAAAAACTTTCTTTTCAGTTAACCGTGTGAACGTTAACCAAAATTTCTTATCGTGAATGTCACTGCATCATGCAGTGCATGTGCGTTAAACAATAACGTATTTTTACATAGCTCCGTGTAGCCGAATATACAGTTACATCTGGTCGAGTAAAAAAATAAAAATATCAAGTTCGAGTTTGAAGTTTAAAAGAATATCTCATTACATGAATATCTACAGGCTACTCAGAATGATCGTTATTGGTCTCACATAAGTCAGCAAATAATAAAACGTAACTCAAGAAATATAACTTCGAGATAAATAAAATATGTATCAAACACGTACAAACTCAAGCGTGTCGTAATGACGATTAAATAATAGAACTTGAAGAAATCTTAGAACTTTTAATTATAATAATTTTTAGACAAAGTTCTCTTTTATTTCATTTCTACTTAAATATTTTTAAGTAACCTATAAAAATTTTACAATTTTAATTAACTTAACTAATAAACTAATGTACATTATAAATAATTAAAGACATTGATGTTAAATAGTAATATAACAATCATTATAATTACAAATTACTACAATCATTGTGTTTTTTTTTATTAACAGTAACACAAATAAGTAAAAAAATATATAGAGATGTGGTTTTTCTAAAAGTGTCATAAAAGCTCTTAAGTGTAAGTCCTTTTGTGTTTTCGAGAACACGCGCTGAAACGGAATTTTAAAATAATAATCCGTGAACAGATTAAAACTCCAAATTTATTTCGAGAGTCTGAACCGATGCAGTTAAACCGGTGAATTTCATAATAGCACCATAAAATTTTAATACTTTAAAAAAAAGAACTAAAACCAAAATAGTAAGTAAAAGCCTTCAGAAAAACAATATTCTACTCTTTTAAATTTTTCAAAAACATTTTTATTATATATACTTTCAAAATCCGCGGAGAAATATTTCAAAACCGAGTACAATTCATCATTTTATATTAAACTATCTTTAAAATTTTTCAAAACATTTAATAATTTTCGATTAAAGTTTATTTAAAATAAAAAAAAAATTTTACCAAACAATAATGTTAACATAGTAGTTAATTATTTTCGAGTTATCATTCTCACTTTAAAAATTTTCTTTGGTAAATTATTTTTAAAACATAATTCAATACTCAAAAATAAAATTTAACTCAAAGTTCTAAATTAAACTTAAAAATAACCAAAGTAGAATGGAACAATAATAATTTTAAAATGCTAATAGAAATTAAAATTACTTTTAAGTACTAAAATGTGTAAAACCTACAAATTTAGTAAAATTTTTACATCGAAAATTTGAAATCTAAGTTATATTAATAATTAAATTTGAATAGAATAGTCATTGTTAAACAAAGAAACTCATCAATATTTTAAATTTAGAAATAATATCTATGGATTTAAAATCAAGCAAGCGTAAAACGTACTTGCTCTCGGACAGTGAGACTGTAGCTCTGTGCGCGCGATAACGCAGATTTCAATCTCTACGTTGAAGTATACGTTGTATGTGCTAGCGTACTCTGTTAAAACAGCTCAAGTCTGAAGCAGCGTGACGTCATCTTGGCTTGCGTTTACAGTACGCTCTGAGCGTAAATGCATCCCTACTTTATATTATTTAAATGAATGATGTTTAAGACCTTTTACTTTTAATTTAAAATCATTTTCTATTACAAATAATTTAATTTTAATAAAAATATTTTCTTTTAACTTTCTTGAATTTTTATTAATATAGTTACTGATAAGATATAGTTACTGTAATTCAACTCTTGTGAAATACTCAAAACAAAAAAAACGTAAAAACCCCTTTAAGAAATAATGAATGAAAACATATGTTATAAAGAAAATTTTACTTCAGAATCCCTTTCTTTTCAAAAAATCAAGAAAACCTAAAACGTCCAAAGTTGGAAAATTTTTTTTTTAAACCTATTCAATTCAAAAGGCTCAAATAGACTCAACATTATTAACAATAATAATAAAAAAAAAGAAATAATAAAAAAGAAAAACTTGCATTTTAATCATAAATATTTTATTTTATTTAAACATTCACATGAAACCGAAAAACTTATCATAAAAAAAAGTGGAATCAAAAGATCTGTAGTTACAACCTTTTGAAAATCTAAGCGCGTGTGCATCACAACGTTTTGCTCGCTAGAGTAGGGGGATTCACCTCTACCAAAATTATATAACATAACCACGAGTTTCGGTCAAAATACAGCGGAGTACAATTGGATATTCTCCTATCTAATGTAAACTTGGTGCTTTCACACAGTTAGTTTTAAGAATCCGCGAAATGCGAACTACAATAGCTAAAATAAGAGATAACGAATACTCGTGAACTAGCGAAAAAAAACCGTGATTGTGCTTACAACATGCAAATTTTAAAAATAACATAAGTAACTTGTTTCAGGCATGATGAGAGATTCTCGTTTCGCATTCCCCCTCTTATTTTCTTTTATGTTTTGAGCAGTGGGTTTTGCTGTCGACGCTCCTTTTTCCTCTAAGGTGCTGAACCTTGTCCACGGAGGGGAACGTTGGCAGTGACGAAGCAAGGTGTTTAATATATTTAATCGAATCGAATCGACTTTCTCACCATGCTCCAACAAAAATGTTGAAATTCCGTAAAATGCGAAATAATTATATTAAATTGCATTAAAATAGTAAAGATAAGATTCCGAATACAAAAATATTTTACATGCGAACTCGTACCATGGTTAATAAAATTATTTTAAGAATAAATAGAAACGTTGCAAAATAAATTAGTTTTACAACTACTAATTTTAAGATGATAAAAGTGCATGCGAATTCGCCCGCATTCATTAACAGAATAAGTGTAATAAATAGAAAATATTTAAAATAAAATGCATCACTTTTAAATATGTAGTGAACTATCCGTAGATAAACAAAATGCTCGCCAATTCGCAAACATTTGTCTAAAATAATTCTATTAAACGATAGCAATTCGTACGATTAACAAATTAGGTTGGCAAATAAATCTACTATATTGCCAATCTCTAAAATGATTTATTTTTCACAATTCAATTTCACAATTAACCTTATGCGTACAAAGTGATAGCGTGAGTAGAATCAAATTAAACAAATAATCTATTTAAGTAATAATTCAATCTGAAATACTACTCAATTGAACACGTAAAGTTGTTGCCGTGCAGCATTCCAATTTAAGAAAAAAAAACAACATTTTTTTTTTAAACCTAAACATTAACTTAAAATTTTAAAGAAATTTTCATGAAATTAAAATAATTTAAACATTTGAATAATATACACTCATATTAAATCTTCGTGATAAGATTGAAATTACCATTATAAAAAAATTTTCCGATCGATAAAAGTTGTAAAATTACCGACATGTAACTGGAATCTGTAATTATCCGTTACCATCCGTGACGGAGTAACTCATGGTAATGATCCATAATCAATACCATTTATGGTAACTCCAATGTGAACTTACTAGGAGAGTATCAGATCTCCGGATCACGGATTTTGCTCAAACGTTGGAATAAGTTTTCAGATGTCAAAATATTATAGAAAACAGAATTTTAGATCCCAACGCTCAATATTTCCCTAGTTATAGGCAATTAAAGAAAATCACTAAAAGAGTTACTAGATTTTCAAACGCATGTAGTTCCTTAGCATTGGTAGCTAGGAGCTTGAAACTTTTTTTAAATGAAAGCTGAGCTCAAATCCTTTTGAAATATTAGTTATAGCATGTCAAAATATTATTTTTTCCCAAAGTTGTAGCGTGATAAATATTGGACCTGATTTTTCTTTTTAAAGCATTAATTAATAATAAAAGCTGAAAATGGGTCTAATGTTTATTACGCTATGACTTTGGGAAAAAATAATATTTTGACATGCTATAACTACTATTTCGAAAGGATTTAAGTTCGGCTTTCATTTAAAAAAAGTTTTAAGCTCCTAGCTGTCAATGCTAAGGAACTACATGCGTTTGAAAATCTAGTAACTTTTTTAGTGATTTTCTTTAATTGCCTGTAACTAGAGAAATGTTGAGCGTTGGGATCTAAAATTCTGTTTCCTTTAATATTTTGACATCTGAAAATTTATTCCAACGTTTGAGCAAAATCCGTGATCCGGAGATCTGATACTCTCCTAGTTAGTATTTACCGCTGAACAATAACTTTTAAAATTCTCAACTAATTCAATTTAATTTCAACTTTTAGCCATACAATTCGTTAATTTAATTATTCAAAATTTCTTAATCATTTTCATCATTTTTTTTTCTCTTCTTTCTCTTTCCGTTGTTTAAATAAATTAATATTTATAATAATAATAACTAATAAGTAACCGAATCACTATTCACCTTTTCGAGATTATTTTTATTTTTGTTTATAGTGTTTTTTCAAAAACAACATAATCCACCGGTATACCATATTGAATAATTAACTCAATTCACTAAATAAATAATAAATATATATATTAACTTTATCATAACATATCTAAATAAAAATTAAAAATTACATGATATAGTTTCCCGGATATTTTAAATTAAATAATTTGAATTAATCTTTTAATTAAATACTAGTAATTAAAGCATATTCACATTTAAGTCTTTTCTAAATAATTTTAAAATTAAAATTGAAATAGCCTCAATATATTGTGACAACCTTGGGGATTAGGAGGTTGCACTAAGGTATAATTAATATGCAGGTTTTCAATTAATGTAATAATAAAAAAAAAAAAGCTTTATTGTAATAGTTACACAAATATAGCACGCGCGCTCGAAATGGACGCCAGCCGCGTATAACGTACGCGACGCCGTTTACAATAGCAGAGAAACTATCGGCAAAAGTGTAAGCAGATAGTTTAAAACAAAAACACACGCAAAAAGGGCACGAGCACACAGCAAAAAAAATGATTATATTAGCACGAAGGGAAAATAGCACTAGAACACGCACGAGGTTGCCCGGCACACACGTCGCACAAATAAAGCTCTAATAAAGCTATTTGGTTTAGCGATAAGACACTCGTAAATTTACGAGGCTTGATCGTAAATCACAAAAAAAAAATAAGCTAATTAATCTCACTCACACAATAAATTATGTGTTATAGCACATAAAAAATTACTGTATATTACAGTCGGCAGTAATGCTCTATTCGCTATGGTGACGACAGAAAGAATGAAGCAATGGCGGGTTCTTTCTGTCGACCAAGCTCGTTGCTCTTACGGTACGCCGCGTGCGCCGCAAGAGAGAGACAAACGATCCTTAACGGACCCAAACTTAACTACTCAAGTCAAGCGGCTTGCTAGCCCTATCTGTGCACATTATAAAAGCCTTACAAACTCGCGCGTGTGCGCCAACGAACTTGCGTATGGTGTTACGGGTTTGACTCGCGTGGTCTGCTTTCCTTTTTGCCGACAGTCGTAGGCTTCTTTCTGTCGTCTTTATGCATATTACTATATATATGAGTAACATGGTCAAATTGCCATGTTACAATATTTTAAATTAATTCCAATTTTTATATATAATTAATCATAATCAGTATAATAAATTAAATTATTATTACGTTTTTCTATTCAATTAAAATTAAACTCTTTACAATATATAAAATATAATGATTCTCAGCTTACACAGTAAATACTTAACATCCTCTGTTACAATCGTTAACTATTAAATTTAATACTTACCAGTAATATAAAAAAAAATGCTGCAAGCAGGAATCTTGCTGTTCAGAAAAATAATAAGTATGCAATGCGACGTTTTAACTCGACTGTTTTTCTTACCTTGTCACATGAGACAAGTAAGGCTATAAAATTGCAAAAAACGTTGAACCACTTTTGTGTTTCTCGCATAATATTATATCTAATATTTCGAATAGTACACAGAAAGAAAAAAAAATATATCATATCATATATTAAAAAAAAAAAGATCGCGTCAGCGAATTGCAATTGTACTAAATAACACATTTATAGATATACTTAAATAAATACTTTAATAAATTTCGTTAGTTTCAGACGAATGAACTCAACCTAATTAAACCCTGGGAAATATTTTGTTAATTCGACATAAATAATTTGGCAACACATACTTGGCAGGTATGCGTATTTTAGTTAATATGCATCCCATTTGTTATTTAACAATTGGTAGCATGAAATAAGGAAACAGATCTAATAATAATAGTAGAAACGTAGTGGCTTAATTCTTAATATTAAGTCTAACAAATATTCAAATAATTTTTGGGCGGAGTCACAAACAATTAATTCTTTTGTTGAAATATAGTAGTATTTTTTAAGTCATACTCACAATCAGTTACATATCTGCTGGCGGATATGGAATGAAATTCTTCTTTTTATAATAAATTTTAAACTCAATTTAATATTATTTACATAAATCAATTTTTGTAAATTCTTACTAAAGAAAAGCTGCTTTATTTTTAAATCATAGAGTTCAAAATCCGGTACTGGTAGGTTAAAATACTTTAGTCATTAGGTTAGTTTAAGCAAAAATATTGACTTTCATGGATTGGACAGATGGTCCAAGAATGATGACTTTATGCTATGTGACAGATCATCATGTAACAAAACAAAAGCAATCGTGTAGTCAATGATTCAGATGTTGCGACTCGAGTATAATTGCGAAAATAATTACGAAATAAAATGAAATGATACAAATGAAATACAAAATACAAAATAAATAAAATGATTTCCATACGGACGCTTTTTGTTAAGGTTACGTTATGATGATATATAACCGGATGCTTTTTGTTAAGGTCCGCGTAAAAACAATGAAAATATAACTACCACAGTAAAAAAAAAGAAAAGAAATACTAAATTTAGGGGATAATACGAATTATATTTTACACTGTCCTTGTTGATTTCAATCTAACGTCACTGTATAGGGCGAGAGTTGACTTGGTCAACATACAGTGGAACGCGATGGAAATTCCCGATGTACTGGGGTATCTAACGTCACCGTATGGGGCGGAAGCCAGATACACAGTGCAATTTTTTCCGATAATTAGGATGGATACACGTACGGTTTTTACACGAGAAAGGTTTACTGATGCAATCATCGAAAAACTTTGGGAAATTTAACATCCTGTATTAACGGCATGTCGGAGCTGCAGCAATCGAGTTCTGCTTTTTTTATTTTATCGATATCTTTTTAAATTCTTAAATTAAACAAATATAATGACTTGTCCGCACTAAAGTTATATTAGTACAATAATTTTTGTTAAAATAAAAAATCATTTGGACTTGTTATTTTTTTATGAGCTTGGATTGGAAATTAGATATCAATCTCGACAAACCTAACCTTAAAATACGATATATTGAAAGTTTTTATTATAGCTTTGTATGTATAATATTTTGGTGGTTTTCTTGAGTTGTCCGCATTAGAGTTTATTGAGTTGCGTTTAATTGAATTTTTTATAGCAAAAAAACTCAATTAAACGCATCGTTTATTCTTAAGTTAAGATTGGAAATATTATTAGAAGGCGGGCAGCTTCGTCATGCTCTTAAGGGTGGAAGCCAAATTTGCATAGTTGTTGGTAATTGCCTAGAGTATCCATTTCAGGGTTACGAATATGAAATGCGAAAAATTTCAACTTATAGGGGAGACCGTGGTGTAATTTTGCAATTGAAATGTGAAATATAAAAAATACTATGTTAAAATAAAAATGAATAATGAAAAGAAAATAAAAACTATAACAAATAATAAAAGTAAAAGTGTAATGAATCAAAGGAACTGCACAAATCATACATACATTAGGTTAAGGACAACGGGGTATCTAACGTCACCGTTAGGGCGTAAACCGGATACACGATGTCATAGGTCAGTTATATTTAGGCGTTATAGAAACAGATAATGAATGAATCTTTCACTAAAGGTTCAAAATAGTAACAATAAATAATTACGTAAGAATTACTAATTTCAGAAATATAATAAAGCAGCAATAAAACTCACTACGTAAAACAAGTAAAGTCATTTCTTTTGAGAACTAACGTAAATTCTTCCTCACGATAAGTTAAGTTAATAAAATATCATTTTGCTTCAAAGTTTGAATTTCATACTTTATCTAAAAATGTGACTCCGACACCAACAACGATAAATGTAAAATATCAAGTTCCGAGTAACACAGCTTAAAACGAAAAAAAAAATGATGATACGAAATAGTACGTTCGCGAAAATTTAGCTGTAGCTAAAGAGGGGAGAAACATAGACTCAGATTTAGATGTCAAAAGTGGTGAACCTCGAAAGAGAGGGTACCTCTCCGGCGTATATAAACTAACCAGACAAGACAACGCGCATCAGTCTTGTTTCGGCAATTTTAGCAGCAGTACTCTACCAATTTAATTATTTTGTAATGATATTAGTTAGTTAATACATAAAAGTACAACGTTATAGTATCCTAGTATATTAGTACTACAGTACTTGGTGAATTCAAGTTTGATCAGTGCTAGGATAAACGTAGGTAAAATCATTTTTCGTTATTTTATAATATATACTCTGGATACGCTACCATCGTGCGTCCTACAGTAATTTTTTTTTATTGATTAATATATTATTACTTATTTTTAACTTAACTATTAATTTCCATATTAAAATTTTTAATTTATTCAAATTAAATTTAATATTTACATGTATTAACACATTAATTCCCAATGATGATACGTTTATCCAAACAGCGCAAATTAAACCGAAGAATAATTCAGTCGATCTTAACCTCACAATAACCGAACATAGTAAGCAGAATTGATTTCCATATTAACATTGAATATTAAATTATCCTTTCAAGTAATTTAATAATTAACAAAAACTCTTAAATATTAATTAAGATGAGATAAAACTATTGATCAGTTCTATCTCTATTCTAATTTTCTAAAGGCTGGAAACCTGTGAAAATTCGACAGATAGTTCCAACGCTTCTAGCGTATGTAAGAAATTTTTGTCGTATTGTATGGGTACCGATGTATCACTATCACTCTCGTCTTCTTTTATTCTATCTTGATATTCTTCCTAAAAATAAAATTCCTATAAATTATAACCATGGTTTAAAGCATTTTCAACTTGATATATTTATAACCATTTTTAAATCCTCCTATACTATCCTTGGATTTTAATCACATGATAGTTTCTAAATTCTTAAACTCATTTTGTTGATGAAAAATTACTCCCTGTGTACATACACTTTGGGAATAATAATTTAACCCGCTCAATAAATTGCGGTGAAATAATTAAAATAATTTTTGTTAAAATTCCGTTAAATTTCTCCGGACTGTAAGAGCACCGGAAAAACAACTAAACAATATTGGGCCGAATGTGGTTAATAATAAATTCCTAAATTAATTCCTAATATTTTCCTAATCATTAACTTCCTATACAAAACAAAAATTTTTTTTTAATCTTGTGTTTTAAAAAAAGAAAGTGGCATTTATTTTTCTTTCATTTTTTCAAACCTTTCTAAAAGTCTATTAATAATGCAAAATATAAAACTATTGAACAACCTAGTATTGATCTTCTTGACCATTCTTCGAAAATTTCGATCGCGGTGTAAACCATTAAAATCTCGGAAACGTGCCAAACATCCGGTCACACCATGGGATACTAAATTTATTTATCCTTCCGGGAAATTCATGCATGAAAAATCAAATGTTTATCGATAATTTTGCATTTTATTGCTTCTAATATATTATATTTAATTGTACATATATCTCCTAAACGCTAAATGTCTGTAAATTCTCAATTTTAATTCTTACCTCTAAAAATGGTAAGTCCGTAATATTGGAATCTTATTCCGAACCAAGTAATCTTTGATAACTGGTTGCGATCAATATTGATTTATTTGATGAGATGTCAATGTACTTAAACTCCTAGTACACATTCTCTTTTAAATGTGTTTTTGGATTACATTACTTTTCTTGGAATCACCCTTTTGAATCATATACATGCGGTACTTCGATCGCTAATTGAAACTCCCCAATTAATTATTTTCGGAACTTATACGAAAATGAAACAGAATGCTTTAGTTTTAGGCTATAACCTAAGGAAAATCCAACCCAAATCTACATTTTTATATACAATTTTCACTTAACAAAAGTCGTTCTATGAACACAAAATCATCTTTCACAGGAAAACTAATTTAAAACTTCTATAAAACCTAAATAAAACTAAACTACTTTCTTAAAAAAAACCTAAGATAAAACTATTGATCAGATTCGAATTAAATTGGAATCGTGGTCTCGGACTCATTTCGTTCTTAATTATTATTATAAGTTTCGCGAAAACACCTTCTAAATAGTCATCAAAATTAAACGCCATTAGGCGCTAAGTTTGAATAACTGTATTTTCTTACTATAACGATTGCATAATAAGGTCACGCTTACTACAATCGCTGATCAAGCAACCAATTGTCTGGTTTACAGGTTAAACAATGCCTGCATTAGCAATTTTTGCTTTTTCTAATATAGAAAATTCAGATTCATTAGTTTCTTCATGTACCATGCTCTTCCAGGGTAATATAATACCCGGTGAATAAAGAAAAAATATAAAACTATTGATCAGATTCGATAATTCGAAATCAATCGCAGCCAAATTCGAATAATTGTACTTTCATGTAAATCAAAGCTACAGTACTTTATTCCACCACGAACAGTTAACACTCTTATCTGATTTTTATATTACTAAAAATTAATTGTGGGGTTCGACAATATATACACGACATAATATGATTGGGCATTACAACCAATAGCTCGAGTTCGATTCGATTATTCATATTTTTGCGCTTTTTAAATTCTTTCATTATGAACAATTGTAAGATTTTCTATATCATCATTTAAATGATTATATTGGAGTTATGAAAAACACGGCTCATCTAAACTTTTACTATTATCAAGAACTTCAAATTTAGTTGTTGACTAAATTAAACTTCTTGTACAAGCTAGTTTGGCTCTGGTGGATCATATCCTATTGATAGTATTTGCTAATATTTAATCCTTTCTTTTACACAAAACATTGTTAATTCTATTCAATTACCAATTTTTCTTTAACTTATTTTTCTTGCTTCTCTTCAGAATCCGAATAATATAAACCGTGTTGTCTCATTAATAATCCAAATTATAATTTTTTTTATCCTTATTTGTTTCTTTATATTCTTATTTTTATTTTTTTTAAACGAGGAAAAATTACAATTTGTTCTTTTCCCTTTTTATTATCGCAACTTAATCTTGACAAACTATTGCTTCTGGCTAGTACTTGAACGATGGGCCTACTCATCCCTCTTTCTAGCATTCCACAATAGCCGTAAGGCTGAAAACATGTGTAACAGAAAAATATATTTCATGTTAGTTATATATTAAAATATTTTAAATATATTTTTATATGAAATAAATTTGAAAATAAATATTTTTGACAAAAATATTGGATTAAATAAAAATAGAAGATACAGTGTTGGAATTTAAAGGAAGAAGGTGTAGTCAGAAAGCACAAAGAAGTAAATTTTTATAAATCTTTATTTTGTGCTCTCTCTTATGCTGTCAGACTTGAACTAACTAGATGACCATGCACTTTGTGCTCTATGGACCTTTATCCTAAATTATTATTTTGTTTATAGTATATGAGTGTGTGAGTATATATGAATGTTACAATCAGTTTCGTATAGATAGTCCTTAGAGATTATAACTTAATATGTTTGTATTTTTTTTATTTATTTTTTTTTAATTTATATTCACGGGCATTAACTGCCCTTTTTAACACATAGAAATTCATTTTTAATACAACACAGTTTGACGTATTATTTAACGTGGTGTCAGCCCACGGCAAAGACAGCGAAAAAGCGACCAGACGGGGAATCGATCCCGCGCCAACGGGAATACGAGTCACGCGCCTTAGCCACTACTCCACTGAACTCTACATTTTCTACTGAACTCTATATTTTCTATGTAACTTTAGGAGTCTTTATACATTACTTTTTCTAGTTAAAATGATATTAAGAATATTTATTAAAAGATTATATTAATTTTGGTACATATATCAATATATAACATTCTGAATTCTTTGTTGGGGTAATTTGACCTCTTTATTAATAACACTTTTTGGATTTTCCTGTATGGGCCCTATAGAAGGAGGTATTGTGATGATCCTATAATATCAATAGATGATATAATACCAGGTGAAGTCTCAGCAGGCATTAAACATAGCGCACAATATATTTCTACCTATAATATTTGAAGTTATCACTTCTATCGGCCAGTCAGATGACTGCCACAACAATTCTTATTTAACTTAATTTCTAATTTACTTGAATTATTTTTTCGATAACATTACCCTGGATTCGGGTAGAATTCAACTGCACGGAGAAAGTTTTGCCTCAATAAAGATGATGCGCGTCGCACTAAAAAAAGTGATGCCTTTTGCACCGTGAATCACGAATAATGCTTCGCATTTCATAATTCATGCATCACTTTTTGTAGTGCATAAGCGCCGAAACACAATGCGCGAGGAGGCGGCGCACTGTATTTCGTCGCCTACGGTGGCGCCGCATCGAAAAACTTGATGCATGTTCGATATTTATCGTGCATGCGAGCCACTTTGTGGAGCATTTTAAAAACGCACTATCTTTTATGATGTGAAACTTTCTCGGTGTGTTTACATTCGTTTTTCAGTCCTTGTTATTGATCTTGACAAATTTTTAAATTCTAAAATTCTATTTACCAGAATTTAACTGTCCTTATATTGCTGTGTTTTTATAAAAGATAACTCTATTTAACTTAATTAAATGTTTAGAGGATTTATTGTGCCCCTACAATGCATCCAATATAAAATTTTAACTCCAGCAATTCTAATATCACCTCGGCTTGTTTATACCAGAAGTTTTTGAATTCTTTTTGCACTACTCTTTCTATTTTCTGGCGGAACATGGTAGTTTAGTCCAAAGCCGGAGTTACTTGTTATTGAAGAATTTAATTAAAAAAAGAAGGAAAATACCTAATAGAATTCAATATAATTCTATAATTTCCACATAGGAATTACTTCGGGATCTGTTACGGATGTCCTAATAGTCTACCAATTTTAATTCCGTTTCAATGGAGTGTTACACTCTGAGGTTCTTTACAAGTTTTATAATACTAACTCCGACTAATACTTTTCGACCATATTTAAATTTTCGTTTTACCATGAAGCAAGCGCAAGAATTTATTTCATCCTTTTTTTGAAAATTATCCAAGCTTGAATACATTTTTCTTTGTTTCCAATAAGTATCTTCAATGTAATGATTTCCTAAATAATTCCACCTGTTGGGTAAGTCCTTATACGTTTCTATGGAAATGATGCGCAGAAGAAGTTTCTATCGCCATCACTTTAGACTTCTCTTTAGTAATGCATTGTAATTGTTGTAATTGTTACAATAATACAGTAGCCTACATTTACTCGAAAAAGTTCTACTACACGACTCTTTCCTTGGAATTGTTGTTACCTTCCGTTAAATCATGTTTATTCATTTTGCGTGACGATATTTATTGTTTTAATTATAATTTGAATTATTTTCAGCTGAATTATACTTAATCACTGTTTCCAATGAAAACCTCTTACTACATCGTTTGTAATACGACGGATGGTCCTAAATAAGCATCAATAACTTTTTAAATTCTGTTTCTTCCTTATCCTAAATTTTTCCCAAATTCTTCCTTTGACGTGATATCATCGGGTTACAATGCAAATGCGTTTGGGGATTGTTGCTAGGCAATAATCTTTTACAAGCGTACTGCAGTTACCGATAGGCATCTTCTAACTAAAGGTTAACATTTTCTCTATATCTTTTAAGATCACAATAAATAATGCGTTGTGTATGTTATTCCGAATTTTTAGATCCTAAATCAGTTTTAGGGCAGATGTTAAATAAATTTCCGCCTGTTGATGGTTGGTACCACCCATTGGGTATAAGCATAAACCAATATAAATCCTTTTTGCTGCTAAACGTTCGTTGAACGCGAATGGTGAGGTGGATTGACTGAACAAAAGTAATGTCAATAAACGCGCACATGCTATGTATACGGCTCTGAACATACTGAGGAAATTACTAAAAAAAAATGTTTTAATTTACTTTATTTTTGTTTATTTTAAAATTTTTCTTTATTAATTGTTTTGTTTTTTTTTATTTTATTTTATTCATTTTAAATCCTAAGAAATAAACATTAACTATTATATCGCACCTGGACGTGGCGAATTGCCAGAGTTTTAATTAAGGAATTAAAACTTGAATTCACTAACTGTGTAACTTTTTTCTTTAGGTGCGAAACTCTACGAATTTAATTGCCGTACGATTCGCCGTAAGTGATCACTAAATTAATCTATTGCTATTATTTGGGGATATTTAGCAAGACTTAATAACTAAAGTAACGCGAACCAGAAGTAGGAATGACGAACGAAACAATAAACGCTCAGCCACGAGACGGACAAGTCGACCCATCGATGCTGATGATGACGGCTATAGCGAACAGTTTCGCCTTACATAATGCCTTACAGGGCCTGCGCAGCTTTGACGGGCATAATACGCCTTTAAAAGACTTTATTCAAGATGTTCGCAATGGAAAGGAATATGTGCCTGCAGGAAGCGAAGGACAGTATGTTAAAGCCGTGCTAACGGAGTTGCGCGGGAATGCAAGAAACTGCACGTATGAGCATTTATTCGCCAATATTGACAGCCTAGTAAATCATTTAAAGACTAGATTCGCACCAGGCAAGACGTATACTTACTATACAACAAAGATTAATGACATGAGGATGAAGCAGGGAGAGACTGTAGGAGCTTTCCACAATAGACTTAACATTCTACTCAGTGGAGCCAAGAATGTTCTAAAGGACGACATCCCAGGAGTGACCGATGCTAACCTGGACGATATGATAAAACCTTTAAAGTATGCAGCTAAGGACATCTTCATTAGAGGATTACCCGCTGACATATCTGTGCAAACGGATGGGAAAAACCCCGCCACTCTAGCTAACGCCTACAAGGATGCAGTGCGAATAGAGACTCGCATGGAAGCTAAGATATTGCCGGATACCAGGTATAAATTTCACGGGCAAATTCCTAAAGTAAACTGGGAACAGACCAAATTTTCGGCCGTAAACCAATGGAAGCCAAGGAATCCCGACAACTGGAGTAATGGACGAAATAGGCATCAAAGCGAAAACTACGCATCTCAACCCATGGTGAATAATAATATGCCACATGGATCTCAACAGAGGCAGGGACGCACAAACTATAACGTGCAGAGGATCAATCAACATCAAGTCAGGCAGATATCACAAAACTATAATGTGAATAACTCACCGCAAAGGTTTAATCAAAATCACTATACGCCTCGACCGCAATATAATCAGCAACAACAGCAAATGTTTTCTCAGGATGCACGTCTATACAACCCTTATGGGTCCGGAGAACAAAGACCTTCTGCTAGCTACCAGCGACCACAAGGTTATGCTCAAGGATATAATGCCTGTAGAGCGCCAAATAATTATAACCGGATGCCTTTCATACAGACCGAAGCTTTACGATAACCTGCATTCAATAACCAGCCTGTTTTAAACTGGCAGCTGGCTCGTCGCAACCAAGCGGCGGCGAGCCAGAGACAAGCGTCACCAAGCTCATTTCAACCTGCAACGCAGAATGCACCACAACCACCGACTCAGCAGAACTCAGCACAGGTGATGCTTATAAACGAGTCTGCAAACGAGTTTCCATGTATAGGGGACTTACTGACAACGATAGCGAATAAGATGAACCTACTGCTATCAGACTGTATGCGACGGAAGGTAAACATCCTTGGATAACCTTCATGATTGATAACGATGCAGCAGTCAATTCGGTAAAGTAAACTGCTTTACGAGACGACATACCATACGATCCTACTGGAAGTACTAAACTGAGTGGTATTACCAATGAATGTATAAGAACGTATGGTACAACCTGGCTCACTCTAAGAAAAAGACCAGTAAAATTTCATTTAGTAGGACCATCATTTCCCATCTATCAGGATGGATTAATAGGTAGACGCTATCTTAAGGAAGAAGATGCAGTTATATCTTATTATAATCACGCGCTCATGATATCCGGAGACGCCATGCATCCCATCCCCTTTATTGATCAAGAACAAGATGAGACCAGCTATACTAATGATGCTCCTCATGGCGGTTCCATTGACCAACTATCTTTGGGAGAACTAGACACTTCAGTGGATCCCTTGGACGAAACTGCAACCCAGTACTGCATTCCTAGTAGAAGCAGACAAGTATTGGAAATGAATCTGAATAAAACACATTCGGAAGAAGGATATTTACCTAGAATAGACGTAAGTAATGACCAGGTGTTTATCGGAGAAGGACTTGTCAGTAATGACAACGGAAAATGTAGAGTCCTAGTCATAAACACCAGTGAAGAGGATGCCTTAATAAGCATCAATCCCCGAGAGATCCTACCTTTCGAATATGTGGATCTTGATTTTTATACTATTTTTAGACTGATGAAGAGCGTATCACCAACCCTTACCAACGAGTGCAAAAGCTCATTGACATCATGACTTTGTACCATTTAAATCATGAAGAAATGGCACATGTAGAAAAACTACTGACTGAATATAATGATGTATTTCTTCTACCTGGAGATCCCTTACCAGTTACTCATTTAACTGAGCATAGGATACCCACGACCGACGACATAAAAAGACAATAGGAGACGCTTATCCATTGCCAAACATAACTGATATCTTGGACCAACTTGGAGGATCAGTCTATTATTCAGTATTCGATTTGGCTCATGGATACCAACAACTACCTTTACATAAGGACGATCGTCGGAAGAGTGCATTCACCACTCCCAACGGACATTATCAGTATACACATCTTCCGGAGGGCCTCAAGGGGGCTCCCGCAACGTTTCAACGTATGGTTGATAAAATATTGCTCGGATTACAGAACACAGAGATGTAAGTATATTTAGACGACACTATCATCTACTCAAAGGACCTACACGAGCATGAAAGGAAGACTCGTAAGTTTTTCGAACGCCTCAGAGCAGCGAATCTTGCGCTCCAGCCGGAAAAGGTGGACTTCTTGAGGAAAGAAGTGACCTTTTTAGGCCATATGATTAGCGAAAAAGGGGTTGAACCTGTCCCTGGAAAAATCAAAGCAGTTCAAGAATTCCCTACGCCAAAAACACCTAAAAATATTCGACAATTCCTAAGATTAGCCGGATATTATAGACGATTCATAAAGGACTTTTCTAAAATTGCCAGACCTCTGTCGAATTTGCTAAAAAAGGATGCAGTATTCGAGTGGGGGAGGCCCAGGAACAGAGTTTTCAAACTCTAAAAGGACATCTCATTAAGCAACCAATACTGATTCTTCCTGATTTTAACAAGACTTTTACTTTAATTACCGACGTGTCTGACTATGCTATCGGTGCTGTTTTAAGTCAAGAGAAAGGTGGATTCGATCACCCTGTAACTTATCTATTCCGATTATTGAATCATGCAGAAAAAATCTACTACACCACTGACAAGGAGTATCTAGCAGCACTATATGCTATGCACCATTTCAGACCTTACCTTCTAAGCAAGGACTTATACTTCACGCAGATCATGAACCATTAAACTGGATGCATAACCGGAAGGATCCAGGACAGAGATTAATGCGGTGGATGATGAAATTCACGGATTATACTTATAAATTTAGGTAAAAAACCTGGAGAATTAAACACCAATGCTGACGCCTTGTTGAGAATTCCAATCGAAACACCGACAGAGCAGGAAATAAATGACCTTTTGCCAAAGCTAAGAGTTATGACTCTTGACAAGAAGGGCAAAAGAATTTTAGAGGGACTGCCAGTTGCTGAAACTGACGAACCTCTGCATGCTCTCGAACCATCTGTTTCCAAACCAGAACCGCCTGTGCCACCAAATAGGCGGAGGAGACCACCGAGTCCCCTTAATAGACGAAAATTACCTGAACTTGAGCACAGCGCAGTAGCTCAGAGAACCCGATAAAAGCAAGTAACGCTTCCAAAAACAACGAGTGGTGTTCAGCAAGGGCGAGTGACAAAGCCAGCAGCCACTCGAACTAAACCAGTATATCGGGAGACCCTTGCAAGCCAAGCTCGCAAGGCTGTGACCAGTAAAGAAATACTGAGTAGCCTGACAGCTACTGACATATCGAGTGATCGCAGTAGCAAACTCAGTGTAGCTTCTACCAAAAGCAAGAGAATCAGGCATGACTGCAAATGCAAATCCAAGAAGCTGGAACAAAGCCTCCAAGAGTATTAGTTTAATACAGGAAACTGGTATTTCGTAGAGAAAAACGCAGACTCGCCTGTGAAATCGTTGCCAAAATATTTCTCAGAAGACGAGGAGCTTACACCTGCTCAACGAGAAATTTTAGACCAGATGGCTGAAAAACTGACTTTGGCAGAGGAGCACTCTAACAAAAATTCAGAAGTACATAGAATTGACAAACGAGAAGAAATGGGACAGGATCCTGCAGCAGATATGACCGTACCTAAGGAAGTACCTTTGCTATCGGTGACTCATGAAATCGTGAGTACTGCTCAGCAAACTGTTGAAAATTTAATGACTGACCCCGAGGTCAGGTCTGAGGAAGCTGACGTAGAGGATAACTTAGACTCCTCTATAATTCCGCGATCACAGGAGCAGGCGTTATCGACCACTCCCAGTAATCGATCAGCTGTGCCCAGACATAGTAGCACTCCCAGGACTATCAGAAAACCAATACCAAAACCCAACTCAGAGGCAATTCCAGAAGTAACTGAGGGGTCTATTCACATTGAATATTCTAAAGCACCAGACGACGTTATGGGTGTAATTTCACCTAACCCATGGACTTGGAGTGATAATTTACTTACCTCTGATGCCAGTACAACCAAGATTGCCACATCTGATAACGGAATTCAAGTAATAAAACCTACTAGACATTGCCTCACATACCAGCTGGATAATATTATTCATTTTATTTTCGGTGATTGTGATCGTCATGACCCAATAATAAAATTATTAAATGACATCGGAGCAATAGAGCAAAGGGATATAAAGAGACGAAAACCCGAGAAGGGAATAATTATTATCACCCCGTGTAAACAGCACAAAATATTTTCGCTGGTAGTTAAGGACTACGAAAAGGATTCGTTAGATTGCGAGGATTTGCGTGACCTCTTACGACAAACGATCGAAATATTCAACCAGCAAAACATCGCTACTGCTAGAATATCAAGGACGAGTAAGGTGACCAACCACCTAGCATCTGGAACACTTAGTGATATTTTAAGAGAAGAATTTTAAAACACGGGTATTCTCATAACTCTGTGCTACGGAAAATCCGAATATCTTACCGAAGAGCAAAGAAAACCAATTATTTCTACTCTGCATGACAGCTTAATAGGCGGTCATAAAGGCATAAATCAAACTTATGCTAAGATCAGAGAGAGATATTACTGGCCCGGTATGAAAAATGATATTTTAGATTATGTACGAAAGTGTTCTACTTATAAGCAACACAAAATAGATCGGATCAACAAAAAAGCTCCTATAAAAATTACCAATATGCCACTAGATAGATTCGACAAGTGACTCTAGGAGGTATGACAACTCGTACAAGTACAGAGTTTTACACCTATCAACCTAAGCTACATCTGGAAATTACAGATGTATTGACAAAAAGCGTTCCTGACCATATTATTAAACCTAAGAATTTATTTCCAATTCTGCAACTCAAGGATAAGTAAAACTGAAACAATCGTGACGTACAACAAATTTCTTATAAGCTAAAAGAAATTGCACAGCATAAATTGGACATCGGTGAAATCCAACATACCGTGTATGGAAGTTACGGTTTGGGAGTGCTGCTGTCTTTTGCAGTTATGATGCTGGCAGCCAAGAATATTAGATGCAGACGCACCGCTGGTACCTACAAACCAAGGGCAAGAAAGCGCTATCGACCTGGAACCTGCCATGATCTAGAAACCGTAACCGCGGGTTTAGGAAGTGACATCTTACCTTCCACTGACAAAGACCCGACTACGACCACTGTTACGACAGCACGAGGGATACAACGAACAGCCTCACTAGACAGTTAGTGAATAAATTTTGACGTCTTTATTTCTAGACGAACATTGCATCAAGATGTCGAGAAATGAGACTTTGCAATTGACCAATAACAAAGACTAGACCCTTTGGGAAATTATCCGAGATCTCAAACGGCAAGGGCCTGTCCAACAAATAACGACCCTAGAATACGTTAACCATAAGTATAATAGACTCCAAATAAAATTTTTCGACCATTTTTCTGTAGAAAAATCTTAAAAATTTTTTTTAAATACATCATATCCGTCATTAAAAAAAATAAAGGACACATACTTTTTCTTTTATCATAAAAATAAAAACTCAAAGAGATAAAGGCAGTTGAAAATTGTTGTGACGTCACGAGTACAGGTGAACTTGTGACGTCATGTTAGCGCTATATATATATATATATATATATATATATATATATATATATATATATATATAAAATAAAATGTATTAACGTATACTAGCTATAACTTTTGCAATTCATCATATTTTGAAAAACGAAAAAATACGGGTCTTTTATTTTTTCGTATTCTACCTGACGGATAAAATGCATTTTTTCGTGCAAGGTCCCAATTCAAATTCTGTTGGTACCACCCTACTAATCAATTTGAGTAATGAAACACTCTGGCATTCTGGGAGAAGACTTGTCTATATATTATGTTCCGCGCAGAGAGGTTTTGCTGTAGGTTTTTGATCTATACCTGAAAGTTTTTGGTCAGATAGTTTATCAAGTTACAAGCGTAGGTACAGGGTTTGATGGAAAATTTTATTAAACAAGTCTATTCATATGATGAAGATAAAAATGTTCAAGAAATAAAGATTCAAGGTATTTGACAGTGGTGAAACAAATTTAGAATAGTTTGTGAATATGATCAAAAATTTATTGTTGCCCTAATTGTCAGTAACTAGCTTCCTCATGAACAAAATATAGATAGAATTAACAAAATTTAACCTACAAACATGACTATAATAGTCTTTTTATTGAAACGTTAGCATTTATAAACTTGAGTCTATTTTGATGATAAATCGATTTTATGTAGATTGGATTTCTGTACCGTGCCAGGTATAAAGGATTGTTTATACCTTGCCAACTCTTTGAATATCATTTTGTAATGATTTTATTGGTTCACTCTTATTTTAAAAGAGAATTACATCTAGCAATGTGAAAGATCTATGTAGACGATGGATAAGATCAATATAATACTTTGCAGTTCTGATTGGAATACTCTCGTAGTTGATAAATGATCACCACACCCACATGCTGATTCAAAAGTATGTCAGAAGCTAAAAACAGTGCAGAAATTTTGTATTAAGAGTTATCTTTGGCAACGCATTCAGAATTAGTTGCTATTACTTTTAAATTAAAAAGAATAGTAATCTTGCCAGACGAATGTTTGATAAACTTGTTGCTACTACCCGTTTTCAGTTACAAGTATGGGTACAGGTTTTCATAGAAAATCCTATCCAACTATCCTACTCATATAGAGAAGATGAAAAAAAATGTTTGCTTTGTGTGAGCCGTAAAAAAACCTATGCCTAGCGCCATCCATAAACCATGTGGCAGATCTTCAAAAATTAAACTTCAACAAAATGTAAGCATGATTATCTAGAATAAAATTTAATTATTAAGTACTGCAATAATGGATTTGTGTAAATAACATCGCAAAGAGAAATAACTTCATCATTTTTTTTCATTTTTCGGATATAATATAATTTTATCTATAAAATAAAAAAAAACTGTCTTTTTATACTTGAAATTATAATAATTAGTATATGCAATGTAACCTTATATCATGATTTGATTTTTAAATTTGTCCGACTACTCGTTAATTTTAGCACAAGTTTTTTATTTATAAGCACTCATAAGCAATTACCAAATTTCATAAGTGATGTTTATAACATGAATTTCAGATATATATTTATAAGGGTTGTCGTTATTTCCCCAATCACTTGAAACCTTGTTCCCAAATCTATTATCGATTTCTTAACATTGAAAACTAAGAAAGCCACTCGAAGACCTCCTTGGAATGGCGATTTGACCCATCCAGTACTCAAAAAATTTAGTTTTTTCGTTTTTTTTTATTTTGCGGATTCTTCCCAACTACTGATTGAAAAATAGTACATTGTTAACCAAGGAAAGAAAATATTTGGTTTTTGCCCAAGTCGAAGGCAACAAAAATGACGTGGGCAAAAACACATTTTCTTTCGAGGTTAACATATGACTTTTTCACACGAAGGATATCAAGAATATTCAACATCAAATTGATGTATATATAAAAATACAAATTATAATTCTTTTAAATTCAAGTACAAGTATAGATTCCATCTTGATCTCTTGAATATTATTTATTATTTGTTGGATAAATAGGTTCAACAATGTATATAAAGGTTTTTGAACATGAAGAGGGGAATTAAAAGAATTATGCTTTCAAGAATTTTATCAGTGACGCCTTTTTGTGACATTCCTTTTATTTTAGCATTTCCTGTAAGTGGGGAGTGCTTTTGTTAATAATTATACAAGTCAGGCGCAATGAAAAAATGAATATATTATCATTGCGCGTGATTAAGAGCAGGTCGAGTATATCTGTCCTTTTCTAATCAAAGAATTGATATTTACAAAAACTAATAATTTTAGCAAAAAATTAAGAGAAAGCCCCATCTCGTATCAGAAAAAGCCAAATTTTCTTTGGTAAGAAAGAATTAATTTTATTGCTTCATTTTCAAGAAAACTTTGAAAAACTTGAAACATAGAGGTTGGGGTAAACAATTTGGTTTTTCAAGGTTTTCTTAAAAACGAAGCAATAAAATTCATTCTTTCTTATCAAAGAAAATTTTGCTTTGTCTGATACGAGATGGGGCTTTCTCTTCATTTTTTGCTGGAATTATTAGTTTCTGTAAAAACATCTAATCTTTAATTAGAAAAGGATAGATGTACTCGACCTACTCTTAATATAGCTGTTAACAAAAGCTCTTACCACTAGCTCAAAATGACAAGATAAAAGGACCATCATTAGAAGCGTCGCTTATGAAATTCTTAGAAACATAGCTCTTTCAGTTCCTCCTCTTCATGTTAAGAAACCTTTATATACGTCGTTAAACCTGTTTATTCATCAATCGATAAATAACATTTAAGTGATCAAGATAGAATTTAAAATTGATGAAATGAATTTGACAATGATTTTCGAATTCATTTTCTCCCCTGAGGAAGAAAATTAATTCAAAAATCATTTTCCTCCATCGGGGTGATAAACAGCTATTTTCGTACCTAAAAATAGGCTACGAAAAGCTCATTTTCTGCCCCAAGTGTGAAAAAAAATTTTTCTACATCCGTTTTTTTTTTAAATTATCAGGATTCACATCAATTAATTTTTTTAAAAATATTCTAACTTATCAAGTTATCTACAAAAAAATTTAGCTTAAGAAATTTGCAAAAAGCTCACAAAATCATGCTGTTTCCATGATTTTTTTAAGATTATAAACGTTTAATGTTTAAAACAGAGCTAAGCAATAAGATTAATATGAAAAAAGACTTCTAAACCTTTAATTTGTTTTTTTTAATGTCTCTAGGTGCTCTGAATCCGGAAATATAGTTATTGAAGGCTGTGTGACACATGCTAATCGGGATTTAGTACAGTCAAATTAGAATTTTTTTCTGCAAAACGTGCTACAGGCCGGTTTTTTATATAAATATATTGTAGATAATATGTATAATAAGAATATCGATATGCGCCATCTCAAAAAGTTGTGGAAAAATGTTTATAAACAAATTAAGATAGAAAAATCGACTTTTTTTTTCCTCTGTAACTGCGCTGCTTTTGACTCTAGAAGAAAATTTTTTTCGCAAAAGTTGTTCATAATTAAATTTTCTTGAAGACTATGGGTGTGCAATAAATCCGAGGCCAAATACTTGGGGGTGATACTAGACAGCAAGCTACACTGGAAACCCCAGGTAGAAGAGTGCTGCAGGAAGCTCACCAATATGTTTTGGCTTAGCAGGAGAACTATTGGAAAGAATTCGGAACCTAAACCCTCAACCATCCTGTGGATGTTTAGGACAATTCTCATTCCTAGACTAACTTGCGCAGCAGTGGTGTGATGGAAACGCACCAGCCAAACAACAACAGCAAAGCTCCTAGATAGGCTAAGGGGACTTATCCTGAGAGCCATGACAGGGGCAAGGAGGACTACTCCAATAAAGCCCTGGGATTCTTGATGGGAGTAGCACCCTTACGACTGTATGTACAAGAGGCTGCTACAAGGTCTGCATGCAGACTGATAGCTCTCAATATGTGGACAGGGAGAGGTGAACACACTAACCCTCCTTGCCTTAAACAAGATGTATTATTAAAGATGAGGTCAGATCTGATGGTGACGAAATATCACTTTGACAATAAATTCGAGGTGATTTTCCCAACCAAAGAAGACTGGCTGTCAGAAAAAGGTAACGATAGAATACCAAACTCAGGCGACATCTGGTACACGGATGGATCAAAGTCCGCAACGGGTACTGGAGCAGGCATCTATTGAAGGAAGCTGGGGAAGGGGACTATGGTCCCGCTAGACAAGCAGGCTTCAATTTTTCAGGCAGAGCTGGTGGCTATACTGATCTCTGCTCAGATGGCACTAAATGCGAACAACCAAGACATAGTGAACATCTGTTTGGATAGCAAAGGGACACTCATAGCCTTAAAAAGCTACAAAACTAAGTCTAGTGTGGTAGAGGAATGCATCAACTCACTAAATACTTTAGGAGAAAGATGCAGGAAACTCAAACTTTACTGTGTTCCCAGTCACGTGGAAATCAAAGGCAACAGGGTAGCAGACGACCTAGCAAAATTGTCTGCAAAAACACCACTAATTGGCCCTGAGCCTGTTTTGGGAATCCAGATGAGTCAAATTAAGGAAAGAATGTGTCAACGGCGAGAGACACAACATAGGACAATCTGGAGGAATACACCAGGTAGCGAGCAAGCTGAAGCTCTGCTTGGAGAAGATCCCAATCATGCGTGGTTGGCACAAGGTCTGAACCTAAGCAGAGGAGATATAAACATAGTCGTATGAATAGCGACAGGGCACGGTAAATTAAATTACCACATGTACAAAATAAAAGTAGCCGGTTCTCCTGCATGCAGATGGTGCGGGGCTGTCTTGGAGACGGCTCAGCACATCCTCTGTGAGTGTGAGGAACTAGCTACAACTAGAACGAAAAACATAGGAATGGAGTGCCCTGACATTAAAAAAATCAAGGCACTCCCTTTAAATAATACGATTTCTTTATATAAAAAGATCACACAACATTGCGTATCTAACTATGTCTAATCGCACATGCCCGGAACCCATCCATAAGGTTGTAGTAAAGGGTTGCTGGTGGGACAAAACTATAGGGTTGCAAAGGGCCTTTGGCCTAGGCAGCAGGCCTAACCACCTTAGGTGGTTTTATTCCCATGGCTGATTCCATTTCAAATCGAACAGTCAGTATACACTCAAGTCACCAATTACTGCGCTAATGAAGTATGTTATTCTACCCTAAAAATAAGGGTATTCGTATTTTTTTATTTTGCTGAAATATCAAAATTGCATCAGATATGCACTTTTGAAAATTGCATACAAAAACTAAATGTTAAAACTGAAAATGTTGAGAATAAATTTAGAGGGCTATCGTTTTACCAATTTTCAATGAATTTTGGTAAACCTTATTTTGTTTTATTATGTTTCAAGTCCTCTTTAATCCAGTGCAAGAAATTTCAAAAAAGACTAAAAAATGACTAAGATATGTGCATTTTACCAAAAAATGCACTTTTTATGCACATGCATTTTTCTCGAAAAAGCCATTTTTTTTTGCTGAAATTTTTTGTGCTCATAGAGGACCAAATTACCTATCTAATGGCACTTGGTTGATCCCGTACTTATTTGTTTGAAGCGAGAAAAAAAATTCACAAATTTTATTGGTGAAAAATTTTTGTATGTACGTTCGAAAGTCTTAAGCAATGTTGATTCCAACACTGTCGCATGCTTCGCTCATTATTTGTTTACCTTTGTATATAAATATCATCAATAGTGATATATATATATAAAAATTCTTAATATAAAAATAAATATTAAAAATGGAAAATAATAATTCTATTCGTGTATATCTATATTATGTATGTTTCGATGTACAGACAATAGGAGGCTCATTCGCGGACAAATACCTCGCGTAACCAAAACAGCATATTAGAATTGTTATATACAAGCTAGTTATTCTTACGTCTGCTTTGAAAGGTACTTTTCGGACTTGTAAAAAAGTAAACAAAACTCTGCAATTACGATGTCCGAAATTCACTCTTCTACAAGAATTCGATGTCCCGATTTTTTTCAAATGCATAAGAAGGTAGTTTATAAAAGCAGAAATTTACGTTTGAGACCGTTGGAAGATTTGGTCATTAATTTGGCACAGCTTTATCCAGATTTAAAGATACTGCCCTCTACTAATGTATGCAAAAATTGCCATGAACGCATATCAAAAATGATTTTAAGTGATCTTGAATCTACATCTGAAAATGAAATCACTGAACTTTTTGGCGGAAAACATGATGATTTTATCTCCAAGACACCCGAACGAATACAGGAATTAAACGAGAGTATTAATACAATTTTACCTCAATGCGTCTCGCCGCTAAAAAGAAAAACTGCAATACCTAAAAATTTAACAGAAAATTACGTATCTAAAAAGAAAAAATCTTTAATTTCAGCTTTTTCTGCTACTGTCGGAAGTAAATTAGAAGATGCGTATGGCATTTCAGTTGAATCAATAGAATCGGACAAAAGTTCGACTGAAAACTATTGTAACGAATTCGTAGAAAATTTTAAATCGGCTTTAGAAAAATGTTCTTCTGTTTCGGAGAAAATAAAACTTCTAACTCTACTACCTTCAAAATTAAGCAAAATAAAAATTTGCTCACTATTCCCGAATATAAGCGAGTATATGATAAATAAATCAAGAAATCTCGTGAAAAATAAAGGAGTTTATTCGGAGCCAGATTCATATACTGGTCATCCTATTGATGAAAATACAAAAAATATCGCTCTGGAATATTTTTTAAATAATGATTTTAATTGTAGTGGACAAAGTCCAAATAAATCTGATGTTGTTACTGTAAAAGTTAATAATACAAAAACTAAAAAAGTTAAACGGTTTCTTACTCGAAGCTTAAAAGAAACATATAGTCAATTAAGACAAGAAAATCCAAACTTACAAATAGGAAAATCGAAATTCTATAATCTAAGACCAAGTTTCGTCTTAACAAGCCGTGTGAAGAAAACTGTTCTTTGTTTACATTGCGAAAATTTTGAACTGTTTCTTACAAGTTTAATTCGTTTTAGAGGCGATATTAATTCTGAATTAGATTTAATTCGTTCAGAAATAACTAACGCAATGTTGTGTTCTGAACCATCTGATTCGTGTTTCTTGCAAGAATGCAATTATTGCCCCGGTAGTGAGGGTATCACATTAAAATTGTTGAAACTGAAAGAAAATTGTGAAGATGAAATTACATTTGCTTTGTGGGATAATGGTGATCTTATCAAACAAACAGTAAGCTTATCAGTTTTTAAAGAAAAATTTTTAGTCTGCGCACTAAAAGCAAGTACTCACGTATACATAAAAAATATTCAACGTGAAGCTATAAGAAAAGAATCCGCGTTGATTTTGCAGAAAATTGGTCTGTAATAAATAATAAAGTGGTTCAGGGAAATCATTGGGTAAATAACCAAATTTCTATTTTTACTGCAGTCTGTTACCAAGGAGAGATAACGCAAAGCTTTGCGATCGTTAGTGACGACAAAAAGCATGATACTGCATATGCGCTATTAGCAATAAATAAAATTATCGATCTTATGAAAAATGATTTAGTTACTAAAGTCACTATTATATCAGATGGAGCTGCAAGCCAATTTAAAAATCGTTTTCAGCTACATGAATTCAAACATTTTTCTTATCAAATGAAATGGTTATTTTCTGCGACTGGTCATGGGAAAGGAGCCGTTGATGGAATAGGTGGGCTTCTAAAGCATTATGCTACTTCACATAACTTAAAAAGAGTTCATGAAGAATCGATACAAAATGCTGACGATTTTATAAATTGGGTTCAAACGTACACCAGTGCAATCAAAATCATATTATTACTAATAAATGAGATTGAAAAATTTAGAAAAGAAAAAAATATTGAATGGAGTTCAGTTCTTAAATATAATGGGATTCAAAAAAGTCATATGTGATTAAAACAACTTGGGGAATTGAAATCACATATATTTGTTGGCAGAACAGCTATACATGCACTGACTAAAGTGAAAGACAAGAAAAAAAAAGTCAAACGTCGTAAGGCTACACTTAGAACTAAAAATAATAAGTGCAAAAATAAAAAAAAGTAATTATTTATAATTATATTTTTGACGCATCCCAACAGTGAGAGGCAAGGGGAACTCACTTTAAAAAAGCACCCCGAAGGGAACAGAAACCTTCTACGTCCACGTCGTTGTTCCTGGGTAATGCTAAGAGAAGGATAGTGTTTAAATCTACATTGCTTAAAATTTCCGAACGTATATACAAAAATTTTTCACCAATAAAATTTGTGAATTTTTTTTCTCGCTTTAAACAAATAAGTACGAGATCAACCAAGTACCATTAGATAGGTAATTTGGTCCTCTATGAGCACAAAAAATTTCAGCAAAAAAAAAAAAATGGGTTTTCGAGAAAAATGCATGTGCATAAAAAGTGCATTTTTTGGTAAAATGCACATATCTTAGTCATTTTTTAGTCTTTTTTGAAATTTTTTGCACTGCATTAAAGAGGGCTTAAAACATAATAAAACAGAATAAGGTTTACCAAAATTCATTGAAAATTGGTAAAACGATAGCCCTCTAAAGTTATTCTCAACATTTTCAGTTTTAACATTTAGTTTTTGTATGCAATTTTCAAAAGTGCATATCTGATGCAATTTTGATATTTCAGCAAAATAAAAAAATACGTATACCCTTATTTTTAGGGTAGAATAACATACTCCATTAGCGCAGTAATTGGTGACTTGAGTGTATACTGACTGTTCGATTTGAAATGGAATCAGCCCCATAGAACTGCCTACCCGATATCCTTAATAATAATGGGTGTGCGATTTTCTAAAATTTTCAAATTTTCTCGGAAAATAAAGTTTTTCCGAGAAACTATGTAATTTTTCAAATTAAAGTTAAAGTCAGATATTTTATTCGAAATTCAATGAAATTTTGGGAAAAAAAAATTTTTTTACTGTCTTTAATCCTCCTCCAAGCCGATCTGTTTCGGCCCGTAAGAAAAGCAACAATTAATTTGTTTATTAAAAAAAAGTCGAAAATTCAAATTAATGCCAAGTCGACAGTAATTATTGCAAATATGTCAAACTTCTTGAGCATATAATGGTAGGATACCTTTATCATGAGTAGTTATTGGGGCACCATGGATCGTCACAACAAACCCCTACTCCACCACCCCAAAGGTTATTGACCACTAGGTCAATGACCTCTGAGAAGGCGAAGTAGGGGTTTGTTAGGCATGGTACCCAGACAAGGGTCGCTCACCCCCTCCTAGAAATTTAGAGTGGGGATGAACTGGAGGGTCACTTACCCCCTCCCACAAAATTTAGAGTGGGGATAAAAAATATTTTAATCGATATTTCAAAATTATTAATTTGAAATTTTGTAATATAATCCTTTTTAATTATCGAAATAATAAAAACTTGAATCATAAAATGAGAATTTAAAAGATTTTTAATGTCCAATTATTATAAATTTTTATATTGAATCAAAAAATATAAAATTTACATATAAATTATTGTGTGTATGAAGGATGAGGAGTTGGTAACAGACAAGGTAATTGAAATACTCATGTTTTAAAGTTTAACAACACATTTATTATTAATGATAAAACATTACAACGTAGCATTCATACAATGAACTGTGTGTACACATGATAAATAATAAATTCGTGTATGATTATAAACACATCTTCTTTTCCTAAAACTAGATTATTCTTTTTTAATAATTTGATGAGACCATTTACAAAATTATCATTAACGGTAGGCAGGATCTACCTGATACCGACCGAGTAAAAATTGGGTTGTTTGTTATTCACTCAAGTTTTAATCGGTGTATCTTTAAATCAAAGGTCGAGCGCAATAGATATTATTATTATGAACATCTATGCACAAGAAAAAAAATATCTACTGGTTTGTTTTTGAGAAAAATAAGTAACGGGAAAATATTATAAACATAAACTTTTACTTTGGCGTTACTTACTTTTCTCAAAAACAAACCGGTAGATAGATTTTTTCTTGTGCATAGATGTTTATAATAATAATATCTATTGCGCTCGACCTTTAATTTGAAGATACACCGATTAAAACTTGAGTAAATAACAAAAATGCCAATTAGACAAGGACAGCGAATCCGGCCTGCTCTTAAAACTAGACATTGTGCTTTTTATATCGCAAGAATTATAGTATACATATTGAGATTCCTGACTATTTTCTAATATATTTTGCATATTTATAACCATTTCTCCTAATATATAATCTACAGATTTCACAACAGTATTTAAATATCTAATTCTATAATCTATACATTTTGATAAATCTTTTAAACTTTTAAACGTGACACGTTTAAATACTAGTGACCGATTAAATCGACCATATTTTTTCGGCGGTCCACCACACTCCTCTCCTTCTGGTTGTGCGTCATTGGGTACTAATTCAAAAGCTCTCTCGTGAAAACTAATCATAAAACGGATAGTGTATCCAGGAATAGATGGCCGCTGATCAAGCATTGATTCCTCGTTATAGCAAGTGAAAAAATCTTCAATTTTATCAAATTCCTGCTTCAACGCCTCTCAACAGTCCAGTGACAGTGGTGAACCTTGAAAATTAGCTCCACAGAAGCGTACTACGGGTGCTAACTCCTTTTTGCCTTCGCCGCCTATATTCTCCAGGCCTACCTGGATAATTTTCACAAAAGAGCTGTTCAGCCCGTAGACCATTAACAGAACCAGCTGCCAATAGTTTTTCTTGCTGTTTTGTCTTATTAAATATGCCAAGCCATTACCAAATGTCTGCTCCAGGCTTCTCTTTTGACCAACCATCTTGCTTGAGCTTTGTTGTTACTGCTGCTTTCACCGTAGTCAAACTGTGGCTAGACTGAGTGGGTGCCGCTTCTTTTATACTGTAAAAATTGGTGGAGGCGCCGCAAAAAGCTGTTGTGCGACCAATCAGAGACAACCAAATATCATATTACTGGTACGAGATTTTTCCCACAAAATTCTTGACTATAGTATCATTTTTTTGCAAGTTCTGTGAGAAATTTTTCAAGAATTTCTTGAAACCTAATCCGCTAGACATATTATACAGAAACATGATACAATAATGACCACAAACGTTGGAATATTCGCTTTGTAAGTGTTTATTATTCCATCTAAATTTTTTACAATTTTACTGAATACGTCGTAAATGTTGTTGAATTTGTGGTGGTTTACCAAGACTATCAAAGTACACACCTGTGCCATACTTATCAACGTATATGGCAACCCAGTGCGCAATACGCTGGTTATAATTTTGCGTATTAAGCACAAACGCACAAGGTTTCACCCACACCAGAGAAATCCGATCCGCTGGATAAACGCCTACTGCGTGAAACTTGATCCTCATCAGATATTGAACAATCTCTTTTGAATTTATTGCGGAGAATTTCTAAAAATTCTTCCGAAATCAGCGATTTCACGATGGGGTTAAGTTTTAGTAGCCAATGTTTCAGATTAGCAACGTTATTTAGTGCACAAACGTAATTTGAATAAGGTGATTTTAAGTAATGATGCATGCACTGTACACTGCTGAAATTTAAATTTCTAAAAGCTGGACAATCTTGTTCTTTTTCTAAATTTTCAATCTTATAGGTGGTGAGCTTGGAAAGTAGTTCAAGCTTTTCTTGACCTTGCACAAAAATTGTACGACAATTCATGCAAATATCTTCCAAATTTTTGTATAATCTTTTTATCGATATATCACCTTCGTACCACTCCAGACCATGATGATTCAGTGTCAACCAATTGTTCTGTCTTAAAGCATTTTTAGATAAGCGTCTCAAATTACAAGGAGGCGCCACAATCCAATGAGCGATAAAGTTTTTATGAATAGCAAGTAAAGCCACCTCCTTTGGAATCAAACGATTTTTGTTGTCCTTTAAAAACTGCACATCAATTACCACGTCCATACTGTTTGCAATGAAAGTTGCTCGCTGACTGAGATAATAAAGCTGGCTTTGCTTTACTTAGATAGTGAGAAATGTACCCCATCCCCCCACCACCACTACTACTTAACCACTATAATCCACGACAACCTGTCGCGACGAGTCAATTTCGAGCAAATTGTCGTATTCAGCATAAATTATACAATTTACAGCGACCTCTAGTGGGTCCTCGAATCTAACATCAATTCGTACATTACCATTTTTTATCAAATTCCAATGACTACCATCACTCGCCGATAAATCAGGTGTCAAATCAAAAGCGAATAGGCAGTAACCGTTTAGATAGTCTTCACGGTTAATCGAGTTGCCTGAATTCATAAAGTAAATATCTGTGCCGGAAAAAAGTGTATGATAAGCATCAACGTACATTTTGCTTTTTTTGAAATCTGACTGTAAGGGCTTCGATGGCACTTGCATTCCATCAACGTACAGACACAAAAAATTTATATTAAAATTCTTGAAATTGAATGGGTTAAGACTTTTATCTCCGTTGCAAGCTTTATTTTCTACAAAACCGAGTATAATTCTTTTCGGCAGTTGACCTCATATGACATTGTCGATTGTTTCCCCATGCACACCATTATGTAACGTAACAGCCTTAACTTCTACACGTGTTAGTGGGTATTTTGCAGTAGTCTGTGACAATAGTTTTTCGTGTGCTAGCACAAGTGAAGGATTTAATCTTACCCGACGCACAAAAAGCGTAGCCTCGGTAATATTTACCGCGAAAGCACCAGCGGGATCCATGAGACAGAATCCATCACGAGAACGCACAAGCCTTACTCTAACTTCAACACCACCCAGTAATAATTTGTCTTGATTAAAAACATCACAATGTAAATGGCCGAGTAAATCAATCTTCCTGCGAATCATGAGTGCCTTTCGTTTATTGAGACCTACATTACTACCTGTCGTATCGTCCATTTTCCCTACTGTATCATCGTACCACAAACCACTCGTTAAATGAGACTTTTTAACTGTTGGACCATAATTTAGTAATGTTTCAATGTAAGCTCTGTATGCATAAGCATTGTTTGGCGGTAAAACAGGTTTCTGATTGCATAGCACGTCGACTTGATTAAACAACGAATGCCAAAGATTATTTATTGGTCCAACGTTCGGATCCTTAAGTGATTCAGCACTACTGCATGTTACACTTACACTCACACTTAACATTGTGTGAGCAAAGTCTAGATATTCAGTGTTGTCAGGGATTGTAAATTCAATTGCTGATTGGTCGTTAAGTAAAGATATTGGTTTGTACTGTACTTAGTAAGAGCCTTCCATTGCGGTCTGTGTCGAGGGTAATTCAAAGAGTGATAATTCCGACTTGATTGACTGACAAGATTCTGTATGCAACAACGCCATCTTGAAATTTTAATTTACGAAAATATCTCTAGCTACACGTGCTTTCTTATTCTGCTTCTTCTTCTTCTTTTTCGCAACCTTACCACTTTTCAAGCGTTTAGCCACTGAGGTGTTTGTAGTACCAGCTGCACTTGACGACTGAACTGACGATGTCTAGTTCTTTTTATTATGTTCAGATTCTTTCTCCTCTTTTGCACTCGACTCACCCAAGAGCAATTTGTCCAGAACAACGTCAGCTTTTCTTTTGAGATTTTCACCACTTTTGCGAATGCGCTCTTTGGCCGCCCCTTTGACAGGTCTGCCACCTAAAGTGACATCACCTAGGATATTTTTACCCGCTTGGAGAGCCTCTTTACTGACCACTTTTGCACCTTGCTTGATCTTCGGTATAGCTGCTCGAAAGAGACCTTTCAAAAAACTACCTACTCCTGCACCTGACTGGTGATAACCAAAACAAGGTTTACCAGCTCTAACGCACTTACCCCACCACCGACCATTTGGTTATTGAAGAAATCTTCAAACTGAGACATTTTATCGGATGCGCTTAAAGTGAAGCGTTACAGTCAACTTACCGTAATCGAATGAAATGGGGAATTCTTGTTTGTCTCTTATATCTATTTCGATCGACTTAAACGCTAAAGACAGCAGTGGTAGGTACATGGGTGGTGGAAAGTTTTTAATTTCAACACCTCCGTAATCGCGCAAATGAAGCAAAACTATACGTAGTAAGCTCGTGCGCATGTAACCTGTTACATAAGGCTGGAAAATATTGCTGTAAACCATCAGCACGGTTGGCAACCCGTTTACAAGATTTGCTGGACGATTACCGGTAATGTAGAGTTCTTTATTACCTTTGCAAGAGAAAATTGGTACATTTTCCAGACCTAAAATTCTAAGTATTTTTCCGATAGTGTAAACGTGTGCTTATAAGTTGTACAATCTTCCCCACATCGACATCTAACCCGTACATAGCCACCAACTTGAATTTCAAAATATAAATGATTTTTCACACTCTCGAGATTATTTATTTCTTCTAAGAGACTCTTAATATCACGATAAACACCAGGTTTGACTCTGGCAAACACCTCGGCCCCCTGTTGAGTCTCTTCTGTTTCTCGCAAAACATTCGCCATATCACGTTTGGCTGTTTTAACAGAAATGACTCCCTCCCGCTCAACTATTGATATATGCTGAAATGTGAGGGGTATTTGAATTTCCGTGAGTCCTACACACCAGTCGCCATAAAGATAAAAATTTTGTGATAATTGTGTTGTGAAATGTGTCGCCACATTGTGTGGAAAGACAAACTCGCTGCTGTTGCTCGGTAAAACCATGTAAAATTCATCGTTCATTGTAAATTTTTCAAATCTTTAACCGCTATCCAAGAATTAAATTTTTCTGGATACCCCCTCCAACGGACCAAATATTGTTTTTTCGACCCCCTACCTTTACTCTTCAAAACCCCGTCTACCTCAAACGCTTCGCTATCTAAATCCTAGCGCACTCTGCTCAACTGTTCTTCGTGAAAATATCCGTCAATTTTTTCTCCACCAATATCTGCCAAAGTATAAACTGGTGGTTGTTGTCTTGTGTCAACTCTAATGATTTTAAACAGCTCCAGAGTCCAGCCACCCTCGTAAGCTCTCCTGAAGGCTGTCTTGGCACGACTGACACGAACCAGATGACCAACGCTGTATTTAGCTACTCTAAACGGGTTTTTTTCGTTGTAACGCAACGTCGAATTCCGACGTGCCACGTAAGCATTATATAAGTTGACCTTGAATGGGGGCATTTTTATGGCATTGTGCCACGACTCGTTGTAACACGTCACAATTTTTTGCAAAACATCTATATAACGTCTTGTGCGCGAGTGAGTAAAGTATCGCCAGATTCGACCTTTGATAGTTCGAATAGAGCGTTCGGCAATGGCTGCCTTTATATCAGGGTCTCTGATGACTCGGTAGGTAATATGTTTCTTTTTTAGCACCTCTTTTACCTCTTGACCGATGAATTCCTTACCTTTATCAGTCTGTAGGTAAATAGGATGTCTATCATTACATCGTGATCAAATTTTGTCCAATGCTACAGCGACGCTTCGGCTCGTTTTGTCGAGAAGAGGCTCTGCCCAAGCAAACTTTAAAAGTGCATCAATGACAATAAGAATATAGCTGTACCCATCATTGTAGGTTTTAAGTGATCTAAGATCTGCCAAGTCAGCTTCCCACACCTCAAAGGGGCTAAAAACGTTGTAATGTTGACGAGGAAAACGATGTCTCACAAGTTTGTGTAAGGTATGTGCATCCTGACTCTCCAGCCACTTGGCGATGGTATTGTTATCAAATTTTTTGGGTTTCGCACGTTTCAGTAGATGAGCACCAGCGTACGCTGATGGTGCAGAAAGATTATAGTAATAATGCTCGAGACCGTCCGGCTTTGACGTCTCCTTCTTTCTTTTCTCCTTTTTCCTTTTCTCTTTCTTTCTCATTGCTCCACTTCCTCTTATAAATTAGCTTTCTCTCTTTCTTTTGCTGTCTTTTAAATGTATTTTTAATGCGTTTCAAAAATTTCGCAATTTTGCTGATCATGCACAAAACTGTAATACCAGCTGCAGTCTTTTCATTACCATCCGCAGTCTCCGAGAGCATGCGTGAAAATGCTTGTTCAGCCAGCAGTCTGTCGGCTTTTATATGATTTGTTATTTTTTTATTTGAATATGAAATATCGTGCTCTAGACAGGCATTGTCAAGAGGGTTTTTTCCTCTCTGACCCCGTCTGAGACGCTCTTCGAGATGTGTGCCAGGGTCGAAAAACTGGTAGATGCATTTCAAAGGGTACAACTGAAATCAATTGGGCTATAAAAGTATCAATTTTCTCCCCTACCTCCTCCTCCTTCTCCTCCTCCTCCTCCACCCCCTCCATCACTTCCTTCCATGCTTTCACATACGGTTCTATTTTAGCTGTTCGAGACGACTCTTTTTTGCAGGGATTGATGGCATAGCTGCCAACTCGCTACCAACTTTTTTACGCTTTTTCGCACTCTCAACTTCTTTCTGCTTTACGCTCGACTGACTAGTAGCTGTTAAAGTATAATAACCTTCGTTCTCTGACGACGATGACGGCGATAAGTCAGCGCTATGAGATGCAATCTCACGCCACAGTTAATCGTTACCAATGAATCCTCAAGGTATACTAACTTGTCGCAAGACGCGTGCAAACTGTTTGTATCCGCGTAGTGGTGGTCTTTTTCTACTTCTCATAGCCTCGTTCACCAAATCGACAACATTAGTACCCTCGACAACAGCACCATCTAGTTTGATTATATTACGACTATCCCATTCAATATTACCAGCTTGTCGCAAGTATCTAATGAGATGTCTAGCATTGCTTCGAAATTTCTGCGGTACCGACTCGACAATCTGTTTGTCATCGATTTCGTCATTATTGCCTCTATCCATTGTCGATCCCGTTTCTAATAATGTTGTCTCGTGTGGACGTATTATACCCCCACTCTCGTCCTTCTCCTCCTCTCTTAGATGCAAGTAACGCTGCAAGATTTGCTGATATTGCAAAGATTTTTGGCGCTCATCACCCGCAGAATGTAAAATTTTACTCATTTCCTCGTCGAGGCGTGTCGTTACTTTACCAGGTGTCTGGACACTGAATGCTGGTGTTGTATGATTAGTAGTTGCTACGTCATGCTGCTGCTGCTGATGCTGTTGCTCCAAGCACTCTTGCGGTACTAAAATCATTTTTCTTGCGTACTTCATACCAATAAAACAGGTTTCACAATTAGCCGCAGTAAATATGCTGATTTTACCATCAATTTCCTTTTTACCTCTAAACTACCCAGTTTAGCGAGTTTCCGCAACAGAGGTGCGAATTTTCGCAATTGTCTCTTATAATACTTGCTGAGTGGAATATTTCCACGTAAAATGTTCAAAGCACACTCGCGAATGTACGTTATAAGTTTAGAATTTGCTTCGCGTACGATAGCCTTAACTTTATAGAGTTCGCTTTTACACAAGAAATGGAGCTGAGTCCAGTACTTTTCTGGAATTGGTCTGCTGATACGACTACGTCTTACCGGCTCCATTACAATCGCACGACTGGTACATTATTCAAGCGAGCACTAGCTTTTATAGGTGTGCAACAAGGCACATAAACGTACTGATGTTTGTCAAACGGAAATATACAAGTACGAAATCTCACATTTTCAGGCGTGCCCTGCTTCAGATCTACGAACAAATAGCCGTGTGGCTCTGCTGTGGCATCAAGATATGCCTCTTGCAAAAAACGAGGCTCCTCGGGGCGAACTTGACGCGCCAGATGATTTATTTGCGCTTGATCGCGCGGATTTTCAAATACCACGATGTAATTAGAGTTTAGAGAGATTTCTCGCTGACCTTAATGAAAGAGATTTTGCAAGATAAAGATGACGCTCAAGTTATTGTGATGACTACCTTTGGTAAAGAGATTGACTATAGCTCTGTTGGACGATTCTCTCATCAGATCGTCGAGAATCAAGAGTTTCGGTCGTGGATCATCGGCATAATCTTCGCTCTTTGGTAAACTCTCGTGAAATTCGATTCCCTCGGCCAACTCCTTGTAAATTGGCTGCCACTCGGTGAAATACAAGAGTATACGCTCGAATTTTGTATCACTTATGCGATCAATGTAATGCGAAAAATTCTTCACAAATACTGTTTTACCACACGAGCTGGGTCCACAAATTATCAAAGTCCACGGATGCACCCACCTGCAAACGTCCATGTTACCGCCGCTGCTAAACTTCTACTACTAACCTCATCACATCCTCGAACCACTCTACATATACGATCATTAGTAGTGACGAGCAAAATTGGGGGGCGGCGGCGGCGCGCACGTGTGCGAGCAGTATCGTGCTGGCGCTAGCCAATCGTTTAGCTGATTAGCCATATAGCTGGCTGACGCTGGCATTATTCCGCTCTTTAGCTATATGGCTGTAAAAGCTTAACAAGTATTAACCTGTTACTTACTCAAAAGCGCTCTACACCATCACTACTTGTACCTTCCACAACCACCACCACCACACTCTGCTCGTCACCCCCACATTTCCAGTATAAAAGTAAAAGCAGCAGCATTTATAGGTTAGTGCTGTACAAGTTTTGGTATCGTGAAAATAAATGAGTTATAGTCAACAAATTTGAGCAAAGGTAATCAAATTTTAACAAAAAATTCATTAAAGACTCAAATTCTTAAATTTTGATAAAATTTTATAGAGACTTGTCGTGAGAAAGTGTGGTGATTATCCGTATCTTGCAGAAATAATAATAATAATAATAATAATGAATCAAACAAAAAAGGTACATTTCAAGGAAGGTAAACAGGATATTCACGTGATACGCGTGTGGGATTATGCAAGTCGTGCAGCACGACGTGGAGAGTGGGAGCAAGCGGCTCGTGACAGAGAGAGATTTAAAATGAGAGTGGAAAGAATGAAGATTATTCTGAAACCTATAATTATGAAAAAAATTGACGACTACTTAATTAACAGGAAATAAATTTATTATTTTGTTATATTAATTTTAATTTCAATAAATTATGAAATTCATTACAAAATTGTTTTTGTCTTAATTCTATAACCTATATATATGTACATAATATTTTTACTTCGGTAATGATATATCAACATTTATGTATTATTTAATTAGATTTATAACCGTATGGATAGCTAATCTCGTTATTTACAAATCGTCTCTTTGAGTACACGGGCCCGCATATTTTACATTCAGGTCGTGTTATAACATCGTGAAACCGTGTGCGTTTAATAGCGTCATAGTTTGCAAAAAGTGGCGGTATTTCACTAGTAATAAGATTTCGTATGGAATCAAAGTTTATTTTCTGACTCACCGACGAATTACATCTGATACCCTTGATTTTGCAAACACATTCTTCAACGCCATCTGGTGTCAAATATTTGTATCCGTAAAATTTGCGTTCACCAGAGACGAATGATCTGATGCTTGTGCCAAGACCATAACAGGACAATTTGTCGGTCAAGTCACCCAAGAACGGCCCTGTTTTCGCATCGTACTCACCCACGCAACTTACATACACAATAGAGTCAGTATCGTAATACAATACACATTTACCCAACGGTTGCAATTTTTCGTAGAGTTTTAAACGCGCCAAGGCTGTGGTATAAGCAGCTACGACAACGTTACATAATGCCGATGACTCTACAGCCGCTTCTGTGTTGTGCCAGCATACGTAAATTGTCGTATCGTCGATCGGTAAAATTGAGTCAACCTCGCACTCTCTCAGCACTACAGAGTAATTCAAATAACCTCTGTGGATCTCTGTGGATCGTATCTCTGTTGTACTGAGTAATTTTATAAGACCATATTTCAAATATTTTTCGGATGATATTGCCCATCTGAACAGCTTTTCTCAACTCGTCAGCAACCCACGTATGATAAAAACACGATCATCAGGATTTTCATGGTCACAATCTGCGGTATACATTAATTCAGCACATGTTCGACACAGTGGAAACGAAAGCTTATTATGCATTTTAACGGGGAGCACAGCATAATATAAATTTCGCGGTGGCAATATTTCACATTCAATAAGACCTTCAACGTGACTTATGTCATTCGTTTGACCCACCAGAGAGCGACACTCATCCTCGTCCACGTAGAGAGTTGGGTAACCAATGGGATATCGACCGTATTTACAGATATATGGATATAATGAACACACGTCCACGTATTTTATTTTCTCCCCTTCTTTTGCATCGTAAATTTTGACTGTATTGCCCGTTCACTCGCCAAAAAATGCTTCTCGAGGATTTAACAGCGCGTTCCATTTTCGTGTCTTATCTTCAATGTACGACCTCATATTCTCGTTTTCCGAGTACTCTCGATCGAAATCACACTCCCACTTTTCGATAAGTTCATAACCATGGGCTCGTATTTTTTCCGATATCCACGCGGCTCTCTCGAAACGTTCGTCCATATTTTCACCCTTTACGAGCCTCGAGTCTCGGTTTATTGTGTAACACCATACACAACCATGCCAATAACACCCGTGAAATTGAAAAACGATTTTCATTCTATTTTCAAGTACGCAATATCCGTCCACTAGAGGGCCTTCGCGAAGCCTCTTTTCTCGTGCACGAACGGTATACTGAATTTGTCGATTCAGCACATTTTCCATCCAGCACAACCATCGCATCGCCTTCATAGACTGTTTATTTGCTTGTCTATAACCACCTTGAGGTATAATACCTATTGTATCTTTTTGTAAACATTTTTTTCTATACACACGCATGCAAGAAGATTCGATGGTGGCGCACTATACAAATGGATCTGTATTACCACATTCGATGAAGGTCTTGCGAAAAGCCAGACATGCTAAACGTAAAATTTTTACATCTTGCTTACAGTATTTTATAATTTCATTTCTAAAATTAAATATATAATTTTCAGCTTTTTTCGTTATACCACTGCATAAATTCGCGTCGCTCTTCAATCTTCATCGAATCTGGCGAAAAAGTGCATATCGGTGGCATTTCTCCCACGTAATTCTGATTTTCCGGTGTACTGAAAAGATGAGAGAACGTACCTTTCTCGATATTAACAAGACCGTAAGCTTTTGGTAGTGTAGCTAAACCCATATGTAAATAATTCAAACTATCTATGAATTTAACCGATAAAATTTCCATTATGATTATTTTTGACCCGTTTAAAATTATATTTGGCTTATTTCTAAGATCTTTACGTTCTGTTAAATGTTTAAGAATAAATTGTGCACCAAAACCCTGCGCATAGTGTGCTATACAAATGATTTGTTCGAGATTTTTCTTGGTGCCAAGGCCAAATCGACTAGCTGTTTCACGGAGTCAATTTCAAACACAAACTCGCACATCCCACATGCTTCGCAAGAATTTGATATATTTTCATCGTTCAAACAGTAACTACACACTTGCTGGACAACACATAAATTTGGTACATGAAGCCTTACTTTTTCAGCCTCACAGCCTAAAATGCTCTCTGATTGCTGAGTCTCAAAATCATAAAATAAATAAAGAATTGTTTTTTTATTCATCATGAATCCTTTTTTATCGACAATAGGTCGCATGTAACAAAGATGTTCTATTGGTCTTTTACCATGACATATTTTACAAAATATCGTATTACAATCATGTGGTTCTTTATCGTTGATGCGCACTGTTTTGCTACATACACGACAAATTTTTATACTCTCGCATACCGACCGAAAACTATCGAAAGATTTTGAATTTTTATGATTTTCAAAACAAATGGTACCGTAAAAATCTCTGCTACATTGAAAGCATTTTATTTTTTCCTGATTTATATCACAAGGAGGCTTCTGTAAACATTTATAGCATTTTTGTTTACATTTATGATTTTTTGTATGACTAAATTTTTTATTGCAAGGTATACAGTAGCCTCGACTCCCAGCCGCTGCGAGTAAATTTAAAATTGGCTGGTAATGTCTGGAATTTTCATAATACATGATATTTAGAGTATGTCTAACGACATTATCAACGTCGTGTACGAAACGTGTGCTATCGTAAAGCGGTCTATATCCACGAGCAAAATTTTGAAATGAATAAACAACGATTGCGACTCCAAAGAATGCATAATATTCTTGAAATGATTTGATCTCCTCTATACCACAGCCCGTCTCGGGTATCGTAACTCTCGCAGCTCTTACAAGTTTCGATGCTTGCACTTTCTAATATTGTGCTGTATGATGTCTTATTTTATTCCATCTGTCATGGAAAATTCCACTACGCGTTTGACCACAAATGGCGTATATGTGAGCAGCGACTAGCGAGCGTAGAAGACAAAGACTGTCGCTATTTTCAATATTTAGAATGGAATTTCTTAAAAACTGATTCGCTAGTAAGAGACACACAACCCCGGCCCTCTGGTTTAGTCACAGTACTGACTTTAAAATTTAAAACATCGTCAATTTCGAAACCATCATTACTCTGCGCTATACTAGCTATCAGTTCTAGTAAATCTACCGGTGAAAAATCACGAAGCAGTCTAAAAGAAATCCATAGAGACCCGTGCACAAAACGTTCAGAGCTTATATAGTCATGCCAATATAATCTGATGGTTGTGCATATTCACACACGTGACGATATAAATCGTTAATAGCAGCCTCCAACTAGCCATATACATTTGCATTAGCTGACGGAGGTAATATCGACACTCTTAATTGTCGCCCTTGAAGCTTAAACTGTTTGTAATATCGTGAAGTTTCTTCATGAATAGTAATGTGTTCCTGAGCAGAAGTACCATCTTCCTGTTAAAGACATTCGTCTACAATACCGAGCAGCAATATATAAGAATTAATACAATCATAAATTTACATACATCTCAATAGTCAAAATCTTCTGTACCTGGTGTCGATATTGCAGATAATGTAGTTTCAGGTGAAACTATTTTATTCGACGTTTGTAGATCCTGATCATTTCAGTGAGAGCAACCAGGCAACGGTTCATTAGGTCGTGGTGGCGCTGTAGTATCAGCAATTACCCCTTCCAACATCGTGTTTGGAGTACTATGATCATAAATCACGTGATCATCTAACGAATTTATAACTTCTCGTACTTTTCGGTGGGCGGCAGTAGTGCAGGATCTCTCGAACTAAGCAGCTGTTCTTCTGCTGACAGAAGATTTATCAGTAATTCATCCCCACCACTGTCTTTCATCATGTTTTGCAGGTCTGAAAATTTTTAATATCATATCTATCAAAGTTACACTATTTTAAACAAAAAAGTCTTATCCCGCGAAATTCTTCGACCATAAATAAAAAGTCTTTAGATTATTGATCCGATATTGGAAATCGATATTTTTTTGTAAAACATATTTTTGGATTTATCATTGTTTTTACAACATAAAAGTATTTGCTTGCAAAATTTTTTGACCGTAAATAAGTAAGTTATCGAGTATTGGTCCGATATTGGAAATCAATATTTTTTTGTAAAATATATTTTTGGATTTATTATTTTATTTACAACAAAAAAGTCTTATCCCGCGAAATTCTCCGACCATAAATAAAAAATCTATAGATTATTGATCCGATTTTGGAAATCGGTATTTTTATGTGAAACATATTTTTGGGTTTATCATTGCATTTACAACATAAAAGTATTAGCTTGCATAATTTTTTGACCGTAAATAAGTAAGTTATCGAGTATTAGCCCGATATTGGAAATCAATTTTTTTCTAGAACATATTTTTGGATTTATTATTTTATTTTCAACAAAAAAGTCTGATCCCATGGAATTCTCCGACCATAAATAAAAAATCGATAGATTATTGATTCGATATTGGAAATCGATATTTTTTTGTAAAATAAATTTTTGGATTTATCATTGTATTTACAACATAAAAGTATCAGCTTGCAAAATTTTTTTAACTTAAATAAGTAAATTATCGAGTATTGGTTCGATATTGGCAATCAATATTTTTTAGTAAAACATACTTTTAGATATATAGTTTTATTTACAACATAAAAGTCTTATGCCGCGAAATTCTCCGGTGGTAAATAAAAAAGATATAGATTATTGAACGATTATTGGCTACGATTTCGTGATTTTAAAATACATTTCTAGATTAGTTATTGGATTCATGATAGAAAATATGCATAACTTACCTGTAGTGACACGATGATGTAACATGAGATGTCTGACTTGAGATGCATCTTGCATTTCTCTGCTCTTAATACAACGACCAACTATATGAAGTATCTGATTATCGGTAAAAATATTTCGCTTAAACATATAGGCTAAAGTACGTAGCCCGCAAAGTCCTATGATGAATTTAATCTTTTTTTTTGTTATTCTTGTTTCAACGTTAAACTCAGACTGATATCAGAACCATAAATCGTTGTCTATTTATACCGAAAATAAATCATAAATTTAAGGGTGAGCATGCGCGTAAAAATATAATATTTAACTTGTTGAAACCTGTAAAAATAATTTGATATTTAAACCTCCAACGTAGCAAGAAATACATCAGTTTTGCGGGAACCACTGAGTTGTGAGTACGAAATTCAATATTCTTAGTAATCTTTTAATAATTATTAACAATTTATTAAAAATTTTATATAAGATATTAAGTTAGCATGTACATAATTAAAACTCAGGTTGCCAATATTTCGCTTATAAGAAGGTGGGACTTTTTTCTTTAAGGAGTGTGTTATGCAATCTCATTTGTCTCTCGAGTCGCGCTTATCAAACTTGGGCTGATCCCGTTACAACGAATGACTTGAGTGCATCTCTTAAAGAACACCCTTTCTACATCGGCCTAGTAATGGTTATTATCCTTCTTAAATTTTTATTATTTTTAATCATAAATTATCGATATTCATTGCGTAATGATTGATAATTCATGAATAATAATTTATAAATAATAAATATCTTTCAATATAGAATATTCAATTTTGATAAATATATATTTACATATCATTTGCATATGTATATATGTACAGCAGTTATATACGCAACTTGGGCGTATTCAAAATGAATGACAAAAATTGTAAAATAACAGATTGTATACTTTTTTCTTTTTTAGAATAGCCTGATACTTTTTCTTATTTTTCATCATAAATTATCGATATTCATTGCGTAATGATTGAATTTATGAATAATAATTTTTAAATAATAAATATCTTTCAATATATTATATTCAATTTGAATAAATATATATTTACATGCCATTTGCATATGTATATATATATATATATACGCCAGTTATATACGCAACTTGGGCGTATTAACTATGAATGTTAAAAACACCTGATTGCAAGAGGCAGAATAGTTATACTTCCTTTTATGTTTTGGACTCCTGATACTCTTTATCGTTTTTGTATCACTAATTCCCTATATTTATTGAATCTATATCTTGCTAATAAATATACATTATATTTAAAATATAATAACCAATTCTAATGCATAGTTTATTTGTCCATTTTTGCATATCATTTGCATATGGTTTCTATATATTTATATATATATATATATATATATATATATATATATATATATTAAAAATATATATATTATACAGATTTTTGTGTACACGAGTGTGTCTTATGTATGTATAGACATACGTATTAGAGAGAGAGAGAGAGAGAGAGAGAGAGAGAGAGAGAGAGAGAGAGAGAGAGAGATTGATTGATTGATTAATTGATTGATTCATAATTTATTCAGATCATGGGGTTCAACCCCGTATGACCCATAGGTAATATATAAATGTTTAATATAATTACAAGTTGTTAAAAAATTGAGTTACAAACTAAGGAGTAAGTATAACAGGAAAAATGTATGTTGATTTCTCTAAGATATAAAGCAAAAATGTAGTTCCTAATTGTAAAAATCATTTGCTATGACTATAAATTTGACTTTGTACTCATCAACTTGCACGATTAACGAAGAGACAATCAATAGGAGTCAGCTGATTAGAAATTTAGCAGTAGAATGAACTTTGCCAGAGAAGCTGTCAAAGCACATTCATCAACTCCCAGATGTACCCAGCCATTCAGTGCGTTCGTCGAGCAGGAATTTGTTGAACAATTTTGACTTAATTAGTTGAGTTTGACCCGTTTCGAAGCTGGTGATCATTTCAGAATTATTGTTGATAAAACTTGAAGCCGAGTAAACGAATGAATTAAGCATTGCTGCTGTCCTCACAACAGGGCAGATAAGTAGTCTCATTTGCAGTCTATTTGATGATCTAACAACCGCATCAATATTTACACGCATAAATTTTGTAGCTAAGTAAGTTGGCTTTTGATATGATATAATCGTGTGTGCCAGTACCGATTTAAAATAGAGCCGCCTGACAACCAACCCAGCTGAAGACGATGCGGAGTTACTCTATCCTGCCAGCCTATGTTACCAAATACAAAACGAACACAAGCATTCAAGGCACGATGAAGCTTGATATTTAGAATCTGTGGCAAGTCATCGTAGACTACACAGCAGTAATCAAATATTGGAAAGATGAGAGCTTCCACTAAATCCTTTCTGATTTGTCTAGAAAGCGCGTGTCTGTGGAATTTCAGAGACTGAAGTGTACCAAAAATACGTCCCACAACTGAATTCACTTGCTTATTCCAGTTTAAAGTACTGGTCAACCAGACCCCCAAGTTCTTAACAGTGTTTGTATAAGGCACCACTTTATTATCGACATAGATAGAGGGGCATGAAGACAGATCGATTCTCGAAATATATTGCTCACTACCAATGAACATCGCTTGCATTTTTGAGAGATTTAGGGTGAGCTCGTTTTCTCTCGCCCATTTGACAACAGCCGCCACCTCGTGATTTAAAAAGTCAATCTCACTATGTAGATTGGACGGCAAAAATGAGTGATAGACTTGAAGATCGTCGGCAAACAAGATATGTGTTGACCTTGTTAAGACAAAAGGTAAGTCGTTTATAAAGATAGAGAAGAGTAACGGTCCTAAGACACTGCCCTGTGGTACGCCTGCTGTACAGGTGACCCACTCCCCCACACGACCCTCAAGGTCAGGTATTGAGTAGATTCTCTTGCTAAGATACGATGCAAACCATCGTATTACTGAGTCGGAGCAGTTGAAACGACGAAGTTTATAGAGCAGGCGCAGGTGCGGAACAGTGTCGAAAGCTTTGGAAAAGTCAAAGAGCAGTAGAGCAGTGATCATCCTCTTGTCAATCGTCAAACGAGAGTCCTCAATAAGTTTCAGAAGAGCAGTCTGAGTACTATTGGATTTTCTAAAGCCTGTTTGCAAGTTATCTAACAAAAAATTAGATTCAATGAAGAAACTAAACTGAGAATGGACTACTCTTTCCAGAATCTTAGAAACTTCAGAGAGCTTGGCAATAGGTCGGGTTTGTGAGGGAGAATCCATCTTATTAGTCTTGGCCAAAGGTAGGAGATAGGCTCTTTTCCAATCACTCGGAAAAACACCAGTAGACAGAGAAACATTAATAATTGATGTTAAGTGATTAATAGTAGATTCACTCGTCAATTTGAGCATATGCGCCGTCATACTATCAGGCCCAAATGTTTTAGAAGTGCCAAAATGAACAAGTGACTCAACAAGAGGACAGTCGACAGGCGAAAAATCAAAGGTAGGTAAGTCAGTGCGCAGTGGCACTGCAAGCACCCTTCCTATCTCATTAGAAGTTATAGCTGAAGACCGTGAAGAGATAGAGGTATAATGAGTGAGAAGCACTCTAGAGGAGAAAAATTGAAGCGGTGACGGAAGTATTCTGACGGCAAGACCAATCTTATGCAAGGTGTTCCAGCGGTTAAAAGAATTACCCCCCGCTGCCAACCGGTCTGCAATGTGTTTGTTTTTTGCAGTGTCAAGCGCATTTGAGATTTCACTTCTGAGTCTTTTATACCGTGAAATATCTTGGGTAGAACCAGAGCGAACAGCACGCCTATATGCTTTATCTCGTTCTCTCATTTTATATCTAATGTCAGAATTGACCCATGGTTTTTTCTTTAATTCTAGTTTTCGCGTTTTGATAGGGCCACATTTATCGAAAGACGACACAAGAACAGAAGACAAATTATGAACTAAAGTATCAACAGATAAAGAAGATAGACAAGATCCTGAAGAATCAACACAGCTCTCGCGTGAAAAGTTAGAAAGAGAAAGAGCTATCGAGTTATTTAACGTTTGAAGGTTTATATTGAAAAAATTGCGAAAATGAATTAACTTGGATGCAACTTGTGGTATAGCCGCTTTAAAAACAATAGAAATTAAATCATGACCTGCTATGAAAGGTGCAATTGATTTACTATAAGAAACCAACGAGTCTTCATCATTCATTATAAAAAGGTCGATCCAAGTGTGAGATATGTAATCAGTTGTGAGAGAATGGTGCGTAGGATCGGAAGGAACTATATAAAGAGCAAGTGATTCGATAGTTGAGCGAAAAGTGTCGGTACTGTAGTTACTAGCCAGAAGATTTATGTTAAAATCACCCGTGATGACAATGTTTTTGTAGGTTGGCAGAATTTCAGCTAGTGAGTTGAAAAAATCCTCAGGAAAAAGACCTTTCGGTCTAAGATACACAACCGCAAAAATTAGTTTTTCTGCACCTAGCGAGATTTCTGCAATTATATACTCAGCGGTATTATCGAAAACAGGATTAGATTGGAACAGTGTACAGACTTTAAGAAAATCACGTGCATAAAAACCAACTCCGCCGCCAATTTTACCAACTCTATCTAACCTATAGAAATTGTAATGATCAATTGAGATAAGTGATGAATCGTCATGCTCGGTTAAAAAGGTTTCCGTAACTGCAAAGATATCAGTCTGATTTGAGGTAATATAATGCTCAATGAGAGAAAAGTGGGTTTTAAGGCAGTTTACATTTACATGAGAAATTAAAATATTCTGGAAAAATTCAGCATCATTTTTTGGCTGAGAAATAACAGGTGAAAATGGATTTAAAGTTAAACTATGAATGCTAGACGGGTTATTATTTAAAAGATTTGATGATGAGAGAGAGGTTAAAAAAGAAGAAGTAGTGTCGTTCACACGAGAGCCAAGCAGCGCCTATTTTTTATTTTTGTTGGGCACAAGATCATTCAATTGTGCCTCATTTAGTATAGGAATGAGACCCGCTTCCTTTGACGGGCGCATGCAAACCGTTAAGTTTCGAACTATAGGCCGTAGGTAGTTTAGCTCCTTATAAACCGCATTAGCTTTAATCAAGAGCTCAAACACCGGCTTAGGCCATATAGGTCGTGCAAAGATTTTGTTTGAGCCTCTGATTCCAAAAAGCTTGGAGACAGGAAAATCACGCAGGTTGCTTGATTTAGCAATTATCATGTCTCTGATGGCATCCGACGAGAATCTACCCACAACAGCACGCACATCAGACTTCGGAGCTGGACCCGCCTCGTCGACATCCATCGGAATTGCAGGGAGCCACTCTCGAGTTTCTAACAACGACGAACAGGCCTGCTCTAAACCAATGGCTTTTAAAATAGTATTAATAATGTCCTTGTCACTTTTGGAGACAGCCAATGGTATGCCCGTGAATAAAACCTCATAGGTGTCAAGTAGGAGAGAAGTTGAAGATAAAGAAGACCCTACACAAGAGGCTATATGCTGGTCTAAGCGGTCAGACAGCAAGTCTTAACGTTTCTCTATGTCAACGAGAGCTTGCTTCAAATCTCCAATATCAGTTCGAAGAGAAGACATTTCACCGACAAGTTGAGAAGTCATCTGAAGCAGCATATCAGTCTTCTCCATCTGTTGAGCAAACTTTTTGTCGTTGTCAGCCTTAAAATTCACCAGCCATTCCTCATTAGACATATTTGCGGTATTAGATGTAGAAATTGCCTGAGGTCTAATTTGTAAAGAAATATCATCTGTGCCCAATAGCTGAGAACGAGAGGGAGGGGCCAGCTTCGAATGACCGCCCAACGCAGAATGACTATCAGTAGAGGAGTGGGAGGAGCCTGACTCTGAACGACAGCGTCGCCTAAATGATGGCTCAAATTGATGGAGCGGGAAGACTGCGCCTCTTTTTTGAGAGCCTTGATTGGACTCTGATGAGTTTAATGGTTGCGACGAGTCGTGAAATATGCTGTCAGTGGATAAGGCGCGTGGACTACTCCCCGTAGAATTGTTTCTGACAATCTTACGTTTTGTACAACAGGCAAAAGAATTATTGAGACCAAACCACGCCCTATCACAGCAGTGAAGATGGTAAATTGATGAACAGTTTTTGCATAGACGCGAGGTATCAGTGCGAAGAATAGTTGATTCGCAAAATGCACAACTTACCATGCTCGACGAACGCAACAATATGACACGACACGACAAGAGAGTCACCTCCCAGTCTGTACTCTAAGTAATCTTACAAATAGATGGTACTTACATATAGTAAAAGAGAATAGATCGACAGTCGACAAGGTAGATATTGCCAATCATATGATAAAGTTTCCTGGGCTTGTATATCTAAAAATGCCACCAGAAGCGAGACTTGAAGAAACTAACCTCCAAATTGTAGATATTCTCTAACCTCAAAATGAGCACGGCCAAAGTTTATAGCTTGATTGTATTTTGCAGAGCTCAACAACAATATTGATAATTAGATCAGTCTGTGCTCTGCAAAGTGTGCTTGCAGTTTCCTGAAACAAAACGCCCGCAGGCAATGAATGCAGAGTACAAAGTCAAGATAAAACAAGAGCTACAGAGAGAAGATGTTTTTATACTCACTTAGAGAGAGAGAGAGAGAGAGAGAGAGAGAGAGAGAGAGAGAGAGAGAGTAGTGGGATTCATGCGCCCAAGCGAAAGATCCAATGTTTAAGTGAATTTTTAAGGACTTTCTAATCACTTAATCAAAAATCTGAAATATACATTTTGTAGAGGGATATCTAAACTTTCAGAATCGATGTTGAACATTGTAAAAAGTTAATCGTGTGAGATAGAGTGGCCCACTGAAAATTAATTGTTTATAACTTATAAGTGTTATTATGGAAAAACTATAAGTCCTACAGGATTCTGCTTGCGTATGCTTATTGTATACATTAAGAACTATTTATTGCCACAAGCCTAATTCTTAAATCATTAAATTAAAAAAGTTATGAATTTTTTAAAATTTAACCCTTTTCGTGGTTTTTTGCATTTTTCTCGGAAACTATAAATACAATCGAAATGATTAAAAATTCATTTTAAAGGTCTTTAAAAAACCTACATTTTATCTCATTGGACCAATATGATAACTTTTATAGCTTCAGAAATATTTGCAGATGAAGAGAAAAAATGTCAATTTTCAATGTTTAAACATTGTTTAAACAAAAACGGACAACATCTGTTGGGGCTATTTTAGATATTTTACTCCCACAAACCGTCAGGTGGGAGGAAGAAAGTTACGATTCGAAATTGGCCACAAAAAAGTAACGATTCGGATAAAGCCACAAAAAGGTTCAGATTCGAAATTGGCCACAAAAAAGTTACGATTCGGATAAAGCCACAAAAAGGTTCAGATTCGGGTTAAGCCACAAAAAGGTTACGATTCGGCTGCTTATTTTTTCCTTCGATGTTTTGGATGAGAACCGCTGTTGAAAACATAAGAGTTTGTCTCCTATATCTTAAGTACTCATAAATATTATAATTATGTTTTCATTTTTTTCATGAAGGGGCAATTTTATAAACCTATAGTTTTCAATTTAGTGAGTATAAATCATATATTGAAATATATTATTACTTTTTATAATCTTATTAAATAAAAATTAATTGATTTATTTCATAAATTAAAAATCTCTTTACTTTAACGTTATCAATGTAAGAATAAAAAATTCACAAATTTTTTAATTTAATAAAAATTCGCAAACATTAGTTAAATTGACGTGAAATTGTTTATATATATATATATATATATATATATATATATATATATATATATATATATATATATATATATATATATATATATATATATATATATATATATATATAGTTAATATGTTTTTATTGTCAAATTTAATGATTGATTTTTTACTTAGAGATTCATAATTTAAATTGTATTTGTTTATGAATATTTTCACTATATAAAGCCTTCCAATACACACACACACATATATATATATATATATATATATATATACTAGGGGGGGTACCCCCCTGCTCGCACTGCTCACAACCCCCAGTTGTGCTATAAATATAATTATATATTAAACATTTAAATCATTTTTAAATTTTTAAATCATTTTTTTTTAGTTTCGTTGATAATTTAGTATATTATTTGATATATCGTAATGATTTTGAGTTTTATAAGATTTATAGGATTATTTTGTTATAATTCCTTTTTTATATCTTTTTTCTCATTTTAAACATTTTATGAGATATATCAAAAATTCATACTAAAATTTATAAATTTATTATGATATTGTAAATGAAATTATTACATGATCATTATATCATATTTTATTTAAAATTTAGTTATTTATATAACAAATAAATAAATAAAATAATTTTAAATTATTTTATACTTACTTATATTACATTTACCTGTATAAAAGTTATGAATATGTTTTTTTTATTTATTGTTGTTAGTAGTTAAATTATTTATTTATTAAAATTTCGATTTATAAATTTTAAATAATCATAACTTTTAAATATTTTAGTTAATTTTTAAATATTTTATTTTTTTTATTTTTAATAATATTGATAATGTTTAAAAATTTTTTTTAAATTTATTATTATATATTGAAATATTTACGATTTATTTTAATTTTTCATATTTTATTAATAATGTTAGCTAATCTTAATAAATATTAAGAATAAATTTCATGACTTTGATTAAAGTAATATTCTGCTATTGGTTCACGTATTATTTTTTTAATATTTCTTTCTAAACTATGTTAGGTACAATATCTCTGTTTTTCGATTCATTTTGAATATATATTTTATTTACATTTTTACAACGTGAAACAGTTATTTGTGCTTCTATGTTATATTTAAATAATTTAGTTATTTTTAATCGCGTTTCATTACATAATCCATTTTTTATACTTAAATTTCGAATTAACATAATTATGGTATTTACTTTTAATTTCAGTTCGTGTGGAGGTAATCCTTCTCTTATGTTATTTAACATTTCTATTGAATAATTCAAATGAATATTATCATCCGTTTGATCTACACCTTTGTAAAACAAATATAAATAGTTATTAATCTTGAAAGTTATATAAATTTAAACATAAATATTAATATCAATTAATTTTAAAAGTTGTATAAATCAATACTATTAAAGGTTTATAATGTAAGGTGGTGTGGAAATCTGAATCCTCAACACTATATGCTTATTTTTATTTTAATACAATAAAATATTTATAATATGAACAAATTATTAAAAATCATTATGTTTTCAACAAATGAATTAATTATAGTGTTGAGGAATTGTAATAGAATTAATTTAAATTTATATTTATTAATTTCAGATAAACTATGTAAAAAATGGTAATAAGATATCTGATGAGGCACATGTTTTTCATTTTAAATATAATAAATTGTAATTTTATTAATTATATTAACTACTTTGGAGTTTTCAACAAAAAAAAATTAAAATTTTTATATTTTTATGTAATATTATACTTAAAATATAATAAAAAAATATAAAACTATATTATGCAATATTTGATGGTTCTAAAAGGTTGTTGAAGGGATTGTGGGGGGGTTGTGGGGGGTTGTGGGGGGTTGTGGGGGGGATTGTGGGGGGGCTGTGGGGGGCACCGACTGAATTTTGGTTCATATAACTATATAATATAGGGAGATATATTGGACTATTCACTATATAAAGCCTTTCTATATATATATATATATATATGTGTGTGTGTGTATTGGAAGGCTTTATATAGTGAAAATATTCATCAACAAATACAATTTAAATTATGAGTCTCTAAGTAAAAAATCAATCATTAAATTTGACAATAAAAACATATCAACTAGATGTTACGATTGATTATTAGCTATCGATGCTGATAAAGCGACAGATTCACGTATCCTCATGGAAAAAGATTTAATTCCTGCCAAATACCATAAATTCTATAAAAATTTATTACGTTGAAATTATATATATGATTATTAATTTAATAAATATATTTATATTTATATAAAAAATACTTTTAAGAATCGTTCATTTTGTTGGCATTGCCTCACAGTGTCAATGAATTTTAAATTAATTTTTAATAATTTTATGTCACTTTTTAATAAGTATGTTTAAATCATTTTTATAATATTTTCATGAAATATTTTAAAAGTAATTTTTGTTTTCTTTAACAATTATTTTTAAATTAATTCAGTAAATAAGCTAAAACAATTATTACAGTATACTTTTAAATTCATCAAAAAAGCGAAGATAACATTATTATAGAAGGAATTTTACAATTGATTGCTTTTTTATGGAAAATATGAAAAAATAATTCTAATATTTATGAGTGCTTAGATATCGGAGATAAATTCTTATGTTTTCAACAGCGGTTCTCATCCAAAACATCGGAGGAAAAAATAAGCAGCCGAATCGTATTCTTTTTGTAGCTAAACCCGAATCTGAACCTTTTTGTGGCTTTATCCGAATCGTAACTTTTTTGTGGCCAGTTTCGAATCTGAACCTTTTTGTGGCTTTATCCGAATCGTAACTTTTTTGTGGCCAGTTTCGAATCTGAACCTTTTTGTGGCTTTATCCGAATCGTTACTTTTTTGTGGCCAATTTCAAATCGTAACCTTCTTCCTTCCACCTGACGAAACCTACTTTACATAATTGTGCAATCGGTTTGCTGTTAAATTTTTTTACATGAAAAAATCTAATTTGACTGAACTAATATTCTTAAAAATATATTTTCGTGTATGTGTGTGTACGTGCATGTATTTTTGTGTGTTTAAAATTTATTTTTTAAAAACTTATGTATTTTTGTGTATTTTAAATTTATTTTTTAAAACTTTTTAAATTGTGTTTGTGTGACAAATTTTATTTTAAATATTTTAAAAATATATTTTCGTGTATGTGTGTGTACGCGTATGTATTTTGTGTGTTTAAAACTAATTTTTTTATAAACCTATGTATTTTTGAGTGTATTTTAAATTTATTTTTTAAAACTTTTTAAATTATATGTTTGTGTAACAAATTGTTTATTTTAAATATTTTTAAAAATATATTTTTCGTGTATGCGGCGTGCGTATGCGAGTGTGTGTGAATGTGTGTGTGCGTGCGTTAGTACGCGTAATATATAAATAATAAATTTTTAATTTTAAATTAATGTGCGTGTGTATTTTATATTTAATTTTATATGTAGAAATAAATTTTTAATGAAAATATTTTTTCTAATTATTTATTTGATTTATTTAAAAATAAGTTTATTTATTTATTTTTTGTGGGGTATCATGTACCGTCACAACAATACCCTCACACTATCTTCTCAGAGGTCATTGACTCTATGGTCAGTAACCTTTGGGGTGGTAGAGTGGGGGTTTGTTATGACGGTCCATGGTGCCCTAATAACTACTATCATAAACGATTATAAAAATTTCCATTTTTTATTTTTTTGCACTATTTTTTAGCATTTTTCCGATTTTTAAATTTTAATTCTTATAAATAAATTCATATATTTCAGCCAGGCTTCGACTTTGACTAACAATTGCGCCATTGTTTTTAAACATTTTAACTCATTTCAAAGTTTAATAGCCAGTTTATGATATAAATTATTCATTGGTAAAACGGCAGTAATGAATACAAAGTGGTTTTTATATATATCATCGTTTCTAAATTTTTTTACGCATTACATTGAGTGCGAATATCTGGTAACAGAGTATCTAAACGGCCAGCGCGTATGCGCACGGTAGTATCTTTTTCTTCACGCAAGAACAGAAAAAAATTTTCAAAAGTTAAAATTTATATTGCATATGAAAATTAACAATATCTCTGGTAATTATGGCCCGATTTACATGTTTCTTTTTTAATCTAGGGTAGCGCGCGAAAATAATAATAACTTTGATATCAGTTTTGGAAAGTTCTGTATACATTTGTTATAAATAATGATGATTGTAAATGAAAAATCTTTTCGAATTATTTGCAAAATTATAAGTTTAGGTAAAGAAATTTGAAGAAGAATTTTGTTTTTATTAAAAAAAACGACCAATTTTTATTAAATAGGTTTTTTAATAAAAACGAGATTCTAGATTCCATAAAAAAACTATTAATATTATATTATAAATATTTTGACAATATAATTTCGTTTTTATTAAAAAAACCTATTTAATAAAAATTGGTCGATTTTTTTAATAAAAACAAAATTCTTCTTCAAATTTCTTTACCTAAACTTATAATTTTGCAAATAATTCGAAAAGATTTTTCATTTACAATCATCATTATTTATAACAAGTGTATACAGAACTTTCCAAAACTGATATCAAAGTTATTATTTTCACGTGCTACCTTAGATTAAAAAAAAAAACATGTAAGTCGGACCATAATTACCAGAGATATTGTTAATTTTCATATGCAATATAAATTTTAACTTTTGAAAATTTTTTTTAACCGTTTATATACTCTGTTACCTGATATTTGCACTCAATGTAATGCGTAAAAAAATTTAGAAACGATGATATATATAAAAACCACTTTGTATACATTAATGACGTTTTACCAATAAATAATTTATATCATAAACTGGCTATTAAACTTTGAAATGAGTTAAAATGTTTAAAAATAATGGCGCAATTGTTAGTCAAAGTCAAAGCCTGGCTGAAATATATGAATTTATTTATAAGAATTAAAATTGTGAAATCGAAAAAACGCTAAAAAATAGTGCAAAAAAATAAATAATTGAAATTTTTATAATCGTTTATGATAAAAGTATCCTACCATTACATGCTCAAGAAGTTTGACATATTTACAATAATTATTGTTGACTTGGCATTAATTTGAATTTTCGACTTTTTTTTAATAAACAAATTAATTGTAGCTTTTCTTACGGACCGAAACAGATCGGCTTGGAGGAAGATTAAAGACAATAGAAAATCTTTCTTTTCCCAAAATTTCATGGAATTTTGAATAAAATATCTGTCTTTAACTTTAATTTGAATAATTACACATTTTCTCGGAAAAACTTCATTTCCCGAGAAAATTTGAAAATTTTAGAAAATCGCACATTTATAGTCTTCAAGAAAATTTACTTATGAACAACTTTTGTTAAAAAAATTTTCTTCTAGAGTCAAAAGCAAGCGCAGTTACAGAGAAAAAAGGAAAAAAAGTCGATTTTTCTATCTTAATTTGTTTGAAAACATTTTTCCACAACTTTTTGAGATGGCGCACATCGATATTCTTATTATACATATTATCTACAATATATTCCTGCAAAAAACCGGCCTGTAGCACGTTTCGCAAAAAATCGATTAAAATGAACTAATTTGACTGGACTGATTGCGCATCAGTACACGCAGTGGATTTTTGTATATAGAAATCTACTAAACATTACTGGCGTGTGATTCCGAGAAACATATGGAACACAGTCTAAGGCTCGAATTTATAGATGAGACTCAAACCTTAAACATCATTCCATCTTACTCTTTTTCCTGATAGAAATCTTCTCCGGTTTCCAACCAGAATGAACTGATATATTCCAGTTAAAAATAATATTTTGACGTTAACTCTACAAAAATAAATAATAACATGTTACGGCTATTATATTAATATCAAGCTGTCTATTCTTAAGATAATAAACATGTTTTAATAATTGATACATTGTCAAAAAGTAAATATCAGCTAGTTTTGCCTCCATTTGATTAACATGTTGCCGATAAAATATTGTTAATTTTCTACCAGGGTTACCATAAGAAAAATAAGGACAAAATGATGTTTGAGAATTAAGTTTCGACTACAAATTTGAGCCTAAGCCAAAGCGTCTCACAAGTAACTCTCGTGTTAACGAGTCGTATTGACCAATCAGAGAGCTTTAGGTCTACCTTGTTTGCAAAACAGTTACAGAATACAGCCTCTAGTTATAGTTTTAAAACACGTTTTACCATCAGAACATTGTTTGAGATACCAATCCAATTCTAGAGCATATACACGGAAAAAAGTAAATTACTTCAACTCGTGAGTGGAGCAGATTTTGCTCTTTCTATACGGTGGAGAGCTATGAGTAACAATATCTTAACACCAGAGCAATTTCTACTGCACCGTGCAGTAGAAATTGCTCTAGTGTTAAGTTATTGTTACTCATAGCCTCCCATCGTATGGAAAGAGCAAAAATTGCTCCATTCACCATTGTTAAGGGGTATTACATCCTTAGAATTAAGATTTATAACGCCCAAGTACCGATCTAAATTCAAAATTTCTTAAAATCAGTTTTTTCTAAGCAACTTTAATGCTCGATAATCACAATTTTAGCTCATTTTAACAACGCTCGCTTTTTTGAATTTCGCGACTTTTGAAATCAATAGAAAAATGATAAAGAAGAGCAAAATAAGGCGCTGGAAGGACAATTGTATGGTGCAGGGATAACAGGGTAGAGGTAAAAAAATTATTTTCTAGATGTTTAAGATTTATAGCATTTTTAAACTTTAAACGCGTTTCTCTCGAAAGCGTATTTTCAAAATCGGCCGGCAGTAAAACTCGAAAAGTTTTCATCAGATCGACTTGAAATTTTACTTGATTATAACTTCATCTTTTGATTATCTACTGAGGTACACATGATTATAACGATTGCTAAACAGGAAAAAAAATTATAAACAATTAAAATCGTTTTTTTCTCCCAAAAAAACAACTTTTTGTTAAAACAATCGCTATTTTACGAAAAAAAATTATAAATATATAATTATGTATACTTCAGTAGCGGAACTCATGCAGATAATAAAACTTTTATTCTTTTGGTTATAGGCTGAGATAGACAAGACTTCTATTGCTGGACGCAAAAGGCCTTTTTAAAATAGTACTTAACAGTAACTCCTGTACAGCTACCATTTTGTAAAAAAACGTCAATCAAAAAATTTCTTTTTTTACTTTAAGAGCTCCTTAATACAATGATATATTATTTATACACCATTGATCCTAAATATTTTAGAAAAAAAGCCTTTTTTGGGGGATATAAGCTGATAATAACCCCTTAAAAGAAGATTTTAAATTCAAATGTGCAGATTTTAATATCTTTCGTAAAGACCGGCCTTAGGCTAGTGGTGGAGGCATTGCAATGCTTGATCGTAAAATTCTCAATTATGTTTGAATAAATAATCTTTTTATACCTAACTATGCGCTTTAGATTACAAGCATTAATATAGCGAATCCTAAGGAGCCATTTACAATTCTATTTTGCTATAGACCTTCTCATATGATCTCAACGATAAAGAATGGGATAACTTAGTTGCAAAAAACAAAAAATATAAATGATGCTGTTTGTGGATACGACAATATTAAAAGACAAAGACAAGCTATCTTAAAAAATGGGACTGCACCAAGAAAATCATAGATCTTCTATGAAATAAAAAATTAAGAGCTCTAGTCACTAGAAGGTTTGAGAAAAAGAAAAAGGTGTGCTTTTGTGAATTTGTTAAAACAATCAATTTGAATACGGGTACAAAATATACAATGGATAAAGCTAAAATTTTTAAAAATAAGTAGATGGAGATTGAAGAAATCAGCTGTGATCAATTTGTCAAAAACGCTCACAAGACTGGAGAGGTTCTGAGTGAAATGTACGCTTTACGGGTTCGTAGTGATTCTAAATGGCTTCCTAAGTCGGCTGATAACCAGTTTTTTATCAACCTTTTTCCCATATTAAATTTAATATGACTTTAACCCCTTATCTGGTAACACTTTTATAACTTTTCGTGCCAAAACTGGTAGCCACAAATACTATGTTCAGGTGTACAAAAATATTCTTTTTAGAAGTTTTTGGGCATGCTTATTTCAATCCCATTATTATTCTAACAATTAAAAGGATTAAAAAAGTGAAATGATTCTAACACCAGATTTGGTTTTCTTAAACTCAAAAATAGTTGTAAACCAAATTTGGTTCAAATCCATTAGGAAATATCGAAGTTGTCCAAATACGTGCATATATGATACATAGCCAATTTTGGCGCGACTTCTTTTGTGCATATATGTTACATAGCCAGTTGAGGAGTTAAAGTCACGAAAAAACAAATCAGCACCTGGACTTCCACATAGCATGAAATATTTGTAAAATATTTCACAAAAGATTATTAATCTTTCAGAAATATTTCATGGAACATTTATAAAATATTCCTATGACCCATGAATATTCCTATTCAGAACAAAAAATATTTCATGAAAGAATTATAAAATATTTCATGGGTTATATATAACTATTTATAAATCTTACATGAAATATTTTCAAAATATTCCATAAATAATACATGTAATATTTTTGAAATATTTAAAAAATCTTTAGAAATCATTCATGAAATATTTCATGAAAGATTTTAGAAATATTTCTTAAATGTTTCGCGAAAGATCAATAATTATAAATCTTTCATGTAAGATTTTTTGTCGTAAACATAGGAATATTTCATAAATATTTCATGAAATTTTTTTTGAAAGATATATAATGTTTACTATTAAAGTCGCATTCACATACATTCTATGAAACACATTTTTATTTATACGATACTGTATTGTATTATACCTCGTCATATTTACAAACATATAAATATCCGCATGCAAGTTTTAGCATTCATTTATAGTCGCATTTACATTGTAATGATATAAGCGCTTGCATGTGCATACACAAAGCTGCACTGACAGAAATTATTTCCATCAGGGAAACGAATAGTCCACTTGATTAGGGTTTCTCCACGCAAAGAGAAATCTACTAGACACAAGTAGAATTATGCATTCTTACTAACGACGCCGTGCTTGTTGTTATAATGAAAATCGCTTCCCACTAGGAGAAATCCATTAGCCTGGAGAGGAAATCTGACTGATTATATTTTCACTTACATAACGCTACATTATAAAGTGGCATTTCTTTACGTCCTTCTTTAGTATGTTAAGATATATTATTAAATACTTCAAATAGAAATTTGCTTAGATGTAGGAAAAATCCACTCGAGATAGAATATTAAAAGCCTATGTAAAAATTAGGTTTTCAAACATTTATTTACTAGACACAAGAACACCCGGAAATAAGTAAATGTTATTCTTTCCCCAAGTAGAAAAAAAATGTATTAGAGAGAATAACTAGAATACTTTGTACTACCGGTCAGTGGATTCCACTTGCCTCAAGAAATCATTTCTGTTAGTGTACTGGCTATTTGCCTCACATAGTAAGTAAAGTATCCTCAAACCGCTTGGGGATGAAACGCGCATTTACCGCGTGTCCTCCTATCGATTAAACTAAGCACGGTGGTCCTCGAATAGTTTTAACCATAAAGTTTTTCTACCTCAGATTTTTCTTCTGGATATGATTCTAGACACATTTAGGATCAAATTCTAACAAAAACCAAAATCGAAGAATGAATGACTTCAAAGACGTCATTTTAAGTAATTGTCATTAGAAAATACTGTGTATCAATATTCTATAAGAACACTGCGTGTACTTTTATTATTTCAGTAACACTAAAAGTACATGTCCATGTTTGGATTCAAAGCTTTCACGGTGAATGTTAGACATTGTTCAAATTTTCATCGTGTAAGTTCGATAAACGATTTTAGGATACCGACCGTTGTAATATTCATAAAACGTCGATATACTAAACGACAACTTATACGGTCGAAATCTAAAAAAAACCATCTAACAATGTCTACAATTTCTATGTAAAAGATTGTGTTAAAGTAAATCGAGGCCTAGGTTTTCACAGTAAACAAGCTATGGAAGCGGTTCATTTTGGTTCTTCTGCTATATGAGCTAATGCCAAAACTTCATGGTCAAATTTACTCGAAGACCATAGTGAAAGAATAAAAAATCTTTCAGTGATATTTTTTCCAAATATTGAGCAAATGTTTTGTGAAATAATACTTGATATATTTTTTAAATCTTTTATGAAATGTTCCATAAATATTTCAGAAATCTTTTAAGTAAAATCTTATAATTTTTAATAATCTTTCAAGAAATATTTTAGAAATATTTAGAGAATATTTCATGAATTTCTTTTTGTTTTTTTAGAAAAAAAAAGATTAATATATAAAGGATATTGTCCTCTATATGATTAACCTTTTTTATGTAGTGAAGTCGAGGGAGTCCCAGCCCGGTACCCGTTTAACACATTACATCAGGCTAGACTGTCCACCATATTGACCCACCATACCGAAAACTTTGACTACCGATGGATGGTCAGCCACTTTTGTGACCAACAATCAACCGATACCCAATGAGGTCGGATTTTTTAAGAGTCGCGATATAAAAGTCGCGATATTTCATGAAATATTTTATGAAATATTTCAGAAACATTTCAAAAAATCTTTATGAATTTTTCACGATATATTTTTAGAAATATTTTAGAAATATAAAAGGAAATTTTTTAAATATCTGTCATAATATATTTCATAAAAAATTTTTAAAAAATTACCTAAATATATCATGTAATATTTCAAAGTGATCTTTTAGAATGATATAAGGGTTTCGATGGCACCTGGATGCCATTAATGTACAGATACAAAAAATTTATATGAAAATTTTAGAAATTGAACGGGTTAAGACTTTTAGCCATTGTAAGCTTTATTTTCAACGAAACCGAGTGTAATTCTTTTTGTCAGTTACCTTATATGACATTGTCGATTGTTTCCTTATGCACACCATTATATAACGTAAAAGCCTTAACTTCTACACGTGTTAGTGGGTATTTTGCAGTAGTCTGCGACAATAGTTTTTCGTGTGCTAGTACAAGTGAAGGATTTAATCTTACTCAACGCACAAAAAGCGAAGCCTCGATAATATTCACTGTGAAAGTACCAGCGGGATCCATAAGACAGAATCCATCACGAGAACGCACAAGCCTTACTCTAACTTCAACACCACCCAGTAATAATTTGTCTTGATTAAAAACATCACAATGTAAATGGCCGAGTAAATCAATCTTCCTGCGAATCATGAGTGCCTTTCGTTTATTGAGACCTACATTACCACCTGTGGTATCGTCCATTTTCCCTACTGTATCACCGTACCACAAACTACTCGTTAAATGAGACTTTTTAACTGTTGGACCATAATTTAGTAATGTTTCAATGTAAGCTCTGTATGCATAAGCATTGTTTGGCGGTGAAACAGGTTTTTTATTGAATAGCACGTCGACTTGATTGAACAACGAATGCAAAAGATTATTTATTGGTTCAACGTTCAGATCTTTAGATGGTTCAGCACTAGTGTATGTTACACTTACACTTACACTTAATATTGTGTGAGCCAAGTCTAGATACTCAGTGCTGCCAGGGATGGTAAACTTAATTGGTGATTGGTCGTTGAGTGAAGATATCGCTTTGTACTTTACCCAGTAAGAGCCTTCAATTGCAGTCTGTGTCAAAGGTAATTCAACGAGTGATAATTCCAACTTAATCGACACACAAGATTCTGTATGCAACAACGCTATCTTGAAATTTTGTTTTTGAAAAATATCATTAGCTACGCGTGCTTTCTTACTCTGCTTCTTCTTTTTCGCAACTTTACCACTTTTTGAGGGCGTAGCCGCTAAGGTGTTTGTAGTACCAGGTGCACTTGGTGACTGAGTTGATGATATCTCGTTCTTCTTTCTATATTCTGATTTCTCTCCCTCTTTCGCATTTAACTCACCCAAGAGCAATTTATCCAGAACGACGTCAGCTTTTCTTTTGAGATTTTTACTACTCTCGCGAATGCGCTATTTGGTCGCCTCTTTGACAGGTCTGCTACCTGGAGTGACATTATCTTGAATATTTTTACCTGTTTAAAGAGCCTATTTACCGACGGTTCTGCACCTTTCTTGATCTCTGGTATAGCTGCTCGAAAGAGACCTTTCAAAAAAATACCTACTTCTGCACCCGACTAGTAATAACCAAAACAAGATTTACCAACTCTAACACACTTAAGAGGAGGTCACGTATCTCTGTCCTTTTCTAATAAAAAAATTGAGTTTTTTACACGAACTAACAACTTTAGCAAAAAATGAAGAGAAAGCCGCATCTTGTAATAAAAAAAGCAATATTTTCTTTGATAAGAAGGAATTAATTTTATTGATTCGTTTTCAAGAAAACCTTGAAAAACTTAAATCATAGAGGTTAGGGTGGACAGTTTGGTTTTTCAAGGTTTTCTTGAAAACGAAGCAATAAAATTAATTCTTTCTTATCAAAGAAAATATTGCTTTTTTTATTACGGGATGCGGCTTTCTCTTCATTTTTTGCTAAAGTTGTTAGTTCGTGTGAAAAACTCAATTTTTTGATTAGAAAAGGACAGAGATACGTGACCTCCTCTTAACCCTACCACCAACCATTTGGTTATTGAAAAAATCTTCAAACTCAGACATTTTAGCGAATGTGCTTGAAGTGAAGCGTTATAGTCAACGCACCGTAGTTGAATGGAATGGGTAGTCCGTGATTGTCTCTTATATCTATTTCGATCGACTGGAACGCTGAAGACAGCAGTGGTAGGTACATGGGTGGTAAAAAGTTTTTAATTTTAATGCCTTCGTAAACGTAATCGTGCAAATGAGGCGTGACTATACGTAGTTAGCCTCGTGTGCATATCACCTGTTACGGTAAATCTTGCTGTAAACCATGAGTACGATTGGCAACCCGTTTACAAGATTTTCTGGATGATTACTAGTAATATAGTGTTCTTCATTACGTTTGCAAGAGAAAATTAGTACATTTTCCAGACTCAAAATTCTAAGTAACTTTTCCGATAGTGTAAACGTGTGCATATAAGTTGTACAATCTCATCCACATCGACATGTAATCTGTACATAGCCACAAGCTTGGATTTTAAAATATAAATATTTTTCACACTCTCGAAATTATTAATTTTTTTTAAAGACTTTCAATGTCACGTTAAACACCAGGTTTGACTCTGGCAAGCACCTCGGCCCTCTGTTGAGTCTTCTTTGTTTCTTGCAAAACATTTCCCATTTTACGATTGGCTGTCTTAACAGAAATGACTTCCTCCTGCTCAACTATTGATAAATGTTGAAATGTGAGAGGTATTTGAATTTCTATGAGTCCTACACACCAGTCACTATAGAGATAAAAATTTTGTGATGATTGTAAAATGTGTCGCCACATTGTGTGAAAAGTTAAACTTGCTGCTCTTGCTCGGTAAAACCATGTAAAATTCATCGTTCATTGTAAATTTTTCAAATCTTTAGCCACTATCTAAGAATTAAATTTTTCTGGATACCCCCTGGTAACTGACCAAATATTGTTTTTTCGACACCTACTTCTGCTTTTCAAAACCTTATCAACCTTAAACGCTTCGCTATCTAAATCCTTGCGCACTCTGCTTAACTGTTCTTCGTGAAAATATCCGTTAATTTCTTTTCCACCAAGATCTGCCAAAGTATAGACAGGTGGTTGTCGTCCTGTGTCGACTCTAACAATTTTAAACAGCTCCAGAGTCTAGCCACCCTTGTATGCAATAGCATACTATATTATTTTATTGAAGGCTGTCTTGGCACGACTGACACAAACAAGATCACCAGCGCTGTATTTAGCTACTCAAAACGGCTTTTTTTCGCTGTAACGCAACGTCAAATTTCGACGTACCACATAAGTATTATATAAGTTGACCTTGGAAGGAGGCATTTTTACGGTGATGTGCCACGACTCGTTGTAACACGTCACAATTTTTTGCAAAACATCTATATAACGTATTGTGCTCGAATTAGTAAAGTATCGCCAGATTCGACTTTTGAGAGTTCGAATAAAACGTTCAGCAATGGCTGCCTCGATAGGTAATATGATTCTTTTATAGTGCCTCTTGCACCTCGCGACCGATAAATTCCTTACCTTTAACAGTCTGTAGGTAAATGGGATGTCTACTATTACATCGTGATAAAATTTTGTCTAATGCTACAGCGACGCTTCGGCTGGTTCTGTCAAGAAGAGACTCTGCCCAGGCAAACTTTGAAAGTGCATCAATGACAATGAGAATATAGCTGTAACCATAACTGTAGGTTTTAGGTGATCTGAAATCTGCTAAGTCAGCCTATCACATTTTAAAGGGGCTTAAAACATTGTAACGTCGACGAGGAAAATGATGTCTCACGAGTTTCTGCAAAGTATGTGCATCCTGACTCTCCAGCCATTTGACAATCATATTGTTATCAAATTTTTTGGGTTGTGCGCGTTTCAGTAGATGAGCACCAACGTATGCTGATGATGCAGAAAGATTATGGTGATAATGCTTAAGATCGTCCGGCTTTGTCGTGTCCCACTTCTTTTTCTCCTTCTTTCTTATTGCTCATCCTCCTCTTACAAACTTTTCTATCTCTTTCATTGTCTTTCAAATGCATTTTTAAAGGGTGTCCTGATACCGGCACAGAGATCTACCTTATCTACATTTAAATTATGCATTTTAATAAAAATTCAAAGAAGAGGCACATTTTTAACATTCTAAAGAATTTATTGCAAAGTTAAAAGACAAAATAAAAGTGAAAATGAAGACAACATCTGCATAATACGATTATTCATAACTATATTGAAAAGTTAATCGTATTCAGCAGTTTTAGCCTTTATTTTTACCTTTATATTGTCTTTTAACGTTGCAATAAATTCTTTGGCATGTTAAGAATGTGCACCTCCCACGAATTTCAGTCATGAATAGTTAAATTTTTATTAAAACTCATAATGTAAATGTAGATAAAGTAGAACTCTATGTCGGTATGAAGATTCCCCTTAATGCGTTTCAAAAATTCATTAAACGCAATTTTGCTGATCGTGCGTAAAACAGTAATACCAGTTGCAGTCTCTTAATTACAATCCGCAGTCTCCGAGATCATGCATAAAAATGCTTGCTATTTAGCCAACAGTTTGTCGGCTTTTATATGATTTGTTATTTCTTATTTAAATATGAAATATCGTGCTCTAGACAGGCATTGTCAAGAGGATTTTTCCCTCTCTGACCACATCTAAGACGCTCTTCGAGATGCGCGCCTGGGCCGAGAAACTGGTAGCCTGGTAGATGAATTTCGAAGGGTACAACTGAAATCAATCGGTCTACAAAAGTACCAGTTTCCTCCCCGTGCATTACTTGCTTCCATGATATCACATACGGGTCTATCTTAGCTGTCCGATGCGACTTTTTTTGCAGGGGTTGATAGCGTAGCTGCTAGCTCGCTTAGAACTCTTTTACACTTTTTCGCACTCTCAACTTCTTTCTTCTTTACGCTCGTTCGACTAGTAGCTGTTGAAGTATAATAACCTCCGTTCTCTGACGACAATGACAGCGATAACTCAGGGCTATGAGATGCAATCGTACGCCACAGTTGATTATCAGTGAATTCTCGAGGTATACTAACTTGTCGCAAGACGCACGCAAACTGTTTGTATTCGCGTGATGGTAGTCTTTTTTTACTTCTCATAGCTTCATTCACTTTATCGACAATATTAGTACCTTTGACAACATCGCCATTTAGCTTAATTATACCACGACTACCCTATTCAATATTACCAACTTGCTGCAAGTATCTTATGAGATGCCCAGTATTGCTTCGAAATTTCAGCGGTACCAACTTGACAAGCTGTACGTCGTCAATTTCGTCATTACTGTCTCTATCCATTGTCGTTCCCGTTCCTTGTAATGTTGTCTCGTGTGGACGTATTACACCCCACTCTTATCCTTCTCCTCTTGCTTTAAGTGTAAGTAACGTTGCAAGATTTGCTGATATTGCAAAGATTTTTGGCGCTCATCACCCATAGAATGTAAAATTTTACACATTTCCTCGTCAAAGCGTGTCGTGGCTGTACCAGGTGTCTATAAACTGGATGCTAGTGGTGTATGATTGGTGGTTGCTACATCATGCTGCTGCTGATGCTGTTGCTCCAAACACTCTTGCGGTGCTAAAATCATTTTTCTTGCGTACTCCATGCCGATAAAACAGGTTTCACAATCAGCCGCACTAGATATGCAGATTTTAACACTGATTTCCTTTTTACCTCCTAACTACCCAGTTTAGCGAGGTTTCGCAACAGAGGTGCGAATTTTTGCAATTGTCTCTTATTATACTTGCTGAGTGGAATATTTTCACGTAAAATGTTCAAAGCACACTCGCAAATGTACGTTATAAGTTTAGCATTTTGCTTCGCGTTATATGGCCTTAAGTTTATAAAGTTCGATTTTACACAAAAAATGTAGCTGAGTTCAGTACTTTTCTGGAATTGGTCTGCTATGACGTGTTGACGGCTCCATTACAATCGCACGACTGGTACATTATTTGAGCTAGCACCAGCTTTTATGGGCATGCAACGAGGCATATGAATGTACTGATGTTTGTCGAACGAAAATATACAAGTACGAAATCTTACGTTTTCAAGCGTACCCTGCTTCAGATCTATAAAAAAATAGCCATGGGGCTGTGCTGTGGTATCGAGATATGCCTCTTGCAAAAAGCGAGGCTTCTCCGGGCAAACTTGACGCGCCTGTTGATTCATTTGCGCTCGATCACGCGGATTTTTAAATGCTACGATGTCATTAGGGTTCAAAGAGATTTCTTGCTGACCTTGATGAAAAAGATTTTGCAAGATAAAGATGTCACTTAAGTTATTGTGATGACTGCCTTTAGTAAAGAGATTGACTACAGCTCTGCTGGACGATTCTCTTATCAGATCGTCGAGAATCAAGAGTTCTGCTCGTGGATGATTGGTATAATCTTCGCTCTTCGGTAAACCCTAGTGAAATTATATTCCCTCACCCAAATCCTTGTAAATTGGCTGCCACTTGGTATAGTACAAAAGTATAAGCTCGAATTTTGTATCACTCATGCAATCAATGTAATGCGAAAAATTCTTCACAAATACTATTTTACCACACGAGCTGGATCCACAAATCATTAAGGTCTACGGATGCAACCACCTGCAAACGTCTATGTTACCGCTGCTGCTAATCTTCTGTTACTAACCTCATCAAATCCTCCAACCACTGTACATATAAAATCATTAGTAGTGATGCGAGGGGCTATTCACTTTAAAAAAAGTGTCAAAATGATTACAGATTTCATATGATTTCAAATGATTTCAAAATAGTTTCAAATGATTTCAAAATGATTTCAGAAATATATTTTAATATTTATAATTTCAAACATTTTTAAAACAGCCTATGGTAGGCAGTGATTTCAAATGATTTCAAGCAAATTTTCTATGATTTTAAATGATTTCAAGCAAATTTTTTATGATATCAAATAATTCCGAAATCATTCCAAGATAATTAAAAATAATATTTATGAAGGTTAAGTTTACTTTAAATTATAATCCCTTAATCGTCATTATTGAATCATATAAAAATTAAAATAATATTTATATTTTAACACCACAAAAATAAAATAAAAAAAACAAAGGAATTTCATAATTAAAACAAAAACTTTTTATCACTCCAGTATAAAGAAAGACCAACCATGTGTTCAATAATAATAAAATTATTCTAGATTTGTTCTTACATTAGCTATGTGCATAGCAGAAAACACAAAGTTAAACTGAACTGACAGTTGTAAAACAAATGAGTATGGACAAATTATAAACACGCATCAACATGCACACTATATGAATCTCTTTTCGACGACCGACTATAGCATAACTTTTGTTTTTAACTGAATGTTGTATACCTTGCTTGAATTTCAGGCTCGAACTTATAATCGACACTCAATCCTTAAATAGGACATTTGATTCTTATTTTTTTTATGATGAGTAAGATAAAATAATATTTGAAAACTGGGTGTCGCCTATGAATTCTAATTTTAGTTATAATGTTTGTATAACATAAAATTAAATTTTTTAAACACAATCATTGCACATGGATTTATCATTGCATTTACAACATAAAAGTATTATCTTGCAAAATTTTTTGACTGTAAATAAGAAAGTTATCGAGTATTGGCCCGATATTGGAAATCAATATTTTTTTGTAAAACATATATTAGGATTTATTATTTTATTTACAACAAAAAAGTCTAATCTCGTGAAATTCTCCGGTGGTACATAAAAAAGATATAGATTATTGAACGATAATTGGCCACGATTTCGTGATTTTAAAATACATTTCGAAATTCGTTATTGGATTTATGATAGAAAATATGCATAACTTACCAGTAGTGACACGATGATGTGACATGAGATGTCTAGTTTGAGGTAAATCTTGCATTCCTCTGCTCTTAATACAACGACCAACTATATCAAGTATCTGATTATCGGTAAAAATATTTGGCTTAAACATATAGGCTAAAGCACGTAATCCGCTAAGTCCTACAATGAATTTAATCTTTTCAACAATTAATTTACAGAGCAAATTTTCAAATTTTTGCGCCATGCGTAATTAGAAAATAGTTTTATTTGTGGTTTACGAAGGAAAGCCACATTCAAAATAGCTATTAAAATATTATATAAGTCTTTTTTATTCATTTCCTTTTTTGGTTATTCTTCTTTCAATATTAAAACTTAGAATGATATCAGAACCGTGAATCATTGTCTATTCATACCGAAATTAAATCATAAATATAAGTGTAAAGGTGGACATGCGCGTATATATATAATATTTAACTTGTCGAGACCTGTGAAAAAATTTGATATTTAAACCTTTAACGTAGCAAGAAATGCATCAGTTTTGCAGGAACCGCTAAGTTGTGAGTACGAAATTCAATATTTTTAATGATCTTTTAATAATTATTAACAATTTCTTAAAATTTTATATAAAATATTAAGTTAGCATGTACATAATTGAAACTTGGGTTGCCATTATTTGGCTAATGAGAAGGTGGGACTTTTTTCTTTAAGGCATGTGTTATGCTTCTCATTCGTCTCTCGTGTCACGCTTATCGAACTTGGGCAGGTCCTATTATAACGAATGACTTAAGTGCATTTTTTTAAAACACCCATTCTACATTGTCGTAGTATAATATTATACTTCTTAAATCTTTGTACTTTGCATACTTTATACATACACTAGATTTGCATATGCACCTAATTTTCATACGTACTTAAACTATCGATAAATATCGATATTGGGTAATATTTTAAATATATAAATTGTGCATTATTTTATTACACACACATCTACTGTCAAATAACGGATAGTATACCTCTTTCTAATATATTAATTTCTACTAACGCCATCAAACCTACATTGGACAATTATATATTTATGATAATACAGCAGCAATAGAAAAACGAACAAAAACTAAACAAAAATTAACAAAAGAACATATGTTAATTTTAACAGAGATAATGAATGATAATCCCATGGCTAAGAATTACAAAAGCTTACATCAATTATCAAATATACAAAATATTCCAAATTATAAATTGTATTTTATGCGAAAAAATGATAAACAACAACATCGTTATAATAAGCCACTAACTTCGGAATGTAATGCTATCATGGTATCTAATTTAGGAATTCCAGATAATTATGATCTTTGTGTGTATCCGAAATTATCTTCTGAAGATGGAATTACTCATACTTATTTAAATAAATTATCTCATCACGTGGATCCAATGGTTTTTCCTTCAATGTTTTTAGCAGGAGATTTAGGTTGGAGTATGAGATATAAAAAACTGAAAATATTAAAAATAATAATTGTTTTACAATACTTTAATATTATTTATATAGAATCCATTGAGGATGAAATTTAAAAAATTTCAACCCTATTTTATATTGTGGAAGATTAACACAACAATACATAATACATGCATATGTGATGGTTGAAAGTAATAAAATGAATTTTCTTAGAAATAATTAAAAACAATTACGCATAGAATGGTATCAAGGTTTATTAGATCATGTAATAAATAGTGCTTCAAATGTTCCAACAAATTTTGAAAACAAAGAGAGAATTGGAAATCTTTTTATTTAACCCTCATCATATATTGCTTGTCCAAGATATATGCAGCAATATTATCAAGATGCTATGGCAATAATAGGAAAAGCAACAGTAGGAAAACCAGACTTATTTATAACAATGACATGTAATCCAAAATGGAAAGAATTGAAAGAAATTTTTAAAAATTTTCTAGAAGGGACAACTTCCAATGGCATACCAAATATCACAGTAAGATTATTTTATATAAAATTTAAAATGTTATTGAATGATATTATAAAAAACGAAATTTTTGGTCCTGTTATAGCTTATGTATTTTCGATTGAATTTCAAAAAAGAGGGTTACCTTACGCGCATATTATTATAACATTACATCATAATCATAAAATATTAACTCCAGAAAATATTGATAAATATATTTTAGCAGAAATACCTCCATCCGAAAATAAATACTTACAAAAATTAGTAATTAAACACATGTGACATGGACCACATACAGATAAATCACCTTGTTACGATAAAAATAAAACTATACGTAAAAAAAATTCCCAAAATCATTTAATGAAATTACAATAGTTCAAGAAAACAAATATCCACAATACAAAAGAAGAAATAATATTTTAGATCATCATACGCATAATTTAAAAAATAATAAAAAAATTATAAAAGTCAATAATTTAATGGTGTTCCTTACAACAGTTTTTTGTTAGCAAAATATAATGCTCATATCAATACTGAACTTTGTATGTCAATACAAAGTATAAAATATATTTATGATTATATTTATAAAGGTGTAGATAAAGCTTACTGTAAAATAAAACAAGATAAAATTGAAGAAAATAATAAAGATGATGTTTATGATGGAATAATTCAATACATAGATGGAAGATATTTAAGTCCAATAGAGGCCGCATGGAGATTACAAGAATTTACACTATGCGGTAGAAGTCTTACAGTAATAAGATTAAATATCTATACAGAAGATCAACAAAAAATAATTTTTGGTGAAAATGATATACATTTAGGATTAAACAAATACGAAACAACATTGACCGCATGGTTTAAATTAAATAAAAAAGATGATTTTGTTAAAAAAATTAATTATGTTAATATTATATTTTTAATTCTCAGACTAAACTTGGATTAAAAGTTCAAAATTTAGAAAAAATATAACCATTGGTAGATTAAATGTAGTATCACCAAAAGATAGTGAACGTTTTTTTTTAAATTAATATTAAACAGGGTAAAAGGTCCAACATCTTTTAAGGATTTACGAACTTACGAAAATGTAACTTATAATACTTATAAAGAAACTGCTCTCGCAATTAATTTAATAAAACACGAAAAACAAATTTATTATATTTTTGAAGAAGCATGCCATGTTATGTTACCAGTACAATTACGGAAATTTTTTACATGTTTTTTATTATGTTAACAAAATATTGAAAGATGTCTGTCATAATAATAAAATTTTTGGAGGAAAAATTATTATTCTAGGTGTTTACCTGTATTGAAATATGTAAATAAAAATACTATTATAGAACAAACTATAAAATATTCAAACCTATGGCCCATGTTTCATATTTTTAAATTAAAAAAAAAAATATAGGATCTAATGATGAAAATTTTCCATCATTTTTATTAGATATCGGAGAAGGAAAAGTTGATACATTTATTATACCAGAAAAATGGAAAACTAATAACGTTTGTAATAAAATTTATGAAAACATTAACAATAATCATTGTTTTTCGAAAAATGTTATTTTAGGCACACATAATGAAGATGTAAATATTTTCAATAATAAAATATTGCATTTAAATAATAATGAAACAAGGATATATTATAGTATTGATTATGCAACATATAAGGGTGTTGATCAAACAGATGATAATATTTATTTGAATTATCCAATAGAAATGTTAAATAATATAAGAGAAGGATTACCTTCACATGAACTTAATTGAAAATTTAATGCCGTAATAATGCTGATTAGAAATTTGAGTATAAAAAGATGGATTATGCAATAAAACACGATTAAGGATAACAAGATTATTTAAATAAAATATAGAAGCTGAAGTAATTATAGGCAAAAATAAAGGAAATAAAGTTTTTATACCACGTATTACATTAAGCACAAATGAATCTTCGTCTTTACCATTTATTTTATGTAGAAAACAATTCCCTATTGTATTAGCTTTTGTTATAACTATAAATAAATCACAAGGTCAAAGTTTTGAAAACGTAGAAATATTCGAAAAAAAACTTTATTTTCACATGGACAATCATATGTTGCTCTTTCAAGAAGTAAAAATCCTTCTAAAATACATAATCAAAATGAATTAGAAAATGAAAATTAATTAACCAATATAGTATGGAAAGAAGTACTAGAGAAATAACAAAAAAAAATTACTTTAATTTTTTTAATATTAAAAATATATTTATATTTTTTACATACTAATAAAATATTTGTTGTTTCAGATATAACATAATAAAACAGAAAATAAAAACATACTTTAAATTTTCTATAAAAAAAATTTAATATGAAATAGTAAAAAAGAAAATAAAAACAAACTTCAAATTTTCCATAAAAAAAAATTAATAACAAAATTATTTTAAGTACAATTTAATTAATACTAATAATAAAATAAAATAATAATACTAATATAAAATGGGATGGGATCCAGTTTCAAATGAATACATAGTTGTAGAAAACTTACAACATCAAGAAAAATTAGATGATTTAAATAATTAAATGAACGAATTTGAAAGATTTCAAGAGCAGTGCGAGGAATATATGAAAAATTTGAATGAAAATACAGATTTATCTAGGTTAAATAACGCAATTAATAACTATATGGGTATTGAAAATGAAAAACTTCATTTTGAAAATTGAAACAACGTAACATATTATAAATATATGACAAACAAAATTATTCAATATAAGTTAAAAATACGTAATCCAATAATGGAATATTGTATCACAACTCATAATACAGTATATTATAGATATTTATTACGTATTGCTAACTTAATTTTCATTATATTATAAAATATAATATAATATATGTTTAAGTAATAAATCAATAAAAATAATAAATATATCTTTTATAATAACAAAAAATTAATCAAATATATTTAAAAAAAAATTATCATACATTTCATACATCAAAAAAACTCCATTGCATTAAGATATATTTAAAAAGAAAGAAATAAAATTTAATAAAATAAAAAATATATACTTTACAATTTTATTTATGAAGTACATGGATTACTAATTCATTGAATTAATATTATTATAATTATAATAATAGCATTAAAATTTAAAAAAAAAATCCTATTATAACTTATACATTTTTAATTGAATTTAAATATAATAGAATATTTAAACAATAAATAAAAAATTATTTTATAAAACAAAAAAAAAATTAATAAAATTCATATCTTTATGTATCATATTTTATTGATTTTTTTAATTAATGAATAATATTAAAAATTATTTATTATTAAATAAATAATCAATAATTTTAAGAAAAACAGACATGAAAATACATTCTATGTTGAAGTATTAGCTGAAAAGTCAGTTTTAGACTCAAATTCTAGACGTACATCGACGGAAGCGCTCTTCAGAAATTCGTTTTGTCGTGAACAGTCAATAACTATAAGTAATTCAAAGTTGATAAACTGAGACTTGGTCAACAATAGCTGTGGATCTTTCCGTAATAGCATTTCGGAAAATTAGCATACAGATCATAGAGAATAACAAACTGATTCTTAGATATGATTGAGATTGTTGTACAGATAATATTGCGAATCCAAGAAAAGTTTCACATTACTAATATTATAGTGGTTAAAGCGACTGGCATTTTTAGTTTTTAAACCTTTTTTTCCCGATTGTAATCCAAGAATTACAAAACGTGGTTTCTCCAATTGATTTGAAGTTTTTACCGTCCAGACGTGTTTATTTGTTGTTGGAAGAAAAGGATATTCAAATAACTCCCAAAAACGAAAACTCATTGAAATAGGATTATCTTTGCCGATGAAATTTAACAGCTGGATTTTTTATCTGATGCAATAATATCTGACATTAACCACCCTATCTTTGATATTTTTATTTGATAAGTTTCATATGAAGTTACATTGTTGGCTACAGTATCTTTCTGTATAAGAGCATTCAGGTCATTTTTTTGATCTCGTGAGAATGAGTTCATGCTTCATATTAACAATTTTCTTGTAATCATCTGCGAAACCTAAAATCATACTTAGAGGGATAGAAACGTCAAAATTTCCATGATCATCTACAATTGTTTTGTTTCCTTCTTCAACACCAAGCCAGTCTGCATTTTCTAATGTTAGAGTTTGATTTGGTGTAAATGAAGTGCATCCCTTTATGAGACTACTCAAACCAACATTTTACTTGTATCTATCTCTACAGCATTAAGTTTATATCGAATTTCATCAAACAGATAACAAATGCCATTGTTAACGAAATTAGTTTTAGTTAGTGCTTGTCCATCAGGTTTTTGTAATTTTCCACATACATGGATGTAACTATATGATGGTAAGAGGCATAAATCTTGATGCTGAATAGAAATACAAATTTCATCACTGTTATTGAAATTTGATGTAGAGTATGGTTGATGTGCGTGAACCTCATGATGAGCAATAGACTCATCGAATGCAACACCTGATTGAATGCTTAGAATTTTGTCTATTTTTTCTGGAAGCAGCAGAGAATAATACAATTTATCTTTTTTCACGTACTTTGAGACCTATGCTTTTGAGAAACTGGATGCTCTTCCGTGTTAACGGTTTAAGTACCTTTGGACGACTGATGACTGTTTGACATGATGGCTGTCTTATATGTACACTTGAATTGTAAACGATTCCCATTATACAGATTTTATGTGAAGTCTAATTGTGATTTCCTCTCCTCGGAAATTCACTAAATTACCGTTCTGATCAACGATTCGGATTTGAAGATAATCTATACTCGTAACATTGAGTGGTAAATATATATGACATGCGATGGAACTTCCATTACTTTATATCCTGGAGGAACTTTTGGGAAAAACTTATGGAACGTGTGAACTTTTTTGTCGTTGATGTAAGCACCTGGAGTAATATTACACTTTACTCTGAGAGCGTTTATTTTCAATATCTTCACGGGTGAATCAGAGCTGTGATGAATATTTTCATTTAGAACGCGACGAGCGAAACCGAGAAGACGGCCTATTGAATCGCGAGGTCTAAGATCTATCTGATGATTGCAATAAATTTCACTTCTAAGAATATTGTTGTTGGCTTTTAAGGGAAACTCGATTCCTTTAGATTTCAAATCTTCATGCAAAAATTGATTAATAGCATCAATTTCATAACTGCCAGCAGAAATAGTAATAATCTTCTCTCCGTTTATGTAAAGTTTATTATTCGAATCGTCAACATTGGGAATCGAGTTGAATGTTAAAAGTTTAACTAAACCCAAAACAAAATTCTTATGCTGTGGAAGTTCTATCAAAGGAAAATATTGCGCTTCTAGGACAGAAGATTTGCCTAAAAGACTCGAAGTAAAACTATCTTCCATGACTGTTTGAAAAAGAATGATCCTGCTTGTCTGAAAACTCTTCTTTAATAATCTTTTTCGCAAGAATTGAAGACAAAGATGTCCACAAATAAATGAGTCAAAATACTATCTTTTATAGTTGTATTACACTTCTTTCGCGTTAAAGTATAACATGAGATCTATAGGGGGTTTAAGATCACTAAAACTAAAGAAGATAGACGCTTATAGGAGGATTGCTTTGGGTTAAATTTTTTGTATGAAACGCTAGGTAACACTTTAACATTGTTTGTATATCTATACATATGAAAAATTTGATATATATAGATATAAAAATACATGGAATCTAGTGGCGCCTTCAGTAGCTGGGTAACTCATTTTTGACAGAAATTTTCCAGTGCACGATTTGGCAAAGTTAAATCGAAATTTTTTTTTTAACTTGACCATGACTGATATGAGGTTTCATAAATAATCTCATTCCAGTTTTATATGGTTTAAGATAGAGACCTTTCCCTAGAGCAATAGCTTCCATAGTTTCATTATGCCTCTTACTTTCTTTATAATTTTTTTGCACAGCTTTAGCCTCATTTACTGCTTTAGCTCTTCCAGCAGCTCCTACAGCCAGATCACCAGTTGCACTTAAAATGTGAACAATGGTATGAGCTAAGGAAGAGTACCACCTATTTTTGATCGAACAGGTAGAATACGTGGAATGATAATTTTTTTCTTACCGTCAACGATCTTAAGAGCTTCACGTGCACCTTTTAAGGCGGACTGAATAACTTTGCGAGAATGTTCGCTTGTTTCTAATGATTTTTTACTTGCAGTTACTAATTTACCCAATTTTACACCCTTTCCTGTCTTTTCTTTCAATTTCATAGCATTTGCAACAACAAAAGCAGTTGCTTTTTCATTAAGGCTTGCATCTTTGGCTTTAACACGCTGCCGAGTTTTATCAGCGAGCTTCATGTCAGCTACTTTTCGATCAGCATTTTCATCAGAATAAGATATGTCATGTTATTTGCATGCTTGATCAAGTGGATTGATACCTGTATCAGACCTTCTTAGACGCTTTTTCAGTTTTGTTCCAAGACCACAATATTGATATCCAGGAATATGCATTTCAATAGGTGAGTTATTGATTACTTTATCAAGTAACCCTTAACCTTTAGAGTGCTTTTGTGATTTGTGTACGAGCATCTTTCTTTGAGTGCTGATTTACAACTGATGATCAAAATATAAAACAAGCGTTTATATTTTCAAAAGGTTAATCTTAGATTTGACTTTGTTACGTAAAAATGGATTTTACTAATGTCAAACTTCTCGTCGCCAACTTTGATTTTGAGAAAACGAAAAGAAAAAAGTGACACAGGGAGTTACTTCCAGATAATAAACGAGCAGTATTCTGCGGCCCATCGAACTGTGGAAAAACTAAATTGGCTCTAATTACACACCCTAAAAACTTTATTGGCTCTAATTACACACCCTGATGATCTTAGATTTGAAAATTTGTACGTATTCTCTAAATCCTTAAATCAACCAAAATACCAATTTCTTCAAGAAGTTTTAGAACCAATTGAAGGTAAAATCATATCTACCGTATAGTGAACATGAATCTGTAGTGTTTCCAGATGAAGCCCTACCTAATTCAATTATGATTTTTGACGATGTTGCTTGTGGGAAGCAGGATAACGTCAGAGCTTTTTTCTGTATGGGGAGACACAAAAGTGTAGATAGCTTTTATCTATGTCAGTGATATGCTCATATACCGAAACATCTCATCAATATTAATTTAGTAATAATTTATCGTCAAGATGATGTTAATCTTAAACATATTCATGAAGACCACGTGAATACTGACTTAACTTTAAATGAATTTCGAAATCTTTGTACTGAACGCTGAAAAAATGGCAAGTATGCATTTGTTGTTATTGACAAAGATAAAGCAATGAATGATGGTAGATATAGAAAAGGATTTACAAAGTTTTGCTATTAAAAAGGAAGTATAAATCTTAATCTTTGCAGTTCGATTGTAGACAGCATCTTGTCAGCATGCCTGACTTTCAGAAAGAAAAGAATGTTCTTAGCAACGTGAGGCTATTGAAAAAAATACTCTTTGTTAAAAAAGGAGAGAGATGATTTTGAAAAGGTTATTAGTGATACTTTAAAACTAGTTATTACACCGCTTGAAAAGCTTGTCGATTTAACAACTGAAAGTGTGTCTCATTCTAATCACATTTCGGCTATAGACAGTAACAGAAAATCGGCAAAAAAAAGATTAAGATTGGATGAATCAAGTTATATTGTAAACGATATTAATGACTCGGGTTCTGCGTTTGATAATGATGTTCCTAATGAAGATGATTTTCCTTCGATGAACAGCACAATGATGAATTCATCATTCAAATCTATATATTCACCATTTGTATCCGCGCATAAAGAAACTGAACCGACAGACTTTTTATCAATACTAAATGGAAGCCGTAGCAAAATCGATAACATATACGAAGTGAGAAAAGTCAGTGGGGTATACATGATGGGTGATTCACAAATTCAATTTGATGATAAAATAATAAAAGTGAAAGATTTAAGTTTTCCTGAAAGTAGTGGTTGCATGGAATTGATTTTTGAAAAAGAACCAGATGATAATCTTCTAAGTACAATAGATCGCAAGAACTATCGCATTATCCTGGAAGCAACAAATGCCCATAGAAAAAGACATAGCAAAAATGAGAATATACGCTCCTCAAAAAGTAGAAAATATTTAAAAATCATAGCATTAATGTTCCGCAGTGATCGCAGTAGAATGTCTACCAGTGGAGGGTACCTCATAACTAAATATAAAATAGCAAAAAAGGATACTTCCATAGATCTAGTCTACTGGGATGATACGAATGAGCTTGTCGAGAGACTACGATTATTAATAGCCGAACAATCTGCTGGAAATAATAATCACAACAATGAAATCCAATCAATTACAGAGGAACTACGACTTACACAATTTTCAAATCAATAGTAGTAACATGAGTCTCGATGTGTTTGGAAGAAAACTTGAGGGCTCGCAAGTGGTATTGGATTCAATTTTACATCAGATGGTAATTAATTCAAAAAATAAACGGCTTTGTAATATTGGAGAGGCTAATCATCTGAATGGTGCGATTAGTTTGAATTCACTAAATAATATTCTACAGAAATAAGTTGCTTTCTTATCTTCTAAAATTATAGAAGATGCTAAAGCTATACAAGAATATGAGAACAAAGTTGAAATATATAAAGCAGAAATAGACGAAAAATTAACTTATCTCTATGATATGACCCAACGAAATTTTGCAAGTATTGAATATATAATTAAAGAAATGAATCAAAAATCGGATATTGCTAAAGTTAAAGTATAAGATGGAACGTCAAAGAGTAGTTGAAGGGCTACACAAGCCAGTACGTCGCAGGTACAAGCGAAGAAAATATGACATATGCGGATTGGGTGAGACTTGGCAAGCTGACCTTGTGGGAATGGTACCTTATTTTAAGAAGAATAAAGGTTTTTGCTACTTACTAACTGTTATATATATATTTTCAAAGAATGCATAGGCTGTACCAGTCAAATCAAAGAGTGGCAATGATGTTACTGTAGCTATGAAGTCAATATTAAAACAAGAATGAGTGCCATCGAATTTACAAACTAATCAAGGAAAAGAATTCTACAATTCAAAATTTCAGAATCTTATAAAAAAGCACAAGATAAATCACTACTCTTCCCATAGGAATTTTCATGCAAGCATATGTGAGCGCTTTAATAGAACTTTAAAAAATGAAATGTGGTTAGAAATAAGCAAACAAGGAAGTTATAAATGGTTGGATATTCTGCCTAAGTTAGTGAAAGTATACAATTCAAGAAGACATCGGACAATAGGAATTGAGCCTGAAAACGTTACGAAGATAAATGAAAGAGAACTCATGAAAAATTCTCCAACTGAAAAAAGACCTGTAAAAAACCAAAATATAAAGTGGGAGATAAAGTGCGCATAAGAAGAATAAAACAAGTTTTTGAAAAAGGTTATACACCAAATTGGTCAACTAAAATTTACACAATAACAAGAATTGTATAAACCAATCCCATAACTTACCAAGTCAAAGATTATTATGATGAACCAGTCTCCGGCGGCTTCTATGAAACGGAAATTCAAAAGACTATGTATCCAGAAATTTATTTAGTAGAAAAAGTTGTAAAGAAAAGTGGTAAACGTGTATATTTCAAGTGGTTAGGTCCAAGTAACAAGCATAACAGTTGGATAGATAAAAATGAGATTGTTTAAAAAAATTAAAATGTATTTTAAAATGTAATAGTGTAATAAATAAAAAATTTAATTGTATTTTGTTTATATTATTTAGATATATTTAAATAGAATATTGTAATATATTTTATTATGGTGATTTAATATAATTATAACTATAGGTGGTAGTGAGAAATAGAAGAACAAATGTATAATGTTAACTTATTTTTATTTATTTATGTATTATTATGTACAAGTTACAATATATAGTTTCAAAAATCGTTTCGTAGATATATTTTTATATCCGACCGAATTTGAAAGAAGTTCCTTCCAAATACATTGCAAACAAACGTAGTTTGTTTCCTTCATTGCAGAGTTTGTAAAAAAATTCTTTATCTTTTAGAATTGCTGATGAAATCTTCTCTGGTAGGAATACTTCAAAACTTTGCTCGAATTCTGCTACAATCTTAAACCATATCGTGTCTTCACCTCTTCAAGTGCTGTCACCATGTACTAGAGTTCTTTTTCAAGTCTGTAACTTTTTTCCTTGGAAAGAAATCGCTTTCAGCAATCTTATTAAGTGTTGATAAATTCATTCTGAAATAAAAAAGAAAAAGTAAACATTAAAATTTCTGTTAAAAATTATATTTTATTAGAAAAAAAATTTTTTTTTTGTTAGTAAAAATGTACTTACATGATTAGTTAGTTGACTCTGGGTTTCTTTGTAGAAGGTTGATCGTTCTCAAGCCCTTCGATTACTTGAATGTGCTCTTCGTCGTAGTCCGTTCCTTGATATAGCCTATCCCCCACCTCGATTTCTGTTCTTTCCATCGCCACTTGTAATAAATCCCTTCTCTCACCTTCTTCAGAACTTATCCCCTCTATTAATGGATCCCAGTCATGCATGGATTTCTCTGATACGTCATACTCAATAATGATTTGCTTACCTTGATTGTAATGAAGTGTCACCCCCACTCGCGGTGCACTATTTTCATTAGATGGTTCATCGCCTCTCTCAATTTCCCCCTCCCTCATGCTCTGTAGCATTTATCTCCACTTGCGTTACTCCATTTTCATTGGATTTATCCCCCCTCTCGATTTCCTCCTCTCTTCTATGCTCTGTAATATCCATCCCCACTCGCGTCATTCTATTCCCATTGGATACTTCGTGTCCCCTCTTCTTTTTCACCTCTTGCTCTTTTTTAGCATCCATTTTTTTGCATATTCCCTCTCTATTTCAAGTGCAGCTTGCGCCATCTGTATCTCTTCAATTCTAAAATGGCCCCAGGGTAAAGTGTCTGTACTATCAGGCAATAAAAATCTCTTATTATCGTGTGGATTTAGTGCAATTTTTCTTCGCTTTACAGTATGCACTGTGTAATTTTGATCGAATATTACACTGTTCACGGTGTGTAATGACAAGATCCTGAAGACAGCCTTGGTAATCCTCGAGAGTGATTGTTTTTTTTACGACGTTAGATTTGATACCTGACTGATTCTATTCAGATTCATGCAGGCCATCACTGATCGAATTTTTTTTTCTCTTCCAAGTGATAAAAATACCTTCCAATATGTATATAAAGATAAAATTTACACCATAGAACGCTCAAAAATATGTTTTTTCCTCGCTGCAGCGTATTTAGTGTTGGGTATAAAAATGAAAATTGAAAATAAACCTCAATTTTCAATTTGCCGTAGCTCCGTCAATTATTGACTTTTTTGGACGTTTTTCTAATAAAAATGTGCGAAATTCAATCTAGTTTTAAATGCCATTTTGATTTTTGCGATACGAATTGATCCCTCTGTTTTATTCATGAAAAACTGAAAAAAGCGATTTTATTCAAACGCAATTTTCTCAAAAACTATATATATATATTCTTTTTAATTCTTATATGTTTTTATATATGAAAAATACTAACTTTGAGGATAGGTGAGAATATACCATTTTGCCTTATTTTTTTTAAACAGATTCTTAAACGTTTTTTTTATATTTTCCATTTTAAAGCATTGTTACCATGGCGCATCATGCCATTTTTCCAACTATTAAGTCTTTTTAAAATTCGTTTATGCTTTTATTTCTTGATTTAAAAAAAATATAAACAAAAATCTTTAAAATAAACCCTTGATCAAATTTTTTCATTAATTAGAACCGAAGTTATGATAATTTTAAATTTATAATAATATATTTTTTTTGTTTATAATTAAAATTTCTTATTCAGTTTGAATTTGGCACCTACGATTCAAATGTAGTTTGTAGGGAGTGATATATGCCACCGCTAGATGGTGACGATTCGCTTTGTGCATTCTCATTAGCGACTTGACGCATTCAAGCATATAAGACAAGTAAGATATAAAATAAATTAAAAAAATCTAGTTTTATAAACTTAAAATCATCATAACTTCGGTTCTAAATAATGAAAAAATTTGATCGAGGGTTTATTTTAAAGATTTTTGTTTATATTTTCATTTGATTTTCGTTTATGCTTTTAAATCAAGAAATAAAAGCATAAACGAATTTTAAAAAGACGTAATAGTTGGAAAAATGGCATGATGCGCCATGGTATCAATGCTTTAAAATGGAAAATATAAAAAAAACGTTTAAAAATCTGTTAAAAAAAATAAGGCAAAATAGCATATTCTCAACTATCCTAAAAGTTAATATTTTTCATGTATGAAAATATATAAAAATTAAAATAAATATAGATTTTGAGCAAATTGCGTTTGAAATAATCGCTTTTTTCGGTTTTTCATGAATAACTCAGAGAGATCAATTATTATCGCAAAAATCAAAACGGCATTTAAAACTAGATTAAATTTCGCACGTTTTTATTAGAAAAACGTCTAAAAAAGTGAAAAATTGACGGAGCTACGGCAATTTAAAAATTAAGGTTCATTTTCAATTTTTTAATTTTCATTTTTACACCCAACACTAAATACGCTGTGACGAGGAAAAAACAAATTTTTGAGCATTCTATGGGGTAAATTTTATCTTCATATACATATTGGAAGGTATTGTTATCTTATTGTAATGAAACTCATATAGCAGTGCTTTTGATAAATCAAGGATGAAAAAACCAACGTTTATAGGTTATTTTTATTGTGATACTCGCTCTCTTCAGCTGAATAGTTACCAAATTTTCATAAAAAATTGCACAACTGCGAAAATTTGGTTGAGCTATGCGTGCTTCTGCTCCATATCTGCCTGTGAATTTATTTATTAATCGCACATCAACACATGACCGCTCTCATTAGATGCACTTTTTATATATAGAGATAAAAAGCAATTTATAAAAGAGTTTTTTAAACTCATTCTTCGCTTGCTTTCTCTTCACGGTATTTAATTCAACATAAGGTTTGAGCCAAGCCTTCTGTTCGAAACTTAAAATTCTATGTACTTTCTTCAATCTAAGTCCATTATCTAACGCTTGTTTAAGCGTCTGATAATGAATGACATACCTTTCCTTATTGTCCAAAGTAGTAAGTAGTTTTTTTGCTTTAAGACTGGTGGCGGACGATGTTTTGCGCAAAAAGGTAAATCCCGATGTTCATCATGGATTTCCACAGGATATTCTAAATCCACTTCAGCAATATAGCCTATATCCGAATCTAACGGCGTATTGAAGAAATCTGGCATTGTTTCATGATCATTCCATTTAAATTTTCCTATCGGTGAATGTTGTATCATCGCCCAACCATAAAGATTATTATTATAAAAATATAGAAGTGTCTTCTTTTTCTGATTTTCATCATATGAAAGACCCATGTATGGATTGTTTGCCTTTGCATACGGGTTACAGCACTGGCTTATTCCTCCACGGATACCTGCTTCGAGAAACATTAGCGATCAATGTCTCTCAAAAGTTCCAATTCTACCTTCGTCATTTTAAGAGCTGCTGAAAACGTTAAGCCTGGAGTTGTGTAGAAATGAGCAGGACATAAATCGTAGACTTTAAGGGAGTTCTCTCGGAAACTTTCAAAGACGTCAGCCGATAGTGAAACATCGGTTTTAAAGTATAAATCCGAGTGCTTTCCTAAAGTTTTTATATTAAATTCATTCCAAACTTGAACAGTGTGCTTATAATCTTCTTCAACTATATGAGAATCCGTTAGTTTATTGTAGAAGTCTTTTTTTTCTGGCAGCTTTGTAGACATCAATTTATCTAATCCATCCACAAAATCGTAGGGGAATACACCTCTCCGTCTAAGAAGATTTATCTTAGCATCTGTAAATCCATCTGTTTGAAATTCTCTCACTGCTATTGGCACGTTTTCAAGATACGATGCACACTTCTTCAATAGAAAGGTAGAAAACGGCTCAGGTAGAAAACGCCAAGAATCTATTAATCTAAAATTGATGTTACTATCATCCATATATTTTGTGAAAGAAATGTATTTTTCTTTATTATGAGGTATTAGATTCATTCGTCCCTTCATCAATGTAGAAGTCCCGATTTCTTTCAGAATAAAATGAGTGTCATAATTGAGATTATGAAAAATGACAGTAATGAATCTTAAAATCTTATAATTCAAATTACATGAATTATGAGCCGCATCTCTGAAACCAAAAAGAAAAAAGACGTAAAACAACCAAATTAAATTTTCTTTGTTCAATTATAACCAAACAGATAACTTGCCGTCCTGTGAGATGACAATGGTCTCGTACTGCAAGTTCTTCGGCACGGATTGGTTTTCTACATATATGACAATTAATTGACCTCTGGAAAGGCAATTCTTTTGAATCTGTAAGTTTCATTGGTTTCGGATTTTTGTAAAGTTTATCAATTTTCTCACCGATTAGTTTCAATTCTCTAACAAACCATTCTGTAGGTGTCTCTTCACATTCGTTAATCTTTCTGTATGATTTATAGTAACATAATTAATCATCAAAACTGCATTACATGTAGTATTCAATACTGTATGCTATAAGTTGAAAAGCCTTTTCACTGTCAGTACTCACTCACACTCAACTCACACAATATTCAAGAATAAATCTCACTGATTGTTATATACGAAGTGTAGTCATCTAAGAAATAGCTTCGCTTTTTATAGGTAAAGACAATGTAAGAAGGGATATAAATTTTAGGGCTTATCCAATAGTAAAAAGAAGAGTTTGTGAAAATGTGAGAAGGGATACAATTTTCGAGATTTGACCATTAGTACAAAAGAAAATTTGATTAGAGTTTAAAAAGGGATATAAATTTCAAGATTCTACCAATGGTAAAAAGAAAATTTAAGAAGGGATACAAATTTTGAGATTTAACCAATAGTAAAAAAGAAAATTTAATGAGAATTTAAGAAGGGATATAAATTTTAAGATCCTACCAATAGTGAAAAGAAAATTTAAGAAGGGATACAAATTTCGAGATTTGACCAATAGTAAGGAGAAAAGATTAGCAAAAAAAAGGATAAGTTTTTTAGGAAGGATAAATTTTTCTTTCAAACCATCGGAAGGCTGTGAAAATTTTTCTATTTAGTCTCTCGAATTACTTCTGTCTGAAAGAAATTTAGAATTTTAAGATGGCTAGAACCTGTGACTATGATACAATGATTAAAAATGCAATATTAGAATCTCCTGAAGAGAGCGTTTATATTTGCGACATACAAGGATTTTAAGGAATGTTTGGGGATTCTTTTATTTTTAAAGAAGTCATTTTTCTGAATTTTAGAAAAACTGCTTTCCCAACTGCGTATCTTTTTAAATCTCCGATGTCATGGAGAGAATTGACTCAAGAAGAAAAAAGCAAAACGCAATGTCTGGAAAAATATCACTATGGGATACCATGGAACTCTGGAGATATACCTTACCATAGTCTTCAAAAAATTTTTGAAATTTGTTTGCAAGGAGTCAAGTAATATTTGTCAAGAGTGAGCAGAAGGCGCAATGGTTAGCTGATCTTTTACCAAATGTGTAAGTAATACATTCATGTTTCAACTTTCATACTTTTCATACTGTTTTGATACTTTTTCAAACTTGCTTGATACTTTCTCATACTTGTTTAATACTTTTTTATACTTTCCCATACTTGTTTCATACTTCTTATACTTTTTATTTTAAAATCATTTTCATACTTTATCATACTGTTGTTTTAACCATTTTAATACTTTATAATATTTTATTTCTCATGTTGTATATACTTTAATTTACATTACCTCTTTATTTTTCAGAGCGATCAGCAACATTGAAGACTTCGGATGTCCATAATTAGAAAAAATAATGAATTGTAGATGACACATGTTTTAACCACGACCTCTGTTTAAGGCGAAAACCTATATGCGCTGTTATCAATGCTATTCCTAAACGAATATGGTTACATGATTACCTAGATGCTAAATTTGCCAAAGATGAAGTAGAAAAAATTTCTAATGATGATAAATGTATAAAGTTTTGTTGGAAATAAATTGAATCGAAAAAAAAACAGAATTCTGGTTTTTTCTCAACCCTTCTTATGATCCTCATTGAAAAAATAAATCATAAGTTTAATTTTAAACAGTTAAAAAAAGAAAAAAAATCGGAAAATAAATTATCATCAAATATAAATAAGACAAAGATATGAATATTTAAATCAATAATAAATTGTTTCACATATAAACTTATATTTATTTTATTATACTAACTGAATTTTTTATGTAATATTTATACTTTATTTTATTACTCCGTCAGTTTTTTTCTTCATATTCATGCAGGTATTTTATTATTTTATTAATTTGTGATATTGCTTTCTAGTGACTTATGCAATATTATTAATTTTAGGTATTTATTGTGATTCCAAGCATTGCTTTATGTATCTACTTATCTTTATTTATATATCTATTTATTTATCTATATTTTTAAAAGAGATGGAAAACAATTAAATTCATTGTTTTTTTTATTTTTATTATTTTTTTGTTTTATTAAATCTTATAATCATGCGTATTACAATTAATGAATAATGATAAAGGAATTCTAAATATATATATATATATATATATATATATATATATAATATATATATATATATATATATATATGTTATTCTAAATTAATACAAGTTTCCACAAAATACTAAAATATGAAGTTTTAAATATAACTATTCTATTATATTTTAGAATAACTTTTTCTTCCACAATTTAAAACAAATAATATAAACTTTTATCCAACCAATGGGAAGTAAGGCCTTTGTAAATCAATAAGATCCAAAAATCATTTTAAAAAAATTGTTACGTTTTGTCGGTATGGTTTCCGACCTCTTCAGACTAAAAAGACGTAATTAAAATTTATTAAACAAAACAAATTAAATATACACAAAAATAGTTTTCACTTTACAGTACATACCTAACTTAAAATTAATTCATACACTAAACTAGTTACATGAGAATTACTCATATTGTCGAACTAAGAACTGATACAAGTTGTTGTCTATTTATATTGAAAATCAGAAAGACAGTTAGATATTTGTTTATAAACAGAAGGCAAATACATTATGTCCGTTTTTAAATTTATCGCATTTTTATTTCCGTTTATATATAACATTTCGGATATTTTACGCTTTTTGTTGTTACATTCTTTATCTAAAATTATTGTATTTGACCAATCAAATTCATGAGAGCATTTTTTCATGTGTTCACCCACAACTGTATTTTTATTGATAGACTTTTTATGTTCATTTAATCTTGTTTTTAATGATCTCTTTGATTCCCCAATATAACAAGCTGAACAAGATTTACAGTTAAATTTATAAACAATACCAGTGATATCATCTTTCTTAAGCTTATCTTTACCAATTTTGATAATGTGGTCAAGTTTTTTATTAACTAATGGTATAGTATTTATGTTAAATTTTTTTAACGATTTTTTGCATTGGTTATATAATCGAGGAACAAAAGGAATCGCTATTGTACATATTGAGTCAGAAAAATTACTTAGTTTTGATTTTTCATTAACATTATTGTATTTATAATTTTGTAATCTTTTGTTTATGCATGATATAATGAATTTTTTTGGATAATCATTTTGTTGCAATAACTTTTTAATTAAATTAATATTCTTTTCTTGAAATCGTTTGTCTGAAAGTAAAACTGCTCTATCGGTTAAATTGTAAACAATATTACGTTTTAATTCTATGGTATGAAAAGATTTAAAGTTCAGTAAACGAGAGGAATTTGTTGATTTTTGAAACCAATCAGTTATTAAATAATTATTTTCTCTAATTAAAGTTAAATCTAAAAAGTTAATTTTATTGTTTTTTTCCATCTCATGCGTAAATCCAATACATTTGTCATAATTATTAAAAATATTCAATACAGTTGTGAGATCATCTTTATGAATACAAGTTATTATGTCGTCAACATATCTATAATAAAAGATCGGTTTTATATTATGTTCAAATTTTAAAATGCTAAGACACTCGCTCTCTAAATCGTCCATTACTATATTCGCAAATAATGGCGAAATGGGAGAACCCATAGGAGTGCCATAAATTTGTTGATAAGTCACATTATTAAAAGTAAAAAATGTATTATTAAATAAAAACTTAGTAATATTGATAACATCACAAAACGGAATTTTACATTTATTATGAATTGACTCTACACGTCTTTCTAGACTTTTCATTACGAGTTCATATGATACATTTGTATACAAAGAAGTAACATCTAAAGAAATTAAACAAAAGTCTTTCGGAATTATAATGTCTCTAATTTTATGTACAAAATTTAAACTGTTATCAATGTTAGAATTCGGAATATTAAATGTCTTTTTTAAATTATCATATAAAGATTTTGCTAAATTATGAATGGGACTACCAATAGTAGAAATGATTGGTCTAAGAGGAATGTTAATTTTATGTATCTTTGGTAGTCCATACGCACGAGGTAACACAGTGTTTGTTTGTGTTAATTCCATATCTTTATATAATCTGTCAAGAGATTCTAAATTATTTAGAATCTTCATAAATTTATATACTTCTTTCTGTATGGTAGCTAACGGACATTTATTACAAACTTTGTATGTGTCACTATTAGACAATAAAACGTTCATTTTCGCAATATAATCAGATAAATTCATACAAACGGTCAAATTTCCTTTATCGGCTCTAGTAAAAAGTAAATTATTTTCATTTTCTTTTACAAATTTTTTGTAAACAATAAATCATTATTAAACTTTTTCTCTTCTACTGACAATTGAAGTCTATTTTTTAAATTATATTTAATATTTCTAACAATTGTTGATCTAACATTGTTTATAATATTTGAATCAACATTATTTAAAAATCCTAATTTAAATTCTACATTCTTTATTATGTCTATTGAATCGAGTTTGTTTATATTTGATTTGACGTTAAACTTAGGACCTAGAGAAACAATATTAGTTACTTCTATTGGCAATGAAAAATCTGAAATATTTTTGACCCAACTATTTTTAACAATTACGTTATCTGATTCATTAACAGAATTAAATTTATTACAATATAATTTATTAAATTTAATATCGAGCATTTTAGATTTTTTAAAATAAATATTTCTACTTTTTCTCTCAGTCATTGTATAAAAATTATAGAGAGACTGTTTATCTATTTTTAAATGACTAATTTTATATTTCAAGGCGTTCAAACGTTTATGTAAATAATTTAAATGTATGAAACTGTCACACAACATGAAATTGAACATTCTATATTGAATTCTTAAATTAAAAGTTTTCACTTTATTTTTAACCGAATTGCTATAAAATTTAAAACTATTTAACGATTTATCAGCTCTCATTATATGATTAGGAATCAATCCCGACTGTTTACATCTCACCAAAAATTGATGATGGGCGTTAGCAGTTGATAAATTATGTCTCAACATTGTCCAATTTTTCAGATAGTGAACTGCGTGAAAACCAAAATTTATGAAGATAAATCCATAAAAACTCAATCCTCTTTGAGAACGGCACTTTCTAGGTTGTACGCCGTGATTCATTTTAGAATAACTTTTTCTTCCACAATTTAAAACAAATAATATAAACTTTTATCCAACCAATGGAAAGTTGGTAAAAAAATTTAACATAAATACTATACCATTAGTTAATAAAAAACTTGACCACATTATCAAAATTGGTAAAGATAAGCTTAAGAAAGATGATATCACTGGTATTGTTTATAAATTTAACTGTAAATCTTGTTCAGCTTGTTATATTGGGGAATCAAAGAGATCATTAAAAACAAGATTAAATGAACATAAAAAGTCTATCAATAAAAATACAGTTGTGGGTGAACACATGAAAAAATGCTCTCATGAATTTGATTGGTCAAATACAATAATTTTAGATAAAGAATGTAACAACAAAAAGCGTAAAATATCCGAAATGTTATATATAAACGGAAATAAAAATGCGATAAATTTAAAAACGGACATAATGTATTTGCCTTCTGTTTATAAACAAATATCTAACTGTCTTTCTGATTTTCAATATAAATAGACAACAACTTGTATCAGTTCTTAGTTCGACAATATGAGTAATTCTCATGTAACTAGTTTAGTGTATGAATTAATTTTAAGTTAGGTATGTACTGTAAAGTGAAAACTATTTTTGTGTATATTTAATTTGTTTTGTTTAATAAATTTTAATTACGTCTTTTTAGTCTGAAGAGGTCGGAAACCATACCGACGAAACGTAACAATTTTTTTAAAATGATTTTTGGATCTTATTGATTTACAAAGGCCTTACTTCCCATTGGTTGGATAAAAGTTTATATTATTTGTTTTAAATTGTGGAAGAAAAAGTTATTCTAAAATGAATCACGGCGTACAACCTAGAAAGTGCCGTTCTCAAAGAGGATTGAGTTTTTATGGATTTATCTTCATAAATTTTGGTTTTCACGCAGTTCACTATCTGAAAAATTGGACAATGTTGAGACATAATTTATCAACTGCTAACGCCCATCATCAATTTTTGGTGAGATGTAAACAGTCGGGATTGATTCCTAATCATATAATGAGAGCTGATAAATCGTTAAATAGTTTTAAATTTTATAGCAATTCGGTTAAAAATAAAGTGAAAACTTTTAATTTAAGAATTCAATATAGAATGTTCAATTTCATGTTGTGTGACAGTTTCATACATTTAAATTATTTACATAAACGTTTGAACGCCTTGAAATATAAAATTAGTCATTTAAAAATAGATAAACAGTCTCTCTATAATTTTTATACAATGACTGAGAGAAAAAGTAGAAATATTTATTTTAAAAAATCTAAAATGCTCGATATTAAATTTAATAAATTATATTGTAATAAATTTAATTCTGTTAATGAATCAGATAACGTAATTGTTAAAAATAGTTGGGTCAAAAATATTTCAGATTTTTCATTGCCAATAGAAGTAACTAATATTGTTTCTCTAGGTCCTAAGTTTAACGTCAAATCAAATATAAACAAACTCGATTCAATAGACATAATAAAGAATGTAGAATTTAAATTAGGATTTTTAAATAATGTTGATTCAAATATTATAAACAATGTTAGATCAACAATTGTTAGAAATATTAAATATAATTTAAAAAATAGACTTCAATTGTCAGTAGAAGAGAAAAAGTTTAATAATGATTTATTGTTTACCAAAAAATTTGTAAAAGAAAATGAAAATAATTTACTTTTTACTAGAGCCGATAAAGGAAATTTGACCGTTTGTATGAATTTATCTGATTATATTGCGAAAATGAACGTTTTATTGTCTAATAGTGACACATACAAAGTTTGTAATAAATGTCCGTTAGCTACCATACAGAAAGAAGTATATAAATTTATGAAGATTCTAAATAATTTAGAATCTCTTGACAGATTATATAAAGATATGGAATTAACACAAACAAACACTGTGTTACCTCGTGCGTATGGACTACCAAAGATACATAAAATTAACATTCCTCTTAGACCAATCATTTCTACTATTGGTAGTCCCATTCATAATTTAGCAAAATCTTTATATGATAATTTAAAAAGACATTTAATATTCCGAATTCTAACATTGATAACAGTTTAAATTTTGTACATAAAATTAGAGACATTATAATTCCGAAAGACTTTTGTTTAATTTCTTTAGATGTTACTTCTTTGTATACAAATGTATCATATGAACTCGTAATGAAAAGTCTAGAAAGACGTGTAGAGTCAATTCATAATAAATGTAAAATTCCGTTTTGTGATGTTATCAATATTACTAAGTTTTTATTTAATAATACATTTTTTACTTTTAATAATGTGACTTATCAACAAATTTATGGCACTCCTATGGGTTCTCCCATTTCGCCATTATTTGCGAATATAGTAATGGACGATTTAGAGAGCGAGTGTCTTAGCATTTTAAAATTTGAACATAATATAAAACCGATCTTTTATTATAGATATGTTGACGACATAATAACTTGTATTCATAAAGATGATCTCACAACTGTATTGAATATTTTTAATAATTATGACAAATGTATTGGATTTACGCATGAGATGGAAAAAACAATAAAATTAACTTTTTAGATTTAACTTTAATTAGAGAAAATAATTATTTAATAACTGATTGGTTTCAAAAATCAACAAATTCCTCTCGTTTACTGAACTTTAAATCTTTTCATACCATAGAATTAAAACGTAATATTGTTTACAATTTAACCGATAGAGCAGTTTTACTTTCAGACAAACGATTTCAAGAAAAGAATATTAATTTAATTAAAAGTTATTGCAACAAAATGATTATCCAAAAAAATTCATTATATCATGCATAAACAAAAGATTACAAAATTATAAATACAATAATGTTAATGAAAAATCAAAACTAAGTAATTTTTCTGACTCAATATGTACAATAGCGATTCCTTTTGTTCCTCGATTATATAACCAATGCAAAAAATCGTTAAAAAAATTTAACATAAATACTATACCATTAGTTAATAAAAAACTTGACCACATTATCAAAATTGGTAAAGATAAGCTTAAGAAAGATGATATCACTGGTATTGTTTATAAATTTAACTGTAAATCTTGTTCAGCTTGTTATATTGGGGAATCAAAGAGATCATTAAAAACAAGATTAAATGAACATAAAAAGTCTATCAATAAAAATACAGTTGTGGGTGAACACATGAAAAAATGCTCTCATGAATTTGATTGGTCAAATACAATAATTTTAGATAAAGAATGTAACAACAAAAAGCGTAAAATATCCGAAATGTTATATATAAACGGAAATAAAAATGCGATAAATTTAAAAACGGACATAATGTATTTGCCTTCTGTTTATAAACAAATATCTAACTGTCTTTCTGATTTTCAATATAAATAGACAACAACTTGTATCAGTTCTTAGTTCGACAATATGAGTAATTCTCATGTAACTAGTTTAGTGTATGAATTAATTTTAAGTTAGGTATGTACTGTAAAGTGAAAACTATTTTTGTGTATATTTAATTTGTTTTGTTTAATAAATTTTAATTACGTCTTTTTAGTCTGAAGAGGTCGGAAACCATACCGACGAAACGTAACAATTTTTTTAAAATGATTTTTGGATCTTATTGATTTACAAAGGCCTTACTTCCCATTGGTTGGATAAAAGTTTATTCTATTATAGTTATATCCTCGCGTATGATTATATCCTCGCGCATACGAGGTCGGACTGCTGCTGATGGCGTGCACGCTGTATAGCGCGCTGGTATTAGTCGAACTCTTTTTTAGCTAGCTGTCGGCCAACTTTTTTCATTCACTCCCGTGCTGAAGTTGGTTTTTTGTTTTGCTGAACTTTTTTTTTCTCTTTTGCTTCCTATTAAGTAAAATTTTAAAAATGAAATAATATGAATATTTTATTTGTTTATTTATTTATTTCAAATAATTTGCCTTTTGAAGTAGACGGTGTTGGTTGCTCAAATTCTTGAGCCGCCGAGGAGGTGGATGGTATTAGTTCCGTTGCTCTATATCCTGAAGAGGGAACCAATTTATCTTCATGGCGATGTCTCTTGTTTTCAGAATTATCTGTAAACAAAAATAAGAAAATAATAATAAATAAAATTATATGTAAAATTAAAAAAAAAATACATTAAAAAAAATAAACTTACTTAGCGTCTTTTTCTTCATGGGGATCGGTCTAAGATCATTAATTGATCTTTTTTGTCCCTTGTTGCTCTGTTTTGCTCCTCTGCTTGATGTGGTTGAACTCGAGGATGAACTCGAGCCAAAGTTTGAGGATGAACTCGAGCTTGAGCTCAAGCTGTGATTCCTCGACCGCCGATTGATCTGTATTGATGTCTTCAATGTCGACTGCTGATTTCTTTTAGCAGAACTCTCTGATGAAGTTCCTGATGTAAATTGATTATACAGCTGCTGCATAAAAGCCGTCAGAGGCAGTGGTGGCACTGAAAAAGAAAAAAAATAATGTAAAAAAAAATCATTCACTTATTTTTATATTTTATTTTATACTTACGCGAATCCACTGCATGCATCGCCATTTGTCACATGTTCCAACATCATAAGCAATGTTGGTCCATTTGCTATTAATCATCTAATGCGATCTTGTACTGCTTTGATATTTTCAATTTTGTCTCAAGCCATTTTTTCTTTTAAGTTGATTGATCTTCGAATTCTTTTTCTGTAGTTAGGAAAAGTTGAAGATGATCCTCGAATTATCAAAATGTGGCTTGGAACAAGGTTCTATACAGAAAATTAAGATACTTATTTTACAATGTTTTTCATCAAAATCCTGCGATTGGTGAAAATTTTCTTTTAAAAAATTTGTCACCTCTCTTAGAGAAAATTTAGTCCATCCTTTATTAGTTTTGTACGCGCCTAAGATTTTAATTTTTATCGTCGTGGAACTGACCCTCGCAATAAATATCGTTTTTTTTTAAAACTCACATAGACCTGTGACTAACAAATTTAAAAAAAAGGGAAAGCATTTTTAAGAGTGAAATTATGTATATATTTCCTGAAATAAGCAATCCTTCTTTTAAAATAATTGATCTCTTCAATAAATATCTTTTTTCTTAAGAATACTTTTAAACACCTGAGATAGATCAAGCTTTCCTAATTTTTTTCTTAGTAAATTCAAAGAAAAAATAAATGCACCTGCAAGTTAATTTTTTTCCCCACACACTTGTTACGAAAAAATGCTTTTTAAAGAAAAAGAATTCTCCTTTTTACAAAAAAGGTTCTCGTAAATCTTATTTCAAGTATTCATTCCTTTATTCAAACAAGAAAAAAAATGCATTAGACCCTTTTAATAAATAACTTTTATCTCAGAAAAAAATTTCGTTCTTCATTTCCGACCACCTGCAAAAAACTGTTTTTCCTTAAGGAAACTGACACACACCTAAGACAAAAAAAATATTTTTTAAAATAAAAAGATTTTTTTTTACAGAGGTGAGTCTTGTATATCTTCTTTGAGCATTCATTCCTTTTTTTTAAACATGAAAAAAGAACACGACTGACCCTTTTAATAAATATCTCTTTATCTCAAAAAACAAGAGAACAGGTAGCTGACCCTTTCAATAAATCTTCTTTTAAAAAAAAAAGACCGGGCTTAACAAAGTGACTTAAAATATATATATATATATATATATATATATATATATATATATATATATATATTAGAAGTCAAATTTATAGTTCGCTCATTTATTATATCCTACAGGTCACATGGTCCATTATCTTCATGCACATGTGACTCAAAAGAGAACACACACGTAGTGTACTGCATTGAAACATTAAGGTCATCTCTTTCTTTCTCTTCTAAAAGCAGGTAAATTTTCATGCAACATTAAAAAAACGCCCAGTGGGCAGCCTAGTGAAAAAGGTCTACCCTATCCCTCTCTTCTAAGCGTGAGAAAATTTTATACTTTATAGGTATTATATTTGAACAATTAAAATAAAATCAAAGCTTATTAAAAGCTAATTAAGCATTTTAATACTTTGAATAAATATTAAATGTTTACAGCGTTTTTGATGGTAATATGAAACCGACAAAAAATCGCAGAAAAAATTATAATTGGATTTGCGCTAAAACTAATGGCCCAGCAGTATCTGTCTTATTGCACGTTAAAAGTAGATATAGTTATGCGCTTTTGTGCAAAATTTCAGCTTCTATTCTTCATAAATAAGTTATGAATCTTTTAAGGGGAGACACAAGTGAAACTGTGTTTCTCAACAAAAAAATGACGTTTTTTATTTTTAATTTTCAACCCATAGCACCTACAACGTAATCCATGCGTAATGTTGTTCAAAATCATCTGAAAAATCTACAAAAAAATTTTCAGCCTGAAATATTAAAAACTGTGGGACTAGTTCCATTTTAGCTGCTGCCTCATTTACCAGTAAACCAAGCAGCAGTTAAAATGGAACTAGTCCCACAGTTTTTAATATTTTAGGCTGAAAATTTTTTTGTAGATTTTTCAGATGATTTTGAACAATATCACGCATGGATTATGTTGTACGTGTTATAGGTAAAAAATGAAAAATAATAAACGTTATTTTTTTGTTAAAAAACGCAGTTTTACTTGTGTCTCCCCTTAAAAAAAAAAAAATTTCGATTGAATCATTTGATTTTTGATTTTTTTATAATTCGATTCTTTACAGCTTTCCTATCAAAAAAATTAAAATTCTCTAAGTGGTTTTTGTGTAATAAGTAAAAAAACAATGAAAAAACGTGTTTTTCGCACCAAATTGTTAATAACAAATAAATTATTGAGGGTTGCGAGTCCGAAATGTATAAGTAAACATGTACGGACTATCTTTAAAATAATGGCACAGGTCGTTTCCAACTAGGATTTTTGTCGAAATATAACTTTTTTTGCTCTACTGACTAGCCTATAAAGAGCTATTATGCGACCAACTCTTGCAAGCTCTCGCATGTTTCATTTACTTTTAAACTAACATTTTCTTTCTCTTTCTTTCTCTTATCTACGCCTGCACGTCGGTGCTTACATGTATACAAGGGCCAACAGAACTGTTGCGTGATTTTTATAACTCATTTACGTGGCATTGTTTTTTATAACTTAACGTTTATGTGTGTAACACTTTAGAACATATAAGAGCACTTTAGAGTATACTCCTGGAGGGAGTAAGTTAATTGAGAATAGCGTGGTAAGTTTTTGTAGAATGTGGGAGAAAGAGAAAAGAAAAACATATCATTCTCGTCTTTCTCGTACTAACAAGTTATTGGCTTAGTGCAAAAAAGACAGGAATGGTAGATCTTATCTCCTCTCTTGCACTGAATGAAAGACGACCACAACTTTTTAACATAATATGCTGCCTTCAGAAGTATATGCTCAAAGTGTAACACACACTTTTAAAACGTAACACTCACGGGGCACGTTATTAGCTATTTACCGTGCCAAAAACCCCTTCGAAATAGGCCACTTGCTAGGCACGTATGAAGAAAAATATTGTATATTTTTAATAGACACGATATTAAATATTAATTCTATCTTTACATACCTGGAACAAGCCATTTTTTAGCGTGCAAATATGTTTCAAGCATCCTTTCATTATACAACATATAACCCATAGGCTCGCTGACAATACAATCAACTGATTCCGGAATTTCAATTTCTTCAATTTTCCCTGGAATAATGATAATTTTATTCGATAAATTATTAGCAGCAACTAATAATTTAGCATGAACAGCCATATTGCTGGCTTCAACAGCGTAAACTTTTTTCGCTCCGGCTTGAGCTGCAAAGAAAGATAATATTCCTGATCCTGCTCCAACATCTAGTATAACTTTCTCCTTAAAGTCAGATAAATTTCCTAAAATAGCACGTTGATAAGTACTTGTTCGTATATAATCCTGCATCATATTTTGCTGCTGTGATAAGTAACCATAGAATTGAAAATACTGCATCGCGGAAGACTCTTCTGTACGATCATTAAATGTAGAGGTACCTTTCCGATTTTTTAGTTTTGAGATTTCCGAATGAAAACACTGAATATCTGTAGGCATTGATATTTATTATTATTATTATTATTATTATTATTATTATTATTATTATTATTATTATTGATTTTTTTATTTATTTGATAATAACATTTACTTCTATAATAACTATTACTGAAATAAGTAATAAATACATTTTTCAGATATTTTAAGGACTATCGATACAGCCACATAAAAAGATGTCAAAATCCAAGAATCAGACCATATTAAATTCATGTTTTTGAGGTCACTGAATCCAAGTCTAAAGTTGATTTAATCTTTTCACGTCAGGATCGAGATCACCTTAAGGTCAAATCTGCAATAGTATATTATTCACCTAGGAAGTAAAAACGAAAAATGTCTTAAATCGTATGTGAATGCCTTGCCTTCGGCTCGGGTGACAAACATACGATTTAAGGTATTTTTCATTCACTCCCGTGGTGTATATACGATCTTTTTGCCTAGCGAGGCCGCAAATGCAACCTTTGCGATCGGGCACAGGGAGACAAGATTGCACTTGCGGCCCGCTTGGCAAAAGAATTAATGTAATCCAAATTTCCAATAGTGCAGTATTACGTTTTTGGAGTCACTGGTTCCAAATCTAGAGTCAGTTTGACCCTACAGGATCAGAATCAAGAATATCTCAAGGTCCACTCTTCAAAATTAAAAAAATCCCAATTTTTAGCAGTGCATTCTTATGTTTTAGAGGTTGCTAAATCCGGATCTGGTTTTAGTTTGACCCCACAAGGTGAGGGTCGAGGTCCATTCTAGGTTATATATGCAAAATTAACGGAATCCCAATTTTCATCAGTACATTTTAATGTTTTCAGAGTCGCTGAATCTGAATCTTAAGTCATTATAACGCCACAAGATCAAGGTTGAGACTATCTCAAGGTTGAATTAGCAAAATTAACGATAACCCAATTTTCATCAGTGCATTATGATGTTTTTAGGGTTACTGAATCTGAATCTAAAGTCATTATGACCTCCATTTTCTTGAGAAGTTGTCAATTGAATCAGATAACAACAATGAAAAACATGATTACGAAGATAACGACGGAGTCAGCAATTAAAATAATAAGAAGGATAATATCAAAGTCGGTAATGACAATGATGGTGATGAATTTAATAAAAATACATTAAAAGATGAGTCCTATGAAAGCAGCATTGATGAGGGAACTGAAGATGATGAAGATGATATTTACCTTCCAGTGGGCCAAAAAGACAAACTAGTTGAGTTTTGAACTTAAAATGAACTGAACGACCTAGTTAGAAAGCTAAACTTCCCTAAAAATGAAGCAAAATATTCAGCTTCAGCTTTGAAAGGTAAGAATCAATTGGCGGAAGATACTAAAGTATCTTTTTACAGAACAAGAAATGAAAGGTTTAATAGTCGAAATAAAGCCTTATGTATGCAAAGACAAAGAATGAATATTGTTCATAGATTCATCAAACAGAAATTTAAAAGCTGTATTACTACACACTACCAATTACTATACCTTCATTCCAATAGTACGCGCCACTACAATAAAGGAAGCATACGACCATCTCGAAATTATATTACCAAAAATTTCGGTATGACAAGCATCAATAGCTTATATGTGGTGATTTAAAAGTTTCTAGAACGTTGTTAGGCTAGCAATCTAGATTTAGGAAGACACTATGTTTTTTGTGTTTATGAGATAATAGAGATCATGCAAAACACTATACTAATCACAAATGACCTAAAAGAAAATGTCTCGAAGTGGGAATGAACAACGTTATAAATACTCCATTGGTTAACCCGAAAAAAGTTCTAATTCCAATACTACACATAAAACTTGGTGTGATCGGACGATTTGTAAAGGCTTTAGATAAAGAAGGCCAATGCTTCAAATACTTGGAAAGCAAGTTTCCCGGAAAACCAGATGCAAAATTGGAGGAAGGTATTTCTGATGGGCTACCAATTCGAAAAATGATGGCCCATGACCAATTTATTACCACCATGACTAAAAATGAAAAAGTTGCACGACTTAGCTTAAAAAAGTTGTTGAAAACTTTCTGCGTGATAGGAGAAACCAAAATTACAAAGTAATTGTATTAAAAATGGTAAAGCATCGTTCATTAACTGATAATGGTGTGAGTTATAGTAGGAAGAAATAAATTTAATAACACGAAATTCAAATACTCATTAAACCTTGGATAACCTTGTACGAGAATCATTTGACCTTGAGATGACCTTGACCCTGAACTTGTGGAATCATACTAACTCCAGATTTAGATTCATTAACCCAAAAACATAAGTACGCACTGCTGAAAATTGGGTTTGCGTTAATTTTGCAGATTTGACCTTGAGATGACGTTTTCCTTGACCTTATGGGGTTATGATGACTCAAGATTTGGATTCAGTGATCCTAAAAACATTAAAATGCACTGGCAAAAATTGGGTTCCCATAGAGTTCGCAGATTTGATCTTGAGATGGCCTTGACCTTGACCTTATTGGGTCAAACTAACTCTAGATCTGGATTTGACAGCCCCAAAAACATAAGACCACACTGCTGAAAATTGAGATTTCGTTAATTTTGCAGATTTGACTTCAAGATGTCCTTGACCCTGATCTTGCGTGGTCAAACTGACTCCAGATTTGGGTTTGGCGGCACCAAAAATGTAAGAATGCACTGCTAGAAATTAAGATTTCATTGATTTTGCAGATTTAACCTTAAGATGACCATGACCTTGATGTGATGGTGTTGAACTGACCCTGTATTCGGATTCAATGATCTCGAAAACAAAATGTATGCATAGGGTCGCCAATTTACCAACTTTTTTTAGACTTACTTTTATCCATAGAATTATAATGGAAATTAAACATATACGAATTCTTGATTTTTTGAAAGCTACAAACAGTTTTCATTTCAATTATAAGCTTTTTAAAAAATTAGTTGGAAATATATATATGTACATATATCTTTCTATATTATAAAAGATTTTCGCCGCTGTCAGTCTCTCAAAATCCTCCCTTAACTCCTCCTTTTTACTGATAAATTTAGCTAATTTATGTTAAATCTATTGTCAATTTTAGCTGAAAATTTCATTTTTTAGCTAATTTTAGCTGATTTATTGTGAATTTTGGCTAAAATTTTAATTTTTTAATTAAAATCTGATAAATTAGGTCAATTTGATTTAAATTATCATAAGATTTATTTTTCTTTTTATATTATAAAAGATATTAAAAATTTACAAAAAAGAAAATATTTGTTTATGCCAGATAAATAAAATAAAAATTGAGCCTTTGGAAGTTGAGAGGTGATTCTCGAAGCATAATGCGGAAGAAAGATCGGTTGGAGATGGTGACGATAACAGCGTCTAATATGCGCTGTATAAATAAATATTTATATCATATGTTATATTTTATATTATGTGTACATTATTAATTATTAAAATATAAAAAAAGTATAAATGTATACAAGTATATGAATGTAAAATTATTACGAGGGATTATATAAATTATGAAATCTATGTATTAAATTCAAAAGGGGGGTTGGCGAGCGAAGCGGAAAGGAGGGTATATATTATTAAAAGATTTCGCTGTCGCTGTCGCTGCCGCTGTGTATAAGAATTCGATTTGTCCTTGGTTAGCTAAAATTTAGCTCGAATCTAGCTAAAATTAAGTTTAAAGTTAGTTAAAAATTAGCTAAAAGTTACCTAAAAGTTAACTAAAAATTAGCTGAAATTTATATTAATTTTAAGCAATTTTAGGTAAATTTTGGTTTGATTTCAGCTGAATTTCAGTTGCATTTAAGATCTATTTATATTATATTCTCTCTACACTATTGAAAGTATATCGCCACTGTCGTCGCTGTCATCGTCAGAAATGTGCCCCTCATTTTTGGACTTATATTACAGCGTTGGATTTAGAATCTATTTACTACTAGACTGACATTTGATAAAACGTTTATAAGTCAATTACTGACTTTATTCTTTATTTAATATTATAATAAAACATATACGTAGCCCTCATAACAAACAACATTTAATTATTCATTCTGTCCTGGTATAAAGCTAGGACTTCACAGATGATTAGATTCATTAAAAGATCATTGAAGATTCACCTCAAGAAAACTTATGAATAATTAATATTATTTAGTATTTTGAATAAAAGTTATTAAAAAAATTGCAAATTCTTTAATATTTTTTTAAAGTTATAAAAGCAAGATGGAGGATGGCGCGCTTGCCACTAGTATATATATATACATATATATATATATATATATATATATATATATATATATATTACTGATAATTAGGAAAAAATCCAATTTAGATGTTGTACAATTTTCAAAATCGGTCCAGAAAAAATCTAGAAAAACAGAAAAACATGTGAAAAAGTCTTTAGCAAAATAGTACATGATGTACCAAGGGCGCGAGATCGGAAATTTTGGCACGAGTGTGAGTTATCGCCCAAATAAAGCGAAGGCGCCAAATTTCTCGTCTGCTTGTACAGGCGGAGAAGTGATACTTTGCGCCCGGAGGCTTACACTGAAAAGAAAGTGGTGAACTACGAGTCCCACGAAGTACTTCTGCTTTACCAAACAGTAAGCATGCAAATCTTTTCTCTGGTGGTGAGTGTGATGCCCCACAGAAGAAGCTAACCGTTCTTTTTGCGGGGCTTCTCAGTTCCCACTCGCGTCTCTCCGATGTGAAGTGAAGCTCTTTTGCCACAGAGGCGCTACTGTTCTCTTGCAGCGAGACTCCGTGCATACGAACTTAAGAGAGCGTGGTTCGACTACCAGTAGTTCAGCTACATCACCATTTATTTTTCAGTGTAGAAAAGAATTTTTTAATGGCCAATTGACCGTTAAAATATTATATGTATACTATTTTTGAATCAAAATAGTATATATACACTATTTTTTAATCAAAATAGTATATATATCTTACTATTATATAAAAGGACAGCATTTGTTTGAATGTTCTCAATTATCTCAAAAACTACTAAACCGATCGTTTTGAAATTTTAAATTTAAATTCTTTATAATGTGACAAGTGTCATAGGCTATATAAATAATTACTTTTTTAATCAATAATTGCAATAAAATAATTATAGACCTAGATCTTAACGCGTAGGGAATAGGGACTACTTTTTTTCGGCGTTCTGCGGTCAACATGCTCTATCCTTGCTACTTTCCTTGGTTGCCCAATAGGTGGCGACCGATTTTGTCTTTCACTTTATTAAACTGGTACGGTAGAAATACTTATACACCTATGATATTCCGTAACTTCAACACAATAAATTTTTATTGCATATTCTCTAATCACAGAGTAATATTACCTCGAATTATTTAATGAAATATTTTCCTATTCCATTAGGCAGAATCAAGAATTAGACAGTTTTTTTAACTTTAGCAAAAATCTTATATCTTATTCAAGGAAATTTTTTATTCCTCAAATATTTATTGGCTCATACATGAGAATTTAACCCTTCATGGTTAATAAAATAATTTTAAAAATAACAAATAATTATGTATGATTTGCGATTTTTTCTAAAAATTTTATTCCAAATATATTAACAAAAAATATAAGATATTTGACTCGCTTTCAAATCACGTTAATTTTATTCAAAATACAATTTCTCATAAATTTTTCAAGAAATTTGATGTTTACAAAACTTAACCATTTTTATACAAATAATTTTTTTTTAACTTATTTAATCATTAATAATATAAAAAATTTTTTTTTTTTCATTTATTAACACAATCGCGAATAACGTTGATTTTATCATCCTGTGATATTTTCAAACAAATATTTCAGCAAATTTTCAGAAAAAATACATTTTTTCAATATTATATATATTTACCGATTTTATTCAAGAAAAAATGCTTGAGGTTAAATTATCATTTTTAGTTTGAACAAAAATTTACATATTCAAGAAAAAAAACTTTTTTTCAATGAAATCATTTTTTCAAAAATTTTTATTTTTTGATTTCATATTTTTGCCATTTTTCAATAAATAAGTGCTGAAGGTTGAATTGTCATTTTTAGTTTATGTTTACTACAATTGACATAATTAGGGAAGAAAAAAAAAGATTTTTAATGTCATTATTTTTCAAAAATTTTTTACTCTCATTTCAGATTTTTGTCATTTTTAAATAAATAAGTGCTGAAGGTTTAATTGTCATTTTTAGTTTATGTTTACTAAAATCGACATAATTATGGAAAAAAATAATTTCTTTTTAATGTAATTATTTTTCAAAAATTTTTTAATTGATTTTAGTTTTGGTCATTTTTAAAGATAAAAATTAAATTATTTTGTACTTTTTTCATGTCACTTTAATTTTAATAACTTACGATTTTTTTATTAAAAATGACACTTTGTTCACTTCTCAATAGGTGGCAACCTGTTTTGCCGCTTACACTACTAGATTAGCACGGTATAGGTACTTATATCGCTAGGATAATGCGAACAGCTTATCAGCAATAAATTTTTATTGCACTTATTCCCTATCATTGTTGAACATTCATATTCATTAATGAATATCTCTTTCACGATTTTGATTTGCTAAAAAAATGTTCTATCGTCAATTTAAATACATTTTTTGATTTATTGGTACTAAATTGAACATATATCGAAGAGAAAAAAAAAATTCAATGCTTATTTTTTCTACAAAAAAAAAATTATTTTAAATGAAAATTTATTCTATTATCACATGGTTCACAAACAAAAAATGTTGTGTATTCCGAAATTTTGTAAGAGTACGATTTAATAAATAATAGTTTTTGGGATTCTATTTCTATACCTACCGACTTCTGCCCAACTATTGCGCGGGCGAAGCCGAGACGGGAGATGCTAGTATATATATATATATATATATATATCTACCTATATTATATAGTTATATGAAAAATTAACCCTCGGACCCCCCCTCCACACCCCGCACCCCCTCCACACCCCTCCACACCCCCCTCCGCACCCTCCACACCCCTCCACACCCCTCCACGCCCCTCCACAGCACCCCCACGGCACCCCCACGACCCCTCCACAAAATAACGTAAAATTGTTTAAAATATAGTCTTAGACAAACGTTGCCCTGATAACCAACAAGGAGAGCACCCCACCTCCGGGAAACAGATTCGGCTGAAACTGCAAGATATGATTTTTTTATAAAAAAAATGAGCCCGTGTTTATTCTTTTCGTCGAATAGGCCCCCTAGACAAGGATATAGACATTTTTCCAAAAATATGATGAATAAAAGCCTTTATAAGAACTTGAATAACCAAAAAACTAAGACTCTTACAAAAAAATGCATGGAAAATAAAATAAAGCACGAATTGAATGTTTTAATTTGAGCTTTATTCCATTGAAAAAGCTTTTGTTGTTCTAAAGTTATTTTTAATTGAATATTACCACGCATTTACTTAATATTTTCAGCAAATAAAATATGATCAATTTTTTACGTTATTTTATCAATATATTTTATTCACCTGTAACTTTTGAACTACTAAAGATTTTTTAATGCAACAAAACTTGAATCAAAGCATCCGATTCATGCTTTATTTCATCTTTCATGCATTTTTTTGTAAGAGTCTTTGTTCTTTGGTTATTTAAGTTCTTATAAAGGCTCTGGTTCGCCATATTTAAAAAAAATGTCTATATCTTTGTCTAGGGGGCCTATTCGACAAAAAGAAAAAACACAGATTCATTTTTTTTCATCAAGAAATCATATTCTGCAGTTTCAGCCGAATCCGTTTTCTAAATATACAAACATGTACAAACACGTTAAGCCACGTTCTAACACATGCACGAACATACGAACATGTGGAGACATGTACAAAAACGTATGAACACATGCGCCCAAACGTAAAAACACTTAGACACACGTACAAATACGTACGAACACATGCAAACACGTACAAACGCGTACAAACACGTAGAAACATGCGCACACGCGTACAAACACGAACAAATACGTACACAAACGTACAAAAACGTACAAACACATGCTATTCATACAAACATGTACAGATACGTACGAATACGTGCAAACACATCCACACACTCGAACACAAGTACAAACAGGTACAAACAAGTATAAACACGTACAAACAGGTACACACAAGTACAAACACGTACAAACACATACACACACGTGCGCAAACGAACACACACATACAAACACGTACAAACACGTACACCTGCGTACAAACACGTGTACACACGTAAAACACGTACACATACGTACAAACACGTACGAACAGGTACAAAAACGTACAAACACATACAAACATGTACAAAAATGTACGAACACTTGCAAACACATGCACGCAGTCGGACACACGTACAAACCCTTAAACACGCAAACACATGTAAAAACACATACAAACGCGTACACACATGTTAAAACACGTACAATCACTTACACACACGTACAGACCCGTTGAAACACGTAAGAACACGTACAATCGCGTACAAACACGTGCACATACGTACAAACACGTACGCACACATTCACACGCATAAAAACATGTATAGACACGTATGAACACGTGCAAACACATGCACACACTCAAACACACGTGCACACACTTAAACATGCGTGCAACCACATACAAACACGTACACACAAGTTTAAACACGTATAAACACGTATAAACACGTACACACACGTACAAACACGTTTAAACAAATATGAACACGCGCACACACATACAATCACGTACAAACACGTACACACACAGAAAATGACAAACACGTACAAATACGTACAAACACGTACACACACGTAAAATCACGTACGAACACGTGCACACATACGTATACACGCGTAAAAAGACTATAGAATATAAATAGATGTAGAAGAGACAATAGCTAACATTTCAAAATTTTTCGTAACGTCATAAAAACGTCACAATTAAGTCACGAATGGGAAAAAATTCCAATTTTCAAAATTCGAAACGCTGAAAAACCTTTAAAATAACATTATATCACGTTTTTATATATGCAATTGGATTCCTCTTGATGAAATTTATATATATATATATATATATATATATATATATATATTTATGTATATATATATCTTCCTATATTATATAGTTATATCGAAAAATTCAGTTTCAGCAGCCCCCCCCCCCCGCGTTCCCCCGATCCCCCAGCAATGTTTTTTTAAGGACCTCCCACAAAATAACGTAAAATTGTCTGTAATTCTACGATTTCTGTAACCACTCACTCTCTCTCTATACCCCCCACGACCCCCCGTACCACCTCACGCTAACCCGTAGCACCCCCGTACGCCCCCTCGCATCTACCCCACTGGCCCTTAACTTATGGAATGATACAGTTTAAAACTTTTATGCATTATCATATGTTAATTAATATAATGTGGTATATCTAGTGAAAAACGAAATTATATTTTTAATAATAAAATTTTATTGTACAATACTTTAATATTTATTCATTAATATTATATAAAATGATTAATAGATTTTTAAAAAATTTGTTTTTTATATAACTAAACAATAAATTAAAACTTATTGTTAAAACATTTACATGAAGAAAAATAAATCATATTTATAAATCACTTGATATATCTGAAAAAAAATAATCCATTGATAAATATATTTCAGCCTGAATACCTTCATCAGAAAATACATATTTACAAAAATTAGTACTTAAACATATGCTACACGGATCACATACTGATAAATCTCCCTGTTATAATAAAAATAAAAATATATGTAAAAAAAATTTTCCTAAACCATTTATTGAATGTACCAAAATTGAAGAATATAAATATCCACATCATATCTATAATCTTAAAAATACAAAGAAAATTATACAAGTTAATAATTCAATGGTAATTTCTTACAACAGTTTTTTATTAGCAAAATATACTGCTCATATTAATACTGAACTTTGTGTATCAATACAAAGTATTAAATATATTTATGATTATATTTATAAAGAAGTAAATAAAGCATATTGTAAAATAAAGCAAAGTAAAATTGAAGAAAAGAATAAAGGTGATGTCTATGATGAAATAACTCAATATATAGATGGTAGATATTTAAGCCCGATGGAAGCAGCATGGAGATTACAAAAATTACCATTATGCGGTAGGAGTCATTTCGTAATAAGATTAAGTATTTATACAGAAAATCAACAAAGAATAATTTTCGATGAAAATGATATACATTCAGCATTAAATAAATACCAAATAACATTAACTGCATGGTTCAATTCAAATAAAAAAGATGATTCTGCTAAAAAAAATTAAATATGTTAATATACCACAATATTATATTTTCAATTATAATACAAAATCTTGGATAAAACGATCAAAGAATAGAAAAAACATAGCTATTGGTAGATTAAATGTAGTATCTCCAAAAAATAGTGAACGTTTTTTTTTTTTAATTAATATTAAACAGAATAAAAGGTGCAACATCTTATATCGATTCACGAACTCATGAAAATATAACTTATAATACTTATAAAGAAACAGCTTTAGCAATGAATTTAATTGAACATGAAAATCAAATCTATTATATTTTTGAAGAAGCATGTCAAGTTATGTTACCAATGCAATCACGTAAATTTTTTGCATGTTTTTTATTATGTGAAAATATTTAAGGTAAAATTATTTGGGACAAATATAAAAAATTTTTTTACAGAAGATTTTAAAGAAAACAAAGAAAATAAAGCTTTATCACATATTAATGAAATATTAAATTTAGAAGATATGTGAAAATTTTGGTTTACCAAAACTAAGTAAAATGTATGTTGAAGAGAATGAAGAAATCAATAATGAAACTATAGATTTCAGTAGAAAAAAATTTAATAAAATGTATAAACAATTAAATGAGCTTCAATTTTATTACCTAAAGGTTTAACAAGTCATTGATCTTTCAGATTACCATTAGATTTAAATAAAATTGAAAGTGCATTTTTAAAATTTAATTCAGATAAAAAAAATTAAGACAAACAGATATAATTTTATGGGACGAAGCATCTATGATTCCCAAAAAAGCTTTAGAAATTGTAGACAAAACATTAAAGGATGTTTGTCGTAATGATAAAAGTTTTGGTGGAAAAATAATCTATATTTAAATATTAAAAAATTTATACAATCAAATTAACTATATGAATGCAATTCATCATAATAACTAGTTTGAAATGTAAGGTGGTGTAGAAGGTCGTTAATCAAGACTATATATCTTGACTTTTATAACGATAAACAATTAAATATGAAATGACATTTTGAAAAATGAACTTGAATATAAGGTCAATGATCCAACTACAGATAGGATCCAAACTATAATAATTTTGTATTCTTTGTATTACGAAGAAGGCGATATTTATAATATACAGAAAAAAATCACTTTATTAATTAAAATATTTTCGCGCGTTTCCACATTATTGCTAAGCAGAAAAAAAAACAAGTTAAAAAAAATATTAATACAGCAGTTTTGTCTCAACTCACAAAATTGAAAGCGGCGTTCTTATACACGTGAAAGATTAAACAATTCGCAGTAGAAAAATTTTTAATGCGGTGTATAATTAATGAAAATTATTGATTAATTGATTAAGATGATATAATATTATAATTATTTGATAATTTGAATGTTTAATTACAATATTAATCTATTTTTTTAAATTGTTTCTGATAAAGTGTATTTTTTTATTATTTTATTACTCACGTTACCTTAAACTATCCGCATTGGAACATTGATATTTAAAAAATATATATTATATAACATAATATTTTTAATTAATGTATAATATATAAGCTTTATGTAAAATAATTTGAAATTAAAAAAAAATCATTAATTTGTTTTGTTATATATAGAAAAAAATATTGCTTAAGGTAATATAATGTTTTCTATAATTGGTAAGATATATATGTATATGCAACATGATAGTTGGGGGTTAGCAAACAGTGCGAGCAGGGGGGCAACCCCCTTAGTATATATATATATATATATCTATAAATATATATATCTTTCTATATTATAAAAGATTTTCGCCGCTGCCGCTGCCGTTGTCAGTCTCTTAAAATCCTCCCTTAACTTCTCCTTTTTACTGATAAATTTAGCTAATTTATGGTAAATTTTACCTAATTTCTTGTAAATTTCAGCTAATTTAAGCTGATTTATTGAGAATTTTAGCTAAAAATTTACTGTTTTAACTAAGTTTAGCTAATTTATTGAGAATTTTACCTGATTCATATTAAATTTAGCTAAAATTTTAATTTTTCGGCTAAGTTTAGCTAATTTATTGTAAATTTTAGCTAAAATTTTAATTTTTCACTTAAAATCTAATAAATCAGGTTAATTTAATTTTAATTATCATAAGATTTTTTTTTATATAATTTCAGTTGATTTATTGAGAATTTTAGCTAAGAATTTATTTTCTTAGCTAAGTTTAGCTAATTTATTGTGAATTTTATTTAAAATTTTCATTGTTTACTTATAATCTGATAAATCAGGTTAATTTGATTTAAATTATTATAAGATTTATTTTTCTTTTTATATTATAAAAGATTTTAGAAATTTACAAAAAAAAAATATTTGTTTATGCCAGATAAATGAAATAAGAATCAAGACTTTAGAAGTTAGGAGGTGATTCTCGGAGCATAATGCGAAAGAAAGATTGGTTGGAGATGGTGACCATAATAGCGTCTATCATGCGCTGTATAAATAAATATTTATATCATATGTTTTATTTTATATTATGTGTACATTATTAATTATTTAAAAATAAAAAATGTATAAATGTATATAAGTATATGAATGTAAAATTATTACAAGGAATTATATACATTAAGAAATCTATGTATTGAATTCAAAAGAGGGATTGGCGAGCGAAGCAAGCAGGGGAGTATATATTATAAAAAGATTTAGCCGCCGCCGTCGCTGCCGCTGTGTATGAAAATTCGATTTGTGCTTGGTTAGTTAGAATTTAGCTAGAATCTAGCTAAAATTAAGCTTAAAGTTAGCTGAAAATCAGCTAAAAGTTATCTAAAAGTAAACTAAAACTTAGCTAAAATTTATATTAATTTTAAGCAATTTTAGGTAAATTTTGGTTTGATTTTAGCTGAATGTCAGCTGCATTTTAGATCTATTTATATTATATTCTCTCTATACTATTAAAAGTATATCGCCGCTGTCGTCGCTGTCATCGTCAGAAATGTTCCCCTTATTTTTGGACTTACATTACAGCTTTAAACTTAGAATCTTTTTACTGCTAGACTGATATTTGATGAAACGTTCATAAATCAATTACTGACTTTATTTTTTATTTAATATTATAATAAAACATATACACGTAGCCCTCATAACACACAACATTCAATTATTAATTCTGTCCTGGTATAAGGCTAGAACTTCATAAATGATGAGATTCATTAAAAGATCATTGAAGATTTACCTCAAGAAAACTTTTGAATAATTAATATTATTTGGTATGTTTTAATAAAAGTTACTAAAAAAATTGCAAATACTTAAATATTTTTTTAAAGTTAAAAAAGCAAGATGGGAATTGGCGCGCTTGCGCGCAGGGGGCTTGCTCCCCTAGTATATATATATATATATATATATATATAAGTATCTATAGAAAGATGAAGACCTTAGCTAACTACCAACGAAGGGACAAAATCGATGCCGTCAAATGGAATAATTTTTTTTTGTTAATTTTGTGTTTGATTGTGAATAATCATGCAAAATTGTTGGTGTAAATATATTGGTTGCGATCCATATTGCTTCACAAAGTGGGAATAAATTCCTACTGAATAAATGTGCATTACACTCAGCTTCATTGATTCACATCGATTAGTAATTCTTTTGAAAAAGTATACATAAGTATAAATGAATTTTTGTGATTTTTTTCAGGCACAGAAAAATTAATTTGCTTACAGCACGAAGCAGACGCGTTTGTTCACTTCTATATTTGGCATAATAAAAACGTGCTGCCATAAAACATAAATGACATTTGTCAGAGAAAGCTCATCTGCTTTCTGTCAATAGAAACGCAGGGGTGTCCTAAACTAAATCATGCCCACAACCGCACCTCTTCCTCTATTATAAAATCATTTTTAAATAGACACGTGTAAATCAATTATTTTAAAGTATTAAAATATTAATAAATTCGAGTATCTATGTAATTATGCCTATTTATTTGTCTACTTGTACACAGCATCAATCTACTTACGAAGCACCATAAGGTAAGAATATACTTAACTCATTAATATTAATTCAATACAAACAAAAAAATTTTACACGATTATTTTTAAAACTTATGTATGGATCTAAAATGATTATAATAATTAATACTTTAAATAAATATTATTTAAATATTGTATTATACTTAAAAAAACTAATTTTCCCTGAATTTCTCTCTCTCTCTCTCTATCTCTCTCTATCTCTCTCTCTCTATCTCTCTCTCTCTATCTCTCTCTCCCTCTATCTCTCTCTCTCTCTCTCTCTCTTAGTCCATGATCAACTCTACAATTACCTGACTATACGACAGCTACTGGACCCTTATCAGACTGGATTTCGAACTGGACATAGTACTCAGACCGCACTACTGAAACTAACTGAGGACATTAGACGCAATATGGACAGACGCTATGTGACGTTGCTGTTGCTATTTGATTTCAGCAAGGCATTTGATACGGTATGCCATGTCTCTCTGCTCAGAAAAATGTCTTCTCTTGACATCTCGCATTCAGTTGTGCGTTGGTTTGCGTCTTATCTCACTGAGAGACAGCAGGCTGTTATTGATGCAGATGGTAATGCATCTGACTATGTAACATTAAATACTGGTGTTCCCCAGGGCTCTGTCCTTGGTCCACTGTTGTTTTCTATATACATCAATGATGTGGCTGCTGACTTCCATGCCGATGTGCAGCATCTTATCTATGCTGATGATCTTCAGGTGTACATTCACTTCCCAATTGCTAAGTTGGCTTCTGTTACTGCTCTCATGAGTGATCAAGCTGTCAGTATTGTTAACTGGGCGACAAAAAATCATCTAAAATTAAATGTGAGCAAAACAAAGGCTATTATTATTGGATCTTCTTTCTATGTCAATATGCTGCCCTCATTACACATCACTGGTGTTCCAATAAACGGTGATCTTATTAAGTTTGAATCTTCTGTTCGTAGTCTTGGTGTATGGCTTGATAGTAGGTTGAACTGGAAGGACCAAATTGCGCATGTGTGTAACAGGAGTCACTCATTGCTCTATAGATTAAATTTCTTTCGAATAAGTACCACCATTGCACTACGTAAGCATCTTATCCGTTCTTTGCTGTTTCCTTTACTTGATTACTGTTGTTTGGTCTATATTGACCTTTCTGCTGAACTCGATCTGAGGCTTCAAAGGGTTGTAAACTCTGGTATTCGTTACATCTATGGTGTAAGTAGGCGCGAGCACATCTCTGTTTATAGGTCCTCTCTAGGCTGGTTATCCACTTTGGGTAGAAGAAACTACTTCGCTACTACCTTCTTATACAAAATGTTTTTGTCATGCTCACCTTCATATCTTTATTCTAGATATTTGTGGAGCCGGCCTGTGAGGACACTGAGGGGTGATGTGAGGGCGTTAACCATTCCTTTTTCATCTACCGAGTATCACCAAAGATCGTTCCTGGTTGTGTCATCGCAACTATGGAACGGTCTACCATCATCTTTAAGAGATTCTTCATCGTTGGCATTATTCAAGGCATCAACATATTCGCACTACCTTTCCCTTGAGAATGAGCCTCTGCTCCGAGCTAGGCTTTAATTATTTTAATTACTGTATCATTATTTTAATTATATTTTTACTTAGTATCTCATTTTATATATATATACTTACGAATTTGTATTATTTTTGTTGTACAACATAATGTACAGTTAATAAATTTGAATATCTATCTATCTATCTCTCTCTCTCTCTCCCTCCCTCTCTCTCTCTCTCTCTCTCTCTCTCTCTCTCTCTCTCTCTCTCTCTCTCTCTCTCTCTCTCTCTCTCAATCTCTCTCCCTCTCTCTCTCTCTCTCTCTCTCTCTCTCTCTCTCTCTCTCTCTCTCTCTCTCTCTCTCTCTCTCTCCTCTCTCTCTCTCTCTCTCTCTCTCTCTCTCTCCTCTCTCTCTCTCTCTCTCTCTCTCTCTCTCTCTCTCTCTCTCTCTCTCTCTCTCTCTCTCTCTCTCTCTCTCTCTCTCTCTCTCTCTCTCTATCTCTCTCTCTCTCTCTCTCTCTCTCTCTCTCTCTCTCTCTCTCTCTCTCTCTCTCTCTCTCTCTCTCTCTCTCTCTCTCTCTCTCTCTCTCTCTCTCTCTCTCTCTCTCTCTCTCTCTCTCTCTCTCTCTCTCTCTCTCTCTCTCTCTCTCTCTCTCTCTCTCTCTCTCTCTCTCTCTCTCTCTCTCTCTCTCTCTCTCTCTCTCTCTCTCTCTCTCTCTCTCTCTCTCTCTCTCTCTCTCTCTCTCTCTCTCTCTCTCTCTCTCTCTCTCTCTCTCTCTCTCTCTCTCTCTCTCTCTCTCTCTCTCTCTCTCTCTCTCTCTCTCTCTCTCTCTCTCTCTCTCTCTCTCTCTCTCTCTCTCTCTCTCTCTCTCTCTCTCTCTCTCTCTCTCTCTCTCTCTCTCTCTCTCTCTCTCTCTCTCTCTCTCTCTCTCTCTCTCTCTCTCTCTCTCTCTCTCTCTCTCTCTCTCTCTCTCTCTCTCTCTCTCTCTCTCTCTCTCTCTCTCTCTCTCTCTCTCTCTCTCTCTCTCTCTCTCTCTCTCTCTCTCTCTCTCTCTCTCTCTCTCTCTCTCTCTCTCTCTCTCTCTCTCTCTCTCTCTCTCTCTCTCTCTCTCTCTCTCTCTCTCTCTCTCTCTCTCTCTCTCTCTCCTCTCTCTCTCTCTCTCTCTCTCTCTCTCTCTCTCTCTCTCTCTCTCTCTCTCTCTCTCTCTCTCTCTCTCTCTCTCTCTCTCTCTCTCTCTCTCTCTCTCTCTCTCTCTCTCTCTCTCTCTCTCTCTCTATCTCTCTCTCTCTCTCTCTCTCTCTCTCTCTCTCTCTCTCCCTCTCTCTCTCTCTCTCTCTCTCTCTCTCTCTCTCTCTCTCTCTCCCTCTCTCTCTCTCTCTCTCTCTCTCTCTCTCTCTCTCTCCTCTCTCTCTCTCTCTCTCTCTCTCTCTCTCTCTCTCTCTCTCTCTCTCTCTCTCTCTCTCTCTCTCTCTCTCTCTCTCTCTCTCTATCTCTCTATCTCTCTCTCCCTCTATCTCTCTTTCCTCTCTCTCTCTCTCTCTCTCTCTCCCTCTCTCTCTCCCTCTCTCTCTCTCTCTCTCTCTCTCTCTGATTCTCGGCCGGTAAGTGTGAACACGCATCGCTTCTACTGCTCCTCTGTTTTTCATTTTTTAATATATTTTTGCACTCTGTCGAGTGAAATTTTTTGCAGGAATTCGTCCTCTTGGAGTCCTTAGGCCTTTGCTTTATTTTATGCGCTTTGTTGCTGCATTTTTTGGGACTTCTGGACGTTTTCCTTGTTTGCGTTGCTGTCGCCAGCTGTCTTTTTATCTTTTGCTGCTGCTGTTTTGACTGCTGTTTTTGCTGCTCCTGTCTTGCTGTTGGATCGGCTTGGTGCATGGTGGTGTGTGGTGGAGTGTTGTCATCCGTTTTTGCTGTATTATGCATTTTTTTCTGGTGTTGCTGCAACTAACCTAAAAATTTTTTCTGGCGCAAAATCTATCTCCAACATATTGCAATTTTACAAAAGTGGCTCCATCTTTTGGGTGATCTTCGTACTAACACTGTCATTACCTGGTGGATAAATAGTACGCAATAGATAACTATAGTAAACTTGCTGGCCGCAGTGCGTGTTGTAATTACTCAGTTATTCAACCTATATATTGCTGTTTTTCACATGCGGTGAACGTTTGTCATTATTGGGCTGTTTGATTGCTAAGGATCAGTCAGGGAATCTATCAAACCAATATACTGTAATTTTGCATGAGTGGCTCCATCTCTTGGGTGATCTTTGTACTAGTACTGCCATTAACTAGTGGATAAATAGTGCGAAGCTGATAAATCCAGTTGCTCCACTATTATCTGACCGTAAACGTGTCAGCTGCAGCGAGTGCTTTATTACTCAATTATTCAGCTGTTATTCAGCTATATTATTCAACTATATTGTACTGTTTTCGCTTGCGTCTGTTCTGCATCATGCCTGTTCAGTGTGGTATCTGCCAGAAGACTTTTTCACACACTTCCAAGCCACAAGTCTGTAATAGATGTGATAAATCCTTTCACAGTGGCTGTACCAAGTTGGTTATAGTTATGGATGAGGAAAATAAGAAAATTAAAGTATGCAATGGTTGCGCGGCGGCCGCGAATACTGCCTGTGTTCGCTCGCGATCCAGTTCAGTTGGATCTCTGCTTGATTATTCGGTCTCTTCTCCATCTCTGTCAAGGACGCCCACTCCCACGCAACCTCCATCTGCTGTGCAATCGAGTGATGCTCTTGCTTCTATTCTTGAAAGAATTAGCAAATTGGATAATCTCCACACTAAGCTTGACACTATGGACACTAATATTGTTGCGGTTGGCTCTCAAGTTACATCGCTTGATAATAGATTTTCAGCGCTTGAGTCTCGTATGAACGTGATCACAGCTAAATTTGAGGAGCGTTTTACTGCGAATGAGGCTAGAATTTGTGCAAATGAGGCTAGGCTTGACCGTGTTTGTAGTGAACAGTTGGAGCTTAGGTCAAAGATTGATAATCTGCGTGCTGCTGAATCCAACATATCATCTGTTGAGCCATTATCTGCCAGAATTCAGGAGTTGGACAGACGTAATGAGTCGTTATCGCGTGAGTGTGACGCTTTGAAGACCCAGCAGTTGTGTCTTCGTAGATCTTCTGATTTGGTTATTGGTGGATTGGTGCCGGATGAGGTAAAAGATCTCAAAACTGCTGTCTTTGCTGTGCTGTCCATGCTTGATTCTTCCTTTTCTAAGGATGACATTGCATCGGTTCGACCACTTAAGCGTGCTTCGATGGCTGTAACCACTGATCAGAGTGTTCCTGCTGATGCGGGGTCGGAGTCTGCGCGGAAGCGGGATCGTCCATCTACTGTGCCTTTGCTTGTTACCATGAGGAGCACCTCATTGGCTCGTGCTGTGATTGATGCTAAAATAAAATTGGGAAAACTTCATTCTGCTAGGATAAGCGATTGTCTGTCTCCTGATGTCAAGGTTGTTGAGTCCCTGACATCTGCTGTTATAAATATTAATGAGTATTTGCCTGCTTCCTTGCATCAGTTGAAGCTGCGGGTCTTAGCTAAGGCCAAGGATAAAAAATACAACTTCCTTACGTTTGTGAGGAGTGGCATGATATATGCAAGAAAGAAGAGGGATGACGTGCCTATTCGCATTGCCACTGATGCCGACCTTGAGGCTTTTTTAGCAAGGATATCACTGATGACATCCGACGACGGAGCGACAAGCTGATGTGTGATGGTGTGGTAAGTCCATTCTCTACTCCTTTCCCAGCTAATTCTCTGATATCTCCTAATAATATTATTTCATCTTCCATTACAAACCATTTCACCACAGAGGACGGTTTTCGGGTCTGCCACTTTAATGCCAACTCCATACGTGCTCATATTGAAATGATAAGACTCTTCTTGGCTTCTCGGCCCTATTTTCATGTGATAGCTGTAACAGAGACAAAACTGGGTCAGATTGTTTGTGACTCTCTTATCGCTTTGGATAATTATGTGCTCTTGCGGCGGGATCGAAACACCAGAGGTGGTGGTGTTGCTCTGTACATACATTCCTCCTTAAACTTTACACGGTTGTGTTCTTCTAATGGTAGCTGGTGTGGCAAGCCGGGTTTACCTGAATACCTCTTTTGTGAGGTTAAATCTCCTGATTTAGTCTCTCCTATTTTTGTCGGAGTGGTCTACAGGCCACCTCATGCACCGTTTTTAGCTGGCACTGATTTCGTTCCTGATTTGACATCATTCATGCATAGCTATAGTACTAAAATCATCATGGGCGATTTCAATACCAACATATCTGTTGATTCTGATGACTCTATGTTTCTGAAGGGTTTAATTAGGGAAAATTCACTATTCTCTGTGCCTCATGGTGCAACACATCATACTTCATCATCAGATACTTGCCTCGATCTATGTCTTGTAGATGAAAATGATTCTCTAATTGACTATTGGAAGACTGACGTCCCATTTATAGATGGACATGATTTAATTGCAGCCACTGTTAAGTCTTCTCTCTCAAAGCCTATACTTAATGATTTCTCTTATCGAGACTATAAGGCTGTTGATGATGCCAAATTGCTGGATTATTTTTGTTCACTGAATTGTTCTGTATGTAGCGGTGATTCCTCTCTTCCTGCTCGCCTTGATTGTCTCTATGGACATCTGAATGAAGCAGTTTCCCTCTTTGTGCCTGTCAAAAGAGTTCGACAAGGTGTAAATCGTCGACCTTGGATTACTGCAGAGCATCATGGCTTGGTTCGTGAGAGGGATCGTCTTTATAGGCGCTATAAACGCACACGATTTCACTTCGATTTGCTGCAATATAGAGCTGCACGTGATCGTGCTCATGAGTGTATCGAGTCCTCTAAGCTTCTTTATTACTATGACCGACTTTCTGGTCTCACTGATTCTAGGCAAATTTGGAAGGAGCTTAGAAATCTTGGTATTTGCTCTAGTAGTAATGAGTCTCGTCACTCCTTTTCTGTGGATGAGCTAAATCATTATTTTGCTGGTGTTGCAACTGATCAATCAGTTACGTCGATTCCTGATTATCTGGGTACTTTGGCTGATGATGAACCATTTAAATTGATGTTTCGGTTTTCTGAAGTATCGTTGGGTCAGGTTCGGGCATCGGTGTGTGGTTTTTCTACGCAAGCTAGGGGTCCAGATGCTATTCCTCAGTCTTTTATTCTTTCGGCTTTCCCTGTAATTGGGCCACTCTTGTGTCGCATCTTCAATGATTCGCTAAAAGATGAATTCTTTCCATCATGTTGGAAGCTATCTCTAATAAAGACTATAAATAAAGTCTCTTCTCCACAATCCATGGGTGACATTCGCCCTATTTCTCTGTTGTCCTTTTTGTCCAAGGTTCTTGAGCGTCTTGTTCATCAGCAATTGTATGAGTACTTGGCTACTAGACGGCTGTTGGATCCTCGGCAGACTGGTTTTAGAACTGGGCATAGTACTCAGACGGCATTGTTGAAGTTGACGGATGATATCAGGCTAAATATGGATAGACGGTATGTCACCATGCTCTTGCTGTTTGATTTCAGTAAGGCGTTTGACACTGTAAGTCATGCTATTTTACTTGGGAAAATGTCTTCGCTTGATATTTCCAGTTCAGTTATCAGGTGGTTTGCCTCTTATCTGTCATGTCGACAGCAGGCTGTCATTGATGAGAATGGTGTCGCATCTGATTATGTTCCTCTTAACACGGGAGTTCCACAGGGGTCTGTTTTGGGACCATTATTATTCTCAATTTATATAAATGATGTTGCTGTTGATTTTAATTCTAGTGTACAACACTTGATATATGCTGACGACTTGCAGGTGTATATTCATTTTCCTCTGAATAAGTTGGATGTTTTTACGTCCATTATGAGCGCTCATGCAAAGATTATCTCTGATTGGGCTTCCAGAAATCATCTTGAGCTGAATGTTGGTAAGACAAAGGCTATAATTATTGGCTCTTATTATTATATTAACATGCTGTCTTTCTTACCCACTACTGGCGTGCCAATAAATGGCACCACAATTAAGTTAAAATCTAATGTTCATGATCTGGGGGTTTGGTTGGACAATAAACTGAATTGGAAGGAGCACATCACCAAAGTTTGTAAGAAATCTTTTACGCTGCTTTACAGATTAAATTACTTTAGGAAAAGCACTAATTTTGCTTTACGCAAGCATCTTGTTCAAACTTTGCTTTTTCCACTCATAGACTACTGTTGTCTTGTATATTGTGATCTGTCGGCGGAACTGGACCTAAAGTTGCAGAGAGTCATCAACTCGGGTGTTCGATATGTGTATGGTATTGGCAGGCGAGAGCATGTTTCGGCTTATCGTTCTGCACTGTGCTGGTTATCTACCTCTGCTAGAAGGAAATACTTTACATCTGCTTTCCTATATAAAATGTTCTCATCTAATGAGCCTACATATCTCTACTCTGGTTACATGTGGAACCAGTCGGTGAGAACGTTGAGGGGTGCTGTAAGACCATTAACTGTTCCTCCTGCTTCTACGGAATATTATAACGGATCCTTCTTGGTTACATCATCGTTTCTGTGGAATGAGCTTCCCGTTTCTATCCGTAACTCTCAATCGCTTTACTCATTTAAATCATTAGCATTTTCACACTACCTTTCCTTGGAGAATGGACCGCTATCACTTCGATAACTATTAATATTAATATTGTTAACTGTAATTGTAATTATTGTGATTTCTTATATAATCTATTTTTAAACATATTCTATTTTTATTTTACTATATTCTTAAAATTTTTACTTTTTTTCTGTTTATATTGAAACCTTATATTTATTTACTATATTGTAAAATTGTACAACATATTGTACATGAAATAAACACCTATCTATCTATCTCTCTCTCTCTCTCTCTCTCTCTCTCTCTCTCTCTCTCTCTCTCTCTCTCTCTCTCTCTCTCTCTCTCTCTCTCTCTCTCTCTCTCTCTCTCTCTCTCTCTCTCTCTCTCTCTCTCTCTCTCTCTCTCTCTCTCTCTCTCTCTCTCTCTCTCTCTCTCTCTCTCTCTCTCTCTCTCTCTCTCTCTCTCTCTCTCTCTCTCTCTCTCTCTCTCTCTCTCTCTCTCTAAGTGAGTATAGAAACATCTTCTCTCTGTAGCTCTTGTTTTATCTAGACTTTGTACTCTGCATTCATTGCCTGCGGGCGTTTTGTTTCAGGAAACTGCAAGCGCACTTTGCAGAGCACAGACTGATCTAATTATCAATATTGTTGTTGAGCTCTGCAAAATACAATCAAGCTATAAACTTTGGCCGTGCTCATTTTGAGGTTAGAGAATATCTACAATTTGGAGGTTAGTTTCTTCAAGTCTCGCTTCTGGTGGCATTTTCAGATATACAAGCCCAGGAAACTTTATCATATGATTGGCAATTTCTACCTTGTCGACTGTTGATCTACTCTCTTTTACTATATGTAAGTACTATCTATTTGTAAGATTACTTAGAGTACAGACTGGGAGGTGACTCTCTTGTAGTGTCGTGTCATATTGTTGCGTTCGTCGAGCATGGTAAGTTGTGCATTTTGCGAATCAACTATTCTTCGCACTGATACCTCGCGTCTATGCAAAAACTGTTCATCAATTTACCATCTTCACTGCTGTGATAAGGCGTGGTTTGGTCTTAATAATTCTTTTGCCTGTTGCACAAAACGTAAGATTGTCAGAAACAATTCTACGGGGAGTAGTCCACGCGCCTCATCCACTGACAGTATATTTCACGTCTCGTCGCAACCATTAAACTCATCAGAGTCCAATCAAGGCTCTCAAAAAGAGGCGCAGTCTCCCCGCTCCATCAATTTGAGCCATCACTTAGGCGACGCTGTCGTTCAGAGTCAAGCTCCTCCCACTCCTCTACTGATAGTCATTCTGCGTTGGGCGGTCATTTGAAACTGGCCCCTCCCTCTCGTTCTCAGCTATTGGGCACAGACGATATTTCTTTACAAATTAGACCTCAGGCAATTTCTACATCTAATACCGCAAATATGTCTAATGAGGAATGGCTGGTGAATTTTAAGGCTGACAACGACAAAAAGTTTGCTCAACAGATGGAGAAGACTGATATGCTGCTTCAGATGACTTCTCAACTTGTCGGTGAAATGTCTTCTCTTCGAACTGATATTGGAGATTTGAAGCAAGCTCTCGTTGACATAGAGAAACGTCAAGACTTGCTGTCTGACCGCTTAGACCAGCATATAGCCTCTTGTGTAGGGTCTTCTTTATCTCCAACTTCTCTCCTACTTGACACCTATGAGGTTTTATTCACGGGCATACCATTGGCTGTCTCCAAAAGTGACAAGGACATTATAAATACTATTCTAAAAGCCATTGGTTTAGAGCAGGCCTGCTCGTCGTTGTTAGAAACTCGAGAGTGGCTCCCTGCAATTCCGATGGATGTCGACGAGGCGGGTCCAGCTCCGAAGTCTGATGTGCGTGCTGTTGTGGGTAGATTCTCGTCGGATGCCATCAGAGACATGATAATTGCTAAATCAAGCAACCTGCGTGATCTTCCTGTCTCCAAGCTTTTTGGAATCAGAGGCTCAAACAAAATCTTTGCACGACCTATATGGCCTAAGCCGGTGTTTGAGCTCTTGATTAAAGCTAATGCGGTTTATAAGGAGCTAAACTACCTACGACCTATAGTTCGAAACTTAACGGTTTGCATGCGCCCGTCATTCCTATATTAAATGAGGCACAATTGAATGATCTTGTGCCCAACAAAAATAAAAAATAGGGGCTACTTGGCTCTCGTGTGAACGACACTATTTCTTCTTCTTTTTTAACCTCTCTCTCATCATCAAATCTTTTAAATAACAACCCGTCTAGCATACACAGTTTAACTTTAAATCCATTTTCACCTGTTATTTCTCAGCCAAAAAATGATGCTGAATTTTTTCAAAATATTTTAATCTCTCATGTAAATGTAAACCGCCTTAAAACCCACTTTTCTCTCATTGAGCATTATGTTACCTCAAAGCAGACTGATATCTTTGCAGTTACGGAAACTTTTTTAACCGAGCGTGACGATTCATCACTTATCTCAATTGATCATTACAATTTCTATAGGTTAGATAGAGTTGGTAAAATCGGCGGCGGAGTTGGTTTTTATGCACGTGATTTTCTTAAAGTCTGTACACTGTTCCAATCTAATCCTGTATTCGATAATACCGCCGAGTATATAATTGCAGAAATCTCGCTAGGTGCAGAAAAACTGATTTTTGCGGTTGTGTATCTTAGACCGAAAGGTCTTTTTCCTGAGGATTTTTTCAACTCACTAGCTGAAATTCTGCCAACCTACAAAAACATTGTCATCACGGGTGATTTTAACATAAATCTTCTGGCTAGAAATTACAGTACCGACACTTTTCGCTCAACTATCGAATCACTTGCTCTTTATATAGTTCCTTCCGATCCTACGCACCATTCTCTCACAACTGATTACATATCTCACACTTGGATCGACCTTTTTATATTGAATGATGAAAACTCGTTGGTTTCTTATAGTAAATCAATTGCACCTTTCATAGCAGGTCATGATTTAATTTCTATTGTTTTTAAGGCGGCTATACCACAAGTTGCATCCAAGTTAATTCATTTTCGCAATTTTTCCAATATAAACCTTCAAACGTTAAATAACTCGATAGCTCTTTCTCTTTCTAACTTTTCACGCGAGAGCTGTGTTGATTCTCCAGGATCTTGTCTATCTTCTTTATCTGTTGATACTTTAGTTCATAATTTGTCTTCTGTTCTTGTGTCGTCTTTCGATAAATGTGCGCCTATCAAAACGCGAAAACTGGAATTAAAGAAAAAACCATGGGTCAATTCTGACATTAGATATAAAATGAGAGAACGAGATAAAGCATATAGGCGTGCTGTTCGCTCTGGTTCTACCCAAGATATTTCACGGTATAAAAGACTCAGAAGTGAAATCTCAAATGCGCTTGACACTGCAAAAAACAAACACATTGCTGATCGGTTGGCAGCGGGGGGTAATTCTTCTAACCGCTGGAACACCTTGCATAAGATTGGTCTTGCCGTCAAAATACTTCCGTCACCGCTTCAATTTTTCTCCTCTAGAGTGCTTCTCACTCATTATACCTCTATCTCTTCACGGTCTTCAGCTATAACTTCTAATGAGATAGGAAGGGTGCTTGCAGTGCCACTGCGCACTGACTTACCTACCTTTGATTTTTCGCCTGTCGACTGTCCTCTTGTTGAGTCACTTGTTCATTTTGGCACTTCTAAAACATTTGGGCCTGATAGTATCACGGCGCATATGCTCAAATTGACGAGTGAATCTACTATTAGTCACTTAACATCAATTATTAATGTTTCTCTGTCTACTGGTGTTTTTCCGAGTGATTGGAAAAGAGCCTATCTCCTACCTTTGGCCAAGACTAATAAGGTGGATTCTCCCTCGCAAACCCGACCTATTGCCAAGCTCTCTGAAGTTTCTAAGATTCTGGAAAGAGTAGTTCACTCTCAGTTTAGTTTCTTCATTGAATCTAATTCTTTGTTAGATAACTTGCAAACAGGCTTTAGAAAATCCAATAGTACTCAGACTGCTCTTCTGAAACTTATTGAGGACTCTCGTATGGCGATTGACAGGAGGATGGTCACTGCTCTACTGCTCTTTGATTTCTCCAAAGCTTTCGACACTGTTCCACACCTGCGCCTGCTCTATAAACTTCGTCGTTTCAACTGCTCCGACTCAGTAATACGATGGTTCGCATCGTACCTTAGCAAGAGAATCTACTCAATACCTGACCTTGAGGGTCGTGTGGGGGAGTGGGTCACCTGTACAGCAGGCGTACCACAGGGCAGTGTCTTAGGACCGTTACTCTTCTCTATCTTTATAAACGACTTACCTCTTGTCTTAACAAGGTCAACACATATCTTGTTTGCCGATGATCTTCAAGTCTATCACTCATTTTTGCCGTCCAATCTACATAGTGAGATTGACTTTTTAAATCACGAGGTGGCAGCTGTTGTCAAATGGGCGAGAGAAAACGAGCTCACCCTAAATCCCTCAAAAATGCAAGCGATGTTCATTGGTAGTGAGCAATATATTTCGAGAATCGATCTGTCTTCATGCCCCTCTATCTATGTCGATAATAAAGTGGTGCCTTATACGAACACTATTAAGAACTTGGGGGTCTGGTTGACCAGTACTTTAAACTGGAGTAAGCAAGTGAATTCAGTTGTGGGACGTATTTTTGGTACACTTCAGTCTCTGAAATTCCACAGACACGCGCTTTCTAGACAAATCAGAAAGGATTTGGTGGAAGCTCTCATCTTTCCTATATTTGATTACTGCTGTGTAGTCTACGATGACCTGCCACAGATTCTAAATATCAAGCTCCATCGTGCCTTGAATGCTTGTGTTCGTTTTGTATTTGGTAACATAGGCTGGCAGGATAGAGTAACTCCGCATCGTCTTCAGCTGGGTTGGTTGTCAGTAAGTAACAGGCATCTCTATTTTAAATCGGTACTGGCTCACACGATTATTTCATATCAAAAGCCAACTTACTTAGCTACAAAATTTATGCGTGTGAATATTGACGCGGTTGTTAGATCATCGAATAGACTGCAAATAAGACTACTTATCTGCCCTGTTGTGAGGACAGCAGCAATGCTTAATTCATTTGTTTACTCGGCTTCAAGTTTTATCAACAATAATTCTGAAATGATCACCAGCTTCGAAACGGGTCAAACTCAACTAATTAGGTCAAAATTGTTCAACAAATTCCTGCTCGACGAACGCACTGAATGGCTGGGAACATCTGGGAGTTGACGAATGTGCTTTGCCAGATTCTCTGGTAAAGTTCATTCTACTGCTAAATTTCCTATTAGCTGACTTCTATTGGTTGTCTCTTCGTAAATCGTGCAAGTTGATGAGTACAAGGTCAAATTTATAGTCATAAGCAAATGATTTTTACAATTAGGAACTACATTTTTGTTTATATTTTAGAGAAATCAATATACATTTTTCCTGTTATACTTACTCCTTAGTTTGTAACTCAATTTTTTAACAACTTGTAATTATATTAAACATTTATGTATTACTTATGGGTCATACGGGGTTGAACCCCATGATCCGAATAAATTATGAATCAATCAATCTCTCTCTCTCTCTCTCTCTCTCTCTCTCTCTCTCTCTCTCTCTCTCTCTCTCTCTCTCCCTCTCTCCCTCTCTCTCTCTCTCTCTCTCTCTCTCTCTCTCTCTCTCTCTCTCTCTCTCTCTCTCTCTCTCTCTCTCTCTCTCTCTCTCTCTCTCTCTCTCTCTCTCTCTCTCTCTCTCTCTCTCTCTCTCTCTCTCTCTCTCTCTCTCTCTCTCTCTCTCTCTCTCTCTCTCTCTCTCTCTCTCTCTCTCTCTCTCTCTCTCTCTCTCTCTCTCTCTCTCTCTCTCTCTCTCTCTCTCTCTCTCTCTCTCTCTCTCTCTC